>OZ010786.1:142682256-145518256 GCA_963932465.1 Maratus speciosus | reverse complement strand
CACCATATTCAATGTGATGTCACAAGCGCCTACCTGTACACTCCACTGAGGGAAGACGTTTATGTGACCCAACCTCCCGGGTTCGAAGTCCCTGGTAAAAATCATCTTTTCTGTAAGCTGGATTGCGCGCTGTACGGCCTCCACCAGAGCGGTAGAGTATGGTTCTTCGAAATAAATAAGATCTTGTTAAAAACTGGATTTGTAAAGTTGGAGGCTTGTAATTGCGTCTATGTTTTTAATTCTGAAGTTGTATTACTTTTGTATGTGACGATATTGTTATCTTTGGCAAACGTAAATGTAATATTGATAGGGTTTTAAGTTTGTTGAGCAGTCATTTTGATTTAAAAATTCTTGGAAAGACAAGGAAACTTTTAGGGGTTGAGTTTGTTGAAGAGGATGGTTCACTGGAAATTCATCAGACAATTATATTGACAAAGTTTGTGAACGGTTTAAAAAGTTTTATATTCCTTTATCATCGCTCCCCATTAGTAAAAGTGTGGTATTTTCTAAAGTGGATTGCCCTGCTTCAGATGAAGATATTAGTCGCATGTCTAAGTTTCCCTATCATAATGTTCTCAGTTGTTTGTCTTTTCTCGCTAAGAGGTCCCGTCCGGATATCTGCTACGCTGTTAATATATTCAGCCAGTTCCAGTCAAATCCCGGTCTTTCTCATTGGAATGGTTTGTTTAGGCGGCTTGGTTATGTTAAGTTAACTCGGCATTACCATCTCTGGTTACGTTGTAACCAGGGGACTTTGGTCGCTTACTCTGACGCAGATTTTGCTGCGAACCGCGATGACCGAACATCGGTTGGCGGCCAAATAGTCATGTTAGACAACTCTCCCGTTGACTGGCGTACTTTCAAGGAAAAGTGCGTTAGCCTGTCAACGATGGAATGCGAGTTCGTCGCTATGACTGAGACTGCCAAAAATCTGGTTTGGTTTGACCGGATCGTGCAGGAATGCCGGAGTAAGCAGATCTCTCGTGATGTTGGTATTAGTTCGATACTTAACTTAGATAACCAGGCGGCTATAGATTTTGTAAAATCTCCAATTGAGAATTATCGTAGTAAACATATTGACGTTAAGTTATTTTTCATAAGAGATTTGATATATCGGGAGGCTTTTGAGTTAAATTTTGTGCGTAGCAGATATAATCTCGCGGACGCGTTTACCAAGCCTTTGACCAAAGCTGATTTATTAAAGTTTGTTAATAGTATTTTTAATACAGGTTCTTAAACTGTTTGTAAAGTATTTATACATAATATGCGTACCAATCTTTTTCCTGATGTTTTAAAAGGTTAACATGTTAGTATGGTGTGTTTGATGTTAATCCTGGCATGTTGACTTTGCCAGCGTTATACCGCTTGACCTCATTTCTTTAAAGTTAATTTATTAATATGGCATCTTTGAATTTAATCCTTGCATGTTGCTTTTACTAGTGTTATATCGTTAGACCTCTCATAAGTATGAGAGTGCAGATACAAAGGACTCAAGGCCTTGAGCAAATTTTAATGGAAATAAGTGACATATGCGTGGATTTTTCGAGGACAGCTATAACTCTTAAGATGACTTGTTTAAAATATTCCCAGTTTAATCGATTTTGAAAGAGATTTTATCAGATTAATTCCTGGAGTTATGATTTGCATTTAATATATTCTTGTTTTATATTGTATTAATACTTATTTCTTTAACAGGCATCTGAAATACTTTAATGTGAGCATTTGGAATGAATCTGGCTCTGGAAGGAGAATGACATGCTGCAAGTTTGAGAAATTGAGCCATTTTTGTGATCGTCTTTAAATTCAGATGTCATTTTTCATTAGAGCAGATTTTCCATTTAGTTGGATTGAGCAACGATTAAGATTGATAAAGAGAAAGAAAAATAAAATCTTGTTATTGTATTTTTTATAACGAAATATTGTAATTAAAGTTTAAATTTTTGCTAATTATAATGAACTTTAGAGGTCAAGTTGGTTTGAAGTGTAAGCTGGATTAGTCCTTCAAATTGAAGGGTCTAATATTCTTGTAATGGTATGTATCTATTGTTATATTCATTGTATTTAAATTTGATTGTTCGTATATTAAATTTATTGTAAGTCCAGTAACTATGGATTTTTCTTCAAAATTTTTGTATGGGTTTAGCGATGACTTTTTTTTTTTTTTTTTTTTTTTTTTTTTTTTTTTTTTTTTTTGCTTGGTGGGTTAAAGTTTAAAGTTCTGTTTTTAACTTTATCAGGCATTTAACTGTTAAATTTACTAATATTATTTAAATCTATTAAAGTTTTAAAGTTGGTTAAGGTTGTTTGCATTCTCTGGAAATGTTAGAGAGTTTAATTGCATTGTCGTCAGGGATGTAGAAAGGTCGGGTTAAGTTTTGTTTGGTTATCCATTAGATAACTCTTTAGATTAATTGTACTTAACAATTAATTCCTTTTTAATGTAATTTTTATATAAAAATAAGTCCAGCTGTTTAAATTTTTTTTTTGTTTGTTTAAATTTAATCTTTAAAGTTTGAATTAGTATCAAAGTTGAATTATTGAATCTAGATTACAGGATTTCAGTTTTAAAAGTTTTAATAGTTTAAGGTTTAGATATGATAGGCTTCTGTAGGTTATTTAACCCTTTTGGGTCTGTCGGACCAAAAACGTTCTTTGACATTTTCTTTGATGGTCTTTGACATGAGACAATGAGAGGGGGGGCTTTGTTGTTTAAACCAGCTTTAAACCCATTTCTGATCTCATTGCCTCATTAAAGTCCTATAATATATCTTTTAATATCATTTATTTTTATTTTTTTATTTAATCATTAAATCATACTTTATTCAAATACATCTTAAAGTACAACAGTAAAACATCTTAAAGTACAATACAGTAAAACCTGTAAAGTTGACCACCTGTCTATGTTGACCTCTTTTGTCAGGAACCAAATTTATCCTATTCAAAACTATAAGACAAATCCTTTGTAACCAGACCACCTGTCTATCTTGTATCTTGACCACTGAAATTATTCAAATTTGACTATTATAAAATGCCCATCAAAACCCTTTATAACTTGACCACCCAAAATCATGAATAAAAAAAAGTAACTCTCCACGAATTTTTTTTTTTTTTTTAAACTAGAATTTCTAAAAGGGTGAAATAGTTATTAATCTGGGGAATGCTTTTAGTAGTGATAGGTGTAGATAAATTATTCAAGGCTTATCTATTCTTACACTGTTGATCTTGTGGATTTGGGTTTCCAACTCTCCCCCTCCATTCTTTGATTATAGAGTTCTTTCTTCTATTTCCCAATCTCTTATCATTCCTTCCCTTCTTTCAATAACCCCAAGTGCTAGTTGGTGAGCAGAAATATTTCCACCTTCCACCAGTTTCAATGGTTTGTGGCAATTGTAACAACAAGTGATGAGTTACACTAGAACTGTGTTGTAATACAGAAGGATTTGATTATTATTTTCATCTAGTAAAGTTGGTGTAGAGGTAGTATTCGAGACATTTATATTTTGTAATTGCTTTTTAACAAGGAAGATTTTGTTAACATAAAATGGCTCTAAAAAGAAAATTAGTTGAACTTTCAAATTTCTTTTTGGACAAATAGGTAATGTAAATGACAAACTTAATTTTAAAATGTGTATGTGTCTTAACATGTGAAAACACAAGTGTTTTTTATGATTTTTATAAATTATGTGTAATAACTAGTATAGTTTGAAAAATCACTAATTGGCTGTATACCTATTGATTGACTGTTTTTTTAAATAAACAGTTGTTAATACTAATTGATTTAAAAATTGATACAAAACTATTAATTCATTCTTGTAATTAATCTTTTCTTTTATAAGATGTTAGAAATATGCGTGGTAATACAATATTATTTTAAAGCCCTACCAATAAATAAAATTTGTGGAAAAAAATGACATGGCATGAATATTACGTAAAAAAAAAGTAAATTTATCATCACCCTTTATAAGTTGACCACTTGTCTAAGTTGACAACTGAAGTGTGGCACCACAAGTGGTCAACTTACACAGGTTTTACTGTACTTACCTTTTTAATCGGGTTACGTTTTTATTTAAACTTAGTTTCATCTGTTCTGTAACATAAATATCAAACTGCCGTTTTCAATAGTCTGCTAAAAATGATCCTAACTTTGTAAATTTTTCTTCAATTATGATGTAGTATGCCGATACGCTCATAGATGGCATCGCGATCATGCTGTTTTTCATCATAGATCGCGTCATCCCCGTCACTTTTTTCTGCAATGGATTATTCCTGATTGTTCTAGAATGAGGGCGCTGTCGTAGCACATGTACGATCATTGATAGTATAAATATCTAGGTATTTCATTCAGTCTTCGCTTGTTCTAAAGGGTTTAATCCTGAACCTCTCTTGAAATGGGGAAAGTGTCCAATGCTTTTCTGAAATGTTTTAACTATAGTAGTGATCTTTTCAGGAATAGTTAATCTCATTATGGTAAATATTTTTCTCTCAGTTTTGAAATTAATTAGTGATCTCTTTTAAAGTAACAGTTAAGATTTTCATCTTTGCCATAGTACCTGAATATTTAATGATGTTTAAATAAGTGTTTTATCTATATCTACATTATTATGTTTGATCATCTTTTTATTTGAAGAACTTTGCTTTTGATTTAATAAATGTTGGACTTTTATTTTTGTTGGTATCCTTTCAAGAAAATAGACATTTTTATCTTTACTGAACTTTTCATTAACATTCAACATATTAGTGATTAAGAGGCCAGCTATATCGTCAAGTCAAAATCATCATTACAGCTATTCCATGTGCGTTTAATTAAATTGATAAACGTGTTATCTGGTGTTAAATGTGATATAGGTTAGCATGAAATACGCTAGCTATATTTCACAACTGTTTGCATCTTCGATCGCGTTTGCGATGAAGAACTGCTCCAATCTTTCTGCATATTCGCTCCACGATTCAACAGCAGGGTTGAATTCGCTGATGCAACCGAAGGAAGCCATGCCGGAAACGTAAACACGCACCACGAGGTCGCCTAGCGCGTTGACATACGCCGATTATGCTGTTTCTTCACATAGAAAAGCTTATGGAGATCATAACTTTTTCATTTTTTCTTCCCACCTCTTTGTCCCTGATGCCACTCATTTTTTATTCTTTAGTAATTCTAATGATATTATAAATTTAAAGTGTAAAAATGTTTGCCTGACATCAGGGTCAAAACGAATGGTAAAATGCCTTTGCATATGGGTGAATTATAACCCAGAGAGAAACATGGGCCAATTTTTTTTTTACATTATTCAAATATTTTTCTTAATAATTCCAAATTTTGCTTTTTTCCTTGAGAATCAACAGACATTTTTCCTAGAAAATGTAACATTTTTTTCTTCACTGTTGCAAAAATTTCAAAAGCCATAATAATAATTTATTTCTTTTTTGTTCAAAGATTTCCGCATGAAATATTAAATTGAACTAGTTTTTTTTTTTCAAAAATTAAAAAGGTGAATATGGCGTCATAGTGGAAATAAATAGGATATTTTCAGAATAAGTTTTTACTTTGGTCAAGTTTATGTTTTAGTAAAAATTTTCACATGGATAGCTATTTTTACACAGGTAGCGAACTTAGTGAGGAATTACATAACTTAAATTTTAAAGTGTATTTTATTTCCGAGATGAGAACTATTTAAACCCCAAGTTAAATTTAGGTAATCATTTTCTGTTGTATTTACATCACTCCTTGGGAGAGAATAAAGTAACAAAATTTAGGTAAAACTTTTATTTTTTATTTTTTACTGTATCACGGCTATATTGTTAAATATTAGCAGTAAGGATTCAACACAATTTATTTTTGCATTCATAGTGTTTCCGAGTGGGAAATAGGGTATCTAAATTTAAGTGAAGTTAATTTTTTATGTTTTGATTATAGATTTTTTATGTTCAGATTGGAAGTTTTATCCAAACTACAGCAAACCTGCATTATTACAGTGGTGAAATATTTTGAATTATACATTGGTAAACTGCATCACACATTGTGATGCAATACTGCATACATCAAAGCCTGATGATGATACCCTCTATTAATTTCGAAATGAGTACATCTGAATGCAGTAGTTATTAAAAAACTTGACATATTAAACAAAAACATAATTTGAAGAATAAATTAAAAATTTCCTACATTGTTTAAGCCCGAGAAGGGACAGATAAAGATATTTCATTCAATTAGTTCTACATTTAATGTTAAATTTTTGTAACAACCAATTTTGTTAAACCAATTGAAGATTAAAAAATTAAAATAAAATTTGTACAATATACTTAAAACACCCTAAAAAATTAGATTCCTTCCAAATGAAATCGAAATAAATCTTAGACTTTTTTTTAAGTTTTGCATGCATCTTATCATTTTATGTGCAATTGTCATAAACATAATACAAAATCTGCAATACAAATATTTTCAATTAAAAATGGAAGAAGTCTAAGATTTATTTCGATTTCATTTGAACGGAATCTATTTTTTTAGGGTGTTTTAAGTATCATATTGTATGAATTTTATTTTTACTTTTTAATCTTCAATTGGCTTAACTAATTTGTTACAAAAATTTAACATTAAATGTAGAACTAATTGAATGAAATATCTTAATATCTGTCCCTTCTCGGGCTTAAACAATGTAGGAAATAAATTTATTTATTTATTTATTTATTCTTCAAATTATGTTTTTGTTTAATTTATATATACTCACTTAATAGTGAACATCAAAATACAGGTTGTACTTTTGAAAGAAGCTTTGTTGTTCCAATAATTGAAATTTTTGAAATCTTATTTATAGATATAACTTTCAGAAATAGTCATATAGATTAAAGATATGCTATCAAAATTAGAAAATGATATTAAAAAGATGGAGAAAATATTTTAATCATTAAGATTAAAGTAGGGTGAAGAATTGTATCATATTAAGCTTGCAAATTTTGAAAATAAATTGTTATTCCTGAAATGGGTAATTGAGAAATGTAAATTTACAAAGTTAATTCTTTTTCAAAGAAATCTAAAAGTTCTTCTTTGAAAGAGTTTCTTTTATAAAGAAAAAAATTAAAAACAGCAAATAAATGTAATTTCTTCAATAAGGTAATTTTATGTGGATTTTTAGACATGCAATAAACCACATTTTCTTTTAGTTGAATAATGATAGATTTCTCCCATTTCCCATCAGTATCATGCTCACAATCAAGTAAAATCTGGAATTCTGGGACAGTTTAACAATTTAACCACTAATGAATTCAGTGCATGATATAAGGACATTATGACAGTAACAAAAATTGTTTATGTATTAGGCAGTTTACCTTGTCCATGATAACCAGGCATTTTTGGTCCTGCACCATAGAACTGTAATTTCTTCAACTCATTGTTAGTAGAATAATCAATACCATCCTAAAAAAAAAATTAAAAAAACATGATTTATACTATACGCATAAGCGTTATAAAACAAACTCAGTTAATTCATAGATATTTCACAGCAAACATCCCCTGAAAGTTGTTTCAATAATAAAATTATGAATTTCAATGTTTGTCTTCAAACATTTTAATAGTTTGTCAGTAATGTAAAATAAGATTTTTCTGGTACAAATAGATATATGCTTCAAATTTTATGAGAAAAATTCTAATAGTTATGGAAAATCGTACTACCTCATGATAAGTAAAACTTATCAAGAACATATTAAAAAGTGCACATAATTTTGAAAACTATATATTAAGAAAATACTTATATTTCCATTTACCATTTATATTCTTTTTATGCAATCTAAGCTAGTTGCTTTTAAGATGTTCAGCACAAATTATTAGATAATAAAAATTAAAAAAAAAGACATTCACTACTGTTTGACTCTGTGGTTTTTTTCTTTCAATTGTAATATTTGTTTTTATTCAGGGGTGATTGTGAATCAGAGTGAAAAACCCTGAGAATTAATTGATACAAAGTGAAAAACCCTAAAAATTATCGATTCAAAATATACCAATATCAATTTATATCGCAACTGATGCTGTAACAGCATGGCAATCAAATGACATATTTCAGCTATTGTTTGAAATATACAATTGCAGAAAAACATAATTTGGTAAACTTACATTAATTTCACTGAAAGCTAAATGACTTCATCAAATGGAAAGTGCAATTTATCTTGCTTAAATATGCAAAATTCGAATTCTTGTGATCAGTAAATAAATTTATTCCAAGTATTCATGAAACAAGTACAAATTATGTGTAAAGAGTGGGATCTCTTAGTAGATTTAATGCAAGTCATATAATATGGCACATAGTTATTTGAAAACAGTAAAAAAATGTCAAAACCAATCCAATTTTACTTTTAAGTGACTAAGTGTTAGAGAAAAAAAGAAAAATACATAAATAAAAATAGAAATTTTGTTTTTTTAGCTTTGCTCTTATACAAGGTAAATTTCTTTTTCCTGCTTTCTTCCTGGGTATTACACATTACAGATATGCAATTCTGGACCATTGTTGTACAGAGATTGAGACGGATGACACAATACCAGGGGTGATTCAAAGTAAAAAAAAATAAAAGTATCTGAAATTCACAACAACTTTTCTGAAAGGTTACAGCAGGGGGGGGGAGGGGGGGGAGAGAGAAAATGACTGCTGGTTCTAATTATGTGTTTTTTCTGCGATCTTTTCACGAAATTCGCATTTTTTTCCCCGCGATCTTTCGGCAAAATTTGTGGGTTTTTACGCGATTCTTTAAAGAAATTCATGTTTTTTTTCCGTGATCCTTTAACAAAATTTCCATTTTTCCTGCGAACCTTGACCATATATCTGTTTTTCCAGCGATCCTTTGACGAAAATAGCGTTTTTTTCCCGCGATCTTTTGGCGAAAATCGCGTTTCCCGCCCCGCGATCTTTTGACGAAAATTGAGTTTTTCCAGCGATTCCAAAGGAGGGGAGGGGGAGGGGGGGTATTCCCTGCCAGTTTTAATTATGTGTTTTTTCTGCGCTCATTTGACGAAATTAGCGTTTTTTCCTAGATTCTTTAAAGAAATTGTTTTGTATTTTTCGTGAACTTTTAATGAAATTTGCGTTTCCCTCGCTATCTGTGGACGAAAATGGCGTTTTCCCCTGCGATCTTTTCACGAAAATCTTGTTTTTTTTTTTTGCGATCTTTTGCGAATTTTCCGTGATTTTTTGACGAAATTTGTGCTTATTTTGAGATCATTAGACGAAATTTCTTATATTTCGAGATCCTTAGGTGAAATTTATGTTTTTCCCGTTTCTTAAACGAAATTTGCTCTTTTTCCGCGATCCTCTGGCGATATTTCCGTTTTTCCCGCGGTCTTTTGACGAAAATCGCGATTCCAGGATGAGGAAAATCCTTCCCAGTTCTAATTATGTATTTTTTCTGTGGTCCTTTGACGAAATTCCCGTTTTTCCTGCGATTCTTTAAAGAATTTGTTTTTTTCTGTGATCCTTTAACGAAATTTTCGTTTTTCGAGCGATCCTTTGACAATATTTCAGTTTTTCCCACGATGTTTTGACGAAATTCACGTTTTTTCGTGATCCTTTGCGAAATTTGCGCTTTTTTCGCGATCCTTTGACGAAATTTGTGTATATTTCGCGATCATTTGACGAAATTTGTGTATATTTCGCGATCATTTGACGAAATTTGTGTTTATTTAGAGATTTTTTGACGCAATTAGCATTTTTTCCGCAATCCTATGACGATATTGTTGATTTTTTTGAGCGAACGATTCAAGAATTGATTTTTTTCGACGACCATTTGTCGAAATTCGCAATATTTTTTAATATCCAAATTTTCCACTAAACGTAACGATCTCATAAACCCGGAAGAATCGATCGAAAAACCCGGAAATCCGGGGTACACCCGGAACACAATCACCCCTGTTTATTGTTTCTAATATTTTCAATGTTTTACTTTGTTTTCAATCTGAATTGTCTGCCACATCAAGCAAGTGGAAAAATAACTAGTAAATCTACAGATCAGGAACCTCAACGACAGCTCTTAAAGTCATTGACTTGTAATGTCACACTGCATAATATTCAATATCCTACAATACGCATTTTACTTATTTTTTAATAATATAAATATTTAGCAATATATAAAATTCTTGGAAGGTTTCTAAAATTAGAAGCATTAAATTATACACGGTGTGACAATGATGCTCTGAAATTCTGATGAATTGCTTATTCTGGTAATTTTTCCTTCTACATATAAAAAAAGTCCTTCCGGCCAGTGCCGGGAGGAAGACGTAGCTTTCATATTCCTTATTTTAAAAAAGCCAACTTATATTATTCAAACACACGAAGCTCAATTAAGTGGAAACCGAATGTAGGAGATTCAATACTAATTTTTATCAATACTAAATCATTACGAATGAGAATTTCGCGAAATTAGTCAGCTGTATCCAAGCTGCTTTTATTTAAAGTAACTTATATTTGGCTGCCAAATTCGGCGATTTCTTAAAGTGCCTGCCATTTTAAGACAACATGGTGGATGAGGCTAACCAGTGAACTTGGTCGAGACCTTAGTAATTGCTGTGCACATGCTCACTCACATCGGAATCGGTTGATATATACGAGTGCTGTCGCAGGCAAAAAATCAGATTTTTCAAAATGTCACCCACGTTAGAAATTGAAACTGCTATATCTGAGCCATTTTTTAAGATAAAGACAAACAAAAAATGCTCCTGAATCCTTATATCAAGGTCAAATACTTAAGAAAGAAACCTTTTTCAATTTCTAATTTTTTTGCATCTCACTTTAAATATATTTTTTTTTTATTTAATGGCCGCCATTTTGAAACAAGATGGCTGATGAAGATGGCCAGCGAACTTGGTCGAGATATTGATATATACAATCCACATGCCTTCTTCCATCGAAATAGGCGAATACGTGTGGTATCGCGTGACAAATACAAGATCGTTTCAAAGTGTTAGCCATGATAGAAATTCAAAGTGCTATAATTCAACCACTTTTTAAGATATAAACAACAGAACTAATTTTCAGAAACAAAAACTGCTCCAGAATCTTTGTATCAAAGCCAAACACATAAAAAAAATCTTTTTCATTTTCCAATTTTTTAATACCTCATTTTAAATTTTAAATTACATATTTTTTTTTTTTTAAATGGCAACCCTTTTGAAACAAGATGGCGAATGAAGCTGGCCAACGAACTCGGTCGAGACATTGGTATGTACTATGTACAGACCAAGTTACATTCAAATCGGTTCATAAATACGCCTGTTATCGCGTGACAAAAATCAGGTTGTTTTAAAATGTCAGCCACAATAGAAATTCAAAATGTTATAACTCAGCCATTTTTTTAGATATAGACGAAACAAAACCTGTTCCGGAATCTTTGTATTAAGGTCGATTAAGGTATTGGTATGTACTATGTACACACCGAATTACATCCAAATCGGTTCATAAATACGAGAGTTACAGTGTGACATAGGTCAGATATATATATATATATATATATATATATATATATATATATATATATAGATATAGATATATATATATCAATTTTGAACGGAGGGTGGTTTCGGGGTCTGGGGATCATGATCGATGAAAATATACCAAAATTTTTTGAAATCGGTTTCCTCCGAATGGCTGCAATAGGTAGCTTTTTGTAAAGAAAGCTACCTAAAATGTAACCATTTGGAAATGGACCAATGAAAATCTGTGTAGATACCGTGAAACGCATATGATTGTTCAGAGCTTTCTGACGCTATAAGGGGGTTACCAAAGGGGGCGACTCTGTCACCAAATGTCACCAACTTGGCGATATATTGCCAAATTTGGCGAACAAAATTAGCCGCCAAAAGTTATGCCAACTTGGCACTATTTCCAGTATTTTTACAAATTTCCATAGACCAATTGAAATCCAATAAGGTTTACTTGCTTGCAGAAAATCAACAAATTGAGATATTTTAATGCAACAAAAACTAATATTAGCTTATGATAGAGCTTAATTGAACTATATACATTATTTTTAAGCACAAACAATAACTATTTACAATATTTATAATGTTATATATGTAATTTTATATTTAATAATTTTTATAATTATGAAACTCTGTAAGCTCTAATGATTAAGCGCTTGGAGATAAGGAAATAAATTTGTCAGAAGTTGAGAAAGAGCACGTTTTTACCAAGTGGAATCTAAAAATTGAATACATAGAAAATAAGGGATCGCGAAGTGATACAGAATGGAAACGTGAAACAATTACACCTGGGGTTGGCTAGAAAATAAGGATTGCTTCATGACGCCAAATGGAATCATGAATCATGAAAATGGAATCATGGGAGGTTGGTGAGCGTAGTGAGCAGGGGGGGGGGGGCAAAGCTCCCCCTAGTAGATTAAAAGGTACATTTTTTCAGGAACCACTCATAGTTCTAAATTTAAATTAATAATTTCCTATTGATTGGGCGAATGGTTATAGTGTATCTTGAATTTCGTTTTACACTTGAATTTTCTTAGGATAAGTGTTGCATCATAAAAAATATAATGCATCATTTCCCATTCAAACTAATTTAAATAATGTAATTTACCTCCCCCTTACAACTTAAATTAGCATTTTCAAACACCTGATTTCAAATTCCAAGTTATAACCTTATAAGTAAAATTTAAGTAATAAATAATTCAATATTTTCTTATTTTCTAATGTACACATTATCTTTTATTAAGACTCATTAAATGCAACCAATATGTTATTATGTTTCACTAACTTAACTTTCAGATTTTCCTTCAATGTACATTGTGAAATTTGTAAACATAACGTTATCTTCCAAGTCTAAAATATTAAAAATCGAAAACTTTTATTTATAAATATTTCTTCTTTTAAATATATTTTATGGATAGAAATATTTATTTCCAGCCGAATGCGAAATTTTCAGCTATTTGGGATAAATACTTTAGCAGAAATATGCAAAAATGATTTTTCTATCTTTTTCATTCTTGATTTTGGCGCGCAACGCAATAAGAATATCTGTTCCAACATTTTGAAAGAACGAGAGAAACAGTTTCAAAAAGGATATTCTCCTTCGGCAAAAGATGCCATATTCGAAAAGCAGTTACTTGGAGTCGAAAGGAAAATCGATCAACATTCCTGAGAGGAACTCCCAAGCCATGCGTAACGTCAAACGTTGGGGAGATAGGCGCTTAGGATTGGCTGGTGCGCTTTCTGATGGCTTTCCGTTTTTAAAAATTCCGAGTTCTGGAAGTCTTCACCAGGGATCTGTTGTAGCATAGTGATCAGAAATGTGCGGGGCTGCGACGCCGTGCTGTTTGGCCAGCAGTTGCAGCAGAAAAACTTCTTGATGCGGCAGCAAAATTGAAATGGACGTCTGAAAAAATACATTACATTTACAATCCGGCTTTGCTAACTTCCATCTTTATAAACGATTTGTAGCAATAACATTATCGCCGCCGACGGAAAAGTTTCGCTCTCATGCCTTTTTAATTCCTGCAAAATATCTTCATAGTGAAACTAGTATTCGTTACTTCAACACAGGATGCCAATCAACATTGTATGCGAACTCGCACAGTTTGCTTTCAACATATATGATATCATTATTAATATTTTCCTTTCCAAGGGATACTAAAATCCATAAAACTTTTTCTTCTGCAAATCATAGAAATTCATTACGAATCAAATTTCATCTTCTTTATCGCAGTTTCATCTTTTGAAAGTTTGTTCTCTTGAAGGACATCAGTTTCCGATGATCATCAATATCCATGGCATACAATCTCATCTTCAATCATACAATTTTTAATCTCCACTAACGAAACTAATTAACTGTTCAATAACTATAGTTAAGTTCCTGAACATCGTTTTATTTTAGAAACCTTCAGTTTTAAGACATTCAATAATCAGTCAATCTCTTCAGTATTCTATTAGAACAATTCGTGATTGAGAGAATTTATTTGAACCTCGTAAATCAATAATTTATTTCTATATCTCCTACAGTTTTAATTTATGTCCAATAATGTGAAAATATATTAATTAATACATTTGTTTTAATAGTTTAATTGAATATTTGTATGGATGCATCCAGTTTGACGATCTCGATATATATTTTAATAAATGATTGTTTGTGCTTTACGTGACTTGTATTAATCTTCCTGTGTTTCAATTGGGTGAGTTTTTCCTTTCTTTTATTTTTGCAACAACGTGTACAAGTGAACATTAACTTTGAATCATTTTACATATTCCTTAATAATTAATCTTAATTAGTAAACTTCGTCAATGACTTCCATTATTACGGCCGGCTGTAGTGTGATTTTGGGTTAGTGAATTGGAATTATTTTAGTTCAATTTGAATTTCACACTCCAATTTAAATAACCCAGAGTCACAGAATAATAAGCAACAGTTTGGACAAGGATTTTATGTTAACATAATATGCAAATAGCAATATTTATACTTAATATTTATGTATAATATTTATATATTTATACTGAAACTATTATATTTAATTAATATCTAATTTAGGGATATAATGTTTTTACAATTTTTGTTTCTGAAAAATAGTGTTGATAATCATTTTTTTATAGTTAAGAATTTAATATCTAGTCTAAATAGATGCTATAAAATTACACAAAAAAATCACTTATCGTCATTAAACTAAAGTTATAACATGTTAAAAGTGAAAAAAAAGTATATTTAAACGGAAACAAATACCTTCTAATAAACAGATCTACATGTTTTGCATGCACAATCAGCGACTTTAAAGATAAATATTTATAAAAAAGAACTTTTTCCGTAAAAGTTTTAAAAATGAAATTGGTAAAATAAAAATCACGAGATTTCAATTATAATGAATCAATCAATAATTATCATCTGTGAACGATTATTATTTTATTACATTGTTTTCAATTTTGTTAAGTACCTCTTTTCATATTCACAGATCAGTTTATTAAAAAACATTTATATGCCTTTCATTGTACTTTCAAATTCACCTTTAGTAATTTCTACTAATAGACGAAAAACACATGAATTCTTTTCTACAGCCCTGTATATTACGTAAAGATTTTTATATGCACCACATATTAAACTTAAATTTAATGCAGGCAAAACCCCTACAAAAATCTGAAGTTAGTATACTAAATGTAGCTGAGCTTGTAAATGCATCACTCAAATTAAAAAACACTCCGAAGCAATTAACGCTCTTTCTCAGTAATACTTACTAACTCTTTTGTGTAGCTCTGTATATGATTCATATAATTTATATACACCACACAGTAAGCAAAAATTTAGCTAACCTTAAAAAACATACTATAATCGAAAACGCTCTTCAGCAATCATTCCTAATAAACAATACTTTGGATACAGTATTGTATCCGAAATCTTTTATGTGACCCTGAAAATAACAAATGCAATGCAAATCATTTTCACCTGAAAACTTCTTAGCAAACCTCGGTAATTTCATAATATTTGAAATACTGCAACACAATTAAAATAAGCTGCAAACAGTTTTCCCATAGAAAACTGTTTGCCAAAAATGAGATATGCTTTGCACCCTATATACCACAAAAAGGATGTTTTAGTGCATCTCAGAAATACATATCAATTTTATTATGTTTGTAACAGAGTAACATCATTAAAATACGCTGCATAAGAATTTTCTTCATGGACCATAATATAATGAATACTTATGAGTTCCCTGTATGTGTGCTGTAAGTGCTACAAATAACATATTTTATAGTAACCATGTTCTAGCGTACCTTAATAATGCATACAAATTTCATGATGTTTAAAATTGTGTAACACTATTAAAATACTCAGCAAATGATTTTTCCCATAGACCATAATATAACGGAATACTTTTGAGTGCCCCTGTAATTCAGCTATAAATGCTACACACTTCATTTTCAATAGAGAACATACTATGGCAAACCTCAATAACACATTTCAATTATATGTAATTCCGAATATATTTACGCGAGTAAGAGCACATATAGACAGAGGGTAGGTGGCAGACAGACAAGCCGAAGTCAAACACTTTTCAACTATGTTGGAAAGTGTTAAAAAGCATTTGTATGCCTTTAAAGGCACTTTTTTTTCACTTTTAGCATGTTAAAACATTAGTTTAAATACATCCTAATCTACTCGACAGCAATAACATACTAAAATGAGCCCAAAATAGACATGTCTGGAGACCTTAAAATCTACTGGATTCATTATTGTGTATCATTATCTGAATCATTATTGTGTACACTGCTAATTGCATAAATCGCATCGATTTGGCACTATAAAATATTTTTTAACTAACCTTTTATTTCCCTGAGCTGGACTTTGAATGAAAACATCTTATTTGAATGATTTTTTTTAAGGTTACAAAATACTGTTGCTTAGGTAACGGACAAATAAAAAAAAAAAAAAAAAAAAAGAAAGAAAAAAAAAAAAAGAAGTACGTATCATGTCAAATATGTAAACGGATGAAACAAAATATTTTATATTATTGGAAAACATATATAAAGTTCCACCAAAAATTTTACACGTAATTTAAAATATCTGACAAATATATATTGACAAAAATTCAAAACAATAGGAATAATTTAAAACCCTTATTTGGAAAGTTTAACATCCATAATTTAACATTTTAATCCATTAATCAAACGTGCCATTTTCTTTCAATAAATGGAAATTTGAAAATCATCTGACTTGCTGTAGAAAAGCATTATGGAGCAAAATAAAATATTCCATATTTTACGAACGCATGAACCAAATTTAACCAAAAACTATACAGCTATGTCCAGTCCAGGTACCTCACGAATATGCCCACTTAATTTCAAGCTAATTGGATGCTTTTTGCAGCAGTTATCGTGGAACAGACAGACTAACAGACAGAAAGCAAAGCTTTTCGTGTCTCCACAGTAAGCCTTCACTGACGTTTCGGCAACAAGCGATATGACTATCGTGGCACACAGCACTTAAACATGCTAAAATGGAATACTATCTATCTCCAAGAAATGGTAATATTTAAAAAAAAAAATCCAAAACTTCTGCGGAAAAAGCCACCTTTTTTTAGGGGAGGTTTTCCTATTTCTACTTGGAAAAGTTGAAAATTCCTTTTTGAAATAATTATATTTAAATTTTTATAATATAATTAACTATACATACTGAATTATATTAATTTTTCTGGTGAACTCTTTCATGATTGGAATTACTTCCCAATAGTCTAAGGTGGGACCCCCGATTTCACCTGTTATGTCAATAACACCAGGGGTGCAGAATATGTCCGATCCGGTGATCTAGGATCGGGGGAAATTTTGCCAGCAAATTTCGTCAAACGATCGCAAAACAACCACGAATTTCGTCTAAAGGGGCGAAATAACCACAATTTTCGTCAAAACATGGCGAAATAACAGCGAATTTAGTCAAGAGAACGCGAAAAAATTAGCAAATTTCATCAAATGATCGTGAAATGAATGCAAATTTCGTCAAAAGATCACGAAACAACCTCAAATTTTGTCAAAATATCGCGAAACAGCATATTTCGTCAAAAGTGGCAAAATAACCGCCAATTTCGTCAAAAGGAAGGCGAAATAACCGCAAAACTCGTCAAAAGGAAGGCGAATTAAATGCACATTTCGTCAAAAGATCACAAAAAAACGCAAATTTTGGCAAAAGATCTCTAAACTACCACAATTTTGTCAAAAGATCATGAAACGCAAACTTCGTCGAACGATCGCAAATTTCGTCAAACGATCGCAAATTTCGTCAAACGATCGCAAAACAATCACAAATTTCATCAAACAATCGCAAAACTACCGTGAACTTCGTCAAAAGATCGGAAACAACCGCGATTTTCGTCAAAATGGGCGAAATAACCATGATTTCCGTCAAAACATGGCGAAATAACCGCGAATTTTGTCAAAGTGACGCGAAAGAACTTGCAAATTTCGTCAAAAGAGCGCGAAACAACCGCACATTTTGACAAAAGTTAGCGAATCAACCGTGTATTTCGTCAAAAAGGGCAGAATAATGCAAATTTTGTTTAAAGATCGCAAAAAAACCCCGCAAATTTCATCAAAAGATCACGAAAGAACAGCAAATTTCATCAAAAGATCATTAAAGAACCGCACATTTCATCAAATGATCGCAAAACAACCGCGAATTTCATCAAAAGATGGCAAAACAGCGAATTTCGTCAAAAGAGGGCGAAATAAGCGCGAATTTCGTCAAAAGGAAGGCGAACTAACCGCAAAACTCGTCAAAAGATAGCTGCAAAATGCAAATTTCGTCAAAAGATCGTGAATTTCATCAAAGGGCCGCGAAAGTTAGTACTGGGAGTGGAATTCTCCCACTGTGCTGTAACCTTTCAGAAAATTTGCTGTGAATTTCAGAATTTTTTTTTTCACTCAGAATTATCCCTGCTATATATACCCGCGCATAAGTTGAGAAATATTGGAAAGATAAATTTTCCATACCTACGATAATATAGCATTTACCTATAACATACAGTAAAATTTTGGGGAAATTTTCATGTGGATTGGGGGAAATGTTGGGAATAGAAACATTTTCTACACCCCTGAATAACACTACATTCAGGTGTTTTTTCCTTCATATTTTTTCATCTTCATAAAAGCATTTTATTATTGCAAAAATGACTTATTTTATTTATTCATTTATTTTGTAGCATATTTGTGTAAAGTAATTTTTTTTTTTTTTTTTTTGCAAAAGACTGAATAGATAAAAAAGCAAAAATAGTTTTTATTAAATACACTCTTTTATAAGCAAATCTTGAAAATCACGCCTAATTTCATGACTACAATTCATGATTTTTTCAAACAGTCTCCATTGCAATACGTTAATTTGGTGTGTGTGCTGAAGCAGATTAGGGAAAATTCACTTAATTTTTTTACTCTTGGTAGGAAGTGCGAGATAGAAAAAATTAAAATTTATTAAAATAAATTTGCTATGTTTCTTTTTTCAGATATGACAACAGGAAAGGAAAAAAAAAAGCGTTACTTAAACTATCTATTCAGGATTTCTAAAATGTCTTCTCAATGTATAATCATAATTTAATTAATATTAAATTATTAATTGATAAAATCATGAAAAATGATGAAATTAAAAAATATATTACATTCTTTATTTTTTATTTATATTTTATACTTTGGCTTAGATGCCTTATGTTCCCTCAGCCGTTGTTTTAAATTGTTTGGCGATTTTTTGTTGGCGTGTTGGCAGTGTTTATAGATATGGCAACCTCAATATGTGGAACCCCATGTGACGTGTATATTCTGAGGTGTTGTGTTCTGACAACCCCTGAGAAGTGGTGGATTTTGTGGATGTATTTTGATATCGTGTTGTATAGTTCTGTCTTTTTATTTTTATGTTAAATTTATTGGATGTATTTGACTGACTATGGTTTCTGTAATCCGTTTAAACGCTTTTACTGAAGTAACTAAGAAATATGAGGAAATTGAGAAGAAAAGTAGGTTTGTTTATTGTATCTCAATGCGCATTCATAAGCCTATTTTGGAAAATGACGGTGGTGTTATGAGAGAGATTTCGTGCTGGAGCATTCAAGAAAGCAGATATCTGTTAAGGTATGTTGATAATTTTATGTATATTTTGCTGCTTTAAGAGTTTTTTACATTTTGAAATTGCTAGAAAGCGAGAACTGCTGAATTTTAAGAATGCTACACCGGGAGAACTGCTGAATGCAGTGATTTTTTTTTTTTTTTTTTTTGGTTAATGTGCGCAAAGCGCTCATAAAAGATTACTGATTGCCACTTTAGCGAGTTTTGTTTTTTATGTATATTTTGCTGCTTTGGGAGTTTTTTACATTTTGAGATTGTTAGAAAGCGAGAACTGCTGAATTTTGAGGATGCTACACCGGGAGAACTGCTGAATGCAGTGATATTTTTTTTTTCGGTTAATGTGCGGGAAGCGCTCATACAAGATTACTGATTGCCACTTTAGCGAATTTTGTTTATTATTAAGGGGACGGTGGAGCTTAAAATCCTTAAAAATAATTTTTTTTATTTTTGTAAATTTCAACTTAAATATTATTCAAGGGTACATTATATACATTATGGCATGCATTTATCACAAAAAAAATTTTAAAAAATTTTATTTTTGAAAAAAAAATGGAATTTTAAAAATTTTTGGAATTTAAAAAAAAAATTCAAAATTTCAAAATTTTTTCGAAATTTTTTTTTTTAACCTTTAAATTCAAATATATAAAATTCGATGCTCTATTTTATTTCTATATATAAACCAAACTTTTATAAAAAATATTGGGGATTTTCATTGATATGGAACGCGCAGGGGGCACTTCGAAGATTTCTAAGACTTCTTAGTAAAATTCCATTTTTTTCTCAAAAATAATTTTTTTTTTAAATTTCTTTTGTGATAAATGCATGCCACAATGCATATAATGTACCCTTGAATAATATTTAAGATGAAATTTACAAAAAATAAAAAAAAAAATGAAATTTTGAAAATTTGTCGAAAAAATTTCAATTTTTTTTTTTTAACCTTTAAATTCAAATATGTAAAATTCGATGCTCTATTTTATTTCTATATATAAACCAAACTTTTATAAAAAATATTGGGGATTTTCATTGATATGGAAGACGCATTGGGGCATTTCGAAGATTTCTAACATGACGCGTAAAATTCCATTTTTTTCTCAAAAATATTTTTTTTTACATTTTTTTGTGATAAATGCATGTTATAATGTATATAATGTACCCTTCAATAATATTTAAGTTGAAATTTACAAAAATAAAAAAAAAAATTATTTTTAGATTTTAAACTCTACCGTCTCCTTAACATTTTACAGGGATGAGAATTGCAAAAAAGCAAAAAGACTGAAACCACGCGCAAACAAAAAATTGTACCACATTTTATCCGTGAAAGATACTTTAAGAAATAAAAACAGGGTCTGATTTCCGGGCAAATGGAGACAAGCGCACAAACCTGTATACTACATTACAGGAGTGAAAATAGCCAAATTACACACAGCTCTTAAAACACTGAGTGTAGGTCATATGAAATGCTTGACTTATCAGAATCATGACCGCTCCTGAAAATGAAATAATTTAATTAAGAATAGAGTTTTTGTGTGTCATAATTTTAATAAATTTTTTAGCAAAAAATATGAA
The DNA here is from genome assembly GCA_963932465.1 of Maratus speciosus. NCBI lineage: Eukaryota > Metazoa > Arthropoda > Arachnida > Araneae > Salticidae > Maratus > Maratus speciosus. Next base: position 145,497,126 of record OZ010786.1, on the reverse strand, counting down.
AAACTTAGTGAAAATCGCAAATGTTAGTTATTTTTGGTCACACGGGCTAATTGGACCAGGACCTACAGCCAGCTTAATGTGAATTCTGAATCAGGAGCGATTCTGAGAAGAAAAAAAAATTTTGAAATTCACAGTAAATTTTCTGAAAGGTTATAAAAGAGGGGGGAAGGGGAGGATACACTAAAAGCACTAAATACATGTATTTTTCGCGCCATTTTGATGAAATTTGCCGCTTTTTCGCGATCTATTGACGAAATTTACCGTTTTTTCGCGAACTTTGCCGTTTATTCATGATCTTCTGATGATATTTGTAGTTTTTTCGCTATCTTTTGACACATTTTGCTGCTTTTTCGCGATCTTTTGACAAAATTTTCTGCCTTTTTCGCTATCTTTTGACGAAATTTGACGCTTTTTCGCTATCTTTTGACAAAATTTTGTTTTTTTTCGCGATATTTTGACAAAATTTTCAGCTTTTTCGCGATATTTTGACGAAATTTGACGCTTTTTCGCGATATTTTGACGAAATTTGACGCTTTTTCGCTATCTTTTGACGAAATTTGACGCTTTTTCGCTATCTTTTGACGAAATTTGACGCTTTTCCGCTATCTTTTGATGAAATTTGACGCTTTTTCGCTATCTTTTGACGAAATTTGACGCTTTTTCGCTATCTTTTGACGAAATTTGACGCCTTTTTCACGATCTTTTGACGAAATTTGACGCCTTTTTCACGATCTTCTGACGAAATTTGACACTTTTTCGCGATCTTTTGACGAAATTTGACGCTTTTTCGTGATCTTTTGACGAAATTTGCCATTTTTATAGCGATCTTTGGACGAAATTTGCCATTTATTTGCGATCTTTTGACAAAATTTGCCACTTTTTCGCGATCTTTTGACAAAATTTGTCGTTTTTTCATCACCGTTGAATGTTCTTTCGAAATCGGAAGAAAAGCGGAATCGATAGGCAAGTGAAAAATTTCTGAAAATAACAAAATTTTGCAGGAGAAAAAATACGGAATCCTCGGGAAAAAAGGCGGAATTTCGAGAAAGAAAAAAAAAGCGGAAATTCCTTGAAATAACAAAAAAAGCGAAAATCCGCCAAAAGACGGAAAATTCTCATCCCTGCATTTTATTTTCGTTAAATGAAACATGCTTATAAACCGGTGCTTGGCGACATTTACTACTTGGCGGAAAAGGGGTTTTCACGCCAAGAAAAATTCCAAGATGGCGGCTGTGGGAACTTATGACATCTGTTCCTATATTTTTTTGTGTTTAAAACATTTTCATTGTTGCATTTTTCACAGCCAGTTAGCCTTTTTTGACAAACATAATTAGATGCATTATTAAATCCACTGGTTAACTGCAATACAATTTTATACCCATAAAGAATATTTGACGATTTATAACCTGCGGCAGGCTAACTAAAAAATGCCTTAAAATTAAGTTATTAATTTACAATTAAGTTCTAAAATTTAATAATTTGTTGTATTGTCATCAGAAATACACCTTTGTACATAATTTTTATAATTCTAGCTTATCATGAAGTGAATTAAAAATAGATTACAAAATTTCATCTAAAAACAAAGTTGTATTAAACAAAAAAGTGTAAATATGTTCAATTTATGTCTTCTAAGAAAAATAATTGCAAGAAAAGCATACTTGTAAAAAATTGTTTTCTAAAATTTCCAATTTTTCCAGATAAAAAATTAGAATTTTTTTTTCTTCCCCCACCACTTCAAAATTTCTGGAAATTTTACAACTCTAGTATCCCTTTTCACTAATAATATTTTTAAGCATGTATTAACAATAAATATATTGTCACTTTGAAAGTTTCATAAAAGTCACATATCTTGGATTTAAATTTTTTTAAAATAAGAGTTTATATTTTTTGTGAAATATATATTTGTAACATATATCTTTAAAAAAATTATAAAAGAAAAATAATTTAAAAGATTTTTCAAAAAAGAAATTGCAAAATGGTGACTAAAAACTGAATCTCAGTTATTAACTACATTTATTAGTTTTTATACCTTTATAACTCACCAGCAGCACAACGGCCATACCCTTTTGTACAAATTACTATTTACCATAATATATATACTTTTTTTTAAATAAGAGATTTTAATTACTGTATATAATCACATATAAGTTGAAAAATTTAGAACAGAAAAACAAAATGCTAAGTCAGTGGTTAACTTATACTGGAGACCAAAAAATCTGAAATTTTAAAAACTTTTCTTCAATGCAACCAATCATATTATAAATAAAACTGTTTAAGAGCACTACTATTAAGATATTACATACAATATAGCAAAGATTTTGAGATAAAATGCAATCGTATGTGTGTTATGTTGTACACTATTTCAACTTTGCTTTTTTCGGAAGAAAGATCTTGTCTTCAATAACAAATAAAGTCAAAGCTAAGAATTAGCTAAAGAATATCTAGAACAAAAGGCTATATAACATAGAAAAATCCTTAACTATAGCTGTCAGATTCATTTGTTGATCATCACTGTGATGAAGTATAAAATTCTGAGGGTTTGACATCATTGCTTCTAAGTTTGTATGTCTCATTCTTCAAACTGTTGAAATGTACTGAAAATACTCGGCCAGATGAATCAAATCATATTTGCCATTTGAAATCAAATGCAGAAATCTGCATAAACCATATATTACTTTGTTGGAAAATGCAAACAGCTATACCAATAGAAAAAAATAGAATCAAACATATAACATTCAAAAAAATGTTTCATCAGCAAGAAAATTGCCTATTTATATTAGGAATGAGTAAGTGAGTGGGGAGTCAAACAGTTTCAAATTATTATGAAAAGTATTGCCGCGTTGTTTGATGCTGACATTTCACAACCAAAATTGGAAAAGGCCTGATTATTTTTCAGTTTTTGCAGTATTTTTTTACGGACTTTCTTGTGATGTATTACTTATTCACTTTCTAGGTTTTTATGAAGCCCTGTGTACATCGGTTAGCTATTGCCCAATTGACGGCAAATGGAGAGAAGACATCAATGATTGCATCTCGCCTGAAAGTCAAACTTCGAACAGTGCAGAGGATTATTTAGCAATGGAAAGAAGTAGGAAACGTTGATGTAAAGAAAAATCAGGCCGACCACCTTCAGTCAATAGCCCAATTATTTGCAACATTATCAAGAAAAGAAGTATCTGAAACAATGGCGTAAGCCTGAATTACATTGCAAAGAGTCTGAATATTTCTTGTTGAAGTATCCGGAACATTGTTAAAGACTCTCTCTGACTTCGTAGTTATCGCCTTTACTGCAAGCAACATTTGTCAAATGATGCAAAGCGAAAGAGACTAACAAAGTGCAAAAAGATGCTTGAAATTTTCAAGGCACGCCGCTTGGGAGATGGTTTGTGATCAGATGAGAAAATTTTCACCATCGAGAAGGCACACAAACTCAGAATGATCGGCACCGGTTAAGTCCAATGCAGAGAAATGCTAGAAAAACAAAAACCATCACAAGATCACTTTTTCCGAAATGATTAATGGTTTGAGCAGAAGTATCTGACACAGAAAAAACTCCTTTGATTTTTATTGATAAAAACGTGAAGATTAATGCAAAAATGTACTAAAATGAAGTGTTGGCTAAGATTGTGCCTTCCTCATTGCTCACGTGCCTGGATATTTAACAAAGGAAGAATGGCCTTCGAACAGTCCGGATCTCAACCCACTGGATTTTTCTGTTTGGGGCTAGATAGAACAAAAGTTAAAGGGTAAAAAATATCCAATTTGGATTCTCTGCAAAGCAAACTTATAAAGGCTTAGGATGATTTAGATGAGAGTTACTTGTAGCGCACAGCCAAGTCTGTGATCCCTCATTTGAAAACTTGTATAAAAGAGAATGGTGGATATTTTGAACAAGTTGTTTAAATATTGTTATTTTCGATATTTTTTGCTTTGTGAGAATAAAAAATGTCATCAGATAGTGTATATTTTTGAAAAAATAGTGTTTTTCCTTGCACCAATACTTTTCAGCCTCTCTCTCTCCAGGGGCGTAGCTACAGATATTTTTTCGGGGGGGAGAGTTCAAAAATTTCCCAACTTGAAACAAATTCCTCCAACTTTCAACTAAAGTGATATGCACAAAGTGTGTAATAATGATGATAATGAAGTTTATGCATAATTCCTTTCCAAAGAAAAATTTTGAAACTAGAAACATAAAAATTCTAATTATTGGTTTGTTTAATAAACAAACAAACACGCGTTTTACTTTCTTCTGTCTTCACAAGACGAAAGTATTGAATTCGTAAAAAAATTCTACAACTGGTTTTCGACGGTTTGATACGTTTTAGAAGGTCCTGAACATAATTTGACTGTGTTTAGAAAATGTCTGTCTGTGTGAATGTGACACAAATTTTGTGGGTGCTCTATCTCAAGAACTAATTCGCGGAATTTTATAAAACTTTAGATTCAGTTATACCTTGATAAAAATTAATGCTGATTAGTTTTTGGTGTAAATTACCCAAAAGGTGGCGCTGCTATGCTGTATTTTTCACGATTTACATGATTTTAGCGATAGTTATATCTCAAAAACTGTTGCACAGAATTTGATCAAATTTCATATTCTGTTAAATCTTGACCTAATTTAGTGCTTATTAGGTTTTTGTATATATCTGTGGCACTGCTGTGCAGTATTTTTCACGGTTTTCGCGTTAGCTATATCTGGAAAACTAATGCACGGAAATTTAGTCAAACTTCATATTCGGTTACACTTCCTTATTGGGCTTGGGTGTATACTGTCCAAAGGTATCACTTTTGAGCTCTTTGGGTTTGGAATTTTGGTTGCAGACATCTAAGAGCATGGGTGTCGAAATTCAATGATTTGTTTGAAAAATGCGACGCTTCTATCTCCTTTTTAAATGCACACAATTAAACGAATTATAAATTAAATGCTCATAATTAAACCTTTAGAATTCATTATTATGGGCATAGAATTGCTATTTAATTTTAACATTGTGATTGCAAATTTTGAAGTATTAACATGTATGGGATAGAATAAGCTTTTAGGATTCGCACATCCAAATTGTTTTCATTTAACATAAATTCTTTTGGTCTTCAAAGAATCTAACCCTGATGAAGCTAACCTAACATCGTCCAGTTTAATAAAATCCACTATTTCACTTTCACATTTTAAAAGCATTAGGCTGTCAAATCTGTCAGACCTCATTGTAGCTTGCAATATATATTTTTACAATTTTTATTTGACTAAAGATTCTTTCATTAGATGCAACGCCAAAAAGATAAGCTGCTGTAAATGTTAAGGTACGAGTATATAGTTTGACAGTGTGACCCAAATAGTCTTTGAATTTCATGGCATGAGTAAAAGGTTTGTTAAGTGAGTTGGGATTTGGTTTATTTCTATTTGACTCTGCAAGTCATGTACATCCGGTTTCTCATATCCAGGTGGAAACATTATTAACTTTTCTAAGTTAGTGATACTCAAATTTGCCTTGCACAATTGTAATTTAAATATGCAATGTATTGGTGCAATATTCTCCTGATATAGGAAACATTGTCATTTAAGCCCATTACTAAATTGCCGAAATTTTCTTGTATTTCTTATAACTCTTCCCTGTAAAACTTATGTGTATCAATGTCCATTGCTATGCTATTATTTTTATCTATTCCATTTGGTGAAACCGTTTTCCCACGGTGCTTTCAGAAGTCAGCTTCTTCAATCACTACCTAATATTCATAATTGTTTATGAACTTGTCTATAAGGAAATCTTTATTTCTTCAAAATTTTATTCAAGTGCAACCTGTCTGTGTTTATGTCAACCTGTATGTCGATTTTTTTCTTCAGTTGATGGATTGCTTACATGGTCATATTTCTGTTCCAAATTCAAATCATCCACATTTTTACCTTTTTCATCCTCGAATGGATTTTTAGATGCTCCAAAATCTTGCACGAAAACTTTTTTCCTATTATGAAAGGTTCTTTCGTGCTAAGATTTATAGTGATTTTTTAGAACAGCTTTAAACGGACAACACTGGACTTTTGGTTTAAAATTTCATAAACACCTATAAATATAAATGAACAGGACATATATATATTTCTGCACACAAATAAAGGTAAAATGTGGCAAATTTATCTAAACTAACGACTTCTTACATTCACATTTGCTCATATAATGCTTTTGTCTTGACAGCAAAGGGTTAACTAATTTTCGGAGCAAAAAAATCACGAGAATGAGTAAAATATTGTCCAAAAATCGCAAAATTAGTGCAATTTGTGAAAACTCATCAAATCTTCTTGCCCAGCTGTGTTTCAAGTAGGTGACTACATTCCTATCTGTTGTGCTACAAGTGATCTCCAATTTTCAAAAGAAGCTGCAATCCCTTTGGATTAAAATAGCTGGATTCTCTTTTAGCAGGGGAAAGGGAGGAAGGGTGAAATTTTTGAGAAAGGTACAAAGTTTTGAAGTAAATAAAGGAACTGGATAGTCAGTCGTTGGTGGATAGGAGAAGAGAAATTTAGGTCTGGTAGATGTATAATATTTTTGTAGATCTGAAAAATACAATGATAGATTGAGTGTGGCTGATTTCTTTTTGTATTTCTTTTGATAATTTAACTTGCTTACTGTTACAGTACTTAGTCAGAAACATAATCACCAAAACAATAAAAAATTCATAATGTCTCAAAAATCCAGAATTTCCCAACTCTAAGCTCAAATTTCCCAACTTCACAAATATTGGGGGGGGAGGCTCCCCCCCCATACCCCCCCATGGCGACGCCCCTGTCTCTCTCTCTCTCATATATATATATATATATATATATATATATATATATATACATATATATATAATGCTTCACACACAGTGTATGGAAAAAGAAAACATTGAATGACTTCTGAACAGAAAAAGATTTTTATTTCAAAATTTCAAGATTTACGCATGAGAAAAAAGGAAATTAAAAGACAAGGTTCTCAAAATGTTGGCCATATGAGGAGACAACGAAACAAAGTCCCTGCTCAAAATTTGCAATAACCTGCTTGAGTTGATCTGTTGGAATCGACCTTATAACACTTGTTATCGCTGTTTTAAGCTCTTCTATGGCTTTTAGCCGATCTTTGTAGATTTTATCTTTAACATATCCCCATATAAAGATGCCTAGTGGTGATAAAACAGGGCTATAGGTGGGTGGTGGGGAAGCTAAAAAAGTAGCAAAATTGCCATAGCCAAATTGTGACTTCTGAGCAAGTTCAGGACATCTCCTGTTGAATGTGGCAGAGTTCCATCCTGCTGAAACCATGTGTCTTGGATCCAGTGTTCCAAGTAGGCATCAGAAATTAACCTTGTTGTCAAGAATTCAAGATAGCATTCAGATTTCACTATCTGGACAAAAAAAATACGGACCTAAAATGCCATCAGCACAAAAACCCCACCAGGCCTTTTTATAGGTGAAAATTAGCGGTTGCCACTCGCCACGTGGCGATTAAAGTTGTAAAAGTGGCGATTAAAAAATCGGCCATCGATCGCCACTTTAGTCGCCACTCGCGAAGTGGCGATTATAAATTTTGTTAATGATCGCCAACGGAAATACAGCATTTTTCATGGAAATATGCATCTCTACTTTGATTACACCTAAGTAGCAAACTGGTTAATTCTTTTTCCTGCTGGATGCAAGCAGATTTCAAACGATTTAGCTGTATTTTCAATATTTCAACTTTTTGTCATGCTAGCTCCTCACTTATTTTTTACAAGAAATTTCTATTTTTTTTTTCAAGAATTCTGCAAAATATATTCATCAGCTTTGATTCCACATCATTTCAAATAATTTATTCCTTTTTTTTTTTTCACTGGATGGACGCAGATTTTAAGAGCATTGCAGTATCTTCAATATTTCGACTCCTGTCACATTCTCACCAGTTAGATTATTTTTCTTCAAGAGATATTGTTTAATCCTGCGGAATACACTCACCAACTTAGATTTCAACTGTATGTAATTTGTGTAGTATGTTAATAGTACATTTACTTATTAAATAAAATCTAAATAACATTTTATTGTATTTTATTTGATTTTTTTTATTGTAGACACTTAGCTGTTGGAATTTTGATTTAGTTATTTTTTATATAAAGAAAGTAATAGTAATTTGGTTGATAATTGTGTTTATAAACATATACAAATAATCAAAAAATATATTCTAAAAAATTAATATAACAGATTTTGTGGTTTTAAAGTAATTTTCTTGAATTTTGACTGCTTCCCTAGTCTTATCATGAATAGTTGGCTGGTATAAAATGCTGATTTATAGCTTTTTATAGAAAAATATGTATATATACAGCGAGTATAGTTTATCTAGATCTCAAAGTTTGAAACATTATAGTGGCCACTAACTTTAAAAAGTGGCCATTAATGAAACTGAGTCTACCGGCCACTGGCTACTAACTCAATTTCCCAGTTTTCACCTATAGGCCTTTTGTGAATGAAGAGGCTTGACAATGACAAATTTTAGCTTCTCGCTCCCCCAAATACAATAATTTTGACGATTGGCATAGCTGTCCAACCAGGAGTGCACCTCATAAAAAAATATTATATTGCCACAGTTTAAACCAGTGTCGATCATTTCGCACATGATGTTGACAAACTCCAGTCTTTTTTTTTAATTAGCATCTATTCTCCATGCTGTGGCTGCACTGATGTCAAGTTGTTGCTCCAAGTGTCCAGTGAATGCTCCTTTATTATTGTTTTAACAGAAGTGATATTTTTCAGCGTACTTGCGCTGTCTTCATGCCCACTTTGTCATCAGCCAATTAACCTGTTTGTTCAAACTTACCAATTAATGCTCTTAACATGCTTGAAGATGCCTTTGCCACATTTTTAAAGGCATTACACCAATTTCTGAGTATTTCGGCAGGTTTCTGGTCACAAAGATAAAACGTTTTGACTAAAATAACACTCTTTTTGGTTGAATATTGGTACATTTTGCCAAAAATGAAATACTTTTCGACAGTAACCAGAGTCCATAAATAAATTTTTTTTGGGTCCAATTTCACATCACTCGCTCCACCCGTTGAAGAGTTATTCAACCAAAAGGTTCACTGTGAAGCACCCAGTATGTATGCATAAAAATATCAAAAAGCTAATTGCAGTTAGATTTATGTTTGAAGTGCGGAATTAAAAATGTATTCTCCAAGTAAATTTTTAAAACAGTTCATAAAAATAGGTAGAAATTCTCCAAATAAATTAGAATAGTTGGCATATCTGTTTTAAATGTTTTCCTAAATTTTTAAAGTTACATCATTTTATTGAGAAATTTCAAAATATCAGAAAATATCACTATACTGGTAGTAAATAGATATCTAAAACTAGTTATTCTAAAACTAGGGAATGTTATAATAAAAGATATCTCACTATATTTTCTTCAGTTTCTTTCCCACGCCTCTTAGATCGACGAGCATAACGATCTGGCGGAGGTCTAATAGCTTGGCGAGATGGTATCCCATGAGGGATATAATCTTTGTCTCGCTTATCGGAATCATCAGAATCTTCACAAGGTACATTTGAATTCTAGAAACATTAAGCATTATATGTTACAGCTGGAAAAAGACTAAAATCTACATATTAACATATCTTTTTATTTTTTTGTAACTGTTAAAATTTGTATCATTTAATGATATTATAAGTCCTTAGTTAGCCTTAATTAATAATTCTCTTTAACAAAAAAAGCTGAATAAATAGGAATGTAAATCTAGCTAGCTATGAACGTCAATTTTTGAGTGAACAACAGAAAAACTTTTTAAATGTTTATAAAAGCAAAAAATCAAAGAGGTGTCTTAAAGAGAAAAGTGCAGAAAGTTGCAGATCTATGAAAATTGCTCATTGCTGAGAAAAGAAATATTAAAAAGACTACCTATACTAATAATTAAAAATAAAATTATTTCACACATTAAAATTTATAAGTTATAAAGCGTACAACAATTTCTTTAAAATTACAGCCAAACTTAATCTAATTACCCTATTAATTTTACATGATGCACAGATAATAGTTTTATTTAAATATAAATCAAGTGGCTGTTTTATGTAATTACAAGAGTACAATGTGCTGGTGAGTACTCATAAAGGAAGGAAGTATAGTTAAATGTTGATACCTTGAAGTAATAATGAAGAAAAATGATTCAAGTTATGTAAAAATAAGTAAAACATGATAAAAATCAGAATATATTAAAACCAATATATTCTTATACAAATTGCTTCACATTTCTATTATTTCTTATCTTATGTTAACCATTTTTACAATTCACACTAATTACCTATTTCAAATCATATAAAGAAAATACCTGTTACTTGAGCTTGAGAGTAGACAAAATTAGATTGTAATTGTCTTCAAGTATGCTCAGTCTTAAGCATGGTAACATAATATTCTCCAGAATGGGGAAAATTAGATGGCAATGCCATTACACAATGAAATTAGGTATATACTTATGACATTGCTTATAATATTATAAAAAAATTTATAAGTAAACTTAGGAAGTATACCATTTATTCTGTCATCCAGTACAACATCCTATTTAATTTTCCAGTTTAATTTCGTAAAAGAAACAATGAAATTTAAATGATAAATTCTTCAAGATACTAGAATACGCAAAATCTATGCAATACAGATTTATAAAGTTGCTACACATACTTTTAATGTAACCTGTCAAAATGCACAGTCTCTTTGAAATTAAGATACAGCATCAGATTAAAACTGGAAATGAATCTGAACAACAACTACAGAGTTAATTTAAAAACACAAATTATCATGGTTAATCTGAATGTCATTATTTTTCTCCTCCATTAATTATGTAATATCAACTAATTAAAAAAGAAAACATAACACAGGAAAAATACAATTAAGAACTTCTTACAATATCTAGACTTGCACCGCTTTGAAAAACATCATAGGGATACAAAATACGCTTATAATGATCTCTTAACAACCCTCCAATTGATCTGCCAGGTGGATATCCCATACGAGTTCCAATACGAGACCATTTTCTATCTCTACTAACTGCAGCAAATCCTCCTTCTTCTTGTACAACCTGTAAGAAATATTAAGCACATATCAAATGATATGAAAACACATCAAAATTAAGCATGAATTAAATTTTTCAATACTAGGACTCGCAGATCAAAATTTGTAAAGGGGTAATTTTTCTATGCAAGGGGGCTATGCATATTGTCTTAAAAAAGACAATATGCATAGCCTGTGTAATGTATATTAAATATAGTCCCTTAAATGTTTCTAAAAGGCTTGTTATTCTTAGTACTGCTACTTTTGTAAAGCACAACTACATTTGTAAATTTTACATAAAATGAAAGAATTCTGGAACATTTTAGTATTCTTTATTTGCAAAATGTCTAACTGATTTACAATTTTTCTCTTTCAAAACATGTCTTTATGTTGATCAGTGGTCTGCCCAAACTTTGCCCATGTGTTTCTGTTTTAGTTTTTGTAAAATTGCAATTGCATTCTACTTGGGAAACTCTTAAATTTTCAACCATACAAAATTTTTAATTTAGTTATGAAATTGGCACTGCTCAGGGGGAAAGAAAAAAAAAACTATGAACATGTTGCAAAGAAGTCTGCAAAAAACTAAATAATGATATTTCCAATATATTCCGCATTTGCAGAAACAACATGGCACAGTCTAAGAACACAATTCATAGAAACCAGTATTAACCACTTCAATGTTTGCTCTGAGATAAGACGGGAATAAAAGAACTTTTTTCTTATACCTGCTGCCGGTGAAGTGGTTAACATGCTACAGATGCAGACCTGCCAACTTTTGAAAATGAGAAATCGTAGCACGCAAAATTAAAATTAATCTGAAGGCTGGTTGGTTGGTTGGTTTTTCGTATTTCGCAGCCATCTTTTAACATTTGTAAAAGGAATAAGGTTTCAATCTTGGAACTCAATACAGCAAATTTTTTCCTCTCAAAATTTTTATATGATTTTTAGAGTTTCGAAGCGTTTTTTTTTTTTTTTTTACATTTGTAAAAGAAGCTTGGTTCCAGTTTTTTAGCCCAGTGCAGTAACTTTTGACGAAATTCGCAAATTTTTTCCCGATCATTTCAGGATAGTCACAATTTTTTTCCCCCACAATAGTAATTCACATTTTTCTATCACGTTTCTTGTTGAAATCCGCACTTTTTACCATGAACTTTTGACGAAATTCGCATTTTTTACCGTGATTCTTTGATGATTTTTGCATTTTTTACCACGATCCTTTGGCGAAATTAATGTTTTTTTTCCGCGATCTTTCGGTGATATGCGTTTTTTTTTTTTTTTTTTACTGATCTTTTGATGAAATTTGCATTTTCTTACTGATCTTTTCACGAAATTCGCGTTTTCTTTTTGTGATATTTTGACAAAATTCACGTTTTTACCACGATCCTTTGACGAAATTTATTTTCTTCGACAACCAATTTAAGAAATTGATTTTTTTACATGGTCATTTGTCGAAATTCGCGATAGTTCATCGCAACCGCTCAGCAAAATTTTCGATACCTTTTCGCGACCAATTAACAGAATTCACTACTCGTTTCCGCGACCTTTTGATGAAATTTGCAATATTTTTCTCTCGATAGTTTATTGAAATTCATAATTTTTTGTGCAATCTTTTGACGAAATTCGTAATTTCTTTCTGAACTCTTAATGAAATTAACGATTTTATTCAGCAACCAATTGAAGATAATCACCATTTGTTTCTGAGATCTTTGACGAAATACCAGATATTTTTACACGATCATTTGAAGAAATTATCTTTTTTTCCGTGATCGATTCATGAATTAATTTGGGTAAATTCCATAAAAGAAAAAAAATTCGCAGACTACCAAAAAATTTCAAAGTATACTTGCAAAAGAATCATAGGTCTGTGGAAGAATTTGCAGGGGGAAATACTGCACAGCATTTTCCATTATGCAGGACTTTTCTTTTCCGTGTGCAAATCTTGCGATTTTGCACACTATTTCAAACCTTGCCTCTGAAAGAACCACCTCCGCCCTCCAGAAATTCTTAAAATGGCACGCCTGTGTCTAAGGGAGGGAATTCCTGTATAAATATTTACGGAAACAGGATTCACTCGTGGTCAATGACTCAATGTACATAAAGAGGGTTTTATATTAAGAATGTTTTGTAGCACAGATTTTTTTTCTCCATGAGCATTTTTTAATGTCCGAATTTTCGGACTCTAATGACCAATTTTTTAAAACTTTCGGAAATGAATAATTCGAAATTTTGGAACAGAATCACTCCTGAAAATATGCTGTACGGGATAAAAATCGCAACTGGAAACAAGAAATGCGTCTGTGGTTTCTGTAAAAAAACCGTAGTTTAAGACCGATTTTCGTAGCATCGTAGTTTATAGGTCCAAATCGTAGCAACTACGATTTTTTCGTAGCAGTTGGCAGGTCTGCAGATGGGATTTTTTCAGATCTAGAAGAGATGTATGGTTTCAGTTCAGCAAATGTTTGCAGTTTTTAGCAATATGCCTCCGTATTTCAAGTACACCCCCCCCCCCCCCACACACACACACACAGAAAAAAGGTCACAGGGAATCAGAGTTGGGCAAATTTGTAATTTCAATTATCTGCATTGTAATTACAGTTTAATTGTATGTAATTAATTATAGTTAAAATTAAATGCCGTAAAAAATTCTTGCAGTACTGTGTAACCAAGACCACCCCATCCCATTATTTGACAAAACTTCTGTGTTTGAATGTATGTAACTATAATCAATTACATGCAATTAATTTGTAATTACACTGCGGATAATTGAGATTACAAATTTGGCCAACTCTGCAGGGAATCAAATCTGGCAAATAAAGAGCAGCCTATCCAAGCTGCTTCCCATGCGCTTGTGATAATCCAGGGCAATGACACGATGGATCATCAGAATGTTTGTTGGAAAAATGAAAAACTTTGGGTATTCAAAGTTGACAAGCCAGGGCCGAAACTAACTTTTTTTGCACCCAGGGCAAACTTGAATTTTGCCCCCCCGCCCCCCCTTTCTTCCTCAAAGTATATTTACAAAGAGAATATTACTAATTTTCTAATGGCCGACTTATTTTTAAATTTTAAATATGTAATCATAAAATATGTAATACTGAACTACGTAAATTGAATGTGACGTTTGCTGCAATTATAGTTCGTTCACATAAAAGAATTTGCATGTATTACCAGCTACTTACAGTGTTTGCTTATACAGTAGAGTTCTGATTATCCGAGTCTCGCTTAACCGAGTTTCCTCTTTTACCGAGTTATTTTTGTCTGATAGACTGATGGCTTTCATTATTATGAAACAGCCATTATAAATGAAGTGTTAGGTGAAGATGAAAAATAGAAAAGAAAAATGGCCATTTTTTTTTTTTGGGGGGGGGGGTGCAAAAAAAAAATTATGGCCATTTTTTTTCCCATTCTGACCAGAAAATCAGAATTCAAACTTTTTACAACTGCTCTCTCATCTTCACCTAACACTTCATTTATAATGGCTGTTTCATAATAATGAAAGCCATCAGTCCATCAGAAGAAAATGATGATTCCAAAGGTATAATCTTTCACTTGGCACCCCTTGGCTCTGGCGCCCGGGGCACATGCCCCCTCTGCCCCCCCCCCCCCTTAGTTTTGGCCCTGGGACAAACACATCTTGCATTAACAACAAAGTGTTCCCAGGATCCTCCAAGGCATTTTGTACCACCACAAATCCATGCAGAATGCCCAGATAGAGTGTTGCAGTAATCTTTTTGTGTCAAAAAAATGATCCAATGAGTTCTTTGGAGGAAATGGTGGCCCAAACCATGACTTTGGTGGCAATTCAGGGAAGATGGTACTGCAACTTGGAGATTTTCCATTTTTCCGCATGCACCAGTTCTGATTATTCACGAACCCTTAAAAGGAAAAATTAAGCTTCATCGGAGAACCAAGTGTTTCCCACACCTTTTTCACCAGCATCCAGCTGCTGAAGCATAGCATTCACGAACATCTCACAAGCATTAATGGCAGCAGCACTATGGAGTTGGCAGATCTGAATCATGTATGAAAACATGTGGAGGCTAACTTCCGCACGCTGGAAAAATTAGGATTAAGGTTCCCAGTCCATTGAAAATTTTCAAACAGAGCATCTATTGTGACACTTTTGGATCCTTTTGTAACATTAAACTTCTTCTGAAAACTTCAAAAGTACTGTGTTCCAGGCTGTGAAATTCCAAAACAAGAAATATCTGTTGTTCTAACAAATAAAATATTTCTGCACAGCTATTTCAAATCTCTGAGTAGCATACGCTAGACAACAAAGTACAGAATGGTAATCTGATGGAGTGACTTTCCCCACAGTTCTTGCCGACCTCATGCAGCACCACATGTTTACGAACTTTGTAACTAAATTTGAAATTCTGTGTGGCAGAGAATTTACTGGTTTCCTAAGTAGAACACAGCAAATGGTGAATTTCTATTGCTTCCGTTTTTATTTACCTAATGAATTTTTTAAATGCACCTGTCATTTTTGGGACACCCTGTAAATAAAATCTAATAATTTTGTGAATCTGAAAATATTGTTAAATTCATGTTCTTGCTTAAACATTTACAGGCTCCTTTATATACATTTAGATTTCATTTTATTTTATTTTTAAATGATTAAATTTATGAAGGGTTTGATTTGGAGATTGAAAAGTTTGTGAAAGCTCTGTTTTTAAGATAAAGAATTGTGTAATGAGTACTGCTTTGAAATGGAAAATTGTGTGAAGGGTTGTTTAAAAGACACTATTTTTTAAACAGATCCCTATTGACATTTTCTCTCCCATATTTAATTGACAAATGGCATAATCCTATTTGACTCTAACATTTGGTGATTTTTTAAAATGTTGCCAAATCGGAGATTTCATAGTTGTTTGTTTGAATTAATTCATCAAATTGTAGCCCCAATCAACAAATGCAAGAACGTTGAATTTTTAAATAGTTACAGTTAGGAAAATTAATGGATTTAGAGATAAAAATGTCAATGATGAGTTAAATGCAAAAAGTAATTTAATAATTTAAATTCAGAATTATTAAAATAAATAAACAACTTTTGTTATATATTGTATTTATAAATAAAATAACACTAAATTAAATATTTTATTTTACTAATTTAATAAATTACATATAAAAAACAATGTAAGCAATAAGAAACTGCACTTTTATGTACAGTTGTGGAAATAAAAGTAAACACCCCAACTAACTCTGCAACAAATTACTCCAAAAGAAAGTTAATGGTATCATTCGATTGGAAATAAAGTTTACTTTTAAATGATGTATATGAAATTTGATTAGGGGCCATCTACATATCAAAACGAACCCAAACTTTATTTTTTTCAATAGCAATACCCAAGTTTGACACCATAAATAGATTCTACACCCTTTAATTAGCCTAAATCCAAATTTTTCATAAAATATTATTAGTTTCCAAGAAATTAATTATTTTAAAATGAGCATATTTTAGGGCCTCAGGGCTAGAAAATTTTTTTTAATCTTACATGCCCAGTTGGGCATGTGGTAGAAAAAAATAGATGCTCGAATAAAAAATTTACATGCCTGACTTTTTGCATTTCCAAATTCCATGGATGTAATTTTAAAGCTAGTATTTATATAACATAATCTATAAAACAATAAAGGATACACCGAATATTTTTTATTCAAGGGAATATGCAAACTCTTATGAGTAAATTTTTTAAATAAATGATTTGCATTTAATAAATAAAAATTACACCACAAAACTAATTAAACATTGTTTTATTAGATTATAAGTTACATTCTCTACATTTGATTGCTAGTGTAGAGAATGACCACTAATGTGTCTGTGCCTTTCGCAGTCAATTGCAGTGAAGGGGTCATAGATACAAGTGTCAGGTCAGGACCATCAATGCTTATTCGCCTTAAGTCATTGATAGTTTCTGTCAAGAGGCTAGCGAAGGGAAGTTTTAACTCGATTCATACAGCTAAAGCTCCTTTCACATGCAGATGTACTAAGCGAAAAACAAAACATTATTTCAACCAATAAAAGTATACTACTGGTGATATCTTGTTTCACTTACAGCTGCAGATATATAAGATAGCATCTCAAATCTTCACTTCTGCCATACATCATCATTGCATCTCATATGCCTTTAAAAATACATGCCCATTCGGGTATGTTCATAAGAATAATACATGTTCGATTGGAAATTTTACATACCCCGGGCATGTCGGTCAATAGATTTTTCGAGCCCTGTAGGCGCTGTATCCATATTGAAGTTCGGTACTCGATTGTTGAAATGCTACAGAATGACTATATCACTTCTATTAATACATGTATTATTTTTTGCCACTATGAACATCTCACTTGCTTAATATGTTTCGACTACTGTCATGAAAGTACATGAAATTCTTTAATGTTGTGATCATTACAATACATGTGTATGCACATTGCATCCATGAAAAAAAAAATAATAATTACTGGGTGTAGTAACCTTGTTATACAAGGACCTCAATTAGATGAAATTCAGTAACGCCACAATCAGTATAACACATGTATGTGTTATGAATTTGAGTACTTTAATGCATTTTCCATGTACATACATAAGTAAATGTTCTCTCTTATAGTGTAATTTTTATTGTCATATATATAACTCTTAAAGTTCACTTACCTTTCCATTAAAACACACTTTTGTCCCTTTTTTATTTCCCAAAGTCAATATTTTCCCGATCTTTCTATAATTTTATAATCATATGCCTATTCATGACATAATCTGTTTACTGTAATGCATGGTACTTCTGGCCACCATGAGATGGTATATGCCATCCAGTATCATTATATCTAGCTTCAACGATTGATGTCATTGCTTTAGTCTTTTGTGATTACGTTCTAGAAACTAATAGAAGATGTTTGTGTTACTAGTAAGCAGTTTCCCCTGTGTATAGTTTGTATATTGAAAGGTGCATTGTAGAAACATTCCTCAATAAAAAAAAAAATCTCGGTGAGAATCCTCTATGTTTCAGCAGATTTAAGCTTTTTAAAATAATTTCATTGAAATCTTTTCCCCCTCCCAAAATTTTTACTTTCTTTTGCTCTAATTCTTTCAAGACAAAAAATTGCCCTACTTGTTGTTTGTTCTCTAATAAATAACCAATTATCTAAATTGTCTCTTCGCCTCTTCAAAATTTCTGCCCCCTTCCCTTTCCCAGCATACAAAGTTTAAAATCTTTAAAAGTATTTAAAAAATTGCATCTGTCTTACCGGTTGCTTTCTAATAACAATAAACAATTATTAAAATTACCAGCCTTACTTTAAATTTCTGCTTATATCCAGTCCCCCTACCACCATCATTGCAGCACACAGTTTGAAATCTTTAAAGCTCTAATTTTTAAGAAAATCTGCTATATTTGTTACTTTGTAGTAATGATAAATGATTTCAATTCTCACCCTCCTGAAAAAAAAAGAGAAAGGGAATTTTCTAGATATGGTGAAGGGGAGTAAACCAAAAATTTTAAATCTTTTTTTAATTTGGCCATTTTCATCCCTTAATTTAAAAAATATATTGTATTATTTTAGATCAAAATAGCCTTCCACAAAATAAAGTTCATTTAACAGAAGGGGCATGATGATTTCAGCCCCCCTCACCCCACACACCTTATCTCAAAAGCTGTTATGAAAAAATGAAAAATGCATAAATTGAAGAAAAACGGTATCAAAATTGTGTAACCCAAAAGTCAGCAGTGTCCAAAATTGTGCATCCTACAGAGTAGCTATAGCCAAAGTACATAACCTACAGATCTGCTCATTAAATGCTTTAAGTTTTTCAGAACACTGTCTTTTTGTATATTATACAGTTAAAAAAAAAAAAAAAAAAAAAGGTATTAAATCCGAAAATTTTTAGTCTAGTTCAGCAATGCTACAAAATTTCTCTGACTTTTCTGGGTTTTCCATACCAATAAAAACAATTCCAGGTATCAAAATTTTGTGATATTACATACAAAAAAAACTTAATAATTGTGAATTTGATAGTGGAATTTTCATAACTGATTTGAATCAAAAACTACTGATTTTTAAAACAAGTTTTTTACAAATTTATAATTGTTGAACACAAAGTAATTTATTTCATGTTTAATGATTGCTTAAAGCCCCTATATTTCTTAATGAGAATGTTTTTTTTTTGTTTGTTTTTTTTAATGCTAAACATTTTGAAAATACACACTTTTAGCACCAAGTTCCATCCATTTTGTCCAACCAGGATGAAATTCGTATCACACCATCACAGTTAAAAACAGAATGCTTTGACATGTTTTAATACAAAAATAAATAATTTCTTTATAAGTAATATAATTGTTCAAATTTAAGGATAATAAATATTCAATTAATAAAACTAACAAATATTCAGTTCCAAAACAAAGATAAATAAGCAGACTGAATCACCTAAGCAATCCTACAAAACTGTACAAAGATTCAGAGAAGCTGGGATCGCAAACCTGAGATACAAGAAATTGCATGAGAGATTAAAATATTCTTTATAATACTTATGAAGGGCAGTTAGATTTTCCTGAAGCTGTAATTTCAAATCTTAATTTTATAATTATAAAAAAATTCCTTAATTTTTTTTGGAAGTTTCAAATTTATCAGACTTTTCTGCAAAAATTTCAAATTACCTATGACTTTTCCTCAGAAATAGTAAATTCTCTGACTTTCCCCAACCCATAAAAATTTCCCTGATTTTTCCAGGTCACCCAGGTTTTACATATTGTTTTTAAAATTGATTACAGTTAACATTTCGTATCCACAAATTTTGTTAATTTTCCTGACATATGAAGCATAATGCATGTTCCTGATCATGAAGTACTGTAAAAGAACTGTAAACGTTACAGCAGAAAATTAATTATAAATAAAAATAATTTTAAAGGCAGAAAATGCCATAAGATCCAGTAACAAATACAAGTTTTATAACATTTCAAATAACAATGGCGTAACAATACAATGCATTTTATGTAATTACTGTCGAGATGATGGTGTAATCAAATTCTTTTGTATGCCCTGCCCTTAAAATAATTATCAGTAAATGCTTATAATATCAGTAAAATAATTGCCTTGTAAATTTTATACACACTATCTTAAAAAAAATCATGCTGCAGGTGACTATAACATATTAAAATTATATTACTGTCAGCATTCTACAAACCCCAAACTTGAGTTTCTAAAAACATTTCATAAAATAATTAAATAGGATTATATATATATATATAGGGGAGATTTTATATAGTTTTCCTTTTCAACAAATTGCCTCGAGATAACAAAAATTAGTACTGAAATTGAATAAAGGTACTGTTGATCCATAAAATATGTATTACCGAATTGCCATAGGAATAGGATAAGTATATAACAAATAATTGCTTCAGTAGAATATTAATTACATTAAAATATTACATATTTAAAAATATATCTGCGTCAGATAATTTTATCACAAAGAATGAAAATATACAATCAATGCTTACTCTGTATAAAGTGAATAAATCAAGCGCTTTTCGTTCAACATTGGGAATTTTTAAAGTTGAACCCTAGAACAAATAAAAGTTAAGTACTGAGTAAAAATTCACATAAAAATTTATAGACAGCATTATCAGAGCACTAACATATTTTAGTAAACTAAGAAAAAAATTAAATACTCTCAAAAGTGCAATAATATACACAAACTTTTTAAGAATTTTATCAATATAGATATATGCATATCCATAATTTAAGAAGAATGTAGAATAAAAAAAGTTAATACATAAAGTTACACACTCAAAGAATAAAAAGTGGATGAAAAGTACAATAAGCATTTCAGTTCATATTTTTAACTTTCATACATAGGACGCCACATAAAAACGGTGTACACTTTAATTTTTTACCTGTTGGAGATAGTAGGAAATATAAATTGCAAAAGTGTTCAAAATAAGGTTGGAGAAGATTATGCTAATGAAACAGTCTTCCGATAATTTTTTTTTAAAAGTTCCATTTTTCTCATTTTTATATAAACACCCCTAGATATAATTGGTCAAAGTTTGTTTTTTTTTCTTCCCCCCCCCCCCCCCCCCCAGCAACAAAATCATTACAAATAACTAGTCGGATGTGGCAATCCCAAAACTTTCTTCTATCTCATACATGTTAAAACTTCCTGAAAAATGCAGCCGGTTAGATGATTTACGCCAAAATCTAATCAGCAACAACTTATGTCAACTTCTAACTGCATCTGAAGTTTCGTGAAAATCCATGCATTAGTTTTTGAGTAGAGCTATGGCAGAAATCGTAGAAAATTTTGCATAGCAGTGCCACCTGCTGGGCGATATATACCAACCTAATAAGCAACAACTTAAGTCAACTTGATAACTGAATCTGAAATTTGATTAAAATCCGTGCATACCTTCTTGAGATAAAATTATTGCAGGCATCAGGAAAAATGCAGCATGGCAGCGCCACCTGTTGGGCAAGTTACACCAAAACGTAGTCAGTGCAAACTCATATCAAGGACTAACTGAATCTGAAGTTTGATGAAAATCAACGCATTAGTTCTTGAGATAGAGCCATTGCGGAAATCATGAAAAATGATGTATAGCAGCGCCACCTGTTGGGTGATTTACACCAAAACGTAGTAAACATCAACTCATATCAAGGACTAACTGAATCTGAAGTTTCATGAAAATCCGTGCATTAGTTCTTGAGATAGAGCCATTGCAGAAATTGTAAAAAATACACCATAGCAGCGCCACCTGTTGAACGATTTGCACCAAAAACTAATCAGCACCAATTTATATCAGGGACTAACTGAATATAATTTTTTATTAAATTCCGTGCATTAGTTCTTGAGATAGAGCGCCCACAAAATTTGTGTCACACACAGACAGACAGTTTGTAAAAACATGTTTTTCGGGATCTCTGACCCTTAAAACGTGTAAATCCGTCGAAAACCAGAATTCGAAAATTTTCACGAATCCAATACTTTCTTCTTGTAAAGATAGAAGAAAGTAAAAAGAAAAGTGCCCAGTTAAACTGTTGGCATTGAGTTCACAGGCTATTCACAACAACTGTATATTATGCTCTTATTTCAACGAATTATGACCCTCGAAAAATAATCAACAAAAAAATATATTTAGCTGAATAAGGGAGGATTAGATCCCTTATTTCTCCCCTTTATACTTAACAATGAACCTCCAAATTTAATCAAAGAAGCACCTTATCAGAATAAACCGGGAAGCAAATCAGGTAATTCAGCATGCAAAACCCATTTATCTAAATTGAGCGGAAATAGCCCCTCGTCCCCCCCTCCTTTATACTTAACGATGAACCTCCAAATCTAATCAGGGAAGTGCCTTATCAGAATAAACCGGCATACGAAATTTGAAGCAAATATGATAAACCTGCATGAAAAACCCATTTATCTAAATTAAGGAGGGGGGGGGGGGTAATTAGGGCACCATTCCCCTCTTTATACTTAACCAATGAATCACCAAAACTAATCAGGGAAGCACTTTATCAAAATGAACCTATATCCAAAATTAGAAGCAAATCGGATATTTCTATCGAGTTACTGCATTACATACATACAGAACCTGTGGCCACTTTAGCTCTCAGGCTTTGATAGCCTGTGAGCTAGAGTCCTGCACATCCGACCCGAAAATTCCATTTGAAGTAAACCTGAATACGACAAAAAAAAAAAAAAATCTCGATCTGCAACCCGACAAAATTTTCAGTGACCTGCAAATCAACATATGTCAACTCGAACCCAAAGTACTTCAACCCGCAACCTGACCCAAACCCGAAATTAAAGTAAAATAATTATGCTTTAATGTAACATGAAATACGATTAATAAAAATCTACATTCTATATCAATAAGTATAACTATTAATATAATTAAACAAAAACATAATTTGCAGAACAAATTTAAAAAAAACAAACAATTCATTTCCTACATTTTTTAAGCCTGCAAAGGGACAGAAATTAAGATATTTCATTCGGTTAGCTCTACATTTAATGTTAAATTTTTGTAACAAGTAAGTTAAACAAATTGAGTATTAAAAAATTATAATAAAATTCATACAATATGATACTTTAAACACCCTAAAAACTTAGATTTCATTCAAATGAAATCAAAACAAATCTTAGACCTTTTTTAAAGGTTTGTATTTTAAGCGTTCCTTATCATTTTATATACAATCATCATAAACATAGTACAAATTCTGCAATACAAATATTTACAACTTAAAATGGAAAAGGTCTAAAATTTATTTTGATTTCATTTGAACGGAATCTAAGTTTTTAAGGTATTTAAAGTATCATATTGTTTGAATTTTACTTTTATTTTTTAATGTTCAATTTGTTTAACTTATATTTGTTACAAAACTTTAACGTTAAATGTAGAGCTAACTGAATGAAATACCTTAATATCTGTTCCTTCTCGGGCTTAAAAAATGTAGGAAATAAATTGTTTTGTATAACTACTGTATTCAGACGAACTCATTTCAAAATTAACGGAATGCACCATCAGGGTTTGATTATCACATCACAATTTGTGGTGTAATTGTAATTTTCCAATGATTAATCCAAAATGTTTCATCAAAGCAGTAATACAGGTTGTCGTAGTTTGGACAAAAACTTCCAATCTGACATAAAAACAGGGGCGTACCTACCGTGGAGCAGTTGGAGCAAACTGCTCCAGGCACACGAATCCTAAGGGCGCAAAATTAAAAAGAGCAAAATAAAAATTTGTAAAAATATTTGCATATTTTTTTTTCAATATTAATCAGATATTATAGATAAATCTTGTTACAATCTTGTTGTTGCATATTACTATGTTATTTTACTTTGTTTAACCTCACTATTATGTTTTTACTACTGTGTCTTTGTGTGTTACTTTCTACTGTGTTTCACCTTAAATATTTCGATTTAAAACATGTTTTTATACACAGTTAAAAGAAATTACTTCTATTCGGGAAGTTTTAATTGTAATCCATACCAAACTGCAGCCTCGAGTCCTGTACTTCTCCAACACCGTTTCAGCATACCTGATTTTTTTTCTGAAACTTTTCCTTAGACGACAGTTGAAGATTTTCAAATCTTAAACTGATCAAAACTTATTTACAGGGCTCTCATTGGTCACTTTATTGGCTACCAACATTTTCAAACTATCTTCCTGGTACATTTATCTTGAAAATATTTTAGAAATTTATCCTTATGATTACTATAAGGAAATAATGTAAGCCAAAGAAGTCACTGCTGAGAAACCTATACTTACGATGTAACAGCAATGCCTTAGCTATTTAGTTAATTTAAGATAAAAAATAAAAGTTTGACAAGTTAAAGAAAATCATTGACCATTTTACAAACAAACAAAAAAAAAAACAACAACAAGAAAATGAAAATTTTGAAGTTTTGTTTTGTTTTGGGGAAACTAAACATCGGCATCAATTCAGATTACAAAATAATAATAAGAACCCGACTTACGTATATTCCACATCGGTCTACGGTGACAAAATTTAGATAGGGGGGGGAGGGGGGAAGAAGGGAGTTGTTAAGCGGCAAATTAAATTTTGTGCGTATTGTATTTGAGATTTTGAAAATATGGCAAATCTCAAATGCAGAATTGATATGTCTTTTCCTTCAAAAAGAGAGAAAAATTCAGTGTTCCTTAAGATAGATTATTGCCTATACAAATTTACACCACATTTTCGAAAAGTATTTTTCAGCATTAAACCTTATTTAATTGCAGAATTTTAGGATTAAATAACGCAAAACATATTTTTCGGAAATAGTAATGTGAATTTGCTTAGGCCGTAATTAGGCTCCGCCCACTACAATCCGATATCAATATGGAGTTACTCCACTAAACTTTCCGAACAGTTTATAGAAATACTGTGTGAGTTCAAAACAGTATAAAAATGAATAAAAATTAGATCCTAATTTTATACAAAGGTGAAACATTTTTACTGGTGATAAAGACCTTGTTTTAAAGAAAACGTGCACTTTCATTCATAAAGCTTAAACATTTTTCTAATGACATAATTTTCATTTCACCTGTGCTGAAATAAAGCCTATAAGTAGAAAAAAAAAATAAGGAAAAATAGGATTTTGCTAAATTAAGTGATATTCTGGTAGGCTCAGACTGGCCCGTCGGCCCTAAACCAGATAAAGTTGAGACCTCCCCCAGGTGAAGCTAATAGTTATAAAAATTTGCTATAAGCATTAGATTTGAAGCTCTTAAATTATTTAATAATTTAAAAAAAAAAAAAATTGCTTTTTTGAAGCATTTTTGTATTAAGGATTTTTTTTCTCTTTACAAAGTAGGAGAATTGCATTTTTTTTCTTGAAAATTTCTTTGTTTCAGAGGACTATTTAAATCTTTAAAAATATAATGTATATTCTGTAATTATGTTCGTTACCAATGACGACATGATCTTCTCCAAGAATTTTCAGCCAAAGGTTCTTTCCTTCTCCTTTGATTATACCCTATTGGTTTACAGAACATTCTGCATAAGACGAAAATATGTCTTGCACACAGAGCTTTAGACAGTTTACTGTATAAAAATCTATTTTAAAGATATTTGGCTTTAAAATCAAATATTTGCACGTTTCTTAATATTACACGCAGCATTAAGACGTTTTAATTATCTTCCCGCTGCAAAAAAAAGTTTAAAACAGATTTAATTAATCATAACATTCGAATTTAGTACTAAAATTCTGAATACTTAGAATCCTACTCTAGTAATTCTCAAGCTAATTTTAAACCAATGGCAGCGTTCTTTAAAAATTTCTCATTTACATTTCAAATTTTTTTTCGTAGCATATTGACGTCTTCGATTTTCTTTTTTTCTGTAAAGACGCTTTCAAGTTCGGATCCAGTTCCGAAATTGAAAGCATTTACAGAAAGAAAAACTGGAATGCTAATGGATATTGTTGGTTCCTACTAGCAAGGTGGTAAAATAATGAGTTTCTAAAATGTTGTGCTCTCCAAAAATTTCACAGTGACCGAGTCCAAGCCTGTGTGCAGTAGTGGCTCTTCAAAGTTTCACATTCACTTTTTTATTAGAATATTGGTAGATAAAATGTGATCTGTAAATCATAGGATTTCCTACGATTAAACAAGAAGAATTTTTTTTTCTCTGAAATTACTGGTAATTTCAGTGAGATTATGAACCTCTTATCGAGCGTGGTGAAACATTGTTGTATGGATATAAGCTGAACGTGAGCAATAAAAATAATTTAATTGAGATATAAGAGAAAATGTTCATCAGTTATCGTCGCAGAATAGTTGATAAAAAGTTTAGTTACCAAATCATGCGGCCACTCGAAACTTCGAAAATTAATGACAGATTTAGGGACAGATTTATAACGTTTCTGCCGACATCATCAAAAACACACCAAACCGTGCTCTGGGAATCTGAAAACGTGGGTTAATTCTAGCATACATGCATACATATTGAATCTTTATAAAAATTGTGAGAACTGATTCAGAGTATTTGAAGATGTAAAACATACCATTATTTTCATTTATTTTTATTGTGATTACTATGCTTTCCTATTTCCTTCCTTACATTGTATGTTTATGGAATGTAAAAACCGGAATCTTGAGTAATATATAAGGGTGTCAATCAGGGTTCTCGTTGCGGATCGCCACTGTGCCAAAATGTTTTACAAAACGAGAAAACTAAAGATTGAAATGACCAAATTAGTCCAGGGGAAATGTACCAAAAAAAGGGGGTTACCTAGCAAAAGGTTGGGTAAAAGATTTTTTTTTTTTTTTTTGAATTGTTTATAATGATGCCAACATGGAAAAAAACAAGTTTTCTAACAAAATTTCTTAAGGCTAAATTTTCTGTGGTCAAAAAACAAGAAAATTTTGGGATCTTTTTGGGGTTTTTTTTAAATATCTCGAGACCTGTTTCCGTAGCATGTTATTTGTCAACCACAATATTAAAGAGGATAAAATTCTCTACAACTTTTATATTTACAACTTTTTTATACACTCAATAGCAAGCGCAGTACGCCATTTCAAAAATAAGACAATTTTTTCAGTTTTCTTAAAAACCGTGAAAAACGCAGTTCAGCCCCGATTATTCAAATGTTTCCCACGGATTTAATCGTGTATGTCAACTTCTATATATTAGTAGTAGTAAATTATGTGTTTCAAGGCCAAAACTAGCCTTATTTGCACCCGTGCCAAACATGGATTTTGCCCCCCCCCCCCTCTTTTAAAAAGAAAATTTACCACGGGAATTTTAATAAATCTCTAATAGCCGGATTTTGAAAATTTTAAGTGTGTAAGCAGCATTAAATACGTAATGCTGAACTACGTAATCAGCTTTGCCAAGTACTGATTCATTAAAACCTTGAAACCGAAATATATTCCGCTTTAAACAGGTATCCATCTTAGCAGGTATAATTGTTCATATTCTTTCTCTTGAAAAAATATATAATTTTCTTTAAAGACCGAATTCCGTATATATAGATTTCATTTTCAAAGATTTTACGGTAGTTGTCATATTGAGGCGTTTAAAGTCACAGTTATATGAATTATAGGTCTAAATTAGTCACACGAAGACATTCGCCAAGGTAATATTAAACCTATGGGAGCGTTCTTGACAAATATCTCGCTCGCATTTTGTTACTTTTAAATATTTTTTTTTTCATGGGATACCTGAGATCAATATCTAATGTTGTGCTTTTGTACTTTTTCGGGTTTGGTTGATTATATATATATATATATATATATATTCGGACACTTTCATCTTTGGAAAACTGTTTGGAACCCGTTCTGAAATTTAAAGTATCCTGTTTGAGCTTTTAACATAATTTATAAATTTTACCAGATATAAATGCATAACATTAGTTAGTGAAATAATCTGGTGTCATTTTTATTG
Organism: Maratus speciosus; assembly: GCA_963932465.1. Lineage (NCBI taxonomy): Eukaryota > Metazoa > Arthropoda > Arachnida > Araneae > Salticidae > Maratus > Maratus speciosus. The sequence goes on along the minus strand of OZ010786.1, from coordinate 145,469,214 downwards.
TAGCTATTTTATAAGGTAAAAGTATTTCTTTCATAAAAGATATTTATCTTTTGAGTCCGCCCATAGGCGTAACCAGCCTTTTGAACGGGGGGTGCCCAGACATTTTAACCTGAACTTATTGGATACAAACAATATCTTATATAGTAAAACCTGCTAAAACGGAACTCCATGAAACCGGTCGAATTTCCGTTTTATACAAGTTTTCATCTTAGAAGGTATATTTGTGCGGTATTTCTTTTAAAAAGGGCTCAAACGCGATTTTTGTTTGCGTGAGGAGGGATGAGAAGGGGTTTAAAACATCAAAACTAAATCTAATGGTAAAAAGAAAAAAAAAAAAAAAGAAAAAAGATATGTAAATGTCCTTCCATCAGTGACATAAGACAGTGACAAAATGTGGTCACAAGTGTAAAACCATTTCGCACCCTAACTTCTTATAAAGATTAAAAAAGGTTTTTAATCATGCTAGAAACTTCTATATGCACAGGGGAACACTGCATGAGATCTAAAATTATCTCAATCAAAGTCTTGTCGATGAAATTTTGCCGGATAATAAATCTCAGATAATACATGCGGTACACCAGTACGAGTACATACGTACGAAAGTTTTTCAGAATGTGACGTCATGACTTCTTAGGGATCACCAGAGGGATCCAAGACATTTTGGAGGAAAGTCTATGTAAATAATTATTATAATATTATAAATAATTATAATATTCATTAATACCGTAATTTCCAGCCTATAATCCGCGGATCAAACAATCATGTTTCGACTCCTAAATTTTATTTCGCAATTGAAGTTAAATATTCATCGCGATTGAACAAGATACGTTGTATGAAACAAGATTTCTGGGTCCGATATTGTTTGATCCGCGGATTATAGGCGTAAAATTACTGTAATTCATGTTTTTACCTCAGAATGTGTCGAATATATTAGGTAAAGCAGCTCATGATAATATACACTAAATTTTATCAAGATGAATAAAAATTGTACTATCATGATGCGACTGTAATAATACAGACAGGTGCTTGTCTGTCTCTCTGTGTGTACGCGCGCGCTGAACTCAAAAAAAAAAAAAAAAAAAAAAAAAAAAATTGCAGATCGCACAGCCGTAAGATTTGATAGGACCTGTATGCCTGAACTCATGCATATCGAAGACAATTTCTGTAATTTTTCAATTAATTTTTTATGCTAATTTTTTCGCATTTTACTGCAATTTTTTCAAATTAGTAAAAAAAGAATCCGATTTCAATATTTTATCCAGCAAACTTTGTCTTCTTTTCAATAAAGTGTTTTCGAGATTCTTACAGCGATTTTTCAATTAAAAAAATTTTTTTAATGTTATTTCTAGAGAGTTTTTATCACATTTTCGCAGTGATTTTTTTTCCGACATTCCTAAAAGGAATCCGGTTTAAATCTTTTACCCAATTAGTTAATTTTCGTTCCCTGTGGTTTTTTAATCTTTTCTAAATATTTAATCCAATTTTTAGCGAGGGTTTTCGTGCTTTTAGACGATTTTTTGGCTTTTTTTTAAACAGAAAAAACTCTTCGATAATTTTTGTAATTGTCGTGATTAAGGGTGTATTCGGAAAAATAATTTTCCACCCTCAACAGCTCGAAATTTTCTGAGACATTTTCAGACTCATTTTTAAAAGGAAAAACATGAAACTTGCTGAGATGATTTTTGAAGAGATGTATAAGAGGCCGTGTGATTTCATTTTTCGCTCAATTAATTAGAATTTGAGTTTTAAACAATTGTTTTCTCAGTATGACCATTTTTTTAATTCCCAGATCTCTCGCTTCGGAAAATTCGTTTCAAAATGCCAACTTTGACAGCATTTTTTGCAAAAATTTCTGCATTTATTAAAAAATCGACAAGCACGGCACATTATGTAGTTTCTAAATAACAGAATTTGCCAGTTTGATGCGTTTGAGAGCAAAAATGAATTTAAAAATAAATCAGAAAATAAGCAGTTTGGATTGGAATACACCCTTAACATCAAATTGGAATAATGTCAAATCAGTTCTTATAAGAAAGCTGAAAATTTAATTTTGCTCGAAATAAAAAACGCAATAATTCAAGATTAGCTTGTTTCGAGACAGAAGAAGTCGTAGCTTGCTCGGGAGTACGTTGTCGAAGACGGTCCCCCCCCCCCCCCCCTTCCCTAAATCCTAGATTTGTTTAATTCTATGTCTGTTAAAAAAAAAAAACAAAAAAACAAAGAAATTCCACTAGTAATGAAGTTTTCTTTGAGGGACAGGGTTTGAAATAACGTGCGGGATCGCGCGATTTGCGCACACAAAAGGAAAGTCCCACATAATAAAAACTGCTGTGCCCCTCCCTATTTCGCCCTCCAAATTTTTTCACAGACCTGTGATTCTTCAGTGAGTATTTAAAAAAAAATTTGAAGTCCGAGATTTTTATTTCTTTTATGGAATTTCTCAAAATCAATTCCTGAATCGGTCCCGGAAAAATTTGAGAATTTCTTCAAACGATCGAGGAAAAATATCGGGAATTTCGGTAAAGGAATGCAGAAAGTAATCGCCAATTTCGTCAAAAAATTGTGCAAAAAAATTACGAATTTCGATAAACGATTGACGAAAAAACTTTGCAAATTTCGTCAAAATGTCGCAGAAAAGAGTAGAGAATTTTGTTAATTGGTACGGAAAAATATCGAGAATTTTCCCGATGGGTCGCACAAAACTACCGCGAATTTCGACAAATGATCTCCCTGTAAAAAAATCAGTTTCGCCAATCGGTCGCACACTGAAAATAAATTTCGTCAAAGGATCACGGTAAAAACAAGAATTTCGTCAAAGGATCGCGGTGAAAACAAGAATTTCGTCAAAGGATCGCGGTGAAAACGAGAATTTCGTCAAAGGATCGCAGAAAGAAAGCGGGAATTTCGTCAAATGATTGCGAAAAGAAAAAGCGAATTTCGTCAAAAGAACGAGGAAAGAAAACGCGAATTTCGTCAAAAGAACGAGGAAAGAAAACGCGAATTTCGTCAAAAGAACGAGGAAAGAAAACGCGAATTTCGTCAAAAGAACGAGGAAAGAAAACGCGAATTTCGTCAAAAGAACGAGGAAAGAAAACGCGAATTTCATCGACGGATCGTGCTAAAGAAATGCCAATTTCGTCAAAATATGGCGGTAAAAAATGTGAATTTTGTCAAAGGATCGCTGTAAAAAAAACTCGAATTTTGTCAAAGATTAGAGATGAAAAGTACGGATTTCAACAAAAGACGCGAATTTCGTCAAACGATTTTGGGAAAAAATTGTAAATATCATGAAATGATCGCAGAATAAAATCGCGAATTTGGTCAAAATTTACTGCACTGGGCTAAAAGATTGAAACCGGAATCCTTTTCCTACTTTCAAAAGAGCACCGCGAAACGAGAAGAAACTCTAAGAATAGTATAAAAATTTTCAGAGGAAAAAAATTACTATATTGACTTGAGACTCAAACCATATTTCTTTTACGAATGTCAGAAAATGGCCGCGAAACACGAAATTCAACCAAACCACCAACCTCCAGATTAATTAAAAGTTTTTGTGCTATTATTTTTCATTTTCAAAGGAGGCAGTGTTTGTGTACCCCCCCCCCCCTTTCCCCCGGCTAATCGCATTTTGGAATTATCGTTTCACATCTGCATCCCTTTCAAGTTTTTTTGCTTCTTTCTAGATTTTAAACTACGAAAGCAAAGAGACAAATAGTTTCTATAATCGTCAAGAAGTTGCGTTAATTTCTCATGAAATTGCAGAAACGTGCAATGGAAAAAACGGTGTTTCCCACAAAAGAAGAAAAAAAAAAAAAAAAAAAAAGACTTCAAAGTGGGATTATAAAGCCACCTTTTTGACTTACTATGACTAATACAGATTCTTGTAAATATTCTAGTTTAAAAAAAGATAAACAACAAAATTTTCTTCAAAAAAAAAAAAAAAAAGAACGTTGGTTGCTTTTCTTTATCACATTTCAAAACTTAGGCTGTTAGTTTTCTGAACTAAACTAATTTGATAAACTAATTGAACTCTGCTATCACCACTTCTTCTTCTTCTTTTTTTTTTTTTTTTGTTTTTGTTTTTTTTTTTTTTTTTTTGTAGATTTCGATTTAAAAAAAAAATAATTGTGCTTGAGTCTGCGCAGGGGGGGGGGGGGGTGCCCGGGCACCCAGGGCAACCCCCCTGGTTACGCCTATGCCGCCCCTTTTATATGGAACTACAGTTCAATGTTTGCTAACAGTAAAACATTAAAACATATGTTATCAATAATTGGTAAATAAAATATACCATTGTAGTGGGGAATAAAATATGCTTTTCGCAAATTTTCATACCTGAGTGATTTTCAAAAAATGTCTCATGTTTTACTGTCCTTTCACATTTGCAAAAAATAGTTAAATATCATAATTTTAATTATTGCATTTTAACTATCATGTTTTTTTAATGATAATTTACAGATATATTATTATTTATAAAAAATTTAAAAATAAGAAATATATTCTTTTGTAGTCAAAATATCATTACCGTAGGTTGTCCCAACAAGCAATTTATTAGGTAAAGATTTGACAAAGCTCTATTTAAAACAAATGGTTATAATTTTTTTATACATTTTTATTTATTAAGATACTAGTAATTAAAAAAATATTTATTTTCATTAATTAAACTTATCTATAATTCTTAATAATTTTTTTTAAACCATGTCCCAAGAAAGAGTGTCATTGCCATGCTTCTGACAAAAAGTTCCTCCGGATTTTTTTAGAGGACAGCACATGCCATTTTATCAAGGCAAAAGTACTTTTTTAAAAGTCAACTTGTTATCAGGTTTAGGTGAATAGAGTAAATAGTTTTATAGTTTCAATAAAACAAGCAAAGACTTTGAATGTTTTGGTGAGTATTCTTTTATATGTCATTACCTTACCCAATTCTAATTGATAATTAAATGAACTTTTATTTCTTAATCTGCTTTCATTATATGAGAAATAGAAAATCATTGTATGGGCCAGAAGATATAATGGCTGCCATTTATGCCTGGGGGAAAAATAAAAATATTTCGCTTAATTTGTCATTACCGTGCTCACTTATGTCATTATACCAAGTGCATTACAATTTAAAAATTACTTTTAAAATGTTAAATTAGTAATTTGGTCTCTGCTGATGCTTGTATATTAATGTTTATGAGGTAAGGTAATTATATACAAACAATTAAAACTTTCTGATTATTTCTAAAAATTTTATTTTGTTATTCCAAAACATGGACAGATTTTGAAAATGACCCGTCTATTCCATTAATACCTGGAAAAATATGTATGCATTATAAAAATTATAAAATTTATTAAAATTAAGCAAGAAATCTTTTTTAATTGAAACTATCGTGCCAATAAGTTACTATAGATTAAAAAATTCTTTTAAGCAATGCTTTGAAATTAACATTGTATACACTTAAAGTTACTGTCTAAATATGAAAATTGTCTCATTCATCTACACTCTGCCCTACTTTTAAAATTATATAAATTTATTGCATATAAAATGTCTGTTGAGATGAAAATAAAGACGTGAGTGTGCAAATAATACATAATTTACTGCTACCAATTTTTAGAAGTTGACATACACAATTAAATCTGCGGAGAAAATTTGAATAATCGCGGCAAAACTACGTTTTTCACGGTTTTTAAGAAAATTGAAAAAATCGTCCCATTTTTGAAATAGCATACTGCGCTTGCTATTGAGTGTATAAAAAAGTTGTAAATATAAAAGTTGTAGAGAATTTTATCTTCTTTAATATTGTAGTTGACAAATAATATGCTACGGCAACGAGTCTCGAGATATTTCCAAAAAATCCAAAAATGTCCCAAAATTTTGTTTTTTTTCGGCCACAGAAAATTTAGCCTTAAGAAATTTTGTTAGAAAACTTGGTTTTTTCATGTTGGCATTATTATAAACAATTTAGAAAAAAAATCTTTTACCCGACCTTTTGCAAGGTAAAATGTACATTTCCCCTGTACTAAATTGCAAGAGATTTTTTTGTTGTTTCGGCGACACTCTCAATGATGTTATTGTACGATTAGACCTTTTCCGAATAACTCATTATTTGTGTTTTGATATTCTTAGTGTTTTACGACAAATCTATTACTTCCATTATTTGAATTTGGCTAGTTTTTCTTTAGCAATTAGACAAATTGCTCAGATTAGTCAAAAGCCAGTGAGAACCCGGGTGTCAACTTTTATCGTTGTTCATTGGCTAATTTTCTAAACCATTAGCTGTAGAAATATAGATCCAATAGTAAAAAAGTTTCAAAGTTATTCTTCCTCCTCTTAAAAGTAATTTATGTCAAACTAGTTATTTTTTAAAAGTTGCGAGGTTTACATTTTTATCCCGTTCCTGTGTTCTATACGTTAAATTTAGAAAAAATTGCTCCGTACTTTAACAGGTAAAATAATACATTCTTTTTTGTGCGACCAAAACTTACCGAGTTATGTTACTTTGAATTTTGGATTTTCTGGCTCTAAAACCAGAAAAACGTATTTTATCCATATGCGAAAAGTAAAAAAAACTTGACTGCTTTTTTTTTTATTAGTATTCTACAATGCTTCGAAACCCTTGAAAATAAAAGCAGATGTTATGGGTAGCAGATTGTACTGACCCATTTGCGCATTTAAAACAAAAATCCCGCCCTATCCGCAGAACATACCTCCGTACTTATACAATAATTTATTTTGTTGTTCGTTATTTATTTTTAATTATTTGTATTTAACTCGTTGTTGAAATACTTTGTCTTTCAAATAAAAGTGAGACTTTAAATCGAATTAAAAATAGTATATAAATTTTAAACTTCAAAACAAAAATGCGCAGAACTTTTTCGAGTGACAATAGGGCACACAAACTTTATTTGCTCCAGGGCGCTGAATATGTAGCTACGCCACTGCATAAAAAATGAAATTTTACTTAAATTTAGCTACCCCATTTCCCCCTCGGGAACGCCACAAATGCAAAAATAGTGTTAGAACTTTACTGCTAATATTTAAGAACAGCATAGCTGCTATATAGTAAGACATAAGAAAAACGTCAGCTTTATTTAAAAAAATTTTACCCTATTTCCTCGCAGGGGACGATGTAAATGCAAGAGGAAATTGTTACCTAAGTTTAACTTGGAGTATTTATTTTGAAGCAGCACCAGTTACTTCTGTACCACACAAAAAAATGAAAAGAGACCTTGAGGAAAAATTTTAGATAAAAAATGCCATAGACATAATGCTAAAAGTCTACAATTTTTTAAAATTTACAAATAATTATTTCCTATTCCTTGTTGATACAAAAAGAAATTGCCTATGAACAATATATATATATTATACAGCAAAAAAATGTCTGTGTGTAATGCTGATATCATATTGACGATGTAATCTACAAAATAAATTTCACTTATTTGAAAATTTAATAATTTCTAAACGTTGGACAATTTCAATTTTTACACTGTCTTAAAACAATAGAATCAGTTCAGAATTTATTTCAACCTAATATTCCTTAACGAAATTAAAACGTCATTGATAAATAGATAAAAGAAAACATAAATAAATCACAAAGTTAACACCTTTTTAATGGAACTACGCACTCATCTATATGTAGCTAACTTATAGTCATGCTTAAAAATCAGTATTGGTAAAATTTGGTTTTTGATGCCTTATTCATTTACTTTCTGTATTTATTCATATTAATGTTTCTAGTGTTACTAATAAATGCTTGAAAATGTCATTTTTATTTCCACTATGATGCCATATTCATCTTATCATTTAATTCTCAAAGAAAAAATTATTTAAGTTTCATTTTTCAGGTGGAAACTGATGCACAAGATTAATAGCTGTGCTAAAAATTAGTTACATAAACAATATAGCTTTTCAATTTAGCCATAAATCTCTTTATAATACTAATGCATTTAACCTTGAAATTCCTATAAAGATAATGACTTGTTAAGTGACTAAATTATATGCATAATCTACAGTGAACTAATTTATTGTTATTATTATGTACTCTTGTAATGTAAACATTTTCTTTCATTCTGAACATGTAGCTAATCCAGGAAAGAGGCACATAAAAATGCTCTCTTATTTATAATCTATATAGTGTGAATTAAATAACTTAAAATGTTACCACTTCTTCATTTAATCTACATAATAGTCTACAATTTCTTTAATTAAAGGAGGCATAAAAGGTGGTGCATTGGAGAATACAATTTTCTTCAAATATAAAGTTAAATAATATCGTCAACTAATACGTTTTAGGATTAAAAGTAAAACGTGGGTTTACACCATAAACGGATAAGTATCCTGAAAAAGGGTAAGTCCCAATTTACATTACTTACTCACGCCTGTTTAATGGGATTCAAAATCCTATCAAGATTATGAACACTGATTAACTGATTATAAATAAATAAATTAAATAGCCTCCATTGAAATCTGAAATAACAGATATTTGATAAATAAAGTCAAATAAACTTTTAATCTTTCAAAAAGAAAAGTTGAAAGAACTTTTTACGGTAACACGTAAATAATTAAAAGTTAAGAAAATGGCAGCTTCTAAAGATAATTTAGCAATTGAAAAACTAACAGCTACCAATTATTCGATATGGAAATTTAAGGCCGAAATGATGTTAACTAAAGAAGACTTATTTCATGTAATAACGGAAGACCCGCTTAATCCAATTACGGACGCTTGGTCCAAAAGTGATAAGAAAGCCGTGCACTCATTAATCTAACAATTGATGATAATCAGATTACTCACGTTAAAAATTTACAGACAGCCAGACAAACTTGGCAAGCTTTGCGCGAATTCCATGAGTGACATAATTCGTCTAGCAAACTTTATCTCTTAAGAAAACTTTATGGCATCAAATTCACGGAAGGTGGCAACGTTGTTAATCATATTACAAAAATAATGGAAATAGTGGATAAGTTAGCAGCCATAGGAGAAGTTATAAATGATAACCACATTTTTACACTGTTATTATACTCCTTACCCCAATCTTATGATACTTTTATTACTGCTCTTGAGTCGAGAGAAGAAAATCAACTTACACCGTCATTTATTAAGTCAAAACTTATTGACGAATATAACCGACGATATGATAATGATGAGAGAAAACAAATAATAAATACTGCTCCAATTGTCGAATGAGAAATCACAACACGCAGGAATGTTGGCATAACAAAGCCAAAACACAAAATACACCACAAAATCAACATATTAGACCAAACAAAAAACATTACTCTGCATCACTAGTTTTTCAAAAGAGTGAAAACAATTTTAGAAGTGAACAAACACTGGAATCAAACCATAGGTACAGTCAGTCCGAAAAGGAAAACAATACATGGAGGACGAGCGAAAATAAAAATTATGCCTTTATAACACAAGGAATGGAAAACAAGACATTTATAGTAGACAGTGGCAGCTCAATAACTAGTTACGGGTCAAGTGACGCAAATATAAATATGCGAATATCAGACAACAAAGTTCATGAAATAACACTTAAAGATGTATTACTAGTAACTGAAATCGAAACAAATTTATTATTATTGGTTAGCAAAGTGACGCAAAATGGATGTGAAATTATATTCTTCAGAAATGACAGATGTATGTTCAAACTTAACGGAGAAATATGTTTAGAAGCACGAAAAGTAAATAACCTACACTAAGTTCAGTTAGCATTCAAAAACTACGCAAATGTAGCACAAAGCTGCAACAACAAATATTGCCTAGAATTATGGCACCGTAGGTTAGGACATAGAAATCTAACATCAATTAAAGTTACACAAAAGGAATTAGCTAGAGAAATCCAAATAAACCACTGTAAGCATAACACAGATTGCGAACCGTGCATTAAGGCAAAACTAACTGATGAACCCTATCCAAAATTTGCAGAGTATAGAGCAACTAAAAGACTCCAGCTCATTCACTCTGACGTGTGCAGATCTTTTCAAACACCGACAATAGGGGGGAAATCATATTTTTTTACTTTTATTGATGACTACTCACAATTTACGATCATATACCTATTGCCTAGAAAAAGTGAAGTTTACGAAAAACTTAAAGAATTCATCGCGTCAATTAGCAACAAATTGAAGAAAAACCAAAAGCAATTAGAACAGATAACGGAAGGGAATTCACATCAGATGAAATAGAAAATTACCGCTGGGCTAATGGGATAAAGCATCAACACACAGTCCCATATTGTGCAAACCAGAACGGTGTAGCAGAGAGGTAAAATAGGTCATTAGTTGAGATGGCAAGGACAATGTTAAGCGAATCAAATTTACCATTAAAGTTCTGGGGGGAAGCAATTTGCACAGCAAATCATTTGCAAAACAGACTACAGACAAAAGCAAATGAAAAAACACCATACAAGTTATGGACAAACAGCCAGTCAAACTTAAGTTACATTAGGGTATTTGGCTGCAAAGTCTTCACATATACAGTCAGGCCTCGTTATCCCGACACCCGGTTTCCACGTCACTCCGCTTATCACGTCAGTTTTTCAAAGTCCCGATTTTCTGTAAATGATTTTAATGTAAATAAACTCCGGATTTCACGTCGCTGAACTCTGGATATACCGGCGGTTTAGAAAAATTGTTCATTTTTTATAATCCATCTTATAAGCACGGAAATTAAACGGTAAGAAATGTCTCAGCCAAACTTTTCACAAAAGCGTCTAAAATACCCATTGATATTAATGTGAAATTTTGCTTTATCTGAATAAATAAACCCACACTCTATAAATAACCTATGTAAGCTTCAGATAGATGTATCGGTGTAATCGCGGTATTTTTGTTCTGGTCAGACGTTGCTTTCTTGGGGTTACACGCGTTTTTCATCTGACTAAAACTGAAGCATTGCATTGCATTGAAACGATCAGAAATTATCTTATATCCATTTGTGAAACAGCGATTATTGATTACAATTCATTTTATAATATTGAAAAAAGAATTGTAGGAAGCACATCTAGGGATAACCTCAGTTCATCAATATTTCATGTAACAATAAAAAAAAAAGTCATCATAAATCTGATTTTAAGTCTTTTCAGTTTTGTTTTCTGTTTATTTTGTTTAATAATAATGTTTTACTGCTTAAAACTGCAAGAACAGCAAAGTGTCTTAAATTAATTAAAAATACAGCTTTTTATAAACATATTTTTCTCCGACTCCGGTTACCGCGACACTCTGCTTATGACAACACTTTTTTCGTGTCATTAGAGTGTCGGGATAACGAGGTTCGACTGTATCAGTAAAACCAAAAGACAAAAATTAGATGATAGAACTATATTTTCGTCGGCTAAGATAACGAATCCAAAGGATACAGAATATACGTAGGAGGAAATGAAATAAAGATTGCGAGAGCCGTTAAATTTCTCGAAAACAAATTTAAATATAGAAACGAGAAAGTAGAAAACAAACCAAAACAAGATGAAAATCGGGTTAATGAAAACCTTGTAGAAATAGAAATTTCAAATAGCAATGAGACACCATCTACATCCAATCAACCAATAGCAGAACCTAGGCGATCAGATAGAATTAATAAAGGTGTACCTCCTGATAGGTTAATATACATGGTTAAGAGCAAAAATGCTACTGAACCAAAAAATGAGGAAATCGAAAATATGGAAAATTTAAAAAGGATAAACAAAATTGGATAGATGCAATGAAAAGTGAAATGAACTCCCTTAGGAAAAATAAAACTTCGTCAATTGTAGAATCTCCACCAAATAGGAGAATAACAGGTTGCAAATGGACCTACAAACTAAAACGCGACAACACAGGAAAAGTCCAAAAATATAAAGCATGTTTAGTTGCAAAAGGATATTCACAAAAATTCGGGGAGGATTATGGTGAAACTTACACACCAGTCGTGTCATATACAAAAATAAGAGCATTATTAATAGCAGCATTGCATCAAAATTTAAATGTAAAACATATTGATATTAACACCGCGTTCTTACATGAAGAGATTGGAGAGGAGATATACATGACACAACCAGAAGGTTTCGTTGAACCAAATCAGGAAAATAAAGTATGTAGGCTAAACAAAGCCATATATGGACTTAAACAAGATGCGAGAGCGTGGCATAATAAAATTTCAGAAACACTAAAAAAGATGAATTTCATTCAGAGCAAATTTGACTCATGCCTTTTTATGCAAAAAAGGGGCACTAATACAACATACATAATAACATATGTAGACGAAATTTTAATTGCCAGAAAAGATGAAATAATAGAGGAAGTACAGTCGAACTTGGATAATTCGAACGTCTTTAATTCGAATTCGTGGATAATTCGAAGTTTTTTGCCAGTCCCTTGAAACTTGTATTCAGTTAATGCTAAAAAATCTTGGTTAATTCGAAGTCCACCTTCTTTAATTCGAAGTTTTTACCTTTTCAAAAATGACAAAATCTAGTTTCAATGCAGTTTATTTGAAAAGTGGCTGGGTTATTTTCAGCTATTGTGGAAATTTTGCAGTCCAACTTCTTTAATTCGAAGTTTTTACCCTTTCAAAAATGACAAAATCTAGTTTTAATGCAGTTATTTGAAAAGTAGCCCGGTTATTTGCAGCTATTGCGTAAAACTGTTTAGGGAAGAGAAGGGTGTGGGAGAATATTTTTATCTGTTCTAGGAAACAGAGCAGGGATAAAGGGAGGAGGAACGTAGAAGAACAGAGGCCGATTCAACATCAAGTGAGGCAGTCTTTCATGTAGCGGAATATCCTCGTTATGTAGAAGGAGAATCTAATGTGAGTTAAGCTGTGTTTCGAGCTGTAGATATCCCAGAAAATTTTGTTTAAAAAAATCAAGTAAGCTCTCTAAAGAAAATATCTCAATATTTTAAAAAGCTGTAGTTTTTTATTTAAAATTAATAAACATGATTTTTTCGCAATTTTTTTGTGGTGGATTATTTTACAACATAAAAATAAATTATTTTGGATAATACGAAGTTTGGATAATTCGAAGTTTTGCAGCGGTCCCTTGCACTTTGAATTATCCAAGTTCGACTGTAATAGCGAGCTTAAATAAAGAATACGAGCTAAAGAATCTAGGCGACATCAGTAGCTACCTATCCATGAACATTAAAAAAATAAATAAAAGCTACTCGATAAATCAAACTCAGAAAATAGAGGAATTAATCAATAAATTTAATTTGCAAGACACAAAACTATGTAACACACCCATGGAGACAAATTACACACTCTTTAATGATGAGGATAACATTTTTCCAAATAACACATATTACAGACAAGCTGTAGGAGCACTTCTATAACTAGCAACTATAAGCAGACCTGACATCTGTGCAGCAGTAAACGTTCTTAGTAGAAGAAAAGAATCACCAAGAATGAAAGACTGGAATGCAGTAAAAAGAGTGATAAGATATTTGAAGACTACAAAAAATTATAGTCTAGTTCTAAGCAGAGAAAAGAAACCGATACTTAAAGTTTATGCAGATGCAGATTAGGGATGAGATGTAGATTCACGAAATTCAACACGTGGGAACCTATATTTGTTCGGGGGAAATCCCATATAATGGTTGACCAAGAAACAATCCTGCATTGCATTATCATCGGCAGAGGCCGAGTATGTGTCAGCAGCAAATGCAGTAATTGAAATAAAGTGGCTAGTCAATTTACTGGAAGAAAAACTTAAAACAAATCTTACCTATAAACCTATATGAAGACAACCAGTCCACGATCAAGATGATAGAATTAGAAAAGCACTCTAGTAAAACTAAACATATTGAAATTAGGTTGCACCTGATAAAACAACTAAAGCAAGAAGGGACTACCAACCTAAAGTACTGCCCAACCAAATTGATGTTTGCTGATCTGTTTACTAAACCAGTTCCCAAACCTATTTTTCAAACCCATAGAAAGAACTTAAATTTGCATGACAGTGAAACTTCAGAAATTAAGGAGGAGTTGATGGACAAGATTAATAACTGTGCTAAAAATAAACTAATTTCTTCAGTTACATAAACAATATAGCTTTTCAATTTTTAGCCATAAATCTCTTTATAATACTAATGCATTTAACCTTGAAATTCCTATAAAGATAATGACTTGTTAAGTGGCTAAATTATACGCATAATCGACAGTGAACAGATTTATTGTTATTATTATGTACTCTTGTAATGTAACTATTTTCTTTCATTCTGAACATGGAGCTAATCCAGGAAAGAGGCATATAAAAATGCTCTCTTATTTACAATCTATATAGTGTGAATTAAATGATTTAAAATGTTACAGCTCCTTCATTTAATCTACATAATAGTCTACAATTTCTTTAATTAAAGGAGGCATAAAAGGGGGTGCATTGGAGAATACAATTTTCTTCAAATATAAAGTTATATATCATCAACTAATACGTTTTGGGATTAAAAGTAAAATGTGGATTTACACCATAAATGGATAAGTATCCTGAAAAAAGGGTAAGTCCCAATTTACATTACATACTCATGCCTGTTTAACGGGATTCAAAATCCTATCAGAAACTTTCAACTGAGAATTAGTCGCTGCAGACAAAAATTTATTGCGGCTTTCGGAATTTTTTGCAACAATAAACAAATAATGTTAAATTTTATACGAAAATGTCCATTGATTCTCAATGAAAAAAGCAAAATTTGTTATTAAGAAAAATATTTGAATAATGTAAATAAAACATAGCCGCGTTACTTTCTGGGTTATATCCATACATATGCAAAGGTATTTTATCATCCGTTTTGAGCCTGTCGTCAGGCGAACATTTTCACACTTTAAATTCATAATATTATTAGAATTAGCAAATAAAAAAATTGTGGCATCAGGGACAAAATGATGGGAAGAAAAACTCAAAAAAGTTCTGAGCTCCATAGGCTTTTCTAGGTTTAATTAACATTGAGAAGTGACACTGGAAATAAATAAGTATTACGCTGTCACGCAATACTTAAATAAAATTCATCCTCAATTAAATCAATATCACAGGTATGATAAATTATGCCGAACTTTGATACAATGAAAACAAAGAAAGTAGAAAAAATAATTTTGCAATTGATATATAACGGAATAAAACTAAAAATCTTATCTTTAAATATGCTTTAAAATTAGTTGCAGTTTCAAAAGTTCACTTATAATGGTACACTTAGTTTTACACAATTGGCATTCTGCCTTTAGTTTATCATTATATATTATCAACAGTTGTTATTTTGACAATTTTCCTGTCTAATGTAGTGCATCCTGTATCATCACAATTAAATTATTCACTTGATACATTTTCAATGTGAGCTCTAGAAGTATTAGTCATCCTTTCACGAGTCTTCGAAATAAGAAACTGCATTATATTTCTACCATATTTTCAAAAATACAAACGCAACACAGTGCTACATGATCCTTCCTGTCTATCACAGTAGTTTTTTGTCATAACAACGTTAGAAGTATCAAGACATTAGAACTGTAACTATTCAGCAAAAATGCTTTAGCAGTGGAAAGCATTCGTTATTGTACAAGCAGATGAAAAAGTATGTTTGTATTAACGTCCAGCAACAAATTCTAAGACTAGACAAAACAGACAATCACGCATTTTGCTTTTGTGAAACTTTGATCTGCAGTTTATATAGACTTTTAGCATGAAACAATACTTTGGACAGTCTTTTAAAAAATCAGATCAACCCAAACCCAACCCGCAACGAGAAAATATAGCCCCAACCTGACACGAAGTATGGGTTGGGATGGGTTCATTCAGGACTCTACTGTGAGCTAAGCACTGCATATCTGTAATGTTAAAAATAACTGAGTTATAATGAAGGGGAAAATTTGTCCTACATGTATTGATGTATGTTCTCTAAATAACAAATATGTTAAGAAGTGTGAAATAATTTTCATCACAAATACACATCTAAATAAAATATTACACAGGTTGTGATAATGTAAAGTGACAAATGTATTTTTAAATCCAAAAAACATACTTCAAAAAAGCAATTCATAAAGTATTCTTAAAATGTATTCTCTCAACTCCAATACTAAACTGAGCTCATCTAATAAAGCTTCTGCAAATATCGAGTTTTTTGCCACTAACATTGTTACAAAACATTATCTTTTGTTTATGGTCAACTGCATAGTATTATCATCCATGTTTCCTCTTTTTTGAGAAATCTGACAAATTTACAGTTTTAATTTGATATATAGTCCCCATTCACAATGGTCAATTTAAATTAATTCCTTTTCAAATTTAAAGATTGATGTATGTAGTTGTAATTATGTTGTTGCTAAAAGAAATTATTTTCTTTTTCCAAATGATCAATTTTACCTAGACAAATCCATATAAAAATTTTAAAAGTATAACTTATTGAACTTAATTGCAGGCATATTTCATTAACTATCTTATTTACTACCATATTTTAAACACTATTTACAATGTTTATTTCACCCCAACAGGTAAAAACTTAAAGTGTGCTTCAACCTTTGTGGGACACCTTGTGTTTATGTATATACATACACAAGTAGAGCACCATTTATATGCTTCTGATTCATTGCACCTGATTGACTATCAGGTTATATGTCACTTTATTGTGGTGCAGAAAGTATGTGAAGCCTTAAAGCAGGGGTCGGAAGTGGTGTGTTACAAATAGCGAAACTACAATGTAGTGTGCTACATTTTGAACAATGTAGTAAAGCAAGTTGCACAATACAATAAATTAGTAGTTTATAGCAAGAACAGATGCTACTTTTAAAGCTACTTCAGGGGGGGGGGGGGGGGGGGAATGTACCATGTAGCCGTAACTTGCTTCTTTTGTGCAAAATTTGTTTTGCTCAACAATTTGTGAATCTCAAAGGAAAATCTCAGCTGCAGTGTATAGTAAAGCATCACATGAAGTCAAAGATTTTTCCCATTGACACTTCTTGCTTAAGTCAAGTACTAACCCACCAAAGGAATTACTTTCCTTGCTGCCAACTCTTGTCTATTTACTCGTTTTTAGATTTTCATATTTTAATGTCAGCTTTCTTATTATTTGAAATTGCTTTATTTACAAATTTATTTACTGTTTGCAGTTTTATTTATTGTAAAATTTTTCTGTAATATTCTAGATTATACAATAAGACAACTCAATATAACTAACTCTCAACAGAAGTCAATTCAATTAACATATTAAGAGTGTATTGTGTGGAAAGTTATGTAAGCAAATCTATTAGTAAATGCCTCTATTTACCTGGTATTTTTTTGTTATCCCCAACACTATACCCAACTATGTATTAATTATATTGTTGGGTATCCTTTCAACTATACGTATATTTGTACATATTTACTTCTGAATAACAGACAAATGCTGTGATCCAGAGCAGGGTTAGAAATTAGTGGTCCTTAGTTGTCAAATGCAACTAATAATTGTATTTCATGACCACAAAATTATGCCTAGCTGTCAAATTTGATGCCTAGCATCCTTTCCCTTTAATTTTCGTTTAACAAACGCCCTTATTTGTACTTTAGCGTAATCCCCCCCCCTTCCCCCTGTCGCATGCACTTCAAGAGCACCTGTTTTCGTTAAAAGATCAGACAGCGGCACATGTCTAAGACTCCCATGCACCCCTGACTGACCTTAGAGATGTTTAATATGTACAGCCCTACCACTCCTTGCCCTTAACACATAAAAATAGAAACAATGTTATTGTTAACATGGTTGCGAAAAGAAATGAAATGATATAACAAATTTGCACCCATGAAATGCTTTTTGGCACCTAGAAAAAAAAAAAAATTGTAAGCGTCATTTGATGCTTTCCTTACTTAGAGTTCCTAATTTTTAAGCCTGATCCAGAGGTGTCCATTATTCAGAGGTTTTACTGCACATGTCGTCAATGGTAATTTTATACTCCAATACAGTAATTATACTATAAGAATAGTAAATAAAATTTATGCAGAGCACGGTTGTATGTAAGTATGTTATACACAATGACAGCCTTCGTTATATCGCTCTTTCATATATACATACAGCTATGATTTCATGCCTCCCAAAAAAATAACTTATAGTTTAATTGCATTTTTATTTTCTGTACACATACAGTGTAAAGAAAGTATGGTAAACATGACTAAAACCAAATTATGCAAATATTGATAGGTATACTTATACATTTTGAGGAGTGTCTTGAATATGTTTTAGTTATTTTTACAATGATTTTATATGTACATATGCATACATATTAAAATTTCCTCGCGTTTTCAGGTCACCAGAGCTCAGCTTTTTAAAATTAGCATCTAAATTTTTATTTATCATTATATTACTATTTATATGAATCCACACTATTCTGTTAGGTGTTCAGAAAGTCGAGTGGGGTCAAGATTTGCTTAAATAACTATATTTAAATATTGATTGTATTATGTATCTCTCTTAATTTCACTAAGAAATTTGTAGTATGTGTATAGACTAATATTTTGGAGAGAAACAAAACATTTTCTTGTATGTTACCTTTATTAATTTTTTTAATGCAATAAGTTATTTTAAACTTATTTAATTGTACCTCGGCAGATGCAAAATAATGATGAATCGTTGTATTATTTATTCGTGTCTTCAATTTCAAATGTACATTGAATCTTTTTAGAAAATTTGAAAGTAGTGACTTCTTTTGAAAAGTACTTTAGTCGCTCCTTTTTAAAACAAGTACAGTGTCTCACAAAAGTGATGGGACACTTGTGCTTTATAAAAAGAAACTGCAATAAAATAAATAAACAAACATGTGCAAAAATTTTTTGGGTGCGTTTCATATTTAAAGTTAGTAACAATTATTACATAACATACATTTTGTCAAAATATTAAAATATTAATTTAGTAAAAATACAATTGTTCAGAACGGAGCAAAAAATGGCTCACATAAGTGATGGGACACTTACTTTTCCATCAAATATTTATCCAAAAATTTTACTTTTTAAAAGGTTTTAATATTTTGTTGGATTTCCTTTTACTTTTAAAACATGATTTAATCTTTTTGGGATGGATTCGACTAATTTTTTGGTGATTTCTGGAGTGATTTTACCCCATTCTTCTTGAAGCACCGATTTTAGTTGTTGTTTTGAAAAAATGGTGTGTTTGCGAATTCTTGATTTCAATTCTTGCCAAATATTCTCTATGGGATTTAAGTCTTGAGATTGTGGTGGTGTTTTTATTATTTCAGGACAGTTATATAGCAGTCAGAGTCTAACGTTCAGAGCAGTGTGCTTTTGGGGTCATTGTCCTGGTAGAATTTAAAATCGTTATGAAGGTTCAATTTTCGTGCTGAAGATTTCAAATTTTGCTTTAAAATATCAATATACTTGTACTGATCCATTATACTGTCAATAAAAACAAGATTACCAACTCCAGCGGACGACATACACCCCCATACCATAACTCCTCCTCCACCATGTTTTACTGTTGGTACCAAGTTCTGTTTGCGAAATTCTTCCCAGGGTTTTCTCCACACCAAGATTCTACCGTCAGAACCAAATATATTAAATTTACTCTCATAAGCAAATATAACTTTATTCCAGTAATCAGAATCCTTATTTATGTTGGATTTTGCGAAAGCTAGTCTGAGTTTTCTATTCTTTTCACTTACGAAGAATTTTTTCCTGGCTACTCTACCGTGATATCCAGCAGATCGAATTACCCTTCTAATAGTCTCAGGATTAACAATTATTCCATATAATGCTTGTAAATCAGCAGCAA
Source organism: Maratus speciosus (assembly GCA_963932465.1). Classification (NCBI taxonomy): domain Eukaryota; kingdom Metazoa; phylum Arthropoda; class Arachnida; order Araneae; family Salticidae; genus Maratus; species Maratus speciosus. Next base: position 145,449,521 of record OZ010786.1, on the reverse strand, counting down.
CTTTTGGAGCACTATTTCTTGGATTTTTTTTAATATTTCGAACGATAATTCGCTTTATTCCATTGGATAGCTTTGATGGTCGGCCAGGTCTTCTTTTATCCTGAATCATATGATTCTTTTTATATCGTTTAATGATATTGAAAACTGTTGAACGACTCAAGTTAACTGTTTCAGCAGTTTTTCTAATAGATTTTCCGCGTTCAATATGCAAATTAATAACTAATTTTCGAATTTCAGGCGAACTTTCTTTTCGTTTAGCATTCATGGCTACACAGAGCTAAAAAACACAAAAATTCCAAAACAAACTGGAGAGAAATACTGCAGACGATTTTATAAATTATTGCCAATTGCTTTTAAGTAAAAATAAAACCCCCAAAAATATTTTTATTGCTTATTTCAGACGATTTTTGTTGCATATATAATGGTGTCCCATCACTTATGTGAGCTATTTTTTGCTCCGTTCTAAACATTTGTATTTTTATTAAATTAATATTTTAATATTTTGACAAAATGTATGTTATGTAATAATCTTTACTACATTTAAGTATGAAACACACCCACAAAAAAATGTGTACATGTTTTTTTAATTTATTTGATTAGTTTCCTTTTGTAAAGCACAAGTGTCCCATCACTTATGTGAGACACTGTAGTTGTAGTCAACTACATTTTCGATAAAGTAATTGTAGTTTGCTACAATAAAAAGATAGCTTTCCGACCCCTGCGTTAAGACAAAGATTTTCCGTTTATACATCATTTTTTAAGTTACCTTAGAGATGTGCATAAATAGTGCTTTACTCTACATATTTACATATCTACTAAGATCAAATTTAGTTAGTTGCAGCAAAAATAAAGCAGTTTTTTCTTTTAACTTCAACACATTTCATTACATTGACTCTACATAATTAAATACCAAAAAGCTCTTGAAATCCCTTTTTTTTTTTCTGAATGACATCAAAACAAATGACTAACTGTTCAATTAGAAATAAAATCTTTAAAAGCAAAAAAGGTATTAAAAAAAAATTCCAATATTCTACTCCCTGCTTAAGGTTGTATTAAGTTCAATTTTAAACTTACACCAAATTATTAATTTCAGCAAATTCTTCTATGCATTTAAAAAGTCAAAATATAAATTTAAGACAGACAGAAAAAACAAAACAAATGCAGTTCACATCTACACAGAAGCATGCAACAGAACATATCTCTATAACATAAAATTCCATTTGCATATCACAAACCACCAATCAGAAGCATGATTCCATCAGTGAAAATGCTATATTTAATAGGAAAATTTTATTGGCATTCATAAATTCAAGCATTTTAAAATGATTGGGTTCAATGATAACCTAATTTCAAAATGGTAGAATGGTTCTATAGCAGTGAGCGTCGGAATATTTTTTAGCCATCTGATGTATTACATCAACTGCATATTTTGTGACATTATAAAAGAAAATGTCACAGTCTCTGGAATCTTTTTATTATCATTTCCAATGTAAACATGGGGATGCAAAGTACTTAGCAAAATAAAGCTTTTGTTTTTATTTCCTTGGTATATGGTAAAAGTTGTGTCTTTGTGTTTCATTATCGTTGACTAATAAAGTTCTTAGAAAATTATTTTGAAATCAGGTTGTAACACAACAGTTATCATGGTAGGTTGTTTCTAGAAGGCTGGTTTACTCAATTACATTCGCCAACATTGAATGAAGTCTGTTCCATTCTGGGTGAATATTGTTTGCTTTTAAATAATGAAAATGCTTGATTTGTTCTGTTGTTTGATTTTACAATGGTTAAATTGTACTGATGAGGCCTTGCAGTTGCTTAGCTAAAAGTTTACTGAATGTATTTTTAATGTTTTTAGTAAAACTGTATTCAAATCTGTATTATTTTATTTACTCTTTTAAAGGTTTCAAATTCAGACGTTAAATGTACCTATATGTATATTGCAAAATAAAGTTCTTGTTGTGCTTTTTTGCATGATAAAGGAATTTCACATCTTTTTTTGTTTACTGTTCCTACTACCCTTGTCCCTTTGCTTTTAAGTTTATCTGCTAATGTTACTGAGGATGAAAAGTTGTCAGTTGTCACATTTCTACCTGAATTGGCAAAAGGCTCCACAAGGCGTAAAACAACAAATTCTGACACAGACTGGTCATCAGACCGCGAAGTCTTTTCCAACATATAACAATATCTAAACTTTGACTCTGTTGATACATCCAAATAAAATAACAATATTTTGAGCTTGCTGCAATTTTTAACATGAACCCCCAAAAATGGCTTTGAATATCTTAAAATACAACAAATTATAATGCTTTGTGCTCATCGCTAGAACCCTGAAAAACAGGCTCTAATATTCCTCTCCAATGTCTTCACCCCTATTCCATTTCAATGTCTCATCCAAAACAGAAAATCTACCTCGATTATCTTTCTTCCCGCGATTATCTCCAAATTAAAAAAATATCCCAATTATTGCAATATATTCCTTCGCTGAAAACATAGAGATCGTTTGACTGTCTGCTTGCGTGATACTGAATAACACTTATCGTCCATTCTTCTTGGGCCACTGCCATTGGTCCATACATATTGCGATAATTCCAGATATTGACATAACATGAATAATGACATGAGCTAAGCACTGGTTATAGAGTCGGTACAGAAAATAGCTGGTTATCATGAGTCTAAAGAGCTGGGATGCTCGGCTTATGAGCAACTAATCAGAGTCCGCTAATGGTTTGTTTCTTGTCAAGTTGGGGAAAAGCCCTAGGTCGAAACGCTCGTTCGCTGCAATGAATGGTTGTTTTAAAGAAGAGCGTCTCAGTCACTAACATCTATGCTATTGAGTACGCCGCATTCAATACTTATTCACATTATATTCTTTCTTTTTTGTCTCTTATCGGATTTTCGTTAAAGAGAATTTTTCTCGCATGAATTTAATATATCCTGTCTTGATATTTATCAAAAAACTAAATTTAAATTAGTACAAAAGAATTCCCAAATGTGATTTGAATATTTATATTTTTTACAAAGTCTTCAATGTTGTTTTCTTCTAGTAAATAGGTAGGAAGATAGAAATATAGTGATTTTTTTTTATTAAGAATGCGTTAATTCATTAGAGAAAGATTGAAAAACAAGATATCTGTTGCATCTATCATTCACTGAAACCTATTTAATTGCAAGTGTTTCTTCCATTTATAACAATTGTTAGTGAGAGGGCGCTACTGAGCGATCAGGACTAGAAGGTGTGTGGGACAGATTTCCCGCCAGATGTGTTTTAGACATAAGTGCAGTGTATCAACCACTGCCAGTCCCTTTTGAAACTTTGTAAATAAATTACTTTGTTAAATTTTACCTTGAATCTCAATTGAGTAAGAAATACAACTTCATTTTAGTATTTTAAGTAGTTATATAGCCCTTATTTAGAGAGGACCCGAGCTATCACGGACAGCAAGTATAATAGCATGTCAAGTGGTATTAAATTTTAGTTTTTCCTCTGCTTTTACTTATTTTAATTACATTAAAATCACCAGCATCCTAAATTTAAGAATATTTTATTTTAATTTGTTTTTTATAATATTCTCAATTATACGTGAAATACTTAGATTTAAAAAAAAAAATCTTATCACTTGTTTTATTGTTTGTTGTGTTTCTTATTTCTAGTACTTGATGGTGATCATTTATAATTTGCAACTAGGTTCAAACGATGGTATGCCCAGTATTTATTTTATATATAAAAAACAAAGATTCTTTAATGGTATTTACAAGAATTATTAGGTTTCAGGTCGATGAAAATTATTTTATCTTGTTCTCGTTGACTTCAGACAGAATTTTCGGATTTGGGCTACGTACAATCTGACATTTTCAGGATTCTAATCTTTATTAGATTCGGAAAAAAGAATTTTACAATTAAAAATTGCACTGTATTGTTCACATCTTATCATTAAATCTGTCTCTAATTTCTCAGTATTCTGTTCATGCAAAATCAGTTTTACCTGTGGAAATGGATCCTGTCTATAACGAAAGACTTCCTTATGCAGAAAAAGTTATGGTCTTGTAGGGGGAAAAACCACACAGTAACACCTGCTAAGATAAAAAATTCTCTAAAGCGGAATTGGTTTTCTATCTTGTGTTTTCCCTCTTTGTAAGAAGCAGACTATTCAAAAGGACTAATTAAAAACCTATAAAAACAGAACCTGTCTAAAACAGAATCTAGCTTTAAAAGAAAAAAAACCATGGTTATGACAAAATCAATTCCCAACAATTATACCTGCTAAGACAAAAACACGTCTTAAACAGACATTTCTTCCAGTGCCTTCTGAACTTATCGAAGTAGGCTTTTATTATGCTTTGTTTTTACAAGATAAAGTTAAAATTTTCATATCTTGCAACTGATTTATAAAGTTTGATAAAACCAAATTCTAGAGGAGAGGGGGTTCAAGCCCCCCCTTCCCCCCCCCATATGGGCGTCCTCACAACAAGAAACAAAAATAATAATTTCATTCAGGTAGTTTTGAAAGGCAACAGCATCGAAAGAAATGTCTATTTTAGATGGGTTTCCGTCTTAGCAGGTATAAGCTCAATTGTTTACTTACAAATTACTGGTAAAGATTTGATAAAGCTTAAATGATGTGACAAATAATATGTGATTAAAATGATGTGACAAATAATGTGATAAATAAAAATAGCTGTGTACTCTTTTCAGGTAAAACAAACAACATAAGAATACTCATTCTGAGCAATTTAAGATAGCACGCTGTAATTGGTAAAACAAATCCTCAATGAAAAAGGAAAGAAACTGATAGTGCAAAATACATTAAGCAAATAGGAGGGGAAAATAAGAAGAGAAAAATGCTTAGAAATATGGAAAGGAAAAAAGAAGTGACAACTAGTGAGATTATTTAAATATCTAGAAACAAATAGTTCAACAAAAATAACTTAAGGAACTAAAAAAATTAATGATTATTTTTTTTTCTTTCAAGCTGTAAAGTGGTGTAAAGTTATTGATGAAGAAATTGAGTTTTATTTCTTTAAATGTCTTTTTTTTTCTTATTAAAACATAAAATTAAAGATCAGAAAAATTATTGAGTTAAAAGTTGGAATTTCTTTATTCAAAATATCATTAAATTTCTCTAAACCTATTTCTTATTAGATAACATATGCTTTTTCATTTTGTATTTATATATTGTATATTTAGAATTGGATAAAAGAATCTGGTAATATTAATTAGTACAACTTTAAGAATTTGAATATAAATAAATGTATTGAAGCAAAAATAAAACACATGAGCTTAAGCATAGAAACATTGGGTTGTAACATATTCATCATACATTGTTTATTTTTATTAATTTATGCATTCACCCTACTTTACACAAGAGAATAATTGCATTTCTATACAACTGCATACTGCATGTGTCAAATGATTAATTTAAATTCCATCTTAGAATTGAAACTGTGCCATGTATTTAGAATAAATTTTTGTTCGGAAAAAGGTGAAATCAGTTCCAATATAAATAATTATATTTGTCATAATTCAACATGTTTGTGCTAAATAGTAGAAAAGTAACGAGAAACACACATCAGATGACTTAAAGTGTGGCTTTGCACCTTATAAAAGGTCAGCTTTATATGAATCCTAAATGAATCGAAAGTGTTTTATCTAATATTTTATAGGGTTCAAGTTTATTTTAATTTTTATGGATTTTTATTCACAAAAAACCTAGCTTCTCTGCAAACTTATAAAATGCAGTATTAGATGTACAAATAAAACATCCAGAAGTGATTTAAAAAAGAATAAAAATACATCACTTGCTAACAAATTCTGGTGGCTATTTAAAAATTTGAGACCAATGAGAAAATCTAGAAATTTTTTCAAACATCCATAATTCAAAAATCTTTAAATTGCAACCTGGGTATAATTTGTGTTCACTCTAGTAAGGAAAAGGGAAGGTGCTAGTCATTAATGAGCACTGGTTCAAGTTTAAAAGAACATTATTGTATTTAGTAACAATTGGATGTGTGTGTGCTTAAGGGGGGGGGGGGGGGGACTAAGGAAAATATGCAGCTTTTAGCATGATACATAAAGTAACAATTTCAACAGAATTTAATAAATTTGGGAATTATAATGAATATGTAAATTTGTAAATGTGAACTTGTAAATTTTTAAATTACATGCTTGCTTGAATAAAAAAAAGGTGCACTTAATTACTTTTTAAAAAGGGAGAGAGCATTTTGCCTACTTTTAAATCATAAGCACTGTGCTCTTAAATAATGGCTAAGCAGGGGCATAAGGCATAAAATAAAAGCTGAAAAAAGATACAAGAATATTTTGATAGTGCTAGGCACTTTGTTCTTTATTTTCCATAGCCTTGTAAATATAACTGCAAATTCTGAAAGATACTTGGGTGTATTTATCACTCAGTACACTTTTCCCGACAGATTTTTAGCTTAGTGGTAGAAAATTTAAAATTATTTTAAATTGCTATGAATAAAAACTAGCTAAATTCATCTGGAATTTCATTAATGTAAAAAAGATAGTTCTGGACAGAATATTACAATTGGCTTTGATAACTCATTTAACTTATTTACATATTAATAAAACATTGATTTTAAAATATTCAAAATTTAGAATGAATATATATTAAGACCCAATATTTCACAAGCGTGAGAGGTCTAAATGAAAAAAAAATAACAAACCCTTACATATGGCTTGCCAGGAGAACCCTAAAAATAAAAATGGGAAAGAAGTGTATTAAACATTTCATACAAAGAGACACACATCAAGTGATTGATTATGCCTCCTGGAAAGCATTTATACATATCAATTTCATCAAAATGAATTTCGATCATTAATATCAATTTGAAAAATGCTTACCTGAAGTTCCCAAAATTTAGCAATCTGATCTAGGAAGTTCAATTTAACTCTTGTTGTTGCCTACAAATATGAAAAAGCCTCAAATAATATGGTTTAAAAACAATCACAATTAAAAACTAAAATTCGGTACTTATTTACATTCCTGTCGATCATTTACAGTAAACAAAATCAGTCAATGAACAATGTGATTTAATGGCAATAATGCATATTAATAATACTACAATATAATTTGTACTACAAATAATTAAAATGATGCACTAGACCAGAGTCGGCGAACCTTTTCACATCCGCATGCCAATTTTTTCCAAAAAATATTTTACATGATCGTGACGTGCCAGCCAATTTAGTGGTATCAAAGTAGCAAAATTACTAAATATATTGATTTTAGGATTTAAAATATATGGGTAGCATTTTGTAACATATTTAAAAAATCTTATTTCTCTTGTTGTGTCTTAGATGCCAAATAATTCAGTTTTTCTTTAAGAGAATTCGATCTGAATTGGAACCACCTGACAAAAGGTTTCTACTTGAGTTTTTATACTTTCCATTTCCAAAAAATAAATAAATAACTATCAGAAATAAAATATCAAAATGGTTTCTTTAAGAAAGTTCTTGTGTGGAATAAAATTCGAAATTCTAAGTTGTTATAATTTTACCATCAGTATTTTATTTTTGCTTTTGATCGTTATTTTCCGACAATCTCCGAACTCTCTTAATCTCAAAAATTTTTGAGCCAATATTGGGATTTATAAAGTTGTATTTCAGTTTACTCAATCTGTATGACAGCGATAACCAACCTAATTTAGAAAAACTCATCAAGTCTAAATTCAAAATAGTGTAATTTGTGAGTTTTGACTATTATGAAAGGCTGGGGTGTAAAGCATGGTAACTGATGTTTAAAAAAAAAAAGAATCCTTTTGTAAAATTGTTTAACTGCTTGTCAACTTTTTAAAAGTACAGAGATTTTACTCAATGAACTTACAAAATGAAAACTACATAAATTAACAGAAGTATCAACTTAGCTGTTTCAGGGGTGCAGAAAATGTTTCTACTCCCAAAATTTCCCCCAATCCACATGAAAATTTCCCCAAAATTTTACAGTATGTTATAGGTAAATGCTGTATTATCGTAGGTATAGAAAATTTAATTTTTTTAATATTTCTCAACTTATGTGTGAGTAGCAGGGGTGAGTGAGTGAAAAAAAAAAAAAAAAAAAAATTCTGAAATTCACAGCCAATTTTCTGAAAAGGTTACGCAGCACAATGGGGGAAAGGAGGGGGGGGATCAACTCCAAGCACTGTTTTTTTTTCGCGGCCCTTTGACAAAATTCGCAATCTTTTGACGAAATTTGGGTTTTGTAGCAATCGTTTGATGAAATTTGCGATTGTTTAGTGATCTTTTGGCGAAATTGCAGTTGTTTCGCAATCTTTTGTCAAAATTTGCGGTTGTTTCACAATGTCTTGTCAAAATTTGCAGTTGTTTCACAATCTTTTGCCAAAATTTGTGTTTCTTTCGCGATCTTTTGACAAAATTTGCAGTTTTTTTATGATCTTTTGACAAAATTTGTGGTTATATTGCGATCTTGTGACGAAATTCGCGTTTTTTCCGTAATTCTTGAACAAAATTCGTGGTATTTTTATATCCGAATTTTCAGATTGATGAAAGATTTTTTTTTTTTAAATTTTCGAAACCGAATGCCTTAATTTTTCGGAAAATTCGGAACAGAATTACCCCTGATATATACGATATATATTATTCTGAGATCGAGTTTGTGAAGGTCACCATACGGATCTTTTTATTTGCAGTGAAATTTTTCTATCTCAGGGAATTATAGAATTCGTTAAAATCGAAATCAGTTGTAAATGTTTTTAAAATTCATAATTTGAATTTATGAGATGTAAATGATAAAGCATCAATGAATAAATTTTGATATATATATATGTATAGGTAAATTAATAGCATTGCGTCACTCAAAATTTGATATCATTATTTTTAAGTTCCAAATTTAAAATTCTTAGAGCTAAAGATAAAGTGCTGCACCACAAACTTTTAACCCGTTAAGGGTTTTTTGTATTGATATCATTACTTTTTTTAGGTTAGTGATAAAAAGATAAAACCACAAAAAAAATTAAAGACCAATGCAATAAATTCATAGTCATGATTTCCATTGACCTTTACAATCCTCCATCTAAAACGAATCAAAGTGTCACAAAAATTTATGAAAGCAATGTGTGTGTGCATATTCCAAGATTTCATTAACTAAAATCGAGTTAAAGAAATCTTTTAAAATTTGAACTTTTTAACACTATAGATTACTCATAAATATGATACAAATAGAAATAATTTATCTAACTGAAACTGTTTTAGCCAACATTTCAATTATCAAGTGTAAAATAAGCGATATTTGGAAATTTAAGCGTTCCATGTTGTTAAGATTTTACGTTTCCTTTTCACATGTTTCTATGAAAACGCAGACAGTTATTATAAAAGAATTTCATTTTTACTTTATATTTTTAATGTTTTGAACTCTTGCACTGTAATACACCAAAAGTGTTAACATTTTTCAACATGGTATGAAATATGCTAAAATTGACGACATATATATATATATATATTTTTTATACATAAATACATGTAAAATAAAACTTTTTCACATTATGATTCACCTTAGGTTTATTATACAGCTATAAACAAATAAAACGAATCAAAGTGTCCAAGAATTTATGAAAACAATGTGTGTGCATTATTCCAAGATTTCATTAACTAAAATCAAGTTAAAGAAATCTTTTAAAATTTGAACACTATAGGTTACTCATAAACATGATTCAAATAGAAATAAGTTATCTAACTGAAACTGTTTTAGCCAACATTTCAATAATTAAGTGTAAAACAATCAATATTTGGAAATTTAAGCATTCCATATTTTTAAGAATTTATATTTCCTTTTTACATGTTTCTGTGACAAAGCAGACAGTTTTTATAAAGATATTTCATTTTTGCTTTATATTCTTAATGTTTTGAACTCTTGCACTGTAATACACCAAAAGTCTTAAAATTTTTCAACATTGTATGAAATACAGGGGCGTCGCCATGGGGGGGGGGGGGATCCCCCCCCCCCAATATATGTGAAGTTGGGAAATTTGAGCTTAGAGTTGGGAAATTCTAGATTTTTGAGACATTTTCTTTTTTAAAAGTAATAGTAAAAAAATTACGAAATTTTTATTGTTTTGGTGATTATTTTGAGTACTGCAACAGTAAACAAGTTAATTATCAAAAGAAATACAAAAAGAAATCAGCCACACTCAATCTATCATTGTATTTTTCAGTTCTACAAAAAGATTGTACATCTACCAGACCTAAATTTCTCTACTCCTGTCCATCAATAACTGACTAACCAGTTCCTTTATTTCCTCCAAAACTTTGTTCCTTTCTCAAAAATTTCACCCTACCTCCCCTTCTCCTCCCAAAAGAGAATCCAGCTATTTTAATCCAAAGGGATTGCATCTTCTTTTGAAAATTGGAGATCACTTTTAGCACAACAGAAAGGAATGTAGTAACCTACTTGAAACACAGCTATGGGCAAGAAGATTTGATGAGTTTTCACAACTTTTTTGACTAATTTTGCGATTTTTGGACACTATTTTACTCATTCTCGGGATTTTTTTTTTGCCGCAAAAATTAGTTAACCCTTCGCTGTCAAGTAAAAAGCGTTATATGAGCAAATGCGGATATAAGAAGTCGTTAGTTTAGATAAATTTGTCACATTTTACTTTTATTTGTGTGCGGAAATATATATCAGTCCTGTTCGTTTATATTCATATGTGTTTATAAAATTTTAAACCGAAAGTCCAGTGTTTAAAGCTGTTCTAAAAAGTTACTATAAATCTCAGCACGAAGAAACCCCTCATAATAGAAGAAGAGTTTTCATGCAAGATTTTGGAGTATCTAAAAATCCATTCGAGGATGAAAAACGTAAAAAATGGACGATTTTAATTTGGAACAGAAATATGACTATGAAAGCAGTCCATCAACTGAAGAAAAAATCGACATACACTGCAACACTGACTCGTTGCACTTGAATAAAATTTTGAAGAAATAAAGATTTCCTTACAGACAAGCTCACAAACAATTATGAATGTTAGGATGTGACTGGAGAAGCTGAGTTCCGAAAGCACCGTAGGAAAACGGTTTCACCAAAGGCAATAGATAAAAATAATAGCACAGCAATGGACATTGATACACATAAGTTTTACAGTAAAGAATTATAAGAAATACAAAAAAATTTCGGGAATTTAGTAATGGGCTTAAATGACAATGTTCCCTATATCAAGAGAATATTGCAGCAATGCATTCCATATTTAAATTACAACTGTGCAAGGGAAATGTTAATAATGTTTCCACCTGGTTATGAGAAACCGGATGTACATGACTTGGAAAGTCAAATAGAAATAAACCAAATCCCAACTCACTTAACAAACCTTTTATTAATGCCATGAAATTCAAAGACTATTTGGGTCACGCCGTCAAACTATATACTCGTACCTTAACATTCACAGCAGCTTATCTTTATGGCGTTGCATCTAATGAAAGAATCTTTAGTCAAATAAAAATTTTAAAAATATATATTGCAAGCTACAATGAGGGATGACAGACTTGACAGCCTAATGCTTTTAAAATATGAAAGTGAAATAGGGAATTTTATTAAACTAAGTGATGTTATTAACAGGTGGGCTTCTTTGAAGACCACAAGAATTAATATTAAGTGAAAACTAGTCGGATGTGCCAATCCCAAAATGTTCTTCTACTTCATACATGTTAATGCCTCAAAATTTGCAATCACAGTGCCAAAATTAAACGACAATTCTTTGCCTATAATAACAAACAAACTCTAAAGGTATAGATTTGTTGAATTGTGTGCATTTAAAAAGGAGATATAAGCATAGCATTTTTCAAACAAATCATTGAATTTTGGCACCCAGCCTCTTAGATGTCTGCAACCAAAATTCCTTACTCAAAGAACACAAAAGCGATAGCTATGGGCAGTATAGACCCAAGCCTAATAAGGATCTATTTATGTGGAAGTGCTACATATGTGGAATATGAAGTTTGACTAAATTCCGTGCATTAGTTTTTGAGATACAGCTATCGCAAAATCGTGAAAAGTGCTGCATAGCAGCGCCACCTGCTTTATGATATACATAAAACCCTAATCTGCATTAAATTATGTCAAGGTTTAACAGAATATGACGTTTGATCAAATTCCATGTAATAGTTTTTGAGATATAATTATCGCTAAAATCATGTGAATCGTGAAAAATGCTGCATAGCAGTGCCACCTGTTGGACGATTTACACCAAAAACAAATTAGCACCAATTGTTATCAAGGTACAGTCAAACCTCGTTAACACGAACTGTTTCCGATTGCCTTGTCCAGTTGTATGTAATGTAGTTAAGTTCCGATAACACGAACTACTTTTAATACGAAGACAAAAGTTTCCCCTTGAGTGTTCGCGTTAACGAGGTTCGACTGTATAAGTGAGTGCCCACAAAATTTGTATCACATATAGACAGACAGATATTTTCTAAAAACAGTCGAATCGTGTTCAGGACTTACTAAAACGTATAAATCAGTCTAAAACCGGAAGTCGAATTTTTTCACGAATCCAATACTTTTTTCTTGTAAAGATAGAAGAAAGTAAAAAGCGTATTTATTTATTTTTTTAGTAAACAAACCCATAATTAGAATTTTTATGTTTTCAGTTTCAGAATTTTTCTTTGGAAAGGAATTTTTTATGCAAAAGTATCATTATAATTTTTACACACGTTGTGCATATCATTTTAGTCAAAAATTGGAGCAATTAGTTTCAAGTTGGGAAATTTTCGAATTCCCCCCCCCCCCCCCGAAAAAATATCTGTGGCTACGCCCCTGATGAAATGTGTTGAAATTGATAGGAAAAATTCTTATTTTTTTATAAATACATGTAAAAACTTTTTCACATTAAGATCCACCTTTGGTTTATTAAACAACCATAAATAAATAAAACAAATCAAAGTGTCACAAGAATTTATGAAAACAATTTGTGTATGCATATTCCAAGATTTCATTAACTAAAATCGAGTTAAAGAAATCTTTTAAAATTTGAACTTTTTAAACCGTGAAAATAGAAAAATAATTTATCTAACTGAAACCGTTTTAGCCAAAATTTCAATCAGTAAGTGTAAAACAAGCGATATTGGTAAATTTAAGTGTTCCATGTTTTTAAGATTTTACGTTTCCTTTTTACATGTTTCTATGAAAAGCACACAGTTATTATAAAGATATTTCATTTCTGCTTTATATTGTTAATTGCTTGAACTCTTGCATTGCAATACACAAAAAGTCTTAAATTTTTTCAACATTGTATGAAATATATTGAAATTGATGAGTTTTGTACCGTGCATTTGAAAATAATAATTTCAGCTAAGCATTGACGTTTGTTTGGTTATGCTTAATGCAAACCTATGCTTTGCTTAAGCACCAATGAAACTTTAACAATAACTTATTTTATCTCAATAAAGTTTTTGTTTATTTTACAATGCACAGGAATATTTCCTTCAGTAAAATTATTGCTAATGTATTTATACCTACTTCTGCATGCTATATGCGATTATTCCAAGAAATTATGTCTGGAATAAAAAAAAAATCATGATCCATGTAGTGCTTTCAACTGTTCAAATGGTAAAAATGATCAAAAAATTGGATACTAGACAGCCAGTAAATTTTCTTACGAAATAATTTGACATAAATCTGAGCAGTGTGTTTATGACATGAAAATAAAATAACACAATATCATGCTGAAAGTGATTCAAATGCAGAAATAAACATAAATGGGATATAAATGTTTAAATTTTCTTGAGCAACAATGTAATAATGGACTAGAAATCATAATGAATGCTTATAATAAAGTGAAATACAGTAAACTCTGTGAACTCCGCAAAATGCATAATCTGCAAACATCTATTATCTGCCCTACGCGGAACGTAAGTAATGAAACTCATTTTAACATTTAAGTTCATAGATGAATTTAAATGATGCGTTAATTTTCACTAAATAACAATTTTTCCTTGAAATAAACTGTGATTTAAGAAAATTCATACATTTTGTACCCAGCACTCGAAAATCAATTTGAGCTTGACCTTTGTTTCTTTGGTTAGGCTTAATGCAAACCTATGCTTTGCTCAAGCTCCGATGAAACTTTAACAATAACTGATTATATCTCAACAAAGTTCTAGTTTCTTTTAAAATACACATGAATATTTCCTTTAGTAAAATTTCTGCTAATGTACCTATACCTACTTTTGAATGCCATATATGTGATTATTCTAAGGCATTATGTCTGGACTAACAAGAATCACGATTCATGTAGTTGTTATACATTGTTCAATAGGTACAAATGATCAAAAAAATTTGTTGCTAGATCATCAGTGAATTATCTTGTGAAATAATTTGCCATAAGTCTGAGAAGTGTGTTTATGACATCAAAATAAAATAACAATATCATGCTCAGGGGTAGGAAAATGCATCATTTTACTAGCCACTGGCGAGTGAATATTCTGACAGGATGAGTGAATTTTTAAACAGTTATTGAAAACTGCAAACTATACAGGTATGCCGAAAACGTTTTCTTAATAAGTAGTTAGCTATATTTTTCAACTTTCCTAATTACTGCGATGTAAACATGGTACAAAATTCTATTTTATATTAAACTTTCATCTCTTGTTTATATTTCTCAATTTTATAGGAAAGAAATATATGAAAATGCATTACAGTAATCAGTGACCTGGAGCCGGAAAATTTTTGATGCTCCAGCTCCGCTCCGAGATAAAATACTGTGTCTCCGGCTCCGGGAACTGCTCCAACTCGGCGCCGACTTCGCACTTCTGAGTTGCAGATTTTAATTTACACATTTAATTTTTTGCTTACAAATTCTTTCTTTCTTTACCTTCATTAAAGATCTGACAAAATGCATTTTTCTTCTCAACAAACTTGAAATGCTTGTTCAGAAAATATGACATCTTTTAGCTTTTGCTTTTAAAATAGAAAGTTTGGTGAAATTTTAAACACAAAAATCTTAAATTTCTTCTACGCTTTTCAAACAACCAAAATTGTACATGTAAACAACAGGCAGTCATATTTGTTTTCAAATAGTGTTGCCACTTAGCTCTAGTAGAAGTGAAGTAGTGTTACCATATTTCTGTGAGAAGTTTTACATCTTTAATTTTAAAAAAAACCTTAAAAATAATAATTAAATATAATTAATATATATAATATAATTAAAATACTGAATAATGATGTAATTAAAATATTTTAAACCTGGACATTTAAAAGACTGAAAAAAAATGATTTAAAAAAAATAATAAAAAACTAAAGGAGCCCTGGAACAAAGTAAATTTTAGAGCTCTAGCTCCAGGGAAAATACAGCTCCGGAGCACTCCGGCTCCGGTTTCAGCACAAGGTCTCTGACAGTAATAGTAACCAACTATTTTGAGTTGCGTAATTTTGTCATAAAATTTTTTAACTGTACATTGCATTTTACTGGCTGTTGAAATAAATCCTTGGCTGGTAAGATTTTCTAGAAATTCTCCATCTTTGGTCATAAACATAATAGAAATCACTCCTGACACCACTAAATATCGACCCACATATTCAGTTTACTTTTGAATTAGAAAATTGTAATAAACTTCCTTTCCTTGATGTTTTAGTTACCAAATGAGATTCTTCTTTCAAAACTTGTGTTTATTGAAAACCTTTTTCTGTTTCTAACCCACCTCATGCTCTCTCAAATCATCCTGTCAACCAAAAAATCGGTGTTTTTTACACATATGTAAATCGTGCTCTCAAAATTTGTTCCGATTCTGTATCCCTTAAGGAAGAGCTTAATTACTTAAAAACCGTTGCTGTCAAAAGAGGTTTTAATCCTTCTGTTATCAATAATGCTGTGAAGAAATTCAATAGACCGTCTAATAGTTCTACTCTTTCCAAATCTGTCAAAAGCAAACCTGATAATTTGGTTGTCCTCCCCTTTTATCCTCCTTTATGTTTCAAGTTAGCTAAAGTTTTACGGCGTTTCAATTTTAACATTATCTTTAAACCTGTCAATAAATTCAAATTCCCCTCCACTAAATCTCCTGTTCCTGATCTTCGTAAATGGGGAATTTATAAAGTTCCTTGTAATGGTTGTGATTTATCTTATATTGGTCAAACTAAAAGGAATCTCGAAATCCGCTTAAAAGAACACTCGCGTTATGTAATCAATCAAGAATTTTCTAAATCTTCTATTGCCAAGCACTCTTGGGATTCCGGCCATAGTTTTAATTTTCAAAATGCTAAAATTATCTCTTATGCCAATAGTATATCTGAATTGGACTTTCTTGAAAATTTAGCTATTTATCTTAATCGTGATGTTATTGTTAATGATAAATCTGATTCCACAATGCTCTCTGCAGCTTGGAAAAACCTTTTCAGTACTACCATTTAATTTATTTTTGTATTATTATTAGTCTGTTTTTTTTTTTTAATATATATTATTCATTTATTTATTCATTTTTAATTTCATGTGTTCCCATATTGGATTATATGTATTTTTCCCCCTCCCATTTTTTGCCCCTCCTAGGGGCTGTTCAAATATTACGTAAGCATGTTTTTGAAAATTTTTGACCCCCCCTCCCTCCTTGTCAGCAAAAATAAGCAAATCGCAAACCCCCCCTTAATAATTACGTAAGAAAAATTGCAACACCCCCCCCCCCCAACCTCCACTTAATAAAAAAATTAGGATACAATGCAAATAAAAAAAAACTCTACTCGACTTAAAAAAATAATAATAAATGCTTGTTTTACTTCCTTACAATTATATTTAAGAAAATTTCTTAGATCACAATTTTAGAAGAACTTAGCCATTTGAAAAATTTGAACATGCCCATATCTATTCCACGGCTGCTCAAACCATTTTTCCATATCTGTTATGACATTGGTTTCCAGTTTTACTTGATTATCTTCATCGCTTTCTTTTCGGATGCAATCTTGATCAACTTCATCTTCCTTGATACAGTCGACATCTTCTGTATCTTTCACGAATTTTACGAAGCACATAAGTTCATTTTCTCGACGAGCAGCAATTTTCAATGGTCGTATAAGGCAGGCCTTCTCGCTTTTTTCACTGTGCTGAATTTTTTTGTGTCTGTTTGCTGATTTCTGAGATGCATGATATTGGCCACAACTTCCACAAGTTCTTGGGGATAATTGCAATTTTATGGAAGGGCAAAAACAATCATACAGCATCTTTAAAAGTCCCTTTGCTGTAATATTGAGATTTAAGGCCAGACGGAGACTTAAATCTATAAATTCCCCCTCCTCACTTGTAATGATGTCATTTGACGATTGTATCATTTTAATTGGAGCAGGAATAAATCGTCCTTTTAATATACGAAATAATCCATTACGTGCAGGAGAGCAACAATTCTTTTCTTCGCATTTTATAATTTGCAGCAAGTATGGATTTTCTTGTAAGTGCTTCGAATACCAATCCAAGTCATAACCAAGAGAGTCTGGCTCGCCTGAATCAACATATGTCGCAGTAACATGATAACCGTCAATGTTTAATGAGTTCCAGATATCTGCGAGAGTTTTACCAGCATATGCAAAGTTATTTTGCTCTATTTTTTCATCAATAGTGCTACCGTTCTCATCAAGATGGAAACCATAATGGTCATAAGGGTGTATAAGACCAGACAGTTTGCGACTGAGTGGTGCCATTCGCCTTTCTACTCAGTTATATGCACTTCTTCCAGGAGCATTGCACGCAATGAAATTTCCATCCAAATCATGCTTTTTGAAATGGTTAATAGCAAACGATATAACTTTCTGGTAACGGGTATTCTCGTCTGGAGCTCCATCAACCGTAACTATGATTACAGGTTTGATGAAACCCTCTTCTGTTTTCACTAATTTTTCAAAGTCTTTGAGTATTAATAGAGTTTCAAAATCCTGAACATGAGTATTTGCTGTGGAAGAACTGTGTTTCCCACTTCTTACGTTGGACCAGAAAAACCTATGGCTTTACTTTGACCTGCCATGCCAGGAGCAATCACAATACCAGAATAAATAGATGGGATAAGTTTGTGGCATTCAGCAATGACCCACTCGTGGTCGGGTAAGGATACACGATACTCCATATGCATCAGTATCGGGGACTGTTTATTGGCTGCTGTAATTCCCAAAGGTACACGCACTATGTCATCCCGTGAAAGAAGAAACACTTGCATGGGTCCAAGAATTGAAGCTAAAGTTTCTAAATAGCGGATGGATGTTACTGCGAATTGGTTATCAATGTGAGATCGGTAATAATCAGTCTGAACCCAAGAAAGTTTTATCGGCACTGTAGTGACATGTCTTCGACCCTCGATGGTTGAGGAATTTTTTGGAAGCAAACGAAGATATATTCTCATGCTTATTGCAAAAACCAACCTTTTTCAGTTCTACAGTCAAGTTATCGAGAGTTTTGACACTTCGTATTGACTCGCTTCTTCTTTTTGCATCTGCAGCGCTTCCAATAATAGCTATGTCTGTTATTGCCTTAAGCAATAATGGTTAATCTACATTTAAACTTGGTCTTCCTCAAAGCTATTTTTTTTTTTTTAATGTCTGGATTATCATGGCAGATTTCTTCAAGCTTTGTCCGTTTGGTGGTTCGATGTTTTCTTTGGTATTCATAATTTTGTCGTTTCCTTTTTAAGGATTGTTTTTCTTTTTTTAGATCACTGGAAACCTTATTTATCTGTTTTTGAATTTGAGATACACTGGTTTCAATTCAAATGGATTACATTTCATTTTTAGTAAGGTACAAAATTTGAAAACAGTTAGAAGATTATCTGCTACAAAACTTACGTATTTTTAAATTTTTTTCCCCCTGGATACATTAATTTTCGAGTTATTTGAAAAGAAAAAATAAGGTTTAGTTTGGCTACGCTATATTTAAAAAGTAATAATTCATTTTTTGACATTTCTTTGGTCTTAATTTATTCCCATTCTGACCATGTTTCGCCAAGCATACACGGTCATTTTATCTTATCTAACTTTTTTCCAATTTTTACAAGTAATAATGTAAACTAAAAGTTATGATAAAATATATTTAAAATTTTAAGAATAAATTGATTATAATTACCTTTATAAAATAATCAAGAAAGACTGATTTCTTTTTGGTTGCCTTACGCAGTTCATCCTCAATTATTTTTAGCACCAACACCTCTAACTCTTTGTCAGTTTTAGAAGACTTTTTGTACTGCCGCCACACATCATTAGTTTTACATTGGATATCGTATAAGGTTTATCTGATGCAGACTTTTTGAAACTTTCAAAAAGTTTTTTACACAAGATTTCTCGAAATGAAGACATATTTCTGATTTATTTATTTTAAACACCACTACACTACAGTACTGAGAGGTTTTCAAAACTCAAGAGACACCAGACAGTAGAGCAGTCGGTCTTTATGGTTATGGGGTTCAACCACTTGACAGAGTAGGGGTGGAAACAAAAAAGATGGAATTTTACTTTTGGAAGCTTTCCCGGAAGACTCATATTGTCACAATACAACATATCGCATCCGTCTATTAAATTCTATTCTATTCTATTCTCACAATTGGAAATAGTAGTAAGTTCTCAGAGATAATAAGCCCTCATGCACAGGGCTTAATTTGCACCGGAGCCGACCGGATCTCAGCTCCGGTATTTCTCCGTTCTTAGTAAATATTGGTCAGAATTCAGCGGAGCTCATAAATACAGGGCTCTGGAGCCCAGTGCAGCAACGCTTCCGAAAAAACGAAGCCTAAATTACCCTTTCATTCCTTCCCATCTCCAAGTTTTGCATTCTTTTTTACCAAAACAATTATATGTGACGTAATGTGTCGCACACGTAGGAGATGGATATGAAACGGATTCAATTTTTATATCAGTTTGTGGTCTTGGCTAGAAAGCAGTCGAGCAGGGATTCCCCTTTTTCTATAAAAGCATCGAATCTTTCCAACAACGGTGTTAAATTTTTAATTTAATCTGATTTTCAGGGGCTCACCAGAAAAGATCGTTATACGGAAGGAATCGATTGTAGTTTAAGGTATGCACCTTTTATAGGAAATTGAAAAACGTTGTTCCATTCTTCAGCATATAAATATAAATCTCTGTAAATTTGATTCATTTTTTTATAAAAATGCATAGCTGCGAACTATTCCTTTTTGGTGTTAACACTATTTCCGAATCATAATCCTTACCACATTTAATCGCAGAATTCTGCAATTAACAGCATATTTAAATATTTTATTTTTCTATAGAAAAAAATACTTTACATTTTGGCAAATAATGTATGAAATATATATATGCAGATTGCAGTGGCAGGAGGGGAGGGCAACGGTATGGCTGTTAGTACCGGTACCGCAGAATAGTAGGGCTCGGCTCCGGTACTTTTTTTGTTAGAAATTAAGCCCTGCTCATGCATCAAACATGAACAGTCACCTCTAGATAAAAGAGATTGTTTATGTTTTCCTTGTGCGGTCAAAATAGCTGTCAAAATCATCAGAACTTCAAGTTAAGTATTCTTTTGCTATTTATTTTTTTCAATTTGAAATTTTTAATAGTTTTTTTTTTACAAGTTAAGAGATTTTGAAAATGTCTTACGTAAGCATCATTCAAACTCCCCCTCCCCCCTTGTCAGCAAAAATAAACAAATCGCTACCCCTCTCCCCCCCCCTTAGGTGCTTACGTAATATTTGAACGGCCCCCTACTTTGTGTTCTTTTGTTTTGATTATTCTCTTCTGTGATAGGCTGTAACCTTTTACTTTCCTATTGGCTGTTTCTTCAGCTTGTTTCCTTTCCCTTGTCTCTCATTTCAGTCTTGCCTCTGCTTTCATAGTAGAAGGACGTCTTTTTTTGCGCCTGACGAAGAAAGACTCAGATCTTTCGAAAGGCCTAGCGCATTTACAAATTTTTGATGGTGTTTCAAGAAGATTGTTTGTTCTTAGAAATAACTTATCTAACAGACACTTTTTTATCCAACATTTCAGGTGTCTGACTATGTACAGAGCAATTGAGCTATTTAATTATTTTTTTAAGCGTACTAGGGGGCTCTGCCCCCTACGAGCTACGCTCGTCAACCCCCATTCAGACACCGCAGACTCTAACAGCACGCTAATTTGATCGGCTTTAAAAATATTTCAGAAGATTGAATTATAATTTGAATCTGGCATAATTTTCACCAAACTTTTCTTTCTCTTTTTAATATTCATGTAAAAATACTTTTGTTAGAAATGAAATATTATGATCATCTTAAAATATCAAATAAATGTCTCGCGCAATTTTTAAATTTAAACTGTTTTGCAATATTATTTTTTGTTCATTTTACGTAATAAGTGTAATGTGACGTAAATGTGATGTAAATTCTCCTATTTAAGACTTCTAACGCATGTTGATGAATTTATTATTTTACAATATTCTTTCTCTTTTAAAATTCACGTGTAAGTATAGTTTTTATGATGTAATTTTCAATGAGTTCCTGCTTTTCATATTTTCTATTTATAATAGTCAGGTGTAAAATAAATTTTTAATTTGAAGCAAACATTATTGTTTGCGCTGTTTATACAGTTGGCAACAGTTTAAATTAATACAATTTTCTAAATTTTGTAAAAAATATCTCTCGAAATGCTGAAAATTTGAATTTAAAATAGAAATAAAACCTCAAAAAATGAGTCAAATTAAAATACCAAATGCAGTCTGCACACCTGGAAATTCTGATGCATAAAATGATCCAAAAATGATTAAATTCCTATGTACAGTTTTGCTCCTATAAAACTTTTTTAATGGAATGATTTTGTCCAACTTTAGAATTAAATATATCTTAAAATAATTCTTCGATTTGAAAACTGTCTGCATCAGCGTGTTTATCAAACATTCCTCTATAATACTACCGATTTTCATATTTTTGTATGCAACAGTTTTTTTAATATTAACGAAGAAAGGCCATGATTAAGCATTCAAATTGGATGCCGATCTGCCGGGAATATCTACGCAGATTTTCACTGGTCCATTTCCAAATCTTTTTTTTATATATAGAAGGATTTTTATTAAGATTATGACTAGAAAATGTGAAAAAAGCAAAAAATATTTCCTTCATTGATAAAATTTTGGTTAATGGAGGAATTTATAGTAAAATTTAGTGAAATTTGGCCCAAAATGCTCTAAAGAAAATTTGGTACTTTTCGGTTAGCCGGGCGCCAGTCTTATATATACATGGATATGTCAGATTTATATATATACATCTATATACATATGTGCATACACATGCATATATGTGTATATATACAGACCTGCCAACCTTTGAAAATGAGAAATCGTAGCACACAAAATTTAAATTAATCTGGAGGTTGGTTGGTTTGTTTTTCGTGTTTCACAGCCATCTTTTGAAATTTCTAAAAGAATAAGGTTTCCGTCTTTCAACTCAATATAGTAAATTTTTTCCTCTGAAAATTTTTATACTATTTTTAGAGTTTATTTTCGTTTCGCAGCGGGTTTTTTTTTTTTTTTTACATTTGTAATAGCAGCCTGGTTCTAACTTTTTAGCCCAATGCAGTAAATTTTGACAGAATTTGCGATTTTTACCCCATCCTCATTTCAGGATATTCACATTTTTTCCCCACAATCGTAATTCACATTTTCCTATCACGATTCTTTGTTGAAATCCGCACTTTTCACCATGAACTTTTGATGAAATTCGCATTTTTACACGATCCTTTGACGAATTTTGCGCTTTTTTACCACGATCCTTTGACTAAATTAGTGCTTTCTTTCTGCGATTTTCGGTGAAATTTGCATTTTCCTAATAATCTTTCGATGAAATTTGCATTATCTTACTTACCTCTATACGAAATTCGAGTTTTCTTTCTGCGACATTTTGACAAAATTCACGCTTTTACCACGATCCTTTAACGAAATTAATTTTCTTCTACGACCAATTGACGAAATTGATTTTTTTTACACGGTCATTTGTCGAAATTCGCGATAGTTTATCGCGAATCGTGCGATTTTGCACACTATTTCAAACCTTGCCCCTCAAGGAACCCCCCCCCCCCCCCCCCAGAATTCTTAAAATGGCAACCTTGTTTCTAAGGAAGGGAATTCCTGTATAAATATTTACAAAAACACGATTAGTGTGTTATATATTAAGAATTTTTTTTTTTTTTTTTTTGCAACTCAGATTTTTTAATGTCCGAATTTTCGGAGTAATGGCCAATTTTTTAAAACTTTCGGAAATAAATACTTGGAAATTTTGGAACAGAATCACTCCTGAAAAATATGCTGCGCGGGATAAAAATCGGAACTAGAAACAAAAAATGCTTTTGTGTATTTTACAAAAAATCGTAGTTTAAGGCCGATTTTCATAGCATCGTAGTTCATAGGTCCAAATCGTAGTAACTACGATTTTTTCATAGCAGTTGGCAGGTCTGATATATACAATATATGTATATATACATATATATGTATGTATATCCATGTATTTATAACACTGGCGCCCGGCTAACCGAAAAGTACCGAAAATTTTACTATGTTAGTTTCCTTTGTACATTTCATATTTATAACATTAATGAAGGCAATGCACTAAAATCTAAGAAATGTTTTAAATGTTTCAAAACTTATAGCATATTGCACTTGTTTACATGTTAATTTTCATAAAATTCATCAATGTCATTTCACAAAAACATCCATAAAACAAAAAATATTTTAAATTTAAATCTTTAGTTCATTGCTTTCACAATAGTGTAAACAACATAATATTTTAAATTTCATAGTGATATTCCAATAATTTTCTGAGGAATAATGTTTCGCGTATGGAATTTTCACCGAAAATTATATTTTCCAAAAAATGCATTTAAAGTTTAGATTTTTGTTTTACTGCAAGAATTTCAGTAATTATACATCTAAACTTCACTGTTTTTATAAGTCACTCATTTCTCTAAAAGTACTGACCCTTTTTTAATCGCTAGAATGCCATATTTTGCACACCCCCCCCCCTCCCCCAGTTTTTTAACAAAGCAAAGCATGACATTTCACATCAAAGATGCGACCGTTATCACAAACACCATATTCTTCAGTTTTAAGTGACTTGGATTGTTTGTGGCTTATTCAATACCTTTTAATTTCATGTATAATTCAATATTATACAATTTTACAGGTAAATAATAAAAAAACAGAGCTCGTCTTCTGTATCTAGGCTAGTCAGTGATGATTTGGCACCCAGAAGCAGAATTTTCAGTATCAATCTGCAGCAAACCAAAATTTATCTGCGACCTAACAATACTGAACCAAGCTACTATAATAAATACTCACAGTAACCCATAAAATAAGCAAAATTTACATTTTTCAAAGAAAATTAATAACAAACACAATAACTCCTAAAACAAAGTAAATTTGTGATTTTTTTTTAAGCTCAATATTTATTTTTAAGCTGGTAGATTGATCTGCAAGGTCTAAAATAATCTGCAGCGCTGCTGCTGTGCTGCACAGTTTCTGCTATGGAGATTTGGTACACGATCACTTTCTACGCCATGTCATTTATATCATTCCACAAAAACACCCATAAGACAAAAAATATTTCTTCTAAATTTAAACCTATTTTAAATTTCATAATGATATTCCAATAACTTTTTGAGAAATCATGTTTTGCGTATGGAATTTTTACCGAAAATAACTTTTCCAAAAAATGCATTTAAAGTTTAGATTTATGCTTTACTACAAGAATTTACCGTACTATACATCCAAACTTCACTGTTTCTACAAGTCATACTCATTTTTTTAAGTACTGACCCTTTCTTTATCTTTAGAAGGTCATATCCCCCCCTCCCCCGGTTCTTCAACAAAGCAAAAGATGACGTTTCTCATTGATGTAACCGTTATTGAAAATACAATGTTCTTCAGTTTTAAGAGACTTGGATTGTTTATGGTTTATTCAATACTTTTTAATTTCATGTATAATCCAATATTATGTAATTTTACAGGTAAATAATGAAAAAAAATAGAACTCGTCTTTTGTATCTAGGCCAGTCGATGCCGATTTGGCATGCAATCACTTTCTACGCCAAGGTTGTCAATCCAAAATTCAGACATGGTACAGGCTCAGCAAAAAAAAAAGCTGAACTTTCACGGCCTCATGGAATTTTGACGAAATTCACATTTTTCCGCAGCATTCAGATGAAATTTGCGCTTTTTCTGAGATACATTGACGAAATAGTGTTTTTTCCCGACCACTTGACGAAAATCGCGTTTTTCTGCAATCTTTCGAAGAAATTCGTGTTTTTTTCTCACGATCTTTTGCCAAAATCGTGTTTTTTCTGCAATATTTCGCAAAAATTCACGCATTTTCCACGATCTTTTAATAAAATTCACATTTTTTTATCATCCAACAAAAATCGCATTTTTTTGCAATTCTTTGACGAAATTCAAATTCTTTTTTCGCGATCCTTTGATGAATTTCACGTTTTTTCCACGACCTTTCAAAGAAATTCGCTATTACACAATCTTTCGCCAAAATTCGCGTATTTTGCACGATCTTTCGTTGAAATTCGCATATTTTACAAGATCCTTTGGCAAAATACGCTTTTTCTGCAATCCTTTGACAAAAATCGCGTTTTCCAGCAATCCTTTGAAGAAATTTGCGCTTTTCCTGCGATTCTTTGAAGAAATTTGCATTTTCCCGCGATCGGTTGAAGAAATTTGCTCAATTTGGCGTGGTTCATACTCGCGTTTTTGTTGTATTACATCCATTCCTGCTAATCCCCCTCCCCCTCTATTAAAAATGTCAACAAATTTTAATGCATATTTGCATCGATCCCAGAGATAATAAAATTCACTGCCGAAAAAGCGGAATTCCGCGTTTTCGCGGAAAAGTAACATGTCTGAAAATTATATGTGTTAGCCAAATTACTTATACATTTATCGACAAGATTGACAGAGCAGCCCAGAAGTAGAATTACACCCAAAAATAGAATGTTCATGAAATTTCACGCAAAATTTATATTATGTAAAAGTGAATAAAACATACCCTATAAACAAAACAATGCTACCCAGCACATACTTCAGGGGGGGGGGGGGGGGAGGTTGGTGCCAAATGAAGATGTTGATTGTTTATAGTTTCATACAAAAATGTATGTATATATGAAGTAACAAGATACTCGCAAGCTCATGTTAAACTTATGGGAGCGTTCTTTTCAAATTTGTGAAATTGAAAGTAACTTTTAAAAAAAATTTCCAACCAAAATCGAAAAAGTAAACACTAACCCAGTTAGAATTCAATCTCAGCTATTCTAAGCAAGAAAAATAATCATTTAAAACTATTAATATGCAAGGGAGAAATTTTTAAATGTACGCTCCCATAGGTTTAACGTCAGCAATTCCAGTTTCTTCTCATGACTAGTGCAGATTCCTAACCTTCAAGTTAATGTTAATCCTATGAGAGCGTTGTTTACATATTCCTTGCTAGCAAAAATACATTTTGACAACATGATTGTAAAAAACGAACTTTGAAGCACGATATGAAAAAAAAAAAAAAATCAACAGAAAATTATTTAAAGCTTTCTTTTAAGAATATTAACTTTAGAATTAAATAAAAACAAGTATCTTACCTTTGCAAAAAAAAGCTATTATATCTCTTATTTACTGTTATGTTGTAAAAGCTTTACATAACATTCCCCCTTCTTAAATTTACATAAATTTAATTTTGTATATTTTGTTAATTTTAATAATCTACTTCCATTTACCATCTTTCAATTTTGACAGCAAATTTTACTAAGTTTTAAATATTAAATCCTAAATCTTTATTTTTAATTATTTCATTTAAAATTACATATTTATTATATTCTATTATCTTTTTCCATTTCTCTGATAAACTTTCATAACAATTGCTGAAATCATTTGCCAGAGAAACGAAATTATTACTCCTACACTTTCCCTTATTTTTATTGCTTTTCATTCACTTCGCACCCCAAAAGAAGCAAACTTTTAAGAAGGATTTGTCTCTTATCTCAGAACAGGCAGGAAATTCCTTTTGACGTCACAAGAACTCCCACGAAGCGAACATTCCTTTTTTTCCCCGCTCGTTAGAGTGTTGCCATCCCACGGTGATTATTTCGCCGCTAAAACATTTTCCATTGATTCATTATCGATATTCCGACCTTTGGAGTTTTTTGATTGGCTATTCCGCCGACATCGTTCTCCCGATTTTCGGCAGGCGTTTCAAAAAAAGATTGAGTTCGTTATTTTTATCGGTAGAGAGAACATCGTTTTTCTGATACGGAATTTTTGCCATTGGGCAGGGTTGCTGGCTTTTAGCCAGGCCAAAAAAAGCCGGCCGGCTTTTTTTGGTTTTAACCACTTAAAAAAAGCCGGCTTTTATTGAAAAAAGCCAGTTTTTATTTTTTAAAGTTGGTTTATAGTAAATTTGTTTTAAATTTGGATCAATTAATTTTTAATACACTTAAATATTTTCTACTAAAAAAATAATAGATTTCTATTAAATTTTATCAAATAAATAAGTCTTTATAACTTCTAGAAGACAACTGTGAACACATTATGTCTGAAAAAAAAATGTATATAAACATTGAAAAGGATATAAGTTAGGTTCCGAACTGGTGTTTTGAAATTCTATATTATATAATAGCTCCACATATACTACACATTTTAAAGATTATATTTAATTAAAACTGTTCTTAACTGCTCTGCTCAACAAGCGCAAAATGTTTTGACACATTTACAAATTCATTTTTTAACGGAAAGATGTAAAATTCGAAAGCCTGACCATGGAAGCGATTTGGAATCGAATTGTTTCCATTTTTTGATCCATCAATTATCTATTGAGTTATAAAGAGATTTTGATCACGTGACAAACATGTTTCTTCACCCTTTTCTGAGTGGTTTCTTCTTTTGTGCGGAAATTCGGTTAAAAACGCTCACTTTGACACTATTTTCTGAAAAATCTATAGCGTTTGCAATAAAACCCAGAAAAAACAGTGCAATTACATAGTTTCTGAACAACAACATCTGCTAGTTTCATGCATTTCTGGACAAAAATAAATTAAAACTGATGTCAGAAAGTTGCCCTTTTGGATTTAACAGCCTTAATGACAAAATGTAACACATCAAAATGGAAACGAGGAATTAGAAAAGATGTTTTATTTGAGAAGAGTGGTACATAAGTGTATAAAAAATAGAGCATTTAAACAAGAAAATAAAATTTTGAAAAGCTTGTTGCTATGCATATTCATGCATATGCTATTCATGATGTTTTTAATAGTGAGAAATTGTGGTGTTTTTATTAATATGACTATGTATAATTTTAAATGTCTGCTAGAAATAAAATAAGACTTGTATAATAATAGCTCTTAAAATTAAGTAATAAAACATATAACTAAGTAACCATTGTCCTCTTTAATTTTATAAAGCAGTAAAAATGAAAAAATTGGCAGTTGGTATGGCCCTTTTAAAATTTAGCTGATATATTTGCAATTCTGAATACAAATCACTGGCAAAATCATCTAAGTTTTATTCCAGTATTAATGTCCTCATTATTGAGAAATTGGGTTACTTATTAAACTGTAAATCAATTAAATGTCATTTAAAACTAATTAAAAACACTTTAAAATGTGTAGTTTATAATTACAATGCTTTATTGTATAAAGGCCAATTATGGCCAAAAAAAGCCAATTTTGGCCAAAAAAAGCCGGTTAAAACCAATAAAAGCCACTGGCCTGGCTTTTTTTAATTTTAGCCGGCTTTTTTGCAACCCTGCCATTGGGCCCCTGACCCAACGAGCAGCCGTTTCCCATTAATAACGTTTAATTCAAGATGAAAATCAATTAAATATATTTTTCAACAGTTTTTACAAAAAAATCTTTATTTTTGTGAAACTCCCAGAATTATCTTCGTAGACTTTATTTCTCCTGAATATCTCTAAATCACTTTAAAGAAATGAATTTTCATCCTGTATGAAATTTCAGGAATACTGATGGTGATTTCAGTGTGAGCATCTTGATTCCCAACTACCCGGCGCAAATAGATTTTGATAGTTTGAGCCCGACGTAAGCATTTCCAAATTCCAACAGTACTTTCCTGCCTCTTTCACCTTTCATCATGATTCATAGAATTTACTTGTAATTTCCAATCAACACTTAACTTCGAATGAACTTGAACTTGCATGATGGATCTCATTATTTGGTTTAGCATCAAGTTTCGATATCATCACATTAATGTCCTTCAAGTGTTTTTGGAGTCATTAATAACATTTTATCATAATATAATTTTTTGATCGATTTCTTGAACTCTAATGACAATTTCTCACAAATAATATGAATTGAAAAACTTTCAGACTGATTCATCACCATTACACCATCGTATTATTCGTCAGTAATTCAATATTGAAAAATAATCATCTATTTAATTTTACTACTATTAATAATATGCAATGATGTTTCAAGTCTATGTTAAATTATTTTCAATGTGAATATATTTTTATAAATGCATATATCTGTTGCAAGGATCCTGCACGATTAAGTATATTTTTATATAAATAAAGTGATTGGTTTAGCAATATTGTTTTATGTTATGTTTCCATACCTACAGCATTTCAAGGAGTGAGTAATTACCATTCATTTATTTATTTATTTGAAAGTTTATTATCTTCTAGTTAATTTAATCTAGTTATGGCACGTACTACTTTGCCACTATACTTTTAACGGCCGTAGTGTGATTTCGGGGAATGTGAATTGAATTTGTTTCGATCAGATTTGAATATTTCTTTTCGAATTCTCGTTTCAATTTACATATCCCGGAATCTCACCTATTACCTATCACTCTCATTTACCTATAACCTTTAATTACTAAATAAACAAAAAGAACATGAAAAAAATTTTTACTTTTAGAAGCTCAAAACAACTAGTCGGGATAATATGATTCATTTTGAGCTAATTGTGTGCTCTGAACAAATTATTCACGTGTCTTCCGACTGGCGTTATAGCAATAGGTCGTTTCCTGTTAGACATACTAATCTGCAAATATCCAGGGGTCTGTCCAGACTTTTCTCACAGGGTCCTGTTTTTGTGAAATTGTGAAGTTTTTCTTATTTTTGTGAAAATTCTAGTCATAATTTTGAGAATTTTAAATTATCGATGTCTTCATGTTCTATCCTTCATATAAAAAGCGAAGTAATATGCTGTTTGATGAGTTCAACTGTGTTACTTACAAGCCATGATTTTATTTTTAAATGATTAAATTTGTGAAAAGTTCCATTGAAAGTGGAAAAATTCTGTGAAAAGTCTATTTAAGAGACAAATAATTTTGTGAAGGGTCCTGTTTTGGGATAAAATGTTTTGTGAAGGGTCCTGTTTGGGAATAAAATTTTTTGTGAAGGGTCCTGTTTTAACATAAATTATTTTGTGAAGGGTCCTTTAAAGGACCTAAAATTTTCCTAAACATATCCTTGATATCATAAATTTTCTTTTAAAATAGCATTCTATTCTAATACTACAAAAGAAAAACACGATGTCTCTTTCCCCTTCATTTTGATCTCAAATAGCAATCAAATAAGTTGAACATCCATTGCACATATCATCGGAGTTGAAAATTAGTTTGTTTCAAGTTGGGAAATTTTTTAATCCCCCCCCCCCCCCCCCAATAAATATCTGTTGCTACGCACCGACGAATCGATAAGGAAACGATGAATTTAAACACTAAATCCATCATTATAGCGAATTTCTGCCCGTTAACAAGTAAACAAACAAACGTGGTTTAGGATTCAATTCAACAAGATTCAATAAACAATTCAAAATGCGAGCTACGCTCATAAGCAAGAAATTGAAAATAATTTTTTTGAAAATTGAAAAAAAAAAAAAAAAATTATAAATAACAATTATATTGAATACATATAATTAAAAAAAAATTTCCCCATTTTTAAAAATGAATCTAAATATTTTTTCGACAAAAAGCAGAAATAATAATTTCTTCATAACAAAAGATAAAGATCGAATATGAATCGAAATTCCATTTAATATATTTAATATTTTAAAACACATAATAATTAACATTTTAATATTAAAAAAAAAAAAGATTTACTGCCTAGATTAAGATTGTTAACTCAGAATACCTAAAATGACTTTGCAAATTTTGTTTCTGATTATACCCACAGCAGATGGATTAAGACTCCTCCTACATACGAAGTGACGTCAAACCTATTCACCAATCACAGACGAGAAAAGTAAAAAAAGCAATTTTAAAAAATAAAAGTGTTATTCACCTCGTCTTAATCAGATTTATATTATATATCAATTTAAAGAAAATCGTTAGTACCGTTTTCGAGATTTTGAAATTAGGAACTTCTTATATACCGCACCAATGCTTTCGCTTTAAAAATGGCTATTTAGATCTCAAAATATACTGCACGTAGAAATGTAAAAATTTCAGTATACGATTAGACTGCAGATTAAAGATGAAAATAAGGAATTTTGCTTAGTGGCCACTGACCGGTAGGTTGATTTTTTTTAGTAGCCAGTAAGTACATTTATGTCACTGAATATTTAATTTAAAAATATGAGTTTAGAGTAAATAAGTAACTTATGTACTAAATAAAAATATTTTAATTCATATTGTTTTAATAAACAGGGGTGATTCTGAGTAAAAAAAAAAAAATCTGAAATTCACAGCAAATTTTCTGAAAAATTTACAACAGAGGTGGGGGGGATGATCTACTCCCGGCACGAACTATGTTTTGTTTCACACCACTTTGATGAAATTTGTGGATTTTTTCGCGATCTTTTGACGGAATTTGCCATTTTTTACAATATTTTGACGAAATTTGCCATTTTTTTCATGATTTTTTGACAAAATTTGCCGTTTCTTCGCGATCTTTTGACGAAATTTGCCGTTTTTTTTGCGATCTTTTGGTAAAATTTGCCATTTTTCCGCGAACTTTTGGCGAAATTTACCGTTTTTTCGCGATCTTATGACGAAATTTCTCGTTTTTTCGCGATCCATTGACGATATTTGCGTTTTTTCCGCGATTGTTTGACGAAATTTGGGCTTCTTAGCGATCCTTTGACGAAATTCGGGTTTTTCTGCGATCCTTTCACGAAATTCGCGCTTTTTTCGCGATTCTTTAACGAAATTTCGGGTTTTTTAGCGTTCTTTTGACGAAATGTGCGGTTTTTTTCACGATCTTTTGACAAAAGTCTTTTTTTTTTTTTTTTTTGACGAAATGCGAGTTTTTTTTCGCGATCTGTTGACGATGTTTGGGTTTTTTCGCGATTCTTCGACAAAATTTATGTTTTTTTCGCAATCTTTTGATGAAATGTGCGTTTTTTTCGTGATCTTTCGACGAAATTCGCGGAGTTTTTCCCCGCGATTCTATGATGAAATCCCTTTTGGAAAATCCTGCATTTGGCCAGTACTTTCCATATTTTTAGTCGCCAGTTTTTCACGTTTAGTCGCCAAGTGGCGACTGGCGAGTGCTTATTTTCATCTTTACTGCAGATATAAGACTGTTCTAGTAAAATCAGAACAACAGGACCTATATCTGCTGAGTTATTAAAAGGTGGCTTTTCGCGTTTTCTTTGATGTCGAGTTAGCTGTGTATATGAGTTCCACCATCTACGAAACAATACGATTTTAGGCTTAAGGCTGCGTCACTCGGAATACTACCGTCTTCCGTGATAAGAAAATAAATAAATTAGTAAAGGAATACAAACAAAATAAATCAAAAGATACAGGATCACAGATGGGCATAATTTTATCTGATGAAATTGATAGTCCTGCACATGATAGAAAAGGCTATGCAAAAGATTGCCGTAGGAATTTCGATTATAGGGGAAAGAACAGAAATTTTAATAGACCAATTGTTAACAGAAGCATTAATAGATATGGCCACAAATGTGTTAAACAGTCATTTAACCATGGAAAATACAATAAAAATAGATATAAGAAACATAGTTCAGAGAATTCTTATTAAGATGAATCAGAGATTCCTCAAAATTTTAAGACTAAAGATTCTTTGATATCTCAAGATATGACAAAAAGTGGAGGTTTGGCGAATAGTTCATTGGATATGGTTGAACCTAATGATGCATTTGAAATGCTAGAAAGTGCTTCACTTACTTCAAAAGCAAAGTATAATCCAAATTTTTCTCCTAGGTAAAAAATAGAGGCTACTATAATGGTCGAAATAATTATAATTACGATGGTCGACGATCAGACAGAGGTAGCTAACAGCAGAGTTGTATACAGACCTGCCAACTTTTGAAAATGAGAAATCATAGCACAGAATATTGCAATTAATCTGGAGGTTGGTTGGTTGGTTTTTCGTGTTTCGGAGCCATCTTTTGACATTCGTAAAAGGAATAAGGTTTCAGTCTTTCAACTCAATATAGTAAATTTTTTCCTCTGAAAATTTTTATACGATATTTAAAGTTTCTTCTCGTTTTGCAGCATTTTTTTTTTTACATTTGTAAAAGAAGCCTGGTTCCAATTTTTTAGCCCAGTGCAGTAAATTTTGACGAAATTCTCGAATTTTTTTTTCCGCGACCATTTCAGGATATTCACAATTTTTTCCCCACAATCGTAATTCACATTTTTCTATCACGATTCTTTGTTGAAATCTGCACTTTTTACCATGAACTTTTGA
Source organism: Maratus speciosus (assembly GCA_963932465.1). NCBI lineage: Eukaryota > Metazoa > Arthropoda > Arachnida > Araneae > Salticidae > Maratus > Maratus speciosus. The sequence continues at coordinate 145,415,923 of OZ010786.1, read as the reverse complement.
CGAATTTTGTGTTTTTTACCACACAAAATTGAAATGTTTAATAATAAATAGTACAAATCGTGCGATTTTGCACACTATTTCAAATCTTGCCCCTCAAAGATTCCCCCCCCCCCCCCCCACCCTCCAGAAATTCTTAAAATGACATCACTGTTTCTAAGGAAGGGAATTCCTGTATAAATATTTACAGAAACACGATTCACTTGTGGTTGATATACATAAAGAGGGTTTTATGTTAAGAAGTTTGTTTTGCAGCCCAGATTTTTTTTTCCCCATGAGCATTTTTTAATGTCTGAATTTTCGGATTAATGACAAATTTTTTAAAACTTTTGGAAATGAATACTTTGAAATTTTGGAACAGAATCATTCCTGAAAAATATGCTGTGCGGGATAAAAATCGCAATTAGAAACAATTGTTTTTTGCAAAAAATCGTAGTTTAAGACCGATTTTCGTAGCATCGTAGTTTATAGGTCCAAATCGTAGCAATTACGATTTTTTCATAGCAGTTGGCAGGTCTGTGTATAATATAGATGCATGCGTGAACGCCTACGCGGAAAATTTTCCGAAAACTTTGCGGAAAAAAGTTATGAAAAGAAAAACGTATGTTTTGTTTTTTAACTTTTTTTAATACCAAAAATTTAAAATATTCCCCAATTTTATATACGATTTATATATTGTTTGTCCACAATTCAAAGTTTAAAGACTCAAAACATTGTTGTGACATCACAGACCCTTTTATTTCTATTTTCCGCATACTAAAACTTGTCGCCGATCGGTTTTCCGTCGGCGGCTGCAGTTACAATTTAGTCCGGCAACGGCTGTTAAATTGAATAATTTCGTAGTGTTATAAGAGTGACTGGCATTTTGTGCAAAGAGATCACAATATTAAGGATTGTGTTGTTTCTACATGCATTGACAAAATAATTGAAAAAAAAAATCACCTTGCTATCAATGATTTTTGCTTTATTATTTTTAAATTAAAATAATTATTCTTTAAATATTAATTATTTTTATTAATACACATATTAATTATTTTTAATTTAAAAAACAATTATTTTAAACTATGGTTTTTGGTCACATCGTCAAAATAAAATAAGACGTAATTTTATTAAACATTAAATTAATTTGCGGAAAGTTTTTAACCTAATATTTATGTGCGCGGAAAGTCTGGCTATCAGGAACAAAGAAATTCCCGACCATCACACAGGTATAGTGCACAGAACTGCAGATTCGTCTAGCAAATTTGAAAAGAGATATGAAAATGATCTTAGAACTCATGATCAGGATAATTACAAACTGGATTATAGGTCTGGAAGTTACAGACATGATAATGAGTGCTATGGAAAACAAAGCTATAACGACGGTAGAAATAGTTCTCATAAATTTAAAAGAGCTTATAGTGGAAGAGATGCTTATTCCAATTCTTATAATTCTAGAGGTAATAAGTATACAGCTTTTAAAGATAGAGATCAATATACAGAAAGAAATTACAAGGAAAATAGGTACACTGATTCTAAAGATAGAGATCAATATACAGAATATATGAAGCCATCTGCATAACGTGATAAGTTTTTGTTTATCTGTTTAAATTTATGTGTCTAAATTTTTATCAGAAGTAACTGACGAGGTCGCCAGAATGTCAAGATGACCGAAAATGTGAGAATAAAAGATAAGACTCAATGGTTAAATGAACGTGATATCTCAAGCGAGACTCGTAGAACATGAACTCAAAATTACAGAGCGAGATATGGCTGTTCTATAGATATTCAGCAACGAAGTCGGTTGGTAGTTTTTAAAGCAAGGCTCGGGGAAGCTCTTGCGAGTTGTATGATCTTATTTTGAAGGTTAAGCTGTATGTTTGGTGATATTAAACCTTTTTATACCTATTCACAGTTAACATTAGTTACATAAGTAAGTAAGTTAGTAACATTAGTTACAGAACATTAGTTTCAATTAAGTAATACAGTAATCACATTAAAACCCACATTTATGTTTTTAAAAAATAACTACTTATAAAATTAAAAGTGTGAAAATATATAAGTAAAGAAAATACCTCAAGTTCATTCAATCTTTGCATGCGAGGCGTGAATCTGAAGTTGTCTACATCTACAGCAAACGGTGGTTGCCATTCCTGAAAAATAAATATCAAATTAATGTTTTTGTGATCATTGGCAGGTAATTTTTGATCTCGTAAAAATTTAAAAGCATAAACCAATAATCAAAAACAAATTATGATCTCTTCTGTTTAAATTCAAGAGACAGGTGTCGATCCAGGCAAAATTAGGTTCTGAAGCAGTTTCACGATATTTCAATTCCTTATTATAATTTTTTGCTCATTGAATGTAATGCTATTGTAAAATTTTAAACTTGTTTTTCAAAATGGGTGACCATTTTTCTTGAGAACTATTGGACAGATTTCCTCCATTTTTTATTTAACAGAAACTTAATCGTTTTTACTGGAACTTATACCACCAAAATGTATAATTTTAATTCATTAAATATTTTTAAAGCTCACAAAATGTTAAAAAAAAAGTTATCTTTTTGTTCAAATGACTGCCACTTTGTCAAAAATAAACTTTTTAAACTAAAGGCTGGTATAAGCTCCAGAGAATTTAATGCCCTTTCATAATACGGTGACCAAATTTATTTGAGATGCTTGTGATCGGTTGCCTAATTGAAAGTCCGTGGCGCACATCTGCAGGGACACTTTTTTTTTTTTTTTACATAAAAAAATTTAAATATACAATTAAAATGTCAATAAATATAATGCAAAAAGTCTGAAGATGATAATATCTCTTTCCTCTTCTTTGCAACCAGTAGTGTAGTCCTGTGAAAAAAAGTGGGGGGAAGCTCATAGTCCCGAACATAACGTCTGTGTCACAGAGGAAAAACTTTATACTGAATCTTTCCTTTCATTCTGAACTAAAGAGAAAAGTAATTTAAAAATTAAACAGTTTAATTATAACCCAACAGTTTAACAGTCCTATTGAGATAAAGAGATTGAATACCGGGTTCTTACGAATATAAAACAAATCATCTCAAAACATGAAAAAATGCTTAAAAAATCAAATAAAAATTTTGAACTTGCAAATGACAAAATTTACTATATTGGCTGAAAATTTTTAGTGATTCTTTTTACGAATGTCAAAAAAATCACAGAAAAATGTTAAAAATTGCGATACAATATCTCAGATAACAAATTTACTAAAACGATTGAAAGCAGATTCATTTTACGACTGTCAAAAATTTCGCAAAAAGCAAAAAAAACGCATGAAAAATTAAAAAATTGTACGAATTCCGAATAAATTTTATTGAAAAGTGGATAAAATTTACTATAATGGGCAAAACATTGTAACCGTATTATTCTTACTAATGTACAAAAATCGCCCCCAAAACGCTGAAAAAACAAAAACTAAAAATGGCATAAAGCAAATCTTATTAAAAAACTAAAAATTGTCATTGAGGTGCATAACCTCAGACATACAGGTCCTGCCAAACCTTGTAACTAACTCTATGTGCAGCCGTCTTTTCAAGAAATTCTGGACAGACACATAAGCATTTTATCTCTGTTATTATAGACCAGCTGACCCGCCCAGCATTGCCCAGGCCCATAACATTCTTAACCCTCTAAGTGTTTGGGGCGTAATATTCCGTTCACTAAGCTCCAGGTTTCACAGCAATACAAGCGATATTTAAGATAATATAATTCTGTAGATTTAATGAATTTTAAATACATTGAGGAAAGATTAATACTCTCAAGGATTACATTCATATTTGTAATTGGGTTTTTTTTATAATGTTGAAAGAATCATATTTTCTTAGCATTTAAAACAAAATGCAAAGAAAACAACATTACAATTTTACCCTTTTGCAAGACGCTTGGAGGGTTAAACATACCTAAAATCAAAGCTGCTTGAATGATTTTGTATTTTTTAACAAATATTTCCTAACGAACGAAATGCCGGGGACTTCACTGCCTTTGGCAAAGCTTAATCTCAAATTTGTAGGACTTTATATTTTTAAATGAAAATGTATCTAAACAAACCTACATTTGGGAGCCTCCACTGCTTTCAGCAGCTGACACTAGGCACTTCAGTCTGTTTTGGTTTAAATTTTCTAATGAAAATCTTTCCAAATGGACCTACTGTTAGAGGGCCCGAAATCAAGATTATACCGTTCAGTCCCTGATAAAGCAGTGATAGTGAAAGTGAAGGGTTTTGGCTTCGCTCACAGACAGACATGGAACATAGTAACACAAAAAGCTAAAATAACTACACAAAATGCATCAGTTTTTATCACATGAACAAAGGGGAGAGGAATGCATTGCTAAGCATGCACAAAAGGGGTAAAATAATAAAATAACTGGTATAAATATTAGTAGATAGAACATAGCCAATGACGGAATAAATCTTCCATTGTCGAAGAATCCTAACTGAAGAACACAAAAATGTTTCGATATTAAACCTATGGAAATTTTTTTTTATCTGCAAATTATTTTATACCTAAATCTAATTTTCGCTAAAACAAAATTTTGCACAAGCAACAGTTAAAAGCTTAGTATATTGTATAAAAAATTTTGGAGCATTACCACAAAAATCACTTTACATTTTCAATCAAAGAGTGTGCAATGTAAACCTTATGGGAATTTCTTTTTTTTTTCAAACTGATTATTTTTCCTCTAAATTTAATAATTTTTGAATGAGCATTATACTCGATAATTAACTAAAAGTTTAGTATACAATTGTATTACAATTTCAAGCGATTGTATCAACTTAAGTTAATTTTTTAAATTAAAATGTGCCAACTGTTAATTTTATGGGCAATAGAGATAAAGCATTAACATAAGAGTGAAGTGACTTCCAAAAAGGAATTTTTTTTAAAGGTTAATATTAATATATTTTTAATTGGATAGGGCCATTTGAAAGGAAAATGAATGCTAATTAAGAGGTGGACATATAACTTCAAACATTGGAGAAAAAAAAGAGAAAATCATCCAAAGGGATTTTCAGAAGATAATGTTTTTGAAAGGTTAACCCTTTCTGGTCTGGTGACTCTTACAAAAATCTCTCTATTCTAAAAAAAAGTAACTACCGCTGTCACCGCCGCCGCCGGTTTTGAATTTTTTGTGACCGGAGGTCTTTCTTCGTTAATATTAAGAAAAATAATGCATACAAAAATATGAAAATCGGTAGTATTATACAGAAATGTTTGATAAACACGCTGATGCAGACAGTTTTCAAATCGAAGAATTATTTTAAGAGATATTTAATGCTAAAGTTGGACAAAATCGTTCCACTAAAAAAGTTTTATAGGAGCAAAAACTATTGATGGGAATTTAATCATTTTTAGATCATTTTATGTGTTTGAAGTTCCCGGTGTGCAGATTGTATTTCTTTTTTTAATTTGGCTAATTTGAGGTTTTATTTCTATTTTAAATTCAAATTTTCAGCATTTCTAGAGATATTTTTTACAGATTTTAGGATGTGATATTAATTTAAACTGTTGCCAACTGTATAAACAGCGGAAACAATAACGTTTGCTTCAAAATATATATATATATATATTTATACGTGTAATAAATTAAAAATTTATTTACACGTGACTATTATAAATATGATATATTATGACTATTATGTGACTATTATAACGTGACTATTATAAATATGAGTATAAATACATTATGAAGAGATGGTAAATCGAATACGTGATTTTAATCTGCATCGACAAGTAAAGGACCTTATAAAACAATTAAAACCTATATCGATCGCTTTAGATGTGATGCAAAAAAATTCTACTACCATAGCAAATGCTTGTCATGTATGGCACAATATTTTGAAAAACGAGGAGTTAAAACCACATTTTTCAAAATTAAAAAAGCGATTTGAACAAGCAATTTTGCCGTGTCATCTTGTAGCATACTTGTTACATCCAAAGTACAGAGGTGAACTTTTAAATTATGAACAAAAGGAAAGCTGTAAAGCATGGTTGTGTAAAATTAATCCCGACTTTATATCTTATCTGGGAGCACGGCAGTGCGTCCGCCAAGTTCGCACAAGCCGTAAGCTACCTTTTCCTGAACCATTTTGGCATACTTTTCACCCCTTCATAACGTCGTTTTAGGGAGAGATATAGAAATTTTTCTTTTATACACATGTTCGTATGATCAAACTGAACTAAGGTTCCATGATTTCATGTCTCTATATTTAGTAGTTTTCGAAATATTAAATTCCGAAAAAGCGCTTTTTTGTCACTGACTCACTTCACATCATCAAATAACTAATGTACTTCTAAAAGTCTTAGAATCTTGAAATTTCACAAGCAAGTTGGGTTTGTAGCACAATTAACCAGAAAAATCTGAAAACACAGAATTTCCGCCTCTAAACACTTCAAACAGGGGGTGTTGATTTGGCCGCAAACAGTTCCTTATCACATTCAATTGTGCCAATGTTGGTCGCCAAAACTCGATTATAGAGTTTTGAAGGGGTCACGTAATTTCAAACAGAATAAAATTTTATGTATATGCTTTTCCAAAGATGTTTGTTAAATAGAAAAAATGAATATACCTAAAAATTTTAATCAGTATAGGTTATGATATATTTACGATATTAAAACAATAAAACATTTAACAAAATATAACCGCAATTCGGTACGTTTGCGATATAGTAGCCTTGGCAAAATAGAGAAAATAGCCTTGACGAGAAAATAAATTTGATAATAACGTATTTTCTGGCAACCTATTTACTGTGTCATATACGCAAGCAATATTTTCCATATGTATACAATTTAGTTAATCTAAAGAACCCGTTTATTTATTTTTATATACCAACATAAATAATTTGTATATAAAAAAACAATATTTTATACATGTATAAATAAAATGTTTACATGTATATAAATACATATGTAAATAGCATAAAAGTTCATCAGATTTGTTTTCGTAGTTGTTTATATTATTTGGCAACATATCTCAGTCTCTGAAGTCCGAATTGCACCAAGGTTTTTTTTAAATGCCAAGTTCTATAAATGCCAAGTGCCTGTAGTGGAAAAATATCCTAATTCCATATGAAAGTTTAAAAGTCACCTTTTAATTAAATGAAATGTGTAACTAATAAACTGTCTTTAACGATGTGCGACAGATGCGGCGTCCGAAGTCCGCTGCTAATGTTATTATATTGTATTATTAGCCTACTTACTGTTAATTTATTGTTAATTTTAAACCTGTAAAAGAAAGATTATAGTTATACATAAGATATGTTGGTCGCCAAAACCCGATTACAGAAAATTAGCCTGAGTTATAAACAGGGCTGCAAAAAAGCCAGCCTTTTTTACAAACGGCTAGGCCGGCCGGCTTTTATTGGCTTTTTTCCCAGGGCATATCTTGCTATTTATTTTAAACAACTATATATGTTATTGTTAATTTACTTTACCAATAACTATTTTCTATAAATTACAACTAAAATGCTATGAAATTTATTTAAAATCTTGATTCAGAGGCTCATTTTTATAGGGTCAGGTGGGGTAAAGTGGTCAGGCGGGGTAAAGTGGTGATAATTCATAAAAAGGGCTAAAATCTTGACTAATATAGAAATTTGAATAATTTTCTTTTAATTTTAGATTTATTAAGTATTGATCAAAGTTTCTCACTCAAAAAAAAAACATTTTTAGTAACATGTTTGAGCCACTGAGCACTCATTTTGTTACACCTTGTTCTTTTAACTCTAACTTTTCTGCTGCATTTTGTTTATTCCAAATTTTGTTAAATTGGCAGTTCAGAAAGCTTTTCACATATCTCAAGAACATATTTTCATTTATAGCTAAGTTATATTTATCACAGATTTTATTTTATAATAGTTTTAGTTACATGGGGTAAAGTGGTCATAGGGTTAGGCTTAACTTATAGATATTTGATCTGAGTTAAATTACTCATTATATACAATGCCAGTTTATTAAATACTAATAATTATTAAAAACTAACTGCAAATAGTTATTTAATAATAGTTTATAATATGGGGGTTAAAAAAGGTTAGGTTTAATTTTTAATAGGTTCAGAATAGTGAATGAATTAACTAAGTGTAAACCTGAATTGCTTGCAAAGTTTACATCAACTAATTTAACAACCAACACATTAACTACTTTTTCTAATACCTGTACTTGTATTATATAAGAAAATGGTCCACAAGAAAGTCCTGAAAGAAGTTTTAATGTTGATGAGTCTGGAATGGATAAGGATAGCTAAAATAGTTCAGTTTAAAAAATTTTACGCAATGCAATGCATTATATAAAAGTCAGAAACCAAAGGGAAGATAATGTTTAGTGTTCCTTTTGGTATATCAGCTAGTGGTTATTACATTCTCCCATTCGCAATTTACGAGTGAGTATATATGAATTAGGGATAAAGGGTGGTCGTGCAGGAGCATTGTATGAATCGTGGAATCTGGATAGATGCAGGATTTTGTACTTGAATCTTGGATGGATCATTTTATTAAGTAGATAGTACACCGAAAGCTTACAAAAGCCTGCCCTTTTATCTATGATTGTGATGGACATAAATGAATTATGACGCTGTGAAAAATAGCTATCGACAATCACATTATAATACTCTGCCCGCTACCTCATACTAGTCATAGTCTACAACCATTGGATCTAGGTGTATTTTCCCCCATTAAAAAAAGCCTGGAAAGAAATTTTAAAGAAACATTATTAAGAAAACCGACTACAAAATATGTAAAAAAAATTAAAATAAGCTACATTGGCAACATTTTCTACACTCATTTCAGATGTGAATAGAATTGTTAGACATAGTTTTAAAGGAAAAGGAAATGTTCCAGTCCAAGATCGGGGTAGTATTGACAGAAAAAAACACTTGCATTATATCTGCAAAAATAACAAGAGGAATGGGATACTTAAAAGTTGCTTAAATTTCCAAGAGGAAAAGAACAACAACAAAATATCCTTAGTCAACATTATCTTTTGAATCCATTTATAATTGCTAAAGATGACATCTCAAACCATATCTATAGGACCTTGAGTGTTGCTAAAATATGAAATGAAGAAATCAATAAAGCAATTTATTGGGGAAAAACATGATTATTTTTCTTAAAGTATGTTAAAAAAAAATCCAAATTTGGCAATCATTATACTTTTCCAGAATCAGATGTGATCAAAATCCTTGAAGAACCAAATTTTAACAACAAACAATTTTAACATTACAAATTTACACATTTAATAAAATAAAATGGCAGATAACTTATTATAAAGGTTGTTTAAAATGTTTGTAAATAATAAAATGTCACTTTTTATTCATTAGTTTATTTTTTATTACACTTTTTCAATGTGACCACTTTACCCCATGCACTACTCACTTTACCCCACCCCCTGGGGTAAAGTGGTCATAAAAACATGCCTGGAAAAATATGTTATAAAAAGGTATTATTCCCCAAAAATATTTCTGAAATGGATATGGATGTACTCTAGAGTAATGTAATGTAAAATAACACCCAAAATTTTAAAAAACATCACAGAAATTCTGATGTTTATATCCTCTGAAAGTTTGAAAAGCCTGTTTTTATGACCACTTTCCCCCACCTGACCCTAGCCAATTGATAATTGATATACCATAAAAGCCTCATAAGTAGACAATATGATTTTTTAAAAAGTATCTATAGGTTCAGCGGCACTTTCTCTGCTTAGTAAAGATATTTTCATGTTGTTATGGGTAAGAATATATTCAAATAAATAATATACAAATGAAACTGTCTATAAAGTACTGCACTTGGAAAATGGCTCCTAGCATATATGAATGCATTAGTAATATGAATAAGAATAAGTTACTTGTTTATGTAAAAAGAATTTTTTCATGAGGCAGCATTCCACTTTAAAAATAAGAAAATATAAATTAATAATTAATTTGCATAACTTTAATTTTTGCATAACTTTAATAACTATTAATTTTATTGTTTTAAATGGTACATACTTTTTCCTTAATTTGTTTTTTCTTATATATTGACTCAGGGTTGCAAAAAAGCCGGCTAAAATTTAAAAAAGCCACGCCGGTGGCTTTTATTGGTTTTAACCGGCTTTTTTTGGCCAAAATTGGCCTTTTTTGGCCAAAATTGGCTTTTATACAGTCAAGCATTTTAATTATAGACTACACATTTTAAAGTGTTTTTAATTAGTTTTAATGACATTTAGTTGATTTAAAATACAATAAGTAACCCAATTTCTCAACAATGAAGACATAATACTGAAAAAAAAAAAAAAAAAAAAAAAACTTAGATGGATTTGCTAGTGATTTGAAGTGAGAATTGGAAATATGTCAACTAAATTTTAAAAGAGCCATACCAACTGCTTTATCTGGTTTACACTGACCTTTAACCCCCCCTCCCCCTTTCTTCATTTTTACTGCTTTATAAAATTAAAGAGGACAATGATTACTAAGTTACATGTTTTATTAACAAATTTTAAGATCTATTAATATGGGATGCACAGAATTTCGGTATCTATTCGGTACTCGGCCATGTTACCGAATATTCGGCTTGGCCGAATATCAAACTATTCGGCATGCCGAATATTCGGTTTGGCCGAATATCTTTAAAACTTTTAAAACATATTTTTTAAAACCTTATACAACTTCTACGTTTAACAGTCAACTTATAAAGATATTCAAAATAATTAGAAACAATCATATTTAAATAAAAGAGAATGTTTTTACATTATTTATTTGCTGTTTGTTAAGTATTATTTAAGAAAATTAACCAATTATGAGGATTTTCATAAGAATTATTTATGTGCAAATGCAAGTTCCTGAACATTGTTCGGTAAATAATCTGTGTCTTGCTAAGATTTAAAGAACAACGTTTACAATCTCTGAAAACGATCGCCCGCTCCAGACACCGATCTAGGATACATTTAAAAACTTCCTTGCTTAATCAAAGGGAGTAGAACAGTTATTCTTGCTAAGTTGTCACCCTATAAAACTTGAATCGATTGTATTATTTATTAACTTTTTACTTTAGTCACTTCCAGACAAACAAATATATGATCCTGTGCAATTTTTCTTCCAATTTTTTCCCAATTTCTCTTTGATTTTAAAATGTTTTTTTTTAGAATTTAAGAAAATTTTATTAATTTTCAGAAGAACCCATGAAATTAAAAATTTTATTAATAAAATTTTTTTTATAACTATCCTCTTCTTAAATAACTCAAAGCAAATTTTTTTTTTTCAGCATAAAGTTTACTTGAAAAAAAAGCTCTTGTTTATTAGAATAAAAGTTTGTTTTAAATGTTATGTAAAATTGTTTTAAGATTTGACATTTTAATGCCTTTAAACTTTAAAATGTGAAAGTGTTCGACAAGCCGAATATTCGGTATTCGGTCGAATAGTTACTATTTGGCAAGCTGAATATCCGGTATTCGGTTCGCCTGTTGGCCGAATATTCGGCATTCGGTCAAAATCACTATTCGGTGCATCCCTATATACAAGTCTTATTTTATTTCTCATTAATATTTAAAATCATACATAATCATATAATAAAAATACAAGTTCTCACTATTAAAAACAATATTATGAACAGCATATGCATGAATATGCACTCTTTTAAATAGCAACAAACTTTTAAAAATTTTATTTCTATTTTACTTACAGAGTGCATTTTATGTATTTATTTAATTTGCATAATTGCTAGATTTACTTTTATACTCTTATGTACTAAACTCTCCTTAAATGTTATACCCTTTTCTAATTTCTCTTTTTACGATTATAACATAATCTCTCCATATGGACACGTAAGAATTAAGAATGTTTCCATTTTGATGTGCTACATTTTGTGATTGTTTAATTAAATATAATCTTTAAAATGTGTAGTATATGTGGGGCTATGTAATATAGGATTTTAAAACACTAGTTTAAAGTCTAACTTATATTCTTTTCAATATTTATAATGTTTTTTTAGATATGCCTTCTATGTTGAAATTTATAATTCTTTTAGTAGAAAATATTTATAAGTGTTTAAAAAAATAATTAATTGAAATTTAATGAATTAGCTGTAAACGAACTTTTAATAATAAAAGCCGGCCTTTTTTAAGTGGTTAAAACCAAAAAAAGGCGGCCGGCTTTTTTTGGCCTGGCTAAAAGCCGGCAACCCTGTATTTTCTGTATATTTTGTTCTTGTTCCCCCATAAATCTACCCACATATTATTAAACTACACAGCTGTCCCCCAAGTTCTGCATCTATTGAGAGAATTTTTTCAACATATGGTTTTGTTTGGAACAAGATCAGAAACAGCTTAGGTGCTGAAAAAGCAGAAAAATTGATAAAAGTGTACCGTTATTTAAAAACTGAGCCAAATGATTGGTAACTTATTTCATAAACCAATAGTGTAACTTTTTGAAGAAATATCTTATTTGATAAAGATCATTTGAACTATTTTAAAGTCTTTATTGCACAAATTTTTAATAATCATTCCTACTATCTGTTGACCGCCACAACATTTCTACTATCAATTCACTTATATTTTAATTGCCAATTTATTTGACAGTTCAACTTTAAATTGATGTACATTTTAATGACAACAGTAATTAAAAGTTACTAATTAATAACATTTTGTTTTAAGAACAGTTTTTATAAAAGAAAAAATTGCTTTAATAAAAGCCGGCCTTTTTAAAGTGGTTTAAACCAGAAAAAGCCGGCCAGTTTAAACCGGCCTGGCTAAAATCCGGCAGCCCTGGTTATAAAGGTGTTACATGATTTTAAGCTGAATGAATTTTTATATGCTTTTACAAAAATCTTAATAAGGCAAATCTTTCAGTTTATCTGTCCATCTTACTATGTTTTAACATCCTTAAAACAAATTTTATTAAAGACCGGGAGGCGTCTGCACAGATTATCACCCCATCGAGTTGACGGCTGAAATTTTAGGATCAGTTAAAAATCGATTAGCGTATTAAAATGTAACTCGCCTGCCAAGCCATATGTTTGTGGAAACCATCTACAGACCCGATTTTACCAGTTAATTGGGGGATTTTCCATTGTGTTTTCCTGCACTCATTCCTCCATGTTTCCATACTTTTGGATGCAGGAAAATACAATAGTAAACTTATTAGTCAACCACTAAAATTAGGTCTTCAGGTGGTTTCTACCAAGATATGACTTAACAGGCCAGTTGCATTTTAATATGCTAATCTAGTTTTAACTAATCCTAAAATTTCAGGTGTAAACTCGATGAGGTGATGGTGTGGGCAGATGCCTCCCGGTCTGTTGTCTGAATCAATCTCAATAGCACTCTGGTCAATCTGGCAAATATCCATACTATTTATGGAACACTATTCCGTTAAGTGCGCTTTAGTGATGTTATAAACTTTATGCATATGCATCATACATATTATACATATGCATATAATACGTAATACATTTGCATCATACATATTATAAGTATGTGTATAATACATATGCATCATTATGTCAGAATAAAGAAAACATTTTTGTCGCCAAATTTGAGAATTGACATGATATATTACCAAGTTTGGTGACACTTTGCTAAATGTCGCCAAGCTTTGCAAATATTTGACACTAGTGGCTATTTTTCAATGAGTTATTTATTAATGCGAGCCATCTATTTATATTTTTCCGCATATCATCTTAATAGTTATATTGTATAACGTACGAATATTTCCAAAGTGCCAATAGTTTCGTCACTGCACAAAACCTCTGCTATTGTTATTATATTGTACTGTTATTACACTTACTGTGACTATGTTGTTAATCTTTACTCTTCTAAAACTTCTGTATTATATAAAGAGAATTTACGGCAACTATTAAAGCACCGAAACTGCCAGTTCTCCTTATGATTATTATAATTCTATAATATGTAACCTGTTAATCGATATGTACGTTAGAATGAATCTTCCATAATCCGGTTCCTCACATTATAGTTTTCAGGTTTTGAATAAAATTAGCTAAAATCTTAAAACCATGGCACCTAATTGGCTAATTCTTCAACATGATCAGATGAGAAGAATGATAGATTTTCAAATGGATCATGGCAGTGAGCCCATAGACCTTCTATTCTTCCGTAATTGAGTCTATTGAAAAGGTTAACGTGAAGCAAAAAGATATTAGCATCGATATGGTTTAATGCAAATGCAGATATTGTCAAAGGATTTCATAAGAACCATTTCACTTGTACCCAATTGTATCAGTTAAAATACAACAATTGGCAGTGATCCCAACTAGAAAAGATTTCTCAATAGGATTAAAAATTTCTGCATTAGAGAACGAATCGTAACTGATAAGGAAACATGCATAAGTGAGTTAAAAGATATTTGTCACGAAAGATGAAATACATAACAGCACAAAATATATGATGTGCTACCATGATCGTAAAGAGTTCTTGATTTCTCTATCAAAAGCTTCCGACTTGGCGAAAGAATGGGCAATTAAATTAAATTATGAATAACAATAACATGATGCAACGTTTAACATGCAATTAATAGAGTAAATACTGTTTGCTAGAGGCGGCTAGTACTTTAATTTAAAAAGAAATAAAGTATAAATTTGTAAAGCTCAATAAGATAAATTTAGGTATTTTTACATAGGCCGGGCGCAAGTGGCAAATCGCCAAATACTGTTCCCAACTCCATTGTTGATATTGCATTCATTTTATTTAAAAATATAAACTTTTCAGTCATCTCATTCAAAATAGATGCATTTCCCTCATTTTATTTAATAGAATATTTAACATAGAAATAAATAAATAAGAAATAATAACATAAACCAAAATATTTTATTGGAAAATCAAAGCATTATTTCTAATTTTTCACATGTGAAAAATGAAAACTGCTGTTGCCGAAAAAACAAAATGCTAATGAGGAGATTTGCTCCCGGCTGACATAAAAGTACCGAAATTTAAGTTTTTTTATATATTAATATAGTTTAGGAAAACAAACTTGAAAAAACATACAAAAAGTAGTGATATCCCAACAAAAAGTTTTCAGTAAAAAAAAAAAAAAACGCCAAGTTCTCCTTAATGTTTCGGCCAGAAAAAGTAGTGATATCTGAAGTTCGCAGAAGTTAAAAGCCAAACATCCCAAATCTTTCATTGAAAATGGCTTCCTGCAACTTGGCCGTTAATGCCTTCGAGAGGGTTTTTTCAAATTTTAAAGTTATGTACAAATGAGCTACATGCCAACAACATTTTTTGATTATTTTAGGCATTTTGTGGCACAAAGTACAGAAATAAAATACACATTTAAAAAATGCATTTAAACCACATCAGTCTATTTAAATGCTTAGAAGTTAAAAATAACAAAACACTTGTATTCAGAAGATAGTATCCCTAATTGCTAAAACATAATTAGTATCAGCTTTTAACAGTTTATAAATTGAATACCTCTTAATGTCTGCAAACAAACTATAATAAATGTTCAAACGAATAAAATCTCTTTTGTCAATGCACAAGATTTCAATATTATACAATAAAATATAATATAACATATTGTGAGATTTGAAGTAAGTAAATTTTGTTTTATTTCTTGGGTTTTACGTTAATGAGTTTAGCTTTAGATCGTACAAAATGGCAATTAAGCCACAAGTGGACTAAATGATCTGTAATTAAAAATAATGTTTGTTGTAACTGAATGGTATTTATCAGAAATCTTTTACTTATGTCTTTATGTGAATTTGCCTCTTTGCACTTTAATATTACTTTTAATATTTAAATAATTCATAAATGCGTAATTTCTAATAATTAATTTTCAAATGCTGTACAAGGCATTAACGGCCAAGTCGCAGGAAGCCATTTTCAATGAAATATTTGGGATGTTTGGCTTTTAACTTCTGCGAACTTCAGATATCACTACTTTTCCTGGCCGAAACATTAAGGAGAACTTGGCGCTTTTTTTTTTACCGAAAACTTTTTGTTGGGATGTTATTAATTTCGAGCTAAAAGAAAAACCCTTCCCTAATTCATATTTTGCAGAAGAAGTCCTTAATAGTGTCAGTGCTTACAATTGGTGGAGAAGTATTGAAAAAGCTTGTGAGATTTCAAAAGACTTCTGTTCATTAGTCGCACACCTTCAAACATGTCCAGCAAGTAGTGCTGCTATTGAAAGATTTTTTTCAAATTTTTCATTTGTGCAAACTAAAATTCGAAATAAACTGTCCACAAATACTCTATCTAAACTAGTTTATTGTTATGCTATGCTAAAACAGCAAAAATTAGGTTGTGATGGAGATATCACTGAATTATTTGAAATTGAATAGTGTTCTGATTTATATAATTTTATATTAAAAAATTGAATTCAGAACATAATTGTTTATTTGAATTTCTAACACATATAAACATAAATGCTTTACTCATTCAGAGCCTCTACAGTTCTATTATGTGAATAATCATATAATTGCATAAACATGAATAAATAATCAAGTTTTCTATTCATTTATATAAAACTAGCAGCCTTCGCCCGCTTCGCTGGTCTGTTTTTCTAAACAAACCATGAATCAAACAAAATATATCTGTGAATTTGATCATTCGTTTGAAGGCAATATGGACATTAACTTGGCATACCCATCCGAATTGCCACAAATGATATGGACGTCATTATACTATTGTATTTGAGACAGACAAAATTTGAGCTGCTAAGGACAAACTTTTTTAGTTGATCCTTTACTGTAGGATTTGGTAAAGTACGATAGAACAATATGTAATATATTTACACCCTTCCTCTGAAAATTTATCAATTCTCTCATCAGATTCCGTCCAATAGAAACTATGAAAAAGGCTAATCCGTCATAATTGGGCTCACTTCATTCTAGAACTTTCATCCAAAATCCTATAACCAAGCAACCTAGAATGATATGTGTTTTATACTAAAATATTCCCTGAAAAATTAACTAACTGAGCAAGTTCCACCAAAATCCACTTAGCAGAATCTTTTAAACTGGCAAATGTACCAAAACGTTCCCTAAAAATTATCTAATTAACAGTTTGTCTTACCAGAATCCACCCAGCATAACCTTTAAACTAGTTGGATGTGCCAATCCCAAAACTTTCTTCTATCTTATACATCTTAATATTTCAAAACCTAGTTACACATGTTAATACTTCAATATTATTAGTTCAATACTATACCAATTTTGATTTTCATCTTAAATTTCTGCTCAAGTCAATTAAACGGACTAAAAACGAGTTAATCTATATCATGATATTTGTTAAAATTAATTTTTCCTTATTCTGTCGTTATCAGCTGTTTGCGAATAGCCGGCATAGCAGGAAGCGAGTTCCCGCCGCTGCATGAGCCGCCGATGCACAATAGAACTACGAAAAATCAAGAAAAGTATACAAAAATCGCTAGCACGGAGCCCCTTTACCGCGCAATATTTCCAAATTCAAGGAGAACCTGTTGGGCAAAGCCAAAAACAAGCACAAACATTTTGGTTCAATTGTATGCATAATTTTATACGCTGTTCGATGGTACAATAATGAAAATGGCACAGAGATCTGAATTATAGCGCCCCCTTCTTTCGGAATTTTTTCAAGTTCAGGGAGGACTTGTTTGCCATAGCCAGAAACATGCACAAAAAATTTGGTTCAATTATATGGATAACTTCATACACTTTTCGATGGTACAATAATGAAAATGGTACAGACATCGCAATTATAGTGCCCCCTTCCGGCAGAATTTTTCCAAATTCAGGGAGGACCTTCGTGACATGACCAAAAATAAACACATAAAATTTCTTTCAATTCTATGCATAACTTCATACACTTTTCGATGGTGCAATATTCAAAATCACACAAAAATCGCTATTATAGCGCCCCCTAGCGGCGAATTTTTTGCAAATTCATGGAGGACCTGCTTGCTATATCCAAAAACTTAAAATAAAAATTTGGTTTAATTCTATGCATAACTTCATACACTTTTGGACGGTACAATATTCAAAATCGCACAAAAATCGCTATTACAGCGCCCCCTACAGGCGAATTTTTTCCAAATTCAGGGAGGACCTGCTTGCCATAGCCAAAAACTTAAAATAAAAATTTGGTTTAATTCTATGCATAACTTCATAAACTTTTGGTCGGTACAATATTCAAAATCGCACATAAATCACTATTACAGCGCCCCATACCGGCGAATTTTTTCCAAATTCAGGGAGGACCTGCTTGCCATAGCCAAAAACTTAAAATAAAAATTTGGTTCAATTATATGCATAACTTCATACACTTTTTGATGGTACAATATTCAAAACTGCACAAAAAACGCATTTACAGCGCCCCCTACCGGCGAATTTTTTCCAAATTCAGGGAGGACCTGCTTGTCATATCCAAAAACTTAAACTAAAAATTTGGTTCAATTCTATGCATAACTCCATACACTTTTGGATGGTACAATATTCAAAATCGCACAAAAATTGTTATATCAGCACCCCCTACCGGCGAATTTTTTCCAAATTCCGGGAGGACCTGCTTGCCATAGCCAAAAACTTATAATAAAATTTTGGTTTAATTCTATACATAACTTCATACACTTTTTGATGGTACAATGGCGACAGACAGACGGACGGACGGACAGACGGACACACAGACATTTTCTATAAACATGTTTTTTGGAATCTCTGACCCCTAAAACATGCAAATCCGTCGAAAACCGGAAGTCGAAAAAAATTTCGATTACAATACTTTCTTCTATTGAAGATAGAAGAAAGTAAAAAGCCAATCTTTCATAATTGTGTTCTTCTGATTTTGAATTTCCCCCCATAATTATTTAACTAAGCAACGTAGAACGATATGATGTACTATTTTTTTTTTTTTTTTTAAATTATCTAACAATGTAAGTCCCATCAAAAATCTATTCAGCAGAACTCAGGTTGTAAGCGGCCCAAATGAAATTTCTCTTTGAATTTCATACATATTATAGATAGTTCAATTTAAACATATATTCCATAATCGCGTTAACCACATTATAGAACTATCAGGGATGTAGGGGTAGGCCTTATTTTATATATCCACTGGATTTTTAAAGAAACCCTGCATACCTTTATAGAATATATATTCTCTAGTATATACACATTGCATATAGCGTGCATCCTCTTATAGTAATTTACTACACCACAGAGAACTTTCCGGCCTAGCATCAAAATCCATTTAGTAGAACTTTACATTAAAAGTAATCTTTCATAATCGGGTTCACCTAATTTTAAAAGTTCCGTACTTATCACTAATTCAAAGTAGAACTATTTTTTACATTAAAACACTTCTAAAACAAATTACCTAACTAACGTTCTACAAAATTATGTTCAGTAGAATCTGAGTTATAGTCAATCAGAATGAAATAAGAATTTCCATTTTCTAAATATAGTACATGATGATGAGTAAAATTATAAGTATTGGTATTTGCGATTTATAAAATGCTATTGGAGAGATTTGTGCATGGCTAACATAAAAGTATCCATTTTTTCTTTTTATCCATAGGAGCAAATGACAAATTGAAAGATATTTTTCTATTTAAACCTTTGAATATGAACACTTTTTCAAACAGTACAAACATTGCTTTCATACTTAAATTAAATATTTCCGTTTTATAATATTTATTTCTTATTAAACCTTTTTTCTTTGTATTTTAAATAAAATCAGTAACTGTTTTGGTATTTTTCCGTTATGCCAAACCGTTGTCGCCAAGCATAATAATTAGCGCAAAATAAATGAAACATTTAAAAAAAAATAATTTTGTTGATACAAAAATGAGCATTTAAAATATATAACATTTGAAAATTAGACTTTCACCAACTATTTTTTTAAATCAATACAAAGCAATATTTAAAATAAAAGGAAAAATAAATACTTTACAATAAAATAATAAAATAAGTCAATTTAATCTGCAGGTCTCGAATTGTAATGTCTTTCAGGTTATCATTGTTGCGTGGCGTACGTAATAAGCATATCTGTCATTGCAGTAAACATTTAATTTTTTGAATGAAGACGTTCAACGTTTTTTAACAAAACATTTTTATAGGTATAATTCCTAAGTTCTGAAATAATTTTATTACATCTTCCTCGTCATCAAGTAACTGCCAAATCGTAAAATGTCAGTGTCAGTAATAAATGTAAGTTATAATTTAAAAATAAATATTTTCTATTAAAAAAATAACAAATTAAAAAGTTTTACGACATTACGATGGAATAATACTCATAAAAAATATTCAGGTTCAATAAATGGGTTGTTCTCTACAATACTTCCAAATTTGGCCAAGCAGTCTGACTTGAATGATACATACGTAAATTTTCATAAAAAGTAGATAAATGGTAAGCAATTAGCCAATTATTGAAGATTTTAATAGCAGCAGAAATCGTTTTAAAAATTTGACTTAACAAAAAAATAAAATAAAAATTTTAAAAGTGAGGGAATGATGGTGAGGGAATGATGAGTGAGGGAATGATGAAACAGATATGAGGGAATGATTGTTTACAAAACAAGTTAATTAACACATTATTTTTAATATGAATTGATACAATAAAATAGTATTATAATAGTATAAAATAAAATTAAATAGATGAAAACATGAAAACTGATGATCTATTATCACATGGCTGAGGGGGCTCAGTCTTTCTTTCCCCATAAGATGTGTGGTAATTATGTTCATCTTTTTACTTTCTTCTATCTTTACAAGAAGAAATTATTGGATTCGTGAAAATTTTCGAATTTTGGTTTTCGACAGATTTACATGTTTTAGAGGTCAGAGATCCCGAAAAAAAAAAAAAATATTTTACAAAGTCTCTGTCTGTCTGTATGTGACAGAAATTTTGTGGGCACTCTATCTCAAGGACTAATGGACGGAATTGAATAAGACTTTAGATTCAGTTAGTTCCCAATATAAATTGGTGCTGATTACTTTTTGGTGTAAATTGCCCAACAGGTGGCGCTGCTATCATACATTTTTCGCGATTTCCACAATAGCTATATCTCTAGAACTAATGCTCGGATTTTCATAAAACTTCAGATTCAGTTAGTACTTGATATAATTTGGTGCTTATTACTTTTTGGGGTAAATCACCCAACAGGTGGCGCTTATATGCTAATATTATTCATGATTATTGCAATAACTATATCTCAAGAACTAATGCTCGCATTTTTATCAAACTTAAGATTCAGTTAGTCTCTGATATAAATTGGTCCTGATTAGTTTTTGGTGTAAATCGCCCAACAGGTGGTGCTGATATGCAGAATTTTTTATGATTTCTGGAATAGCTCTATCTCAAAAACTAATTTACTACAGATTTTCACCAAACTTCAGATTAAGATAGACTTGGCATAAGTTGTTGCTGATTAGAGTTTAATGTAAATCACCTAACCGATGGTACACTGCTAAGCTGCATTTTTCAGGAAGTATTAACATGTATGAGTTTTGGGATTGCCACATCTGACTAGTTTTGGTTTGGTTAATTATACTTTGTGTTTCCCAGATCCATTTCTTCAGCTTTAATAAACTTGTTTTATCCTCAGTAGTTTATAAAATTAAGTTGCTTTTACAATTCTCACACTTCCTTTGAAGGCAGGTTATATTATTTTTCTCACAACATAATTCTAGTAATACATCAGGTGTTTTAAAATTTATTATTCCTGTTTCATTAAGTTTTAATACAATTATTTTTATGTTGAATGAGCTTCACAAGCAGCTGTATCTCTTTCTTCAACATTAGATTTTTCCACCTAAAGTGGTTTCGGGCGACAGAATGATGAATAACTCAAAACATAATTAACTTCTTTGAGAAACTTCTTGTATAAATATTTATGTGTCTCGCATAAAAGCCTTCTTTTGTTTCTTTATTTTGCTTTTTGAGGTATAATCTTTTTTTTTATTCTTCAAGCTTCGATATCTAAGAATATATATATATATACCGGGTGTCCCAAAAAGGACTGACTGATTTTAAAATTCAATAACTTGCAAACGGTGACAGATATTTAAAAAATTCTTGCAGGAGAGTTATGCATAAGGTCAAAAGTTTTATTACAGTAATTCTCAATTTTAGTTCGATTTACAAACAATAGATGGCGCTGTAAGTAATAGTCGCTAAATACATGCTCGATTTTTGGTCCTTTATCTTGTTCCATGCAGAAAAAGGAGATGGAAATGTATTATCCGGGCCACGAAGTACCAAAAATCGAGCCTGAATTTAGCGACTATTGCTTACAGCGCCATCTATTGTTTGTAAATCGAACTAAAAGTGAAAATCACTGTAATAAAACTTTTGACTTTATGCATAAACCTCCTGCAAGAATTTGTTTAATATCTGTCACCGTTTGCAAG
Organism: Maratus speciosus; assembly: GCA_963932465.1. Lineage (NCBI taxonomy): Eukaryota > Metazoa > Arthropoda > Arachnida > Araneae > Salticidae > Maratus > Maratus speciosus. The sequence continues at coordinate 145,393,624 of OZ010786.1, read as the reverse complement.
TTATTGAATTTTAAAATCAGTCAGTCCTTTTTGGGACACCCGGTATGTATATATATATATATATATTGTCATATATAGCAATCTGTATTTTTTCAAAATACTTCCCTTAAAATTTTGTAGTACATTTGTCTACCTTTTTGACTCTTTCCCATATTGCTAAAAGTTGATGCCAATGCTGTGTAAAGAACGTCTCCAAATAAAAGCTTTTTCTAATTTTGGATGATACATCTTTATTTCCAGTTATTTTTTCTTTTAGGAGTTAACTTTTAGATGTTTAAAAAAAAAAATTAAGTAAGGCTTGGTAATACTTTTTGTATTTTGATTATCTCCTTTTGCAGCTTTACAGTTGAACTTTTAATGACTGATTTTCTTGAAACAGTTTTGATCTGCCACGTCTAATTCTATTCTCCAAGCACTCTGCCTTGAAAAAGGACGTTCAGCCTCAGAACCACTAAAACTTGCGGAATCTGTGTTACCACTATTTAATGGAGTCTGGGGAGAAAGAAATTGCTTAATCTTCTTATTTTTCTTAATATTTTCTCTATAATTTTTTTAATTTTTCTTCCACTGTTTCCTTTTTTTGACATAGTTGTCTAGAACTCATCTCCTTTACATTTTTAACTTGGCCTTTCTCTTTTAAATATTTCAATTTTTCAAGCTTCAAAGGATTATTTTTCATTTTCTCTCCTAAGTTTTTTTTAAAACTCAATATATTTTAATCGCATAAAAAATGTAAAATGCTAATCAACACTATTCTACGTATATGCATAATTTTTCACTAAAGCTACTCTGGCATATTTATAAATTTCTCCAAGAACAGTTAAATAAAATGTTTTGGTTAGTTTGAGCCACATAAATTTAAAAAATAACATGCTATTAGTATAAATTTTAAGCAGGAAAACTAAATCCATCATTTAAACAGAAAGCACATCATTCCCTCACTCATCTTGTCATTCCCTCATAATGGTAAATGTGAGGGAATGACAAGTGAGGGAATGATGAAATAAGACATTTTTACTAATTGTAGGAAAAAATGCAAAATTATGAAGAAATCCAAACTGTTTCCTTGAAGAGCAACACTTAATATATAATGTATGATAAAATTAAAATTTTTGATATTTACAAAAAAATTAGTATTCTGTGTGAGGGAATGACTGCTAATAAAAACGCTTCCAGATATACCGACTGAAAAAAAATTCTGAAAAATTAACAAAATTTTACACCACCAATTTATGTTGCTGGACTGACAAGTGCTCAAAATGGCTTCTTCTCTGTGAAGGATGCTAGACTGCTACTGCTCTTTAGTGGTAGATATTTGAGATAATAGCAATGTGTGAGGGAATGATGGTCTAACATGGGGAAACATATAATTGATTGAGTAGACTATATAATAATTGTAAAAAATAATATTTTTATTATTTTTTGTAATGTACCAAATAAGAACTTTATTTTGCTTAGGGTATTTTTAATTATTTTTATTTCTGGATGGAAAGAAATAGGCAATAATCTATGGTAGTACAGGTGGGGAAAGGTGAGGGAATGATGTTTGCATGATACATATTACATTTTTAAATACTAAATTTATTTATTTTTAAATTTCACTTTCTGTCCCTAATAAAGTATGTTTAGATCCTCTAATAAAAATAAAAATAAATAAAAATGTAATGAAATTAAGAGCATTTATATGACTGGGAAGCACTTTTTGCACTATTGCAGAGAATAACCCAAATAACAAATGTCAATATTGGCACGGTTTGCAATAAAAATCGTTTGCACGCTAAGTGTAGAAATAAATGGCACAATACCATACATTTTGGCATAGTGTTGATAGAACGAAAAAGTACAACAGTTTTTATTATTATTATTATTATTATTATTTAGTTTTAGTTTTTGAGACGTTTATAATTTTTTCTTAACTGACATAGTTGTTTTAAATATTTAAGCAAAAGAATTGATTAAAAAATTATTCAGTTTGAATTTCTTCTCTTGCTATAGTAACAGAATGAACGGAATGAGTTTTTAGAAATTATCACTTGAAAATTTGAGGTTTTGGTGCCAAAGATAGCACCAAATTAGAAAAATATGAAATATCTCATGAACTATTAGACTTTAAATAATTTGATTAGTACCATTCGATTCAGCATACAAAAATACACTAAAATATGTTATCAGTTGAAAAATAAATATAAAATCAGATTTTTAAGGAATTTATTAAAATTTCGTTCTATTTTTTACCTCCCTTAGGGGTGGAATTTTAGAAAATCCTTTCTTAGCGGCACTCAATGTCATAAGAAATATTTTTACCCCAAATTTCAAGATTTTAGGTTCAGTAGTTTGGGCTGCGCGTTGATTAATACAAAATCCAGACTTTCTTTTATATATATAGATTAATATTTTTTTCATTTATAAATTATGTTATAAAAGTTGGTATTTGTTCATAAAATGCATAAATACACATATTTAACTTAAAGAGTTCAAAAATAAATTTAGAGTATTGATGTTTTAACTAAGTATTAAGTTTCTTTTTTCTTTAATGAAAATTTCTCTTTTTCTGGGAAAAAAATTAAATGGACAGCCTCTATTTTTGCCACCACTTTGGCAAAAACCTATTTTTGCCGGGACGGTTTTTTCCGCCTATGGCAAAAACTTGCCAACCCTGACTGAATATGAAAGAGAATTTCGCGAAATTAGTCAGCATTATCAAAGCTAGTTTTATTAAAGTGATTTATATTTTGTCGCCAAATTCGGTGATATCCCGAATTATATTAATAATTATATTAACCCGAATTATCGGTGATAGCCTGCCATTTTAAAACAACATAATGGGTGCAACAAAACTCACCAATGAACTTGGTCAAGACCTTAGTAATTCCTGTGCACATGCTCACTCATATCTAAATCGGTTGATATATACGAGTGCTGTTGCAGGCAAAAAATAAGACTTTTCAAAATGTCACACACATTCGAAATTCAAACTGCTATATCTCAGCTTTTTTATTAAATAAAGGCAAAACAAAAAATGGTCCGGAATCTTTGTAACAAGCTGAAACACGTAAGAAAAAAATCTTTTTCAATTTCTAATTTTTTTGTACCTCATTTTAAATTAACCTTTTTTTTAAATGGCCACAATTTTGAAACAAGATGGCGGATGAAGTTAGCAAACGAACTCAGCCAAGAGATTGCTATGTACTATGCACATGCCTTGTCACATCCTAATTGGTTCATAAATACACATGTTATTGCATGACAAAAATCGGATCGTTTCAAAATGTCAGCCATACTAGAAATTCAAAGGGCTATAACTCAGCCATTTTTTAAGATATAGACGAAACGAAAAATGCTCCAAAATCTTTGTTCAAGGTCAAACACATAAGAAAAAATCTTTTTCAATTTCTAAATTTTTTGTACCTCATTTTAAATTAAAATTTTTTAAAAAAAATTAATCGCCGCCATTATGAAACAAGATGGAGAATGATGTTGGCCAACGTACTCGGTCGAGACATTGGTATGTACTATGTACACACCAAGTTATATCCAAATCCGTTCATAAATATGCGTGTTATCGCGTGACAAAAATTAGATCGTTTCAAAATGTCAGTCACACTAGAATTTCAAAGTGCTATAACTCAACCGTTTTTAAGATATAGACGAAACAAAAAATGCTCCAGAATCTTCGTATCAAGCTCAAACACATAAGAAAAAAATCTTTTTCGATTTATAATTTTTTTGTACTTCATTTTAAATTTAAAATTTTTTTAAAAATTTAAAATGGACAACATTTTGAAACAAGATGGCGTATGAAGCTGACCAACGAACTTGGTCGAGACATTGCTATGTACTATGCACATGCCTTGTCACATCCAAATCGGTTCATAAAAACGCATATTATCGCATGAAAAATATCAGATCATTTCAAAATGTCAGCCATGCTAGAAATTCAAAGTGCTATAACTCAGCCATTTTTAGAGTTTCGTTCATCTGACAAAACCCTATTCGCCTTGCTCTTCTGTCTGTCTGTCACAGAGCCCGTTCTCATGGAGACTTGAAATTTTGCATACTTATAGCTGGACATCTCAGATCAAACGACAAATCATAAAATTTTGAAAAAGTTGTACATTTAACCCTTTGGGCTCCTACATGTGTATTTTAAACAATTCTTTCTATGTGAGCCTCTAATTAAGTTTGAGGTGTGAAATTTTGCATACTTATAGCTGAACACCTCACATCAAACAACAAATGATAAAATTTTGAAAAAGTTGTAAATTTAACCCTTCGGGGTCTCACATGTGTATTTTAAACAATCCTTTCTAAGTGAGCCCCTAATTAGGTTGGAGGCATGAAATTTTGCATACTTATAGCTGAACACCATCATGCGACAAATCATAAAATTGTGAAAAAGTCGTACATTTAACCCTTTGGGCACCCACATGCGTATTTTAAGCAATTCTTTCTAACTGAGCCCCTTATTAAATTGGAGATTTGAAATTTTGCATACTTATAACAGAACACCTGAGGCCAGGCGACAAATCATAAAATCTTGAAAAAGTCTTACGTTTAATCCTTTGAGCTAACATATGTATTTTAAGCAATTCTTTCTATGTGAGACCCTAATTAGGTTGGAGGCGTGAAATTTTGCATACTTATAGCTGAACACCTCACATTAAACGACAAATCACAAAATTTTGAAAAAGTCGTACATTTAACCCTTTGGGCTCTCCCATGTGTATTTTAAACAATTCTTTCAAAGTGAGCCTCTAATTAGGTTAGAGGCGTGAAATTTTGCATACTTATAGCTGAACAACTCACATCAAACGACAGATCATAAATTTTTCAAAAAGTCGTACATTTAACCCTTTGGGCTCCCCCATGTGTATTTTAAACAATTCTTTCAAAGTGAGCCCCTAATTAGGTTAGAGGCGTGAAATTTTGCATACTTATAGCTGAACAACTCACATCAAACGACAAATCATAAATTTTTCAAAAAGTCGTACATTTGGGCTTTGCCCAAAGGGCCATTCGCCCTTTGGGCTCCTACATGTGTATTTTAAACAATTCTTTCTGAGTGAGGCCCTATTTAGGTTGGAGGCATAAAATTTTGCATACTTGACGAAATGCGTGTTTTTTCGTGATTCTCTGGTGACATTCGCGTTTTTTTCACAATTCTAGAGTTTGTTTTTGTTTTTTTCAGCGGCCGTTTGACTGAACACTAAATTCATGTTTTTCCCACGATCCTTTGACAAAATTAGCTTTTTCCTCGATCCTTTGACGAAATTAGCTTTTTTCCTTGATCCTTTGCCTAAACTCACATTTTCCCGCGTTCCTTTGCTGAAATTTATTATTTTTTTTTGCTATCTTTTGATGTAATTTGCGTTTTTTTGCAATCCTTTGATGAATTTTGAGTTTTTTTCCCGCGATCTGATGAAATTCATGTTTTCTGCGATCTTTTGACAAAATTTGTGTTTTATTTGCAATCCTTTGCGAAGAAATTAGCCATTTTTTCCTCGATCGATTGACGAAATTGATTTTTTTCGGCGATCATTTGTCGAAATTCGTGATATTTTTCTGTTGAACTGATGACCGATTTTTCATAATTTTCGGTAAATTCGTAACAGAATCACCCCTCAATTCGCCAATCGGTTGCGGACACTTGTCAACCGATCTTGAGAAAAAAATAATGAAATTTGTCTATCGGGCGCATGGAAAATTCTTGAATTTCAACGCTTTCGTGGTAAAAAAAAAAAAAAAAAACGCAAAATGTGTCAATCAATCGCGCGAAAATATCGGGAAATTTGCAAGGCGCTCGTGGGAGTTGATCGTAATTTCAAAATCCAAAATTTTCAGGAAAATGGTGAGATTTTTTTGGACGGGAGTCTCCCGCCCACGATATTATTTTGGGCGGGACTTCAAAATTTTGGGCACGTATCCCGCCATCCCGCCCTGAAATTGAAGCCCTGTTAAGTAATAAAACATGTAACTAAGTCATCATTGTCCTTTTTAATTTAATAAAGCAGTAAAAATGAAAGAAAAAGGTGGGATCAAAGGTCAGTGTAAACCCGATAAAATAGTTGGCATGGCCCTTTTAAAATTTACCTGACACAATGTGCAATACTGACTACAAATCACTAGCAGCTCCACATGTGTTATTCCAGTATTAATGTCTTCATTATATAGAAATTGGATTATTTATTAAATTCTAAATCAATTAAATGTCATTAAAACTAATTAAAATGTGCTTAAAAATGTGTAGTTCATAATTAAAATGCTTCACTGTATAAAAGCCAATTTCGGCCAAAAAAAGCCAGTTAAAACCAATAAGAGCCACCAGCGTGGCTTTTTTTAATTTTAGCCACCTTTTTTGCAACCCTGTTGATAATAGACATCAAAACAGACAATTTTTGTCCAGGAAACCGTAATTGAAATCAACTTATTCAGTCAGAAATATAGTGTACTATCTCACCTCCCTTGAGGTCAAACTTGAATTTTCGTTTGTTACTTTAACACTAATGAAGACATCATGACCTATAATTTCAACAAACTGGCTTTGATTTCTGTGAAATATGATATCATGATGAGAAGTGCTGGAAATTACCACCATTCATATCTAAACAAGTATGAGCTAGACATTCTGTTATTCAGAATGCAGTTGAAGGCATTAATACTGTGTTACTAACCAAAATTCAGTCATTTTGAATGATATCATACATTTAATACAAGCAAAATTAATATGAAACAAATCTCTAAAATATCGTCATTATTGATAAAGTTGTGAACGAAATTCTGTTTCCACTTGTAGTTACACGCGCAGTATTTTTGATTGAATGTATTATATTTTTGATGGAAAAAATGGATTGAAATGCTTCTTGTTAAAAAAAAATTGTCTTGACCATATTATCTCTGTTAAAAGTTTGTTGCAAGATTTTGGGAACATAGGGACAATCTGTATGTTTACAATCTCTGAAATAGAAAATGATTGCAAACTCCAGATACTGATCCTGATCTAAGATGCATAATAAAACTTCTTCGGTAAATCAAAGGGAATAGAAAAGTTATTCTTGCTGAGTTGCCACCATTTGAATAGATTATATTATTTATTTATTTTTAATTTAGTCTCTTCCTGACAAATAAACAGTATATGACCCTGTAAAGTTTTGTGTCCAATTTTTCCCATAATTTCTCTTTGATTTTAAAATGTTCCTTTTAGAATTTAAGAAAATATTAATTTGTTTTTAATTCATAGAATCCATGAAATTTAAAATTTTATTAATTAAAAAAGTTTTATAACTATCCTCTCCTTAAATAACTCAAAGTAGATTTTTTTCAGTTACATAAAGTTTACTTGTAAAAAGCTCCTTGTTTATCAAACGTATTTATAAATGGAAAATTATATAAATGATAATTTACAATAATAAATTTATTTCTTATTAAAAAAATATTTTTCTACACACATAACTTGTATCTAAATTGTTTCTTAGCTTATGAGTACTGATCATACTTCTTATAGGGCAATAAGTATAATTATTTAAGAAAATTGTGGAATATCAGTAAAATTAAAGTTTTTCTTTTTCTTTGCTCAACAAAATTTTATCAAATATAAAATTACATCTATTATAAGGCTTTTTATAAAAAATTAAAATAAGTTAACAAAGAATATAATCATACTTAGATAAGCTCAGGTTACTCCATTGCTGCCATAAAACAATGATAGTTTTAGCCTCAGAGGCAGCCATTTTGAAATTTTTAATATGGTTCCAATTCATTTGCTAATTTAGACAGTAATTAAACAAATTAATAGAAAAATAGAAAAGAATACCTGTCATATTTGTTTCTATTTTTTATATAATTTAAATAAACTTTATTAAGGTCCAATTTGAAAAATTTAAGATAAAAATATTCCTTATGGATAAATACTTTTTTGTCTGTAAGTTATTTACTAAAAAAAAAAAAAGATTGAATCAGAAAATGTGAGCTTGATTACACAAGTTAAAGCAAATATGTGAAAAAATGCATTCAAAATGCCTTAGACTAAAAATTTAAAATCTGCTCAATTTAATAGAAAGTAAATTAGTATTCATCTACAGTTATAAAAAAAAGGGAGAAGCTGGAGGGAAAGCAAGTTAGAATGCGTATAGGTGTAAATCAGCTGGATAATAGAGGCTGAAAATAAGTTTTTAAAAAAATTCTAAATGTCATGACAAGGCATATTATATATAGGTTATACCCATGTAAATATCATTAGTGTATTTTTATTTTTTACACATTAGCAAGTAGCGCATAATATAATTAAATGTTACAAATTTTAAATGTTCGATTCAATATATTTTTTTTCCACCCCCAAGTCAATTGAAAAATATGAGACTAAACTTAAATATAATCATGAATGCCTTAGTATGGTATTCATACCTTTTCATGATACAAACAACAAACAAACATACTTACTGGTGGCGGTTTTATTTTACAAATTCCGGTTTTTTCTGCAACTGGCCTGATTTTAGCTATATATGCAAGTGGATCTTTAAATTCTTCTGTAGTAGGTTCAAAAACAGGGGCCTCGGGTGGAGGTGTAAAATCGTAGTCAACAGCATTCATTTCACAGGATTAAGAAATAAATAAAATGTAAACACACAAATCAACATACTTAAACAAAATATTACTGTTAATTATACGGAGCTGTCCATTGCTTTAAACAATTCACAGTTTACATAAAACAAACGACTCATATGTTTCTCCCAAAAAGCCAGAAAAATGTATCGAGAATTATTAAGAAGGTATGACAATAACATTGCCAGATACAAGAGTATTTGTTTAAGTCTGTCAGACAGGTGGCACTGTAAACATTGATTTTAGTGCAGCCACTAAAATAAAACACAAAAAAAGTAAAATAAATTATCTCATATTTCAGAATAATCTGCAGCATCAGCAGTTCACACACGTGACTTTTACCGGAGAATAATGAAAGAAGCTGTAGGACACACAAATAGAAAAAGCATTGATAAAGGTAGCGATAGCTGTCCTACAGCAGCCGCAAAAACCTATTCGTGACGTCACCTTGTACAGCTCTCGGCTGTTGTTGTTGTTGTTGTTGTTGTCGGAGCCTAGGCTCGTACATGGGGTTTTTAGCTACACTAGCGGCTTTACACCCCTATTGCTCCATGGTTTCTTCTTGAACTTTGTCAGCATTGCTTTTTTTTTCTTCTTCTTCAGAACCTGGTGCTTCCAAGCAGAAAAGAGACTAGGTACTTATAAGACGTGGTTTTACCCGCTACAGCTAAGTCACAGATGTTATGGAAGGTCGCATTATTTGTAGTCAGACCTAAGCGGTCATACAATGGACTTTACCCAAGAATGGCAACAGCCACGCCTGTGCGGGGAAAAACCCTCCGAAAAAGACTGTTTACTGGACGAAGGGAGAGCAGTGTTAAAATATTCTTCACCCCTATTGGTGTTTTTCTTCTGCTTACCCGCAGCTGACGTCACATGGGTAAAGTCCATTGAGATCGTTCTTTGTTGAATTTCCGGCACTCCAAAAGGTACTGCTCCGTAGTTTCCGGCACTTGACATTCTGGACAGAGAGGTGAATTTGAAAGACCGAAACGGTATAGAAGTGCTAAAGTTGGCAGCGTCCGGGTTTGAGTCCTAGCCAGAAGCACTTCCCCTTTCCGGGGAGGCTTCAGTTCCTGGAAATCCCAACTTCTCTTTGTGAGATGGGGGAAATCTGTTATGTAATTACTATTTAACCAGTTCTCTTTATCTTTTCCCCAACGTTGTTTACGAAGGTGGGTTATGGTGTCTTCTGGTGAAACCAGTTTAATAGTGTTACGGGATCGGCATTATTTATTTTTGTTCAAAATCACGCGATCAGAGATGAAAAATGTAAAGAAAAACAATTGACTTGAAATGACATTTATTATTTTGTTTTTGCGCGTTCACATGTTATTGTCGCTGCTTAAAAAAGAAAAAGGGACAAGTTTTGATGTATTCTGTGGCAACTTCCTATATTTTTGTAGATTCAAGTGAGAAAGAAAATAAATGCTGGTAGCTTGTTTTTTATGAGTTATTATTACTAAGTTTTGAAGTTATCTCACCGTAGGAGTTGTTCCATAAATAGTACAACTATACGAGCACAAAGGTGCTAATGTGAGTATGGTTTAAGTTTAAAATTTAAAGTTCAGTAAAAGTCTTTCATTCGTAGAATTTAAAAGTAAATATAAATCTGCTTTGCGTGGTACGTTTTGTGGATTTGTTACAGTAGTGGCATCCGCGACAGGACCTGAGTTTAAACAAGGTTATCTATTACACGTAGTTTAAAAGGTGTTAATAAAAAATTAAATGAAATAAAGATTTTCCACGATGTTTAAGTTGGTTAAAGGTTTTAAAAAGGAAGATTTGATCTTCGTAGCCGAGCAATTAGGTGAAATAGCAGCACCAACGGCTTCACTTGTGGCACTTAAAGATTTAATTTTGAATTGTAAGGCATATAAAGATGATCCTGAATTTGTACAGAGCGTTTTAGAAAATGCCGTTTCAGAAAGAAAGGAAAGGGAAAAATTAGAGAGACAATCAAAGGAAAAAGCTGAAGCATTGAATATGGAAAAAAAAATTAGAAATACAAGCGAAGGAAAAAGCTGAAGCATTGAATATGGAATTACAAGCAAAGGAAAAAACTGAAGCATTGAATATGGAATTACAAGCAAAGATTGAAGGCGAAAAGTTAAAATTGGCGCACGAGTTAGAATTGGCAAAACTTCAGTCAGTAGTAAACAGCCAAGGTGGAGCTCTTAATCCAATTATCGATAGTTATGCAATGAGAAGAAAGTTTACGCTGCCCAAATTAGAATTCAGAAAGTTTGGCGGTGAAATAATAGACTGGTTACCGTTTTGGTGTCAGTTTAGACAAATTGATGAAGATAGCACCAGAAGATAAATTTCAGTACTTGGTGCAAGCGACAGTTGCCGGCTCCCGAGCAAGAGAAGTGGTAGGGAGTTTCCCGCCAAGTGGCACTAATTACGCCAAGGCAATTGAGAGTTTAAAAACACGTTTTGGTAGAGAAGATATATTGGTAGAAGTCTACGTGAGTGAACTGCTCAAATTAATAATATCAGTACAAACGAAGGGAAAATTCTCGTTGACATCGTTATATGATAAATTGGAATTATATTTATGAGCCTTAGATGCATTAGGTGTCACAACTGACAAATGTGCATCAATTTTATATCCATTAGTTGAGTCCTGTTTTCCAGCAGAATTTCTAAAAGCGTGGAATCGCACGAACATATCGTCTGAGAAAACTGAGGTACAGGACAGATTAAATAGTCTGATGCAGTTTTTGCGAACTGAAGTAGAAGGTGAAGAAAGGGTGTCACTCGCCGTAGCTGGTTTTGGATTAGCTAAAAGTGAAGACCGTAAATACGTCGCAAAAAGGAATCACCATAATTTTGAACATAAAACCGGTAAAACTTCGACAGCGGCAGGTCTGTTAACTACCTCTTCCGTAACAGAGAAAAAAGGAGTCTGCATTTTTTGCCAGGGAAGACATGCAAGTTCGGAATGCTTTTCTGCGAGAAAATTAAACTTAGCGGAAATACAAAAAATCGCCAAGGAGAAGAGATGCTGCTTCATATGTTTAGTACCAAAACATACCGCTAAAAGATGCCGAGCGATGGTGAAATGTATTATTTGTAATAAGCGGCATGTGCCATTACTATGCGATCAACGTAAGTCATCCGATAAAGATACTCAAGAGGGAGCTGAGGAGAAGTCTAAAAGAGATGAAGTGAATATGACAAATATTAGTAAGAAGAGCGCCAAAGTGTTCTTGCAGACCTTGAAGGTGAAGCTAGTTTCTGAAAGTAAACAGAAGATTGTTCGTTTATTGTTAGATTCAGCATCACAGAAATCGTATATATTAAAAAGTGTGGCGGAAGAAATGAATTACAAGCCTATTTGGCAAGAAAAGATAATACATTCTCTGTTTGGCGACATTACTACTCAAGAATGCCAACACAACTGTTACAAAATAAGAGTTAGAGATTTGAGCGAAGAATTCAGGTGTAATTTCGAAGTACGAGATCAAGTTAGCATATGCGGAGATATTCAACCCGTTACACAGGGGCCATGGTTACAAGAATTAAAGGAAAGTGGCATCATGTTAAGTGATGTGAGTCAATGTTGTGGTAGTATAGAAGTTTTAATTGGAGCTGATGTTATGGGAAAATGTTAACTGGTAAAAGAAAAATATTGTCTTCTGGTTTAGTTGCAGTGGAAACATATCTTGGATGGGCATTAATGGGAAAAGCACCATGTGAAAAGCCATATTCATCCGAAAACTTGGCGATGACAGTAACATCAATGTTTGTAAAAGAAGCTGATATCTCAAACCTATCGAGACTTGACTTAATCAGAATTACAGATCCCATAGAGAAGAAGTCAAGAGAAGAGATAGATCGCCAAACTAAGGAGAATTTCTTCGAAACAGTAAAAATAAACGATGAAAATCGGTATCAGATTTGTCTTCCTTGGGCTGATGACATAACAACACTGCCAAATAACTTTAAGTTGGCGATGAAACGTTTGGAAGGCATCACCTAAAAGTTAATCGCCAAGAACATGTTTCAACAATACGAGAATGTTTTTAATGATTGGATTAACGAAGGTATTATAGAGGAAGTTATTTCTTACGAAACGAAATCTTATGGCAATTACTTGCCGCATCATCCAGTCATAAAAAAGAGTAGTACTACAACCCCGATCCGTCCTGTATTTGATGCGTCAGCAAGATTAGCAAATTATCCATCTCTGAATCAATGCCTACAATGTGGACCCAACTTGATCGAGCTCATTCCAGATGTTCTTCTACGCTTTCGAGAAAGAAAACTTTGTGTAATTGCAGATATTAGGAAAGCTTTTTTACAGATCAGCATTTGTGAGAAAGATAGAAATTTCCTACGTTTTTTGTGGTGGAAGGACTTAAAGGAAAAGAAATTAATGACATTCAGGCATACCCGAGTAGTATTCGGTGTGAAATGCAGTCCATTTCTTCTTTCATCTGTCATTGAATATCACATCCGAAGGTCTCCAGATTTCTCTGAAAGTTTTAAAGATAGATTGTTGCACAGTTTTTATGTGGATAATGTCGTAACCAGTGTAAATAGCGAAGAAGAATTGAAACATTTCATCGAAGATGCGAGGATGCTCATGGCAAAAGGCAGTTTTGATCTAAGACAGTGGGAGTACACAGGTGATCGCCAAGAAACGCCAAACACGAATGAAACTAAGGTCTTAGGACTTGTTTGGAATAAGGAATCCGACATGTTGAAAATCAACCTAAGTTGGCTACAAGATTTTGACACAGAAAAGATCACCAAACGCAGTATGTTGTCAGCTGTGCATAAAATATTTGATCCCTTTGGTTTTACGTCGCCAGTCATGATTTGTCCGAAAATAATGTTGCAAAAAACCTGGAAATTAGGTTTTAAATGGGATGAAGAAATAACTGGTGAGTTACGTAAAGAATTTTTACTATGGTTTCAAGAACTAACAGTTTTGAAGGATATAGAGATCTCAAGATACATGAAAATGACTCCAGGAAACATAGAAGCGTGTGCACTTCACACATTTGTAGATGGAAGTAAAGATGCTTACGCAACAGTTATATTCCTTAGAATAGAAATTGGAAGCCAAGTCGAGTTAGTTTTTTTAGCAGCCAAATCAAGAGTTGCACCTTTGAAGAACGTCACAATACCAAGAACGGAATTATTGGCGGCAACTATGGGAACTCGTTTGGCGCAAACTATCGTAGATGCCCTCGGTTGGGAAAAGATGAAGAGATATTATTGGAGCGATTCATCTACAGTTCTCGCTTGGATATCCAGAGATGTCAATTGGTCAGTATTTGTGCGAAATCGAGTTCTAGAGATCAGAAGATTAAGCAGTCCTTCATCATGGATCTATGTGCCAAGTGATAAAAATCCTGCAGATTTGCCAACTCGTGGATGTAAAGCGAGACAGCTGGTTGCCAGGAGATGGTGGGAGGGTCCAGCTTAGTTGAGAGATTCAGCAGAGTTTGAAAAATATACGAACTCTAGTGATCAAGACTATGACGAAGATGAAATTCGGAAGGAACGAATAAAGTCAGTTTCCATGATAAAGAGTTCTGATGTTAAACAAGATGGTTGGTATTACAGATATTTCTCGAGTTATGTAAAAATCATACGGATGGTCGCATGGATATTACGTTTTAGGCATAACTGCAGAAGTACCGAAGTGAAAAGAGGAGGAGACCTGACGTCATCTGAATTTAAAGAAGCTGAATTAAAGACTCTACGTATGATTCAGAAAGAAGCGTTTTTTCCCGAGAATGATAACACATTGAGAACTTTACAAACATGGAAAGATGAACAAGATATAATTCGACTGGAGACTAAAATAACGTACAGGAAAGACAATGAAGATTTTCTGAAACCTATAGTCCTGCCAGCAAAACATGAAGTTGTAAAACGACTCATATATCATGTACATGTAAAACATTGTCACGCTGGATTACAGATTCTACTTAATTTATTGAGAGAAAAATACTGGATACTTAATGGTCGTAGAAATGTAAAACAAGTGTTAGCACAGTGTGTTGTCTGCAAACGCTTCAGTGGGAAGAGTTTATGGAGAGATAGTGCGCCTCTACCGGAAAATAGAATAAAGGATGCTAACGTGTTTCAGATCAAAAGTGTAGACATGGCGGGTCCGTTATACTTGAAGAAAATTGAGAAATCTTGGATATTGATATTTTCCTGCGTAATATACAGAGCAGTGCATTTAGAGCTAGTGACCACTGCTTCGACTGAGGCATTTTTGATGGGACTCAGACGATTCGTAGCACGGAGAGGAAGGTGCGCTGTCATTTATTCTGACAACGGCACAAACTTCACTGGATCAGCTAATTTATTGAAAAGCCTAGATTGGTCACGAATACAAAAATACAGTTCTGTTAATGCTATTGATTGGAAATTTAACCCACCAACCGCAGCGTGGTGGGGTGGCTTTTGGGAAAGGCTTATCAGAATAATAAAAGATCTTCTCAAAAGAGTATTAGGTCATGCTTACCTCACTTATGAAGAAATGAACACAATTTTGACAGATGTGGAAAGTGTAATAAATGCAAGACCGCTAACATACCTTTCGGAAGACGCAACTGTGAAACCTATCTCCCCATCTATGTTTCTGCAGAGTATAGAAGAATGCAATCTTTCAGACCTGGATGTTGTGGAACAAAAATCATTAAGCAAGAGATTGAAGTATCGGCAGTCATTACAAAAAGAATTGAAGGATCGCTTCAGGTCCGAATATTTAGGTGCATTAATTGAAAGAGCAAGGAACAAACACCAAGAGCAAATTATAGCTGTAGGTGATGTTGTATTGATCGGATCTGATAATAAAAAGAGAACTGATTGGCCTTTAGGTCGAATTACAGAACTTATACCTGGTAGAGACAAGAAAATTCGACTCGTAAGAGTTCAAACATCACAACATGAGCTTTTACGACCTATACAAAGAATATATCCACTAGAGATAGCTTCGTCTACTGACTGTCCGAAACCAAAGATTTCTCACAATCCAGTGAAAATACTTAACAAAGCTACAATTTTGGATGTATCCTCAAGCAAGGAATCTCCTAGACACAGCAGGGCTTGAAGGATACTGAAAATTCCTGAAAGACTGAATTTATAGCAAGTGACTTTGTCAATTTCTCTACGTTTAAAATTAGTTCTGATTATACAAGGTAATCAGAAGGTGGGAGGATGTTATGGGATCGGCATTATTTATTTTTGTTCAAAATCACGCGATCAGAGATGAAAAATGTAAAGAAAAACAATTGACTTGAAATGACATTTATTATTTTGTTTTTGCGCGTTCACATGTTATTGTCGCTGCTTAAAAAAGAAAAAGGGACAAGTTTTGATGTATTCTGTGGCAACTTCCTATATTTTTGTAGATTCAAGTGAGAAAGAAAATAAATACTGGTAGCTTGTTTTTTATGAGTTATTATTACTAAGTTTTGAAGTTATCTCACCGTAGAAGTTGTTCCATAAATAGTACAACTATACGAGCACAAAGGTGCTAATGTGAGTATGGTTTAAGTTTAAAATTTAAAGTTTAGTAAAAGTCTTTCATTCGTAGAATTTAAAAGTAAATATAAATCTGCTTTGCGTGGTACGTTTTGTGGATTTGTTACAAATAGTTTATTTTCTAGCTGGCGGGCGAATCTGTCTGCCAGTTCGTTGCCCCGTATTCCACTGTGACGTGACCGGGTGCCCAAATTACTTCTACGGCCTCCAGCTGTGAGCTCGCTTGAGCTAAAGCCTCGTTCAAGAAGAGAATAACCTTTGGAGATTTATGACTTACGGCTGAGAGGGCTGTGATCACTGAGAAACTGTCGGAGAGAAAGATTAATTTACCGCCATTAGGCGCGTACTGTGAAGCTTTCCATAAGGCGAGAGCTTCAGCCGTAAATACTGAATTTATGTGGTTCACTTCCCAGAATTGCCCGTTACCCTCTGTAAGATCGTAATATCCTATGCTGGTCCTAGAGATATTTTTTGAGGCATCCGTCGCAATAATATGCCATCCATCCCAAGATTCTAAGGACTGTGCAAATAATTGTTGGATAGCCTCAGGAGCTAGCGATTTGTCCTGGAAGGGGTACCTATTAAGGTGATAACTAACTTTATGATTGCTAGGGATCTCAGGGATATGGGTCCACTTTATAACATCTGTCGTAGTAATATTGAGCTGATTCAATAATGTCCGGACCTCTATGCCGAAGATAGACCAGCCCTCACTCAGCTGGGTTTCCAATGGCGACATCTTGCCAAGAGACAATTGCCTAATTATGAAAATTTTGCGCTGCAAATCGTGAAAGTCCTGAATAGCGGAAGTCCTGGTGATCCTCCTCAAGATGGGGATCGGGGTCCATTTTGGGAGACCTGACGCAGCTCGCAAAGCTCCGTGAAGAAGTGGTTCAAGTTTCTTGCGAGTAGTATGACAAACTACACTGTTAAAAATATCATGAAAAATTACCTCTGTTTTTAAAGGCTATCTATTTTCTGACCAATGAGAACGCTCCGTAGGTATTTATGTAGCGTTCTCATTGGTCAGAAAATAAATAGCCTTTAAAAACAGAGGTAATTTTCCACGATATTTTTAACAGTGTAGTGAGTGCAAGGGGCACCCGTAATGTAAAGTGCTAATTACCGCTGATTGGCCAATACGTAGGAGATCCTTAGTGGCAATACCCCTTTTGGGGCTTGTTAAATAATTGAATACGTTAAGCTTACGAAGGGTTTTCTGATGAATCTCTGCAATGTGAGAGTTCCAGGACAAATTATTAGAGATCTTAAGACCTAAAATCTCGATGGAGTCGGCCCAGGGAACTGGATGCCCTCCAATGGTCACAATGTCGTCTGGTTTAAATTTCTTGTTAGACAGATGCATTATCGCGCTTTTCGATGCATTAAATTGCAAGTTTCAATACCTCCCCATGCTGCCACGTTCCGAAGAGTATTCTGAATTCTCAGCAGGACATCTTCGTATACAGAGCCCGAGGCGTAGACATACGTGTCGTCGTCATAAACTATACCATCCACTCCTGGTTCTAGCGCTTCGAAAAAGTCTCTCATGTAAAATGAGAATTCTAACGGAGAGAGGACGCATCCCTGGGACACGCCAACTTCCAATTCCAATGGCTGCGGGTCCGAGAGAGCCCCCCCTCCAACGAACTTGAAAAGTGCGACTTACATTGAAAGAATGTAGCCATTTCGTTAAGTGTCCATCGACACCTGCTTCCAATAACTTCAGGGCCAGGCTATCATGCTCCACCGAGTCATAAGCACCCGAAATGTCCAGGACTACCAAAAGCACGTAGAGTTTATCCTTTCTTGCTCTGTGGAGATCACTAAGAAGTTTCGCTAACGCAGTTGTACAGTCCCGGAACGGGAGAAAACCAAAATGATTTTGATGAAACGGTTGATTTGCTAAAATCCAAGAGGAAAGGCGCTCTATGAGGATCCGCTCAAAGACTTTACCAACAGAAGAGGTGAGGGAAATCGGTCTATAGGACTCCATCTGTTTTGCATTTTTTCCAGGCTTTAATACTGGGACAATTATTGTTTCTCGCCATTGATGAGGGATCTCTACTTCTTCCCAGATCACATTAAATATTCGCAAAAGTTGCTCTAATCCGCACTCATCCAAGATTCGCAAAAAGCGAAGAGGGATGCCATCCTTTCCTGGGGTTTTCAATTTGGAATTTTTTATAGCTTTCTCTAGTTCGTCTTTCTGCAACGGCCGGCGAATATTAAAACCAATATTTGAGCTGAAGTCAAGAGGGATCCGTTTTCCTGGGGCACGACTGTAAAACCGTGCAAAAGCATTCGCTTCTGCAACAGAGTTCAGAGGGAAGTGTGACGAGATTTGAAGCATGTTATGAGAGTCTGGGGGAGGGAGTGTCTGTTTTGAAGATTTTTGAGAATTCGATATATGCTTCCAGAGTTCGAATTGTTCTTGCAAACGTTACCCCAATAAATGCGACGGGTCTCTCTAATTTGCCTTTTTAAACAGGCACTCAATTTCTTGTATTTTAACCACATAGTGGGAGAGAGGAGGCGCTTTGCTAAACGCAAATACTTTCTCTTTTGCCTCAGCAGGTACCTTAACCTACTGTCTCACCAATCGGCTCCTGTGCGACTGTGTACGATTGTAACTCTTCTTCCAGCCTTCAATACCGACACGCTAGCGTCATGGAAATCAGAGTAATTGGCTGTTGGTGACGCACTAAACCATTTTTCTGAAGACAGGGCGATACTGTGCCAGTCGTACCTGGACCGAGCAGTACCCTGATCCCACTCAGAAGAAAAAGATAGAGAAACTGGCGAGTGATCACTATCGAAAGTATCCGGAGAAACAAAAATACGAATATCTCCGAAAATATCAGGGGATGAAAAAGAGAGATCGATAAGAGAAGCAGCCCCGAGACTAAGGCGGGTTGGAATGAACGTGTTAAGAATACAAATATTATTATCCCTAACCCAGTCTGCAATGATGTTCCCAGAGGGGGAGTCCCAAGAAGTACCCCAGAGGGAGTGATGGGCGTTAAAATCTCCGACAATGAGAAATGGAGGAGAACTAAAGTGAGATAAACAATGGAGCCAGCTTTCCTCCACGATCCCACGGGGACTATAGATGTTGAAAACTTGAAGCTTTCTCGCCCGAGATAGCTGCACCTCGATTCCGAGGCAGTCCACACTTGGAGAGCTGAAAGGAATGTGAATCCGTGCTGAGGGGAACCTGGTGCTGACGGCAGAGAGAAGCCCACCGCCTGCCCCAATGATCCTATCTTGCCTATAGATAACTTTGCCAGTGATAGAGAAAGTGATATTCGGTTTTAAAAACGTTTCTTGCAACACAAGAATGTGAGCACCACTGAGAAGGTCTTATCCTTGAGCCAGGCTTCGTTTGCTCTCGCTCCGCGTATATTCCAATGAACTAAAGTAACCATGGAAAAAGAGAAAAACACTGGAAAAAAGGAAGTACAAGTAGGAAAAGGATAAGACTTTTTTTTTAAGTTTTTCCTACCGGTGTGGAATGTATGAAGTTTGTGTACTGTCCTTAGAAATATCCGGGTTTATTGGACAATTCGTTAAATGAGATGTCAGGCCATTGGGACCAAAATTCTGATCCGTCATCATTTGCAAATTGGGCTGGGTAGCTATAATGTTTTCTGTTTTCTTTATTTTTCTAGCTGGGCTGTTAGATTGTTCTGTGAGAGGTTTGTCTTCATACCCTTTTGGGGTGTGAGGTTGTTGGATACACTGCGCCATATTTTGTATTGTGGTAATTATTTTTTTACAGTTTTCCTCTTGGTCTTTTCGAGCTTTTTCTATCGAGTCCTTTAGGGAAACAAGAACATCAATCATTTTTGTAAGTGTACTTTCCAAATATTTCGAAGATTCGGTATTTGAGGAGTGATAACTATCTTTTGTCTGTTTGGCCGCAATTGTTGCATAATTTGTCCGTTCATCCTTGTTTTTATATTTCCTCATGGCTTCAGTTATTGCTAGGTGATGGGTACTCTTAAATTCTTGTATCTTCATTTCCGCTATATATCTAGGGCATGCTTTATCCCCGGTACTGTGAGCGCCAGAGCATGAGGCGCAGGACTTTCCCCCCTCTTTGCAGGCTCCCTCATGAGAAGAGCCACACTGACGGCAGAGCTTTCCTTTCTTACAATTCTTCGTTCCGTGATTATAAGCCCAGCAATTTTGACAGCACCTAGGTCTGTCTATAAATAATGAAATTTTATGCCGTTGGTACCATAATTTTATTTCACTGGGAAGGGATGTTCCTAATTTTGTAACAAGGACTGTTTTAATAGGAATAGTTTGACCATTTATGTATTTGATAAATCTGCGCACCTCCCAACAGGAAATGCCAGCTTCGTAAAGGTCTTCTGCAATTTCCTTACAAGAAACGTCTTCGGGTATGTCATGTAGCAAAAATCTGGTCGTTATACACTCAGGTTGGAGCACTGGCGTCACAGGGATGTCACCAAGTGCCTGGATACTTATAATTTGCTGGGCTGTTTCAGCCGACTTCGTGACAAAAAGTAATTTTCCTTGGCGAGTGAAACGTAAAGTTTCAATATTCGCATGGCCTGGAATAATTTTCTTTATTTCTTCTTTTAATCTTCGTGGATGCACACTAGGAATAACTCCCGAGTTAGCTACTAAGAAAATAGTTATATCCTCCGCTCTGTCGTATTCCAAAAGTTGAATAACTTCCCGTGGGGAAAACGTAGTTTTATAAACATGACAATTATCCGACTGTATCCCAAAATCTGACCCCCCCCCCCCCCCCGAATTTGGAGGGCATGCCAACATGTCGACATTATTTGCCACATCATTTCCATGATGGGTAAAAGTCGAATCCTTAAGCACGTGGCCCATTGGCCAGTATCAAAATATCACTTAAAGCCAAGACCTCGAAAATATCTAACTAAAAACACCTAAAATATGAAAAATAACTCACCCAGACTGCTCTCCGGAGAAAAGATACTAAAAATTTACCTTTACCAATACAAACTGAACTATACGCAAACCGCGAGCAAACCCAACAAACGAATTCGAAAAACAAACCCTGGAAATCGGCTATCCCTGTAATACTTAAAAAAGTTCTAAAATATTGTATACTAGCGTCTCGGTGTAGCTCCGCTCCCTATGGAGATCGTAGTGACTGGATTCAACTAAGTCCAATCGAAGCTAGATTTGGCGAAGCATAAATGTTATATCGAAAACAATTTACTAGAAATTTTGAACACAGATAGAACCTGAATAGTGATGATGCTTATTATATATTCCGATTTCGAAAACTTCAACTTGTGGATTCCAAAGGGTTTCGCCTCCCTCCCCTCCTCACGGAAAAATAACATTTTTGATAATGTGTCTTCTAATTGTCATAAATACTTGCATTTTGTAGGCAGGCACATTCTGAATAGAATCATACTTAAATTTGAAAAAAATCTAAAAAACTATATATACCTTTGTTTCAGAATTAAAACAGTCATAGACACTAGAAATTTTGAATGAACAAATAACCTTAATAGTGATATGAAAATACTCCAATTGAAATTTTAATGAGTGGGGTCCAAAGAATGTCCCCCCCCCCCCCTGATAAAAAAAGTAACACTTTTGTTTATGACCCTTCAAATTTTCTTAGCATATATACTATTAAGGATTTACCTGCATACAAAATTTAAAATACCTTTGATTATTCGAAGTCATGCCACCAAAACATTTTTTTTAATCAAAGAGGAGGGGGGGGGGGGCGGTGTTAGATTATCTTCTCTTAAAGTTTTCAATAAAGTAACACTTAAACAGGATTACTATTCAAAATGTACCAGCCTGCAAAATTCAGGTATCAATGTCAATCTAAAGAATAAAATTGCATTTTTGGGGATGAGGGGGATTTGATATCCAAGAGCCTAAAATGCAGGCATGAAAGTGGGAAATAGGAAAAAAGGAGGAAAATCTTTTCGGTGCATATGATGGCGTCAAACTTTTAAAATTTAGACACATTTTAACAGTTATTTATGGGATAAAATTAAATATAATTGTACGTTGTTATTTTCTTTTCATAGCTTAGAAAGCATTAAAAACAAATTTAAACTTTTAAATCAAAAGTGTTGCATAAATAGAAGAAAATATTCTATTCCAAAAAGAACATTATGAAACTTCCTTTTTCTTTTAAAGTCTAAAAAACTTTCACTCTGGAGAGATACTTTAATCAAATTTATTTACACGACTTTCATATGATTATAATATAAACTTCCCTTTGATTTGATAGATCTTTTGCACAGCAATTCAGAAAAAAAAACTCCAAGGATTTTAGTTAGACAAAATGTCTGATTATTAAATTTTCAAGATCCCCCCCCCCCCCCCCACATTATATGCTTCCAATATTTTCTTTGCATTTTTGCATCAATCCAGAAAATGACCAAAATTATTTTTAAAAAGGTGGAATTCCACCTTTAGGAGGAACACTTTCATGCCTGAAAATGGTATCATTTTTAAGAAGTGTTTACTGTACCTTAATAGAAGAAATATGCGATTTTATTGAATTTTTATTTGTAGGTACCACGGTTCACATAATATTTTGAGAAAATTTTAGGAAAGAATTTTTCTAGTGTTTAATAATGCACAAGAAATTAAAATCCTATCTTCCAACCTACAAAGATCATGCCGCATACAATTGTTTTTGCTGTTTATCAAAAAACATGCTAATTTGCCCTGTTTTAAAAAGATTACCCAATTACGGAAGATTAAATTATAGCATTTTAACTATTTTTAACACAATCAACTGATTTATAAATAAATAATGAGAGTAGAATTGTAGTATAGAAATAGTAGAATGTGTAGAATTGTAGTAGTGAAAATTTGTGAGTATGAAATTATCGCTGTATTATCCGCAATCGCCATCTTCGCTCAAAAAAAACAACAACATCTAACCTAAACAGACTTTTTAACGACAGCGCGAGCGAGCGCTTGTGCTTCGTCTGAAATACTGCAACCTCAAAAATAACTAGCGCCAATTCCTCAGCCAAGAGGTAGGAGAAAAATCACCATAGGGAGCGGAGCTACACCGAGACGCTAGTATATTGTATCTCTTAAATGTGCAACGATGCTGATGAAATATGAAGATTGCAGCGATATCTGCAGGAAATTTTCTACAACTGCAAGATATTGCTAGTCTACGATCTGCGATCTGCTAGATCTGCGATCGACACTTGGGATTTTAGCAGTATCGTCGCACATTTAAGGGATACAAATTTTTAGAACTGTTTGGATAGCATATTTCCACACTAGGTATTCAAGACACTGTAATCTTTACTTTCATTCGACTTTCATTCCACAGACTTCTCATATCTTTCCTCTGAGGTATGTTCGCCTGCCATGTAAAAATTCCTGAAAGTGTTTAACGGAGACTAGGGAGGGTTGACGATAGGGGAGGCTTGATCCACTTCTCAGTTTTCAGAGTTCACAAGTGGCAAACAAAGCTACTGTAGGTTTGTTTGTTTGTTTTATTGAACTCATACATCAGACTTGTCACTTGTGTGCGTGGCACCAGGGTCCGCTTATAAGTCATCGTCGATATACAGGGACGAGTTAGCACAAGGAAATTTACAACACCAGAGAATTACATCCTGGGGGCTCCACAAAGAGTGTGCAACGGAACCGGCGGGATTCGAACCCGCCCGCTTTTTCAAGAAGGCTCACGTTTTCAGCACCAGCCTTGGCGAGTTGGCGAAAGCGAGAGCGTTCAGCCAGCTCTAACGCCAATCGTCGTCTTGTGTTTTGTTTTGAACCGAAATGGTGGAAGACGAACTAGCATATTTTAGTCCTACCTAAATTAAAGAAATATTTTCAGTTATGTGTTCTAGGTGAAAAGAAATCTTCTTCGAAAGAAATTGTATTACGAATTCTTATACTCTGTTTTATCGAAGGCCTTTATTACTTTTGATGATATAGACTAAAATTTTGATTATTTGAACTTCTCAAAAATCTAAATTTTCATTCAATTGAGCATTATTAATTCCATACCTCTTAAACAAAAACTCATTACCTTCATATATTTAGATATTTGATTACATATAAAGATGGATTTATGGGGATCATGAATTAATGCAGTTTCAGTGCATTTTGATGTATATAAACGCAGATTTTAAAAAATGCCTGTGGCAGAAAATTACTATATTTTCTGCGATGAACTTATATAATTAATTTAATACCAAATCATTCTGCAGAAACAGCCCCCAAAGTCGAGTGAAAATAGGCCAAACCAAGAAAGAAAAAAAAAACCTTTCACACCCCCAAACAGGATGCTTATAAATTGCCTTTTTAATGTGAGATGAAATTCTTAAGGGGAGGTGGGGTAGAAGGAAGATTGAATGACTATCTTTTGTTACTTCAAAGTAACAAATAAAATCATTAGAGAAAATTTTTAACTGTATATGATAGTGAGGGGCTATAGATTTAAATAGTTAAATTTATCAATTAACAAATAAAAAAAAACAAACCAAAAAATTAAAAACTTGGAATATTTAACTTTGGGGGGGTGGGGGGGGCGCAGAATTTGAATAATTGGTCTTTTACTTATAGTTACTTCATAGTAATAAATAGGACAGAAAATTTAAAAAACTGTAAAGAATTAAAAAAAAAAAATGAAACGTGCGCACAAAAGGTTAATCTTTATTATTATTTTAAAAATCTTTCATTCTATTTGTTTCCTTATCTTTTTTTATTATAAATTATTTATTTGTTATTTAAAAATCAACAGATAGAGCAAAACAGTAAACTTTATGCACTGTTATGGATAAGCGAAGGAATAGTTAACATTTCAGACGGAATTTTTACTAATCTTTTCTGTAAGGCAACAATGAATTTTAAATGGGCCAAAAATAGTGTGTGGAGGAGAGGAGGGATAGAAGAGAAAATTCGAAATGGGAGGTTGCCTCAGACGATTGAGCATTATTTTATTGCCACTTCAACTTAATAAATAGAGCAACATGTGTGCAGAATGACGAAATATAAAGTGTGTGTGGGGGGGGGAGGGGGGGGATTTCATTCGAGAGAAGAATTTACATGATTTATTCAAATATGACGAATTATTATTTTTAAATAATAAATAAAACAACTAAGGCAAAATAATATTTAAAAATATGGTAAAAATTTTGAAATAAAAAACTGAAGAATTTTAAAGATTTTTAATTTTATGCACTAGGGACAGACCAATGTCTTTTTCATAAAAACTCAAATAATGATAAAATTTTAACAATATTAAAATGTAATAGTAATTGATTTAATTCCATGCATCAACTTGCAATTATTTTAGCTGATAGATTTAATTGCAGGATACGGCTAAATAATTTATGCTTTATCGTTCAATCTAATTTAATTATAATAGAATTGATTTTAGTTTCGACTTCCTATTAACTTCTAATCGCAATTAAATTAATAACAATTAATTTTTAATGAATCATTTAACAGTGAAAATGTGTTTTATTAATGCAATCAACACGTCACATAATTATGCCGCTTAATAATAAAAAAAAAACTAAATTAATTCAGTAATAATACTAATAAAACTACGTTCAATTGTGTCATAAATACATGATCAATACAATTATATTTATTAAAGAAAATTTTTACGTCTGTTTTTAAAATACGTTCTCAATTTCTTCGAACATATAGCGAATTAATGAAATAAATGAATATTATAGAACTGAAAAAAAAAAAAAAAACTTATGTTTGAATTATATATATTTGTGAAATTAAAAGTTATTTTATTCCGAAAAAGATCTTTGTTTTAAGCAAGGTTCTAATTGCAAACCACGGTGAAATAACATTTCGTCTAGCTTTTTACATTTGCGGAAAAAACAAATGAAAAAAAGCACATCTCTTCCTCTCAGCAAAGGAATGGGGTTGCTGCTCGCTACGCGTACGACGTCACGAACAAAAAAGGGTGCGTAGCGTTGAATTCATCCCCGCGCCGCTAATTTACAAACCCTCAAGCTTTGAACACCCTTGGCGAAAGGGAAATGTTGCCAAATAATTTGGCGAGAAGAGATCAGTACGCGCATGCGCGTTTGGTAGGTGTCCAAAGTTAGAGGGTTTGTAAATTAGCATGCGCATGCGTGTATCATCGTAGGTGTAGGTAAGAGTAGCGGATGGGGACAGCTTAATGTTAAAGAAGCGCCTGCCTGCGTTATAGAAGAAGGGAGAAGGAAGTCTCGTAGGGATTTTTCTAAACCTAGTTTGAAGCAAAGGAAAAAAATAAGCTTTTGCAATACTTCTGGCGCCACATATCAAAAATATTTGAAAATAACATTAAAAAAGAAATCTTTAGATATTAATTTTCCCAGCATTGAAGTAAGAAGTATATAAATAAGTAAACAAATATCTACAACTTTTATTGTTAAAATTTAAAAGCAGTTCATCTTTTATGTCATAATAATGTTATTTAATATTTAACACATTACATATAAATCAATTTACAGGGATATGTATGTGGCATTTTAACAGCTTTAAGGCTATAGCAAATTAGTCACCAAGGGATGTAATAAAATTATTATTTCTTATCTTAAGCTAAATCTTTTAACTTCGCTGTCAGCCAAGGCTTTAGAAAACAATAAATATGATTTAACAAACATATACGTCTATAATTAAAATATACATAATTTTAAACTTGTTCCTTAAGTATAATTATGTATATGTAACGTATTATTATATATACTACATCAATGTGGCTTTACATATATATATATATATATAAGATTTAAAAGCTATAACAATTTGTTTTCTCTATATTCTTAATTTAAAATGTTTCTTTATTTTATAATAAAAAAATATTATGAGAGCATCTCAAAATATTTTTAACATTAGAATATTAAAAAATATAATGCATTCTCTTCAAGTATTAACATCTTAATTTATAATAATAACAGTGGGAGAAAAATAAAATATAAAACACATGGATAAGTACCAAGTACAAATGAACATCAACACGAACAAAACAACTTGCCGAAGCCGGCTAGGGATTTTTTGATTTTTCCCCCATAGCTTTACACAGTGGAAGTTTTAACATTGTTGCATTAAGCTGTCCCTATCCGCTACTGTAGGTAAGTGGTGTTCAAAGCTTGAGGTTTTGTAAATGAGCAAGAAGCTAATATTTTGATATTAGAAATTTCTTTTAGCGTATTATCCTTTGGAAATATTGTTATATTAGCGAATAACCGTGGCAATTTTATAAACCAAAAGACTTCTATTTGATATGTAATGATTTTTTTTTTTTTTATATATATATATAAGTATATATTTTGTATTTAAATGTAGTTTTATTAAAGTTTCGTAAATAGTTGAAGGAATTTAAGTGGTAGCATGTGTATTTTTATAAATTATTGCTTTGAAGCAAAATTATTATTATTATTTTAGGTTTTTGTTAATGTTACAAATGATACTATTTTAGTAAACATGTATAATTAGCTATTTTCCGTTTCTCTGTCCCTGCTTTAGGGTACTTTAAAAAATCGGCGTTTATCTTTTGAATCAAACATTTATTCTTGTATTATATTTTGGTTTTCATTTTTTAAATATTAATATGTTTAAGGTGCTTTTATTTTTTAAATATGTATAAATGTGCTTAAGATGTTTTGATTTAAAATTCTTAAGATGTTGAGGCTTACATTTTGTCAATTCTTATAACTTTATCCTAAAATTTGATAAAAATGTAATGTAAACAAAAGAACTGTTTTGCTGTATCGTATTCCTTTTTTTAAATACCAAAAATTTATTCCAATATTTATATCACTTTAAAAGTATTTTTTCATAATTAGCAGTATGTGATAAATATTTACATGCTACAGTAGCATAATTATTTCTTTTTTTTTGTCTAATGGTTTCAAACAAGCATATTTACATTTCTTAGCTAATAAATAGTTATTCATTAGTAAAATAATATTTGCTTTTCAAAAACTAATTTCTGTATATGTATGCATGTACCCACTAGAATTTTTTTTTTCTTAGTTTGCTACATGCTTTAGCTGCTACAGTTGATCAAGGAAAGGCAACAAGGATGGTGCGAGTAGGTGTTAAGCTGGGTGATCTGTTCATCAGCAGCATTAGTTATTGCCACTAACATGACAACGGTCAGTGCAGAAAGGTGCAAAATTCAACTAATTTCCAGTACAGTTGCAGCATCGCTGGTTGCTTATTTTTGTGTTGGCCCGTTGGAATGCGTCTGGAAGGCTATAGATTAGAAAGAATAATCTTTAGTCTTTTAGATTCAAACTTGCAGGCTAAATCAAGTTTTATATGCTGCATGGAAGCTACTTCTTTTTGTTTTATTGCCTATCTTCATGAGAAGTAAGTAACTTATTGCTTTTTAGAAATTTTTAGAGCTCTTATGTATACTGTTTATATAAGAGTAAATTTAATTTATTTAATATTTTCTGATTTAAGACATTAATTTTTAAGGAAATTAATAATTATCAATTGTGTATAATCAGAACAATTGCGTAGATTAAAATAAAGACTTTAATATACTAAGATTATTGTTTGAGGAAGTACCATGCTTAAAATAAGCATAATAAAATGTAAAAAAAAAAATTAAGCACACTTTTATTAGTGTACTCAGATAGAATAGAATATTCTGAGCATTCCGGATTTGGGGTCTTATACTGTATTAATATCTGTAACTACTTTTTGAAATAATAAGATGTATGAGATCAAAGAAAGTTTTGGGATTGGCACATCCAACTAGTTTTTTATTTTCATTATACGAACGTCCTGATCCCCCGGCGTTGTCCAGTCTCATAATCATAAGCTTAAAATAAATCAGTGTTGAAGGATTTTATATTTTTACACAACAATCTGTCTAAACAAGCCGAATGATGGAGGTTGCACTGCCTTTGGCAGTGTAAACTCTCGAATGTGTATGATTTCAAGGGTCGATGCAGATTTTTATTCTTGGGGCCCATTTTGTGGAAAGTAGAAGTTATTTTTGTGAATTTTATTATATTTTTGTGAAAAATAACATTTTGTAACGAAAGTTGAAATCCAGTTACTAAAATTCGAACGAAGAATTTATGAACAAAAACATTCTTTAAATCCCTTTGCTAAAGTTTTTGTTTTTCGTGACGTGGTTTTATTTACAAATTACACATTTTAAAACAGTTTTTATGAAAAAGAATGTTACATAGAGGGTCTATTTCATTAAAAGGAATTTTGTGAAGGGGCCTGTTTATTAAGTTTATTTTTGTGAAGGGGCCCATTTTATTAAATTTATTTTTGTGAAGGAGCCCTAAATAGGCCCCAAATTTTGTCTGGATCGACCCCTGGATTTTAGGTACCGATGTCATATTCGTCCCATATTGGCGCGATTTTTTTCTGTTGCCAATATCATATAGGCAACAGGTACTTAACTTGCGCCAAAGTGTCGTTATTTTGCTTGATGTGGTAACCTGGATTATGTTGTTTATGCTGTTGATGTTTTCGCCAAATTGGCAACCGAAAAAAATCGCGCCAATATGGGGTGAATATGACATCTGTACCAAATTTTAAATTTTTAAATGAAAATCTATCCAAATAAACCTAGAGTTGTTGGCCCCGCTGCTTTTGGCAGCATGCACTAGGCCTACTACATATGCCCGGTCTCTTTTTAAATGTATTTTTAAATAAAAGACCGGCATAACTCGAGATAACTTTACATATATCTAAAAGCAATGCTGAATGATTTAAACAAAAAATTTTCCAAACGAACATAGTGTTGGGGGGCCCGACTGTCTCCGGTAGTGTAAACCCTTGAATTTGTAGGATTTTATATTTTTAAAGGAAAATATTTTCACACACTGATCGCCTGTTTACCGATATCACATAAATATACTAGAGGATTGAAGCGGCCGAAATTTTCTGACCCTGGTTCAAACCTTGCCAGAGATATGCTATCTTGACCCAGTGTAACAGCTAAAAGCTCAGTCCCGGTCTCAGCCAATCAAAAGTTATTATTCGTGTTATTTTATTGCCACATTTACGATCTCAGAAACCAAATTAATGGAAACAGAAGCATATTCTTTCATTATTTAAATGTTAAATAATGAAAATTTTGATAAAAGCATGATTTGCAAAATTTAAATAAATTTCTAAATGCAAGTTTAATTTACATAATTTATAAGGAAACCTGAATTTAAAACTTGTAATTGCACTCAATTTTATCAACATTGCTATAAACTAATTTATTTTAACATTATACTTCCAATAAACTTGATAGTTAACACGAAATTAATCTGAAATTAAATGAAAATTCCTTATATTATTCAGATCTATTGCATACATTTCTATCATTTCAGTAACAAATTAAACAAGTCTGAAATTGTGCGTCAAACGTGGCAAATGAGGTGCATTCGTACGATAACTGTTTCATAAATATTCAGATTTTGGTGCAATAGCTGTTGCACTCTTATGAAAAAAGGCACAAATACAAAATTTATTACGATTATATATATTAAGTTCGGCAGTACGGAAATAATAGGACTCTATCTTAAATAGGACGTCATCACCATGGCAACCTAGAATATCATGGGATATCATTGAATTCATGACTTAGGATAGTATTTAATTCAAGAATGAAGAAAACTTTTATTAATATCTTTTTCAGTTTTGATTCAATTTTCATAAAAATTTAAAATGACTCGACAAAATTCTGCAACGATTCTATATATTCAATTTTAAACCATTTGGTTGGGTAATTTTTGCATTGTTATATGCATACAGACGAACTGACCAGAAAATGACTATAGGTGCTATGTATTTATATTATTACGAACGCACCTAAAAAGTAGCTCTATATATATATACCTTCATTTATTAAGCAAAAATAAAAGCATAATCCTGTTTGTGCTGTCGTGTGTATGTCATGCGAACATTTTCAAAAGGTGATTGTGTTGTGTAGCCAATTTAGTTGCTTTTTTAATTCAAAATAGCTAGCAGAATTTCTGAATAGTTACCTTTACTTCATTAATTACGGAATGTCTATCATTAAATAAAGCAAAAATTACTATTCAAAATTTCAGGCAGATTAATAAAAAATATGCTAAATTGAAAACATCGGTAGAAGGGGGCCTTGCAGCAATTCTTGCACACAGCCTCGCTTTCGCTAAGGACAGCTCTGTTCCATATTCTATGTATTGGAGACTTAAGAATCTGAAAAATGCTATACAGTAAAATCTTCTATAAGACGGAATTAATTAGGAAAGAAAAAATATGCGTTATAGACAAGTTCTTTTCTTAGCAGGTTTAAATGTATTATATTCTTTTCTCACATATTATTATACTCATTTTGCTTGAATCAACACATTTTTCTGTTTAAGGCAGGATTCCGTCATACGCAGGTTCAGGGGTGTAAAAATCTAGGAGCCAGCGGATAGTTTCTCACCACTAAATTTTAATAGGTTTTATCACTTAAATTTTATTACCATTCTTACAAAAAAATTTAGACAAAAAATAGCAAATAAAATTTAGTGGTGAGAGACTCTACGCTGGCGCCTAGATTTTTACACCCCTGGACAGGCTCTTTTTCACATGTTTTATTGCCTAGAAATTGCTATTCTTTAAAAATAATATTTTTAAAAGTTTAATTATAGAATTATGGCGATTTAAAAATTTATGCATTTTTTGCAAAAATTTTCATGAAGGGCCAAATTTTACTGATTTTTGCATGGAACAGGCCATGCCGAGGCAATAATCTTCATGCTT
Source organism: Maratus speciosus (assembly GCA_963932465.1). NCBI lineage: Eukaryota > Metazoa > Arthropoda > Arachnida > Araneae > Salticidae > Maratus > Maratus speciosus. The sequence goes on along the minus strand of OZ010786.1, from coordinate 145,361,776 downwards.
GCTGGGCCGAGACCGGCACTTAAAATTTTGGCCCTTGCAAACCTTGGAAGAATGAACCCATTCCCGGTTTTATCACTTCCAAAAATTCAGATATCAAAGATGAGAAATTTAATATTAATGAGATTTTTAAATAATGTAGGTGAGCTGAAATTTTCAGACCCAGACAATCAAAATATATTGTCCCTGCCTGGGCTAAACTTTTAGCATTTATGCTAAAAATTTGGCCCACCTAGCCCAGAAAAATCAACTAAATCAAGTCCCAGACTCCATTTTTGATAGAAAATCAGATAACTTCTTAATCAACATTATAAACACCTATAAATAAAATTATTTAAGATATATTTTATACATACTCATGTAAACATTTTGCAGTCGCAGCTTAAACTAGTATGTCCACAAGCTATGAAATATGGAATGGCAACATTATTGATTACTCAGAGAAATTCATTTAAATGGACATTACCATTTTTTTTCTAATGAGTCACCATGACTCATTAGAAAAAATAATGTAGTTTAAAATGGAAGAAAAACATTTAAGAAAAAATAATTTTGAAACTCTGTAAAGATTTTTAAAAATATATTTCTCTATAATTTAATAAAATGAAATAAACTTCTAAAGATTTCGTCGAACAAAGGAAAATTTCACTGTTATTTTCACAAAAACCTGCCAGTCTAACAGGGCCCTCCCAAAAAAATAAGTAGTTCTCCAGTCCCGGTCCGGCAAGAGTCTGCAGCTAAAAATTAAGCTCGAGTGTGGTCCAGCCCGAGTCTAATAAAAAGAGATTAAAAAGGTTCGTGCAGACCTCTAATGTGTACATTTTAAGTAAAAATCCTATGAAAATGATTTAAAACAATATTCATAGGTTACATAAAACAAATTAGTGGATATAAATTTTTAAAATGTTTAATATTCCATATTTTCTAAGAAAATATTCTATTTGTGAAAAATGTATTTTCTAGAAAAAATCTATTTTTCCCCCTCTATCCATAAGAAAACAATAGCAGGTAAAATCAGGTTACAAGATCAAATGTTGGACTCTACTCTGATCTGCAAGGTCCGGATTGTATCCTATCCAAATCTGAAATCTCTGCTGAAAGTCAACTTGAGACCCGACAAAAACAAATTTTTTCAACCGAAATATTAAAACCCAAATCTAAATTGAAGGAAAATTAATCATATTTTAATGCATTTATGAAAAAGTAGTCTACAATTATATTTCTTGTATCAAATTTTGGCTTTTACCATTTAAACAAATATTCAGCATCTTCTTTTGGAAAGAAAAAAGTTAACTCGAATGAATCAAATTCCAACCCGAGCTGAACATTTAAAGCCAACCCAACTCACAACGGGGGAAAAAAAAAAAAAAAAAAAAAATGTGCCAACCCGACCCGAACTTCAGTCGGGTTTGGGTACTATCCGATTACCCGACCCAATGCAGGATTCAATTCTGTACCAAGTGATTGAAATAAATATAAAATACAACTTTGAAATGTTCATGCAAGAAGTATTTTAAAAATATCTACAATAACGCCAAATATTCTTAGAAACGACCATAAAATAAAACAGATTCAATTGCATTGTTAAAATATCTTGTATTTAAGAAACAGCACAGTGATGGTAAGTATTTTTTTTTTTTTTTTCCTTGGTAATCATTTCATGTATAAATGCTTTTAAAGCAAAATCTTCTAATTGAAATCTATATTTATTTCTTTGAGATTGTGACATCTAAACTGTTCCAAACAGAGTGATAGAAGAAGGGAGAAAATAGCTTTAGGATCCCACGTGATATCTTTTTGTAGTGATTAGCATGAATTATATAATGTTTATAATCCTTATCGCCCCACATGCAAAGAAATAATAAAAGTAGGTCATCATGAAATTTCTTGCAGATTGATTGGAATTAAATAAAAAGTTTTGATTTGTTTTTGAGAACTTTATTATAAAACGCTTATACACATAAATAACGGCTGTATTCACTATAAGTCACTTTTAATTTCAATTGTATAAAAACTATTGGTGCATTTATTAATACTTAACGAAATCTAATAGCATTTTTCAGTTTTTGATAAGGGAAAAAACATTTAGAAAATGCTGAAAGTTGATTTTTTGAACTGAATTTCCAGATAAGACAACTCACGGAAAGTCATCATCAAATAGCCATTGTTTATAACTTAAGATATAATACATTTATCGAAAATGGAAAAACGTATTCGATTTCAAATCACTTTGATAGATATGCCAGCAGATTCTATGCTTTTCCGTTTAAAATTACCGGATCTCAATGAATTATTGCGCGAGGTTTCTTTTTAATCTCCCCCCCCCCCTCCTCCCCTTAAAAAAAGTCTGTATTCCCGATCTACAGATTCTTTTAGAAATGATTAAAATGAGAATTTTCATATCTTATTCAATTGACGAAATGGGATGTGATAATGTTATTTTATTTGTACATAGCACTAAATATTAAAATTAATATGTTTATTATCTATTTGCAAATAATTTTAATATATGGCACAGTGAAAATAAATGTCATTTTATCCCGTTCGAACATGCTATTTACGATACTTGAGTTAAAGTTGAGACTGCTAACGCCCAATCGTTCTCATGACGCTCTTCAGTGTATAGAAAAGTTTACTCAATTTCAACGGGATTTTTTTTCTTTTAAATATTATTTATAATGAATTATCAATTTTGAATATCATACTTATATTATTTATATCAAATTAATAATTTCATATTTCGATGCTTGTGGTTTCTAAAATTCAGTGTAATTAATTTTTTTTATTGCAGAATCATTCGTGATATACCAAGGTAATGATGCAATTTATCATCCGTGCCATATGCCAGAATTTAAGCTGCAGATTTTATGCAATTTCAGTGTAGTTTTTCGTATTTATATTATTTAAATCATATTAATAATTTCGAATTTTGTATTTATATATAAATTATTTACTTCTAATTAATAATTTCATTTTTATAATTTCTTAATTCAGCTTATTAATATGTTTCTGTTTAGCATGTCATTCGCGAGTACTGCGGAAATTTCACATGTGGCGTTTCTTCCAGAAATTATGGTTAGTAAGTGAAATTTATTCCCAACAAGGGCAAGAATTCTTCAAAATTTCCTAAATCTTCCTTTCAGTAATTACCGCTTGTGATAAAAATGTCATTTAAACCCCCTCTCAAAATTTTAGTTTCCTCTTCTTTGTGCCACCCTTCCTCAATCACAACATTTTAAATTCTTAGATCTATTTTTCATTGATTTTTTTAGGGTACCATACTTAAAAAAAAGAAAATGGAGCCATTATAAGTTAATCGTGTTCACATATTTATAGATTTTTAGCTATCCACAAATATTTTAAATAAAAATAGGGTGACTAACTAAGTTACTTTATTTTTTTTCGGCATGTGTGTATCATGTTGGGTATTGTTGGAAAGATCTTGTAACACCATATTCAAAAATATTTGTTTTAATTTTAGATATTGTCAAAAATGTAATGCAAAAGTATGTCCCTCCCTATTGTATAGTATGTCCCAGCCTATTTCCAAATCTAGTGAAACTAATAGGGGCAGTAGCAGTTTATTCAAACTTTGCTGGAATGTTATGGTGATTATCCTGGGTGACATGTAATTTTGGAGAAAGTCACATTTTCCGTTACACACAAACTTTACTTTGCAGGGCTCAGTGGCAGCATTTTTAACTATAAAGTTATAAAACTGACAGGCCTGACTATTCAGGCGATTTGGAATCAAATAGCAATTTCCATTTTTTTAATAAATAAATTGCTTATCAAGTAAAATGAGATTTTTGTCACATAACAACAGGTTTTCCTCTTTTCCCATGCTATCACGTACAGAAATTCGATTCAAAACTCCAACTCTGACAATATTTTGGGAAAAAATAGAAAACGCCATTTGATTACATAGTTCCTGAATAAGAACACCTGTCAATTTTATGTGTTTCCGAACAGTGAACAAAAATGAATTCAGTAATGTGTCAGAAAGTTGCTTCTTTGTATTTGAGCCTTAATTACAGAGAAATATTTTCAAGATGTACTTTTTACTATGCAGCTTCAAAAGTTATGATGTTTTTAACCCCCTTTTTTTATTTTATTCTAAATTACGTTAATTTTCTCATGAATGTCTAAGCGTCTAACATTGCTATTGTGTATTTTCTGTCTTGTGAACACATATAATCTAAAATATGCTGTAAAATTTTCCGATAAATATGTATACAGTATTCTTTAAAAGAATCTCAATCTTAATTGTATGCAGGGTTGCAGGTTTTTGATGTGTGTTAGTTTATGTCAGGTTTAATATAGGGGAAAACTGGGAAATTCAGTTAGTAGCCAGTGGCCGGTAGACTCAGTTTCATTAGTGGCCACTTTTTGAAGTTAGTGGCCACTATAATGTTTTAAACTTTCTTGACATCTACATAAACTAAAATCGTTGTATATATACACATATTTTTCTATAAGTCAAGAGTTTTATACCAGCCAACTATTCATGATAAGAATAGGGAAGCAGTCAAAATTCTAGAAAAAAATACTTTAAAACCACATAATCTGTTACATTAATTTTTTGAATATATTTTTAGATTATTTGATAATGTTCATAAACACTATTATAAATTTAAATTACTATTACTTTCTTTATATAAAAAATAACTAAATCAAAATTCCAACAGGTAGGTGTATACAATAAAAAAAATCAAACAAAGCACAATAAAATGTTATTTGGATTTTATTTAATAAGTAAATATGCTATTAACACACTACACACATTACATACAGTTGAAATCAAAGCTGATGAGTGTATTCCACAGGATTAAACAGTATCTCTTGAAGAAAAATAATCTAACTGGTGAGCATGTGGCAGGAGTTGAAATATTGAAAATACTGCAATGTCCTTATCCACTTGCATCCGGTGAGGAAAAAAATAAAAATAAAAAAGGAATAAATTATTTGAAATACATGTGGAATCAAATCCGATGAATATATTTTGCAGAATAAAACTGTATTTCAAACATGGAAGAAGGTAGTATTCCGAGTGACGCAGCCTTAAGCCTAAAATCGTATCGTATCGTATCGTTAAAATCGTATCGTATCGTATCGTAGAATTCGTAGATGGCGGAACTCTATATACTTGGACTTGGACTTGGAAGAGATATGGAGAGGAGTACCAGGAATCAGCGACTCCGCACCTCCGGTAGTAACCTGTGGTAGAAACATTCAAACCATAGCCAATGTCCAGAACATCTGGAAACGCGTAAAGGAAAAGCTCCCCAATATAAATAAATTAAAAAAAAAAAAAAAAAAAAAAAAAAAAAAAAAAAAAAAAGGCCATTTAAAGGCACCAAACAAAAAGATATAAAAATACAAAAATAAAAGTTAATGAAGTTAAAAAGGATTAATAGAAGATATTTAAAAGCAATAATTACAAATAAGAATAAAAACAAAATTTACAAGAAGTTAAGTAGTGAGCAACCAGGGAAAAATAACCCTATCAAAGCGACAGTAGTGGCCTAACCAGGGTCGATATTCTCAGGGAGATGAAGAGTGGCACGAGGTCTACGCCATCGGGCCCGTTCATCATATACAGAAATATTATGGAAAATAGGATTAGGAATGTCAGGAATGCTATTGAAAAATTTTGTAGCTTGATTTTTGATGACAGATCTGATCGGTGGAACTTTGACGTCATGGTGGATTGTAGTATTTCTCTTGTACCAAGGTGCACGGACGATACCACGAAGAGTCTTATTTTGAAGGATCTGAATTTTTTGAAGGTTTGTTTTAGCAGCAGAACCCCAGATCTGGGCACAGTAGAGAAGTATGGGGCGAAGAACTGTCTTATATAACAGTATTTTATTGCCCATACTCATCTCATCACTATACAGGAGATGGGCAAGATCGCGCTTAGCTTTATAGAACTTATGGATGCTATATTCGATGTGCTTACGCCAAGTAAGAGTACTGTCCAGGAAAACCCCAAGGTATTTAACTTCCCGTCCAAAGCTGACAAAGGAGCCATTAAGGTTGAGTGGAGGAGGGGTAGAACGCTTGCGAGTGAAGATGACTGCCTGTGATTTAGTAGGGTTAATTTTGATACGCCATTTAGTAAAGAATGATTCCAATTTGAGAATGTGTTGCTGTAGATACTCGTGCATAGTAAGGCAGTCCTTGTCACGAGCCATCACAGTGGTGTCGTCCGCATAAATGGCCAATAACGTATGTGGAGATGTAGGAATATCAGAAATGTAGGCTTTATAAAGCCGGGGCCCCAACTTAGAGCCTTGCGGCACACCCGCGTTAACCGGGCGAGGTGTAGAGAGGATATTGGCATAGCGGACGCAGAATGTTCTGCCGCGAAGGTACTTAAGAGTAAAGCGAACATGCGCCGTAGGGACTTTTAACTTTAATAATTTGTAAATCAGGCCAGGGAGCCAAACTGTGTCAAAAGCCTTCGCGACATCAATAAACAGTGAACCAACATACTCAGAGTTCTCGAGTCCATCAAAAATGAACTCAACCACTCTGAGCAATTGGTGTGCGGTAGAGTGTTTAGGCCTGAAGCCAAATTGTTCAGGGATATCGGGGAGGAAATTTTGAAGGCGTGTAAGAAAAATATGCTCAGTCAACTTACCAAGAACAGGAAGCAAACTAATGGGTCTGTAGCTTTTGGCCAGAGAAGGGTCTTCTCCAGGTTTCTTAATAGGGACAATAACAGCTTTTTTCCAGTCATTAGGAAAGTAATAGAATTTGAAAAGAGCATTTATCAAATTGGCTAGATAATCAGCATACTGAACGGGGAGATTTTTGATGGCCGAATTAGAAATTCCATCATGTCCAGGGGCCTTTCTATTAGGAAGATTTTTGATCACCGCAATGACTTCCTCAGGGGTGGTCGGTTCAATTGATCTGACAGGCTCATGGGCCAAGAATCTGCCAACAACTTGGTCAACCCGATCTATAGTGTCTGCATTTGAGACATCACTATGCGGTTGAAATTGACCTTCATATTGATCAGCAAGTACCTCCACTTTTTCAGCGTCGAGGCATTTATGTCCAGTATCCGTTAGGAGAGGGGGGATAGGAGTAAAAGGTTTCCTGACTCTTTTCAGATAATTCCAAAGAGAGTAGGAGTCAGGGAGATAATAAAATCCGTCCATTTTTCACTCTTGAAATTTTTGATATCACGTTTAATGATGGCGTTTAGCCGATTCATTTCAGTGCGGATACTGGGGTCCCTACTGGCTTGCCACTGTCGACGCAAACGATTCCTATTATTAATTTTGATTTTAATTTCTTGAGGGAGGGTCTGAAAATTTTGAGGAGCCTGGTGGCATTTAGATGCTTCAAGGGAATTTTGAATTAATTTGGTAAGATTTGCGACAGCCAATTCAATATCCTCGACGGAATTGAGTTCATCGAAGGGGGGAGGAGAATCATTGATTGCAGTGGTAAAATTACACCAATTGTAAACATAAGGAGAGATTAAGGAAGGTAGTGAGGGATTACAATCAATGTTAATTTGAATTGGGAGGTGATCCGATGCGAGAGCCGAAATAGGGGTGATGGTATAGGGGTAAGGGATATTATTAAGCAGAGCCAGATCAATAGTCGTGCCGTTTCCCAAAGGGCCAAAGCGAGTGGGGGAGGTGGGAGCAGCAATTTCAATACCATTACTGATGCAGTAATTATGGAGGGTTTCCCCTAAACGGTCCATATTACTGTTTGGGCACCAACTGGGATGATGAGAATTGAAGTCGCCAGCAAGAATGACATTGTTATCTAGCCGGAAAAGATTGTTAAGGTCAGAAGGGAGATCCGAATGATTCGAAACCCGGAGATAGATGGAGGATACTACAAAAGAATTTCGTTGATCAAGATAAATTTTTACATTAGTGTTTTCTAAACGATTAAGAGAAAGGGAAGGGATATGAGCATGAGTGACCCTTCTACTCACGAATATAGCAGTCCCGCCATATGGCGAAATAACATTATTATCAATGCGAGGAGTGAAATAAGATTTGAAATTTTGAATATTGAGGCCCCTAAGATTACTAGTACGGACCTCCTGTATAAGGATGAGATCAACAGGGTTGTTAATAACAAAATCCCTGAGCTCTGCTAGCTTCGATCTGAGGCCATTAGCATTCCAAAAAAGGATACGGAAAAGACCCATTATTTAGTTGTTGGTGAGCTTTTAAGGCCTCCTTGGCCATCCATATTTATAGCACTTAGCAGCTCAGACATACCTTTATTAGCAAATATTTTCTGGAATTTTGCCATTATATCATATAATTTATTTAACTTTTCAATAATAGCATCTATGTTATCAAAATTAGACAAAACAAAATTAAGTAAGACATTATTACTATCAATATTAGAATTATTAGGATTAATAGTATTTACAACATTTTCAGCAGTATTATTTCCAGTATTACCAGTATTTGGGACGTTAGCGATGATTTTGCTATTAGTAGCAGTATTAGAAATATTCTGATAATTTCCACCAGGAACGAGATTCTGCGATGAAGTAGGTTTTGAAATAATAGTCAAATCTGGTTTTTTCCCTTTTAGGGAGTCGGCAAAAGAAACGTTTTTTGTGGTGGTAATGGCAGCAAATCTGTGATTGCTATCTCTGATTGTGGTAACCCTGCCACTTTGGATGTTTCTCGGATTTTTCGGGCAACCACTGAAATTTGCCGTATGATTATCACCGCAGTTAGCACATTTAAAATCTTTACGGTCCGTGACCTTACATTCATTAACTCTATGTCCACCTGAACACTTCAAACACACTGGTTTCAGTGTACAACATTCTGAGCTGTGATTATACAGTTGGCAATTATAACATTGCTTTGGTCCTTTAAATTTATAGGTTTCTACCTTAATATAGAAACCGAGAAAGGATCGAACATCAAAAATATTTTTAAAAAGTTCATTCCTAAAAATATCGACAAGAAAAATGGGGAGGGGCAATTTGGTTTTGAAATTTCTAAGTTGAGAAACTCTGTGAATATCATAGCCAAGAGAAGATAACTCCGACTTAACCTCGGAGATGGGGGTGTCAATGGGCAATCCCTTAATAAGAATTTTCCTTGGTCGCTCGTTTTTTGGTCTCATGCCAAAGAATTCGATTTTGCTATCACTTAAGAATTTTTGTATTTTACGATACACATCTATGGTTTTAGGAAAAAATTTTATGAAGTCCCCTTGGACTCCTTTGAAAACTTTGCATTCAGCAAGCTCGTCAATTTTATTGGCAATATCACGCCAATTTTGAGTCGTTTTAACATAAAAAGGTTCGCATCTGGGCTCCTTAGGTGTAGTATTAGTATTTTCAGTTGTATCATGATCTGATATATCTTCATTCCTATTAAGGGTATTAAAAGAATTTGAGGTTGTCACAGGAGTACCATTCCCTAAGGTGACAATTTTGGCAGTTTTTAACGGTTTCTTAAAACCGTCATCTAAAGAATTATCAATTTCATTAATACGTTTACCGTTAGTACTAATTTTTTCTAGTGCAGGAAAGTCATTATCATAGGATTTAAGTAAATGAATTACATGTTTAACATTAGTTAGGATAATAACTAGGAAAGCATTATCCCCCGTATTGGCAAATGGTTCGAATGATTCAGACCACATACCTTGAATAAGTTCCATGAATCTGTCCTTAGCACGTATAGAACATCTGGCATAAAAGGAGCTGGCATCCTGAAGGACGGTGTAGGCAGTTTTACCCAATTCATTATCATCGGCCAAAAAGGCTGGTTGAAAATGTTTTATCCATTTATTGAGACACTCCAATTCAGCCGGGAAAAAATCGGCTTGTTGAGTACTAATGTTCATATCGGCATCCATTACCGAGAAAAAGTTCGTAGCACCACGAAATATATTCTAATAAGAACTTTACTTCATATCACTACAAACTACAAAACGCGCACAACACCGGACCTACTTTCGATTTCAAATTTACAACTCTGAAATGCGGAGCATAGCAGAACACGTCTGCTCACGTCGGCGTCTAGCACCGAACTCCGAACTCTATATATACAGCTAACTTGAGATCAAAGAAAACGCGAAAAGCCGCCTTTTAATAACTCAGCAGATATAGGTCCTATTGTTCTGAATTTTCTAGAACAGTCTTATATCTGCAGTCTAATCGTATACTGAAATTTTTACATTTCTACGTGCAGTATATTTTGAGATTTAAATAGCCATTTTTAAAGTGAAAACGTTGGTATGATTATCGAGGAAGTTCCTAATATGAAAATCTCGAAAACGCTTCTAACGATTTTCTTCAAATTGATATTATAATATAAATCTGATTAATACGAGGTGAATAACACTTTTCTTTTTTCTGGGAAAACTCGTTTTATTTTAAAAATCGTTATTTTAAAAAATCGCTTTTTTTACTTTTCTCGTCTGTGATTGGTGAATAGGTTTGACGTCACTTCGTATGTAGGAGGAGTCTTAATCCATCTGCTGTGAGTATAAAATATAAAATCAGAAGATTTGCAAAGTCATTTTAGGTATTCTAAGTTGAGTTAACAATCTGAATGTAGGCAGTAAATCTTTTTTTTTTTTTTTAAATATTAAAATTTTAAATGTTAATTATTATGTGTTTTAAAATATTAAATATATTAAATGAAATTTCGATTGATATTATCTTTCTCTTTTGTTATGAAGAAATTATTATTCCATATTACTGCTTTTTGTCGAAATAATATTTAGATTCATTTTTAAAAAAGGAGAATTTTATTTTTAATTATATGTATTCAATATAATTGTTATTTATCATTCTTTTTCAATTTTCAAAAAAAATTATTTTTAATTTTTTGTTTATGATCGTGACTCGAGGTTTTCGACTTGTGACTCAACTCAACCATTGCTATTTCTCATTAATACCCTGTTCCGCCCTGTTCACACTGCGTTATCGGAACTCTCTAAACCTCCGAACTCTCTGAGGGAGTTCCACAAACTCTCTGAGAGAGTTTCAACTTTCTTCGGGCTAGAGACAGTCACGATCATTCACTCTCGCTGGCTGTAAAGTTTCGCATTAACTGATTGGGTGTTGCGGGCGGTTTTATCTTAAGCGCATGCGCAAACAACACAGTGACGTTCACTGAGTTATCTTAAGTGAGTTTTCCCATGTGAACAGGCTTCCAATTCCGGGAGGGTACCACCTCAAAATTAAGAGAGTTCGGCGGCCTAAGATATCTTAAGTATTCGTAGTGTGAACATAGTATGAGTGTGTTCAGAGGTGCACTTCGCGCCGCGCGCGCGCTCAGAAGTTTATGCCATGGAGTAGGTTCTATCGAAGAAAGGAATTTTAACATAATTCAATTATTTCATTATTTTTATGGTTCAAAAAAGGTAAAACCAACGACTATATTTCTTTATTCTTCCAAAACATGTTTTCGTAACAGGAATACATGCCTTTGTTCACTCAGATAAAATCTAAAATAGTCGGGAAAAACATCACGTGACCTTCTTTATCTACTTTAGCCCATTTGGCATTTAAAATTAGTTAACCAACCGCACAAAAACTCCGCGCGAGCTGCTCAAAAAAATTGTGTGGGCGATTTGATCACGTGATTGTGCGTTTTCTGATTATGTGTTATTGGTTGTGCTTTGTTTGGTAGGTTGATTGATACAATTTAAGAATTCAACTGGTGATCTAAAAATTTTAACTTTTTAACAATTTTCTTTTTATTTATTTAAAAATGATTTATCAGTTGATTTATATCTTCCGTGATAAATAAAATGCTGTTAGCCAAGATTGTGATATCAACATATGAGATTTGTTTGTAATCTACTATACTGGATGGATTTCAATGGAATTTGCACTGTTAGTTAGACAGTTTTTCAGAGAAGGTTTTAATATATATATTTCTTATTTTATGATTGCATATTTCAATACCGTGTGGATAACAGACCAAAATACATCACAAAACATGAGAAATAAATGGCATTCAAAATTCTGTTAGTATAAGCAAAATACACTGCTCAAAACAATTAAAGGATATTTGAAGTTTTATATAAAATAAAGATATAAACGAAATTTTTTTTGCCGAAAATAGAAGAAGAGAATCACAAATGCAAATTTTTCTGGTTTTCAAACTGTGGAGTATGCAAATTTTGAGTTCGACGTCAAAAACGTCGCTTCAGCGGCAGCGAATGAAATTTGACTTTCAACTGGATAAAAGAGAATGAAGACAAGGATGATCGGCATTCAGTGATTGCTTTGTTTCGATGAGTACGATGTCTCAGCGAAGTCATTTGACAGATTCAGAAGCTTTGAGAATTGTTGGTAGGTTAGAAGGGGGCCAAACTCAAGCCGAAGTAGCGCAAGCCATTGGAGTGTCACAAAGTGTCATTTCCAGGACCTGGAACCGTTTTTTGGAGAGTGGATGTGCAGGCCGAAGACCAGGGCAAGGTCGTAGACGGGCAACAACGCCCAATGAAGATCGGTATTTAGCGTTAACAGCTCGGAGACACCGAACGATGAACGCTACTCTTCTCCAACAAAACCTTCGCTCGGCTACAGGCACCACGATTTCAACTCAGACTGTCCGAAACCGGCTCCATGCTGTAGGTCTGTATGCTCGCCAAACGATGGTATGTGTTAGATTAACATCAAGGCATCGTCGCGACCGCAGGGAGTGGGCAACCGAGCATGTCAACTGGAGGAGAAATGAATGGAGCAATAGTCTGTTTTCTGACGAGTCCCGTTTTTCTGTGCATCCGGATAATAGGCGTATTTTCATCTGGAGGGACCGTGGCAGTAGGAATAATCCTGCGTTCGTGCACGAAAGTGTCAGATTTGGCGGTGGAGGAGTGTTGGTGTATGGTGGCATCTCCATTGACGGGCGCACTGACCTCTACATCATTCGAGATGGAGCTCTGACTGGTCGCCGATATAGGGATGAGATCCTCAGACCTATTGTAGTCCCTTACGCTGCAGCAATCGGAGATAACTTCATTTTAATGGACGATAACTGCAGGCCACATCGTGCAAACCTGTTGGAGGATTTCCTTTTCGAGGAAGGAATCGTTCGAATGGAATGGCCAGCGTGTTCTCCAGACATGAATCCAATCGAGCACGTTTGGGACGCTCTAGGAAGACGAGTTTCTGGCCGCCAACAACCCCAACAAACTCTCCAAGAACTGGAAAGATCTCTTCTGGAAGAGTGGGGCAGAATACCCCAACTCGTCATTAATAGCCTCATTGAGTCCATGCCTCAAAGGTGTTCAACGTTGCTGGCCGCCCGTGGAAACCATACCCCCTACTGAAAATGATTTTCTTTGAAGAAAACACCTTTTCTTATTCTTTTTTTCTCATATGCACAAATTGTGTTGTTTTCCTTTAGTACACAAATGCGCAATAAAATGCATTTTTTTCTGCCAAACATGTGTAATTTATTCTCATATAACCTACTATGTCTGTCGACCATGTATCAATCAGCTAAACAGTTTACCAGATACAAAATCCACCTAAAACTGCAATATCCTTTAATTGTTTTGAGCAGTGTACTTATTTATATAATGAATTGAACGAATATTTTTTCCAACTGGATTAAATCATATTCAAGCCTGGAGTAGCACAGTTGAAGTTTATTCCAACAGAGCGAAAAATGTCCAGACCAGGGATCGAACCTGGATACTTGGCGTGCCGTGCCAATGCCTTACCTGTTAGGCTATCCGGACCGATACCTGGCTGACACAATTCACTCTCTTATTAGTTGGACTTGGCTGCGAACTGCAGCGCTAGTTTCATTCATCCGAGCTATAACTATAGCATTTACACGATGAAACTACTTTAACACGGAAACTCCTGTATACCATGTAATTAGGTCATAATGAATTGAACGAATATTTTTTCCAACTGGATTAAATCATATTCAAGCCTGGAGTAGCACAGTTGAAGTTTATTCCAACACAGCGAAAAATGTCCAGACCAGGGATCGAACCTGAATACTTGGCGTGCCGTGCCAATGCCTTACCTGTTAGGCTATCCCTGGTCTGGACATTTTTCGCTCTGTTGGAATAAACTTCAACTGTGCTACTCCAGGCTTGAATATGATTTAATCCAGTTGGAAAAAATATTCGTTCAATTCATTATGACCTAATTACATGGTATACAGGAGTTTCCGTGTTAAAGTAGTTTCATGTTGTAAATGCTATAGTTATAGCTCGGATGAATGAAACTAGCGCTGCAGTTCGCAGCCAAGTCCAACTAATAAGAGAGTGAATTGTGTCAGCCAGGTATCGGTACGGATAGCCTAACAGGTAAGGCATTGGCACGGCACGCCAAGTATCCAGGTTCGATCCCTGGTCTGGACGTTTTTCGCTCTGTTGGAATAAACTTCAACTGTGCTACTCCAGGCTTGAATATACTTATTTAAACTTTCAGTAGAAAATTTATAAACATTCTAATCATACTTTATTCACTACAAAACTAGACAGCAGACCTATATATTTTATCTCTTTAAAAATATATATGTACAGATATTTTTAGTTAAAATAATCTACAACTATTACATTTTATTTTTATAATGTTCAAAGTAAAATATGATTTCCAGCCTAGTCTCGATAAAAATTCACTCGTAAAGTACTCAAAAAAAAAAAAAAAAAAAAATCAAGGAATTATCGTACGTGCGATATATATTATTTTTTCATTTGGATTTGCTTAATGATTATATCATTATACATATACATACTTAGAAACGAAACTTTGAATATTTAAAAGGTGTTCAGATGTAAAACTTTCATCTCGAAATACCTCATTTTCTCACATTTAAATAAGTATTTTATTATTATAATAAAAATATACGTGCCTCTGAATAATAAAATATATATCTTCATCAAAAATATCTTATTCATTATGAAAAATATAAAACAACCAATAAACAAAACAAAAAAAGAAATTATGACACAATGTGGGATCGGAAGGATTCGAACCCAGAATCCCTAGTCTCGAGTTCACTGCCTTATCCATTCGGCCATCTAGCACACATTGCTTCTGCATCAAAATATCTTTATAATTAGCACCTTAATTAATCAAATCCATGATCTGTTCCTGAATACACTACGTGTCTACCTGTACACTACCTGAACACGCTACATCCATGATATAGACCCACTCCATGTTCCTGACTCCTGAGCTCGCGCGCTTAGCGCGCGTGCTTCTTGAACACACCCATTGCTTTGCATAAATAATTATTGGATTACACTTTATTAGGTATTTTGTTAATTTATTATTTGTTTTTTAATCTGATTTACGATTCCATTTTTAACTTTTCTTTTGATTTACTTAGATTTAATGTGTCCTTTTTTATTTTCTGCCGATTTAACCTAACCACGCTATCGTTTTGTAGATATTACGAACCTTTTATTTTCTCTTGAAATATCTATTAATGTTTTAATATCCAGCATCAATAATTATTTTTATAATACCTTATGGCTTCATAGTTGAATAGCTTCTTCTGAAAAGGGCAACAGAAATTTCTGAAAACTTTTGTTTACATATCGATTACGATAGGAATGTTTTAATATCCAGCAGTAACTTAAACTTTCGTTTTGATTACATATCGAGTAACAAAAAATATGTTCTTGACTCTTTAGAAAATGTAACTAAAATGATAATTTTAACAATTGAATCATTAATAAAAAATTATATGTTAAATTAAGCCTGAAAATTTTAATACTTGGAAAGGCTGAGACAAATATAAATTTTTAAAGCAGATATCTTACAATGAATGTTTAATCACAATGTTTTAACTAAAATATCTTTAAATATTAACAAATTTAAACAAAATGAAGTTCTTAATTTTGCCGATTGATTTTTCGCGAAAAAAGGTACTAAAAAAACTTAAAACTATTTAGCTAGAACAGATTATAATGTTTCTGATGGGAACAAATAAATGGATTTTTCAATGCTTTCACTAAAGTAAATTTAAAATTCAAAGTCAGAATTACAAATTAATTAAATTGTTTATTGTGGGATCCCCATAACTCAAAAAATATTTTAAACTAAGTTATCATTGTTTTTTCAATGTTTGTTGACAGACGGTTTCGATTTGTGTTAAAAACCACCAAAGTGACATTCTCTATGCCCTATCATATGATGCATACCAATAGATTTCTAAACAGCTTCCACTTGAAAATCTGAAGACCATTAAGATTACTAAATCAAAAGAAAAGTTCACGATTAATTCCCAAAAAGTCAGAATAAATAAATTTCAAAATACATGATATGTGTAATCCTATTTTAAAAAGCTTTTTTCCAAAGTAAGAATTCATTCACATACACTGACAATAAAATTATGAGTGTTTTGGTTGGTGGGAAAACATTTAATGTATTTTATCAGCGCTGTCCAACATGGCATGATTTCAGGGGGGGGGGGGGGAATTATTTTTTTGCCAATGATTTTCTGAGAACATCACTTTTATTTTCAAGAGCAAGGGGTGATTCTGTTCTGAAATTTCAGCCATTCAGTTCTGAAAAAGAAAAAAAAATCATTCCTTCTTAACCTAAAAACCTCATAATGGATATTAATTATGAATGCATCGTATGTTTTCTCCTACCGATTGGCAATTTTTGTGTGTTTTTTATGTGACCACTTGACAAATTTTATGATTTTTCCCCTAACAACCGACTGTCGATTTTTCTTTTTCATCTGTGACTGATTGATGAATTTTGTGATTTTTTAAGCAGTAGATGGGCAAATTAATCGATTTTTTTTTTTTCTTCATGACTAACTGAAGAATTTCTTGTAACCAACTTGTGAATTTTTTGATTTTCTTTTCCTTCACAAGAGCGATTTAGAAATTTCTCTACATACATTTATAATCTACAGTGATGATAGACAAAATTCATGCATTAATAAGATTCCTGTGGTAAGATTCGTCAAATGGTCGCAGAAAAAGACTAATTTTGTCAAGGGATCGCAGAATAAATGAAAATTTCCTCAAAATGTTACGGAAAATTTCGAATTTCGTAAAAAGTCTGTGAGGCTGTGAAAGTTCAGCTTTTTTTTTTTTTTTTGCTGAGCCTGTACCATGTCTGATTTTAAGTCAATACGACCCGAACCTGCAAAAATAATTTTCAAAATATGAAAAATATTATCAATATTTTGTTTTTGATACACACAAAAACCACATGTATCATATTTTTGATAGTTTATGTACACATGTTACATGTGTTTAAATTGAGAGGTGCCTGTTATTCAAACTTATATAAAAGTTCAAATATATAAAGTTTAGGAATTAAAAAGTGTTTGTTAAATAGAAATGTCTGCCTTTTGAAAGAAAAGCCATTATGGAGGTCTTATTGTACATAGACAGGGGTAGGGAAATGCATCATTTTACTCGCCATTGGCGAGTGAATTTTTAGGTAGTTTTTGAAAACTGCAAACTATAGAGATATACCGAAAACTTTTTTTTTTTATTAGTTAGCTATATTTTTCAACTTTCCTAATTATTGCGATGTAAACATGGTACTAAGTTCTATTTTATATTAAACTTTAATCTCTTGTTTATTTTTTTAAAATTTATAGGGAAGAAAAATATGAGAATGCATTATAGTAATAGTAACCAACTATTTTTGAGTTGCATAATTTTGTCATAAAAATTTTCAACTGTAGATTGCATTTTACTGGCTGGTGAAATAAATCCTTGGCTGGTAAGATTTTCTAGAAATTCCCCACCCCTGTACATAGATCTTCAACCTGAAAAAATACTTTGGATATCATTTGAAATTCAGGTCGACCAATTAGAGTCAAAACCCAAACCGAAACAATGAAAGTGAACCCGGCCTGCAACAAAAAATCTACTATTGATCCGATCCGAACCAAGAGTCGGTTCGGGTAAAAGCAAGTAACCCGATCTGATGCAGGACTCTAATGCAGATATCTTTCAGTTAGTGTAGTAAATTGTTTTACATGCTTCCTCAATTAGTGTGTGAAGCACAAAACTGGTTACACTATTTTTTTTCCCAGCAAGATGGTGATCATTATTCAGCAATTGGTAAGTTTTCTATTAAATAAATTAACCAGTTTGTAGCAATTAAACTGTAATGCAAAACATTTTAATCAAGTCGTGTATTTAAAAAAGTACTCTATGATAAGTAAGCTAACATAATTAAAGAACTGTTGTAATGCAGATTAAAAATTAAGAGACTTTGTACTGTTTCTTGACTGATTGTTTATATTTTTAAAATGTATACATTAATATGCAAGTGCACATATGTGTGCACCAGTGATTTTTTTTTTTTTTTTTTTTTTTTTTTAAATTGTGTATTTGCAAAGTGCGTGACATCTGGCCGAAAAAGTAGCAAGCAAAACTAAACACTGTATGTACTGTATAAACAAGAAAATTAATCGACACTGTTTGTTTTTAAGCATTTTGCATATTACAGGTCATCACTTTAATCATTGTTTATATCAGTGTTGAATTCAGACACTTTTCTCCAGGAGGGATTGCACTTTTTGACCATTGAAAACACAAAATCTCAAATCTTCTGGGGGGGGGGGGGGGGGGGTGAAATCAACACTGATTTATATTTAAAAAATTTATACTTTAATATGCGAGTGCATTTATGTGTGCACAAGTTTTTTTTTTTTTTTTTTTTTTAATTCGGTATTTGCACAGTTCATGACACCTGGCCGAAACAGTACTCAGTACAATATTACTCAGAAATAAATTAAGATATATTTTAACTCTCTGAGCGGTTTGAGCATATTTTTCTGTTTCCCAAAAGCAACTTTAATCTATTGTAGACAAAAATATTTTCAGCAGAATTGTATTTCAAGATGTCTATCAAATAAAGGAGCATGAAGTGTATTTTAGAAACAAACAGGAAAAGAAAATTTTAATTAAAATTATTTTTATAAGCATTTTTATGAAAATGCCGGAATGCCTTCAAGATGCTCGGAGGGTTTAAAATATATATATATATATATATATTCCAATCAACCCAGTAGCAGAAACAGTGCAGCACGGAAGCGGGCGCTGCAGATTATTTTAAACCTTGCAGATTAATCCACCAACTTAAAAATAAATGCTGGGCTTAAAAAATAGCTGAAATTTGCTTTAAGTCTATAGATTTATGGTATTTGTTGTATCCTTATATTATATATATTCTTTATAAATGGAAATTTTGCTTACTTTAAGTGTTTCTGTTATTTCTTATGATAGTAGGCTTATTGGGTCACAGATAAATTTTTGTTTGCTGCAGACTGACGCAGAAAATTCTGCTTCTGGGCCAATGTATTTATATATTTATGCATGTAAGCATTCGCTGTTTTCTGTGGTAAAAATCTGTATGTACTTTAATGCAAATAACTTAAAAGTAGAGCTGGGCGATATATTGATAAAATTGATATAAAATGGTAATTGTGATAACGATATTAAAAAACCTTACAAAACGGTATATCATGAATATCATAATCGTGATGTAAACCGTGATTATCGTGGTTCTTCATTAAACCGCAACATTAAGCAGCACTTCTTCAGATTCGACCCAGTCTAAACCGTGGTATTAAATACTGAATCGTCTGTTCCGATTATTATGATACTAACGGAGTGTCTCCTCTCAAGTCTAAACCGTGGTATTAAAAATACCAATTCCTCGGTTTCAGTATTCTTGATATTAACGGTGCGACTTCTGCCAGTCTAAATTGTGATATTAAATACCGACTCCTCGGGTTCCATGTTCATGATACTAATGGTATGTGATTTCGTTTTGGTGGGTGATAAGTATCGTACATGCAGTTTTCTGTGTGATCACTGACATCAGATGATACATATATATATATATATATTTATGGTATTGACGGTATAAGCTGAATCTCTGAGCATATGCGTTTTATGCTTCAGACACCATGTCTTTCATTTCATTATGGTATTTAGATTTCAGCGATGTTGATGAATATTTGCTCTTTGTTATCGAACAATGTGTGAATCAGGACGATAAAGAAATGAAATATAACATTTTATTTGCAACAGTGGATTTAATTAGACAAATGAAATAATAATTATATAGCTGGGTCCTCAGGGCCACTTTTCTAACTTTGGCCGAGACCCCTCATGTGGCATATCATTGGAAAGGCCTGTGACCACTTATTCATGTTATGCACCTCCGGTGACCACCCCCCACTTCCACGTCTGGGGGGCACTTTTCTAAATTTTACCGAGACCCCTCATGTGACATATCATTGGAATGGCCTGTTGCCGCTTATTCATGTTATGCCCCTCCAGCATCCCTATCCCCCCCATGGGAGGGCCTTTTCTAAATTTTGCCCCCCCCCCTTATGTGACGTATCTTGCGAAGACCTGTGACCGCTTGATCATTTTATGCATTTCCGGTGCTCCACCCACCACTTTGCCCCCCAAGGTGGCACTTTCCTAAATTTTGCCGACACTCATCATGTGACCATTTATTCATGTTATGCACCTTCAGCATTCCTCTCCCCACTTGTCCCCCCCTTGCGGGAGGGCTTTTTTCTAAGTTTTACCGTCACCCCTCATGTGACATATCGTTGCAAAGGCCAGTGACCGCTTAATCATTTTATGGCCTTCCGGTGCATCGCCCACCACTTGGACACCCCTGGGGGGGCACTTTTCTAAATTTTGCTGACACCCATCATGTGACATCATTGGAAAGGCCTGTGACTGCTTATTCATGTTATGCACCATCAGGGTCCCTCTCCCCACTTGTCCCCCCCCCCCCCCTCCGAGGGAGGGTCTTTTTGTATATTTTGCCATCACCCCTCATAAGACATATCGTTGCAAAGGCCTGTGACCGCTTAATCATTTTATGGCCCTCCGGTGCACCGCTCACCACTTTTCCCCCATGGGGGGCACTTTCCTAAATTTTGCCGACACCCGTTATGTGACATATCGTTGGAAAGGCCTGTGACTGCTTAATCATTTTATGCACTTCCAGTGCTCCGCCCACCACTTTGCTCCCCTCCCCTCCCCGGGGGGCACTTTCCTAAATCGATATATCGGAATATGATATAAAGATGCTGATTTATCATGATATTTAATTCTAGACATTGCCCATCCCTACTTAAAAGTGCTTTGCCATCGATCAGCATGATACCGATATCTATGTACCGATAATATTGTACCGATGTAATGATACCGATAATATTGTACAATACATTTTCGTCATTATCTAACATTAGTGCACACAAAATGCATTTGTATGCACTACATAGTTTATTATCTACCGATTCTAATAAGGATTTTATGATCGTAGTAGATATGAATGTATTTTATATGAAATTAGTACCAAATAATGAGAGATTTATTGATGTTGTTATGTCAGTAAATAACATTTTAAAGAGTTAGACTTTTTTGTTTGGTGCCATCAAGTTTTGACGGGTTCCATCTAGTGAATCTTTAAGACTTTTTTACTGTTGCTATAGAAATATTTTAGATTATTAATAATTTGTCTCGAATGAGTCATAAAAGGCCAACCCTGCCGCATGGCAATTAAAAAATATTATCTATCGCCAAATAAAATACAGCTTTTTCATCTCTAGTTACGTTTAGCTTTTTATTTTTTTAAATGGTGCAAGGACACGGTATCTAAAATGTCACTAATAATATGTGCATCCATTGTCTGCAATTTTCTATAATCTACGTTGCTTAGCAAAAGTAAATATCACAAATTTCACCTATCTGTTTCTGAAAATTATTGTGAACTTCAACCATTGATGGCCAATTTGTGCTGAAGTGGAAAAGACCATCACATCAAAAATACCTTTTGTCACAATTTTTGTTGCTGGCAAAAATTATACTAGTATTTTAAAACAGGGTTTTAAGGATTTTATTTTAACTACATGAGGCAAGAATGAAGAGATACTGATACTTAAAGCATATGGTTGCTCTACTCATTGGTTAAATCTTCTAGGTGACAATATAACTCCACAAACAATTACAAAACATGTCATTGAAATACAAAAGTACTTTCACAATTACCATGCTGTATATGCTTGGTTAAAAGAATGCAATGATCATTTTACACTACTCTTACCTTGCAACTTTTACTAGAACAGTCAGATAACTTGTTTTGAAACTTTTATCAATAACCACAGCCATTATACTAAAATTATTAATACACTATTAACATTTCTTTGAAATTATCAGACTATAATCTTTATAATGTTAAAGATCTTCTTTTGCAATTATAACCAGTTGAAAACACTTTAAATAGTCAGGAATGGGAAATATATCATTTTGCTTGCCACTGGCGAGTACCTTTCCTCGCAGGGCGAGTGGATTTTTAGGCAATCTTTGAAAATACTGCAGGCTATATAAGGTCTGGCAAAAACATTTTTTTAATAGTTGGTTATATTTTTCAAATTTACTTCGATAGTGCTAAGTTCTATCTTATACTAAACTTTCCTCTGTTGTATATATTTTTTAATAACAATTAATAATTTCTTAGTTACAGTGACTACTATAGTAACAATTTCTTAGTAACAGTGTAAACTATTTTTGCTGTGTGTTTTCTCATTGTTTTTGAACTGTACGTTGTATCTTGTTGGCTCATAAAATAAATCTTTGTTTGGTAAGATTTTCTGAAAATTCCCCATCCCTGTAAGTAGTAGTATCAATACAAAAACCCTTAATGGGTTAAAAGTTAGTGATGCAGCACTTTATCTTATTCTCTAAGAATTTTAAATATGGAACTTAAAAATAATGATATCAAATTTTGAGTGACGCTATGCTATTAATTAGGGATTGACCGAAGCAGCAATTTTGCCGAATACCGAAGCTTCGGTCGAAGTGTACGCCGAATATTCGGTATTCGGCGACCGAATACTTGAAAATTTTTAATACGCATTTTTGCATATACTAGCTTTTTTAATAAACTTTAATTGAAATGAAATTCTCAATAATTTAATTCAGTTACATTTTTATTCTTAAATCTAATTAATAAAAAATTTAATGACTTTCTACTCACAAATTTATTAACCCATCACTTTTTATTATTTTATCACTAGTCAATACCCAAAAATAACCTATGAAAGTATTAAACTATGCAGGCTATTATTAAGGATAAGGACTACCAGAATAACAAAAGTTCATTCAAATAAAAAGAAACAATGTTGTTAATAAGCTGATTTACTGACTGTCTAATTATAAACATATTGAATAGGAATGTTCTCAAAATACAAAAAGTATCATATCAATTTGTACATTTAACTATTTTCTATCAAATTATTGATAGATATTTATATTTTGATTAATATTTTAACACTGTGGTGATGAAGATTACAAATTTGAACGATTTTGATATAACGGTTATAAAAGCTATAGGATAAGCATTGGAGTATACTTATTGGATGTGTGTATTTTCTTTAATAACCTTAGATATACAGATATGAACTCTAATATACTTATTTGATGTGTATATTAAAGAAAATACATATTAAATAAATTTAAATTAAAAAAAAAACTAATGTAGAAGTAATTAAAATTAAATAAGGGATGCATCTTCCTTACTTTTTTCTTCTTCTCTAGTTGGCAGTTGTTTTGATTTCACCCCTATGTAGACTATTTTAGGAAGGAAAAAGTTTTTTTGAAATAAAAAATGGCCTTTGACTTGTTTTTTGTAGTGCAAGCTGAATTCTGAACTCATGCACATAATATTAAACCTCATTGTTTAGCCTATTCTACTGCTAAGTAAAAGACAATTCTTCTAATTCTAAAAAAATACTTATCTGCAATTATTCGGCCGAATAATTAAAAGTATTCGGCCGGAGCCGAATATTCAGTTTACATGCCGAACCACCGAATACCGAATCAACTATTCGGTATTCGGTCAATCCCTACTATTAATTATAATCTCTGTATATATTTCATCATTTTATTTTTTTATAATCGCATGTGCAAAAATTATGTTCAATTTAAAAAGATGTATAAAAGTTTAATCATTGATGCTTTATCATTCATATCTCTCATAAATTCAAAGTATGAGTTTAAAAAGATATGGGAACTACTTGCGAATTCACCCGGAGTCCGCTATCTTGTTTCTTTGTTGGTCATTTATAATCACTTTATGCTTAATTTAATAACATAACAACAACAAACATAATATAAACAACAGCAAACATAACATAAAATAAATAAATCCAAATAAATAAATTTAACATCGGCGATGATCAACAAAGAAACAAGGCGGACTCCGGGCGAATCCGCAAGTAGTACCAAGATATGAATTAAAAGTATTCTATTTTTCATGCACTTTTTCTAAAATTTTGGTATTTCATTAAGTTTATTTTGTTTCTAGGAAAATTTAATCCAATTTTATCTATGAAGGTGTACTTTTTTAATCTTTTGATCCTAAACCTCAAAAAAGTAATGATATCAATACAAAAACCCTTAACGGGTTAAAAGTTTGACGCAGCACTTTACTTTATGGCTATATGAATCTGAAATATGGGTCTTAAAAATTCTGATATCAAGTTTTAAGTGACGCTGTGCTATTACAATGAATTTATATATATTTAATTTTTCTTTTTTGTTGTATTTATTTTTAATCAGTGATACTTTTTCATTCAAGATATGAGTTTTAAAAGATATGATATCAAAATTAAAGTGACGCTGTGATCTGACTTAGATTAGTTAAAAAATTACTTTACACATACTTGTGTTTTGTCTTCTGAAATATATTTAGAAATTGAAACATTTTTTTTTTCAATACACTATCAAATATGTCATACATTTTCTCAGCTGATGTTATGTATTAAATGTATTTAATTCAATAAATTTATTTATCTTTTGCGTCACGATATCCAGAACCATCGGTAAAATTTGTGTAAATGTTTTCTTTGCATCACACTATCTATTTGCATACTATTTACTTAGTTTAGATACTATGACGCAAAATAAACGTTTACACAAGTATTACGGATGGTTCTGGATATCGTGACGCAAAAGATAAATAAATTTATTGAATTAAATACATTTAATACATAACATCAGCTGAGAAAATGTATGACATATTTGATAGTGTATTGAAAAAAAAAAATGTTTCAATTTCTAAATATATTTCAGAAGACAAAACACAAGTATGTGTAAAGTAATTTTTTAACTAATCTAAGTCAGATCACAGCGTCACTTTAATTTTGATATCATATCTTTTAAAACTCATATCTTGAATGAAAAAGTATCACTGATTAAAAATAAATACAACAAAAAAGAAAAATTAAATATATATAAATTCATTTTAATAGCACAGCGTCACTTAAAACTTGATATCAGAATTTTTAAGACCCATATTTCAGATTCATATAGCCATAAAGTAAAGTGCTGCGTCAAACTTTTAACCCGTTAAGGGTTTTTGTATTGATATTGAAAATACAGCTAAATCGTTGTAATCTGCTTGCATCTGGTAAGAAAAAGAATTAACCAGTTTGCTAATTAGATGTAACCAAAGTAGAGATGCATATTTCTATGCAAAAAGCTATATTTCACTTGGCGATCAATAAGAGATTTTTATCGCCACTTGGCGAGTGGCGACTAGGGTGGCGATCGATGGCCGATTTTTTAATCGCCACTTTTACAACTTTAATCGCCACGTGGCGAGTGGCGACCGCCAATTTTCACCTATAAGGTTTAAACCATCATGTCAAAAACCTCAAATACAAAATTGATTTGTAAAAATTCACATTAAATGTCACACGTGACAACATTACATGTAATATTTTAAATTCAATATTACTGTATATCAATAATTAGTACATAGTAAAGTATTATTGTTAAGTGCAACTTTTTAACAGGCTAAAATTTTAATTTTTTGTAAAATTGTGTTTTTTTTTTTTAAGTAGACATTAAGCTCACCTGAGCTGTACATTTATTCTCTTACTTAAAATCGTTTTAATTTCTCTTACTTTTGAAAGCTTAAAGCATTAGCTAGACTTTTTTTTTTTATATGAAAAAAACTTCGAAAAATGCAGATTTTTTTTTGTATATACAGTGAAGGATCTATAATCCGCACACCCATAATCCGCAATTTTCTATAATTCGCATTGCTTAATGAATGTAAACAAATTTACAAATTCTTGATCCAAAAATGATTTTTTAAAAGAAATATCTGAAAATTTTAAATATAAAAGTGAATAGAATAAATGTTTTAATACAAGAATTTGAAAAATGTATTTTTTGAGATAACATATTAAATTAATTATTATATTTCACGTTTTCTTTTCATGTTACACTGTATGTGGAATTAAAATAGTGTCCAGAAAAATTAATTATTATATATTTCATATTTTTCTTTTCATGTTATACTGAATATGGTATTAAAATAGTGTCCGGAAATAAGAAAATGAGGTATAATCCATAATACTCCATAATCCGCAATATTCCATAATCTGCACAACCTTTGGTCCCAACTTGTGCGGATTAAAGAACTTTGCCTGTATAACAAAATAATGTGCATCAATGTTATTCTAGTCTAGGCAATAACCATTCCATTCAAAATTGAAATTGGATTATTAATCTTAAGCATTTACAAAATAAGAGAAGTAATAAAAAAAAAAAAAGCTTAAAGTCAAAATCTTTTTAAAACATGCTTTCTTTAAATATATAAAAATATGTTTTTGATTTTAAAGCTGAACAAAATTGGCTCGGTCTTCTAAAAGAAAATTCCCTTAAGCCCCATATTGAAAAAGTGCACAATTGAAATTTTTACCATGATACCATTGTTTGGCTTATATTTTGTATCCCAACCATCAGGGGCAAGGGTTGACTGATTTATCAGTTGATTCCGCTCACCCATACTATTGTGTATGAAGCTAAAGGATCTCCTTTCCAGTCTTCTTATTTCAGTGCTATAGGGGGACCCCATTTCTTGGTGGAAAGGTATCATTAAATGCAATAGCTTTTTGAGCCTGCTTCAAAACTTGCTCATCTAGCAATGCTTTTGCTATCAAGTCCTACTAGCTCAGCATCAATTAAGAGACAGACTATTTTCTAACACTTCATACACTCTAAGCTCAGAAATCATCTGGATGTAAATAAATGTGCTAAACACATTGTGTACTACAGCATGCTGCGGGGTAAAATTGACCCAGATTATTTAATTGTACAAAATGATTTTCTTCTGATTGAAAATTCCAAAAAATAAAAATATTTTATAGCAATTAATAATTTTTTTAAAATTATTAAATTACAATAAATTTAAATAAAAGATCACATAAATCATTGACTTATTTAATGTTTACCTATTGTTGTTAAAATGTTTTAGTGTGTTACATGTACAGTACAGAACCATTTATCCGGAATGGTTGGCGTCAGATGTATTCCGGATAACTGGTTTTTCCGGTTAACTGGTTGTCATTAAAGCAACATCCATTTGATAAGTTTTGTGGAATATATGTGGTTGTGACATTATGTGTGGTTTTAAATTATTAGATTACTTGGATTAAAAATCAGATGCAAGAAAGATCAATAGTTAATCAGAGTTTGAAGGAAGGTAATTTATGGGAATTCCTTGGGAACAAACATTTTTCTGCATAAAAATTAAAACATCAAAGATACAACTAAATATGTTTCCATTTCAAATACTAGATGTTGTCATCAAATTATACAATTGTTCCAAGCAATGCATATGTCAAACTGGCAGTGTATGACACTTTTTTCTGCAAAGATTCTGAAATCAGTCTATTAGGAATAGCATTCCGGATAACTGGTTTTCCAGTTAACTGGTTTCCGGATAAATGGTTCCATACTGTATTTGGCGGTTTTTGATAGTTTAAACCAGTTTTTGATGCTTGTCATGTCAAAAACCCATCCCTTATTGTATGTTAAGAAAAATTGGAATTTTTTGTAGAAATTGAGTTGCGTCCAATTTAATTTTTTTTGCATGGGCCAGGACCGGACTGAACTTTTAATTTTTACATCATAACAGGGCAGCTTTCGCTTGGGCCGGGCTGGGTCTGGAAATCCGGCCTGTGTAGACCTCTAAATGAATAAATGTCATTTATAAAGCTATCAAGATTTTTTCAGTGTCTGGGACATAATTATAACCAATGTATTAAGATATATCCACAGAGATTACATGCACAGCCTCCCTGTTCATGAAAAAAAAAAAAAAAAAGTGAACGGACTGGATTCCGAAAATATCTTCTGTATCTGGTTTTAAATAAGGAACATTAAAAATATCAATTGGCTAAACTTAAAAAAAAAATTATACGTAAATTATACTCATTTTAAAATTATCTGTGAACATTTTTATTTATAAAATGGAATCAAAATAATAATATATAGGCAAACAAATAAAGGATATTCACTTAATGAGGGAATTGACTGACGAGTGGACTGGATCACACCTGCAAACTGTATCGTTAAACGGAAAGAATGCAGTTGTTTCTACCCTTTAATAATCAGACTTATAGCTGATTTGCACCGTGTTTCACCGGCTGGCATGCATTTTTTTTATTAAATTAGAGTCAAAGTCCTATTTTCATAACTGCAGAAAAGTTAGAAAAAAAAATTCAGTTGTTAACTGGAGAAAATTTCGCTATAGCTGTTTCTTAACATTACGAAGATTCACTATAAAACGATAATTTAGCATTAAATACAATAGGAAAACGGCAGGACCAAAATGTTAACATCTTCCATTAATTTAAATTTGTGTTGTAATGAAAGCATAGCCTTGAAGAGAGAAATCCTGTGAATTTAGGAAATGCATGCTATTCTGGGCTGGGGCAGTTTTCAAATAGAAAGTGGGAACTCCGGTTTCTAAAGTCCACATGGGAAGGGAAAAAATAGTGCAAAGCAGATACTGGGAAAAGGGTCGGGTGCCTTCTCCATATCTAAAAAGAGCAGCATGCAGTGCCCTTTGAAAAATGTCAAATGTAAACACCAATTTAAAGATTAAGACAACCGATAATCATTTTCAGAAACACCGAAAATTCAAATGAATAACAATAGCTCAGATAATTTGAGACAAAAATCATGAGAAAAGAAATTTATACCAGTAGAAAAAAAAAAGATTGTAAAATTAGATATTAACATAATTAGTCTAATTAAATTTATAAGAATATGCATTTCAAAGTTGAATTACATTATAAGAAAAAGTTTTATTTAAGGAACTGTAAACACATAATTAGAGATCAACTGAAAATTAATTTTCATTCAAACATCATCTGACTTTCTCCGAAAATGCTGCTGGACCGAAACTATTAGTATTCCAAAAATCTCATTTCTTCCTTCAGAAATTTTCAACATTACTTAATGATTTGAGCTGTAATGGCTCAAATGAGGCACTCTTTATTCATTGCTATAAACTTCACTGTTTATCAGTCATGACTGACTCGAGACATGAATACAAATTAAGCAATGCATATATGACTAAACTTTGAAGGTGCTTTTCATGTGCTCATTAAAAGCTGCAGACTTAACAGTAACAGAACATTTTTAGTTTGAAACCACAGAAGTTTTTCCAATACTCTTTGAGAAAGTTCTAGTATAACAAATGATCATTTACATAATAAAAGATACATTGAAGTATGCATATCTAAAACATTTTTTAATTACATGAAATTCATATCATTAGAAAATCATATGTGTAATGTAGATGAATTACATTTTATTTTATATGAAAATAAAAAGTTTTGGTCAAAGGCACACAGAGCCAGCTCGGACCACACATATAATTACCGTATATACTCGCGTGTAAGTCGACCCCCTAACTTTCCAATGCAAATTCTGGAAAAAATAAAAAACCCGCGTATAAGTCGACCCCCAAACTTTTTACTTCAATTTTGCACATAATCAAACTAAAGATTTCACTTGCCAATGCAAAAAGGTAGTAAGTAAACAAAAACATATCATTGAAAAATTTTTAAATGATAAATTATTATTATTTGTATATTTTATATATTATTTTTTTATTCATACACATATAAAGGCATAATTTTGCAGTATTCGAAGTTTTTGTTTTTTTTAACTGACTCGCGTATAAGTCGACCACCCCAAATTTGCTCACCGAAAATTGTCAGAAATTCCTCGACTTATACGCGAGTATATACGGTAATTCATATTTTCATATATTTATGTATGTATGTAAACCTACATAATGGTTATGTATTATGTATGTAAACCTTTAAAAAATTTATGTTTTCGTTTTTTGCCAAAAATAGGAAGCTTACCGAAATTCAGTTTCAGTCGATTCTTACACATAATGCATAGCCCTGTAGCAAAATTTTTGTAAGCTTTCTGCTACGACAAGCCTCAAAAACAGCAAAATTTTTCTGCAACGCGGTATTTTTTAATAGTAGAAATGAATGGCAAATTTGTACATAATATAATTAGGAAAAAGACACTGAAGAACTGTACGAGCTTAAATTCTTGTAATTTGTTGCAATGCATCATACATTTAAA
The DNA here is from genome assembly GCA_963932465.1 of Maratus speciosus. Classification (NCBI taxonomy): domain Eukaryota; kingdom Metazoa; phylum Arthropoda; class Arachnida; order Araneae; family Salticidae; genus Maratus; species Maratus speciosus. The sequence continues at coordinate 145,331,356 of OZ010786.1, read as the reverse complement.
AGCTATAAGATCAATTTATTGGAAGGAGGGAGAAGGATTGTACATATGTACTTTAATTATTTCAAATAATTAAAATATTAAAAATAAAATTTAATAATATATTTCTAAATAAGTTGTCTGTCATACAAGCAAACATAATTTTCTATATTTGATATGGAAAGCAAGCAAAATAAAAAAAGGAAACAATAAAGGATTAAGCAGAAACCATTTTATCGATTAAATTATTTTAAACTTAATATATATGTATATTACAAAAAAATTAACATGTCAAAAATAAAAAGATTTCTTTCAAGTGAACTGCAACATATAATTTAGTACATCATGCAAAAAATATATTTTATTTTTTAATGTAAAAAAGGGTTATATTTATTGTTTATAGTATGATAAACAGTAAGGAGACCATTTATGCATTTTCAATATTTCAGGAAAACAAACAGTGAATGAAGATTTATGTTACTTAAAAAATTTAACAATGAGAAGTAACATAAAAATGAGTTTCTCAAAAGAATATGAAGACTTATCTTTATGAAGATAAAGTTAGGCCTAATAATGCTTAAATAAAAACAATACTTAAGCCAAAAATTTTTATAACTGAATAGAATATACAAATAACATTCTTGAGAAATAACAAAAATACTTGTTAATTATATGAACTTTTCATTACAATATAGTACACTAGATATTTAAATTTCCTGTTCAAAAATTTTGTTTACACTAAGAAAAAACGAATATGGCTTCCTTTAGTTTACTTGTTAACTGCAGCTGTGAAAACCTATTTAAAATAACTATAGTAAGATCTAATAATGCTTAAATAAAAACAATTCTTAACCCAAAAATATTTATAACTGAATAGAATATACAAATAATATTAATGAGAAATAATAAAAATACTTATGTTAATTATAAGAGCTTTTCAATACAAGATATTTAAATTTTTGTTTACACTAAGAAAAAACAAATATGGCCTCCTTTAGTTTACTTGCTAACTGCAGCTATGAAAACCCATTTAAAATAACTATAGTAAGACCTAATAATGCTTAAATAAAAACAATTCTTAACCCAAAAATATTTATAACTGAATAGAATATACAAATAATATTAATGAGAAATAATAAAAATACTTATGTTAATTATAAGAGCTTTTCAATACAAGATATTTAAATTTTTGTTTACACTAAGAAAAAACAAATATGGCTTCCTTTAGTTTACTTGCTAACTGCAGCTATGAAAACCCATTTAAAATAACTATAGTAAGACCTAATAATTAATGCTTAAATAAAAACAATTCTTAACCCAAAAATATTTATAACTGAATAGAATATACAAATAATATTAATGAGAAATAATAAAAATACTTATGTTAATTATAAGAGCTTTTCAATACAAGATATTTAAATTTTTGTTTACACTAAGAAAAAACAAATATGGCTTCCTTTAGTTTAGTTGTTAAAACTGCAGCTGTGAAAACCTATTTAAAATAACTATAGTAATATTCTTGAGGTGCAGGGGAAACAATTATTAAACTATTTTAAAAGGAATGCTTATAATATATTTTCATAGACTGTAACACACTGATGTGCTTTTAAATTCATATACAAAGACTAGTCAAGTTAACAGCTTTGAAGAAGATATTGTTTTTCATTTGGCACACTGATGCCTGAAGTTTTAAAACTGAAGTAATCAAATATTTGAAAACATATAATCACTTTAAAATATACTTTATTAATTATAAAATAATAGACTATCCTACCAATATCAAAAGGTATTTTTTTTTTAATACATAAAACACTGATTCAAAGATTAAGACAACAAACTGGTGGCCATCTTGAAAAACACCAAAAATTCAGATAAGTAACAATACATGAGATAGATAATCAAAGACCAATAAAAAAGGAATTTTTACCAGAACAAAATAGAATACAGCGAAACAGCACCGAAAACTGGCGATATGTAACAATTAAAATAAAAAACTTTGTAAAAAATCACCATAAAAAATAAAAAAAAATACATAGGATGCGCTTCAAGCTAAAAATATTAACAGCTTGTCATCAGCTAACGTCCTTGTCCCCTTACAGACACGTGTTTTACTTTAGTTTATGACGAGCTGTTAATATTTTTAGCTCAAAACGCGTTCTATGTATTGTTTTTATTTTATGGTGATTTTTTACAAAGTTTTATTATTTTTATTTTAACAAGCTAGAATGTTATAAAATTCGATCTTAAGATAATTAGCTTGAATGCAATGTATTAGATTATGCATTTCAAAATTCATTTACACTTTGGGATTAAATTTCATAATTTTAGGAACTGTAAATACATAATGTGCAGTAAGTACTAATATTAAATGAAGAAAACAAAAACAGCCAATGTAATGTACTCAAATCATAAAAGATTAAGATGCAAAAGTTTAAGTAAGACATCTGTCGTAGGTTATTTTTTTTATATTTAATTATAACAAATGAGTACTTACCACAAAGTTTAAAATGAAAGGATACGTACGAAAAAATATTTAGCTGGACCTGATTTACTTAAAGAAAACTGACTTAAAAGTTTGTATCATCCTCAAAACAGCTTTCTGTAGAATGGTCAACTAAGACATCCATATGGTCGCCTAAGAGCTAGCAAAAAGACATTTAAAGGCAAGAAAAGCAATTGCATTTCAAGCCATTTGAATGCTTTCAACTGGCTGAATATCAGAGTCAACAACAACTCATCTAAAGTCCATAATTTTGATCTGGAAAAAAATTGGTTTTAAAATTAACAAAATAATAAAAACAAATGGCTTAGATGTCTTATTAACCCAGGGTCTGCCATCTTGGATTTTTTTTCTTGCATGAAAACTCCTTTTTCGCCAAGTAGTAAACGTCACCAATGGTTAAATATTGTTGATAGATTAATATAATATTGAAAAAATTAGAATATAATAATTATAACTATTAATTGAAAAACAATTTTTAATTCACACCAAGAAAAAAATCCAAGATGGCAGACCCCGGGATAAGACATCTGTTCCAAACAAATCATCATATTCAAATTGAAGACTTACAATTTATATAAACAAGTCATGCATACACAAACTGAACAATTTATAAAAACACAATCTAGGGATACTTTGCATCAATCTTTTTAGTATGCAGATGTGCAATAGATTTTGTTTTAAAGTACAGGGAATCGGAGAAGGCTGTAGATAGTTTTTTCATTTTAAATGTTAATTATATAACTACTACAGATAAAAGATGTAACGAATTGTAATTCGAATACAATCTTTTTAAATTACTAGGGAGGGGGCTCTGCCCCCTACGAGCTACGCTCGTCAACCCCCGTTCAGACACCGCAGACTCTAACAGCACGCTAATTTGATCGCCTTTAAAAAGATTTCGGAAGATTGAATTATAATTTGAATCTGACGTAATTTTCACCAAACTTTTCTTTCTCTTTTTAATATTCTCGTCAAAATACTTTTGTTAGAAATGAAATATGATCATCTTAAAATGTCAAGTAAATGTCTCGCACAATTTTTAAATTAAAACTGTTTTGCAATATTATTTTTTGTTCATTTTACGTAATAAGTGTAATATGACGTAAATTCTCCTATTTAGGACTTCTAACGCATGTTACTGAATTTATTATTTTACAATATTCTTTCTCATTTAAAATTCACGTGTAACTATAGTTTTTATGACGTAATTTTCAATGAGTTCCTGCTTTTTATATTTTTTGTTTATAATAGTCACGTGTAAAATAAATTTTTAATTTGAAGCAAACATTACTGTTTGCGCTGTTTATACAGCTGGCAACAGTTTAAATTAATACAATTTTCTAAAATTTGTAATAAATATCTCTCGAAATGCTGAAAATTTGAATTTAAAATAGAAATAAAACCTCGAAAAATTATTCAAATTAAAAAAACTAACTGCAATCTGCACACCGGGAAATTCTGACGCATAAAATGATCTAAAAGTGATTAAATTCCTATGTACAGTTTTTGCTCCTATAAAACTTTTTTAATGGAACGATTTTGTACAACTTTGGCATTAAATATTTCTTAAAATAATTCTTCGATTTGAAAACTGTCTGCATCAGCGTGTTTATCAAACATTTTTCTATAATTCTACCGATTTTCATATTTTTGTATGCAAGTTTTTTTAATATTAACGAAGACCTACGGTCACAAAAAATTCAAAACCGGCGGCGGTGACAGCGGTAGTTACTTTTTTTTAGATAAACTAAAATAAAAATTGTATTTGTATGTTTAAAAATTTTAACAGCTTGATATATATTTGTAAGGGACTACTTGCGAATACGCCCGGAGTCCGCCATCTTGAATTTGGCGCCTTTTTTGACGATTTCTTGCTGCCGATGCTTTTCTCCTGATGGGCTTCCAACGATTGTAATGTTCTGGTAACCCTAATTTTTTTACGTCACCTCCACGATTATTCTCGAAGTGTCACTTGATTTTTTGAGATTGTCCCGTCCAGACGTGCGTTTGTTGTTCCGAGATTCTCAGCTACACGTGGTCAAGGTTGTATTGTTTCATATTGTTTTTTCTTTTATATGATTAAGAAACTTATATTTAATATAATTTTATAACATATTTATTTAATCAAGAAAAAAATTACATTTGTATCTCATTTTATTGCATATTTATTTAACCGAGACAAGAAAAAAATTACATTTGTATCTCATCGTTCGTATTTTGCGTTTGGGCTAATCGCAGATTTTGAGAAATCGCCCGGAGATTGCGCCCTATTTTAATTATTATTAATAACGATTCGAGTGCTGTCTTCTGTTTAATTTACATTGTTTTTTATTTAAAATTGATGGATAAATGTTAATATTTTGCGTTTGGGCTAATCGCCGATTTTGAGTAATCGGCCAGAGATGGATTCGAGTGCTTTTACTGTTCAATTTGCATTGTATTTTATTTAACGATTTGAGTGCTCTTTTCTGTCCAATTTGCATTGTTTTTTATTTAAAATTGATGGATAAATGTTAATATTTTGCATTTGGGCTAATCGCCATTTTTGGGTAATCGCCCGGAGATTACCCCTATTTTTATTATTATAATAACGATTCGGGTGCTTTTTCTGTTCAATTTGCATTGTATTTTATTGCTCTTTTCTGTTCAATTTGCATTGTTTTTTATTTAAAATTGATGGATAAATGTTAATATTTTGCATTTGGGCTAATCGCCAATTTTGAGTAATCGCCCGGAGATGACCCCTATTTTTATTATTATTAATAACGATTTCGATGCTTTTTCTGTTCAATTTGCATTGTATTTTATTTAAAATTGAATATTTGGTTTATCTACTGCTTTAAAAGGGTTATTTATAGCGACTTTAGGCTTGAAAAATATTGAAAATTCAGAGATTAAACACTTAAAGGAAAGCAAAAAAAAAAAAAAAAAAAAAAAAAAAAATTTTTGAAAATTGCTGATTTCTGTTAAAAATTAATTTTTATTTTTGCTTTCCTTTAATTGTTTAATCTCTTATTTTTCAAAGTTTTTTAAGCCTAAAGTCGCTATAAATTACTATTTGGCGACAATTGCTTGGCGCGAAAATGGGTTTTTCACGCTAAAACATTTTCCAAGATGGCGGACTCTGGGCGTATTCGCAAGTAGTTCCATTTGTAATATTTGATTACAGAAAAATTCGAACTGGATTTTACAATTCAAATAATTTTTTAGCATTTTGAAAACACTTGACATGTTAGGCTTAAATCAACTCGCAGCAAGTATCGTAAAAATAAAATAACTTTAAAAAGTAGTACATTATTTAAAAAAAAATAGGTATAAATTGGGAAAAGTTAGATTCAATAATATGTTTAACATAAATAAAATACATACCATTCCGAGAAGTATTTATTGCTGAAAATACCATATTGCAACAAAATCACCGATCTCTTTCACATTCGGGATTCAAAACTCTCGTCAATTCATTGATTCATTCTCAAATTCTCACTCCATTCCAGCGCGCACTGATCTCTTCTCGCCAAATTATTTGGCTACATTTCCCTTTCGCCAAGGGTGTCCAAAGCTTGAGGGTTTGTAAATTAGCTCTGGCGATAAGGTGCTCAAAACGTGAGCCTTCTTGAAAAAGCAACCCGCCCCCCCCCTACGCTCTTAAGCGATTAGCGGCGTGGTGTCTTATCCCCTCAGCCACGGTGGGCCCGCTACTGTAGCTCAAACAACAGTCTTCAGAGTCGCGAAATTTGACTTTCCAAGACTTTTAGCATTAGGCTGCATACAGACGCGTGTTTTGCCATCATTCTGGAGTTTTCGTGGAAAATCTTTTATTCTGGACATACATACATAATTACATTACATACATAAAAGTACAGGGTCATACTGGCCCACCGGGCAACGAGGCAAATGCCCGGTGCGCCCATCGTCACTTTTTTTTCCTTCTTTTTTTAAGCACGCTTAAAGTTGTGTAATCTGAAAGGCATAAAATTTTCAAAGATTTTCATTTAGAAAATTAAAAAGTTATGCTTTTTATTTTTTAAAGTATAACATAAGCAAACTACCGGGTGTCCTAAAAAGGACTGACTGATTTTAAAATTCAATAACTTGCAAACAGTGACAGATATCTAAAAAATTCTTACAGGAGGGTTATGCATAAGGTCAAAAGTTTTTTTACAGTGATTTTCGATTTTAGTTCGAATTACAAATAATAGATGACGCTGTAAGCAATAGGCGCTAAATACAGACTCAATTTTTTGGGCTTTCACTTCTTCCATGCGGAAAAAGGAGGATGAAATGTATTGAGTGGGTCCCGAAGTACCAAAAATCGAGCCTGAATTTAGCGTCTGTTGATCGCAGCGCCATCTATTGTTTGTAGTTCGAACTAAAATCGAAAATCACTGTAAAAAAAACTTTTGACCTTATGCATAACTCTCCTGCAAGAATTTTTTAAATATCTGTCACCGTTTGCAAGTTATTGAATTTTAAAATCAGTCAGTCCTTTTTAGGACACCCGGTATGTGTGATCAAAGACAATGGAGGAGAATTCCAAATATGGGTTCGAGGCTGAAAAAAGTCACGTGATACCGGTAATTTACCCAAGGAACTTCTAACTGATAAGAAGGGGAGATGCTACTGCTTTGCCTGATGAACTGTTTCATTGGCTAGCGGGGATTTACATTACACGTCTACGGAGCCTTCCCTTCTTTACGCTAGACGTTTTTAACTTGATCACGTGATCAAAACGCAGATGGAATATCCTCCATTAGATAATCCAATTTCGAGATAACATAAGTTATCGACAATCAGATATGCCATTGTTACACATGGTATCCTGGGCCAGACTTTGTTTCAAAGCTTGTACTAATGATAAATTCTAAGAAAAAGAATATTAAGTATTCGCTTATTTAGATATACGCCTAAATAAGTTCTGCTCTAAGAATTCTTCTAATTAGTCTGCGTCTAATAAGTTTGCATATTTTCTGCGTCTAAGTATTTAGCGCCTCTGGTGTTGCCAGGTATTTTTGTATTTTTGCTTTTTGTGCAAGTATAAGCGACGAAACACTGTATAAGAAACATATTCTCATTTTAAATGGATTCCTTGACAGAGACTTTAATAGTCATGGCGCCCTGGTCTAGATTTTATTCAGTACTCTGAAGAATAGTAACTTCCACATAAATTAATATTAGTATTAATAACGTATTTAGCATATTTTCTGTCAAATATTTAGCGCCCTGGGTGGCTGCTCCGTAGTTTGATATTCCTGCTTTTTGTAAAAGTACAAAAGATAAAGAAAAAAGCAAAAAAAAAAAAAAAAAAAGGAATGCCAATTTAAGACAGCAGATTTTTATTTTAATTTCATTTGGTCCCATTGTCAGAGGCGGCTTTGGTCATCATGGAACCTTGTTCTGATTTTTTTAAGCGTTTCTGTAAAAATAACTTTCAAAAAACTAATATCGTGTTTTTTAATCACGGCACCCTTAGTCAGATTTTTTTTCAGCGCCTCTGTAAAAATGCCTTTCAAAAAATTATTATCGTGTTTCTCTAATCATGGCGCCCTTGGACAGATTTTTTTTAGCGCCTCTGTAAAAATAGGTTAAAAAAAACTAATATCGTGTTTTTGTAATCATGGCACCCTTAGTCAGATTTTTAAGGCGCCTTTGTAAAAATTACTTAAAAAAAATAATATCGTGTTTTTGTAATCATGGTGCTCTTGTTAAAAAAAAAAAAAATCATCGCCTCTGTAAAAATGCCTTTAAAAAAACTATTATCGCGTTTTTCTAATCATGGCGCCCTTGGACAGTTTTTTTCAGCTCCTTTGTAAAAATAAATTTTAAAAAACCATATTGTGTTTTTGTGATCATGGCGCCCTTGGTCAAATTTTTTTCAGCGCCTCTCTAAAAGTAAGTTTCAAAAAACTAATATCGTGTTTTTGTAATCATGGCGTCCTTAGTCAGATATTTTTCAGCGCCTCTGTAAAAATGCCTTTCAAAAAACTATTATCGTGTTTTTTGTAATCATGGCGCTCTTGGACAGATTTCTTTCAGCGCCTCTGTAAAAATAAATTTCAAAAAACTATAACGTGTTTTTGTAATCATGGCACCCTTGGTCAGATTTTTTCAGCGCCTCTGTAAAAATAAGTAAAAAAAAAAAAAAAACTAATATCGTGTTTTTGAAATCATGGCGCCCTTGGTCAGATATTTTGCAGCTCCTCTGTAAAAATGCCTTTCAAGAAGCTATTATCGTGTTTTTCTAATCATGGTGCCCTTAGTCAGATTTTTGTTTCAGCGCCTGTGTAAAAATAAATTTCAAAAAACTAATATCGTGTTTTTGTAGTCATGGCGCCCTTGGTCAGATTTATTTTCAGCGCCTCTGTAAAAATAACTTTCAAAAAATTAATACCATGCTTTTGTCATCCTGGCGCCCTTGGTCAAAAATTTTTCAGCGCCTCTGTAACAATAATTTTGAAAAAACTAATATCGTGTTTTTGCAATAGCACCCCCCCCCCCCCCACACACACATACATATACGCTCACTCCCCACAGACACACACATAAATTGATGCTCTTAAATTGATGTTCTCTAAAGTGGAGCATTCCATAATTTCGTAATGATAATATAGGTTAGATCGCCAAGACTAATTCTTCACAAGATTTTGCAATGGAAACTTATGTAAATTTTGCTTTTGAAAGAAGAAAATGTTATTTTTTCATATCTATGTAAAAATTCGATTATACTTTTAGCATACGAAAATGCCACTATCTAAAAACGTTTTTTTCTTTTTTAACCGGATCAGCTTAACCGCTTTAAACTTCAAACACTACCCTGATTTATAAATTGAAAAATACACATGTAATTAAAATAAATAGATAAACCACTAAAATTGTAAAAGCCGTTTTACAAAAGAATGGATGAACATAAGTAAAGAGAAGTGCAGTTTGGGTTCAGTTTTCAGTGCTGTTAGTCAATAACGTGGGAGTTCCTAAGAAGACAAATTACCATTTCGGTGGGGTTTCAAGTTAACTAGATATGGGTTCTATAGATACCCAGTGGTTTCTGCAGTAATACCAGATGAGACACTTTTTATTGATTATACCGTATTCTGAGATTTCTGGAGCTCTCTATCTTTCAGGAGAAAATAAAAATCGGATGTGAAGGTATTTTCCCATGAAATACTAATTAACACACGACACACGCTCGGCGAAGAAAGGATCGTTAAAAACGGAAAATAAAATATTGAATTAAGCAACTGTTATAGCAGTTTTATAACGTTTTGTGTAATAACACAAGTGGTGTATTACACAAAATTCCTGTTCAGCCGAGAATTCTTAATTGTTTTACTTCTTTTCAGCTGCCCAAAACTTTAGACGACATTATTAAATAATTTTCATTGATACATACAGTAATTTTTTTTAAATTTTCCATTAAGGTGAAAACGAAAAATAACTTTGCCAATAAACCTTATCATTTTTAGATACATTTCTTTTTCTCAAGATATCGAGTAAAAAATAACTTCAAAATAATGAACACATATGTGTCCATATCTAAAAATTGGACAATATGCGTCCACTGCCAATAATATTCCATTAATTATACTAAAAACAAAAACTGAAAAATGTAATATATTATAACATGTGTTATAACAATTACCAATGATAAATGGACATATGATGATGCATAAATAATTAATTTTAAGTTTTAAACAAAAGAAATCATCATTTCAGTCCCTGCCCCCAGGTACAAATATCCAATATTAAATGTATGTTGTAAAAATGTTTATAAATGATTTTAACTTTTGCTATTATATATTTATACCTATATATATATACAATATGGGAAAATATAATGCTCCTTTACTCATATAGATTGCATTGTAAAATACTGCCGTAGATATATTTGTCCCCAAGGTTGACCATCATCTCAGTCCCTCTAACCACACATTTAGGTTAACAGATACTAGGTGGCGCTGGCAGAATTATTTCCATTGCAACAGCAACTACAGTTCAACTATCCACCAAGGATGAAGGTAAGTTGTTTTTATCATTGTTTCATTTTTAGAAATATTTAGTTTTTGTTCTGAAAAGGGATGAGTATTTTTTTATAGCATCATTCATGTCCCCATATTTAACTTTTTATCTATAAAAATAATGCTTATTGCAAGTTTATTTATGTAACATACAAATGTCACATGGAATATTTAATCATTTACATGTGTTTAAAATGATTCAATAAAATGGCTGTGCAGCTGTTAAGACAAAAACATCACCTCAGTCCCAATCATTAGACACTGATTATGGTGTTAGCAGACACTTTCTTCCATAAAAGTTTATCCTACGGATAAAATAAACATCCTTGATCTCAAAATACAACAACAATCAAATGGCAAAACATGTATCATAGTATATAATTGTATTTGGAAGTTGGTACATTAATTCAAAACAAGTGGGTAAGTGTGATCACAGATCGCACAGAGGGTTTCGTTTAATATTCCTTTAAAACACTTTATCTTTTTGCGAAATCGGTTAGTTCCACATTTCGCAACCAGGGGGCGCACTCTATTCTACACAAACATCTATCCGAAGGAAACTCCGTTTTACAACCTACCCGTAGGTATATTAGTCGAGAGGATCGGGTCCATAGCACCCGAGATAGGTAGGCGCCCCAGGAAATTGCACGGAACATTCTTTTATAAGCTTTTTATTATGTGTTATGAACTATGTCAAAGTTTCAAGCAGATCGACTTGTTAGATTTCCGAATTTTAACAATATTGCGTTATGTTAGTTCCACTTTCCACAACCAGGGAGCGCAACACTATTCATAACAAAAGTGTATCAGATCGAAACTCTGTTAAATAACCTATCAGTGGTAGTGTTACTCGAGTTGGTGGCGGTCTTAAGCGAGAAGTTAAGAAATTTGCTGAAAGTACGATTCGGAAATAGTGGTAACTAAAATTTTGACATTTTTATATTTCATAAGTAGCACATGTCTGATTATATCATAGTCCTCAAAAAACGACATCTAAAAAGGTCATAAACGCTAATTTTTTAAAAAGAAATCCAGCTCCCCTACCCCCGCCCTCCCCTCACAGGAAATGGACTTTACCCACAAATGGCAACAACCATGCCTCTGCGGGAATTTTTCCCTCCAAAAAAGACTGTTTATTGGATGAAGGGAAAGAAGTATTAAAATGTTCTTCATGCCTATTTGTGCTTTTCTTCTGTTTACCCGCGGCTGACGTCACATGGGTAAAGTCCATTGCATGCACCATTATTTTATAAGCTTTTTATTATGTGTCATGAAGTATCTTAAAGTTGCAAACAGATCGCCTTGTTATGTTTCCTAATTTTAACGAAATCGCGTTATGTTGGTTCCGCATTCCACCACCAGGGAGCGCACTCTATTCTTAACAAAAGCATATCTGAACGAAACTCCTTTGCGTAACCTCTCCGTAGATACATCGTCGGGAGGGTGGTGGTGCGGTCTTAATCAAGAATTTAAAACATTTTCTGCCGTAACAAACGCTAAGATTTAATAAATAAATCTAATTCCACCCCCCCCCCTCCACTCCTCGAAATATCACATTTCATTCTTTTTTACATTTTGTCTTATGTGTTATAAAGTATCTTAAAGTTTCAAACACATCGAGTGGCGGTCTTAACCAATAATTTAAGATATCTCCTGAAATTGCTATTCGAAAATAGTGGTTGGTATGAACACTTATAAACCTTTTCATATTGAATAATTAATACTTATCTCATAGCGCGCCGTCGAAAAACCCAAGCAAATTGTTAGATTTCCTAATTTAAATGAAATCTCCGTTAAAAAAGCACGTGCCTCCATCTTAATCTCGCATTTGATGGAAATAAAAGGAATTAATTAAATAATAATTAATATCTCAGCTTGTAATTAAGCTATCTCTTTGAACCGGATATGTATGAAATCTGCGAGAGATTTCCCGGCCGGATGTCAAAAAATTTTATCGAAAAATTTAACATTTAAAAAGTTTAAATTTCGTATTAGGATGTTCTCTGCTTAAATTTCTCCCGCGCCGATATGTCTGAACGATGACGGCAGCTGCGTACCGCTGAAAGGAAATCTCATTTCATTGTCTTTTCAAATACAGAAATTAAATTTTTATCGATCGATTTTTAGTGGATTTTTTGCGTTCTACCCTACGCAAAAAATTGAAATTCATACCAAAATAAAGTAGAATTTTTTCCGCCTATTTCAATACCTGTTACGAATTTGTACGACCGATACTTCGGCAGATGAGATATCGCTTTTTAAATGTCCACTTCATTTATTGCTTAAATTACTCCGTGGTAACCCTGCATCGGCTGATTTTACGGAGCATCCGCCGAATTTACTGGCAACCCTTAGGAGAAACTCCGGAGGATTTGGAGAAAATGCGTTCGAAACTGCGTTCAAAAGGTTGATTGGTTAATTTTAGAAGTTAATTAGCCCGTAATTCGGTTAATTACCGACTTTTTCAAAATTTTATGATTTGTTGTTTGATGTGAGGTGTTCAGCTATAAGTACCCAAAATTTCAAGTCTCTAACATGTATAGTTTCTCAGAACGGGGTCTGTGACGGTCAGACAGACGGACAGACAAAGGAGTGAGACTAATAGGGTTTCGACAGAGGAACGAAACCCTAAAAATAAAAATTCTGGAGTGAAATTGTCCAGTTTTCAGATATTGACCCATATAAGCTTAATTGCGGTAGGAAAAAACGCGTTATTCTTCTTCTTTTCATTTTTTTTCCTCATTACTGTGAGAATACTTCTCACAGTATTTAAATTTGGTTTATTTTTATTTCCTTTCAGCTATTTTTTTGCATCGATGTCTATTTGAACTCAATCTTTACGCCACGATTTTGACGTTTTTTCCTCCCTCCGTAATACCCCGTACACACTGCGTTATCGGAACTATCTTAAACCTCCGAACTCTCTGAGGGAGTTCCAGAAACTCTCTGAGAGAGTTTGAACTTTCTTCGGGCTAGAGACAGTCACGACCATTCACTCTCGCTGGCTGTAAAGCTTCACATTAACTGATTGGGTGTTGCGGGCGGTTTTATCTTAAGCGCATGCGCAAACAACACAGTGACGCTCACTGAATTATCTTAAGTGAGTTTTTCCATGTGAACAGGTTTCCAATACCGGGAGGGTACCACCTCAAAATTAAGAGAGTTCGGCGGCCTAAGATATCTTAATACCCTGTTCACACTGCGTTATTGGAACTATCTTAACCTCCGAACTCTCTGAGGGAGTTCCACAAACTCTCTGAGAGAGTTTCAACTTTCTTCGGGCTAGAGACAGTCACGACCATTCCTCTCGCTGGCTGTAAAGCTTCGCATTAACTGATTGGGTGTTGCGGGCGGTTTTATCTTAAGCGCATGCGCAAACAACACAGTGACGTTCACTGAGTTATCTTAAGTGAGTTTTCCCATGTGAACAGGCTTCCAATTCCGAGAGGGTACCACCTCAAAATTAAGAGAGTTCGGCGGCCTAAGATATCTTAAGTATCGTAGTGTGAACATAGTATCAGTATCGTAGTGTGAACATAGTATAATGCAAGTCCGATTTTGCCGCTGATCTGTTTCTCTTGGCTTTCAAGCGATCGGCAGTCTTGCGCATGCGCATGCCTTTTTTTCCGGAGCACATCTTGGTGCTCTCATTTCAATGACGTCATAAATGACAAGATAACTTCATCGAAACGAGAGCTCCAAGATATGCTCCGAAAAAAAACGGCATGCGCATGCGCAAGACTGCCAATCGCTTGAAAGCAGGCTCGGACTGGCCCTCCGGCCCATCGGCCCGGTGCGCCCTCGCCCAGGGAAAACATCGCGCCCCTAAGTGCCTAAGCCGCTCCAATATATTTTCACTTGTTGTACACATACATTCTGATTAGTGTACTAAATTTCGAGAATTCGTTTAGGGATAATTGTCAAATAATTGATAGCACAAGAGAGGTATTTCTTTATTATCACAAATAAAGATATATCGTAGCAATTTCAGGACGGAAACCAAAACGGACATCTTTGCATGCGATTGAAAGAGAAAATATGCACCCAACGAGTGCTTTAGTAGCCATTGCGCCGTGGACGAATTTTTTTTAATCGCTTCTTTAAATGATATCTTTTAGATTTTAACCAGTATTTTGCAAATTTTCAGCTCTTTTCTTTGAGTACTCTGCGCCCCCTTTCCTTATAGCCGCCCCTGAATGCACATATAATCGTGCTTTTTGAAAGCAACTTGACAGATAAAAAAGAGATACTATCAGAAGGCAAAAAACTTTTAGTATGGATTTTGTTTTTGATTGGAAAACATGATTTTTCTTTTCGGGGAATACAAAGTTGATGATACTTCTGGATTGCAATCCTGCAAGCTGTGGGATCTCGCGGACAGCGGTTTCTCATTCACAAAATCTGCCATCATTTTCGGATAGTAATCTCGCGCATAGTTTAGGAGTAATCAGTGAAAATACATAAAAAATATATATATATATATGCGTCGAAATGAGAACCTCCTCCTTTTTTTGAAGTCGGTTATAAAATACTGGCTATGTATCCTGCATGAATACAATCCCTGGGGAAACCCTTGATCTGTAACAATGATAAAAGTTTTGCAAATCATGGGAACAGTGTGCTGAGAATACTAAAATTACTAAATTGTTTTAGCGATTTTAGACTAACAAAGAAATTTTTTAGGGTGCACTTTTTCTGTTGAAACCTTTTCAGAACGTGATATCAATTCAGCTCTTTATGGACGCATAACAGTAATTTTTTAAGAATAAAAAATACCAATTATTTCCACAAGCAAGTATTATTTTCACATTCAAATAGCCTTATATTTCAGCATTCCAATGCCCTATAATACGTGGTAATTTTATAAAAGAACAAAAGAAGCCTGAGATTTAGTTTTCAAAATTTCTATTTCCAAACGGAAAGTACATTTTTGTTCTAAACATAAATATTTTTTAAACGAAGTTTGCATACTCAATGTTTCTTGTGTGTATTGAAGGATATATCTGCAGATACCACATTTAAAAATGTTACTTGGTTAATAATATTAATATTAATAAAACGGTAGATAATAAAAAGCAATTTCTCACAGATTGTAACAGAAATTGAATTTATGACATTTTAAACTGGCTTGATAGCTAATTCATATTACTTTAAAGAAATATATTAAACAAAATAGGTTGAAGCCCTTAGCAACACCGCAGCAACTCTATTTGGCGCTTGGTGCAAAAAATCGCGTTAGCTTTTCTGAGGATCCTTAGTGCATCAATGGTGAGAGTGGGTAAAAATGTGGTTTACAACTTACAAATTCTGCTAAAAATAATCGTAAAAATATATGTAGGTACCAATCGACTGAAAATAATATCTACTAGTTATTATTATGTATAAATTATGTTTCTGAAGTCGTATACTTATTAAGGATTGTACCACCTTTTAATTTTCAAGCAATAACACCCATTTTTGACACCTTATTTGATTTTCTTGGATTGAGACAGCCCGGAAAAAGGCATAGTTTATATACATTATCTTAAATCTTGATAGGGTTTGAATTTGAGGTTGTTAAAGATAAATCCATTTCAGAAACTTAATTTTTAACTTCATAAAAGCTATCTGATTGATATTTTTTTAATTCATTAGTGATGTAGTGAATACACCCAAACTTATTCCAGACTTTTTTTCAATTCAAAAACTTTTCTTAATTAGAAAATTAACAAAGTCATATTAAATATATATATGTATATTATGAACAAACCACAACTGTTAAAAGCATTGTGCGTACAGCTCATTTGAATAATTAGTTTTCGAGATATAGAGAATTTTTCCTTTCCATAATTTAAGGGGACCGTATTCCGTTATCAAAGAAACCAAACAAAATCGTAGAAACTTACCAGAAATATTTTGTAGAATTTTGTTTAACGTAAAGTAAGTTTTTAATAAAATTATTACTCCTGTAAAATTTTACTGGGGACTAATTGAGAGTTTTTGGTACTTTTTCTTGTAAGATCTTCAATTTATTTTCTGAAATTTAAGGATAAATCCCTGACACATTTTGTTTTATAACAGTATTAAGATTAAAAAAAAGCATATAAGCTATATCGCTTTCCTGGCTAGCAAGGAACTCAAACAGGGTGTCAAAAGTGGGTGTAGAAAAATGAACATTTGAAAAATCCATTTGAAAAATTAACGTTCGTGTATTTTTTAATATGTAGACAGCCTCCAACGCAAAATTTATGAAAATCATTTAATTGTAAATATTATTCATAATCAATTGGAATCCTTTGTCCTTTTTTATACAGTGATTTTCAGGAAAATTGGTAGGGGCGATCATTTTTTTTCTGCAAGGTGTCTGTCGATAGAAGAAATTAAGAAAGCTCTAGTCTTGATATCAGTAATCTACTACGGTGTTCAACGTGCTGGAGCTTTTAGATGTTATGTGATGTGTTTTAAAAAATTGCGTAGTATTGTGTAGGATTGATGGAACTTTAAACGTGCACGGAGAATATAACGAAGTCTTTTATCTAGAGTTAAAGATATAATTTAAGCCATTATCATTTACTTGGTCTTGGTGCTATGCGAGTGTGTTAATCCTTGTCAAGCCAGATACAACACAAACAAGTAAAATTGACTTGAGTTCGTTAAAATTTTTGCGCCCTCTGAAAATCCAAGGTCTGCGCCCTTTACACTGGCTCAGTCCGACCCTGCTTGAAAGCCAAGAGAAACAGATCAGCGGCAAAATCGGACTTGCATTACGGAGAGAGGTAAAAACGTCAAAATCGCGGCTTAAAGATTGAGTTCAAATAGACATCGATGCAAAAAAATAGCTGAAAGGAAATAAAAATAAACCAAATTTAAATACTGTGAGTAGTATTCTCACAATTACACAATTAAGGGGGCTGGTCACTCAGCTTCCGATTTCCCCTCACTAATGTAAAGTCTATGGCAGCGTTTCTTAAACTTTGGGATCTCGCGGAACCCCTCTGATATGATATGCATTCCGGGGACCCCCACCAAAAGTTTTGTTAATGTAAGATAAAAAGAAAAGAAAATTGTAGGATAGAAATTATTTATTTTTTCATTACAGATATTCCGAGTTTAGTGGTTGAAAAAATCAGCTGCATTAATAAGAAAAATTGCACTTATTTTAAGACAGCTAAAATTACACTACTATTTTCCATGAGAAGTTTGCTGCTGTTTTTTTCCTACGAGATGTGCAATGTCTGGTTCAATGCTCGAAACTTGTATTCGCAAGTCTGTTTTGACATTCAATCGATTTCTATATTTGTTTTTCATGTGCACAAGGCTGAAGAAAGTCTTTCCAAACAAATATGTTGTGAAGAAGGGAAATAAATGCTGGATGGTAATGCTGCTAGTTCTGTATACATATTTTTCACGCGCAACCAAAAATTAGGAAGGCTATTCACTTGGAAAGCAATTTTCATGGAAACATCGCATGATAATTCAGCAAGTTGTCTCCTCTCTAATATTGTTAAGTATTGCATTTCACTAATAGCTTAGAAATGAAATGAACCCCTCATCCACTCGTTTACTGACTGTGAGGGAGGAAAATATTGTCGGAAAGCTTCTTTCAAGTTCTTCAGATGTACAACGAAATTTTGCACAACATCAGGAGAAATTGTATCGCCAGAGGTTTGTAAGAATCGAATAATGTTGGGAATGATTCCAAATTATTATTTTTAGTCGATTTGTCCATAAATCAATTATTTTTATTGTTGCATCTACTTTGTCCTGTACTGGAAAATACTGACCAATGTTCCTCGTAAGCAGTGGCGTACCCAGGATTTTATTTCGGGGGGGGGGCTGACTTAAATTTTCATAATGTTCTAAATCTTACGAAACACGTTGCATTGTGTTATAAACAGAAATCATTTTTGTCAATAAGGGCGTAGCCAGAGGGGGTGGGGGGTTGGGGGGGGGGGGTTGCAAGGGTGATTTTGTTCCGAATTTTCCGAAAATTTGAAAAATTCGGTCATCAGTCCGAAAATTTGAACTTAAAAAATTATCGCGATTTTTGGGAAATGGTCCCCAAAAAAATCCATTTCGTCAATCGTTCGCAAAAAAAAATCTCCAATTTCTTTAAAGGATCAAGGAAAAAACCGGAATTATGTCATACGGCCGCAGATAAAATGCGAAGTTTGTCAAAGGATCGCGAAAAAAAAGTCAAATTTCGTCAAATGATAGCGGAGAAAACGTGAATTTCGTCAAATTATTCTAGAGGAAACGCTAATTTCGTCAAAATGAGCACAGAAAAAACCCGAATTTCGTCAGAAGGCCGCAGAAAAAACGCGAATTTCATCAAAAGGTCGCGGACAAAACGCGAATTTCGAAAAAAAAGATCGCTAAAAACACGCATTCCGTCAAAGGGCTGCGAAAAAGAAGCTAATTTCGTAAAGGATCGCAAGAAACGCGAATTTCATCAAAGGGACACGGGAAAACGTGAATTTCGTCAAAAGGCCACAGAAAAACGCAAATTTCATCAAAAAGACGAGAAAAAGCGCGAATTTCGACAAAAAGCCGCGAAAAAACGCAAATTTCGAGGAAGGATTGCGCAAAAACGCGAATTTTGTCAAATGACCACAGAAAAAACGCGAATTTCGTCAAAGGACCACAGAAAACTGCAAATTTCGACAAAGTATTGCTAAAAAAACACGCATTCCGTCAAAGGGAAGCTGAAAAAACACGAATTTCGTCAAAGGGACACAGAAAAACGTGAATTTCATCAAAAGGCCGCAGAAAAACGCAAATTTCATCAAAAAGACGAAAAAAACGCAAATTTCATCAAAGAGCCGCGGAAAAAACGCAAATTTCGACGAAGGATTGCATTAAAAAACACGAATTTCGGCAAATGACCACAGAAAAAAAACGCGAATTTCGACGAAGGATCGCTAGAAAAAACGCATTTCGTCAAAGGGAAGCTGAAACAACGCGAATTTCGTTAAAGGATCGCAAAAAAAAGAAAAAGCAGGGTCACAAAGAAGGGCCACAAAAAAATGTGAATTTCGTCAAAAGGCTGCGGAAAAATCACTAATTTTGTCAAAACCCCGCGGAAAAAAGCAAATTTCGACAAAGGATCTGGAAAAAAACGCGAATTTCTTCAAAAGGCCGCAGAAAAAAAGAGAATTTCATGAAAAGGCTGCGGAAAAACGTGAATTTAGACGAAGGATTGCGTAAAAAAACGTGAATTTCGGCAAATGACCTCAGAAAAAACGCAAATTTCCTCAAAGGGCCGCAGAAAAAACGCAAATTTCCTCAAAGGGCTGCAGAAAAAAAGCAAATTTTGGCAAAGGATTGCTAAAAAAAATATGCATTCCGTCAAAGGGAAGCGGAAAAAACGCGAATTTCGTTAAAGGATCGCAAAAAAAAAAAGCATGGTCACAAAGAAGGGCCACAGAGAAACGTGACTTTCGGCAAGAGACTGCGGAAAGAAGCGAATTTTGTCAAACAGCAGCGAAAAAACAAAAAAACACAACCATTTCCATAGAAAAAAACGCGAATTTCGTCAAAGAGCCGCGAAATTCATCAAAAAGACGAGAAAAAAGCGAATTTCGTCAAAAAAGCCGCGAAAAAAACGCAAATTTCGAGAAAGGGTTTCGTAAAAAACGCGAATTTCGGCAAAAGTTCACGAAAAAAACTCGAATTTCATCAAAAACTCGCGGAAAAAACGCAAATTTTGACAAAGGATCACGAAAAAAAAACGTGAATTTCGTCAAAGGGTCGCGGAAAAAAGCTAATTTTGTCATAAGTTCGGGGAAAATGCAAATTTCGTCAAAGCGCCGTGATAAAAACCTGTATTTTATCAAAGGATCGCGTTAAAAACACATACAAATATCTGTATTTATTATTATATGTATAGTTTTTAAACTGAAATAATATGCTGAACTTTTTAGAAATCTGGTTAACCCGAACCCACTCAGCCTGAAATTGACCTGAATATAAACAGAGTTAACCCAAACTACAACAAAAATAATTAGCAGCAGGAAGGGATTACCTCTCCTTTCCCCCTCTGCTGTAACCTTTCAGAAAATTTGCTGAGAATTTCAATTTTTTTTTTAAAACTCAGACTCAAATCTGGGGGGAAGGGGGGAGGGCACGGGTCCGATCCTGAGACCGTCCCACGTCGAAATCTGTTGAAAAGTGTTACTGTTTTTTTTTTTTATATATATACTTTCATTTAAAAGAAAGTCATTATAACTTAAAATCTATAAAATTGTTCTTCCAATCCCCGAAACTAAATTCTGGCTACGGTTCTTGTTTAACAATAAATTAATATTGTAACAAACACAAAATATTTTCATACACATATATAAAATAAAGACTTTGTTTATTATTTGTGCATTGCACAAGTAATACGAAGGACTTTAAACCGTTCCAGATGAAAAATACTGGCTGCAAAGTTAAGACAGAATAGGAAGATAAGTGGGGGGAGGGGACATTACCGAACTCCAAAGATGTCTTTGCAGTCAAACAAGAAATCACTGTGTATCTTACAGATACGAGGAAGTAATCGAGTGTTAAAAACAAAAGTTAATGAATATCATTCACAGTCAGCTCTTCCGCACATATATAGTGTGCCTGACTTCCGACTTAGCCAAAATTCTGAAGGGATTAGCTAAGGTGTCATTAAGCACTAATATGGGACTAACAAGAAAGACAAGTGCGATGCATGACAAATATATATATACAGTCGGACCTCTATTTAACGAACCACTATTTTGCGAATTTCTCTATTTTGCGAACTTTTCCTTGGAACCAAGAACATTTTGCGAATTTCTTCGTAAAATAATCTCCAAATAGCGAAGTGCATTCTCTATTTAACGAACTTTTTCTTGTGATCCAAATTTTTTTCTTCTCCCCATTTCTCAAAATATTTCTGGGCATTTCAAACTTATTCTTTCTTTAAACACATTTTATGATGTTCAATGGTCTTGAACTGGTTTTACCAGGCACCTTCTTTGTCAGCAGTGAGAATTTCGTAAGTACGGAGGACGAAGACGATAATCCCCTAGTGTAACTTAAAAAAATGTGGATTCAATGAGAAATTAACCATGATGTGCTGATTGATGATTGTATTTCACTTAATTCTTAAATTGAGGTCTCGGAAACACTATCCGAATTGGATATTTTCGACAGTGTGAAAAATAAAAACAATACAGCAATGAATTGCGATGAAGACGAATATGATGATGATGGAAATGATCATTATGCAAGAATTAACAAAACTTCGTATAATGAAATGCTAAAATCATTTTAAACAACCGACGCGGATTATAGTTAGAAGAAAATACGTATGAAGGTGGTTTTGGTGCATTGTAAAGATGCGACACGTATTATGAGATAAAGCACATTTATGAGATAATTATGAGATATGATGGCACAATTATGAGATAAAACAAAATTAACAGAGTTTTTCAGAAATCAAATTTAAGGACGCATATGTTAATGTATAATTAAAATTATTTTTTATAATAATAATAAATGCGATAATGTCATTAAAATTCGTTAATTTTAATGTAAAACTATTTACTTTAAACAGAAAATACAGTGTATTCCCGGATAATGTTTTGTTTTCCTTGCCGATTTCAAAGATTTAAACACATAGAAAAAATAAATTGATGATGGATATTGGTGGGTAAAATAACTAAAACAAATCGATATAATTTATTTTAAAAAATGTGATTAATTACTTTTAGTAAAAATATTTTGTGTTTATGAATTTAAAATCTGTTTTATGTAGTTTAAAGTATTTTAAAAGGTGAATCTCTGTTTAACGAATTTTCCATATAACGAACTTTTTTCCGGGATTTAGCGACTTCGTTAAATAGAGGTTCGACTGTAATTGAATTGATCTAAAAAGTAAGAAGTAAACTTTTTTTACCATTTAATCTGACCGTTTTGGCAGGTAAAAGAAGTTTAGTCCCTTCAACCCTCCGCACCCCCATATTTCGGTGTGGCATGGAGATGCGACTGAAAAATGAAAGTTAATAAGCTACTTTTACAGTCAACTCTTCCGCACCGGATTTCCGATTTAGCCGAAATCGACTTGAGATTAGCTGTGGTGTTACTGTGCATTAACATACCCCCGCCTTGACAATCTTGGCGGCCGCCGACTATGGGAAAAATTAAAAAAATCCTTAAACTAAAATACTTTTAGATTTGTCGAATTTATTTATAGGTCTCTTGAACTGAGTATATATGTTTTCATTTATCGAGTAAAACAGTGATTTCAGTCATTTGAAAATGGATTTTGTGGTCTCAAGTAAATTTGGTCGCAGGACTGAGGAGGATATTGGATTAACAGGAAAAACAAATTCGTGGCATGCCAGAAAATAAAACAAATTTATCTGAAAAAGAAGGAATATCAGCCCTTTTTTCATTTCACTGCGATCTCTTCAGAGGTGGAATGGAGCTGTAACGTCATAACCCCCGTCCCCATCGAATCCTTTGGTGTATGCTGGGGCATCACTGTGCACTAATATATGGAACTAACCAGGATAGCTGCGTCGCAGAAAAAAATTAAAAATTAATATCAAAAGAAAGAAAAAAAAAACTGGAATTTTTTTTCATTTCATATTTGATTATTTCGGAAGGGTAAGTAACCCCATCAGCCCCTTCCCCTCATTGGGTATACTGTGGTGTAACTGTGCGTTGATATGAGACTAGCCAGAACGTGTAGTTCGTTGTATTGCAGAAAACAAGTGCATTACAAATTCATCTCGAACAAAAAGAAAAATATCAGCCCTTTTTTCATTTCATTTTCGACTATTTTGGGAAGGGGCTGTAACCCATCACCCCCTTTCTACTTCTTTGGGTATAATGTGGTGTCACTGTGCACTAATATGGAACTAAAGAGAAGAGAGTGGCTAGTCTGTTGAATGATAGGAGAAAAAAATACAAATTTATCTCAAACAGAAAGAAAAAAAGCAATATTTTTTTTATTACATTTTCGACTATTTCGGGAGGAGGGAGCTGTAATTCCATCAGCCCCCTCCCAATTTTTGAGTATGCTGTGATGTCAATGTGGACTAATATGGTGTTAACGAGAATGGCTATTTCGCTGTGTGGTAGAAGAAAAATTACAAATTTATCTCAAACAAGAAGAAAAAACAGCCTTTTTTTTTCATTTCATTTTCAACTATTTAGGAAGGGGACACCCCATTAGCCCCTTTCACCTCTTTGGGTATAATGTGGTATCACTGTGCACTAGTATGGAACTAAAGAGAAGAGAGCGGCTAGTCTGTTGAATGATAGAGGAAAAATACAAATTTATCTCAAACAAAAAGGAAAATATCAGAACTTTTTCATTTCATGTTCGAATTTTTGGGAGAGGGCTGTAACTCCATTAACCCCCTTCTATCTTTTCGGGTATAATGTGATGTCACTGTACACTAATATGGAACTACAGCGAAGGGAGCGGCTAGTCTGTTAAATGATAGGGGGGGGGGATGCAAATTTATCTCAAATAGACAGAATAAAATCAGCTCTACTTTTTCATTTCATTTACGACTATTTCCAGGGGAGGAGGTTGTAATTCCATCAGCCCCCTCCCCATCTTAGGGTATGCTGTGATGTCAATGTGGACTAATATGGTGTTAACGAGAATGGCTATTTTACTGTATGACAGAAGAAAAAATTACAGATTTATCTTTAAAAAGTAAAGAAAAAACACTTTTTCATTTAATTTTTTGACTATTTCAGAAGGAGTAGGGGGGGGGGGGCTATAACCCCGTCAGCCCCCCTTTCTCTGCTTTGTTGTCAATGTAGACTAATATGGGACTAATGAGAATGGCTTGTACGCTGTATAATGGAAAAAAATTAAAAAAATTTCCATAAAAGAAAGACGAAAAATCAGCACCTTTCTATATCACTTTCGAAAATTTCGGGGGGGGGGGCTGTAGCCCCATCAGCTCCCCCCCCCCCTTAGGTACGCCACTGCTCGTAAGTTTAAATTCAGCTCATTCAGAAAACTAAAAATATCTATCAAATATACCGCCTTAATAAGCCAGGAAAAATCCTTGAAACATTCTTTCAAATGGCATTTGGAATCTAATAAAAATAACCTTACTTCATCACGCAGCGCAAAATAGCGATTTAAAACTTTTTCTCGGGACAGCCACCTAATTTCCATATGCAAAAGTAACAGTTTGTGTTGACTCCAAATTTCTTCCCACAGAATTTTAAAAAGTCTAGAATTCAATGGACGAGCATTGATATACAGTGAGCAAAAAAGTATTTGCACGCAGACGATTTTTTGCATAAGTAACCATAGAAAGCAAATTTGATACTATTCTCTTAATTATTCATTTATTTAAATAAGAAGAAAATAAAAATAACTACCCATTTTCCTTAAACAGTAATATTACACATTTAAAAAAATAAATTAATATTTTCTCATGCCTAAAAAGTATTTGCACAAGAAGCATTGACTGTTAAAAAAGGCATTAAATGTGAACATTAAGCAAATGTTTAGCATATCAGTCCCGCATTACATTAGCCCGCACTTTAAAGTCACGTAATATATTAACTGGAGCAGGGATTCTGGGGAGTTTTTGTTCTAATGGCGCCGAAAACGTGTGAACTGGCTGTTGCTACCCGTGAGAAGATTATATTTCGTCACAATTCTGGATTAAGTTACCGAGGAATAGGTAAAACGCTAAATCTAAACTTTTCTAGCGTTCGTTATGTAATTAAGAAGAAAAAAGAAACAGATTCGACAATAAATAAGCCGCGAACTGGGCGTCCAAGAAAGAGTCATCATAAAAGAATCTTCAAAAAACCCTCTTCTAAGTGCTCGAGAATTGGCTGTTGATGTCGCTTCAACGTCGGGAACAATAGTTACACCACAATCAATCTATCTATATTATAAAGGACAAACATATCTGTGCGTAACGCATACGTCATTCTGCGAATGGCAACACTTTGAAATTTGAAATGAAATTTCGCTTTTGCAATTTTTGCTACAGCAAATTTTTAAACTTCTAAACATCCCACATTTTATATGTTTACACCGTCGTACGCAGAAAAAAATGCACTTTTAAATGCAATTTGTTTGAAAGCTGTATCTCAATTTATTTTTGAGATATTAATTTTTTTATAGTTTTTAATACCAATTTTCTAATCGTGGCAACTGAAGTACTTCATTTCTATTAAAAGTGGATTAGTTATCTTTATTGATCATATTCTTACTGATGCCATTTTCTCATTACAATTAAAAATATATTTTTACAAATTTGAACAGAAAATGACGTTACGCTTTAAAAAAGACACAATTTCCCTGATGATGCTGTTATATTTCACTATTTTTTCATTTCGCTGATATTGAGTTTGAGTCAATAGGCAAAATATTTCAGCGACTGAAAATGACGTCATATTTAAAAGTAAACGATAATTTTATTTGATAAAACGAGATATTTCTCCTTGAATGCGTCTAAACGTTATAAATTTCTGGAATTTTTACTCGCAGGTACAGAGATTATACTAAGACCTCAAATGACGAGTGGAAATTTTAACATGAAAAGTTGTAATAGTTAACAAACGTGACTTCAAGCTTGAAAATATATTTATTAATAACTTATTGCGCATTAAAATGTTTTTAAATGGTTAATATGGATGTGAAACGTGGAAAATTACTTGATTTGGTTTAGATGTGAAGGTAGAAAAATTCTATGATTATGTCAAGGTGAAATCATTTTTGCGGATTTTTCATTCCATAATACCAAGCATCAATTAATAACTTAATCAAAATTACTTATCTTGATCATATTTTACTGATGACGTATATGAATTAAGTTTATTTTTTCAATAATTTTAACAGTTGAAGTTTATGAAAAAAGTATTTTGTTAATCTTAGATTAAAATATGTCTTTGGAGAGTTAAATTAACAAGTGTAAGATGGATTTTTTATTCTAATTATTGTTGTTGATGTATTATAAATTTGATGCAACAGTTCCTTTGTAAACATTTTCTTTCGTCGAAATTCGGCGGGTTCCACCTCGTATATATAAAAGCCGTTCTCTGTGTGTATGTCCTTTATACAAATCTTTAATTTTTGACCGATTTGCATGAAACTTGCTGTACATAGGCTTTAGAATGTGGAATAGATCCCTGTCACCTTTAAAAAATCACCAGACCAATATTTATCCCTTTTTTCTATCATCTTTCATAATTTAACATTATAGAAATATCTCATTTTAAATTTTCAAATTCAATAGCTTCTTTCCTGTTGCCACACATCTAAAAAACTGCTCAATAATTAAAAAAAAAATTGATAACTCGAGTACTTTGTTTTATTAGCCAATAAAAATTCAGACTCGACTGCTATATTTTTAAATTTTTGAAATCGACGTCATTCTAATCAGAAAATGCACATTTTTCATATATTTGTGTAAAAACTTTAACTAAGCATGTTTTAAAATGACCTTAGAAGTACTTTAGTTGAATGTTAAAAAATCTATTTTAATGAAGTCGTTTCAATATCAAGAATCAAATAAGGAAAGTGATAATAGTAAAAAAAAAAAAATCGTTTGCTAGATATGACGTCAATGTCATCAATATAATTTCAAACTGGCTCTAAAAACTGGATGCTACAATTTATTCCCTATTTCTTTGTAATCTTTAATTATATCATTTAGATAAATGTTTTAATACCTGAAATGCAGTGATAACATTCTACGATTTGTATCGAATACGGTTATATAAAATACGATTTTTGTACGATTTACATTAAATAGAAATTATAGCTACTATTTTTTTGGGTAAGCTTTTTTTCTTTTTTAAACAAAATTTCATGACTGACAGACTTTTCTGTTAGACGTTGAAATAATGGGATGCATGATGTTTAGAGATCAAATTGCAGTAAAAGCGTAATTTATGGTACGGTTAGGTTGTTGCCACCAACAATATGGTGCTAGGCGTTACTGATAGACGTTACTCTTTTCTTCATAATATTGCATCAATAGCAAACGGATATATCTTTCTGAATTGGGTTCCAGGTATATTTAAAAATATATCCGTGATTGAAAATTAATTTAAAATGGATAAACAATCCGTAAATTGAGATAAGCTTTTCAAAAAAAATTACTGAAAGTACTTTTTGTATTCTATTAGATTTTGGAATAATCAAATGTGCGATGTTTAAAGGTCAAATTGCAGTAAAAGTTAAATTTATGGTTGGGTTAGGTTGTTGCCACCAACAATATGATGCTAGAGTTACTCATAGTTCATCAATGTCTTTACTTTATAATATTGCATTAAGAGGAAACAGATATATCTTTCGTAATTGGGCTGCATGTAGGATGAGATTTCCACGTTTTTACACAGCGGTATATTCTTAAAGAAAATGTTGTTCTGTTAAATCAAGAGAGTGTCCCAATTAAATGAAATATCATTTACTCTAACAAAATACTGGTGTGAAAAAATGCGGAAATCTTATCCCTGGCTGCATGCAAATCAAAAATATCCATGATTGAAAATTACTTTAAAATCCATTCACATGAAAAAATTGAGATACAATTTTCAAATAAATTTCATTTGACAGAAGCTTTTTCTATTCGACAGTGTGAAAAACGAAATTGTATGATGATCATCAGTTAAAAATTTTTTAGTAAAGTCAAAATTTATGGGTTAGGTCATTGCCATCATCAGTATAATGTCACAATTGGCATTGTGTTTGTAGTTTATATATATATATATATATATATTCTGAAGATGACTCAATGAAAGAGTCGAAACATGTAAATTTTTAATATTTTTAATGTTTTTTATTATTTAAATGACGCTTTTTAAGCAAATAATTGTACTTTAATATATGTTATGACATTTGTTTGGAATATACATTATTATGGTATAGTTAATAGTTGACGCAATTAAAACTATTTTACTTATATTTCTTATCGATCTTTTAACGATTCGTGGACGGCAATGCACTAATCTCAGTTATTGTCACTGCCGTATTATTTCATTTTAATGTATTTTACCCGGGTGGAACCTTATTATTGACACGAGCGAAGCCGGGTAGATCTGCTAGTTAGAAATATTCTTCATGATGCAAATATTCGAGAAGAGCCCCTCGAGAAAAACCATTTATTAGTGAAACAAATAGGGTGAAAAGACTTGAATTTGCAAAACCTTATGTCAGCAAACCACTAGAGTTTTGGAAAACTGTTATTTTTTCCGATGAAAGCAAGTTCAATATTTTTGGCTCAGATGGTAAGAAAACTGTATGGCGAAAGCCAAATACTTCTCTTCAAATTAAAAACTTGAAACCAACTGTAAAACATGGCGGTGGTCATGTAATGATTTGGGAATGCATGTCTTTTAACGGAGTTGGCGAAATGACCTTTATTGAAGGCAATATGAATGCTAAACAATATATTAATATATTGCGAGATCATTTATCTAATAGTGCTCTGGAATTAGGAATTCCTAATTCATATTATTTCCAACAGGATAACGATCCGAAACACACTGCATATATTAAGAGGTTATGGTTGCTTTATAATGTAAAAAATCAATTGAAAACGCCACCACAATCACCAGACCTCAATCCGATTGAAAGTTTATGGCATATTTTGGATATGAAAATAAGGAAAAATAAAATTTCTAACAAATCAGAACTTAAGCAAGCTCTTAGGGAAGAATGGCTACAAATCAGCAGTGAAACATGTCACAAATTAATAGAATCAATGCCCAGACGATTACAAGCTGTAATTGAAGCAAAGGGTTATATATACTAAATATTAGCACTGTTTTTAACTTAAAAATAATTCCTCTAGTTCTATTTTTATTGCTAGTGTGCAAATAATTTTTTGGCAGTACAAATGCTTTTTTACTTTACAAACTTTTTTATGTTTTCATATTTTAAATATAATTATTAAGTGAGATATTAAATACGTTTATTTGTTTTGTAAAAGTGTTGGTATTTTTAATTCTTAGTTGATTTTTATTTATTTATACATATGCTACAACAAATTTACCTGGTGTGCAAATACTTTTTTTGCTCACTGTAATTTACTACTGAAACAACTTCGTTGAATGTATACTTCAAATCTTCAGGCATTTTTTTCTCGACCAGCGATTCACGGTGAATACAACAGTATGTCCAAACTGCATGTGATGTTTTATCTTTAAATGAGCTTATCAAAACTTTAATAGGTCCACTCACAACTCGAGGTCCAGCTGTACTTATTTCGACACATTTTGACAAGTTTTTTTTTTTCTTTTATGAAACCTTCTAACGAGGTGAATAGCGCTGCACTTGTTGTGTGAGATGGAATTAATTTGCAAAACAAAAAATTTTCACATACCTTATCACCAAATTCATAACGAATAAAAGCTAACAAATTCACATTATTGGAAACGTAAACGTCTAAACTCTCATTCACCTGTAAAGCGAAATAAGGACATATTTTTACACGTTCAATTAACTCTCAATATTTTCACATATTTTAGATAATGAAAGTAAATTTAGATCCATTGCTGCTTTTTCTCCAAACATTGTTGTGTTCATTGCTTTAGCAGCAGATAGAATTAAATTCTTTGCAATCGTATGTGGTTTTGCAGACTTTGCTGCCATCAAAGATAGCTGATACGAGAGAAACGTCCTTTTCATTATTGGCACCAGTTGCGGTCTTATAAAATAATTTCTGACTTGTTTTCAGTTCTTTTAACTTACTATTAAAAAATCCAGTTGGTTTGTTTAAATACTCTTTATGTTTATTTTGTAAATTTCTATGGAGTTTTGCTGGTTTCATACATTCCTTTGGCAGTATATTGTGACATATCGTGGCAAACAGGCTGTTTTTCATTATTAATACAGGTATTTTTCAGAGTACTTACGTTTTTTTTCCTTTGCGGTAATTTCTTCTATGTTAAATTGCGAGATATTAAATCATCATCATCATCATCATCTATATCTGGATCCATCTCTTCTTTACGTTTTATTTTACCGGTCTTTAACCACACATTCATATTATGAATAAGAAAATGTAAGTATGTAACAAGAGAGTCCACAATACGAGCACTGCACTTAAAATCGCAATGATTGGAATTTACTCACTACCGTTTTCACCTTGCTTTAGCGTTTCTTGATAAGGTGACATATGGTTACGTGATTACTACTATGACAATGTGAAACAGAATTCATATGTAAAGCGCACTGACGAGGAAAAAATGTTCGGAAAAGATGTTTGGCTTGCGCAGAGATGAATTCAGAGAACTGAACGGAAAGAGGGTTGGGGTTCCCATCCCCAGCATTCAAATTTCTCCCTCGAAAGATTTAGATTTAAGTGTTTATTTTATGATTATTAATAGTCCTAGATTAGGAGTTCTAGTCCTCCATTTATCCACAACTGCAGCTACAGAAATTCCTGTCGAAAGGAAAAAAGTCTGAATTCAATACTGGGCTTGAGGACCCCCGTCTGTCTGTAAGCTCGCGGACCCCCAAGGGTCCGCGGACCACAGTTTAAGAAACGCTGGTCTATGGGCATTGGATGCATTCGTATATTTAAAATATCTTCTCGGGAAATTAATATTTTTATCTTCTATTGTTTGTGTACACTTCCTAAAAGATGTCTCTTTTTTTCTTAGTTCTCAAAATATTTCTAAAGTATAGACTTAATTTTATATGAAGTGTTAAAATCTTACGAGTGTGTGAAGTGTTAAAATCTTAAGAAGAGTTCACAGAAAAAAGATGGTAAAAATCTGAATTTCCCGAGAAGATATTTTAAATATATGAATGCATCAAAAATTCATAGACTTAACATTACGGAGGAGAATTTGGAAGCTGAGTGACCAGCCACCTTAAGTATTTCCATTATCTTTGACTTTGTTTTTTATTTTGTAATACAATGCTTAAATATAATTTTGATATGTAGTATTACTTTTTAAAAATGCAAATATATTTGAAGATATTGCCGCTCCTCTAGTGCGTTTTTTTTTTTTTTTTTTTTTTTTTTTTTCTTGTGCGTGTGAGTTAGAGGTCTGCACGGGCCCGGCCCGGCCCGAACGAAAGCTATCTTGGCCCGGCCCGGTGTAAAAATCGAAAGTTCGGCCCGAGCCCGGTCCGGCCCGTACAGAAATCAGAGAAAACAGGCCCGTCCCGACTCAATTTCTACAAAATGAATCCGTTTTTTCTTGACATACAATTAAGATTCTTTTAATGAATACTACATACATATTTATGGGAACACTTTACAGTATATTTTAGATTACTATGTCTTCGCAAAACAGAAAACACACAATAGTAAACATTAACGATTACTTACGGTGTTTTAGTCATCGTCTCTACAGATATTTCATAATTCAAATAAGGATTCATTAAAAGATTAATGCAGTAGAGAATAAAGGATTAAAAACATAACTTTTGAAGCTGTATAATAAAAAGTAGATTTGTGAAAATATTTCTCTCATTTTCTCAAGTCCAAAGGAGCTACATTTCGACACATTTATGAATTCATTTCTTTTCGGAAACGCGTAAGATTGGCAGGTATTCTTATTCAGAAACTATGTAAATGCCGTTTTTTCATAGATAAAAGCAATATATCTTTCTGAAAATACTGCCAAAGTTAGCGTTTTGAATCGAATTTCCGGAAGCGATAGCACAGGAGAGGAAAAAACGTACAGTCACGTGACAAGAATCTCTGTTATCTCTGTAAGTAATTTATCAATTATGGAGAAAGCTATTGGTTTCCAAATGCCTTCAATAGTCAGGCCTGCTTTTATGCTTTTATAGTTAAAAATGAGTCAGAAAATGTGTCTGAAAGTTTCACATTGCTGAGCAGTGAATATGAGAACCACTTTAAGGTATATTTCCAAAGATACTGTTAACATAAGTTCATTATCATACTTTGTTTTACAAAACGTAATGCCTGTCCTACACATCCTGCGATCGATTAAGACCAGTTCCGTCCCGGCACGAGTCGTCTGACTCCGGGTTTAATTTTTTTCAGCAATCTAGTAACTGTCCGATGCCGATCTCTACGATGGACATGTTACATTTCTGTATTGATGTTGTTAAACTCGCATCGGCTTGTGACACACATTTATACTTCTCGAGAAAATCATATTCATTGAAAATGGCTCTATTTTATCTGCTCCGCTTGAATTCTTATATCGGGCCGATAGGCCCGATTAATTTTTTTATCGGCCCGGCCCGGCCCGTTAATTTTGTCTGTCGGCCCGGCCCGGGTACGGGCCTCGGGCCAAGCCCGGGCCCGTGCAGACCTCTAGTGTGAGTTGCGGCGACCATTGTAGTTTAAATTTGGCTTATCTGAAATTAAAATAAACTAATTTTTAATTAAATATGACTTATTTTAGTGATTAGACGAGACAAAGGGTGGAAATTACGAAAAGCTCTTTTTAGGGTTTCGTTCATCTCACGAAACCCTATTCGTCTCGCTCCTCTGTCTGTCTGTCTGTCCGTCACAGAGCCCGTTCTCAGAAACTATACATGTTGGAGACATGAAATTTTGGGTACTTATAGCTGAACACCTCACAACATAAGACAAATCATAAAATTTTGAAAAAGTCGTACATTTAACCCTTTGGGCTCCCACATGTGTATTTTAAACAATTCTTTCTGAGTCCCTGATTAGGTTGCAGGCATGAAATTTTGCGTACTTATAGATGGGCACCTCAGATCAAACGACAAATCATAAAATTTTGAAAAAGTCATTCATTTAACCCTTTGGGCTCCCACATGTGTATTTTAAACAATTCTTTCTATGTGAACCTCTAATTACATTGGAGGCGTGAAATTTTGCATACTTATAGCTGAATACCTCACATCAAAGAACAAATCATAAAGTTTTGAAAAAGTCATACATTTAACCCTTTGGGCTCCCACATGTGTATTTTAAATAATTCATTCTATGTGAACCTCTAATTATACTGGAGGCGTGAAAATTTGCATACTTATAGCTGAATACCTCACATCAAAGGACAAATCATAAAATTTTGAAAAAGTCGTACATTTAACCCTTTGGGCTACCACATGTGTATTTTAAACAATTCTTTCTAAGTGAGTCCCTTATTAAATTGGAGATTTCAAATTTTGCATACTTATAGCTGAATACCTCACATCAAACGACAAATCATAAAATTTTGAAAAAGTCATTCATTTAACCCTTTGGGCTCCCCCATGTGTATTTCAAACAATTCTTTCTATGTGAGCCTCTAATTAGGTTGAAGGCGTGAAATTTTACAAACTTATAGCTGAACACCTCACATCAAACGACAAACTATAAAATTTTGAAAAAGTCGTACATTTAACCCTTTGGGCTCCCACGTGTGTATTTTAAACAATTCTTTCTAAGTGAACCCTAATTAGGTTGGAGGAGTGAAATATTGCACACTTATAGCTGAATACCTCACATCAAACGACAAACCATAAAATTTTCAAAAAGTTGTATATTTAACCCTTTGGGCTCCCACATGTGTATTCTAAACAATTCTTTTTAAGTGAGCCCCTACTTAGGTTGGAGGTGTGAAATTTTGCATAATTATAGCTGAATACCCCACATCAAACGACAAATCATAAAATTTTGAAAAAGTCGTACATTTAACCCTTTGGGCTTCCACATATGTATTTTAAACAATTCTTTCTAAGTGACACTCTATTTAGGTTGGAGGCGTGAAATTTTGCATACTAGCTGGACACCATCATGCGACAAATCATAAAAATTTGAAAAAGTTGTACATTTAATCCTTTGGGCTCCCACATGCGTGTTTTAAGCAATTCTTCCTAACTGAGCCCCTTATTAAATTGGGGATTTGAAATTTTGCATGCTTATTATAGCAGAACACCTGAGGCAGGCGACAAATTATAAAATCTTGAAAAAGTCTTACGTTTAACCCTTTGAGCTACCACATATGTATTTTAAGCAATTCTTTCTAAGAGAGCCCCTAATTAAGTTGGTGACATGAATTTTTGCATACGTATAGCTGAATACCTCAGACCACACGACAAATCATAAAATTTTCAAAAAGTCTGATATTATGTACTCCTCCGTGCTCTAACGTATATTTTAAGCAATTTTTCTAACCTCGGCCCTTTTCACCCGGGGAGCACTTTTCCAACTTTTGCCGACACCCCTTTGACCATTCTTTCATATTTTGCACCATAGCCTTACATATTTGAGTTCCACTTTTTACCGCCTACTTATCTCGGATGCTATGGGCCCAATCTCTTCGACTAATGTATATACGGATAGTATGTAAAACGGAGTTTCGTTCGGATAGAGATTTGTTTAGGATAGAGTGCGCCCCTGGTTGCGAAATGTGGAACTAACAGATTTTTCAAAAGGATAAAGTGTTTTGAAATGAATATTAAACGAAACCCTCTGTGCGATCTGTGATCACACGTTTTTGTTTTTTCTTAATGCTGATTATTAGGTAGCTTTCTTTACAAAAAAGCTACCTATTGCAGCCGTTCGGAGGAAAGCGATTTCAAAAAATTTTGGTATATTTTCATCGATCATGACCCCCAGACACCGAAACCACCCTCCGTTCAAAATTGATATATATATATATATATATATATATATATCTGACCTATGTCACACTGTAACTCCCGTAATAATGAACCGATTTCGATGTAATTCGGTGTGTACATAGTATATACCAATGTCTCGACCGAGTTCGTTGGCCAGCTTCATCCGCCGTTTTGTTTCAAAATGGCGGCCATTTAAAAATTTAAACTTGAAATGTGGTACCAAAAAATTAAAAATGGAAAAATATTTTTTTCTTATGTATTTGGCCTTTATACAAAGATTCCGGAGCAGTTTTTGTTTCGTCTATATCTTAAAAAATGGCTGAGTTATAGCATTTTGAATTTCTAGCGTGGCTGACATTTTGTAACGTCCTGAATTTTGTCACGCGATAAAAGGCGTATTTATGAACCGATTTGGATGTAATTCGGTGTGTACATAGTACATACCAATCTCTCGACCGAGTTCGTTGGCCAGCTTCATCCGCCATTTTGTTTCAAAATGGCGGCCATTTAATTTTTTTTTAATTTAAAATTTGAAATGTGGTAACAAAAAATTGAAAATGGAAAAATATTTTTTTCTTATGTATTTGACCTTTATACAAAGATTTCGGAGCAGTTTTTGTTTTGTCTATATCTTAAAAAATGGCTGAGTTATAGCATTTTGAATTTCTAGCGTGGCTGACATTTTGAAACGTCCTGAACTTTGTCACGCGATAAAAGGCGTATTTATGAACCGATTTGGTTGTAACTTCGTTTATACATAGTACATACCAAAGTCTCGACCGGGTTTGTTGGCCAGCTTCACCCGCCATCTTGTTTAAAAATGGCGGCCATTTAAATTTTTAAGAAAAATTTAAATTTGAAATGTGGTACCAAAAATCAAAAATTGAAAAAATATTTTCTTCTTATGTGTTTGACCTTGATAAAAAGATTCGGGAGCAGTTTTTGTTTCGTCTATATCTTAAGAAATGGCTGAGTTATAGCATTTTGAATTTCTAGCGTGGCTGACATTTTGAAACGTCCTGATTTTTCTCACGTAATAACAGGCGTATTTATGAACCGACTTGGATGTACCTTGGTGTGTACATAGTACATACAAATATCTCGAACGAGTTCGTTGGCCAGATTCATCCGCCATCTTGTTTCAAAATGGCGGCCATTTAAAAAAATTAAAAAAAAAAATTAAATGAGATACCAAAAAATTGGAAAATGAAAAAGATTTTTTTTTGTATGTGTTTGACCTTAATACAAAGATTCCAGAACAGTTTTTCTTTCGTCTATATCTAAAAAAAAATGGCTGAGTAATAGCATTTTGAATTTCTCTTGTGGCTGACATTTTAAAACGACCTGATTTTTGTCACGCGATAACAGGCGTATTTATGAACCTATTTGGATGTAACTTGGTCTGTACATAGTACATACCAATGTCTCGACCGAGTTCGTTGGCCAGCTTCATTCGCCATCTTGTTTCAAAAGGGTTGCCATTTAAAAAAAAATTAAATTTAAAATTCAAAATGAGGTATTAAAAAATTGGAAAATGAAAAAGATTTTTTTTATGTGTTTGGCCTTGATACAAAGATTCCGGAGCATTTTTTGTTTCTGAAAATTTGTTCTTTTGTTGATATCTTAAAAAATGATTGATTTATAGCACTTTGAATTTCTAGCATGGCTAACAATTTTAAACGATCTTGTATTTGTCACGCGATAACACACGTATTCGCCTATTTCGATGTAAGAAGGCATGTGGATAGTATACATCAACACCTCGACCAAGTTCGCTGGCCAGATTCATCAGCCATCTTGTTTCAAAATGGCGGCCATTAAATTAAAAAATATATATATATTTAAAGTGAGGTGCAAAAAAAAAAAAAAAAATAGAAATTGAAAAAGGTTTCTTTCTTAAGTATTTGATCTTGATATAAGGATTCAGGAGCATTTTTTGTTTGTCTTTACCTTAAAAATTGGCTCAGATATAGCAGTTTCAATTTCTATTGTGGGTGACCTTTTGAAAAATCTGATTTTTTGCATGCGACAGCACTCCTATATGTTAACCGATTCCGATGTGAGTGAGCATGTGCACAGCAATTACTAAGGTCTCGACCAAGTTCACTGCTTAGCCTCATCCACCATGTTGTTTTAAAATGACAGGCACTTTAAGAAATTGCCGAATTTGGCAGCCAAATATAAGTTACTTTAAAGAAAAGCAGCTTGGATAAAGCTGACTAATTTCGCGAAATTCTCATTCATTATATTGATAAAAATTAGTATTGAATCTCCTATATTCGGTTTCCACTAAATTGAGCTTCGTGTGTTTGCATGATATAAGTTGGCTTTTTTTAAATAAGGATTATGAAAGCTACCTCTTCCTCCCGGCACTGGCCGGAAGGACTTTTTGAAGAGGGTATTCAACTTTTACCGTAGAAAAATACACATTTTTGATGGCAAAAAAAATATATATATATCTTTAATATACTGCATATAAGAAAAAAAAGCTGACAAAAGTGAAACAATTCAGTATTATTAAAGTAATCGTGTCGTGGGCATCTATTTAAAAATGCAATTTTGCGATAAAACTAGTTTAAATTGTATGTTTTAATTATAATAGAATGCTTATTGTATTTTTTTTTATTATTTTTTTTTTACTTACATACAATCGTCGATTCCAGATTTTGGCCACATAAAGAAGTCTTAATTCCGTTGATAAAGCCGCTAAAATAAATACTCGATTTTCCGAAATTTATAAGTTATGAATACGTCATTACGTGTAAATTCTTAAAGCGGTTCTCAAAAAAAAAAAAAAAAAAAAAAAATTAACGTTCAATAATGCGAAAATTTCTGCTCATTTACAAGCATAAAAATAGTGTTCGACAGAAACCGAATTTCGGTTACTTTCCTAATTTCGACCGAAAACGAAAGCGAAACTGTTTTAAAAATAAATTCAGAGTAATTAACATAAACATACGTATATGCATGTTATCTGAATAATGTTTTGCGTAGAAACGGCAGTACATAATTATTAATTCAAAAATAATTTGATTGAAACAAAATTAATTAAATATAAGGCGCTATAAACTTAAAAAATAATTTAATTTAAAAATAACGAATTTAATTAATATTAGTATCTAGATACCTTTTAGATTTCCAGTGTTAAGGGTGCGTTCGAAAAAATATTTTCCCACCCTCAACAGCTCGAAATTTTCTGAGATATTTTCAGACTCATTTTTAAAAGTAAAAACACGAAACTTGCTGAAGTGATTTTTGAAAAGATGTATAAGAGGCCGTGTGATTTCATTTTTCTCTCAATTAATTAGAATTTGATTTTTAAACAATTATTTTCTCAGTATGACCATTTTTTTCATTCCCAGGTCTCCCACTTCGAAAAATTCTATTCAAAACGTCAATTTTGCCAGCATTTTTTGCAATATTCTCTGCATTTATCATAAAACCGACCACACGGCACTTAGTAGTTTCTAAATAAGAAAATTTGCCAGTCTGATGCGTTTGAGAGCAAAAATGAATTTAAAATAAATCAGAAAATAAGCAGTTTTGATTGGAATACACCCTTAAAAAACTACTCCGTCTTTATATTATTTCCCTGTATCTTGAGTTATTTACTTATTTTAGTGTAATCTTAAACATTTTTCGTAAGCTTGTGCTTCATGCTTTTTTAAAAATAGTGCACAGTAGTATAAAATATCATCAACATCACAGCTCCAATATGCTGATGTAGCATCTTGCATAACAAGAACTGTGAATTATCCATTGAAAAACAATATAAGGTAAGATTACTTATTATTATTATTATTTTAAATTGTGTCTCTTTCGCAAGAGTGTTTATTACATGGTATTAGAATAGAACGGTTAAGTTTGCTTGGAAGATGCCATAAGAGAAATTTCTCCTTCTATAGCTTCCTGGTTTATTAGTTTGAATTTTTGCGAAATCTTCAAAATTTGTCTAATGTATTTCTTTATTTTCTCTTTACAACTGTTGCGAAAAAAAAAAAATCTGGGATGAAAATTAAATGATATTTTTAATATTTCCCGAAATATGATTTATTTGTTGGCAGGGGCGCCATTTCAGAACTTTCTTGGGGGGGGGGACATTTTTTGAGGGATTCTATATAGCTAAGGGTAGGATCCAGGGGGTCTTACCCCCCCCCCACCCGTATGAGAAATATTTACTGACTTATGCTTACAAAAACAGTAAAAACTTCGAATCCGGAAACTCAGAACCAATGAAATATTCCGTTTTAAACAGGTTTCCGTCTTATAAGGTAAAATTTTAATATATTGGACATGATTTTTTTTTCTTTTTATACAGGATTCTATTATAGACAGGTTTCATTTTTACAAGTATCCTCACTGACTGTTAAACAATCCGCTCTATAGTATAGCTCTGAAAAGAGATGTATATATAGAGAGTATGTATATAGAGAGTAAAACTTGTGAAAACGAAACCTGTCTATAACAGATTTCTTTCTAGAAGGGGAAAAAATCAAATTTCGTTGAAAAAACATCATACAATTATACTTGCTAAGACAGAGACCTGTTTAAATGGAGCTTTTTTCTAGTCCCTTTCGAAATTTTACTTACAAGGATGCCATTTCATGAGTTCCCTGACAAAGAAGAAGGAAAATTTTTCTTTGAGGAACAGGGAACGTGGAAAATTGCACAACTTGCAGAACTGCACAAATCACTCAGAAAGAAAATCCCGCACAATAAAAAATGCTCTACGTGATTTTGTCTCCATAACTTCTTTCACAAGCATGCGATTATTCCACAATTTTTTTAAATTTTCGTGAAAGTCCGCGATTTTTCTTTCTTTCAAAATCCGCAAAATCAATTCATCAATGGGTCGCAGAAAAAAATCGCGAATCTTGGAAATTTTGAAAAAAAAAAAGTCTCCAAAATGGTCGCTTATAAAATCGCTCATTTCTTCAAACGACCGTGGAACATATCGCTAATTTCACCAGAGATCGCGAAAAGAAATACAGATTTCGTCAAACGATTGCACAAACAGAAATCTTGAATTTCGTAAAAGGATTGCACAGAAAATCGCAAATTTCGTAAAAGGATTGCGCAAAAAATCGCAAATTTCGCCAAAAGATTGCGCAAAAATCACGAAAATTTAGTCGAACAATCGCGCAATAAAATCGAGGAGAAATTCGTCAAACGATCGCGTAATAAGATCCAAAATTTTATCTAACTCTCGCGCAAAAAAATCACAAACATTATTAGTCGGTGGCAGAAACAAAATCACAAATTTCAATAAATGATAGTGATAAAGAAGCGTGGATTTTGTCAAAAAAATCGCGAAAACAACTAGCAAATTTCGTCAATTGGTCGCGGAAAAATATTGTGAATTTCGGCAAGTGCTTGCGCGAAAAAAATCCATTTCGTATAACGCTTGCAGAAAAAAAATCGTTAATTCCGTGAATCGATCACGGAAAAAATCGCAAATTTCGTCAGATGATCGCGAAAAAAAAAATCATGAAATTCAATCAGCTTTGCTAATCAGCCAAGGAACGTCATGAATAGATCACGAAATTTGCAAATTTTGTGATCTATAAATATAAGAAATTTTTCGTTAGTGATTTTCTGCAAGTAAAGGTGTATGTGAATACTGTGCGTAACTTTAAGATTGAAGACAAATAGTTTTCCTTTTCACACTTTTATATCACACAGCACACAAATGTTACAAACAATCACAAACACTGAAAAACATATAGAATGATGAGGTGACTTTGGGGTAATAACCCGCTGTTAGAACAAGTGACGTTCGTAAAACATATTTTTGGGGAATACTCCCGCTATAAGAAACAGAATAATTGGGGATAAGACCCGCTATAACATAACGTGCCACAATGGCAGCTCAAGAACAACATACTATACTTGGGGATAAGACCCGCTCGAATACACAACGTGCCACAATGGCAGCTAAAGAACAACATACTCTACACTTGGGGATAACACCCGCTGGAATACACAACGTGCCGCAATGGCAGCTAAAGAACAACATACTCTATACTTGGGGATAAGACCCGCTGGAATACACAACGTGCCGCAATGGCAGCTAAAGAACAACATACTCTATACTTGGGGATAAGACCCGCTGGAATACACAACGTGCCGCAATGGCAGATAAAGAACAACTGAACTGGGTCACATGACCGCAAAGCCGCGGAGCTCGTTCGGCATGCGCACAAGGTCCGAACATGCCGCCCCGCGTTGCAATGTGCGTAGCACATTCAAAATATTAAAAATACACTATAAATACAAGAACTAAATAAAATACCAATACCACAAAATAATATTACAATACAAATACAATAATAATAAGTAGCAACAATAAGGACTATACAATACAATAAAATTAAATTCTTTGTTACAAAACTTAAGCTATTTTCTAAAAATAGTTCTATATTGTTCTTAAGAAAAGTTGAATGTAAAATATATTATAACATGCGAAACAATATATTATAACATGTGTTATAACAATTACCAATGATAAATGGACATATGATGATGCATAAATAATTAATTTTAAGTTTTAAACAAAAGAAATCATCATTTCAGTCCCTGCCCCCAGGTACAAATATCCAATATTAAATGTATGTTGTAAAAATGTTTATAAATGATTTTAACTTTTGCTATTATATATTTATACCTATATATATATACAATATGGGAAAATATAATGCTCCTTTACTCGTATAGATTGCATTGTAAAATACTGCCGTAGATATATTTGTCCCCAAGGTTGACCATCATCTCAGTCCCTCTAACCACACATTTAGGTTAACAGATACTAGGTGGCGCTGGCAGAATTATTTCCATTGCAACAGCAACTACAGTTCAACTATCCACCATGGATGAAGGTAAGTTGTTTTTATCATTGTTTCATTTTTAGAAATATTTAGTTTTTGTTCTGAAAAGGGATGAGTATTTTTTTATAGCATCATTCATGTCCCCATATTTAACTTTTTATCTATAAAAATAATGCTTATTGCAAGTTTATTTATGTAACATACAAATGTCACATGGAATATTTAATCATTTACATGTGTTTAAAATGATTCAATAAAATGGCTGTGCAGCTGTTAAGACAAAAACATAACCTCAGTCCCAATCATTAGACACTGATTATGGTGTTAGCAGACACTTTCTTCCATAAAAGTTTATCCTACGGATAAAATATACATCCTTGATCTCAAAATACAACAACAATCAAATGGCAAAACATGTATCATAGTATATAATTGTATTTGGAAGTTGGTACATTAATTCAAAACAAGTGGGTAAGTGTGATCACAGATCGCACAGAGGGTTTCGTTTAATATTCCTTTAAAACACTTTATCTTTTTGCGAAATCGGTTAGTTCCACATTTCGCAACCAGGGGGCGCACTCTATTCTACACAAACATCTATCCGAAGGAAACTCCGTTTTACAACCTACCCGTAGGTATATTAGTCGAGAGGATCGCGTCCATAGCACCCGAGATAGGTAGGCGCCCCAGGAAATTGCACGGAACATTCTTTTATAAGCTTTTTATTATGTGTTATGAACTGTGTCAAAGTTTCAAGCAGATCGACTTGTTAGATTTCCGAATTTTAACAAAATTGCGTTATGTTAGTTCCACTTTCCACAACCAGGCAGCGCAACACTATTCATAACAAAAGTGTATCAGATCGAAACTCTGTTAAATAACCTATCAGTGGTAGTGTTAGGAATTGAAGTGAAATGAAACTAGTGACACGCGCTGTGCGTGATATTGTAATGTAAATTTATTGATGATGCGTAGTTAATAGGAGTATTTCATGAATGTATGTGAACTGTTGAATTCTCTTGAAGTAAAATGAAATATGTTTATATTGTCGGAATTAAATGATTATTTTATACTATAAATGTCTCTTTGTATGAGTTTGAACCCAGATTCTAATTCATTAACGCCCAGCATCGTGTAGATGCAACTCGCAAGAAGAATATCAGAAGGTTAGTATTACATATTATGCTAAGCCTATCTTTAGAACTCTTAACATATTGGTACCCTCGGCGGGACGGGCATTTTTGAATTTTGAATTTATATGAATGAAGAAATGAATTTGAATAATTTAAAAACGCAAAGAAAAGGACTAAGAACTACTTTTACCGTCACAATTAATAAAATTGAGGCTGAATTATCTAAAGAGATAAAGGAATTCAAAGATTTCTCAATTTTAAAAACTCAACTCATGGACAAGTTTCAGAGGTTAGACACATGTCAAAGTCAAATTTCGGAAAGGTTGTTGCAAGAGGAAGACGAAAAATTGTTCACTGAAGACTTTGAAAGTGCAGAAGCATATAGAGAGAAATATATAGAAGTATGCTCGCACATTGATGAGAAAATTGAATTTTCTTCATCTCCTAGTGAAAGTGAAAGAAGAAAATTTAAACTACCGAAAATTGAGCTGAAAAGATTTAATGGCGAGCCAAAAGAATATTTATCTTTCTGGAGTCAGTTCAAAAAAATAAATGAAGATGTCTCTATTGCTGATGAGGATAAAATGCAATATTTATTGCAATGTATGGAACCACAATCAAAGGCAGAGCGATTAGTGAAGAGCTATCCGGCAACTGCTGAAAACTATCCAAAGGCTATTGAACAATTAAAAGAAAGATTTGGCCGAGATGACCTACTTGTTCAGATTTACGTAAGAGAACTGTTAAGCCTCGTAATGAGAAATGCTACAGCTGGAAAAATGAAAG
This sequence comes from Maratus speciosus, assembly GCA_963932465.1. Taxonomy (NCBI): domain Eukaryota; kingdom Metazoa; phylum Arthropoda; class Arachnida; order Araneae; family Salticidae; genus Maratus; species Maratus speciosus. The sequence goes on along the minus strand of OZ010786.1, from coordinate 145,287,620 downwards.
TTGATTTGGCTTCTTTATATGATGAATTGGAAAGTAAACTCCGAGCCTTGGAAAGCCTTGGTCGAACACAAGAGAAATACGGAAATTTCCTGACGCCTTTAGTTGAAAGTTGTTTGCCTGAAGAAATTCTTTTAACTTGGGAAAGAAGCCGAAGTCATAATGCATCTGCCGGTAAGAATTCCCGAACTTTAGAGGAACTGATGGACTTTCTTCGCCAAGAAGTTCAAGGAAATGAAATCGTTTCTCTAGCAAGGAAAGGTTTCGGACAAATGAATGTCGGCAAAAGAGACCCTATATCTGAAAGTGTAAAGAGATCTGATTTAGCTACCGTATCGGCGTTAGTGAGTATGGAAAATATAAGTAAAAAAAATAATTGTATCTTTTGTGAAAAATTTCATCAAAGTGAAAAGTGCTTTAGCGCTAAAAAAATGTCTTTAGGTGATAAACAACAATTATTGTTAAAAAAAGGTGCCTGTTTTTCATGCTTACAAAAAGTTGGTCATTTAAGTAGAAATTGTAATATTAAATCTAAGTTAAAGTGTACCCTTTGTAATAAACCTCATTTTGAAATAATGTGCCCACAGCAATCTAGAAAAAATGATCAAAATGAAATTCTTAAGTCAGAGAATTCTCTTTCTAATTGTAATAGTAATGAAGTTGTTTTTATGCAGACACTTGGCGTGCGTATTCGGTCGCACGGTCGCCAAAGGGTTGTGCGCGCACTTTTAGATACTGCGAGCCAAAGTAGCTATGTTAGCGAAAGAGTAACGAAATTATTAAAAATGCGTCCTCTGAGAAAGGAAACAATTATTCACGAATTGTTCGGGGAGAATGAAACCAAGCCCAAACCACATGATGTGTTTTCCGTAGAAATTAGTGAACTAGAAGGAGATAACGCGTTTAGTTGCGAAGTATTTTCCGAAAGAAAGATTTGCGGATTGGTCCCTAAAATTAAAGATTGTAGGATTTTAAATGAGCTGAAAAAAAGACAGATTAATCTAACTGATCACTTTTGTAAGGAAACCGAAATTGATGTTTTGATAGGGGCAGATTTGATAGGGAGATTATTAACAGGTAATTTAATTCAATTGAATTGCGATTTGACTGCCATAGAAACCAAGCTGGGTTGGACTGTAATGGGAAAACAAATTTCTAGTAAGAAACATAATATTTTGACAACATTGTCTATGCATGTTAGAAATGTTCCTTTGAATGAATTATGGGAACTTGAAACAATAGGAAATTCTGACCCCATTCCGAGTTTTGAAAGGAAAGAAAATTTTGATTTAAGCGATTTTGGAAATAAAATGAAAATTCTTCCCGATGGCAGATATGAAGTGGAGCTTCCATGGAAGTGTAATTCTGAGAACTTGACAGATAACAAAATTTTAGCTTGGAAGAGACATGAAAAAATGATTAATAAATTGAAATGCGGGGGATTTTTCGCTGAATATCAAGAAGTATTTAGGGAATGGGAAAAATTAAATATTATTGAGCGTGTCCCAGAAAATGAATTAAGTAATAAATGTCATTATTTACCGCATAGGCCCGTAATCAGGTTAGATAAGAAAACTACAAAGGTACGACCTGTATTTGACGCGTCTGCTTCTGAAAGAGGAAAACCCTCCTTAAATGAATGTCTATATAAAGGAATTAATCTCATTGAAGTATACCTGATATTCTTGACCGTTTTAGAACATATCCTATCGGTATAACTGCAGATATAGAAAAAGCTTATTTAATGTTATCTGTTATGCCTAGATATAGAGATTTTCTTAGATTTTATTTCCCATGTAATGAAGGGCAATTGATTTATAGACATTGTAGAGTTGTATTTGGTGTATCTTCCAGCTCTTATTTATTAAGTGCATCCTTAATGCATCTATTAGAAAATAGTCCCCCTGAATATGACGAAACTGCTGAAAAATTGAAATGTTCGTTTTATGTAGATAATTGTGTATCAGGTGTTTTTAACATTGATGAAGCTGAAACATTTATTGAAGATGCAAAATTGTTAATGTCTAAAGGGTGTTTTAATTTGCGTTGTTTTGAAAGCAATGTAGCTTGCAAGAATGTCGATAAGAGTTCAGGGGATAGTTCTATTTTAGGGATTATTTGGAATTTAAATAATGATTCTTTAAAATGTTGTTTAGATTTAGAAGCAGTAACGTGCGAAAGGAAAATTACTAAGAGGTTAATCTTGAGCATTGTACAAAGGATTTTTGATCCTATCGGCTTATTGTCACCAACTACATTGCTTCCAAAACTATTATTGCAAGATTCATGGAAACAGAAAATTCCATGGGATCATGAATTGCCTTGTAATATTGTAAATGTATTTTTGAAATGGCTAAAGAATATCGATGTGTTAAAGGAAGTAGCTATACCTCGCTACTTGGAGATTAATACTTCATCTGAAATCCATGTTTTTGTTGATGCTAGCAAAGGGGCATATGCAGCGTGCGTCTTCGCTAGATCAATAATTGGTTCTGAAGTAAAGGTTATACTTGTTAGAGCAAAGTCTAGGGTTGCTCCTCTCAAAACTTTGAGTATGCCGCGTTTAGAACTAATGGCTTGTTGTATAGGTGCTCGACTCGCGAATTCTGCCATCAAAACGATCAATATGCCAAATCTGAAAATAACATTTTGGTCAGATTCTACTACTGCACTTTGGTGGATAAAAGAACATGGAAATTGGTCGATTTTTGTGAGCAACAGAGATAAAGAGATTCGGCAATTGACCAGAACGGAATCATGGAAGCACGTTCCTGGAAGTTTAAACATATCTGATATACTATCGCGTGGGTGCTCTCCACAACGAATGCTTAGTTCGAGTTGGTGGGAAGGCCCTAAGTGGTTAAAGGAAAATCCTGGGTGTTGGCCAATGAGCGCGATTGACTGTCAACCTAAAGAAGTAGATTTAGAAAAAAAGAAAGTTAAAATTATGAATGTTGATCTAGCTAAAGACGCACCCCTTTCGATCTTAAATAATATATCTAATTATGACAAAATGATAAGAGTATTTGCTTATGTCTTGAGATTTGTAAATAATTGTCGTAAGGTTTCTGATAAATGTGAAGATTTGAATCTTTCTCAAAATGAAATTCAGAATTCGGAAAATCACCTAATCAGTTTAGTCCAAAGGTATTATTTGTACAATAAAATGTCTGTGCATCATATTGTTACATTCGTAGATAATAATGGAGTTTTAAGGGTAAAAACTAAAATAACTGAAAGAAATGATAAAGAATCATTTTTGTATCCAATATTGTTGCCAGATGAGTGTGAATTTACTAAACTGTTGATTAGATCTGTACACCAGAAGAATTGTCATGCGGGAATAAGAATAATGCAGTCTTTAATAAGAGAAAGATTTTGGATTGTTAGAGCTAGAAGAGCCATCAAAAATGTGTTATTTGATTGTATTCCATGCAAACGCTTTAAAGCAAAATCCTTGTCAAGCGAACCGACGCCTTTACCACCAGATCGCGTGACGGATTGCGCTGTATTTGAAATTATAGGAGTGGACTTAGCAGGGCCTCTATTCCTGAAAACAGGCGAGAAAGTTTGGATAGCGTTATTTACTTGTGCAGTTTATCGTGCACTTCACCTTGAACTAGTTAACTCGTTATCTTCTGGTGCATTTCTTCTAGCCCTGAGGCGTTTTATAGCTAGACGCGGAAGACCTAGTACTATTTATTGTGATAATGGAACGAATTTTAAGGGAGCTTCCAATGAACTTTCGAAATTAAATTGGGATAAAATTTTACGAGAAACTATGGCGCATAAAATTGTTTGGAAATTTATACCTCCCACCGCAGCTTGGTGGGGAGGCTGGTGGGAAAGGTTGGTTCGTATTGTAAAAGAATTGTTAATACGTACTCTTGGTAGATCAGTATTGACTTATGAAGAACTGAATACATTTGTATGTGATTGTGAATCTGTAATTAATTGTAGACCTCTAACCTATATCTCTGAGGACCCACTAGAGCTAGTTCCTCTTACACCCGCTATGTTTCTTACTGAAAACAGATGTTTTAGCAACTCAGATATTATCGAATTAGATTCTCGAAGTTTAAGGAGAAGGGCGAATTATAGAGCTAAACTTCTTACCGATTTTAGGCAACGCTTTAGAAAGGAATACCTCAGTGAATTAGTCCAAAAACATACTGAAAAACACACACGTGAGCCTCGATTGGGGGAAGTAGTCTTGATTGGGGATGATAATAAAAAGCGTTTATTTTGGCCTTTAGTTAAAGTGATTCAGTTGATTCCTGGACGGGATAGTAAAATCCGTACTGTTAGGTTAAAAACGCAGCACGGCACGCTTTTACGTCCGGTGCAGCGCATCTTCCCTTTGGAAATATATTCGAATGATACGAATGAAATCGCGGTTAAAAAGTTGGGTGAAGAGGAATCTAGTTCTAGTGAGTGTATTAATGATAAAAATGTATCTTCTCCTGATAGTGTCATAATTAAGAAATATACCTCTTCTGGAAGATGTGTAAGAGCTCCGAAGAAATTAGATCTTTTTAATAACAATTGTTATGTATTTGAAACTCTCCCCAAGTTTCAAAGGGGGGAGGATGTTAGGAATTGAAGTGAAATGAAACTAGTGACACGCGCTGTGCGTGATATTGTAATGTAAATTTATTGATGATGCGTAGTTAATAGGAGTATTTCATGAATGTATGTGAACTGTTGAATTCTCTTGAAGTAAAATGAAATATGTTTATATTGTCGGAATTAAATGATTATTTTATACTATAAATGGCTCTTTGTATGAGTTTGAACCCAGATTCTAATTCATTAACGCCCAGCATCGTGTAGATGCAACTCGCAAGAAGAATATCAGAAGGTTAGTATTACATATTATGCTAAGCCTATCTTTAGAACTCTTAACAGGTAGTGTTACTCGAGTTGGTGGCGGTCTTAAGCGAGAAATTAAGAAATTTGCTGAAAGTACGATTCGGAAATAGTGGTAACTAAAATTTTGACATTTTTATATTTCATAAGTAGCACATGTCTGATTATATCATAGTCCTCAAAAAACGACATCTAAAAAGGTCATAAACGCTAATTTTTTAAAAAGAAATCCAGCTCCCCTACCCCCGCCCTCCCCTCACAGGAAATTGCATGCACCATTATTTTATAAGCTTTTTATTATGTGTCATGAAGTATCTTAAAGTTGCAAACAGATCGCCTTGTTATGTTTCCTAATTTTAACAAAATCGCGTTATGTTGGTTCCGCATTCCACCACCAGGGAGCGCACTCTATTCTTAACAAAAGCATATCTGAACGAAACTCCTTTGCGTAACCTCTCCGTAGATACATCGTCGGGAGGGTGGTGGTGCGGTCTTAATCAAGAATTTAAAACATTTTCTGCGGTAACAAACGCTAAGATTTAATAAATAAATCTAGTTCCACCCCCCCCCCTCCACTCCTCGAAATATCACATTCCATTCTTTTTTACATTTTGTCTTATGTGTTATAAAGTATCTTAAAGTTTCAAACACATCGAGTGGCGGTCTTAACCAATAATTTAAGATATTTCCTGAAATTGCTATTCAAAAATAGTGGTTGGTATGAACACTTATAAACCTTTTCATATTGAATAATTAATACTTATCTCATAGCGCGCCGTCGAAAAACCCAAGCAAATTGTTAGATTTCCTAATTTAAATGAAATCTCCGTTAAAAAAGCACGTGCCTCCATCTTAATCTCGCATTTGATGGAAATAAAAGGAATTAATTAAATAATAATTAATATCTCAGCTTGTAATTAAGCTATCTCTTTGAACCGGGTATGTATGAAATCTGCGAGAGATTTCCCGGCCGGATGTCAAAAAATTTTATCGAAAAATTTAACATTTAAAAAGTTTAAATTTCGTATTAGAATGTTCTCTGCTTAAATTTCTCCCGCGCCGATATGTCTGAACGATGACGGCAGCTGCGTACCGCTGAAAGGAAATCTCATTTCATTGTCTTTTCAAATACAGAAATTAAATTTTTATCGATCGATTTTTAGTGGATTTTTTGCGTTCTACCCTACGCAAAAAATTGAAATTCATACCAAAATAAAGTAGAATTTTTTCCGCCTATTTCAATACCTGTTACGAATTTGTACGACCGATACTTCGGCAGATGAGATATCGCTTTTTAAATGTCCACTTCATTTATTGCTTAAATTACTCCGTGGTAACCCTGCATCGGCTGATTTTACGGAGCATCCGCCGAATTTACTGGCAACCCTTAGGAGAAACTCCGGAGGATTTGGAGAAAATGCGTTCGAAGCTGCGTTCAAAAGGTTGATTGGTTAATTTTAGAAGTTAATTAGCCCGTAATTCGGTTAATTACCAACTTTTTCAAAATTTTATGATTTGTTGTTTGATGTGAGGTGTTCAGCTATAAGTACCCAAAATTTCAAGTCTCTAACATGTATAGTTTCTGAGAACGGGCTCTGTGACGGTCAGACAGACGGACAGACAAAGGAGTGAGACTAATAGGGTTTCGTCAGAGGAACGAAACCCTAAAAATAAAAATTCTGGAGTGAAATTGTCCAGTTTTCAGATATTGACCCATATAAGCTTAATTGCGGTAGGAAAAAACGCGTTATTCTTCTTCTTTTCATTTTTTTTCCTCATTACTGTGAGAATACTTCTCACGGTATTTAAATTTGGTTTATTTTTATTTCCTTTCAGCTATTTTTTTGCATCGATGTCTATTTGAACTCAATCTTTACGCCGCGATTTTGACGTTTTTTCCTCTCTCCGTAATACCCTGTTCACACTGCGTTATCGGAACTATCTTAAACCTCCGAACTCTCTGAGGGAGTTCCAGAAACTCTCTGAGAGAGTTTGAACTTTCTTCGGGCTAGAGACAGTCACGACCATTCACTCTCGCTGGCTGTAAAGCTTCACATTAACTGATTGGGTGTTGCGGGCGGTTTTATCTTAAGCGCATGCGCAAACAACACAGTGACGCTCAGTGAATTATCTTAAGTGAGTTTTTCCATGTGAACAGGTTTCCAATACCGGGAGGGTACCACCTCAAAATTAAGAGAGTTCGGCGGCCTAAGATATCTTAATACCCTGTGTGGAGAATTATATGTTTTGACGCCAAATGGGCGATAACGGGACAGCAATGGATCTATTGTTTACGTAAGGTAACCCCTCCTGGGCTCATCGCGCGCACTCTCTCTGTTTTCTTCGAGATGGTGTTGTTGAAAGAATATTCTGTTTTTAAGAACGCGTTTCGCTTTTGTAAATAAAATGTATTATAGTGTATAATAGATGTAAATATGTGTCTTCCAATTAAAAGAAGAGAAAATTTGATATCCCGTGGAATTAATTGAGTAAGTGCCAATTGATTTATTTTTAAGATAGTGTTAGTTAATTTAAGAAATCCACTGAACCAAAACCGGTCGCCACACTGGTGCATAAAGCCGGGAATATAAATTGATAACTACGCTACTGGCATTTCATTAAACGGGTAAATTATTTAAAATTTCTCTTAAACTTACGATATATTGGAAGACATAATTCTTTGAATGAGTGAATATAAAGATGAATCAAAGTGAAGTTTTAAAACGAAACATAGCAAAACGCGGACCAATTAGAACCACAGTAACGAAATTGATAAAAAAGATTGATAGTGAAATTAAAAAAGAAAGTGATTCCAAACCGGAAATAGTTGAGGACTCTTTAGAAGCATTACTTGAACACAAATTATCATTAGAAAAATTGGATGAGTCAATTGAATCGGAAATTGAAACCGATAATTTAGAAACAGATATAGAAACTTCGATAGAATATAAGGAAGCTATTGTGACTTGCAAATCTAGAGCCAGTAGATATTTGAAAAATTTAAACATAAATTCAACTATCACGAGTGAACCAAAAGTAACTACGCCCTCCATATCAGACAGTCAATTAAAGTCGAATACGAAATTGCCGCGAATTTCTTTAAATAAATTTACAGGCGACATTTGCGAATTTCAAGAATTTTGGCCTCAGTTTAAAGTTGCTATTCACGAAAATGAAGCTCTTCAGCAAATTGAAAAGTTTACTTACTTAAAATCTTTAATTTCTGATTCAGCAGCTGCCGCTATTAATGGGCTTCCATTAACAAGTGAAAATTATGTAACGGCAATGAATATATTAAAGGACCGTTTTGGGAAAAGAGATGTTTTAATTTCCGAGCACACTAACAAATTATTAAACTTAGAAGCAGTACGAAGATCAAATGACATACATTCTTTGAGAAAATTATTTGATGAGATAACTATACAAATACGATGTCTCGAAGCGCTTGATGTGAAGTCAGACCAATATGGTTGCTTATTATTACCCATTATTTATAAATGTATACCGAATGATCTCGTAATACAATTTCACAGAGAACAATGCGATAAAAAGGATGTTAGTGTAAATGATTTATTGTTGTTTCTGAAACGTGAAACAGAAGCGCGAGAAAAGGCTATTAATGTTACTTCTATCAGTTTTGAGAATACTAAATCCCATGAAAATAAATTTAAACAAAATTCTCCCAAACACTTTCACCAAGGAAAAATAAAAAATCATTCGGCATTCGCATTAAATACAATTACTGAAAACCTTTGCCCCTTTTGCTCTCAAAAACACGACGCAAATTCGTGTAAGTTAAATTTGGAACAACGAAAAGAATCTTTATTAAAACAAGCTAAATGTTTCAGATGTTACAAACGGTTCCACCGAAAACAGAATTGCAGAAACACTGAAATTCGTTGCACAATTTGTTTTTCGAGAACGCATCAAAATTCTCTTTGTAACAAAAAACAAAAAGAAAGATCATCGAATGAAAATAAAATTGACCTTCTTTCGACTGAGCGTGAACCGGGGGGAAAGGAAAATAAGAAATATGAAAAAATAACAGTTTCATCACTTTGTTGTAATCCAGATGAATATATTTATTTTCAAACATTGAAAGGAATTTGATTGGAAAGAATCAAAATATTAATGTTCGAATATTATTAGATAGCGCTTCGCAGCGAACATTTATTGGGAAGAATTTATCTAATCGTTTAAATTTAGAGGTGACAGGGCAGGAATCATTAAAAATTCATACCTTTGCTGGAAAGAAACCTATTGTTGATAATCATAATAGAGTAAAGATTTTCCTAAAAGACAATAATTCGGACAATATAATATGTCTGGAAGCGTTAGAAACGGAGAGAATCTGTTCCGATATAATACGAGCACCAAGCTCTGAGTTATATAAAAAAATTAAAAATATGGGTATAGAGTTATCAGACGTTTCTAATGAATTAGATGATGGTGATAATGAAATAGATTTATTGATTGGTAGCGATTACTATTGGTCAATTATGACAGGAAAATATAAACGTATTTCACCAACTCTTGTTCTGAATGAAACTAAATTAGGCTGGACACTTCACGGCAAATTCTCAGAGGAAGTTAATAGAAATAATTTAGTAAGCGCTATGTACATATCTATTTGGGATAATAATAAAGATGATAAAATTTCAGTTCAAATTGAAAAATTCTGGACTATAGAAGGGTTGGGAATTCAAGAAGATAATACGAACAAAGATTTGTGTGATAAACAAATACTAGAACAATTTGAAAATTCGATTGAATTTAAGAACAACAGATATGAAGTTAAACTACCTATGAGATATGATAATCTTGATCTTCCTAATAATTATGAAATTGCCAAAAAGAGAATTGAAAGTTTAATTAAACGATTTATGAATAATCCTGCATTGTTTAAAGAATATAAAGATATAATTAATGAATATAAGGCTTTGGGAATAGTAGAAGTTGTTGAACCCCAGGAAATAAATTCGACCAATGGTAATTTGACATACTATTTACCTCACCACCCTGTGATTCGAACGGACAAACAAACAACCTAACTGCGCATCGTTTTCGATGCATCATCTCACGCTCCTTCTGAACCTTCTCTAAATGATATACTCTTTCCAGGTCCGAATTTGAACTCTGATTTATTTGATTTAATTTTACAATTTCGAAGCAATAAGATTGCCGTAGTGGCAGACATTGAAAAGGCATTCTTGCAGATAAGCCTTGCTGAGACTGACAGAGATATGACACGATTTTTGTGGATCGAAGAACTCCCTCAAGATAAAAATGCTCCATTAAACTTTATAATTATGAAAATGTGCCGCGTATTATTTGGCGTTACTTCGAGTCCATTCCTGTTAGGAGCAGTAATTAAGCATCATGTGAAAAAGTATGCAACTTCGTATCCGGAAACTTGTTCCAAAATTAAATCTTCCATGTATGTTGACGACCTTTTGTTAGGAGCAGATACTGTTAGTGAAGCTTTAAAATTTTCAAAAGAATCGTTAGATATTTTTCAACAAGCAAATATGTCCTTGCGGAAGTGGCAAAGTAATTCTACTATTTTAAAGGAACATTTAAAATCATTAGATATGAACGTTTGCCCTGATACATCAGCTGATACAATTCCATTTAAAATCTTAGGCTTAATATGGGACACGGAAGAAGACATTTTTAGATTTGATAATCATAGTCTTTTAGAATTTGTTCATTGTCAGGAAAAGTCTAAAAGAACTGTAATTCGAGCGGCTGGAAGAATTTTTGACCCCATTGGGTTTTTATCTCCATTCACGATTTTAATAAAAATGATTTTTCAATCATCATGGGAACACGGTATCGATTGGGACCAGAAATTGCCAGAACATTTAGAGAAAAAATGGGATAATTGGTGCTTACAGATTCCATATCTTAGTAAAATAAAAATCCCAAGGTATTATTTCCAGGACATCGAATGTTTTGATAATGTAGAAGTCCACTGTTTTAGTGATGCAAGTATTAAAGCCTATGGAAGTGTTATTTATCTTAGATATAACAACAATAATAGCATAAAGACAAGTTTTGTTACATCAAAAAGCAGATTAGCTCCCATAAAAAAGTTAACTTTACCACGTTTGGAGTTAATGGGTGCTATGATTGGAGCTAGACTTGGAAAACGGGTAATGTCCATTCTCAAGATAAGTGAAAATAAAGTACACTATTGGACTGACTCGAACATCGTACTTCACTGGATCAAGAGTTCATCTAGTACTTGGAAGCCATTTGTCAGCAATAGAGTATCGGAAATACAAACTTTGACAAATCCGATGAACTGGCGACATTGTCCCGGTAGCTCAAATCCTGCTGACCGACTTACGAGAGGACTCTCACTTCTCGACCTCGAGAGCGATGATCTATGGTGGTCAGGGCCTCCATGGTTAATTAAGGATTCAAATTTATGGCCTAAGGAAGATACAGAAGTAGATGAAGATATGAAGCAACTAGAAGCTAAAGGAAAAGCAATTTCCCAAAACCTTTGTTCATCAGAACAACAGAAACCACTTATAGAGATTGAGCGTTTTAGTTCTTTATTGAAGGCAATTAGAACAGTGGCAAGAATTAAAAGATTTGTCTTCAATCTAAGAAGTCCAATTAAACATAAAGGTGTATTATCTGCTGAAGAATTGACAGAAGCTGAAGAATTATTAATTAAAGAAGTACAAATGAAAAATTATAAGGAAGAAATTGAGTCATTAGAAGAAGGAAATCCCATTAAGAAGACCTCAAGAATTTATTCGTTATGTCCATATTTGGATAAAAATAAAATTTTACGAATCAGAAGCAGACTTAATGAAGGCTCATTTAGTTTAAATGAAAGCAATCCAGTCATATTGCCAAAGAATGAAAAATTTACCGAGTTGTTGATTATGCAAGAACACAGAAAATTGTTGCATAGTGGAGTTTCTTTGACACTTGCACAAATCCGAAAAAAAATTTGGATTCCTCAAGGAAGACAATTAATTAGGAAAAGTGTCAGGAAATGTTTAATTTGTAAAAAATACAATGCGAAAGCAGCTGACCAACTAACTGGCCAACTTCCGAAGGAAAGAATATCAGAATCTCCTGCGTTTACCGTTATAGGATTGGATTTTGCAGGACCGATAATCGTAAGAACAGAGAATAAAGAGACGTCAAAGTCATATATTGTACTGTTCACCTGTGCCACAACAAGAGCAATACATCTGGAAGCAGCCAGGGATATGACTACAAAATCTTTCCTTTTGTGTTTTCGTCGATTTATTTCAAGACGCGGAAACTGTAAAATGATTTTTTCGGATAATGCAAAGAGTTTTAAGGCTGCTGATAAAGAATTACAACAATTTGAGAAAATCATTAAAGATCAAGAACTCCAGGATTTTATATCGAATAAAGGTATGACATGGAAATTTATCGTCGAGCGTGCCCCATGGTGGGGAGGGTTTTACGAAAGGCTCGTAAAAAGTGTAAAAGAACCTTTAAGAAAAATTTTGGGAAGAGCTCTCATCACATTTTAAGAATTGGCAACAATCTTGACAGAAATAGAAGCCATAATAAATATGAGACCGCTAACCTACACAACAAGTGATTTCGACGAGCCAGAGCCACTTACCCCGGCCCATTTCCTTCAGCTAGGAAGAGAGAACATCAGTTTTCCTCTACATTTTGCCGAATTAGAAAATAAAATTTCTACTAAAGAAACTTTGTTAAGGAGAAAACGATATCAAAGTAAGTTGTTGAAACAGCTCTGGATTAAGTGGAAGGAACAATACTTATTGAATTTAAGTTCAGTTCATGAATTTAAAACTCCTGAAAGACACAAAAACTTAAAAATTGGCGATGTTGTTTTAGTAGATGGTACTGCTAAATCTAAACTGTTGTGGGACTTAGGAATAGTTAAGGAAGTCATTATTGGCAGAGATAAACTTATTCGTGCTTGCATAATAAAAACTGCTAAAGGACTGCTGAGAAAACCAATACAACTTTTGTATCCTTTTGAACTAGATATCCGAATGATAAGTGATTTCAGTACTTGATTTGAAATTTATTTTTTCTACTAGTGTTTGAATATCAAAGTGTGTTTGTTTTATAAATTCATGTTTGGAAATATTTTTTTTGGGGGGGTGTGTTTTGCAATTTGTTGTTTATTTAGTAAAAATCTGAAAAGATAATTGAATTAATAATGGTATTTAATTTGTTTATATTATGTATATATATATATCCAGTTAATCTTATTCAGGTAAAATATCTGGCCAGATATGTTCATGTAGCTACATGTTATAAGAGTGTCTTTTTTTTTATTTACTAGGGGGCTCGCCCCCTACGAGCTACGCTCGCCAACCCCCGTCCAGACACCGCAGGCTCTAAATGCACGCTAATTTGATCGGCTTTAAAAAGATTTCGAAAGATTGAATTATAATTTAAAAAACAGTGACGATCTCCCTATAAACGAATTTCTATTCATTTCTCTTTGATTGGGGAATTTTAACGCCAAATCCGCTGCGGTACTACTTGATTATCCCGTCGACCAATTTCGCCAAATTATATAAATCGCCAAACCACTCGCCAAATTATACAAATTGACATAATTTTTATTTTAAATAACGAAAGAACAAATAAATTCGTACAACATTAATAAAAATACAAATAAAACGCCGAAATAAAAATAACTTGATGACGTAGACACGTGTAAAAACATTTCAAAATAAGCTAATATAAAAGGAATTAAGTAAACAGAGTCTTTGTCTCCTGGTATTTTTTAACAAACCGAAAAGAAAGCTCTTTTAAATGAGACATTTTAAATTAATCGTTTTTAATCTGACGTAATTTTTACCAAGCTATTCTTTCTCTTTTAAATAATCGCGTGAAAGTACTTTTGTTAGCAATGAAATATTATTTGCGGTTTCCTAACAAAAATAGTTGAAAATATCCTCTCAAAATATTAAATAAATGTCTAGCGCAATTTCTAAATTTAAACTTTTTTGCAATATTATTTTGTGTTCATTTTATGTAATAACTATAATGTGACGTAAATATGACGTAATTTCTCCTAAGACTTCTAACGCATGTTAATGAATTTATTATTTTACAATATCCTTTCTCTTTTAAAATTCACGTGTGTACTTTTTATGACGTAATTTTTAATAAGTTCCTGCTTTTTATACATAATTATTTAATTCTAATTTGAAAGTTTTTTTCCTGTTTATAATAGTCACGTGTAAATAAGTTTTTAATTTGAAGCAAACATTATTGCTTGCGTTTTTTATACAGTTGGCAACAGTTTAAATTAGTACAATTTTCTGAAATCTGTAAAAAATATCTCTAGAAATGCTGAAAATTTGAATTTAAAATAGAAATAAAACCTGAAAAAATGAGTCAAAATAAAAAAATTAATGCAATCTGCACTCCGGCAAATTCTAACGCATAAAATGATCTAAAAATGATTACACTGCCATGTATAGTTTTTGCTGCTATAAAACTTTTTTAGTGGAACGATTTTGTCCAACTTTAGCATTAAATATCTCTTAAAATAATTCTTCGATTTGAAAACTGTCTGCATCAGCGTGTTTATCAAACATTTCTGTATAAAACCACTGATTTTCATATTTTTGTATGCATTATTTTTCTCAATATTAACGAAGAAAGACCTCCGGTCACAAAAAATTCAAAACCGGCGGCGGCGGCGGTGACAGCGGTAGTTACTTTTTTTTAGAATAGAGAGATATTGATCATGACATTATTATTTTAAGTTTAATTCTTTATACTTCAACGCCTGTAGATTGAAAATTTTCTGTTTTATCATTTGAGTTGTCATTTAAGGTCAAGTTTATTATAAGAATGTTTATGTTGATTTATCATTATGTACTCTCATGAGTCCAAGTGGGGAGTGTGTGGAGAATTATATGTTTTGACGCCAAATGGGCGATAACGGGACAGCAATGGATCTATTGTTTACGTAAGGTAACCCCTCCTGGGCTCATCGCGCGCACTCTCTCTGTTTTCTTCGAGATGGTGTTGTTGAAAGAATATTCTGTTTTTAAGAACGCGTTTCGCTTTTGTAAATAAAATGTATTATAGTGTATAATAGATGTAAATATGTGTCTTCCAATTAAAAGAAGAGAAAATTTGATATCCCGTGGAATTAATTGAGTAAGTGCCAATTGATTTATTTTTAAGATAGTGTTAGTTAATTTAAGAAATCCACTGAACCAAAACCGGTCGCCACACCCTGTTCACACTGCGTTATTGGAACTATCTTAACCTCCGAACTCTCTGAGGGAGTTCCACAAACTCTCTGAGAGAGGGAAGCGACTCAAGAGTGAAAGGTTCCATTCTCTCATTGGTTGATCAGAAACCGGTCTTGGCTTGCTTCTCATATATGATTTGGCGAGCACTTTGAGAAATATCGTACCTAGTTAATTGATGCTATTTTGGTAAACGATTTCTGTGGACGATCTTGTCCAGTGGTTAACGCGCTTGTCTAGCAAGCTCAAGTACGCAGGTTCTATCCTCCCTGTTACTTTTAGGTAGCTTTCATTACAAAAAGCTACCTATTGCAGCCGTTCGGAGGAAAGCGATTTCAAAAAATTTTGGTATATTTTCATCGATCATGACCCCCAGACCCAGAAACCACTCTCCGTTCAAAAGTTGATATATATATATATATATATATATATATATCCATATATATATATATATATATATATATATATATATATATATATATATCTGACCTTTGTCATACTGTAACTCTCGAATTTATGAACCGATTTGGATGTAATTCGGTATGTACATAGTACATACCAATGTCTCGACCGAGTTCGTTGGCCAGCTTCATCCGCCATTTTGTTTCAAAATGGCGGCCATTTGAAATTTTCTTTAAAATTTTAAATTTTAAATTTGGTACCAAAAAATTGAAAATGGAAAAATATTTTTTTCTTATGTATTTGACCTTTATACAAAGATTCCGGAGCAGTTTTTGTTTCGTCTATATCTTAAAAAATGGCTGAGTTATAGCATTTTGAATTTCTAGCGTGGCTGACATTTTGAAACGTCCTGAATTTTGTCACGCGATAAAAGGCGTATTTATGAACCGATTTGGATGTAACTTCGTTTGTACATAGTGCATACCAATGTCTCGACCGAGTTCGTTGGCCAGCTTCATCCGCCATCTTGTTTAAAAATGGCAGCCATTTAAATTTTTAAGAAAAATTTAAATTTGAAATGTGTTACCAAAAAATTGAAAATTGAAAAAAATATTATTTTCTTATGTATTTGACCTTGATACAAAGGTTCGGGAGCAGTTTTTGTTTCGTCTATATCTTAAAAAATGGCTGAGTTATAGCATTTTGAATTTCTAGCGTGGCTGACATTTTGAAACGTCCTGATATTTGTCACGTGATAACAGGCGTATTTATGAACCGATTTGGATGTACCGTGGTGTGTGCATAGTACATACCAATGTCTCGACCGAGTTCGTTGGCCAGCTTCATCCGCCATCTTGTTTCAAAATGGCGGCCATTTAAAAAAATTTAAAAAATTTAAAATTTAAAATGAGATACCAAAAAATTGGAAAATGAAAAAGATTTTTTTCGTATGTGTTTGACCTTAATACAAAAATACCGGAACAGTTTTTGTTTCGTCTATATCTAAAAAAATGGCTGAGTTATAGCATTTTGAATTTCTATTGTGGCTGACATTTTAAAACGACCTGATTTTTGTCACGCGATAACAAGCGTATTTATGAACCGATTTGGATGTTACTTGGTCTGTACATAGTACATACCAATGTCTCGACCGAGTTCGTTGGCCAGCTTCATTCGCTATCTTGTTTCAAAAGGGTTGCCATTTAA
Source organism: Maratus speciosus (assembly GCA_963932465.1). NCBI lineage: Eukaryota > Metazoa > Arthropoda > Arachnida > Araneae > Salticidae > Maratus > Maratus speciosus. The sequence goes on along the minus strand of OZ010786.1, from coordinate 145,270,890 downwards.
AAAAAATTAAATTTAAAATTTAAAATGAGGTATTAAAAAATTGGAAAATGAAAAAGATTTTTTAATGTGTTTGTCCTTGATACAAAGATTCCGGAGCATATTTTGTTTCTGAAAATTTGTTCTTTTGTTTATATCTTAAAAAATGGTTGAATTATAGCACTTTGAATTTCTGGTATGGCTAACATTTTGAAACGATCTTGTATTTGTCACGCGATAACACACGTATTCGCCTATTTCCATGTAAGAAGGCATGTAGATGGTATACATCAACATCTGAGCCAAATATAAGTTACTTTAAATAAAAGCAGCTTCGATAAAGCTGACTAATTTCGCGAAATTCTCATTCATAATGATTTACTATTGATAAAAATTAGTATTGAATCTCCTATATTCGGTTTCCAATAATTGAGCTTCGTGTGTTTGAATAATATAAGTTGGCTTTTTTAAAATAAGGAATTTGAAAGCTACCTCTTCCTCCCGGCACTGGCCGGAAGGACTTTTTTATTTGTGTTTTGTTTTGATTTTTATTAAAGTTGGTTAATAAAGATTTATCGACTTTTATTATCCGTTCATTTCCAATTTTTTAAATTGTCAATTAGATAATTAAATAAAATTTTGATTAAATTAAGTTTTAATTGTTATTAAATTAAATAAAATTTAGTTTTAAATAAATTTCAAAATTCATATAAGCTATTTTTTATGAATTAAAGTGAATATTTATTGTAATTAAATAATAATATCTCCTAAACTTACGTACATTATTTTTTTCCCTTATAACTTTAGTATCAGATAAATATTAAATTAGCAAAATTAATTTTTCAAAGTTTTCTTTTAAAATTAATTCAGGGTGTCTAACAGAATCTGGAAATCAGGGAATCATGGAAAAATCAGGGAAATATCAGGGAGCTTTGTAAAAATACTGGAAAATCAGGGAAATTTGCCTATATTGTGAAAATATTTGCATTTTCACCTTGCCAATGAGACTGATTTGTCTATTTTATGTACCATATCTTTTCATATGCTGATTAATCTTTCCCAATATTTTTTAAAAGATGTGCATGGTATGAGTTTTTGATATTTAATGTAAATTAAGGTGATCACACGTCCTGATTTTCTGTACATAGCACTTATATTGAAGGCAATTTACACATTTTTAAAAATTTTAAATGATACATTAACATAACCTGACCAGGTGCCCAGCTTAATCCAATTAGTTATGCCATCAGATTTAGATAAGTCTTAGAATTGAATATTTTTCAGAAAATGAGGAAACTGTCTGGTCACCCTATATCCATTGGCTTCTATATGATGTTGGACGCTATGAAGTTCGTTGTGTTCGGATTTATAAAACTGTCAACCAATACTTAATGAATATTAGGCAATTTTTATGTTTTTCTCTTGTTTTTTCTCCCAAATGAGATATTAGCAAGCTGGATAAGTGTGTTATATGAGGAATCGGCATACAAGAAAAAATACCGTATGTGTATTGTTAATAATGGAAATCAGGGAAGTCTGATAAAAATAGTCAGGGAAATCATGGAAAAATCAGGGAACTTTTCTTTAGAATTTCTGTAGACACCCTGTAATTAGTATTTTTCATACAGACTTTATTCATTTATTATCAAATGCTTTGTAATTTTTTATTACGTATAAAATAATGTTAATGAAATTAATTTTTAAAACTCATATTACTTATAAGCTATTTATTTCAATTTCTTAAAATGAATATTTTTGGAAAATATAATGTTATTTCTTACACTTATATAAATATTTTTATTTTTATCTTATATTATTTAACAATATATCTGAATACATAACTATATTCAGTTTATTTTATTTGAAAGTAAAATTTTATTAATTTATGAATTAATATTAATAATATTATTAACTTAGCAAGTAATTAATTATTTAAACCAATTTGTAATAGTTAACTGTTAAATACTTTTTATCAAAATTTCCTAAAAAATTTTAATTGTTATTATTAAAAAATTCTAAAAAACTACTTTTCAAAACAATATATATATTATATATATATTATTTGAAAACTCAGTCAAAAACATAAATTATTTTTATTAAAAAAATATTATAATTTTCCCCTTCACTATTACCACCCTAAATATTTGAAAACTAAATTAAAGACATAAGTCCAAGTAATCATTAACTAGAAATATTTAATGCAACAAAATACATTATAAAAACTTCTTATAGTTTTTAGTAGTTATTGCTCAGATATTATTGTTTTGGGTTCCAACTTTTTTTTTCTTCTTTTGGGTGTGTGAAAAAAAAAAAATCTGTCATTATTATTTAATTTATTTTTTCATTATATTTCACTACAAGTGTGAGCTACAATTTGTTTTAGCTTGACCTTTTTCATTCACTATCTATGAAACACTTTATTTTTAGATTTTTTTTCTTTTTTGCCCTATTTGTTATTTTGCAGCAATAATAAATAGATATTAATATTGCAAATTACTATAAGGGCAAGGTAGAATTTAGATGATCTAAATCCCTTTCTGACAATTTTGATTATTTGAGTACTAGTTTGGCCATTTAATTATTTATATTTACGCATACAAAGTGCCATGAAAAAAAAAATGCATAAAATTTGACTGAGTATTTTAATTAATTGTTTTTTATATATTTATTATTTTTTAAAAACACATCAGCTATCAAGTTAGGGGAGGGGGAGTGCTTGAGTTTACTGTTCTTTGCACAGATAACTACAGTCAAAACACATGGGTAATTAAATGCAGTTGCGTAGCCAGGATATTATTTCGGGGGGGGGGGGGGGGGCGTCTAATCCCCTAAGCTTCTCTCCTCCTGATGGAAAGCTATAAATTAAAAACTATTAATTTTACTTTTCGTATAAATATCAATTTTATACTTTTAAAATATGGGATATGGTTTTTTTTTTCTGTTTTTTTTTAAGTCTAAATTTACATAAACCTGTATATACAAAAGGAATAATGTGTAATTTAAAAATAATAAGTTTAAAATATTTAAATTGATTACTTTTTTAAAAGAAAGTCAGTTTTATCAATTTTTTGCAGGGAAAAAAAGATATTTTTAAAAATACCATATCATTGTTTTCCGTGAATCACTTTATATGAAAAATAAATTTAAATTCCTTACATGTCGCAAACAAAATTTAATATGATTGCAACATAATACTTGAAATAATCTCAAGTGGCACTTGGCGATTTGTTTTGCTGGTGAAATGAGAATTGCCCTCTGATTTGTTAGGAAGAAATGTCTACCACTGCTCAATAATCAGGTCTTGTAACCTTGAGAAGTAAATCGCGGAATTCTTATTTCTTCTCAACCAATGGGAGAATGGAACCTTTCACCCTTGAGTCTCTTCCCTGAGGGAGTTTCAACTTTCTTCGGGCTAGAGACAGTCACGACCATTCCTCTCGCTGGCTGTAAAGCTTCGCATTACCTGATTGGGTGCATAGCCGACGTTACTCAACGTAGCCGACGTTCGTGTAAAGTCAGCTATGGATTGGGTGTTGCGGGCGGTTTTATCTTAAGCGCATGCGCAAACAACACAGTGACGTTCACTGAGTTATCTTAAGTGAGTTTTCCCATGTGAACAGGCTTCCAATTCCGAGAGGGTACCACCTCAAAATTAAGAGAGTTCGGCGGCCTAAGATATCTTAAGTATCGTAGTGTGAACATAGTATCAGTATCGTAGTGTGAGCATAGTATAATACAAGTCCGATTTTGCCGCTGATCTGTTTCTCTTGGCTTTCAAGCGATCGGCAGTCTTGCGCATGCGCATGCCTTTATTTCCGGAGCACATCTTGGTGCTCTCGTTTCAATGACGTCATAAATGACAAGATAACTTCATCGAAACGAGAGCTCCAAGATATGCTCCGGAAAAAAACGGCATGCGCATGCGCAAGACTGCCGATCGCTTGAAAGCAGGCTCGGACTGGCCCGCCGGCCCATCGGCCCGGTGCGCCCTCGCCCAGGGAAAACATCGCGCCCCTAAGTGCCTAAGCCGCTCCAATATATTTTCACTTGTTGTACACATACATTCTGATTAGTGTACTAAATTTCGAGAATTCGTTTAGGGATAATTGTCAAATAATTGATAGCACAAGAGAGGTATTTCTTTATTATCACAAATAAAGATATATCGTAGCAATTTCAGGACGGAAACCAAAACGAACATCTTTGCATGCGATTGAAAGAGAAAATATGCACCCAACGAGTGCTTTAGTAGCCATTGCGCCGTGGACGAATTTTTTTTAATCGCTTCTTTAAATGATATCTTTTAGATTTTAACCAGTATTTTGCAAGTTTTCAGTCCTTTTCTTTGAGTACTCTGCGCCCCCTTTCCTTATAGCCGTCCCTGAATGCACATATAATCGTGCTTTTTGAAAGCAACTTGACAGATAAAAAAGAGATACTGTCAGAAGGCAAAAAACTTTTAGTATGGATTTTGTTTTTGATTGGAAAACATGATCTTTCTTTTCGGGGAATACAAAGTTGATGATACTTCTGGATTGCAATCCTGCAAGCTGTGGGATCTCGCGGACAGCGGTTTCTCATTCACAAAATCTGCCATCATTTTCGGATAGTAATCTCGCGCATAGTTTAGGAGTAATCAGTGAAAATACATAAAATATATATATATATATATGCGTCGAAATGAGAACCTCCTCCTTTTTTTGAAGCTGGTTATAAAATACTGGCTATGTATCCTGCATGAATACAATCCCTGGGGAAACCCTTGATCTGTAACAATGATAAAAGTTTTGCAAATCATGGGAACAGTGTGCTGAGAATAGTAAAATTACTAAATTGTTTTAGCGATTTTAGACTAACAAAGAAATTTTTTAGGGTGCACTTTTTCTGTTGAAACCTTTTCACAACGTGATATCAATTCAGCTCTTTATGGACGCATAACAGTAATTTTTTAAGAATAAAAAATACCAATTATTTCCACAAGCAAGTATTATTTTCACATTCAAATAGCCTTATATTTCAGCATTCCAATGCCCTATAATACGTGGTACTTTTATAAAAGAACAAAAGAAGCCTGAGATTTAGTTTTCAAAATTTCTATTTCCAAACGGAAAGTACATTTTTGTTCTAAACATAAATATTTTTTAAACGAAGTTTGCATACTCAATGTTTCTAGTGTGTATTGAAGGATATATCTGCAGATACCACATTTAAAAATGTTACTTGGTTAATAATATTAATATTAATAAAACGGTAGATAATAAAAAGCAATTTCTCTCAGATTGTAACAGAAATTGAATTTATGACATTTTAAACTGGCTTGATAGCTAATTCATATTACTTTAAAGAAATATATTAAACAAAATAGGTTGAAGCCCTTAGCAACACCGCAGCAACTCTATTTGGCGCTTGATGCAAAAAATCGCGTTAGCTTTTCTGAGGATCCTTAGTGCATCAATGGTGAGAGTGGGTAAAAATGTGGTTTACAACTTACAAATTCTGCTAAAAATAATCGTAAAAATATATGTAGGTACCAATCGACTGAAAATAATATCTACTAGTTATTATTATGTATAAATTATGTTTCTGAAGTCGTATACTTATTAAGGATTGTACCAACTTTTAATTTTCAAGCAATAACACCCATTTTTGACACCTTATTTGATTTTCTTGGATTGAGACAGACCGGAAAAAGGCATAGTTTATATACATTATCTTAAATCTTGATAGGTTTTGAATTTGAGGTTGTTAAAGATAAATCCATTTCAGAAACTTAATTTTTAACTTCATAAAAACTATCTGATTGATATTTTATTAATTCATTAGTGATATAGTGAATACACCCAAACTTATTCCAGACTTTTTTTCAATTCAAAAACTTTTCTTAATTAGAAAATTAACAAAGTCATATTAAATATATATATGTATATTATGAACAAACCACAACTGTTAAAAGCATTGTGCGTACAGCTCATTTGAATAATTAGTTTTCGAGATATAGAGAATTTTTCCTTTCCATAATTTAAGGGGACCGTATTCCGTTATCAAAGAAACCAAACAAAATCGTAGAAACTTACCAGAAATATTTTGTAGAATTTTGTTTAACGTAAAGTAAGTTTTTAATAAAATTATTACTCCTGTAAAATTTTACTGGGGACTAATTGAGAGTTTTTGGTACTTTTTCTTGTAAGATCTTCAATTTATTTTCTGAAATTTAAGGATAAATCCCTGACACATTTTGTTTTATAACAGTATTAAAATTTAAGAAAAGCATATAAGCTATATCGCTTTCCTGGCTAGCAAGGAACTCAAACAGGGTGTCAAAAGTGGGTGTAGAAAAATGAACATTTGAAAAATCCATTTGAAAAATTAACGTTCGTGTATTTTTTAATATGTAGACAGCCTCCAACGCAAAATTTATGAAAATCATTTAATTGTAAATATTATTCATAATCAATTGGAATCCTTTGTCCTTTTTTATACAGTGATTTTCAGGAAAATTGGTAGGGGCGATCATTTTTTTTTTTGCAAGGTGTCTGTCGATAGAAGAAATTAAGAAAGCTCTAGTCTTGATATCAGTAATCTACTACGGTGTTCAACGTGCTGGAGCTTTTAGATGTTATGTGATGTGTTTTAAAAAATTGCGTAGTATTGTGTAGGATTGATGGAACTTTAAACATGCACGGAGAATATAACGAAGTCTTTTATCTAGAGTTAAAGATATAATTTAAGCCATTATCATTTACTTGGTCTTGGTGCTATGCGAGTGTGTTAATCCTTGTCAAGCCAGATACAACACAAACAAGTAAAATTGACTTGAGTTCGTTAAAATTTTTGCGCCCTCTGAAAATCCAAGGTCTGCGCCCTTTACACTGGCCCAGTCCGACCCTGCTTGAAAGCCAAGAGAAACAGATCAGCGGCAAAATCGGACTTGCATTACGGAGAGAGGTAAAAACGTCAAAATCGCGGCTTAAAGATTGAGTTCAAATAGACATCGATGCAAAAAAATAGCTGAAAGGAAATAAAAATAAACTAAATTTAAATACTGTGAGTAGTATTCCCACAATTACACAATTAAGGGGGCTGGTCACTCAGCTTCCGATTTCCCCTCACTAATGTAAAGTCTATGGCAGCGTTTCTTAAAGTTTGGGATCTCGCGGAACCCCTCTGATATGATATGCATTCCGGGGACCCCCACCAAAAGTTTTGTTAATGTAAGATAAAAAGAAAAGAAAAATTGTAGGATAGAAATTATTTATTTTTTCATTACAGATATTCCGAGTTTAGTGGTTGAAAAAATCAGCTGCATTAATAAGAAAAATTGCACTTATTTTAAGACAGCTAAAATTACACCACTATTTTCCATGAGAAGTTTGCTGCTGTTTTTTTCCTACGAGATGTGCAATGTCTGGTTCAATGCTCGAAACATGTATTCGCAAGTCTGTTTTGACATTCAATCGATTTCTATATTTGTTTTTCATGTGCACAAGGCTGAAGAAAGTCTTTCCAAACAAATATGTTGTGAAGAAGGGAAATAAATGCTGGATGGTAATGCTGCTAGTTCTGTATACATATTTTTCACGCGCAACCAAAAATTAGGAAGGCTATTCACTTGGAAAGCAATTTTCATGGAAACATCGCATGATAATTCAGCAAGTTGTCTCCTCTCTAATATTGTTAAGTATTGCATTTCACTAATATCTTAGAAATGAAATGAACCCCTCATCCACTCGTTTACTGACTGTGAGGGAGGAAAATATTGTCGGAAAGCTTCTTTCAAGTTCTTCAGATGTACAACGAAATTTTGCACAACATCAGGAGAAATTGTATCGCCAGAGGTTTGTAAGAATCGAATAATGTTGGGAATGATTCCAAATTATTATTTTTAGTCGATTTGTGCATAAATCAATTTTTTTTATTGTTGCATCTACTTTGTCCTGTACTGGAAAATACTGACCAATGTTCCTCGTAAGCAGTGGCGTACCCAGGATTTTATTTCGGGGGGGGGGGGGCTGACTTAAATTTTCATAATGTTCTAAATCTTACGAAACACGTTGCATTGTGTTATAAACAGAAATCATTTTTGTCAATAAGGGCGTAGCCAGAGGGGGGGTGGGGGTGTGCAAGGGTGATTTTGTTCCGAATTTTCCGAAAATTTGAAAAATTCGGTCATCAGTCCGAAAATTTGAACTTAAAAAATTATCGCGATTTTTGGCAAATGGTCCCCCAAAAAATCCATTTCGTCAATCGTTCGCAAAAAAAAATCTCCAATTTCTTTAAAGGATCAAGGAAAAAACCGGAATTATGTCATACGACCGCAGATAAAATGCGAAGTTTGTCAAAGGATCGCGAAAAAAAAGTCAAATTTCGTCAAATGATAGCGGAGAAAACGTGAATTTCATCAAATTATTCTAGAGGAAACGCTAATTTCGTCAAAATGAGCACAGAAAAAACCCGAATTTCGTCAGAAGGCCGCAGAAAAAACGCGAATTTCATCAAAAGGTCGCGGACAAAACGCGAATTTCGAAAAAAAGATCGCTAAAAACACGCATTCCGTCAAAGGGCTGCGAAAAAGAAGCTAATTTCGTAAAGGATCGCAAGAAACGCGAATTTCGTCAAAGGGACACGGGAAAACGTGAATTTCGTCAAAAGGCCACAGAAAAACGCAAATTTCATCAAAAAGACGAGAAAAAGCGCGAATTTCGACAAAAAGCCACGAAAAAACGCAAATTTCGAGGACGGATTGCGCAAAAACGCGAATTTTGTCAAATGACCACAGAAAAAACGCGAATTTCGTCAAAGGACCACAGAAAACTGCAAATTTCGACAAAGCATCGCTAAAAAAACACGCATTCCGTCAAAGGGAAGCTGAAAAAACACGAATTTCGTCAAAGGGACACAGAAAAACGTGAATTTCGTCAAAAGGCCGTAGAAAAACGCAAATTTCATCAAAAAGACGAAAAAAAACGCAAATTTCATCAAAGAGCCGCGGAAAAAAGCGCAAATTTCGACGAAGGATTGCATTAAAAAACACGAATTTCGGCAAATGACCACAGAAAAAAACGCGAATTTCGACAAAGGATCGCTAGAAAAAACGCATTTCGTCAAAGGGAAGCTGAAACAACGCGAATTTCGTTAAAGGATCGCAAAAAAAAGAAAAAGCAGGGTCACAAAGCAGGGTCACAAAGAAGGGCCACAGAAAAATGTGAATTTCGTCAAAAGGCTGCGGAAAAACCACTAATTTTGTCAAAACCCCGCGGAAAAAAGCAAATTTCGACAAAGGATCTGGAAAAAAACGCGAATTTCTTCAAAAGGCCGCAGAAAAAAGAGAATTTCATGAAAAGGCTGCGGAAAAACGTGAATTTCGACGAAGGATTGCGTAAAAAAACGTGAATTTCGGCAAATGACCTCAGAAAAAACGCAAATTTCCTCAAAGGGCCGCAGAAAAAAACGCAAATTTCCTCAAAGGGCTGCAGAAAAAACGCAAATTTTGGCAAAGGATTGCTAAAAAAAATATGCATTCCGTCAAAGGGAAGCGGAAAAAACGCGAATTTCGTTAAAGGATCGCAAAAAAAAAAGCATGGTCACAAAGAAGGGCCACAGAGAAACGTGACTTTCGGCAAGAGACTGCGGAAAGAAGCGAATTTCGTCAAACAGCAGCGAAAAAACAAAAAAACACGACCATTTCCATAGAAAAAAACGCGAATTTCGTCAAAGAGCCGCGAAATTCATCAAAAAGACGAGAAAAAAGCGAATTTCGTCAAAAAAGCCGCGAAAAAAACGCAAATTTCGAGAAAGGGTTTCGTAAAAAACGCGAATTTCGGCAAAAGTTCACGAAAAAAACTCGAATTTCATCAAAAACTCGCGGAAAAAACGCAAATTTTGACAAAGGATCACGAAAAAAAAACGTGAATTTCGTCAAAGGGTCGCGGAAAAAAGCTAAATTTGTCATAAGTTCGGGGAAAATGCAAATTTCGTCAAAGCGCCGTGATAAAAACCTGTATTTTGTCAAAGGATCGCGTTAAAAACACATACAAATATCTGTATTTATTATTATATGTATAGTTTTTAAACTGAAATAATATGCTGAACTTTTTAGAAATCTGGTTAACCCGAACCCACTCAGCCTGAAATTGACCTGAATATAAACAGAGTTAACCCAAACTACAACAAAAATAATTAGCAGCAGGAAGGGATTACCTCTCCTTTCCCCCTCTGCTGTAACCTTTCAGAAAATTTGCTGAGAATTTCAATTTTTTTTTTTAAACTCAGACTCAAATCTGGGGGGAAGGGGGGAGGGCACGGGTCCGATCCTGAGACCGTCCCACGTCGAAATCTGTTGAAAAGTGTTACTGTTTTTTTTTATTTTATATATATACTTTCATTTAAAAGAAAGTCATTATAACTTAAAATCTATAAAATTGTTCTTCCAATCCCCGAAACTAAATTCTGGCTACGGTTCTTGTTTAACAATAAATTAATATTGTAACAAACACAAAATATTTTTTGTATACACAAAATATTTTCATACACATATATAAAATAAAGACTTTGTTTATTATTTGTGCATTGCACAAGTAATACGAAGGACTTTAAACCGTTCCAGATGAAAAATACTGGCTGCAAAGTTAAGACAGAATAGGAAGATAAGTGGGGGGAGGGGACATTATCGAACTCCAAAGATGTCTTTGCAGTCAAACAAGAAATCACTGTGTATCTTACAGATACGAGGAAGTAATCGAGTGTTAAAAACAAAAGTTAATGAATATCATTCACAGTCAGCTCTTCCGCACATATATAGTGTGCCTGACTTCCGACTTAGCCAAAATTCTGAAGGGATTAGCTAAGGTGTCATTAAGCACTAATATGGGACTAACAAGAAAGACAAGTGCGATGCATGACAAATATATATATACAGTCGGACCTCTATTTAACGAACCACTATTTTGCGAATTTCTCTATTTTGCGAACTTTTCCTTGGAACCAAGAACATTTTGCGAATTTCTTCGTAAAATAATCTCCAAATAGCGAAGTGCATTCTCTATTTAACGAACTTTTTCTTGTGATCCAAATTTTTTTCTTCTCCCCATTTCTCAAAATATTTCTGGGCATTTCAAACTTATTCTTTCTTTAAACACATTTTATGATGTTCAATGGTCTTGAACTGGTTTTACCAGGCACCTTCTTTGTCAGCAGTGAGAATTTCGTAAGTACGGAGGACGAAGACGATAATCCCTTAGTGTAACTTAAAAAAATGTGGATTCAATGAGAAATTAACCATGATGTGCTGATTGATGATTGTATTTCACTTAATTCTTAAATTGAGGTCTCGGAAACACTATCCGAATTGGATATTTTCGACAGTGTGAAAAATAAAAACAATACAGCAATGAATTGCGATGAAGACGAATATGATGATGATGGAAATGATCATTATGCAAGAATTAACAAAACTTCGTATAATGAAATGCTAAAATCATTTTAAACAACCGACGCGGATTATAGTTAGAAGAAAATACGTATGAAGGTGATTTTGGTGCATTGTAAAGATGCGACACGTATTATGAGATAAAGCACATTTATGAGATAATTATGAGATATGATGGCACAATTATGAGATAAAACAAAATTAACAGAGTTTTTCAGAAATCAAATTTAAGGACGCATATGTTAATGTATAATTAAAATTATTTTTTATAATAATAATAAATGCGATAATGTCATTAAAATTCGTTAATTTTAATGTAAAACTATTTACTTTAAACAGAAAATACAGTGTATTCCCGGATAATGTTTTGTTTTCCCTGCCGATTTCAAAGATTTAAACACATAGAAAAAATAAATTGATGATGGATATTGCTGGGTAAAATAACTAAAACAAATCGATATAATTTATTTTAAAAAATGTGATTAATTACTTTTAGTAAAAATATTTAGTGTTTATGAATTTAAAATCTGTTTTATGTAGTTTAAAGTATTTTAAAATGTGAATCTCTATTTAACGAATTTTCCATATAACGAACTTTTTTCCGGGATTTAGCGACTTCGTTAAATAGAGGTTCGACTGTAATTGAATTGATCTAAAAAGTAAGAAGTAAACTTTTTTTACCATTTAATCTGACCGTTTTGGCAGGTAAAAGAAGTTTAGTCCCTTCAACCCTCCGCACCCCCATATTTCGGTGTGGCATGGAGATGCGACTGAAAAATGAAAGTTAATAAGCTACTTTTACAGTCAACTCTTCCGCACCGGATTTCCGATTTAGCCGAAATCGACTTGAGATTAGCTGTGGTGTTACTGTGCATTAACATACCCCCGCCTTGACAATCTTGGCGGCCGCCGACTATGGGAAAAATTAAAAAAATCCTTAAATTAAAATACTTTTAGATCTGTCGAATTTATTTGTAGGTCTCTTGAACTGAGTATATATGTTTTCATTTATCGAGTAAAACAGTGATTTCAGTCATTTGAAAATGGATTTTGTGGTCTCAAGTAAATTTGGTCGCAGGACTGAGGAGGATATTGGATTAACAGGAAAAACAAATTCGTGGCATGCCAGAAAATAAAACAAATTTATCTGAAAAAGAAGGAATATCAGCCCTTTTTTCATTTCACTGCGATCTCTTCAGAGGTGGAATGGAGCTGTAACGTCATAACCCCCGTCCCCATCGAATCCTTTGGTGTATGCTGGGGCATCACTGTGCACTAATATATGGGACTAACCAGAATAGCTGCGTCGCAGAAAAAAATTAAAAATTAATATCAAAAGAAAGAAAAAAAAACTGGAATTTTTTTTCATTTCATATTTGATTATTTCGGAAGAGTAAGTAACCCCATCAGCCCCTTCCCCTCATTGGGTATACTGTGGTGTAACTGTGCGTTGATATGAGACTAGCCAGAACGTGTAGTTCGTTGTATTGCAGAAAACAAGTGCATTACAAATTCATCTCGAACAAAAAGAAAAATATCAGCCCTTTTTTAATTTCATTTTCGACTATTTTGGGAAGGGGCTGTAACCCATCACCCCCTTTCTACTTCTTTGGGTATAATGTGGTGTCACTGTGCACTAATATGGAACTAAAGAGAAGAGAGTAGCTAGTTTGTTGAATGATAGGAGAAAAAAATACAAATTTATCTCAAACAGAAAGAAAAAAAGCAATATTTTTTTTATTTCATTTTCGACTATTTCGGGAGGAGGGAGCTGTAATTCCATCAGCCCCCTCCCAATTTTTGGGTATGCTGTGATGTCAATGTGGACTAATATGGTGTTAACGAGAATGGCTATTTCGCTGTGTGGTAGAAGAAAAATTACAAATTTATCTCAAACAAGAAGAAAAAACAGCCTTTTTTTTCATTTCATTTTCAACTATTTAGGAAGGGGACACCCCATTAGCCCCTTTCACCTCTTTGGGTATAATGTGGTATCACTGTGCACTAGTATGGAACTAAAGAGAAGAGAGCGGCTAGTCTGTTGAATGATAGAGGAAAAATACAAATTTATCTCAAACAAAAAGGAAAATATCAGAACTTTTTCATTTCATGTTCGAATTTTTGGGAGAGGACTGTAACTCCATTAACCCCCTTCTATCTTTTCGGGTATAATGTGATGTCACTGTACACTAATACACTGTGTAAATACTACAGCGAAGGGAGCGGCTAGTCTGTTAAATGATAGGGGGGGGGGGAATGCAAATTTATCTCAAATAGACAGAATAAAATCAGCTCTACTTTTTCATTTCATTTTCGACTATTTCCAGAGGAGGAGGTTGTAATTCCACCAGCCCCCTCCCCATCTTAGGGTATGCTGTGATGTCAATGTGGACTAATATGGTGTTAACGAGAATGGCTATTTTACTGTATGACAGAAGAAAAAATTACAGATTTATCTTTAAAAAGTAAAGAAAAAACACTTTTTCATTTAATTTTTCGCGATTTCTGGTTGGGGGGGTGGGGGGCTGTAACCCATCAACCCCCTTTCTCTTCTTTGGTGTCAATATGGACTAATATGGAACTAAAGCAAAGGAAGCGCATAGTGTGTTGAACGATAGGGGGAAAATGCAAATTTATCTTAAACAGACAGAAAACATTCAGCACTGTTTTTTCATTTCATTTTCGACCATTTCGAGAGGAGGGGGCTGAAATTCCATCAGCCCCCTAACTAATATAACCTGGACTAATATGGTGTTAACGAGAATGGCTATTTTGCTGTATGACAGATGAAAAAATTACAGATTTATCTTTAAAAAGTAAGAAAAAAAACACTTTTTCATTTAATTTTTTGACTATTTCAGGAGGAGTAGGGGGGGGGGGGGCTATAACCCCGTCAGCCCCCCTTTCTCTTCTTTGTTGTGAATGTAGACTAATATGGGACTAATGAGAATGGCTTGTACGCTGTATAATGGAAAAAAATTAAAAAAATTTCCATAAAACAAAGACGAAAAATCAGCACCTTTCTATATCACTTTCGAAAATTTCGGGGGGGGGGGTGGCTGTAGCCCCATCAGCTCCCCCCCCCCTTAGGTACGCCACTGCTCGTAAGTTTAAATTCAGCTCATTCAGAAAACTAAAAATATCTATCAAATATACCGCCTTAAAAGTACTTGATTTGGTTTAGATGTGAAGGTAGAAAAATTCTATGATTATGTCAAGGTGAAATCATTTTTGCGGATTTTTCATTCCATAATACCAAGCATCAATTAATAACTTAATCAAAATTACTTATCTTGATCATATTTTACTGATGACGTATATGAATTAAGTTTATTTTTTCAATAATTTTAACAGTTGAAGTTTATGAAAAAAGTATTTTGTTAATCTTAGATTAAAATATGTCTTTGGAGAGTTAAATTAACAAGTGTAAGATGGATTTTTTATTCTAATTATTGTTGTTGATGTATTATAAATTTGATGCAACAGTTCCTTTGTAAACATTTTCTTTCGTCGAAATTCGGCGGGTTCCACCTCGTATATATAAAAGCCGTTCTCTGTGTGTATGTCCTTTATACAAATCTTTAATTTTTGACCGATTTGCATGAAACTTGCTGTACATAGGCTTTAGAATGTGGAATAGATCCCTATCACCTTTAAAAAATCACCAGACCAATATTTATCCCTTTTTTCTATCATCTTTCATAATTTAACATTATAGAAATATCTCATTTTAAATTTTCAAATTCAATAGCTTCTTTCCTGTTGCCACACATCTAAAAAACTGCTCAATAATTAAAAAAAAATTGATAACTCGAGTACTTTGTTTTATTAGCCAATAAAAATTCAGACTCGACTGCTATATTTTTAAATTTTTGAAATCGACGTCATTCTAATCAGAAAATGCACATTTTTCATATATTTATGTAAAAACTTTAACTAAGCATGTTTTAAAATGACCTTAGAAGTACTTTAGTTGAATGTTAAAAAATCTATTTTAATGAAGTCGTTTCAATATCAAGAATCAAATAAGGAAAATGATAATAGTAAAAAAAAAAAAATCGTTTGCTAGATATGACGTCAATGTCATCAATATAATTTCAAACTGGCTCTAAAAACTGGATGCTACAATTTATTCCCTATTTCTTTGTAATCTTTAATTATATCATTTAGATAAATGTTTTAATACCTGAAATGCAGTGATAACATTCTACGATTTGTATCGAATACGGTTATATAAAATACGATTTTTGTACGATTTACATTAAATAGAAATTATAGCTACTATTTTTTTGGGTAAGCTTTTTTTCTTTTTTAAACAAAATTTCATGACTGACAGACTTTTCTGTTAGACGTTGAAATAATGGGATGCATGATGTTTAGAGATCAAATTGCAGTAAAAGCGTAATTTATGGTACGGTTAGGTTGTTGCCACCAACAATATGGTGCTAGGTGTTACTGATAGACGTTACTCTTTTCTTCATAATATTGCATTAATAGCAAACGGATATATCTTTCTGAATTGGGTTCCAGGTATATTTAAAAATATATCCGTGATTGAAAATTAATTTAAAATGGATAAACAATCCGTAAATTGAGATAAGCTTTTCAAAAAAAATTACTGAAAGTACTTTTTGTATTCTATTAGATTTTGGAATAATCAAATGTGCGATGTTTAAAGGTCAAATTGCAGTAAAAGTTAAATTTATGGTTGGGTTAGGTTGTTGCCACCAACAATATGATGCTAGAGTTACTCATAGTTCATCAATGTCTTTACTTTATAATATTGCATTAAGAGGAAACAGATATATCTTTCGTAATTGGGCTGCAAGTAGGATGAGATTTCCACGTTTTTACACAGCGGTATATTCTTAAAGAAAATGTTGTTCTGTTAAATCAAGAGAGTGTCCCAATTAAATGAAATATCATTTACTCTAACAAAATACTGGTGTGAAAAAATGCGGAAATCTTATCCCTGGCTGCATGCAAATCAAAAATATCCATGATTGAAAATTACTTTAAAATCCATTCACATGAAAAAATTGAGATACAATTTTCAAATAAATTTCATTTGACAGAAGCTTTTTCTATTCGACAGTGTGAAAAACGAAATTGTATGATGATCATCAGTTAAAAAATTTTTAGTAAAGTCAAAATTTATGGGATAGGTCATTGCCATCATCAGTATAATGTCACAATTGGCATTGTGTTTGTAGTTTATATATATATATATATTCTGAAGATGACTCAATGAAAGAGTCGAAACATGTAAATTTTTAATATTTTTAATGTTTTTTATTATTTAAATGACGCTTTTTAAGCAAATAATTGTACTTTAATATATGTTATGACATTTGTTTGGAATATACATTATTATGGTATAGTTAATAGTTGACGCAATTAAAACTATTTTACTTATATTTCTTATCGATCTTTTAACGATTCGTGGACGGCAATGCACTAATCTCAGTTATTGTCACTGCCGTATTATTTCATTTTAATGTATTTTACCCGGGTGGAACCTTATTATTGACACGAGCGAAGCCGGGTAGATCTGCTAGTTAGAAATATTCTTCATGATGCAAATATTCGAGAAGAGTCCCTCGAGAAAAATCATTTATTAGTGAAACAAATAGGGTGAAAAGACTTGAATTTGCAAAACCTTATGTCAGCAAACCACTAGAGTTTTGGAAAACTGTTATTTTTTCCGATGAAAGCAAGTTCAATATTTTTGGCTCAGATGGTAAGAAAACTGTATGGCGAAAGCCAAATACTTCTCTTCAAATTAAAAACTTGAAACCAACTGTAAAACATGGCGGTGGTCATGTAATGATTTGGGGATGCATGTCTTTTAACGGAGTTGGCGAAATGACCTTTATTGAAGGCAATATGAATGCTAAACAATATATTAATATATTGCGAGATCATTTATCTAATAGTGCTCTGGAATTAGGAATTCCTAATTCATATTATTTCCAACAGGATAACGATCCGAAACACACTGCATATATTAAGAGGTTATGGTTGCTTTATAATGTAAAAAAACAATTGAAAACGCCACCACAATCACCAGACCTCAATCCGATTGAAAGTTTATGGCATATTTTGGATATGAAAATAAGGAAAAAGAAAATTTCTAACAAATCAGAACTTAAGCAAGCTCTTAGGGAAGAATGGCTACAAATCAGCAGTGAAACATGTCACAAATTAATAGAATCAATGCCCAGACGATTACAAGCTGTAATTGAAGCAAAGGGTTATATATACTAAATATTAGCACTGTTTTTAGCTTAAAAATAATTCCTCTAGTTCTATTTTTATTGCTAGTGTGCAAATAATTTTTTGGCAGTACAAATGCTTTTTTACTTTACAAACTTTTTTATGTTTTCATATTTTAAATATAATTATTAAGTGAGATATTAAATACGTTTATTTGTTTTGTAAAAGTGTTGGTATTTTTAATTCTTAGTTGATTTTTATTTATTTATACATATGCTACAACAAATTTACCTGGTGTGCAAATACTTTTTTTGCTCACTGTAATTTACTACTGAAACAACTTCGTTGAATGTATACTTCAAATCTTCAGGCATTTTTTTCTCGACCAGCGATTCACGGTGAATACAACAGTATGTCCAAACTGCATGTGATGTTTTATCTTTAAATGAGCTTATCAAAACTTTAATAGGTCCACTCACAACTCGAGGTCCAGCTGTACTTATTTCGACACATTTTGACAAGTTTTTTTTTTCTTTTATGAAACCTTCTAACGAGGTGAATAGCGCTGCACTTGTTGTGTGAGATGGAATTAATTTGCAAAACAAAAAATTTTCACATATCTTATCACCAAATTCATAACGAATAAAAGCTAACAAATTCACATTATTGGAAACGTAAACGTCTAAACTCTCATTCACCTGTAAAGCGAAATAAGGACATATTTTTACACGTTCAATTAACTCTCAATATTTTCACATATTTTAGATAATGAAAGTAAATTTAGATCCATTGCTGCTTTTTCTCCAAACATTGTTGTGTTCATTGCTTTAGCAGCAGATAGAATTAAATTCTTTGCAATCGTATGTGGTTTTGCAGACTTTGCTGCCATCAAAGATAGCTGATACGAGAGAAACGTCCTTTTCATTATTGGCACCAGTTGCGGTCTTATAAAATAATTTCTGACTTGTTTTCAGTTCTTTTAACTTACTATTAAAAAATCCAGTTGGTTTGTTTAAATACTCTTTATGTTTATTTTGTAAATTTCTATAGAGTTTTGCTGGTTTCATACATTCCTTTGGCAGTATATTGTGACATATCGTGGCAAACAGGCTGTTTTTCATTATTAATACAGGTATTTTTCAGAGTACTTACGTTTTTTTTCCTTTGCGGTAATTTCTTCTATGTTAAATTGCGAGATATTAAATCATCATCATCATCATCATCTATATCTGGATCCATCTCTTCTTTACGTTTTATTTTACCGGTCTTTAACCACACATTCATATTATGAATAAGAAAATGTAAGTATGTAACAAGAGAGTCCAAAATACGAGCAGTGCACTTAAAATCGCAATGATTGGAATTTACTCACTACCGTTTTCACCTTGCTTTAGCGTTTCTTGATAAGGTGACATATGGTTACGTGATTACTACTATGACAATGTGAAACAGAATTCATATGTAAAGCGCACTGACGAGGAAAAAATGTTCGGAAAAGATGTTTGGCTTGCGCAGAGATGAATTCAGAGAACTGAACGGAAAGAGGGTTGGGGTTCCCATCCCCAGCATTCAAATTTCTCCCTCGAAAGATTTAGATTTAAGTGTTTATTTTATGATTATTAATAGTCCTAGATTAGGAGTTCTAGTCCTCCATTTATCCACAACTGCAGCTACAGAAATTCCTGTCGAAAGGAAAAAAGTCTGAATTCAATACTGGGCTTGAGGACCCCCGTCTGTCTGTAAGCTCGCGGACCCCCAAGGGTCCGCGCACCACAGCTTAAGAAACGCTGGTCTATGGGCATTGGATGCATTCGTATATTTAAAATATCTTCTCGGGAAATTAATATTTTTATGTTCTATTGTTTGTGTACACTTCCTAAAAGATGTCTCTTTTTTTCTTAGTTCTCAAAATATTTCTAAAGTATAGACTTAATTTTATATGAAGTATTAAAATCTTACGAGTGTGTGAAGTGTTAAAATCTTAAGAAGAGTTCACAGAAAAAAGATGTTAAAAATGTGAATTTCCCGAGAAGATATTTTAAATATATGAATGCATCAAAAATTCATAGACTTAACATTACGGAGGAGAATTTGGAAGCTGAGTGACCAGCCCCCTTAAGTATTTCCATTATCTCTGACTTTGTTTTTTATTTTGTAATACAATGCTTAAATATAATTTTGATATGTAGTATTACTTTTTAAAAATGCAAATATATTTGAAGATATTGCCGCTCTTCTAGTGCGGTTTTTTTTTTTTTTTTTTTTTCTTGTGCGTGTCAGTTAGAGGTCTGCACGGGCCCGGCCCGGCCCGAACGAAAGCTATCTTGGCCCGGCCCGGTGTAAAAATTGAAAGTTCGGCCCTAGCCCGGCCCGGCCCGTACAGAAATCAGAGAAAACAGGCCCGTCCCGACTCAATTTCTACAAAATGAATCCGTTTTTTCTTGACATACAATTAAGATTCTTTTAATGAATACTACATACATATTTATGGGAACACTTTACAGTATATTTTAGATTACTATGTGTTCGCAAAACAGAAAACACACAATAGGAAACATTAACGATTACTTACAGTGTTTTAGTCATCGTCTCTACAGATATTTCATAATTCAAATATAAGGATTCATTAAAAGATTAATGCAGTAGAGAATAAAGGATTAAAAACATAACTTTTGAAGCTGTATAATAAAAAGTAGATTTGTGAAAATATTTCTCTGATTTTCTCAAGTCCAAAGGAGATACATTTCGACACATTTATGAATTCATTTCTTTTCGGAAACGCGTAAGATTGGCAGGTATTCTTATTCAGAAACTATGTAAATGCCGTTTTTTCATAGATAAAAGCAATATATCTTTCTGAAAATACTGCCAAAGTTAGCGTTTTGAATCGAATTTCCGGAAGCGATAGCACAGGAGAGGAGAAAAACGTACAGTCACGTGACAAGAATCTCTGTTATCTCTGTAAGTAATTTATCAATTATGGAGAAAGCTATTGGTTTCCAAATGCCTTCAATAGTCAGGCCTGCTTTTATGCTTTTATAGTTAAAAATGAGTCAGAAAATGTGTCTGAAAGTTTCACATTGCTGAGCAGTGAATATGAGAACCACTTTAAGGTATATTTCCAAAGATACTGTTAACATAAGTTCATTATCATACTTTGTTTTACAAAACGTAATGCCTGTCCTACACATCCTGCGATCGATTAAGACCAGTTCCGTCCCGGCACGAGTCGTCTGACTCCGGGTTTAATTTTTTTCAGCAATCTAGTAACTGTCCGATGCCGATCTCTACGATGGACATGTTACATTTCTGTATTGATGTTGTTAAACTCGCATCGGCTTGTGACACACATTTATACTTCTCGAGAAAATCATATTCATTGAAAATGGCTCTATTTTATCTGCTCCGCTTGAATTCTTATATCGGGCCGATAGGCCCGATTAATTTTTTTATCGGCCCGGCCCGTTAATTTTGTCTGTCGGCCCGGCCCGGGTACGGGCCTCGGGCCAAGCCCGGGCCCGTGCAGACCTCTAGTGTGAGTTGCGGCGACCATTGTAGTTTAAATTTGGCTTATCTGAAATTAAAATAAACTAATTTTTAATTAAATATGACTTATTTTAGTGATTAGACGAGACAAAGGGTGGAAATTACGAAAAGCTCTTTTTAGGGTTTCGTTCATCTCACGAAACCCTATTCGTCTCGCTCCTCTGTCTGTCTGTCTGTCCGTCACAGAGCCCGTTCTCAGAAACTATACATGTTGGAGACATGAAATTTTGGGTACTTATAGCTGAACACCTCACAACATAAGACAAATCATAAAATTTTGAAAAAGTCGTACATTTAACCCTTTGGGCTCCCACATGTGTATTTTAAACAATTCTTTCTAAGTGAGTCCCTGATTAGGTTGCAGCCATGAAATTTTGCGTACTTATAGATGGACACCTCAGATCAAACGACAAATCATAAAGTTTTGAAAAAGTCATACATTTAACCCTTTGGGCTCCCACATGTGTATTTTAAATAATTCATTCTATGTGAACCTCTAATTATACTGGAGGCGTGAAAATTTGCATACTTATAGCTGAATACCTCACATCAAAGGACAAATCATAAAATTGTGAAAAAGTCGTACATTTAACCCTTTGGGCTCCCACATGTGTATTTTAAACAATTCTTTCTAAGTGAACCCTAATTAGGTTGGAGGAGTGAAATATTGCACACTTATAGCTGAATACCTCACATCAAACGACAAATCATAAAATTTTCAAAAAGTTGTATATTTAACCCTTTGGGCTCCCACATGTGTATTCTAAACAATTCTTTTTAAGTGAGCCCCTATTTAGGTTAGAGGTGTGAAATTTTGCATAATTATAGCTGAATACCCCACATCAAACGACAAATCATAAAATTTTGAAAAAGTCGTACATTTAACCCTTTGGGCTTCCACATATGTATTTTAAACAATTCTTTCTAAGTGACACTCTATTTAGGTTGGAGGCGTGAAATTTTGCATACTAGCTGGACACCATCATGCGACAAATCATAAAAATTTGAAAAAGTCGTACATTTAATCCTTTGGGCTCCCACATGCGTGTTTTAAGCAATTCTTCCTAACTGAGCCCCTTATTAAATTGGGGATTTGAAATTTTGCATGCTTATTATAGCAGAACACCTGAGGCCAGGCGACAAATTATAAAATCTTGAAAAAGTCTTACGTTTAACCCTTTGAGCTACCACATATGTATTTTAAGCAATTCTTTCTAAGAGAGCCCCTAATTAAGTTGGTGACATGAATTTTTGCATACGTATAGCTGAATACCTCAGACCACACGACAAATCATAAAATTTTCAAAAAGTCTGATATTATTTACTCCTCCGTGCTCTAACGTATATTTTAAGCAATTTTTCTAACCTCCGCCCTTTTCACCTGGGGAGCACTTTTCCAACTTTTGCCGACACCCCTTTGACCATTCTTTCATATTATGCACCATAGCCTTACATATTTGAGTTCCACTTTTTACCGCCTACTTATCTCGGGTGCTATGGGCCCAATCTCTTCGACTAATATATATACGGATAGTATGTAAAACGGAGTTTCGTTCGGATAGAGATTTGTTTAGAATAGAGTGCGCCCCTGGTTGCGAAATGTGGAACTAACAGATTTTTCAAAAGGATAAAGTGTTTTGAAATGAATATTAAACGAAACCCTCTGTGCGATCTGTGATCACACGTTTTTTTTTTTTTTTCTTAATGCTGATTATTAGGTAGCTTTCTTTACAAAAAAGCTACCTATTGCAGCCGTTCGGAGGAAAGCGATTTCAAAAAATTTTGGTATATTTTCATCGATCATGACCCCCAGACCCCGAAACCACCCTCCGTTCAAAATTGATATATATATATATCTGACCTATGTCACACTGTAACTCCCGTAATTATGAACCGATTTCGATGTAATTCGGTGTGTACATAGTATATACCAATGTCTCGACTGAGTTCGTTGGCCAGCTTCATCCGCCGTTTTGTTTCAAAATGGCGGCCATTTAAAATTTTAAGAAAAATTTAAACTTGAAATGTGGTACCAAAAAATTAAAAATGGAAAAATATTTTTTTCTTATGTATTTGACCTTTATACAAAGATTTCGGAGCAGTTTTTGTTTCGTCTATATTTTAAAAAATGGCTGAGTTATAGCATTTTGAATTTCAAGCGTGGCTGACATTTTGAAACGTCCTGAATTTTGTCACGCGATAAAAGGCGTATTTATGAACCGATTTGGATATAACTTCGTTTATACATAGTACATACCAATGTCTCGACCGGGTTCGTTGGCCAGCTTCATCCGCCATCTTGTTTAAAAATGGCGGCCATTTAAATTTTTAAGAAAAATTTAAATTTGAAATGTGGTACCAAAAATTGAAAATTGAAAAAATATTTTCTTCTTAAGTGTTTGACCTTGATAAAAAGATTCGGGAGCAGTTTTTGTTTCGTCTATATCTTAAGAAATGGCTGAGTTATAGCATTTTGAATTTCTAGCGTGGCTGACATTTTGAAACGTCCTGATTTTTCTCACGTAATAACAGGCATATTTATGAACCGACTTGGATGTACCTTTTTGTGTACATAGTACATACAAATATCTCGACCGAGTTCGTTGGCCAGCTTCATCCGCCATCTTTTTTCAAAATGTCGGCCATTTAAAAAAATTAAAAAATAAAAAAATTTAAATGAGATACCAAAAAATTGGAAAATGAAAAAGATTTTTTTTGTATGTGTTTGACCTTAATACAAAGATTCCGGAACAGTTTCTCTTTCGTCTATATCAAAAAAAAAAAAAATGGCTGTGTAATAGCATTTTGAATTTCTCTTGTGGCTGACATTTTTAAACGACCTGATTTTTGTCACGCGATAAGAGGCGTATTTATGAACCTATTTGGATGTAACTTGGTCTGTACATAGTACATACCAATGTCTCGACCGAGTTCGTTGGCCAGCTTCACTCGCCATCTTGTTTCAAAATGGTTGCCATTTAAAAAAAATTAAATTTAAAATTCAAAATGAGGTATTAAAAAATTGGAAAATGAAAAAGATTTTTTTTATGTGTTTGGCCTTGATACAAAGATTCCGGAGCAGTTTTTGTTTCTGAAAATTTGTTCTTTTGTTGATATCTTAAAAAATGGTTGATTTATAGCACTTTGAATTTCTAGCATGGCTAACATTTTGAAACGATCTTGTATTTGTCACGCGATAACACACGTATTCGCCTATTTCGATGTAAGAAGGCATGTGGATAGTATACATCAACACCTCGACCAAGTTCGCTGGCCAGATTCATCAGCCATCTTGTTTCAAAATGGCGGCCATTAAATTAAAAAATATATATTTATTTAAAGTGAAGTGCAAAAAAATTAGAAATTGAAAAAGGTTTCTTTCTTAAGTATTTGATCTTGATATAAGGATTCAGGAGCATTTTTTGTTTGTCTTTACCTTAAAAAATGGCTCAGATATAGCAGTTTCAATTTCTATTGTGGGTGACATTTTGAAAAATCTGATTTTTTGCATGCGACAGCACTCCTATATATTAACCGATTCCGATGTGAGTGAGCATGTGCACAGCAATTACTAAGGTCTCGACCAAGTTCACTGCTTAGCCTCATCCACCATGTTGTTTTAAAATGACAGGCACTTTAAGAAATTGCCGAATTAGGCAGCCAAATATAAGTTACTTTAAAGAAAAGCAGCTTGGATAAAGCTGACTAATTTCGCGAAATTCTCATTCATTACATTGATAAAAATTAGTATTGAATCTCCTATATTCGGTTTCCACTAAATTGAGCTTCGTGTGTTTGCATGATATAAGTTGGCTTTTTTTAAATCTATATATATAAAAGAAAGTCTGAATTTTGTATTAATCAACGCGCAGCCCAAACTACTGACCCTAAAGTCTTGAAATTTGGGGTAAAAATTCTTCTTATGACATAGAGTGCCGCTAAGAAAGGATTTTCTAAAATTCCACCCCTAAGGGGGGTAAAAAATCGAACGAACTTTAAAAAAATTCCTAAAAAATCTGATTTTATAGCTATTTCTCAACTGATAACATATTTTGGTGTATTTTTGTATGCTGAATCGAATGGTACTAACTAAATTCTTTTAAGCCCAATAGTTCGCGAGATATTTCATATATTTCTAATTTGGCGATGTCTTTGGCGCCAAAAACTCGAAATACCTAACATTATAAGTGATAATTCATTCATATTCATTCATCTTATACATCCGTTACTGTAGCAACGGAAGAAATTCAAATTAAATCTTTTTGTTAAATCTTTTGATTAAAGAATTGAACCGGCTATATGAGTTTGAAAAAAATAAATAAATACAAACGCCTTGAAAAAAATAAAAAAAATATTGAATTTATTTAAAATACAGGGAAGAATTCCACTTAGAAATTAACATTATAAAACGAAAATATTTAAAAAATGAAAGCAATGTTTGTACGATTTTAAAAAGTTTTGTGGTACTTACATCCGGGCCATGTCAGATACAACTGCGCCAAGCATGGCAATTACATTAATTATAGCAACGCTTATTTTTTGTTCATTTTATAGTTTATTTAGTATAGTTTTAAATTAATTTTATTATTATAATTTTTATTTATTATAGTTTATAGTATGCAGTTTTATGTTATATATTTTATTTATTTCTTTACTTAAAACAATTTGCATTTTTAACAAGGTTATGTATTTAAGAATGTTAAATTGCTTTTTTGAACGTAATTGGCAAACGATAAACAAGATTGGCAATTGTCAACCATTTTTGGCGATCTGTCTCATGGTTCGAATAATGCGTATTACTTTTTTTAATGGAAGAAATTGGAATTGAAATAATACATCGCGATTTATCACTTGCTCCTGGATAAGAAGAAAAAATGGGTACTTTTATGTCAGCCGTATCCGTATGTAAATATCGCCATAGCATTTTTTAAATTGCCAATAGCAGTAGTTACATTTCGTGTATGTAAATAAAAACAATTCTTTGTTTTAAGTTATGGCATTATTTCCTATTGTTTTACTTTTCACCTTTTTCAATGACATTAGTGTAAAGCATGTATTATAAATGAAATGAGTGAAATGTTTTTATTTTAGATGAAAATAATAAAATAAGAATAAGATATGGAAACAATCTTTGTTGATTTATTACTTGCGCCCGGCTAACATAAAATTATCACAAAAGCCATATATTCACCTTTCTTTGGGTAGTTGTTCATGGAATTTCTGGTTCATCATCCGTAATCGGATATTTCTTCAATCGGTGTATTAATTACAATGTTGAAAGCATCGTTTATGTATGAAGCGAAAACTTCATGATGAATTCTATTACGGAAAATCATATCATCATCATCTACTACATATTTAAAACGGAAATTTGCATTTTATTCCTATTCCTTATAATATTTTTATAGGATATGCCACTATTAGTTAGGTAATGTTTTTGGAACGGTTTTTATGTATACACACAGTGTTCTACGTTGCTTAGTTTTAGTTATAGAGCTATCGGAACAGCTATACAGAAAGGTGAACGCAATTATGAAAAATACATCTACTGTAATTATATAAAATGCAAATTTGCTTTTCCTTCCACCCGTTTATAATTTGAGTTTTGCAGGATGTATTTTGATGGGACTTACACTGTTAGTTAGATTATTTTTTGTGGATTGTTGGTACTTCTTGCATAGATGGCACTTCTCTGTAGCGAAGTTTTCTTCTGGGTTATTGTTTTTCTGAAGCACAAACTTGGCAACAAATCAGATTGCAGAAAATTAGATT
Organism: Maratus speciosus; assembly: GCA_963932465.1. Lineage (NCBI taxonomy): Eukaryota > Metazoa > Arthropoda > Arachnida > Araneae > Salticidae > Maratus > Maratus speciosus. The sequence continues at coordinate 145,243,955 of OZ010786.1, read as the reverse complement.
ACAAGAGAAAGTTCCAAAACTAGGTGAACCCGAATATGAAAGATTACCTTTTATTTAAAGTTCTACTGAACGTATTTTGATTGGAGTTGCACAGTTAGGTAATATTAGGTATTGTTGCAATATTTAAAATGTCATTCTACATTTTTAGTAATGGAACTATGAAGAAAGTTCTCAGTGGTGCAGTTGAAAAAAAAGTAGGAGAAAATCTACAGGCATGGTATATATTAGAGGGTACATATGTTATAGCTATGGAGTGTAGAGTTTCTAAAAAACACCAGAAGGTCTACGGCGTATAGTCTATGCTACATTCCTAAAAATTCTACAATCACGTTAACTTGATTATGAAAGATATATTTAACTATCAACTTCAAATATAAAATAAAAAGGGCAATTTCGGTCCAACCGCTTATAACTTGAGTACTTTTCAATGGATTTTGAGAAGATTTGCATTGTTAGATAAATTTTCAAGAAAGTGTTTCCTATATAACACAGATTATTCTACGTTGCTCAGTTATAAAATTATGTGCGAAAGTTCTTTAATCAGTGAACACTATTTTGAAATATTAGCCTTTTTAAAACGCTCTACTGAGTTAATTAGCACTGCTGTTAGATATTTTTTCAGGAAAGATTTTAGTATAAAACACATATTGTTCTACATTGCTTTGCTATAGAATTATAGCTGAATGTTGTATTATCTGGTGAACCCGATTATGAAAAAATTAGTCTTATTAGAAGGTTTTATTGGGCGGATTTTGATGAGATTTGCATTTTTTAATTTTCAGGGATGATTTTAATATGCTACATATCGTTCTTCCGTTCTTTTTTATATTGAATTATAAATAATCAATTAAAAGATTTGCTTCATAACAGGCCAAATTTTGCCTGAGACATTAGAAGATATAAAACCGTAATGGCGTTCATATTGTTTTCAGCAACGCGTATGATCATTAGAGATAAATGTATTTATTGCTATGAAACACAAGATCAAATACACCGATATATTTCGTTTAATTAAAGTTTCGCTTGGAGAAACCGACCAGCGTAGCTGGCGAAGGCTTCTACTACTATATGTAAAGCGTAAATTCCTATTTCATACCGATTGATTATAACTCAGATTCTACTGAACATAATTTTGCAGAACTTACACTATTAGATAGTAAATTTGGTTTATAAATAGTTTAATCTAAAAACCATCGTTCCAAGTTGCTTAGTAATAGTTACGGGAGTTCTAAAATTAGGTGAACTCGATTAGGAAAGATTTCAAGTTTTACTGAATGGATTTTAATGACAGTTGACCAGTTAGTTAGATAATATTTCAGGGATTTTTTCAATATTTATCATATCTTTCAAAACTGTTTAGTTACGAAGCTATGCAGAAAACTTCTCTGTGGTATAGTAAAGAAAATTGGAGGATAATACGCTACAGACAAAGGATGTATACTAGAATGCTATAATTGCGGACGTTGTGCAGAGTTTCTTTAAAAATCCAGAAATGATGCGATGTATACCTACCACTACATCCCTGAGAGTTCTATATAATCAGGTTAACGCGATTATGATAGCTATATTTAACTATCTCATTGCATGTAAAATGCAAAGAGAAATTTCATTCCGGCCGCTTTTAAATTTACTTCTACTGAATTGATTTTGATGGGGCTTACATTGTTAGTTAGATAATTTACAGAAAATATGTTAGTATAAAATATAATGTTCTACGTTGCTTAATTAAATAATTATGGATAAAGATCTAAATCAGATGAACCCGATTTCGAAAGATTGGCTTTTTTTTAAGGTTCCGCTGAATGAATTTTCACGGGATTTAAACTGCTAATTAGATTATTTTTATGAAATGTTTCGGTACATTTTCCAGTTTAAAAGATCCTGCTAAGTGGATTTCGATGGAACTTGCTCCGTTAGTTAATTTTTCAGTGAATGTTTTAGTATAAAGCACATATCATTCACTTGGTGTTGCTTGGTCATCAGGTTGCTTGATTATAGAATTAAGGCTGAATGTTTTAGAAGCAGGCGAACCAAATTATGAACTATTAGCCTTTTCAGTATGTCCAGTTAACAGATTCTGATGAGATTTGCATTGATATTTTTTCATGAACCCTTTTAAGTATAGTACATATTGTTCTATCGTTCTTCACCGAATATTACACTAAATGATAAACGAAAGAAGTTGGCCCTTAACAGCCTAAATTTTGTATGGCTCAAAAGATATAATAGCTTAATAACGTTCATATTGTTTTCACCAATTAGATTGGGCATTCCAGGTAAATGTCCATATTGCTTTAAAACGCATGATCAAATTCACAGATATATTTAGTTTGATTCAAGGTTCCTTTAGAAAAACTGACCAGCGTAGCGGGCGTTAGGCTGCTAGTAAGGTTTATGAAAGCTACCTCTTCCTCCCGGCACTGGCCGGAAGGACTTTTGAATTTCTAGCGTGGCTGACATTTTGAAACGTCCTGAATTTCGTCACGCGATAAAAGGCGTATTTATGAACCGATTTGGATGTAATTCGGTGTGTACATAGTACATACCAATCTCTCGACCGAGTTCGTTGGCCAGCTTCATCCGCCATTTTGTTTCAAAATGGCGGCCATTTAATTTTTTTTTTAATTTAAAATTTGAAATGTGGTAACAAAAAATTGAAAATGGAAAAATATTTTTTTCTTATGTATTTGACCTTTATACAAAGATTTCGGAGCAGTTTTTGTTTCGTCTATATCTTAAAAAATGGCTGAGTTATAGCATTTTGAATTTCTAGCGTGGCTGACATTTTGAAACGTCCTGAACTTTGTCACGCGATAAAAGGCGTATTTATGAACCGATTTGGATGTAACTTCGTTTATACATAGTACATACCAAAGTCTCGACCGGGTTCGTTGGCCAGCTTCACCCGCCATCTTGTTTAAAAATGGCGGCCATTTAAATTTTTAAGAAAAATTTAAATTTGAAATGTGGTACCAAAAATCGAAAATTGAAAAAATATTTTCTTCTTATGTGTTTGACCTTGATAAAAAGATTCGGGAGCAGTTTTTGTTTCGTCTATATCTTAAGAAATGGCTGAGTTATAGCATTTTGAATTTCTAGCGTGGCTGACATTTTGAAACGTCCTGATTTTTCTCACGTAATAACAGGCGTATTTATGAACCGACTTGGATGTACCTTGGTGTGTACATAGTACATACAAATATCTCGAACGAGTTCGTTGGCCAGATTCATCCGCCATCTTGTTTCAAAATGGCGGCCATTTAAAAAAATAAAAAAAAAAATTAAATGAGATACCAAAAAATTGGAAAATGAAAAAGATTTTTTTTGTATGTGTTTGACCTTAATACAAAGATTCCGGAACAGTTTTTCTTTCGTCTATATCTAAAAAACTAGTATGTTGTGGCCATCACAAAACTTTCTTCTATCTCATATTTGTCAATACTTCAAAATTCATTATCACAGTGCATCTATGCTCATCATGAGGATTCTAAAAAGATGAAACTCCGTGAATTAGTTCTTGAGATATTACTGTCCATGAAATCGTGTAAATCCATGAAAATGCAGCATAGCAGCGCCACCTATTGGGTGATTTACACCAGACCCTAATTATCATCCACATGTGTCAATGTCTAACTAAATATGAAGTTCGGGGAAAATCCGTGCATTAGTTCCTAAGATAGAGCTATTGCGCAAATCATGACAAATGAAGCATAACAGCGCCACCTGTTGAGCGATTTACACAACCACATAATCAGTATCAACATTTATCAAGGTGTACTTGAATCTGAAGTTTGATGAAAATTCGTGCGTTAGTTCTTGCGATAGAGCTATTGAGGAAATAGTGAAAAATGCAGCATAGCAGCGCCACCTATTGGGCGATATTCACCAACACGTAGTCAGCATCATTTCATATCAAAGAGTAACTGAATCTGAAGTTTGATGAAAATATGTCCATTAGTTCTTGAGATACAGCGATTGAAGAAATCGTGAAAAATGCTGTATAGCAGCGCCACCTGTTGAGCGATTTACACCAAAATATACAAAATGTCAATTCATATCAAGGATTAACTGATTCTGAAGTTTAGTGAAAATTGTTGCATTAGTTCTTCAGATACCGCTATAATGGAAATTCTGAAAAGTGCAGCATAGCAGCGCCACCTGTTGAGCGATTTGCACCAAAACACAAACAGCACTATTTCATATCAAAGTATACATGAATCTGAAGTTTGTTGAAAATCCAAGCATTAGTTGTTGAGATAGAGCTATTGCGGAAATTGTAAAAAATGCAGTATAGCAGCGCCACCTGTTGAGCGATTTACACCAAACTGTACAAAACTTCAATTCATGTCAAGGATTAACTGAATCTGAAGTTTGATGAAAATCCGTGCATTAATTCTTGAGATAGAGCCACTGCGGGAATTGTAAAAAATGCAGCATAGCAGCGCCACCTGTTGAGCGATTTGCACCAACATGTAATCAGCATCAAGTCTTATCAAGGACTAACTGAATCTGAAGTTTTATAAAAATCCGTGCATTAGTTCTTGAGATAGAGCCATTTCGGAAATCATACAAAATGCAGCATAGCAGCGCCATCTATTGAGCGATTTGCACCAAAAACTAATCAGCATCAATTTGTATTAGGGACTAACTGAATATCAATTTTTATTAAATTCCGTGCATTAGTTCTTGAGATAGAGCGCCCACAAAATTTGTGTCACATACACACAGACAGACAGACAGACTCACAGAGTCACAGACAGACATTTTGTAAAAACATGTTTTTCGGGTTCTCTGACCTCTAAAACGTGTAAATCCGTCGAAAACCGGAATTCGAAAATTTTCATGAATCCAATACTTTCTTCTTGTAAAGATAGAAGAAAGTAAAAATGGCTGAGTAATAGCATTTTGAATTTCTCTTGTGGCTGACATTTTAAAACGACCTGATTTTTGTCACGCGATAACAGGCGTATTTATGAACCTATTTGGATGTAACTTGGTCTGTACATAGTACATACCAATGTCTCGACCGAGTTCGTTGGCCAGCTTCATTCGCCATCTTGTTTCAAAAGGGTTGCCATTTAAAAAAAAATTAAATTTAAAATTCAAAATGAGGTATTAAAAAATTGGAAAATGAAAAAGATTTTTTTTATGTGTTTGGCCTTGATACAAAGATTCCGGAGCATTTTTTGTTTCTGAAAATTTGTTCTTTTGTTGATATCTTAAAAAATGGTTGATTTATAGCACTTTGAATTTCTAGCATGGCTAACAATTTGAAACGATCTTGTATTTGTCACGCGATAACACACGTATTCGCCTATTTCGATGTAAGAAGGCATGTGGATACTATACATCAACACCTCGACCAAGTTCGCTGGCCAGATTCATCAGCCATCTTGTTTCAAAATGGCGGCCATTAAATTAAAAAATATATATATATTTAAAGTGAGGTGCAAAAAAAAAAAAAAAAAAAAAAAAAAATAGAAATTGAAAAAGGTTTCTTTCTTAAGTATTTGATCTTGATATAAGGATTCAGGAGCATTTTTTGTTTGTCTTTACCTTAAAAAATGGCTCAGATATAGCAGTTTCAATTTCTATTGTGGGTGACATTTTGAAAAATCTGATTTTTTGCATGCGACCGCACTCCTATATATTAACCGATTCCGATGTGAGTGAGCATGTGCACAGCAATTACTAAGGTCTCGACCAAGTTCGCTGGTTAGCCTCATCCACCATGTTGTCTTAAAATGACAGGCACTTTAAGAAATTGCCGAATTTGGCAGCCAAATATAAGTTACTTTAAAGAAAAGCAGCTTGGATAAAGCTGACTAATTTCGCGAAATTCTCATTCATTATATTGATAAAAATTAGTATTGAATCTCCTATATTCGGTTTCCACTAAATTGAGCTTCGTGTGTTTGCATGATATAAGTTGGCTTTTTTTAAATAAGGGTTATGAAAGCTACCTCTTCCTCCCGGCACTGGCCAGGAAGGACTTTTTGAAGAGGATATTCAACTTTTACCGTAGAAAAATACTGATTTTTGATGGTAAAAAAAATATATATATATATCTTTAATATACTGCATATAAGAAAAAAAAGCTGACAAAAGTGAAACAATTCAGTATTATTAAAGTAATCGTGTCGTGGGCATCTATTTAAAAATGCAATTTTGAGATAAAACTACTTTAAATTGTATGTTTTAATTATAATAGAATGCTTATTGTATTTTTTTTTCTTTTTTTTTACTTACATACAATCGTCGATTCCAGATTTTGGCCACATAAAGAAGTCTTAATTCCGTTGATAAAGCCGCTAAAATAAATACTCGATTTTCCGAAATTTATAAGTTATGAATACGTCATTACGTGTAAATTCTTAAAGCGGTTCTCAAAAAAAAAAAAAAAAAAATTAACGTTCAATAATGCGAAAATTTCTGCTCATTTACAAGCATAAAAATAGTGTTCGACAGAAACCGAATTTCGGTTACTTTCCTAATTTCGACCGAAAACGAAAGCGAAACTGTTTTAAAAATAAATTCAAAGTAATTAACATAAACATACGTATATGCATGTTATCTGAATAATGTTTTGCGTAGAAACGGCAGTACATAATTATTAATTCAAAAATAATTTGATTGAAACAAAATTAATTAAATATAAGGCGCTGTAAACTTAAAAAATAATTTAATTTAAAAATAACGAATTTAATTAATATTAGTATCTAGATACCTTTTAGATTTCCAGTGTTAAGAGTGCGTTCGAAAAAATATTTTCCCACCCTCAACAGCTCGAAATTTTCTGAGATATTTTCAGACTCATTTTTAAAAGTAATAAACTAGTATGTTGTGGCCATCACAAAACTTTCTTCTATATAAATCACGTCAATTAAATCATTTAAATAGTACAAGAAATAACGATTTAGCACCAATTCATATCAAAGTATATCTGAATTTGAAGTTGGATGAAAATTCGCGCATTAGTTCTTGAGATAGAGCTATAGCGGAAATTCTGAAAAAATGTAGCATAGCAGTGCCACCTGTTGAGCGATTTACACCAAAAGTAAACAGCACTAAACGATATCAAGGTATACCTGAATCTGAAGTTTGTTGAAAATCCAAGCATTAGTTCTTGAGATAAAGCTATTGTGGAAATCGCAAAAAATACAGCATAGCAGCGCCACCTGTTGAGCGATTTACACCAAAAATTAAACAGCACTAATTAATACATCAATTCATGTCAAGGACTAACTAAATATGAAGTTTGATGAAAATCCGTGCAATAGTTCTTGAGAAACAGCTCTTGTGGAAATCGTGAAAAATGCAGCACAGAAGCGCCACCTGTTGAGCGATTTACACTAAAAATTAAACAGCACTAATTTATACATCAATTCATGTCAAGGACTAACTAAATCTGAAGTTTGATGAAAATTCGTGCAATAGTTCTTGAGATACACCTCTTGTGGAAATCGTGAAAAATGCAGCATAGCAGCGCCACCTGTTGGGCGATTTGCACCAAAAATTAAGCAGCACTGAATCTGAAGTTTGATGACTAACTGAATCTGAAGTTTGATGGAAATTCGTGCATTTTTTTTGAGTTAGAGCTATTGCGATAATCATGAACAATGCAGCATACCAGCGCCACCTGTTGGGCGATTTTCACAAAAAAGTAATCAGCACCAAACTATATCCTGGACTAACTGAATCTGAAGTTTTATGAAAATCCGTGCAGTAGTTCTTGAGATACAGCTATTGCAGAAATCGTTAAAAATGCCGCATAGCAGCGCCACCTGTTGGGCGATTTTCACCAAAAACTAATCAGTTCCAGTTTATATCAAGGTCTAACTAAATATGAAGTTTTGTGAAATTTCGTCCATTAGTTCTTGAGATAGAGCGCCCACAAAATTTGTGTCACATACATACAGACAGACAGACGGACGGACAGACAGACAGACAGACAGACAGACTCACAGACAGACATTTTGTAAAAACATGTTTTTTGGAATCTCTGACTCATAAAACGTGTAAATCCGTCGAAAACTGGAATTCGAAAATTTTCATGAAACCAATACTTTCTTCTTGTAAAGATAGAAGAAAGTAAAAACACAAAACTTGCTGAAGTGATTTTTGAAAAGATGTATAAGAGGCCGTGTGATTTCATTTTTCTCTCAATTAATTAGAATTTGATTTTTAAACAATTATTTTCTCAGTATGACCATTTTTTTCATTCCCAGGTCTCCCACTTCGAAAAATTCTATTCAAAACGTCAATTTTGCCAGCATTTTTTGCAACATTCTCTGCATTTATCATAAAACCGACCACACGGCACTTAGTAGTTTCTAAATAAGAAAATTTGCCAGTCTGATGCGTTTGAGAGCAAAAATGAATTTAAAATAAATCAGAAAATAAGCAGTTTTGATTGGAATACACACTTAAAGAACTACTCCGTCTTTATATTATTTCCCTGTATCTTGAGTTATTTACTTATTTTAGTGTAATCTTAAACATTTTTCGTAAGCTTGTGCTTCATGCTTTTTTAAAAATAGTGCACAGTAGTATAAAATATCATCAACATCACAGCTCCAATATGCTGATGTAGCATCTTGCATAACAAGAACTGTGAATTATCCATTGAAAAACAATATAAGGTAAGATTACTTATTATTATTATTATTTTAAATTGTGTCTCTTTCGCAAGAGTGTTTATTACATGGTATTAGAATAGAACGGTTAAGTTTGCTTGGAAGATGCCATAAGAGAAATTTCTCCTTCTATAGCTTCCTGGTTTATTAGTTTGAATTTTTGCGAAATCTTCAAAATTTGTCTAATGTATTTCTTTATTTTCTCTTTACAACTGTTGCGAAAAAAAAAAAAAATCTGGGATGAAAATTAAATGATATTTTTAATATTTCCCGAAATATGATTTATTTGTTGGCAGGGGCGCCATTTCAGAACTTTCTTGGGGGGGGGGGGGGACATTTTTTGAGGGATTCTATATAGCTAAGGGTAGGATCCAGGGGGTCTTACTCCCCCCCCCCCACCCGTATGAGAAATATTTACTGACTTATGCTTACAAAAACAGTAAAAACTTCGAATCCGGAAACTCAGAACCAATGAAATATTCCGTTTTAAACAGGTTTCCGTCTTATAAGGTAAAATTTTAATATATTGGACATGATTTTTTTTTTCTTTTTAGACAGGATTCTATTATAGACAGGTTTCATTTTTACAAGTATCCTCACTGACTGTTAAACAATCCGCTCTATAGTATAGCTCTGAAAAGAGATGTATATATAGAGAGCAGGGGCGTAGCCACAGATATTTTTTCGGGGGGGGGAGAATTCGAAAATTTCCCAACTTGAAACAAATTGCTCCAATTTTCGACTAAAATGATATGCACAACGTGTGTAATAATTATAATGATACTTTTGCACAAAAAATTCCTTTCCAAAGAAAAATTCTGAAACTGAAAACATAAAAATTCTAATTATGGGTTTGTTTACTACAAAAATAAATACGCTTTTTACTTTCTTCTGTCTTTACAAGAAGAAAGTATTGGATTCGTGAAAAAATTCGACTTCGGGTTTTAGACTGATTTATACGTTTTAGTAAGTCCTGAACACGATTCGACTGTTTTTAGAAAATATCTGTCTGTCTATATGTGATACATATTTTGTGGGCACTCTAACACAAGAACTAATGCACGAAATTTAATAAAACTTTAGAGATTCACTTATACAGTCGAACCTCGTTAGCGCAAACACTCAAGGGGAAACTTTTTTCCTTCGTATTAAAAGTAGTTCGTGTTATCGGAACTTAACTACATTCCATACAACTGGACGAGGCAATCGGAAACAGTTCGTGTTAACGAGGTTTGAGTGTACCTTGATAAAAATTGGTGCTGATTTGTTTTTGGTGTAAATCGTCCAACAGGTGGCACTGCTATGCGGCATTTTTCACGATTTGATTTTAGTGATAATTATATCTCAAAAAGTATTGCACGGAATTTGATCAAACGTCATATTCTGTTAAACTTTGACATAATTTGATGCAGATTAGCTTTTTATGTATATCATATAGCAGGTGGCGCTGCTATGCAGCGTTTTTCACGATTTTGCGATAGCTGTATCTCAAAAACTAATGCACGGAATTTAGTCAAACTTCATATTCCACATAAGTAGCACTTCCACATAAATAGATCCTTATTAGGCTTGGGTCTATACTGTCCAAAGCTATCGCTTTTGTGCACTTTGAGTAAGGAATTTTGGTTGCAGACATCTAAGAGGCTAGGTGCCAAAATTCAATGATTTGTTTGAAAAATGCTATGCTTACATCTCCTTTTTAAATGCACACAATTCAACAAATCTATACCTTTAAAGTTTGTTATTATAGGCAAAGAATTGTCATTTAATTTTGGCACTGTGATTGCAAATTTTGAGGTATTAACATGTATGGAGTGGAAGAAAATTTTGGGATTGGCACATCCGACTAGTTTTTACTTAATATTAATTCTTGTGGTCTTCAAAGAAGCCCACCTGTTAATAACATCGCTTAGTTGAATAAAATTCCCTATTTCACTTTCATATTTTAAAAGCATTAGGCTGTCAAGTCTGTCATCCCTCATTGTAGCTTGCAATATATATTTTTAAAATTTTTATTTGACTAAAGATTCTTTCATTAGATGCAACGCCATAAAGATAAGCTGCTGTGAATGTTAAGGTACGAGTATATAGTTTGACGGCGTGACCCAAATAGTCTTTGAATTTCATGGCATCAGTAAAAGGTTTGCTAAGTGAGTTGGGATTTGGTTTATTTCTATTTGACTGTTCAAGTCATGTACATCCGGTTTCTCATATCCAGGTGGAAACATTATTAACTTTTCCCTATCACAATTTTAATTTAAATATGGAATGCATTGCTGCAATATTCTCTTGATATAGGGAACATTGTCATTTAAGCCCATTACTATATTCCCGAAATTTTCTTGTATTTCTTATAATTCTTTACTGTAAAACTTGTTGTGTATCAATGTCCATTGCTGTGCTATTATTTTTATCTATTGCCTTTGGTGAAACCGTTTTCCTACGGCGCTTTCGGAACTCAGCTTCTCCAGTCACATCCTAATATTCATAATTGTTTGTGAGCTTGTCTGTAAGGAAATCTTTAAAATTTCTTTAAAATTTTATTCAAATGCAACGTGTCAGTGTTATAAGTGCATGTCGATTTTTTCTTCAGTTGATGGACTGCTTTCATGATCATATTTCTGTTCCAATTTAAAATCGTCTATTTTTTACCTTTTTCATCCTCGAATGGATTTTTAGAAGCTGTAAATACTTGCACGAAAACTCTTTTCCTATTATGAAAGGTTTCTTCGTGCTGAGATTTATAGTAACTTTTTAGAACAGCTTTAAACACAGAACACTGGACTTTTGGTTTAAAATTTTATAAACACATATGAATATAAAAGAACAGGACTGATCTATATTTCCGCACATACATAAAAGTAAAATGTGACAAATTTATCTAAACTAATGACTTCTTATATCCGCATTTGCTCATATAACGCTTTTTATTTGACAGCAAAGGGTTAACTAATTTTTGCGTCAAAAAAATCACGAGAATGAGTAAAATATTATCCAAAAATCGCAAAATTAGTCAAAAAGTTGTGAAAACTCATCAAATCTTCTTGCCCATAGCTGTGTTTCAAGTATGTTACTACATTCTTTTCTGTTGTGCTACAAGTGATCTCCAATTTTCAAAAGAAGCTGCAATCCCTTTGGATTAAAATAGCTGGATTCTCTTTTGGGAGGAGAAGGGGAGGTAGGGTGAAATTTTTGAGAAAGGGACAAAGTTTTGGAGGAAATAAAAGAACTGGTTAGTCAGTTATTGATGGACAGGAGTAGAGAAATTTAGGTCTGGTAGATGTACAATATTTTTGTAGAACTGAAAAATACAATGATAGATTGAGTGTGGCTGACTTCGGTTTGTATTTCTTTTGATAATTTAACTTGTTTACTGTTGCAGTACTCAAAATAATCACCAAAACAATAAAAAATTCGTAATTTTTTTACTATTACTTTCAAAAAAGAAAATGTCTCAAAAATCTAGAATTTCCCAACTCTAAGCTCAAATTTCCCAACTTCACATATATTGGGGGGGAGGCTCCCCCCCCATACCCCCCCATGGCGACGCCCCTGATAGAGAGTATGTATATAGAGAGTAAAACTTGTGAAAACGAAACCTGTCTATAACAGATTTCTTTCTAGAAGGGGAAAAAATCAAATTTCGTTGAAAACACATCATACAATTATACTTGCTAAGACAGAGACCTGTTTAAATGGAGCTTTTTTCTAGTCCCTTTCGAAATTTTACTTACAAGGATGCCATTTCATGAGTTCCCTGACGAAGAAGAAGGAAAATTTTTCTTTGAGGAACAGGGAACGTGGAAAATTGCACAACTTGCAGAACTGCACAAATCACTCAGAAAGAAAATCCCGCACAATAAAAAATGCTCTACGTGATTTTGTCTCCATAACTTCTTTCACAAGCATGCGATTATTCCACAATTTTTTTAAATTTTCGTGAAAGTCCGCGATTTTTCTTTCTTTCAAAATCCGCAAAATCAATTCATCAATGGGTCGCAGAAAAAAATCGCGAATCTTGGAAATTTTGAAAAAAAAAAAGTCTCCAAAATGGTCGCTTATAAAATCGCTCATTTCTTCAAACGACCGTGGAACATATCGCTAATTTCATCAGAGATCGCGAAAAGAAATACAGATTTCGTCAAACGATTGCACAAACAGAAATCTTGAATTTCGTAAAAGGATTGCACAGAAAATCGCAAATTTCGTAAAAGGATTGCGCAAAAAATCGCAAATTTCGCCAAAAGATTGCGCAAAAATCACGAAAATTTAGTCGAACAATCGCGCAATAAAATCGAGGAGAAATTCGTCAAACGATCGCGTAATAAGATCCAAAATTTTATCTAACTCTCGCGCAAAAAAATCACAAACATTATTAGTCGGTGGAAGAAACAAAATCACAAATTTCAATAAATGATAGTGATAAAGAAGCGTGGATTTTTTCAAAAAAATCGCGAAAATAACTATCAAATTTCGTCAATTGGTCGCGGAAAAATATTGTGAATTTCGGCAAGTGCTTGCGCGAAAAAAATCCATTTCGTATAACGCTTGCAGAAAAAAAAAATCGTTAATTCCGTGAATCGATCGCGGAAAAAATCGCAAATTTCGTCAGATGATCGCGAAAAAAAAAAATCATGAAATTCAATCAGCTTTGATAATCAGCCAAGGAACGTCATGAATAGATCACGAAATTTGCAAATTTTGAGATCTATAAATATAAGAAATTTTTCGTTAGTGATTTTCTGCAAGTAAAGGTGTATGTGAATACTGTGCGTAACTTTAAGATTGAAGACAAATAGTTTTCCTTTTCACATTTTTATATCACACAGCACACAAATGTTACAAACAATCACAAACACTGAAAAACATACAGAATGATGAGGTGACTTTGGGGTAATAACCCGCTGTTAGAACAAGTGACGTTCGTAAAACATATTTTTGGGGAATACCCCCGCTATAAGAAACAGAATAATTGGGGATAAGACCCGCTATAACATAACGTGCCACAATGGCAGCTCAAGAACAACATACTATACTTCGGGATAAGACCCGCTCGAATACACAACGTGCCACAATGGCAGCTAAAGAACAACATACTCTATACTTGGGGATAACACCCGCTGGAATACACAACGTGCCGCAATGGCAGCTAAAGAACAACATACTCTATACTTGGGGATAAGACCCGCTGGAATACACAACGTGCTGCAATGGCAGCTAAAGAACAACATACTCTATACTTGGGGATAAGACCCGCTGGAATACACAACGTGCCGCAATGGCAGCTAAAGAACAACTGAACTGGGTCACATGACCGCAAAGCCGCAGAGCTCGTTCGGCATGCGCACAAGGTCCGAACAAAAGGTAAAGCGTTAATTGTTTCGGATTGTGTTTTCACTATTATGAGATGGTTTCATATTAATCCGATTTTTCAAAGAAAAAGAAGTTTTTCTAAATATTTTTCAGATAATAAAAAACTACATATTTGAACATTAATGAATACTATCTATATATCTTCATTTTTATAGAGAAAAGGTAAAATTTATAATTAATATTCATATAAAAAGCACAAATAAATGCAGAAGAATTACTTTCATGTGCATGCATATAATTTAAAATTATTTAAAATGCATTAGAAGAACACAGAACGTTTTCAGTCATCACAAGACATTATTTTCTTTACGCTTATTCGAGAATTGGCTAGAAGAAAATCATTGTGATTGTTGTATCTATGATTTTGACGAGTTTTTCCATAATCAATTTTCACACAGCTGAGAAGCAACTGATAAAAAAAAATTTCTCACATGTATTTTTAAAATTAACCAAAGTACTCATTAAAGATGTATGTCTCACCTTGAAGTAGTTCAAATAGTAAGGCTTTAGGAAATTTTTTTGATAATTATTAATTTCTGTGCATAATCATTATTTAATGCATATGTTTTCATTGCAATCGAATCTGATAAGTTATTTTAGAGTTTGAGCAATATTCTAATGTTTGTTTAAGTCTGACATTTGATCAGGGATATTCGGTAATATGAATATTCTGTAATTGAATATTCGGTATCTATTCGGTATTCGGCCATACTACCGAAGATTCAGTTAGGCCGAATATCAAACTATTTGGTATGCCGAATATTCGGCTTGGCCGAATATCAAACCATTCGGCCTACTGAATATTCAGTTTGACCGAATATCAAACTATTCGCCCAAACCGAATACTTAAAAGAACTCTTAAAAATATTTTTTTAAACGTTACACAACTTCTAACTGTCAATTAATAAAGATATTCAGAATAATTAGAATCTTTAAATAAACGAGAATGATTTTATGTTATTTATTTGTTGTTTTAAAAATGTCACTTAAAAAAATTAACCATTAATGACATGTCATTTGTTCATGGGAATTATTAAATGTAGAAATGCAAGTTACTGAGCATTGTCTGGTAAATAATTCTTGCTTTTTCGCAAACAGGGTGTTTCTAAATAAAATGGAACAAAATTTCAGGAGTAATAATAGGCATCAAAACAGGCAATTTTTGTCCAGTAAATCAGGATCGTAATTCACTTATTCAGCAAAAATACAGTGCATCCCCAAGTCAAACTTTAATTTTCTTTTGTTACTTTAACAGTAACGAAGGTATTGTAATTATATTGTCAACAGAGTTACTTTAATTTCTGTGAAATATGATAACATGACGAGAAGTGCTGGAAATAGCAACCATTCGTATCTAAACAGCACTGAGCTACATTGTTTTATTAAGAATGCATCTAACAATACTTATACTGTACCACTAACCAAAATCCAGTCTCTTCCAAGGATATCATCACATTCTATACAAGCAAATTAATGTGATGCAAATTTCGCTAAAATGTCTTCATTTTTATACAGTTATAAATGAAAATTCTGCCACGGCTTGTACACCTTTCATTTTTGATGAAAGAAGTGGAACGATATGTTGCTTCTTGTTCAATATAAGAGAATTCTTTTCATTTGTTTGAATTAATTGAAGAAGGCATGGAATTTAAATTTTGTTATGTAAAAATTTTTTAAACCATCCTCTTCTTAAATAATAACTCAAAACATACCTTTTTTAGTACAAAATTTACTTATAAAAATAGTCTTGTTTGTCAAAATGGAAGTATCTGTGCTAAATATTATATAAAATTGTTTAAAATTTAACTTTTTAACGTTAAACACTGAGACATAAAACTATTTGGCCAGCCGAATAGTTACTATTCGGCTGGCCGAATATTCGGTATTCGGTTTACCTGCAGGCCAAATATTCGGTATTCGACTAAAATCACTATTCGGTGCATCCCTGCATTTGATGGTTGATAAATTTTCTGAAATATCAAATTCCTTGGGGGGGGGCTGTTGCCCCCCCCCCCAGCCCTCTCAAATGGCGCCCCTGTTTGTTGGTACGAACTAAATTGAATAATAACGAAAACTGTAGTAATAATGTTAAAGAATATTTGTCTTTCACGCAATTTCAGACTATATATATATATTTAAACTGTTTAAATAGTGGGATTCAAACCAAACGCTTCTCTATGATATCTTTTTAATGTTGAAAAAATAAAGAAATAAAACAATTTTTAAAAATAATTCACGTAAAATAGACGTCATTCTTGCCCTGAACCAATAACTTTTCTGAATTTTTTTACACCATAATTAGTATTTGTATCCTAGAGATTGTATTACAGTGGACTCTCTCTATCTGAACACTCTATAATGTGAACACCCCGATATTATGAACACATTCCGACGGTCCGGAGAAACTCCATAATCTTAACATAAGATAAACTCTCTGTATTCTGAACACTCTTTAATGCAGGGGCGGACTGGTCCACCCCGCTACCCCGCGATCGCGGGATGGGCCAAACGGGTGTAGTGGGCCAAAACAAATATTTTGAAGTTTTTTTTTTCAATAAAATTAAAAGAAAAAAATAAGTCATGATACTCAATTTTTCTTTCCTTTCTTTTTTTTTTTTTGTGAAGAGCTTTTTTCCCTTTCGGTTGGTTAATTTGTAATTCCTCCTTTACCTCTCCCATCACCAATCTTTGGAAGATCTATGCAAATTACTCGTTTTGTATAGAAGCACAGAAAGGTAGCAGATAAAGTAAAATACACGTGCGATCAGTGAAGGGTGGGAGATTGTTTGGTGGAATGTGCCGGCCTGCAGACATTTGTGTAAGAAATAAAAGATACCAATGGAATATTTCAAAGTTTCTACAGTAGTCGCTATTCCATTGTCTATATTCCATTTAATTCGAGAATCGAATGACTGGATGCATAGTAATTGTGCAGAAAGTGGATTTATAAAACCTTCTAATCACTGGGTTGGTAGAATGTGCTGAGGAAAAGAAGAGGACAAAAGGCCTTAGGGCCATATATTTTCTTTTTTTTATACTCCGGGAGTGCCAATAGAAGAGAAAACTTCAAAAATTTTGGATAAAAAGTCGAAAAATCAAAAAACCGAGAATTTGGCACAGATGTGATATACGAACCAGGTTTGGCGCGATTTTTTAACGTCAATTTGGCGAAAGCCCGTTTTCCAATACCAGTTACAATATATATTTTTAAATTATTTTCTATTGTTTTAAAAAGTAAACAACAATAAATAAACGATAATTTCATTAATAACTATAGAACAAAACAATTGTACAATTTAAAAAAATAAAATAAAAGTAAATGAACAAATTATTAATAAATAAGCAACAGTAGCCGGGTTACCTTGTAAAATAAAGTAACGTCATTTTGGTGTCAATTAGGTACCCAAGTGCGTATCTGACATCTGTGCCCCGTATTTTATCTTCCGTAATCGAAATTCCCGCCAATACTGTTGGTCATTGACCAGACCATCAACACGATAAAATACAGCGTTATCGGTTTTTAGTTACACGAAATAGGTAGGTCACGAATACGGTATAATTCATTTTAACTGACGAAAAACAAAATAATAATTTGTTTTACCAAATGTTGTTTTGGTGAATTTAAATATTTCTGCAAGTCAAATAATTCTGCAAGTATGTTAACATTTCTTGATAAATAATTGCGCTAATGCTTTTGCTATATTTAAAACCACTACCATATTATTAGAAATATCGCTATAGTTTGATGCTATGACATACACCATAACGCAAAAATAACACGAATTTTAAAAACAAGAGAGTTTTTCTGCTAAACTTACCCGATATTTGATCGAACAGTTCACTTTTGCCGCCAACTATTGACATAAATAACAACTGTTGAATAAAGATAATTTTATTTTGTAGTGTATGTTATAGAGCAAGGTAGTTTTATTTTAGCAAGAGTCACGAGACTTGGCTAATTTTTACATGAGATGTTTTTGATGAGATTTCCTTTTTCTAACTCTTGTACGTGTATTTTGGGAACCAATAGCACTCACGCAAGCATGCGGCGCGCTTGCCTGTAAATTGTTGTTATTGATTAAGCAATCAATAACAATTAATTGCCCGCCCTTCTCATACCGAACTATGCACAATACATGTACATACTTATATACAGAGGTGTCTGTTACAATAACAGTATCACGAGTTCAATGGTTTTTCCCATCTCAAAAAATGACAAACGCGCCCAAAGAAGCTTTCACTTCAATAATGAAAGTATCAAGTATTTGTCTTTAACAATAAACACAACAGCGTACTGCAACGAAAATGTAAATTTTGTGTGTGTTCCTGTGTGAACGCCGGGAGAAAAAGTGAGTTCCAGCTTCGTTCTTCTTTTGCGGATTGAGCTGAAGAGGGAAAAGTTCCTGTCATTCACCGCTTGGCGCGCTAGTGTCTATGTGCCAAAATGCTAGCATGTCGGTTACGTAAGTGTCTCCAAATCAGTGGTTTTTCTCCATCTCAAAAAAAGCTCAACGCGCCTAAAGAAGTTTTCACTTCAAAAATAAAAATAATACAATAAATGTAACTCCATAACTCATATTTCTAACTAGAAAAAATGCCAGGAAACACTCGTAAAGAAGAGCTTACGGAGAAGCAATTATTTGACTTTGCCGATGTTGATACCGATGTGTTTGACGACGACAGTAAGAATAACAACGTTGAGATGAGCATGTTCTAAAAAAATTCTCATTTTGTGAAAGCCTCCCCGATGTCTACACTTCTGGAAAAATTTGACTTTATGAAGCATCATCCCACTCAGGCATGTGAAAGTACAGGTAGTAACTCTTCTTTCAAACCCTTCAAAAGATGGTAGTATCATAATTCTCAAGGTAACAATGTTGAACAGCGAAAGTGGCTTATCTATTGATTAGAATATAACAAGATGTTCTGTTCAGTTTTTTCTTTTTACAGCTGGTAACATGAATCCATTTGCCCTTGGACATAAAGTCGATGGAAAAAAATATTTGTAAAGATCTAGCTGTTCACGAAATCTCGAAAGTGTATGAAAACGCATCCATAAGTTTTCTGATGTCCAAGAACAATGCAGATGTTGGGACTCTCATAAATAAGGACATCATGCATAAACAAAAGACTGAAGTTGATATACTTAGAAAAGTTCTAACTCGCATCATTGACACTGTCCTATTTCTTGGGTTTGGGATGCAAGGTTTAGCTTACAGAGGAAAGAGGAGGCAGCTGCAGACTTGAATACTAGTGATGTTAACCACGGTAATTTTTTTGAAATTGGTAATGCTGCTATGCAAATATGATCAAATTTTATACGGTCCTGTAGCACAAGTCATCAAGAGAAACTAAGAAAAAAGATTTTCAGAAAGTATGAAAAAGGTTAGAATAGAGCAGAAAGAAGAATAAAATGAAAATGCTAAGTGGCATGGAAGAGCCGTTTATTGCATTTCTGTGCAAACCATTTATAAATAAGTTAATTGCTCATATCATCATTCAGATCCAAATTAACATTGCCGATGAAGTGAAAAAGTCACGTTCATTCAGTACTGAAGCATATTCCTCACGAGATATATCGCAATTGAGCAGTTGGCACTTTGTGTTCGTTATGTGCTGCACGGTAAACTGAAGGATAGCTTTTTAAAATTGGTTGATACCCCCAAAACAGCAGGGGAAGCCCTGTATATCTCCAGCTAAAAGAAGAACTTAAAAAGTTTAAACACTCTCTTCTTCACAAATAGTTGGCAGCTTTTAAAGGAGATGAGTGGAAGATATAAAGGTTTGCAGGCACAACTGAAAAAGGACAATACAAACATATAGCATGTGCACTGTTATGCACATGTGCTAAATCACATAAAACAGATGCAACAGAATGTTGCAAATTCGTAAAGGACTTATTAGGCTTATTGCAAACTACAACTGTGTTTATCTCCGAGTCATATAAATGAATGCAAATATGGACTTCGGCGAATTTGGAGTTTGTAGGTGGATATAAACTCCTATGCCGATTAAAAGAAACGCTACTAGGTGGTGGAGTAAAGATCGAGCTCTTAATAGCATGTTTGAGGAATAGATCGACATAAAGTATCGTAAGGAAAGGTATGTAAGAATCGACATACATTGTTTAAGGGCCTACCAGATATAACCAAAATGGACGATTTCTCGTCACATGTACCTTTTTCGGAAAAATTATTGTTTGATATTTGGTGCAAGTTCCGTATATAAAGGGTGTTTCAAAACTATATGTCAGAAATGTCTTTCTTCCATAAGTCAAAATTGCATAGAAGATTTACGTTGCTTTCTAAAAAGCGGTAAATAGAGGATTATTTTTGTAGTGATAAGAAATCACTGGATCGCGAATGGCAGCTAAAGACGGTTTCTCATTTAACATTTACATCACTTCAACTGATTTAAGAAACTTACTGATGGCTAAAGGCTAAAATGGTTTGCCAAAACCGGCAGCATCAATTCGAAATCATGTAGTGAACAATAGTTCCATAATAAGGGTGTTTCAAAACTATATGTCAGAAATGTAAAGGCAGGGAAAGGGTACCTAAGTAAGCAGATTTCGTATAGGAATGTGCGTGCAGAAATGAAGCGTTGAGGCAGTAGGGGGTGCTGTTGAGTTTGGTGGATAAAAACACTTCGCTGTCTTGAATCATCGTTTTCCGTATCGAGCAACATGCTTCATTAAACCAATGCGAAGCTTACCGATATGCATTTCATGTATGGGGCTGCGCAAGGAAATTGAGTGGCTGCTCTAAGGATGCACATGGAACGATTCCCGGGTAGGAATCTGGAGGGTAGTCGAACAATTGAGCGTCTTCATCGGGTGTTGTGCGCGAGTGTATCGTATTATGATTTGAGACGTGATACGGGCACTGGAAGATATCGCAGAATTCCTGCAGTGGAAGAAGCAGTATTACGCACAGCAGTGGATAGTCCTTCGACAAGCTCGATAGCTGTTGGACGTGCGTTGAGTGCGAATCATTTTCTTGCGCAGCCCCATACATAAAATGCATACCGGCAAGCTCCGCATTGGTGTATCGATGCATGTTGCTTAAAATTCGTGCGGTGAATGTCGATTGAAGTCAACGAAGCGCTTTCATCCGCAGAACTCAACAGCGCCCTCTACTGCCTCAACACTGCATTTTCGCGCACACATTTCTATATGAAATCTGTATATTTAGGCCCCCTCTACTTGCCTTTACATTTCTGACATATAGTTTTGAAATACCCTGTATGATAGAACCATTTTCCGTGACATATTCAATATATCTAAACCCACATCAAAGTATCTGCAGATAAGCGGCCTGGATTACTTAACTGCTGCTAACAAAATTCAAACACTGAGATGCAATCTGCGACACAAAAGAAATAATTTTGATATGGTTCCGAAAAATGCTTCTGAATTTGCGGAACATCGTCAGAAACCACTAATACAGTGCTCGGCAAAAGTTTAGACAATGATCGATTATGCTTCTGTGCTGAGAAATATGTAACGAATTGTTGTAATTCAACTGTCATATATTACTGGGGACTTATCTTTCATACACAAACAATACATTTTAATTTATACACTTTACATAATATATAATGGCAAAAAAACAAATTTAACATTGTTGCAAAAGTATAGACAATCTGTCTGTTAACAGAAAAATATCCATAAATTAAAATCAAACTGCACCTACATTGTCTGCTATTAATGTAAAAATGTGACTTTCCCTCGAAGAAACTAAATCCTGCATCACTTGGGGGTCTATTTCGTACCAAACACGTTCAACATCTGATCGAAGTTCATTTACAGAGGAGTATTGTTAAAAAATTGCATAAACCGTATAAGATATGATGCCACAAAAGTTTTCGATTGGGTTCAGATCAGGGCTATGCGCAGGTCAGTCGAAAATAATATATTTTGAGAGTTAAACCAATTTTTCGATTTGTATGCAACATGATTAGATGCATTATCTTGCTCAAATACATACTCTGGAAGAGGTAAAAGTTCACCAAATGGCTGTAAATTGTTTTCCAATCTATGTATGTAGTCTTACGCAGCTTGGCGACCATTGAGAAACTCCAGAGATACTTGGGAATTAACACAAAGTGAGCCCCAAATCATCAACCCTTTCGAGGGCAAAGGACACCTAATTTTAATTCCAAAAGTGCTAAGAATATTTAATTAAATTTTTTCTTTTATAATATACGTGAAAATAAGCAATTTCATATTTTCTAATAACTTCGTTTATAAATTCTGGTATCAGTCCATTATTTCATCAGTTTATAAAAAGAATTACTCCGCGACAGGAAAGGGGTCAATTTGTTGTGAGATTTCAAGGCTGGTTGTTTCATCATTTTCATGTAAACTAATGTACATCTTTCTTTAATGCATCTACGAAATTATCCGTTGACACAGAAAGCACTGACTCACTTTTAATGCGATTAGCAGTCATCATTTGTCTAGATGCCAGTTTATGGATCCTTCTATAATCTCGTTTTCTGGCCACACGAGTCCTTCCAGATCTATGCTTTGCTTTGAAAGAGTCACCCTTAGACAGTACTTAATAGACAGGCTTCTTTGGCCGATTCAAAGTAGCTGAAATTTCCGCAACAGTCTTCCCTTTCAATTTCAGCTTCCACATGCTTTAATTACTTCACCTGACTGAAAATTTCTTGCTCGCGCATCTTCACTAACCGATGCTATCGCGAGGTGCACTTAAATACTTCATGCATGTGACGTCATAAGTTTGAAATATGCGTTTTTCCGTGAACAATATCCAAAAAATCACAAAAGTGTCTAAACTTTTGCAATATGCAAATTTCACTTTTTTCAGTTAAATTAAATAATATCCTACATTAAAACCGTTATTTCTGTCCTAAAACGTTAAAAATATATTTAAAAATAAGTACAGTCATTTGTATAACCCAAGTGTTCGTATTTTTTATTTAAAGGTTAAAAATCACCAGTGTCTAAACTTTTGCTGAGGAGTGTAGAAAAGGATTAATCCATTGAAATTGAGAGATTTCTACAGGAAAAGAAAATATCTATAGCGAATCATGGATGTGGTGAATATTCTCACGATGAGGCAAAAAGTATTCTTGGGTCATCATCAGAAGTATTTAAGGTAATGTCATCTTACACACAGCTATTCAGCAGCTGCATACTTGATTTACAGGGGAAAAAATTGCTCATGGAAGACATTGCCTGACTCGATCGTCGCCGCTTCAGTGAGGTTAAATTGTTAATTGAACTTCCTGAAGAAGCTCTTAGTACTCTGTCTGGCCTGCCGAAAGTCAAGAAAAAAAGTATCAGAAGAAGGTTGCTGCAATTTTCCTTGAGCTATGCTGATTATAATCAGTCGCTATTGCAGCAACAATCTCGACATAGCGGCCTTCAGCCGCATACAGCAAAGAAATGAGCGATTCAGACGAACTCCTTAAAAATGACGAGAATCGCTGTAGAGTTAATAAGAAACGTAAAAAAATGACTAACTTGAGCGTTAGAATTATTGTGCGAGTTGAATGCCTATAGTCGTATTTATTCAACCTTGTACATAGTTTATAAGAACATATCCCAGATAGCATGAACAATTGCAGCAAGATTAATTTTTTCTTGATATTTTCTTGTCACGACAAATTTGAAGTAATAATATTGCCGCAAGGACACTACTAGGTAGACGGAATATAATCAATCGCTTTCTTGCAACGCAACTTTGCTCTAAACCTGATACAACACTGTCATAAAATAACGACGTAACCTCCTCAGACACCGTGTATTCTATAGGATACACAGCTTTACAATTTTTTTTCACGTATAAAAATAATATTTAAAAAAGAGAAATTGGTGCGCATGGAATCTAACAGATGGCAGCATTAAAGCAAAATAGCAATTTCATTCTTATAGCACTTATTTGGCGGGATATGTCTAATTTAAAAATTGCTTGCAGCAAAAATGTTAGCAGTTTACGTCGGAAAAAAGGTAAACATTGTTATTTAAAAAATAATCAATCTTGTAACCTTTATATATGAAATAAATTAAAAATAGATGAATGAAGTTTATTCTAGTACAAAATATTTTTAAATAATGTGTAATTTTAATAGTATGAACTAGCTTTATAATTGATGTATCCTATAGGATACATGGGGATTGACTCTAACACGTAATGTTAATTTTTTATGTTGTCTAAAATATACATTGGGATTAAATAACAGTAAAATTGGCATGAATACTTACTATAATGAACATAAATTAAGGTTATTAAATAACAGGAATGTTTTTAATCAGTGTTGAATTCAGATATTTTTCTCCGGGAGGGATTTCTGCTGCTCCGGGGTGGAGGGGGCAGAGAGACATTGTAAAGTTCCGGGAGCTAAATTGCGCTGCACCAATGAATTTTATGTCCATTAAAAAGCATAAATTCTCAAACCTTCCGGGGAGGACATTTCAGTGTCCCCCCCGCCCCCCCCCCCCCTGAATTCAACTCCGTTGAATTAAAAAAAAATTCATCTGATGGATGGATCTTTCCAGTCTTCACGTTCTTTTTCTTTTTCCGGATGGATCTCTGCAGCTCCAGGGCGATATTTTAGAGATCCGGTATGGAAATTGCAGTTTTGTCCATTAAAAAGCATAAAATCTCAAACCTTCCTGGGGGAACATTATGTTCCAGGGAAGATCCCCCCCACCCCGACCACTACCTGAATTCAACACTAATTTTTAATATTTTTACATGTGTAGTAATACGGTGAAACATTATTATTTTAAAAAATGCAGGGCTTTCTGAAGCTGAAATTCTTGAATTGTTAGAAGATTCAGATTTTGGATTGTCATCAGACAGTGAGGTGGATGAAGAGATAGCTGAGTTTGTAAGTGATGAACTGACTAGTCAGTCAGAAGATGAAGATGAAGAAACAGGCAGAAGTAATGGTAATGACTCATCAAGAAGAGTGTTTTGGAAACACAACGAAGATTTTGATCCTCTACCTCCAGCTCCAGAATTTGAACCCGAAGCTGTAAATTACACATGCAAACTTCCTAAAGAGTATTTTGAAAAATATTTAGACGATAGTATATTTTCAGAAATTGCTGATCTGACTAATCGGACATACTTTTTGAAGAAAGGTAAGCAACTAAACACTTCCTTGCACGAAATTAAGATTTTTTTCGGTGTATCAATTGTAATGTCCTATCTAAAGTTTCCACGAATTCGTATGTACTGGGCAAGGCATACTAGAGTTGATTTAATTGCATCCAAAATGAATCGTGATCGTTATTTTTTAATTCGCCAGAATCTGAAAGTTGTCGAAGACGATTTAGTGACAGATACAGATCGAGAGAAGGATAAATTTTGGAAAATACACCCTGTAATTAATTCTGTTCGAAGGGGGTGTTTAACAAACCCACGTTCAAGAATGGTTGCATGTGATGAACAAATGATACCTTTTTGGGGGCATACTACTATGAGGCAATACGTTCGCGGGAAACCAAATCCATGTGGATTAAAAATTTTTGTTGTAACTTCCCCTGATGGCTTACCTCTAGATTTTTTTCTTTACGAAGGAAAAGGTGATACAATCACAGCTAACGGAAGTGAAGATAATCTAGATATTGGAGAGAAAGTGATAGTACTCTTGTCGGAAAATCTTCCTGAAGGATCGCATATATTTGCAGACTGTTATTTCATGTCAGTTCCTTTACTTGACATATTACATATTAAAGGTTTACAAGGTACAGGTACGATAAGGAAATCAAATATTCCGAAAGTTGCAGAATTTTCTTCTGATGCTTCGTTAAGAAAAACTGGAAGGGGTTCTGTGGACCAACTAGTAAGAAACGATGGTCAAATTGCATTAGTAAAGTGGTTTGATACTAAACCAATAATTATTGCTTCGTCAGTCTTAAGTAAAGAACCAACAGATATTTGTAAACGTTGGTGTAAAAAGGATAAATGCTTCATAGATGTGAATAGACCAAATATAGTAAAAGAATACAATACAAACATGGGAGGAGTTGACTTTCTTGATAGGATAATTAGTTTCTATAAAATATCTGCAAATACAAGAAAGTGGACTGTAAGAACAATATTTCATTTTGTAGATTTTTCATTGGCTGCTGGGTGGATAGAGTATCGACGAGCAGCACGGTATTTGCATACTGATAACAAAAATACTTTAGATTATTTGGAATTTCGAGAACGAGTCGCTGAAACGTTAATTCACAGTAAGAATGACCAGATTGATTCAGTAGTGAATAATGAAATTTCAGAATCTGATACTGAGTTTATGTCTCCATTGAAAAAGAAAAGAAGGAATCCCTGCCCTGAACCATCTCCTGAATTAAGAAAAATGTCTGCATCCCACCTTCCTGAAATTCCACAGCAAACAAGTACATCACGTTGCAGATATCCTAGCTGTAACTCTACAGAAGCTAGAACACGATGTACTGTTTGCAATATGTTTCTTTGTCTCACGAAGGAAAGGAACTGCTTCATGAAATATCAGCAATTGAAAAGATAAGACGTTTTTATAACAAATTCTTACATTAATTATAAAAAAAAATGTAAACAAAAGTAAAAAGAAAACTTAAATAATTTTTCTATATGTTAATATACGATTTGCATAGCCCATTAGTAATAAAAAGTTATAAATGCATACTTATTCCTTATTTTTCATTGTTTTTTGTCATGCAAACAATTCATAGCAAACAGTCAGAAAATGTACTCATTCAGTCCCCATGTATCCTATAGGATACATCAAATTTAAGGTATAAAAAAAAATTTTTTTTTTTTTTCGCTTTTAATTTTTTCTTAGTTAGCAGTCTGTTAATATAAATTCATAACTAAAGTAGAAAAAATTATAAAAATAAAAGCTGGGGTCTGAGGAGGGTAAGCGAAAAATTCCTTTTGTTGGAAGAACAGATATAAACACGCATGCGCGGAAATTTGACAAAGACAAAATTACAACACTTCTTTATTGAATCCCATGAAGCAGCGCCATTGGATTAGCGTTCAAGTAAAGAACCCAGATATAAAGGTATTTATTATTTTAATTATTCAAATGTGATTTGGATATTTTTGTATTTTCTCTGTACAAACTACAACTTATTTCGTACAGAAATTTTAATAAATTAAAAAGTTATGTTTATTTACTGAGGAATGCTTACATTTTTTTTAAATAGTTTGGTTTTGGTCCATGTTAAGGCATTATTGAAAATTTTAATTTTTAAATGAATTTTTCTCAACTTTAAGGGGAATTTCTAAGATATCGTTTTAATTAATATTTGCTTTTTTTCTTGCTCAGGCCGATCGAGCGATGTTGAATTCAGATATTTTTCTCCGGGAGCAATTTCTGCGGCTCTGGAGGGGGGGGGGACATTTTAGAGATTCGGTGTGGAAATTGCTTATTAAAAAGCAAACCTTCCGGGGGGAATGCCCCTCCTCTTGAATTCAGCAGTGCGTTCGAATGTATTTTTAAATTTAAATTATCTTTTCATGGCCATTAAGCCCTTTTCTATATATAAATATTAAGTACTTTAAACAGTTTCTTAGTGTACTATTCTCCATGCTTTTTATCATGGACTTCTATTGTATCGCTATTTTCTAATTTTTATTAAAGTTATTAACAGTATTTCCTTCCGGCGTCAGTTTTATTTAATTCTTTAAAAATTTCTCTTTTCTTCTGACATAACTGCTTGTTAATCGGATGTGTATAAGTCGTTTTATTTCCTATTTTTCTTAAATTTTAAATACGAATATTTTCAAATTGTTAATTTTTCGCGTCAGCAAACCGGGGCTTGAAATGTGCCGGAGCAAATCGGAACAATATTCCGGTTCGTAAAATTATGACAAATATTGATCTGGTTTGCAGTGTTGTATTCGTAAAAAAATCAGAGGGTGTACGCTAAAGTCATGAACATCATGTCTAGAGTATATACGATATAGATTTATTCGAGAAACCGGGGGTATACGGAGCTTTTTTTAAAAATCCAGAAGGTATACGGCTTATACCTCCGTATACCCTCCAATACACTCCGGCTGGTTTGTGAAATTATGGTAAATATCGTTACGATTCGGTAACACATATTATTATTATAGTTTTACTAGCAGACTATGCCCGCTGCGCTGGTCTTTTTTTGCACACGAACCTTAAATCACACGAAATAATGAATTTGATCTAATTTGACCTTATATTTTAAAGCAACATGGATCTACACCTGGAATGTCCTGTTGTACTATCTTATGCGTTGGACAAAATTTGGGCTATTCAGAAGAACTCTTTTAGTTTATCGGTTATAGTGGAGTCTGGTAGGGGAATGAGGCAGTTATGGCAACAGGAGTTGAAATATCTTTAGTCACCACAGTACTAAATTATTGAACATTACAATGATTGCAGAGAATGACCATTAAACTGAAATAATTTTCGGGTGATTCATATTCGTTGTTAGTTCTTGGACTCCGGACTTCTCAGCTTGACGAAATGTGTTGTGTGTAGCTTGAATAAAACTTCACACTGCATTATGTTATATTTCGCAATATGCATCTTCTCCTGGCAGGTCTATTACAGTTTTCCATCTTCAGATTCCAGAAGGCAAAAATAAAGTCAAAAGTGTAACAAATTAACCATCATATTCAAAAGTAAAATGAAGAATAAAAATCGTAGATTTTTATATCTGAATTGTTTGAATAAAAATAAAAGAAAAAACATAATTTTCATTGCCTTTTCATTTTATAGACTATTTGTAATCATGTAACCGTTAACCTGGAAAAATCCTTGATGACTGATACTGATAGAAAAATAAACATTTAGTTTGCATCTAATAAAATCTTCCGTAATCGTATTAAGCCAAGGTTAGCGCAAACATTACAAGTGTTTGCAACGATAGAGTTACAAATGTAACACATTTAGTTAAAAAACAAAGTTAATTACGCACCAAACTACTTTTCATTACATTATGTCAAATTGCTTTTAGGCAAAATTATAAATCTTTTGCCAACAAAAGCCCATATCTTAAATACAACTGACAATGATAAGCGTTAGTTATGCAAAATGTTTAGTAAAAATCCTTTTCGTGAATACTTGAATCGAAGATTTTCTTTACATTTTTCTAATGAGCATAAAAACACAGAGAGATAAAAAGACTTACTGTTTCCTTTATATTTAAGATTAAATTATTCTTCGATATGTTGCCTAAGTAATCCCGATATTGAAAATAATCGTTTATTTGTCACTAAGATTAATTTATAGGTCAGTCTGTCAGACGAAATTGCTTTATAATGATCTAAATTTCGTTTAATCAGAATTACATTTTTTTCTTATATAGGCTAACTGATAAATTGACAAATATTTTTCCATGCATTGGTAATAAAAAGTTTTTCAGTAGCTTGCAATTATTACTTTTATCGTGACATTACAATAACAGAAGATGAAAAATATATAATACTGAATTTTGTTCGTATGCTCCGTAATAAAAAATTATAAATATAATAATAGCTAATTACAAAATCCCTCTAATATTTTGTAATCGGGTTCACCATCCACAGTCTTCAATCATAAATCAATCTTCCAAAAATATAGAAAAATGCTCCAATTAGCGGGTGACCAGATTACGGAAAATAAGCCCAGTATCTTTTAAATACCTTCCTAAAAGAATAGAAGATATACAGAAAAAATTAAAAAGAAATGGCGAATGAAAAAGAACATTGATAATTTATTTCAGCCTCTTTTTTTTTTTTTTTAAATGTCGAGTTTATTTTATAGTAATAACGCATAATTGAAAAAACCTCCTTAAGAATAACTCGATTTCCTAACTTTTGAAACCATGAATTTTCTGCACAGATGTCATATACATACCCATATTGGCGCGATTTTTTCCGACGCCAATTCGGCGAAAATATCAACAACATAAACAACAACATCCGGGGTACCATATCACGCAAAATAACGACACTTTGGCGCCAGTTAAGTACCGTTGCGTATATGACATTGGCAGCAGAAAAAAATCGCGCCAATATGTATTTTTTTTTTTTTTTTTTTTTTTTTTTAATGTGTGAAATTAAATGTTTTTTACAATATGTGTATGTGTAACAATCATTTACGTTGAAATTTAAATATTTGAATTCATTTTTATAATATTAACTGCTATTTATACAATTTACATTGGAAAATAAAGATTTACCCTCTCTCATACACTTAAAAAAATAAATAAAAAACATTATCGCCCCGTACATAACAACCCGAAATAAACAAATATCATTTTAAATAAACCATTTCCTACAACTCATAAGTAGAGCCATTTTAGGTAGCTTTCATTACAAAAAGCTACCTATTGCAGCCGTTCGGAGGAGAGCGATTTCATAAAATTTTGGTATAATTTCATCGATCATGACCCCCAGACCCCGAAACCACCCTCCGTTCAAAATTGATATATATATATCTGACCTATGTCACACTGTAACTCTCGTAATTATGAACCGATTTCGATGTACTTCGGTGTGTACGTAGTACATACTAATGTCTCGACCGAGTTCGTTGGCCAGCTTCATCCGCCGTTTTGTTTCAAAATGGCGGCCATTTAAAATTTAAAAAAAAATTTAAAATTTGAAATGTGGTACCAAAAAATTAAAAATGGAAAAATATTTTTTTCTTATGTATTTAACCTTTATACAAAGATTCTGGAGCAGTTTTTGTTTCGTCTATATCTTAAAAAATGGCTGAGATATAGCATTTTGAATTTCTAGCGTGGCTGACATTTTGAAACGTCCTGAATTTTCTCACGCGATAAAAGGCGTATTTATGAACCGATTTGGATATAACTTCGTTTATACATAGTACATACCAATGTCACGACTGAGTTCGTTGGCCAGCTTCATCCGCCATCTTGTTTAAAAATGGCGGTCATTTAAATTTTTAAGAAAAATTTAAATTTGAAATGTGGTACCAAAAAATTGAAAATTGAAAAAATATTTTCTTCTTATGTGTTTTACCTTGATAAAATGATTCGGAAGCAGTTTTTGTTTTGTCTATATCTTAAGAAATGGCTGAGTTATAGCATTTTGAATTTCTAGCGTGGCTGACATTTTGAAACGTCCTGATTTTGTCGCGTAATAACAGGAGTATTTATGAACCGATTTGGATGTACCTTGGTGTGTACATAGAACATACAAATGTCTCGACCGAGTTCGTTGGCCAGCTTCATCCGCCATCTTGTTTAAAAATGGCGGCCATTTAAAAATATTTAAAAAATTAAAAAATTAAAATGTGATACCAAAAAAATGGAAAATGAAAAAGATTTTTTCGTATGTGTTTGACCTTAATACAAAGATTCCGGAACAGTTTTTGTTTCGTCTATATCTTAAGAAATGGCTGAGTTATAGCATTTTGAATTTCTAGCGTGGCTGACATTTTGAAACGTCCTGATTTTTCTCACGTAATAACAGGCGTATTTATGAACCGACTTGGATGTACCTTGGTGTGTACATAGTACATACAAATATCTCGACCGAGTTCGTTGGCCAGCTTCATCCGCCATCTTGTTTCAAAATGGCGGCCATTTAAAAAAATTAAAAAATAAAAAAATTTAAATGAGATACCAAAAAATGGGAAAATGAAAAAGTTTTTTTTGTATGTGTTTGACCTCAATACAAAGATTCCGGAACAGTTTTTCTTTCGTCTATATCTAAAAAAAAATGGCTGAGTAATAGCATTTTGAATTTCTCTTGTGGCTGACATTTTAAAACGACCCGATTTTTGTCACGCGATAACAGGCGTATTTATGAACCGATTTGGATGTAACTTGGTCTGTACATAGTACATACCAATGTCTCGACCGAGTTCGTTGGCCGGCTTCATTCGCCATCTTGTTTCAAAAGGGTTGCCATTTAAAAAAAAATTAAATTTAAAATTTAAAATGAGGTATTAAAAAATTGGAAAATGAAAAAGACTTTTTTATGTGTTTGGCCTAGATACAAAGATTCCGGAGCAGTTTTTGTTTCCGAAAATTTGTTCTTTTGTTTATATCTTAAAAAATGGTTGATTTATAGCACTTTGAATTTCTAGCATGGCTAACATTTTGAAACGATCTTGTATTTGTCACGCGATAACACACGTATTCGCCTATTTCGATGTAAGAAGGCATGTGGACAGTATACATCAATACCTCGACCAAGTTCGCTGGCCAGATTCATCAGCCATCTTGTTTCAAAATGGCGGCCATTAAATTAAAAAAGTCCTTCCGGCCAGTGCCGGGAGGAAGAGGTAGCTTTCATAATCCTTATTTAAAAAAAGCCAACTTATATCATGCAAACACACGAAGCTCAATTTAGTGGAAACCGAATATAGGAGATTCAATACTAATTTTTATCAATATAATGAATGAGAAATTCGCGAAATTAGTCAGCTTTATCCAAGCTGCTTTTCTTTAAAGTAACTTATATTTGGCTGCCAAATTCGGCAATTTCTTAAAGTGCCTGTCATTTTAAGACAACATGGTGGATGAGGCTAACCAGCGAACTTGGTCGAGACCTTAGTAATTGCTGTGCACATGCTCACTCACATCGGAATCGGTTGATATATACGAGTGCTGTTGCAGGCAAAAAATCAGATTTTTCAAAATGTCACCCACGTTAGAAATTGAAACTGCTATATCTGAGCCAATTTTTAAGGTAAAAACAAACAAAAAATGCTCCTGAATCCTTATATCAAGATCAAATACTTAAGAAAGAAACCTTTTTCAATTTCTAATTTTTTTGCACATCACTTTAAATATATATATATATTTTAATTTAATGGCCGCCATTTTGAAACAAGATGGCTGATGAATCTGGCCAGCGGACTTGGTCGAGGTGTTGATGTATACTATCCACATGCCTTCTTACATCGAAATAGGCGAATACGTGTGTTATCGCGTGACAAATACAAGATCGTTTCAAAATGTTAGCCATGCTAGAAATTCAAAGTGCTATAAATCAACCATTTTTTAAGATATCAACAAAAGAACAAATTTTCAGAAACAAAAACTGCTCCGGAATCTTTGTATCAAGGCCAAACACATAAAAAAAATCTTTTTCATTTTCCAATTTTTTAATACCTCATTTTGAATTTTAAATTTAATTTTTTTTAAATGGCAACCCTTTTGAAACAAGATCGCGAATGAAGCTGGCCAACGAACTCGGTCGAGACATTGGTATGTACTATGTACAGACCAAGTTACATCGAAATAGGTTCATAAATACGCCTGTTATCGCGTGACAAAAATCAGGTCGTTTTAAAATGTCAGCCCCAAGAGAAATTCAAAATGCTATTACTCAGCCATTTTTTTTTAGATATAGACGAAAGAAAAACTGTTCCGGAATCTTTGTATTAAGGTCAAACACATACAAAAAAAACTTTTTCATTTTCCAATTTTTTGGTATCTCATTTAAATTTTTTTTTTAATTTTTTTAAATGGCCGCCATTTTGAAACAAGATGGCGGATGAAGCTGGCCAACGAACTCGGTCGAGATATTTGTATGTACTATGTACACACCAAGGTACATCCAAGTCGGTTCATAAATACGCCTGTTATTACGTGAGAAAAATCAGGACGTTTCAAAATGTTAGCCACGCTAGAAATTCAAAATGCTATAACTCAGCCATTTCTTAAGATATAGACGAAAAAAAAACTGCTCCCGAATCTTTTTATCAAGGTCAAACACATAAGAAGAAAATATTTTTTCAATTTTCAATTTTTGGTACCACATTTCAAATTTAAATTTTTCTTAAAAATTTAAATGGCCGCCATTTTTAAACAAGATGGCGGGTGAAGCTGGCCAACGAACCCGGTCGAGACATTGGTATGTACTATGTATAAACGAAGTTATATCCAAATCGGTTCATAAATACGCCTTTTATCGCGTGACAAAATTCAGGACGTTTTAAAATGTCAGCCACGCTAGAAATTCAAAATGCTATAACTCAGCCATTTTTTAATATATAGACGTAACAAAAACTGCTCCGAAATCTTTGTATAAAGGTCAAATACATAAGAAAAAAATATTTTTCCATTTTCAATTTTTTGGTACCACATTTCAAATTTTAAATTTTTAAAAAAATTTTAAATGGCCGCCATTTTGAAACAAAATGGCGGATGAAGCTGGCCAACGAACTCGGTCGAGACATTGGTATGTACTATGTACACACCGAATTACATCGAAATCGGTTCATAATTACGGGAGTTACAGTGTGACATAGGTCATATATATATATATATACAGGTTATGTTTAATTATTGGTTATATATATATATATATGTATCAATTTTGAACGGAGGGTGGTTTCGGGGTCTGGGGGTCATGATCGATGAAAATATACCAAAATTTTTTGAAATCGCTTTCCTCCGAACGGCTGCAATAGGTAGCTTTTTTGTAAAGAAAGCTACCTAAAATATATATATATTTAAAGTTAGGTGCAAAAAAATTAGAAATTGAAAAAGGTTTCTTTCTTAAGTATTAGACCTTGATATAAGGATTCAGGAGCATTTTTTGTTTGTCTTTACCTTAAAAAATGGCTCAGATATAGCAGTTTCAATTTCTATTGTGGGTGACATTTTGAAAAATCTGATTTTTTGCATGCAACAGCACTCGTATATATCAACCGATTCCGATGTGAGTGAGCATGTGCACAGCAATTACTAAGGTCTCGACCAAGTTCACTGGATAGCCTCATCCACCATGTTGTCTTAAAATGGCAGGCACTTTAAGAAATCGCCGAATTTGGCAGCCAAATATAAGTTACTTTAAAGAAAAGCAGCTTGGATAAAGCTGACTAATTTCGCGAAATTCTCATTCATTATATTGATAAAAATTAGTATTGAATTTCCTATAATCGGTTTCCACTAAATTGAGCTTCGTGTGTTTGAATGATATAAGTTGGCTTTTTTAAAATAAGGAATATGAAAGCTACCTCTTCCTCCCGGCACTGGCCGGAAGGACTTTTTAGAGCTATTTCTGCGAGTTTTTCCGGTAAGACACATAATGGGAGTGAGATAAAAATCAAAATAATTTTAAAAAATAGTACTGAGATTTTATATAATCAAATTTTTGAGTTGAATTTTTCTGTAGTACTTGATTAGGCACAGATGTCATACATGCACCACGTTAACACGATTTTTTTCTGACGCCAAATTCGTGAAAACCTTGTCTTCGAATATCAGTTACATATATATTTTTAAAAAGGGAATAGCAATAAATAAAAAAAGTTTAATTAATAGCTATAGAACAAAACAATTTGTATAATTTTAAAAAAGAAATTAAAAGTTAATAAACAATTTATTAATAAATAAATAACAACCTCCGGGTTACCATAGCAATCAAAATAACGACACTTTGGCGCCAGTTACGCACTCCGATGCGTAAATGAGATTGGCGTCAGAAAAAAATCGAAGCCAACGTGGTGCGTATATGACATGTGTCCTTGATTATCCCGTCGACAAAAAAACTGTCGCCAAACTGTAAGGTTAAATGCCAATAATGGATGATAAATGTCACATTCACTTGACATTAAATATGTTAAACGTGTTTGTTACGTCATCAAGTCTTTTTAATTCGACGTTTTATTTGTAAATTGATTACTGTTTTATTAGTTTACATGTTCTTTCGTTATTTAACATTACTGCAAAATTTGAAATTTTTATTCTTTAAGCTGATATCTAATGTTTACATAATTTTATAGTTATATCCGTCTACGTTTTTTGGCTAAATAAAGCGCATCAGGTTCCTTGCAATTTTCCGTTATTGATATTTATTGCGTGTTCTTTAATAAATGCGATTATTACATTTAAAATACTTACTTCCTATTCACAAATACTATATCTTAAAAATATACCTTTGTTTCTGGTTTAATTTAATAATTCTGCATGTAAATACGTAAACTATTAGTATTATTTTGTCCGAAATTATCTAAATAAATCAAATTTTATAATTGGTATATCGCTTTACGCCATAAGTGAGCGTCATCATTAAAATAACACTGTTCTTTAGTGATTTTTTTAAATTAAATTAATTAATTTTTCTTTCTTGAAAGTTTAGAGTGGCAACATTCTTCCATGTGTTTAATTTGGCGAATAATTTGGCAATTTGTATAATTTTGCGAAATTGGTCAGGGGGATAATGAAGTAGTAATCTAGTAGTAGTAGTTTAACTTTAACTTTTAAAGATGAATTAAGCATTTCTATTTATTTATTTACTGAAGTAGTAATCATTTTTCTTAACCTGGCGGAAGCGATAACGCGCCAAATATTGCATGAATTGAAATATTTCATATTGAATTCATTTTTAAGCATTACGAATATTTCTTTCATATTTAAATTAAATATTTTCGTTTATAATATTTTCCCTCATTAAAGCGGTTTTTTCTTTCACTGTTTAAAAATTAAATATTAGTAATTATTTTCTTCTTTTGTTTGCAAGACGTTTGTATTTTTTTTTAACGGGTATAGCCATTTCAATTCATTTATCAAAGATAATTTCGCCAAAAGATAATCACTGGCAACCTTTTCGTTCAAAATAGCAGTAAAATACGAAATTTATTATAAAAAATCATAGCTATCCCTGTATATTTTCTCATAAACCACCCCTGAATATTTCCTATCGAATGATACAATTTGGAAAAAAATCCACCGGGAAGTTTTTGAAAACACTCGAGCGGAACTTTTTTGAGCTTACTGCTTTATAATATACTAGCAAAACCCGCGGCTTTGCTCGCGTAATAGTTGAAATATTCCAAGTGATATTTGCATGAATATTTTTTATTTGAAGAACACTTTTTGAAAGAATTCAAAAATTACAAATTAAGCCACACCATTAATTTGCCAACATCAACCTTGAAATCAGTTGGTATTTCCTAATATTCTATAGAAAACGGAATTTAGATGTTTTTAAAGGATTTCTTGTTGCTCCTGCCAACCAGGTAGTAGTGACACCGGCATAAAATATAGCCCGTATACGATCAGAGACAATCACTCTTGATTCGCAACAAATAATTTCTGTAATAGGTTTATTATTTCCTGAGATTCCATAAAAATCGTAATTTAGGACTCTTTTAGAATGCTTTTCACTCCTTCCCTTGGCTTCACCCCTTTTTAATTTCGAAATTATTTTCGACTGTTCTTAGAGGACATTTATATTTTCTAGGTAACTACCGTGCTATATTTAAAGTTTCTAGCCTCTTCAGTACCGCAGAAATCGCAATTTAGAAAGTTTTTTGCTCCCGCAATCCTGTAGGGGTTGTGGCACCGGCATAAAATATAGCTTATGTTTGAGCAGGTTCTATCACCATCAATTTTCAACCATTATGTTTTAAATCGGTTTCGTATTTCATACGATTGCATAAAAATCGTAATTTAGAACGCTTATAGAACGCTTTTCTCTCACTTCATCCTTTTAAATTTGGAATTTTCTTTCGACAATTCTTAGAAAGCATTTGCATCTTTGAAGTAATTACCCTCCAAACTTAAAATGTTAAACCCCCTCAGTAACTTAAAAAACGCAATTTATAACATTTTTTGCTCCTCTCAACCCCAGGTGGTAGTAACAACAACGTAAAATATAGGCTATGTTGGAGCGTGTCACCATCAATTTGAAACCATTGCTTCTGAAATCGGTTCACATTTCCTGGGATTGCTTAGAAATCGCTAGTTAGAACGTTTTTAGAACACTTTTCGTTCATTTTCACCCCTTTTAAATTTCAAATGTTTACGGAACACTTCTCAGAGAGTATGTACATCTCATAAGTAATTACCATGCCAAATTTCAAGTTGCTAGCCTCTTCAGTATCACAAAAATCACAATTTAGAAAGTTTTTAAAATGCAACCGCAAGGTGGTAGTGACGCCGATATGAAATTGATCCTATATTGCAGCAAGGGCTGTCATTATCAATTTTGAACCATTACTTTTGAAATAGGTTGGGTACTTTCTGAAACTGCGTAGAAATCGCAATTTAGAACGTTTTTCGTCCATTTTCACCCCTATTAAATTTCGAATTATTTAGGAAATGTTGTTAGAGATAATTTATATCTTATAAGTAACTACCATGCCTATAGGCATGAAACTATAGTTTCAAGTTTCTAGCTCCTGCTTTATTACAAAAAAGCGCAATTTAGGTCATTTTTTGCTCCATCGTTTTTTTTTTCCTTTGGGGTAGTGGCACCGACATGAAATACAGTCTATGTTGGAGCAAGGGCTGTCACCATCGTTTTCAAACCATTACTTTTTAAATCGGCTCGGTACTTCCTGAGATTGCATAGAAATCGCAATTTAGAAAGTTTTTTAGAACGCTTTTCGCTCATTTTCATCCCTTTTAAATTTCTATTTTTTAGGAAATGTTCTTAGAGATCATTTGTATCTTATAAATAACTGCCCTGCCCAATTTCAGGATTCTAGGCCCTTCAGTAACACAAAAATCGCAATTTAGAACGTTTTCTGATTCTGCAACTCCTCGGTGGTTGTGCCACCGACATGAAATAGAGCCTATGTTGGAGCAAAGGCTGTCATTATCAATTAACAACCATTACTTTAGAAATAGGTTGGGTACTTTCTGAGTTTGCGTAGAAATCGCCATTTTGAACGTTTTTTTTTAAACTCTTCGTGCATTTTCACCCCTTTTAAACTTCGAATTTTTTAAGAAATGTTCATAGAGATCATTTATATCTCATAAGTAACTACCATTCCAAATTTCATGTTTCTAGGCCCTTCAGTAACACAAAAATCACATTTTCGAACGTTTTTTTGCTACTGCACCCCCTTTTGGGATATTGGCATCGATAAAAAACGTAGCCTATGTTGGAGCAAGGGTTGTCACTATAATTTTGACACCATTATTAGGTAGCTTTCATTACAAAAAGCTACCTATTGCAGCCGTTCGGAGGAAAGCGATTTCAAAAAATTTTGGTATATTTTCATCGATCATGACCCCCAGACCCCGAAATCACCCTCCGTTCAAAAGTTGATATATATATATATATATATATATATATACTAGGGGGCTCTGCCCCCTGCAAGCTACGCTCGCCAACCCCCGTTCAGACACCGCAGAATCTAAAAATCTGAAAATCTAATGGGTTTTAAAAATATTAGAGAAGATTAAATTATACGGAAAAAGCTGTGCAGATCTCCCTGTAAACGGGTTTCCATTCAATTCCCTTTGATTGCAAAAATTTAACGGAGAATCAGTTGCTGTTAAGACATCCAATGGTTGTTTTAGTTTTTGATTAAAGAGGATCAGTTAAACATTTGAAAAGAAGCTAAAATAAAATGAATTAAGTATTCAGAGTCTTTGTCAACCAATATTTTAAAACAATCTCTGTAACAATAGCCTAAATCATGTGACTATCATCAACAGTTCCGGGCGGAACACTTTGCTTTTTATACCCTGGGTGCCATTTTGATACTTTAATGTTATCCAGGCACAGGTGATAAGTCGCCAAATATTATTCTATACCCATCATTTCATCTATATTATAATAGTTCAAGTCATCAAATGCCATAAACAAATACGATCTGATCCCTTCGCCTTTCATATGAAGGTTTGGAACAAATGTCATATACGCCCCATATTGGCGCGATTTTTTTCCAACGCCAATTTGGGGAACGCATCAACAGCATAAACAACAACATCCCAGGCTCGGACTGGCCCGCCGGCCCATCGGCCCGAGGGCCGGTGCGCCCTCGCCCAGGGAAAACGTCGCGCCCCTAAGTGCCTAAGCCGCTCCAATATATTTTCACTTGTTGTACACATACATTCTGATTAGTGTACTAAATTTCGAGAATTCGTTTAGGGATAATTGTCAAATAATTGATAGCACAAGGGAGGTATTTCTTTATTATCACAAATAAAGATATATCGTAGCAATTTCAGGACGGAAACCAAAACGGACATCTTTGCATGCGATTGAAAGAGAAAATATGCACCCAACGAGTGCTTTAATAGCCATTGCGCCGTGGACGAATTTTTTTTAATCGCTTCTTTAAATGATATCTTTTAGATTTTAACCAGTATTTTGCAAAATTTCAGTCCTTTTCTTTGAGTACTCTGCGCCCCCTTTCCTTATAGCAAAGCAACTTGACAGATAAAAAAGAGATACTATCAGAAGGCAAAAAACTTTTAGTATGGATTTTGTTTTTGATTGGAAACATGATCTTTCTTTTCGGGGAATACAAAGTTGATGATACTTTTGGATTGCAATCCTGCAAGCTGTGGGATCTCGCGGACAGCGGTTTCTCATTCACAAAATCTGCCATCATTTTCGGATAGTAATCTCGCGCATAGTTTAGGAGTAATGAGTGAAAATACATAAAATATATATATATATGCGTCGAAATGAGAACCTCCTCCTTTTTTTGAAGTCGGTTATAAAATACTGGCTATGTATCCTGCATGAATACAATCCCTGGGGAAACCCTTGATCTGTAACAATGATAAAAGTTTTGCAAATCATGGGAACAGTGTGCTGAGAATAGTAAAATTACTAAATTGTTTTAGCGATTTTAGACTAACAAAGAAATTTTTTAGGGTGCACTTTTTCTGTTGAAACCTTTTCACAACGTGATATCAATTCTGCTCTTTATGGACGCATAACAGTAATTTTTTAAGAATAAAAAATACCAATTATTTCCACAAGCAAGTATTATTTTCACATTCAAATAGCCTTATATTTCAGCATTCCAATGCCCTATAATACGTGGTACTTTTATAAAAGAACAAAAGAAGCCTGAGATTTAGTTTTCAAAATTTCTATTTCCAAACGGAAAGTACATTTTTGTTCTAAACATAAATATTTTTTAAACGAAGTTTGCATACTCAATGTTTCTTGTGTGTATTGAATGATATATCTGCAGATACCACATTTAAAAATGTTACTTGGTTAATAATATTAATATTAATAAAACGGTAGATAATAAAAAGTAATTTCTCTCAGATTGTAACCGAAATTGAATTTATGACATTTTAAACTGGCTTGATAGCTAATTCATATTACTTTAAAGAAATATATTTTTAAAAAAATAGGTTGAAGCCCTTAGCAACACCGCAGCAACTCTATTTGGCGCTTGGTGCAAAAAATCGCGTTAGCTTTTCTGAGGATCCTTAGTGCATCAATGGTGAGAGTGGGTAAAAATGTGGTTTACAACTTACAAATTCTGCTAAAAATCCTTCTATATAGAAAAAAAAAGTTTTGATTTGGAAATGGTCCAATGAAAATCTGCGTAGATATTCCGGGTAGAACTCATCCAATTTAAATTATAAAGCCAAGGCCTCCTTATCGAAATAACAGGCCTCGCAATCGCTAAGTTTCCTTTGTCCGCTGTACACGTAGTTAGAAACCACATGGTTTACCGTGACTAGCGCCATCTAACGTGAGAAACAAAAATATTTTTTAATTTGTTTTCCATTTGTCTTTAACCATTTTCTTTACGATGTGCTTTGTAGTTTGCAATGATAGTTGTTAATCTTAAAATTTTCATATGTTCTAGACATTTTATTTAAAAAATGAACTTATTTTACTGTTAAACAAAAAAATGTTTACTGCTGTATTCCGTTATGTAAATAAATAATGAAGGAACAGATGTCATATTCGCCCCATATTGGCGCGATTTTTTTCGGTTGCCAATTTGGTGAAAACATCAACAGCATAAACAACATAATCCGGGTTACCACATCAAGAAAAATAACGACACTTTGGCGCAAGTTAAGTACCTATTGCCTATATGATATTGGCGACAGAAACAAATCGCGCCAATATGGGGCGAATATGACATCAGTACCATAATGATAATAATAATCAGGAAAGAAAATTATTTTACCATGAATTTCTCAGTGATATTAGTTATTGAAATAAATGGATAGCATCTAGATCCGGAAAATGTAAAATATTTCATTTTCTCTTTTATATTTTCAAATGTGTGATTTATTTTATTTCTGCTATTTCTTTTCTTTTCACAATTAATTTCACCTTACAGCATTAATTTAACATCGCTCCTTCAATTTGTTTCAATGCACAGTCTCATTTATTTATTTATTGGCCTATCATTTGTTTTATTTTTGAAGGTATGGGGGATCATTTCAGTTTAACATACTTTAGATGAAAGCTTCACTGTTTTTTCATATAAAGTTTGTATGTATTAATCTATGGAAAGTTTCATAATTGGCTCCACAGCCAATTGGTATATCTTGGCGGGCATAGTTTGGTGCGTAATTAATTTCCTTGTTTTAACTCACATATGTTATGTAAGTTTTACTAAAATGTATCAAAGTATTTTAGGAAAGTTAAAACACGCATAGATACACAAAAAAAAAAAAACAGACTGAAGTCATAAACACTTAAAAAATTGGAAAAATAAAGTTTAATAATCACTTAAATTTATACATGTCCCTCAACTTTCCGCAAATACCGTATTCTTGTCATGCTACGATTTTGGTGTTTGTAAATCTTAATTTGAGTATTCTTCCTTAATCAGGCCTAGAGTCAATTGGCGTAAGTGTAGTTTGGCGCAAAATTAATTTTATTTTTAAACCGTATACTTTATACCACATTATTCCAGCATCGCGTTTTTGCAGTCAACTTTGACTGTGGAACAGATTACAGAACATTAGCTAATACTACATTATATAATAATAAATCGGTATTTTTCAAGTATAGGGGCCTTGGCGAGAGAAGAAAATTTGGCAACGTAATTTCTGGAAGCATATTCACTGTTTCACATAAAGAAGCAATATTTTCCAATATTTGTACAATTTATTTAATATAAAAAAGGCATTTATCTATTTTATATACAAATATAAACAAATCGTATATAAAAAACAATAATAATATCTAGAAACTAAATTTATACATGTAAATTCGGTACAGATGTCATATTGGCGCGATTTGTTTCTGGCGTAAATGTCATATACGCACCGGATACTTAACTGGCACCAAAGTGTCGTTATTTTGCTTGATATGGTTATCCGGATATAGATGATATGGTACCGAGGTTTTCGCAAAATTGGCGTCGGAAAAAAATCGCGCCAATGTGGGGCGTATATGACATCTGTGCCGTAAATTCTTATAAAACAAGCTGACAATTCATAAGTTTTGTTTTCATAACTGTTTATATCAATCGGCAACAAATCGCCCTTTCCGAAGCCCAAATTGTGCCAAGATTAAAAAAAAAAAATAAATAACCCGCAAACTCCTATATACTGAAAATGGTACTTGTTAGTTATCCCGTCGACCAAATTACTGTCGCCAAATTGCAAGATTAAATGCCAATAATGGTTTGCCATAAATTAATTAATTTTAAGATTAAATGCCAATAATGGCCAATAAAACCAATATTTCGACGTTTTATTTGGATTTTTATTAAGGTTATACTAATTTATTTGTTTTTTCGTTATTTAAAATTAAAAAAAATGTGTCAATTTGTAGAACTTGGCGAAAAGTTTGGCGATTTATATAATTTGGCGAAATTGGTCGACGGGATAACTAACAAGTACCCTGAAAAAATATCAATAAATCTTATATTTAAATCTTCATTTTTTAAAGCCAGAACGTAATTGTGCGAAATATTTTTTTTACGCCTTTATTTTACTGGAATTCGAAAAATATTTTATACAATTTTGCCAATAACACAACATTTCCAATTTTTTACTATGCATTTGTTTATGGAGTATTACCAGGAGTATACACCAGGTGGCGTAACTTACGGGACAAAGTCAGCTAATAAGTTGGCAATTATCGGGGACATTTTCACCCATACGCTTTCTCCGAATTGTCAA
Organism: Maratus speciosus; assembly: GCA_963932465.1. Classification (NCBI taxonomy): domain Eukaryota; kingdom Metazoa; phylum Arthropoda; class Arachnida; order Araneae; family Salticidae; genus Maratus; species Maratus speciosus. Next base: position 145,200,164 of record OZ010786.1, on the reverse strand, counting down.
GTCTGTTTTATGATAAGGGAGTCTTGGCTTAAGCATGGCCATAGCCTACTATGATATATAACGGCCCGCGCATTTCGCCGAAAAAGTTAAGTCGGATCCAACTTCACCCAAAACTTCACAACGTGCTCTTTGTTTACATTTATACCCTGTCCAGGCAGAAGCTTGTTTCTCATCGTCGAGGTTTCAGAATCATTGATCGTATTTTCATGTAATAAATTAAATATTTATATTCTTCAATTTCCTTCGATTTAAAAGGCTATTTTACACAAATTGTAGCATTTTAGTGTTACTCATACATTTAAGATTAGCTAAATTATTTATTGTTTACCTTGATCGTTTGGTTCATTCATGAAAAATGCCGGTTCTGTTATTCTTTTTTGAATGTCCTGTATTTATATAAAAATAGCTTGGTTCCATATACACGTTTTAAAATTAAAATTTGATTTTTATCAAACTACAGTTCTCATAACTGGCTTGAAGCAGCTATTTTTGATTAATTTACTGTTGCCGGTAAAATATTTTTTTTTAATATCGCCCGAACCAAGAAGAAGAAGAAAAAAAAAAGCCGATCTTCCTTAAACATTAAATATTCTTATTTTTAATCAGAGAAAGAAATGGTGATCACGGATTTAAATATCGTTGCAATATTCTATGTTATCCAAGCAATTTTGATTAAATCATGTAAGGGTATTTGTTACTTAATAAATTACATTTATTAATTATTACAAGGAATTTTATGAGTATTTTAATATATTAAACAAAATTTCTATCAGTTTTATTGTTTCAGCAGTGAAAATAGTAAATAAATGGTACTTAGTTATCCCGTCGACCAAAAATCTATCGCCAAACTATAAGATTAAATGCCAATAATGCTTGATCGTAAATGTCACATTCACTTGACTGTAAGCAAGTTACACGTGTTTATGTCATCAAGTGATTTTTATTTCGACGTTTTATTTGTATATTTATTAATGTTATACTAATTTATTTGTTCTTTCGTTATTTAAAATAAAAATTATGTCAATTTGTATAATTTGGCGAGTGTTTTAGCGATTTATATAATTTGGCGAAATTGGTCGACGGGATAACTAAGTGGTACCAAATAAATTTGTGACATTGATGTTTTAGACTAAGCATGTGTTTTTTTATTTATATATTTTTATGTGTGTTGGTTTAACAGTTTTAAAGAGAAACACATTATATTAGTTAAATAAATAGAACTTTACATTTACATTGATATGGACAGTTTATAATAACCCTTAACAGCTGTATTCGAATTAGCTGTCATTTCTAAGCTTGATTGGAATGTCAGCAGAATTGTAAACGTAACCATGGCGACATGACGTAATTTTGGTGTTTGTTTACATATCTACCCTTCCCAGGTTGTTTCAGTTACGGTCAGAGTCAAATTTCAATTTTGGGCAGGGTATCAGAGTCCTCTGGCGAGCGACTTCATACATTAAACGCAAATCAGTCTGCGTGTAGTAGTATCTAAGTATGCTTTGAGCATGGCGTTTCTTCGTTAATATTAAAAAGTCCTTCCGGCCAGTGCCGGGAGGAAGAGGTAGCTTTCATATTCTTTATTTTAAAAAAGCCAACTTATATTCTTCAAACACACGAAGCTCAATTAAGTGGAAACCGAATGTAGGAGATTCAATACTAATTTTTATCAATACTAAATCATTATGAATGAGAATTTCGCGAAATTAGTCAGCTTTATCCAAGCTGCTTTTAATTAAAGTAACTTATAATTGGCTGCCAAATTCGGCGATTTCTTAAAGTGCCTGCCATTTTAAGACAACATGGTGGATGAGGCTAACCAGTGAGCTTGGTCGAGACCTTAGTAATTGCTGTGCACATGCTCACTCACATCGGAATCGGTTGATATATACGAGTGCTGTCGCAGGCAAAAAATCAGATTTTTCAAAATGTCACCCACGTTAGGAATTGAAACTACTATATCTGAGCCATTTTTTAAGATAAAGGCAAACAAAAAATGCTCCTGAATCCTTATATCAAGGTCAAATACTTAAGAAAGAAACCTTTTTCAATTTCTAATTTTTTTGCACCTCACTTTAAATATAATTTTTTTTAATTTAATGGCCGCCATTTTGAAACAAAATGGCTGATGAAGCTGGCCAGCGAACTTGGTCGAGATATTGATGTATACTATCCAATTGCCTTCTTCCATCCAAATAGGTGAATACGTGTGGTATCGCGTGACAAATACAAGATCGTTTCAAAGTGTTAGCCATGATAGAAATTCAAAGTGCTATAATTAAACCACTTTTTAAGATATAAACAAAAGAACAAATTTTCAGAAACAAAAACTGCTCCGAATCTTTGTATCAAGGCCAAACACATAAAAAAATCTTTTTCATTTTCCAATTTTTTAATACCTCATTTTAAATTTGAAAATACATTTAAAAAAAATCGCAACCCTTTTGAAACAAGGCGGCGAATGAAGCTGGCCAACGAACTCGGTCGAGACATTGGTATGCACTATATACAGACCAAGTAATATCCAAATCGGTTCATAAATACGCCTGTTATCGAAAAACAAAAATCAGGTCGTTTTAAAATGTCAGCCACAATAGAAATTCAAAATGTTATAACTCAGCCATTTTTTTAGATATAGACGAAACAAAAAATGTTCCGAAATCTTTGTATTAAGGTCAAACACATACAAAAAAATCTTTTTCATTTTCCAATTTTTTGGCATCTCATTTTAAATTTAAATTTTTTTAAATTTTTTTAAATGGCCGCCATTTTGAAACAAGATGGCGGATGAAGCTGGCCAACGAACTCGGTTGAGTTATTTGTATGTACTATGTACACACCAAGGTACATCCAAATTGGTTCATAAATAGGTCTGTTATCACGTGGCAAAAATCAGGGCGTTTCAAAATGTCAGCCACGCTAGAAATTCAAAATGCTATAACTCAGCCATTTTTTAAGATATAAACGAAACAAAAACTGCTCCCGAATCTTTTTATCAAGGTCAAACACATAAGAAAAAAATATTTTTTCAATTTTCAATTTTTTGGTACCACATTTCCAATTTAAATTTTTCTTAAAATTTTAAATGGCCGCCATTTTTAAACAAAATGGCGGATGAAGCTGGCCAACGAACTCGGTCAAGACATTGGTCTTTACTATGTATAAACGAAGTTACATCCAAATCGGCTCATAAATACGCCTTTTATCGCGTGACAAAATTCAGGACGTTTCAAAATATCAGCTTCGATAGAAATTCAAAATGCTATAACTCAGCCATTTTTTAAGATATAGGCGAAACAAAAACTGCTACGGAGTCTTTGTATAAAGGTCAAATACATAAGAAAAAAATATTTTTCCATTTTCAATTTTTTGGTACCACATTTCAAATTTTAAATTTTTTTTAAAATTTTAAATGGCCGCCATTTTGAAACAAAATGGCGGATGAAGCTGGCCAACGAACTCGGTCGAGACATTGGTATGTACTATGTACACACCGAATTACATCCAAATCGGTTCATAAATACGAGAGTTACAGTATGACATAGGTCAGATATATATATATATATATATATATATATATATATATATATATATATGATATATATATATATATATATATATATCAATTTTGAACGGAGGGTGGTTTCGGGGTCTGGGGGTCATGATCGATGAAAATATACCAAAATTTTTTGAAATCGCTTTCCTCCGAACGGCTGCAATAGGTAGCTTTTTGTAAAGAAAGCTACCTAAAAAAACTGTCGTATACAAAAATATGGAAATCGGTGGTATTATAAAGAAATATTTGATAAACACGCTGATGCAGACAGTTTTCAAATCGAAGAATTACTTTCAGATACATTTAATGCTAAAGTTGGATAAAATCGTTCCATTAAAAAAGTTTTATTGGAGCAAAAACTATACATGAGAATTTAATCATTTTTAGATCATTTTATAGGTTATAAGTTACCGGTGTGCAGATTGCATTTATTTTTTTTTTTATTTGACTATTTTTTGAGGTTTTATTTCTATTTTAAAGTCAAATTTTCAGTATTTCGAGAGATATTTTTTACAAATTTAAAAAATGTTATTAATTTAAACTGTTGCCAACTGTATAAACAGCGCAAACAATAATGTTTACTTCAAATTAAAAATTTATTTACACGGAACTATTGTAAACAGAATTTTTTTTTTTAATTAGAATAAAATGATTACATGTTAAAAGCAGGAAAATTGCGTCATAAGAACCATATTTACACTGGAATTTTAAAAGAGAAACAAAATGTTAAAATAAAAAAATCATTACTATGAGTTAAACATGTAAATGGAGGAAATTACGTCATATTTAAAATGGCCAAAAAATATGGCAAAACAATTTAAATTAAAAAATGTATCTGCGCGAGACATTTACTTGATATTTTGAGATAATATTTTCAACTATTATCGTGAATTCGAAGACAGCGCAAATAATATTTCCTTCTAACAACAAAAGTATTTTCACGTGAATATTAATAAGAGAAATAAAACTTTGGTGTAAATTATGTCAGATTTAAAACGATACATTTAAGATGAATTATTTAAAAGGACTATCTTATAGCGCTGTTAAAAAATACCGGGAGACAATGACACTGTTTACTTAATTCATTTTACATTAGCTTATTTTCGAATGTTTAACTAATTTTTTAATTAAATAAGAAAACAGTCATTGTATCTTTTAACAGCAGCAGATATCGTCTTAAAAATCCCCAATCCAAGAAAAACGAATGGAAACCCGTTTACAGAGAGATCGCTACTGTTTTTTTTTTTTTTTTTTTAATTCAATATTTTTAAAGCCGATCAAATTAGCGTGCTTTTTGGATTTTGGTGTCCCTGAACGGGGGTTGGCGAGCGTAGCTCGTAGGGGGCAGAGCCCCCTAGTAATCGTAAAAATATATGTAGGTACCAATCGACTGAAAATAATATCTACTAGTTATTATTATGTATAAATTATATTTCTGAAGTCGTATACTTATTAAGGATTGTACCAACTTTTAATTTTCAAGCAATAACACCCATTTTTGACACTTTATTTGATTTTCTTGGATCGAGACAGCCCGGAAAAAGGCATAGTTTATATACATTATCTTAAATCTTGATAGGGTTTGAATTTGAGGTTGTTAAAGATAAATCCATTTCAGAAACTTAATTTTTAACTTCATAAAAACTATCTGATTGATATTTTATTAATTCATTAGTGATATAGTGAATACACCCAAACTTATTCCAGACTTTTTTTCAATTCAAAAACTTTTCTTAATTAGAAAATTAACAAAGTCATATTAAATATATATATGTATATTATGAACAAACCACAACTATTAAAAGCATTGTGCGTACAGCTCATTTGAATAATTAGTTTTCGAGATATAGAGAATTTTTCCTTTCCATAATTTAAGGGGACCGTATTCCATTATCAAAGGAACCAAACAAAATCGTAGAAACTTACCAGAAATATTTTGTAGAATTTTGTTTAACGTAAAGTAAGTTTTTAATAAAATTATTACTCCTGTAAAATTTTACTGGGGACTAATTGAGAGTTTTTGGTACTTTTTCTTGTAAGATCTTCAATTTATTTTCCGAAATTTAAGGATAAATCCCTGACACATTTTGTTTTATAACTGTATTAAGATTTAAGAAAAGCATATAAGCCATATCGCTTTCCTGGCTAGCAAGGAACTCAAACAGGGTGTCAAAAGTGGGTGTAGAAAAATGAACATTTGAAAAATCCATTTGAAAAATGAACGTTCGTGTATTTTTTAATATGTAGGCAGCCTCCAACGCAAAATTTATGAAAATCATTTAATAGTAAATATTATTCATAATCAATTGGAATCCTATGTCTTTTTTATACAGTGATTTTCAGGAAAATTGGTAGGGGCGATCATTTTTTTTTCTGCAAGGTGTCTGTCGATAGAAGAAATTAAGAAAGCTCTAGTCTTGATATCAGTAATCTACTACTGTGTTCAACTTGCTGGAGCTTTTAGATGTTATGTGATGTGTTTTAAAAAATTGCGTAGTATTGTGTAGGATTGATGGAACTTTAAACATGCACGGAGAATATAACGAAGTCTTTTATCTAGAGTTAAAGATATAATTTAAGCCATTATCATTTTCTTGGTGCTATGCGAGTGTGTTAATCCTTGTCAAGCCAGATACAACACAAACAAGTAAAATTGACTTGAGTTCGTTAAAATTTTTGCGCCCTCTGAAAATCCAAGGTCTGCGCCCTTTACACTGACCCAGTCCGACCCTGAAACATCCGGCTTACCATATCAAGCAAAATAACGATACTTTGGCGCCAGTTAAGTACCCGTTGCGTATATGACACTGGAGTCAGAAAAAATCGCGCCAATATGGAGCCGTATATGACATCTGTGCCGAAAGAAAAAAAAGCCGGGTGCAAATCTCGCCAATATCTTTTTTTGAACTCGCCAGTTAGCATTTTTTTTATTGTTCGAGTGGTAAATTAAAACACTGATTTGAAGTTGAAATTAAATGTCATGGTTTGTTACATAATTTAATATTTCGCCAGATGTCATATACGGCATGTTTGGCATGATTTTTTTTTTTTTTTTTTAACGAAAGTTTGGCGAAAACCTCGTTTTCGAATACCAGTTGCATATGTATTTTTGCTACTACTTAGTTATCCCGTCGACAAAAAATCTATCGCGAATTATAAGATTAAATGTCAATAATGGTTGATCGTAAATGTCACATTCACTTGACTTTTAGCAAGTTGCACGTGTTTACGTCATCAAGTGATTTTTATTTCGACGTTTTATTTTTATATTTATTAATGTTATACTAATTTATTTGTTCTTTCGTTATTTAAAATAAAAATTTTGTCAATCTGTACAATTTGGCGATTTATATAATTTGCGAAATTGGGTGACGGAATAACTACTACATTGTACCGTATTTTTTAATTATTTTCTATTATTTTCAAAAGGAAATAGCAAAAAAATAATTAATTACTATAGAACAAAATAATTTATATAAATTTAAAAAAGAAATAAAATAAATATACATTTATTATTAAATAAACAACAATAGCCGGGTTACCATGTCTATCAAAATAATGCCATTTGTGCGCCAATTAGGTACCCCGGTGCGTATATGACATCTGTGCCTAATATTTTTCTTTTCGTTTTTTTTTTCTTTTTTTTTAAAGAAGTGAAAGCCATTAATTTAAATGTTTCATTTTTAAATGAAAGTTTTGCATTTAATAAAATGATAACGAAATACAAAACATTTGACAACAATACAAAACAGCTGACATTTTGAAACGTCCTGAATTTTGTCACGCGATAAAAGGTGTATTTATGAACCGATTTGGACGTAACTTCGTTTGTACATAGTACAAACCAATGTCTCGACCGAGTTCGTTGGCCAGCTTCATCCGCCATCTTGTTTAAAAATGGCAGCCATTTAAATTTGAAGAAAAATTTAAATTTGAAATTTGGTACCAAAAAATTGAAAATTGAAAAAATATTTTTTTCTTATGTGTTTGACCTTGACACAAAGATTCGGGAGCCGTTTTTGTTTTGTCTATATCTTAAAAAATGGCGGAGTTATAGCATTTTGAATTTCTAGCGTGGCTGACATTTTGAAACGTCCTGATATTTGTCACGCGATAACAGGCGTATTTATGAACCGATTTGGATGTACCTTGGTGTATACATAGTACATACAAATATCTCGACCGAGTTTGTTGGCCAGCTTCATCCGCCATCTTGTTTCAAAATGGCGGCCGTTTAAAAAATTTTTTAATTTAAAATGAGATACCAAAAAATTGGAAAATGAAAAAGATTTTTTTCGTATGTGTTTGACCTTAATACAAAGATTCCGGAACAGTTTTTGTTTCGTCTGTATCTAAAAAAAATGGCTGAGTTATAGCATTTTGAATTTCTATTGTGGCTGACATTTCAAAACGACCTGATTTTTGTCACGCGATAACAGGCGTATTTATGAACCGATTTGGATGTAACTTGGTCTGTACATAGTACATACCAATGTCTCGACCGTATTCGTTGGTCAGTTTCATTCGCCATCTTGTTTCAAAAAGGTTGCTATTAAAAAAAAAAATTAATTTAAAATTTAAAATAAGGTATTAAAAAATTGGAAAATGAAAAAGATTTTTTTATGTGTTTGGCCTTGATACAAAGATTCCGGAGCAGATTTTGTTTCTGAAAATTTATTCTTTTGTTTATATCTTAAAAAATGGTTGAATTATAGCACTTTGAATTTCTAGTATGGCTAACATTTTGAAACGATCTTGTATTTGTCACGCGATAACACACGTATTCGCCTATTTCCATGTAAGAAGGCATGTGGATGGTATACATGAATATCTCGACCAAGTACGCTGGCTAGATTCATCCGCCATCTTGTTTCAAAATGGCGGCCATTACATTAAAAAAAATTATATTTAAAGTGAGGTTCAAAAAAATTAGAAACTGAAAAAGGTTTCTTTCTTAAGTATTTGACCTTGATATAAGGATTCAGGAGCATTTTTTGTTTGTCTTTATCTTAAAAAAGTCCTTCCGGCCAGTGCCGGGAGGAAGAGGTAGCTTTCATAATCCTTATTTAAAAAAAGCCAAATTATATCATTCAAACACACGAAGCTCAATTTAGTGGAAACCGAATATAGGAGATTCAATACTAATTTTTATCAATATAATGAATGAGAATTTCGCGAAATTAGTCAGCTTTATCCAAGCTGCTTTTCTTTAAAGTAACATATATTTGGCTGCCAAATTCGGCAATTTCTTAAAGTGCCTGTCATTTTAAGACAACATGGTGGATGAGGCTAAGCAGTGAACTTGGTCGAGACCTTAGTAATTGCTGTGCACATGCTCACTCACATCGGAATCGGTTAATATATAGGAGTGCTGTCGCATGCAAAAAATCAGATTTTTCAAAATGTCACCCACAATAGAAATTGAAACTGCTATATCTAAGCCATTTTTTAAGGTAAAGACAAACAAAAAATGCTCCTGAATCCTTATATCAAGGTCAAATACTTAAGAAAGAAACCTTTTTCAATTTCTAATTTTTTTTTACCTCACTTTAAATATATATATATATTTTTTAATTTAATGGTCGCCATTTTGAAACAAGATGGCTGATGAATCTGGCCAGCGAACTTCGTCGAGGTGTTGATGTATACTATCCACATGCCTTCTTACATCGAAATAGGCGAATACGTGTGCTATCGCGTGACAAATACAAGATCGTTTCAAAATGTTAGCCATGGTAGAAATTCAAAGTGCTATAAATCAACCATTTTTTAAGATATAAACAAAAGAACAAATTTTCAGAAACAAAAACTGCTCCGGAATCTTTGTATCAAGGCCAAACACATAAAAAAATCTTTTTCATTTTCCAATTGTTTAATACCTCATTTTGAATTTTAAATTTAATTTTTTTAAATGGCAACCCTTTTGAAACAAGATGGCGAATGAAGCTGGCCAACGAACTCGGTCGAGACATTGGTATGTACTATGTACAGACCAAGTTACATCCAAATAGGTTCATAATTACGCCTGTTATCGCGTGACAAAAATCAGGTCGTTTTAAAATGTCAGCCACAAGAGAAATTCAAAATGCTATTACCAGAGTTGGGCAAAATACATCGAAAAACCATTTTCGATACAAAATACATTGTTTTTTCAACTTAAAATACAAAATACAAAATACTTTCCAAATTTCAAAAATTCAAAATACAAAATACATGTATTTTGAAAATACATTTAAAATACAAAATACATAAAAAAAAATAAAAACGATTGTGCATTAAATTGCACTAGTCAAATGAAAAGCTGGTTCGCAAAACTGATTAATTTTTAGAAATTATAAATTTCCAAATAAAGGAGCAAAATTAATTAAAACTCAACGAAAGATAACAAAAACAAATCTGAAAGATTGGAGCAACAATGTGCTTAAAATTGTATGAAAGTTACAAGAATAATAGTGAATAAACTAGCCTTTAAAGGCAGTTACGCAGTAGAAATAACTGCATGAAGTGATTGTGGTAGAGGTCTGCACGGTCCCGGGCTTGACCTGAGGTCCGTACCCGGCCTGGACCGCGGGCCGGCAAAATGAAGGCGAATTTTCAAACGGGCCCGACCGAGCCGGCAGAATTGGAACAATTTTTTTAACGGGCCAGGCCAAGAAACATAATAAACGGGACGGGCTGATAAAAGAAATTTAGCGGGGTTACAGGCCCGCTATAAAATTTTAATCAAAGCCGATAAAATAAGAGCCATTTTCAATGAATGTGACTTTTGCGAGAATAAGTATAAATGTCCGTCACGAGCCGATGCTAGTTTGACAACATCAATACAGAAAGGTAACATGTCCATCGTAGAAATCAGCATCGGACAGTTACATGGTGTCTGAGCCATGGCTTAATTTTTTCAGAGGTCTCGGGCCGGGCTGAGATCCGGCTTGCATTTTTTCTACATAGTCGAGCAAGTCCGGAACTAGACTTTATTGTTCTCAGGATATTTTGTGTAGGGAAGGTAATATGTTTTGTAAAAATATTAGTAGCGATAATGAACTTCTCTTAACGGAATCTTTGGAAATATACCTGAAGGTGGTTCTCAAATTCACTGCTCAACAATGAGAAATTTCCTGACACATTTTCTGACTAATTTTTTACTGTAAAGACTTAAAATTGACAGGCCTGACTATTGAAGGGATTTGGAATCGAATAGCGTTTTTCCTTTTTTTTAAAAATAAATTACTTATCGAGATATAAGAGATTATTGTCGCGTGACTGCAGGTTTTTCTCCTTTCCCGTGCAATCGCTTCCGGAAATTCAATTCAAAACTTTAACTTTGACAGTATTTTCTCATAGATATATTGCGTTTTACAGCTTCAAAAATTATCCTGTTTTTAACCCGCCTTTCTACTTTTATTCTAAACTACATTAATGTTTTAATGAATCTTTATTTCAATGTTGAAACGTCTAAGACTCTAATCATTAATGTTGCTATTGTGTATTTTCTGTCTTGCGTACACATAGTAATTTTAAAATATTCTGTAAAATTATCCCATAAATATGTATGCAGTATTCTTCAATGCTGTTCTTAACTGCTCTGCTCAACAAGCGCAAAACGTTTTGACACATTCACAAATTCATTTTTTAATGGAAAGGTATAAAATTGGAAAGCCTGGCTATGAAAGCGATTTGGAATTGCACTCTGTTTTCCATTTTTTGATCAATCAATTACCTATTGAGTTATAGGCGATTTTGATCACGTGACAAACACTTTTTTCGCCCGCTCTTGAGTGCTCTTTCTTCCTTCGCGCGGAAATTCGGTTCAAAACGCCCACTTTGACGCTATTTTCTGAAAGAGCTATATTGCGTTTGCAAAAAAAAAAAAAAAAATGAAAAAAAAAAACATTTCAATTACATAGTTTTCGAAGAACAACACCAGCTAGTTTCATGCATTTTCGAACAAAAATAAATTAAAACTTATTTCAGAAAGTTGTCCTTTTGGATTTGAGAAAAAGAACCTTAATTGTATGTTTAGAAAAATCTTATTTTTTTTGTAGAAATTGAGTCAGGCCTCATTTAATTGATTTTTCCACGGGCCGGGCCTGTTTTCACTGATTTTTGTACAGGCCGGGCCGTGAGCTGTGAAAATATAAACGGGCCGGGTTCGGGCCGAACTTTTAATTTTCTCATCGGGCCGGCCAAGGTTGTATTTATGCGGCCGGGCCGGACCCTGTCCATGAAATTCCGACCCGTGCAGACCTCTAGATTGTGGATCCGATAAGGAATCTCTTTCACGAGACATAGGATAGTACCGCCCGCTACTGAGTGTTCTAAGCCAAAATTGAGACAGTATTGATTTTCAGAAAAAGCATAAAAAGTTTAGTGCAGTTCTTAGGTGTAGAGATATAAAAATCTCGAAAATCCTAAAAAACACAGAACAGAAAAATAATCAACTGTAGGACGATATACACCAAAATGTCATCCATATTAACTGAATATGATGCAGTTTGATGAAATTCCGTGCTCTAGTTCTTGAGATATATCTCTCACGGCACACCTGCCAACTTCAGATTTTTTAAAAATCAGCACTACGAACCAGAAAAATTATTTTAAAAAGGCACCTTTAATAATTTCATTTAAATTTGATTTATAAATATGGTCATTTTGACATGGAAGAAAACAAACAAACAAACAAAATAAACGAGAATTTTACGTATATGTTACGGTAATCATAAAAACACAGCATAACAACGCTCCTTCTTGAGCGATGCACCCCAAATTTTATCAGCATTAATTTATTTGAAGATCTAAAATAATATGAAATTGGATTAAATTTTGTCCATTAGTTTTTGGATATAGTTATCGAGGGAATCATGAAAAACCCAGCATAGCAGCACCACCTATTGAGCGATATACACTAAAAGTTAATCGGCAAGTATTTCTGTTCAGGCCTATATGCAGTTCAATGAAATTCTGTATATTGAATCTTACAATATAGCTATCATGGAATAAAATAATTAAGCATAGCAGTGCCACCTGTTGGGCGATATAAACCCAAAGCTAAGTTATAACTAGGTCTATCTTAATCTGAAGTTTGATTACAATTAAACTCCACGCATTAGTTCTTGAGATAGAAGGGCCAGAAAAATTATGTCTCACATAGACTAACAGACATACACACATTTCCCAAAAATTGTTAAATCGCATTCAAGACATTCCGAAACGTGTAAATCAAGCAAAAAACGAAAGTCAAAAATTTTCTCGATTCCAATAATTTCTTCTTATTTATTAGAAGAATGTTAAAACAAATTAGTCTAGTATCAGTCTTTTCAATCAGTCTTTCTTAGTATATATCTAGAAAAGAACATATTTTATAATAATCTTATATGTACAATGACACCGAATAAAATTGTTTAAAAGTGTTTAAATGTATTTTTTTCTTTTTATATAATGCGCGTGTGCTTAATAAGAGCTCCCACTACGTCAGATTTTTTAGACCTTCCACTAATAAAATATTTGGGGCACAACTTTTCTATTATGATGCATTTTAGAAATAATGCATACGAAATTTAAAATATGTATTACTGAATGCAAAAATATAAATGAAAAAATTAGATAATTTTTAACACAAGTTGAATTATTATTATTAGCAAAAGTACGAATTCTTCGTATAAAGTAGTTTTAAAATTAAAACACTCAGGTAAAATATCAAACCACATATAAGCGTAAAGAAATAAGAAATCATTTGCACGTACTACGAAAGTCTTGAATCTTTTAATATAGAGCAGAAAAAATATGAAAGCTCTTACATTCGTAAATAGAAAGCACTTATAAAATGTTTATAAAAAGTAGGAATAATTCGAATGCAAAATTTGCAAAGTCATATAAACTTCATTTTTTCATAGTCAAATATTTCCTTTGAAAGCTCATTGTAGCAATTTTCTTGCGGTTACTGTCTAACAAAATTTATATTAATGAATGAAACATGCGAATTTTTAAGAAATCCTTTTTCGATATTTTTAAATAAAACTACTAGACTAGAAAAAAAAAGTCCTTCCGGCCAGTGCCGGGAGGAAGAGGTAGCTTTCATAATCTTTATTTAAAAAAAGCCAACTTATATCATGCAAACACACGAAGCTCAATTTAGTGGAAACCGAATATAGGAGATTCAATACTAATTTTTATCAATATAATGAATGAGAATTTCGCGAAATTAGTCAGCTTTATCCAAGCTGCTTTTCTTTAAAGTAACTTATATTTGGCTGCCAAATTCGGCAATTTCTTAAAGTGCCTGTCATTTTAAGACAACATGGTGGATGAGGCTAAGCAGTGAACTTGGTCGAGACCTTAGTAATTGCTGTACACATGCTCACTCACATCGGAATCGGTTAATATATAGGAGTGCTGTCGTATGCAAAAAATCAGATTTTTCAAAATGTCACCCACAATAGAAATTGAAACTGCTATATCTGAGCCATTTTTTAAGGTAAAGACAAACAAAAAATGCTCCTGAATCCTTATATCAAGATCAAATACTTAAGAAAGAAACCTTTTTCAATTTCTAATTTTTTTGCACCTCACTTTAAATATATATATATTTTTTAATTTAATGGCCGCCATTTTGAAACAAGATGGCTGATGAATCTGGCCAGCGAACTTGGTCGAGGTGTTGATGTATACTATCCACATGCCTTCTTACATCGAAATAGGCGAATACGTGTGTTATCGCGTGACAAATACAAGATCGTTTCAAAATGTTAGCCATGCTAAAAATTCAAAGTGCTATAAATCAACCATTTTTTAAGATATCAACAAAAGAACAAATTTTCAGAAACAAAAACTGCTCCGGAATCTTTGTATCAAGGCCAAACACATAAAAAAAATCTTTTTCATTTTCCAATTTTTTAATACCTCATTTTGAATTTTAAATTTAATTTTTTTTTAATGGCAACCCTTTTGAAACAAGATGGCGAATGAAGCTGGCCAACGAACTCGGTCGAGACATTGGTATGTACTATGTACAGACCAAGTTACATCCAAATAGATTCATAAATACGCCTATTATCGCGTGACAAAAATCAGGTCGTTTTAAAATGTCAGCCACAAGAGAAATTCAAAATGCTATTACTCAGCCATTTTTTTTTAGATATAGACGAAAGAAAAACTGTTACGGAATCTTTGTATTAAGGTCAAACACATACAAAAAAAATCTTTTTCATTTTCCAATTTTTTGGTATCTCATTTAAATTTTTTTATTTCTTAATTTTTTTAAATGGCCGCCATTTTGAAACAAGATGGCGGATGAAGCTGGCCAACGAACTCGGTCGAGATATTTGTATGTACTACGTGCACACCAAGGTACATCCAAGTCGGTTCATAAACACGCCTGTTATTACGTGAGAAAAATCAGGACGTTTCAAAATGTCAGCCACGCTAGAAATTCAAAATGCTATAACTCAGCCATTTCTTAAGATATAGACGAAACAAAAACTGCTCCCGAATCTTTTTATCAAGGTCAAACACATAAGAAGAAAATATTTTTTTAATTTTCAATTTTTGGTACCACATTTCAAATTTAAATTTTTCTTAAAAATTTAAATGGCCGCCATTTTTAAACAAGATGGCGGGTGAAGCTGGCCAACGAACCCGGTTGAGACATTGGTATGTACTATGTATAAACGAAGTTACATCCAAATCGGTTCATAAATACGCCTTTTTTCGCGTGACAAAATTCAGGACGTTTCAAAATGTCAGCCACGCTAGAAATTCAAAATGCTATAACTCAGCCATTTTTTAAGATATAGACGAAACAAAAAGGGTCTATGTCATTTAACAGACAACCAAATAGCCGACAAGACATTTAGCAGACAGCAATTAGACGACAGGACATTTAGCCGACAAGTACATTTAGTCGACACGTACATTTAGTCGACAGGACAATTAGCCGACAGCGACAGTTAGCCGACAAGACAGATAGCCGACAGAGACAATTAGCCGACAGGACAATTAGCCGATAGGACAGTTAGTCGACATGGACAATTAGCCGACAGGACGTTTAGCATACAGGATGATTAGCCGACAAGACAATTAGCCGACAGGACATTTAGCCGACAAGACAATTAGCCGACAAGACATTTAGCCGACAGGACATTTAGCCGACAGGGCATTTAGTCGACAAGACAATTAGCCGACAGGACATTTAGCCGACAAGACAATTAGCCGACAGGTCAATTAGCCGACAGGACATTTAGCCGATAGGACAATTAGCCGACAGGATATTTAGCCGAGAGGACGATTAACCCAGTTAAGTTTTGGTTTGGATACTGTTAGGTTTCGGATAGGTTACAGTCAGAATACAGTTAGGTTATAATTAGTTTACGGTTACGTTAAACTTAGGTTACAGTTAGGTTACGGTTAGGTTACAGTTAGATTACGGTTACGTCACAATTCGATTAAATTTAGGTAACAATTAGGTTACGTTTAAGTTACAAATAGGTTAAGGTTAGGTTACGGATAGGTTACAATTAGGTTAAGGATAGGTTACAGTTAGATTACGTTTATGCTACGATTAGGTTACAGATAGGATACAGTTACGTTACAGTTTGGTTACAATTAAGATTACGGATAGGTTACAGTTAGATTACGGTTAGTTTACGGATAGGTTACAGTACGTTAAGAATAGGTACCAATTAGGTTACGGTTAGGTTACAGTACGTTACGGATAGGTTCCAATTAGGTTACGGTTAGGTTACAGTTAGATTACGGTTAGGTTACAGTTAGATTACGGTTACGTCACAGTTAGATTAAATTTAGGTAACAATTAGGTTACGTTTAAGTTACAAATAGGTTAAGGTTAGGTTACGGATAGGTTACAGTTAGATTAGGGTTAAGTTACGGATAGGTTACAGTTAGGTTACAGTTAGATTATGTTTATGCTACGATTAGGTTACAGATAGGATACAGTTACGTTACAGTTTGGTTACAATTAAGATTACGGATAGGTTACAGTTAGATTACGGTTAGTTTACGGATAGGTTACAGTACGTTACGAATAGGTACCAATTAGGTTACGGTTAGGTTACAGTACGTTACGGATAGGTTCCAATTAGGTTACGGTTAGGTTACAGTTAGATTACGGTTAGGTTACAGTTAGATTACGGTTACGTCACAGTTAGATTAAATTTAGGTAACAATTAGGTTACGTTTAAGTTACAAATAGGTTAAGGTTAGGTTACGGATAGGTTACAGTTAGATTAGGGTTAAGTTACGGATAGGTTACAGTTAGGTTACAGTTAGATTACGTTTATGCTACGATTAGGTTACAGATAGGATACAGTTACGTTACAGTTTGGTTACAATTAAGATTACGGATAGGTTACAGTTAGATTACAGTTAGGTTACGGATAGGTTACAGTACGTTACTTATAGGTTACAATTGGGTTACGGTTAGGTTACCGCCAGGTTACAGTTAGGTTACATTTAAGTTACAGTTAGGTTATAGTTACATCACAGTTAGGATACGGTTAGGTTATAATTAGTTTACGGTTAGCGTACCGTCATGATGCGATTATTTTACAGATATATTATGGTTAGGTTACAGTTATGTTACAGTTAGGTTAGGGTTAGGTTATAAGTAGGTTACGGTTACGTTACGGTTAGGTTATAATTAGGTTACGGTTAGGTTACAGTTATGTTCCATTTCCGTTACAGATAGATTACGGTTAGGTTACGGTTATGTTCCATTTCCGTTACAGATAGTTTACGGTTGGGTTATGGATAGGTTACAGGTAGGTTACAGTCACGTTACATTTAGCTTATAATTAGTTTACGTTACGGTTAAATTACCGATAGTTTATACTTATGTCACAGTTAGGTTACGGTTATGTTACAGTTGGGTTATGGTTAGGTGATAATTTGTTTATAGTTAGGTTGAAGGTATGTTACTGTTAGGTTACCGTTAGGTTACGGTTAGGTAACACGTTACAGCTAGGGTACAGTTAGGTAATGTTTATGGTACAGTTAGATTAAGGTTAGGTAACACGTTACAGCTAGGGTACAGTTAGGTAATGTTTATGGTACAGTTAGATTAAGGTTAGGTAACACGTTACAGCTAGGGTACAGTTAGGTAATGTTTATGGTACAGTTACATTAAGGTTACGTTACAATTAGATTACTGCGCCCAGGTCTTAAATTCTAACAAAAATGTACCGGAGCCCTAATCAGCGCTACCGGTACAACAACTGTACCGTTCCACCCCTCCCCCCCTGCCCCTGTAATCTGCATATTTATATTTGGTACATTAACTGCAAAATTTAAAGCATTTTTTTTTCTTTAGCAAAATAAAAATTTTAAATATATCTATCTGCATGTACTTAGCTGTCAACTATTCCACTTTTTAGTTATCCCTTCTTCTGAATAGTAAAAATCCGCGCCTATTTTTTATGTTAATTAATTGCAGAATTCTGCGATTAAATAAGGTAACGATTATGATTAGGAAATTTTTTTAACACAGAAAAGAGATAGTCGCAGCTATGCATTTTTAAGAAAAAATGAATGAAATTTACAGAAATGAATATTTATATGCTGAAGAATGGAACAATGTTTTACAATTTCCTGAAAAATGTGCATATCTTAAACTATAATCATTTCCTTCCGCATAACAATCTTTTGCGGTGAGTCCCTGAAAATCAGATAAAATTAAAAATTTGACAACGTTATCGGAAAGAATCTATGCTTTTATAGAAAAAGGGGAACCACTGCTCGATTGCTTTCTATCAGAATAACAATACATGGTAATTATATCTATTTACAAAGGAAAGTGACTTCGTATAGGTGCAGAGAGCCTTAGCATGGGTACCGTTCATGATACAAAATAAATAGAAAAATCACTAACGTGATTTGTATAATCGTGCGCAATAAAAAACAAAAAACCTCGAACAAACAAACATCAAGCTGATGCTTGTTGGATAAAACAGAAAATATTCTTTTCAGGTTAGATATCGAAATAATAAAAAGAAAACCCAGCCAATAAAAAATTATCCTACTGTCACAAAAGAAAATCGAACTGAAAGCAAATTTATTGTTCAGTCTCTTGAGTGGTGCTGTATCAACACGTCGCCGATATAAATTTGAAATAGTAAAACACGATTTCTGTTTCCCCTTCATTCTGATCATAATAGCATTAAAATGATTTGAAGTGGAATATAATACGTAATTTTAAAAGAGGATTTTTTTTTTCAATAAATGAATAAATAAAATTTTAAATGTAATACAGATTGAGCTCGAGTCAGTCTAAGCCTAAAAACTGATATAAAAATTGAGACCGTTTTATCTCCATCTCCTACGTGTGTGACACATTACGTCACATATAAGTGTTTTGTTAAAAAGAATGCAAAAGCTTGGAGATGGGAAGGAAAGGAAAAGGTAATTTAAGCTTCGGTTTTTCGGAAGCGCTATTGCACTGGGCTCCGGAACCCTGTATTTATGCAGTGTAATTTTATATTACACTAGCTGACCCACCCGGCGTTGTCCAGGCCCATCATAATAACCTTAAATAAAACTCAAGTTTGTATGATTTTATATCCTTTGAAAATCTTTTAAATGAACCTAGTTTCGGAAGTCCCATTACCTTCCACAGCCTCTCGCGTGTTCCCAACAAATCTCTTTCCGAACGAACCTGTGAAATGGGTCCCCGCTACCTAAAGCAGTATGTACCGGAAGTGCTCCGCACGTGCCGCAGAGAATCGAAAACCAAGTCGAGTGAGCCAAACTTCGTTGTAATCAAGCCCATAGAACCCGAAAAACGAATGCATCATTAATGTTCGAAAATGTTGGTAACTGAAGTCTAAGATAAACTTTCATAATACAGAAAGTAGCTGAATTGTAATCTAACTTAAATGAACCAATTCCCGTTGAAATCGGTCCCCTAGAACCCGAGGAAAGAATACACCCCTAAGCGGTGGAAGGTTGCCCCCCCCCCCCTCTGTAAATTTCACGGACTACTTTTATAATTAACGCAATATTATTTAATAAACGGATGAAATCCCGGGTGGCAAACAACGTCGCTACGCTGCTGCACCTATCGAAAATTTTCATATGAATTCGACATTTGTTTTATTCGATGTTAGCATAAATTAGAGGCCCGATGTAATTATGAGCGCGCTAGAGTGCGAAGCCAGCTAGTTTAATAAAATGTTATTATTATTACGCTTATATGTTAAAGCCTCGATAACTCGACATCCTCATAAATAAGTGTATTTAGTTAATATTATTATTTATACCTTTGCTCTAAAAACTGGATAACTTGAAGATTCATTAATCCGTTTTATTTTCTATCGAATACAAGTTATACGGTTAAACCTTGATCAATCCTCAAGCTTATAAATCTATGTTTTTATTTAAACAATTATCATTGGTCATTGTGGTTAAAACCTTGATAACTCTGTATCCTCATAAAGCAGTGCTTCTATGCAATAGAATATAATTAATTTTCTTTACATCCGCAATAAAATTAAAATAACAAGTTATCAGCAAACGATCTCTCTAAACGCAAAAACCTAGTTACTTCGCCATCTCTTTAAATTTATATTTTAATCAGTTTGATATAAATTTTGTATGATTTCCAAAAAACCTCGAAAAGTCGTCATCCTTAATCATCAGTGATTTTATTAAGTCGAATGTCATTAATGAAATATATATATCCAATCTTGACAACTTGACATTCTCACAAATTCGTCTTTTTGCGCATCGAATTCATTTAATTTATATATTAAAAGATCAGTGATTCGCCAGCCTTAATAAACCTTTGTTTTTGCTGAAAGAAGTAGTATTTATTTGTTACTGATATGGGGGCACTATAATAGCGATAGCTCATCAATTTCATAAATCAGTGCTTTTACTCAATCATCATTAATATTTTATACATATGCATTAAAACCTCAATAACTCGTCAGCTACTAAAAGTGTGTTTGTATTTAACTGTAGAATAAGTTTTCAGCGAGATCGGATTTAACGACAACCCAGTTTTTAGCGACGAAAATTGAATAAAACGTATACCAATAAAAGAAAGTTTCGCTCTGTCTGTGTGTATGTGAGTGTTTAAGTGTCTGTGTGTCTGAGTTTGATGACTAGCAAAATCTACCGCACGTAGAATTCTGAACATTTAGGTGAGAACAATCCAAGACATGTCCTGATGCACCTGACAATCAGATTTTTCTTTTTTAGGGTTCCGTACTTAAAAAGTAAAAACGGAAACCATTATAAGATCACTCTTGTGTCTGTCTGTCTGTCACAGCCATTTTACTCGTAAACTATGGAACGTGGAAAGTTCAAATTCGGGGAAATAATAAAGACCATTGACCCACATATTTTCATATTAATAAACATTCATAAATATATTTAGTAAAAAAGTAGAGGGGCTAATTATGCTACTTGAAAAAAAAAATCTTTTCATTGTATTCATGTGGGGTATCCTGTGAAAGCTTTTGTAGCGCTGAACTCAAAAATACATTCCTTTTAATTTTAGGTATTATATTTTCAAAGATATTGTTGAAAATGTAGCGCAAAAATATGTCCCCCCCTCCCCATCTAATTCCGAATCTACTGAAACTAAAATTATGAAAAAATTAGAGGTAGTAGACATTATATTAGATGTAAATTTCCAACTGGGCGAAAAATGTCCGGACCAGGATTCGAACCCGGGACCTCCCTGGCTGAAGCCGCCAGTGCTCCGCCATCTGAGCTATCCCGGACGATTCTGGTCGAACTTTTTCACCCAGCTAACCTTGATGATTACAGCATCTGGTCTGAAACCTGGTTCAGCTCAACAGAATAAATCACAGGTAATGGAACTCCAGAAATCGCTGGATACGAAATTACACCAGTTACCTGTGATTTATTCTGTTGAGCTGAACCAGGTTTCAGACCAGATGCTGTAATCATCAAGGTTAGCTGGGTGAAAAAGTTCGACCAGAATCGTCCGGGATAGCTCAGATGGCAGAGCACTGGCGGCTTCAGCCAGGGAGGTCCCGGGTTCGAATCCTGGTCCGGACATTTTTCGCCCAGTTGGAAATTTACATCTAATATGATCTGTTTTCCAATTACAATAATTGTGTTAATATTACTCTGGTGTAGTAGGCATTAATATAAACCTTGCCGGAAAATTATAGCGATTACCCTAGGTCACATAGTTTTTGAGTAATTGGCGTTTTTCTGTTATACACAAATTTCGATTTACGGGCATTCAGAAAAATTGTTGAGCATCGCTGAATATACCTATCGTTGCAGAAGAATAAAAGCATTGTTTATAATGATTTTCGAAAAAAATCATCGGTAATTAGCCGAGATATTAACCCTTAAAGGTACGGTCAGTTTAGACATACACAAGGACAGGGCGGCGTACTCTATGCCTAGTTAACAACTTTTAATGATATATATGTGTAATGTAATGTCCAGTAACAGTATAAAAGCAATAAACGTCAAATTGTTAAAACCATACTATTCCTATTTTGAAACGATCTTGTATTTGTCACGCGATAACACACGTATTCGCCTATTTCGATGTAAGAAGGCATGTGGATAGTATACATCAATATCTCGACCAAGTTCGCTGGCCAGCTTCATCAACCATCTTGTTTCAAAATGGTGGCCATTAAATTAAAAAAATATATATTTAAAGTGAAGTGCAAAAAAAATTAGAAATAGAAAAAGGTTTCTTTCTTAAGTATTTGACCTTGATATAAGGATTCAGGAGAATGTTTTGTTTTTTCTTTACTTTCAAAAATGTCTCAGATATAGCAATTTCAATACCTAATGTGGGTGACATTTTGAAAAATCTGATTTTTTGCCTGCGACAGCACTCGTATATATCAATCGATTCCGATGTGAGTGAGCATGTGCACAGCAATTACTAAGGTCTCGACCAAGTTCACTGGTTAGCCTCATCCACCATGTTCTCTTAAAATGGCAGGCAATTTAAGAAATCGCCGAATTTGGCAGCCAAATATAAGTTGCTTTAAATAAAAGCAGCTCGGATAAAGCTGACTAATTTCGCGAAATTCTCATTCATAATGATTTACTATTGATAAAAATTAGTATTGAATCTCCTATATTCGGTTTCCACTAAATTGAGCTTCGTGTGTTTGAATAACATAAGTTGGCTTTTTTAAAATAAGGAATATGAAAGCTACCTCTTCCTCCCGGCACTGGCCGGAAGGACTTTTTTATTTGGGCCCTAGGACAATCAGCTATCCAGTCCTAGGACAGCATTTGCCCAATTTTTGGCGCATTTCTTTAAATTATTATTCTAAGAAATACTAATTCACAACTCTATGGTTAATTTTGAATAATTGAAGATCTAACACCTTTTAACATATTTTCATGTTAGGACCCTGCTCTTAACTATCAGTTGGACTTTTTTGGGCCCTTTATTGTAGCTCTCTTAAAAATGACACGATTCATTAGCTTTTTTTTCTAACAGCTTCTTAAGTCTTCTACCAACTCCGTGAACGACAAAAAAATTTCTCACTTCAGCTACCACCAATTTTGAATATTAATCTCCTTCTTGGGGCCTTTGTTGCAGCTTCTTTAAAAACGATCTTACTCTATTACAATTTTCTACTTCATAGTTCTTGCGTCCTACAGCTACTTTAAAACTATTAAAATTTTTTCCTTTACCCAACTACATTCCAGTTAATATCCTGCCCCCTGGGCCCGGTCCTTCTTTATACCCAAGCTACCACCTTTTTTGAATATTAATCTCCTTTTTCGGCAACAACTTACGTTTACTCACTACATCCGTAAATTAAAAATAAAAATCGCGTTACGTTAACCCTTAAATGCGCGATTTTTTATTTTGCTTCGAAAAAATTATATATGATTCTCTGAAATGTTTATTACACAGGAAAAATAATGAAAAAAAAAAAAAAATCAGAGATACATTTTTCATAATACGGCAATCTTTTCTTCTGTTGCGCATCTGCAATAGAAATAATAACTACTGTTGTGTGGCTGTTTTACGCTAAAATTTTGCAAATCAGTAAATATCCGTTTATTAAATAATATCGTGTTAATTTTAAAAGTAGACCGTGAAATTTATAGAGGAGGAGGGAGGCAACTTCCACCGCGTAAGGATAAATTGTTTCGTCGGGTTATAAGGACCCAATTTCAACGGGAATTGGTTTATTTAACTTAGATTACAATTCAGTTACTTTCTGTGAAAATACTACTTTCTGTGATTATGAAAGTTTATCTTAGACTTCAGTTAACGACATTTTCGAACATTAATGATGCATTCGTTTTTCCGGTTCTATGGCTTGATTACTACGAAGTTTGGCTCACTAGACTTGGTTTTCGATTGTCTACGATACGTGCGGAGCACTTCCGGCATATGCTGCGTTAGGTAGCGGGGACCCAGATTACAGGTTCGTTCGGAAAGACGTTTGTTGGAAACACACGAGACGCTGTGGAATGCAATGAAACAACCGAAACTAGGTTCATTTAAAAGATTTTCAAAGGATATAAAATCATACAAACTTGAGTTTTATTTAAGGTTATTATGATGGGCCAGGGCAACGCCGGGTGGGTCAGCTAGTGTGATATAAAATTGCATTGTATAAAATTTGGTTGCATCGTAGGGAACTAGAAAAAGCAAGCAAAAAATTCATACCGCACAGTTTGTTTTTTATTTTTAATTCGATATAGATTTCGTTATTCATATGTCTAACTGTTTTATACGTTTAATATATGTTGAAACATCACAAAGAGATTATTATTTCTTAAAAAACCTTGTTTATGTGACTTACATTTTTCTACACAAACAAATTGCAGTAGTAATCCTTATCTCAGTTCATAAAATATTTTTTTTTTTAATGGCAATGGCCCATATCCGTTTATTTTTCAAAAAAATCATGAAAATTCAAGAAACTGTCGTATCGGAACATTATTTGTACTATAAAATTTATCAAATAATGATAGTTTTGTGCAAAATGAAAAAAAAAATAGTTAAAATTCTCACCGATAAGCGAAGTTTTAGGAGCCTCATTATAAAACTGTATGACAAACAGGCAGATTATGGATTCTTAAAATAGTCTGACACTAAAAAATTGAATTTGATTGTTTAGTATCTGAATGAAAATAGCTGTACATATTATGCTTGTAAGAAATAAAAATGGTTCTATATGAATGCGTTAGAAAATAGCCAATTTGGATTTGAGAAAATCATTAAAAAAAAAAAAAAAGAAAAGAAAGAGAAAAAAGTCACTCCCGGCTCGGCCTGCAGGCACAGGTAGATTTCGAAGTTAAGTACTAATTTCACCAAAAAGGCTAAATCAAGATTAGAGATAAACAGTTTGACAATTTTTTCTGGTCGCTTTTGACGAATTTTTAATTTTATTTTTCTGAACTGGTTTTATCAGAATCATGTTAAGGCTGTGTTCTCAACTACACTGTTCAACAAGGTTGATATTTTCTGACACAATGACATACAGATTTTTTAACGTAATTGTATAAAATTGGCAGACCTACTACAAGGGATTTTTCTCCCTTCGTTCAGTGTTTTTTCCCTTTTGTTGGGAAATTTGGTTCAAACTGTGACAGTATTTTCTGAAACATCTATTGTGTTTACAAAAAAAATGGAAACGTCTTTCAATTACATAGTTTTCGTATAACAACACCTTCCAATTTCATGCGTTTCCGAACAAAAAGGAATTCAAACTTATGTCATAAAGTTGCCCCTATGGATTTGAGAACAGCCTTAGTACGATATTTTTTTCCTTTTTTGTGTAAGAGTTGGTTTTATCAAAATTTTGCCAATATAAAAGTTGTAGATAACATCAAGAAGATTTATAATAAATTTAAGCGGATTTGATAAATTGTGAATTGACGAAGTTATGATTTTTTTCTTTTTAACCCTCTCCCTTTTTTCTGTAAGAGTTGGTACTATCAAAAACTTGTCAATATAAAAGTTGTAGGTAAGATTAAGAAGATTTATAATAAATTTAAGTGGATTTTATATCCTGTGAATTGACGAAGTTATGAATTTTTTTCTTCTTAAAACTCTATTTTTATTGCCCCTTGAGCCCATTTTTAATGATATCAAAAACCTGTTATACATAATTTTTTTTACCTCTTCCTAGAAGTAATAATAACTTTAAACTGATTTGATGTGCATTATAATTAAGAAGTTTTTTTTTCTGTTTTCACAAAATCCTTCCCTATTTCCATCCCCTTGGTCGATTTTGCCCATTAACGAACTTTACCGAGATTTTCTGCCCCTTGATTGTATGGTATGGCCTTGATCAGTTTGGAAGAGGTTTGTGCAGAATTATGGAAGTTATCGTGTCCATAAAAAAGTGATATATATGGATAGATAGTTAGATAAAGTTTTGAACTGGGGATGGTTTGGTGTTCTATGGTTTCATGATCGGCGTAGATCTGCAAAAATGTTGGAAAAATGTAATATGTAGTATTTCTTATTACGAAATCTACCTAAAAATGTATTACCCTGATTTTATTCCTCTAAATATCTACAATATTCTGCTTAATACTGAATATCGTCCGAAATTCGTTAGATCCCTAGCTGAGGCTGGATACATTCTAAGACTACAAATGCAAACTTTATTAACAAGAATGAAAAAAATAATATTAAATAAGAACCAATTTTATTAATATAAAGGAGGACCTAGCTTCAAATTTAAAGAAAAATTCTATATGCTTACCATATATATCTAATTCGATAAATGCTTTTCTTAAATTTTGAATATCAAATTAAATTAGAATTATTTGAAAAAAATATTTTTAATTTTCTCAACATATATTTTTTAACTTTAGAGTATTATTGATTACAAAGAAACCGTTATTGAAAAATTAAGTTAATACAAACAGAGGAATGAGGATGAAACGTAAAAAGTTCTCAATAAACTTGAAAATTGGTGAAACATTTAAAATTATGTAACACGTTTAAAACAAAATGTTATTAGCCTCCGGTACGGTATGCTATTTCTTTCTCCCAGATTATTTTGTGTCCAAAAAATAACGTTACCTTACAGAGGCTAGCCGTAAAACAAAGCATTACGATTAAATACTGTTTAGAAATTTTTTTAACTTCTAAGCATCGCACATTTTCAATTTTTATACGTCGTATTGGAGAAAAAAAAGTTCTTTGAAATGCATTTTGTAAGAAAACTGTATCTCCATTTATTTTTGGAGTATTAATTTTTTTGTAGTTTTTAGAGCCATTTGCTTAATATTGGCAACGGAAGAACTCGATTTCTGTAGAAAGTAAAGGAAGAATAGTTTTAAAATAGCAATTATATATTTTTGTTGCCATTTTCTCGCAACAACCGAAAGAAAATGTAATTAAAATACGTGCTATTTTGAAAAAAAAATATATAAACGAATGATTTCTGTTAAAACAATGGAGCTATTATATACTATATTTAATTGTAAGTATCTATGAATCATTAGATCGCCTTTTTTTTCCCTTGAAAGATGGAATATTTTTTTGCATTTGTGCATTATTTCGCGATAGTGATGTGCTATGCATGCTTTACTGCAGATGTTTAAGAGTAAATCGTAAATGTGGAATTCTTAAGCGGATGCGAATGACGTCATTTTACATAAAATAAAACGTGTGCTTTAAGTCTTAAAATTGAAATATGTTTTGTACTGCAGTAGAGTCCCGCTTAACTGAGTTATTTTCTTCTGGCGGACTGGTGGCTTCTATTATTATGAAACAGCCATTATAAATGAAGTGTTAGGGGAAGATAGAAAAGCAGTCGTCAAAAAAAAAAAAAAAAAAAAAAAAAAAAAAATATATATATATATATATATATATATATATATAGCCATTTTTCCCTCATTCCGACCAGAAAATCAGAGTTCAAACTTTTACGGCTGCTCTTTCATCTTCACCTAACACTTCATTTATAATGGCTGTTTCATAATAATAGAAGCCCTCAGCCCATCAGAAGAAAATGAAGTAATGGAAATGCCGGGGACGGCACTAAATTCTGAAAAAACAGAATTCCTGTTCTCTAGTTTAATATTATTGTATTAAATTTTCAGTTCATTTGTAAACGTAGGTGTATATGATCCAACAATGGCATTCATTATACAAATAATAGCTTCTCCAAAATAATTTTTTACATTCCGTGTTTAAATGTTTAAATTTCTTAATTAAATCAGAAAGAGAAACAGTCCTAATATTTTTTTTTTTAATCATTAACAGTGTTGAATTTATGGGGTGACCCGGGGGAGACATTCTCCCCAGAGAATAAATGTCCCCATGGAAGATTTGAGATTTTGTGTTTTCAATGGTCAAAAAGTGCAAATTCCAACCCCACCCCCATCCCGGAGATCACAGAAATCCCTCACGAAAAAAATGTTTCTAAATTCAACTTGATCAATAAGAGAAAATTAGGAATAATCCAGTTCAATGCCATAATATGCTTTATTTGTATAAAACAGATTTATTAGCACGGCTAAATTGGTGTCAAATAATAGCTCTTTTTCGTTAGTAACCGAAGAAAATGAAATGAATAAAGAAATGTCCAAACATGATGATTGATTTCTCCTTTCAACTGTTGCATCATGCTTCCGCCATATACGCCAATGTTGGCGCAACACTGTCTGGAATAAATAATGTTAGGGTGGAATAAAAATAAACAGCTCTTAAATTTACGATTATCTAGTCAAAAATAAATAAAAAAATAAATAAATTACTGATAAAAGGATTTTATTTTAATGTATTTATGCATAAAAATGTCTCCATGAATATTTTAGAAAGTTTTGGAAACAGGGCCGCCATTTGAGGGGGGCTGAGGGGGCAATACCCCCCCCCCCCCCCAAGGAATTTGATTTTTCGGAAAATTTTCATCAATTTTCAGACAAACAACAATTAAAAAATTGCTCAAACGCTATGATAATTTATCAGATTTGATTACAATAAAAACATATGTATTAAATAAATGATTTATGCATAGAAATTAATAATTATCCAAAACATTTCCTATTCGAACTTTCTTAAGGTGAGATGTATATCGTATTTTGGCTAATTTTAAAAATACATGAGAGAAATTTTCTTTTATCAAATGCTTCTCAGCTATGTACAACTTGCCCCTGATGGCTAGAAATTCAGGTGTAGAGTTTTTTAAGATAGTTTTTTTTAGTGGTGGAGGAGGGGCGAGTATAATTCAAGTTCTTAATTATCCGACTTTTTTACTGTTTTCGATTATTAGTGTCACATTATATTTACTGCAATCATTGCAATGTTATCAAATTATTTAATTATTTGCTTTATTAAACTATATTATATATGGTACACTCTAAATAATTTTCAACGCCTAGGAATGGAGTCTGCGAGCACCCAACAAAACAATTTCTTCAACACAAAACCGACAGACTTCCACCAAACCCCAAAGTAAAAGAAATTTGCTCCAATTTTAACACGTTTATAATAAAGTGTTGTATAATTTTATCCCTTAAGTACAGAAATGAGCACATGGGTATTACTATGAGCCACCATTAATAGTCAAATCTGTAGTTTTTCATTTGAAAAATATTCAGGACTTCCTTGTTAAAAACCAGATCACACCGACTCCGACCGAAAGATGTAAAGCACAATCCGAAAAACCTAAAGTGTACAGTCGTGGGAAAAAAAAATTAAACACCCCTACTAACTCTGAAAAAATTATCGTAGAATAAAGTTACTGGTACCAAACGATTGGTAATAAAGTCTACTTTTAAATGATGTATATAAAATTTGCTTAGGGGGCCATCTGAATCTTAAAACGAACCATAACTTTGTTTTTTTCAATAGCAGTACACAATTCTGACAGCATAAATGAACTCTACACCCTTCAATTAGCCTAAAAACAAACTTTTATGATATTCGTACCACAAGTGTCCGATAAATTAAGGAGTGGATTTGCCCCTTTTCCCCCCTTTATTCTTAACTAATGAACCTCCAAATCTAATCAATGCAGCTCCTTAACATAATACACCGATATAGCAAATTTGGAGTAAATCGAATAACTCTGCATGGAAAACCCATTTATCTAAATAAAGGGGTGGGGGGAGGGACTAGCTCCCCTATCCCCCTTTATTCTTAACTAATCAACCTCCAAATCTAATCAAGGCAGTTCCTTAACATAGTAAACCGGTATACCAAATTTGGAGCAAATCGAATAATTCTGCATGAAAAACCCATTTATCTAAATTAATGGGGGTAGCCCCCTTTCCCCCCTTTATTCTTAACTAATGAACCTCCAAATCTATTCAAGGCAGCTCCTTAACATGATAAACCGGTATAGCAAATTTGGAGCAAATCGAATAAGACTGCATGAAAAACCCATTTATATAAATTAAGGGGGGGGGTGTTAGCTCCCTTATCCCCCCTTTATTCTTAACTAATGAACCTCCAAATCTAATCAGGGAAGCTCCTTAACATAATAAACCGATATACCGAATTTGGAGCAAATCGAATAATTTTGAATGAAAAAACATTTATCTAAATTAAGGGGAGTAGCCCTCTTTCCCCCCTTTATACTTAACTAATGAGCTTCCAAATCTAATCAGGGAAGCTCCTTAACATAATAAACCGGTATATCAGATTTAGAGCAAATCGAATAATTCTGCATGAAAAACCCATTTATCTAAATTAAGGGGAGGGACTAGCCCCCTTTTCCCCCTTTATCTTTAACCAATGAGCCCCCAAAACTAATCAGGAAAGAGCCTTTCCAGAAAGAACCTAGACAAAAAAATTGAAGCAAATCGGATGTTTTTATCAAGAGTTACCTCGTTACGTGAATATGTCCGTACATACTTACATACATACAGAACGGCGGGCACATCAGCTCTCTGACTTTGATAGCCTGTGAGCTAAAAAGTTGAATTATGATGGTGACGAGTTATTGCGGTTGACATTGTTGGTATATCACCGACCCATATCAATGTGTCTTCTAAATTCTTTCGGCAAAATGTATGTTTTGGATAAATATCATGTCGGCTATTTGACCTGTCGGCTAATTTTCACGTCTCCTAATTGTCCTGTCGGGTAATTGTCAGGTCGGCTATTTGACCTGTCGTCTAAATGTCCTGTCGGTTATTTGATCTGTCGGTTAATTGTCCTGTCGGCTATTTGACCTGTCGGCTAATTGTCATGTCGACTAAATGTCTTGTCGGCTAAATATCATGTCGGCTAATTGTCCTGTCGCTAAATGTCTTCTCGGCTAAACTTCCTGTCGGCTATTTGACCTGTCGGCTAAATGTCCTGTCGGGTAAATGTACGTTTCGGCTAAATGTACTTGTCGGCTAAACGTCCTGTCGGCTAATTGGTGTCTGCTAAATGTCTTGTCGGCTATTTGGTTTTCGGCTAAATGACATAGACCCCCGTAACCTAACTGTAACTTATCCATAATCTAACCGTAACCTATCTGTAACGGAAATGGAACATAACCGTAACCTAACCGTAACCTAATTGTAACCTAACCGTAACGTAACCGTAACCTACTTATAACCTAACCATAACCTAACTATAACATAACTGTAACCTAACAGTAATCTATCTGTAAAATAAACGTAACATGACGGTACGCTAACCGTAACCTAATTATTAACTAACCGTATCCTAACTGTGATGTAACTATAACCTAACTGTAACCTAAATGTAACCTAACCGTAAGTTAACAGTAGCCTGGCGGTAACCTAACCGTAACCTAATTGTAATCTATCCGTAACCTACTGTAACCTATCCGGAACCTAACCGTAATCTAACTGTAACCTATCCGTAATCCTATTTGTAACCAAACTGTAACGTAACTGTATCCTATCCGTAACCTAATCGTAGCAGAAACGTAATCTAACTGTAACCTATCCATAACTTAACCGTAATCTAACTTTATCCTAACCGTAACGTAACCGTAACCTACTTATAACCTAACCATAACCTAACTGTAACATAACTGTATCCTATCCGTAACTTAATCGTAGCAGAAACGTAATCTAACTGTAACCTATCCGTAACTTAACCGTAATCTAACTGTAACCTATCCGTAACTTAACCGTAATCTAACTGTAACCTATCCGTAACTTAACCGTAATCTAACTGTAACCTATCCGTAACTTAACCGTAATCTAACTGTAACCTATCCGTAACTTAACCGTAATCTAACTGTAACTTAAACGTAACCTAATTGCTACCTGAAAGTAACATAACTGTGACGTAACCGTAATCTAACTGTAACCTAACCGTAACGTAACTGTAACCTAAGTTTAACGTAACCGTAAACTAATTATAATCTATCCGTAACCTAAAAGTATCCTAACCATAACCTAACTAGGCTAATCGTCCTCTCAGCTAAATATCCTGTCGTTTAATTTTTCTTGTCGGCTAATCGTCCTGTCGGCTAAATGTCCTGTCGGCTGATTGTCCTGTCGGCTGATTGTCTTGTCGGCTAATTGTCCTGTCGGCTAAATGTCCTGTCGGCTAATTGTATTGTCGGCTAATTGTCTTGTCGACTTATTGTCCTTTCGGCTAAATGTCCTGTCGGCTAATTGTCACGTTCGGCCAATTGCCTGTCGTCCAATTGTCTGTCTGCTAAATGTCCGTTTCGGCAAATTGTCCTGTATGCTATACGTACGTTTCGGCTACTTGTCCTGTCGGCTAAATGTACTTGTCGGCTACATGTCCTGTCTGCTAAATGTACGTGTCGACTAAATGTACTTGTCGGCTAAACGTCCTGTCGTCTAAATGCTGTCTGCTAAATGTCTTGTCGGCTATTTGGTTTTCGGCTAATCGTCTGCGACCGAAACAAAAACTGCCCCGAAATCTTTGAATAAAGGTAAAATACATAAGAAAAAAACATTTTTCCATTTTCATTTTTTTGGTACCACATTTCAAATTTTAAATTTTTAAAAAAATTTTAAATGGCCGCCATTTTGAAACAAAATGGCGGATGAAGCTGGCCAACGAACTCGGTCGAGAGATTGGTATGTACTATGTACACACCGAATTACATCCAAATCGGTTCATAAATACGCCTTTTATCGCGTGACAAAATTCAGGACGTTTCAAAATGTCAGCCACGCTAGAAATTCAAAATGCTATAACTCAGCCATTTTTTAAGATATAGACGAAACAAAAACTGCTCCGGAATCTTTGTATAAAGGTCAAATACATAAGAAAAAAATATTTTTCCATTTTTACTTTTTTGGTACCACATTTCAAGTTTTAAATTTTTTTAAAATTTTTAAATGGCCGCCATTTCGAAACAAAACGGCGGATGAAGCTGGCCAACGAACTCGGTCGAGACATTGGTATGTACTATGTACACACCGAATTACATCGAAATCGGTTCATAATTACGGGAGTTACAGTGTGACATATGTCAGATATATATATATATATATATATGGATATATATATATATATATATATATATATATATATATATATATATATATATATATATATATATATATATATATATATATATATATATCAATTTTGAACGGACGGTGGTTTCGGGGTCTGGGGGTCATGATCGATGAAAATATACCAAAATTTTTTGAAATCGCTTTCCTCCGAACGGCTGCAATAGGTAGCTTTTTTGTAAAGAAAGCTACCTAAAATTGAGCTCCTTATATGTGTGGTCAATGGGCAACTGTCGGTAATAAAAGGCTGCACCTGCGCAACTCTGAAAGATCCTTCCGGTTTATCACAATTACATGTTTCTTTTAATTCTCACAGCAACATTAAGATATATTAGTTATTAGGTAGCTTTCTTTACAAAAAAGCTACCTATTGCAGCCGTTCGGAGGAAAGCGATTTCAAAAAATGTTGGTATATTTTCATCGATCATGACCCCCAGACCCCGAAACCACCCTCCGTTCAAAATTGATATATATATATATATATATATCTGACCTATGTCACACTGTAACTCCCGTAATTATGAACCGATTTCAATGTAATTCGGTGTGTACATAGTACATACCAATGTCTCGACCGAGTTCGTTGGCCAGCTTCATCCGCCATTTTGTTTCAAAATGGCGGCCATTTAAAATTTTTTAAAAATATTAAAACTTGAAATGTGGTACCAAAAAATTAAAAATGGAAAAATATTTTTTTCTTATGTATTTGACCTTTATACAAAGATTCCGGAGCAGTTTTTGTTTCGTCTATATCTTAAAAAATAGC
The DNA here is from genome assembly GCA_963932465.1 of Maratus speciosus. Taxonomy (NCBI): domain Eukaryota; kingdom Metazoa; phylum Arthropoda; class Arachnida; order Araneae; family Salticidae; genus Maratus; species Maratus speciosus. The sequence goes on along the minus strand of OZ010786.1, from coordinate 145,166,427 downwards.
TGAGTTATAGCATTTTGAATTTCTAGCGTGGCTGACATTTTGAAACGTCCTGAAATTTGTCACGCGATAAAAGGCGTATTTATGAACCGATTTGGATGTAATTCAGTGTGTACATAGTACATACCAATCTCTCAACCGAGTTCGTTGGCCAGCTTCATCCGCCGTTTTGTTTCAAAATGGCGGCCATTTAAAATTTAAAAAAAATTTTTAAACTTGAACTGTGGTACCAAAAAATTAAAAATGGAAAAATATTTTTTTCTTACGTATTTGACCTTTATACAAAGATTCCGGAGCAGTTTTCGTTTCGTCTATATCTTAAAAAATGGCTGAGTTATAGCATTTTGAATTTCTAGCGTGGCTGACATTTTGAAACGTCCTGAATTTTGTCACGCGATAAAAGGCGTATTTATGAACCGATTTCGATGTAATTCAGTGTGTACATAGTACATACCAATCTCTCGACCGAGTTCGTTGGCCAGCTTCATCCGCTATTTTGTTTCAAAATGGCGGCCATTTAAATTTTTTTTAAAAATTTAAAATTTAAAATGTGGTACCAAAAAATTGAAAATGGAAAAATATTTTTCTTATGTATTTGACCTTTATACAAAGATTTCGGAGCAGTTTTTGTTTCGTCTATATCTTAAAAAATAGCTGAGTTATAGCATTTTGAATTTCTAGCGTGGCTGACATTTTGAAACGTCCTGAAGTTTGTCACGCGATAAAAGGCGTATTTATGAACCGATTTGGATTTAACTTCGTTTATACATAGTACATACCAATGTCTCGACCGGGTTCGTTGGTCAGCTTCATCCGCCATCTTGTTTAAAAATGGTGGCCATTTAAAATTTTAAGAAAAATTTAAATTTGAAATGTGGTACCAAAAAATTAAAAATTGAAAAAATATTTTCTTCTTATGTGTTTGACCTTGATAAAAAGATTCGGGAGCAGTTTTTGTTTCGTCTATATCTTAAGAAATGGCTGAGTTATAGCATTTTGAATTTCTAACGTGGCTGACATTTTGAAACGTCCTGATTTTTCTCACGTAATAACAGGCGTATTTTTGAACCGACTTGGATGTACCTTGGTGTGTACATAGTACATAGAAATATCTCGACCGAGTTCGTTGGCCGGCTTCATACGCCATCTTGTTTCAAAATGGCGGCCATTTAAAAAAATAAAAAAATTTAAATGAGATACCAAAAAATTGGAAAGTGAAAAAGATTTTTTTTGTATGTGTTTCACTTTAATACAAAGATTCCGGAACAGTTTTTCTTTCGTCTATATCTAAAAAAAATGGCTGAGAAATAGCATTTTGAATTTCTCTTGTGGCTGACATTTTAAAACGACCTGATTTTTGTCACGCGATAACAGGCGTAATTATGAACCTATTTGGATGTAACTTGGTCTGTACATAGTACATACCAATGTCTCGACCGAGTTCGTTGGCCAGGTTCATTCGCCATCTTGTTTCAAAAGGGTTGCCATTTAAAAAAATTAAATTTAAAATTCAAAATGAGGTATTAAACAATTGGAAAATGAAAAAGATTTTTTTATGTGTTTGGCCTTGATACAAAGATTCCGGAGCAGTTTTTGTTTCTGAAAATTTGTTCTTTTGTTTATATCTTAAAAAATGGTTGATTTATAGCACTTTGAATTTCTAGCATGGCTAACATTTTGAAACGATCTTGTATTTGTCACGCGATAACACACGTATTCGCCTATTGCGATGTAAGAAGGCATGTGGATAGTATACATCAACACCTCGACCAAGTTCGCTGGCAAGATTCATCAGCCATCTTGTTTCAAAATGGCGACCATTAAATTATAAAAAATATATATATTTAAAGTGAGGTGCAAAAAAATTAGAAATTGAAAAAGGTTTCTTTCTTAAGTATTTGACCTTGATATAAGGATTCGGGAGCATTTTTTGTTTGTCTTTACCTTAAAAATGGCTCAGATATAGCAGTTTCAATTTCTATTGTGGGTGACATTTTGAAAAATCTGATTTTTTGCATGCGACAGCACTCCTATATATTAACCGATTCCGATGTGAGTGAGCATGTGCACAGCAATTACTAAGGTCTCGACCAAGTTCACTGCTTAGCCTCATCCACCATGTTGTCTTAAAATGACAGGCACTTTAAGAAATGTTACTTTAAAGAAAAGCAGCTTGGATAAAGCTGACTAATTTCGCGAAATTCTCATTCATTATATTGATAAAAATTAGTATTGAATCTTTTATATTCGGTTTCCACTAAATTGAGCTTCGTGTGTTTGAATGATATAATTTGGTTTTTTTAAAATGAGGATTATGAAAGCTACCTCTTCCTCCCGGCACTGGCCGGAAGGACTTTTTTTGTAACTAATCCGCAAGAATACGTTTGCTGTATCAAAACATCATATTGATCAACCTCCTTGTCTCAGCAATAGTCGAAAAGTGTGCTTATATTAACTTCCAGAACAGAAGTCGAAAGCTAATCAAAACAGATAGTCGTGTATTTTCTTTTAATGAATCACAGCTTTTCTCTGTGCGGTTTAAACATGGCAGTTTGAAATCTGGAAAAAATGTATTTTGAGTATTTTCAAAATACAAAATACATTGTAAAACTATCAGAAAATACATTACAAAAATACTTTGATCTTATCGGTTTAAAATACAAAATACAAGATACAAATGTATTTTGAAAATGTATTTCAAATACATGTATTTTCGATACTGCCCAACTCTGGCTATTACTCAGCCATTTTTTTTAGATATAGACGAAAGAAAAACTGTTCCAGAATCTTTGTATTAAGGTCAAACACATACAAAAAAAATCTTTTTCACTTTCCAATTTTTTGGTATCTCATTTAAGTTTTTTTATTTTTTTAAATGGCCGTCATTTTGAAACAAGATGGCGGATGAAGCCGGCCAACGAACTCGGTCGAGATATTTGTATGTACTATGTATACACACCAAGGTACATCCAAGTTGGTTCATAAATACGCCTGTTATTACGTGAGAAAAATCAGGACGTTTCAAAATGTCAGCCACGCTAGAAATTCAAAATGCTATAACTCAGCCATTTCTTAAGATATAGACGAAACAAAAACTGATCCCGAATCTTTTTATCAAGGTCAAACACATAAGAAGAAAATATTTTTTCAATTGTCAATTTTTTGGTAACACATTTCAAATTTAAATTTTTCTTAAAAATTTAAATGGCCGCCATTTTGAAACAAGATGGCGGATGAAGCTGGCCAACGAACCCGGTCGAGACATTGGTATGTACTATGTATAAACGAAGTTACATCCAAATCGGTTCATAAATACGCCTTTTATCGCGTGACAAAATTCAGGACGTTTCAAAATGTCAGCCACGCTAGAAATTCAAAATGCTATAACTCAGCCATTTCTTAAGATATAGACGAAACAAAAACTGCTCCCGAATCTTTTATCAAGGTCAAACACATAAGAAGAAAATATTTTTTCACTTTCCAATTTTTTGGTATCTCATTTAAGTTTTTTTATTTTTTTATTTTTTTAAATGGCCGCCATTTTGAACCAAGATGGCGGATGAAGCCGGCCAACGAACTCGGTCGAGATATTTGCATGTACTATGTACACACCAAGGTACATCCAAGTTGGTTCATAAATACGCCTGTTATTACGTGAGAAAAATCAGGACGTTTCAAAATGTCAGCCACGCTAGAAATTCAAAATGCTATAAATCAGCCATTTCTTAAGATATAGACGAAACAAAAACTGCTCCCGAATCTTTTATCAAGGTCAAACACATAAGAAGAAAATATTTTTTCAATTTTTAATTTTTTGGTACCACATTTCAAATATAAATTTTTCATAAAAATTTAAATGGCCGCCATTTTGAAACAAGATGGCGGATGAAGCTGGCCAACGAACCCGGTCGAGACATTGGTATGTACTATGTATAAACGAAGTTACATCCAAATCGGTTCATAAATACGCCTTTTATCGCGTGACAAAATTCAGGACGTTTCAAAATGTCAGCCACGCTAGAAATTCAAAATGCTATAACTCAGCCATTTCTTAAGATATAGACGAAACAAAAACTGCTCCCGAATCTTTTATCAAGGTCAAACACATAACAAGAAAATATTTTTTCAATTTTTAATTTTTTGGTACCACATTTCAAATTTAAATTTTTCTTAAAAATTTAAATGGCCACCATTTTTAAACAAGATGGCGGATGAAGCTGACCAACGAACCCGGTCGAGACATTGGTATGTACTATGTATAAACGAAGTTACATCCAAATCGGTTCATAAATACGCCTTTTATCGCGTGACAAAATTCAGGACGTTTCAAAATGTCAGCCACGCTAGAAATTCAAAATGCTATAACTCAGCCGTTTTTTAAGATATAGACGAAACAAAAACTGCTCCGAAATCTTTGTATAAAGGTCAAATACATAAGAAAAAATATTTTTCCATTTTCAATTTTTTGGTACCACATTTCAAATTTTAAAATTTAAAAAAAATTTTAAATGGCCGCCATTTTGAAACAAAAAGGCGGATGAAGCTGGCCAACGAACTCGGTCGAGAGATTGGTATGTACTATGTACACACTGAATTACATCCGAATCGGTTCATAAATACGCCTTTTATCGCGTGACAAAATTCAGGACGTTTCAAAATGTCAGCCACGCTAGAAATTCAAAATGCTATAACTCAGCCATTTATTAAGATATAGACGAAACAAAAACTGCTCCAGAATCTTTGTATAAAGGTCAAATACATAAGAAAAAAATATTTTTCCATTTTTAATTTTTTGGTACCACATTTCAAGTTTAAAAATTTTTTAAAATTTTTAAATGGCCGCCATTTTGAAACAAAATGGCGGATGAAGCTGGCCAACGAACTCGGTCGAGAGATTGGTATGTACTATGTACACACTGAATTACATCCAAATCGGTTCATAAATACGCCTTTTATCGCGTGACAAAATTCAGGACGTTTCAAAATGTCAGCCACGCTAGAAATTCAAAAGTCCTTCCGGCCAGTGCCGGGAGGAAGAGGTAGCTTTCATAATCCTTATTTAAAAAAAGCCAACTTATATCATGCAAATACACGAAGCTCAATTTAGTGGAAACCGAATATAGGAGATTCAATACTAATTTTTATCAATATAATGAATGAGATTTTCGCGAAATTAGTCAGCTTTATCCAAGCTGCTTTTCTTTAAAGTAACTTATATTTGGCTGCCAAATTCGGCAATTTCTTAAAGTGCCTGTCATTTTAAGACAACATGGTGGATGAGGCTAAGCAGTGAACTTGGTCGAGACCTTAGTAATTGCTGTGCACATGCTCACTCACATCGGAATCGGTTAATATATAGGAGTGCGGTCGCATGCAAAAAATCAGATTTTTCAAAATGTCACCCACAATAGAAATTGAAACTGCTATATCTGAGCCATTTTTTAAGGTAAAGACAAACAAAAAATGCTCCTGAATCCTTATATCAAGATCAAATACTTAAGAAAGAAACCTTTTTCAATTTCTAATTTTTTTGCACCTCACTTAAAATATATATATATTTTTTTTTTATTTAATGGCCGCCATTTTGAAACAAGATGGCTGATGAATCTCGCCAGCGAACTTGGTCGAGGGGTTGATGTATACTATCCACATGCCTTCTTACATCGAAATAGGCGAATACTTGTGTTATCGCGTGACAAATACAAGATCGTTTCAAAATGTTAGCCATGCTAGAAATTCAAAGTGCTATAAATCAACCATTTTTTTAAGATATCAACAAAAGAACAAATTTTCGGAAACAAAAACTGCTCCGGAATCTTTGTATCAAGGCCAAACACATAAAAAAAATCTTTTTCATTTTCCAATTTTTTAATACCTCATTTTGAATTTTAAATTTAATTTTTTTTAAATGGCAACCCTTTTGAAACAAGATGGCGAATGAAGCTGGCCAACGAACTCGGTCGAGACATTGGTATGTACTATGTACAGACCAAGTTGCATCCAAATAGGTTCACAAATACGCCTGTTATCGCGTGACAAAAATCAGGTCGTTTTAAAATGTCAGCCACAAGAGAAATTCAAAATGCTATTACTCAGCCATTTTTTTTTAGATATAGACGAAAGAAAAACTGTTCCGGAATCTTTGTATTAAGGTCAAATACATACAAAAAAAATCTTTTTCATTTTCCAATTTTTTGGTATCTCATTTAAATTTTATAATTTTTTTTAATTTTTTTAAATGGCCGCCATTTTGAAACAAGATGGCGGATGAAGCTGGCCAACGAACTCGGTCGAGATATTTGTATGTACTATGTACACACCAAGGTACATCCAAGTCGGTTCATAAGTACGCCTGTTATTACGTGAGAAAAATCAGGACGTTTCAAAATGTCAGCCACGCTAGAAATTCAAAATGCTATAACTCAGCCATTTCTTAAGATATAAACGAAACAAAAACTGCTCCCGAATCTTTTTATCAAGGTCAAACACATAAGAAGAAAATATTTTTTCAATTTTCAATTTTTGGTACCACATTTCAAATTTAAATTTTTTTTAAAATTTAAATGGCCGCCATTTTTAAACAAGATGGCGGGTGAAGCTGGCCAACAAATCCGGTCGAGACATTGGTATGTACTATGTATAAACGAAGTTACATCCAGATCGGTTCATAAATACGCCTTTTATCGCGTGACAAAATTCAGGACGTTTCAAAATGTCAGCCACGCTAGAAATTCAAAATGCTATAACTCAGCCATTTTGTAAGATATAGACGAAACAAAAACTGCTCCGAAATCTTTGTATAAAGGTCAAATACATAAGAAAAAAATATTTTTCCATTTTCAATTTTTTGGTACCACATTTCAAATTTTAAATTTTTAAAAACATTTTAAATGGCCGCCATTTTGAAACAAAATGGCGGATGAAGCTGGCCAACGAACTCGGTCGAGAGATTGGTATGTACTATGTACACACCGAATTACATCCAAATCGGTTCATAAATACGCCTTTTATCGCGTGACAAAATTCAGGACGTTTCAAAATGTCAGCCACGCTAGAAATTCAAAATGCTATAACTCAGCCATTTTTAAGATATAGACGAAACAAAAACTGCTCCGGAATCTTTGTATAAAGGTCAAATACATAAGAAAAAAATATTTTTCCATTTTTAATTTTTTGGTACCACATTTCAAGTTTTAAATTTTTGTAAAAAATTTAAATGGCCGCCATTTTGAAACAAAACGGCGGATGAAGCTGGCCAACGAACTCGGACGAGACATTGGTATGTACTATGTACACACCGAATTACATCGAAATCGGTTCATAATTACGGGAGTTACAGTGTGACATAGGTCAGATATATATATATATATATCAATTTTGAACGGAGGGTGGTTTCGGGGTCTGGGGGTCATGATCGATGAAAATATACCAAAATTTTTTGAAATCGCTTTCCTCCGAACGGCTGCAATAGGTAGCTTTTTTGTAAAGAAAGCTACCTAAAATGCTACAACTCAGCCATTTCTTAAGATATAGACGAAACAAAAACTGCTCCCGAATCTTTTATCAAGGTCAAACACATAAGAAGAAAATATTTTTTCAATTTTTAATTTTTTGGTACCACATTTCAAATTTAAATTTTTCTTAAAAATTTTAAATGGCCGCCATTTTGAAACAAAAAGGCGGATGAAGCTGGCCAACGAACTCGGTCGAGAGATTGGTATGTACTATGTACACACTGAATTACATCCAAATCGGTTCATAAATACGCCTTTTATCGCGTGACAAAATTCAGGACGTTTCAAAATGTCAGCCACGCTAGAAATTCAAAATGCTATAACTCAGCCATTTTTTAAGATATAGACGAAACAAAAACTGCTCCGGAATCTTTGTATAAAGGTCAAATACATAAGAAAAAAATATTTTTCCATTTTTAATTTTTTGGTACCACATTTCAAGTTTTAAAAATTTTTAAAAATTTTAAATGGCCGCCATTTTGAAACAAAACGGCGGATGAAGCTGGCCAACGAACTCGGTCGAGAGATTGGTATGTACTATGTACACACTGAATTACATCCAAATCGGTTCATAAATACGCCTTTTATCGCGTGACAAAATTCAGGACGTTTCAAAATGTCAGCCACGCTAGAAATTCAAAATGCTATAACTCAGCCATTTTTTAAGATATAGACAAAACAAAAACTGCTCCGGAATCTTTGTATAAAGGTCAAATACATAAGAAAAAAATATTTTTCCATTTTTAATTTTTTGGTACCACATTTCAAGTTTTAAAAATTTTAAAAATTTTAAATGGCCGCCATTTTGAAACAAAATGGCGGGTGAAGCTGGCCAACGAACTCGGTCGAGACATTGGTATGTACTATGTACACACCGAATTACATCGAAATCGGTTCATAATTACGGGAGTTACAGTGTGACATAGGTCAGATATATATATATATATATATATATATATATATATCAATTTTGAACGGAGGGTGGTTTCGGGGTCTGGGGGTCATGATCGATGAAAATATACCAAAATTTTTTGAAATCGCTTTCCTCCGAACGGCTGCAATAGGTAGCTTTTTTGTAAAGAAAGCTACCTAAAATGGCTCAGATATAGCAGTTTCAATTTCTAATGTGAGTGACATTTTGAAAAATCTGATTTTATGCCTGCGACAGCACTCGTATATATCAACCGATTCCGATGAGTGAGCATGTGCACAGCAATTACTAAGGTCTCGACCAAGTTCACTGGTAAGCCTCATCCACCATTTTGTCTTAAAATGGCAGGCACTTTAAGAAATCTCCGAATTTGGCAGCCAAATATAAGTTACTTTAAATAAAAGCAGCTTGGACAAAGATGACTTATTTCGCGAAATTCTCATTCATAATGATTTAGTATTGATAAAAATTACTACTTTGAATCTCCTATATTCGGTTTCCACTAAATTGAGCTTCGTGTGTTTGAATAATATAAGTTGGCTTTTTTAAAATAAGGAATTTGAAAGCTACCTCTTCCTCCCGGCACTGACCAGAAATACTTTTTTTTAAATCGGTTTGGTACTTTTAGACATTGCGTAAAAATCGCCATTTAGAACGTTTTTTAGAACACTTTTTGCGCCTTTTCACCCCTTTTAAATTTCGAATTTTTCTAAGAAATGTTCTTAGAGATAATTTATATCTAATAAGTAACTACCATGCCAAATTCCATATGTATCTGGGCCCTTCAGTCACACAAAAATCGCAATTTCGAACGTTTTTTTTGCTCCTGCATCCCATTTAAGGGTAGTGGCACCGATATAAAATGTAGCCTATGTTGGAGCAAGAGTTTTTACTATCATTTTGACACCATTATTTTTTAAATTGGTTTGGTATTTCCTGAGATTGTGTAGAAACCACCATTTAGAACGTTTTTTAGAACGCTTTTCGCGCATTTTCACCCCTTTTAAATTTCGAATTGTTTAAGAACTGTTCTTAGAAATCCTTTATATCTAATAAGTAGCCAATATTTCAAATTTCATATGTCTATGCCCTTCAGTAACACATATATCGCATTTTTAGAACGTTTTTTGCTCCTGCACCCCCTTTGAGGTAGTGGCACCGACATAAAATATAGCCTATCTTGGAGCAAGCGTCGTCACCATCATTTTGACACCAATATTTTTTAAATCGGTTTGGTATTTCTTGAGATTATGAAGAAACTACCATTTAGAACGTTTTTTAGGACGCTTTTTGTGAATTTTCACCCCTTTTAAATTTCGAATTGTTTAAGAACTGTTCTTAAACAATTCGACATCATTTATATCTTATAAGTAACTAATATTCCAAATTTCATATTTCTAGGCCCTTCAGTAACGCAAAAATCGCATTTTTAGAACGTTTTTTGCTCCTGCACCCCTTTGGGGTACTGGCACAGACATAAAATATAGCCTATGTTCTAAGTTGGTCTAACACCAGGGTCGGACTGGGTCAGTGTAAATGGCGCAGACCTTGGATTTTCAGAGGGCGCAAAAATTTTAACAAACTCAAGTCAATTTTACTTGTTTGTGTTGTATCTGGCTTGACAAGGATTAACACACTCGCATAGCACCAAGAAAATGATAATGGCTTAAATTATATCTTTAACTCTAGATAAAAGACTTCGTTATATTCTCCGTGCATGTTTAAAGTTCCATCAATCCTACACAATACTACGCAATTTTTTAAAACACATCACATAACATCTAAAAGCTCCAGCAAGTTGAACACAGTAGTAGATTACTGATATCAAGATTAGAACTTTCTTAATTTCTTCTATCGACAGACACCTTGCAGGAAAAAAAATGATCGCCCCTACCAATTTTCCTGAAAATCACTGTATAAAAAAGACATAGGATTCCAATTGATTATGAATAATATTTACTATTAAATGATTTTCATAAATTTTGCGTTGGAGGCTGCCTACATATTAAAAAATACACGAACGTTCATTTTTCAAATGTTCATTTTTCTACACCCACTTCTGACACCCTGTTTGAGTTCCATGCTAGCCAGGAAAGCGATATAGCTTATATGCTTTTCTTAAATCTTAATACTGTTATAAAACAAAATGTGTCAGGGATTTATCCTTAAATTTCGGAAAATAAATTGAAGATCTTACAAGAAAAAGTACCAAAAACTCTCAATTAGACCCCAGTAAAATTTTACAGGAGTAATAATTTTATTAAAAACTTACTTTAGTTAAACAAAATTCTACAAAATATTTCTGGTAAGTTTCTACGATTTTGTTTGGTTCCTTTGATAACGGAATACGGTCCCCTTAAATTATGGAAAGGAAAAATTCTCTATATCTCGAAAACTAATTATTCAAATGAGCTGTACGCACAATGCTTTTAACAGTTGTGGTTTGTTCATAATATACATATATATATTTAATATGACTTTGTTAATTTTCTAATTAAGAAAAGTTTTTGAATTGAAAAAAAGTCTGGAATAAGTTTGCGTGTATTCACTATATCACTAATGAATTAATAAAATATCAATCAGATAGTTTTTATGAAGTTAAAAATGAAGTTTCTGAAATGGATTTATCTTTAACAACCTCAAATTCAAACCCTATCAAGATTTAAGATAATGTATATAAACTATGCCTTTTTCCGGGCTGTCCTCGATCCAAGAAAATCAAATAAAGTGTCAAAAATGGGTGTTATTGCTTGAAAATTAAAAGTTGGTACAATCCTTAACAAGTATACGACTTCAGAAACATAATTTATACATAATAATAACTAGTAGATATTATTTTCAGTCGATTGGTACCTACATATATTTTTACGATTACTAGGGGCTCTGCCCCCTACGAGCTACGCTCGCCAACCCCCGTTCAGGGACACCAAAATCCAAAAAGCACGCTAATTTGATCGGCTTTAAAAATATTGAATTAAAATTAAAAAAAAAAACAGTAGCGATCTCTCTGTAAACGGGTTTCCATTCGTTTTTCTTGGATTGGGGATTTTTAAGACGATATCTGCTGCTGTTAAAAGATACAATGACTGTTTTCTTATTTAATTAAAAAATTAGTTAAACATTCGAAAATAAGCTAATGTAAAATGAATTAAGTAAACAGTGTCATTGTCTCCCGGTATTTTTTAACAGCGCTATAAGATAGTCCTTTTAAATAATTCATCTTAAATGTATCGTTTTAAATCTGACATAATTTACACCAAAGTTTTATTTCTCTTATTAATATTTACGTGAAAATACTTTTGTTGTTAGAAGGAAATATTATTTGCGCTGTCTTCGAATTCACGATAATAGTTGAAAATATTATCTCAGAATATCAAGTAAATGTCTCGCGCAGATACATTTTTTAATTTAAATTGTTTTGCCATATTTTTTGGCCATTTTAAATATGACGTAATTTCCTCCATTTACATGTTTAACTCATAGTAATGATTTTTTTATTTTAACATTTTGTTTCTCTTTTAAAATTCCAGTGTAAATATGGTTCTTATGACGCAATTTTCCTGCTTTTAACATGTAATCATTTTATTCTAATTAAAAAAAAAAAAATTCTGTTTACAATAGTTCCGTGTAAATAAATTTTTAATTTGAAGTAAACATTATTGTTTGCGCTGTTTATACAGTTGGCAACAGTTTAAATTAATAACATTTTTTAAATTTGTAAAAAATATCTCTCGAAATACTGAAAATTTGACTTTAAAATAGAAATAAAACCTCAAAAATAGTCAAATAAAAAAAAATAAATGCAATCTGCACACCGGGAACTTATAACCTATAAAATGATCTAAAAATGATTAAATTCTCATGTATAGTTTTTGCTCCAATAAAACTTTTTTAATGGAACGATTTTATCCAACTTTAGCATTAAATATATCTGAAAGTAATTCTTCGATTTGAAAACTGTCTGCATCAGCGTGTTTATCAAATATTTCTTTATAATACCACCGATTTCCATATTTTTGTATACGACAGTTTTTTTTAATATTAACGAAGAAACGCCATGCTCAAAGCATACTTAGATACTACTACACGCAGACTGATTTGCGTTTAATGTATGAAGTCGCTCGCCAGAGATCTCTGATACCCTGCCCAAAATTGAAATTTGACTCTGACCGCAACTGAAACAACCTGGGAAGGGTAGATATGTAAACAAACACCAAAATTACGTCATGTCGCCATGGTTACGTTTACAATTCTGCTGACATTCCAATCAAGCTTAGAAATGACGGCTAATTCGAATACAGCTGTTAAGGGTTATTATAAACTGTCCATATCAATGTAAATGTAAAGTTCTAATTATTTAACTAATATAATGTGTTTCTCTTTAAAACTGTTAAACCAATACACATAAAAATATATAAATAAAAAAACACATGCTTAGTCTAAAACATCAATGTCACAAATTTATTTGGTACCACTTAATTATCCCGTCGACCAATTTCGCCAAATTATATAAATCGCTAAAACACTCGCCAAATTATACAAATTGACATAATTTTTATTTTAAATAACGAAAGAACAAATAAATTAGTATAACATTAATAAATATACAAATAAAACGTCGAAATAAAAATCACTTGATGACATAAACACGTGTAACTTACTTACAGTCAAGTGAATGTGACATTTACGATCAAGCATTATTGGCATTTAATCTTATAGTTTGTCGATAGATTTTTGGTCGACGGGATAACTAAGTACCATTTATTTACTATTTTCACTGCTGAAACAATAAAACTGATAGAAATTTTGTTTAATATATTAAAATACTCATAAAATTCCTTGTAATAATTAATAAATGTAATTTATTAAGTAACAAATACCCTTACATGATTTAATCAAAATTGCTTGGATAACATAGAATATTGCAACGATATTTAAATCCGTGATCACCATTTCTTTCTCTGATTAAAAATAAGAATATTTAATGTTTAAGGAAGATCGGCTTTTTTTCTCTTCTTCTTCTTGGTTCGGGCGATATTAAAAACAAATATTTTACCGGTAACAGTAAATTAATCAAAAATAGCTGCTTCAAGCCAGTTATGAGAACTGTAGTTTGATAAAAATCAAATTTTAATTTTAAAACGTGTATATGAAACCAAGCTATTTTTATATAAATAGAGGACATTCAAAAAAGAATAACAGAACCGGCATTTTTCATGAATGAAGCAAACGATCAAGGTAAACAATAAATAATTTAGCTAATCTTAAATGTACGAGTAACACTAAAATGCTACAATTTGTGTAAAATAGCCTTTTAAATCGAAGGAAATTGAAGAATATAAATATTTAATTTATTACATGAAAATACGATCAATGATTCTGAAACCTCGACGATGAGAAACAAGCTTCTGTCTGGACAGGGTATAAATGTAAACAAAGAGCACATTGTGAAGTTTTGGGTGAAGTTGGATCCGACTTAACTTTTTCGGCGAAATGCGCGGGCCGTTATATATCATAGTAGGCTATGGCCATGCTTAAGCCAAGACTCCCTTATCATAAAACAGACTTGACAATTCGGAGAAAGCGTATGGGTGAATATGTCCCCGATAATTGCCAACTTATTAGCTGACTTTGTCCCGTAAGTTACGCCACCTGGTGTATACTCCTGGTAATACTCCATAAACAAATGCATAGTAAAAAATTGGAAATGTTGTGTTATTGACAAAATTGTATAAAATATTTTTCGAATTCCAGTAAAATAAAGGCGTAAAAAAAATATTTCGCACAATTACGTTCTGGCTTTAAAAAATGAAGATTTAAATATAAGATTTATTGATATTTTTTCAGGGTACTTGTTAGTTATCCCGTCGACCAATTTCGCCAAATTATATAAATCGCCAAACTTTTCGCCAAGTTCTACAAATTGACACATTTTTTTATTTTAAATAACGAAAAAACAAATAAATTAGTATAACCTTAATAAAAATCCAAATAAAACGTCGAAATATTGGTTTTATTGGCCATTATTGGCATTTAATCTTAAAATTAATTAATTTATGGCAAACCATTATTGGCATTTAATCTTGCAATTTGGCGACAGTAATTTGGTCGACGGGATAACTAACAAGTACCATTTTCAGTATATAGGAGTTTGCGGGTTATTTTTTTTTTCTTTAATCTTGGCACAATTTGGGCTTCGGAAAGAGCGATTTGTTGCCGATTGATATAAACAGTTATGAAAACAAAACTTATGAACTGTCAGCTTGTTTTATAAGAATTTACGGCACAGATGTCATATACGCCCCATATTGGCGCGATTTTTTTCCGACGCCAATTTTGCGAAAACCTCGTTACCATATCATCTATATCCGGATAACCATATCAAGCAAAATAACGACACTTTGGTGCCAGTTAAGTATCCGGTGCGTATATGACATTTACGCCAGAAACAAATCGCGCCAATATGACATCTGTACCGAATTTACATGTATAAATTTAGTTTCTAGATATTATTATTGTTTTTTATATACGATTTGTTTATATTTGTATATAAAATAGATAAATGCCTTTTTTATATTAAATAAATTGTACAAATATTGGAAAATATTGCTTCTTTATGTGAAACAGTGAATATGCTTCCAGAAATTACGTTGCCAAATTTTCTTCTCTCGCCAAGGCCCCTATACTTGAAAAATACCGATTTATTATTATATAATGTAGTATTAGCTAATGTTCTGTAATCTGTTCCACAGTCAAAGTTCACTGCAAAAACGCGATGCTGGAATAATGTGGTATCAAGTATACGGTTTAAAAATAAAATTAATTTTGCGCCAAACTACACTTACGCCAATTGACTCTAGGCCTGATTAAGGAAGAATACTCAAATTAAGATTTACAAACACCAAAATCGTAGCATGACAAGAATACGGTATTTCGGAAAGTTGAGGGACATGTATAAATTTAAGTGATTATTAAACTTTATTTTTCCAATTTTTTAAGTGTTTATGACTTCAGTCTGTTTTTTTTTTGTTTTTTTTTGTGTATCTATGCGTGTTTTAACTTTCCTAAAATACTTTGATACATTTTAGTAAAACTTACATAACATATGTGAGTTAAAACAAGGAAATTAATTACGCACCAAACTATGCCCGCCAAGATATACCAATTGGCTGTGGAGCCAATTATGAAACTTTCCATAGATTAATACATACAAACTTTATATGAAAAAACAGTGAAGCTTTCATCTAAAGTATGTTAAACTGAAGTGATCCCCCATACCTTCAAAAATAAAACAAATGATAGGCCAATAAATAAATAAATGAGACTGTGCATTGAAACAAATTGAAGGAGCGATGTTAAATTAATACTGTAAGGTGAAATTAATTGTGAAAAGAAAAGAAATAGCAGAAATAAAATAAATCACATATTTGAAAATATAAAAGAGAAAATGAAATATTTTACATTTTCCGGATCTAGATGCTATCCATTTATTTCAATAACTAATATCACTGAGAAATTCATGGTAAAATAATTTTCTTTCCTGATTATTATTATCATTATGGTACAGATGTCATATTCGCCCCATATTGGCGCGATTTGTTTCTGTCGCCAATATCATATAGGCAATAGGTACTTAACTTGCGCCAAAGTGTCGTTATTTTGCTTGATGTGGTAACCCGGATTATGTTGTTTATGCTGTTGATGTTTTCACCAAATTGGCAACCGAAAAAAATCGCGCCAATATGGGGCGAATATGACATCTGTTCCTTCATTATTTATTTACATAACGGAATACAGCAGTAAACATTTTTTTGTTTAACAGTAAAATAAGTTAATTTTTTAAATAAAATGTGTAGAACATATGAAAATTTTAAGATTAACAACTATCATTTGCAAACTACAAAGCACATCGTAAAGAAAATGGTAAAAGACAAATGGAAAACAAATTAAAAAATATTTTTGTTTCTCACGTTAGATGGCGCTAGTCACGGTAAACCATGTGGTTTCTAACTACGTGTACAGCGGACAAAGGAAACTTAGCGATTGCGAGGCCTGTTATTTCGATAAGGAGGCCTTGGCTTTATAATTTAAATTGGATGAGTTCTACCGGAATATCTACGCAGATTTTCATTGGACCATTTCCAAATCAAAACTTTTTTTTTCTATATAGAAGGATTTTTAGCAGAATTTGTAAGTTGTAAACCACATTTTTACCCACTCTCACCATTGATGCACTAAGGATCCTCAGAAAAGCTAACGCGATTTTTTGCACCAAGCGCCAAATAGAGTTGCTGCGGTATTGCTAAGGGCTTCAACCTATTTTTTTTTAAATATATTTCTTTAAAGTAATATGAATTAGCTATCAAGCCATTTTAAAATGTCATAAATTCAATTTCTGTTACAATCTGAGAGAAATTACTTTTTATTATCTACCGTTTTATTAATATTAATATTATTAACCAAGTAACATTTTTAAATGTGGTATCTGCAGATATATCCTTCAATACACACAAGAAACATTGAGTATGCAAACTTAGTTTAAAAAATATTTATGTTTAGAACAAAAATGTACTTTCCGTTTGGAAATAGAAATTTTGAAAACTAAATCTCAGGCTTCTTTTGTTCTTTTATAAAAGTACCACGTATTATAGGGCATTGGAATGCTGAAATATAAGGCTATTTGAATGTGAAAATAATACTTGCTTGTGGAAATAATTGGTATTTTTTATTCTTAAAAAATTACTGTTATGCGCATACAGTAATTTTTACATTACATAAAGAGCTGAATTGATATCACGTTGTGAAAAGGTTTCAACAGAAAAAGTGCACCCTAAAAAATTTCTTTGTTAGTCTAAAATCGCTAAAACAATTTAGTAATTTTACTATTCTCAGCACACTGTTCCCATGATTTGCAAAACTTTTATCATTGTTACAGATCAAGGGTTTCCCCAGGGATTGTATTCATGCAGGATACATAGCCAGTATTTTATAACCGACTTCAAAAAAAGGAGGAGGTTCTCATTTCGACGCATATATATATATTTTTTTTATGTATTTTCACTGATTACTCCTAAACTATGCGCGAGATTACTATCCGAAAATGATGGCAGATTTTGTGAATGAGAAACCGCTGTCCGCGAGATCTCACAGCTTGCAGGATTGCAATCCAAAAGTATCATCAACTTTGTATTCCCCGAAAAGAAAGATCATGTTTTCCAATCAAAAACAAAATCCATACTAAAAGTTTTTTGCCTTCTGATAGTATCTCTTTTTTATCTGTCAAGTTGCTTTGCTATAAGGAAAGGGGGCGCAGAGTACTCAAAGAAAAGGACTGAAAATTTTGCAAAATACTGGTTAAAATCTAAAAGATATCATTTAAAGAAGCGAAAAAAATTTCTTCCACGGCGCAATGGCTATTAAAGCACTCGTTGGGTGCATATTTTCTCTTTCAATCGCATGCAAAGATGTCCGTTTTGGTTTCCGTCCTGAAATTGCTACGATATATCTTTATTTGTGATAATAAAGAAATACCTCCCTTGTGCTATCAATTATTTGACAATTATCCCTAAACGAATTCTCGAAATTTGGTACACTAATCAGAATGTATGTGTACAACAAGTGAAAATATATTGGAGCGGCTTAGGCACTTAGGGGCGCTACGTTTTCCCTGGGCGAGGGCGCACCGGCCCTCGGGCCGATGGGCCCGTCCGAGCCTGTCCTTCAAACCATGTTTTTTGTCGTATTCCTATGCTTTCTTCGCATGATCGTAAGCTACATCTCCATTTCGGATTTCCAGAACTCATCCTTAATTTCATTTCAAGGTTGTTTGAACACAACCTTTTATTATGAAGAATTCTAAATTCCTGAAACAGTTTTATCGCAACTTTCTCATCATCTGGTAATTGACAAATGGTAAAATCCATCTCAGCGTCAGCAGTAAAAGTAAATTATAATTTTATATAAAAAAAAGGCATTTTTATTTCGAATAATAGCAAATTAAAAAGCTTTCCAAGGTTAAGGTTAAATAATAATCATTCACGTAATTCACGTTTCATAAATAACAAATCAAAATGTTTCGCATGAATGTTTCGCAAGAGAAGAAAAATCCTTTTCACGATGAGGGCTAAAATAATTGGCGCATTAGCATACATTTTGGCATGCTGTCCGTATAACGGAAAAGTACCCTTAATTTTGGCGAAATACTTGAAATAGTGCCAAGTTCGCGTCACTTTTGGCGACAAAGAGACGGGTCCCCCATTGGTAACCTCCCTTATAGCGTCATAAAGCTCTGACCAATCAGATGCATTTCACGGTATCTACGCAGATTTTTTATTGGTCCATTTCCAAATCAAAACTTTTTTTTTATATACTAGGGGGCTCTGCCCCCTACGAGCTACGCTCGCCAACCCCCGTTTAGGCACACCAAAATCCAAAAAGCACGCTAATTTGAAAGGCTTTAAAAATGTTGAATTAAAAAAAAAAAAAAAAAAAAAAACACTAGTGATCTCTCTGTAAACGGATTTCCATTCGTTTTCCTTGGATTGGGGATTTTTAAGGCCAAATCTGCTGCTGTTAAGAGATACAATGGCTTTTTTCGTATTTAATTAAAAAAATTAGTTAAACTGGTACTTCTTAGTTATCTCGTCGACCAATTTCGCCAATTTATATAAATCGCCAAATTATACACATTGACATAATTTTTATTTTAAATAACGAAAGAACAAAAAAATTAGTAAAATAGTAATAAAAATACAAATAAAACGTCGAATTAATGGTTTTATTGGCCATTATTGGCATTTAATCTCGCAATTAATTAATTAATGGCAACCATTATTGGCATTTAATCTTACAATTTGGCGACAGTAATTTGGTTGACGGGATAACTAAGAAGTACCGTTAAGCATTTGAAAATAAGCTAATGTAAAATGAATTAAGTAAACAGCGTCATTGTCTCCCGGTATTTTTTAACAGCGCTATAAGATAGTTCTTTTAAATAATTCATTTTAAATGTATCGTTTCAAATCTGACGTAATTTACACCAAAGTTTTATTTCTCGTATTAATATTCACGTGAAAATACTTTTGTTGTTAGAAGGAAATATTATTTGCACTGTCTTCGAATTCACGATAATAGTTGAAAAGATTATCTCAAAATATCTCGCGCAAATATATTTTCCAATTAAAATTGTTTTGCTATATTTTTTGCCATTTTAAATATGACGTAATTTCCTCAAATTACAAGTTTTAACGCATAATAATGATTTTTTTTTAATTTTAAGATTTCGTTTCTCTTTTTAAATTCAAGTGTAAATATGGTTCGGTACAGATGTCATTGGCGCAATTTTTTTCTGAGGCCAATTTCATATACGCAACGGGTACTTAACTGGTGCTAAAGTGTCGTTATTTTGCTTGATATTTTAACTCGGATGTATTGTTTATGCTATTGATGTTTTCGCCAAATTGGCGTCGGAAAAAAATTGCGCCAATATGGGGCGTATATGATATCTGTGCCTATGGTTCTTATGACGTAATTTTCCTGTTTTTAACATGTAATCATTTAATTCTAATTTTAAAGTTTTTTTTTCTGTTTGTAATAGTCACGTGTAAATAAATTTTTAATCTGAAATAAACATTATTGTTTGCGCTGTTTATACAACTGGCAACAGTTTAAATTAATAACATTTTCTAAAATTTGTAAAAAATATCTCTCGAAATGCTGAAAATTTGAATTTAAAATTGAAATAAAACTTCAAAAAATGAGTCAAATAAGAAAAATAAATGCAATCTCCACACCGGGAACTTATAACGTATAAAATGATCTAAAAATGATTAAATTCTCATGCATAGTTTTTGCTCCAATAAAACTTTTTTAATGGAACGATTTTGTCCAACTTTAGCATTAAATATCTCTTAAAATAATTCTTCGATTTGAAAACTGTCTGTATCAGCGTGTTTATCAAACATTTCTCTATAATACCACCGATTTTCATATTTTTGTATGCAACAATTTTTTTAATATTAACGATGAAAGGCCATGCTTAAGCATTCAAATTGGATGCCGATCTACCCGGAATATCTACGCAGATTTTCATTGGTCCATTTCCAAATCAAAACTTTGTTTTATATATAGAAGGATAGAAGGATTTGCGTATTATTCAGCGATAGTGACGCCCTATGGGTACTTTACTGCAGAAGTTGTTTAAGACTTTATCGTAAATGAAGAATTCTTCAGCGGATGCGGATGACGTCATTCTGTACAAAATAAAAGCATGTGTTTTAAGTCTTAAAACTCAAATATGTTTTGTACTATCCATATTTATATATTTTATTTTCATCGAGGCTGACACTAAATTCTGAAAAAACAGACTTCCCTTTTTCTAGTTTTTTTCAATCTTTGTGCAGTTTCGCCTCAAAAAGTGAGATTTGTTGAAAAAAGATATAAATAGCTATGAAAACAAACCTGATGAACGTTTATGCTTATTTTTGCAAGTAAATATGGCACAGATGTCACATACACACCGAGGTGCCTAATTGGCGTTACTTAGCCTGACATAGTAATCAGTGGCGGCTCGTGACTGTCATATTTTGGGGCCCTTCATGCATGGCGGACAATATTATTCTTTTCTTACCATTATTTTTTGAAAGAGAAAGATTACCTTGTTTAATGGTAGAATATTCTACCAACAAATATGGCAAAGATTTCTTTTAAAGCAATAGTGGTAAGAGAAGAATAAATTTGGCAGCTATGGATTTACTGCCCCCCAAAATGCCAGTCACGAGCCACCACTGCTGTAACCATATATAACGCTATTATAAATTGTTTTGTTCTATAATTATTTAAGTATTGCGCGGCAGCGCAATACTTATTTATTTCCAGTGTCACTTCTCAATGTTAATTTAACATAGAAAAGCCTATGGAGATCGTAACTTTTTCATTTTTTCTTCCCACCTTTTTGTCCCTGATGCCACTCATTTTTAATTCTTTGCTAATTCTAATAATATTATAAATTCAAAGTGTAAAAACATTTGCCAAACGTCAGGATCAAAACGGATCATAAACAAGTGGGTAAGTGTGATCACAGATTGCACGGAGGGTTTCGTTTAATATTCATTTCAAAACACTTTATCCTTTTGAAAAATCTGTTAGTTCCACATTTCGCAAACAGGGGCGCACTCTATTCTAAACAAATCTCTATCCGAACGAAACTCCGTTTTACATACTATCCGTATATATATTAGTCGAAGGGATTGGGCCCATAGCACCCGAGATATGTAGGCGCCCCTGGCGGTAAAAAGTGGAACTCAAATATGTAAGGCTATGGTGCATAATATGAAAGAATGGTCAAAGGGGTGTCGGCAAAAGTTGGAAAAGTGCTCCCCGGGTGAAAAGGGCGGAGGTTAGAAAAATTGCTTAAAATATACGTTAGAGAACGGAGGAGTAAATAATATAAGACTTTTTGAAAATTTTATGATTTGTCGTGTGGTCTGAGGTATTCAGCTATACGTATGCAAAAATTCATGTCTCCAACTTAATAAGGGGCTCTCTTAGAAAGAATTGCTTAAAATACATATGTGGTAGCTCAAAGGGTTAAACGTAAGATTTTTCAAGATTTTATAATTTGTCGCCTGGCCTCAGGTGTTCTGCTATAATAAGAATGCAAAATTTCAAATCTCCAATTTAATAAGGGGCTCAGTTAGGAAGAATTGCTTAAAACACGCATGTGGGAGCCCAAAGGGTTAAATGTACGACTTTTTCAAATTTTTATGATTTGTCGCATGAGGGTATTCAGCTAGTATGCAAAATTTCACGCCTCCAACCTAAATAGAGTGTCACTTAGAAAGAATTGTTTAAAATACACATGTAGGAACCCAAAAGCTTAAATGTACGACTTTTTCAAAATTTTATGATTTGCCGTTTGATGTGTGATGCTCAGCTATAAGTATGCAGAATTTCACGCCTCCAACGTAATTAGGGGCTCACTTAGAAAGAATTGTTTAAAATACACATGTAGGAACCCAAAAGCTTAAATGTACGACTTTTTCAAAATTTTATGATTTGCCGTTTGATGTGTGATGCTCAGCTATAAGTATGCAGAATTTCACGCCTCCAACGTAATTAGGGGCTCACTTAGAAAGAATTGTTTAAAATACACATGTAGGAACCCAAAAGCTTAAATGTACGACTTTTTGAAAATTTATGATTTGTCGTTTGATGTGAGGTATTCAGCTATAAGTATGCAATATTTCACTCCTCCAACCTAATTAGGGTTCACTTAGAAAGAATTGTTTAAAATACACATGTGGGAGCCCAAAGGGTTAAATATACAACTTTTTGAAAATTTTATGATTTGTCGTTTGATGTGAGGTATACAGCTATAAGTATGCAATATTTCACTCCTCCAACCTAATTAGGGTTCACTTAGAAAGAATTGTTTAAAATACACATGTGGGAGCCCAAAGGGTTAAATGTACCACTTTTTCAAAATTTTATAGTTTGTTGTTTGATGTGAGGTGTTCAGCTATAAGTCTGTAAAATTCCACGCCTCGAACCTAATTAGGGTTCACTTAGAAAGAATTGTTTAAAATACACATGTGGGAGCCCAAAGGGTTCAATGTATGACTTTTTCAAAATTTTATGACTTGTCGTTTGATCTGAGGTGCCCATCTATAAGTACGCAAAATTTCATGCCTGCAACCTAATTAGGGGCTCACTTAAAAAGAATTGTTTAGAATACACATGTGGGAGCCCAAAGGATTAAATATACAACTTTTTGAAAATTTTATGATTTGTTTTTTGATGTGAGGTATTCAGCTATAAGTATGCAATATTTCACTCCACCAACCTAATTATGATTCACTTAGAAAGAATTGTTTAAAATACACATGTGGGAGCCCAAAGTGTTAAATGTACGACTTTTTCAAAATTTTATAGTTTGTCGTTTGATGTGAGGTGTTCAGCTATAAGTTTGTAAAATTTCACTCCTCCAACCTAAATAGAGGCTCACATAGAAAGAATTGTTTGAAATACACATGTGGGAGCCGAAAGGGTTAAATGTACGACTTTTTCAAAATTTTATAGTTTGTCGTTTGATGTGAGGTGTTCAGCTATAAGTTTGTAAAATTTCACTCCTCCAACCTAAATAGAGGCTCACATAGAAAGAATTGTTTGAAATACACATGTGGGAGCCGAAAGGGTTAAATGTACGACTTTTTCAAAATTTTTTTATTTGTCCTTTGATGCGAGGTATTCAACTATAATGCAAAATTTCACGCCTCCAATCTAATTAGAGGTTCACATAGAAAGAATTGTTTAAAATACACATCTGGGAGCCCAAAGTGTTAAATGTATCACTTTTTCAAAATTTTATGATTTGTTGTTTGATCTCAGGTGTCCATCTATAAGTACGTAAAATTTCATGCCTGCAACCTAATTAGGGACGCACTTAGAAAGAATTGTTTAAAATACACATGTGGGAGCCCAAAGGGTTAAATGTACGACTTTTTCAAAATTTTATAGGTTGTCGTTTGATGTGAGGTGTTCAGCTATACGTTTGTAAAATTTCACGCCTCCAACCTAATTAGAGGGTCACATAGAAAGAATTGTTTTAAATACACATGGGGGAGCCCAAAGGGTTAAATGTACGACTTTTTCAAAATTTTATGATTTGTCCTTTGATGTGAGGTATTCAGCTATAAGTATGCAAAATTTCACGTCTCCAATGTAATTAGAGGTTCACATAGAAAGAATTGATTAAAATACACATGTGGGAGCCCAAAGGGTTAAATGAATGACTTTTTCAAAATTTTATGATTTGTCGTTTGATCTGAGGTGTCCATCTATAAGTACGCAAAATATCATGCCTGCAACCTAATTAGGGACTGACTTAGAAAGAATTGTTTAAAATACACATGTGGGATCCCAAAGGGTTAAATGTACGACTTTTTCAAAATTTTATGATTTGTCGTATGATGTGTGGTGGTCATCTATAAGTATGCAAAATTTCAAATCTCCAACATGTGTAGTTTCTGAGAACGGGCTCTGTGACGGACAGACAGACGGACAGACAGAGGAGCGAGACGAATAGGGTTTCGTCAGATGAACGAAACCCTAAAAAGGGATCCTTTGCATATAGGTGGATTATAATCTAGAGAGTAACATGGGCTAATTTGTGGCAGCCGCAGAAAGGCAAGGGAGAAAATTCTTCGTTCGGAATGGCAGCTGGCCAGAGCCGTTGTCATAGCAGCGCAGACGAAAATGTTTTCATTGCGTTTTTGTGTGTTCGAATACGATGAGTGTCAGAATCGACGTTTATCAATGTTCTACGAATAAAGGTAGTAAAGTGTTTTTAAGTGAGTGATTATATTATACGAGAGACACCACCACAATCCACCACAATGGTGACCATGGACTGTTCTTATATAGAGCATCAGCCTTCCTAGATGAGTTGGAATGTTATCCGATCATCTTCATCTTTCAAAGAATACATCGTTCTACAGCGGCTCGATGGAAAGCAGATAAGTTCTTCTGAGTCATTTTCCTGATATTTTTTCTGTTATTTTATTAGAAAATTTTAACTCGCGAATTTATTTTGGTTTGATTGTACTATTTTATATATTTATTACCATAAATCATGTCTAGTGTCGATGCTGTTCAAATTCCATTATATAACAGATCAGATCCTGCGCTATGGTTTGTGATGTGCGAAAGCACATTTGCTTTAGCTACCCCCAAAGCAATATCAGAATCTGTTACAAAATATAATTATATAGTTTCGCATCTTCCACCCGATGTTGCATCAATCATTCGTCATATTTTAATGCAACCAGATGCTACTGACCCTTATGGTGTCTTAAAAAAGGAATTAATTGCGCGCTCAGGTGAATCATCCCAGCAAGAGATACGACAACTCTTGTCTGGAGAAGAACTAGGAAATCGGAAACCTTCAGATTTATTACGTAGTATGAAACGTCGCGCGGAATCCCTAAATGTTCCAGACAATTTAATGTTAGAATTGTTTTTGCAACGATTACCAAATTCTGTTCAGACAATTTTAGCGGCTGTTTCTGAATTAACCCTTGATAAAGCAGCGGAAATTTCAGATCGTATTTCAGAAGTTACCCCTTCCCCAGCTTCTGCAATTGCCGTGTCCTGCTCGAATGAACAGGCGATAGAGGGTAAATTATTGAAAGAAATCGAAAAATTAAATAAGCGCATTGATCAGCTTGCTGTTTCACGTGGTCGGTCCCCATACCGCAGAAACTGGAGTAAACCTCGAGGGCGAAGTAATAGTGATAATCGGGATTCAAGTATCTGTTGGTATCATAGACGATTTGGAAAAAAATGTAGGGAAGAAAAATGCATAAAGCCGTGTTCTTGGGCGGGAAACGAAACCAGCAAAGAGTAGAGGCGACTTATTCTTTGCCTCAACAGTCACGTCGCCTGTTCATTAGAGACCGGACTACAAATGTTTCTTTTCTGGTCGACACCGGTTCGGACGTGTCAATCCTTCCTGCCAACAATGTACAAAAACGGAATCCACCCGTACAAACGCTTTTGGCTGCTAATTCTTCCCCTATAAATGTTTATGGTCAACAAACCCTTTCTCTAGATTTTAAGTTAAGACGAAAATTTAATTGGACTTTTCTAGTGGCAAATGTTAGTACACCAATTTTGGGAGCAGATTTTCTCCATAATTTCGAATTGGTTCCAGATCTCCGCCACAAATGTCTAAGAGATTTAAAAACAAAATTTGAAACAACAGGTCACATGAAATGTGCATTAATTCATTCAGTAAAAACAATCAATATTGATAATATATATAATGAACTTCTTAAACAATTCCCATCTATTACAAAATTACCAGATCCCAATCAGCCTGTCAAACACAACACAATGCATTTTATTTCAACAAAAGGACCTCCAGTTGTGGCAAAACCCCGCAGGTTGGCTCCGGATCGCCTGAAAATTGCTAAAACAGAATTTCAAAATATGATACAACTCGGACATTTAAGACCTTCACGTAGCAACTATGCATCACCTTTGCACATGGTTCCAAAAAAGGGAACTTTGGAATGGAGACCTGTAGGTGATTATCGTGCCTTGAATGCGCAAACCAAAAAAGACAGATACCCGATACCATGTATAGCTGATTTTACTGCTAATTTACGTGACACTAAAATTTTTAGTCGACTTGACCTCATCAAAGCATATCATCAAATACCAATCAATCCTGATGATATTCCCAAAACAGCGATATGCACACCTTTGGATTGTTCGAAAGCACACGCATGCAATTTGGCTTATGCAATGCGTCTGCAACATTTCAGAGATTCATAGATGAGGTAATACGTGATTTACCAGGCGTCTATGCTTTCGTCGATGATATACTCATAGCCTCTAAAAATGCCGAGGAGCATTATCATCATGTAAAAGCACTATTTTCCAAATTAGCAGAATATGGTTTGTGCATAAATGTATCCAAGTGCACATTTGGTAAACCTACCATTGATTTCTTAGGATTTCGAATATCCGAACATGGTATTCAACCACTTCCAGATAAAGTTAAATGCATAACCGATTTTCCGCAGCCCACAACCTTATCTCAACTTCGAAGATTTTTGGGTATGTTTAATTTTTATAGGTCTTTCATATATCAAGCTGCACACATACTTGCGCCTTTAGTGAAATTGTTAGAAGGCCATACAAACAAAAAGAAATCTCGTTCCCGTGTTCCTAAAACAGAACCCCTTAATTGGAACGAAGATGCTGAAAAAGCTTTCGTAGCTGCCAAAAATGCAATATCTCAGGCTGCTCTTTTACGGCACCCTATTCCAGGCGCTCAGTTGAGTATATGGGTTGACGCCTCAGGTGTCGCGATAGGCGGCACCCTTATGCAGTTTTATCAGGAACGTTATGAACCTTTAGCATTTTTTTCCATGAAATTAAACAACAGTCAGCGGAATTGGTCAACATATGACCGGGAATTATTTTCTATTTATTCGGCAATAAAAAAATTTCGGCACATGCTAGAGGGGAGAATTTTTCAAATTTATACTGATCAAAAACCGCTAATTTATGCATTTAAGCAAAATCCCCATAAATGTTCGCCGCGGCAATCACGCCATTTAGATTACATTTCCCAATATTCCACTGACATTAGACATGTACCAGGTTCCGAAAACATTGTTGCAGATTGCCTCTCAAGAATTGAAATTGATTCTATTTCAAAATCTCCAATCTTAAATTTTGAGGAATTCGCAAAAGCTCAGGAAAATGATTCAGAGCTACAGAACCTGCATAATAGTACATTGCTCAAATTGGAATTGAAACCTTGCCTCATTTCTGATTGTAGCCTACTATGTGATACTTCAACAGGTACGCCTCGACCCTTAGTTCCTAGTTTCTTTCGTCGGCTGATATATGAACATTTGCACAACCTAGCCCATCCAGGCATAGCAGCTACCACAAAACTAATTTGTTCCAGATACGTATGGCCAAATATGAAACGAGACATCAAAAACTGGGTTCGTGGCTGTGAGAAGTGTCAAAGATCAAAAATACAGAGGCACACCAAAGCACCTCTTGGCACGTTCTCTCTTCCTGATGCACGTTTTTCCCAAATACATATAGATATCGTAGGTCCCTTGCCTCCATCTGACGGTTTCAGCTATCTTTTAACGATGATTGACCGATTTAGCAGATGGCCAGAAGCCGTACCTATATCTGATACACAAGCTAAAACAATTTGTAGTGCCATATTAAAGCATTGGATATCAAGATTTGGTTGCCCTTCGCTCATAACCACGGATCAAGGCCCACAAATACGATCAGCAATATTTGATGAATTCACAAAAATGATGGGAACACAGAAGATCCGCACAACGGCATATCATCCGATATCGAATGGCATTATCGAAAGATTTCATCGACATTTAAAGTCATCCATCAAAGCTCACGAAACCAGTAGGTGGACTGAAATATTACCGATAGTTTTACTAGGCATTCGCACAGCAGTGAAGGAAGATATACAAGCTTCTTGCGCTGAGCTTGTCTACGGCACTACGTTGAGATTGCCCTGTGATATGCTGGATGAATACAAGATCCGACCTTTCAACGATAACTTCGTCACGCAACTACGAAACACCATGCGGCAGTTAAGTCCAGTTGCTACATCATCTCACTGCCAAGAGAAGTTCTATATACACCCTTCCTTGACATCTTGTTCACACATCTTTCTAAGAGTGGATCATGTACAACCTCCATTGTGTCAACCATATACTGGTCCTCACAAAGTCCTAAGTAGAACTGGGAAAACTATAACAATCGAGCTTAATGGTCGTAAGTCTACGGTATCAATAGATCGAGTGAAGCCAGCTCATTTGATTTCTACTTCAGACTTGTCCACGAAAACTGTTCCAGAGAACTCTAAATTAAAACTCTCTCTTAAAGCGGACAGTAACCCTGACCAAACAAAAACTGTCACACGTTCGGGCAGACATGTCCATTTTCCTAAAAAACTGGCATCTTATATTACTTACTGAAATTGTTGATAAATTGTTCATTTTGCATACTACACATTATGCCTATATTTTGTTATATATTGCAATTTTATTTCATGTAAATATCCTTGTAATTTTTCTCCACAAGCGTGGATTCTGACACAGATAGTCAAAAAAAAAAAAAAAAATAGTATACACTTGTATATCGTTTCTTCGGTACCCTACGTCACTGGGGGGATACTCTGTGGCAGCCGCAGAAAGGCAAGGGAGAAAATTCTTCGTTCGGAATGGCAGCTGGCCAGAGCCGTTGTCATAGCAGCGCAGACGAAAATGTTTTCATTGCGTTTTTGTGTGTTCGAATACGATGAGTGTCAGAATCGACGTTTATCAATGTTCTACGAATAAAGGTAGTAAAGTGTTTTTAAGTGAGTGATTATATTATACGAGAGACACCACCACAATCCACCACAACATTATTCAAATATTTTTCTTTATAATTCCAAATTTCGCTTTTTTCATTGAGAATCAACGGACATTTTCTAATAAAATTTAACATTTTTTCTTTCATTGTTGTAAATAATTCAAAAGCCGTAATAATAATTTGCCTATTTTTAGTTGAATGATTTTCACGTGAAACATAAAACTGAAATAGTTTTTTTTTTTTTAACAATTAAAAAGAAGATGAATATGACCTCATAGTGGAAAAAAATGGTATTTTCAAGCAGATTTTTTTCAATTCCTACTATTAGCTCACACTCTCCCTATATATATTTATATATCTTGTTCAAATTTTCAATTGTTAATAAAATACTCATTATTCATCCTATCAAATTGAAATAATTTTTTTTTAAACTTGTACTGGATAACAATTGATGATAATACAGTTTTTTCAAATATTAATTAATTAATTAAATTTTAATTAATTAATTTTAGTTTTGCATGGGAAACAAAATGGCGGCCATTGGTTATTGAAGTTCAATGAAAGTATTTTCAATAAGGCGTTACCATGGGGGGGGACCCTGTTCTGTCGCCAAATACCGCCAAGTTTGTCGCCAACTTGGCGATATATCGCCAAATTTGGCAACCAAAATGAGTCGCCAAAAGTGACGCCAACTTGGCGATATCTGTAATATTTCGCCAAATTCCCATAGAGTTCCATAGAAAACCTACTTGCTTATAGAAAATCAACAAATTGAGATATTTTAATGCAACAAAAACTAATATTAGCTTAAGGGATTATATTACATTTTTCTTTGATGACATAAGTAGGAATTGACTTTAAAAACAAATTTTTTATATTACTTTTTTAAGTTCCAATTGTAATTTTTTGACCTGCAAACAATCTGCATTACTGAACTTTTGAAACATTTTGAATTATACATAGGTAAATTGCATCACAAATTGTGATGCGATATCGCACAAATCAAGGCCTGATGATGATACCCTCCATTAATTTTGAAATGTGTTTGTCTGAATGCAGTAGTTATTAAAAAACTTGACATATTAAACAAAAACCTAATTTGCAGAACATATTAAAAAAACAAAATTTATTTCCTAAATTGTTTAAGCCCGAGAAGGGGCAGATATTAAGATATTTCATTCAATTCGTTCTACATTTGATGTTAAATTTTTGTAATAAATAAGCTAAACCAATTGAACATTAAAAAATAAAAATGAAATTCATACAATATAATGCTTTAAACACCTACCGGGTGTCGCCAAAAAGGACTGACTGATTTTAAAATTCAATAACTTGCAAACAGTGACAGATATTAAAAAAATTCTTGCAGGAGGGTTATGCATAAGGTCAAAAGTTTTATTACAGTGATTTTCAATTTTAGTTCGATTTACAAACAATAGATGGCGCTGCGATCAATAGACGCTAAATTCAGGCTCGATTTTTGGTACTTCGTGGCCCGGATAATACATTTCCATCTCCTTTTTATGCATAGAACAAGATAAAGGACCAAAAATCGAGCCTGTATTTAGCGACTATTGCTTACAGCGCCATCTATTGTTTGTAAATCGAACTAAAATTGAAAATCACTGTAATAAAACTTTTGACCTTATGCATAACCCTCCTGCAAGAATTTTTTTAATATCTGTCACCGTTTGCAAGTTATTGAATTTTAAAATCAGTCAGTCCTTTTTGGGACACCCGGTATATACTTGCATTCCGTTCAAATGAAATCGAAATAATAAATCTTTTTACTATATCTATGCATCCATGATATTGACCCACTCCATGTTTCTGTCTATTGAGCTCGCGCGCGCAGTACCCCTGGATCTTGAACACACCCAAATTCTTCTCCATCCCGTTCGCAATTCGCACAAACTTTGTAAACAATTTAACTGTAATTGTGAAAAATTGCTGCAAACGTGCTAAAATCCCTTCAAAAATTTGTTTTCAAACATTTTTCCTTTATATCTGGGAAATAATTGATCTTGGTGATTGTTATTTTTCCACGATAAACCGTATCTCGCTTTTATTTTATTGCTTGTAAGTTTGGGTTAATTATGTATAATAGCTCGTTAATTACTTTGTTGATTTTGTATTATCTTTTGTTGTTTTCAGTGCACTCTGAACCGAGGCATATAATTACATATGTTATGCTTTGAAAGATTTCATGTTTGTTTGATATAAGTGATTTTTTTTTTTTTTAATTAAATAACAATGTATGTGAGCTTGTTCTATGTGAGCTGTGTGGGAGCTTGTGTCTCTTATTTAATCAAAATATTTATTTTTTTTGTCATTAGATGTAATGATAGCTTAAAGTTTACTCTCATTCATTAGATTAAAAAAATGAGTCGATTTTTTGCTACCGGTTCGGAATCCGAAAGTGAGTCATCATCATCAGAAGAGGAGCAGATCCCAACTAAAACTACTGGGATAACATCGTGAGTTTCGACAAAATTTATTACATTTTATTCCTTCCTTCAAAATGTCACTTGTTTTAATTAATTTTTTGTTCGTTCTCATGCATATCCATGCTCTTATTATTGTAACTGTGAATTTTTTCCACCGTGTAGAATTGCACTTTTAAATTAAAAAAGTTTTTGACAAGAGTAGAGATGTAAATTTTCCGGAAAAGTTGAAGTGGCGGAAAAAAACCGGTTTTTTTCCAGTTTTTTTCTGGAAAAATTCGAAAAGTTGGAAAAATTGATTTCCTATAAATGTTTCTCAAAAATAAGATATATTTTCTTAAAAAGTATACAATAATAAACTTTTTCAATATTTATGCCCACAAAAAAAAATTATTTTCCCTTTACATGTAAATATGTTATTAAAAAAGAGAGAGAGAGAGAAAAAGCCAGCCTTTAAAAGTTTATCCTTTCAGTCTCAGAATTCTGACAGTAGCTTTTTTTTGCTTAATGTGTTTGTAATATATATAAACCAGTGTTTGTAATGCAGTAGACTCCCTCAAATCCGCACAGCTTGGGACCAGAGGTTGTGTGGATTTTAGAATTTTGCGGATTTCTGGTCATTGATTTGTTTACATTTTTGAAACATTAATTTGATTGGTAGTTAAGCAAGGGAAATTATAATGAATGCTTACAATAAAGTGAAACATTAAAATAAGTAAAATATTAAAATAATTTATTAGTTTAAAATAAATTATTAAAATAATTATGTAAAATAAAAATTTAGAAAAATATTAAAGTACTACGAATGAAATCGATTCAATTCGATTCCAAAAGTCCTATGCTGCCATCGAGTGGTGGCAAGGAGAACAGTGTTAATGCTATTATCAGTATATATAGCTTATTGCGCTCACTATAACTTTTTTCATTGTTATTTAGAGTCTTGAATGCTTTTCTTATACTGCTTTGTATGTTTAGAAATAAATTTGTCTATAATTAAAAAAAAAAAAAAAAAATCCACGAACAATAATTTTAAAATAGTGTTCCGGTTCGTGGATTTTTCCATTTCAAACCCTGGAATTTTTGATATAGATATGCTAATTTATATCAAAATCAAAAGTAATGTAAATTTATTTAGTAATAAATCATCTGTAATAGCCTAAAGAGAATGATTAACAAAAGATTTAGTAAAAAAAACATTGCGGTAGTCGCTGATTTCGGCGCCATCTTGAATTTTGTTCCTGCAACTTAACTGTAAATTTCATTGTTTACATCTGAAAAAATACGTGGATTTTAGGGTCGCGGATTTAAGGGAGTCTACTGTATATCATTTGTCTGTTGAAATGATTTTTCAGTAGCACTTGTTTAATTATATCAGTAGAACTAATTTAAAAAACAACAACAAAAAAATCTTTACTTTCAACCAATATCACTGTTGTTTTAAAGCAGTTTTAAACTGTATTGTACATCTCATCTACATTGTACTCGTTTTCAAATACATAAAGGATGCCAGTGTAAAAGAAACGAATTATAGTAGTTCTGGTATTATTATAAATACTATTATCATTTTCAAATCTTCCATTGTTTAAAAATTAGTATTATTTTACAATATTACTCCCCTCCCCCCCCCCCCCCTTACAGTTACAATTTTCATTTCCTGTGTATGTAGTTTTGGCACGGCTTCCCAGACTAAACCCAAACTAAGTTTTAGCAAGATTTAGATCCTTAATATTGAAAGCCGTATATATTTTTTAAATGAAACTTTTAAAACAAGTGGATTTTTTCGTATGTTTAAAAGTTGTTCTCAACTAGATTTTTCACAGAGATTTGCTTACATTTTCTTTGCAGAGTTTGTATGTATTTATATTTTTTGAAAATACATTTAGACAACTCTAAGAATCTATATTTCAAGAAAAGAAAAAAAAAAATGATACATAATTTCAACTGCATGTTATTATCAAAAGAAATTTTTCTAACAATAGTGAAAAATTACAGCCATGCGATTAAAAATAAATGCATGTTTCAAATTTTACATTAAATTTTCGATCTTACCATTTTCATTTATTGGTATAATATTGAAATACTTTTGCACATGAATTTTCATTTTTAACGAGAGAAGCCGCATTTAATTATCTTACCAGGGATTTACTTGGATTTTTTTTTTCACACAATCATGTTTTTGCGAAATTGTGAACTTGGAAAAACTGTGAATGAAATGTAAAAAATGTAACCAGAATTTTGTAAATTAGAAATTATAATAATTAAGTTCTTATTTAGACATTAATATGATGGTCTTTTGTACATATAAATAGCTGGATAATAGATTCATTGGTTATTGCAGCTATTATACAACAGCTTTTCTTTAATTCTAAAATCATTACATTTGTGAAGGATTTAATTTGGAGATTGTAAAAGAATTCTGAAATGTCTAGTTTTAAGAGAAAGAATTTTGTTAAAGGTCATATGTTTTAAGGAGAAAAAACTGAAGGATCCTTTAAGAAACTCAAATTCTTTCTAAAGAGATCCCTGCTTACAGATAAGATTTTCCATGTTAAGGTTTTCATGAGGGACACTAAACATGAAAAAAATATGAATAAAAGTAACAGAATTTAGCAATTATAAAATTTTGACTATATTATTTTATAAATAAAATTTCAATTTTTCCAATTTGGAAAAATTGAAAAATAGCCCTTCGGAAAAAAACTGAAAAGAACCGTTTTTTTTCCTAACTTTTCCGGGTTTTTTCCGAGCATTCCCATCTCTAGACAAGAGGCATTTCATCTATGAAAATTGTGCTTTAAAAATATGTAGGGTAGATGTGCCAGTAACGGACACCCTTCCGGTAATGGGCATCCCTTGATGTTTTTGGTTAATAAAAAAAATAACTAATTTAGCTTTAATTATTTTTTTTATAATTCCCCCTTGCATGTTTTATAAAACTGGGTTATTGTTAACACTTTTAATCAAACCAATCAGGGAGCAGAAAATAATGTTTCAAAGTTTCGCTGTTTTTCTGTGAAGATCTTAATGAAGAGGCTAAGAGCTGGCTTCGTTTAATTTATATATTTATTTTCTTGCAAAATTTGAATGTTTTTGTTTGAGTAGCAATAGAAAATTATAATAATTAATTATAATAGAATCATCATAACCCAGAGAATAACATGAGCTAATTTTTATTTACATTATTCAAATATTTTTCTTAATCCAAATTTCGCTTTTTTCATTAAGAATCAATGGACATTTTCCAATAAATTTAACATTTTTCCTTCATTGTTGTAAATAATTCTAAAGCCGTAATAATAATTTGCCTATTTTCAGTTGAATGGTTTTCACATGAAAAATGAAACTAAAGTAGTTTTTTTTTTGTAAGAATTAAAAAGAAGATGAATATGGCATCATAGTGAAAATAAAAATGACATTTTTAAACAGATTTTTTAAGTTCAGATTAGAATTTTTTGTCCAAACTACAGCAACTTGCATTACTGCACTGGTAAAAAATTTTGACGTATACATAGTGAAATTGCATTATAGGGGAAGACGGGGTACAATGAAACAAAATTTACTAATTATTTTTTCCTATCCACAATTTTGCATGCACAAAAATATAATTAATGCATATTGTTAACCTTGTATTTTCCCCATCTAAACAAATTTTTATTAGGTTCTAAACAATATCTTTATGCTTGAAAAATAACAAAAAATAAATGTCTTACAGTGTTTCATTGTACCCCGTATGCCGGGGTACAATTAAACACTCTAAATGATGGAAGCAATTTTCACCCAGTATAGTTTATTTTATGAAAAATGAGATAAATACAGAAACAAAACTTGATTAATAAGAAACTTGATAAAAATATTATAGTCTAAGATGAAAAATAAGAAAATTCTATTAGTTTAAGAAATACCTTTCATTTTATATTAAATTGGCTCAAGTCAGTTTCAAAAATTAGCATTTCTGCTTATATTTCAGTTGCTCCTGAAGGAATATGGGATGGTAGTTTCAACATAATTGAGTTTTTTTTTTAAATGTAAGTTTCTAAAAAAAAAAAAAAAATTAAAACTTGGTTGGAGTTTTTTTATATCAAGTACTTCACATTTGACTTCATTTATGTATGATTTCTCCAACGGTATATATTTCCTTATGTTTCCATTTATACGGATACTGCTTGTACCATACATGTTATGTGGGGATATCTCATTCTTAGTACCTCGATGACCAGCTGGGACTGGAAAAAAAATCTGGATCATCATCAGAGTCTGTAGCAGGCAGAGTTTGTTTTCAAAACAATCCCTTCTTAGCTTTTTTTCTCTTTCTATTTTTTAATTGCTTAACAAGAGCATTTTTTACTGACCTGGTTAGAACAAAACTCTTTTTTTTTTTTCTGTTTTCCTACTCTTACTTCCAGGGTTCGTTGATATATATCGATGGATATATATCATGATATATATCTTGATATATATCCGATATTTATTTTTAAAATATCAAGATTTTTGATATTTTCGATATTTTCAAATTCTTGTATTTATTTTCAAAATATCAAGATGTTTGATATTTTGTATATTTCATATTTATTTTCAAAATATCACTGAGCAAGATAATTTTTATCTTTTCTATATTCAAAGCAAGTGTCAATGAAATTTCTACCTGTTATTGATTGTGTCATTCTGTAGATAATGAACTTTTGTCTCTGGCAATGACTTTTTTAGGAACAGAAATCTTTTCCAAGCTTTATGTTTGAAACTTTTATTTTTAAATGTAGAACTAATAATTATGTGAGACAGTTAATTCAAAACAGCCATTGAAAGATAAAAAGTAATTTAGATAATCATTTATATATAGCCAGGGATCGTTGATGTATCATCATCATCAACTGTTTTCAATCCACTGCTGGATGTAGGTCTCACCCAGATTTTTCCAATGTTTCCTGTTAAGTGCTTTAGTCATCCAATTTACACTGGCTACTTTTCTGATTTCATCACTCCATCTTACTTGAGGTCGTCTTATTGTCCGTTTTACATCTCTGGGATACCACTGTAGGGTGTTTGTGCTCCATCTATTGCCGTGGATATATATCATAATACAGTAAACTCTGTCTAAGGCGGAATCGATTGGGACCAAGAAAATTTTCCGCGGTAAGCAATATTCCGCCTTAGACAAATTTTACTCTATGTCTATGGATTCACAGGGACTTGAAAATCTTTCCGAGTTAGACAGATTTCCGTCTTATACAGAGTCCGCCTTACAGAGAGTTTACTGTATATAGCCGATTTTTATTTTCAAAATATCAAGATTTTTGATATTTTCATATACTTGATATTTATATTTTCAGTTGTATGTTGTATTTTGTAATATTTCAGTGTAAATGAAATGAATTTTCAACTGTTATTGACTGTGTGAATCTGATAAAGAACTTTTGTCTCTTTTGGATGTGACTTTTTTAGCCAAAAAAGAAATCCAATATATTTTTCAAGCTTTGGATATGAAGCTTTTATTTTTAAATGTTGAACTAATAATTATGTGAGACATAATTAATTCAGAACAACCATTGAAAGATAAACTGACTAATTTAAATAAGTAGTTATATTAAAAAATAATGTTTTCTCAAGTTTTGGTTAAGTTGAGTTTAAACTATACAACATGTTAGGAAATGTGAAATAAGACATTTTATACTTTGTTAAATTTTTTCAGTTAAAAATACTTTTTGTATTTAAAATTTTGTTTTAAAAATATCTGATTTTTTTATACTTGATCTTGATACTGAATCCTGTAGTTAGTTTTTTTTATGAGTAAGCCAATTGTTCTGTTTTCAATTAGTTCATCTTCCATTTTGTTCTAAGTGAAAAAATAAATAAATAAAAAATAAAGATAAATGCATTTTTAGAATATTGTTTAAGTTTTCATGTTAAGGGCAATATATTTTAGTTTCTAATCTATATTATGCTCAAAAACATTTATTATCAGCGGTAAGTTGGCTGCTTTGAAAATATCAGATATATATCGAAAATATCGGATATAGGGTAGATGTGCCAGTAATGGACACCCTTAAGGAATTTCTTTAAAAATTATTTTTTTATTAATAGTTATAATTATTATATTCCAGTTTTTTCAATATTATATTAATCTATCAACAATATTTAACCATTCTTATAGCCTCATTTCCCCATATGAATATAAATTTAATTTTAAATAACAGAAATATATCAAAACACCCAAAAGCCCAGTAATGGACACCCTCTGGCCCAGTAGTGGACACCCTCTGTTCCAGTAATGGACACCCCATAAAAAGTAATAAATATAATTGTTTTTATGACTGTATTTAGAACCAGAATTTAATGAATACATACTAATGAAACAAAATAGTTATTTTTAAATAAATTTAACAATTAGGATACCAGTAATTAATAAAATATTTGTGATAATCATTTACTGTTTGCATCAATTATTGTAATTATCAGAAGATCGATGTTTTAATTATTTTAAATGGATAGTTTAAAATACTAAATATCAGACAATTACAGCTATCAAATTATTGAAACAGTGGTGGATTTAAAAGGTAAAAAAAAAGTTTTGGAATATTAATGTTTAGTTTTGTGTCACTATTTTTAACAATCTTCCAGAGATTACTTGATATATCATTTATAATAATTAATATTACAAATATGAAAGAAATGATATTGGGAGTTGAATATTTTAAGTACTAAATAAAATAATTTCAAAGTAAAACTGTAGAATTGATGTTTGAGGTCACTGATCTGCAGATTTATTAGTTTCATGAATATTACCTATAACTTTCATTAATAGTATTACATTTTTTCTTTTTTTTTTTTTAATAAAGAAACATTTAAGACAGAAAATGGATTTTTAATAGCTTCTGTAACTTAATTGTTTTTATTTAAATAGAGAGGGATTAAGCCCTATGAGCCCCTCTTTGACTGTGCTCTTAAACAATATATTCTGCTTCCTTGCTGGTTTGATTGCCAGATTATAAAATATGTGAGGTATATATATGTACTACATAAAAAAAAATTACAATAAATAAAATAAAATATCAAAATTTTATTAATCACATAAAATAACTTAAAAGCAGCTGTTTATAAAAGTTTTGGTGTTATTACATTTTGGTAAGTATAATTTAAAAATTAAATTCAATTATTTAGGTTTGCAGTTAAGCCAAAGTATTTTATGCATTATAAATATTACTAAAATTGCATTTTTAGCAATGTCTACATGGGGTGTCCATTACTGGAAAATGAATAATTAACCATCCCAGTAATGGACACCCCCTCTTAAAACCTTAAAAAGAAATGAAATTTTGTAAATAGCCATTAGTATATAAAATTCAAAGTTTTCTATTGCTACTCAAACAAAAGCATTCAAATTTTGCAAGAAAATAAATAATATATAAATTAATTAAATGAAGCCAGCTCTTAACCTCTTCATTAAGATTTTCACAGGAAAACAGCAAAACTTTGAAACATTATTTTCTGCTTCCTGATTGGTTTGATTAAAAGTGTCAACAATAACATAGTTTTATAAAACATACAAGGGAGAATTATAAAAAAAAATAATTAAAGCTAAATATTTATTAGTTATTTTTTTATGAACCAAAAACATCAAGGGGTGTCCATTACTGGAAGGGTGTCCATTTCCATTACTGGCACATCTACCCTATATCAAAATATCTGATATTTTTGATATTTTTGAAAATATCATGATATTTACGAACCCTGCTTACTTCTAATATATTCCATTTACTATTTTTATTACTGTAATAAAACATGTTTCATTATACCCCGTCTGCAAGTGTTTCATTATACCCCGTCTGCAAGTGTTTCATTGTACCCCGCACTGAGGTTACTAAATAAAAATTTATTTTCAAACTTCTAATATTTATTTTTTTTTTAGTTTGGTTTCGGAAGTATGAAGACAACAACCCAAAGATAACAATGTATAGAAAAAATAATTATTACATATAAAAACAAGGAAAAAGAAACAAAATTACTTTTAGTAAAGAAAGTTACTTTCAATGGTGCAAAAGCAATAATCTTCTATTGCTACTGTTGTAGAAGTGTGAATGTATCCAAATCACATCAGTAATTGGAACATATAGTTGTATAACATATATATAAACTGCAACTCTGTATGACAAATTTGATTGATTTTACAAGTAATGTTTCATTGTACCCCTTGTTTCATTGTATCCCGTCTTCCCCTACATTGCGATGCAATATTGCAAAAATCAAAGCCTGATGTTGATACCCTCCATTAATTTTAAAATGTGTTCATCTGAATGCAGTAGTTATTAAAAAACTTGACATATTAAGCAAAAACCTAATTTGCAGAACAAATTAAAAAACAATTTATTTCCCTAATTGTTTAAGCTTGAGAAGGGACAGATATTAAGATATTTCATTCAATTTGTTTTTGTTCTACATTTAATGTTAAATTTTTGTAACATATAAGTTAAACCAATTGAAGATTAAAAAATAAAAATTAAATCGAAATAAATCTTAGACTTTTTCCATTTGTAAGTTGTAAATATTTGTATTGCAGATTTTGTATACTATGTTTATGACAATTGTACATAAAATGATAAGATACATGCAAACTACAAAACTTTAAAAAAGTCTAAGATTTATTGCAAAATTAAGTATAAAAAAA
Source organism: Maratus speciosus (assembly GCA_963932465.1). Classification (NCBI taxonomy): domain Eukaryota; kingdom Metazoa; phylum Arthropoda; class Arachnida; order Araneae; family Salticidae; genus Maratus; species Maratus speciosus. Next base: position 145,125,963 of record OZ010786.1, on the reverse strand, counting down.
ATAAGTATAGCAAGTTTGTAAAAAGCAAGTTTTTATCTGTCATAAAAAGCCAGGGCCATTCCTTTCAGCCGAATGTTTTTTTTAACCTTTTTAAATTATTTTTTTATGTATTTTAAATAACATTTTATTTTGTTTTATCCTATTTATCGAAGTTCTTTTTTTTTTTTTTTTCTTTTGTCAAAGATCTTGATCAGATTTAGAAATAGAGGAACAACTTGCGAATTCGCCCGGAGTCCGCCATCTTGTATCTTTGTTGGTCATTTATAACCACTTTACGTTTAATTTAACAACATAAACAACAACAGACATAAATAACAACAAAAATAAAGAAATTTCAAAATCAGCGATGATCAACAAAGAAACAAGATGGCGGACTCCGGGCGAATCCGCAAGTAGTACCGAAATAGAAAACAGATATGTGCTTTTCTTCTATATCCACCATTCTTTATAAAAGTTTTTGAAGGCTGTAAGTTCTACTTAAAAAATAAAATGGCATTTTAGTATTTTTGGGGTGCGCCTATCAATGGGCGAAAAAGGTGAAACCAAAGGTTCAAAACTTCTTTAATACTATTACTTCCTTCAACCAAAAGAGATATGTGCTTTTTTTCTACAGCAACCATTTTTTTAAAGGGGCCCAGATGAAAGAAATTTTGCAAGCTCTAAATTCTTTTTGAATTGTCTTTTTTAAGGCCCCCTTTAAAAGTGCGGAAAAGTTGGAGCCCAAGATTCAAAACTTTTAAGCCCATTTTTTTATTCAAATTTTTAAAAAATATGTTTTTAATCTCAGTGAGGGACCCTTTAAGTTTCAAAATTTCGTTGTACTATTACTTCCTTCAACCAAATGTGCTTCCTTGCTATAGTCATTATTCTTTTTAAAGGTACCCAGGTGAAAGTAATTTTGCACGCTCTTACTACTTTTTAAATTGTCTTTTTTGGGGGCCCCAATAAAAGTGAGGAAAAGTTGCAAATCAAGATTCAAAACTTTTAGGTGCCATTTTTATTATTCAAATGTTTTAATAATAGGCTTTTTAATCTCGTCGGGGGCTTCAATAAGGCTCAAAGCTTCCTTAATACTATTACTTCTTTTGACCAAAACAGATATGCGCTTTCTTTCTATAGCCAGTATTCGAAATTTTGCAGCCCCTAAATTCTTTTTGAATTGTCTTTTTTAGGGCCTCCTATAAGCGGGAGGAAAAGTTGGAGCTCAAGATTAAAAACTTTTAGGCCTCAGTTTTTTTATTCAAATGTTTTAAAAACATGCTTTTTAAACTCGTTAGGAGCCTCAATAAGTTTCAAAACTTCCTTAATACTATTGAGGCCACTCTTAAAAGTGAGCAAAATTCTGAACTCAAGATTCAAAACTTTTAAGCCTCATTTTTTTTTTTTTTTTTCAAATCTTCAAAAAATATATGCTTTTTAATCTCGTTGGGGACCCCAATAAGCAGGCATCTATGTGCATTGCATATGCTGCCTATCCCCTTATGCTCGACCTGTTTCGTTTTTAACATTTCATTTCTCTTGTCTCGATAAATTACTTATGTTAACTATACATAAATTGCATTGCATATTTATTTAATCTACTAGCAGAGCATCGCCCGCTTCGCTGATTGCTTTTTTAAAAAAGAACCTATTATTTGGAACCTATTATTATTCCATTGGGGGCCTTCACTGCCTTCTGCAGCGTAAACCTGTTCCGGATATTCCTGCTCCGATCTTGAATCAAACAATCATTGAATTATTGTATTTTTAGGGTTCCGTACTTAAAAATTAAAAACAGAGCCATTATAAGATCATTTCTGTGTCTGTCTGTCACAGCCATTTTACTCGTAAACTATGAAATGTGGAAAGTTCAAATTCGGGGAAGTAATAAAGACCACTGACCCACATATTTTTAGATTAATAAACATTCATAAATATATTTAGTAAAAAAGTAGAGGGGCTAATTATGCTACTTGAAAAAAAAAAAATCTTTTCTTTGTGTATCATGTGGGGTATCCTGTGCAGGGTTGGCAAGTTTCTTCCACAGTGGAAAAAACCGGCCGGAAGAAATAGGTTTCTTCCAAGTGGAAGAAACTATTATTCTTCAAAAAATTACCATATAACTTTCAACTTTGTAAGATACAATAAATATCTTCTTCCAATAGCCTTAAGTAAATTAATTCCATTAGACCTATACGAATTTAATTATATATGCTAAATTAATAACTACATCAGTTTTTTTGCCAAGATCACACACGACACCAGTCTAAAGATCTTTAACCATTGGCCAAATGAAGAAAAGAAATTTTATCCAAAATACACAAAATCAATTAAATGTTATCTATTTCAGTTTAACCAGCATATTATTTTATTATTTAAACTTTTGAAACTGGTAGTAAATAGTACGGATCATTTACCAATTGTAGAATGAAACTCATTTAAATTAAAGACAGCGCTTATAAGTTACATCAATTTTATTAAGGTAATATGTAAGTAATATGCAATAATTACTGTATTAAGGATGTTCTCAAATCCAAAAGGGTAACTTTCTGACATAAGTTTTAATTTATTTTTGTTCGAAAATGCATGAAACTAGCTGGTGTTGTAATTCAGAAACTATGACACTGAGCTGTTTTTTCCATTTTTTTGAAAACGCAATAGATCTTTCAGAAAATAAGGTCAAAGTGGACGTTTTGAACTGAATTGCCACGCAAAAGTAGAATAATCACTCAAGGGTGGGCGAAAAATGTATTTGTCACATGATCGAAATCGCTTATGACTCAATGGGTAATTGATTGATCAAAAAATGGAAAAAACAGTTCAATTCCAAATCGCTTCCATGGCCAGGCTTTCCAATTTTATACTTTTCCGGTAAAAAATGAATTTGTATGTGTCTGAACTTTTGCACTTGTTGAGCAGAGCAGTTAAGAACAGCCTTAAGAAAATTCATTAAAATCCTCATTTTTCTTACTGCAATGCAGCATAGTACAACAAAAAAGTGTTTTAGCAGTAGGATGCTGCAATCAGTTTCTCAACTTAGAATGAATGAATGCAAAAGATGAAAACAATTCTTCGAGTCCCACAGAACTTCAGGAGAGTTTAAAAGAATTTCGACATACCCATACATATTTTTAGAACAGTAGTTTTTTAAAATCAGCATTGAGATATGCATGCTAGATGCTAATATAAATAATTACAAATTTGTTTATTTACTATGTTGCACAATTTAAAATAATGCATTTTTATATGAAAATAATGTATTTTGATGTGAAAAATAAACATTTTGTAAGTAGTTTTTTTTTCTTTTTACATAAAGGGTATAAATAAAAAAAAAAAACACCATCCCTCTCCTCTACCTCTAAAGTTATAAAATCCATCACCTGTAAATGTCTGCTGAACCTGAAGTTTGTTATTAAAAAAATAATTTATTTTTTCAAAAATAATATTTTTAATATTAATTAAATTTTCTAATTTAGATTTCATATAATTATACTTTGAGTTTAATTCTTTTACATAGTTAATATACTTTATTGAGCATCTGTTTTGTTTTCTGTTGGTTTCTTCCATTTCTTCCAGTTTTTTCCATTTCTTCCAGTTTCTTCCGGTTTTTTCCAGTTTCTTCCACTGTCCTGGAAGAAACTGGTTTCTTCTGGAAGAAACCCAACCCTGATCCTGTGAAAGCTTTTGTAACGCTGAACTCAAAAATATATTCCTTTTAATTTTAGGTATTATATTTTCAAAGATATTGTTGAAAATATAGCGGAAAAATATGTTCCTCCCCATCTAATTCCGAATCTACTGAAACTAAAATTATGAAAAAATTAGAGGTAGTAGACGTTAATATAAATCTTGCCGGAAAATAATAGCGATTACCCTAGGTCACATAGCTTTTGAGTAATTAGCATTTTTCTGTTATACACAAATTTCGATTTACGGGCATTCAGAAAAATTGTTGAGCATTGCTGAATATACCTATCATTGCAGAAGAATAAAAGCATTGTTGATAATGATTTTCGAAAAAAATCATCGGTAATTAGCCGAGATATTAACCCTTAAAGGTACGGTCAGTTTGGACATACACAAGGACAGTACTCTATGCCTAGTTAACAACTTTTAATGATATATATGTGTAATGTAATGTCCAGTAACAGTATAAAAGCAATAAATGTCAAATTGTCAAAAACATACTAATTTAAGGGGTCTCGAGACTCTAAAATGTGGAAAAAATGAAAAAAAGACCATTTTCAACATTTAATGTCTTAAAATGTATATGATTTTAAAACACAATTTTAATTGGGATGAAGAAAAAAAGTATGTTCTTTCGTTTCATGTATTTAATAAATTGCAAGATACAGAATTAGTATTTATAGGGGGCTCGAAACTGTTAGCCATTTGGCTAACAAAAAATTGGCATAACAGTTTACGCGCAGGATTACAAAATAAATATTGTAACTAGAATGAAAATTTTGGTGCTTACTTATACTTCAGATTGTAATAATTTCCCTGAACTTAAATAAATTTGTATTTAAAGCATTTTTATATTTTTAATGTAATGTTGCATTTAGCTAATACAAAATTTTGAAAATTTCAACAGTAAAATCACCTAAAAAAATATTTTTTTGAACAGTAAAAAGGAAATTCTAGGTTCAGTTTATACAGACTAACATGAAATATATGTTTTGAAAATTTCATGAAAAAAATATTCAGAAGTTTTTGAGGTATCCTGCGCGTTATGCCCAAAAAACGCCATTTGGAAAATAATGACTTTAAAGTTTCGGAAACGCCGCTTCAGCTATTGAGCTGGTATAATTCTAAAAGCCAAAACTTCTGTTCTAATGGGAATTTCAAGGAAACAATTATATCAAAATATTCAGAAAAAATAAGAGTTTAACATCTAAAAAAATTAAAATTTCTTAAATTTTGAAGCTTTAAGAGTCCTGCGACCACTTAATCCTTTCTGGCACAGAGTAATTCTATTTATAAACTTATGAAATAATGAACTGACACCAGAATTTATAAACGAATTTATTAGAAAATGTGAACTTGCTAATTTTCATGTAAATGATAAAAGGAAAATTTTAATTAAATATTCTTGGTGCCGTTTGTCTGTTTCGGAATTAAAATTAGGTGTCCATTTTTTAAGGGCATCGCCCTCGAAAGATTTAATTAGAATGAATCGCATAAATACTGTGGGATTCGCGATAGTTTGAATTGATTGTATCTCTCAATACGCCTCGAGTGACTTTAAAAGTTAATTAAACACCTATCTGGAAAAACGCGGAACTGACCAAGGCGGCGTTGCAACTTTGAGGCCTGAATTCGAAGCGCGCTTAGCACAATGCCAAATTTAAACTTTGAACAAAGCTTTTGTTTTGGCTACACTGTAGAAATAGGGGTTATTACTACGCTGAATTTAGTTTCATGAAATGCCAAATGAAGTTTAACTAAGAATTGCTTTTATTGTCAGTACCGAATTAAGTTCATCATAAACAGATTAGGATAATATTAAAAAAAGAGTTATACGAATAGCTATATTTGATATTATTTAGGTTCCATATCTCTTTGAACTTTCATGGTATAGGGTCAGGTGGGGGAAAGTGGGGGTAAAATCAAGCTTTTTTTAGAGAAGGCCCTTCAACCAAACTATTAAATTTATTTTTATAAAACTTTTGATGCATTTTATATAGATTGGATTCATATAGATTAAATATGAAGCATAACTATTCAATTTTGTTAGATTGTTTTTTCACGGTTATACATTTAAATAAAAAAGAAAAGTGCCCAGCTAAACTGATGGCATTGAGCTCACAGGCTATTCACACTAATTGTATATCATACTCTTATTTTAAAGAATAATGCCCCTCAAAAAAATAAGTGAAGGGAATTAGTCCCCGTTTCTCCCTTTATACTTAACCAGTGAACCTCCAAATCTAATCAGGGAAGCTCCTTATCATAATAAACCGGTATACCAAATTTGGAGCAAATCGAATAATCCTGCAAAAAAAAAAAAAAACATTTATCTAAATTAAGGGGGTGGACTAGCCCCCCCTTTATCCTTAACCAATGAATCCCCAAAACGAATCAGGGAAGCTCCTTAACATAATAAACCGGTATACCAAATTTGGAGCAAAGCGAATAATTCTGCATGAAAAACCCGTTTATATAAATTAAGGGGGGCGGGCTAATTTCCTTTTCCCCCTTTATCCTTAACCAATGAACCCCCAAAACTAATCAGGGAAGTTCGTTAACATAATAAACCGGTATACCAAATTCGGAGCAAATCGAATCATTCTGCATGAAAAACCCATTTATCTGAATTAAGGGGTGGACTAACCCCCCTTTTCCCCCTTTATCCTTAACCAATGAGCCCCCAAAACTAATCAGGAAAGTTCCTTAACATAATGAACCGGTATATCAAATTCGGAGCAAATCGAATGATTCTGCATGAAAAACCCATTTGTCTGAATTAAGGGGTTGGTCTAACCCCGTTTTCCCCCCTTTATCCTTAACCAATGAACTCCCAAAACTAATCAGGGAAGCGCCTTATCACAATGAACCTAGAAAAAAATTTTGAAGCAAATCGGATGTTTCTATCAAGAGTTATCGCATTACGTACGTACGTACGTACATACATACATACATACAGAACAGGCGGGCACATTAGCTCTCAGGCCAGGCTTTGATAGCCTGTGAGCTAAAAAGTAATGTCCCCACTTTCCCCCATCATGGTATAAAGTGGGGGTAGTTCCAAAATTAGTGTATATTTAAATAAAAATAGCTAAATATTGTTTTTAAATAAGAATGCACTGAAATAAATGTATCTTAATTATATTTAAAAGTACAAATGCACAAAAAAATTATTTTTTACACATTGTTTAATTAAAGAAATAATGTCCATGGTTATCAAAATTAGGTTTACTTAGTATGCAGCATATATTGCTGAACTCTACACAATCTTCATGATCAATAGCTTGAAAAGTGCAATGGTGACTTAGTCAAATATTTTATGTGATAGAGAATGCATTAATTTCTATCACTTGGGCAATGAATTTAGTTGATTGACTTTTTGACCAGTACTCAACTTCTATCCGTGAACCTTGCTTTATTTTATTAAATTCTACATTTATATTATATCTGTTTAATTTTTTTATTATTATAATTACTCAGAATTTTGGATGTTCTTCCTTTCCTTTTCTTGATAGATTTTTTTCTTATGGCCAGTCTTTTATGCATTTTTTACGTTCTTTTTTATATTTGCTTGACTGAATTTTTTCTCACGCTCATTTCCTTCAACAGTCAACCTTTCCAAAACAGTTTCAATGGTTAAAACCTCACCACTCTTGCTCTGTAATTATTTTATTATATGTTTGTAGTTATTTATTATAAAATATAGAGCATCAGACATTTACTAAGTTAACACAGAGGTAAAACATACCCCTACCATACAACACAGCTAAGCCTAACCATACCCCCAAATTACCCCACCTCAGAAAACAACTCATAATAAATAGAATTATAAAATTTATTCTTAACTTTCTATGTTGATCGGCTCCTTAGATGTTCCTCTACAAGTATGAACTTAAATTAATAGTTTTTGACAGTAAATAATGATTTTAGAAGCAAGTTCATTAGAAGCTTGAAATAGCATACGATATGTAATGAGCATAAACAAGATAATTTGCAAACATTAAACTTTTTGCCAGTTTCTAAAACTAAAGAAAAAATAGTTGGCATAATCTCATTATATCCCTCTAAAAAAGAATTAACTAAATATCTTAATTTAAAAAGAGAAAATCAGTGTTTTTCAATATACCCCATTTTACCCCACCTTGACCCTACCTGATTACAGTTTTCTAATATATAGTTATACCCAACCCTACGTTGTATAGTTTTTTACAAAGTCTTTTAGCAACGTTTTTTTTTTTTTTTTTTTAATAATACAATTACAAATTCATATATTTGTTCTACGGAACCCTCTGTGCACGAGTAATGCTCGCACTTGACCGTTTATTTTTTATATAAAAGTGATAGTGTCCAGATAAAAGTGAAAATTTCCAGCATTGTGGCTCACGTTGCTACAGGAACAAATTTGTTATTTTTCCACTTCAGCTTAATTATGACAGCAGCAAAATCTACTGGATAATTCTTCAGTTTCAGAAAATAAATGTCAAAAAAACTCTGCAAAACGCAGCAAAAAAAGTGTAAAAATCTTATTAAAAAATTGGGCAAAAATTCAAAAATCGCTGAAAGAAAAGTGATTATATCGAGCCAAAAGATTGAAACTGGAATGTTAAAAAATTGCCGTGAAAGAAAAAAATACGCTAAAAATTACATAAAATGTTCATAAAAAATTCAAAAATTTCTATGGATATATTATCTATATTGAGCTAAAAGAAACCTGATTCCTTTTAGGGATGACGAAAATCCGTGCTGCAGATGGCAAAATTTTTATTATATTGGGATAAAAGGTTGAAACTGGGTTCCTTTTACACTCTCTCTCTCAGAAAAAAAAAACAGTGTATTGAAGGATTTTTTTCCGTAACTTTTTCTTTTGTTTAAACACACACACAAAAAAGCTTTTATTTGATTTGCTGATTTTCTGCGAAAATATAGAAAACTCACCAATCTAACGTAAAAATTACCTAACATCCTTACTAAATATAAAGGTGCATTTTTGTCGAATCAAATCACAGGAGTGTTCCGCCAACTTTGCTGCATTGTACTTTTCCCTATTAGAAACAACTTTTACGCATGACTTTTTTAATTCATAACACGAAGAAGTCGCGAATCAAAGATCAAAATTTTTAGAAATTTTCCTTTCTAAAGACGAAAATTTCTTCAATTGTGAGATCTCTTCTAATCACAGGGGTCTTAAAAAATGAAAAAAAAAAAGTTCGTGAAAAATTCAAAAATCGCAAAGGACGAAATTTAGTACATCGGGCTAAAAGACTAAAACCTGATTCCTTTGACTAATGTCAAAAAATCACGTCAGAACGCGATAAAAAGTTAAAAATCACATAAGAAATTCGCGAAATATTTAAAAATCGAAGAAGACTACTTTATTATATTCGGCTAAAATGGAAAGATGGATTGAAAATAGATTCCTTTTATGAATGTGGGGGAAAAAGCACGAAACTCGAAAAAGTACAAAAAATAGCGTAAAAAATTAAATGAAAAAAATTCTAATCAAAAAATTTAAAAACCTGTTTCAAGACGCATAACTTCGGGTATACAGGTAACCTTCTTGTCAAATTTTGTGCTGAACAGAAAAACATCTGGTCAGACAACGAAAAACTCTGGACAGACAAACATCTGTCTTTATTATTAGCTACTAGGAAGCCCGTCTTCGTTGCCCACAGAAAGGTACCTTCTATCCGAAGGTTTTTTTTTTCTTCTTAAATTTCAACTTGGGTGACAATTTTAAACTGGAGAAAACCGGAATGTATGAAAACGACATCCCAAAAGTAATTTTTTAAAATTAATAAATCTGTTGTATTTAATAAAAGGCATCAATCCGAGCAGGCAAAAAATTGTTATAAGTGAATATTTTCTACATAAAGAAAATGTTTCTGGTCCACACGGATGGCATTGTCAAACTGAAGAGAAAATTGAAAATATGAAAAGAACTTCCATATTTTTTATTTATTTATTTTGTTTATGAGCAATACTTTGCGGTTTATAACATTTGTAAAAGGGATTCAGTTTCAAACTTTTTTGCCAAATTTTGTCCTCTGCAGTTTTTAAAATTTTCAAAAATTGTTATGTGATTTTTAGCTTTTTTTCACTTTTCTGGTAGTTTCTTTAATATTCGTAAAAAAAAAATAAAACCGGTTTCAATCTTTTAGATCAATATAAGTAAAGTTTGACCTCTATGAACTTCGAATTTTTTTATGCAATTTTTGCCGTTCTTTAGCGTTTTTCGGCGATTTTTGATATTTTTTTCCCTAATTTGAAGAATTCTCAGTTAAATTTTACAAGTTCTTTGATTAAATTCACGTTGTAAGAATATCAAATCTGTTCCTGTAGCAACATGAACGAAATGCTGAAAATTTGAATTTAATCTGGATCGAAATAAAAAAAATTACAATAATTCTTAGTTTGTATGATTCGAGATCGGAGCGGACATAGCCCCTATGGGTGTAGGTTGTTGAAAGCAGTGCAGCCCAACTACAAATTCGCTCAATTTGAAGTTCATTTTGGAAAACCCAGCCAGCGAAATTCCGCTTGTGTTGTTATAAAATGGAACTCGGGTGGAAAATTAAATATAGATATTTCTCTAAAATCTTGGGGGGGGGGGCCCTCTGAAGACCTTGTTACTGCCTTGTAAAAAGCATTTCATTTAAAAATGATATTCAAATCTAAAATCAGGGGTGATTGTGCTCCGGGTGTAGCCCGGATTTCTGGGTTTTTCGGTCGATCTTTCTGGGTTTATGAGATCATTATGTTTAGTGGAAAATTCAGACATTAAAAATATCATGAATTTCGACAAATGGTCGCCGAAAAAAATCAATTCCTCAATCGTTCGCTGAAAAAAATCGACAATTTCGTCAAAGGATTCCAGGAAAAAAAGCTAATTTCGTCAAAGAATCTAGAAATAAACACAAATTTTGTCAAAGGATCGTGAAAAAAGCGCGAATTTCACAGAGGATCGCGATAAAACTAAGATTTTCGTTAAAACATCGTGGGAAAAACGCGATTTTCGTCAAGAGATCACGGGAAAACGGATATATCGTCAAAAGAACGCGGAAGAAATGCATATCGTCAAAAGATCGCTGGAAAAACGAAAATTTCGTTAAAAGATCACTTAAAAAAAACATGAATTTCATTAAAGAATCGCGGAGAAAACGCGAATTTCGTCAAAAGACCACAGAAAAAACACAATTAGAACTTAGAAGGATTTTCCCCCATCCCGTAATCGCGGTGAAAATGCGATTTTCGTCAAAAGATTGCAGGGGAAAATGCGATTTTTATCAAAAGATCGCGGGAAAAACGGAAATATCGCCAAAGGATCTCTGGAAAAACGTAAACTTAGTTAAAGGATCGCGAAAAAAAAAACGAATTTCTTTAAAGAATCGCGAAAAAACCTGCAAATTTCACCAAACGATCGCAGAAAAAACACGAATTTGGTCAAAGAATCTCGAAATAAAACAAATTTCGTCTAATGATCTCGAAATAAAACAAATTTCTTCTAATGATCGTGAAATAAACACAAGTTTTGTCTAAGGATCGTAAAAAAAGTGCAAAATTCATAAAGGATCGCGAAAAACACAAGATTTTCGTCAAAAGATCGCGAGGAAAACGGAAATTTCATTAAAGGATCACGAAAAAAAACTATCTTTAAAGAATCGTGAAAAAAACGCGAATTTCGTCAAAAGATCGCGGGAAAAACGGAAATATCGTCAAAGGATCGCAGGAAAAACTCAAACTTTTTTAAAGGGTCATAGGGAAAAAACATAAATTTCTTTAAAGAATCGCGAAAAAATGCAAATTTCGCTGAAAAATCGCAGAAAAAGCGCTAATTTCGTGAAAGGATCGCAGAAAAAACACATAATTATAGAACCAGGAGTGATTCTCTCCCCACCCTCTCTGCTGTAACCTTTCAGAAAAGTTGCTGTGAATTTCAGAAACATTTTTTTTTTTTTTTACTCAGAATCACCCCTGGTATTGTGATTTTTATTTTTTCCTAATACTTACCCACTTAAAGTAAAATTGGATTGGTTTTGACATTTTTTTATTGTTTTCGAATAACTAAGGTATGACTTGCATTAAACTAAGAGATCCTACTCTTAATACATAATTTGTACTTGTTTCATGAGTACTTAGAATAAATTCATTTACTGAGTATAGAATTTGAACTTTGCATATTTAACAAGATAAATTGCACTCTCCATTTGATGAAGTCATTTAGCTTTCAGTGAAATTAACACAAGTTTACCAAATTATGTTTTTCTGCAATTGTATATTTCAAATAATAGCAGAAATATGTCATTTGATTGTCATGCTGTTGCAGCATCAATTGTTATGTAAATTGATATTGGTATATTTTGCATCGATAATTTTCAGGGTTTTTCACTTTGTATCTATTAATTTTCAGGGTTTTTCACTCTGAGTCACAATCACCCCTGTAAAATACATAATTTGTAATGTCATTGTTTTCTTTAACCAATCAACAGTTATTCTTTCTTTTCTATAAAATAAGCATAGCTAGTATAATAAAAGTATAATTAAAAGAATAAGTACCCAGTATATTATTTTCTTATTCTACTTTTGCAATAATAAATTTATAGCAAATTGGAGCTAAAGAAGAATGAAAGAATGACACCTGCTAAGCAACTATTAAATAATCTATAAGAGAAAAAGAACTAATTGTTGTCAAAATGTTAAGCTCAAAAAGAGCTTCTTTGATAGAGGTTGAATTAATGTTTTTATTTTTTTACTTTTGAACTCATATACACCAGGTTAGTTAGGGATTGAAAAGGTAGTTTTTTTTAATAAAAGCACTGAATGTTAATAATCCCCAATGCTGCTTGCTGCTATTTAATATTTTGAGGATTTTAGATACAATTGGCTATTCTTATATTTACTCTGTATTTATAACTAATTTTCATAATTTTTTTTTTTGTTTTATTAACATACGTTACGTGTGTGTAAGTTTAGATTTACATAATTAATAGTAATATTCCTTAGCACAAATGCAAAATGAGCTGTGAATCATATTTGCTTGTTTTGTTATTTGTGCTACTAATTAAATTATACTTATTTGCAGTTTTTATTAATTCTGCAATTACTTACTGTTCCCATTAGGCCACAAGGTTGCAGCACCCTGCTCTTTTTAAAATTGGCAAAATACGTACCTTAAAAAAAAAAAAATAGAAGAAATTCACTTTTAGTTGTTGTAATCAGTGATTTCTTGTGAAAAATTTCTGCTAAGATGTTATATATTCCTGCGCCGCCATCTTGGATTTCTCGGTGATGTTTTGTTGCCGTTTATCGATAAGGCCACCCCGACGAGCGACGTGTTCTAGCAACCACGTTAAGCCTAACATGTGCATAAATCGCTGCTTGGCGACATATACTACTTGGCGGAAAAGGGGTTTTCACGCCAAGAAAAAATCCAAGATTGCGGCCACAGGAATATATAACAACTGTTCTGAAAAAACAAGATATTGTTAAACCATGTCTTAATATGTTTTTCAATCTGTAATTCATAAAATCCTTAAAAAGTAATGTCACTTTATTTATCATATTAACAAATTGTATAGTTTTTTTCTTATATCATACTAAACATTACCAATATATTTACTCATGAAGTAATGCTCTCTTTTTACTGAAGTGGTGAATTTTTTGAGAACTACTACTCCCTTTTTTTCTAGAATGAATTCTAAATTATCATTTGAGGAATTAAAGATTTTTTTTTCCTAATTAGAGAGTTAATTGTTAAATAATGATTAATTTCAAGCATTGTTAACAATTTAATATTAAGTGCAGTGATAAGTAGTTTTAATAACTGTTAATATCAATAGTATTTAGAATACTTTTAGATAATTATTACAAAATATTAATGTGTGTAACTATTGTATAATACTGCTAATGAAAATGAATGTGGTTTTTATGATTACTCTAATTACACTAACTAATAATTATAATTAAAGCTTAAAAACATAAATTATGTTAGCAATTAGCAGGGTTGTTAAAAGCCCGGGTTTTTTCAGAAAAAACCCAACCCACTGGGTTGTTTTTTGGGACCTGTTTTTTGGGTCGAGCAAAATCATAACAACCCTGACAATTAGAGGTTTAATTGTTTTAGAAACCTAAAAGTATTCATGGCTAGTCCGTATTTTAATACAGTGAAAAAAATAGTAAAAGTCCGATTGTTTTGATTTTTTTTTTTTTTTTTAATCTTGATTTTTTTTTTTTTACACCCTAGTTGAATTAGAACTTTTAATTGCATTGCTTTATTCTGACACAATTATTTATTTTTTCTTTTTCCAGTGCCTTTACATTTAGTGATGAAGAAGAAGAAACCAAGCGAGTTGTACGAAGTGCTCGAGAGAAAAGGTATATTTATACTGTATTTTAATTCTTTTATGAGAATCTTTACAGATCATCTAATTTAGACATTTTAAATAATTTAAATTTATTAAATTGTTTTAGGGCAAACCATGGTGATTCTTGCTGAATTAAATTTTCATTAATACTACAGGGATGAGAATTTTCTGTCTTTTGGCGGATTTCCGCTTTTTTGTTATTTCAAGGTATTTCCGCTTTTTTTTTTCCTCGAAATTCTGCCTTTTTTTCGAGGATTCCGTATTTTTCTCCTGCAAAATTTTGTTATTTTCCAAAATTTTCACTTTCCAATCGATTCCGCTTTTCTTCTGATTTCGAAAGAACATTCAAAGTTGATGAAAAAACGGCAAATTTCGTCAAAAGATCGCGAAAAAACTATAAATTTCGTCAGAAGGTCTTGAATAAACAGGAAATTTTGTCAAAAGATCGGGAAATGTGGCAAATTTTGTCAAAAGATCGCAAAAAAGTGATAGATGTCAACAAAAGATCGCAAAAAAACTACAAATATCATAAGAAGATCGCGAATAAACGGCAAATTTCGTCCAAAGATCGGGATAAAAATGGCAAATTTCGTCAAAAGATCGCAAAAAAGCAGCAAATTTTGTCAAAAGATAGTGAAAAAACTACAAATATCATCAGAAGATCGCGAATAAACGGCAAATTTCGTCCAAAGTTCACGAAAAAACAGTACATTTCGTCAAAAGATCACGAAAAAGCGGTACATTTTGTCAAAAGATCGCGAAAAAGCAGAATTTTGTCAAAAGATCGCGAAAAAGCAGAATTTTGTCAAAAGATCGCGAAAAAGCAGCAAATTTTGTCAAAAGATAGCGAAAAAACTACAAATATCATCAGAAGATCACGAATAAACGTCAAATTTCGTCCAAAGTTCACGAAAAAACGGTAAATTTCGTCAATAGATCACGAAAAAGGCGGTACATTTTGTCAAAAGATCGCGAAAAAGCTGCAAATTTCATCTAAAGATCGCGAAAAAGCTGCAAATTTCGTCTAAAGATCGCGAAAAAGCTGCAAATTTTGTCAATATTGCGAGAAAGCTGCAAATTTCGTCAAAAGATCGCGAGAAAGCTGCAAATTTCATCAAAATATTGCGAAAAAGCTGCAAATTTCGTCAAAAAGGCGCAAAAAATACATGTATTTAGTGCTTTTAGTGTATCCTCTCCTTCCCGCCTCTTTTGTAACCTTTCAGAAAATTTGCTGTGAATTTCAAATTTTTTTTTTTTTTTTTTTTTTAACGCAAAATCGCTCCTGATTCAGAATTAACATTAAGCTGGTTATAGGTCCTGTTCCAATTAGCCCATGTGACCAAAAATAATTAACCATTGTGATTTTCCCTAAGTTTTTCATATTTTTTGCTAAAAAAATTATTAAAATTATGACACACAAAAACTCTATTCTTAATTAAATTATTTCATTTTCAGGAGCGGTCATGATTCTAAGTCGAGCATTTCATATGACCTACACTCAATGTTTTAAGAGCTGTGTGTAATTTGGCTATATTCACTCCTGTAATGTAGTATGCAGGGTTGTGCGCTTGTCTCCATTTGCCCGGAAATCAGACCCTGGTTTTATTTCTTAAAGTATCTTTCACAGATAAAATGTGGTACAATTTTTTGTTTGCGCGTGGTTTCAGTCTTTTTGCTTTTTTGCAATTCTCATCCCTGATACTAATGATTGAATCAAAAGGAAAAAGCAAACAAACAAAAAAAAAACTGGATAATAAACACAAATTTTTTGGTCCAAAACAGAGTTTGATAAAAAGAAATATTTTAACTAGACTAAAATTTGAGCCAAAAATAAGAGATTACAGAATCATGCTTTTATATATATATATATATATATATATATATATATATATATATATATATATATATATATATCAGTGATGTCGTTGTACTTGAAAAATCCTGGCTCCCCGGGACCCAGGATTTCCAAAAATATGGGTCCCTTTTTTACAAAAGCGGGTGCCCATCAATAATAATTCATATTTTAAAGGAATAAATGAAACTTGTTTATTTGGAAAAGATAAAATAAATGCATTAATTATTGTTTTAATAATAATTAAATAATGAATTTAAACCAGTATTATTTGCACTCAAATAAGATAGTGAAATTCACATTTAAATCATTAATAAGCATCAAATCCTAAATCTTTCGAAGGTGGGAGACATTTCAATGCAGTAAGAAGGGCGGGGGGATTTTTCACAGACCCACCCCTGAATACATTATCAAAGTACACTGAAAAATCATGCTGTATTTTTAAGAATCTCATTAAAAAAAAATTAAATCCCATTTTATGAATGTTCTACCTATAAGTTTGGTTTGCACATCTCTTTTGGTGCTTTGAATGCTTTGACTAAATTCGCTATTTTTTCGCGAACTTTTCACGAAAATCGTGTTTTTCCCGCAATACTTTGACGAAATGTGATATTTTCAAGATCTTTTGACGAAATGTTATCTTTTTTCGAGATCCTTTGACGAAATTAGACTTTATTCCATGGTTTTTTTATGAAATTCGCCATTTTTTCATGATTTTTTGACGAAATATGCTATTTTGTCACGGCCCTTTTACGAAATTCGCGTTTTTTCCGCAATATTTTGATTAAGTTTGCACTTTTTTGTGATCTTTTGACAAAAATCGGCTTGTTCCCGTGATTTTTTGATTAAATTCGCTATTTTTTCACGATCCTTTGACAAAATACGCTATTTTTCCGCGATACCTTGACAAAATACGCTATTTTTTTCGCGGTCCTTTTACGAAAATCATGTTTTTTCCGCGATACTTTGACGAAATTTGCACTTTTTTCGCAATCCTTTGGCAAAAATTGGCTTTTTCCCGTGATTTTTTTGACAGAATTCGCTGTTTTTCACGATCCTTTGACGAAATCGCTATTTTTTCGCGACCCTTTAACAAAAATCGCATTTTTTCCGCGATATTTTGATGAAATTTGCATTTTTTTTTGCGATCCTTTAACCAAAATTGGCTTTTTTCCGCGATTTATTGATGAAATTACGCGTCCCGTGGGACGCGTAAGAGTTTTTTTTTTTTTTTGCATAATTTATGTGCTATAATGTGTCCACGGCATCGCTGTATATATATATATGGTGACTGTAATATAAAATCTAGCCATATTAAGATCTAGAAGAGTTATATAGAAAGAAAAATATACATAGATTATGTATGCATATGAATACTGTACGAGTATATAAATTATGGAACTTCTATATAAACGAATATTCCTGAGTAAATAAGATCTATCATGCTTTTTCTTTAATTCCAGATATGAAGAACTCATTGAAATAATAAAACTTATTAAAAATCATAAGAAGATCAAGGACATGAGTAAACTATTGTCAAGTAAGATGAAAATTTTTGTATATAGGTTTTTGACTGTAAATTATAGTGTTATTAATACTGTTATTTATAAAAGGATTAATCGCTTAATAATCACATTTTTTGTACGCAAAAAAAAAAAAAAAAAAATATTTGTCAAATGAATATTTTTTTGTAAGTATTTATCTTTTATTTCAACATTTGGTAAGCACACACCCGAGACGGCTAACCTTTTTACGGGCACATGCCAAAAATTCAAAAACAATTCCTATCAACATAGCTTGCCGAACTTTTACATATAAAATGATTTCAACATATGCTGTTTATAAAAAATGCTGTTTAATAGAATAAGTTGTTTTCATGCATTAACTAAGAATAAAAGTAAACAAGTGATTTTTTTGTATATTGTAATCAGCTATTAATGCAGGGTGTGTGAAAAGTATCGAAAATTTACGGCTTATTTTTATAGAACTACCCATTAGAATTAAATTTTTAAAATTTAAACGGAAAGAACATCTCTCCAAGTTTTAATATCGATTTATTTCGATGTATACACCTTTTGTAGCATGACAAATGTCTAAATGGTAATCCAGTTCTCTCCAAGTGTTTCATAGCATATCAGAAGTTATTAGACGAATTGCTTGAATGATACACTTCAACTGATCAACAATTTCAATTTTTTGATTACACACTACAGATTTAACCCGTTGGGGACGAGCGACACTAATACGTGCCGCATGAAGCGCTCAGAATCCTTGTTTTTCCTCACCAGTAAAATTTTACTGTAAAATTTGCCTTATTTAATCAGCGCATTTTCTCGATTCAAGAAGACACAAATTTCTTTTTTTTTAAAAACGGTGACAAAAGATTAAAAATTTCGTAAAAGGCAACCATCCCGAAGGGGGTTAATGAATCTTCAAGTTAAAAAGTCTCATGGAGTGAAATCCAAAGACCTTAGCGGCCAGGCAATTGGCCCCACTTCCAATCCAACTTCCAGGGAATACCGTATTTGGAAACGAAGTAATATCTCCGTCCCCATGGCAGAATGTGTGTGACACCGCAACGAACGTCCCAGATGTTTTAGAGCTTTTGCAGACTAAAAACATATAATACACAGCGGGAAAGAAAAAAAAAAAAAAAAACGAGGGGAAAGCAATGTTTTTATGAAAAGCCAAACAGAATTCGCTAAGTGAGAACGGGTCTATGGCAGGGATAATTCGGCTCAGAGTTTTCTGAAAATTTTAAAAAAAATCGGTCATCGGTCTGAACATTCAGAAATAAAAAAGAAATCACTGAAAAATATCGCAAAATATGACAACTGATTGCAAAAAAAAAAAAGCCTTTTTCGTCAATCATTCGCAGAAAAAATCACCAATTTCGCCAAAGGATCGCGGGGGAAAAGTGAATTTCGGATGCAGAAAAAACGCGGATTTCGGCATATGATTGCGGAATAACACGGATTGCAGCAAACCATAGCGGAAAAACGTGGATTTTGGCAAAGGATCACAAAAAAATCACGAATTTCGTCAAAGGATTGCAAAAAACGCAGATTTCTTCAGAGAATTGCGTAAAAAAAAAAGGCCAATTTCGTGAAATGCAAATTTCGTCAAATGATCTCGGAAGAAACACATATTTCGTCAAATAATTGCAAAAAAAATACCGTGGATTTCGTCAAAAATTCTCGGAAAAACGCTGAATTCGTCAAAGGATTGCGTAAAAAATGCGGATTTCGTCAATGGATCGCAGAAAAACTCGAATTTCGCAAAGGATCTTGCAAAAACACGAATTTCATCAAAGGATCACGGTAAAGCGCGAATTTCGTCAAAAGGTTGTAGTGAAAATGCAAATTTCGTCATAAAATCGCGGTAAAAACGCGAATTACTTCAAATGATCGCAGAAAAAATGCGCATTTCGTCAAAGGATCGCGGAAAAAGAGAGAATTTCCTAAAAGACTCTAATAAAAAATGGCAATTTCGTCAAAGAATTGCATAAAAAATGCAATTTTCGTGGAATGATCGCGGAAAGAACGTGAATTTCGTCTAAGGGTTGTTGAAAAAATGCGAATTTAGTTGAAGGATCGCGGGGGAAAAATGCAAATTTTGTCACAGGATTGCAGAAATAACATGAATATCGCAAAAAAGATTGCAGTAAAAATGTGAATTTCGTGAAAGGATTGCAGAAAAAATGCGGTTTCATCAAAATATCGCTGAAAAAACGTGAAGTTCGCGAAAGACTCTCATAAAAAATGCTGTCAAAGAATT
Source organism: Maratus speciosus (assembly GCA_963932465.1). Lineage (NCBI taxonomy): Eukaryota > Metazoa > Arthropoda > Arachnida > Araneae > Salticidae > Maratus > Maratus speciosus. The sequence goes on along the minus strand of OZ010786.1, from coordinate 145,106,307 downwards.
GAATATAAAACACATTTTGGGAAATGATCGCGGAAAGAATGCATATTTCGTCTAAGTGCCGTTGAAAAAAAGAAAGTTTAGTCGAAGAATCACAAAAAAAATGCAAATTTTGTAAAATGATCGTGGAAAATGCGAATTTTGTCCAAGGGACATTGAAAAAATTTGAAATTCATCACAGGACCGCGGAAATAAGGTGAATTTCGTCAAAGGATCGCGTAAAAAACCCACTAATTTCTTCAAGCGATCACAAGAAAACGAGAATTTCTTTAAAAGTTCGTGAAAAAAGTGAATTTCATAAAAGGGTCGCAGGAGAAACACAGCGGTCTCTTTAGAAAACAGCTGATGCACAAACATCTGGTTTTACTATTATAGATATATTTAATCTGAAATAATCTATACTGAACTAACTTTTGAAAAATCATGTTACCCAAACCTAACCAAACACAGAATTAACCCGACCTGCAACAAAAGTAATTAGCGCTTGCAGAGAACCCCCCCTCCCCTTCTGCTGTAACATTTCAGGAAATATATATATATATACCTATGATGCCATAATTAAAAAACACTACAACAGCAAGAAAATATTTATATGATATATAGCGTATTGCAGTCTATTTTTGAAAATATTATTAGCATTGCAGACACTTAAGATAGTTCTGCCACTGGGATCTCCGTGATAGTGTGGTGAAGCGTTATCCTGTTGGAACAGGAAACCCGTTGGAATTTGAGTTAAATCAAACTTTTCCAGCATATCAAGATAAATGTATCCCGTAACAGTATGCTCTACGAAGAAAAATGGACCAGTGATGCTGTTTACGTGCATTCCTAACCACACATTGACTAAGGACTAAGTGTATCACTTTCTTGTTCAAACAGTTGGCAAGGATTTGCATTTCCCAAAATACGACAATTATATGCATTAACTTTTCCACATTTGTGAAGGCTAACTAAACATCCCTAAAACTCACGTGTTCTAGGAAATTTGAATTAACTTCAATACCATTTATCATTTCAGCGGCAAATTCCCATCTTGCTCAATAATTTGGCTTGTATGCAAGCAGAAGCAACCATAGTTTATGAACGACATTATGAACTGTGGAACGAGGAATCTGTACATTGTTACTGGCCTGCCTAATAGACCTACTAGGACTCCTAGAAAAGGAATCGCACACATGATCAACAGTGTTATCTGTCATGAATACAGGATGTTTGACAGTTTCATATACCAAAGTTCCCGTCTTCCTTAAAGTTCTGTCCTATTGGCAGATGGATTTTGATGTCAGAAGATTGACATTATATTCATTCTGTTCGCACACGTCACCGAACATTCCTCACTGGTTTAAATTCTGTTAACCAAAGCATGCACTTCATCTTTTGCTGTGATGTCCACATCTTTAATAATGAAACCCGTGTAATAAGTTTTACGCTTTCTTGCCGATTGGCTGACTGCTGTATCCATGCGTGGCTGAATGGTCTATCTAGACCCAAAAAATCTCGTGAGTATTTTCCAATCCACGGTGGAAACCCGTGGATTGGAAATGTATTGGAAAGTCTATTATGTTCTAATGGGGTAGTTCTGTAATAATCCATAACATTTGGATACTTTTAGCTCGGACACCCTGCATAATGAAATTTTGATTAAAAAATATTCATTTAAATTGTACATACTGTAATAAACAAAGAAATTTTATGAATTTTTAATTTATCATTAAATATAACATATAACAATTGAACAACTTATATTATTCATTTAATGATTTATTGAAATTTTGCTGATGTACGTTTGATAGTGAATGCTTTGTACCTGGTTTATATATTTTTTATTTTAGAAATATACTGAGCAATATTGGGTTCAATTACAACTTTATTGCAGAGGTTGTCTTATGAAATTTGTTTGAAGAAATAAAGTTTTTAAATTCATACAAAAAATCAAAGTACTCACTTGTCAAAAATGCTGCATACCATCACAGGGGAAAAAGGGGGATGTACCTGGTTCATATTTTTTTATTTTAGAAATATACTGAGCAAAATTGGGTTCAATTATAATTTTATTGCAGTGGTTGTCTTATGAAATTTATTTGAAGAAATAGTCTTTAAATTCATACAGAAAATCAAAATAGTCACTTGTCGAAAATGCTGCATACCATCACAGGGAGAAAAAAATTGTGTTAATTTATGTAACAATAATTGTATTATTTGTGTTAATCTGTACAAGATTTATATGTTGAACAAAATTTTATTTGTTATTACTAAAAGAAAAATTAATTTTGCCTATAGAATGATTATCAAATTTAATTTTTTTGTGTCTCAGAGAATGCAGCGCATGTGCAACCTCGGACCTGAGGTCTGCATGGGCTGAAATTTGCAGTCCCAGCCCATGCAAAAAATCGATGAAATCGAGTCCAGCCTGACCCAGACTTTATTTCTACAATAAATTCAGATTTAAAAAAAATACAATTAAGGTTTTTTTAAAGAAAAAAATTTAAAGTGCTTAATATATATTTTTTTAATTTGCTTTAAAATTTCGGTATTCTTTAAAAGAAATATTTTTAAAGAACAGGGTTGTTAAAAATCACTTTTTTTTAAAATTTAAATCAGATTTTTTTATTAATATTTGTGTACTTATTTATGTACATGCATGTATTTATTTATTTTTTCTGAATAGATTTACACATTTCTATTAATTTCATTACATTTCCTAGATAAGAATTCAAGCTATTTTAAATAAAAATTAAAAATTGTTGCAAACAAATTTAAAAGATTCACATAAAACTTAAACTTTTATTATTCTTCTATTAAATTTAAATTGTTATACATATATCTATGCATATTCTGTGTATAAATTTCTAGTTAATTTAAAGCTATTTATTTTTCATTAATGTATTACTCCAATAAACACATAATAAATGTAACAAAGAATTTTAAATGTATATGTATTCCATTGCTGATTCAGATTTACGAATGTTATCTTTATCACATAGACTCAAAGTTTCTTTGCATTTTATCACTACACTATTTGCATATTGCTATTACACTTTTTCCAAAAATAGCATTTTTTTTTCTGTAAAATAAAGTCACATTGGATCTTTTCTTCTGCGAACCATTTTTCTTATGTATCAACAAATCCAAAAGGTCTCTGTAACTGTATCTAGTATCAGTAAATGACATTATTGTTTCAACATTTGATTCACACTATACTATACTAATCTAATGATTCACAAAATAGTTACCAGATGAAAAATAATCACATAACTGAAAGCCTAAAACTATCAATTGTCAGTGTTGTCTCCTCAGCCGTTGACAATTTCAACAATCAATCATACTTACTGGACAGCAGGAATGACTGCTTAGTGCTTAGCTTAAAAATAAGAGGGATTTGTTTAGGAAAAAATTTGGGTCCTTTAAAGGGTTCCTAAATTTTTCTGTCGCCAGACTTAAATTTTCACAAATAAATTATTTTAAAATAAAATTTAGCCCGTCACAAAACAGTTGAAGTCAACAAAGTACCTATTATATACTCTCTTTTTTTTTTTTTTTTTTAAATATATAAATAAATGATCTTGTTAAAAACATAAACAAGAACCTATATATAATGATTTTTTCAAATTCACAAAATTGTGATTAGATTTTTCAATAGAAAAAACTTCACAAAAACAAGACACATAAATCCTGGACAGACCCATGAATAAAGTACAGTAATATTCCTTATATTTTTAATTCAAGTAAGCAATGAATTCTAGGAAAAGAAAGGAAAAAGAGATTAGTCAGCTCTTAAAATATTTTCAGTTATAGAAGAAATATGAAATTGGAATTCTATAAGTGTTAGACAAATAGTCAAAATATTTATTATGTTATAGTCTGAGTATTGATCATATTATTTGATCAATATTTGAATCACCAACATATGGGACACAGTAATTTGCAGGTCCAAGCAACTAAGCATAAAACAAACTCGTGAATTGTGTGTAATCTGCTTCAGAGAAACAGAAAATAACTCTGCACTGAAAGTACTATTATATTAACTGCATTATTTTAAATAGATTTAACTATAGCTTAAGCATTCAACTTGCAAAAATGAACTGATCATTTAAAAAAAGAAAACAATTTAAAAATGAGAGAGCATTTATCAATATTTTTGAGGAATGTACTATGGATTGATAATATTTTTAATACAATTGCATTTACTTTCATAAAATAATAGTATTTTGAACTAAGGGGAACTAGGGATAACTTATAAAAGTTTTATTTAATGTTATTAAAAGGTAATTTTTAATCTGAAATGAGTGATGACTTTTCTTATAACATAAATGATGAATTTGATTCTTATTTAACCTGCAAATATCAATGTTAAAAGAACTGATCAAAGATTTTTTTTTAAATCATTTGATTAAATCAAGCTGATTTAAATCAAACAACCCTGTTAAAGAATATATTTTTTAAAGAATACTCCTTCCATATTTATGGAAAATTTTAGATTACCTGTTATATCTTTGGTATGTTTTAAATTACTGTATGTTTGCAAACTATAGAATACAGAATAGCATCATGAATGATCGCTTAGACTATTATATTCAATAAAGACTCGTGAAAAAAATTAATGTAGTTTAGAATAAATTAAAAAGATGGTTGAAAGTATAACTTTTGAAGCTGTATAATAAAACAAGTAGGTAAGTGTGATCACAGATCGCACTGAGGATTTTGTTTAATGTCTTTTAAAACACTTTATCCTTAAATTAATAAATCTGTTAATTTATAATTATTAAAATCTTACATAAATGGCAGCACCATTATATTTAATTTTAAAATAAATTAAAAATATATTTTAATCAAATTAAGAATATTCAAGTATAATTATTTAAATAAAATTAATAAATCTGAATATTTTTAAATTCATCAATTTCAAAAATTTAGCGAAGGTATTATAAATAAAAAATATTTTTAAAAGCAAAAAATTGTTTAAAACATATTTAAAAACCTGAAATAATTCAGTAAAAATCCATATTAATTTTTTCACTTTTCAAAAACTTACTAGATAGTGCCAAAAAAGAACATTAACATACATTAAAATTCGAAATAAAAAGAGAAAATGTCTTTTATTTTCTCAAGAATGTATATAGTGTAGTTGCCAACTTGTACAGTTTGGCTGTACAATGTACGGATTTTGTATTAAGTGTACAGATGAACAGTACTGTTGTATGGTTTTGCCCATGGAAAAAACGATCAAGGGAAAATGCGAATTTCATGAAAGGATCGTGGAATAAACTCCAATTTCTTGAAAGAATCACGTAGAAAACACCGATTTCTTGAAAGGATCGTGTAGAAAACACCAATTTCGTGAAAGGGTCGTGGAAAACAATGCTGATATTGTGAAAGGATTGCAGAAAAAACAGATTTTGTCAAAAGATTCCGAAAAAAAAAAAAAAAAATGAATTTTGTCAAGAGATCTCGGGAAAACCCTGAATTTTGTCAAAAGATCTCAGAAAACTCCCGAATTTCTTCAAACGATTGCAGAAAAAATCCCGAATTTCGTCAAAGGATCCCAGAAAAAAACGCGATTTCATGAAAGGATGACAGAAAAAACACTAATTTCGTTAAAGGATAACATGAAAACGGCGAATTCGCAAAAGGACTGCAGGCAGGATGTCTACAGAATCTGGAAATCAGGGAATCATGGAAAAATCAGGGAGGTTTATCAATCTGGAAATATCAGGGAAAAGTCAGGGAACTTCGTAAAAATACTTGAAAATCAGGGAAATTTGTCTATTGTGAAAATATTTGCATTTTCACCTGGCCAACGAGACATTCCCCTATTTTATATACCATATTTTTTCACATGCTGATTAGTCTTTCCCAATATTTTTTAAAAGATGCACATGGCACTTTTTGATATTTACGCAAATTAATGTGATCAGATGGCTTCATTTTCTGTAGATAGCGCTTATATTGAAGGCAATTTACCCATTTTTAAATGATACATTAGCATAACCTGACCAATTGGCCAGCTTAATCCAATTAGCTATCCCGTCAGATGTAGATAAGTCTTAGAATTGAATATTATTCAGAAAATGGGTAAATTTTCTGGTCACCATATATCCATTGGACACTATATGATGTTGTCAGATTAAATTTTGAGTTCGGATTTATAAAACTGCCAACGAATACTTGATAAACATTAGGCAAATTTTTATGGTTTTCCTCCCAAATGAGATATTAGCAAGCTGGATAAGTGTGTTATACGAGGAATCGGCATACATGAAAAATACTGTATGTGTATTGTTAATAATGGAAATCAGGGAAGTCTGATAAAGATAGTCAGGGAAATTATGGAAAAATCAGGGAACTTTTTTTTACGATTTCTGTAGACACCCTGTGCAGGGTAAAAAGCTGATTTCACCAAAAGAGCATTGTAAAAACATTGATTTCGTCAAAGGATTGCGGAAAAAACACTGATGTTATGCACATGGGTGTAAGACCTTCAGTCTTGGAGAAAATTTTAACTGATAGTAAATTCAACTTTATATACTTAAATGATAGCAATTTTAGTATCAAAACTTTTAATCACTTTGTTTTACTGTAAATAGATAATTTTTTAGCCATAATACAAGACTCAGAAATCTGCTACCCTATTTTAATTTTGTTATTTGTGATACTCAGAGAAGTTTTCAGTCTTGGCTTGGATGACTTCTTGTACCCATGGTTATGGATTTCCAAGTAAAGACCATGGGTGCAAAAAATATTTTTACTCCCAACATTTCTCCCAATCCATATTAAAATTTCCACAAAATTTTATATGATACATAGGCTGACATAAAATTTTGTGTTAAGTGTTAAAGTAGGTATAGAATTTTTTTTTTTTTTCCAAAAATTTCTCAACTTACGCGCAAGTAACTTATTATTCTGAGATCGCCATACAGTGTAGTGAAAATTTTTCTGTTTCTGGGAATTACATAATTCATTGTTAAAATTGAATTCAATTATGTATTTTTCGGCAAAATTTCCCCAGATGGATACAATTTCCCCCGATCCTAGATCGCCGGATCGGACATATTCTGCACCCTTGCATAAGACTACATTGTTAAAATTGTAAGGTTTTCAAAATTGACATGTTGGCAGGTATGATAACTTGAAAAAAGTTAGTAGATGGCACCACCAAACAAAAAAATCATGGGAATTCAATATTCCTCTTACGTCAGTTTTTAAAAGTTAAGTGTAATGTGTAATTCTTTTTATTATTTGAGAATTTTTTCATCTTTTTTTGGGGGGGGGGGGGGGTGGCAACACACAATACTTCGCAAAATTAAAAAAAAAAAAAAAAAGAAATTCCGCTAAAATTTTGGGAAGGACAGGAGGTATTCAGTTAAAATTCAAGCCTGTAACTTAAATAGTTTCAGAGTACGAGCCTGTGACGAACAGACAGAAAAGCGAGACTATAAGATAAAGGAATCCCCGAAAAACGAGATTTTTGAAAATATTTCTCTGTAATTTATAAAAGTATGTTTCTAAAAATTCTGTTAACAGAGTTCATTATCGCTATTACTATTTTTATAGACAAATTGCTTGTCCCACACGTCCTGGGAACAATTAAGTCTAGTTCTGTCCCACTATGAGTATGTAGAATAAAATGTAAGCCTGATTCCGCCTTCGTCAAGGTCTGCTGAAGAGTTAGCCTGGGCTCACACTATACAACTGCGTGATGTTAATCACTAGGCTGGATATGTTTTCAATATGTTTTCAATTATGTAGCCTTTTATACCTATTCTCGCCTCAGTCATGGCCATTGAAAATAGTTCATGTTTTATCTGCTTAGATTGATACTTTTAAATTTGTTACATTGGGCTTGTCAGCCTGCTTAATTTGTTTTATTTTATTGTCCCGCCTGTCATGTTTGTTTGTTTATTTATTTTTTTCGTCCCGGGCCCTTATAAAATTTTCCTTTATTCTGTCAGTCTGTTTGAAAATTTGCCTTCATTTTTGCTGGCTAGTCCTGTGCAGACCTCTACCTCGGGCACGTGCGTCATAGGTTGACATACAGATTTACCAAATATTTTTGTTCTTTCTTAAACTTATTTTTTTTAAGGTTTTGAAAACTTGACAAGAGCTTTTACAAAAGCCAAGCCTGTAATTGATAAAGAAGAAAATGGAATTACTCCTAAATTCTACATGAGATGTTTGGTTGAACTGGAAGATTTCATTACGGATGTAAGTATTTATATTTGTGTAAATGTTGAGATATTAAAAACACATTCATAGAACCATATATTAAAAACAAAATTTCATTTGCAGTGTTGGGAAGATAAAGAAGGTAGAAAGAATATGTCAAAAAATAACTCAAAGTCTCTCGCTACACTTCGTCAAAAGCTTAGAAAATACAACAAAGACTTTGAAGCTGATATTGTAAATTATAGAGCCAATCCTGAAGCTGAAGATGAAGAAAAAGATGAAGAAGAAGAACCTGGTAAATACATTTTAATATTAGAACTATGGTAATTGTGTACACACTAGTTTCTCTACTTTCTTAGATGTGTAATGAACGCTGAAATCTACAATTCTCTGAGGTCAATAAAAATTTTTTTATCATGTAAACCAAAGCTATTAAAACTGCTGCCTGCAAGTCACACAGTTCTGTTTTACATCTTAAATTGAATGTCCAAACTTCAGATAATTGTGGATTTGAGTCTACAGTTATATTTATCTGCCAGAATGAGATTTTTCTACTTAACATCTTGATTCTAAAGTAAACATTTTCTGAGTTTAACTCATAAGATAGAAGTGTGATATTCTTATATAATCTGTATCATTATGTATGTAGTACCTGGTAGACCAAGCCTCGCTCGGTAGTTTTTTCAGTATTTGTTTATTTTTACACTATTTTATTTAACTCAACCTGCTTTTTTATACAAAGATGGAATTTTGCAATTTATTTTTACCCCACTTCCTGATAGACTGGAATTATATAAATTATGTTCAAAGGTGTGTATTCGATGGCAGTACAATATTATAATATTTTTGGAACTGAATTATAAATTAATACATTAATTTTAAGGCATTTTTCAATTAGGCGGCTACAGGTGATAAATTGCCAAATAGTCTCTGTAATTCGTGTATATGGGAGTTGAAAAGACAAGGTGTTTAATTATACACTAATAAATACTTGCCTAAATATTCCAAATCACTGTGAAACTGCAATAGTAAAACATGTTTAATACTTAAAAGTACAAAAAAAATTATAAATAAAAAAAGAGTGTAATATTAAATACGTTTTTATCAAATCAATAAATTTACGATTATAAGATGAGGAATAAAATAAAAGGCCAAAAAGATAATTTAAATAATGTTTCATTGTTTTTCTTTCTGGTTCCCTTCTGATGGAAAATAAACAGAGCAAAAAGTACATATTTTTTAGTAAATTCATTTGCTTAAGCTTTCCAGCAAACGTAAAAAAAAAGCATTGATTTTTTTATAATTGAGATCGTTGCCCACGCCAAATTAATGTATTATAACGAAAATTTTTTCAGAAAAATATGAATTGCACTCAAAAAATTCGGTAGTATTTTTAAGATGGCCACTGTATGCTTATAAAAATGTTGTTTTTTATATTTTTGGGACTACTTCATTATTCTGTGGACCACTTTCCAAAAAACAAACTATCGCCAAACTATTCACCAGACTAATGGCCAATAATCAAATGGAAGAACATTGCAAATGGAATCTAAAAAAATACAAGAAATTTGAAAAAGCCTCGCTCACTAAAGTGCAAACTATCAATAACGTTAAAAAATAAATTTTACTGTATATTAATAAAAACAGAAAAAATAATCTTGGATATTTATTTATTTGCATTTATTTTCTTAATTATCCCTCTCGGCTGGCAAATGTTTGTGACGTCAGTTTAAATCATGGCCTACTATAATTGTAGAGATGTAGAAATAGATGTAGTATGCCTTGGTTTAAACTTATCTATTGTACGTGGCTATGCATTGCTACATTTTTTCAATGCTTTTTCTCTTTTAAAATTTTGTCGTCAGCGTTTAAGAACGCCATTGCTATTTTAATTAACGAAATAACAAATCTTCAAAGCATCATTAAAAATACAGATAAAAGTCAAATTGAAAAATTCCTTGATGATGTAAGAAACTGGTGTAACGTATCTGACGCCCCAGTGGCAGAAAGTTTTGTAGCTGTCTGCGACAAGCTCTTAAAATTTCATAATCTGTCTGCAAATTTTGCATGACATTTTAATGAATAAATAATAAATTAAACTAGGAATTTTTTATCATTCTATTTAAAACATGCTAAGCATGATGCATTCTCATTAATTTTGCTTATAACATTTTATCATCTAACTTCTTGTAGAATTTCTAAAGTGTGAAGGATAAGCAGAACCACAGATAGGCAATAATGATGCTTTTAAAGTTTTTTTTCTAAAACCCTTGAATGAAATCTGCGGCCTTTGGAGGAAATTATTTTTTTTTTGTAATTCTTTGGTGAAATTCACGTTTCTTCCATGGCTTTTTGACAAATTTATCGTTTTTTTCCGCAATTTTTGGACGAAATTTGCGTTTTTTTTTTTTTTTTTTTTTTTTTTTTTTTTTTTTTTTTTTTTTCGTGATCCCTTGACAAAATTCAATTTTTTCTTTTCTGCGTGCTTTTAAGCAAATTATTTTTTTCGTAATTTATTCGGTGAAATTCACGTTTTCTCCATGGCTTTTTGACATATTTCGCGTTTTTCCCGCAATTTTTGGACAAAATTTGCGGGGGGGGGGGGGGGGGGGTGCGATCTTTTGACAATATTCGCGTTTTTTCCACAATCCCATGACGAAATTCGCGTTTGTTCCGCGATCCTTTGACTAAGTTTGCGTTTATTTCACGATCCTTTGACGAAATTTGCGTTCGTTTCACGATCCTTTTTCGAAATTCGCGCTTTTTACGTGATCTTTTGCCAAAATTCACGCTTTTTATGCAATCTTTTGCCGAAATTCGCCTTTTTAAGCGATCTTTTACCAAAATTCGCGCTTTTTATGCAATCTTTATCCAAAATTCGCTGTTTTACGCGATAGTTTGCCGAAATTCGCGCTTTTTACGCGATCGTTTGCCGAAATTCGCGATTTTTTGCCAAAATTCACCTCTTTAACCCAATTTTTTGCCGAAATTCAAGCTTTTGGGGGTTGCGATCTTTTGACAATATTCGCGTTTTTTCCACAATCCCATGACGAAATTCGCGTTTGTTCCGCGATCCTTTGACTAAGTTTGCGTTTATTTCACGATCCTTTGACGAAATTTGTGTTCGTTTCACGATCCTTTTCCGAAATTCGCGCTTTTTACGTGATCTTTTGCCAAAATTCACGCTTTTTATGCAATCTTTTGCCGAAATTCGCCTTTTTAAGCGATCTTTTACCAAAATTCGCGCTTTTTACGCGATCGTTTGCCGAAATTCGCGATTTTTTGCCAAAATTCACCTCTTTAACCCAATTTTTTGCCGAAATTCAAGCTTTTGGGGGTTGCGATCTTTTGACAATATTCGCGTTTTTTCCACAATCCCATGACGAAATTTGTGTTCGTTTCACGATCCTTTTCCGAAATTCGCGCTTTTTACGTGATCTTTTGCCAAAATTCACGCTTTTTATGCAATCTTTTGCCGAAATTCGCCTTTTTAAGCGATCTTTTACCAAAATTCGCGCCTTTTATGCAATCTTTATCCAAAATTCGCTCTTTTACGCGATAGTTTGCCGAAATTCGCGCTTTTTACGCGATCGTTTGCCGAAATTCGCGATTTTTTGCCAAAATTCACCTTTTTAACCCAATTTTTTGCCGAAATTCAAGCTTTTGGGGGTTGCGATCTTTTGACAATATTCGCGTTTTTTCCACAATCCCATGACGAAATTCGCGTTTGTTCCGCGATCCTTTGACTAAGTTTGCGTTTATTTCACGATCCTTTGACGAAATTTGCGTTCGTTTCACGATCCTTTTCCGAAATTCGCGCTTTTTACGTGATCTTTTGCCAAAATTCACGCTTTTTATGCAATCTTTTGCCGAAATTCGCCTTTTTAAGCGATCTTTTACCAAAATTCGCGCTTTTTATGCAATCTTTATCCAAAATTCGCTCTTTTACGCGATAGTTTGCCGAAATTCGCGCTTTTTACGCGATCGTTTGCCGAAATTCGCGATTTTTTGCCAAAATTCACCTCTTTAACCCAATTTTTTGCCGAAATTCAAGCTTTTAACGCGATCTTTTGCTGAAATTCACACTTTTTACGTGATCTTATGCCGAAATTCACGCCATTAACACGATCTTTTGCCGAAATTTGCGCTTATGATGCGATCTTTTGCCGAAATTTGTGCTTTTTACGCTATATTTTGCCGAAATTTGTGCTTTTTACGCTATATTTTGCCGAATTTTGTGCTTTTTACGCTATATTTTGCCGAAATTCGCGCTTTTTATGCGATCTTTTGCAAAAATTCACGCCTTTTACCCAATCTTTTGCCAAAATTCGCGCCTTTTACCCGATCTTTTGCCGAAATTAAAGCTTTTAACTCGACCTTTTGCTAAAATTCACACTTTTTACGCGATCTTTTGCCTAAATTCACGGCATTAACACGATCTTTTGCCGAAATATTCACTTTTTACGCGATCTTTTGCCTAAATTCACGGCATTAACACGATCTTTTGCCGAAATATTCACTTTTTACGCGATCTTTTGCCGAAATTCACGCTTTTTACGCGATCTTTTTTTGAAATTCGCGCTTTTTATGAGATTTTTTGCCGAAATTCGCGCTTTTTACGCGATCTTTTGCCGAAATTCACGATTTTTACCCGATCTTTTACCAATATTCACGCTTTTACGCGATCTTTTGCCGAAAATAATGCTTTTAACGCGATGTTTTGCCGAAAATAATGCTTTTAACGCGATCTTTTGCCAAAATTCACACTTTTTACGCGCTTTTTTGCCGCAATTCGCGCTTTTTACGTGATTTTTTGCCAAAATTCGCGCTTTTTATGGGGGAAAAATTGTCCGAAAGTTGCGGACAATTTTTTAAATTGACTTCATTAGTGCAGACAATAATTGTCCGCAAAAGATTTTTTGTGTCCGCGACTATGTCGCCGTGTCGCGGTGTTTCTGCCACTGGGTCTGACGCCTAGTGAATATGATGCTATAATCATGAGGGGTAAAATCGTACAATTTGGCGACAGTTTTTTATGGAAAGTGGTCGACGTGATAGTGGAGAAGTATCCTTAGCTTTACGTTTATTCTTCAAAAAACATAGAAAAGTGAAAGTTACTATGTGCAAAACATGAATAAGTTATGAAGGATATATTTATATCTATACAGCTCATAGCCTTAACACGGTGAAAAGTCTGTGAAAATGATGTCATAGTGGTGCAAAAGTGATGAGATGTTTCAGTTTAAATCTAAAAGTGCTTTAAAAAAAGTTTTTAATGTAAAAAAAACTGTATATAGCAAAAAATTTATAAAAATAAACGTTTTTTACATAAATGTGATATCTATGACCTATCTTGAGTGTTTTTTCTCCATATTTTATAAACATTTAACTGATTATTCTTCAACAATCGTTGTCCAAGTCAATAATTGGCGGCAAAAATATAAGCTATTTCGGGAAATATTGTGATAAGTTTGGCAGAAAAATTGTGTTGCTTTTAAAATTGCAACTAATTTTGCACCAGGGTGTATCGCCATGGCATTAAAGTTTAGCGATGTTTGTAATAATATGGTAATGATTTTAACTATAACCTAACTCAGGAAATATTAGCATGTTTATAAAATATTTAAGTTCACGAAATCAATATTTGGTAAAATGAATTAATTCTATTTTTCTAGGCAGTTAAAATGAATTTCACTGTATTTTTTTACCTACACAGGCCGTTATCTAGTGCCCGATGTAGTCGAGAAAGTGAACACCTTCAAAATAATTTTTTATTATGTTTATGATAAATGAATATTAGCATTGGCTAGAATTCTGATTATGGAAGATTAACTAAAAAAAAATTTGTTAAACCTCCTCTCCCCCCCCCCCCCCCCAAAAAAAAAAAATAGATTTAGTGGAATAGTTTTCTCATCTATAATAATAAAGAAAGAAGTTTGTGTGTGAGTGTGTTGACGGTGTTCTGAAGAGACCACTGCACATAGAGCTACAAAATTTGGGGAAAAGATACGTCTGTATATGAAGTTTTGCACCTCGAATCCAGATTTTCTGGTCAGATTTTTTTTAATTTAATTTTTTATGCGATTTTTAACACTTTTTTAAGTTTTGAGGCGATTTTTCCATATAAGTGAGAAGAATATGGTTTCTTTCTTTTAACCCAATATAGTACATTTTGTTCTCTTTTCAAAAAAGTTTATTTGGAATTCGTGCAGCGATTTTTGAATTTTTAGCGAAATTTTTATGCAATTATTGAACAGCATTTAATGTATTTCCATTACTATAAGGAGGTTACCGTAGAGGGACACAGTTCTGTTGCCAAATGCCACCCACTTGGCGGTATACTGCCAAATTTGGCGACCAAAATGAGTCGCCAAAAGTGATGCCAAGTTGGTGATATCTCTAATATTTCGCCAAATTCCCATAGACTTCCATTGTAAACCAATATGAATTACTTGGTTACAGAAAATCAACAAATTGAGATATTTTAATGCAACAAAAACTAATATTAACTTAAGGGATTATATTAATTAGATTTTTCCACATTAGGAAAAAGAATACGGTTTCTTTCTTTTAACCCAACATAGTAAATTTTCTTCTCTTTTCAAAAAAATTTATCCAGAATTCGTACAGCGATTTTTGAAGTTTTAGTGAATTTTTTATGCGATTATTGAACAGCATGTAATGCATCTCTATACCTATAAGGGGGGTTACTGTAAGGGGGATCCAGTTCTGTCGCCAAATAATGCCAAGTTTGTCGCCAACTTGGCGATTCTCTAATATTTCGTCGAATTCCCATAGACTCCCACCGTAAAACAATAGGGTATACTTGCTTACAGAAAATCAACAAATTGAGATATTTTAATGCAACAAAAGCTAATATTAACTTAAGAGATTATATTAATTATATTTAAGGGAGTCCAAGTAAATTAATTATGAATAAAAGTAACATGGTCTAATGCTTAGCATGATTTCCAAAACATAAATTTTAAGAGAGCCCACAGGTCAAAGGAATTAGATTTGAAACTTTTATCCAATTATAGTAAATTTTGACTTTCGTGATTTTTAATGCGATTTTTACGTTTATTCGCAATCTGCTGCAATTTTTTGACATTCCATTTTTGACCTAAAGTACAATCTGCCCTCATTTCAATAAAGTTTATTCGGATTTCATATAGCAATTTTCGAATTTTTCGGGAATTTTGTATGTGATTTTTAGTGTATTTTAGCGATTTGCTACTATTTTTCCACATTAGTGAAAGGAATCAACTTGCAATCTTCGAACATAATATATATATATTCTCTTTTCAGAATTTGAAAAGAGATTTAAAATTTTTTCGCAATATCTTATTGTGATTTTCAGAGTTTTTTCATAATGCCTGCTGTTTTTTTACGTACCCGGGCAACGCCGGGCAAGTTCACTAGTAATCAAATAAAGCACATTTTATATAAGCCTTTGGAATTATTTTTGATTGATGCCACCATTTTGAGATATGAGCATGTTTTAACCATAGAAAACGAGTTTACCCGAATTAGTGACCTCGCTAGGTGAATTTATTGTGCTCAAATTAGTATAAGCATGAAGTTTTGTGAAAATCGTTAGAGCCGCTTTCGAGATACAGCAGTATTTTCAGTGCTGAGTTAGTTTTAATCGGTCAAAATGAACTTTCGCGAATTCGAAACACAGTTAGATGGGTTTCTCGTGCTTTACTATAGAAAACATGTTTCGTGTAGATCGTTTCAGAATTTTTTCACTTATAGCAAAAAGCATTTTCAGTGCTGAATTTGTTTTATCCTGTAAAAACAAATTTTCTTGTATTTAGGACCTAGCTAGATCATTTTCTCGTGCTTGATTTAATATAGGGGGCAAATCTCGTGAAAACTTCCCAGTTGTTTACGATATTATTCATAATAAGGAAACTTGCTTGCTCGTTTAATATATATGATATATGGAACTGTGAAAGACCGAAATCGAGAGAATGTTGGCTTTCACTGGTGAATTTCAACATTCACATAGTCGCTTGGTGCATGTCTGAAATATTTTGTAACTATCCTTATTACTCACTTATACTAGCAAATGTCGACATTCACCATGCACTACTGGTGGATGTTGAATATGTTGGAGATTTGCATTTTCTTCTCTGTATTTCAGGCAAGCTAAAATGCCACAAGGGTGACGTAACATTTTCGCTTCTCTTACTGGACGGAGTGATAAGGTACGATGAGGAGAGGTGATTATCACTATATACAGGAGTTTTCAATGCAGGACTAACACCGGAGAATTTAAATGCCATGATAGCATTAAAGTACACTCCGGAGTTGGTTTTTTTTGGACATGTAGCTTTAGATCGTGAGAAAAAGGGATGCTCAATATTACTTGGCTTCTTAATAATCATAGCAGTTGTACTTTGATAAATGTTAAGCAGTAAGATTTTAGTTTTAAGTTTAGCCAATAAAAAACTTTGCATTTATACCGTACTGGACTTTTCTTCTATAAATCATACTTTATTATTAAAACACATTACAATATATATCAAAATAGGAGAAAGTTTAAGTAACAGCACATGAAAATAAACTGTTGAATTTAAAACAAACAGTATATTCTAAATGAGAAAAAACTTAATTGTGTGATTGAAATCTTATTTATTGCAACTACTTAAACTTTTATGACACTTTGAAGACCCTTGCTTATGTAACTGTATTTATTTGTGGAACACTTCCTTCTTCCTTTTGCAATGACAGCGTGTATATCCTTGTCCTTCACTTCTCAAATTAGCTGCAGCTGCTTCGCTCAGCGACATTTCTTGAGAAGAAATCTCATCTATATGGAAAGTAACTTTACGTTGCAAATTACGAACTCATTATGGATATAAAACTGCTTGAGGGTAAAATTTTTATTTGCTAGTTTATAAAAGTCGGAGTGTTCTATTCCAACAACATCTGCCAATACATTTCGGCTGTCTGTACGACCACGGTCACCACCAGGGACTTGTATTCGTACGGTATCACCAATTTGAGCGGGAGGATTTCTTTTTTAGGTTTGTAAGATTTTCATTGCTTGCAATAGAAGATTTTCACTCGCAGCTGCTTTTTGTATAGAAATAGGCTTGATATGGAGACATGACAGGTTGCAGGTCCTCTTTAATATTTTACTTTGGAATATGGATTTCCAGGGTTGCCATGCCACCTGGAAAACAGGGAATTTTAAATTCCTCTTCAAAAACAGGGAAAATGCAGGTAATTTTGAAAATTTCCTAAAAAATCTGGAAAATACAGGGAATTTTTTTTGTGTGTGTCTGATATTTTCAAACAGAAATTATTTTTTCTCTTCTTTAAAAAAAATTTGCTCAGCAGAAGGAAAAAGCGACGCAAAAATTTATTTTCAACGAAACTTCATATAAGCTCGTTTCTGCCTACACCCCCTCTTTTTGCATATGGCTGAATCCACAAAGCGGCTGCGCTCATCCCATCCATCTGTGACTGCGCATAACGCTCTTTCTCTTCGTTTTTCTCCCTTCATCGTGCATGCATCTGGTACTGCTAAAACAAAGCAATGCTGATGCAATCGCACGTGCTTGATTCCCGAATGTGGGAAGTATACATACATGCATATATTTTTGCCTGCTCAGCATAGTATTAAACACATTGTAGTACAGGGATTTTTTTTTTCAAGATTAGAGTGGCAACCCTGATTTCGGTATGGACACTGCTCAAATTTTCTTAAAAAATATTAAGAGTTTCTTCAAGCTGTTCTTTGGTTTCAAAAGTATTAGCAATTTATTCGATTTGTCCTTCAATTTCAATATTTGCGATTTGTTCGCTAGGCAAAAATGACGATGCTTTGCCTCTTTTTGGTGTAACTCTAAACATAGCTTCAGAAGGACTTTGGTGTATTCGTTCGTGGTGTGTAGTGTTTTTTCCAAATTGCACAAAGGGCAAACCATCTGATCATAATTTATATCATGTTTCATCCATGCAGTTATCATATTCTGTATACCCTGATTGGCTCTTTCAATTTTTGTGTTTGACTGTGATGAGGTTTTCCATGAACTATCTAATATTTTTCCACATAGAGCATAGTTCGGATATGACTTGATTACTGAATTCCCCACCATTATCTGATTGCAATATAGCTGTAGCACCAAACGTTAAAAATATTGGAAGAACGTGATACGCTTCTTTTTCAGCTGTCTTAGTTTTCAAAGGTCATAGCTGGACAAACTTAGTTAAATGTTCTTGATACACCATTTTGAACATGTAATCGCCATCCATGTGTGATTGCAGGTCTATAAGATCAACTTGACATCTTGAATATAACTGAGAACTGACAACTGGTTTCACAACAGTACCTTTCTTAGAAGCTCTGTTTCACTTGGCATGTTTCTTAAAAATAATTCTGAATTACTTTGTTAAACTCCTTCGGAATTCTAAATACCATGAAATTTTAAATACCCATCTTTTGGATTCAAATCAAAATGAAAAGCAGCAGCAAATTCTTTATTCTGGTATAATATCTCCATTTCACGATCCCGTGAGACTTTTTGGAAATTCATATTGATTTAATAAAAATTGCAAAGTAGTATTTTTTTTTTTTAACCTCAGAACTTTAAAGTTAAGATTTGTCTTTTCTAAAATATAATTATTTTAATGTATCTTTATTTGAATATAATAGTCTAAGTGATAATTAATGTTGCTGTTCTGTATTCTATGTTTTGCTTACAAATAAATTGAAACAAGCTGTAAAAAGTTCACATACATATCTAGTCTGTACTTAAAAAAACCTTAATCAGGGATAGTTTAGGAAAATTTTAGGTCCTTTAAAGGACCTTTCACAAAATATTTTAACTTAAAACAGGACTGACTCTTCACAAAATTTTTCATCCCAAAATAAGACCCTTCACAAAACTTTATCCCAAAACCCTTCACAGAATTTTTCCACCTTCAAATTGAACTTTTCACAAATTTAATCATTTAAAAATAAAGTCTGACCTCTAACAACCCATTAAAGAACATATTACTTAGCTTTTTTATATATGACGGCTAGAATCTGAATATATCGATAATTTCAAATTCACAAAATTATGACTAGAATTTTCACAAATGTAATTAAAACTTCACAATTTCAGAAAAACCAGGACCGTGTGAAAAAAGTCTGGCCATACCCCTGTTAATAGATCAGTTTCAACCATGTGAATGTGACCACAAGTCTTCCAGTTTGTATCCAACCATCCAAAATCATAAATTTGTCAGCCATTATTATCGCCCAACCAATTAGACAAAAAACAAATGGGGAAACAAAAAGCCCACCAAGTTGTTGAGTTGTTTGCTAGGGTGTGATGGCAATTGAAATGATCTGTTGTATGTTAAGAAATATCAACTTATTTTATTCAGTCAGATCTGATTTGATTTTCAAATAAGCCGGCACTTAAACTACAAAAATATAAATGGACCGGGCTGGGTTAAGACTGAACCTGAAAATTTTGGCATGGGCAAACTTTTACTGCCTGGAGTGATTTAGTGTAGCATGTGTGCAGTCTCAAACTCACAAGATAAATTGACACAAGCCTTTGGAGAATAAAAGCAGCTCTGATCATTGACAATCACGAACCTATCAGAGTTGCATTTATATTCTAAAGGGCCTCTGCCCATGCTCAGAAAATGCAAAGGCATGTTTGAAAAAGTTACATGGCACTTTCAAAAATATCACTATGCCATGCTAACTATGCATAGAATAATCTATGTTCACTATTTTTGTCAATATGGCAGTGAAGGACTACTATTATGTGCATTTTTACTTCCTTCTATCTTTACAAGAAGAAAGTATTGGATTCGTGAAAATTTTCTACTTCTGGTTTTTGACAGATTTATACGTATTAGAATGTCCTGAACACGATTTGATGGTTTTTAGAAAATGTATGTCTGTGACAAAAATTTTGTGCGCTCCCTATCTCAAGAACTAATGCATGGAATTTCACAAAAATTCAGATTCTGTTAGATCTTGATATAAACTGGTCCTGATTAGCTTTTGGTGAAAATTGCCCAACAGGTGGCGCTGCTATGCAGCATTTTTCATGATTTCTGCAATAGCTGTATCTCAGGAACTACTGCACAGATTTTGATAAAACTTCAGATTCGGTTAGACCAGGATATAGATAGGTGCTGATAACAATTTGGTGAAAATTGCCCAACAGGTGGCGCTGTTATGCTGCATTATTCATGGTTATCGCAACAGCTCTAACTCAAGAAAAAATGCATGAATTTTCACCAAACTTCAGATTCAGTTGTCCCTGATATATATTAGTGTTGTATAATTTTTGGTGTGAATCGCCCAATAGGTGGCGCTGCTGTGCTGCATTTTTCATGATTTCCGAAATAGCTATTTCTCAAGAACTAATGCATGAATTTTCATCAAGCTTCAGATTCAGTTACTTCTTGGTATAAATTTATCCTAATTAGTTTTTGGTGTAAATCGCCCAAAAGGTGGCGCTGCTATACATATTTTTTTACAATTTCCACAATAGTTATCTAAAAAACTAATGCACAGATTTTCATCAAACTTCAGATTCAGTTACAAGCTGTCAAAGTTGTTGATAATTAGATTTTGGTGTAAACCATCTAACAGGTGGTGCTGATATGCTGCATTTTTCAGGAAGTATTAACATGTATGAGATAGAAGAAAGTTTTAGGATTGCCACATCTGACTGGTTTATTATGTCTGTATTTATTTGATTTTTTTAAGCCTAAATGCAATAATGGTTTTATGATCGAAAATCATCCAAATCTTGAAATCCGAAACTGTGAATTTTTCCACACACTATTGTACTCTACAAATCTGTTAGGTACATTATTATTACTGCTACTGAATATTGTAGGAAGGTTTTCCTTGATTTTATAAAGTCGTTAAATTTTTCCTCATTGTTTGCATAAGTTTTCATTCAGATAAACACGCCTCCAAAAGTTAAGGAACTCTGACCAGATGCTTTTGATTGTACACGGTTGATCGAATAATCTACGAAAATTCTTGACAAATTGTCCTTGAACTTCGAAGATGTAAAGAATATGTTTGACTTAATATTTTTCAGTGAAGATTTAGTCGCAGGTACAAATAGGGAGACAACAATACATTTAATAATAAAAAATATTTGTGATCACCCATGTAACAGAAAATTCTCAAAATGGTATCTGACTGCAGCAAATAACTATGTGAGGTGAGTCCTATTTTTTAATGGTTATGGTGCATTTGTGAAGAATAGCACTCATATTCAGGAAGGTGCTAACCTTTCTGTGAAAAATTCAAATGTTTTTTCTTTGTAGAATACTGTTTTCAACCAAATTTAGCACCACTTTCTGAAAACTTGAAAAAGAATAGTAGTAACAGTATACTGGAATTAAAACATGCATATATTGAATATTTGATGAGATATGGGCATTTGTGCGAAATAATTTTTAACTGCGCGTGCATTCAGAAACATTAGCACATTTACGAATATGCATACTATGCTTACACAATTGCACACGAGACACGACTGTTAAATAGGATCCACACAGTCATTTGCTACACTGACAGACCATTTTGAGTATTTTCTACTACATGGGGGATTGTCAACATTATTTTATTATTAAATTTATTGTTGGCCACTTAATTGCCCCCGTGACTAAGTGATCACTGAAAAATATGGAGTCAAACATACTCATAAAATAAATTATATGAACTTTAAAAAGCTCACTGTTTTGCTTAAAAGGTGACTAAAATAATAAAAGAGATGTTACAAGTTAAAAAAAAATATACACTTTATTTAAAACTTCTTTGTACTTTCAAGCTCTTCATCAGAGAATATTTTAATAACTAATTGCTGTTTATTTATACAAATGTGTCACTTCGTATGAAAATGAGAGAGCCAATAACAGGGCTCCCAAATGGTCCCCTTTTATGCATTTTGGATCCCTTAGCCCCCTTTTTGTGGCTGGAAAAAAATTTACTAATGTAGAAATATCGTCAAACTCTAGAAATCACAAAAGTTCAAATATTGCAATAGTTAAAAGTTTGAAACCGAATTTCTTTTATAAATGTCAAAAAATCACTGCAAAATGCCACAAAACAATGAAATAATGTCAAAAATTTTAAAAATCACTGTATAAATTCTAAATAAATTTTTTATTGTAAAGAGGACAAAATTTACTACATACTGCTAAAAAATTTAAACCAGATTCCTTTTACAAATTTGAAAAAATTGCCATAAAACATGAAAAAAGGCTAAAAATTACATTTAAAAAACTAACGTCCAAAAATTGGCTTCTCTATGTGCATAACTTTAGACATACAGCTACCTTCTTGCCAAATCTTACAGCTCTGTGCGCAGCGATCTCGTCAGCACAAAGACACATAGACTTCTAAATCTATCTTTATTAGATTAATTTTTAATACAATTATTCAATTGGTAACTAAATCATATGAGTTGTAAATTTCCAAATGGGGGAAAAAAGTCCAGGCCAGGATTCGAATCAGGGATGTCTTGGCTGGACCTGCCAATGCTCTGCCTACTGAGCCATCCCGAACGAATGTCGAGGACCAATTCACCCAGCTAACCCTAATATTGCCATACTATGCTTTTTCCGATGAACATTATAGCTTATTTCAGCTTTTATTGGGTAGTACAAAGGAACTAACTTAGGGATAACTCTTGATAGAAATATCTGATTTGCTTACAAATTTTTCTCTGTTCATTCTGATAAGGCGCTTCCCTCATTGGTTTTAGGGGTTCAATGGTTAAGTAAAAAGGAGGGAACAGGGGGGGGTGGCGGCTAATGCCCCCTTAACTTAGATAAATGTGTTTTTCTTGCAGAATTATTAGATTTTCTTCAAATTTTGGTATACCGGTTAATTCTGATAATGAACTTCCATGATTAGATTTGAAGGTTCATTGTTAAAGGTTGTCTAAAGGGGGGCATGGGTGGCCAATACCCCTTAATTTAGATAATTGGATTTTTCTATCCGATTTGCTTCAAATTTGTATACCAGTTTATTTTGATAAGGTGCTTTCCTGATTAGATTTGGAGGTCTGTTTGTTAAGTATAAAGGGGGGGGGGGATAGGGGTATAATCCCCCTTAACCCTTTAAGACCGGACCCGCACAATCGTGCAGTTTAGGAAATAGCTAAAATTCTATCTTTCTGGGTTATCTATTCCATAAATGCCGGAATTCAGTGATTGTGCTGGTTAACAGAAACTATATTATATGAATTTTATCAACAGATAGTGAATTATCAGTTACAAATTTCAGTTATATCATTGTTTAAAAAAAAAATTCAAAAAGCTGCCCAGTCTTAAAGGGTTAATTTATTTTTTGAGTGGCATTATTCTTTGAAATAAGAGTATAATATACAATTACTGTGAATCGCCTGTGAGCTCAATGCCATCAGTTTAACTTGACACTTTTTTTTTTTTTTTTTTTTAAATAAGAGAAGCAAACTTAATTTTAATCCGAAATTTTACTCAAACCTATTAGTCAGTGAGATCTGAAAATCACTTTGCTAATCTTAAGCCTATGGACATGTAATGCATTCATATTTTTTAAATATCTCTTTAGAAAATTAATATTTTTAACTTCTTTTTTCTGTGTACTCTTTTTGCAGGATGTCTTTTTAGCTCACAGGCTATCAAAACCTGAGAGCGAATGTGCCTGCAGGTTGTGTATTAGACCGGGAGCCGACCGCATAAACTACCACCTCATCGAGTTCATGGATGAAATTCATGCACAAAATAGAACTCGATTACCATATTAAAATGGAACTGGCCTGCCAGCTCATATCTTGGTGGAACACCCGGGCAGACTGCATTTTATTGGTTGAATTTTAGGTCCCCAACCACCTCATCGAGTTCACGGATGAAATTCAAGAACTAAGTAGTGCTCGATTAGCACAATGAAATGGAACTGGTCTGCCAGCTCATATCTTGGTGGAACACCCGGGCAGACTGCATTTTAGTTGTTGAATTTTAGGTCCCCAACCACCTCATCAAGTTCACGGATAAAATTCAAGAACTAAGTAGTGCTCGATTAGCACAATGAAATGGAACTGGTCTGCCAGCTCATACCTTGGTGGAACACCCGGGCAGACTGCATTTTATTGGTTGAATTTTAGGTCCCCAACCACCTCATCGAGTTCACGGATAAAATTCAAGAACTAAGTAGTGCTCGATTAGCACAATGAAATGGAATTGGTCTGCCAGCTCATATCTTCGTGGAACACCCGGGCAGACTGGATTTTAGTGGTTGAATTTTAGGTCCCCAACCACCTCATCGAGTTCACAGATGAAATTCAAGAACTAAGTAGTGCTCGATTAGCACAATGAAATGGGACTGGTCTGCCAGTATAGGTCAAAACTGGGAAATTTCATTAGCGGCCACTGGCCGGTAAGACTAGTTTTTTAAGTGGCCACTTTCTTTAAACTAGTGGCCACTTTTTTATTTAAAAATACTAAACAGTAAAGTTTCTATAAGTATTAATCTAAAACTGAATAGCCCAAATAAATATGTTAATATAAATATATTAGAACTAAAAAAAGTAGAATCCTTGATGAAATGCAAGAAAATTTTTTTCTCTCCTAGTAAAAAAGTGGCCGTAAGGTGGCCGCTGATAGAGAATTTTGCACTAGCCACTTTTTCTCCTTTACTGGCCCTGTGGCCGGTGTCTAGTGCTAATTTTGACCTTTATCTGCCAGCTCATATTTTGGTGGAACACCCGGGCAGACTGGATTTTAGTGGTTGAATTTTAGGTCCCCAACAACCTCATCGAGTTCACGGATGAAATTCAAGAAATAAGTAGTGCTCGATTAGCACAATGAAATGGAACTGGTCTGCCAGCTCATATCTTGGTGGAACACCCGGGCAGACTGGATTTTAGTGGTTGAATTTTAGGTCCCCAACCACCTCATCGAGTTCACGGATGAAATTCAAGAACTAAGTAGTGCTCGATTAGCACAATGAAATGGAACTGGTCTGCCAGCTCATATCTTGGTGGAACACCCGGGCAGACTGGATTTTAGTGGTTGAATTTTAGGTCCCCAACCACCTCATCGAGTTCACGGATGAAATTCAAGAATTAAGTAGTGCTCGATTAGCTCAATGAAATGGAACTGGTCTGTCAGCACATATCTTGGTCGAACACCCGGGCAGACTGGATTTTAGTGGTTGAATTTTAGGTCCCCAACTACCTCATCAAGTTCACGGATGAAATTCAAGAACTAAGTAGTGCTCGATTAGCACAATGAAATGGAACTGGTCTGCCAGCACATATCTTGCTGGAACACCCCGGCAGACTGGATTTTAGTGTTTGAATTTCAGGTCCCCAACCACCTCATCGAATTCACGGATGAAATTCAAGAACTAAGTAGTGCTCGATTAGCACAATGAAATGGAACTGGTCTGCCAGCTCATAGCTTAGTGGAACACTCGGGCAGACTGGATTTTAGTGGTTGAATTTTAGGTCTCCAACCACCACATTGAGTTCACGAATGAAATTCAAGAACTAAGTAGTTAGTATAACCATTCAAAAGTTTGGACGAATTCAAATTATTAAAAATATTATTACATTTATTTAAATTATTGTACTATTTTTTAATTGCATTACAATAAACTTGTTACTTTGTAAAAAAGTTCAATTTGTATGATTGTTGTAAAAAAAAGGGATTTAATATATTAAACATCATACAGTAGCAAAACATTTAAATAAAAATTTCTCTTCAGGTGCCAATAAATATTTGCGATTTTTCATCTGTACGTCTTAAAAATATCAACAAAAAGAACATTTCCAGAACTTGTAAAAGTAAAATATTTGTAAATATTTGCAGTATAATAATTCCAATTGTGCGTTAGAATTTCATTATATCTAATTTATTTGACTATTATCATTAAAGACGATTTTTTATAGTTAGGGTAAGTCTAGGATAGATGGCCATAGTTTTACAGATTGAAATAAAAATTCTTAGAATGAAAATGAAAGAAATATTTATGCATATTTAAAATCCTTATACATATACTCATCCTATTTTGAGCAAAAAATAATTAAATATTGAGAACAAAAAGTGGGAAACAAAATTGAAATTAAAATGGCAGATGGCCATCTCTCCTTCAAGCCTAGGAGAGATGGTCATCCAATATAAGAAAGAAAAAGAGCAGTTAAAATAAAAAAAATAACACGTTTTATATAGTTAATCATGAAAAACATACAGAAATTTCTAAAGATGCAATTATGTCACAGAAAATGAGTGAATAAAATTCGAATAAAAAAAATTTGAAGTATAATTTCAAGCCTTCAGTTTTCGTAAAATTTTACCTGATTTTTGAAAGGTCTTTATAGTTCATACACGTTTCATGGGACCACTTCAGACACCTTATGCATTGTATCCAGTCATCCTTTTTGGTTGTAGTATTATATTCTTCTCCACAACCAACATAGTGATCCTCATCCAATTCTATTCCCTCGGTATCTGCAGAATCTGATAATTTCAAATGTATTTCATATTCTTCACTACTTAAAGTGTCGTGTATTTTTTCTCGCGTTTGTTTTAGACATTTTCATGGTTTTAGGATTATTTATCAACTTTTATCTGTTTGTGGGATGAAAGTTTCCGACGTTTTTTTCAAAATCTTTTGAAAAAAAAAACATCGTTAGGCCCTATATTATATTATTATTATTGAAATCTTTATTTTTGGCAAAAAAATTTAAACAATTATATTAGTTAATATAATTATATTTAGTTAAAATCCTCAATCCGTTTAATTGGGAACTGTTAATTAAATGTGGTCATCTCTCTTCCATTTGATGTGGCCATCTATCCTGAAATCGAAGGACAAATGGACACCTAATTTTAAGCCTCACTTCGCCATTGTACGTCTTTGTTTTAGACTTAGAAGGAAATATTGGATTATACATGTGCCTTAAAAGTCCGTATATTAAAATAAAATGTAACGTACGTACTGCAAAACATTTCGATACCAAACTCAACAAAAATATTCAACCACTAAATAAAACTAGTATATTGTGGCCATCACAAAACTTTCTTCTATATAAATCAAGTCAATTAAATCATTTAAATAGTGCAAGAAATTACATCTATTTAGCATCAATTCATATCAAAGTGTATCTGAATTTGAAGTTTGATAAAAAATCGTGCCTTAGTTCTTGAGATAGAGCTATAGCGGAAATTCTGAAAAATGTAGCATAGCAGCGCCACCTGTTGAGTGATTTACATCAATACATAAACAGCAATAATTGATAACCAGGTGTACATGGATCTGAAGTTCGTTGAAAATCCAAGCATTAGTTTACGAGATAGAGCTATTGCGGAAATCACAGAAAACAGCATAGCAGCACCACCTATTAAGCGATTCATACCAAACTGTATAAAATGTCAGTTCATGTCAAGGACTGATTCTAAATTTTGATGAAAATTCGTGCATTAGTTCTTGAGATACACCTATAGTGGAAATTCTGAAAAAAAATATGCCTAGCAGCGCTACCTGTTGAGCGATTTACACCAAAATGTACAAAATGTCAATTCATGTCAAGGATTAACAACTGATTCTGAAATTTGGTGAAAATTATTGCATTAGTTCTTGAGATACAGCTATAATGGAAATTCTGAAAAGTGCAGCATAGCAGCGCCACCTTTTGAGTGATTTACACCAAAATAAAAACAGCACTAATTCACATCAAAGTATACTTGAATCTGAAGTGTGTTGAAAATCCAAGCATTAGTTGTTGAGATAGAGCTATTGTGGAAATCGTAAAAAATGCAGTATAGCAGCACCACCTGATGAGCGATTTACACCAAAATGTACAAAACTTCAATTCATGTCAAGGACTAACTGAATCTGAAGTTTGGTGAAAATCCGTGCATTAGTTCTGGAGATTTAGCTATTGCGAAAATCGTGAAAAAGGCTGCATAGCAGCGCCACCTGTAGAGTGATTTACACCAACAACTAATCAGCACCAATTTATATCAGGGACTAACGGAATATAAATTTTTATTAAATTCCGTGCTTTAGTTCTTGAGATAGAGCGCCCACAAAATTTGTGTCACATACAGACAGACAGACTCACAGATGCACAGACTCACAGACAGACATTTTGTAAAAACATGTTTTTCGGAATCTCTGACCCCTAAAACGTGTAAGTCCGTCGAAAACCGAAAGTCGAAAATTTTCACGAATCCAATACTTTCTTCTTGTAAAGATAGAAGAAAGTAATAAGCATTAAAATTACACTTACTTTTTATAATCGAAAAACACAGCTGCACGTCGCAATGAATGAAGTCGTTGGACTATTTCCTATGAACAAAGTTTATGCTGAAATCTATGATCAAGTTTTGGAAATATTTAGACTGGCCATCTCGCCTAGAGTTACCCTATTTGTTCAGCTTATATTGGTCACTCATAATTTACTCCAAAAAGGAAACTAGTCGGATGTTTAAATCCTAAAACTTTCGTCTATCTCCGACAAGTTGATACTTCAAAATTCCCTGTCAAAGTGCAAAAATTGGACCCATCATGAGGATTCTAAAAGTATAGGTTTGAGAACTGTATGAACTTAAAAAAGGAAATATAAAAATCGCATATTTTACAGAAATCAATGAATTTCAGCACCCACAATCTGAGATGTGTGAATGAAAATTCCCAACACAATCGTAATAAGAAAAAGCACCTGTTAGGATGTATCCCGTCATGCCCAATAAGGATTTATTTATCTGAAAGTGTAACAGAATATGAAATTTGATTAATTCTGTGCATTAGTCTTTGATAAATAGCTAGAGGCGAAAATCTTGAAAAACACAACATAGCAACGCCAGCTTTTATTTGCCAGGTAAACCTAAGCAGAACTAAGTTAGTTCAATATCTAACAGTATGCTAAATTTCATGAAAATCCATACATCATTCCTTGAGTACAGCAATTGCGGAACTCGTATTGAAGCGCCACCTGTTGGGCGTTTTATACCGAAATACAATATGGTTGGTTGGAAGGTTGTGTTTATGACGGCCAATTATCAACACGAGGGATAAAAATACAATATTCAACAAATTACTGAATATAAACTTTTATTAAATTCGGTGCATTAGTTCTTGAGATAGAGCGCCATTTTTTGTTATCTTTTTGTCACATACAGATAGAAACACAGATACGTATTTTCTAAAAACAGTCAAAACATGTTCAAAACTTAAAACGCATAAATTCGTCGAAAACGCGCTATTACTTTCTCGTAAAAAGAGAAGAAACTACTTAGTAATATCAACCACTAAAATTTGACCTGGCCACGTGTTCCACCAAGATATGACATGCCAGACAAGGTTCAGTTTAATATGATAATCAAATTCTATTTAGCTCATGAACTTCATCCGCGAACTCAATGACATGGTTGGGGACCTGAAATTCAAACACTAAAATTCAGTCTGCCGGGGTGTTCCAGCAAGATATGTGCTGACAGACCAGTTCCATTTCATTGAGCTAATCGAGCACTACTTAATTCTTGAATTTCATCCGTGAATTCGATGAGGTGGTTAGGGACATGAAATTCAACCACTAAAATCCAGTCTGCCCGAGTGTTCCACTAAGCTATGAGCTGGCAGACCAGTTCCATTTCATTGTGCTAATCGAGCACTACTTAGTTCTTGAATTTCATCCGTGAATTCGATGAGGTGGTTGGGGACCTGAAATTCAACCACTAAAATCCAGTCTGCCGGGGTGTTCCAGCAAGATATGTGCTGGCAGACCAGTTCCATTTCATTGTGCTAATCAAGCACTACTTAGTTCTTGAATTTCATCCGTGAACTTGATGAGGTGGTTGGGGACCTAAAATTCAACCACTAAAATCCAGTCTGCCCGGGTGTTCGACCAAGATATGTGCTGACAGACCGGTTCCATTTCATTGAGCTAATCGAGCACTACTTAATTCTTGAATTTCATCCGTGAACTCGATGAGGTGGTTGGGGACCTAAAATTCAACCACTAAAATCCAGTCTGCCCGGGTGTTCCACCAAGATATGAGCTGGCAGACCAGTTCCATTCTATTGTGCTAATGGAGCACTACTTAGTTCTTGAATTTCATTCGTGAACTCGATGAGGTGGTTGGGGACCTAAAATTCAACCACTAAAATCCAGTCTGCCCGGGTGTTCCACCAAGATATGGGCTGGCAGACCAGTTCCATTTCATTGTGCTAATCGAGCACTACTTAGTTCTTGAATTTCATCCGTGAACTCGATGAGGTGGTTGGGGACCTAAAATTCAACCACTAAAATCCAGTCTGCCCGGGTGTTCCACCAAGATATGAGCTGGCAGACCAGTTCCATTTCATTGTGTTAATCGAGCACTACTTAGTTCTTGAATTTCATCCGTGAACTCGATGACGTGGTTGGGGACCTAATATTCAACCACTAAAATCCAGTCTGCCCGGGTATTCCACCACGATATGAGCTGGCAGACCAGTTGCATTTTAATATGGTAATCGAGTTCTATTTTGTGCATGAATTTCATTCATGAACTCGATGAGGTGGTAGTTTATGCGGTCGGCTCCCGGTCTATATGTGTGTATGTACATAATGAGATAACTCTAGATAGAAATATCCGATTTGCTTCAATTTTTTTTCTAGTTTCATTCTGCTATGGCGCTTCCCTGATTAGTTTTGGGGGTTCATTGGTTAAGTATGAAGGGGGGGGGGGATAATCCCCTGTAACTTAGATAAATGGGTTTTTCATGCAGAATTATCAGATTTGGTATACCGGTTAATTCTGATAAGGCGCTTCCCTGATTATATTTGGAGGTTAATTGTTTAAATATAAATGGGGGCTAATACCCCTTAATTTAGATAAATGGGTTCTTCTTTCCGATTTCCTTCAAATTTGGTATACTGGTTTATTCTAATAAGGCGCTTCCCTGATTAGATTTGGAGGTTCACTGGTTAAGTATAAAGGGGGAACGGGGGCTAATACCCCTTAATTTAGATCAGGGATGTAGTGGGGGGTATATGGAGGTATACGCCATATACCCTCTGTTTTTCAAGAAAGCTATAGTATATATATACTAGGGTATACCCTCTGCTTAGAATGTATATCCTCTGGGTTTTTTTTACGACTACACCACTTATTTTGATAAATGGGTTTTCCTATCCGATTTGCTTCAAATTTGATATACCGGTTTATTCTGATGAAGCGCTTCTCTGTTAACAATTGATATTTTCTTAGATGCATTAATTTTTAGTGTTTATATTTTATTGCAAATCATTTTTTTGCTGTTATAAATATTAAGGGGAGACATCAGTGAAATTCTTTGAAAAAAATATTTTTTTTTTATTGACTTAAAATTTTTTTTAAACCTTCCTGAATCCATTGGTATGCCCAGTTTTTTTTTCTGACCATTAAAAATAATTCTAAAAATTCAAGAGAAGACACGACTGAGACGCCACACCCACTCACATTAATTTTACTCTAGCATTTTGTACTCATTTATTATATGTAACTAAACTTTATCCAAATGTTTATATATACTTTAATTCATGTGTTTGATAAAGCACTGCAAGAACTTCACACAAATTAGAAGTATCTAAGTTTTGTAGCTTTTTGA
Source organism: Maratus speciosus (assembly GCA_963932465.1). Classification (NCBI taxonomy): domain Eukaryota; kingdom Metazoa; phylum Arthropoda; class Arachnida; order Araneae; family Salticidae; genus Maratus; species Maratus speciosus. Next base: position 145,074,536 of record OZ010786.1, on the reverse strand, counting down.
AAAATTGTACTTTCAGCTAAAAACATCATTAACTCCTGAAGTACTGGAGTGATTTCAATAAAAAATTTTTATTGGTAGAGTACAAATATAAGATAATATGTGATAAACGGTTTAAAAAATTTTTAATTAGTTTCAGAAAAAATATTTCTGAAAATAGAAAATTTCTGAAAAATTGCGATTGCTTTAAAATAAGAAGTTTTAGTCACAGAAAAAAACTGTCTGCCATATGTCTTGAGCATTATTCAGTGAATAGGGATTCAGAATTTTACCAAAATTGGTCTGGTAGTTTCTGAGGAAACAGGTCTTAAAGCTCTCATTTCCCCCCTATAATTGCACCCATTCTTGTCTTACCTCAAATACACTTTTCGGCTTTGTCATTTTGTAACACAAAATGAAAGTTCAAAAAATACAAATCACAGTTCAGCACAAAACAAAATACAAAAGGTTGGCATCTTTTCATTGAACAAAAGAAAGTTTTAAAAAGGTGTACAAACATTTGACCGACTATCGACTCTCCCAAAGTCTGTTCTGTCGATATGTAATCCGTAATTTCAATTTGTCATTCGCAAAGAGCGAGAGTTGTGAATATTTATGTTTTTTGGATCTCCCTGAAGAATTGTATTTTTCAGGTAAAAATCCCATTATTCTCATAAAGTACTCAAGCGATTTTGATATACAGTCGACTCTGTGAAATACACACACTTAGGGACCAAGGGTTTTGCGGATTATACATTTTTGTGGATTATAAGATCATCCCTTTGTTTACATTTCATTTTTATTTTTTAGAATCAGGCAATAAAATAGAAACAACTGCACACAAATTACAATGTAAAACAAAAACATAATGCTACATTATTTTACTGATTGTATTCATTTTTTTAAACATTGACACAACATAATGGTAGTTTCAGTTTTGCTTTGTTGTCACTAATTTTTTTTTTTTTTTTTTTTTTTTTTGTGGTCTATGAACACTTATTACTTTTTGCTCTGAGATAAAATTTTGTTACCCTGGGAAATTTAAATATTTATATCCAATTTATATTTATTCATTGGAAAATTGATAATTTATGAAAAAATATGAAATTTAACTTTATCTAAGAGTTTAACTGTTAATGACATTTTCATTGTTTATATTCCAACATGTAGTGCAGATAATAGAGTTTGGCGGATTTCACAGAACTGACTGTATATTTCTTTTTGTGGTAGAGTATATGTGATGTTTGTGCATGCCCTCTTTTGTAGAAAGAGGAGAAGCAGGGCAGAACGTGGAATCGCTTCGCCTAAAAAGGGTGATCCATAAATACTGAGAACGGCTTTGGCTACTGCCGGTCATAAAGAATCAAAATGAAACTATAAGATTGCTTGGTACGATTTAGTGTTATGTGTCAATTTGTTTGTGGTAGTTTGTGTTTACAGTGTCATCCTATGTGTCAAATAAATATATGTTATGCTTCGATAATTGGCCAATCTTTTGAGAGAAAAGACCACACGCGACCATCTGGTCATTCTTACATTGGTGTCAGATACAAAGTGGGATTTGGCCAATAAGTGAATTTAACGAGCATTACGGATACCCTATCGGATTATCTTTTACGGAGGTAAGACCGTTTATTAGATCATTTTAAATATGGCAGGGAAATTGTCAAAATTAAAAAAAGCTCAAGGTGTAATGAAAAGCTCTATAACGTCCATAATTTAAAAAAATGAAGATAATTATGCGTCCGAAACGCCAAACTTAGATGATCTCGAAGAAAATTTAGCGATGTTAGAAGAAAAAGCCAGTGATTTAAAACAAGAGGACAGCGAAATTTTATCATTGTGTGTCCCGCAAATAATAGGTGCATAGAATTTAAACAGTAAAACTACAGTCACCTAAAATTGAGAAATATTATGGAGATATTAAGCTTTTCCAGAATTTCTGGAACTTGTTTAAAACAGCAGTACATGACAATGAACACCTGTCAAATACTGAGAAAATTAATTATTTATTCAGTTATTTAGGTGGGAGTGCGTTCTATATCGGGTTTTGTGTTATCTGATAAAAATTACATAGAGGCCGTGGAGGTACTTAAAGCACAGTTCGGTAGAAAAGATCTAATTATTACCAGTCATATTAATACATTGTTAACTTTAAGACCAGTAGCAAAATCGCATGACGTCACGTCATTACGTAAATTATGACACTATTCAAACCCAGATTCGCAGTTTCAAGCCATTAGAAATGGAATCAGATAGTTTTGACGCACTTTTTACTCCCATAATTTTAAAAGCATTACCATACCAGTTAGGGTTGGAATTCCATAAACAAAGCGTCAAAAACTCTGATGGATCCAATTACGGCATTGATAAATTATCATTTATCCGAAATGAATTAGAAGGAAGAGAAAAGCAGAATAAAATAATTAATGTCTCTTCGGATTTTTCAAGGTCAAAACAATCAGATTTATTACCCGAATTTAGACAAAAGATTAACGAGAGTGTTTGTTTATTTTGCAATGCAGTTAATCAGCATTTAACTGAAAATTGTGACAGATATTCAATTCAGGAAAGAATTAATAAATTGAAAGCTGAGGGCAGATATTTTGCTTGCTTGAAGCGAAAACACCTAGTTAAAGACTGTATTGCAAAAACTAAATGTAGACTGTGTTTCAAGTTACACCACGTGTCAATTTGTAATTATTTAGTTGGGAACGATGATAAATCAGAAAAAGATAAACATGAAAATGCTCTGTCAGCGAGAGTAATGTCATGAAATGTATTTGATTTAGGACGAGTGTGAGAAAAGAAAAAAATTAATTGAACCACTTCAATTTATAGACTTAGAATTTGAAAATAGAATTTTGCAAGGTGTGATTGATAGTGGTACTCAGATTTCAATTATCAAGAGTGATTGTGTACCGGAGCATTTTAGAGTACCATGCAGATCAATTATACTTAAATCAGCTTTTGGACACCAGTTAAAAGCACCGTTAATAAAAATTCCACTAAGCATAGCGGCTGATAAAGTACATTGCAGGGTGTTCCCAAAAATAGTAATAACGTGCGTGATGGTTGATAACTTAATTAATGATCTACTGTTATCTTTAAATGCTCATAAGGAATTAAGCACGATAAGCGAATGTAATGAACCCGACACCACAATAAATGATTGTAGTACAGTATAGGATCTATTATCCGGCATCCTGATATCCGGAATGCTCTAAAAACCAGAACACTAAACGATCTGAAACCGAAACTTAGTGAAAGCTTTCATTTCATAAAAATTTAGTTTTATATTTTATTGAAGAGTTAACATGCTTTATAAATCGATATTTTGAATATTTTAAGCTTTTTCTCATACACCTAAAGGTACCGTAATATCCCATTAATCTCTCTCTCCCCCCCCACCCCCCCTTTCATTGCAGCAAAAAATTGTAAAGTAATCGGAGAGGCCGCTTACAGGGATTAAAAATGGCTATCGAAATCTACCACCTGTTGAAATCCGAAAATATTTAAGAATAGTTCAGAGCCTGCCCTGATATTCAGATTTTTCTTTTTTTGCTAACCAAGATAATTAAAAAACAACTTAAAAAGCGCGCTCGCGATCCCACTTATGACGCTCCTGTGAAAGATAAGAATTGAATGTACGCAATCATCGGACATAAGTTCTCTTTTCGATCATTTTTATGACTTTGCATCAGGGTAACTTTTAGAAATATCAGAAAACTAACTACATATTCTGAAATTTCGTATTTTTCTGTTTCAAACGCTAAAATCCATTATAAAAAAATTTTAATTTTAACCTTTTGAAAAAAAATATTTTTGAAACATCACTTAGAATTTGAACGCGTTTTCCGCGATCGAAAATCTGTTGGCAATCTCCGACCTTTGACGTCATCTAAAGGCACGCCCACAATTCGTCCAATTAGGATAATGAGAGAAACGTTCGTTTTACCGTGATCAGCTGCTGCTGCATCCATGGAACAGTAGAAAAGCAGGGATTCGGAATCGAATAAGACAGAAAGGTGATACGGCGCTTTGCGTGATTTTTTTTTTTTTTTTTTTGGAAGGAGGGGGGGGGGGGGGGGGTATGCTTTCGTGTGGGATTTTTTTTTTTTTTTTTTAAATGTCAAATTTGTTTACAAAATAGGGAGGGTGGGTTAATGGAATATTACAGTAATTATGCATTTCTTTATCTCTGCGAATTTGCGGAAATCTGCATTTTAAGTAATAATTTTGCTTCTTGTATTTTTCTGTCCGCTTTCCATGCGATAAATTCGTAAACAAAATAAAAAGTCAACTTTCAATATATTCCCCTCCCTCCCCAATTATTGGATGAAGATGCAGTTCAAGTTTGTTTCAATATAGACAATAATGCTCCACTTAGTAAGAATGAGGAGGTAGAAAAAATATCTAATGAACAAATGATATTTTACACTCAACAATTAATTCAAGGCATGGAACAAAGAAGTTATTTCCATGAACAACAAATAATGTCCTTATATAAAATTCAAGACCGGCTTGTAAAAGAGAAACATTACAAGCAGCCAACTTTAAAAGGATTTTTCCAAAAAAAACTAATTCCCAAGCATCTACATCTGAACCCCAAAGCTAAATTTTATTTTTGATCTTGTTCATTTGTAAGTTTATAATTTTAAATTATTACTTAACTTTTTTTTTTTTTTTTTTTTTTTGTAAATAAAAATTAAACGTTTCCTTAATTGTGTTTTATTGAATTAATTCAACAAATGTGTAATATAGTATTTTTAATATTATTTATGCTAACCTGTATATCATATTTATGTACATAAGAAAATATTTGTGGTAGTGTTCCGAATTACGGAAAAACTCCTTATCTGGAATGCCCCAGGTCCCAAGGATTCTGGATAACGGATCCTATACTGTACTATGAATTTGCCCCGTACGAGAGAAAACAAACCCCTGCAAGCTACGCTCGCCAACCCCCGTTCAGACACCGCAGAATCTGAAAATCTAAAAATCTAATGGGTTTTAAAAATATTAGAGAAGATTAAATTATACTGAAAAAGCTGTGCAGATCTCCCTGTAAACGGGTTTCCATTCAATTCCCTTTGATTGCAAAATTTTAACGGAGAATCAGTTGCTGTTAAGACATCCAATGGTTGTTTTCGTTTTTGATTAAAGAGGATTAGTTAAACATTTGAAAAGAAGCTAAAATAAAATGAATTAAGCATTCAGAGTCTTTGTCAACCGATATTTTAAAACAATCTCTATAACAATAGCCTAAATCATGTGACTATTATCAACAGTTCCGGGCAGAACACTTTGCTTTTTATACTCTAGGTGCCATTTTGATACTTTAATGTTATCCAGGCACAGGTGATAAGTCGCCAAATATTATTCTATCCCCATCATTTCATCTATATTATAATAGTTCAAGTCATCAAATGCCATAAACAAATACAATCTGATCCCTTCGCCTTTCATATGAAAGTTTGGAACAAATGTCATATACGCCCATATTGGCACGATTTTTTTCCAACGCCAATTTGGGGGAACGCATCAACAGTATAAACAACAACATCCGGCTTACCATATCAAGCAAAATAACGATACTTTGGCGCCAGTTAAGTACCCGTTGTGTATATGACATTGGCGTCAGAAAAAAATCGCGCCAATATGGGGCCGTATATGACATCTGTGCCGAAAGAAAAAAAAGCCTGGTGAAAATCTCGCCAATATCTTTTTTTCAACTCACCAGTTAGCATATTTTTTATTGTTCGAGTGGTAAATTAAAACATTGATTTGAAGTTGAAATTAAATGTCATAGTTTGTTACATAATTTAATATTTCGGCAGATGTCATATACGCACCACATGTTTGGCATGATTTTTTTTTTTTTTTACGAAAATACCAGTTACATATGTATTTTTGGTAATACTTAGTTATACCGTTGACAAAAAATCTATCGCGAACTATAAGATTAAATGTCAATAATGCTTGATCGTAAATGTCACATTCACTTGACTTTTAGCAAGTTACACGTGTTTACGTCATCAAGTGATTTTTATTTTGACATTTTTTTATATTTATTAATGTTATACTAATTTATTTGTTCTTTCGTTATTTAAAATAAAAATTTTGTCAATCTGTACAATTTGGCAATTTATATGATTTGCGAAATTGGGTGACGGAATAACTACTACATTGTACTGTATTTTTTAATTATTTTCTATTATTTTCAAAAGGAAATAGCAAAAATATAATTAATTACTATAGAACAAAATAATTTATATAAATTTAAAAAAGAAATAAAAGTAAATATACATTTATTATTAAATAAACAGCAATAGCCGGGTTACCATGTCTATCAAAATAATGCCATTTGTGCGCCAGTTAGGTACCCTGATGCGTATTATATGACATCTGTGTCTAATATTTTCCTTTTCGTTTTGTTTAAAAAAAAAAAAAAAAGTGAAAGCCATCAATTTAAATGTTTCATTTTTAAATGAAAGTTTTGTATTTAATAAAATAATAACCAAATACAAAAAAAGCATTGTTCTTAGCATAGATTTAAAAGGAGGCCCAACTGTCGCCAAATTAATTTAAAATAGTAACCTTTCCTGAATTATGAAAAAAAAATTCTGTTATGATTAAAATTTGAGTTGCCATCATTAGAAAAAATGTATTTAAAATTAGAAAAAAATTAATATTTCGAAAACTAATTCGAATTTAAAAATTCTAATACCAGTTTTGAGATCTGTGGATCAACACGGATTTTTGGTGTTAATTTCATCGCAAAGTATTCCATGTTTTAGGAGAAATTGCCGTGAAACAAAATCAGTTTAATCAGTCGATTCAAAGAATCTATACATTTCAGGCGTTTCATATATTCGTTTCATTAGGATTTTATATATATAGGGTAGACATATTCATTTCATCCTTGAAGTTCAAGGACAATTTGTCAAGAATTTTGGTAAATATTCAACAAACCGTGTACAATCGAAAGCATCCAGTCCACTGTTCCTTAACTTTTGGAGACCAATTGCAAGAAATCTGTAAAATTAATGCAAATATGAATATCTTATTTTAGAGTCTGATGAGGATGAAAGAGGACCTGAAGTTTTCAAAAAACCTTCTAAACCAGAAAAAGAAGAACCAAGATCTAAACTTCTTAAAGGCTCTGATGATGATGTGAGTCAAAGTAGTAATTTTGCTGTTAACATTATAATGTTAAAATTAATTTTTAAACTTATTTTTTTTTTCTTAATTATTTTATATTTTGAATGTTTAGAGATATATTTGATTTCACTGTAGAAATAAGAAACATTTTAATAAAAATTGTAAAAGATATTCATTTTTATCAGTGGTATTCACTACAAGTATCACTGATTTATGTTCTCTCTATAATCTGTAGCTACAGTTATTTTTTGCTTTTGCTTTTTCTCCACTGCTTTGTCCAGAGTTCAATTGTTGTAAATAAATTTTCTCCATTTCTTTTTAATGAAAATATTTAGTACTATACTTTCATTATTTTTATCTATTTCCCCATCTGTTCTGTTTTTGACCTTCAAATATTTTCAAAATAGTCAACTTACTACTGATAATAAATATTTTGAAGTGTGATATAAATTAGAAACTAAAACATACTGTACTTAACATGTGAACTTAACAAAACAATGTTATAAAAATGCATTTTTCTCCCACCTTCCTGGTTTTTTTTTTTTTTTTTTTTTTTTCATAGAAAAAATTGAAGATTAATTAATTGAAAACAGAAACAATTTACTTTATACAGTTCAGTATCAAGAAATCAAAACTTTATAAAACGAAGTTTTAAATGCAAAATAGTTTTTTTAATCAAAAAATTTTAGCATAAATAGATGTTTGTCTTATTTTTTATTCCCTAACATGTTGTACAGTTTAAACTCAACTAAACCAAAACCAGAAAATTTTTTCTAAAAAAATCTTTTCTAAAAAAAATGTATATAACTGATTAAGGTTAGTTGGGGCAACTGAGATTTTATAATGTGACTCTGGAGCTTCTGACAATCCAGCTTCAAAAAGCTAATGTTCATTTGAATTAAAGTCTGAACTTCTGTGAATGTGTTCAATTAGGTTCCCTCTATCAGACAGAAATGCTCAAAATTACATTTTAATATTTAAAAATATAAAAATATGCATATTTCATCTTTCTTTCCTCATGGGTTCAGTTGCCCCATAAAAATGGGGTAAGTGGACCAGGAGGGTCTATGTTCCACATGCATTTATTTCTTTTCATATGGGATAACAGGTCCTGTTTGAAAAAGTGTAAACAACTTTAAAAAAATTTAAACAAGGCAGATCATGTAAATTATATGTCAATAAAGAGCATTGTAAGGGAAACCTTTGTTGTCAATGTGTCTAAAAAAAGCACTAAAAGTGAAAATGTTAGATTTATTTATACCAAAAACATAAAAAATAAGTAAGTACTTATGTACTTTAGTATAGGTAATAAGTATAAAAGTCACATGGGTATTTGAAGGGAAAAAATAGCAAGGTAAATCTGTGAACAAACGGCTACGTAAGTACTTAAGGATTTTATCTGTATCATCGTACAATTTCAAGATTTGGCTATCTCGCTTTCAGGGACGAGGTACTTGCATTTGTAAAATGTTGAAATAATTTAATGACACTAGCATTTGCAAGAGAATCTATTTGAAAACAAATAAAAGTATATTTTCGCGTACTTAATAAAGGTGAAATTTTCATTATAAAATTTTGGTGTCAATGTGGCAATTAGGAATTAAAATAATGTGATGCTATAACCAGGGTTCACAAAGCTGGGCCCAGTTTGAAAAAACCCAGTTGGTTTTTTCAAACTGGGCCCACTTGAAAAAGCTCACTGAAAAACCCATAATGTGGGTTTTTTCAATTTTCAGAAATAATTTAAATCATTTCAGTTAATTTTGAAAAAATATTTATATAAAAGCCATTACATACACATCTGAAGTAAAATAAAAATGTATTTCAGCACATTGAAATACTTTACTAACATAGAACCTAGTAGGCAACATACATAGTACATAATTATAGGTAAAGGTTATACCATAAGAATGTCTTTATATAAAAAATACAAATCAACTATATTCATGGCAGGGATGAGAATTTTCAGTCTTTTGGCGGATTTCCGCTTTTTTGTTATTTCAAGGAATTTCCGCTTTTTTTTTTTCTCGAAATTCCGCCTTTTTTTCGAGGTTTCCGTATTTTTCTCCTGCAAAATTTTGTTATTTTCCGAAATTTTCGCTTTCCTATCGATTCCGCTTTTCTTCCGATTTCGAAAGAACATTCAAAGGTGATGAAAAAACGGCAAATTTCGTCAAAAGATCGCGAAAAAGTGACAAATTTTGTCAAAAGATTACGAAAAAGCAGCAAATTTTGCCAAAAGATCGTGAAAAAGCGGTAAATGTCACCAAAAGATCGCAAAAAACTACAAATATCGTCAGAAGATCTCAAATAAACGGCAAATTTCGTCCAAAGATCGCGATAAAAATGGCAAATTTCGTTAAAAGATCGCGAAAAAGTGGCAAATTTCGTCAAAAGATCGCGAAAAAGCAGAAAATTTCGTCAAAAGATCGCGAAAAAGCAGAAAATTTCGTCAAAAGATCGCGAAAAAGCAGAAAATTTCGTCAAAAGATCGCGAAAAAGCAGAAAATTTCGTCAAAAGATCGCGAAAAAGCAGAAAAATTTGTCAAAAGATCGTGAAAAAAGCAAAATTTTGTCGAAAAAGCAGAAAATTTTGTCAAAAAATCGCGAAAAAAGCAAAATTTTGTCAAAAAATCGCGAAAAAAGCAAAATTTTGTCAAAAGATCGCGAAAAAAACTACAAATATCATAAGAAGATCGCGAATAAACGGCAAAGTTTGGCGAAAAAACGGTAAATTTCGTCAAAAGATCGCGAAAAAACGGCAAATTTCGTCAAAAGATCGCGAGAAAACGGCAAATTTCGTCAAAAAATCGCGAAAAAACTGCAAATTTCGTCAAAATGGCGCGAAAAAATTCTTGTATTTAGTGCTTTTAGTGTATCCTCCCCTTCCCCCTTCTTTTGTAACCTTTCAGAAAATTTGTTGTAAATTTCAAATTTTTTTTTTTTACTCAGAATCGCTCCTGATTCAGAATTCACATTAAGCTGGCTGTAGGTCCTGGTCCAATTAGCCCGTGTGACCAAAAATAACTAACCATTGTGATTTTCACTAAGTTTTTCATATTTTTTGCTAAAAAAATTATTAAAGTTATGACACACAAAAACTCTATTCTTAATTAAATTATTTAATTTTCAGGAGCGGTCATGATTCTGATATGTCGAGCATTTCACATGACCTACACTCAATGTTTTAAGAGCTGTGTGTAATTTGGCTATTTTCACTCCTGTAATGTAGTATACAGGTTTGTGCGCTTGTCTCCATTTGCCCGGAAATCAGACCCTGATTTTATTTCTTAAAGTATCTTTCACGGATAAAATGTGGTACAATTTTTTGTTTGCGCGTGGTTTCAGTCTTTTTGCTTTTTTGCAGTTCTCATCCCTGTCATGGAAATAAAAAATATGTATTTTTACTTCCTTCTATCTTTAAAAGAAGGTATTGGATTCATGAAAAATTTCGACTTCTAGTTTGATGGATTTGTACGTTTTTAAAAAGGTCCTGAAAATGATTTGATGGTTTTTAGAAAATATCTGTCTGTATGCAAAAAAAATTTTGTGGGTCCTCTTATCTCAAGAAATAATGCACAGAATTTCACAAAACTTTAGATTTAGTTAGACCCAGGGCTTAATTTGCGCCGGAGCCCACCGGAGCTGAGCTCCGGTACTTCTATGTTTTCAGTAAATATTTAAATATTAGTCGGAATTCACCAGAGCTCATAAATGCAGGGCTCCGGAGCCCAAAGCAACAGCGCCTTTTTTTTTTTTATGAACGCTGCCCATTTTAAGGTTCTGCTCTGCACATTTACGAAGTCACTTTCATTTATAAGTAGATATAATTACCATGCATTGTTATTCTGATAGAAAGCAATCGAGCAGTGTTCCCCCCTTTTTGTATAAACGTATAGAATATTTCCGATAACGGTGTCAAATTTTTAATTTAATCTGATTTTCAGGGACTCACCACAAAAGATTGTTAAGCGGAAGGAATCGATTATAGTTTCAAATATGCACCTTTTATAGGAAATTGAAAAACGCTGTTCCATTCTTCAACATATAAATATTAATTTCTATAAATTTCATTCACTTTTTCATGGAAAGGCATAACTGGCGAACTATTCTTTTTTTGCGTTAGTGCTATTTCCGAATCATAATCCTTATCATATTTAATCCCAGAATTCTACAATTAATTAACATTAAAATTACGCAAAGATTTCTTTTCCGAAGGAGTGATAACTAAAAAGTGGATTAGTTGACAGCTAAGTATATTAAATAATTATGCATTATAAGTGTATGCTGATAGATATATTTAAAATTATTTTGCTAAAGAAAAAAAAATGCTTTAAATTTTGCAAATAATGTATGAAATATAAATATGCGGATTTGAGTGACGGGGGGGTGGGGGGCACGCTACGTTTGTTAGTACTGTAGAATATTAGGGCTCCGGTACTTTTTTTGTTAGAAATTAAGCCCTGGTTAGACCTTGATGTAAACTGGTGCTGATTAGTTTTTGGTGTATACTGCAGACCTGCCAACTGCTACGAAAAAATCGTAGTTGCTACGATTTGGACCTATAAACTACGATGCTACGAAAATCGGTCTAAAACTACGATTTTTTGCAAAAAACGCATTTTTTGTTTCTAATTGCGATTTTTTTCCCGCGCAGCATATTTTTCAGGAATGATTCTGTTCCAAAATTTCAAAGTATTCATTTCCGAAAGTTTTAAAAAATTTGTCATTAATCCAAAAATTCGGACATTAAAAAATGCTCATGGGAAAAAAAAATCTGAGCTGCAAAACAAACTTCTTAACATAAAACCCTCTTTATGTATATCAATCACAAGTGAATCGTGTTTCTGTAAATATTTATACAGGAATTCCCTTCCTTAGAAACAGGGATGCCATTTTAAGAATTTCTGGATAGGGGGAGGGGGGGATCTTTGAGGGGCAAGATTTGAAATAGTGTGCAAAATCGCTGATTTGTACTATTTATTATTAAACATTTCAATTTTGTGTGGTAAAAAACACCAAATTCGTCAAAAGTTCATAGTAAAAAGTGCAGATTTCAACAAAGAATTGTGATAGAAAAATGTGAATTACGATTGTGGGGCAAAAATTGTGAATATCCTGAAATGGTCGCGGGGAAAAAAAATTCGAGAATTTCATCAAAATTTACTGCACTGAGCTAAAAAATTGGAACTAGGCTTCTTTTACAAATGTAAAAAAAATGCTGCAAAACGAGAAGAAACTTTAACTATCGTATAAAAATTTTCAGAGGAAAAAATTTACTATATTGAGTTGAAAGACTGAAACCTTATTCCTTTTACGAATGTCAAAAGATGGCTCCGAAACACAAAAAACCAACCAACCAACCTCCAGATTAATTTCAATATTCTGTGCTACGATTTCTCATTTTCAAAAGTTGGCAGGTCTGATACTGCCCCAACAGGTGGTGCTGCTATGCTGCATTTATGTCAATTTTTGTAATAGTTTTATCTCAAGAACTAATGCATGGATTTTTATAAAACTTCAGATTCAGTTACAAGTTAAGTTGTTGCTTATTGAATTTTGGTGCATATTGCCCAACAGGTAGTGCTGCTATGCTGCATTTTTCACAATTTCAGCAATAACTTTTATCTCAAGAACTAATGTACGGAATTGAATAAAAATTTAGATTCAGTTAGACCTTGATATAAACTGGTGTTGATTAGTTTTTGGTATATATCGCCCAACAGTGGCGCTGCATTTATTTCACTTTTTGCAATAGCTTTATCTCAAGAACTAATAGTGCATAGATTTTCATCAAACTTCAGATTCAGTTAGATGTTGACAAAAACTGTTGCTGATCAGGTTTTGTTGTGAATTGCACAACAGGTGATACTTATGTCTCCTTGTTAAATGCATCCAATTCAACAAATCTATATTTTACAATCCTCATGATGGGCATAAATTGTCATTTAATTTTGGCATTGTGATAGCGAATTTTGAATTATTAACATGTATGAGTTAAAAAAAACTTTTGGGATTGGCACATCCGACTAGTTTACACCCCTTTTTCTTCCTACTTATATATTTTAAATTTTAATATTCTTTTCATTATTTGATTTAAAGAAAATTAACAATTTTATATCTTCTATTATATTTGAAACTAATTTGTGAGAAACACTGACATTTAATTTAAATTCATATAATTTATACAATTTATAACTTGTAAAATAGCATTACAATTATACCGTATATAAGGGAACAATGTATTTTTTTATGTATAGTGTATGTAATATATAGAAAATATAGTATACAATAATGTAATTACGCATATATTATACTTTTAAAAAAACCAGATTTTCCCCGGGGAAAATTGGGTTTTTCATGAAAAAGCCCATCTGGGTTGGGTTTTTTCGTAAAAACCCGGGTTTTTGCAAACCCTAGAACGGCATCGCCGCCTCTCAAGGGGGCAAAAAATTTGTTTTGATACCACCCAATATGCTTTTTGTAAATTTTATTACGTAATTTTAATAAGGTATTCTATAATTTTCTTTATTGTGAGCAAAAAGCAATGGAGAAATTTACTTCCCGTTGTAAGAGAAACTAAAAAAAATTATTTATAACTATTGGGGTAACTGGATCCAGCATGGTCCAGTTACCCCGGATACATGTCTCAGTTACTACATTCTTGAAAAATTTATGGGGTAACTGGGACACCGGGCTTACATTTGAAACATGAAGTAAATATGTATAGATACCTAATAATATTAACGTAGTTATATGCCTAATCTTTAAAAAAAAGGATTGTTTAATAAAAGTATTTACAGTATTTTAATAAAAAGCCGAGGAAGTTCAACCAAATTGACGTTATTTTTTAAAAAAGAAACGTAAATTTTCGACAACCTATCACAGCAAAGAGAGAGTTATGATTGAGTTGACACACGTTGTTTTAGGAAGTAGAGGTTAAGGGGCATTGTTCACAAAAGCTAAAACTTAAAATACATCAACGGTTTTTTATAAAATAGCCTATGGCCCAGTTACCTCATGGGTCCAGTTACCCCAACTAACCTTATCTAAATTAGACAGTTTATCTGTCAGTGACAGTTCTGAATCAATTATGTCCCACATAATTATTAGTTCTAAAAAATTTGTATATAACTGATTATCTAAATTAGACAGTTTATCTTTCAATGACTCAAATCTTTCAATGAATCAAATATGTCCCACATAATTATTAGTTCTATATTTAAAAATGAAAGCTTCAAACATAAAGCTTGGAGAATATATTTGATTTCTTTTTTGGCTAAACAAGTTACTGCCAGAGACAAAAGTTCGTTATCTACAGAATGACGCATCAATAACAGTTGAAAATTTCATTTACGCTTGTTTTGACTGAAAATATCAAAAATATCTTGCGCAGTAATATTTTGATGCACAGTGATATTTTGAAAATAAATATCATATTGAAAAATATCAAGCATCTTGATATCTTGAAAATAAATATCTGATATATATAAACAAACCCTGGTTTTTAGGGTTTCGTTCATCTGACTAAACCCTATTCGCCTCGCTCCTCTGTCTGTCTGTCACAGAGCCCGTTCTCAGAAACTATATATGTTGGAGACTTGAAATTTTGCATACTTATAGCTGAACACCTCACATCAAACGACAAATCCTAAAATTTTGAAAAAGTCTTATATTTAACCCTCTGGGTTCTAACTTGTGTATTTTAATCTTTGTGTTCTAACTGAGTCCCTAATTAAGTTGAAGACTTAAAATTTTGCATACTTATAGCTGAACACATCACATCAAACGACAAATCATAAAATTTTGAAAAAGTCTTATATTTAACCCTCTGGGTTCTAACTTGTGTATTTTAATCGTTTTGTTCTAACTGAGCCCCTAATTAAGTTTAAGACTTGAAATTTTGCATACTTGTAGCTGAACATCTCGCATCAAATGAGAAATCCATGGTTTGTACGCCTTCTTGAATTTTGCAGACCAGAAAATTTTTCGGGTGCAGTATTATCTTATAGAAAATCTCTTCTTAAAAGAAGAAATTTTGCGCGTTTAACTTGGATTTCTTTTTCTATAAAAAGATACTGGTAGTATTCCTGGAGAAATAACGGTATTCGTACGAACCATGAAATCCTAAAATTTTGAAAAAGTCTTATATTTAACCCTCTGGGCTCCAACTTGTGTATTTTAATCTTTTTGCTCTAACTGAGCTCCTAATTAAGTTGAAGACTTAAAATTTTGCATACTTATAGCTGAATTACATCACATCAAACGACTAATCATAAAATTTTGAAAAAGTCTTATATTTAACAGTCTGGGCTCCAACTTGTGTATTTTAATCTTTTTGTTCTAACTGAGCCCCTATTTAAGTTGAAGACTTGAAATTTTGCATACGTATAGCAGGACACTTGCAATCACACGAAAAATCATAAAATTTTCAAAAAGTCTTATATTATTTACCCACCGGGCTCTAACTTGTGTATTTTAAGCAATTTTCCTGACCTCCCGCCATTGCACCCGGTGGGTACTTTTCTAACTTTTGCTGACACAATTTTGACCACTCTTTCATATTATGCTCAGTTCCACTTTTTACCACCAGGGGGCCCCTGCCTATCTCGGGTGCTATAGACCCGATCCCCTCGACTAATATACCTACAGATAGGTTGTAAAATGGAGTTTCATTCGGATAGAAGTTTGTGTAAAATAGAGTGCACCCCTGGTTGCGAAATGTGGAAATAACAGATTTCGCAAAAGGATAAAGTGTTTTGAAAGGAATATTTAAACAACCCTCTGTGCGATCTTTGATCACACTTACCCACTTGTTTATATAATCTTCCCTAAGAAAAATATGATCTTTCATACAAAGCATGCACACGAGAATAGTAAACTGTAATAATAAAGAAAGAAGTTTGTGAAAGTGTGTCTTTTTGTCGATGATGTTCTGAACATACTGCTGCACGTAGAGCTACAAAATTTGGTTATTGAAGACCGATTTTGGATTTTTTGATTAGATTTTTTAAAATTTAATTTTTTATGTGATTTTTTTACATTAATAAAAATAATCCGGTTTAAATTTTTTAGCCCAATATTGTAAATTTTGTCCTCTTTTCAATAATGTTTATTTCGTGAAAATACATCTGTAATTTACATATTAGTTAAAAACTCATTAAAAGACTCATCAAAAAATCATTTTTCCCCCTTGAAATGCCAAAAATAGCGTGTGAAAATAGAAGATAATGACAATTTTCACAAGTTGTCTAAAATTCAGAAAAGTAATCAAGATATCAATTTGAAAATTTCTAAGTAAATGGGGGGGGGGGGGGGGAATCATCCAAATATTCTTTTTGTCTAATTTTTTTTTAATTTTTGGAAAAAAAAAAAAAAACTGACTGCGATGGTAGAAAATTTCCGAGAAAGAACCACACAGGGAATTAAGCATTGCCAAATGCTGAAAACATAATTTAAAAGGACTTATAAACTTAATCAAAGATTATAAGTGTGTGCTGTGGCAAGAGTCCCATGATATGAATTAAGAACTTGTCCATAAGGGTTTCTACCCCTTTATTTAAGAAATGAAACATAGCAACTGTTTGTTTGGAGTCAATTTCCACGCAAAATGTCATGACTGAAAGAGTCTGTTTTCCTAAATGTAGACTTCATTTACGACCATTTTCAAACATTAGTGCAATCTTTTCTCAGATTCTATTGGTTCGATTTCATTGGAATTTAATTCACTGAACGTATCGTTACGATTCTCTTACAGTTTTTAATGCTAGGGGGTAAATTCTCATCTCTGGTTCTATGGGCCCGATTTCAACAAGGATTGTCTCATTCAACTTGATTTTTAATCTATTTTTGCTTAAGTCTATCGTTTGCTTAAGTATCCCTATCTTAATAATTCAACTTCTATTACTCATACACTATATGGCCAATGAAGATTGGTCTCTTGCGATTTTAGACATTTTGTTAAATATCTAGAAAAATACATGAGCTGAAACTCCAGGTGTGCAAACAGAATAGTATAGGTCACATATTTCAGCGAAGATTTTTTTCCTGAAACCCCATAGGGACCATCAACAAATTGAAAAAGAACGAATATCTTTTGGATAATCCTGTAAAAACTAATGTAGCAAAAGCGTTCATACTGTAGAATAGCATTAAGAGGCTTATTGAAATAAACTGTGTTCATTTTTATGAGGATAGCATGTAAACTAGTAGAGAAATTAAGGTTTTTATAAAAACAGTCCCACATTTTGCCAAGTTTTTTGCTTATAATTTGCAGAGTTCTTAATATAAAACCATGTTCTTTTCAGAAAATATGACAAACAACATTGTACATAATTCCCTGCAATCAGAATTAAAAAATAATAAAAATTGGATGGAAAAGGAGCAGGTTTACTAAAAAGTGCTTCTCTGTGCATTCACAAATGCACCCCCTGGTGATGAAAAGTGAAATTAACAGATTTAGGTTTTTAGGTATATATAAGGTTATTATCATTGGCCCAGGCAATGCCAGGCGTATCAGCTAGTAGATAATATTAATATAAAAGTGGAGTTATCAAAGAGATTTATGTCATTGTTTTGCAACAATGACATAATCTGGCTGACAGGTATTGAAATTATTTTAATTTCTGCTTCAAGCCGCTGCCAACACAAAGTGTAATAAAACACTGTCTTTCCACAAATTTATTTTATCTATATCTTTTCATGATATTTAACTTTAAAATTAATTCTGCAATTTTCAAGACCCGAGTGATCATTCTGCAACCCACCAAAATATTACCCACAGGGTTGGGTTCCTTCCAGAAGAAATCAGTTTCTTCCAGGACAATGGAAGAAATGGCAGAAACCAACAGAAAACAAAACATATGCTCAAAATTAAAGTATATTAACTATGTAAAGGAATTAAATTCAAAGTATAATTATATGAAAACTAAATTGAAAAATTTAATTAATATTAAAAATATTGTTTTTGTTAAAACAAGTTATTTGTTAAAAACAAACTTCAGGTTCAGCAGGTATTTACATTGATGGACTTTACAACTTTAGAGGTAGAGGGACTTTTTTTCATTAATTATGCCATTTATGTAAGAACAGGAAAAAAAAAACTACCTACAAAGTCTTTGTTTTTCGAATAAAAATGCATTATTTTAAACTGTGTAACACAGTAAATAAATAAATTTGTAATTATTTATACTAGCATCTAGCATGCATATCTCAATGCTGATTTTAAAAGACTAAATGTCCACGGGTATATCTCAATGCTGATTTTAAAAGACTAATATTCTAAAAATGTCCATGATGGGTATATGTTGAAATGCTTTTAAACTCTCCTGAAGTTCTGTAGGACTTGAAAGAATTTTTTTCATGTTTTGCATTAATTCATTCAAAGTTGAGAAACTGATTGCATCATTTTATAACTAAAAAACTTTTGTTTTGTTAAACCATGTGGCATTGTAATAAGTTGTAATAAAAAACTTCAATAATTTTTTTTAATACAGTAATTATGGTAAATTACCTTCTTTAATAAAACATGTAAATTAAAAGCACTCTTTTATTTAAATGAGTTTCATTATACCATTGGTAAAAGATTTGTGCTATTAACTACTAGTTTCAAAAGTTTAAAGTTTTGAAATATACTGGTTAAATTGAAATGGATAACTTTTGATTTTCTTCTTGTAGCCAATGGTTGAAAAGCTTTAGATGAGTGTGTGATCTTGGCTAAAAAACTGATGTAATTATTAATTTAGCATATATAATTAATTAAATTTGTATAGGTCTTATGGAATTAATTTACCTAAGGTTATATGAAGACATTTATTGTATTTTACAAAGTCGAAACTTATATGGTAAATTCTTAAAGAATAACAGTTTCTTCCACTTGGAATAAACTTATTTCTTCCGGCTGGTTTTTTCCACTTTGGAAGAAACTTGCCAACCCTGATTGCCTGTGACCCATAATTTGGTAAAAGCTTCTCTAGTTCATGAGACGTTTAACTTTTGCCTTGTACATACAAATATAATTATATTTGTGCAAGTTATCTGTTAAGATAAATTGAAATTTTCGATTAAAAATAGATTATTTTTTTATTTATATAAAATAATTTGAAATACTTCAATTCTAAAACAGAGAAAATAAATAACAATTCAGGATATCCTAAAAATGTTGATGTGGATGGTAAACATTTCTAACCATGTTTAACTATCTTAATGAAAAATTGTATTTTTATGTAAATGTAAAATTTAAAACATATTTTTTTAATTGTTCTTCATAATAATCATTTATGTAATTGTCAATAAGGGAGTAATGTAGTTCTAATCAAAAGTTTTATATCGATAAAATAAAAAGCTTTAAATATTATTTAGTGCTATATTTTCTTGCATTTATTTTTGTTAAGAATAATATAAATATTTTATTTTAAGGACTCTGACGACGATTCAATTGATTGGGGATCTGATTCAGAAGAAGAAAGTTCCTTGTCATCAGATGATGAAAAATATGGGGGAAATCTTGCAACAAAGTTCTTAAAACGGTAGGTTTTCTATAAAAATGTATATGTATTTTCTAAATTCCCACAAAAGACAGAGCAACTCTGCATGATAAAATTGTAGCTGATTAGCTGCACAAAATGCAGATTTTTTTATATTTTATAGCTCTTATACAGTTTTCGGTTCCATTATTTAGCGCAGCGTGAGATTCTTCCACAGATCTGCGATTTTCTGCTTTTTATTTTATATGCTGCTTTTTTCTGTCTTTAGTTGTTTCCTGTCCCCCCCCCCCTCCAATTATGAAATCAAAATATTATTGTAAAATTAGACTTGCCAAGTCTTCTGATTTTATGCAATTCTGTCATTTTCGCTTCTTGTTATTGCAAAAAACAGAAACTGCCAAACAACCCATCTTTCGGAAAAACTTCATAAACCCTTCTGCTCTGTGATTGGTGAGTGGGTTTGATGTCACATCATTTTATACTTATCAGAGTTGTCCAGACTTTTCTCACATGGTCCTGTTTTTGTGAGATTGCGAACATATTTGTGAAAAATCTAGTCATAATTTTGTGAATTTGAAATCATCTCTCATTCATCCTTTTTTAAAAAGACCCTTAAGAAAAGATGTTTGATAAAAGCTTATAATACAGGATTCCTCTCCAATCCCACCAGACACAGAGCATGACCTTCTTAAGTACTGTCTTTTACGATGTGTACGCATGCAATTTGTTTTCAATTGTTCTGATATATTGAGACCTGTCCTTGCACCACCTACCAAAAATCAGCACTTTCTTTCTGGACAACCCAATAGGTAGTATATTTTAAATGAATCTGACAGACAGTAATATCTTTAAGGCCAAAAATAAAACTTCGGACTAATCTTTCTTTTGAAAAAAAAAATCTTCAAATCTGCCTTTTTTTTTTTTTTTTTTTTTTTTTTTTTTTTTTAATCAAATTTCTGCATTGTTTTTACTTCAGCTATAAATTCACTGAAGTTTTTCATAGGGGTACGTTGAATTAGCATGTTATTTCATAATTTTTACAATACTGCTTTGAACTGTAGACATTAATAAAATATGAAATACTAGTATCAAAACGATATTCACTATTGTTTTTATTTAGGCCTGGTGAAAAAGATGAACAAAAAGAAGTTACAAAACGAGAAAAGAAGAGAGATAAAGAAAGGAAAGAAAAAAAGAAAGATGAAGATGATGAAGGGTGGGAAGAAGTGAAAGGAGGTGCGCCAATTATTATGGTAAAAATGCTAGTTTAACATAATTAGTCTTGTTGAACCATATTCACTTTTCATATATTAAAGTTTGCATGTGAGTGACATTCATAGAATAAGGATTAAGGATAGTAATTAATGTGAATGTAATAAAACTGCATTTAATATCTTCAAATAACTGCAGTGCACTTTATTTCTTTCATGTTTAAATATACATTATTTTATTAACATTTTAATATTTTAAAAGTAATTGGATGACAAAAATGTCAAAAATAGAGATTTTTAAGATTTTTTAATATTTTTAAATTCTTTATTTCTTCCTTTTCTACTTTTGTTTCTATGACAAGAAGTTCAAGCATTTTTTAGCAATTCCATTTACATATTCATTTAAAGTGGCATGGTCAATGACCATGCCACTTTAACCCATTTGTGCTTAATTTTCTCCTCTCTCAGTATTTTAATTATAATTGTTATAATAACTAGTACATTATACAGATCTGAATTATGAGTGAAAGTTTTCTATCTTGTGGAAGAATTCTGTGGGTTTTTTTTTTTTTTTTTGGGGGGGGGGGGGGGAGATGAAAATTTATTGGGAAAAAATTATCTCTTTCTAGACATAATTTGCCAAAAGGTCTGCACCATGACAAAATTGTTTACAGAGGTGCATTGGCTGGAATAGTGGCCCCCCCTCCCCCCCCCAAAAAACATGAAGTGACTCCTTGACTTTCTGTACATTTCATAGATCGTGAATTGAATTCAGATAAGTTCCTGAAAAAATGGAATCAGCTGGATTTGGACACTCGATCTCCTTTTTCGAAACTAGAGATGCTATCTTTGAACCAGTAATGCTTGGCTACATCTTTACAATATTTATCACTTATACTCTTTCACATTTTCTTGGTGATTTCCTCTATTGAATTAATCACAAATTGGTTTAGATATCTAACTCGTTGGCTGATTTATATGAAAAATCTATACAGTTTTTGCAACAGTGTTCTATAACATGTTCACAAAATTGTAGCTCAGTCAGAAGTACTGTTTGAAGCTATAAAGTTCTCACATGTCATGATTATAATACTTTCCTTAATGGAATATTTGTGTGTGATTGCACAGACTTATGAGATTGTTATCGTAGTATGTTTACTTATATGAGTTATACCTTTTATCCAAGCATTATGAAATTCACCCATGATCTAAATACTCTGTTGTGTAAAATAATCATAAAAAAAATTGAAAAAAGAAATTAGTCATGAAAATATATTGATATTGATAACCGAATATATTGATTCCCCCCCCCCCCCCCCCCAAAAAAAAAAAAAAAAAAAAAATCAGAACATTCCATTCTTAAGACAATAGGCATTAATAGTTTAAACTATTCCAAAGTGTTCTTTTTGAACTTTGATGTTTCTTTTCTTCTTTATGTTTTTTCTTAGTTAATGATGATTTTTATTTTATTTCAGATTAAAAAATATATATTAATTCTGTGTATAAACCTGATTTTATTTGATTAAGAATTATTTGATACATATAAAAATTTTTAAGTGCATATTTTTGGTAGATCAGAAAAGGAACACTAGTGTAACATGACCAATATAGGGTTTAATATGATCGATTGCTCTTATACAAAGGCTTTAGCATCATGTAACTATGAATATGATTGTAAGAATTCAATGTCTTTTGCATTGAAAACAATTATAATATACATGCAATTTCAAAATTGCAGTCTAGGTTGAATTATTTTTACTATTTTGATCTTATTTCCATTTAAATTTTAAAAGTTATTTACCGTAATTTCCGGGAGATATGCCGCACTGTTGTATAGGCCACACCAATTAAAACAAGAGATAAAAATTCAATTTCCATCAGATAAGCAGCGGTTTATCTCCCAGAAATCACGGTAGTTTAATAAGCAACAAACGGAAATACATTTTACAGTTTGAATATATTTAAAGATAAATATTTTTTTAAATAAATATTAAATAAATATAACTTACTGATCTTTACTTATACTTATGACGACGTAATTAACTTACTTATGATGAGTTAATCTGTTGTCTTTTTATGTAATCCCCTGCATAATATTGTGGGGAAAAAATTGAAATAAATCACTAAACGTTTTTTAAAGCAAAAACTTAATTTTATTTATTAATCGAAACCACTAAATTATGATTCCTCACTATCGGAACAAAACAAATTCAAATAGTTATCATTAGTGTCGCTCTCTTCATCAGAGTCATCAATTTCAGTTGTGTCTTTATCGTTATGATGTCCATCTTTTATTATCTTGGATTCAGAAAATCCTGAAATAATGGCTGATGCCGGTACATTTTTCCAAGAGTCTGACACCCAGTTCGCCACTTCTTCATACGAGGCTTTTCGCATTGGTATTTGTAAATGAATACATACTAATCCAATTCTCCCAATTTCGCCTCATGTGCAATTTAAAAATTCTGTTAAATCCAGCGGCTGCAAAATTTTTGTGAGGCCTCTGGGAATTACGGAAAGGTTTGTAATGTTTTGCACTTTGATTTTACAGACTCCAATAAATGAGCCCGCATGGAGTCTAATATAAGCAAACCTTTCGGCTGGAAAAAGCGTCCTTTCTTTTTTAAGTGTAGTCTAAGAAAGATGCTTTTTTCTCCTTCCAGTCTTCAGGCAATTTCTGCCCCACAGTCGTTTTTGAGCGAACACTGGGTCTTTTTCTGCTCATAAATCTTGAGCACCAAGAAGGGCCACCTTTGAAATTACCTAATCCCATTTGTCGGACCATTTCTTTTGCTTTGAAGCCTTATCTTAATAGTAGAGACAGGCAACCTTTTCCCCCTTTGTTCAATAATCCATTTTTCGAGATTTATTTCTAAACTGGGAAAAGCAATTGCCCCACCACGTTGAGCTGTCTTCTGTTTCGGCATGTGCTTTATCACATCTTTTTCTTTTTTCCACCGCCGAATACATTTCTCATCAATTTGATATTCCCTGGCAGCAGCTCTATTACCTATAACTTCAGCTTTTTCAATTACATCAAGCTTGAAAGTAGCAGTATAGCTTTTCCGCGGAGCCATAATTAAAACTTCTAAAAAAAATCGAATAAGAAAAATTAAAATTAAAACAGCACGTGGTGTGATAAGAAACAGAGTAAAGTACGAAAACTGTGTTGATCTCGCCTCGCCTCTACCTTAACCTAAAGACTGGATGGGGGAAAGGGAGCTTGTTACTTTATAACTGTTACTGAAATTTGTTCTCTCTCTGAAGACCTGTTATTCATTCACCTGTCACTTGTAAAATCGATTTTGAAGCAGAAAGTACGATGGACAAAAGAACTATCCCCCCCCCCCCCCCCCCAAAAAAAAAAAAAAAATAACGAAAACGGGCAAAAATTTTTTTGTTCCCCTGCAATTTTGAAAGAATGTTTCATGTAGAAGCAGGTACCCCAAAACAAGATAAGAAAAAGACAGATGAAAAGTAGAAAAGGCACAAAATTTTTCTATTCTTGTATTCATTGGATGGGAGAAAAAAAACTGATTATTAAAAATCGTTCTCAATAATTGAATTCAGTGTGTCTCATTTCCATTTCAGCAGATATTGATTCATAAGTTCGAAATATAGCCCCAATCGAAGAAAAGGAAAAAAAAAAAAACTGTTTAGTAACGTGAAATTTTCTGATGAATTCACAAAGTCGTTTTAATCAAAAATGCATTAAATTTGTTGACATTACTCTATTTAAATGATTAAGAATCAAATAAAGTGTTTCGTTTTTCTCTCAACATGGTATATCTTCAGTTATAATCCGTTGCTTCCCACTAACGTATTCAAAATTTTATTTTGTAGGGAAGGGAGCTGAGTAGTGATGACCTTACCTAAGGCCAGGGCCAAAACTAAGGGTGGGTGTGGGGGGGGGGGAGAAGAGGGGGCATGTGCCCCGGGCGCCAAAACGAAGGGGTGCCGAATGAAGATTTTGTTTGTTGATTTTTCTCAAGTGTCTATGTTTAGAAAGGCATTGTTAAAATCGTCCTGTGTGGGGTAATGCCAAACCATAGAAGAATCTAAGGTTGATATTGCAAAAGAATCCTGTATAAAGCGGAAATTTTTTTTCAATTCTTTTCGATTCCGTTTTCAAGATTTTAATGAATCAATATTTGACAAAGCAGATTACGTAGTTCAGTATCACATATTTTGAATTTTAAAAAAAGTTGGCTAGTAAAATTTTCTTTGTAAATATTCGCGGAGGGGGTGCCAAAATCCATGTTTGCCCCAGGTGCAAAAAAAGGCTGGTTTTGGTTCGGCCCTGCCTAAGGCTCTGTCTGCCTATGTCCTTATTGCTTTCTAATTATAACTTTTCTCTCATAGATACGTTGTGAAAATCGGTTCAAAATGCCATCTTTGACACCCTTTTCTGAAAGATAATTTCTTTCTTTACCTTGATACGAAAAGGGGGAGGGGGGAGACACACTATTCGATGCTGTAGAAACCGAGCAAGAATAAGTGGAAGTTATAGGCTTTTATGACTGAAAATTACTATGTGAATTGTAAGAAAGTAAGATTGGTTTTGAAAACAACCTTTGCAGGTTTTTTTAGGAGTCCGATTAACTCTATGTGGGACCTCGTACAAAGATCCATTTGGGGCACCTATAACATTTTTGCAATTTGTATTCAATTTAAGAAAAATACTTGATTTTCAGCTGTGGGGGCCCTGAGCAGGTTTCCCGTTGTCCTTGCGGATAATCACGTTTAAAGTACTCGACCAGAACCCGAAAATTCCATTTGAAGTCAACCCACATCCTTATTTAAAAAATTCATTGGCCCGCAACCCGACTTGACCCCGACAAAATAATTTTCAGCTTCCTGCACCACAATGCAGGACTGTCATTGGTTACATTGCAAAAGGAAATATAAAATATCAAGTGCTGCGATGAAAGGGAAAAGCTCAATAAACTTCTTTTTGTCTTTGAACATCAAAGTTAGTTTATTATTCAAAATATTTTTTTTTAGTTTATTAATTTTGTTCACGCATTAAATCTCAACAAATCAGTTTAATAATAAAGATAACTTAAAAAAAAAAAAAATAGTCGTGTAAAAAAGAAAGAATAATAAAAAGTATTACGCATTTAAGGAAAAAAAAAAGCAGTTATAAATAGCTCTCGGATTCACCCGTCACATAAACAAGTTTATGGGTGCTGCTGCATTCTCTTTTTCGCCTGTCAACTTTTGATTGCATTTCCAATTAAGTAAAGTAATCATGTATACATTAAGACACATTGCGGTTTTTTTGTTATTTGTTTTGGATTAAGTGCGTAGGTAGATTAAACGTTGTAGAATAAAGTTTTCTTATTTTGAATTAAGATGGAAAGAGATTTTTATTAATATTTAATGAAAGTCTCAATAAAATATTTTAAGGCTCAGTAATATATTTTTAAGGTTCAATAAGATATTTCTCTTTCATTGAGAGCACAAATCTTTCTGACACGTTTTCAAAGTTATTTAAAAAAGTAACGATATGAAATTAGAGATATTATTAGTCAAACTCTTTGGAATCGGATAGTGTTTCTTGCCTTTCTATAAATGTATTATATCCTGAGATTCCCAATTTGACCTTTCCCTGACTAGTTTCTCTAAAATCCGTTTAAATAGCTAACTTTGACATTTTCTGGAAGATTCTGAATATATGTATATAAGAAAGAAAAAAACAATGCCATTTTTATCTTAATACAAATACCTGGAAATTTCACAAATTAAAAAAATAAAGGTGACTTTATGAATATGAAAGAAAGTAGCGAGTTTTGATTTGAGAGCCACATTAAATGTTGCTACTATACTATAGTGAAACGTCGAATATCAGGACGCCAAAAAACCATAAAGACTAAAAAACTCTGAATATTATTCAAATGTCATTTTTAAAGGCTGTTTTGAAATTTAAACTTCCTACTTTTGGTAACATACACAAAGACATTTTCATTCGTAAATGAATGAAACTTGAAAGTTTTAGAATTCACATACCAAGTCCAAGATGCCATTACAATATGCCATTTTTACTTTCTTCTATCTTCAATAGAAGAAAGTATTGTAATCGAAATTTTTTTCAACTTCTGGTTTTCGACGGATTTACACGTTTTAGGGGTCAGAGATCCCAAAAAACAGGTTTATAGAAAATGTCTGTCGCCATTGTACCATCAAAAAGTGTATGAAGTTATGCATAGAATTGAACCAAATTTTTATTTTAAGTTTTTGGATATGGCAAGTAGGTCCTCCTTGAATTTGGAAAAAATTTGCCGGTAGGCGGTGCTGTAACAGCAATTTTTGTGCGATTTTGAATACTGTACCATTAAAAAATGTATGGAGTTATGCATAGAATTGAACCAAATTTTTATTTTAAGTTTTTTGGCTATGGCAAGCAGATCCTCCCTGAATTTGGATAAAATTCGCCGGTAGGGGACGCTGTAATAGCGATTTGTTTGCGATTTTTAATATTGTACCATTCAAAAGTGTATGACGTTATGCATAGAATTGAACCAAATTTTTATTTTAAGTTTTTGGATATGGCAAGTAGGTCCTCCCTGAATTTGGAAAAAGGTCGCCGGTAGGGGGAGCTGTAACAGCGATTTTTGTGTGATTAGGAATATTGTACCATCCAAAAGTGTAAGAAGTTATACATAGAATGAAGCCAAATTTTTATTTTAAGATTTTGGCTATGGCAAGCAGATCCTCCCTGAATTTGGGAAACATTTGCTGGTAGGGGGCGCTGTAACAGCAATTTTTGTACGATTTTGAATATTGTATCATCGAAAAGCGTATGAAGTTATGCATAGAATTGAACCAAATTTTTATTTTAAGTTCTTGGCTATGGCAAGCAGGTCCTTCCTTAATTTGGAAAAAATTTGCCAGTAGGGGGCGCTGTAATAGCAATTTTTGTGCCATTTTGAATATTGTACCATCGAAAATTGTATGAAGTTATGCATAAAATTGAGAAAAAATTTTTGTGTTTGTTTTTAGTCATAGCACGAAGGTCCTCCCTGAATTTGGAAAAATTCAGCCGGAAGGGGGTGCTATAATTGCGATGTCAGTACCATTTTCATAATTGTACCATCGAAAAGTGTATGAATTTATGCATAGAATTGAACCAAATTTTTTGTGTACGTTTCTGGCTATGGCAAACAAGTCCTCCCTTAATTTGAAAAAAATCTCCAGGAAGGGAGTCGCTGTAATAGCGATGTTTGTGACATTTTCTTTATTGTGCAATCGAAAAGTGTATAAAATTATGCATACAATTGAACCAATGTGCATGGTGCAATGTGCAATTGTGCATGTTTTTGGCTTTGGCCAACAGGTCCTCATTGAATTTGGAAATATCGCGTGGTAAAGGGGCTCTGTGATAGCGATTTTTGTATACTTTTTTTGATTTTTCGTAGTTCTGTTGCTCATCGGCGGCTCGTGCAAAGGCAGGAACTCGCTTCCTGCTACGCCGGCTATTCGCAAACATCTGATAACAACAGAATAAGGAAAAACTATTAATTTTAACAAATATCATGATACAGATTAACTCGTTTTTAGTTCATTTAATTGACTGAAGCAGAAATTTAAGATGAAAATCAAAGTTGGTATAGTATTGAACTAATAATATTGAAGTATTAACATGCTTAACTAGTTTTTGAAATATTAAGATGTATAAGATAGAAGAAAGTTTTGGGATTGGCACATCCAACTAGTTCATTTTTATTATTACTATTATAAAAGCAGTGAGTCTTCATGAAAGTGCTCTCAAAACTGTGTTTTGGTGCCAAAAAGAGGAACAATGACATCGTACAAGTGGGAGGAATACACAAAATAAAATTCATCTCATTAAAAAAGGGCAGTTTTACTTTTTCGTAATGAATATAGAAGCTGTGTTTCAAAAATATCCAATAATCCGAAGACGTCATGGTACCGATGGTTCATGATTTTCGTATTCTTACTGTAAATTTAATTTAAGAGTAGGTTGCAGTTTAAGAAAGTCTTAGATCTAAAAATGGAAGAGAGCGTTAGAAGTCTGAAATCAATCTAGCTCTTTAGCGCAATTGTGCTAGGATTACGCGGGCAGTGACCCGGCATCACAGCACCAGGCATGATAGGAGAATGGCACTTAATTTATGACTGCAAATACAGTAAACTCTGCCTAAGACGGAATCGATCGGGACCAAGAAAATTTTTCGTAGTAGACAATATTTCGCCTTAGACAAATTTTACTCTATGCCTATAGATTTGCAGGGACTTGAAAATCTTTCCGAGTTAGACACATTTCCGTCTGACACAGAGTCCGCCTTACAGAGAGTTTACTGTACATCAGCGATGTATTAAAAAAAAAAAAAAAAAAGGAGGGGGGGGGGGTATTTTTTAATGCAAGTTCAAAAATCAAATTGCTGCTGTATTCTCTTCAGTATTTTAATAGATTTATTAAGGAGTGCATCAATCATACTATACATACCTAAGTAACTGATGTTTATTGACAAAGTGGAGCATCAATTTATCAGTAAAAGACAAAATTTAGCTCATCGCTTTTCATATCTGCTTTCAAACAGTAATTTAAATGTTCGTTTGTTAAAATTTCTTAAAAAATTGAATACCTCCTCATTTTTCTCTACACTTTTTTTTTTTTTTAATCAAAACTTTTCTTTTTGGTTTCTGGAAAATTTACTATTTTGTCCGAAAATTTCCAGTTTTTTTTTTTCTGTTTTATGTAATATTGCTTGCAACACCTTGATGGGAATAAAAAAGTTCATTGTATAGGCTGCACAGGGAGAAAATTAACTTTTAAACACGTATAAGCCGCGGCTTATCTCCCGGAAATTACGGTACTTAATAGTGGTTTTTACTAATCTGATTCATGCTCGAATTATTGCATAAAATAATCACAAGTTAAGCTCATTCACTCTTACTAGCAGGGATGACCGAGCTTTTGTCAGAATCATTTGACCTCCCCCCCGCCTTTTTTTTTTAAGATACAATTAGCTTGACCCACAGGGACCCAAAAACGACTCGCTAATTGATTTTTTTCGAACATGTGATTTAGCTCAATTTCTCATGCCCAGAAACGGTATAATATAAAATTTTGTCAAAATCGTTTGAGCAGTTTTTTAGATACAATTAGCTTGACCCACAGTGACCCAAACATTACAACAGACTAATAAATTTTTCTCGAACGTGTGACTTAGCCCAATGATCTTCTCATGCCCAGAAATGGTATAATAAAAATTTTTATCAATGCTTTGAGCCATTTTTTTAAATTCAATTAGCTTGGCCCTTACGCATTGTGACCCAAAAGGACAGACTGATCGAATTTTCTTGAACATGTGACCTAGCCCAATGATCTTTTAGAACCCGAAAACGATAGAATACAAAATTTAGTCAAAATCGTTGGAACTGTTTTCTAGATAAAATTAGCTTGACCCACAGTGACCCAAACTTGGCCACTAATAGAATTTTCTCGAACATGTGACTTATTGAATATTTCCAACTGAGCGATAAAATGCCCAGGCTGGGAATCGAACACAGATCCTTCGCTTACAAGGTAATGCTTTACTGTTTAAGCTAACTGGGTCGACAACTAGCCATCATATTTCGCTCAGATAATCTTATTGATAGAAATATCTGGTCTGTCATGTAGACAGCTCCTCTTTCCCATCTTATTTCAGTGCTATAGGAAAAGCCTCATTACTCGGTGGAAAGGTATCATTAGATTTAGATGCAATAGATTTTTGGCTGAGGTGCTTCAAAACTTGCTCATTTAGCAATGCTTTTGCTATCAAGTCCTGCTATCTCAGCATCAATTAAGAGACAGACTATTGTCTAACAGTTCATACACCCTAAACTCAGAAATCATTTGTGTGTAAATAAATGGACTAAAGTGGTTACGTGCTATGGCGTGCAGTGGGGTAAAATTGCTACAGATTTATAATTGTACAAAACGATTTTCTTCTGATTGGAAATTCCAAAAAATAAAAATATTTTATTGTAATTAATAATTTAAAATTTTTAATTATTTAAATACCATAATTTTAAATAAAAGATTACATAAATCCTTATGACTTATTTAATGTATACCTATTGTTGTTAAAATGTTTTAGTGTGTTACATGTTTTTGACAGTTTAAACCAGTTTTTGACTTAAAAAAACCAACCCTGCTCAAGTGTGTAACCGAATTAAGAGTATTTTAATAGTCTTTATTCTTTTAATCATACACTAGATATGTATAGAATTGTAAGATTAGAAAATGGAGCTCCTTAATATGCTATAGTTATTAAAATGTTTTAGTGTGTTACATGTTTTTTGACAGTTAAAACCAGTTTTTGACATCAAAAACCCAACCCTGCTTAAATGTATTACTGAATTAAGAGTATTAGTCTTTATTCTTTTAATCATACACTAGATATGTATAGAATTGTAAGATTAGAAAATGGAGCTCCTTAATATGCTATAGTTGTAATGGCCATATCATTATAAAATCCTGACTTTGGATTTACTCATAATGAAAAAGAAACAGAATATTTTTGGGTATAAAATTTGCCAAAGGAGCTGATTTTGTAGAGGAAACAATCATGGTTATTAATAGAATGTTTCAAGTTTAGTCTCAAATATAACTTTGTATCATTTTAAAATGTCTAAGACTTATTTATATCTTATATATTTTCCTTATCTAATGTAACAGCAATATGGTTATACCTTATTTGTATTGACTGATTTGTTTATTTCCAGGAAAAACCAAAAATGTTTGCTAAAGATGCAGAAATTAATCACCAAGTTGTCCTGAAAAAATTTAATGAAATCTTAGCTGCCAGAGGAAAGAAAGGAACTGATCGTAGTGAACAAATTGATCTTCTCATCGAACTTCTTGCTGTTTGTGAAGCTCATGATTTAGGGTCCGGAATTTTGTTAAAAATCATGTTCGCCATCATAGCTGCTATATATGATTACAATCCAAATATTGCCACCTGTATGAAAGCAGATATGTGGCAGAAGTAAGTTTATTTCATATTTACCTGATCTTTTTTGTTAAATTTAAATGAATTAAGTGAACTTCAGTCTTTGGTAAATGAGTGCAAGTTTTCCATTCACAGGACAGAATTCAGTCTTTGAAAAATGCCTGAGGATGAAAGCGGGTTGGAAGAGAAAAAAAAAACTTTCCGTTCTTAGATTTCTCAAAGTTCATGCAAAAAAAAAATTATTTCTATTTCAATCAAATAGATTATATACTGCCTTATGATTCCAATGTGTCTGCAATGTAATGACATAATCAAGTTTCTTCTTGGATTTTTTTTCATTCATGTCATTTAAAAAAATATTATTATTTTTCAATAGCAGCATCAATCTGCATTTGAAAACTTTATGCTGTGGGCTGTGGGTCCAATTCCAAATATCAAGTGGGAAAAGCTGCAAGTTCCCTATTCATTTTTGTAAAGATAGCCTCTTGCGAAATTCTTCAGAGAGATTGATTTGGTAGTAAGTAGATGGAAAGTCCGATGTAGTAAAATATTTAAATTTAGAAATGTTATATGGTATCAATTCTTGGCAGAGGATATGATAAACTTATGAATCATGGAATTTCTCAGTCATAGATTAAACACCATTCTGAACCTTTTGATGAGGTCGTCGTCTTCCTAACCATGAGCATTGGACAAGCCCGTTAAGAGAGGCGTCATCAACATATTCAATTGATGTTTTGCCTTCTTCTGGATAGTCTGAGGGAAATGAAAGGGTAGGGTTTTATCCGAAAAACTAGTTGGATGTGCCCATCCCAAAACTTTCCTTTATCTCATACATCTTAATATTTCAAAAACTAGTTATAGATGTTAATACTTTAATATTATTAGTTCAATACTATACCAACATTGATTTTTATCTTAAATTTCTGCTTGTCAATTAATCGGAGTAAAAAGGAGTTAATCTCGATCATGATATTTATTAAAATCAATAGCTTTTCATTATTCTGTTGTACGTCAGCTGTTTGCAAATAGCCAGCTTAGCAGGACACGAGTTCCTGTTGCTGCAGAAGCTGCTGGTGGGCAATCGAGAAATTTATACAAAAATTGCTATCACAGCGCCCTTTTCTGGCAGAATATTTCCAAATTCAAGAACGATCTGCTACACAAAGAATTTTGACCAAAAACCTACACAAGAATTTTTGTTCAATTCTATGCACAACTTCTTACACTTTTCGATAGCACAATGAAGAAACCGACCCCAAAAAAAAAAAAAAAAAAAAAAAAATTCAATTTAACAAATTACAACGACCATTTTGAAAATGATTTTTTCAAAGACTAAAATTTAAGACATAAAAAATAGCACAGAGTTGATCATACATTACGCACGCCATGAATTAAACATTAATAGTGTTATGACACGTAAAAATTGCAAGCAACAGAAATCGCCTGCGACTCGTACGTATTATCCACCTGAAACTTACGTATTATCCAAGCATTTCATTGGCTGTTCGGGAAAAGGCTTTTCCATCCTCAAATTTCCAAGAAATCTGACGGCCCATTTTAAATGAAATTTCATTCTTAAACTTCTAAACATCCCACAATATTACTTTTTACACCGTCGTATAGAGAAAAAAATGTACTTTTAAATGCAATTTGTTTGAAAGCTGTATCTCAATTTGTTTCTGAGTTATTAATTTTTTTTTTTTTTTTTTTGTAGTTTTTATTACTTTTTTGTCATAGTGGCAACACTCTGTTGTCCATCTCTGTTGAAAGTAAAGGGAAATACAGATTACTGAATAGACCAATCAGAAAATGAATAAAATGATGATTAAACCAATAAAAACCTTCAGATATGCTTTTGATTTCCTACCCTGACGAGGACAATAACCATTTTTCCAAATGGTTTAAAAAAAAAAAAAAAAATCTATTACAGCGACCCCGTCTGCCGAAATATTTTCAAGTTCAAGGAGGATCTGCTGGCCATAGCCAAAAACATACACAAAAAATTTGGTTCAATTTTATGCATAACTTCATACTTTTCAAGTAAATATATATGAATTTTAAATATTTATAGGCTAATATGATTTTACTCATTGACAATATTAGAACAGTCCTTGTGTACTTTTTCAAATATCTGCTGTTAACACAAGATATTTTGTAAGTTCTTTTTTAGTTTTCAAAATTAATATTATTAATCTTTTATTTAGGTGTTTAGATTACATCAATTTGTTACTTAGCATACTTATTGAAAATCCTAATATTGTTGTTGGTGATAATATTTCTGAAGAATCAGAACAATTAAGCACCCCTCCATATCGTGTTAAAGGTTGTTGCCTAACTGTTGTTGAACGAATGGATGAAGAATTTACAAAAATGCTACAGGTATATAAATATTTCTCGTACTTTAATCTATTTATAATTCATTTGCTTGCAGTTTTTTCTTTATTAGTGTTATAAATTTTTAAATAAATTTGTAGACTTTTCTTTAGTTCTTTCTGCAAAAATTCTGTACTTTTTAATTAATTTTTTCTGGTATTGCATGTTTGTTTAATTTTATTTTGTTGTAGCATGCCTGTTTGTGTTCTGGGGAATCCCCGGGATTTGATAAAATATGCCTCGGAAATTCCGGAGTTGCACAGGCATGGGATTCTTCCATGGATCTGGGATTCTGATTTTTTTATCTCGAATAAGTAACATTTATGCTGTATTTTTACAAATCACACACCGTTCTGAAGAATACTACAATAAAATGTGAGGTGACTACCGTTTAAAATAAGCATCAGGGGTGATTGTGACTCAGAGTGAAAAACCCTGAAAATTAATCGATACAAAGTGAAAAACCCTGAAAATTATCGATGCAAAATATACCAATATCAATTTACATAACAACTGATGCTGCAACAGCATGACAATCAAATGACATATTTCTGCTATTGTTTGAAATATACAATTGCAGAAAAACATAATTTGGTAAACTTATGTTAATTTCACTGAAAGCTAAATGACTTCATCAAATGAGAGTGCAATTTATCTTGTTGTATGCAAAGTTCGAATTCTATATTCAGTAAATGAATTTATTCTAAGTACTCATGAAACAAGTACAAATTATATGTTAAGAGTTATCTCTTAGTAAATTTAACGCAAGTCATATCTAGTTATTTGAAAACAGTTAAAAAAATGTCAAAACCAATCCAATTTTACTTCTAAGTGGCCAAGTATTAGAAAAAAATAAATAAAAATCTATTTTTAAAGCTTTACTCTTACACAAGGTAAATATCTTTTTCCTGTTTTCTTTTTGGGTATTACACATTACGGATATGCAATTCTGAACATTTTTGTACTGAGATTGAGATAGATAACACAATACCAGGGGTGATTCTGAGTAAAAAAAAAATGTATCTGAAATTCACAGCAACTCTTCTGAAAGGTTACAGAAGAGAGGGTGGGGAAAAAATCACTCCTGGTTCTAATTATGTGTTTTTTCTGCGATCCTTTCACAAAATTTGTGTTTTTTCCGCGATTTTTCGGCGAAATTTGCATTTTTTCACGATTCTTTAAAGAAATTCATGTTTTTTCCTTGTAGGGGGGAAAAAAACGACTTTTAAAAAGAAAAAGTAACTCTTTTTTTTTTTTAATACAGAATGAACGCAAATTTGTTAAAATTTGGAAAACGAACTAACCAATCGACTTGAAATTTTCACATATGTTATAAAAGCCCTTTGACTACTGTTTCGTAGAGTAATATTTGTATAGAACATATTGCGCTCCCTGTCAGTGGAAGGTTGCACTACCCACTATTTTCGAATAGTAAATTAAGCAAATTTCTTAATTTATTATTTTAGTCAACGTCCTTATTTTAACACAATGTTTATCAAAGCATTTAAATAGACCAGATTTACATCTCCTATAAAAATTTTGAAACGTTCGGAGGGGTAGAAATATTTTTTACAAAATAAAATGTCCTCGCACTATAAATTTCGCTTTTTGGCCAAGTATTTTTAATATTTTTGTTTTTTATTGCGTTTAATGGGAGCCGGAAAACATTTGTGATTTTATTTGGCTGAAAAAAAGAAAGAAAATAGCCTCCTGTAATTTGTGAGAAAACATAATTTTAGCACAGTTATAATTAATT
Organism: Maratus speciosus; assembly: GCA_963932465.1. NCBI lineage: Eukaryota > Metazoa > Arthropoda > Arachnida > Araneae > Salticidae > Maratus > Maratus speciosus. Next base: position 145,038,604 of record OZ010786.1, on the reverse strand, counting down.
TGAAAAACATATTTGTACGAACGAAATTTGTTTGGACGAATTTCATTTGATTAAAAGTATATAAATAATATTTTTGTGTTCTTTTGAAATTAGCTTTGAATATGCGTTGACAGATATGGCTGCTATGAAGTCGGGGATCAAATTTCTCTTTTTTAGTACTTTCCACCATAGTTGAAAAGTTTATAAATTCGGTTTCTTTGTCCGTCTGTCTGTCCTTGCTTTAACTCGTGTAAATATTGTCCGATTGCCATGAAATTGATATATGTTATTCTTAGGATTTAGTATGGCTTGTTCGGTATTGAAAAGGAAGTGTGTAGCATTTTTGGTTCATTTACAGGTCCATTCAAAAGAATTCCGTTAGATATATTACAGTATTTAAAACACATTTAAATTTATATACATCACTGAGGTGTACTGCAAGGTTCTTACAATAGAATAGAATATGGTGTGCATGGAACTTATCGTTTATTTACAGGAACACACAAAAGTATTTTGATATAGAAGAAAATGAGCAATAATTGAACTATTGAAGCCTACGCACAAGAATTGCTGGAAGTGCATTTTCATTTTGAAATTTTAACTATTTTTTTAAATATTACTTGGTGTATATAAATTCTAGATCATATACAAGGTCGAACAAAAGTTCTGAACAACATTCTTCTATTAGCTGAAATTGCTGAGCGGAAATTTTTAACTGTGCTATGAGTTTAACTGAACTGACATTTAGCATATTATGTAGTATGCATGCATATCTGTAGATCATATACAGGGTTGCAAAATAATCGTATATTTTAACGACTATTCATGGTAATAGCAGAAATCATGTTTTCGAATGCATTCTGTATTTTCCAAATTGTTCATTAAGACGTCATCTTCTACCTTTGTAAATTGTGAAATTTTGTTATAGTATTCTGAATGTGTTGGAAAGTGTTTCATAATCTATGCTGTATGCAATTTTTTTTTAGAAATTGTGTTTTTAAAACTGTGTTTAATATTATACAGTGCGTGTTTCTTATCGTTTACCAATAACTAATTTCTAAGCCATTAGTTTTAGAGGCATAGCCAGTTTCAAAAATGTTTCAAATTTTGTTTGCATCCCATAAAAATCGATTTACATTACATCAATTACCTTTTAAATAGATAAGGAATTACAAATTTTATACATATACCTGCATCCTATAAGTTTTATTTAGAAAAAGTTTTTCCATGTTTTAGCAAGTAAAACGGCAAAAATTTATTCTTGTATATGGTCAAAACTTACTGAGTTATGATACTTGGAATTTTATGAATTTTCAATGTTTTAATCACCATGAATGGAAAAACGTGTTTTTAGTGTCAGACAACGCCAAAAATATATGAAATTCAAAGTATTATAGCTAGCTAAGTTTTTGTCTTTCAAAAATTAAGTTTTTAGCCACAAACTGATTCCGATTCATCTAAATATAAAACAGCATTTATAATTATGCCAAAAAATTACTTCAGACATTTTTTTGAAAGGCCTTCTAATTAAAACATCCGTCGACTGGATACACAGCGATTAGTTATGTTATAAAAATAACAGGTTGTTGGAACCTGTTACCTGTACAAGTGTGGAACGATGTAACCTGATAACCAAAAGTAACTATATTTCCCATCTCTATTACATATGTACTGCCCCTAATATGTTTTAAATTGTGTGGTTTACATTTGATCCCAATATAAAGGATTTATTGTTCTTTAATTACCTCTAATGTTCATTTTTATGTATTTTTTTATTAGTTTTATGTTTATTTCATTAAAAGTATGAGTTATCTTTTCAGGGTTGTGATGCTCATTCACCAGAGTATGTTGAAAGACTTAAAGATGAAACTGTGGTTTGTGCCATTATCGAGAGGCTACAAAATTATTTAGAAGATAGAGGAACACCATCTGAATTATGTAGGATTTATCTTAGACGCATTGAACATCTTTATTATAAGGTAAGGGTTTGCAAAACAAACCCTCTGTTATATTATAGGAATTCTTTGTATTTCTGTAAATTGCATCATGAAGCATTAGTGGATTTTTCCATTTGAAATACAATAAATACTAAAATAGGGTGTCAGTGATTTTAATCAGTTGATTTAAATCAGCGATTAAATTGTAATTATAATCAACTGATTTTTTTTTTTTTTAATGATTAAAATAATAAATTTTCTAAATGTTTAAAATAACATAAAAGGCATTAAAATACAAGATGATCATAATTTGGAAAGTTTCTACAGGTATTTTGCATATGTTAAAAACTTTACAAAATTGTTCTCAGGAATTAAGCTTAATTACTGAGTCTTATAAAAAAACTAAGTACAGTATGTTTGTTAAAATCTTAGTTTTTATCTTGCATAAAAAGCATTTCATTTAACATTGATATTTAAATAAATAACTAAATAAAAGAAATCATACAATTAACTAAATTATTAATTAAATTACTAAAGAACTAAATTGTTTAATTCAAGTGAATTCTATAAAACCATGGACCTTTTAAATAATTGTCAATATTCACCTAAAAGAAAGGTACATATCTACACTTTATAAAAAAAATTAAGTGCATTGCAAGTGGTTAAATGAAAACTCATTAATTTTAAATCATTTTATTTATTTAATTATATAAAAACTTTAACATAATCACAGATTAAGTAGTAACATCATTTTTGTACTATAAGTTCTCTTAATATTTTTTAACACAATTTACAATTATTTATTTTCATTTTATTTTATTTATGTAATTTGCAGAGTTACTGGATTTAAGGGTTTCTTTATACTAACAATAAAATTTTTTAATTTAATTTTCATTTTAAGTAGGTTGTTAGTTATCGAACACGCTAGAAAATTAATAGGAAAGGAGATCGAACTTAGTGTCTGGTAGGGGCCCCTGTACTCTCCATCATCGCCATTCGGATTCAATCTTCAGAATCCCCGGGAGTTCCTTCTTACAGTTCAGCCATCAGCATCCAAAATTAATCTTTTGCTCTCACTCTTCTGTCAACTGCTTTTTTACTTCTCCAAAACATGTGTGCATGCAGGGTAAATAGCTCCATCACAATTTACGTAAAAACTATCTTTAATGCCTTGCTATTGTGAAGAAATGTAAAATTGACTAAGACAAGGCAATGATAAATGCTTTAATTGGCTATTTCTGTATAAATTATTAATTTAAAGTACATGATCATTTTAATTGTATTTGTAATTCTACGCACACATATTTTCCCGATCTCTCCTGCTCCAGAGCTTCCCGGTGGAGGCACTGTGACGCAAGCACGTGATGTGGCCATGCTCAGAGTACACTCCCCTCTTAATGAGTTTCTCTGGCCTGCTGGCTTCCGCTGGCAAGTGGATTGGACTTGTTGTAAACAAGAGAAAGGAGAGAATATAAACAGCCAAAGGAATGAGTTTAAATACAAGATAGTAATTATTGAGTACTGGTGCTTCCGAAATTCTCCCGAGACTGCGCCACCAGCGTCTTTTTGTACTTTTTATGCAGAATTCAGTTTTAATTTTTTATACACTGTAACGTGTTTTTGGATGAAAGGATTTAAGAAATTATTAAAATACTAGCAGACCCGCCCAGGGTCCGTAAATAATAACCTTAAACAAAACTCAAGTTTGTATGATGGCCCCCATTGCCTTTCACAGCGTCTAGTGTGTTCAAACAAACTTCTTTCCAAACAGATTTATAAACTGGATCCCCGCTACCTAAGGCAACATGAACCAGAAGTGAACCTCATAGCAATCAAACCCATAGAATAAAAAACAAATGCATCATAAATGTTAGAAAATGCTGGTAACTGAAGTCTAAGATAAAATTTCACAATACAGAAAGTAGCTGAATTGTAATCAAAGTTGAATGAACCAAATCCCATTGAAATTGGGTTCTTAGAATCCGAGGAAAGAATGCATCCCCAAGTGGTGGAGATGCCCCCCCCCCCCCCCCCTTCCCAATAAATTTCATGAATCACTTTTAACATTAACACGATATTTAATAAATGGAAGAAATCCCTCATCTAAAGTTAGCTTTAAAGTAATGTGATTTTTAATTTACAGCTGTAGTGAGTAAACGTAAGTTGATGCTGAACAAATACTATAAAAATCAAAGTAATTCCTATTTAAGTCATCACAGAAAAATTTAATATAATCCCTTAAGCTAATATTAGTTTTTGTTGCATTAAAATATCTGAATTTGTTGATTTTCTATAAGCAAGTAAACCCTATTGGTCTACAATGGAAGTCTATGAGAATTTGGTGAAATATTAGAGATATCGGCAAGTTGGCGTCACTTTTGATGACTCACTTTGGTTGCCAAATTTGGCGATAAACTTGGCGGTATTTGGCGACAGAACAGAGCCCTCCTATGGTACACCCCCACACCCACCCTGTATGTATAGAGATGCATTATATGCTGTTCAATTACCAGGGGTGGGGAAATCCATCATTTTACTCGCCACTTGCAAGTGAATTTTCTGACAGGGCGAGTGAATTTTTATGTAGTCTTTGAAAACTGCAAACTATAGAGAACTTTTTTTTTAGTAGTTAGCTATATTTTTCAACTTTCCTAATTACTGCAATTTAATTTTATAGGAAAAAAAAAATATGAAAGAGCATTATAGTACCCAACTATTTTTGAGTTGCGTAATTTTGCAGTGATGGAAAAGCTGCGCCAATTGCACCAAATCGATAATATCAAAACGATCATTTTTCAACAAAATTGCGCCCAACTGCGGCAGTTCAATAATTTTTGAGCCAAATCGATCATTTTCCACCCGAATTTCGCCAAAAGATTGCGAAAAAATGCCAATTTGGTCAAAAAATCGCGAAAAACACGCGATGTTTCTCAAATGATCACGAAAAAAAAAAGTGAATTTTAACAAAGGTCCGCTAATTTCGTCAAAAAATGAACAAAACATAGTCAAAAGATCGCGAATAAAACGCAAATTTTGTCGAAAGATCGTGAAAAACACGCGAATTTTGTGATAGGATCGCGAGAAAAACGTGAATTTTGTCTAAAGATCGCTAATTTCGTCAAAAAACGAACAAAACACGGTCAAAAGATAGTGAAAAAATGCTAATTTATTTAAAAAATAGAGGAAAAAAACTGCAAATTTCATCAAAAGGCCTCAAATTTCGACAAAAGATCAGGAAAAACACAAAATTTTCGTCAAAAGATCGCGAAAAACACACGAATTTCGTCAAAAGATCGCGAATAACATGCGAATTTCATCAAAGGATCGCAAAAAAAAACGTGAATTTTGTCAAAAGAGCGCTAACTTCATCAAAACACAGCCAAAAGGTCGCGAAAAAATGCTACGTTCGTTAAAAGGTCATGAAAAAATGCTACGTTCGTTAAAAGATCGCGAAAAAATGCTACGTTCGTTAAATGGTCGCGGAAAACAAGCGAATTTTGTCAAAGGATCGCGAGAAAAAATGTGAATTTTGTCAAACGAACGCTAATTTCGTCAAAAAACGAACAAAACGGGGTCAAAAGATCGTTAAAATAACGTAGGAAAAAATCCCGCAAATTTCATCAAAAGAGCACGTACAAAACGCAAATTTCGTCAAAAGATGGCGAAAAACACACGAATTTCGTCAAAGGATCACAAAAAAAAAACGTGAATTTTGCCAAAGGATATCTAACTTCGTCAAAAAACGAACAAAACACTGTCAAAAGATAGTGAAATACGCTACTTTCGTTAAAATATCGCTGAAAAACCCCGCAAATTTCATCAAAAGGTCGCAAAAAATGTGCGAATTTTGTCAAAGGATCGCGAAAAAAACGTGAATTTTGTCAAAGGATCGCTAATTTCGTCAAAAAACGAACAAAACGGGGTCAAAAGATTGTGAAAAAAACGCGAATTTTATTAAAAAATCGCAGGAAAAACCCCAAATTTCCTCAAAAGGTCGCAAAAAACCGCAAATTTTGTCAAAAGATCGCGAAAAACTGCAAATTTCATCAAAAGATTTCGAAAAACATGCTAATTTCGCCAAAGAATAGTGAAAAACCGCAAATTTCGTCAAGATTTCGAAAAACACACTGATTTCAACAAAGGGTTCGAAAAAAATGCGAATTTCATCAAAGAATTGCGAATTTTGTGAAAGAGTTGTGGAAAAAACGCGACTTTCGTCAAAGAATCGCAGAAAAAAACGCGGCTTTCGTCAATGAATTGCAGAAAAAACGTGAATTTCGTCAAAGAATACCAAAATGATGTTTTGATGCTCCAAAATAGTTATTTTCTGCTCCAAAATGAGCCTTTTTGCTGCTCTAAAACAGTTATTTTCTGCTCCAAAGTGGCTTTCTGCTGCTCCAAAATAGTTATTTTCTGCTCCAAAATGAGCGTTTTTTCTGCTCCAAAATGGCTTTTTTCTGCTCCAAAATGAGGTCCGTACTGTTCCATCACTGTTTTTGTCATAAAAGTTTTCAACTGTACGTTGCATTTTACTGGCTGGTGAAATAAATCCTTGGTTGGTAAGATTTTCTAAAAATTCCCCACCCCTGTCAACAACCAATGACCGCCATTTTGTCTCAAGTATTTTATTAACAATTGAAAATTTGAACAAGATATATATAGGGAGAGTGTGAACTAATAGTAGGAATTGAAAAAAAAGGAGATTAATGTTCGAAAAAAGTGGCAGCTGAGGTATAAAGAAAGACCGGGCCCAGGCGGCCAGGGTCTTAACTGGAATGTGGTTGGGTATACGAAGATTTTTTAGTAGTTTTAAAGTAGCCGGAGGACATTGAAACTATGTTAAAGAAAATTGTAATAGAATCGGGTAATTTTTAAAGAAGCTGCAACAAAGACCAAAGGAGGAGATTAATATTAAAAATTGGTGGTAGCTGAAGTCTGAGAATTTTTTTTGTTTTTCATGTAGGAGGAGGAGGACTTAAGAAGTTTTTTAAAAAAAGCTAGTGAATCGGACCATTTTTAAAGGAACTATAATAAAGGGCCCAAAGAGGGAAAACTGATATTAAAGAACAGGGCCCGAACGTGAAAATGTGTTAAAAGGTATAAGTTCTTAGCACTTTAGATCTTCAATTAGTCAAAATTAAGCATAGGGTATGAATTAATCCTTTGAATAAAATTTTTAAGAAATGTGCAAAAAGTGAGGGGAAATGCTTAAAACAGAGCCCTGGGGTTCCACTAAAAATAGCAGGGTGTGGTCCAGGGAGAAGAGTGCAAGACTCAATTTTAAAATTTTGTACTGAGAATGCGAGAAAATTAGGCAATGAAAAATGCATGCTGCATAAAAAGCTCAAGGGGCCTCGGATCGGGCCCTATTGAACCCTAGATTGCCCCAGGATTTTAACTGGAATAAAAATCGGTAGAATAACTAAATGGAAAAAGGATTCCAAAAATGATGAGATCAGATTAAGAGAACAATTTATGGTGCAAAAACTTCAAGGGGACCTGTGCCAGGCCCCTAGGGGCCGGGGATTTAAGTAGCATGTAATTGGGTATAAATATACTTCTTAGTAGTTTTTAAAGTAATCAGAGGACGCTAGAACTAATTTAAAGAAAATTGCAAGCAATTCGGTTCATTTTTAAAGAAGCTGCACCTTGGTCCCAAGACGCCGATTATTCAAAATTGGTGGTAGCTGAAGTCTGAAAATTGTTTTTCAGTTAATGTAGTAGCTGGAGAACCTAAGAAGTTCTTAGGAAAAAAAAAAGCTTGTGAATCGGACTATTTTTCAGGGACTATAATATGGAGTCCAAAAGGGGCCAACTAATAGTTGAGAGAAAGACCCTAACATGAAAACATGTTTAAACGTTTTAGTACTTAGCGCGTTATATCTTCAATTAGTCAAAATTAAGCATATGCTATGCATTATTGGTTTGAATAACATTTTAAATAAATGCACAAAACTTTGAGTGAATGCTTTAAAGAAAATCCTAGGGACCCAATAAAAATATGAGGGTGTTACCCTGGAAGAAGAGTCCAAGACTCAACATTAAAATTATGCATTGAGAAGGTGAGAAAATTAGGGGGTGAAATATGCATGGCACACAAAAAGTTCAAGGGCCCTGGACCGGGCCTTACAGGACCATAGGTGGCCCCAGAGTCTTAACTGAAATGTAGGAACACGAGAATAACTAAAGGGGAAAAGTTTTCTAAAAATGAAGATTGTATTAAGAGGGGGGCAATTTATTAACAATTTATGGTGCAAAAACTTTAAGGGGCCCCATACCGGGCCAGAAAGGACCAGGGACTTAAGTGGCATGTAGTTGTGTACAAAGATATTTTTAGTAGGTTTTAAAGTAATCGGCAGACGCTAGAACTATGTTAAAGAAAATTGCAAGGACTTTGGATAATTTTTAAAGAAGCTACACCAAGGGATGAAAAATAAAGGTGATTAATATTCAAAATTGGTGGTAGCTGAAGTCTGTAAAATTTTTTTTGTCGTTCATGTAGTAGCTGGAGGACCTAAGAAGTTGTCAGGGAAAAAAAAAAAAAAGGCTTGTGAATCTGACTATTTTTAAGGGAGCTATATTAGCGGCCCAAAAGGGGCCAACTGACAGTTAAAAACAGGGGCCTAACATGAAAACATGTTAAAATGTGTTAGCGCTTAAGATCTTCAATCAGTCAAAAGTAAGCTTAGGGTATGAATTATTTATAAGAATAACATTTTAAAGAAATGCACAAAAGATTGGGTAAATGTTTAAAAAAGGGCCCTGGGGCTCTTAAAAAAATATGAGGGTGTTGTCCTTGAAGAAGAGTCCAAGACTCAACTTTGAAATTATGCACTGAGAAATTGAGAAAATTAGGGGGTGAAAAATGCTTGCCGCACCAAAGTCCAAGGGGCCCTGGCCAGGCCCTACAGTTCTCTAGTGGGCCCCAGTGTCTTATATGGAATGTAGAAATGTGAGAACAACTAAATGGAAAAAGGATCCCAAAAATGAAGATCGGATTAAAAGAAAGCAATTTTTTAACAATTTATTTGCACAAAAACTTCAAGGGGCCCCACAACGGGCCCCAAGGGTCCAGGGTCATAACTGGAAAGTAGAAAAGCAAGAATAACTAAATGGAAAAGGTCCCCTAAAATGAAGAAGATTGGATAAAAAGGGGGCAAGTTATTAACAATTTGTCATAAAAATTTAAACGGGCTCAGGGGCCCCGGCCCTTAAAAAATTAAAGATCTGAGCATCAGGACCTGTCTTGGACTAACATCACCTAAAATTTCAGACTTCTATGTGCGGTAGATTTCGCTAGCCATCTCGCAGACAGATACACACACACAGAGCGATTTGTTCTTTTATTAGTACGAGTTGGAACCCGTCGAAATTCGACGAACTAAAATGTTAGAAAGGAACTGTCAGATCGAATTTATAATAAACCTACAAAAATAATTACAATAAAAAATTCATCTAACATTGGTTGTCTCACTCTTAAAGCAAATAATATTTTTAACCTAAAATTACTAAAATATTATTTCCACAAACTTCAACTGCTTAAATTATTGAAAAATTAAACTCTATTAGAATATGTAATCAAGATGAGTAATTATGATGAATTTATCGATTGAGACTTTTATGTTTGTTTTTATGGGATAAAAAATCAGTAAAAAGGATTTCGCTTTGTCACATCATAAAATTTTCCCCCATGAAATCTAAATTGTACGTTATTTTCAATTCCCATAATTTACATACGCACCACTCAAATTCACAATTTGAAAGTATTTTAACGCGCAATGGATTATTAATGAATGTATTTCTAAACTTAAGTTACGTTTGTCCGATACAACTTTTCATGGGAACATTCGCACAAACTTTAAGTTCTAATGTCAATACCCGCGAAAAAAAAATTCAGAAATTTGCCTTTATTTGTCATAGTATTGGCCATTTAGTATTGGGCAAATATTTAGTTTTATCAAAAAAAAAAAAAATGATCGTTTTGTTTGAAATATGACATCATTTTTACTCACTGAATCATTTTGCCTAGCGTCTCAAACTTAGTATCAGCGTAATGTAAAAATATTGAAATGTAACGGATTTATGAAGAAGAATGCATGTTTTTTTTTTAATGTCTGACATCATTTTCTGTTCAAAAATTATAAAAAAGTTACTTTAATTTGTATTGTGAAAATGGCATCAATAAGGATATAATCAATAAAAATAATAAACCATGACTATTTTCCCTTTACTTTCAATATAAATGGAGTACTTCAGTTGCCACAATTACAAAATTTGTATTAAAAACTACAAAAAAATTAATATCTCAAAAATAAATTGAGATACAGCTTTCAAACAAATTGCATTTAAAAGAGCATTTTTTTCCTTATACGATGGTGTTAAAATTTAAAATGTGCGATGTTTAGTTTAAAATTTTGCCGTAGATTTAATTGCAAAACCGAAATTTTAATTCAAATTTCAAAGTGTTGCCATTCGCAAAATGACGTATGCGTTACGCACAGATATGTTTGTCCTTTATAATATAGATAGATTCAAATTGGTAAAATAAATAATACAAAGTATAATTAAGTTTTCCAAAATTAATTACCAAATTCTAAACTCGTTCATCCAACAACACATCACTGCCGAGTCATACAGTAGTTAAGCACATATGTATTGTAGTTAAAAATTTATAATAAATATGATCTTATTAAAATAACAGGGTGACCACAGACCTGGAAAACAGGGAAATGTCAGGGAATTTAAGATTTCTGGAAATATCAGGGAAAAATCAGGGAATTCTGCTTAAAATCAGGGAAAAATGTGTTGTCATTTTTCTTTTTCTGTAATAGTGCGAACGGTCTTTCATTATGCATTTTCCATTCGAAGCGCGGCTACATCTCAATTTAACTTGGAGCGGTGAAGGAGAAAAGGCTTTTATCTGATTGGTACTGATGTCATGAAGCCACTTCTTCTGCTACGGGCAACTCAGTTGCTGCCCCGCCTCAGCCCGCTCCCGCTGTCTTGCAATGCCTTGTTTATCTTGTATTGAAAATGTGATTGCGTCGCTAAATGGTATTACTTTTTTATTGTGACTTCGCACCTGAATATGGAATAATCATTTTTCAATAACTGTTCATGCACTTATACACCTCAACGTTACAAAACGAAATCGCGTCTGCATACCGCGTATTAATTTGGATCAGGCTCCACTCGCGATCGAATGTGCAGACGGTCATATTTTCTCTTACTTGGATTCGGATAGAAACACTAGTTATTTATGGCGACGTAGTTTCAAGTTGATTGGCTTAATAATCCAGAGTTTAAGGATTGGATTAGAGAAGTGCCTAATGATGTGTATAGAGCAAAATGCATAAAATGCCACTATTTATTTATGCTAAGTAATATGGGTCGGAGAGCACTTACTAGTCATGCTAACGGAGCTGGACATAAAAAAAGGATGAAAGCTGCATCACAGCCAAATATAATAAATTCATTGCTTTCCAAAAAAATTGCAAGTGAGGAGAGTTTGAAAGTAGAAGAACCAAAAACTGACCCTACTACTGCAAATAAGTCGCTTTGTTCTGAGCCAACAACTTCGAGTTCCTCATCCGATAACAAATTAGCTGTTGCATCTGAAACTTTACAGAAATTTTCCATTAATGACCAAGTAACAAAAGCAGAAATTCTTTGGTGCATTCAAATAATGACACACAAATCCATGCAATCAGCAAGTAAAGATGTGATGCTTTTTAGAGCTATGTTTTCCGATAGCGAAGTAGCACAAAAAATGCAATTGCAAAGAACAAAGATCGCATATTCCATCCTTTATGGTATAGTCCCTTATTTAAAAGATAGTTCATTAACAAAATTGGCTCAATGTATTATACCACTGGATTTGACGAATCGTTGAATAAAGTTTCTCAAAAGACCCAAATGGATGCGAATATCCGATTTTAGAATAAAGATGATTCTGGGGCAAGTACAAAATTATTCACTTCTTCATTTTTGGGTCGTGCCACTTCTGACAACATAAGAGAAGCTTTTAAGGAAGCTCTCTCTCCTCTAAATATGAAATCCATTTTACAAATTTCAATGGATGGCCCAAATGTGAACCATTCATTTTTTAAAGATTTGAAAGTGAACATAGTTCAGAGATTTTAAATATTGGTACCTGTGGTCTCTATATAATGCATGGTGCCTTTAAAGTTGCCATGCGATCAACAAATTGGTCTGTTGTAGGGTTTTTGAGAGTGTTATTTAATTTATTTAAGGATGTGCCTGCATGTCGGGCAATTTATACTGAATTATCCGGATCGAAATGCTTTCCGAAGAAATTTTGTGCCATACGCTGGCTGGAAAATGGTGACATTGCTCAGCAAGCAATATATCAGGGAAAAGTTAAATATATCAAGGAAAAATCAGGGAAATATCAGGGAAATTGAAAATTATATTTCTGTGGTCACCCTGAATAAAAAGAATTATGAAATTTATTTAATAAATGTAGATTGATTTTAATGTTAATTTTTATCTCATATATTCAGGGTTGGGGTATTTCTAGAAAATCTTACCAGCCAAGGTTTTATTTCACCAGCCAGTAAAATGCAACGTACAGTTGAAAATTTTTATGACAAAATTTATGCAACTCAAAAATATTTGGTTACTATTCCTATAATACATTTTCATTTTTTTTCCGCTATAAAATTAAGAAATATAAACGAGATGAAAGTTTAATATAAAATAGAACTTAGTACCATGTTTACATCACAGTAATCAGGAAAGTTGAAAAATATAGCTAACTACTAAAAATAAAAACAGTTTTTGCATATCTCCATAGTTTGCAGTTTTCAAAGACTACCTAAAAATTCACTCGCCCTGTGGAAAAATTCACTCGCCAGTGGCGAGTAAAATGATGCATTTCCCCATCCCTGCATATACTAATTATATTTAAATATTGCTGACATGATACTTTTTCGTGTAAACGGAGAGTTCTGCTTTTTCGGCACTGAATTTTATTATCCCTGGGATTGATGCAAATATGCATTAAAATTTGTTGACATTTTTAATGTGGGGCGGGGGAGGTAGCGGTAGCAGATGAAATACAACAAAAACGTGAGTACGAACCGCACCAAACTGAGCAAATGTCTTCATCTCAGGAAAAATGTAAATTTCTTCATAGGATTGCAGAAAAAACACATTGTCAAAGGATCGCGGAAAAACACTATTTTTGTCAAAGAGTTATTGGAAAAATGCGAATTTCATCGAAAGTTCGGGTAAAATATGCGAATTTTGTCGAAAGATCGGGTAAAATACGTGAATTTCGTCGAGTTCGCATAGTGGAAAAACTTTCTGGTATATTCCGTAGCGACAAAATCTCACCTAACAGGAGGAGGAAACTTAGTATGTTCATTTCTGACCTATGTCGAGGGATTAAATCAATTTCCAGCTTTACCCTAAATAATTCTGATTTTGGCCTTTTTTAATCCCCTACCACTAAGCTATAGCTTTTAATCAGGAGGGTAAACCATAATCCTCAAAATATCCAAAATAAAGACCTAAAATAATTACAAAACTATCACAAAAGAGTTAGAAGCAAGTTGAAGTGATAGCCTCGTCTGTTCTGGCTTCAAGCTCTTGATTAGCGATGCAGGCAAAACCTTGAAGAGTAGAATTGTGAGTTTGATGTTCAACAAAAAATATTAAATGTGGGTACCCGTTTTGTTCAGAATTTTAAGCTCTAAAACATTTGCATTGACAATGTTTTAGACAGAATCAATTTTTTTGAGATATTGTTATGGTAATTAATAAAAACATGCTTTTCTACTATAAATCTGTACATATTTTCAACCGTCACCTAGTAAGAGGGAGAAAACTTAATAAATTCATTCTAGACCTAAACTAAAGGGATTAAAACAATTTCTAGCTTTCCCCTAACTAATTCAGAGTTCGGCCTTTTTTTCCTCTCCTACCACTTGGCTAGTAAGGAGAAAAGGAAAAATAAATTTTTAATTTGTCATTAGAATAAAATCATGTATTGGGAAAATTCATAAGATAAATAAAAATTATTTTGTAATGCACAAGAAAAGTGCAGAGTTTTCCATCAGAGGGAAAGGTCCTCAAACAATGATGTCACAAATTTGTTGAGAGGCTTTATGTCATGTAGGTGTTGTCATGGCCCCATTATTAGATATTTGAATTACATTGTAATTTTTTTACTGTTAAAATATGATTTGATTATTTTTATTATTTAGTTTGATTCCAAAGTATTCAAGAAAAAAGAATTAACTGGAATAAGTACTTTTTATGGAGGAACAAAAAATGCTATCAGTGAAGAAAATCTTACTGAAGAAGAAAAACAAATTTTGAATGAAGAAACAAGTGCTGACATCATTACAAAGCTTTGCAAATTTATTTGTGCTAAGGACACTACTGATAGAATACGTACACAAGCTACACTTTTTAGAATCTATCATCTTGCTCTTCATGATGAGTGGTTCCAAGCTAGAGATTTGATACTCATGTCTCATCTGCAAAACAACATTGAACATTCTGATGTAACAACAATGGTAAGATTTCATGTTTTCTGCATTATACATGTAAAAATGTATGCAATAAGCAATTATCAAACAAAGTTTTTTTTATTGTTTGTGCAAAGTAGCATTTTAAGCATTGTAGTATAAGAAGTTTATCAATATTGTTAAATTAAAATACATATATGCATATATAACGACGTGGGTTTCAAAACTCGAATATCCATATAATCAAATTGTGGGAAATCACAAAAAACCTCCGGTGCGTCCATTGGTTTTCATTGTAAGCCAAGATTTTACAATGCATGAAATACACGATACAACATTTTTTTCAGATTGTAGTGTTTTTCAATGCAGTTTCACCAATAGATTGACAGAGGAAATTCGATCTTTTAAATTTTGGATAAAGCGAGTTTTGAAACAAGCGTCCTCATATATATTTGCTCTAACAATTTATCACAATATTATTGTATCTTTACTTATTAAACTGCATCAAAAATTGGTGACTGGAGCACAATTAGTTAGCTTGTGTCTGAGAGATCATCATACCACAGCACAGCTTTAAAGTAGCTTTTAAGAGAATAACAAACTCAAAAGAAAATGCTTTAAAATGTAGAAAAATAAATACTACATTTAAATTTCATTGCTTAATTATTACTCTTATTACGAATAATGGTTGACTTTAATATATACACCATGACAATTCCCAGCTTCCTTACTGAAGACTGTTGCAGGGGTGATTCTGTTCCGAATTTTCCGAAAAATTAAGGCAGTCATTTCCGAAAATTAAAAAAAAAATTGGTCATAAATCTGAAAATTCAGACATAAACTATATCGTGAATTTCGGCAAATGTTCGCCAAAAAAAACCAATTTCGTCTAAGGATCGCGGGAAAAACGGCAATTTCGTCAAAGGATCATGAAAAACGGCAATTTCGTCAGAGGATTGCGAAAAAACGGCAATTTCATCAGAGGATCGCGAAAAAACGCCAATTTCACAAAAGATCGCGAAAAAACGACAAATTTCACAAAAGATTGCAATAAAAACGGCAAAATTCGTCAAAAGATCGCGAAAAAATGGCAAACTTCATCAAAAGATTGCAGAAAAACGGCAGAATTCGTCAAAAGATCGTGAAAAAAATGGCAAAATTCGTCAAACGATCGCGAAAAAACGGCAAATTTCGTCAAAAGAACGCGAAAAAACGGCAAATTTCGTCAAAAGAACGCGAAAAAACGGCAAATTTCGTCAAAAGAACGCAAAAAAACCCACAAAATTCGTCAAAAGATCGTGAAAAAACACAAATTTCGTCAAAAGATCGCGAAAAAACCGCTAATTTTGTCAAAATTGCTTGAGAAAGAAGTTTTCACATATCATTCATTTACACTGATCTTCTGGTGTCCAATGCACAAGAAAAGTATTTTCTGGTCGTAACTTGCAAAATACTGAAAAGCTGATAGTGCAGTTTGAATTTTCATCTTTAAAAATAGAATATGCTTTTTTCATATATGTAACTAATTAATATTTTCTTAATTTGACTTTCCCATCATTTTTCAAAACCTAAATCATGTACTGTTATCTATAGTAGTTTTTATTTAATTAGGGGTACAGTTACCATCATAATTTTTTAATTCCTTCTGCTGAGATGAGCAAAATTCAGACATGTCGCGCGCATAACACAAATTAAATACATTTAAAATTTTATTATTTAGTGTATTTGGCAAAAATTTAGCATAATTGTTTAGAGTTACTATTTAGCTATTGGAAAAAGAAAATAATGGCAATATGCAAATTCTAATTTCACACAGTTTATGATATATAGAAATCAAAGTGGAAATTAATGTTTTTTCTGAGTCCTGTGCATAATGAGCAAATTAAATCCTTTTTATTTAAACTGTAACTATTGTTTAGTTTTCTAGCTAAAATTTGAGATTCAGCTCTGCTGTTGAATTCAGCTGCAAAAATAAATTAATACACATCTTGTTTTACTATTTTTTTTATATTTCTAATGTCTGCAAATGTCGCGTGCATAACAGGAGAATGGCCCTATTTAGGAATCTTCAATTTGTTGGAGTTTTAAGTATTTTATAGGTTCAGGTAAGTGATAATTTTGTTAATAACTTTTTGCCATGAAGAAAATTGTTTATTTTATATTTATCACAATGATCTTTGTACTTTATACCAAATATTCTGATCACATTAAAACATTAAGTAAATTACACATCTTCTTTTAGAATTTTCAAAATTATAATTTTTATTCTTTTATTTATTTATTTTCTTTCTTAACATTAACCACCAGTAAATCATGTTTCTGTGAAAATTTACATTGTGAATTCCCTTCCTCAGAATCAAGGGGCATCATTTCAAGAGTTTCTTAAGAATGAGAGGTGGGGTGGGGGAGGGGGGGGTTCTTTGAGGAGCAAAGTTTTAAATAACTGTGGGATTGTACAAATCATGCACAAAATAGGAAAATCCAGCATAATAAAAAATGATTTATTTTCATGATTAATTTCTGTTTAAAATACTTTTTGAAATTTTATTGTTAATGGGTTTTGTTCTTCTAATAAGCTGTTAATCTTTTTCTTTTTAGTGGGAAAATATTTTATTCTCTTAAGTGAAAATTTAAATAGATGTCTTTTCTTTGCATAATTATAGTAACAATTGTTCATTTATTTTCAGATAATTTATAACAGAGGTCTGGTCCAGTTAGGTTTATGTGCTTTCCGTCATGGTTTTATTAAAGATGCTCATGCTGCTTTACTTGATATTCAGAGTGGAGGAAGAGCAAAAGAACTTTTGGCACAGGTATATATGTGTGATAATAGGTATAATGGAATTCAAAATTTTAAATGTATGCAATTAATAAATAATAAAGTTAACTTAAACCTTCTTAATTTTTATTTTTAAATGAAAATAGCTTTTGTCTCCAATGTCCATATTGTACCATGTTTGTGTGTGAAGTTACTAGCATTGGAAAGATGTGTGTATCATCAGTGGAACACACATCTTTCCAAAATAGTGTGTGTTACTGTTAATTGACATTGCAAATGTCTTAACACTATGCCGTCCGGCAACACCACAGTGGTGACGTGCACAAACTAGCGGTCAACGGCCGGTGACACCACAGTGGTGTCTTGCGCAAATTAGCTGTCAATGGCCGGCGACACCACAGTGATGTCGTGAGCACAGTATCGCTCAGTGGTTGGCGACAGCACTTCAGTATCTTTTGCTTTCTGCTGGTGTTTTGTTTCGGTAACAATAAGTTACACAAGTCATCAAGTTTTTTATTTGTGTAAGTTCTTGTGCCCTTTTATCATGGCAGACGAAAGAGACGATACAAATATTTACGACGAATGCACGGACGTCTTGTCTGACGTTCAGAATGACTTGGCTGATTGAGAAGACATTGAAAATCAAAAAAGTGAAAGTGAAGCAGAATCGTCAGAAGTTAGTGAAATATTTCCAAGAAGAATCCGGCGAATGCTACGGTTGCCAACTGATTCAGATGAGTCAGACGAAGAAGACAGTGCACAATGGTCAGAGTTTGATTTACCGAGGAGCAATAATGAATTTGAAGGATCTCCGGATCCAAACATATTTCCCAAGGATATGCAGAGCATCGAGAATATCACAGGATTATATATTGGGAACGATTTATTTGAATATATTTTCAATGAAACCAACAAGTACCACAGTCAAAATTGCGATAAAAGGAAACAGGATAAAAAAAATGCCAAATTTGTGGATGTTACGGCACTCAAACAGAGAAAATGGTTTGGGCTTGCTATCCTTATGGGTATTGTAAACAAGTGGGTAAGTGTGATCACAGATCGCACAGAGGGTTTCGTTTAATATTCCTTTAAACCACTTTATCCTTTTGCGAAATCTGTTAGTTCCACATTTCGCAACCAGGGGCCGCATTCTATTCTACACAAACCTCTATCCAAAGGAAACTCCGTTTTACAACCTATCCGTAGGTATATTACTCGAGGGGATCGGGTCTATAGCACCCGAGATAGGTAGGCGCCCCCAGGAAATAGCACGGAACATTCTTTTATAAGCCTTTTATTATGTGTTATGACCTTTCCTATTACTTTTCCAAAAAGTTTAAAGAAAATTTTAATCTAAGTCAAAACATTTCAATTGATGAAGGAATCATACCGTGGCGTGGACGGTTGAATTTTAAAGTTTACAATCCGTCGAAAATTAAGAAATATTGTATACTCATTCGGATGATGTGTGATTCAATTACGGGATACATTTCTTCATTCAAGATATATTCCGGTGACAAGTCAAGTGATCCGAATTAGCGCTGCCGGAGCCAAGCGAATAAATATTTACGAATCGTGCGGACAGCAAAGTATTAATAAAAATCCTAACATTCTAAACTTAGTTCTACTCAATACTTGCAGTTTGCATTGTTTCTTTTTTTTTTTTTTAAATACAAAAATTGCACAATTCTTTCAGCTCAGTAATACAAAACTCTCTTATTATATACAAGTTTCATACTTCGTTCTCAAGGAGAACTGCAAATCAGGAAAAAATTCCGTGTTTTTCCGATTTTTTGCCGTTTCTCGCAGGGATGATTTGTTCCGAAATTAAAAAAAAAAATCGGTCATCAATCCGAAAATTCGGCCATAAAATCGCGATAAAAACTCAAATTTCGTCAAAAGATCGCGTAATAAACATGAACTCTGTCGAAGGATTGTTGGAAAAAATACCAATTTTGTCGAAAAAACGCGCGTGTTTTGTCAAAAAAGCATGTATTTCGTCAAAATATCGCGTAAAAAGCACGGATTTCGTCAAAAGACCGCGGAAAAGTGCAGATTTTGTCAAAAGACTGCAGAAAAGCGCGTATTTTGTCAAAAGAAAGCGGATATCGTTCAAAGGATAGTGAGGAAAACGCAAATTCTGTCAAAGAATCGTCGTAAAATGGCGAATTTCGTCAAACAATAGCGGGAGAAACACGAATTTCTTCAAAAGATCGCGTAATAAACGTGAACTCTGTCAAAGGATTGTCGGAAAAATTACCAATTTTTATCCAAATATCGCGAAAAAACGTGCGTATTTTGTCAAAAAAGTGCATATTTCGTCAAAAGATGGCATAAAAAGCGCGTGTTTCGTCAAAAGATGGCGTAAAAAGTGCGTGTTTCGTCAAAAGATAGCGTAAAAAGCACGTGTTTCGTTAAAAGATGGTGTAAAAAGTGCGTGTTTCGTCAAAATATCACGTAAAAAGCACTTATTTCGTCAAAAGATCGCGGAAAAACACGGATTTCGTCAAAAGATCGTGGAAAAAATGCAGATTTCGTTCAAAGCATAGTGGGAGAATTCAAATTCTGTCAAAGAATCGCCGTAAAATGGTGAATTTCGTCAAAAGATCGTGGGAAAAACGTGATGGCAGAATAAATTTGTTCTCCTTGCTTCGTCTCTTATCGCTTATCTTTATTGTTATTTTAAAGTACCGGTCTTTTGTTTACTTTTTATACATATTTTCTTTATTACAGTTTCATTAATAGTTAAAATTTATTCATCTTTATTTACTTAAATATATTACTTATCTTTTCTGTAATGGTCCTTAATTGGAAATCCTTTTGATTTGATTTCTATGCGATGTTTACTTCGTGAACATCGTTAAATTTTTGCCGTTCTCCATACTGTGAATTAGCCACGTCGTGCATGGAATGTTTCATGATCGATATCACTTTCACTTTGTCGCCAGATGGCAGCACAGAATCTTTTAGAATCGAATAAATCGATTCATCGTTTCTAGTTTTTGCATATCCATAATGATATCGGCTGCTCATTGGTTGCTGTGGTTCTTCTTGAAATCACGTGTTATTTCTTTGATCGTATATAGCCTTGACGTGTTGTGGATATCGTTGCCTTTCGTTTTGCTTCTCCCATGAGGGGAAGTAGTTTCAAGAATCTTGAACGTTCGTTTGACGGCATTCATGGAGTTTTCTCAGTTTGAAAGTATTGAATGAGTTTTATTTTAATATGGTTTTAATTAAGCTTTAATCAACTGTGATATTTTATTAGTGTTAATTAATGTGCAATTAAACATCTGTTCCTGCTGTTATGAATTTCATCAGCTTTGCTCTTGTCTGTGAGTATAATCAACTGTAATCCTGATCTGTGATATTTTTAAATAAACTGTGTGTTCCAAAGTTCAATCAAGCCTCAGCCATTTTTATTTATGCAGTTAGAAGAATGTCTTTCATATTTCACTGACGTCACGATGTACTCTTCAGTTCACTCTTGCCAGCTAGACTCCATAGCGTTAATCTGCTCTTTTAATAGTTTCCCATTCTTTAATGGCATATCAGCACAAGTTGTATGCCCTAAATTATTAAAACGCGAATTTCGTCAAAAGATCGCGAAAAAAGTATGAATTTCGTCAAAAGATCGCGAAAAAGCGCGAATTTCGTCAAAGGATCTCGAAAAAGTGCGAATTTCGTCAAAGGATCTCGAAAAAACGCGAATTTCGTCAAAAGATCACGGATAAAACGCGAATTTCGTCAAAAGATCGTGAAAAATTTGCTGCAATGTTAATGTTTTCTCCAGATTTTTTTTTTGCAGCTAAGTAAGAGGTTAAACATTAGCTTGCCATGTTCATTAACTCATGTTTTGAGTAAAAGTATGTTAAAATTTTAATTCTACAACTACCTAAGATTGCTGTGTAAAACATTGCATCAGAATGGACCCTATTCTCCCTTTCGGTTCGAAGCTATAAAAACCGCCATACCAATTGTCACGTCACAAAATATTGTTCATTGTAGTTACTGCAAGCAGACGATTACAGAAAATTTCGTTTACATTTAAAAGAATATAATTTGTTTAGCATTTATTTCCAGTTAATAATTCATAAAGAAATGGATCCTATTCTTCTTTTCGGTTCGAGGCTATAAAAATCGCCATTTTACCAATTGTGACATCACAGGAATACTGTCCATTATGAAGTTGAAATAGAAACTTTCAGTTTAAAATTACTTATAGTATTTCCATAAATTACTGCCCGCCCCCCCCCCCCCCTTCTTAATAAAGCAGCATTTAAACAAAAATATTAAGTTTTATTGTGAATAAAATAGCCTTATTTAAAATAGTATGCGTGCTATTTTAAATAATTTCTCATTTTCCTGTTTCACGTACTTTTCCTCTTTTTTTATCTTTTTGCAATCTCATGCCTGATTTACAAATTACACATTTTAAAACAGTTTCTATGAAATAGAATGTTACAAAGAGGTCCTATTTTACTAAAAGGAATTTTGTGAAGGGGCCATTTTATTAAATTTATTTTTGTGAAGGGACCCATTTTATTAAATTTATTTTTGTGAAGGGACCCATTTTATTAAATTTATTTTTGTGAAGGGGCCCATTTTATTAAATTTATTTTTGTAAAGGCGCCCATTTTATTAGATTTACTAGCTGACCCGCCCAGCGTTGCCCGGGCCCGTAATAATATTTGTAAATGAATTTGAAATTTTTATCGCAGGTCCGTACAGACTACAGAGGGGGGTGGGTGTAGACGGTGCAAATTACCAGGGCCCGATTCATGTTCAGTTCCAAAGTTGTGTAAAGTCAAAGGTTAAGTTTTTTAATTTTTATATGTCTCATACTTTAAATGCTTTTTTTATTACAAATTAACTGATGAATTTATTTAAAATGTAATTATATTTTCAATAATTTAATTTTTTATTTAAAATCTTTATATGAAAAAGCAATTACAAATACAACATAAAGTGTAATACTGAAAAAGAAATAATAAAATTGTAAGCAAATATTACTATATAGATTTTTTTTTAAAGTACAATCCAGCAAATTTATTTTCTAATAGAGTAAAGCCTGTTTATAACAGAATTCTGCAATAAACGAAAAAAAAGTTCCAGTTCTCCCCCCCCCCTCCCCCCCCAAAAATGCTATTATGCTTTCTTCAATTTAAATAACCTGCATAAAACGGAATTTATCACTGGACGATTCCGTCTAAGCAGATTTTATTGTACCTTACTTCTGGGGGGGGGGGGGGGGGGTAATAATATTCTTAAATGAACCTGAAATTCATATCGCAGGTCTGTACAGTCAAAACTACCTGTCTGTACTAAATTACTTTTTACGTCATGACAACATTTTGCAAACTTCTTGCTGCTGTTTAATTCGCATTTCCAATACAGTGTTTTGCAGAAATTGCACGTTTCACCCACAATGCATGCCCCGGAACGTTTAAATCAGTAATTTGGATTTCAGAATCAACGCGTGCATCCTACAGTTATTAAGCCTATTTTGCCGATCGCTTAACGGCGTTCTCTATCAATTCTATTTGAATTTCAAATCTATATCGATTCGACTCGAATTTGGATTCTTCTTCACTTTCAAGCATTCACCGAGATTTTTAATGGGCATTTCAAATGATATTTTAAAACTACATAATTGCAGCAAAAGATATCGTACCGAAAACGCAAAATGTAAACAAACCCGATCGCCATAAATCCTGCCAAGGACTCTTACACAATAGCCAATCAGATGCGATTCTCAGGCGCTGCCATTAAACAATAACAAATAATCGCGATTTCTGTGCCACGTACGTTAGCGTAATATCATTAGATTTATTTTTGTGAAGGGGCCCATTTTATTAAATTTATTTTTGCGAAGGGACCTATTTTATTAAATAAATTTTTGTGAAAGGGTCCTAATTAGGCCCCAAATTTTGCCTAGTTCAACTCCTGGCAACTACTTCTGTTCTTCATGTTACATTGTTGATATGGAAAAATTATTGATCCTAGAAGATAACTGTAGGAATTTCTTTTTGGAAATGAGTTATGAATCCTAACGTGCATTATGAAATTTGTAGAGCTCTGTTCAGAGTGAAAGCTTAAAAATAATGTAAGATAAGATCATAATGTTCTATCTCTTTGAGGTCTTCAGAGAAAAGGACAATTAATTTTGTATTCATTTGAGGGTATGATTTTTATTTAAAATAATTGTTAAAAGAAATTTAACTGGTTTTGTAGAGTCAATACAATTGGAGTATTACACAAGGAAAATATAAATTTGAAAGTATTTTTTCAGATATAAGGTCTATTATATATATATATATATATATATATATATATATATATATATAGTTATGTTTTTATCGGTTATGAAAAATCACATAGAATTTTTTCTGTAAAATTCTTAATAAAGACTTTTTTTCCAAGCTTATGTCAACTTGATTTAAGAATCTCCCCTACCCCCCCCCCCCCCCTTCTCTTTAACAATGTATATTAAAAGTTTAGTAGCATACTTTTAAAACCTAAATTGTTTTTACATCTATACTAATAAAGGGAATATGTTTGTGTGTGTGTGTGCAAGGTAACTAGAGAAACCTATCACACATAGAGGTTTTCAAATATGATTTTAGATATACAAAGATAGGTCTGAGCCTCAAATGTTGGAATTTTTCATTAGATTTTTTTGTTTTTTATTTATCAGAAAATTTACATATTTCCCCTGATTCTCCAAGTTTGCAAGCGATTTTGAGCCACTCATAAAACCAATCCTAATTCAATCTTTTAATCATAGTAAATGTCACCCTCTTTTCAATAAAGTTTATTCGGAATTCGTGAACTTGATTTTTTAAACTTTTGTGATCTTTACTATTTCGCCGAAAATGAGATTGTATACTTTTATGAGCTGATGTCTGTTTGCTACATCCAATATATTTTATATCCCTGTAGGGAGAAAACTTCCAAGAATCATTTAAAAAAAAATAAAATATTAGCACCTAAGTTTATACAAACTTTTAAAGAGATTAAATGAACACAAAATTTTTGGCAATTCCAACGAACATCCAACGAACTTTGGAATTTCGCCTTTTTTACAGGTAAGATGAACTTTTACATCTTTCACTTAATCCCAATTCTGGGGAGAAAGCTTCCTTATACTTTTCTAAAAGTCCATCTAATGTGAGCTGGGCAGTGCGTACATTATGCAAGGTGTGGTCCATGTTAGAATCAAAAGTAGAGATGCAACGGATATCCGGCATATCCGGCTGATTTTTCAATATCCGAATCGCAATCACCGGATATCCGACTTCTCTGCCGGATATCCGGCAGAGTGCAGCAAAGCGAATATATAAGGATAACAGAAATCGTTTGACTCCAAACAATGCTGAACAATTTTGTTTATAATGTAAAATATGAAAGTAAGTTCACTATTCATGAGTAAAAGGTAATTCTCAAAAGTTTAAAGAATTGCCAGCTTTCCTAACATTGATATTTGAACTCTTTATAATAAATTTAAGAATTTACGTTTACTTCGTTTAGAAAATTGTACCTTTACTTTCAGAGTGTAAAACAAAATTTGAAGTTGTTTATTAAAGTATGACTTTAATTTTTTTTCTTTCTTTTAAGTTTAACAATTAAACAGGCAACTAAACAAACAATTAAACAGGATTTTTAGAAGAAAGTATTGTAATAGAATTTTTTTCGATTTCTGGTTTTCGACGGATTTAAATGTTTTAGGGGTCAGATATCCCAAAACATGTTTATATAAAATGTCTGTTTGTCCATATGTCACCATCATACCATCGAAAAGTGAATGAAGTTATGCATAGAATTGAACCATTTTTTTTGTGAATGTTTTTGGCTATAGCCAGGCGGCCCTCCTTCAATATGGAAACATTCCACTGGGAGGGGGGCACGGTAATCGCGATTTTTGTGCCATTTTCATTATTGTACCATCGAAAAGTGTATGAAGTTATCCATATAATTGAACAAAATTTTTTGTATTTGTTTTTGGCTATGTCCAGCAGGTTCTCCTTAAATAAGAAATATTCTGCCAGGATGGGGATATTTCCAATAATAGAGATTTTTGCCATCTTAATGAAGTTATGCATAGAATTGAACCAATTTTTTGCGAATATTTTTGGCTATAGCTAGGCCTTCAATATGGAAACATTCCACTGGAGGGGGGGAGCTGTAATAGAGATTTTTGTGCCACTTTCCTTCTTGTGCCATCGAAAAGTGTATGAAGTTATGTATAGAATTGAACCAATTTTTGGGGGGTATGTTTTTGACTATGGCCAGCAGGTCCTTCTTCAATTTGAAAATATTCTGCTGGAAGGGGGCGCTATAATACGGATTTTTGTGTTATTTTCATTATTTTACCATTGAAAAGTTTATGAAGTTAAGCATAGAATTGAACCAATTTTGTGGTGTATATTTTTGACTATGGCCAGCAGTTTCTCCTTGAATTTGGAAATATTCCGCCAGAAGGTGGCACTGTAACAGAGATTATCCTAAAATTTTCTCGATTTTTCGCAGTTTTTTTTGTACTGTATATTGGCGGCTCATGAAGCGAAGGGAACTTCGCATTCTGCTAAGCTGGCTATTCATAAACAGCTGATGTACAACAGAATAACGAAAAAATTTTTGATTTTAATAAATATGATCGAGATTAACTTATCTTTATTCTGATTAATTGACTGAAGCAGAAATTTTAGACCAAAATCAAAGTTGGTATAATATTGAACTAATAATATTGAAGTATTAATATTTGGAACTACTTTTTGAAATATTAAGATGTATGAGATAGAAGAAAGTTTTGTGATTGGCAAATCCAACTAGTTGTTTTTGTAACTTCATTATAAATATTTAAAATTAAAAGTAATTTTCTTTTTACTTTTAAATATAAAAATAATTTAACTTAAAATAAAACTAAACGTGATTTAGAGCAAAAACAATATTAAATAATTAAAACAGAAAAAGGGCATCAACTAAACCTATGTTTGGAGAAAATAACTCTTTAATAATGGGTATATTAGTAGATATTTTATGTTTAAATTATAAAAAGAAAGTATGTAGTATTTCTTTGTGAAAATACTCTACAATTATACACATATTAATTGGTTAAAATTTGTTGTACAATTTATCAGCATTTCATTGTACAAATTAATTGTTAGCAATTATCGATATAGGCAATCCTATATTCAAATCCAGTAGCAATTATCAGCATTTCATTGTACAAATAAACAGAATACTTTAATGTTTAAATTACATTTTTTATGCAATATTATTAATATACACTACAGGGCTTGAATTTCGAAGCGGGATGGCAGGATTTGTGCCCTATTTATTATGCCCTATTGTGAGTGGGCGGCTCCTGTTTGCAAAAAATCATTTTCCGAAAATGTTTCTTTGTAAAACAACGAGCAAGTCTCAGGACCGACTGACAATTTTGTGATATTTTCTACTATCGATGGGCAGATTTCAGTTTCTTCTTACGACAGATTGACAAAATTCATGGTTGTTTTTCTGCATCTGACTGAAAAATTTTGCGCTTTTTCTCCACGACCGACTGACGAATTTTACAATTTTTTCTAGAGACTGATTGATGAATTTCATAATTTTTTTTTTCGAGATCAATTGATAAATATAGCAATTTTATTCTGTGACCGATTGGCAAATTACCCTGTTTGTTCTTGCGACATACTGATGAAAGTAACGATTGTTTTTCTGCATCCGATTGAAAATTTTTGCATTTTTCTCTGTGACCGGCTGAAGAATTTCACGATATTTGCTCATGACAGATCGATTGACGAATTTTGTGATATTTTCCCGCTGCTGATTTCCCCTGCACTTCAGTTTTCTTCTTGCGACCGGTCGACAAATTTTTTTATTTATTTTCACCATGATTGACGAAATCGGCGATATTTTTTTATGACCAATTTATGTATTTTGCGATGTTTTTTCCCTATGCCCAAAAAAGCAAATAACTAAAAGGGCAGTAATGGCCACTGGAGACCGAGCCCTACCAAATTGGCCAATAGTCAGTATTCAACAAAAGGAGATTACACTTGTGGTGCACATAAAGAAAAAAAAATTTGGTTGAACTTAAAAAAACATGTTTAGAAATAACAAACTAGTTGATTCTTGCAATTCATATTGAATTTTTATTGTGAAATCACGGCAGTTAAATAACTGAGCTTCTCTTCATGAATTATATTTAGAAAATAATGTTTTCCCTTTTAACATCTTCACAAAAAAGGAGAAAGATAAAATTGGCATGCTCCTACCTTTATTTTCAGCGTTGATTGAATCCGCGTAAGGTAATCCAACCTGCTATAAAAATCCAAAGTGAATCAGCATGAAAATATTCCACTCAGTAACAAAAGAGGGCACAGGATCACAGGACTACACTATTTAATTAAAAGCACATAGATAAAGTTAAAATTAAATTTACATTCAAAGTTATATATTTAATTAACATATATCTTTAAGGTTTTTCAGAGCGCAGACACACTGCGTGTTTTGCTTAGGGCATATATTTAGAGACTGACTAAAAAAGGAAGAAAAGTTTTCAGTTCATTAGTCTTTCTTATTGCATCTCGTTGTGCAACACTTTTATGTATACCAGATGTTGGAAATTCCTTTTTTTTTCTCTCTCTGCACGGGAAAAGAGGGAAATGGGTAGTTGCTCTTCACTCAGATAAAATAAGATTTCATCTATCAAATGCAATCTTGAAACACAGCTGTAATTATTTCACCATGTCTTGCAATTTCGGTAAATCATTATTCAATTTCTAACACCCCTGCTTGATTTCTGAAGTTGCAATAGTTCTTAAGTTCAAGTTGTCTCTGTGTTTGATAAAGTCAGGTTTGGGAAGGGGCTTCGTAAAGATGTCTGCAGTCATTTCCTTACTGGGACAATATTCTAATTCTATGATTCCCTTCTCTCGTAAATCTTTAATTGAATTAAATTTGATATCCACGTGCTTTGTTTTTGAATGATGTTTATAATTTTGAGTCATCTTGATGCATGACACATTATCCTCATACAGAATAATTGGTAGGTTTTGGTTTAAATCTAGATCCTTTAATAGCTTTATCAACCATATGGTTTCTTGTGCTGATGTGGCTGCGGAAATATACTCAGCCTCAGCAGATGATAATGCAACTGAGTTTTGCTTTTTTGTTGACCAGGAAATCGCTGCATTTCCTAATTTACTTAAATTTTCTGTGGTTGATTTTCGATCACTTTTATCTCCTGCCCAATCTGAATCTGCAAATGTCGTCAGAATCGGATCATATTCGTTGCTTATAACTAATTTTAATTCTTGTGTTGTTTTTAAATATCTTATAACCCTCTTGACTGCCCTCCAGTCTTTTTCTCTTGGTTTCTCATTTCTGCGACTAAGGATGTTAATAGCCGCTGAAATATCTGGACGAGTTATCGTAGCTATGTATAGCAATGCCCCTATGGCTTGTCTATACTTATGATTATTAGGTAGTAAATTTTCATCGTCATCTAAGTTTAAGTAACCTGCCTCCATCGGAGTATCACAAGGTTTAGAGTCCTTTAAATTAAATTTTTCAATCAGTTCTTTTATTTTATTTTCCTGATCGAGTGCATAAGTTCCTTCTTTAATTCTTTTTATGTTTATGCCTAAGTAGTAATTTACCATATCTAAATTTTTCACTTCGTATTCTTTACTAAGTTGTTTCATTATTTCATTTATTTCCTTAGTATCTCCTGAAATTAACAGATCGTCGACATAAATGATGATATAAGTTTTATTTCCGTTAGTTTCTCGTGTGAAGAGACATGGATCAGCGGTGCTTTGCACAAAACCTAGTTTGTTTAAACTTTCAGCTATTTTAATATTCCATGCTCTTGCTGCTTGTTTTAGGCCATATATAGCCTTTCTTAGCTTACATACTTTATTTTCTTCACCCGGTTTAATATGTCCTTCTGGTTGCGACATATAAACAACTTCTTCTAAATTTCCATGGAGAAACGCGGTTTTAATATCTAAATGGTTTACATTTAAGTTTTTGTGAGCTGCACACGCTAGAAATGCTCTTAGCGTTGTATAGGCTACTACTGGTGCAAAGGTTTCATAATAGTCACTATCAAATTTTTGAGAATAGCCTTTCGCTACCAAACGCGCTTTGTATTTATTAATTTCTCCATTTGAATTATATTTAACCGTAAAAACCCACTTATTTCCAATTACTTTTACGCCTGGTGGAGGATCAACTAGATCCCAGGTGTTATTTTTTATTAATGAAGCAATTTCTTCACTAGTTGCTTCGTACCATTGGTTTTTCTCATGTGGATTGTTTAGATTTTTAATATCTTCGAAATTTTTCGGCTCTATAATTTTATTTTCTTTAGTAATGTATGCGAGTCTGTCTGGTGGAACACCTCTATTCGATCTTTGTGATCTTCTAGGTTCATTTGTTGTATTTTCCTCACTGTCTGTTTGTTTTTCTTCCTGCATACTTATTATAATTTCTGAGGAATTTTCCCCTGCTTTTTCGGGTTGTTTCTGAACTTCGCTATCATTTTTCAGATTTAAATTTGGTGTTGTGTTTGAATTAAAGTTTTCAAGAAATCTGACGGTTCTTGCTTGTATAATTTTATTATTACCAGTATAGATCGTATAACTTTTAGATCTATTGTCGTAACCGACAAAAATTCCTTCAATCGCTTTATCATCAAGTTTTCCTCTTTGGGATTTGTCGAGATAAGCATAAGCTTTGCAGCCAAACATTCTAATGTTGCTTAAATCCGGTATTTTATTTGTCCATAATTGGTATGGAGTAGAATTGTGAGCTTTCGTGGGGAGTCGATTAGTTAAGTATACCGCTGTATTTAGAGCTTCACCCCAAAACTTCTGAGGTAGTTTCGCTTCCGATAACAGGCATCGCGTCATTTCAACTAGTGTACGATTCTTCCTCTCCGAAACACCGTTTTGAGCTGGAGAATTTGGCACGGTTAGCTGATGGTGTATACCTGCTTCTTTTAAGTAATTTTCTATCTCATCACTGGTATATTCCCCGCCGTTGTCAGTTCTTAATTCCTTTATATTACGACCGAATTTATTTTTCGTTATGGCTACGTACTCTTTTAGTTTAGTGATGACTTCACTTTTCTTTGATAAAAGAAATACCATTGTAAATCTACTGAAATCATCAGTAAATGTGAGAAAGAATTTCTTTCCTCCCATACTTTCTGTTGGCATCGGGCCACATACATCAGAATGAACCAAATCGAGAATTTTACTAGCTTTGTTTGTAGCTTGTTTAGGATACGGAGCATTTGTTAATTTACATTTTATGCAACTTTCGCATATTACTTCATGTTTACAATTTTCCATATTAAAACCTGTTGCTAAACTTTTAGTTTGCAGTTGCTTTAAAGCATTTATATCTCTGTGTCCGAATCTCCTATGCATGAGTTCAATACAGTTTTTATTCTTGCATTGATGAGCTAAATTCGCATAGTTTACTTGTTTATGTTTGTAAAGGTCTACTTCATATAAATTACCTTTAATTTTCCCTTCTATAAAGGTTATGCCGTTTTGGATTAATTTACAGGTTTCGTTTTCAAAAATGAGTTTACACCCATGCTTCACTGCTTTATTAACAGACATTAAATTTGACTGTATTTCTGGCACGTACAAAACTTCATTTAAAGTAATGTCGTTTGATTGTGTTTGTAATTTTATTGTGCCTGTCCCGTGTGAAGCAAGAATTTTTCCGTTTGCAATCGTGACTGTGTTCTTATTATTTGTATCAATGTCACTGAATAGGTTTATGTCGTTACAAAGGTGTGAAGAGCTCCCTGAATCAATTATCCAGGTAGATTTATTTTCAATGTTCGCGTAAAAGGAACAATTGTTTTGAGACACCTTTGTATCTAAAGTGGTTTCGTTTCCTTTGCTACTATTCCCCAGAGTCTGTGTGTTTGTTTGTACTTCTACTTCCGGAGTGATTTTGTTCGTTTCAGAACATAATGCAGCATTCTGTCTCCCTTTATTCATTGTTTGGTTTTTAGAATTTGAATTTTTATTCTTAAGGAACCAACAATTTAATTTTATGTGATTTCGTCTTTTACAATATGTACAAAACATATTTTGTTCTTGTTTGCGATATTGTGGTTTAGTATTAATTTTTTCTGCTTTGTACGCATTTTCGCGCGACGTATTATTCGAGCTATCTTGTCTCCTTTGATACTCATCGGTCAATTTTCCTTTTATAAATTCAGAGTTTAACTCCTCTTCATTTCTCGCTTCAAGTGCGATAATCAAAGTATCATAACTCGGTGGGAGGGAGCATAAAAGTAACGCGGATAAATGCGTGTCCTTAATTTCTTCCCCTATCGCCTTTAATCTGTCGGCTGTTTCTAGTATTTTTACGATATGACTTATCATATCTCCGTTTTCCCCGAGTTTTATACTGTATAACTTTCTGAGTAAATATAATTTGCTCGAAAGGTTTGCGCGCTCGTGTATAGTTTTTAAAACATTCCAAGTTGTCTTGGCTGTCGTTTCATTTTTCACATAAATAAGTTGTGAGTCTTCTAAAGTTAATATAATTGTAGCCCTAGCACGATTATCTCGCTTAGTCCACTCAGTAGTTAGTGGTGTTGGGGGGTCATCCTGTGTATAATTAAATAAATCTTCCCTCATTAGGAGCATCTGGGTTTTAAAACTCCATTGGGCATAGTTATGCGGATTTAATTTTTCGATATTAAAAGTTTCTTTTAGGGAGGAGGCCATTGTTTTATCTTTAAAAGGTTTCTTTTATTTTAGTTTCTTAACTTTCAAGAGTTTTCGTTTATTTTCATTTATTGTCACAATAGTTTAAATAGAAGAGAGCGGTAACTTGCCGTGTTCACAGCCTTCAGTCTGTCTCATAATCTATTGAATTTTTATTGTGAAATCACGGCAGTTAAATAACTGAGCTTCTCTTCATGAATTATATTTAGAAAATAATGTTTTCCCTTTTAACATCTTCACAAAAAAGGAGAAAGATAAAATTGGCATGCTCCTACCTTTATTTTCAGCGTTGATTGAATCCGCGTAAGGTAATCCAACCTGCTATAAAAATCCAAAGTGAATCAGCATGAAAATATTCCACTCAGTAACAAAAGAGGGCACAGGATCACAGGACTACACTATTTAATTAAAAGCACATAGATAAAGTTAAAATTAAATTTACATTCAAAGTTATATATTTAATTAACATATATCTTTAAGGTTTTTCAGAGCGCAGACACACTGCGTGTTTTGCTTAGGGCATATATTTAGAGACTGACTAAAAAAGGAAGAAAAGTTTTCAGTTCATTAGTCTTTCTTATTGCATCTCGTTGTGCAACACTTTTATGTATACCAGATGTTGGAAATTCCTTTTTTTTCTCTCTCTGCACGGGAAAAGAGGGAAATGGGTAGTTGCTCTTCACTCAGATAAAATAAGATTTCATCTATCAAATGCAATCTTGAAACACAGCTGTAATTATTTCACCATGTCTTGCAATTTCGGTAAATCATTATTCAATTTCTAACAATTCACAGATTAGGACATGACTTTTTTAAATCAACCTTTTATCGTGTAATAGAAAAAATCAATGACTATTTCCTTTTCAAACTTTGGATATGGATTTAAAATTCCAATGCATAGAAGATAGTTCAATTAACAAAAATACCGGGGACTACAGTTTTGGCTATAATTCCATTAAGGATATAATATAATAAAACAAGTCTGTTCAGAAGTGACATACAATCAGCGTAGGATATTGACAATAGAATCACCGATATGCATTATTCATGCATTTTTAACTTACTGTTAAAATATAATGCGCATCAGATTTTGCAAAGTTTTCCAAATTTTTTTAACAGAGCATAACCATGCATTTCCGATAATTTCTAAAGTTATAAAAGTTGGTCTGTGCTGTTTGTCAAAAGTGTAACTTGTGAAAGAGGCTAAATCACGCAAAATGGAATAAAATCTAAATTAAGAAATTCATTTAGGAACCCAATTGTTAATTGCCCATAACATTAGGTGAAAGTTGAAAGATAGACATGGTATATATATAAAACTACTTAATTCTGTTCCTTTGTTTTAATAAAAATAAACATTTTGGATAATTATCTTGAGTTGTTAATTTAAATTATTTTAATGGTATTTTGTCATGTCTGTATAAATGTAATTCATTAAGTGGCACATAAAAAATAACGGGGTTTAAAGATTTTTTTTTCCCTTTCTAACAGTTCAACTCCCCTGCATTTTTAAATGTTGGGTGGGAAACTCCCCTCCTGGTTGAAAACTTGAATTTCAAGCCCTGATATTCAAAAAGATATAGTTTTTGTAAATTATATTTTAATACATTTAAAATGTTTTAATGATGTGTGAAACATGCTTGTAATTTATTGTTCTGAGATGGCGTTATATAAGGAAATAATTCACCATATAACTAAAAACATATCTAGTGCCGGATATCCGAATCCGTCAGGCAAAGGAGCTTCGGATATCCGGTATCCGATATCTGGCAAAATCAATATCCGGTGCATCCCTAATCAAAAGCATTCATCAGGCTTAATGGGACAATCCAGTTTCTACCAGCCAAATTAGTGTTTCCCTAAGAAACCACAAGTAAAGGTAAATGCTCTTTTCTAGACTGAAACATCACATCCACATTTGTAATTCCCAAAATACTAATAGCATGATTCGTGTAAGACTGGAGTTTGATTCTTGTTTTCTCCAGAGGTGGGCAAAATCTTCTAATTTTTTCAAACAGTCTTACAGGCATTATCGAAAATGGGGCTCCAGAATCAATTTCAAAAATACCAGGCTGCCTCTGGACCTTACATGTAATTTTAAGTGGAGGGTAATCTTCTTTACCATAACTTAAATGAAACATAGTGTATTGTTTTACCTTCTGGATTTTCCTTAGATTCTGTTACTAAATTAACTTTAGGTCTGTAACCACCTTTATTTTTGGATAAACATAACTTTGAGAGATGCCCCAGTTTTTTACAGCTATGGCAGGTAGTGTTTTTATATTTACATTCTGAAGAATGATGTTTGGGACCACCACAACGAAAAGAATGTATCCCTGTGCGTGCGTTATTTGAATTGGGCGCCGATTTAACGATCTCGTTTTTTTGCGGCCGTTGAGCCGTAATTTGTAGTTTCTTTACCTTTGGAACTGCAACTATCTTCAAATCAACAGCATCCCTTGCTGCTGCTTCCATGGAAACGGTGATTTCCGATGCCCGTAAAAGGGTTAAATTCGTTTCAGACAACAGTTTCCTCTGTATCCCTTCATCCTGTATTCCGCACACTATTCTATCCCGCAGCCTCATGTCAAGGGAATCTCCATAATTGCAGTATTTCGCCAATTTTCGAAGCTCTGCAATGTAATCGGCCACTGATTCGTCCGCGCGCTGTACGCGACTATTGAACTTGAATCTCTCCACGATCTCCGAGGGCACTGGGTCATAATGTCCGTTCAGGATAACAATTAATTCCGCAAGTGTCTTAGATGTTGATGCGGCCGGCGAAAGTAAGTTAGGGAGCAGTCCATACGTGGTAGGTCCAACCACTGTTAAGAAAACAGCACATTTTCTGTTTGCATCTTCGATCGCGTTTGCAATGAAGAACTGCTCCAATCTTTCTGCATATTCGCTCCGCGATTCAACAACAGGGTTGAATTGCAACCGAAGGAAGCCATGCCGAAAACATAAACACGCACCACGAGATCGCCGATTAAGCCTAGTGTGTTGACATCGTTGTTTCGTCGAAAATACGTTAAAAACGTAATTTGTTTTTTAAAGATATTCATTAATAAAATTCATCTTCGTTGCCACTGAAGTAAACCTAGCTATCTAGATTAACTTTACTCGATAAGTTATGCAGGATGCATTTAGATTAAAACCTTTATTCCCGGATCCAAGATCCGACCGTCATGTATACATTGCAGCAAGCTACGAACTGCCGATCTGCCGTTCGTGGCAAGACAACATTTTGCCGGCGCTGATGGTGCCCTCTAGTGCATGTCAGAACAGATATAACAGTACACAACGTACACAAGTCGTAATCACTGTTCATATGGAAATAACTTTAGTGATTATTATATCTATTATGAACTCTGCTGAAGCTGTACTCTGCAATTTACGAGGTCACTTTCTGTCGTAAGTAAATATAATTACCATATTATTCCAATAGAGAGCAATCGAGCAGTGTTTCCTCTTTTCCTATAAAAGTATTGGAACTTTAAAATTTTTAAGTTTATTTTCAGGGTCACACCAATCCCGAAAGATTGTTATGAGGAAGGAAATGGTTATAGCTAAAAATGTTCATCTTTTTCAGAAAAATGATAAATGTTGTTCGATTATTCGGTAGATAAATAGTAATTTCTACAAATTTCATGCATTTATTCATGAAACACACTTCATTACCATGCCCATAAGATTTACTTATTAAAA
Source organism: Maratus speciosus (assembly GCA_963932465.1). NCBI lineage: Eukaryota > Metazoa > Arthropoda > Arachnida > Araneae > Salticidae > Maratus > Maratus speciosus. The sequence goes on along the minus strand of OZ010786.1, from coordinate 145,002,933 downwards.
GAGAAAAAAAATGAGAATCCTTAAGTATAAAGTTTATTTTTTGATATCAAATTTTTCTTTTGGTAATATTAAATTTAAATTTTCCTTTAGCAGTCATTTCTATGTAAAAAATAGTTTTAAAATGATAATTACTTTTGAAACATTTAAAAAAAAAAAAAAAAAAAAAATTATGCAATTTTTTTCCACTGTACATTTTCGATCAGGCTTGGACGACACGAAATATTTCGGGCTCGGGCGGGCTCATATTTAAAATTGTCGGCCCAGGCTCTGAAAAAAGAGCTTGAACTTATCTCTACTAGGCAATGCTGGTTGAGTCTGCTAGTTTAAAATAAGAACAATGTTGTAGCATTATTTCAAATATTGAATGCTTTTATAAATAATAAACAACATTTAAAGCACATATTTTGCACTGACATGATGACAGTACGCTATGGCTACCGAAACTAGTTTGCAACAAGAAATAAAGTGTTTTGGTGCTTTAAACGTTGTTTTTTATTTATATTGTACTACTCCTAGTAATTTCTTATTGCAATTGAGGGCTTTTGTTTAAATTTCACTGCCTTAATTTTTGTGTTTTTTGTGTTACAGGGACTCCTTCCACAACGTCAGCATGAAAGAACAGCAGATCAAGAAAAAATTGAAAAACGAAGACAAATTCCTTTTCATAAGCATATAAATTTGGAGTTGTTAGAATGTGCCTATTTAGTAGCAGCTATGTTGCTTGAGATACCTTATATGGCTGGTAATTTTTTTTAAAATTTTAGTGGTTATGCATTTGACCTTACAAATATAAATAAATTACCTTACAAACATAAATAAATTACGAGTATAATTTTCAAAAACATAATAATTTATTTGAATATTTTTGTCCTGTAAATGTATAGTTTATTAAAAGTAACACTTCAAATGCGTATACTATGTATGTGATTTTTGTCATACAAGGTTGTTTTTCTTTAAAAATTCTTTAAAAAGTGTCACTATTTAGTATTATCATTATTTAGTATTACTAAATTGTTAGTAGATTTGTATTGATCTGAAGGTAATACTAATCCTGAAGGGGCCTTATTCGTTTCAAGGTTTCATAGAACATGTAAAAAAAGTGATACTTCATTGAAGTGATATAATTTCTAAAATATAATCTGTAGCAAGAATTAATGAATGCAATAATCCTTAGAAAGAAGTATTTTAAAAACTTATCTAAACTTTTAAAAGTAAGAATATGTTTAGATTATAACTGGTTAATCATTAAAAATAATCCAAATGTTTAAATATCTCAATTATATTAATTTATTCTATAGGTAAATCAACCATATACACCCAATAAAAATTTTAGTCTTATCCCTTGAATAAATTAGTTTTAAATCTTACAAATCATTATGAAAATTAGTTTTCAGAAAATGAATGCAAAAAGTTAAACCCAAATCTGTCAATTGAAATCGTTGTTTTCACTTAATTTTTGATTATATTGGGACTTTCTTAATGCAGTTTTCTTTTAATTCATTCAAAATCCATAACAAAATAAAAATTAATAATGAAGTTTAAAAAAAATGTTTTGAAGATTTTAAGACCCCTTTAAATTGCATGAACTATTAAAAATTTTAAATTATAAAGTTCATATTCTTCCATATATTGTTTGTTTCCCACATTTTAGATATATTTAAAAGAAGCATAATATTTAATTACATTCACAGAATATTTTAAAATTTTATTTGCAGCTCACGAACTTGAAGGGCGTCGCAGGATGATCAGTAAATCATTCCACCATCAATTAAGGAATAGTGAACGTCAAGCTTTAGTTGGTAATTTAATAAAGATCAATTTGGCTAATTATGAAATTCTTTGTTACTTAATATAAATTGCATTCATGTTTTGATATTTATTTATAATGTTCTGAATTTCAGGTTGTAAAAAATTAAGTGCTTTTAATTTAATATTAAAATGACATCTGGTGTCTCGAATAATCTAAATTTAAATACGGTGTTGACTTTGGATCTCATGGCAAATATCGTTTTATATATATTGGTCATCCAGTTGCAGAAAGTTATTTTGATTAACAAATAACCAGTCGTAGAAATCATTCTCCTTGGAGGGGGGAAGAGTTGCATTTATGCAAATGCAAAAGTTGCATTTTTCTTTCCTTATTACTTTCTTCTATCTTTACAAGAAGAAAGTATTGCATTTATAAAAATTTCCGGTTTTCGACGGATTTACACGTTTTAGGGGTCAGAGAACCCAAAAAACATGTTTTTACAAAAATGTTTGTCTGTGTGTGACACAAATTTTGTGGGTGTTTGCAGTTTTGTATCTCAAGAACTGATGAACGGAATTTCATAAAAATTTATATTCAGTTAGTCCCTGATATAAATTGGTGCTGATTGGCTTTTGGTGTAAATCACTCAACTGGTGGCACTGCTATGCTGCATTTTTCACGATTTCCACAATAGCTCAATATCCAGAACTAATGCGCAGATTTTCATCTAACTTGAAGTTAGTCCTTGACAGAAATTGACGTTTTATAGATTTTGGTGTAAATCACTCAACAGGTGGCACTGCTATGCTGCATTTTTTGCGATTTCCGCAATAGCTCTATCTCGAGAACTAAAGCTTGGATTTGCAACAAACTTCAGATTCAGGTATACCTTGATATGAATTACTGCTGTTTATGTTTTGGTGCAAATCGCTCAACAGGTGGTGCTGTTATGCTGCATTTTTCAGAATTTCCACTTAACTCTATCTCAATAACTAATGCACGAATTTTCATCAAACTTCAGATTCGGGTATACCTTGATATCAATTAGTGCTGTTTATGTTTTGGTGCAAATCGCTCAATAGGTGGCGCTGTTATGTTACATTTTCCAGAATTTCCGCTATAGCTCTGTCTCAAGCACTAATGCACTAATTTTCATCAAACTTCCAATTCAGATATAGTTTGATATGAATTGGTGCTAAATTGATGTAATTTCTTGTATTATTTAAATGATTTAATTGACGTGATTTATAGAAAGTTTTGTGATGGCCACAACATACTAGTTTTTATTTTGGGAATGCACATATTTACTGGTAAATAACGGGCTGATATTCAAAATAATTTTTTGTGATTTTGCTCTTAATTATTACTCTCTATTTAACTTTGTTCATGTTATTGATGTAACGAATATTCAGTTGACCAAAGGCTTCGACCAAACATTGTTAGATATTTAGCTGAATAAATTCAGCATAATTAATATTCTTTTCTTTTTCTCAAATCTAAATGAATTAATTTGACACATTAATAGTTATAGATTCATAAGCTATTCTTAAGCCCTTTGCGACAAGTGGCATATATACATGTTGTATAGGATGCACAAAATCCTTGAATTTTAACATCACTTACTTTACTTAATAACAGCATTTCAAGCATAAGATAAAAAATTCTAATTTAAAAAACTGGTGCCTAAAACTTAAAAGAAGTGTACTAGGCACCCATCGCGAAATGGTTATATTCACAAAAATTATAGTTATTCTTATTCAGATAATAAAAAATCAAATAGGATTTCATGTTGAGACTAAGAATCTTTTTAAAAAAATTGTCAAAGTTGGAAATTTCAGCCAGTTTTAGAGGCACAACTGTCAGGAAAGGTCTTCATTGAGTAACAATCCTTTGTGTCATTCCATGTCAAATCAACGCAGCCTCCCCTGAACTTTTTGATATTTAGCTCAATTGTTAGGTTCATAGAGAAATGAATAAATACCCAGTGATAAATCTCTCTATCTCTCTTGGTTTCTGAGATAATTAGCTTCAAAGATGGACAAAAAACTTAAATTTTTGCAATTCATGAGTCAATGAGTTGTGCAGTTATAAAAATTGTAGTATACTGCCCGATTGTGTCACATTATTCAAGATATGGTTAGATGATGATAATGATAGATTTTCTAATCTTCTGTAATTGAGTCTACTGCCAAGGTTAGGATGAAACATATATTAGTAATAGTGATGGGCGATTCTCGAGATTTTACCAATTGAGAAAAATCGTCATTAGTATTGAAAAAAGAATTGTAGAAAGCACATCTATGAATAAGCAAACTTTAATTCATCAATATTTCAAATAACAATTTAAAAAAGTCATCATAAATCTGAGTTTTATTCTTTTCAATTTTATTTTTGTGTTTATTTTGTTTAATAAGTTTCATTGCTTAAAACTGCAAGAACAGTTATGAATTTAAAATTGTCTTAAAGTAATTAAAAATTCAGCTTTTTATAAACATTTTTCTGCAACTCTGGTTACCACGACACTCCACTTATTACGACACTTTTTTCTGGGCATTAGAATGTCGGGATAACGAGGTTCGACTTTATATTTCAGAAATCTAATAAATAATTAAATTTCTTTAATGTGTAATACTTAAGCATAATGAAATGATTTTTATAACACTTATAAAATAAAAATTAATAAATTTACTTGAAATTTTCAAATAAGCTTACTTTTCATGTATTGCACAAGAAAATTCTAATTATTAATAAATTTTTATTTATAATACTTTGAACAGACTTGTACTATAAATTTAATAAACATTTCAATTTTCTTAATGCATAACACATAAATATAAACCTATAAGTTTGTTATTTAAAATATATCAATTGATATTATTATAAATACAAAAGGTTTCGTTTTAATATTCGGCTCAGCAATTCAGCTGAATACTGTATTATTCGGCCAAACCAGATATTTGGCTTTTAAGCCGAATAGGCCGAATATTCGTTGCATCTCTATTTTTTTTTTTTTTTTTTTTTTTCTGTATCCCAAATGGTTAGGACGTTAAAATATTCGGCCAAAAAAAAACCCCTATTTGTTTCTTCCCTTCTACGTTCTCCAGAAATTTGGGACTATTTACAGAAAAAAGAATGCATTTTAAAAAGTTTTTAATTAATTTCTCAGCTAATTATCCAAAAAATTTTAAAAACAGACCTGCCTTGGACTATCCTCACCCAAATTTTCTTGCTTGTACGTGCAGTTCATTTTGCTACCACCACAGACAGACATATGCACACACGCGGACAGAGCAAAACTTTCTTTTTTTAGTATAGATAGATAGAATGGACAGATATATTAGCAAATATTTAGAGAACATATTAAACTAAATCTGCACATCATCACAGATGTAAACAATGAAACTAAGGACAAAATCATTCTGTATGTATTTTAATATGCAATTCTGAATAATATGAATGAACTCATGGTTTTTTATGAAAGAAGTATACATTTATTTCTGAAAAAAATCAAGGTATTGCTGATATCACTGGTACTCACAATCTTTTTACCAAATATATTTATGTATTAATCAAGTTTTTGTTATTAAGACTGGCTAAACCTTAAATAAAATTTCTTGACTTTATGACTGATGTGAATTAATAGGATACCTTTAAGAGGAAAGTTTCATTGAATAATTCAAGAAAAATATATCTCATCTTTATTATGCATATTTAATTAATACATTATTTATTTGACTTTTACTTTTAATAATTTTAAAAAATTTAAACTATCTTATTTTTTATTATTTTAGTTCATTACTTAATTATTAATATTTTACTATATTGCAAGCATTTATTATAATTTCGATTGCATTATTACATTCAAATCACTGTTTAAAATATGTAAATAAAACAATGACCAGAAATCTGCAAAATTCTAAAATCCGCGCAACCTCTGGTCCTAAGCTCTGTGGGGGGCACTTTTTACTTTTATAAAGCATGCAGGATTTTATTTTGAAATATAATTTTTATGTCATTCTTTGGTTTAACAAACACTTGGAAATTTCTTTTACACTTATCTGACATCTGGATCCTATCAAGATTGCACAATACTTAAAAACTTTTATGCTCTGGTGTTTTAGATTTTAAAATTTTTCATTCATCCACACTTGTCCTACTGCATCCGATTGCTCTTCACTTTATTATATTTTTAATCTATTTTTTTTGGCACAACATGTTCCTTAAGGGATTTTGCGCCATTAAACCTCATACAACCAACCCAAGCTGTGCGGATTTGAGGGAGTCTACTGTATTTATATGTATAAAGAGAAAAATGTATTTCAGTACCTTCTAATTATCTGCTGACTATTCTCTTAGATAAGACTTCAGAATCAACATCGGATATAATATCGATCAAGGTTTCACTTCAATTTAATTATTTCTAATGATCTCATTATATCTCTATAGTTTTTAATTAGCATAGTTTTAGATGTAATAACTATTGAAAATTCATTAAACTATTATTTCGTAACAAATGCACTATCAAATAAATGTGACCGAAGTAACTGACAAGTTACATTTCAACACATTATTTCTTCTTCAGTATTTCTGTCATTTTTAAGCAGTTTGAAAAAAATCGTTTTTGCTGTATTCTGAATTAAAAATTTGTTATTTATATTTTACATTATTTCAATACAGGTCCTCCTGAAAGCATGAGAGAACATGTTGTAGCTGCTTCCAAAGCTATGAGAATTGGAAATTGGCGAGCATGTAAAGATTACATTATAAATGAAAAAATGAATTCAAAGGTAAGGGTTTCAATAGGAAAAAAATATATTAGTAAGGTATTTCCTTTATAAATTATTTTCGCTGAAGCCTTAGAAAGGTATTTTTAGAAATTATATATATTTAATTTTATTTACAATTTTTTTTTTTTTTTTTTTCAAGAAAGTTCCAAAAACAGTAGAACCCCGGTTATTTGAAAATCAGCTTAACCGAAAGACCTTAAAATTCCTTAGTATTTTTTAAATGTGAAAAATTTTATTGTCAACACTATTTTTATTGATGTCAAATGACACCTTTCAACATATTTTGATTTATGATTATTATTTTATTTGTAAGTTTTAGATCAAAACAATTCCAAATCATTTTTAATAAGAGTTGTTTTAATACTCATTAGCTTTAAAAATTAGAAGCAAAATAAGTAAAAATCTAAACTTTGAAAGGTGTTATTGAACACTGGTAGAAGTAGTGTTAAAAAAGCATGTTCTTTGTGAAATAAATAAATAAGAGTCAACTTACTTATTTGGTCCATTGCGTAATTTCAGGCACTTTATTAGATAAACACATACAACACTTCATTTAAAATTTTTTTTTTTTTACAAAATATGTTGTGATTTTCTTTTGTTTTTTAACTTTGCATCGTTTCAATGCTGTTTTGTCACGCCACCTTTTAAATAACACATCTGATGCTGTTGCATTTTCTTGTACTTCAATATATCGAAGTGCCACATCTAAGATCTTAGTAGCTTCACTGTGTGTAATCCTGGCAATATCTCTTCAGGCTCTTCTTCTTTAGTATCAGCATCTCCTTGATTCACTTCAGCAACTATTTCCACATTTGTCAAATCTTGCTCATCAGTGGTTGGACCAAGCTAGGCCTCAAATTCAACTTCTGATATTTTCCGGGAAGCTGCTTGAACGTGTCCAGAAACTCTTCGGTATTAGTATCGTCATCATTTGTGTCCACAATTCCAATGACATTAGTTTCTGCAGACTCCTGTGTTTCAAAGACTAGTGATTGAACCTTAGACCATTAGTAGCCAACTTTCTTCATATCTACAAGTTTCAAATATTGAACAACTTGTGCTCCATCAGCCAATCCTTCAATCAAAAATCGTATCAGCCCTTTTTTGTAATGTCTCTTAATGTTCTCAATAACTCCTTGATCAATTGGTTGAATCGGAGAACTCGCATTCAGAGGCAAGAAAATAGCTCTAATCCCATCCTTTACATGCTCACTTTCTGATGGGTGTGATGGAGCATTATCCAGCAAGCCTCCTGAAGAAGTTTCTTTTTTTTTTCAAAAAGATTTTTACCTCTGGAACAAATTCTTTAAGAAACCATTCACTGAAAATGTCACATGTCATTCACGATTTTTTCTGTGACCAGTATTTTACTAGAAAAGATCTCATGTTGAACACTCGGGGCTTGGCCGATTGTCCAGCTAACACAAGGGGGAGTTTATGAGACCCTGATGCTTTACGGCAAACCAAAAGTGTTACTCTTTGCTTAGCAGTCTTAAAACCCGGAGTCATTTTCTCTGAACCAGAAGCTAATGTGCGGCTTGGCAACATCTTATAATTCAACCCTGTTTCATCGCAATTGTAGATTTCTTCAAGACTTAAGTTTTTGCAATAATTTCAGAAAACTTCATCAGGAAACACTTTACCTGTGAATAATCTGCTGAAAGTTTTTCACCGCAAATACCAATCTGACGAATGCTGTGCCGTCTCTTCCATCGATCTAACCACCCCAAACTAGCTGAAAATTGAAGATCTCCACCCATTTCCTTGTTTAAATCTTTTGCTTTTTCTTGAAGAATAGGCCCACTTAATGGCGACCCTTTTTTGCGTGCTTGAGTAAACCATAAAAAAGCTTCGTCCAGTTTCAAATTTTCACACTGCTTCATCATCGTGCTTCTGCTAGTTAAGACTGCATTTGTTGCGATCTTCGTACACCATTGTTCAATTTTGTCATGGTTTTTAATCCAGTCCGAAAGTCTAAACCATCCTACAGCTAAGTCAGAACAAATATTTTTCAGTGACTCTCCATTGTCAACTCTTTTTAGAGCATTGAGTTTGTCCATCAAGCTTATAACAACCTGTTTACGTTTTAAAGTGTTGCACTCATTGTAAAACAAGTTTGGAGGAAAGTGTAAAAAAGAAAGGGAAATCGCACAGAATAAGGACTCTTGCTGCATCTGCAGGCACAAAGGTGTTATCTGACTATGGGGGGATAGACATGAATGCCACTTCTTATCACTGTCCAGCTATTTTATCCTATCTTTAAATATTTACATCAGCCTCCCTTAATAAGTCCACATCTTTTGCCTATAAATACCTCAAGTCTTATTTTCTTTTCCCTTTAAATATCTCAGTTTATTTCCTTTTAAGTTGTTTTATCACACGTGTCAACTTACTGTCATTCGTATCTTGTTTACATCGATATTTCCCTTTAATAAATGAGCCCGTTCTTCCAACCGTCACTAGATGGCGGCGTCGGTCCAAGTGACTACGTTTTGCCGATGCGTTTCGTCACGGCTCTCGATGTTTCTGATTCGTGCAGGGACTAATTTCTTTAAAGAATCACGGGAAAAAAATGCAAATTTCGTCAAAGGATCCCAGAAAAAACACACATAAATAGAACCAGGAAAGATTCTTCCCCCCCCCCCCCCTTTGCTGTAACCTTTCAGAAAAGTTGTTGTAAATTTCAGATACATTTTTTTGTTTTTTACTTAGTCACCCTTGGTATTATGTCATCCATCTAAATCTCAGTACAGAAATGTCCAGAATTGCATATAGAAATGCTAATCACATCTTTAATGTGTAATACCCAGGAAGAAAGCAGGAGAAAAAAACTGACCTTGTGTAAAAGCAAGGATTAAATTCTTTTTTTAAACTGAAAATTTGGATTAAAATAGCTTTTGACTTTTTTTACTGTTTTAAAATAACTAGATGTCATATATAGTATATGATTTGCATTAAATCTACTAAGAGATCCCACCCTTAGCACATAAATTGTATTTGTTTCGTGAGTACTTGGAATAAATTTGTTTACTGGTGTTTGACATGGAACTTGAACTTTGCATATTTAGTAAGGCAAATTGCACTCTCCATTTAGATTTCAGTGAAATTATTGTAAGTTTATCAAATTATGTTTTTCTGCAATTGTGTCATTTGATTGTATGCTGTTGCAGCATCAGTTATGTAAATTGATATTGGTATATTTTGCATCAATAATTTTCAGGGTTTTTCACTTTGTATCAATTAATTTTCAGGGGTTTTCACTCTGACAGGGGTGACTGTGTTCCGGGTGTACCCCGGATTTCTGGGTTTTTCGATCGATCCTTTCGGGTTTATGAGATTGTTATGTTTAGTGAAAAATTCAGATATTAAAAAATATTGCGAATTTCGACAAATGATCATCGAAAAAAATCAATTCCTCAATCATTCGCTCAAAAAAATCGACAATTTCATCATAGGATTGCAGAAAAAATGCGAATTTTGTCAAAAAATCTCGAAATAAACATAAATTTTGTCAAAGGATCGCGGAAAAAAGCGCAAATTTCGCAAAGGATCACAAAAAAACACTATCTTCGTCTTATATATTTATTTTTCATTTTTTTCTAATACTTAGCCACTTAAAAGTAAAATTGGGTTGGTTTTGACATTTTTTTACTGTTTTCAAATAACTAGGTGCCATATATATGACTTGCATTAAATCTACTAAGAGTTCTCACTCTTTACGCATAATTTGTACTTGTTTCATGAGTACTTGGAATAAATTTATTTACTGATTATAGAATTAGAATTTTGCATATTTAGCAAGGTAAATTGCACTCTGTATTTGATGAAGTCATTTAGCTTTTAGTGAAATTAATGTAAGTTTACCAAATTATGTTTTTCTGCAATTGTATATTTCAAACAATAGATGAAACATGTCATTTGATTGTCATGCTGTTGCAGCATCAGTTGTTATATAAATTGATATTCGTATGTTTTGCGTCGATAATTTTCAGGGTTTTTCACTTTGTATCGATTAATTTTCAGGGTTTTTCACTCTGAGTCACAATCACCCCTGGTTATTTATATTGGTTTAAGCGCAAACAGTTAACCTTGTAAAATTGAGGGTTGCATGTGATATACAGCCGGACCTCTATTTAACGAACCTCTATTTTACGAATTTCTCTGTTTTGCGAAATTTTACTTGGAACCAAGAACATTTTTCAAATTTCTTCGTAAAATAACCTCCAAATAGCAAAGTGCATTCTCTATTTAACGAACTTTTCCTTGGGATCTAAATTTTTTTTTCCTCCCTATTTCTTAAAATATTACTGAACATTTAAAACTTATTCTTTCTTTTAACACATTTTATGATGATCAAACCATGAACAGGTCTTACCAGGCACCTCGCTCACCGAGAGCAGTAAAATCACTGTGATTCTTTGCTTTCCATCCAAGAAGTGCAAACTTTCAATATCCCCTTTTAATCCTCAATGGAGCTGCCCGTGTCCTTAAACTATACTTTCCCGTTTTCTAGATTGTTGGTCATGATCAATCGTGTTGGTAATTTCGGTTCTTGTAGCTCAAAACTGTCAAAGCGGAAGTGCTTGAGCATCAAAGAAAAAAAATATATATATTCTTGATGAGGTGGATAAGGGCGTGAAGAAAAATAATACTGCTTTAAAATTTGGTATTCCTCCGAACAGCTTATCAAAAAATCTTTAAAAATTCATGATTTTAATGTAAAATAATTTTTTGAAACTGAAAATACAATGTATTTCCAGACAATGTTTTGTTTCAATCTTATTTCCCTTGCAGATTTCTTTTTGATGGGTAAAATAAATAAAGCAAATAGATATAATTTATAAAAAAAAGTGTGACTAATTATTTTTTTTAAATTATATTCAGTGTTTATGGACTTTAAACTTGGACTTTATTGGACTGAAATGGACTTTATTGTTTTATGTTGTTTAAAGTACTTTAAAAGGTGACTTTCTATTTAACGAATTTTCCATATAACGAACTTTTTTTCGGGATTTAGCTACTTCGTTAAATAGAGGTCCGACTGTAGATTCTTAAAAAACCTAAAAAATCAGTAAATTGAGATACAGTTTTCAGACCAATTGCATTTGAAAGTTTTTCCCTATTACTTGGTGTAAAAATTGAAATTGTCTGATGGTTAGAAGTTAATAAGTTTGTAAAAAATGTGAAATTGATTGATCGGGTTGTAACCAATCAGCATTGCTTACAGACATGTTTTTTTATTTATAATATTGAACAATACTAATGTTCACAGTAGAATTAGAAAAAGGGAAAAAAAAACTTGCATTTTAAGGAACAGGAATGTAGTCCAAGTTCCTTAAAATGTTCTACTATTCTTTAAAAATCAGTTTATTGTTTATATGGAATAGAGGAGAAATATTCTATCTGATTCTGAAGCATTTGAACAGTTAAAGTGTTAGTAGCATAAAGAAGTTGTGAGATATTCCCCTGGGAAACAAAACTCATGTTTTCCTACCATTAATCTACAATATTTTTAAAGAATAAGAATTACTTTTAGTGACTTTTTAGAGTGACTTTTACTTATTTGTGAAAGTGATTGGATATCAATAACAAATTTACCATTATTAACAAATTTTCGGGAGGTATGAAAATTATGAGGGAGTCATGTCATGGATTAATACTTAGGATTAATACTTATTTGTATGAAAGAAGAGATTTTTAAATAGAAAAATTAATCTTGAAAAAATTTAAAAAATCCACTAAACTTATAAAATTTGGAACTCCTAATGTTAAATTCATAAGTGAAATCTTGTTATAGCAAATCTGTCAGAAACTGATTAAATTCACTATACTGAAAAATTCGTTAAAGTGAATATTTTTTATACTGAGATAGGATAATGGGAATTCTTTTTTACTAATTAGATATTCTACTGTAGTTGCAAAACAGATTCCAATGTGGGTAGTTTTTTAAGCATACTTGTCAGAATAAGCTATAGAAATACATTTATATTTGCTTCTAGAAATCAATTTCTGTTAAAAGTTATAATCTACCCTATGTATATAAAATCCTAATGAAACGACTGATTAAACAACTGATTATGTTTCACAGCGATTTCTCCTAAAATATGGAATACTTTGCGATGAAATTAACACCAAAAATCCGTATTGATCTGCATATCTCAAAACTGGTATTAGAATTTTTAAATTTGAATTAGTTTTCGAAATATTAATTTTTTTCTAATTTTATACACTTTTCTCTAATGATGGCAACTCAGATTTTAATCATAACAGATATTTCTTCATATTTTAGAAAAGGTTACTATTTTAAACTAATTTGGCAAGAAGTTTGGCCTCCCTTAAATGTATGCTAAGAAATGTAACATGTTACTTTTATTCATAATTCAATTTGTATTTCATTATCATTTTATTTAATACAAACTGAAACATTTAAAATAAATGGCTTTCAATGGCTTCTTTTAAATGGCAAATGAAAAGAAAAATATTAGGCACAGATACCATATATGCACCGGGTACCTAATTGGTGCCAAAATGGCATTATTTTGGTTGACATGGTAACCCGGCTATTGTTAATTATTTAATAATAAATGTTTGTTTACTTTATTTTCTTTTTTTAAATTACATAAATTGTTTTGTTCTATAGTTTATTACTTTTTTGGCTATTTTCCTTTAAAAATAAAAAATAATAGAAAATAATTAAAAAATACGGTACTGCTTAATTATTCCATCGACCCATTTCGCCAAATTATATAAATCGCCAAACCACTCGCCAAATTATACAAATTGACATAATTTTTATTTTAAATAACGAAAGAACAAAGAAAATAGTATAACATTAATAAATATACAAATGAAACGTCGAAATAAAAATCACTTGATGACGTAAAGACATGTAACTTGCTTAAAGTCAAGTGAATGTGACATTTACGATCAACCATTATTGGCATTTAATCTTATAGTTTGGTGATAGATTTTTGGTCGATGGGATAACTAAGTCGCCAAATTTTCATAAAAAAAAATCACGCCAAACCCTGTGCGTATATGGCATCTGGCCAAATATTAAATGATGTAACAAACGATGACATTTAATTTCAACTTCAAAGCAATGTTTTAATTTACCACTCGAAAAATAAAAAAAACTGGCGAGTTGAAAAATAGCTATTGGCGAGATTTGCACCCGGCTAGCATAACAGTACCAAGAATTCTTTGCGGACATGGAAACTTTTATGTAGTTTTATTCGAAAATGAAATTTGATTTTTTAATCAAAAGGGGAAACTTTCGGCACAGATGTCATATACGGACCCATTTTGGCGCGATTTTTTTCTGACGCCAATGTCATATACGCAACGGGTACTTAACTGGCACCATAGTATCGTTATTTTGCTTGATTTGATAAGCCGGATGTTGTTGTTTCTGAACGGGGGTTGGTGAGCGTAGCTTGCAGGGGGCAGAGCCCCCTAGTTAGTATATATATATGTAATGAAACAGGGGTCCACGTTTGTTATCCAGCGCGACTGGACTATTAACATTGTCGCAATTCAGTGCAAAAGACTTCGATGACAGGCCGCGTTTTCACGTCGCATCCCGGCTCTGTGTTTAACATGAGTTTTAATTTCAGTTACGGAAGAGTAGTCGTGGTTGATTAGAGACTTAAAGTTCTTGGGACCTGGTTTATTGTTCTTTTTTGTACATGTCTCCTTAAATCAGACCCAGCTGTGTTGTTTAAGATCTTGGAATACTCAGTGAAGCAATGTAGATTTGGCTAGCAAGACATGGTGGATAAAAGCCACGTAAAACAGCTGCTCCTGACTTTTTAAATGGTGTGATTTAGATTATTTTCAGTAAAAGGCATTCCTGTTCTGATAGAAGGAAGCTTTAATTTTATTAGAAGTTGAGCTATTGAGTGACATGTGGTTAAGACTCGTACGATTCCTCGGGCTTCCTTATGTACCAAGCCCTAACCACAAATGCCGGTAAAAATCTCTTAAAGAACACTTTCTCTTAAAGATCAACCGAAAATTAATTCTGAAAGTCAGCGTTCGAAATCCTTGGTGGCCTGCTGGTCCAAGACCACCAAAAATTTAATCTGACCACTAATTCGAAAAATTTAGTGGTCTGCAAGGACCAGTAACTTTTTTCCCTTCTCTCATAGGTAAACTTAAATTTTCCCATCCCTGAGAAAACTGCAACCAAACACAAATCACACAATTATATTTTATTTAATTAAATAAATAAAAAACGCATTAAACCTTAATCAGTTGAAATAAATAATCAAAAATAAAATTAATAATAAACTATAATCAATAATTTTATAGTTTTTCTTTATGTACTGTTTATTTAATTTTTAATAAACTATAATTTTACATTTTATTATCAGGGATGAGATTCTTCCGACTTTTCGTAAATTTGAGAATTTTTTTGATTTTTATCTAAAAAAAAAAAAAAATGAATTTTGCCCTTTTTTCCTTTTTGGCAGTGGATAAATGCACCAAACGAGACATATCGCGGCAAAATTGCATCACATTTTCTCCGAGATTCTTTGACAAAATTTGCGTTCCCCCCCCCCCCCCCCCCCCCCCCGTGATCTTTTGACTTAATTTGCATTTTTCCCGCGATCCTTTGACGAAATTCGCATTTTTTCCCACGATTCTTTGACGAAATTAGAGTTTTTTGCAGCCTTTTGACTTTCACGTTTTTTCCTCTATCCTTTAACTAAATTCGTATTTTTTTTTTCAGCGACTCTCTCACGAAATTTGCATTTTTCCGTGATCCTTTGCTGAAATTCGTTTTTTTTCTTCACGATCTTTTGACGAATTTTGCATTTTTTCTGCAATCTTTTGATGAAATTTGTGCTTCTCCTGCTTTTTTGACGAAATTCGCGTTCTTTTGGCGAAATTCCCATTCTTTGCGCGATCGTTTGACAAAATTCGCATTTTTTTCGCGATCTTTTGACAAAATTTGTGATTTTTCCGCAATCTTTTGACAAAATTCATGGTTTTTCTGTGATCTTTTGACGGAATTCGTGTTTTTCCAGCGACTATTTGACGAAATCCACATTTTTTTTCGAGCCCTTTGACAAAATTTGTGTTTTTTTATGTCGATTAAATTTAAGTTATAGATTAAGTTAACAGAGCAAAAATACACAATGGAAACATAAGCTGTTAATCCCTAAATGTAAAAGTTTATGAAGTCAAATGGTGGTGAAATAATTACAGGAAAGTTTAAAAACAAACTAAAGTTTATTAAAAACCAAAAAGCAGAAATATAGTTTGCTTATAATATAATACAACAAGTAAATCTTAAATTTATATATAAACGTATTAAACTATTAAAACAGATTTAACAATAATAAAGTAAAATAAACCCTCATGAGATGTGAAGAACAGGATCATCGAGTGGCCATATGATCTGGAAGCTTTCATGAAAATGCGTACACTAAGCACTATTAGCTTCTATCTAAATGACATCATCTGATTGAAGAGCTGCACGGAAAGACATTTAGATAACTGGAGATAACGATTTACTTTCACAACATCTGCCGACACGTTACACGATGAATCAGTCTTTCGTTTCAGAAAACACTTAAACAAAGTTTATCTGCAATTCCAGAGCACATGATAAAACAATATGACTCACTTAAATAAATGCGTGATCGACGGCAAAACGTTGAACAGAGAAAAATAGAAAACAGCTTTTATATGAAGAAATATAAACTGAACTTAATGTCAACATCAAACGCCATAATGACACGCTTTGTAATACCTCCAACAAAACCCACTGTTAAAATGCAGAAACAAGAAAAGGCAAGACAAGGTGAAGGGAAAGAAATTACATCTTTACTTATATGAACCGGGTGAATGGATAAAAACAATCACGGAGCAGTAGAAGATGATTCTCGAAGGACATCGTGACGAAACGTCGTACGAACGATGTGCAGTAGTTTAAAACAAACGACGCCATCTCAGGCCTGTAACTAGATGGGGACAATGGGGGCTGAGCCCCCCCTAGCTTCCTCTAGAGCCCCCTCTAACAATTTCCCTACTTTTTATTTTTTCAACAGAATGTACGTTTTAACTTTCTTAAAAAAGAAAAAAACTAGCAAGAAAAACATTTAGATCTTTTAACTGCTTGAATGCAATGGAATATGCCAAACATTTTGCGTTTAGAAACCAATTAGATTAGTTGTTTTATATTATCTTGCTTGCGATACAATTCTCAAAACGCGCTCTAAGTAGGAACATCTCTTTCTCCCGAAAAAATGAAGTCCAGATTCACTAACTAGCCGCCACATGTTTTCGTACATCTTGACATTTTAAAAGCAATGATTGTATATGGGATGAATGGAAATAGACATATGCTGCTCAAGTTAATTGATAATTATAGTTAAGCAATGGTTAAACGTCTTCACTAAAACGTAAGTCACAAAAAAGACGTGTTTCTAAATGTTAATGATTTGCCTGTTGACATTATGTATTTGACAGCAGATTTAGTTAATGACAAAATATCACTTGGAAACTAACTAGAATGTTTGTTGAAGGAAATTGGAAAGATAACAAAATGTCATTTTATACAAATGGAATAAGAAAAATAATTGCTTGAAAGCCAAAAATTGTTTCATGCTATGGGTGTAGGCAGTAGGAAAGCAGAGGTAGGCATTTTTTTGTTTGCTTTTTGAACTTTCGCCTAATTTTTTTTTTTCTTGTGTTCCATGAATTTGCTAAACATTTTTTTTTTCTATTTGTCATATAACAATAAAAAACATTAAGTGAAAAAGCATGATTAGGTTAAGTTTATTATAACATTATGACAAAAATATCTTCAACTATTTTGGCATATGTTTTATTTAAATCTATTTTCAAGCATAAATGCGCTACTTTCTGACACATTTTTGAAATAATTTTAATGATAAAGGCATAAAATTTGCAGATATGATTATTAAAGCTCAAGTAATTAAAATATGTTCTGTGTTTTATAAGGCTGTTTTCGAATCTAAGCCAGCTACTTTCTGACATATTTGCGAATTTCTTTTATTTATAAAGATATTTGCAAGTATTCAAACTATACAGAAAATTTAAAAAAATCTGTCAAAAAATGACGGCAAGTTTGACTTTGTAGGCTGATTTTCTTGGCATTTAACGACGAAATGCTAGTCATCGAGTAGCAAATGACTATAAATCATGTTATTTATAATCATGGCATTTATAACAAAATGGGAAATGCTATTCAATTCTTAGGCGCATGAATGTGAGAAGCTGAAAATTTTAGGCAAAGGGAAAGAAAATTACTTCTTAACTGCATCAGAAAAATTTTCGTTATTGAGTGAAAGAAGAATATTTTTAAAGATCTTTAGAAATGGGGGAAACGTATAATAATAAATAGTTGCCTACATTTAATGAAAACTGTTCGAAAAAGGCGTTCATGTCCTTGTGCTTTTCTTTCTTTTTTAAATGAGATTGGACAAATTTCATGAAACACGTAAAAAGTATGCAAAAAAAAATCTATGTTATCTCTATTTAAATGAATTAAATCTAAGTTGTTTTCTTTGAAAAAAAAAAGTATTGAATATAATATTAAAATTACAATCTCTTCTTTTATTAATAAGTCCAGGTATTTTTAAAAATTATGTAATCTATCTATATTATAAAGGACAAACATATCTGTGCGTAACGCATACGTCATTCTGCGAATGGCAACACTTTGAAATTTGAAATGAAATTTCGGTTTTGCAATTTTCGCTACTGCAAATTTTTTAACTTCTAAACATCGCACAGTTTCACTTTTTACACCGTCGTATACTGACAAAAATGTACTTTTAAATGCAATTTGTTTGAAAGCTGTATCTCAATTTATTTCTGAGTTATTAATTTTTTTATAGTTTTTAGTACCAATTTTGTAATTGTGGCAACTGAAGTACTCCATTTCCATTTAAAGTAAAGGGAAAATAGTCATGGTTTATTTATTTTTATTGATTATATCCTTATTGATGCCATTTTCACATTACAAATAAAAGTAACTTTTTTCTAATTTTTGAACAGAAAAGGACGTCAGCCATTAAACAAACACCCATTCTTCTTCATAAATCAAAAGATTGAAGAAGATATTTCAATATTTTTACATTATGCTCATACTGAGTTTGAGATGCTAGGTAAAATTATTCAGTGAGTAAAAATGATGTCATATTTAAAACAAAACGATCATTTTCTTTGAAAAAACTAAATATTTGACCGATAATAAATGGCCACTACTATGGCAACTGAAGGCAAATTTCTGAATGGTAAATTTTCGCGGGTACGGAGATTATAACTTAAATTTTATGCGAATGTTCACATGAAAAATTGTATCGGACAAGTGTGACTTTAAGTTTGGAAATACATTCATTAATAATGTATTGCGCGTTAATATACTTTCAAATTGTGAATTTGTGTGGTGCGTATGTAAATTTTGAGACTGTGAAAATAACGTACAGTTTAGATTTTATGGGGGAAAATTTTACGATGTGACAAAGCGAAATCCTTTTTACTGATTTTTCATCCCGTAAAAACTAATGTAAGAGCCTCAATCGATAACTTCAACATAATTTCTCATCTTGATTACGTATTCTAATACAGTTTAATTTTTCAATAATTTAAGCAGTTGAAGTTTTTGGAAATAATATTTTGGTAATTTTAGGTTAAAAACATTATTTGTTTTAAGAGTTAGGTAACCAGTGCAAGATGAATTTTTTATTGTAATTATTTTTGTAGGTTTATTATAAATTAGATTTAACAGTTCCATTCTAAACATTTGAATTCGTCGAATTTCGACGGGTTCCAACTCGTATATATAAAAGCCGTTCTCTGTGTGTATGTCCTTTATACAAATCTTTAATTTTTGACCGTTTTGCACGAAACTTGCTGTACATAGGCTTTAGAACGTGGAATAGATCCCTGTCACCTTTAAAAAATCATCAGACCAATATTTATCCCTTTTTTATCGAAATCACATAAACTTATTTTAATAAAAACTAACATGACAAGTTTTTTACCAAATTTTAGCTTGCACGTATATTTAGACTTTTTGTTCTTTACCCACTCTCATGCCTGTATTATGCTGAAAATTTTGGATAACTGCAAAGGAAGCTCGGTTTATATTCTAGAAGAGGGGGGGGGGGGACTCAAAGGGTTAAATGGACTTTTTTTTGCTGATTATTTAAAGATACGTGACAACTGCTACAAAAAAAAACGTAGTTTTTACGATTTGGAGCTAAAAACTACAATGCTGAGAAAATCTGACTAAAACAAGAAGTTTCTGAAAAAACACACACACACCAAAAAAATCAATTTCGCGATAGGATCGCTGAAGAATGCAAATTTTGTCAACAGATCGTGAAAAAAATGCAAATTTTGTCAGGGGATAGCAGAAAGAATGCAAATCTCGTCAAAGAATTGCAGAAAAAATGTGAATTTTGTCAAGGAATCATGAAAGCACGCAAATTTCTTCAAACGATCAAGAAGAAATACAAATTTCGCCAAAGAATTTCAGAAAAAACGAGAACTTGTCAAAGTATCATAGGGAAAATGCGATTTTCTTCAACAGATTGCGGAAAAAATGATTTGTTCCAAAAAATCGCAAAAGAACTTGCAAATTTTGTCAAAGGATCACTTTATAAATGCAAATTTCATCAAAGGATCACGGGGAAAAAACCCAAATTTCGTCGAAGGATCACAGAAAGAATGGATATTTTGTCAAAGGATCGTGGAAAAATCGTGAGTTTATCAAAGGATCGTGGGAAAAAAACATGAGTTTGTCAAAGGATCGTTCAAATTTCGTTTCAAAGGATCGTGGAAAAAACATTAATTTTGTTCGTCAAAGGATCGTGTAAAAAAAATGCAAATTTCGTCAAAGGATCACGGGGAAAAATGCAAATTTCATCAAAGGATCGCGGAAAAAAACGTGAATTTGGCCAATAGATCACGGGAAAAAAGAGAATTTCGCCAAAGCATCGCAGGGAAAAAAAAAAAAAAAAAAACCCAAAAAAAACCCACTTATTTCGTGAAAGGCTGTTGAAAAAACGCATTATTAGCGCCGTGAAGAAATCCTTCCCTCACTGCTGAAACCAGGACTGTGGAGTCGGACTCGGACCAATTTTTGAGCAAAAGAGTCGGAGTTGCTAAAAAACAAGCCGACTCAGACTCCAGCTTTTTTTTGTTAGACAGTTTGAATTGAAATTTGACCAACTATGTATAATCTTAAATGTATCAAATGAATTATTATTATTAATTTTGGAGTATACCAGGTAGAGTCCTGCACGGGTCGGGTTGTATCCGATCCGACCCACAAATTCCATTTTAAGTCAACCGGTTGTATCCGATCCGACCCACAAATTCCATTTTAAGTCAACCGGTTGTATCCGATCCGACCCGCAAATTCCATTTTAAGCCAACCGGTTGTATCCGATCCGACCCGCAAATTCCATTTTAAGTCAACCCACAACCAGACTGAAATCCGACCAAAAAAAAAAAAAATTCCTCGACCCAAACCCGCACAAAAATATTTCGCGAACCCGTAACCCGACCCAAGCCAAGGTATTTCCACCAGTATCTGACCCGAACCCGCAATGAAAGGAAAGTAAATCATGTTTTAATGCTGTTATGGAAAATATTCTATAATTGTATTTTTAATACCATTTTTATGTTAGAAGAATAAACAAATCTATATTCTTTAATATTCAAATATAGTAAAACCTCTGAATAGCGCACACCTCGGGATCATTGAATAGAGTCAAATATCTTGTCGGGTTATACCGAATTTTGGTTTTTTCGGCTCATAATGAATCTAATTTTTTTTCTGCAGGTTGAGTTCACAGTCGAAGTATTCTTGTGGATCATATATAGGTTTTTTACCACTCAGGTTGACATTTTCACGAAAAGTTTAAGCGCATTTATGTTTCAAATGAAATTAAATACGTATTTGAATACGAATGAAGATATATTCAATTTACTGCATGAGAAATAAAATATATTTAAGAAATGCGATCATTCTTTCTTTAAGAACCATTTTTTCTTCTTTCAAATAGGAAAAATGTTATCAACATTTTGTTTTTTATACAGATAAACACACATGTATAGTATTTTTGATAGTTTATGTACACATACACATGTTACATGTGTATACAGTGACAGGTGCCCGCTATTCAGAGCTATAAGCGTTCAAATATATAAATGTTAGGAATTGAAAAAGTGTTTGCTAAATGGAGTTGTCCCCCTTAGAGGCACAGGTTGGGTTGTATGTAACCCAAACCTGAAAATTCCCTTTGAAGTTGACCCGAATCCGAAATGAAAAAAAAGTAAATCATGTTTTAATGCAATATGAAATATGATTAATAAAAATCTACATTCTATATCAATAAATAGAACTATTAATATAATAAAATTCACCCTCAATTAAATGAATATCACAGATATGATAAATTATACCTGAACTTTTATACAATGAAAACAAAGAAAGAAGAAACAATAATGTTTCAATCGATATGTAACGGTATAAAACTAAAAATCTAATCTTTAAATATCCTTTAAAATCAGTTGCAGCTTCAAAAGTGCCACTTACAACGGTACACCTTGTTTTACATAATTGGCATTCACCCTTTAATTTATTATCATTATCAACAGTTATTTTGAAAAATTTTCCCTCTAATATAGCGCATCCTGTAAATCACAAATAAATTATTCATTTTATACATTTTCAATGAGAGCTCTGTAAGTATTAATCATTCTTTCCCGAGTCTTCGAAATAACAAAGTGCATTATATTTCTACTGTAGTTTAAAAATACAATACACAGCAAAATATTAAAATGATCTTTCCTTTCTTCCTGTATTCTACACATTAGGTGTCTGTCATAGCAATATTAGAAATATCAAGAATTGTATTTGTAACTATTCAGCAGTGCAAAAGCATTCGGTATAATATTTTATCGTACCAATAGTTGAAAAAGCATGTTTATTTTAACTTCCAGAGACGAATTCTAAATGACTAGACAAAACAGACAGGCATCATTTTGCTTTTGTGAAACGTTGATGTGTGATTTACATAGATTTTTAACATGAAAAAATAATTTGGACATTCTTTTAAAACAATGAAAGTCAACCCGAACCCAAAACAATGAAAGTCAACCCAACCCGAACAACAATGAGAGAATATAGCTCCAACCCAACACGATACCTCTATGCCAGAATATGTCTAATATACTGCCCGGTGTACAAAGTACATGAAAACCGTTTTTAATAGAATATTCTAGCAGATATTTTACATTTTGTATATAAGTATTTTCCCTTGGATTTTTGAGGTTTTGTGAATCCCGGGATAGAGAGCTCAAGGCATGCAAAATGAAGGCAATTTTTCAAACGGGCCAACTGAGCAGAAAATTACTGTAGTGAGTAATCATGAATGTTGTTATTCTGTATCCTATGGCTTGTGAACAGATCGTAATCTGAAATATACGGTAAAATTTCCCCATAAATATGCATGCAGTATTCTTTAAAAGAATTTTAATTGTACATTATAAAAATCTGAATTTTTTTTTTTTTTGTAGAAATTGAGTTGAGCCGGGCGGGATTACATTGATTTTTACATGGACCGGACTTGTTTTCACTGATTTTCGTGCAGGCCGGGGCATGAACTTCAAATATAAATGGGCAGGGTCGAACTTTTAAAGGTCCGGGCCTGGAAATGTTGTCCCATGCAGATTTTTTAACACGAGATTAGGCAAAAATTGTAAATTTCTGCTGTTTTTGGAGGCCAAGGAACCCGAAAAAGCATTGTAATAGATGTGATGTCTTTTTTTTCCACAGATTCTTTTTGTTTGTAGGACAACGCCAAAATTGTAAATCCCCCCCTCCTTTATTTTCACGTGTACAGGACTCTAAATAAGAGGAAATTGTAAATATTTATTTCTAAATCAGCGGTACCCAAAATAATGATAAAATGGAGAAATTTCGTTATCGTTCTCTTTTTGGTTTTCAGATTTTCCAGGTCTATAGAATGCGAAATAAAGTCGAAATTGTAAAATTAATGGGGAATTCTCAAAATTTTCATTTTCTCTTTCGAATTTGCAGAACACGAATTAATTCCGAAATGAAAACCTTTATTTTTATTTTTCCATCCAATTCCGAAAATCCACTACCGGCACTAATTATGTTTTTCTTCGTGCGCTTTTGATGAAATATGCTGTTTTTTCTCAATCTTTAGACGAAATTTGCCGTTTTTCTCAATCTTTAGACGAAATTTGACTTTTTTTGCGATCTTTTGACGAAATCTGTTTTTTTTTTTTTTTTTTTGCGATCTTATGACTAAATTTCTTGTTTTTTTCGCGCTCTTTTGGTGAAATTTGACCTTTTTTTCGCGATTTTTTTGGCAAAATTGAGCTTTTTTTCGTAATCCTTTACGAAATTTGCATTTTTTCCGTGATTCTTTGACAGAAATTTGCGTTTTTTCGGTGCCCCTGGGACGAAATTCACGTTTTTCCCCCGAGATGTTTTGACGAAATTCGTGTTTTTACAACAATCTTTTGGCAGAAATTTGTGTTTTTCACGATCTTTTGACGAAATTCCGCAAATTTAATTTCGATCTTTTGACATAAATTTTCTTTTTTTCGTGATCCTTTGACAGTAATCTTAGTTTTTCGCGATCCTTTGACAGAAATTTGCTTCTTTTCGCGATCGTTTTACAGAAATTTGTGTTTTTTCGCGATCGTTTTACAGAAATTTGCATTTTTTCCGTGATTGTCTAACTAAATTCGTGTTTTTTCCTCGATCCTTTGATAAAATTCAAGTTTCTTCCACGATTTTGTGACAGAAATTTGCGTTTTTCTCGCGCCTTTGGAACAAATGCATGTTTTTTTTTTTCAGGATTTTTGGATAAAATTCAAGTTTGCACAGCAATCTTTTGGCAGAAATTTACGTTTTTCGAGATCTAAAGATGAAATTCCGCACTCTTTCCGCAATCCTTTGACATAAATTTGCATTTTTTCGCGATCCTTTGACATAAATTTGCGTTTTTCGCGATCGGTTGACTAAATTCGCGTTTTTTCCGTGATCCTTTTACTAAATTCGCATTCTTGCCGCGATCCTTTGACGAAATTCGTGTTCTTTCCGCGATCCTGTGACAGAAATTGGCATTTTTTCCACAACCCTCGAACGAAATTCATGTTTTTTTTTTTTTTTTTTTTTTTCGGGCTCTTTTGACGAAATTCGCGTTTTTATAGCGAGCCTTTGGCTATAAATTACTGATTTTTTATGCGAACGATTGTCGAAATTGATATTTTTCGGCGACCATTTGTCGAATTCGCGATATTTTTTGTCAGAATTTTTGTACTTCCCCCCCCCCCACCCCCCAAGTTGGCAAATTTATCTGCAAGGTCCAAAATAAATCCGCGTCGCGCACTTTCTGCTACCGGGACCACAGGTAAAGCAAAGTTTGCACTTTTAATCTTAAAGTTAGTTCCAGTTTAATATCTGAAATTATTTTTTCTCGGTCTAGTAAAACAACTTAAAGGATGAGCTTTAGATTTAGACATTAAAAGTAAGAAAAAGTTCCTAAACTATTTGACTGAAAGACTTCCTGTTTGAAATCTTAAGGCAAAATATAAGGAAAACTCGTTTTCTGTTATAATTACGCTTGAATTCTGGAAAATTTTGTTATTAGCCAGTGGATCTTCACACATGAAAATTTCAGAGGTATATAAATAAACAAGAGATAAGAACCTTTTAGGACAGCACCAAATATAGTAACCCCATTTTTATGGAAGAACTTATCCTCTTTACAAGTTTCGGAACTTTTGTAAGTAACAACCCTACCCAGGATTTTTCTTATCGGAGTGTAGGTGTTCGTATTGAAAATAGTTTGGTGCAAATTCACTCTGAAGACCAACACCTAGGCTTATTTTTATAACATAAATTGAAAGAAGACTTAGTTTCCAGTGTTCTCTCTTTTTCATGACTTTGTATCATGTATTTAGTTGTAGAACAGCATTACAACTTCATTTAAAAGAAATTATATATTATGTTGCCTCATTGCTGGTCTGTCATTTTTTAGACCCGAATATGCTATTTGTTTCATCCAACAATTAAGGTGTCGTCTAAAAAAAAATAACGTTCTGTTGTATAAGCCAGCCGTAAAACAAAGCAGATGTATCATTGTACTGTTGAATAATCTACTGCAATTTTTTTTAACTTCTAAGCATCGCACATTTTCAGTTTTTATACCATCGTATTGGGGGGGGAAAAGTACTTTTAAATCCAATTTGTTTGAAAGCTGCATCTCAATTTATTTTTGAGATATTAATTTTTTTTTTTTGTAGCTTTTAGCACCAATTGTTTAATGTTGGCAACTCAAGTACTCCATTTCTGTAGAAAGTAAAGGAAAAATATTTGGAAAATAGCAAATAGTAATTATATTTTTTCGTTTCCATTTTTCTATAACAACTGAAAAAAATGTAATTAAAATACGTGCTATTAAAAAAAAAAATACAGTAGACTTCCTCAAATCTGCACAGCTTGTGACCAGAGGTTGTGCGGATTTATGGTCATTGCTTTGTATACATTTTTTAAACAGTAATTTGAATGCAATAATGCAATCAAAATTAGATTGAATGCTTGCAATATAGTAAAATATTACAATAAGTAAAGTAATAAACTAAAATGGTTAAAAGTAAGATAATTTTTAAAATGATTTAATTATTAAAAGTAAAGATCAAGTAAATAATTAATAATGTGTAATTAAATATGCATAAATAAATATTATGCATTTTTCTTGAATTATTCAATGAAACTTTCCTCAAAAAAGTACCCAATTAATTAACATCAAAATCATAAAGTAAGGAAGTTTTATTTCAGGTTTAGCTAATCTTAATAACCAAAAAAGCTTAATTAATGCATAAATAGATTTGGTAAATAGATTGCGATTACCTGTGATATCGACAATATCTTGATTTTTTTCAAAAATACATTTATGCTTCATGAAAAATCATGAGTTCAGTCATATTATCAAGAATTACATATTAAAATACATACGGAATGATACAAAACTAAAAAAATCTGTAATTTTGCCCCTACATTTGAACTGAAAGTTTCATTGTTTAGATCTGCCATGATGTGTAGATTTTAGGCATTTGTGGATGTTAGGGTTGTGGATTTGAGGGAGTTTACTGTATAAATGAATGATTTCTGATAAAACATGGAGCTAGTATAAACTAAATTTAATTTTAAGTATCTATATTAATATTACAAATAAATGAAGGTATATGAATAATTAGATAGCCGATTTTTTTTTTTCTTTGGGTAGATTTCGTAAGAAATACTACCTATTGTAGTCGTTACCATTTTGCGACTTTTGAAAAATTCCTTCATAACTTTTCATTATAGGACCCCAGGAACCCAAAACCACCCCCACCTAAAAAGTTTATATAAGATAAACGTAAAGAATTTAAATTCAAAGTTAATACATTTACAAATTTTAAATCTTGTCTTCATCATTCTGTATATATTCATTTATATAGAATAAAATGTTTATGTTCTTCTCATCTAATTAACAATAATATTAAAAAACTAATTTATGATGCATTAAATCATGGTTTTCCAAAAAAATTCATATATTCATTAATATACAATAGGGTGGGTCGAAAAAACCGAAATATTTATAATCGAAACGTAATAGTGCGGAAAAGTTGCCTTTTGTAAAAAAGATAAAATACGTAAAATATTACATCGATTGGTTAATATCTTTTACCGCCGCAAGGGGTCCAAATTTCGAAAAAATCGCAAAAAACATACTTTTAGCAATTTTTTTTTTTTAAATTATCCAAACATACTTATTCAATTTTTAATAGAACACAATAGCCACACCAAGATATTAGTAATGTAACATTAACATTTCATTTTTGTGACATCGTTGCTTTTACCGCCACAACAGGGCCAAAATTTCTAAAAAATGTTAAAAATTAAAGTTTTTCATTTTTTCAATTTTCATAACTTTTGTAATATTTTCAGATTTTTTACATTTCTAATAGGCTGGAAAAGGCATTTTATGTTGTTAATTTCATGCACATTGTTAACCATGATCACTGTAATTCTATAAAAAAAAAAAAAATTGCTCAATGATAGAAACACCTGCAGCTGCCTGCACGTAAAATTAATTTCTCGCTGCTAGAGGGCCATGTTTCACTTTGTTCGTTTTTTTTTTTGTAATGTACTCCTTTTACTCTATACTTTGATGGCCCTAAAGATAGAAATATCTGCCAGGTTAAAGAGGTGGCAAAGTTTCATCTTTGCGAAGTCAAGGAGGAACATATATCTTTGTACTAGAACCAGGTCTGAATTATTTTCGTCATTTGACCCCATCGTCTGGCAAGGCGAATTCTATATGCAATGACATTATAGATTTTTTGAAGAAAAATGAAATCCCGACTGGAATAATAATTGCAGTTGAATTTCGCGGAACTGTCTTCAAAACAGGATGCAAAGGTGGTGTTATAGTAGGATTAGTTAAGAACAATTTTTAAAAAACCACTTTATTGGCTTCCTTGACCTCACTTCAATGAGCTTCCACTGAGACATCTTTTCAAACATCTTGATGACAAAAAACAGGTTCTCTATCATATTGTGGCCCAGTTGGTTGATCTCTTGCGATTTGCGAATTATTACCAACTCCAAAATTTAAGCAATTTAATCTGATCACCTAGCTGTTGATAAAGATGATTTGTCAACTGACCAGAAGTATAGGCTGAAATATTGCAAGCTCTTTCAACACGCGTGTATACAATTGACCTTTTTTGCTGAGTCCCTGGACAAATATTTCACGCAAGGTGGATCATTACTGCTATTCGAATTTTGAGACTCTACGTTGGAACAAAGAAACCATCTTCTTAACTTGTCATACTCTTTGAGTACATCCTGAAAATGTACTGCATCAGTTGGTTCACAATTAAAATGAATCACTCATGTTTTCCAGAATCTGTGCACTATAGTTAGTAACTTACGTTACTTGACAGATAATCTACGACAGATTATAGTTTTTGTATTTTCACGAAATGACTATTTCACAAATCATACAAATAGCCTGTTTGGAATGATAGCATATGAAGAGGAGAACATCAAAACCCCAGCCATGAAGAAAATTGCAAAAGCACGAAGTTCTGTGGACTAGAATAGTGCCATCCGTCACTTTATCATAGCAGACTTCAACACTGAAGCTTAAAATTGTATGGCTTTAGTCTACTGACAAAACTGAAAACTAACGGAACCACCTGTTATGGTTTCTTTATCAACTAAAAACGCTGGTGAGTTTAAAATGTTCGATTAACGATACCAGCTATTATGACTTTCCTTGTCCCACTCAATAACTAGAAAGATGCGTGAAATTATTCATTGAAGCACTGATAAAGTTTGTTTACTAGAACAGAGGGAGGATCACATCTGATCAGTTTTGGGCTCTCGAGAAATAATGGCTTCATCTGAAAGCAAGTTATATTATAAAATTCATTTACATTAAATTCTCCTTCATTTTAAGTTTATTTAACCCGTTTCGATTAAACATCTCTATATTTTAATTAATAAAATACTAAAACATTTTGCTCATTTTATATAATTTTTGTGGCATGAATTGGCTGTTATGAAGTAAAACATCAGTAGATGAAGCGATCGTCAAGAAAAATGAATGATTAACTTTATTTTCAAGTCTATTACAAATAGTTATAAAAAATTATGATATATTAATAGATATAAAGTAAAATTATTTATTTCTAGACATATTATAAAAATTATAAAAATTTAGAAAAAAAAATGAAAAATTGAAATTTTTGAAATTTTTACAAAAAATATGGTCTTTTTGCGACAAATAAAGATATGATTTCATCATATTGAACATTTACCAGGACGTTTCTCATATCTTCATGTAGCTATTGCGTTCCGTTCTATTAAAAATTGTATTGGTATGTTTGGATAATTTAAAAAAAATGATAAAAAAAACATGTTTTTTGCGATTTTTTGAAACTTTGGCCCCCTTGCGGCGGTAAAAGATATTAACCGATCGATGTAATATTTTAGAAATTTATTCTGTATTACAAAAGGCAACTTTTCCGTGCTATTACATTTCGATTATAAAAATTTCGGTTTTTTCGACCCACCCTAATATACAATTAGTACTTACATGATCTTTAAAAAAACAAATTAAGACGTGCAAACAAAATTACAAAAAAAATATATAAAAAAATATTTATAAAAAATTAAAAATTGTAAAATAATAATAAACAATTACTATAGGATGGTTGGGTGGGTGGATGTTAGAGTACGGAGGAGGGTGGAGTTGTCTGGATAATACGCAATGGTTAATTTAAAAAAAAAAAAAAAAAAAAAAAAAATTATGGGGCTTTTGTATTATAACTACATTTCTAATACGTATTTTATATGGATGTTGATTTGATGTTTTATATATAATTGGCAGACCTGCCAACTGCTACGAAAAAATCGTAGTTGCTACGATTTGGACCTATAAACTACAATGCTACGAAAATCGGTCTTAAACTACGATTTTTTGAAAAAAACACAAACGCATTTTTTGTTTCTAGTTGCGATTTTTATCCCGCACAGCACATTTTTCAGACGTGATTTTGTTCCAAAATTTCAAAGTATTCATTTCCGAAAGTTTTAAAAAATTGGTCATTAGTCCGAAAATTCGGACATAAAAAAATCTGAGCTGCAAAACAAACTTCTTAACGTAACACCCTCTTTGTGTATATTAACCACGAGTGAATCATGTTTCTGTAAATATTTATACGGAAATTCCCTTCCTTAGAAACAGGGATGCCACTTTAAGAATTTCTGGAGGGGGGGGGGGGGGAGACGGTTCTTTGAGAGGCAAGGTTTGAAATAAGGTGTGCAAAATCGCATGGTTTGCACACAGAAAAAGAAAGTCCTACATAATGAAAAATGCTGTGCAGTATTTCCCCCTTCAAATTCTTCCACAGACCTATGATTCTTTTGAGAGTATATTTTGAAATTTCTTAGACGTCTGCGAATTTTTTTCTTTTATGGAATTTCCCCAAATTAATTCGTGAATCGATTGCGGAAAAATATTAGGATTTCTTCAAATGATCTTGCAAATATATCTAGTATTTCGTCAAAGATCTCAGAAACAAATAGCGATTTTTCTTCAATGGTCGATGAATAACATCACTAATTTTGTTTAGAGTTCAGAAAGAAATTCCAAATTTCGTCAAAAGAGTGCACAAATAATCACAAATTTCAATAAACTATCGAGGGAAAAATATTGCAAATTTCGTCAAAAGGTCATAGAAACGAGTAATGAATTTCGTTAATTGTTCGCGAAAAGATATCGAAAATTTTGCCGATTGGTTGCAATAAATTATCGTGAATTTCGACAAATGACCGTGTAAAAAATCAATTTCGTCAATTGGTCGCAGAAGAAAATAAATCTCGTCAAAGAATCATGGTAAAAACATGAATTTTGTCAAAATATCGTCAAAAGAAAATGTGAATTCCATCAAAAGATCAGTAAGATAAGGCAAATATCATCAAAAGATCAGTAAGAAAATGCAAATTTCACCAAAAGATCGCGGAAAGAAAACCCTAATTTCGTCAAAGAATTGTTGCAAAAAATGCAAAATTCGTCAAAGGATCGTGGTAAAAAATACGAATTTCGTCAAAAGTTCGTGGTAAAAAGTGCGGATTTCAACAAAGAATCGTGATAGAAAAATGTGAATTATGATTGTGGGAAAAAAATTGTGAATATCATCCTGAAATGATTGCAGGGCTAGAAAACTGGAACTAGGCTCCTTTTACAAATGTTGAAAAGAAAAAAAAAAAAAAACCACTTCAAATCGAAAAGAAACTAAAAATTGTATAAAATTTTTCAGAGGAAGAAACTTACTGTATTGAGTTCAAAGACTGAAACCTTATTCTTTTTACAAATGTCAAAAGATGGCTGCGAAATACGAAAAACAACCAACCAACAAACTTCCAGATTAATTTTAATTTTGCGTACTACGATTTCTCATTTTCAAAGGTTGGCAGGTCTGAATTGGTGACTTTTCCTATTTTTTAATTTCATATTAAATTTAACTTATTTAATCAAATTCAATATTAACTTGTTTTTAATATAGTCTACTCAGGACAATATCATATTAAGCTTTTTTATGGCTAATATGAGGATAATTCACACGCTATATTTGCGATCTTTGGGCTCTAGGGAATTTTAGAATCTGACAATCTTATATAAACATCCATTTTTTATTTATTTATTTTATAAGTTATTTATTTTTTTTCTTTCCTGTTCATTTTTTATCTGTAATGGTAAATATTAAGACTTTTATATTTTTATAATATATAATTTATTTTATTTTATAGCATATAGCTATATTCTATATATTATCAAGGTTTAAAAAAAAAAACAAAAAAACTCAGTGTAGATTTAATGGTATGGTAATAGGATATATTGTAAGCATTTTATTATCATTTAATTTATTTAAAAAAATTTTGAATAATGATATACAGTATGGTATTGTTTATATTAGGATGTGTGTAGGAATGCAGTTGAGATATTTTAATTTCACAAGCATGTATTAGGTTCTTCTTTTTGTGACATTTGTATAATAATAATAGTTTTAAAATAAAATAATAGATGGCAGCACCATAAATTTTATATTTTTAAAGCTTCTATTGAAGTGATGGGGGGGGGGGGGGGGGACTTTTCTGATTATGTACAACCTTGGAAAAAAATTCTTATGTGCACCTTCAACCACTATTTATTCTGAGCGTATATTTTCAAAGGTAGGCCAAATTTAGTAAAAGAAATGCCCTGTCTACTGATAATGTAGAACGTTTGGTGTTTTTGCACCATAATTTGAAGTATAATAAATTTAATTATTACTTTTTTTATTACATTTCTTGTATTTTCAGTTTCTTTATCCAAAATAATAGTATTTTCTGTTTTCCTATATATTTAAAAAGAACTTATTTTTATTTGTATGAATGCTGTGAAATTAAATTTTCATCTGGAATTATTTTATGAGGGTTTTTGTTCTTAACTTTTTCTATATTTTGTAGACATATTGTTAAATACCGAGTAAAAAATTTTATGAATTATTGCATATACTAGCAGACCTGCCCGGCGTTGCCCGGGGTCCGTAAATAATAACCTTAAACAAAACTCAAGTTTGTATGATTTTATATCTTTTGAAATTCTTTTAAATGAACTTAATTTCGGATGCACCCATTGCCTTCCGCATCATCCAACAAACTTCTTTCCGAACGAACCTGTAACCTGGGTCCACGCTACATAAGGCAGTATGTACCGGAAGTGTGCCGCACGTGCCGGAGACAATCGAAAACCAAGTTGAGTAAGCCAAACCTCGTAGTAATCAAGCGCATAGAATCGAAAAAAAAAAAGAATGCATCATGAATGTTAGAAAATGTTGGTAACTGAAGTCTAAAGATAAAATTTCATAATACAGAAAGTAGTTGTAATCTAAGTTGAATGAACCAAATCCCGTTGAAATTAGGTTCTTAGAATTGGAGGAAAGAATGCGCCCCCAAACGGTAGAAGATGACCTCTCCCCTTGTAAATTTCATGAATTACTTTTAACATTAACACGATATTTATTAAACTGATGAAATCCATTTTCTAAAGTTACCTTTAAATTAACTCGATTTTTAATGCCCGGCTGTAGTGAGTAAATGTAAGTTGATGCTAAAAAAAAGTGGTAACTGAGGTATAAAGAAAGACCGGGCCCTGGGGGCCAGAGTGGTGCAACAATTTCAAGGAGGGCCAGAGACATAACTGCCATGTAGTTGGGCATAAAGATATTGTTAGTAGCTTTTAAAGTAATCGGAACACGCTACAACTATGTTAAAGAAAATTGCAAGCAATTCGGAAAAATTTTAAAGAAGCTGCACCAAGGGCCCCAAGAAGGCGATTAATATTCAAAATTGGTGGTAGCTGAAGCCTGAGAAATTTTTTTTGTCTCTCATATAGTGTCTGGAGGACCTAAGAAGTTGTTAGAAGAAAAACGCTTCTGAATTGCACCATTCTTAAAGGAGCTGTAAAAGGGGGCCCAAATGGGGCCAATTGATAATTAAAAACAGGGCCCTAACATGAAACATGTTAAAATGTCTTAGTACTTAGCGCTTTAGATCTTCAATTAGTTAAAAATAAGCATAGGGAATAATATGAATTATTCGTTAAAATAATATTTTAAAGAAATGCACAAAAAGGGGGTAAATGTTTGAAAAAGGGCCCTGGGGCCTCAATAAAAATATGAGGATATTGGTCTGGGAAGAAGACTCTAAGACTCAACTTTAAAATTATGCACTGAGAAGCCTATAATAATATTCTTAAATAAACCGGAAATTTGTATCGCAGGTCGGTACAGAATGGGGCGGGAGAGGAGGTAGAGACTTTGCAAATTACCAGGGCCCGACTCATGTTCAGTTAGAAAGTTGTGTAAAGTTAGTGGTTAAGGTTTTGAATTTTTATTTATCTCACATTCTAAACTCTTTTATTCAAAATTAATTGGTGAACTCAATTACAATTTAATTACCGTATATACTTGCATATAAGTCGACCCCCTAACTTCCGAATGCAAATTCTGGAAAAAATCAAAAACCCGCGTATAAGTCGACCCCCTAACTTTTTGCTTCAATTTTGTACAAAATCAAACCAAAGATTTCCCTTGCCAATGCAAAAAGGTAGTAAGTTAACAAAAACAAATCATTGAAATTTTTTTAAATGCTAAATTATTATTATTTGTATGTTTTATTTATTATTTTTCTATTCATACACATAAAATGCCATATTTTTGCAGTATTCGAAATTTTTGTTTTTGCTTTTTTAACTGACTCGCGTATAAGTCGACCCCCCAAATTTGCTTACCGAAAATTGTCAGAAATTCCTCGACTTATACGCGAGTATATATGGTATGTTTTTAATATTTTAAATTTTTATTTAAAATCTTTAGATGAAAAAGTAATTACAAATGCATCCGAAACTGTAATACTGAAAAAGAAATAATAAAACTGCAAGCAAATATGCTATATAAATTTTTAAAAAAGGTACTATCCAGCAAATTTATTTTCTAATAGAGTAAAGCCTGTTTAAAACGGAATCGTCGGAACATTTTTTCACTTTGGATACCCTTCAAAGAAAAATAAAATCCTTAAAATAGAAAAATTCTACTAATTCAAATTTCAACTTTGCCCTATCTAGTTTCGAACCTGGGTCTGTTCATACAGAAAACCAAATGGTTAAGCCACTATGCCACAATTTCTATGAACAGTTTAGTAAATTAACATTCCATATCGGAGCGTAAATAGTTTCTGCCTTTATTTTTTTTTTTCCGTGTCACATCGGTTTCATTAGCATAATAAAATAAATGATTATTGTTGTCCGAATTCTCTGAAATTTTAATGGATCGTAAATATTACTAAAACCAAGCCCTTTTTAAAATTTCATAAAAAAATATGCATATTTTAGAGGATAAACATTTAACCGAAATGTAAATCATCTTTATGAGACGGAAAGTGGCCTGCATTTGGTGGTGTATTTGAAAGGGTTAAAATTCAAATTTTTAAAAACCTATTACACCATCGTTTTGAAGAAGGATTCAGCTTTAGAATCATACATTTGACTTGTCAGTACCTTTAAAATTGCATCCTGGGGAGGTGTTGTAATAAGGGAGAAAAACGATCCTTTTTTAACTTTTTTTTTTCAAGGGGTTAATTGCAATATATTTTTTAATTGATCGCAACATTTGAGACTAAAGAGTATAATCTTTCAGAATATGTCTTCCGTTTTAAACTTTACTAAGCTGTTTGGACGATGTTAATAAATAATGACAAAATATCCCCGAAATATTTTTTTTTCCGTTCTTCATTTGCGTATGAGTGCCTTCAGCGCATGCGTCAGAGATTTTCCCCTTCCAAAATGGATTTTTAATCAAAGTGACGGTTGATAATTAATAACTCAGCTGTTAATTAGAATTTTGAAATCTGAGAGCCAGGTATATCAGGAGAGACTTTGGGCTATTCTCAGAAAAATTTTTAACCTCATACGTGCAGTAGATTTTCCTAGCCATCGCACACAGGCAGACACACAGAGCGATTTGTTCTTTTATTAGTATAGATTATACATTGATATTCAAATAACTTTTTACAGATCAGTTTTAAATTCATATGCTTAAAAAAATGAAATTCTTACCACTACTCGGTATTGCCCGAGTACCGAGTATTTACCGAGTACTCAGTACGGCTCTAGCAATTATGCATGGATCGTCTTCAAACTCGCCAACAACTTTGAGATGGCTAATATCTCGGCGGGGATTGAAAATGTGCAAATTCGGCCCAAGGGAATAGAAATGGGGAGGGTTCAAAATTTTGAATACCATCTTAACATGATTCTGGTAAAACCAGCTCTTACACAACAATGACAGGAAAAAATAAATATTTTTCGTTATAGCAGTTGCCAACAATTAAAAAAAGAAAAGCAATAAAATTCTTACCACAACAATTGCTTTTCTATTGCAAGATTTTCACATGAAAAACTGAATTAAATAGTTTGACGAATTGAAAACAAATTGAATATTACGTCATAAGTTTTCTAGAACAAGATTTCTGCATGAAAACTCAAAATGAAATAAATAGTTTGACGAATTAAAAGCAAAAACAAAATATTGTGTCATATTGGAAATAAAATGGACCTCAGCAGGTGAATATGTAACGTCATGTGGGTTTGAAGAAACATATTAAAACATAATAAAAACCAGACTATGCAAATATTAACTTATTTTAATACTTTGAGGTTCTCTGAATTTGCTTTAGCTATTTTTTAAACCTATTCCATATACATGCGTGTGTGTATTCGTGTATATTAGGATTTTCACAAAATGTTTAGCTCCCTAGAGGTCATTCTTAGTGAAGGAACTGGGTTTATCTCTAATCTTGATTTAAATTTTGTTGGTGAATTTAGTACTTAACTTCGAAATCTACCTCCGCCTGTAGGCCCGAGCCGGCAGGTGTTTTTTTGATAGTTGAGTTTTTTGAATGACGATATCTCTTTTTTAGGATTTATGTATTATTTAGCGATAGTGACATCAAATGCATACTTTACTGTAGATGTTGTTTAAGACTAGGTCGTAAATGAAGAATTCTTCCTCCGGATGTGAATGACGTCAATTTATATAAAATAAAATCATGTGTTTTAAGTCTTAAAACTGAAATATGTTTTGTACTATCTATATTTATATACATTGTTTGTTTGTTTTTCATCGTGGGCGACACTAAATTCTGAAAAAGCAGAATTCCTGTTTTCTAGTATTGTAATTATTTTTATTTAAACTGTATTCTACATTTCTTTTTTTTTTTTTTTTTTTTTTTTTTTTTTTTTTGATCTTTAAAGGAGAGAGGAGAGGACAAATTACACAGTTAAAAGTTGATGCTGGAAAAAGTTCAGGATGCATTTTTCACCTTTAAAAAGGACATGGTGCATCACAACTAAAAAGAGGGAAAGGGGTTGTAGGGTATAACACCATTAAAAACAATGTCTAATAGAACACTGGTAATGCTTTAGCAAAACTCTTCAGACCTCGTAAAATTCTGTGTTTACCTATATATAGGAAAAGTTGAAAAAACAAGGTTGCTTGTTAATATAATAATTATTACATTTTATTTTCACAATTTTTTTTAAGTGAAATTTCAACCACTTATGTCTATTTATAAGAAGTCAATATTTTTTAGTTTTACGTTTTGTAATAATCTAAATATTTTTAAAATAACTAACTCTGAAATTGCATTTTGTGATGACAGTGATCAGCCCCATGATACTAATGATTATTTCTTTTTGTCTGAAAATATAATGTCACCAGTTCTTGAATATTGAATGACTCGAAAGAACATTTAAAACTCGAATTTCTGCATATTATTTAAGATAGGATCCCATCATAATCTGACTTCTCTTTCCCTCTGCACTCTGCTTTTAATCAGTTAGTTGTTACTTTTCCCAGCAGAAGGCAGAAGTATCAAAGTGGGAGGCTTAATCTTTCATGATTGGTGCATTATCTTTTTTATAACTGTTTTTTATGTGGAGACAAAGAGTCTGAACTTATGATTGCACAACAAGAGCTAATTCTAATTTAAATGTTAAATATTACTTATGAGCTACTCATACTATGAAATGTCAAATCAGACAAAAGTTAATTATGATTTACTGCTTATCAATTTTCTACTTTGGCACTAATTAAACTAACATATTTACTTTGGTTTATTGATTTGAAATCACTCTTTTGTTGTTTATAATTCCATTCTTAAATTATCTAGCATAGCCTGAAAAACTCTGTTTATGCTATAAATATGATGATGCTTCCAAGATAATTTAATATGTTTTATGATGACTATCTTATGTCAACAAAGGGTAATTTCTTTTCCAAATCTGTTTCATAAGTATCAATCAGTGCCAAGCCAATCAGCCAGCTAGTTTATAATAAAATAAGCAAATTTCATTTTGTGATGAAAGTGATCAGCCCCATGATAGTTTAATGATTACATCTTTTTTACCTGAAAATGCAATTCTGTATAGAATGTTAAATTTTGTTAAAAATGCAATATTCAATTTCATTAATTAATATTTGACAGGAATGCATTCATTTTTAATCTAAGCTGTTCTGAACTTTGTAAAATTGCATTTTGTGATGACAATGATCAGCCCAATGATAATCTAATGATTATGTATTCTTGTCTGAAAATGAAGTGCAATCCTTTATAGAATGTTGAATATTACTGCACTTACAACATGTGATTTGTGATTATAATGTTGCCCGTAAGATTTTCTGATATGAAGTTAATTTATACTTTAAGTAGTATTTATTCATTAATTAGTATTTGTCAAGAATACATTTATTTTTAATCTAAGCTGTTCTGAACTACCTTTTAAAATTGCATTTTGTGATGACTGTGATCAGCCCAATGATAATCTAATGATTATGTATTCTTGTCTGAAAATGCGGTGCAATCCTTTATAGAATGTTGAATATTACTGCACTTATGTGATTTGTGATTATAATCTTACCCTAAGATTTTCAGATATGAAGTTAATTTATACTTTAAGTAATATTTGTCAAGAATACATTTATTTTTAATCTAAGCTGTTCTGAACTACCTTTTAAAATTGCATTTTGTGATGATAATGATCAGCCCAATGATAATCTAATGATTATGAATTCTTGTCTGAAAATGCAGTGCAATCCTTTGTAGAATGTTGAATATTACTGCGCTTACAACATGTGATTATAATGTTGCCATAAGATTTTCTGATATGAAGTTAATTTATACGTTAAGTAGTATTTGTGAAGAATCATGGTTCGTACGCTTTGAAAATATAGAAAAAGTGCTGGAAAAAATAGTATTCATTTTCAAGGAATGAAAAGTGCTGGGAAAAAAAGTATTGATTTTCAAGGAATGAAAAGTGCTGGAAATTTTCCATAAAATAGCAAGGTTCATCATTCAGATAAGAATCCGAAAATTGAAGGCATTCGGATCCGAAAATTTTAAATAATCAGTCCAAAAATTCGGACATTAAAAAAAAAAAAAAAAAATCACGGGAAAACATCGCTAATTTCGACATGGTCGCCAAAAAATACCAATTTCGTCAATCGTTCGCATAAAACACGAATTTTGCCCGATGGTCACTGAAAAAGTAAAAATTTCTGTCAAAGGATCACGGAAAAAACGCGAATTTCATCAAAGGATCGCGGGAAAAATTAAATTTCTTCAAAGAATCGCGGGGATAAATGCAAATTTCTGTCAAAAGATCGCGGAAAAAACGCAAATTTCTATCAAAGGATTGCGGGAAAAGGCAAATTTAGTCAAATGATCGCTAAAAAACGCAAATTTCTGTCAGATGATCGCAGAAAAAAACATGAATTTCTGTCAAAGAATCGCGAAAAAACGCAAATTTCTGTCAAAGGATGGTGGGAAAACACAAATTTCTGTCAAATAATTGCATAAAGAAGCGAATTTCTGTCAAAAGATCGCGAAAAAATGCAAATTTCTTTCAAAGGATCGTGGGAAAACGCAAATTTCTGTCAAAGGATCATGGGAAAACGCAAATTTCTGTCAAAGGATCATGGGAAAAAGCAAATTTCTGTCAAAGGATCATGGGAAAAAGCAAATTTCTGTCAAATGATCGTGGGAAAAAGCAAATTTCTGTCAAATGATCGTGGGGGAAAAAGCGAATTCTGTCAAATGATCGTGGAAAAAAGCGAATTTCATCAAAGGATTGTGGAACAAACTCAAATTTCTGTCATATGATTGCAGAAAAGTTGCGACTTTCGTCAAAGGATAGTGAAAAAAACGCAAATTTCTTCAAAGAATCGCAGAAAAACGCTCATTTCTGTCTAATGATCGCGGAAAAAGCGAATTTCTGTCAAATGATCGCGGAAAAAGCGAATTTCTGTCAAATGATCGTGAAAAAAGCGAATTTCTGTCAAAAGATCGCGAAAAAAACGCAAATTTCTATCAAAGGATTGCAGGAAAAGGCAAATTTAGTCAAATGATCGCTAAAAAACGCAAATTTCTGTCAGATTGCAGAAAAAAACATGAATTTCTGTCAAAGAATCGCGAAAAAACGCAAATTTCTGTCAAAGGATGGTGGGAAAACACAAATTTCTGTCAAATGATTGCGTAAAGAAGCGAATTTCTGTCAAAAGATCGCGAAAAATGCAAATTTCTTTCAAAGGATCGTGGGAAAACGCAAATTTCTGTCAAAGGATCGTGGGAAAATGCAAATTTCTGTCAAAGGATCGTGGGAAAAAGCAAATTTCTGTCAAAGGATCGTGGGAAAAAGCAAATTTCTGTCAAAGGATCGTGGGAAAAAGCAAATTTCTGTCAAAGGATCGTGGGAAAAAGCAAATTTCTGTCAAAGGATCGTGGGGAAAAAGCAAATTTCTGTCAAAGGATCGTGGGAAAAAGCAAATTTCTGTCAAAGGATCGTGGGAAAAAGCAAATTTCTGTCAAAGGATCGTGGGAAAAAGCAAATTTCTGTCAAAGGATCGTGGGAAAAAGCAAATTTCTGTCAAAGGATCGTAGGAAAAAGCAAATTTCTGTCAAATGATCGTGGGAAAAAGCAAATTTCTGACAAATGATCGTGGGGAAAAAGCAAATTTCTGACAAATGATCGTGGAGAAAAAGCAAATTTCTGACAAATGATCGTGGGGAAAAAGCGAATTCTGTCAAATGATCGTGGAAAAAAGCAAATTTCATCAAAGGATTGTGGAACAAACTCAAATTTCTGTCATATGATTGCAGAAAAGTTGCGACTTTCGTCAAAGGATAGCGAAAAAAACGCAAATTTCTTCAAAGAATCGCAGAAAAACGCTCATTTCTGTCAAATGATCGCGGAAAAAGCGAATTTCTGTCAAATGATCGCGGAAAAAGTGAATTTCTGTCAAATGATCGTGAAAAAAGCAAATTTCTGTCAAAAGATCGTGAAAAAACTGTGAATTTCTGTCAAAGAATC
Organism: Maratus speciosus; assembly: GCA_963932465.1. Taxonomy (NCBI): domain Eukaryota; kingdom Metazoa; phylum Arthropoda; class Arachnida; order Araneae; family Salticidae; genus Maratus; species Maratus speciosus. Next base: position 144,961,843 of record OZ010786.1, on the reverse strand, counting down.
GCGAAAAAACGCGAATTTCTGTCAAATGATCGTGAAAAAAGCAAATTTCTGTCAAAAGATCGCGAAAAAACCGTGAATTTCTGTCAAAGAATCAACACAAATTTCTTCAAACAGTCGTGAAAAAAAAGTCATTTATGTCAAGTGATTGCAGAAAAAAGCGAATTTCTTTAAAGATTGCGAAAAAACACAAATTTCCATCAAAGGATCGAGAGAAAAAAACGCAAATTTCCGTCAAAGGAACGTGGAAAAACTGCAAATTTAGTCAAATGATCCCGAAAAAGACTGCAAATTTCACCGAAGGATTGCGAAAAAAGACTAATTACTTCAAAGAGCCTTAGAAGAAAGGCATAACTAGTGCTGGGAGGGGATTTTCCACCACTCCTCCCTACTGTAACCTTTCAAAAATTTGCTGTGAATTTAAGAATTTTTTTTTTCAGAATCACCCTTGTGAGTTTTGTCAATTATACTTTGAAAAAAATTTTATCAATCAATTTTTTTCAATTTGTCATGGGAAGAAAAAGTACCTTCTTCAATCGGTTGCAAAAAGTAATCCACAGTTAATTTTCCTCAACTGAATTTTTTTTTGTCGCAGAAATAAATCGTGAATTTCGTCTATCGCTAACGGAAAAAAATTAAATAAATAAACCATTCCATCAATTACATAAGGGAAAAAATGGCAAATTTCATTAATCCATCATAGAAAATAAATGCAAATTTTGTGAATCGATCATGAAAAAAAAATCATGAAATTCGTCAAACGGTCATTGATAAAATTTGCAAATTTCTTCTATCTTAAAAAATATATATATATATATATATAGATATATATATGAATTTTTTCCATTTGTCGCAGAAAAAAATGTGCTTTGTCAATCGGTTACAGAATAAAATCTTGAATTAAATGTGTAGTTGACATTAAAAAAAATTGTGAATTCTGTCAATCTTGTACAGAAAAAAAAATCAAGAATTTCTTGAAATACTCCTTTTACTCTTGTAGTGATACCATATCTTTTTTTTTTTTTTTTTTTTTTTTTTTTTTTGAACTGAAAGAAAAAAAATTATGAAGCTCTGTTTTCTTAACTTTTTATTATATATGAAATTACTTTCCATGGTACTTTACTAAATTAAAACATATTATCCTTAAAAAATTCCCTAGTAATATGTCTTAAAAGCCTTTTATAAAAATTAAAAGATTTGATAAGATTTCTTTTGAAATAGGTAATTAGTGTGCTGACTATTTTCCTTATGTGTTATTCTACGCCTTTTTTGTGCATGTATCTAAGCAGTCCTTGAATAGTGCTTGAAAAAGTGCTTGGATTTTATTTGTTCTCGAGTGTATGAACCATGAGAATACATTTATTTTTAATCTAAGCTGCTTTGAACTACCTTTTAAAATTGCATTTTGTGATGATAATGATCAGCCCAATGATAATCTAATGATTATGAATTCTTGTCTGAAAATGCAGTGCAATCCTTTATAGAATGTTGAATATTACTGCGCTTACAACATGTGATTTGGGATTATAATGTTGCCCTAAGATTTTCTGATCTAAGTTGTTCTGAACTACCTTTTAAAATTACATTTTGTGATGACAATGATCAGCCCCATGATAATCTAATGATTATGTATTCTTGTCTGAAAATACAGTGCAATCGTTTAGAGAATGTTGAATATTACTGTACTTACAACATGCAATTTCTGATAATGTTGCCCTAAGATTTCGTGGTAGTAAAATTTACTTTTCAGGCAAGAAGCTTAAAGGGGAAAAAAAAAAAAAAAAAAAACTCAGCTCACTAAATGCCAAGAAGCAAACATCATTCTATTCCACATACTGAGTATGTGGTATGATGTTTGCTTCTGTGTGCATATACTACATATATCCTTATAGTTGAGAACTTTCATTGTTAATTTCACCAAATATGCTAGTGTAAAATATCAGATATCAAAGAAACAGAGCATCTCAGAAAAATAAAAAGAATCTAAGAAAAAAGTTTTAAATTTGAGACCATACTCATTTTTATAAGTGAATTATTAACAGAGATACATAATTAACTAGTCGGATGTACCAATCCCAAAACTTTCTTCTATCTCATACATGTTAATACTTCAAAATTCGCTATCACACTGCCAAAATTAAATGGCAATCTATGCATCTCATGAGGATTCTAAAGATATGAAATTCCGTGCATTAGTTCTTGAGATATTGTGAAGAATCCAATGGGATTCACAAAAAAGGTCCCATATATTTTCAAATGAGAACTCTAGATAGGAAAAGCAATGTATAAGCATAACAGCTCAAAATATTTCTAAGTCTCAAGGTTCTGCCGGAAATGATAAAAAGAATCAATCCATCTAAACCAATCTTAAAGGTTGACGGAAAAGTAGAACGGCATGAAAAAAATAGGAGTTATGGAATTCCTTTTAAGTAGCAACTTGGCCGATATTTTCCCAGGACAATTTAAAAATGAAACTAGATGCGAAATTTTCTCACGCTAGCAGCGAGGGTCTCTCTTGACCAATGATATCGAAGTTTGTTAGTGATATCATTCAACCTAGGCTCTGAGTGGGACGAGAGATAGCCTTTGTTTTAGGAAGGTGAATTGGAACGAACAAAGAAAAGAGGGGAGATGCGTTTTTGAATCCCAAGGAGAGGGCTGCTCTCTGAGTTGGGACTGCGATTTCGGAGAGGTCCGAAGGGATAGAAGTAGTCTGCCGATTCAGGCAGGATAATATTTCTCCGGTCGAGGCCGCGAGGTAAAAAGGAGTTGACAACGGATTTGTTGTGCACGAGAAGCAGCGTCAGCAGTTTTCGTTACAAATTAAGGTAAAAGGACTAAACCTTTTTTGATAGAGAATCCATTAGAAGATTGGATGCCTATCTCATGCTTTGTTGAACTTATGCTTTTAAATGAACAGTGTCGTCAGCTGTAACGTACCCAGAAAATATAATATAGTTGTAATTCAAGTATAACCAAGAAATTAATTTATCTTATGTCTTTTCAATAAATTGTTTGATTTAATTATTACTTGGGCCTCCGCTTGACTGAAGTTCCACGCTACCACTTCCACATGTTAGTCGAAGGTTTTACAATATGACTATCGCTGAAATCATCTAAATCCAGCAAAATGCTACCTAGCAGCGCCACCTATTGGGTGATTTATACCAAATCCTAATCAGCAACAATTTATGTCAATGTCTGACTGAATCTAAAGTTTGGAGAAGATCCGTGCATTAGTTTTTGAGATAGAGCTATAGCGAAAATCGTGAAAATTCCTGCATAGCAGCGCCACCTATTGGGTGATTAACACCAAAACCTAATAAAAAACAACCTCTGTCAACATACAACTAAATCTGAAGTTAGATGAAAATTCGTCCATTAGTTCTATAGATAGAGCTATTGAGGCAATCGTGAAAAAGGCAGCACAGAAGCGCCACCTGTTGGGCGATTTACACCAACACATAATCAGCATCAATTCATATCAAGGACTAACTAAATCTGAAGTTTGATCAAAATCCGTGCATTAGTTTGTGAGATAGAGCTATTGCGAAAATCGTGAAAAATGCAGCATAGCAGCGCCACCTGTTGAGCGATTTACACCAAAAACTAATCAGCATCAATTTGTATTAGGGACTCACAGAATATAAATTTTTATTAAATTCCATGCATTAGTTCTTGAGATAGAGCGCCCACAAAGTTTGTGTCACATACACACAGACAAACAGACTCACAGAGTCACAGACAGACATTTTGTAAAAACATGTTTTTTGGAATCTCTGACCCCTAAAATGTGTAAATCCGTCGAAAACCGGAATTCGAAAATTTTCATGCATCCAATACTTTCTTCTTCTAAAGATAGAAGAAAGTAAAAATCTCTGTAAAGATACTGAAAATTGACTTTTCGTTTCTTTGCAAATTCAATTTTTAAAACAACATAGTGACTTAAATAATAGGCAGAAAAAAAAACTAAGGATTGAATTTTTAGATAGGTATTTGCTTAACCTATGTGCTTTTATAAACTTCAATTTAAAAAAAAAATTGACTTGTAATTAGCATAGAGCTGTTAGTTAACATTTAAATTAACAAAATGTGCTCAAAGTACGATAAAACCACAAACGACCATGTGCTATTTTCTACAGAATATCAATATAAGTATCCCTAGAGTAATTCACCCTGTTTGTAGATTTCAGAGTTAATCATTTAAAAGATTTACCATCTTTTAAATCTTGTTACAGAATTTACATTAGCTCAAAGTTGCATCAATATTGCTTGCACATCATGTGAATCAAGCGCACGGATTTCTTACTAAGTGTATGGTTGTACGGATGAACAGTACAATTAAGGATTACAGAAAAAACACTGATTTCGCAAAGGATCATGGAGAAAACAGCGATTTAGTCAAATGATCACGGGAAAAACGGCGATTTTGTCAAAAGATCGCAGAAAAAAAACCTGCAAATTTTGTCAAAAGATCACGGAAAAACGTGAATTTCGTCAAGATTGCAAAAAAAAACTCAAATTTCATCAAAAGATCGCGGGGAAAACACCGATTTCACAAAAGGATCGCAGAAAAAACACCGATTTCGCGAAAGGATCGCAGATAAAAACGCCGATTTTGTGAAAGGATCACAAATAAAATGACGATTTCCTGAAAGGATCGTGGGAAAACCGCTGATTTTGTCAAAAGGTCATGGAGGGAAAATGCAAATTTTGTCAAATGTCTGTGGGGAAAAAATGCATAATTATAGCCGGAAGGGATACTACACCTCCCACGTCTGCCGTAACCTTTAAGAAAATTTGCTTGAATTTCAGAAATTTTTGTTTTACTCAGAATCACCCCAGAATTGAAGAGAACGGAGTAGAGTTTACTTCAATCAATCTGTATGATCATTTTTCAGTTAGTATTTTCCATTACTGTTACAAAATGGAAAATCTAAATTGAAGCATCATTATCAAGCTTTTATAGAAGCATATGCGAGAGAATTTTCGTGTATAGCAGAATCTCGTAAAGGGGAACTTTATGCTCACTGCATCGTGTGTAAGGCGGATTTTAAAATTGCTCATGTAGGTAAAAGGGATATAAAGGACCAGATCGCAAAAACAGTCAGATTTCCTGGGGAAAAAAAAAAAAAAAAAAAAAAAAAACAGAATTTCACTATGAAACTTGGCAGTTTCTTAAACTCCGAAGATTCCCGGAATGCAGTCACAAATGTGGGGTGTTTATTTGTGAAGTTCATCTTAGAACATAATCTTTCCCTATCTATCTCAGATCATGCAGGACAGCTTTTCAAAACATGTCCCCAAAGTATGAAATTGCAAAAACAATTTCTTGTGCAATCTCATGTTCTTAATTTGGGGGAAAAAAATAACTTACTATATATGAATATAGTATAGAAAATATTGTTATGAAATGATATTACTTTTTTTCACTGTATATGCATATGTTAAGCATTTTTAAGTATGGAAGAATACGTCGTATAAATTATATGGTTTTCAAAATTGTAATGTTGGCAGGTATGGTATTCTAAATGCTGTAATGCACATTTTCTTTTGCTGCTTTTCTATGTTTTGCCAGAGGGTGCTACGGGCATTAGTAGTAACTGAACTAGAATGAGCTGATCTCAAATTTGACAAATATTCATTTTTCCATCTAGACTAAAAGGATCTCATTAACTTTTCTTGGTAATTAAAAGCCCTTATTAAAATTTTCCTAGAAGAGAAATTCCAATCAAGGTAAAGTCTTACTGGAGGTAGTGAAAGTATTTCTTTTTCCTAAAAGAAAAAATGTGCAGGAGTTAAAGCAGTTGGCTCTTCAGCATCACTTCCAACGTAAGCAATTGGGCGAGAATTAATCATCTCATCAATTTCGAGAAGAATAGTGTGTAACTGATCAACAGTCAGAGAGGGCTTTCCTAGAGTTTTTTGCAGAGCAACCTTTACAGTATGAACCATATGCTTGTAAATCCGCCCCACTAGGCAGTTCTTTCAACAATGTACTTCTATTTGATAGTTTGTAGCACAGTAATTTTTTTACATCTTGATGCTTCACTATTGACCGACCACAGTTGTTTTAATTCTAACTCAGCATGTTTAAAGGTACGTATATTATCTGAAATCACCACGGAAAGCTTCTGCTCAGTTATAATCAGGGCTGCGGAGTCGGTAGGAAAAATGGACAACCCAGACTCCGGGAATTTTAACAGATCCGACTCCAACTCTTTCTCTCAAAATTAGGCCGACTCCGACAATGAAGACTCCCGACTCTTTCGCTCAAAAATAGGCCCAACTCCACGACTCAGACTCCGCAGCCCTGGTTATAATAAGCATTTGTTTAAACATATCATGCACACATTATTTTTTAAATAGATGAAAGAAACATTTTGCACTTTAAATAAATTTAAAATGGATTATTAACCTGTAAGTCGCATTGCATTGTGAAGTATAAACATACTAGTTTGGTATAAACATACTGGAGGGCCCAATGATGGGCATTGCAAGTCAAGAACAAATCATGTTGTTTTTTTTAAAATCTTATTTTAATAAGCATTCAATGTTTATCTTTAAAATATTTTCTCATTTCATGTTACAAAAACAATTCTGTTACAGTATCTTAATTTTGTATGGTCTTCGATTTCGGGAAAATGCACTCCTTTGACTTATACATTTTATAGAAAGTGTGAACTTGTGAATTTATTTTTAAAAATTGTAAAAATTTTTGTGTTTCTTTTTTAAGATATGACAACAGGAAAGAAAAAAGCATTTTGAAACTAACTATTCAGGTTTCTAAATTGTTTTCTCAATGTATAACAATTTTATTAATATTAAACTATTAAAGGATAAAAGCATATTTAAAAAAAAAAAAAAAAAAAAAAAAAACTGTTACTCTTTATATTTTATTTTCTATGTTTCATAGTTGGCTTATTTTATTGAGTGTGATTTTGCACATATTTAACACAATTATTGTTCTAACATTGAGGAATATTTGCCAACATCTCCCGTGCAAGGCTAATGGAAAAATGCTTTAAAATATAATTCTAGCATATTGTGAAGTAAATGAAAAATCTATAACATAATTCCGTCTTTACGTACATGAAGCAGGTTAAATAAAAGGCTGCAAAAAGGAAATAGCTCTGTTATCTATTGCTGTATTTCACAAGCATTATTGAACTTCATATGAGATTTACATGATACAAGAATAAAATAACATGTACATTAGACTCCCTCAAATCTGCACAGCTTGGGACCAGAGGTTGTGCGGATTTTAGAATTTTGTGGATTTCTGGTCATTGCTTTGTTCATATTTTTTAAATAGAAATTTTAATGCAATCAAAATTATAATGAATGATTGTAATATAATAAAATATTAAAATAATTAAGTAAAGTAATAAACTAAAAGGATAAAAAGTAAGATAATTTAAAAGCTGATTAAAATATTAAAAGTAAAGGTCAAGTAAATAATTAATAATGTACATTTGAATATGCATAAAAAAGATGAGATACATTTTCCTTGAATTATTCAATGAAACTTTGCTTATGAAAAGGACTCTCTATTAATTCACATTAAAATCATTGTAATAATAACCAAAAAAGCTGGATTAATGCATAAGTATATTTGGTAAAAAGATTGTGATTACCAGTGACATATATGTGGAGCATATATATATATATAACCATTAATTAAACATTACCGACCATCATCAAAAACTGCAATATTGTGAATTGACAATAAAAATGGATACCACAAACCTATAATATAGAACTGTATGTATAAAATAAAGTGCCTTATACATAATTACAAGAATTAATATGGAAGAAAAAAAGAAGAATATGGATACCGAAAAAAATTGAAAAACTTATATATTGAATTACGTTTTCAAGAGTACAGAATTCAATGATATAAGCAAATCGGTTGTTTTCTGTGAGCTAAAAGCTGAAAAATATTTTTCTCCCGTACCCAAACAACCAATATGATCAAGATAATAGTTTCAAGATGAAAACAGAACATTATCAAATGGCATGAAATGGAAAAAACAATACAACCCTTTAAATATTTAATTTATAGCATAAAAAATAGAAATATTACACAACATACCAAATAAAAACCCAGTTGATTTTCAAAATATCCTCCCGCACATGGTATCCAAGCATGATAAGATTAAGGGGAATAAAGCAGTTAACACAAATTAAAACCTATGGATTCAGTTAATTCATTTTGAAATACCATGATAAAATCAATTAATATAATATAAATAGAAAATAATTACATTATTTAAAATACCTAAAAAACACTTTTAAATTGTTTAATTTCAATTTTACAATATTGCCAATATTCAGCAATTAATACCACCTGGAGTAAAAAATTTAAATTATTACTTTAATAGAAGCTTTAAAAGACAAAAATTTTTTAGTGCTGCCATCTATTATATTATTTTAAAACAATTATTATTATTCAAATGTCACAAGAAGAAAATAATAAAAGCTAATGAAATTAAAATATATCATCTACATTACCACACTAATCCTAATATATAAATAATAATCTACTATATATCATTATTCAAAAAAATTTAATAAATTAAATGTTAATAAAATGCTTTCAATATATTCTGTTACCAAACCCATTTAATCTACACTGAGAAAGTAAATAATTTTATAACATAAAATAAATTATATATAATATAAATATAAAAACTTTAAGAATTGCTATTAAATTTAAAAAATAATAAATTAATAAAATGAACAAGAAAAAAAAAAAAGGATGTTTATAGAAGATTGTCAGATTCTAAAATTCCCAATAGCCTAAAGATTACAAATATAGTGTGTGGATTATCTTCATATTAGCCAAAAAAAAAAAAAGGCTAAAAAGTATGATTGTGACAATCAAACACATTAAACCGATAATTAATCATGGAATACAAAGTTGAAAATAAAACAATATTAAAAAGTATAGAGGAATAATAATAAAAACCAATTACCCAATTTTAATACATACAGTATAACATTAGTTATATCAAATAAACTTATATGCATATTAATCGCTATAAAGATGGTATACTATTATTAATTAATGACATTGTCCTGAGTAGACTAAAATTTAAAAACAAGTTAATTTTGAATATGATTAAATAAGCTAAATTTAATATGAATTGAAATAAAAAAAATGTCATCATTTACATATAAAACATCAAATCAACATCCATATAAAATGCGTAACAGAAATGTAGTTATAATACAAAAGCCCCATAATTTTTTTTATTTATTTTATTTTATTTTATTTTTTTTAAATTAATCATTGCGTATTATCCAGACAACTCCACCCTCCTCCGTACTCTAACATCTACCCACCCAACCATCCTATAGTAATTGTTTATTATTATTTTACAATTTTTAATTTTTTATATAAATATTTTTTTATTTTATAAATTTTTTTGTAATTTTGTTTATGCATGTGTTAATTTGTTTTTTTAAAGATCATGTAAGTACTAATTGTATATTAATGAATATATGAATTTTTTTGGAAAACCATGATTTAATGCTTCATAAATTAGTTTTTTAATATTATTGTTAATTAGATGAGAAGAACATAAACATTTTATTGTATATATATGATTAAGTATTATATTTCGATGTACAGAATGATGAAGACAAGATTTAAAATTTATAAATGTATTAACTTTGAATTTAAATTCTTTTCGTTTATCAAATAAATCTGTTATTGTTTTGTTGTCTTTTATTGTAATTTTAAGATCTAAGAAGTTAATTGTATTGTTAGATAGGTTTTCCGTTAATTCCAAATTAGTGGTATAATCAACTGGAAATTGAGAAATTTTAAATTGATCAGTGGCAATTAAAATTATGTCATCAACGTAACGATATAAATGGAGATTATTATTAGTAAAAGTTAGTGATGGGCGATTTCGATTTTTTTAATCGATTTAATCGATACTGTGGCCAACTCGATTTAATCGATACTATGAATTTTTTAATCGATGTCTCTAAGACAAAATAAGGTAATATCATTTTCATTTTCCTTCAAAAATTGAAGATAAAGTAGTTGGATGTGCCAATCCCAAAACTTTCATCTGCCTCATAAATGTTAAAACTTCAAAATTCGCTATCACGGTGTCAAATTTAAATGATAACATATGCGCATCATGAGGAATCAAAAAGCATAGGTTCGTAGAAGTATGTGCCTTTTAAAAGAAAATATAAGCATTGCATTTTCCTAACAAGTCATCGAATTTCGGCTCACACCCTCTTAGGCTAATGTCAGACGAACGTCTTTTTGCACGCTTTTTTCGCTCTTACGCCATCTCTACACCTTCGCTAGCATGTGTAGGGACGGTGTAAGAGCGAAAAAAAAGCGTGCAAAAAGACGTTCGTCTGATATTAGCCTAGATGTCCGCAATGGAAAATCCCAATTCAAAGAGCATAAAAGTGACAGCTGTTGGGCAGTATACACCCAAGCCTAATAAGGATCTATTTATCTGAAAGTGTAACAGAATATGAAGTTTGATTAAATTCCGTGCATTAGTTTTGAGATATGGCTATCACGAATATCATGCAAAAAAACAGTATAGCAGCGCAGCCTGTTACATGATTAACACGAAAAACTCAGGAACAACTTATGTCAATGACACATAATATTAAGTTTGATGAAATTCCGGTCATTACTTCTTGATATATTATCGCTAATATCTTGTAAATTCTGAAAAACAGTGTTAAATTCAGGGGCTGGTACTGGTGGACAACCCCCCCCCCCCCCACGAAACTCTACAATGTCCCTCTCCAGAACCATAGAAATGCCTCCCGGAGAAAAATGTCTTAAATCAACAATGCTAAAAAAAAAAAGCAGCACGGCAGCACAACCTGTTATATCATTTACCCGAAAACCTAATCATGAACAACTTATGACAGAATATTAAGTTTGATGAAATTCCGTTCATTAGTTCTTGAGATATGATCCCTAAAATCGTTTAAATCCAGAAAAACGTGTTGAATTCCGGGTGTAGTCCGGAGGGACATCCCCCCCCCCCCCCCGTGCAACATTCAAATGTCCCCCCAGAAGGTTTGAGATTTTATGCTTAATGTACAAAAGTCCAATCCCCTTCCCCTCTGAACCGGCGGGGGGGGGGGGGATTTTAGAGTTCCTTAAGGGGGGATGCACATTTTTCCATTAAAAAGCATAAAATCTCAAAACTTTCGGGAGGGACATTCCAATGTTCCCCCGGGTCACCCCCTGAATTCAATACTAGGTTAAATCGTTATACTTTTGTTTAGAAGCCTAATTATTCGGGTTACTAGTTTATTATGTTGTACTTTTCAAGTTCATCCCTTCTAATCCTTTCCGCCCCCCACCTTCCTCGCCAATCTTAATTTACAGGGCCGTTGAAAATATGCATGCTATTTTAAAAATGCCCAATTCTCGTTCTATTTTATTATAAATCCACATTTTGAAACCATGACCAAAGATACATTTGTGGTCGCTCCTGCCACCGTTTGAGACTTACCTGCCCACCGGGGGCATATTTATTGTTTCTTCCAAACCATCTTGTTGGAAAGCTTTTAACGTCCTCTTTTATTTTCTGTCCTTCCTCCCCCTCCCTAGTTACACGCTCTTGGCACTTTTTAGCTCGCAGACCATCAAAGCCTGAGATTTAATGCGCCCGTCGGTATTGTATGTATGTACGTAACGTGATAACTCTTGATAGAAATATCCGATTTGCTTCAATTTTTTTTTCTATGTTCATTCTGCTAAAGCGCTTACCTGATTAGTTTTGGGGGTTCATTGGTTAAGTATAAAGGGGGGAACGGGGGCTGGTCCCCCCCTTAACTTAGATAAATGGGTTTTTCATGCAGAATTATCAGATTTTCTTCAAATTTTGGTATACCGGTTAATTTTGATAACGAGTTTCTCTGATTATATTTGAAGGTTTGTTATAGTCTAAAGGGGGGAGGGGGGAACGAGAGGATAATACCCTCCTTAATTTAGATAGATGGGTTTTGCTATCCGATTTACTTCAAATTTGGTATACCAGTTTATTCTGATAAGGCGCTTCCCTAATTAGATTTGGAAGTTCATTGGTTAAATATAAAAGGGAAAACGGGGGCTAATACCCCCTTAATTTAGATAAATGGGTTTTTGTATCCGATTTGCTTCAAATTTGGTATACCGATTTATTTCGATAAGGCGCTTCCCTGATGACATTTGGAGGGTCATTGGTTAAATATAAAGAGGGGAAACGGGGAGGGGCAATTCCCCCTCCCCTTAGTTTATTTTTCGAGGGCATTATTCTTTGAAATAAGAGCATAATATACAGTTAGTGTGAATAGCCTGTGAGCTCAATGCCATCAGTTTAACTGGGCACTTTTCTTTTTAGCTCACAGGCTATCAAAGCCTGAGAGCTAATGTGTCCGCAGTTTCTGTATGTATGTATGTACGTACATACGTAACGCGATAACTCTCCATAGAAATATCCGATTTATTTCAATTTTTTTTCTAGGTTCATTCTCATAAGGCGCTTCCCTGATTAGTTTTGGTGGTTCATTGGTTAAGCATAAAGGAGGGGGGTACGGGGGCTATTCCCCCCACTTAGATAAATGGGTTTTTCATGCAGAATTATCACATTTGCTTCAATTTTGGTATACCGGTTAATTCAGATAAGACGCTTCCCTGATTAAATTTGGAGGTTCATTATTTAAGTATAAAGGGAGGAACAGGGGCTAACCCCCCTTAATTTAGATATATGGGTTTTTCTATCTGATTTGCTTCAAATTTGGTAACTAGTTTATTCTGATAACGCGCTTCCCTGATGAGATTTGGAGGCCTATTGTTTAAGTATACAGATGTGACGGGGGGGGGGGGGGGGGATTCCCCCTTAATTTATTTTTCGAAAGGCATGCTTTGAAGTAAGAGTATAAAATACAATTAGTATGAATAGACTGTGAGCTCAATGCCGTCAGTTTAACTCGATACTTTTCTTTTTTATTTATTATTGTTTCAGTGAGTGCACTCTGCATGTCAGCGAATGAGTCAATAACTGTTTATGGTTTTTAGATTACTGCTGGGGAAAAAAAGAAAGAAAAAAACATATAATCAAGGAATGTACTTTTATTTAATTGTTAAACAGAGAAAAGTATGTTATTTCATTCTTAATGGCTCTAGGATGAGAACTTTTTTTTCTTTTTTTCTTAACAACTAAATGTTTGGTAAACATTAAAAAGAAAGATATTTATAAACTGTAAATGAGAAAAGGAGATATATATTTTAAAAAGGGAAAGAAATTTTAGTTAAATATATTATTAAAAGGAGAATTTTGATTATTAATTGGGGGATAATTAGTATGTGATACTTGGTTAATTACATTCATCACAGATATTTTAAAAGAAGATTTGCAATATTTGCATTTCCCCCACACTTATAGAACACCCTAAAAAGACTGAAAACCCATTTAAGTTTTTAAATAAATTTAGAGCCTTCAAAATTTCGCTCATCTGCGCATTTTAAAGAATGACGTTTATAGGAAGAAAGTCCCCCATCTGTTTGGTTGAAGGAAATAAGAGTAGAAAGTACATCTTTTCCGGATGAAGAAAAAAAAAAAATCATTTCTTTCTCTTTTTTTATCTGACCGAGATCTTTTTTTAAAGATAAATTTAAATATATAAATTATTATCAAAATTACATCTTAAAAATAATAATTTTAAAAGTTAAAAAACCTTATTTTTTGACTCAAAGGTCTGTAGTAGCGTACTTCTGGGCCGCTAACATTGTCTATTGCCCACATAAATGAAGGTGAGGGATAGTCGTTACGGCCCTGCTGATTCGCTACGTTTTGGAATTACGTACTATTTTTCAGCTTATCTGTGTGAATCTGTGAACATCGAAATATCGATTCAAGTATCGATTCTAGAATTTGGGAATCGATTCTTATTGCGATCGATTCTGTTTTATACGATGTCAATTTTAATCGATTCTCAAATTTTCCAGAATCGCCCATCACTAGTAAAAGTACATTCATAGTGATATAAGTATAAGTCTGATAATAAACTAGATGTACAACCACCTTGTTTTATACCTACGTGCTGTAAATATAATGTGTTATCTTGCAATGTATAATTATTATAGATAATGAAGTTTGTTAAAGATTTAAAATAAGCAATATCTATATTAGATGGTAATTCCAGTTTTTTATAATACTTTTTAAATAATGCATTTATAATATTATGTAAATCTAATATTATTAAAAAGATCTTTGAAGTCATATGTTGTTATATTATATACACAATGAAGATTTTTTAAAATATTGACCAGTTGATAGCTATTTTTTATACAATGTGTATTATCATTGTTTGTAGTAAGTATATATAATTGATTAAGAATTTTTAAATATCATATATATATATATACTCCTTTCATGAAAAACAAGTTCAGTCATATTATTAAGAATTACATATAAAAATACTTATGGGATGAAATAAAACTAAAAAATTCTGTAGTTTTGCCCTTACATCGGAGATGAAAGTTTCATTGTTTACATCTGTAAAGATGTGCGGATTTTAGGCATTTGTGGATTTTAGGGAGTCTACTGTACAGTATTTGCTGGTAACTGTTTTTCAATACAACCTCATATAAAATTCCCATGCATGAAAGTGTTTAAAAGATTGATCTAAATTGTATATATTTATAACTGGACTTAATTGAACTTATTGCTTAAGAATTAAAAATTTTCATCTTTTAAGAAAATTATATACTTACTTTCATGATTTGTAACTGATTTGTTTTTGTTTGTGTAGGTTTGGGATTTATTTCACCAAGCTGAGAAAGTGAGAGAAATGATATCTCAGAAAATTCAAGAGGAGGCACTTCGTACCTATCTCTTCACTTACAGCAGTTACTATGATTCTCTATCTGTTGCTAGATTAGCTGAAATGTTTGAACTTGAACAATCCGTTGTGCATAGTATTCTTTGTAAGATGATCATCAATGAAGAATTAATGGTAAATATTTTGAAGTTTATAGTTAGTTATCCCTGTAATAATATTTAAAAACTTTTTAAGAACTAGAATAGTTTTAAAATCTTGATCTTTTAATTTAAGGTATCCTAATCAGTATTTAGATTTCACATTGTGTTGCATATTTCTAATATTTTAAATGAACAATCTTTCTTTTAATATTATTGAAGGAATGTTTTTTTAAAGATTTTCCATTTATGTATTTTTGAATATACAGTCGAGTCTCTCTATAACGAAACTCCATACATCGAATTTCTCTATATAACGAATTTTTAGTATGAACGGTCCCCTTTTCCCATGATCTCATTAAAAACAGTCTCCATATAGCGAAATATATATCTCCATATAACGAATTTTTTTCATAAAATGCTCTTTATTTATTCAGTTTTAAAAAAGCTTCCAAATCACATAGAATCAATTTTCCATCACTGATTCCTGATTTATTGTTCAGTGCTGAAGTTTTTATCTTACTTTTCTACCTTGAATCTCCTTGTTCTTTATGTCCAACAAATTCATCTCCCCCCCCCCTCCCCTCCCACACACCTGCCAACATCCTTCTTAAAACAGTATCCATTGGATTGTTACACATATGAGAGAGGTAATTGAAGGTGAATGAGATCGAAGATCATTCAGAAGGTTAAATTAGAAAAATAAACTCTTTTAATCAAGCACAACAAGTCTATATTCGTAATATTCCCTACTAGAAAGCTCTCGAGATCCACTGGCATGACACGCTACCTGATGCACACCACAAAAAAGCAGGCTGGAAAGAAGGCGCAAGCCGCTATTGGTCGAATAGAAAATTGTCCCTCGACAGCTGCAGTCGCGAGAGCAGATCACTGTCACCATTTAGAACATGTTTTCATCTATCCAACTAAAGCTCTCAACCCTTACAGTTAGAGTAGATGTTTATTGTTTCTGGGTTTCTTTAGTGTGAAAGATTCACAAAGCTTAATCTGTTTGAGTGCATTTTTTTACTGCTTCTGCAAAAAATGTCTCTTAGGAACTATATAACTCTCTGTGATAAAGTGAATATTTTGAAAGAAATCGATAAGGGATTGAAAAAAAAAGATGTGGCAAAAAAGTCCGGCAAGCACTTTGTCAACAATCATAAAAAATAGAGAGTCAATCACCGAGCAGAATTCAGATCTTGGTTCGGCGCGAAAAAGAAAGAGGACGTGCCAATATGAGGACTTGGACGAAGCAATGTTTAAGTGGATTAAAGGTATAAGAGACTGGAATCTACCACTTTCGGCACCAATGATTTTAGAAAAGGCTCCAGAATTTGCTTCATCTCTTGGGCACTTTGACTTACAAGCCAGCATTGGTTGGCTAGAAAAGTTCACGAAGAGACATGGGTTATTCCAGAAAACTATCTGCGGTGAAAGTGCGGATGTTCCAGTGACATCATGTGAGAACTGGAGTCTTAAAGTAGCAGAAATTCTAAAAGAATTCGCTCCTGAGAACATTTTCAATGCTGACGAAACAGGCCTCTTTTATAAATGTCTCCCAAACAAGACTCTCGCATTTAAAGAAGATAAATGTTTTGGAGGTAAACAAAGCAAACAAAGGATTATTATTCTGTTGTGTGCTAACATGACAGGGAAAGAAAAATTAAAGATTGGGAAAAGTAAATCTCCTCGGTGTTTTAAAGGCGTGAAGTCCTTAGAAGTGGACTATGATTTTAATAAAAAGTCCTGGATGACCATTGAAATTTTTGACAAATGGTTAAAAGCACTTGACAATCAAATGAGAAAACAACGCCGAAAATTGCTTTGATTATTGATAATTGTTCAGCTCACTCATAAATCTATGGGGAAAAACTGCAGCATGTTGAGGTTATTTTCTTACTACCCAATTGCACATCAAAACTGCAGCCCTTGGACTTGGGAATAATAAAGAATCTAAAGGTGTATTATAAGAAAAGAATTCTTAAAGAACTGGTCATAGCCACTGAAAAAAATGATTCCACCAAGACATCATTAATCTTAGAAAGTGTATTGCGGAACTTTATAAAGCTTGGAGATTTGATGTAACTGGAAAAACAATTTACAATTGTTTCAAAAAGGGCGGCTTTTCTAAACTGGAGAATAATGTGGATTCTGAGGACGAAGAAGATGTAGCTTTAGCAGACTTAAAAGAGAAATGGAAATTAACGAAGGAACATGGAAAGGTCAAAGAAAATGTTACTCTCTCTGATTTTTTGGAAGTGGATGACAATCTCACTATTGCACAGTATCCTACTGATAGTGATATTTTAAGCAGTATGAACAATGATGATGAGAGTGACAATGAGCATGAAAACGAAAACGTACAAGAAGAGAAAAAAACATCATGCAGTGAAATGGTGAATTCTTTTGATCTTATAAGGAGAGACTTCAAATGAAGGAAAATGTTCCCGATGCAATTTTTCATTCCTTGCTAAACAGAAAACATTTTTTCGAGAGTGTAACAATTTTCAAATCAAAACAGCAAAAAATTACAGATTTCTTCGTCTAAAATTAATGTAAGTTTTCCTTATGTGATTTTTATTATGCTTTCAAATAATTGTTTGTTCTCTTTTTTGAAACTGTTTAAATAATTAAGAAATACAATATTAGGTTAATATTTATAGTTAAATATTCCAAATTCTTAATTAAACACCTCAAACATAATTTTTGTTCAAAATTTACACATTAAATATGAATTTTTACTCATTCTCTATATAACGAGTTTCTCTATATAACGAGTTTTTTACTGGAACAATGGATTCCGTTATATGGAGACTCTACTGTATTTATTTGAAAATATTACAGTGTTAGACATTCTCTGAATAATAATAATTCTCTCTTTTTTTTTTGCACATGTTTTTCTAGAAAGTTATGTTTTCTTTTAAGTAAATCGTTGAATTTGCTTAATATTTAGTTTATTCAATACAAGCTGCATCATCTTGAGTTAAATACAAAGTGTCAATACTCAATACATTATTAGATCCATTCATGGTTGCAAGACCAAGACTGATTTCAGTCTTGGTGAGATTTTTGACTGATAGTAAATTATACTTTATATATTTAAATAATAGCAATTTTACTATGTGTCTTTCATTGTAAAAGGAACATAGTGCAACACAATAGAAACCTTCTAGCCCATCTCAGTTGGGTTTTACCTAATACTCTGAAAAGATTTCAGTCTTGGTTTGAATGGACTCCTTGCAACCACGGATCCATTGTGTATATAATGCACTTAACAGCAAAGTACAAGCTCCATCATCTTGAGTTAAATACAGTGTCCATACATTATTTGATCCAATGCACATAACAGCAACTGTCAGTTATCTGTCACTTTGTGGCATCTTCTATAGCAATTTTCTTCTATGTTTATGCACTAACTCATGATTTTTCACTTTTGGAAAATATTGAATACAAATTATTTTCTGGGAAATCAAATTAACTGATAAATGTTAATGAATATTGTTAGAAATTTGTCTGTAATAAAATATAATTATTTGTATCAGTCAGGCTTAGAAGTTAGTAATTAATTCTATTTTGTGACCAAATTTTTATTTTATGCTTAAATTTGCTATCCTAGGTGCCAAATTTAATAGCAACAATTCTTGATTCGTATGATGTTGAGATTGTTTTCCATCCTGATGACCAAAATAAGTTTTTATTATTTTTTCATGGCTGACCCTTTACACATCTGAAAATAAAGTTTTCTGTCAACCATTTAGGTGCAGTGTTCAACTTGTCTCGCCCACATTATATTAAGAAGGGAGAATCTTTTCCAAGAGGAAATCTAATTTTAGTATAAACTGTTGTCAAATATTGTCTCTATGAACACAGTATAAGACCTTCAATTATTGAACTTAATAGACTAACGTTATTAGTTAAAAGACAAATTGTGCTGGCCTGATGTTGCTGCAAAATGAGCACTAAAAGTAAATTTTAAAATGCATGTTTTTAATTTTATATATATATATATATATATATATATGTATGTAGAATAGGTGGGATTGACTGTGGTCGAACTTTGGTAGTAAAGGCTTCTGATTGAACACTCATAGTATAGAAATAATCACGTTTTAATGTCTTGATTAAGCATAGATTATATTTACAGAGCACATTAACTATATACAGGGCTTAGGGGAATGAGGGGGAATTTCTTACTGCAGTTTACCGGCATTCAATATATTTCGGAAGCATGACCGGGTACGTCTTACCAGGTCAGTCCACAGAACAACTCTGACGTTACATCGAGGCTTAGCCCTCCGGCTGCGGTTCAGAATTACTCACTCATCAGGTTTATTGTCTTATAGAATTTGTCTACTCTGTCAGTTCTCATGGGACTTTAGCTGCACCTCTTACTGTATTCAGGATGTGGTTTAGATTGTTTTGGGAACCGCAAGCCACATCCACACTCGTCCATCTTGACAGGTGTGCTCCCCTGCACACGTGAGAGCAACCGCAGCAAGAAAAAGGGCAAATTAAAATTTATCTAAAAAAAAACACTAACAAAAATTTTCGAAATTTCTAAAGTTAAAAACTTTAAAAAAAATTTTAGAGGCCGAAAGGGAGAGAACTGACGAAACACAAACAAAAAAAAAAATAATTTAAATTTTGGCTTTTCCATTACAATGCATAAGCTGAACTGCACTGCACTACGTTAAGGGGAAAAAAAAAATCGTCTTCGAAAAAAAAAAGAAAAATAAAATAAAAAACGTCTTCATGTGTCATGTGAACATGACCGTCTTTCATCTTTAAGATCTTTCGTCTTTAAGAAGATCCGCCTATGGAACTCTATGTCTTAAGAATCTAACATAAGGAAAGGAAAAAAAAAATTCGTCCTAAAGCAGTCAGTTGCTATACAGTGAAAGAGGAAAAAAAAAAATCAAATGCAGGTGTTGTTGGGGGGAGGGGGGGGTACATACAAATATTTTAAACAATTATTTGAATGAAACATTTCCAAATATATCAAAAATGATCAAATATATAAAGACATACATAATAATATGAAAAACAATAATATTGATGGCAACTTGTAAATTAATGGGAATAAGAATAAAAATAATGCAATAATGCTAATTGAGATACTACCTTTACACTATATTAATAGTTCAGGAAACGTCTTGAGATCACTTCTAAAGAACACACTGAAAAAATCACTTTTTTACATAATAAAAGAAAAATGCTAATAAAAAGAAACATATTTTGTATAAAGGGAGAAAAAGGCATCATCACTGAACTTCAAAAAAGAGGGAGAAATTATCGTTATACGTCTTTCAAAATAATCACCATCATGGAATTTTCACTCATACGTCTTAAGAGGGAAACATCATTAAACACAAAACAATCATCTTGAAAGGAAAAAACAATAAAAGTTTCGTCGCGGTTTCCAACACCCTGTAAAAACATATACGTATACACAAAAACAATATTTAAAAAAAATAGAATGCTGCAGTTTTAAAAATGTTTCGAAAGTTAATTAAAGAAAATATTACTGTTCTAACCCGTTTATAGTTTCTGTGGTGTCTGTAGTGTGCACACTATTGGAGGTTAAAAAAATATATTTCTCCGAAACAGAAAAATAACAAATTCTTGAATCAAAATAACACGTATAAATTGAAGATAAATAGAAGAAACCATGCGCATTTCCTTTTAAAAAAAATTTGTCACACTATCTTGCGCGTTCTTGAAAACACAGGAATACATCCTGACACTTAGAAAAAAATATTCACTCACTTGTCTTGGATACACACAAAAAGGAAATATCTTTGTAGCACTATTTTCATTCAGATAAACACAATATAGCACGATTTTATAAATCACAGTAGATACAGACACACAAATAAAAAAAAAATAAAAGCACGGCGATAATTAACTGGGTGAACAGTGAAGAGGTTGAATCATACGAGTACAGACGGCACTCACTTTTTTTTCTGTCGTATTGGCTCATCTGCACATTTTTCTCTGGTTTTCTTTCGCGGTAGAAGTGGTGATTGACATTTTAATGCATGCAACACACACACACTGATGATATCGCACAGTCCATAGCACTGAATTATCACTATCCTGTAAAAGCATGAGAACGAAAAAGATAGGAAGCATCTGGTGAACTTGGATTGACTCATTTTCACGGCATTTGCATGAAAAACTTAGCTGATAAGATTTTATGCTTCCCTTGGAAATAAACATCATAAAGCAACTAACACGTCCATGCTATTCCCGAGAGGATTTAAACCAGTGAAACAGAAGTTTGCTGATCTTCATCCTTTCCTGGACCCAAGACGAAGAAAAAAAGAAAAATCTGTTGATTCCGTATATCTTGCAATAACATGTCGTTTTCTTCTTTCGCATTCACAGATGGCCCGATAGCAGATAAGTAGGTCAGTAGGTGTTCGTCTCTCTCTCTTTAATTATCGGATTGCATCTTCGTAGAACTTAAATATTTCGGACGTAGGATTTCACAGGATGTCTAGGGACAAATAGTTGAATTTGACGCGGCCGAGTCCTCATGTAGAATAGGTGGGATTGACTGTGGTCGAACTTTGGTAGTAAAGGCTTCTGATTCAACACTTGTAGTATAGAAATAATCACGTTTTAATGTCTTGATTAAGCATAGATTATATTTACAGAGCACATTAACTATATACAGGGCTTAGGGGAATGAGGGTGAATTTCTTACGGCAGTTTACCGGCATTCAATATATTTCAGAAGCATGACCGGGTACGTCTTACCAGGTCAGTCCACAGAACAACTCTGACGTTACATCGAACCTTAGCCCTCCGGCTGCGGTTCAGAATTACTCACTCATCAGGTTTATTGTCTTGTAGAATTTGTCTACTCTGTCAGTTCTCATGGGATTTTAGTTGCACCTCTTACTGTATTCAGGATGTGGTTTAGATTGTTTTGGGAACCGCAAGCCACATCCACATATATATATATATATCATTACTATAGATATTTTAAAACACCTCTATTTTTAATTTGCCCACTTTCTCGAAAGATTCAACATATTTAGATGCAACTATATTTTTTAAATAAATATTTAAGCTCATACGGGTTTATATCATTAAGAATAACAATTTGATTTTCCTTTAAAAAGAAAATTGTTCTGAAGTTACCATAATGACACCTAGCTTTAGGATTCCAGTTCCTAATACTGATAGCAGTTGAAGTATGAAAAATTGATCTTCATGTAAAAGTTAGATTGTAGTTCTGTTTTTTAAATATTCAAAATATTTATTCAATGTTTTTATTTATTCACAGAAAAAAATTCTCAGAAGCATTTTATAAATTAAATTTTTTAACATTCATAAATGTTTAATCCACTTATTAGATGGAACTCTTCAATTAGTCTCATATCTAGTATCACCAGGTGTCCCTCATAAATCAGGGCTCTAAATGCTCTAGAGACCAGTATTTTATAGTAATTTTCTTTGCCTTATCTAATGGCAGGACTATCTGTGGTTAAAGATGGCGAAATAAACTGTAAGAAATTAGTGATGCCCAGAGCATTTGGAACCCTGATGTACGCAGAACACATGGCAATACTACTTATGCTAGATTAATTTTAGCACAATTATTCTAATTGGTAAACAAATCATAATAGATGTAAATTTCCAACTGGGCGAAAAATGTCCGGACCAGGATTCGAACCCAGGACCTCCTGGCTGAAGCCGCCAGTGCTCTGCCATCTGAGCTATCCGGGACGATTCTGGTCGAACGTTTTCACCCAGATAACCTTGAAGATTACAGCATCTGGTCTGAAACCTGGTTCAGCTCAACAGAATAAATCTCAGGTAATGGAACTCCAGAAAATGATTTGTTTACAATTAGAATAATTGTGTTAAAATTAATCTAGTGTAATTTCGTATCCAGTGATTTCAGGAGTTCAATTACCTGAGATTTATTCTCTTGAGCTGAACCAGGTTTCAGACCAGAAGCTGTAATTTTCAAGGTTAGCTGGGTGAAAAAGTTCGACCAGAATCGTCCGGGATAGCTCAGATGGCAGAGCACTGGTGGCTTCAGCCAGGAGGTCCCGGGTTCGAATCCTGGTCCGGACATTTTTCACCCAGTTGGAAATTTATATCTATTATGATTTGTTTACCAATTAGAATAATTGTGTTAAAATTAATCTAGTGTAATTTCGTATCCAGCGATTTCTGGAGTTCCATTACCTGAGATTTATTCTGTTGAGCTGAACCAGGTTTCAGACCAGAAGCTGTAATCTTCAAGGTTAGCTGGGTGAAAAAGTTCGACCAGAATCGTCCAGGATAGCTCAGATGGCAGAGCACTGGTGGCTTCAGCCAGGAGGTCCCGGGTTCGAATCCTGGTCCGGACATTTTTCGCCCAGTTGGAAATTTACATCTATAATGCTACTTATGTTTATTTAGAAGAGGTGGTATAATAATTTTCTTTCCATGTTTTGTGTTAATTAGGAAATTCCGTTTTCCTTTTCGTATAATGTAATGAGATATGTAAATAATCAATTTAAAAACACATAATTCAGTAAAAATCCATTTTTAGCAGTTGGTGCCCATATCCAGTAATGTGTGTGAATTCTTTCGTGTAGTCTTGTATGCTTTCTATAGAATTTATGCACACCTCCTTTTATATCATAACATTTTTTTCCTTAAAAATTTTTTTTATATTTTAAAATATTTAAATTAATTCAGTAAACCTTTTTTAACTTTAAAATTTAAAATTCTGCCTTTAAATATTAATTTTCATAAAGTTTGTTTCCAGTTAATTTTTACTTAAAAGCAATTTTAATTTATTCTCCAAAAAAAAAACCGTTAAAAGTGATCAATAATAAAATTAAAAATCTTAATACTTTCACCCAAAATAAAATACTTTTTATTCTAATTTTCAAAACTAAAATTCAATTTATTCCTCTAACGATCTTTAAAACTTTTATCACTCCCTGTGGCATCGATCGAAATCAGCCAATCCGCAACCTTACCGCGTTTTTCTGTTGCAAGTGACGCTATGGGTTAGCGTGGCTTCTCTCTCTCTACCTTGAAATTTTTTGTCCCTCCAGGATGCTTTGGCCGTTATAATGGCATCAGCTGTTAAGAATTTCAGCCGATCATAATTGATAAATTAAACATTCACAGTAAATAAATTAAAAATAATAATGATAAGATTACAATTAAAAGCCTTGAATTTACACTGCCAATCTGTTTGGCTCATACTAATACACGGTTCGTAATGTTGGGATGGAATGTCAGCTCTAATTTTCATAAAAATAATCCTGTAAGTGCAACTAAAGTCACTTTCTTCACTGTTCTGCGATCAGGAATGGCTGAATTGATATCTCGTCATGTTATATCATCAATTTTTGATGATGGTATCCCTGCAGAGCGATAGAGGAATCTTCAAAAATATTGTTTATCTTGGAGATTATGGTGGTATATATCATTTACTTCAATCATCTATTACAAATAAAGAAAAAGTAGTATAACTTTTGTTTATTTGTTGCCACCAAGAAACTTAAGTACAGAGCCTCATCTAAGATAGTAAAACAAATTCATTCATAAACACTTGATTTTTCTCTTGCTGCTTATAAACAAAAGCAAACTTTAGTGAAAGCATCTGTAGGTAGCAGGACAAGTTTAAAATGTCACATTCTTCTTTTAAAGAACGGGATTAATATAGGTAATACCTTACAAACTGTGTGGTTGGTATAAAACTATAAAGATTATTGTTATTCTTTCTTATGATTGCTAAAGGCTATATTTTAGGATTTCTGCATCTAATTTTAATATTATAGCGATGTATCAGTAAGATATTATTAACTGTTATACTATGTTTATATTTTTTAATGTTTCATGCCAAAGATAGGGGTTGTGTATACACTCTTACTATTTCTTAACCATTATATTTTATATAAAAATACATTCTATTTTATATATTCAATAAATTGTCATTTCAATACTGTTGTTGTTATTGTGTCCTTATATATATTATTTAATCCTTTCTCACATATTTGTATAATTTATATTGGTGTACATTCATTAATAAGGGAACTGAATTGTTTTTTAATTAAGAATGAAACATAAACAATAAATTAGAATATGATAAATGATAATAGAAATTACATTTCGCTTACAAGATTCTATTGAATTAATGCTTTTAGAAATAGCAGATAAAATTCCTATAAAATTAACTTTTGCACTATTTCGGCAAACCTGTATACGATACAATTTTCAGGACTTGTGTAAATAGAAACCTATATGTTTCGTGAAGTTCAGGTGATCTTTAATCATTTCACTATGAATATGTTAATATACGTTTGTTTACACTCGCAATGTACTGCTTTATTTAATTACGATCTTTTGGCCATTAAATAATAAGCTTTCTTTTCTCTCATTTAAAAGGAATTTTAATAAAATTTATATTCCAAATTTTAATTCCTCCTTTTTCAAAATTTTTTTAATTTCAAAACCTTTACTTTATTTTCTTTTATTTTTTTTCACTACACCTCCTAATAAACTCAAAATTAGATAAAAAATGCATACCACAGTGAAAAATGTTCTCCCAGCAGTTATCGATCTTGTCAGTCCTGTAAAAAAAATTCTTTTGTATATCTCTGTAAATGAACAGTAAATGTTATGCTTTCCAAAATCTATAGAAAATATCTTGTAGTACATCTTAGTGATCCTTTTAAATTACATGTTTGAAGTATCATAATATCATTAAAATGTACAAATTTTCCCAATATATAACTTTTTTGTGCTTCTGTGTCATCGACTTATAAATGCTACTTATTTTATGCTTCTGGGAAAGACTGTTGTAGTCCATCTCAGTGATGCATATCAACCTTATTACATTTGAAAGATTGTAACATCAACCAAATGCACCGTAAACTGTTTGGACGATCAGTACGATTGTCGAGTGAAAAAACTTGTTACCTAGGCAACCGAGCAACTGACGTAAGAGCGTGACGTCAGCCTCTACAGGTACAACCTTTAAAACAAAAACATTCGGAATTCGAATGGTGGAAATGAAGTACACTAAGGCATTTATTCTTTGAGTCTAATATTTATTATTCGATGTGAAGTAAGAAAGTTATTCATCTGTATTCGTTAACTATGTATAATTCATCGTTGTTAAAAAACCCAAAACAGTCTGGATTCGAATGTTGATAGTGAACGTACGTGCATTCTTTTACTCGTTTGAATCGACTAATTAATTATTCGGCATGATGTTAGATATTTACCTGTATTCCTTTACCGCAAGTCTAGTCAAGAATAAGTCAACATTCAAAGGTATTTAATTCAACTCACCCCCGTTGGTCGATGTTATGGCCATTTTATTCTTCGTAACTATAATTCTCATCTTTCAGACGAGTATACTATGTTGTATTGAAATTCTTATTCAAATTGAAAATATTCTTCGATGTTCAGTGTCATCTGTATAATAAAAAATGTGTGTTTATACTGCTGCCATTCTTTTGTCAGTGCCTGCCTGAATTTCTGGGAAATGGGGTAAGTAACGCAAATTTAACCTTCATTCTAAATTCTAATCATGACAACTCGTAGTTTTTGTTTTAAAATCGAATCATGAATGAATTCTGTTAAGTCATATTCTTTTGTCAGATTATTCATATTTCTTTTCCCTAATTCAAATTCGAGCTATTCAAAATTAATCCTTAAATATTCTATCCATAAATTTTGGTCCGTATCGAGCCTGAGCTACGATGGAATCTATTCTTAAGTCGTAGCCAGTCAATTAATTTATCTGTGCTAGATGTAACGTAAAAAAAAAAGTAAAAACGGTTGTGTTTATTTAATTGATGTTTGTTTTTTATATTTTGTATATTATGGTGCATTTTGTATGACATTGTGTGAATTACGTATTTTTATAATTTTATTCAGTTCTTATATTGTTTATTTGTAATTATTAAAAATGACTAAACAAACTAAACAGGAGCTGTATTTTGAGCGAATTTGTAAGGAAATAGATGTAATTAAGGATAAAGTTCAAAATGCGAATTCAGATGAGCAGGCAAAAATTAAAGTTTGGAAATCGAAAATATCTTCGTATGAAGACACTCTTGCGCAAGCATTTGATAAACTGTCGCCGAAAGAAAATAAAGAGAATTTGGATACTTTTTTGAAGTATCAGGAACTTATTTGTGATTTATTTGTCGATTTAGAGGAGAGAACCAAAGTTGATTCTCCGACGGAAATTCGTGTAGAAACTCAAAGTAAACAAAATTATTCGCAAGTTAAATTGCCCAAATTCGATCTTCCCCATTTTTATGGCGATTCGGAACAATGGATTTCTTTTAAAGAATTATTTCAGTCTACGATTTTGGGGAATGAAAATTTATCTGGTATTGAGAAATTACAATATTTACATTCTTCTGTTCGCGGACATGCCACAAAATTAATTCGAGGCTTTTCTTCAAAAGCAGAAAATTTAGTTCAGTGTTGGGATTTGTTAAATCAAAGATATGAAAATAAAAGACAGTTGGCTTTAAGTCAAATAAATAAAATATTTTCGATAAAGATTATTAAAGCTAATAATTCAAAATCCTTGTTAGAATTGCTAGATACAAGTAATGAAGCAATTCAGAATTTGAAAATTTTGGGATTAGAATCTAATGCTTTGAGTGATTTAATGTTAATAAATTTCATGTTGAATAAATTAGATCAGCCTCTCAAACAAAGATGGGAATTATTGTTAGACAATGATAAAATACCGGATATGGATTTATTTCAAAAATTTATTGAGCGGGAAGCTAGAAGTGTAGAGGAGTCAAAATGCACTAAAGTAGTCTAAATTCAATTTCGCAAAAAAGCCTCTAGATGCTAGTCGAGTCAAAACCAACGTAATGAACAGCCCGTTTGTCAGGAATGGTAATAACTGCATATTATGTAATGAAAGCCATGCGTTATTTAAATGTCCTGTATTTAATTCAAAACCAGTGAAGGAGAGGTGGAAAATCGTTCAATTAAACAAATTATGTGAAAATTGTCTTAGACAAAACCATCAAGTAGGGCAGTGTAGAATTAATGTTAAATGCAAAAATTGTTCCAAAATGCATCATACATTATTACATGTGTATACGACTAGTCAAACTAATAGAGAGTTTGTTAATGATAAAGCACCAGAAATTTCTGTTTCTAATAGTGCGCAGTGTCATTCATCTTTGCAGAAATATAATGTTCTATTATCTACTGTTCTTATTAATGTAAAATCTAGCACCGGTAATGTTATTCAGTGCAGAGCACTTATTGACAATGCTTTTCAAAATTCTTTAATCTCCAAAAATTGTTTAGAAAGATTGAATTTGCCTGTAGGCAGAATGAACCATAGGCTTGTAGGTATAAATGGCATTTCGGCTGAAACCTGCCTAACTTTCACTGAATTTAATTTCTCGCCATATTTTGAAAATAACTACAGTTCTTTAAAAGCCCTTGTAGTTAATCAGGTTACTACCCCACTCTCTAACTTCAGGCTTGAAAGGCATTCATGGCCGTACATGGCAGACTTACAGCTGGCTGATCCTGAGTTTCATATTTCCAAATCAATCAACATTCTGCTAGGAGCAGATGTTTTTGCACATCTGTTATTAGGGTCACATTTTTGGACAATCTGGTGAATCCGTTGCAATCCCAACTCAACTGGGATATATTCTAAGTGGTCCAGTACCCTATTCGTCTAAACCGGCCACGATCGTGGTCTGCCATTCAGTAGACTTGACTGATTTTTTCAACTCAGAGTCTGTTCCTCATGCTAAGGAGTTTATTAAATCGGATGCAGCTAAAGAATTGTATCACAATTCAACTCAGCAAAATAAACAAGTTTGTGATGAGGAAAAAACTAATTTTCCTGTCGCTGCCAGTATAGCAAAAGATGATAGTTTGCCACTTTCTTTAAAGGCAAGTAACTTAACCCATTCTTTCAATCCGAATTCATCTGAAAGTTTTCTAGGGTTAGAGTGGAACCGGGAAACAGATTCCCTGCATGTACAAGTTGTAGAAAAACCTACAGTAAAGACTAAAAGTCAATTATTATCTGTAATTGCTGGCATTTTTGATCCTTTGGGTCTTTTGTCACCTTCCACTGTTATTTTGAAAATGTTATTGAAAGAAGTGTGGAAGGCAGACTTGAAGTGGGATGATCCTCTTCCCTCAGATATTCTAGAAATGTGGAATAGATTCTATTCTGAAATAAATGCTTTTAATTCTATGCACATTCCACGATTTATGAATTTCAGCACATCATCACCTTTCAAACTCCATGGGTTCTGTGATGCCTCTATATGTGCATATGCGGCGGTTGTATATATCAAAACTTTTAATCCTGTCACGGTAATGCTAGTTGCTGCTAAAACAAGAATAGCGCCCACCAGTGCAATAACATTGCCAAGGTTAGAGCTATCTTCAGCTCTTTTGCTGGCAAACCTTATTCAAGTTGTGCAAGATGCATTACCTAATGCTATCCACGAAACATTCTTGTGGTCCGATTCGACCATTACATTAAGCTGGATTTTGAAACCTCCAACCAAAGGCAACCAATTCGTGCTTCACCATGCCAATAAAATTAAGAGATTTGACCTCCATTGAACATTGGCATCATATTCCTAGTAAATATAATCCAGCAGATTGTGCAACACGGGGTCTATATCCCTATCAGTTAAAGGATTGTGAATGTTGGTGGTCTGAGCCTACTTGGCTCTTTTTCTCACGTCTTCTAATCCTTTCATTGATGATCCATCTCCAACTTCAAACTTTGCAGTTGAGTCTTTACCCACCGAAAGTTCTTGTTTAATAAATGAACTAGAAACTGATGTAGACATTCTCACCAGATTTTCTTCATATACAAAAGTAATCCGAGTAGTTGCTTGGATTCAAAGATTCGCCTACAATACAAAATCCTACTTAAAAAGGAAAGGGCCATTAAATGCAATTGAACTTAACAACGCTTGTAAAACTGTCGTCAAGCGCTTACAGCAGTCAGCATTTTCTGATGAAATTAATCTAGTTAAACAACACAAACCACTACCAACATCCAGTAAATTGCTTTCTTTAAACATCTTTCTCGACGCAGATAATATTTTGCAAGTTGGTGGACGTCTCAGCAAACACAAACCCATGTCATTCGATTCCAAACATCCAATGCTTATTCCTAAAAATCATCCCTTTACAGAGGCTATTATCAGATACTTCCATCTCTATAGTCTGCATGCGGGTCCTGATCAAGTTCTTTCCTTAATTCGTCAAAAATTTTGGATTCCGGATGGCAGATCAACAGTTAAGAAAGAATTAAGAAAGTGTATATGTTGCATTCAAATATCTGCCCAGCCGCTTACTCAACTCATGGGTGACTTGCCCTCTTCATAGTCCAAGAGCTGTTAAACATTTTTGGGAAGGTATTTGAGGCACCCTGAAAATTTGTGCAACACTTCTTTTGTAATGGCTGAATACAAAATTGAATGTCTGGCTGAAAGATCGGGGCCCAAAAGCTGTGCCAGACACGTGTCAAGTGCCATTTTTTGACTACCCCCCCAAAAAAATATTTGAGGCACGCTGAGATTGAGACAGAATAATATTTATACTTAGAAAAAAATATTTTGAAAACGACAGACACTTTAGTTGGCCCAAAAACTGTGCCAGACATGTGTCAAGTGCAATTTTTTGACTACCCAAAAAAGGTATTTGAGGCATGCTGAGATTGAGGCAGAATAATATTTATGCTTAGAAAAAAATATTTTGAAAATGACAGACACTTTAGTTGGCATAAAAACTGTGTCAGACACGTGTCAAGTGCCAAATGGCACTTGACACGTGTCTGGCACAGTTTTTGGGCCACAATCCTTCAGCCAGACATTCAATTTTGTATTCAGGCATTACAAAAGAAGTGTTGCACAAATTTTCAGGGTGCCTCAAATATCTACTCAAAAATGTTCAACAGCTCTCCTACTATCACGAATTAATCCTTGTAGAGCGTTCCAGCGCACAGGGATTGATTTTGCAGGACCAATCAACACAAAATGCCAACATAAACAGAAGTCAACTACTTTAAATCATATATCTGTCTTTTTATATGCATGTTTACCAAAGCAGTACACATTGAATTAGTTTCAGAACTTACCACCGAAGCCTTTATATGCACTTTACAGCGTTTCATATTACGCCGAGGACATCAACAGATATTTATTCAGATAACGGTAAAACATTCGTTAGTGCAGCCTCATATCTTAAAAAACTTCCTAATTCTCAAAGAATCAAAAGTCCAAGATTTTTGCGCACAACGCCAAATTATTTGGCATTTCATACCTCCTTATGGTCCAAACTTTGGAGGATTATGGGACTCTTCCATAAAGCTAGCCAAACGGCATTTAACAAAATCATGCCAAGGTACTCTTATGACTTTTGAGGAACTCTCCACAACCCTATGCCGTATTGAAGCATGTATAAATTCTCTTCCACTTATTCCTTTATCAACAGACCCTAATGACTTATCCGTTTTAACTCCAGGACAATTCCTCATTGGTGATCCATTACTTGCTTTACCTGACATGTCATCTCATAATAATCCATGTATTAGTCTCTCTTCCAGGTGGAAACTGTGTATCAAGATTCGAGATAATTTCTGGCAACGCTGGACTAAAGATTATCTCCAAACATTATCCTTAAGGCATAAATGGCAAAAGGGCAATCATATTATCAAGATTGGTCAACTAGTTTTAGTAAAAGAATCTTCAATTCATCCAACTCATTGGAAGTTAGCTCTGGTCGAAAACATCCATCCTGGTGCTGATGGTGTTGTCAGAGTTGTGACTATCCGTACCGGTGAAGGCACATTCAAGCGTCCGATTCAGCTTTACCTGAAGTCCACGCCGGCCCCCCGGAGGTTACGATTGTCGAGTGACAAAACTTGTTACCTATGCAACCGAGCAACTGACGTAAGAGCGCGATGTCAGCCTCTACAGGTACAATCTTTAAAACAAAAACATTCGGAATTCGAACGGTGGAAATGAAGTACGCTAAGGCGTTTATTCTTTGAGTCTAATATGTATTATTTGATGTGAAGTAAGAAAGTTATTCATCTGTATTTGTTAAAAAACCCAAAACAGTCTGGATTCAAATGTTGATAGTGAACATACGTGCATTCTTTTACTCGTTTGAATCGACTAATTAATTATTTGGCATGATGTTAGATATTTACTTGTATTCCTTTACCGCAAGTCTAGTCAAGAATAAGTCAACATTCAAAGGTGTTTAATTCAACTCACCCCCGTTGGTCGATGTTATGGCCATTTTACTCTTCGTAACTATAATTCTCATCTTTCAGACCAGTATAGTATGTTGTATTGAAATTTTTATTCAAATTGAAAATATTCTTCGATGTTCAGTGTCATCTGTATAATAAAAAATGTGTGTTTATACTGCTGCCATTCTTTTGTCAGTACCTGCCTGAATTTCTGGGAAAATGGAGTAAGTAACGCAAATTTAACCTTCATTCTAAATTCTAATCATGACAACTCGTAGTTTTTGTTTTAAAATCGAATCGTGAATGAATTCTGTTAAGTCATATTCTTTTGTCAGATTATTCATATTTCTTTTCCCTAATTCAAATTCGAGCTATTCAAAATTAATCCTTAAATATTCTATCCACTGTTTTCTTAATAGACCATAATGTAACAGTTATTTTGTGTATCTCTGTAAACGAACTATAAATGCTATGCACTTCATTTTAATACCAAACATTCTATTGTAAATCTCAATAACATAAAAAAAAATAATGGTAATCTCAGTATATTTACGAGAGTTAAAGTATAGGCAGACAGGCAAACACATATTATTCATAAACACATTTCAACTATGTTGGAAATTGTTAAAGTCTTGTATTCAATTGTATGTGGCTGTAGGGGTTTAATGTCAAGTTATAGATTTATCATTAGAAATTCTTTCATAATCGAGCATAAGTACTTATCACTAGAAAATAGAAATAAACTTGTCTTCAAAATGTTTATCTAATCCCATATTTTACTTTTATGTATTGTATATTTTTAATGCACTTCTCAGGGACTGTTCAGTTAGTCTCATAACTGTCAGTTTAGGAAATGTGCTAAAGCAATTTTCTTTCTTCCATGTTTTGTGTTATTCATGCACAAATTCATAATTATTCCCCTTTTGAAAAACATCACATAGTTTTTTGTGTGAAAGAAAATTAATAAATATTTAATTATCAAGTGGTTAAATTGAAGCATAATTACTTGTAACAGTATAAAGTCTTGCATTGTATTGTATGTTGATGTCAAATGATAGATTATCATTAAAAATTCTTCTGTAATTGAGCATAAATATATATCAACTGAGAGTAGAATAAAAAATTTCTTCAAAATTTTTATGGGAAAAGTTTTGACGATTTTGTTTTCGGAAATATCTTTTGAAAAGCTTGCTTTCACATAGCATTGATATTTAGTATATGTTTTTATTTTGATTTTAAAACAATTCATGTATTGATATGTGTGTTAGTTGAGCAATTCTCCAATCCCATATTTTACATTTATGCATATTTAATGCACTTATCAGAGACTGGTCAGTTAGACTCTTAACTGTCAGTTTAGGAAATGGGCTAAAGCAATTTTCCTTCTTCCATGTTTTATGTTATTTATCTATGCACTAACTCATGATTTCTACTCTTTGATAAACTATACATAAAAATTATTTTTGAAAAAGAACATACGTAATTAAATGTAATATTGATAAATAACATTAGAATTTTTCCAATAATGGAGCTGTTTCTGTATGTGAGTATAACCTTGAATTAAAACACCAATAACTTTAATATTAGTGTACTGTTTATTTATTGCGGGCTCATCAGAGCAGCGCATGGTATGGAAACAATCTGTTGATTTATTACCTGCGCCTGGCTAGCATATAAAAGTATAAAAAAGCCATGTGTTCACTTTTCTTTGGGAAGTTGTTCATGGGTTTCCGAGTTGGAAGCAGGACGTTTCGGTCCCGCCATTTCGGTCCCAAGACATTTCGGTCCCGAGACATTTCGGTCCCGAGACATTTCGGTCCCGAGACATTTCAGTCCCGAGACAATTCAGTCCCAAGACATTTCGGTCCCGAGATATTTCGGTCCCTTCTCCAGCAATCTGAAATTTTGTGCACTTGAAATAGGTGACAATTTTATAAGGGACATTGTAGAGTTTTTTAAATAAAGGCCTTAAAATTTTAGTAAACACACACAAATTTCGTATGGTAATCATTTTAAAAAACAAGGGGGGGGGGGGGGGGGATTGACATTTTCTGTATTTTAGTGTATCATAAGTATAAGGGTCTGATAAATTAAGACATTTATAACTCGATCTATAATTATCGCAAAACACTCATATTTTGTATGGTAAACGTAATCTTTGTAAAAGGAGGGACATTATCAAATTTTTTAACTGAACTCCCTAAATTTTAGTATAACTCGAATATAAGGACTCGAAAACGCAAACACTTATAACACAGATCAAAATTGTCGCAGCCCACACAAATTTCCTATGATAATCATAATCGTTTTATAAGGCAGGGGGGGGGGGGGGGGGGCTCTGTTGACTTTTTATATATTTTAGTGTATCTTAAGTATAAGGTCCTGATAAATTAAAACATTTATAACTCTCTCTGTAATTATCGTAATCACACTCATATTTTGTACGGTAAACGTAATCTTTAAAAAAGGAGGTACATTATAATATTTTTTAACTGAACCCTTGAAATTTTAGTATAACCGAATATAAGGGCCCGAAAACCGCAAACACTTATAACTCGCAATCAAATTGTAGCACCCCATGCAAATTTTATATGGTAGAAGAAATCGTTTTCAGGAGTGGGGGAAGGGAGAGTTCTGTGGATTCTTTATAGAAGCTCCTCATATTTTAGCCTATCATAAATATAAAGTCCAGACAATTTAAAAATATTTATAAGTCGAGCTTTAATTTTCATATGCAAATGCCCATGCCAAAATGCACATATTCAATTGTATATAATTTGCACACTATGTGATTAATAATGAAAAAATTGCAAATATTTTTACAAATCTTTATTTTATCCTATTATTTAACGGCGCATCAATTTTAAATGTATTGCATTTTACATATTTTTTAAAAAGGGGGTTCTTAACATGGAATTGTGATAAAGACACATTATTTTTTAAATTCTGCACCGGAACAGACTACAACTTTCTATTTTATTTTAATAATTATTTTAATTTACTATTTTTTGAAAAACTATTTAAAAGTTTGCATTAATCTTTTTACATGTAACAATAATATTATCGCTATTTCTACCGGTGTCGAATGACAAGTTTAAAAATATTTTTAATTTTGAACCACTTCACCGTTTGCCCTGAGATAACTCGGGAATAAAAGCACTTTTTCCCCATACCTGTCGACGGTGAAGTGGTTTGCAACAATTACAAATCTTTTTTAATATATTTAAGACTTTTATATGCTTATTACATTCAAAAACTACGAGCACAGGAAACATAAATCAAAATTTTAAAATTTCTATTGTCATAAAATATTCTTTTCGTATTTAAAATTAATTCTGTATTTCAAATATTTCTTTGTTATTTATTTGACTTATATACTTAGAATTAAAGCAGCCTACATGTTTTAATATGACAAATAAAAAATAAAAATGAAAATACAAAAAAATAACATAAAATCTCAAAATAGTAACGTATAGTGAATCACTTTTACGTAAAATTTCATTTTAAATTAAGAAATTTTATAAATATATCACAATGAAGAAATTTGGAAATTTAGAAAACATATTTGGCTTTTCTTGATATCTATATGTTATTCATTCAAAAGAATATTATACATGTATATATATATATATGTCAAGTGTAGATGTCCTGGCTTCCCCCATTTGATTATGCTAAATAAAGATCCAGATAGAAGTATTATTCTACTCGCGCTCTCTTTGTTCTAGTCAGCCGGCGCTTTTTTGTGGCCACACGGCATTTTTCATCTTTAATGGCTTGAAAAAACCGGGACGACATGCAGTGGCGTAGCCGGGATTTCGTTTCGGGGGGGGGGGGGGGGAGGGTCCAGAATTTTCCCTTCATGTTATATATAATATATATAGTAAAACCTGTCAAGATGAAATTGTAAATATTGGTGAAAAATTCCGTTTTGCACAGGTTTCCGTGTTATTTGGTGTATTTGTATAGTATTCTTTTCCGTAGCACTATGGAACATTTATGTTTAAGACAGAACTCCGTTATAGGCAGGTTCCATTTTTAAAAGTTTTGTGTATTTATATAAATATACTTATTTATATCATATGAATAGAATAAAACTTGTCAAAATAGTAATTGTCTATAACAGAATCCTGTCTTTAACGTAAGCGTTACATGGTCTTAATATGAATTGCGATACAATTAAATTTGCTGAAAACCTGTCTGAAAAGGGGATTTTCACCCTTCTTTAGTGAAGCATAGTGAAACCTGTGAAAGCGGAATCTTTCTATAACGGAATCCTGTCTCAAACGGAAGAGTTTCAGAATCCCTGCGAAACGAACAATAGATCTTATTGAGGTAGTGTATCTTAGAAGTATAATTAATTATACTTCTTTACATGGAAGCCTGTCTAAAATGGAACTTTTTACCAGTCCTTGGAATCTTGTCTTGACTGTGGATAGAAGTATTTCGAGTAACTTTAAGAATTTAGGTATATCCTTATTTAATTTCTTAATTAAAAAAAAAGCATGGATAAAAAATATAAGGCCAATCTCTATAACTGCAACTAATAATACATTCAGGTTACATTAATATTTACCAGTGAAAAAGATTCACTTATGATGTAAAAAGCTGAGCGCATACTGAAGAGTTAAATTTAATTAACCCATTCGCTGTCATTCACGAGTATACTCGTGGCTTTAATTTATTGATTACTTTGTCACCACTATTTTAGAATTTAAAAAAAAATGCCTCATTTATTGGCAGAAATTTCGCTGTATTAGTAAAGCGAAATTTATCTTTCTGAATTTGTGCTGGCAAACGACCTTCAACAAAAAATTTGAAAATTCTTAGTTTTGGCAGCGAATGGGTTAAATCAAGTTTCATATTACATAACATTTGCCAACAATAAAGTTAGGGCCAAGTGGTTAAGTGTAAAACAGCAATTTTCATGTTTAATTTTTTGCCATTGAATTAAGAATTTGTGCTGTAATAGATGTTGGATAATGATTTCACATAAGTGTCAATCGCATGAGCCGTTCATTCGATCCGCTGCGCTCCCCATGGAAATTTTTGAGGTAACCCAGATAGCATGAACATTAGCAGAAAGTTTGATTTTTTCTGATATTATCTTGCCGTGACAAATTTGAATTGAGAAATTCGCAGCAAATCTCCCGCAAGGTATACCATCACCCACTTGCATGAGTAGTTTTTTGTGAAACTGAGGGCAAGACTGTCTTTAATTCACGAAAGTGACGAAAGCAAAAAATCTCTCTGTTGAGAGACTCAACAACAATGAGAATCAGCACATACTCAGAAATTGCAGAAATTTTATTCGGTAGGCACCGTTTTTTCTAAACGCTATACTTATTAAATACCAAAAAATGCTCGAAATGAAAAGTACAAATATTACCTAAACTTGTTTATGGGGATAAAACCTATGCATGCGCCTTCTGACGGCGCTTTCGCATCAATAGACCTGATCAGGTCTATTGACCCCTTCGAAGGGGTTAAACTTATAGTGTGATATGGAAGGATTACTACTTTGCAGTAAGTTTGCAGTATTTTTGATTACTTGTTTGCCGTTAGTTTGCAATAAATTTGATACAGCATGAATTTAACTTGCACGACAAGTTGAAAACACTCATAGTTATATTGTAAAAAAAAATTCAAAAATTAAATTGTTTTTATTAAACGTATTTATCAATTCAAAATTATTTTAATTATTAATTGTTTAGATAACTAATTTATCAATTGCTTGTTTAAAAACTATTACATGAACTATATAATAGTTTTTATAGGGTAAATACAAATATATATGTTTTTAATTTTCGGTTATTATAACGTTATTAACTTCATTAGGATGTATAAAAGTGATAAGGGTTTTGAAGATAAACATGTTGTTTATTCATTTATTAGTTAGCTTATAATATTATTTTTGCTCTTTAATTATAATTAATTAATAATTTCTTACTTTTTGCGAATTGTAAATTATAACTGTACTTAAAAAATTAAAATCTGCATAATATCACCTAACACTGTTAAAAGGTATTTTTACGTATTTGTACAATGTTGCATTATTATTATTATTATTATTATGTTTAATTAATTAATTAATTATTACTTAGACTTTATGTTTTTGACGGATTTTTCAAAAAATTCCTATATTATTTTTTGGAAATTATAAATTAAAACTTTTGAATAAAAACTTTAAGTGCTATTAATAATTGCTACTAACAATTGCTATTAATTAATTCTAAAAAAAGTTAGAAATTTTAGTATAAAAATTAAATTAATATTTTATTAAATATATTTTTTATTTAATGTATCCTTAATTTATTAAATTAATAACATTATTAATATACATTACATTTTTTTTACTTTAAAATAAACTCAATACATAATACATTTTATATTCAATTTATCATACAGTAGTTATAAACTGAAATTTATCTTTTACATGTTTATTTATTTTATATTTAAAGTCACTGAAATTTAAAACTATTAATATAATTAATAATAAAACTAAAATAAAAAATTATTAATATTTTTTTCTGGGAAAGTGGGAGGAAAAGGGTAATATTAAAAATCAATAAATAAACGACAAATACAAACAAGTTGGAAATTGCTCGTTAAACGTGGCAAATGAGGTGCGTTCGTACTATAACTAGTTTTATAATTATTTTTTGCACCCCATATTGTACTGAATGTATATATTTTTTTTTTTTTTTTGCACTTTATGAGTGCATAGCCTGTGACATCATTAAAATGCACTTGCAATAATTTTTTCCCATTCCCCGTAATGTAACGCAAAACTTTTGACTGTCTCTGTAATTAAACTATACACCGATTTTCATAAAATTTCAAATGTCTCGACAAAATTTTGTAACAATTATATATTTAAAATTTCAGACCACTCGGAAGGCTGTAACATCATTAAAATGCACTTGCAATAATTTTTTCCCATTGGCCGTAATGTAACGGAAATTTTTTGACTGTTCCTGTAATTAAATTATACATCCGATTTTCATAAAATTTGAAATGGCTCGACAAAATTTTGCAACAATTATATATTTAAAATTTCAGACCATTCAGAAGGCTGTAACATCATTAAAATGCACTTGCAATAATTTTTCCCATTGGCCGCAATGTAAAGAAAAACTTTTGACAGTCCCTGTAATTAAACTATGCATCCGATATCCATAAAATTTGAAATGGCTCGACAAAATTATGCAACAATCATATATTTAAAATTTCAGACCATTCGGTTGGGTTGTTTTTGCTCTGTTATATGCGGACAGACAGACGGACGGACTGAACGACGACTATAGGTGCTACGTATTTATATAATTACTAGCAGGCTATGCCCGCTGCGCTGGTCAATATTTCCAAATGAACTTTGGATTAAACTAAATGGTGAATTTGAACTTGTATTTTAAACAATATGGATCTTCAGCTTGACCTTGCTCATTACTGAAAACGATGCGAACGCCATTGCGATATAATGTTATCTTAAGCGTTGGACAAAATTTAGCAATTAAGAAGTAATTGTTTTAGTTGATTATAAACAGCGCACTTATGGTCGGGTAATGAGACCGTTATGACAACAGGAAATAATACCTCTGTAACTAATCAACATATAATGAAATCGTATATACTAACACCATTCCTAAAAGTCATGCAACAGGGCCACTTGTAACAAAATATGTTCTGTAGATTTTTTTAAAAAGGATAAACTTTCATAATCAGGTTCACTTAATTTTTGAACTTTTACTGTTGCTCTATAACTAAGTACCCTTGAACAATATGTATACACTAAAACATTTCCAAAATTATTACCTAACTAATTGTGGTATATCCTACGAAAGTATTATAAACAATCAGAATGAAATACAAATTTCCGTTGTAAATATATAGTAGATGATGATGATGATGCAATTTTGTGTAATAGAATTCGTAGTAAAGTTTTCGCTTCAAACATAAACGATGCTTTCAACATTAAAGCTAATACACCAATATGTTAAGTATCCGATTACGGAAGGTAAACTTGAATTCTCATGAGCAACTACTCAAAGAAAAGTGAATATGTGGCTTTTGTGATACTTTTATGTCAGCCAGGCGCAGGCAATAAATCAATAAAGATTGTTTTCATAGCATATTCTTATTTTATTATTTTCATTTTAAAACACAAACCTTTCACTCATTTCATTTAAAATGCATGCCTTATACTAATTTCATTTAAAAAAACTGAAAAGATAAACAATAACAGGAAATAATGCCATAATTGGAAACAAAAAAATATTTTTAATTTACATACGCAAAATGTAACTACTGCTACTGGGAATTTTTAAAATGCTATCAGCGAGATGTGCGCACGGTTGTTATAAATGTAACCATTTTTTCTTCTTATCGAGGAGCAATTTATAAATCGCACAATATTATTCCAATTCCAAGTTCTTTCATTGAGGAACCTATGACCGGAAAAAATGGAAAAAGACTCTTGTAGATTCTTCGGATGACGGCATCTGACGCCATAAACCGAGTTTATATATATGAAAATAATTTTTAAGTCGTTACAAACATTGCTTTCATACTTAAATATTTTCATTGGTACTACTTGTTATCCCGTCGACCAATTTCGCCAAATTATATAAATCGCCAAACCATTCGCCAAATTATATAAATTGACATAATCTTTATTTTAAATAACGAAACAACAAATAAATTAGTATAACATTAATAAAAATGCAAATAAAACGTCGAAATTAAAATCACTTGATGACATAAACACGTGTAGCTTGTTTAAAGTCAAGTGAATTTGAGATTTACGATCAACCATTATTGGCATTTAATCTTATAGTTTGACGATAGATTTTTGGTCGACGGATTATCTAAGTAGTACATTTTCCATTTTTGTTTTATAACGCTAAATTCTCAGTAATTTTTTTTCCTTTTATTTTACATTAAATCATTATTTTTTTAAAAAAATTAAGATGCTTGCATTTTTATTTCAAACTCATAGAGCCGTTTTTATTTTTTAGCCAAAAGAGTTGATTTGAATTTTTTCCGTTGCTAGAGTAACGGATGTAATGATAGATATTTTGAGGTTTAGATGCCAAAGACACCGCCAAATTAGAAAAATATGAAATGTGTCATGAACTGTTGGACTTATAAAAATTTATTTGGTAGCATTCGATTCAGCATACAAAACTACATAAAAATATGCTATCATTTGACGCATAATTTGACACAAAAATAATTAGGGGTGACACTTTAGAAAATCCTTTCTTAGCAGAAGTCTATGTCATAAGAAGTATTTTTACCACGATTTTCAAGATTTTAGGTTCCGTAGTTTGCGCTGTGCGTTAATTAGTCACCTAATTCAGACTTTATTTTATATACTATATTAGATATTCCATTTTGCGGTGAATCGATGATCGAAAATTAGTCCAATATCATTTGAAATATTACATAACAGAGGAGAAAGTACGAAGAAAGACGAAGAAGAAATGACGAATTACAAAAGACTTGTATTTTTTTTTTTTTTCAAAATGTTGAATTTTTCGATAGTAATAACGTATTAAAACATAAATTTCCTTAAAAATTATCTTTATTTCCTAGATTTAGAATCTGTGAATTTTCCTATAAATGAAATTAGCGATATGACTTGAGAAAAAATGAAATAAACAATAGATAATATTTGCTTATATAAAATGGGTAATATTCGTTGATCTGAGTTCGAGTTTATAAATATCACATGCTTTCGGAATTACGGCGAAAAACATTTTAAAAAGTATGAAATTATTTTACAATATGTATGAGTGGCAGAAATTCACACTGAAATTTAAGTATTCGATTCCATTTGTAAAATATTAACTGATATCTATATAAGTTACAATTGAATATGAAAATGTACTCAAAAAATGATCTCTTTCGCCTAAAAAAACATCATTTGTGAGAACATCCTCAAGCTAATGTCACGCTTATGCATTTTTGGCTTAAAATCACATTGTTTGGCGACAAAAGAAAAATAAGAAATTGTAAAGAAACAAATAGTAATTACACATGTGACTCACAATTACATCTGCTTGTTTCTTCTATAAGTCACGTGATGGGACAATTAGATATATAAAAAAAAGAAAAGAGCAGAACAGAAAGAAAATGTCGTTAAAATTTCATCTAATCAAATTTTCAGATTCGTTTCCATATCTAACGCAAGCGATAAAGAGCCAAATATTGCGTATCAAGTGTAATATTTCTTATTAAATTAATTTTTAAGCATTACAAATATTTCTTTCAGGTTTTGATTAAATGTTTCCGTTTTTTAATATTATCACTCATTAAAACGGATTTTCTTCTTCTTTTTCTTTTTTTTTCATTTAAATAAAATTAGTAACAGTTTTTCTTTTCTTTTTCGAGGTTTAATAGCCATTTCAATTTTTTTTATCAACGATGAATTTCGCCAAGAAATAAAATGGTAACCTTATCGCCCAAAATAACAGAATTTTCCGTCATAATTCTAAAACTAATATAGGTAGAATAATGTGTTATAGCTTAAAACCTTCCCTGAAACAATACCTATCTAACGGTATAAGTTCCGTAAAAATCCATGCAGTAGAACTCGAAATCTAGGCGTTCGGAACGAAATTTCAGTTTGGATTTTATATATATAATAGATAATAGAATAAATAATAGATTTTATATATATATATATATATAATAGAATAGATAATAGATTATGTGTTATGAACTATCTCAAAGTTTAAAAGATATCGCATTGTTAGATTTCCTAATTTTAACAATATCGCGTTATGTTAGTT
The DNA here is from genome assembly GCA_963932465.1 of Maratus speciosus. NCBI lineage: Eukaryota > Metazoa > Arthropoda > Arachnida > Araneae > Salticidae > Maratus > Maratus speciosus. The sequence continues at coordinate 144,918,830 of OZ010786.1, read as the reverse complement.
CCACATTCCACCACCAGGGAGCGCACTCTATTCTTAACGAAAGCGTATCTGAACGAAACTCCTTCACGCAACCTTTCCGTAGATGCATGAATCGGGAGGGTGGCGGTCTTAACCAATAATTTAAGATAATTGCTGAAATTACTACGAAAAATATTTTAAAGGGGCCCTACGCGGGCCCCTAATAGAGTTAGAGGAAATCGGAAGACAGCAAAATAATCGCGGGTAAAAGTTTTCTTGGGTGCTTTGGAGCTACTTTTGGCGCGAGATCTAAGCTCTACGACCAATAGGAGCCCAGATATTTAAGGAAATGTGAAGTAACAAAGTCCAAAATAACAGAAATTTCCGTACTAATTCTATAACTAATCTAGGTAGAATGATGTATTATAGCTTAAAACCTTCCCTGGAACGATACCTATCTAACGGTATAAGTTCCGTAAAAATCCATGCGGTAGAAATCGAAATCTCGGCGTTCGGAACGAAATTTCCGTTTGGATTTTATATATATAATAGAAGACGAACGCACCTGAAAACCTTAGTTTTGTCAGTTAAAAATTGAAAATAAAATTAATTAAAATAATACTTACACTATTACATAAAATAAAAAAGTAATCATCTTATTACAAAGAAATAGGCCCAGTTTCAATAAAATTAGTTCACAAAAATCGCCTGCAATGGGTGAGAAGACTGTTAAAAATGCAACCAATAATTATTTTTAAAAAAATGAAGCTGTGGGTGGAGTTTTCTGACAACAAAATATTTTTCCTGACACACCTAATTACCAAATCACTATTGTTTTCCCAATGTTTATAATGGTAAAGTAACTTATGAAAACAAAATTATAACTTTGTATTATAAAAGTAATAAGAAAAATTAAATATTTTTGCTTCAATAAATGTATCTCATTTCTGAATTATTAAAGGAGAGGATGTAGAAGAATGATTTGAGGAAATATTTACCTACAATAGCTTATAAGTGTCCAATTGAATTATTGAAGACATTTATTATTAATCTAGTTGTAAGAAGGAGAAAAAATAAGAACAGTTTTTTAAATTATTTAATTAATGATGATAATTTAAAGGTTCTAAAAAACGTATGAAAACAACCAAAAAATCATCTATGGCATTTTATAGTATATATAAAATACCTAATATTAATAACAAATAATAAAGCTTAAAAAATCCATTTTGTTAAATAATAATAATAATAAAAAGACAATGTCCCCTGTAAAATTATGTCACATTGCTCAAGCAAACAAATTTTCAGCTCGCTGTGATTTCATTATCACGAGTTATAAAAGTTTAAATTTATCGGACTGTTATATTCTGCTTTTTTTTTTAATTTGGGTGGTGGGGGGTGTTAAAATTTAAAAAGGTCCCAAATAATGTTTAAATTACAGCGTTTGGCGGCCCACGACAATTAGAATACGAGTTATAAGGTGGTGGGCATCGAAATGACAAGGGACCGAAATGTCTCGGGACCGAAATGGCCAGGGACCGAAATGTCTCCGGACCGAAATGGCCAGGGACCGAAATGTCTCGAGACCGAAATGGCGGGACCGAAATGTCGTGTACCCTCCGAGTTAATCTTCCATAATCATACTTTGTGAATTGGAGTTTTAGCTATAGTGTTAAATTCATCATGAAAAAAATTAACCCAGGATGATGATAAAATGCTTCAGGGGTTCCCCAGAAAATAATTCTGGGATTTTTGCAGTTATCAAAATTTTAGCACGGAAATTAGTCATCAGAAACATATTGTGCCCTCCTCCTTCTTTTTTTGTGGCAGTCATTTCGAGCATTTTTACTGCTAAATATAAGAGGTTTTTCATTTTTGCTGAATTTTCACAAAGTCAGCAGGCACATATTTCAGACAAAATCAAGTTAAATGCATAAAATCATACAAATTTAAGGTTCATTTAAGAATATTATCATGTGCCCAGGCAACGCCAGGCGTGTCAGCTAGTCTACTATATATAAAACGAAAATTTGCATTCAATGCAGTTGTTCATAATATTTTGATAGGATTAGTCAGGTATTGTTTTTGGAAAGATTTTAGTGCATACAAATTCTTCTATGTTGCTTATTTATTGAGCTGCGAGAAAAAGTTCTAAAATTAAGTTAACCCTAAAATTAAGTTAATTAAGTATTAAAGTTTAGACTTTTAAAAAAATTCTACTAAACAGATTTTGATGGAAGTGGCACTGTTGGATAACTTTGCCTATTAGTCTATATAACATATCATTCTATGTTTCTTAGTTATAGAGCATTGGAAAAGTGATAGAGAAAGGTGAACTCAATTATGAAAGATACATCTACTATAAATATGTAAAATGCAAACTTGTATTTCATTCCGCCCATTTATACTTAATGGGTCATATAAATGAGAATATATTTTTATAATTTTTTTATCACATTAAATTTTCATACAATTATTTAAATTTTGAAAAATCATCATTTTTTGGGTTGCATAAATTTTTCAATTTTGAATTTCTCAAGTTCTATCAGGCATACAGAATTTTATGACCCCTCATTTTAAAGAGAAATTTATAAGGTTTAATTTGATACCCAAGTTGACACTACTGAGTTAAAAAAAATAAATTTAATTTTTTTATTTAAAATTTAAAAAAAATTCAGATAGTGTAGGGAACGTGAATTTTGCCAAAGGATAGCTAAATTTGTCAAAACACAGTCAAAAGATCGTGAAAAAACGTTACTTTCATTAAAATATCGCAAAAAAAACTATGCAAATTTCATCAAAAGATCACAAAAAACATGCGAATTTTGTCAAAGGATTGCTAATTTCGTCAAAAAACGAACAAAAGGGGGGTCAAAAGATTGTGAAAAAATTTCGTTAAAAGATCACAGAATAAACTGCAAATTTTATCAAAAGGTCACAAAAAACCACAAATTTTGTCAAAAGATCGTGAAAAACCTCAAATTTCCTCAAAAGATTTCGTAAAACATGCTAATTTCATCAAAAGATAGCGAAAAACATGCTGTGTTCAACAAAGGGTCCAAATAACATGCAAATTTTGTCAAAAGATTGGGAACAATATGCAGTTTTGTTGAAAAGATTGCGAAAAACACACAAATTTCCTCAAAGAATTGTGAAAAAAAACCCGAATTTTGTGAAAGACTCGCGGAAAGAAAAGTGAATTTTGTTAAAAAAAAAAGAGCAGGGGAAAAAGGAATTCTCTTCAAAGAATCGCAGAAAAAAACACAAATTTCGTCAAAGAATTGCAGAAAAAAATGCAAATTTTGTCAAAGAATTCCAAAATGACATTTTGCTGCTCCAAAATAGTTATTTTCTGCTTCAAAATGAGCATTTTTGTTGCTCCAAAATGAGCATTTTTGCTGCTCCAAAATAAGGTCAATATTGTTCCATCATTGTAAATTGTAGCTTACAAATGTTACTTTTCAAGATTGCAAATATATTTATTAATAACCTATTGCACATTAAAATATTTTTTAAATAGTGTATACTGATATGAGAGGTCTGTACGTAAATTTTGAAATGTTGAAAATTATGTTATGTTTAGATTTTACTGGGGGAAAAAATTCTATGATTATCTCAAAAGAAAATCAAGCATAAAAGCCTCATTTAATAACTTCATCAAAATTTGATAATATTTTATTGATAAACGAGTAAACATAGTTATTGACAAAAGATTTATGAGTAAAGTTTTTTTTTTGTCAATAACTTGAACAGTTGAAGTTTATGAAAATAGTATTTTGGTAAATTTAGGATAAAATATTTGTTTTGAGAGTTACACTAACCACTGTAAGATTGATTTTTTTGTTATAATTAATTTTATATGTTTATTATAAAATAATGTAATCGCTCCTTTTTAAACATTATCTTTTATCGAAATTGGACTGGTTTCACCTCGTAGATTTGTAAATATAAACATGATTTTATACTTATTATATAAAATATAATGAAATCAATATTTTTTTCTAACTTCCTTTTCTTTTCTCAGCTTCAACTGTAACTTATTTTCAGAAATATTCTCTCCATTAAATTTTGATGGGTGCACCTATTATATATAAAATGCAAATTTGCATTTCATTCTGATTGATTATAACTGTGGTTCTACTTAACATATTATTGTAGAACTTACATATGTAATTTGTTTTATAAATGTTTCAATGTAAAACACATTGTTCTACGCTGCGTAGTCAAATTCACCGATAGGTTCGATTCCAAGTTCGTTTGGAGAAACCGACCAGCATAGTGGGCAAAGACTGTTAGTATACAGGGTGTCCCTAAACTCATGATACATACGCTAGGGGGTGATAGAACACATCAAGACGAGTAATAGTAAATAGGAAACCAAGGGTCCCAAACGTATTCCAAAGGAGACAGGCGCCATCAAAATTTAGGGTCCCAAATAGCAAATGATGATAAAAAAGGGAAAAATGGGTCGATTTATTTGCGGTTTTCGCTAAAATAATTCTTTAAATTAGTATTTTCTTTAAAAAAAAGTTTTAAAGAGAAAGTTATAAAAATGCCGGTAGAGGGCACTCTAGACTTTGGAGTAAGCAGCAACTATTTTTTACCGTTATATCTCATTACATGCTTTCAAAAGCTTAGACTTTAAACTTAAATTTTGAGCTCAAAATCTGAATCGTTGGGAGTGGTTAAGTAGCACAAACTGAACTGTGTTCAGGAGTTAAAATTTCAAATATTTATAAAAAACGGAAAATTTGGTTGATTCGTTTGCGGTTTTCACTAAAACTATTCTTTATGTCAGTATTGTCTTCAAAATAAATTTTAAAGATAAAGTTAAAAAAAATACCGATAGAGGGCGCTTTAGACTTTGGAGTAACGAAAAACTATTTTTTACCGTTATTTTTTGTATCTCATTACATACTTTCAAAAGTTTAGACTTAAATTTTGAGCTCAAAATCTGAATCGTTGGGAGTGGTTAAGTAGCGTAAACTGAATTGTGTGCATGTGTTGAAATTTGAACCCCCCCTCCTGAACACAGCTCAGTGTACGCTACTTAACCACTCCCAATGATTCAGATTTTGAGCTCAAAATTTAAGTCTAAACTTTTGAAAGTATGTAATGAGATACAAAAAATAAGGGTAAAAAATAGTTGTTCGTTACTCCAAAATCTAAAGCGCCCTCTATTGGTATTTTTTTAACTGTATCTTTAAAATTTATTTTGAAGACAAAACTGACATAAAGAATAGTTTTAGTGAAAACCGCAAACGAATCGATCAATTTTTCCGTTTTTTATAATCATTTGAAATTTTAACTCCTGAACACAGTTCAGTTTGCGCTACTTAACCACTCCCAACGAATTGGATTTTGATCTCAAAATTTAAGTTTAAGTCTAAGCTTTTGAAAGCATATAATGAGATACAAAAAATAACGGTAAAAATAGTTGTTGGTTACTCCAAAGTCTAAAGCGCCCTCTATCAGCATTTTTTTAACTGTATCTTTAAAATTTATTTTCAAGAAAATACTGACATAAAGAATAGTTTTAGCGAAAACCACAAAAGAATCGACCAATTTTTCTGTTTTTTATAATCATTTGAAATTTTGGACCCTAAACGTTAAAGGTGCCTATCTCCTTCGGAATACGTTTGAGACCCTTGGTTTCCTATTTACTATTACTCGTCTTGATGTGTTCTATCACCCCCTAGTGTATGTACCATGAGTTTAGGGACAACTTGTATATGCATTATCAAATTTAAAATTCTGCTCTCGTAAAAATAGTCTATAAATTTTTTCTGTCTTCACGTTTCAAGTTTTCAGGGATCCATTACCATATTTCAACATATGTGACTGCACTTTGGTTAATATTCTGTTGGTGAAACATTCATTCACTAATGATGTTTTAATGTTTGATTAGATACTTTCTTCCGCTCCTGAATATGGAACTGATACTTTAAATTGCTTGGCATAACATGATGAATTGTGTGAGCAGAGTCTGTATTATATAGAACAAGGTTGGAAAAGTTTTGTGAGAGAGAAATAACTGGAGAGTAGTAAAATCATGCTATGACAGATTGTGCACTGAAAAATTATAACAGAACTACAACAGATATATGAACAAGCTCAGATGATAAAGGTGATAAGTGACACAATCATCATTTTGAGAAAACAAGCTGTAAAATTCCAAATCTTTGTGTTTGTCAATCAATTGCCTTTATCAATTAAAATCATCGCTGAGTATCAGATATCTTCAATCATATGATTAACTGTCTTTTTTGTCACATACCCTCTTTATCACCTGAGCTCTTTATATATAATCAAAATGTGGTGCATGGGGGGAAAATCTGCTCCAAACTGTTCCACTTTTGATTTTCAGCTACATTCTCCTTCAAAAATAGAAATTTTGTAATCTAAAAAAATAGAATTAAAACCAAAAAAAAAAAAAAAAAAAAAACTTCATGTGAACTTTATATAGGCTTAGCAACATTACTTGCATGTAGCTAAGATATACATCATCATAAAAGTTAAAATTTATCTCTTACTGAATAATGGATCATGCTACAGAAGCATCATTGTCTTGTTGTTATAATATTACACATCTTAATCCAAAGAGGATGATTACTCCAAAACACAGCTAATGTACCATCTATAAAAAATAAACATTATTGAAAAGATAAACAGCATTAAGGCTGTTCTCAAACAAAATATTTTTACGCCCTCAACAAAGCAAAAATTTTTGGCACATCCACAAACTTTTTTTAGATGTAAAATTCATGACATTAGTAAGGCAAGACTACTGAAGTAATTTGGAATTGAATAGCATTTTTCGATAAATGCCACATCTTGAGTTATAAGTGATTTTTGAGGCATGAAGACCTTTCCAATATTTTAGCATCCTAAATTAAGTAAAAAATGTCCAATTTGATAACATTAAAAAAAAAAAAAAAAAAAAAAAAAAAAAAAAAAAAAAAGAAAATGCTATTTCATTTCAATTCTAAAATATAAGTTTGTCCTACTACAAAACTGTTAAATTCTGATATAGAAATGCAATTTATCCTTCTACAAAACTCGTACAAAAAAAAGAAAAAAAATCCACCTCTGTATTATGAGACACCAAATAATCAGAAGTGTTGTTAATTGCTATATAGTTAGCTTTAGTCAGTTAGCCAAAAGATTGGTTGCTATCATTCTTTAGCAATGGATTAAATGTCATGAAGAGACTAGAATAGAAAACCAACTGCATGAAATCAACAATCTGTTGATATAAAAGCACACGCTCTTCACAAAGTCCACAATATGTTTGGCCATTGAGTTAACGTTTTTACCTTGATTTTGAAATACCTCTTATTGATTTATAGTACTTTTTAAAAAGAAAATCCACTGTGTAATCTAGTGATTACTCGCAGTTACAGGTATCGCTTGGGCTATTTAAATTTACTGACAAATTTTTGTTGTCGTTTGCTGAAAAATATAGGATAACTACTATAAATAAACATTTGTTATATTCTGTTTTTAATTTAAATCCATGCAGCCGTTTTTCTAAGGTTTTGAAATTTATAAATAAAGTTGCATTATTTTTTAATTCTAAAACGTTGTAAAACATTTCTTTTCAGAATGATGTATTTATTATGCATTATTCAATGTGGAAATGTAAAAATATCAACATTAAAAGCACCAATAATTTTAAGCATACTGGTTTCAGTAGCATATAGCATACAGTCTTCAGTGCTAAGGATGGCAGAAATTTGCTCACATATATAGGAGAGATGGGAATTCAATGTTGAATTTCCATATTTCTATTATGTTGCACCAAGCTCCATCATAATATTGATTATGGAAAGTTAGTTTGTCTATTATAGTCACTACTACAAATTTTGAAATTCTCAAATACAGTAAGTGCCGATTATCGGAACTCCAATTAACCGAACTTTCAATTATCCAAACAGTCTATTTCTCTCCTTCCCCCCACCCCCACCCCCACCCCCCCCCCAAAAAAATAAAATAAATAATACATTAACCGAACTTCCAGTTATCTGAGCAGTCTATTTATCCCCAAAAATTTTTTAACCGAACTCAGAGTTATCCATTGGCTTGGAATAATAATAATAATAATAAAAAAAACTGATAGTGGTTCAGAAAATGAGGAATGTAAAAACAATAAATGAGATGGGAAGAATCCTAAGCTATGAACAAAATGAAATGAACGTTAAATAGTGAAGTATACATGACCCTTGATATCAGATTTTAAATAATGAGATTGTGGATGAAAAAGAAATTGGAGAAAATGAAAACAAATGTTCTGAAAATAACCCAGGTTCATCACATAACGAAGCCTTTGACTGTTTGGAAACAGCTATGAAATGGCTCGAACGGCCGAAGAACGCTGATCTTATTCAACTAACGTATTAAAGAAGAATTAGAGATATGGCAGCATTGAAAAGAATGTCTTTGATAAGAATGTTGAAGCAAGGAACAGTCAAAAGCTGTTTTGCTTAAATTATAATCTCTGGTGTTCAGAAAATGATAAAAATAGAAAAAAAAAATTAAAGTTAAAAATGTAAAAAAAAAAAAAAAATTAGAAAAAAAAATAAACATGCCCACACTAACTGGTGCTGCCAGTCGTAAGCTTAGGTAACGTGTGAAGGTTTTAGTATAGACAGTCCAAATTGTCTGTCCATTTTCCAAACTAGGGTCGTTCCCGAATTGTTCAGATAATCAGCACTTCACTGTAAGTATATACAGTACAGGACCCATTATCTGGAAGGACCCGAAATCCGGAAAAAAAAAATTGAACTAAATTTGTAAATTTTTACTAAAGTTTTGCAATTTTTCGAAAATTTTACAGATTTCTAATTTTTTTTATATATATTTTGTTGCAATGTGTAACCACTAAAATATGTTACATCAGTGATGGGGGAACACGGTTGCCCCCCCCCTGCCCGAAATTAGAAAAAAATCATTTTTTTGTCAAATTTTAGTTTAAAATTTATATTACGATTCACTTTAAAAAAAATTGTCAGATATTTCACATCCTCCCTCTCTCACTTTGACAAAATATTATGGCTACACAATTGTGTTACTTGAATCAGAGGTGATTCTGAGTAGAAAAAAGAAAAAATTTGAAACCCACCGCAAATTTTTTTAAAGTTTACAGAAGAGGGAAGGGGAGCTCCTCGGCACTAATTATGAGCTTTTTCCGCACTCTTTTAACGAAAGTCTCGTTTGTACACGATCTTTTGACGAAAATAAGGAGGTTTTTTGTGATCCTTTGAAGAAATTTTTTTGCTATCTTTTGACAAAATTTGCATTTTTTTTCACGAGATTTTGACGAAATTTGTGTTTTTTTTCGCGATCTTATGACGAAATTGCAGGGGGCTTTTTCGATCCTTTGAAGAAATTTGTGTTTTTTCTTGATTCTTTGACGAAATTTGAATTTTTCCCTCGATTTTTTGACGGAATTCGGGAGGACCCCGAAATCCGGAAAGCCTTCGGTCCCGAGGATTCCGGATAATAGGTCCTGTACTGTAATTTTTTCCCTGTTTTAACATTTATTACATTTTATACTGTTAAAATTGTACGAATGCACAATTGTAAAGAAAAGTGCATTAACAATGCATATTTACTTTTAATTTGTAGCTGCTTCAAAACTGAACTAACCCGTTCTAAAATTGTGATTGACCTGCTCCAAACCTGCTACAAAAATGGATTTTTAATTTTTCACCCCTGGTGTTGTGTTCTTTTTTAATATTTCTATTTGGCCATTGCATATTCAGTATTCAGCATAAAATTTGGCCAAATATTCGATATTCGGCCAAATCACTATTGGTTACATCTCTAATAATTATGAAACATTTTAACATTGTCTAACATAGGAACAGTTTGAAACAAATTGACTTTCAACAGATAACAATGTATATTAACTATACTTTGTTGTATTATTACTTACCTGTAGAAGTAACATTTACATGATTATGGTTGATGCTTACTAATTTTTCTGTTATTTTGCTGAAAAATATCTGACAGTTAACATTTTATGAAACCCATCGATAAATTTTAAAGGTAAATCAAAAGTATTTTGTTAATTTTATTTTTATAAAGGCAAAATATTTTTCAGTGCGTAATAATTCTTAGAAAATTAATTAAGATCAAATAAAAATTACTTTTAAGATTTTATGAATTTGTAAAATTAGGTGCCAAGTATTTTTTGTGCAGGACAAAATAATGAAAAGAGTAATTTTGGATTTAAATGATGGACATCTACATAGTTTATTACACATATATTCATATTATGTTGATGAAAAAAGTTATTCTGCTGGTGATCTAGTTTTTATTGTTGTTAGCTGTATTCATTGTATTTTTGTTTTAGGCATCTTTAGATGAACCCACCCAGTCTGTCATTTTACATCGTACAGAACCATCAAGAATACAAGCTATGTCACTTCAGTTGGCTGATAAAATTTCTGGCATTGTGGAACAGACAGAAAGATTATTAGATTTAAAACAGGGGTCTTACTTCAGCAGAAACATGGGTATGTGTTACTGTTACACTTTTATTTATTTTTACTACTACTTAGTGCAATGGTAATCGCTAAAATTTCTACAAGAGCCAAAATCTGATAAAGAAATGAGCTTGAGAGCCATACTTACATTTTTGTAGTCATGTCTATGCATTATAATGAATTATTATTGCAGGGCTTGAAATTCAAATTTTCCCCAGGATGGGAGTCTCCCTCCAAAATTTATAAAGGGAAAGGGGTTGAACTGTTTGGGAGGGAGGAAAAAAATATATGTAAACCTGCACTATTTTCTTACGTACCACTTAAAGAATTATATTAATACAGACATGACAAAATACCATTGAAATAATTTAAAGCAGCAACTCAGAATATTTATTGTTATAAATGTTTATTTTTATTAAAATAAAGGAAGATAATCAAGCATTACTTAAATGAATTTCTGAATTCAGATTTCATTTTGTAACTACTTGCATGAACAATGCATATTGGTAATGATATTGCCAATATGGTCACTTCTGAACAAAATTATTTTATTATATCCTTAATGGAATTGCAGCCAAAACTGGAATCCCTGGTATTTTCATTGATTGAACTAGGTTCTAAGCATTGAAATTTTAAACCCTTGTCCAAAGTTTGAAAAGGAAACCGCTTATTCATTTCTTCTATTACATGAGAAATGGTTGATTTCAAAAAGTCAAGTACTAATTTCTGTGAATTGCCAAGACCAACTAGTTTGTTGTTTCTAAATATGCTTCGTTGGAGTTTTATTTATTTGTGTGTGTGTGTGTGCACCACATGATCTAATCTCATTTTTTTTTAATGCTGAGCCTAGGCCAATTTGGTATTGTCCGGTGGCTGTTACTGCTCTTTTTGGTTATTTCGTTTTCGATCACAGAAAAAAAACTTGCTAAATATGTAAATTGGTCATAGAAAAAAAAAAGTGGATTTCGTCAAGTATTCGTAGGGGGAGAGGGGGAAATATCATGAAATTCATCAGTAGGTCATGGGAAAATGCCACAGAATTCATCAATCAGTCACTAGAAAATGTCACAGAATTCATCAATCTGTTACTGGAAAATTCATCAGTCGGTCGCAAAAAAATATCGTGAAATTCATCAGCTGGTTGTGTAAAAATATCCGGAAATTTTCAATCAGATGCAAGGGAAAAAATCGTGGATGTCATCAGTATGTTGCAAGAACAAACAGGAAAATTCACCAATCAGTCCAGAATAATAACTCAAAATTCATTGACCGGTTTCGGGTGGAAAAAATCTGTAATTTAGTGCATATTGTAAAATTAGCAATTCATGAGGACACAACTTTAATATGAAGATTTCTAAAATGAAGTTTGAAGAAGAGAAGTATAAGAAATGGCATCATAAGTATGTAAATTGTAATGAGATGTGCCTGGTGCCGGTAAGGAAGATAATAAAGTAAAGAAAGTAAACAATTCTCTAAAGCCGTCGTTAATGATGAGTGCATAAAAGCAGGAATTATTACTTCTGGAATGCTAGATAGCAGGAAAATAATAATGCAATGAAAATTTGATTGTTTCTCAAGCTGTTTTTTAAGATGGGCAGCTTATTAGATGAGTTTTACCGCATTAGTATTGCAGTAAGGTTGCTCTGTGTTTATCAGTCAATTTTCATAAACACGTTATGATGTATTTAGTACAGGAGAAAAGGATTTCTAGCAACATATACGAAGGCACTCGACTTAAAAATGGTAAATTTTTTAATGGAAAATGTTAAATAAGTACCATAATATAAGCTTAGAAATTTGATATCGCACCATTTTTTAGCCACAGCTTTCAACTTTTTTTTTTCTTCTTTTACTTTTGAAAAGTTGGTTTTTAGTAGTTATCAGTTCTTTTTTTTAAAGAGATTATACATAATTTAAATAATCTACTCATTCAAATTAAAATGAGTTCTCGTAGAACATTTGTAAATAGGAAGGAAACACAATATATGTACATTTTGTTTGCATATCATTCCTTTCTTAGAGTGATTAATCATTTAAAAGCAATGAAAATCAACTTCTTTTCTCAAAGTATCAGTCTCCTTCAATTTATATGGTATTTAAATTTAATGTAATGCCAGTGAAATGTAATGATGCGTGAGGCAGAAGTTGAATATTCATAAAATCCATGATCTGCAGCATAATTTAATCTGTCCATTATATAGCCACATCATCGAAGATTCCATACTTATGACTTGTTTTTTATGGTTTTTTGCTTTATCAGCTTACTTCACTTCTAGCTCTGAGACACCTAACACAATTCACACTCGTGTCAGATTTTTCCTGCCCAATGGTTGGGATTTTCAATATTAGTCAATCAGCATTTCCAGTGACAGTTGGTTGGTTCGGTAATTTACACAAAGGTACGTTCATTTTTAGTTACCTGTCGCATTCACGTGTGAGGTGTTATTTCACTCTTTGGCTACAGTGACTGTAAACAAAGCTATTTTTATTGCTTTGTTTTAAATGTGGAAGGTAAAAGTTCAACGAATTCAATTGTATTCCACGACTGGTTGAAAATTAACTGGGAAGAAGTAAAAAATTTATATTTTGATGTAAATAACAGAGGGGAGAAAGGATGATAGCCAAATCTTTTTTTTTTTTGAAGCAGCAGTAGTTTTTAAATGCTCTAAAGTGAATGAAGTAAAATTCTTCCTTAAACAAAATGGATTTTAGCCTGAAATCTTGATTGGAGATCAAGAAAAATAAAATAATATTGTTAATAATAATGATAACACTTAACAAGCATTATTTTTAGTACTTAAAAAATAAAATTTACTTATTTAGATCGAGGAAAATTGCTTAATTGTTATGAAATATGCATTCTGTCCTCAAGATCGCTTGAGTAATGATAATAATGAAAAATGGATGAGTATTTTTCTTTAATGATTATATTAATTATTGTTACTTTTGAATGAAGAAATGTTGAATTCATGGGGAAAATGTTAGGTTATTTTTTATTATATTTAAAATTGTAAGATTGTTAATTTTCCTGAATTTAGAAAATACAAAACAAAAATAATTACTGTGATAGCTATTGTGATTAAAATTGTAAGTATTTTGAAAATGTAATTGGACTTTCGATCTGAAATAGTAAAAAAAAAAAAAAAAGGGAGGGGGGGGAATACTATATTTTGTAACTCTTATGTATACACAAAGATATGAAATAGGTTTTAAAATAGCATAAACAGATTCAGGTAACCTCAAAATATTTATAATTGAGTTGCTATCATGATTACATTTCTTTCCTTACATTGTATGTGTCCAGTAAGTAAAACTAAGAGTAAAAAAAAAAGTTAAAATTTTATTTTAAAAATGTCATGCTTTTGCTTTCAATGCTTTAAGCTGAATCCAAAATAAATTTTGAAAAATGCCAGTAGATAGGGAAATGTAAGTTTTTAAAGGTTTAAAAAGTGCTCAATCCTCTACACAAACTCGCCCCTCCAACAAGCAACTAGTATGTTGTGGCCATCAAAAAACTTTCTTCTATCTCACACATGTCAATACGTCAAAATTCACTACCTCAGTGCCAAATTAAATGGCAATCTGTGTTCATCATGAGAATTCTAAAAATATGAAATTCCGTGCTCTAGTTCTCGAGGTATGACTGTCACTAAAATCGTGTAAATGCAGCATAGCAGCGCCACCTATTGGGTTATTTACACCAGAACCTAATTATCACCAAATTATATCGACGTCTAACTGAATATGAAGTTTGAGGAAAATTCGTGCATTAGTTCTTGAGATAGAGGTATTGCACAAATCATGACAAATGCAGCATAGAAGCACCACTTGTTGAGCGATTTGCAACAACACATAATCAGCAGCAATATTAATCAAGTTATACTTAAATCTGAAGTTTGATGAAAATTCGTGCATTAGTTCTTGAGATAGAGCTATTGAGGAAATAGTTCAAAATGCAGCACAACAGCGCCACCTATTAGGCGATTTACACCAACATGTAGTCAGCATCATTTCATATGAAGGACTAACTAAATCCAAAGTTTGATGAAAATGTGTGCATTAGTTCTTGAGATACAGCTACTGCGAAAATAGTGTAAATCCTGCAGACTGCAGCATAGCAGCGCCACCTGTTGAACAATTTACACCAAAACGTAAACAGCATCCATTTATGTCAAGGACTAACGGAATCTGAAGTTTTATAAAAATCCGTGCATTAGGTCTTGAGATACAGCTTTTGCAGAAATCCTGCAAAATGCTACATAGCAGTGCCACCTGCAGGGCGATTTACACCAAAAACTAATCAGCACCAATCTATATCAGAGACTACCTGAATATAAATTTTTATTAAATTCCGTGCATTAGTTCTTGAGATAGAGCGCCCACAAAATTTGTGTCACAGACAGACAGATAGACTCACAGACAGACATTTTGTAAAAACATGTTTTTTGAAATCTCTGACCCATAAAACGTGTAAATCCGTCGAAAACTGGAATTCGAAAATTTTCATGAAACCAATACTTTCTTATAAAGATAGAAGAAAGTAATAACTTTATGCACTAAGCAAGGCTTTTCTCCTGAATTGCCTATAAACAGATGAAATCCTACACAAATGCTACTCTCTCCTTTCCTGTAATGTAAGTGTTTGTAAACAGAGTTACACAAACTATCAGAGAGGCCATTAGGAGTAAAAATTATCCTTTCTTATAATCTGCCAATGGTTCTAAAAATGATAATTGACTTTACAGGCTTTAGTCAGATCATGGCACCCGAAAGGAGACACTTTAATAACAATGAACGTTAAAATAAATATTACGCTTTTCTTATGAGGTGTTGATAATCTAAAGAATATTGACAGTGTGAACAGTTGTAACTCATATTGTGATTTGAATATTCCGTAGCAACAGTGCAATAACTTTTTCTATACCGTTAGTCAGTGTGTATTGTGTTTTCATTTGTGCAGTTATCTCCAAGCTGAGAAAGTACTGACAGGTTTGGTTTAATTGGTGATTTATTGTAATTTTGTATTCTACTTAAGTTGTTATAGTATACATTGGTATAATTTCATACATTTAATTTTCATTGCAGCTAGCTTAATCTTTTTCACAAATCTTTTATTTTCAGGCCAACAATCTGGTACTAGAGATTCTAATTTTCAAAAAAGTGGTTATGGGCAGCAAGACAGAAATTGGAGTATGTTGAATAAATTTTTTATAATTATCATATAAATAAACTGGTGAAACAAGAGAGAAAAGTAAGGCTCAATCTAAAAAAGTTACAATAAAAAATTGGCAAGTAGTTTGTCTAAAAAAGTAAGTAGTGCATAGAAAAGTAATGGGAATTCAGAATCATATTATCCACTCAAAATGAGTACTGGGTAGTAAACAGCTGTTATGTGCTAAAAAAAATTCTGTCTGGCCCAGCATTGTGGACATGATTGCATCAAGTCAAGCTAAACTCCACAAAGCTAAAAGAATGTAAACCATGAAGTAATTTTAAGTGTAACATTAATATATTCAGTTTGTTGAGGATTTGTTGTTATTAACACATGTAATGTAATAATTTTTATTTCATCTAATTACTGCGAAAAGGGAACTTAATGTCAATGGACTTATGCCAGACAAGTAGTTAGCATATTGAATCGTACATGTTTAGGATTTTGGGCTTACTTTTGGCTTTGACCTTTCAGGCTTATCAGTGACCCTTGGAATGAAATTTGGTCCATACTTCGTACTGAACTGACCTCCCAGGTCCTCGCTCATTACCAGATCAGCCTCTAACCTATTCTTATGAACCTTAATTTTTAAACTGGTTATGAACGATTAAAAATGCCTTTATTTCCCTGATTGATTTTGAGGCACCAGTACAGCTCAGTCCACTTTTCAGCTATTAACAAAAAATTGGGTAATTTCATGAACTTTACAGATAATCTGGTTCCATTACTTTTCTACGTACTACTTACTTTTTTAGATTGAAACTATTTGACAATTTTTTACTGTAACTTTTTCAGATCAAGCTTTACTTTTCTCTCTGGTTCCGCCAGATTTTTATGATTTCACATCTTTTTCAGATTCTTTCAGGAACTTAATCAACCAACTTCAACTAACCAAATAACTGCCCTAACTAACCAACCAATGACCTCAATCAACCGGCCCAACCAATTGCCCCAATCTAAAGCTAACAGAAACATTGGTTCGCCAGTGTATTTCAAGCGCTCTGGTGACCCCGTACTTATTGCCCCCCCCCCCCCCCATATTGACCTATTGGCCTATACTTTGCTCAGGACTGGCTGCCAGGCTAGTCCTTAGACTAAATTTTATAATTACAGTAAACTCTGTCTAAGGCGGAATCGATCGGGACCGAGAAAAAATTCCGTGGTAGACAATATTCCGCCTTAGACAAATTTTACTCTATGTCTATGGGTTCATAGGGATTTGAAAATCTTTCTGAGTTAGACAGATTTCTGTCTTATACAGAGCCCGCCTTACACAGAGTTTACTGTAGTGGGACTTCTTGGATTTTTCTGCTATGTACCTACGCTCCTCTGGTTTAAGGGCCTATGCAGTATCCTAGGTCAACCCCACAAACACACAAAAAGCTAAGGTAAAAAACAGTCATAAGGAATGAATTAAAACTGCAAAAAGCTATAAAAGAGAAAAATTCTGTTTTTGGACGTAATGGGAATTTTAAATTTAAAGTCTGAAAACGACTGAATGCAGAAAAATGATCAAAAGTGACTGAAAATATTTATACAACTGTAAAAATATTATCAAATTTCGCAATTAAAATACAAATTTGAAACTGTTTTTCATAGTGCTGTTCAGTACTTAGGATTTATTACCAAATGGCATGGGGCAAGGCATATTATTAAACTGTCATATTAAATATAATATACTGTCAACCCCCCCCCCCCCCTCAGGAAAAAGATAACAAACACAATGAAAAAAACTTTAAAATGTTGTTATAGTATATACATTGGTATAATTTCGTACATTTAATTTTCATTGCAGCTAGCTTAATCTTTTTCACAAATCTTTTATTTTCAGGCCAACAATCTGGTACTAGAGATTCTAATTTTCAAAAAAGTGGTTATGGACAGCAAGACAGAAATTGGAGTATGTTGAATAAATTTTATATAATTATAAATTTTGAGTATTTAATTTTCTGTTACTGAACTTAATTTGTTTTTCTTTTTTCATTTCAGATCGAAGAACAAACCAGAGAAATTATTAGATGTATAATTTATGAACTGAAATTTTCTAGTGACTTCAGTGTATTTCACTATAAAGATGAAAAATGTTCTCAAAATTTAGTGATTTCTTTAATATTGCTCTGAATTCCTTCTTATTGAAATATTTTTTAAAAGTAAAAACATACTGTTACATTTGTAAGATTGTATATTTAAAATGAATCTATTTAGTTTGAAGCAAAGCTCTTATTTATTACAAAGCCTTTTAAAAATCTTTTAATATATTTTCCTCTCTGTTAAATATGTGAAAAGCAGAAGATGTATAAAAATACTATAAAAAGAAAATTTAGGACACATTAGAAAATTTTGAACCTTATATTTTTTTCAGTATTTGTCATCAATCATGAAGTCATGTTCTGTGTATAAACAACAGCTAGGCAACATTTGACTTCTGATATGCTCCTGCTTTATTATAAAATGACTTATGTTTTTAATAAATATCTTTGAAACTATTTATGTAGTGATTTTCTTAATTTTGTAGTCTCGGTGTCCTTTTTTTAATCCGTTCCAGTCTAGAATCATGATAAAAGTATAAGTTTTAGTCAGAGATTTTAAATATATATATTGGGTCTAATGAAAGCTTTCTGTTAAAAAGGTTTCCAAAAAATAATTTTTTAGTAATACAGTGTACATCCTATTAATGGTTAACAATTTAAATTTCAATTTTTTTTCTTCTATGTCTGTCTATTCCTGCAATGCTTCTCATATTTGAGATATTTCTAGGAAATGTTCAATGATAAATTTTCAGAAATATTAGAGTTTAATTATTAGAACTACATTGCTACACTATAGATTAATTATTTAAAAAGAAAAAAAGTGAAAAGACCTTTTGGCCAGGAAAAATGCCTACTTTGTTCTTTATATTTGACATTTTTGTTCACTTAAAAGCAGTCTATATGAAATCTAAACATTGGTTGTATATAAGGGGTTATGTTTCTTCATACATTCTAATTCTATTTTTAAATGATAAATTCATTTCATACTTGAAAGAAAATTATCAATTAAAAAAACGCCTTTTTTTTTGGCTAGATTTTAAAAATGAGCAAAATGTTTTCTGGTTTTCCCAGATTTTTTTTTTTTTTTTTTTTTTGACCATTTGGAACAATGGTTATTCTCCTCTGTCAAGGTAGGAAATCAAAAACATATCTGAAGCTTTTATTGGTTGAAACCTCATTTTATTCGTTTTATGATTGGTCTATACAGTAATCTGTATTTTCCCTTTACTTTCAACAGAGATGGACCCTTCTGTTGCCACTATGACAAAAAAGTAATAAAAACTGCAAAAAAAAAATTAATTACTCAGAAACAAATTGAGATACAACTTTCAAACAAATTGCATTTAAAAGTACATTTTTTTTTTTCTATACGACGGTGTAAAAAGTGGGATGTTTAGAAGTTTAAAAATGAAATTTCATTTAAAATTGGTCCAGGAATTTTAATGTTTAATCCATGGCATACTAATGAATGACCAGCTCCATAGAAGTTTTAAAATTTACAGTACTGAAAAACGTAATCCATGGTGTACGTAATGTATGATCGATTTTTTTATGTCTTAAATTTTAGTCTTTGAAAAAATCATTTTCCAAATGGTCGTTGTAATCTGAATCAATTAAATAATTTTAATTAAAATCAATTCAATCAATAGTAATACAGTCGGGCCTCGTTATCCCGACACCAGTTTTTCAAAGTCCCGATCTTCTGCATATGATTTTAATATAAATAAACTCCAGATTTTACGTCGTTGAATAATTTTCAACTCTGGATATTCCGACAGTTTAAGAAAATTGTCCATTTTATAAGCATGGAAAATTAAGCGAAGAAAAACGTCTTAGCCAAACTTTTCACAAAATTGTCTAAAACACCCATTGAGATAAATGAGAAATTTTTCTTCAACCCTTTACCTGAATAAATAAACCCACATACTATGAATGACCCACTTAAGATCCAGATAGGCGTATCAGTCTTACTTCCAGTCCTTTTTTTCTGGTCCGGCAGTGCTTTCTTGTGGTTACATGACATTTTTTATCTGACTAAAACCGAAGCATTGCATTGCATTGAAATGATCAGAAATTACTTAACATCCATTTCTGAAACAAAGAATATTGATTCATTGTATAATATTAAAAAAGAATTGCAGGGAGCACATCTAGGAATAAGCAAACCTTAATTTATCAATATTTCATGTAACAATAAAAAAACAAGTCATTATTAATCTGATTTTTATTCTTTTCAGTTTTGTTTTTGTGTTTATTTTGTTCAATAATGATGTTTTATTGCTTAAAACTACAAGAACAGTTATGAATCGGATTTTTATAAACATATTTTTCTTCAACTCCAGTTACTGCTACACTCCGCTTTTGACGACACTTTTTTCTGGTCATTAGACTGTCGGGATAACGAGATTCGACTGTATATATATTTTTTAATTACCAGTGTCAAGTTATATTTCCTCTTCTTTCCATATCAACCAATTGTATCACAAAGTACATTTGACGTGTGTACTTCTCCTCCCCCACCTTTACACACTTTACTTTCCTTTTTTTTGTTTTTATTTGTTACAAGACATTCAAGAAAATACTGAAGCGGATTAGACATGCTGTTTCTCCATTAGGTTTCATTTTATTTGCAAGAATTTTTTTTCAACTTCCAGTTATTTTCATCTGTTTTTCTGGTTTTAAATGCTTTTACTTTCTTAAAGTATGTATCTTCTACTTTTTTCATATAATCAATGTGTGCATTAAGCCTGGGCGATAAATCATGGTTATGATATCAAAAGACTCTACACAACTGTATATCGCGAATATCACAATTCTTACATAAACTGTGATTATCATACTTCTTCATTAAACTGCAATATTAAACAGCTCTGTTTTGACTTTGAGCATTCAAGATTCTTCCAGCCTAAACCATGATATTAAATACTCAACCAGATGCTGTATTTTTCGCAGCCTGTTGCTTGTATCGCTTGTTTCATTGTTATCAAAATGAAGCATAGTTAGTAATAACTGAAAACGATTTTGAGACATTATCCCACGTGGAATTGTCATGGTGTAGACTCCGTTTTTTGATCAATAGTCTTCCAAGTGGCAACAAACCCATCCACATCATCAATCCCAAGAATTTTTTTTTATTTCTTCATAATTTGTTTTCACCGATTTATCCTGGAATGCTTCAATTTTGGTTTCGATGAAATAATTTCCCTGCAAATCTATTTGTTTCAACAACAATTTGGTTAATGATCTCTTCATCAACAATGAGTACAAATATATCTAATGATGTGCTCTGTTGCGAAATGTCTGATTGTAGACCATGCTTGCCGACAAACTCAAACACTTTTTGTCTGCCCACATATTCCGTCCATCCTTCAGTAATGACTTCATTGTTCTCCTGGTCATAATTGTCAGGTGGGTCTGTCAAATCCTCATTTTCTTCATCAGATACTCTAGCATGAATAACATCTTCTATAACATTATCAATATGATCGTCCATATCAGTTTCGTCATATGAGCTTTCAGGGGAATATGTCGGATCCACATCAGAATTAAATAAATCAAAGTCATCTCCATCCATCTCACAGCAGCAGCTTCAATTTCTTCCAAAGTTAATTTTCCCTTGCTCCAAAAAAAATAATAGAAAAGAGAACTAAAACTATAATCTCCCAAACTCATCCTTTCATATATTTAAAAATTTTCCAATTTAAGAGATTACACTATGACTATACAAACATAAATATAAATGAATAATTTTAGTGATAAATGACAAATTTAGCTGCCTATCAAATAAGATAGCCATGGCCACTCATGGAAGAATTTACACTAACTTTTGTGGGGTGCTTTGGCTATTATTTTTGGTAGCCAGGATGAAAATCTCGCCATGTGTTGCAAAATGAGTCAGATTGAAAAATATTGTTTTTATATATACTAGCAGATCTACCCGGCTTCGCTCGTGTCAATAATAATGGTCCACCCGGGTGGGTAAAATACATTAAAATGAAATAATACGGCAGTGACAATAACTGAGATTGATGCATTACCGTCCACGAATCGTTAAAAGACCGATAAGAAATATAAGTAAAATAGTTTTAATTGCGTCTACTATTAACTATACCATAATAATGTATATTCCAAACAAATGTCATAACATATTTTAAAGTACAATTATTTGCTTAAAAAGCGTCATTTAAATAATAAAAAAACTTTAAAAATATTAAAAATTTACATCTTTCGACTCTTTTATTGAGTCATCTTCAGAATATATATATATATATATATAAATAACTACAAACACAATGCCAATTGTGACATTATACTGATGATGGGAATGACCTAACCCATAAATTTTGACTTTACTAAAATTTTTTTAACTGATGATCATCATACAATTTCGTTTTTCACTCTGTCGAATAGAAAAAGCTTCTGTCAAATGAAATTTATTTGAAAATTGTATCTCAATTTTTTTCATGTGAATGGATTTTAAAGTAATTTTCAATCATGGATATTTTTTATTTGCATGCAGCCAGGGATAAGATTTCCGCATTTTTTCACACCAGTATTTTGTTAGAGTAAATGATATTTCATTTAATCGGGACACTCTCTTGATTTAACAGAACAACATTTTCTTTAAGAATATACCGGTGTGCAAAAACGTGGAAATCTCATCCCTACATGCAGCCCAATTACAAAAGATATACCTGTTTGCTCTTAATGCAATATTATAAAGTAAAGACATTGATAAACTATGAGTAACTCTAGAATCATATTGTTGGTGGCAACAACCTAACCCAACCATAAATTTAACTTTTACTGCAATTTGACCTTTAAACATCGCACATTTGATTATTCCAAAATGTAATAGAATACAAAAAGTACTTTCAGTATTTTTTTTTTTTTTGAAAAACTTATCTCAATTTACGGATTGTTTATCCATTTTAAATTAATTTTCAATCACGGATATATTTTTAAATATACCTGTAACCCAATTCAGAAAGATGTATCCGTTTGCTATTAATGCAATATTATGAAGAAAAGACATATCTATGAGTAACGCTTAGCACCATATTGTTGGTGGCAACAACCTAACCGTACCATAAATTACGCTTTTACTGCAATTTGATCTCTAAACATCATGCATCTCATTATTTCAACGTCTAACAAAAAAGTCT
The DNA here is from genome assembly GCA_963932465.1 of Maratus speciosus. NCBI lineage: Eukaryota > Metazoa > Arthropoda > Arachnida > Araneae > Salticidae > Maratus > Maratus speciosus. The sequence continues at coordinate 144,895,978 of OZ010786.1, read as the reverse complement.
GTGAGTCATGAAATTTTGTTTAAAAAAGAAAAAAAGCTTACCCTAAAAAATAGTACCTATAATTTCTATTTATTGTAAATCGTACAAAAATCGTATTTTATATAACTGTATTCGATACAAATCGTAGAATGTTATCACTGCATTTCAGGTATTAAAACATTTATCCAAATGATATAATTAAAGATTACAAAGAAATAGGGAATAAATTGTAGCATCCAGTTTTTAGAGCCAGTTTGAAATTATATTGATGACATTGATGTCATATCTAGAAAACAATTTTTTTTTTTTTTTTACAATTATCATTTTCCTTATTTGATTCTTGATATTGAAACGACTTCATTAAAATAGATTTTTTAACATTCAACTAAAGTACTTCTAAGGTCATTTTAAAACATGCTTAGTTAAAGTTTTTACATAAATATATGAAAAATGTGCATTTTCTGATTAGAATGACGTCGATTTCAAAAATGTAAAAATATAGCAGTCGAGTCTGAATTTTTATTGGCTAATAAAACAAAGTACTCGAGTTATCATTTTTAAAAAAATTATTGAGCAGTTTTTTAGATGTGTGGCAACAGGAAAGAAGCTATTGAATTTGAAAATTTAAAATGAGATATTTCTATAATGTTAAATTATGAAAGATGATAGAAAAAAGGGATAAATATTGGTCTGATGATTTTTTAAAGGTGACAGGGATCTATTCCACGTTCTAAAGTCTATGTACAGCAAGTTTCGTGCAAATCGGTCAAAAATTAAAGATTTGTATAAAGGACATACACACAGAGAACGGCTTTTATATATATAGATATTCTTGAATAGCCCATATTTTAATTTAAACTTTTTTATCAGGTTTTATGAAAAAATTGCAACAAAAATATACAGTATCTCCTATTTTCGACTATTTTCCATTTACTTTCAAAGACTTTCAACAGAAATGAGGTACTTTTGTTGCCACGATGAAAAAAAATGTATTAAAAATACAAAAAAATTAATATCTCAAAAATAAATTGAGATACAGCTTTCAAACAAATTGCATTTAAAAAAGCATTTTTTTCCTTATACGGCGGTGTAAAAATGCAAAATGTACGATGTTTAGAAGTTTAAAATTTGCAGTAGAGAAAATTGCAAAACCAAAATTTTATTTCAAATTTCAAAGTGTTGCCATTCGCAAAATGACGTATGCATTACGCACAGATATGTTTGTCCTTTATAATATAGATAGTTTTGTTGAAAAAAAAAATACAAATTACACAAAAAATTGAACCCTTGATGAATATTTGCAATTTTCGCATGGCAGTCAAAGTGTTAAAATGGTGTATGGGCCAGAATATGGTGAAGTTAATTTACGGGTATTAGGATAATGAAATTCTTCATACATCACAATGTCACCAACTTTAAATTTTACAGGAAGGAAACGAGCATCATAATGGACTTAATTCTTTTTGTGGTAAGCAATTGTTCTGTCTTCAGCCACTTTTCTATCTTCATCCACTGGTGGATAATAACTATTATTTGGCAAAAGAGGATCATATGGTAATTTTTCTAACAATAAATAACTAGGGGTGAATTGGGTTACAGAATGAGGAGTATTATTATATTCGTATAAGACTTCATCTAAAAGCTTAGTCCAGGATATTTTCTTGGATGTGGAATTGACTTTGCATTTTAATCTAGTAACAATAGTCTGATTTAATCGTTCAATTTTCCCGTTCGTTTCCAGGTGATGGCTGCTCGTAAACCTGCATTTTACATTGTAATTACCAAAAAAAGCTGTAAATGCTCCATTTCTGTCAGTTAACAATTTTTCTGGTACCTGTATTTGAAATAATTGCTTCAAAATGCTTGTATAAGTTTTGGTACTTACACTTTTTGAAGGGAAACCCCACACAGTGAGTTGCATGGTCAGCGACTAAATGCAAATATCTTTTGTAGAATTGTAGTAATTAAATCTGCTGGCAGAATCCACTGCCAAGCATTCAAAAGGTATATCTGTTGGGGGCATCAATTGGCAACAAACCAAATCTTTTTTGTTTATCTGACAAGTGTGACAGTGTTTTACAAAATTTTCAATATCTTGATTGTTAGCCAATAATATTGAGAAGAGATTAAATTTATGTTATGAATTCCAGGGTAGCCAAATTGTGTGTGGGCTTTCTCCGAGAGGGGTAAACGTAAAGAAATAGGGACCAGAGTCTTATACAAACTTTTCTTTTTAATTACATCATCATTTATCTCAGTGTATTTTTTACCACCAACTGTTACATTTTCTTTTTTCTTATTGTCTCTTACTTCATAATATGGGGTAAATTTTCTGAAACAGGTTGTCTAGATAGCATATCAGCTTCAACATTTGTGGAGTTTTTTTGGTGTTTAATTTCGTAGTCAAACATACTAAGTTTTAGGGACCCGCAGAAAAGACATCCTCTTAAATTTTTAACATTTTTCAGCCAGGTAAGTGCCGCATAGTCTGTATGGATAACAAACTTTTGACCATGTAAATAATAAATTTATCTAAAGCATCCACAATCGCCAAATATTCTAATTCCGTAATTGCATAATGTTTTTCGTAATCACGAAGATTTCTAGAGTGATATTATTATAGTTATAGGGTGTAATGTTCCATTTTCCTCAACTTGTTTCACATGCCCCACTCCATTACTTGATGCATCCACAAACAAATGACAAGGTGTTTTGGGATCAAACAACATTGATTGTTTTTTTAATTACTGCATTTTTAAATTTTTCAAAAGAATTTGGACAATTTTGGTCCCACACATAAGGGACATTTTTCTTCAACAAATTGTTGAGAGGGTATCAAATGGTAGTCAGAGTTGATAATATAGATGCACGCACGAATGCTGTGTGCGGAAAATTTTCCGAAAAATTCGGGACTTTGCGGAAAAAAGTTATGAAAAGAAAAACGTATGTTTTGTTTTTGTAACTTTTTTTAATGCCAAAAATTTAAAATATTTCCCAATTTTATATACGATTTATATATTGTTTGTCCACAATTGAAAGTTTAAAGACTCCAAACATTGTTGTGACATCACAGACCCTTTTATTTCTATTTTCCGCAGGCTAAAACTTGTCGCCGATCGGTTTTCCGTCGGCGGCTGCAGTGACAATTTAGCCTGTTAAATCGAATAATTTCGTTGTGTTATAAGAGTGACTGGCATTTTGTGCGAAGAAATCACAATCTTAAGGATTGGGTTGTTTCTAAATGCATTGACAAAATAATTGAAAAGAATTCACCTTCCTATCATTGATTTTTGCTTTATTATTTTTAAATTAAAATAATTCTTTAATTAATATTAATTATTTTTTAATTTAAATAACAATTGTTTTAAACTATGATTTTTAGTCCATATCGTCAAAATAATTAACACGTAATTTTATTAAACATTAATTTGCAGAAAATTTTTGACCTAATATTTATGTGCGCAGAAAGTTTTTGTTTTTATACAAGTCTGATGCTAGCGTATTTTGGAATAAATTTGTTATAAACATTTATAGATCCCAAAAACGTTGTAATTCTTTTACATTGCTTGGTGGTGTTATTTTCTTAATTGTCTCTATATTGGGATAGTCAAGTGTGTTACCATTTGAGACCTCATATCCTAGAAAATTAATTTTAGATTTAACAAAATTAAACTTTGATAACTTCAGTTTAAGGTTTTCTTGGACACATATTAAATAATGTTTTTAAATGATGAAACTGTTCCTCTTCATTTTGGAAGAATACAATTACATCACCAAAGTAACTACAGGCAAAGTCAATTTTGTATCTATTAAGGATTCTCCTAAGGGTGCAGTTAAAAGTTGCAGGCATGTTTTCCTGCCAAAAGATAAAAGATTCCACTCATATAAACCAAAGATGGTCGCAAATGCCAGTTTCTCAGTATCCCGAGAGTGGATAAGGATGTACCAATATCCACTGGCCAAGTCGAGAGTGGAAAAAACTGTAGCTTGATCCAATTTGTCTAACACGGTGTCTATCCAAGGTAAGGGTTCTGCATCTGTTTTGGTAATAGCATTTAATTTTCTGAAGTCTATACATAAACGGGTTTTCTTCCTTTCTTCACGTTTATACATCAAAGTTACGGATGCGTGATGAATAAGGGGAATAGCTTTCTTCAATGATACCAGCTCGCAACAAATTTTGAACTTGCTCTCTAATTTCCTCTTCTTTAAGGGAAGTGCAATATAAAGAAGTTGGGAGATCTGATGTTAAATGAATTCTTTGGGGGTCAATATTTACTTATCCTACATCATCGTTATCTTTGGCGAAAATACAAACATATTTGGTTAGAAGAGCAGGCAATTGTTCCTTGACAGACTGAACATTTTGCACATGGTCAGTGGTTTCGAACAACTCTGGCTCAAAAATTTCTTAAAATATCTCTGAATTTTTTATGTCTGGCTGGTATACGATTCTGACAAATGTAAAGTACTATGGTGAGATGAATTTGTTGAACTGCTGCCCATGAGAGGTACTTGTTACATTGACTGATTTGCATTTTAGCACATTCAATATTTAACTTAAACAGTTTACAATGTGGTAGCCCAATCAAAGCATAAGATAAATGATTATTAATTATAAAAAGTTCAATATACTTAAAGATAGGTCCTAATTGCAAACTAACAAGGCATTTCATTTTTCTTTCAAAGCATAACACCTTGTGTTTGTGTGACCAATATACTCTTCTGAACTTTACATATTTTTAGATTGAGTTTATGGGCTAAATGACTTGGAACTTGGAATAACACTGATTGAACTCTCAGTATCGATCAAGCAAGGTAGTGAGTCTTCATTTATTACATGAGTAACTTTTTGACAATTTTTATTTATTTTTTATAGCTAGCTTTTTCTTTTTGTATATGTCCGAACAAGGAATCATCATTGGTTATTATCTGCACTGTGGGATGATTCATTAGCTACATGATAAGGGCTGGGGTTCTGAAAAGTAATATTTTGACTAGAGGTTGGAGCTGCTAAAACATGTTGTCAAAAAGGGCAGCCTCTCACCCAATGATAGCGTTCGGTATTCCAATGTTAAAACAAACTTTGCATGGGTTGGCGGCAAAGTGGTCTGGTGGTGTACATTCGGTCGAGGTTGAAAGTTTGAAGTTGGTATAAGATTAGTTTGGGGATTTCGCAGTTGATTTGATTGAAAAGATTTAACTGAGTATGTTTGATATAGAATTCTGTAGTTCATTGTCTATTTGAATTCTGTCCATTCTCATATTTGGGACAGAAGGGTCGCCATTGCCTATACTGATTTAGGTTTTGGGTGTTTTCTTCAAATTTACCCTCATTTCCCTTTTTGTCCAGTTGCAGCTTCTTGCCAAGTTGCCACACTAATTCACGCCATTCATTTGTATTTGAGGGGGCACTTGTGATAACCAGTTATTGTATTTATAGTGTCAAGCCATCCATTAACCTTCCAAGATGAGTTTATCATCTAGACCTAATGTTGGCCCTACTTTAGTCTTTATGGTAATACTCATTTAAGTCCTCTTTAAATTTGTATCTAATCCGCGAGAAATCTGTTAGGGACAGAGTGTCAGGGATCGCATAGTGTTCATTAAACAGAGTGAATGATTGTCCAATGAAGTACATTTAGACAATTATTAATGTACAGTCGTGGAAAAAAAAAGTAAACACCCCCCCCCCCCACACACACACACACACACACACACACACACTAACTCCTTAACAAATTATCGTAGAAGAAAGTTACTGGTACTGAACGATTGGAAATAAAGTCTACTTTTAAATGATATACACTGCTCAAAACAATTAAAGGATATTGCAGTTTTAGATGGATTTTGTATCTGGTAAACTGTTTAGCTGATTGATACATGGTCGACAGACATAGTAGGTTATATGAGAATAAATTACACATGTTTGGCAGAAAAAAATGCATTTTATTGCACATTTGTGTACTAAAGGAAAAAAACACAATTTGTGCATATGAGAAAAAAAGAATAAGAAAAGGTGTTTTCTTCAAAGAAAATCATTTTCAGTAGGGGGTATGGTTTCCACGGGCGGCCAGCAACGTTGAACACCTTTGAGGCATGGACTCAATGAGGCTATTAATGACAAGTTGGGGTATTCTGCCCCACTCTTCTAGAAGAGCTCTTTCCAGTTCTTGGAGAGTTTGTGGGGGTTGTTGGCGGCCAGAAACTCGTCTTCCTAGAGCGTCCCAAACGTGCTCGATTGGATTCATGTCTGGAGAACACGCTGGCCATTCCATTCGAACGATTCCTTCCTCGAAAATGAAATCCTCCACCAGGTTTGCACGATGTGGCCTGCAGTTATCGTCCATTAAAATGAAGTTATCTCCGATTGCTGCAGCGTAAGGGACTACAATAGGTCTGAGAATCTCATACCTATATCGGTGACCAGTCAGAGCTCCATCTCGAATGATGTAGAGGTCAGTACGCCCGTCAATGCAGTGCCACCATACACCAACACTCCTCCACTGCCAAATCTGACACTTTCGTGCACGAACGCAGGATTATTACTACTGCCACGGTCCCTCCAGATGAAAATACGCCTATTATCCAGATGCACAGAAAAACGGGACTCGTCAGAAAACAGAATATTGCTCCATTCATTTCTCCTCCAGTTGACATGCTCGGTTGCCCACTCCCTGCGGTCGCGACGATGCCTTGATGTTAATCTAACACATACCATCGGTCGGCGAGCATACAGACCTACAGCATGGAGACAGTTTCGGACAGTCTGAGTTGAAATCGTGATGCCTGTAGCCGAGCGAAGGTGTTGTTGGAGAAGAGTAGCGTTCATGGTTCGGTGTCTCCGAGCTGTTAACGCTAAATACCGATCTTCATTGGGCGTTGTTGCCCGTCTACGACCTTGCCTTGGTCTTCGGCCTGCACATCCACTCTCCAAAAAATTGTTCCAGATCCTGGAAATGACACTTTGTGACACTCCAATGGCTTGCGCTACTTCGGCTTGAGTTTGGCCCCCTTCTAACCTTCCAACAATTCTCAAAGCTTCTGAATCTGTCAAATGACTTCGCTGAGACATCGTACTCATCGAAACAAAGCAATCACTGAATGCCGATCATCCTTGTCTTCATTCTCTTTTATCCAGTTGAAAGTCAAATTTCATTCGCTGCCGCTGAAGCGACGTTTTTGACGTCGAACTCAAAATTTGCATACTCCACAGTTTGAAAACCAGAAAAATTTGCATTTGTGATTCTCTTCTTCTATTTTCGGCAAAAAAAATTTCGTTTATATCTTTATTTTATATAAAACTTCAAATATCCTTTAATTGTTTTGAGCAGTGTAGATAAAATTTGCTTAGAGGGCAATCTACATATTAAAACGAACCATAACTTTGTTTTTTTTCAATAGCAGTACACAATTCTGACATCATAAATTAACTCTACATCCTCCAAATAGCCTAAAAACAAATTTTTATCCAATTCGTACCATAAGTTTCCAAGAAATTATTTTAAAACGAGCGTATTTTAAGGGCTGTATCCAAATTGAAGTTCGGAAATCGATTAATAACCGAGAGAGCCCCCAATCTTGATCAAGGCACCTTAAGAAGTCAATGAAGCCTGCTAGATTACAATATAGCAGAAGAAATTTCAAAATATCTAGTCACTTCTGTTATAGACAGCCCCTTAAACCATCATTTTGCCGTTTTTTAAGCATAATTTGAAAACTACTTGGAAGAAAAATGTGAAATTTTGGATTTACATAAAGCAGGACTTAATAAATCTAAATCCATCAAAAAAATTGTAGGTTGCAATTCATAATTTTTTCGAATATTAATTTCGTAATTCATATCATAAAAATTGCAAATTCAGCGTATTTATGTTTGGGTATATTAGTATTATTGCTACAAAAAAAAAATTAGCACATTAGGAGCATAATTTCGGGAGATATTAATAAAAATATGAAAATGTAATTTAACATTAGAAGCACTAAATTTTGAATTTTTATAATTCAAAAACTTATCATTCTAATGACTTGAAATTCGGTGTCTAGGCATAATTTGAACCGAAGATTTGAAATATCTTGTTAAAATTGGGTATTGTCATTGAAAAAAATGAAGTTTAGATTTGTTTTAATGTGTAGATGGCCCCCTAAGCAAATTTTATATACATCATTTAAAAGTAGACTTTATTTCCAATCGTTGGTACTTGGTACCAGTAACTTTCTTCTACGATAATTTGTTGAGGAGTTAGTAGGGGGTGTTTACTTTTTTTTTTCCGCGACTGTACAAAGTAAGTGCACTGTCTTAAGTACTTCTGTATGGGCCTAATTTTCTAAAAATCGTCTTCTCTACACAGACACTTTCTATATCCAATTTTTTCTTATTTTAATGTGATTTGTTATGCATATATCTAGTGTATATATGTCTATGATGTATATATGACTAGATGATGATGCTGTTGCTGTTGGTACATCATCAGTGAGCATTTCGCTGTCAGAAAAATATTCATACTTGTAATAACTAGAGTTGCAAAGTGTGGAAAAAACCGGGTTTAATCCCATTAATAAACCAGGTGTTTTGGGAGAGAAATTTAAAAAAATCCGTAGTGTTTTCGAAAAGTTTTAGGCATGAACATTTTTAATGATTTCTTTTTTTTCTTTTTTTTTTTCATGTAAACAAAATACAGTCAAACTTCGTTATCCCTACACTCTAATGGCCAGATAAAAGTATCGTCATAAGTGGAGCGTCGCGGTAACCGGAGTTGGAGAAAAATATGTTTAATTAGTTGCATATGTACAATTAGTTTAAATAACTAATTATACTAATATAACTGTATAATTAGTTTAAGACAATTTTAAATTCGTAACTGTTCTTGCAGTTCCAAGCAATAAAACATTATTATTAAATAAAATAAACACAAAAACAAGATTGAAAAGAATAAAAATCAGATTTATGATGACTTGTTTTTTTATTGTTACATGAAATATTGATGAATTAAGATTTGCTTCTCCCTAGATGTGCTTCCTACGATTCTTTTTTCAATATTACTAGGGGGCTTTGCCCCCTACGAGCTACGCTTGTCAACCCCCGTTCAGACACCGCAGACTCTAACAGCACGCTAATTTGATCGCCTTTAAAAAGATTTCGGAAGATTGAATTATAATTTGAATCTGACAATTATAATCTGACGTAATTTTCACCAAACTTTTCTTTCTCTTTTTAATATTCACGTCAAAATACTTTTGTTAGAAATGAAATATTATGATCACCTTAAAATGTCAAGTAAATGTCTCGCGCAATTTTTAAATTAAAACTGTTTTGCAATATTATTTGTTGTCCATTTTACGTAATAAGTGTAATATGACGTAAATTCTCCTATTTAGGACTTCTAACGCATGTTACTGAATTTATTATTTTACAATATTCTTTCTCATTTAAAATTCACGTGTAACTATAGTTTTTATGACGTAATTTTCAATGAGTTCCTGCTTTTTATATTTTTTGTTTATAATAGTCACGTGTAAAATACATTTTTAATTTGAAGCAAATATTACTGTTTGCGCTGTTTATACAGCTGGCAACAGTTTAAATTAATACAATTTTCTAAAATCTCTCTATTCTAAAAAAAAAAGTAACTACCGCTGTCACCGCCGCCGCCGGTTTTGAATTTTTTGTAACCGGAGGTCTTTCTTCGTTAATATTAAGAAAAATAATGCATACAAAAATATGAAAATCGGTAGTATTATACAGAAATGTTTGATAAATACTCTGATGCAGACAGTTTTCAGATCGAAGAATTATTTTAAGAGATATTTAATGCTAAAGTTGGACAAAATCGTTCCACTAAAAAAGTTTTATAGGAGCAAAAACTGTTCATAGGAATTTAATCATTTTTAGATCATTTTATGCGTTAGAATTTGCCGGAGTGCAGATTGCATTAATTTTTTTATTTTGACTAATTTTTTGAGGTTTTATTTCTATTTTAAATTCAGATTTTCAGCATTTCTAGAGATATTTTTAACAGATTTTAGAAAGTGATATTAATTTAAACTGTTGCCAACTGTATAAACAGCGGAAGCAATAATGTTTGCTTAAAAAAAAAAAAAAAAAAATATTTATATAATAAATTTTTAATTTATTTAAACGTGACTATTATAAACAGAAAAAAAACATTTGGAATTAGAATTAAATAATTATGTACAAAAAGCAGGAACTTATTAAAAATTATGTCATAAAAACTATAATTGCACGTGAATTTTAAGAGAGAAAGGAATTTGTAAAGCAATAAATTTATTAACATGCGTTAGAAGTCTTAAATAGGAGAAATTACGTCATATTTACGTCACATTGCAGTTATTACATAAAATAAATTAAAAATTTATTTACACGTGACTATTATAAACAGAAAAAACCATTTGGAATTAGAATTAAATAATTATGTACAAAAAGCAGGAACTTATTAAAAATTATGTCATAAAAACTATAATTACACGTGAATTTTAAGAGAGAAAGGAATTTGTAAAGCAATAAATTTATTAACATGCGTTAGAAGTCTTAAATAGGACAAATTACGTCATATTTACGTCACATTAAAGTTATTACATAAAATGAACACAAAATAATATTGCAAAACGGTTTAAATTTAGAAATTGCGCTAGACATTTGATATTTTAAGAGGATACTTTTCAACTATTTTTGTTAGGAAAGCGCAAATAATATTTAATTTCTAACACAAGTATTTTCACGTGAATATTAAAAAGAGAAAGAATAGTTTGGTCAAAATTACGTCAGATTAAAAACGATTAATTTTAAATGTCTCATTTAAAAGAACTTTCTTTTCACTTTGTTAAAAAATACCAGGAGACAAAGACTCTGTTTACTTAATTTCTTTTATATTAGCTTATTTTGAAATGTTGTTACACGTGTCTACGTCATCAAGTTATTTTTATTTCGACATTTTATTTGTATTTTTATTAATTTTGTACTAATTTATTTGTTTTTTCGTTATTTAAAATAAAAATTATGTCAATTTGTATAATTTGGCGAGTGGTTTGGCGATTTATATAATTTGGCGAAATTGATCGACGGGATAATCAAGTAGTACCGCAACGGATTTGGCGTTAAAATTCCCCAATCAAAGAGAAATGAATAGAAATCCGTTTATAGAGAGATTGCCACTGTTTTTTAAATTATAATTCAATCTTTTTAAAGCCGATCAAATTAGCGTGCATTTAGAGTCTACGGTGTCTGGACGGGGGTTGGCGAGCGTAGCTCGTAGGGGGCCGGGCCCCCTAGTTTGTAAAAAATATCTCTCGAAATGCTGAAAATTTGAATTTAAAATAGAAATAAAACCTCGAAAAATTATTCAAATTAAAAAACTAACTGCAATCTGCACACCGGGAAATTCTGACGCATAAAATGTCTAAAAATGATTAAATTCCTATGTACAGTTTTTGCTCCTATAAAACTTTTTTAATGGAACGATTTTGTCCAACTTTGGCGTTAAATATCTCTTAAAATAATTCTTCGATTTGAAAACTGTCTGCATCAGCGTGTTTATCAAACATTTTTCTATAATACTACCGATTTTCATATTTTTGTATGCAACAGTTTTTTAATATTACCGAAGAAAGACCTCCGGTCACAAAAAATTCAAAACCGGCGGCGGCGGTGACAGTGGTAGTTACTTTTTTTTAGAATAGAGAGATACAATGAATTGTAATCAATATTCGTTGTTTCAGAAATGGATGTTAGATCATTTCTGATCACTTCGATGCAATGGAATACTTCGGTTTTAATTGGATGAAAAACGCCGTGTAGCCACAAGAAAGCGCCGGCTGACCAGAACAAAAAGACCGCAAGCAGACTGATATTAGAGCTTAAGTGGGTCATTCATTGTATGTGGGTTTATTTATTCAGACAAAAGATTTAAAATTTCTCATTTATCTCAATGGGTATTTTAGACACAGCTTTGTGAAAAGTTTGGCTAAGACATTTCTTTTTTAGTCTTAATTTCTGTGCTTTTAAGATGGATTATGAAAAATGGACAATTATCCTAAACCGTCGGGGTTTATTTACATTAAAATCATATACAGAAATCGAGACTTTGAAAAACTGACGTGATAAGCGGAGTGACATGAAAACTGGGTGACGGGTTTTCGATGTCCGACTGTATTTTTTACAAATGTAAACAACATAAATGTACAAAAATAGCTTCCATTTACATAAAAACTAATGAAATACGTGATAAAGTTGCAGAAATAATAAGTAAGGTAAATTAAAATATTATAAGTATTTTAATCTTTGATAAGTAAAAAGTGACAGATTCATCTTGCCTGGCATGGATGTATACATCATCCCTATGCTACGAATCGGCCAATGTAAACAAAAAGAAAATGAGTAAAAGTAAAAGAAATTAATGGAAAAATACAATACAACTCGCCGGAAATATAATATAGAGTATGCCTGAATAGTAGATATGCCAATGCCAGCTAACAAACTTTAAACGCAAAATCACAAGCTTTGTGAATTCATACTGAAAAATCTATCAAACTGAAAAATGACTGATTCTGTTTACATTCAAAACTCCTGCAAAATTTCTAATATTCCCCAAAATTCCGAGTTTATTACCGTTTCTCAAAATCTGTGGGGTTTTTTGCAACTTTACTTGTAACACTATCATCTGACAGAATCTGGAGCAAATTTCCGAACTTTTAGTTGTAGAAAACTCAAAAGGATTCATAAAAATGCTAAAAGATATTTTTAGATTTTTATTTCTAATTTGTATTTTTTTTTTTCATTTTGTTTTGTAAAAATACAATATTTTTACTAAAGATAAAAATAACATACTTTTTGTTTTATTATTCATCAGTGTCATATATAAATAATACAATATCTTCCAATACATCATATGAAAATTCATCTGTCTGGCAACCATCCATCCCTAGTAAAGATATACGTTTGCATGCACCATGTTTTCAAAAGTTAAAAATCTAAATAAAAATCCTGTTCAACAAAATCCAAATGTTACAACGTACTTTCTAAAAGTAGACTTCACAATTTAAAATATTGACACATGACTTCAATATTAAGCGCCACTCTGAGATTTAGTTAGAAAGGAATGTTTAATATATACTTTCAGCGCTGTAATAATTATAACTTAATTTAAAAGGTCAGATTTTAGCTAAATGTTTTAAATTGGCTTTTGGCTTAGTAAAAATCTGGTAGCATTAACATCTACTCTATGAAAAGGTGAGTTCCCACGAATATTTTTTTCCAACTGCAACTGTATACTTTCGTACTACACGCCGCATATCTATTTTCAAGATGTACATATTTACAAAATTTAGTAATATTAGAAGAAATCTGCGGGGGAAAACTATGACAGCAGGGATGTAGTAGAGGGTATACGACAGTATACCTTCTGAATTTTTAAAAGGAACACTGTATACCCTCTGGTACTCAAATAAAAATATATCGTATACTCTCGACCTAGAACGTATATCCTCTTGGTTTTTTTAAGACTGCACACTACTGTATGACAGTCGCTAATCACATAAAATGAGGAATGCCGGTTAGTGCTGCCACTTATCATAATGATCTTTAAATATAATATATTCGTTACAATACTTTTTAAATAATAAACGTGTTACATAAATAGGACTTTATTGACGTACCTTTTTCTCAGGAACTACTGAAGCCGAAGCAATTTCTATATTAGTTTTATTTTTTAGTATTATAATTACTGTTTTAGATTTCAATTCTTTATTGTAATGTTAATTACAGAAAAAAAAATAAACTTAGAATTTTTGGTTGTGTAATTTATCTATTGCATTTTTATTTTTAGCTAAACGATTAATTAGTAGTTAAAATTATAAAAAAAAAATATTCAGTAACTTCAGAGAAAAAATGTACTTTTCAATGTCAGTTGTTTTTCATATGATTTCGGAAATGTAATTGCTCTCTTAAATTACGTCTAGGGATAAAAATTCTTTGACCACCTCTATCACCAGTAATGATTTCAAAATCTACATCTTTCATACGATCAACAGAGTTCAATAAAACATTTAAATGTTTTAATGAAATCTGTTGATCTTTCATAAATTTATGAAAGATTTAAAATTTCATAAGAATATCTTCAACTTTTAAAGTAAAAAGATGTTGTGGCAAACAGAAACAGCTGAATTCTAAGTTATTTAAAATTAGCAATATAAAGATTTCTTCAGTTATTAAATTCCTAACAAGAGAATTTAGTTTTTAATTTCATTTTTCAATTCCTACTATTAGCTCACACTCTCCCTATATTTATTTATATATTTATATATTTATCTTGTACAAATTTTCAATCGTTAATAAAATACTCATTATTCATCCTATCAGGTTGAAATAAATTTTTTTAAACTTGTACTGGATGACAACTGATGTTAATAAAGTTTTTTCAAATATTAATTAATTAATTAAATTTTAATTAATTAATTTTAGTTTTGCATGGGAAACAAAATGGCGGTCATTGGTTATTGAAGGTCAATGAAAGTATTTTCAATAAGGGTTACCATAGGGGGGGACTCTGTTCTGTCGCCAAATACCGCCAAGTTTGTCACCAACTTGGCGATATATCGCCAAATTTGGCGGCCAAAATGAGTCGCCAAAAGTGACGCCAACTTGGCGATATCTGTAATATTTCGCCAAATTCCCATAGAGTTCCATTGTAAACCTACTTGCTTATAGAAAATCAACAAATTGAGATATTTTAATGCAACAAAAACTCATATTAGATTGATTATATTAAATTTTTCTTTGATGGCCTAAGTAGGAATTGACTTTAAAAACAAAATTTTTATATTACTTGTTAATAATTAATTTCATATTGATATCAAGTTTTTGGAGTCGGAATTGAAACATTAGAAAATTGTATTCATTTAAAGATAATTGTTTTAAAAAATTGATGTCACAATGTTTTTTACTGGATAGCGAATCTACTTTATTTGAGATTTCCGGTATTTCCGCATTACTGACGTTTCGGCAATTACATTAAATAATTTAATATGCATTATTTAGGATTTGAATGTCATTTGTGTTGATACGTGACGACAGGTTTTTCTCCTTTCCCGCGCTGTTGCATCCAAAAATTCGGTTCAAAACGCCAATTTTGACAGTATTTTCTAAAAGACCTTCTGCTTTTACCAAAAAATTGAAAACACCATTCGATTACATAGTTTTTGAATAAGAACACCTGCCAATTTCATGTGTTTCCGAACAAAAATTAATTCAGATATGTTCAGAACAGCCATATATTTTAATTTTAAAAGATAAGCATAATTTACCGAGATTCCTTCGGAAAGGTTACTTTCAGAAATTGGTCCTTATAAGGGGCGTTTGTCTTTCATTTCATATGACATAATGAATAAATCATTAAAAAGAATTTGTGAAAGAAAAAAATCTTACACTACAAGAAACAGAAAATTAAAAAAATTACAAACGCATACCAAAGATTCTTGAATTGTATTAGGTGAATTAAAAGTAAGTGTTTTTGTTGATGAATGTTGCATACCATATTTAAAAACGTTAGTTATTATAATAACCGCAATATTATGTAAAAAAAGTAATTTAACAAATTACAACGACCATTTGGAAAATGATTTTTTCAAAGACTAAAATTTAAGACATAAAAAATCGCACGGAGTTGATCATACATTACCTACGCCATGAATTACGAATAAAATGCGGATTAAACCAATAAAAAGCTTCAGATATGCTTCTGATTTCCTTCCCTGGCGAGCAAAGCCTGACGAGAAACATTTTTCCAAATGGTTAATAAAGAAGTGTTTTTCGCCAAACGCGATTCCCGCCAGCAAGAAGCCAGGGGCGGATCCAGAGAATCGTTTTGGGAGGGGGGGCGATACCGAGTGACATATAATCAAGGTAGTCATAACTTCTGTTGCTTTAAAATGAATATGAAATATTTAATGCGATTTGAAAATATTATACTCTCGATTATCCGACATCCGATTAACCGAAACACTCGGTTATCCAACATCCTTTTTATATAATCCCGCCCTCTCCTCAAAATATGGTTTATTGTTACTTTTTAGGTCATAAAATTAAAAACGTTATAACAGAATTTATTTATTAAATGTCTTATTTTTTCTTTTTCTTTTTACTCTTGTACTATGGTAATTATTTATCTTATTTTTTGTTCTTTTAGTTATAGTGAACAACATTAATAACACAAGCCTGCCATGATTGTGTTTTTTAACTTTTGATAATTGATTTTGGTGTATTTTTTAGCACTGATTCCAAAAATGACCTTCATTTTTAACCATCAAGTCACGATTTTCGCAAATCGTAAGTTTCAAAGTTAAAAAGTAAAAAATAGTGAAAATCTCACAAAGCAATTTGTCAAAGCCTTAACAAAAGAAAGTAAATGTTTTAAATGCATCTGCGACAAATTTTCCAGCCTTATCAGCCGCCAAAGTAAAAGAGAATACCGAGATGAACCCCATAGAGAGGATTAAAAGAAAAGCGGGAAGCAGAGCATGAGCGGTTCAAAGAAACTTCCACGCATGGAATAAAATTATAAAGATTTTAAGTACACAATATTTTACATGTTTAACTATAAAAATCCATGTATGAGCAAAAAAATGAATTAATTATTATGAAAAAAAGTTACGTCTATTTTATAGTAGTAGATTTTCGCAATATTTCGACTTCTTAAAAATTTGCGATTTGTGAAAAAAACTGACGTTATGGTGTGGTAAAAAATGAAGGTCATTTTGGGATTCAGCACTAAAAAATACATAAGAACCAATTATAGAAAGCTGAAAAACATAACTATCACATCCATTTTTTAATATCAGATTTCTGAAAGAGGATAATCTCTGAAAAAGGATCCCCTTCAGAAATCTGAAGGGGCCTTAACATCCTTGAAAGTCAAAAATGTCATCTAAGTGGTGTGTATACCTCTTCACAGGCGCGGATCCAAGGAAGGGAGGAGATCGCCCTGATCGCCACCCACGCCTTGGATCAAAAAATATAAATTCACCGATTATCGCAAATTTCGACAAATGCTCGCCGAAAAGAATCATTTTTGTCAATCGTTCGCAGGTCAAAAAATCGCACAAAAAACGCGAATTTCGTCAAAGGATCGCGCAAAAAAGCGAATTTCGTCAAAGGATCGCAGAAAAAAACGCGAATTTAGTCAAAGGATAGCAGAAAAAAACGTGAATTTCGCCAAAGGATCCAAAAAAAACGCGAATTTCGCCAAACAATTACGCAAAAAACGCTAATTTCGAGAAATAATCGCGCAAAAAATACGAATTTCGTCAACAGATCTCGGAAAAAATGCTAATTTCGTCAAAGAATCGCGAAAAAAATACGCGAATTTCGTCAAAGGATCACAAAAACGCGAATTTCGTCAAAGGATAGTAGGAAAACCCGAATTTCGTCGAAGGATCGCAGAAAAAACGCGAATTTCGTCAAAGGATCGCAGAAAAAAACGCGAATTTCGTCGAAGGATCGCAGAAAAAACGCGAATTTCGTCAAAGGATTGCAAAAAAACGCGAATTTCGTCAAAGAATCGCAGAAAAAAACGCGAATTTTGCCAAAGGATCTAAAAAACGCGAATTTTGCCAAAGGATCTAAAAAACGCGAATTTCGCCAAATAATTAAGGAAAGAACGCTAATTTCGCGGAAAAGCGCGCAAAAAATGCGAATTTCGTCAACATCTCGGAAAAAATGCGAATTTCGTCAAAGAATTGCGAAAAAATGCGCGAATTTCGCAAAGGGCTGCGGAAAAAACGCACAATTAGCACCAGGGGGGGATTCTCCTAGGCGCGCATCCATGGGGGTTTCAATCGGGGCGCTCGCCCCCCCCCCCCCAAGATATAAATCCAACGCTTTTAACGGCAGTTTTCGCGGAATAGACATACAAGCAAACGAAACCGAACACTTTCCGGGTGTCAATGGTCAATTAGTGAACAAAATAGGATTATGTCCTGTCAAAAGGCATATGGCGCCATAATTTTTGACACTATGGGTTGAGGTGGGGGATGATGCCACTTCGTGTACCTTTTGTTGAATCTCTATAACAGAAATTCACAACGTTATGCGGATCCCTTTAAGGTGTTGAAACTTTTCCTTCTTTCAAAGAAGCTGCAATTCTAATTTCTGTATAACAATATTTTTGAGGAGTTCTTTATTGTTTGAGAAAAGAATGGGAATCATAGCAATTTCCAAAGAAAGAAAGAAACAAGAAAAAAAAGGTCCTTTGAAAAATGCAATCATCTTAATGTTTTCTGAAGAAAGCCACTAATGTGTAAAAAATGTCCTGTTATTGCCACCCACATTGGTAAATTTCAAGGGGTATTTGATGAATGAACAAAAAAGGATTATGTCCTAATCCTAGTCAGTTAAAAGCTAAAATGCTTATGGCGTGTTGATTTCTTAAAAACCGACTTGGTAAATTTGTTCTTCCCTTCTTTGCTCCGATCGAACACCCCCCCCCCCCACTCCCGTGGATGCGCGCTTAGGGAATCTCCTCCCGGTTCTAATTGGCGAAATTCGTGTATTTTGCGCGATTCTTTCTCGAAATTAGCGTTTTTTCCTCAATTTTTTGGTGAAATTTGCGTTTTTTCTGCAATCCTTTGACGAAATTCGCGTTTTTATCTGCGATCCTTTGACAAAATTTGCGTTCGTTTGTGGTCCTTTGACGAAATACGCGAATTTTTAACGAAATTCGCATTTTTTCGTGCTTCTTTGACGAAATTTCGCTTTTTTTCGCGATTCTTTGACGAAATTTCGCGTTTTTTCGCGATCCTTTGTCGAAATTTGCGTTTTTTCGCGATCTTTGACGAAATTGGGTTTTTTTGCGCGATCCGTTGACGAAATTCGCATTCCTTTTACGATCCTTTTACCTGCGAACGATTGACGAAATTGATTTTTTTTTCAGCGATCATTTTTCGAAATTCGCGATAATCGGTATTATTTTGGAATTTAATAACCCCCCCCCCCCCCCTTCGTGGATCCGCGCCTGCAAAAGGCTCTGACCAATCAGATTACGAGGTACAGTTTAGATGGCAAATCCTGGTTGGGAAAAAAATATGCCTACGCAGTACGCAACGCTCTATCCCAGCTGAAAGTTGGAACCATGAACATAGAATAGGGAATGGTTGGAACCGTCATAAGGTCTAATGACAATGAAACCAACCAACCGAAAACAAAACGCAAACATAAGCAATGGTGTTAATGTTAGATTATTGTATAACTTCACGACAAAATAGCAAGCAATAGATTTTTATAATTTAAACCTTAACGGAAATGCTGTGATATCTGGAATGGATGATGCTTAGTTGAGCTGCTATCCGCATTTCTGTTTACGAAATTACTTTATGAAGTGATTGATGTGATACACTCTTTATATTTAATTTATTGAAAATTAGAAATTGTTATGCTTTGTGTTCCTAAACCTTCAAATAATTTGTAAGAAAAAAAAAATGTGAGTAAATTTTTTTCCTCCCTCGTGAGTGCTTATAAACTGACCTAACATGTTTCAGAGTGTTGTGATTCTAGAAGCTTTTTGTCTCAACAAGTTCATTTACCGTTTGAAATATTTCATATAATTTTTAAAATTATTTAAATAAAAATTACATACAATCAAACTGTGTATATCCATTTTTATTTATCGAATTTTTATTACTTCGGTCTGAACATGATCCTGCCTTTGATTTATCAGCATAGTCACTTTTAAAGTTATATAGGGGAGAGTTGGGAGGAATGGGACAGTGGGAGGAGTAGGACAGCAGCATTTATGTCCAAAATAACTATTAGATTTAAGTTCTAGTTTGTCCTCTAGATAAAGCATCTATAGCCTCATGTTTGATTCTAATTGTTACACCAGCCGTATTATTGTTTGTATTTAAAAGATACCTCAGAAGTAAGTACAAATTCTTATTCTTTCAATGATTTTTTTCAATTATATTATATTTAAAATAAAAATATTATAATTGTATAATAAACTTAAAGATATAGTGTTTGTAAACTAGCAGCCAAATAAAGCATAAATGTAGCATGATATATATGATAAGCCTTTTTAAAAAATATTCAGCAGAGGGAGGAATGGGACAGCATCAATGAGGGAGGAATGGGACATGTTCTCAAACACCTTTGAGTCCTTCCGATATGCACCCTTATCCCAAAGCATTTCCACAAAAACTATAAAGAAAGACAGAAAAAGGAAAGATAAAAAATCATCACTGACACACCAGAAAAAGAAGAAATTGAAAAAACGGGCCTCTGATAAAAAGCAGAAGAGATTGTGTAAAAAGAAAACTCTTAAGGTGAAAAGGAAGAAACAGAAAAAAGCGAATGAATTATCTGATGATTCCATTGATGGGAAATTTTTGTTGCATGACTCTACAGATGAAGACTTTTGATTTGATTACTCACAATGATAATGAAATTGCTGAAGAACTTGATTGGTTAATTGATGATCCAAAATTAGGATAAATGACTTTGTAATTGTAAAATTTTGACGAAGAAGACAGTTGTTTATTATATTGGCAGAGTTGAGGATATAGACAGTGATAAGGAGTTTATCATATTCAAAAATGATGAAAAAGAAAAATTTCACTTCCCACAAGAAAATGATTTCAGTGAAGTAGAGAAAAGGCATATCATAATGAAATTGCCTCAACCACAAATAATTTGTCGTACCAGCCGAGCCCAGTCCTACTTTACTTTCAGTGTTGACTTATCAAAATACAATATGTCAATATGTGTTAATTTAATTTTTATCAAACAGTGTCCTATTCCTCTCTCATGTGCGCCCCATACCTCCCTCATATGAGGGAGGTGTGGGACAAAAAATGTTAACATTTTAAAACGTGCAAATAAAAGCCAGTTGTTTGCATTTCACAGCGTTTGTATTTTTTAAACATAGCTTAAGTAACATACTATTAGATTTTTATAAACTATACTCTTGGTAAAACATAAGTAATGAATTAAAAAATAAACTGTGAAATCTGTCCCACTCCTCCCAACTCTCCAAGCCACAAAACTTTGGACATCTCTTTGGCAATCTTTCCTCCATAGTACTTATTCTTAGACCTTTTTTTCTGAGTAAATCAACAGTGTAGGGAAACCACGTTTTCAGAAAAACATTTTCATAAATTTTATTTTGACAAGAAACAAAACATATGGTAGTACATATTGAAGGAAATTTTATTGTCCACAGATATATATTTGTGATAATGTAAATAATGTGTTTTTTTTTTTCTAAAATTATTTTTTTTTAAACATAGACAAGTAGCTTCCATTGTATGGGAGGCTTGACCCAGGCAATAATGTATAATAATTTAAAAATGAGAAATAGTAAATATTTTTTTATTAATTGTGTAAACATTAAGTAAGGGAGAGTAGGGTGGAATTGGACAGTAGGTTTTTCTCTTTATGTGTCATTCTAAACTAGGGATTGACTGAAGCTGCAATTTTGCCGAATAGTACCGAAACTTCGGTCAAAGTATATGCCGAATATTCGGTATTCGGCAACTGAATACTTAAAATATTTTTGCATACATTAGCTTTTTTAATAAACTTTATTTAAATTTAAATTCTTAATAATTTAATTCAGTTGCATTTTTATTCTTAAATCTATGTAATTTCAATGATTTCTTTCTTTCCACTCACAAATTCATGAATTTAATCACTTATTTTTTATTATTTTATCACTAGTCACAATACCCAAAATAACCTATGAAAGTGTTAAACTATACAGGTTATTATTAAGGATAAGGATTGTTAGAAAAGCAAAAGTTCATTCAAATAAAAAGAAAGTGTTGTCATTAAGCTGATTTACCGATTTCTAATTATAAACATATTGAATAGGAATGTTCTCAAATACAAAAGGTATATATCAATTTGTACATTTAACTATTTTCTGTCAAGTAATTGATATAATTTGATTAATAATTTAACTTTGTGGTGATAAAGATAAAAAAATTGAGTGATTTCAACGTAATACAGTCGAACCTCGTTATCCTGACACTCTAATGACCAGAAAAAAGTGTCGTCATAAGCGGAGCGTCGCGGTAACCGGAGTTGGAGAAAAAGATGTTTATAAAATGCTGTATTTTTAATTATTTTAAGACAATTTTAAATTCATAACTGTTCTTGCAATTTTAAGCAATAAAACGCTATTATTAAACAGAATAAACACGAAAACAGAATAGAAAAGATTAAAAATCAGATTTATGACTACTTGTTTTTTTATTCTTACATGAAATATTGATGAATTAAGGTTTGCTTATCCCTAGATGTGCTTCTTAGAATTCTTTTTTCAATGTTATACAATGAATTGTACTTAATATTCATTGTTTCAGAAATGGATGTTAGATAATTTCTGATCATTTCAATGCAATACAATGCTTCTGTTTTAGTCGGATGAAAAAATCCGTGTAACCACGATAAAGCGCCGCCTGACCAGAACAAAAAGACTGAGTAGACTGATACGTCTATCAGGAGCTTAAGTTGATGATTCATTCATTGCGTGTGGGTTTATTTATTCAGATATAGGATTGAAGTAAAATTTCTCATTTATCTCAATGGGTATTTTAGACACTTTTGTGAAAAATTTGACTAAGACATTTCTTACTGCTTAATTTCCGTGCTTATAGGATGGATTATGAAAAATGGATAATTTTCCTAAACCGTCGGGATATCCGGAGTTGAAAATTATTGAGCGACGAAAAATCTGGAGTTTATTTACATTAAATTCATATACAGAAAATCAAAACTTTGAAAAACTGACATGATAAGCGGAGTGATGTGAAAACCGGGTGTCGGGATAACGAAGTCTTACTGTAGTTATAAAAGCTATAGGATAGGCATAAGGGTATACTTAATTGATTTGTATATTAAAGAAAATACACATTAAATAAATTTAAATTAAATAAAACTAATGTAGAAATAATTAAAATTAAATGATAAAGATTGCCCCATCTTCCTTACTTTTTTTTTCACTATTGTAGACAGTTGTTTTGATTTCACCCCTAAGGAAAAAGATTTTTTTTTAAAATTAAGTTAATTTCATGACCTTTCACTTGTTTTTTGTAGTGCAGCTGAACTCATGCACATAATATTGAAACTCATCCTTTAGCCTATTCTACTTTTAAGTAAAAGAGAATTCTTCTATTTCTAAGAAAATGCCTATCTGCAATTATTCGGCTGAGGCCGAATATTCCGTTTATATGACGAATACCGAATCGACTATTCAGTATTCGGTCAATCCCTATTCTAAGCATTTCGTCAATCACACACTAGATGAAGCAATGGTAGACCAATTTTTAATTGGAAAAAGTTGCTGATCTGCATAAGCTTGCAATTGTATAAAGAAAAAGATTATTGCAAGAATCAAAAGTAAATTTGCTTCATATACTTTTTATGCTTTCTGCATATTAATGACTTGTAGTTTCCCTATTTATGGAACATTATACTGTATATTATCCATAATTTAAACTAGGCCTACCTAAAAGCAATATTTTTGTTTATACAAGAAGTTTAGCATAAAAGAAGGTAGTGGGGAGCAGTGTTGAATTCAGACACTTTTCTCTGGGAGGGATTTCTGTGGCTCCAGGGGGAACATTATAGAGTTCCGGGGAGAAAATTGCACTTTTTGACCATTGAAAACACAAAATCTCAAATCTTCCAAGGGGGGGGGGGGGGATCTCATTTCTCCAGGAGGGGGATGTCCTCCCCGGGTCACCCCCTGAAATCACTGGTGGGGAGGAATGGGTCAAGTCCAATTCCTTCTTTTTAATGAGATGAATGTAAATTGCTAATATGCAAATATTTTTAGAGGGTAATATATTAATTATAACCAGGGGTGATTCTGTTCCGAATTTTCTGAAAAATTGAGGCAGTCATTTCCGAAAAAAAAAAAAAAAAAAAAAAAGTCAGTCATAAATCCGAAAATTTGGACATAAACTATATCACGAATTTCGACAAATGTTCGCCAAAAAAAACCAATTTCGTCAAAGGGTCACGGGTAAAACGCAGTAAAATTGGGTAAAACCGCCAATTTTGTGAAATGATCGCGAAAAAAAGCAAGTTTCCCCAAAAGATCGAGAAAAAACAGCAAATTTTGTCAAAAGATCGCGAAAAAAGGCAAATTTCGTCAAAAGATCGCGAAAAAACGACAAATTTCGTCAAAAGATCGCGAAGAAACGACAAATTTCATCAAAAGAACGCGAAAAAAACGACAAATTTTGTCAAAAGATCGCAAAAAAACGGCAAATTTCGTCAAAAGATCGCAAAAAAATGACAAATTTCATCAAACGGACGCAACCCAGACTTCTATCACATGTAGAAGTCTGAAAATTTAGGTGAGGTATGATCCATGTCAATTCAGGCAGCCAAAGAAAAAATCTTACCTTCATAGTCTCAGAAGTTTTTGAATTGAACATATGTTAAAATTCAGGAAAAAATAAGATACTTGTATATCTTCGTTTTGCCCCAAAAAATTCCTGGCCCTGAGATACAGGCTGCCAAAGATGGCATCCCGGGCACCATTTTCAGTTCGCCATTTTCGATAAAAATTTTAAAGTGCTCTATCTCTAGAACGGTGCAAGATATTTTGTTGCGGTTTTTTTTATTTTAAAGATAATATTCTTCTGTTTAAACCAGGGTTGGGTTTAAGCCGTCAAAAACCAGTTTTTGACGTGACATAGGTTTAAACCACGTTACATTGGGTATATCAGTTTAAACTTTAAACTGATATACCCAATTTTGAAAAATGTATTCAACTTTTCTTGTGGCAGCCTCTGGAAAAAAAAAAAGAAATATTTCAATTTTTTTTTTTTTTTTTTTTTTTAAATGCCAATTCCAAAATTTTTGATTTTTTTGCTGTTGATCAATACCATTGGGAACTACCTTCTCTATAAAGGAGAACTTCCACTTTTGAGTTTAACAAATTTTAGAAACATTTAAACAATTCAGAGAATTTTACAGGAAATGTATATATACAGTTCCAGTAAAAGTCACTGAATTTTTGCTTATTTGTATCATATTTGTAAGGATAAGCCTACTATATATCCTAAACAAGTTAGAAATTGCAATATCAAATGTGGCAAATTAGGTGCGTGCATACTATAACTAGTTTTATAAATATTCAGATCTTGGTGCAATAAGTGTTACACTCTTGGGCAAAAAGGCATGAATACAAAATTTACTATGATTCTATATGTTAAATTCAGTAACACGGAAGTAATATGAATCCATCTTAAAAGGACTTAATTGCCATGGAAGCCTAGAATCTTTACCTATCATGGTATATCATTGAATCAATTATGTATTATAGGATTTTTAAGTAGAATGAAGAAAACTTTTATTAATGTCTTTTATGTTTTAATTTGATTTTCATAGCATTTGAAGTGATACATACTTTATTTTCAATACCAAACATAGTAAAACAATCTCAATAACATATATCAATTAAACAGCCATACAAATTATATTAATACAAGTTAGAGTTCAGACAGAGATGGGCAGACAAATCGAATCCATAAAGACTTTCAACTATGTTGGAAATTGTTAAAAACACATAAATAGGTCGGAATTTGACTTTTAGAAATTTATGTCAATAGACGGAAGCATATTTGAATACTTTCATACAACCCTGTATTTCAGGGTTGGCTTTTTACCGGTAAAAAGTGGTTTTTACCAGGACATGGTAAAAACTAGGGGAAAAAGTGGTAAAAACCTAAGGATACGGCAGACTCTGTCTTCAAATGAATTTGCAGGTGTGGGGTGGGTTCTCTAGCTCCAAGGACAAAGGTTAGTAAACTGCACTAACATTTATAGAAAGTACATCATGTGATAATTAATATTTGTAACTATATATATTTTTTAGTAAATAATTAGTTTTTAAGTGTGATAAAAATGTACTTATACATATATATTTCCTTTAAGTAAAAATTAGAAAACTAGTCTCCATTAAGATAAAATATTGTAATACTGGCTGCCCTTGGCGACTGTTTGGTCTCCCTTATGTAATGCTAAGCATTTTATCATGTTACTTTTATTCATAATTTAATGTACATGGTCAGTCCTTCACCAAATCGGTATATTCTACTACTAGAGAAATAAAAAAACTTGGTATATTTATGCTAGCCGGACGCAGGAGATAAATCACCAAACATTGTTAACGTTGCATTTTTCAAATTTCATTACTTTCATTTAAAATATAATCCTTTCACTAATATACACAACTTTAATTTCAAACTGAAACATTTAAAATTCATAACTTTTTCTTATTTCTTAAAAATATTAAATACTGTCATAAAACATGACATTTAATTTCAGCATCAAAGTATTATCTTAATTTACCGATTTATCACGCGAAAAATAAAAAATGCTAACTTTCGATTTAAAAAATGGTATTGGTGAGATTTTCACCTGGCTAACATAAAAGTACCAAGAATTCTTTGCGATTATGATAACTTTTATGTAATTTTATTCAAAAAAAATAATTTGGATTGAAAATGGCTGCCTTGCATATCCAAAACATAATTGTTTATGACAGTCACATGATTTGAACAATTATATAGATGAAATGATGGCCATGGAACAATATTTGGTGATTTATCACCTGCACCAAGCACCAAAATGGCTTCCTGGCACATAAAAAGAGAAGTGGTCAACCTGGAACTGTTGATGACAGTCATATGACTAGGTTTTTAATATAGAGATGCCTTCGTCTAATAATATTTATAATTAATTTTAAAAATTTAATATAATAGGTTTATATTAATAAGTTTTAGGTTTAACAAATGTGCAATAATATCTTTAAAATTTTGAATTCTTGTTGGAGGCAAACCTGGATGAAAGTTTTCTGGAGTTTTATATGCCTTAAAAATTATGATTTTCATAAGTATTCTTTTATTAACCTAATCAAAAATTAAATTAGGTGAATATTGGGCTTTCTGACGCCAATTCGTCAAAAATTTTGTTTTCAAATGCCAGTTACATATATATCTTTTTTAATTATTTTATATTATTTTAAAAAGGAAATAGGAATAAATAAAAAAGTTTAATTTTAATAACTATAGACCAAAACAATTTTTGTCATTTAAAAAAAGAAAATAAACAACAATAGCCAGGTTCCATGTGAGGCATAAAATTGCCGTTTTGTTGCAATTGTGCCATTGTGGTGCATATATGACATCTGTGCCAAATATTGTTACATGGAAATAATGGTAAATACTAGGAAAACTGTCACTCCTGGGAAAATGAAAAATTGGTTGATAAATTTTCATAAAAGTCACAAATACAATAAAACTAATAAGTTTTTTCAAAAGTGGTAAAAACCTTGGTAAAAACATGTTTTTCCAAAGACGGTAAAAACCATGGTAAATACCGGTAAAAACCATCAGACGGTAAATACCGTCCAACCCTGCTGTATTTTACCTACTATCTTTATATATATATGCACTATTTAGCTAATATATAATTAAGATTAAAACATCTTTAAAACCTGTGAAATCACACTTCCAGAGATTATCATCCATAGACGGCCATGTATCTAATTCTTTGCGTGGACCTGTATATAAATTTATCTATATTCTACAAACATATCTTAGTATACTAAATATAGTTCAGTGTAAAAATGCATAACTCATTTAAAAATCACCTTTAAGCTACTTTCATTCATACTCAGTAACCTTTAAGATTTCTTTTGTGTAGCCCTGTATATGATCTACAGCATTTATGTACACAATGTAATATGGAAAAATTTAGTTAAACTTAAAAACTCAATTACAACTAAAAATGCACTTCCAGCAATACCCTTACGATTTCTTTTGTGTAGCCCTGTATATGATCTACAGCCTTTATACACACAACGTAATATGGAAATATTTAGTTAAACTTAAAAACTCATATCGCAACTAAAAATACACTTCCAGCAATCATCGCTAATGTACAGTATTTCCGATAAAGTATCTGAAATCTTTTGTGTGTCCCTGTAAATACTATGCACTTTCTATTACACAGCAAGTAATTTGTTGTAAACCTCAGCAACATATATGGTTCCATATTCTAAAAAAATTCCATTACATAATGGTATAAGGGGAATATTGCTTGCGGTAGGGATGCGCCGAATATTCGGTATTCGGCCATGTTACCGAATATTCGGTTTGGCCGAATATTAAACTATTCAGTATGCCGAATAGCAAACTATTCGGTATGCCAAATATTCGGTTTGGCCGAATATCGAAATATTTGGCCGAACCAAATACTTAAAAAAACTTTTAAAACATATTTCTTAAAACCTTATACAACTTCTACGTTTAACAGTCAACTTATAAAGATATTCAGAATAATTAGAAACAGAATCATATTTAAATAAAAGAGAATGTTTTTACATTATTTATTTGCTGTTTAAGTATTATTTAAGAAAATTAACCAAACACGAGGACTTCCATAGCAACTAATTATGTACAAATGCAAGTTCCTGAACATTGTCCAGTAGATAATCTGTTTCTTGCTAAGATTCTAAGAACAATGTTTACAATCTCTGAAAATGATTGCCTACTCCAGACACCGATCTAGGATGCATTTAAAAACTTCCTTGCTTTATCAAAGAGAGTAGAACAGTTATTCTTGCTAAGTTGCCACCACTTAAAATTTGAATAGATTGTATTATTTATTTACTTTTACTTTAGTCTCTTCCTGACAAACAAATAATACATGATCCTGTATAATTTTTCTTCTAATTTTTTCACAATTTCTCTGTGATTTTAAAATGTTTGTTTTAGAATTTAAGAAAATTTTATTAATTTGTTTTAATTCCCAAAAGAAGCCATGAAATTAAAAATTTTATTAATTAAAATTTTTTTTAAACTAACCTCTTCATAATTAACTCAAAGCAGATTTTTTTTAGCATGAAGTTTACTTGAAAAAAGCTCTTATTTATTAGAATAAAAGTTTCTGTTTTAAATATTATGTAAAATTGTTTTAAAATTTAACATTTTAATGCCTTTAAACTTTGAAATATGAAAGTATTCGAGGAGCTGAATATTCGGTATTCGGCCGAATAGTTACTATTCGGCAGGCTAAATATTCGGTATTCGGCCTAGCAGTTACTATTCGGCTAGCCGAATATTCGGTATTCGGTTTGCCTGTTGGCCGAATATTCAGTATTCGGCCAAAATCACTATTCGGTGCATCCCTAGTTTGCGGCATATTTTAATTACATTAAATTCTTTCACATATAATGAAATTGATATATCTGTCTGAACTCTAACTTGTATTAATATAATTTGTATTGCTGTGTAATTGATATATGTTATTGAGATTGTTTTACTATGTTCGGTATTGAAAATAAAGTATGTATCACTTCAAATGCTATGAAAATCAAATTAAAACATAAAAGACATTAATAAAAGTTTTCTTCATTCTATTTAAAAATCCTATAATACATAATTGATTCAATGATATACCATGATAGGTAATGATTCTAAGTTGCCATGGCGATTAAGTCCTTTTAAGATGGATTCATATTACTTCCATATTACTGAATTTAATATATAGAATCATAGTAAATTTTGTATTCATTCCTTTTTGCCCAAGAGTGTAACACTTATTGCACCAGGATCTGAATATTGATAAAACTAGTTATAGTGCGCACACACCTCATTTGCCACATTTGATATTGCAATTTCTAACTTGTTTAGGATATATAGTAGGCTTATCCTTACAAATATGATACAAATAAGCAAAAATTCAGTGACTTTTACTGGAACTGTATATATACAGTTCCTGTAAAATTCTCGGAATTTTTTAAATGTTTCTAAAATTTGAAAACTCAAAAGTGGAAGTTCTCCTTTACAGTGAAGGTAGTTCCCAATGGTATTGATCAACAGCAAAAAAATCAAAATTTTTGGGATTGGCATTTTCGAAAAAAAAAAAAAAAAAATTTTTTTTTCAAAAGGCTGCCACAAGAAAAGTTGAATACATTTTTCAAAATTGGGTATATCATTTTAAACAGAAGAATATTATCTTTAAAATAAAAAAACCACAACAAAATATCTTGCACCATTCTAGAGATAGAGGACTTTAAAATTTTTATCGAAAATTGCGAATGGGAAATGGTGCCAGGGATGTCATCTTTGGCGGCCTGTATCTCGGGCCAGGAATTTTTTTGGACAAAACAAAAATATACAGGTATCTTACTTTTTCTTAAATTTTAACATATGTTCAATTCAAAAACTTCTGAGACTATGAAGGTAACCCCCCCCCTGCCTGTGTTTATATGGATTCAGCTGTGAGAATAGTCCAAGCTGGATCCACCTGAAGCTCACATTTTTAGTATTTTAAGGACCGGATCTTTTTGCCCTAAATTTTTAAAATATTGTCCCCCCCCCCCCTTTTATTTGATTTTCTTTGTTTTTGGGGCCCTTTCTCCTTTTAGTCATCCCCCATTTCTACATTCCAGTTAAGACCCTGGCCCCTCGGGTTCTGGTACATGGCCCTTTGAAGTTTTCATGCCCTAAATTGTTAATAACTTCACTACTTTTAATCCTACATTCGTTTTTGGGTTCCTTTTGCCATTTAGTTATTACTCCATTTTTACATTACAGTTAAGGCCTTAGGGCTCTTTTCAGGTCCCCTTGAGCTTTTTGTGCACCATGCATTTTCACCTTAATTGCGTTACCCTTTCAATGCATAACTTTAAAATTGAGTCTCGGCCTGTTTCACCTGAGCCTGCACCCTCATATTTAGGATCTGGGGTCCTTTTTTAAAGCATTTTCGGTTAGCTGGGCGCCAGTGTTATGTAGGGGAGAGTGTTGTACCTTGGGACAATTTTCACATTTTAATTTTTTACTTCGATGATTATAATCAGATTTAAAATTTAAAGGCAACATTTCAATACACCAACATATTTCTCTATAATATAATTTTAGAAATTCAGACAGTTTGAAAATAAAAAAATGCCATTCATTTAAAATAGGGAAGGCAAACTGTCCCAAGGTACAACATCCTGTTGTACCTTGGGACATACTGCATAATTCAGGGAATAGGCATATAACTCATCAATAATTTTGTACAATAACTAATACAATATTTTGTACAATAACTAATTTTATGCCAACAAACAAAACATTTTTTTTTTCAAGGAAATAGAGAATGAAACTCAAGTTCAAGATCCAAAATGAAGTTGAGTTGTTTTATTTATTGCATTTCACATGATTTGTGAAATTTTCTGTAAAATAAGTAATAAACATACTTTTATTTATCCAAATTATTACGAACCACGTATTTCTTGTACCATTGGACATGTCCCAAGGTACAACATATTTTACTGTCCCGAGGTACAATCACCACACGGTTTAAATAAAATCAAAATGGCGGTAAATCTAGAAGAACTATCATTATTTTCTCATACCCAAAACATTTAAAAATCTTCTCTTTTATAAAAAAATAAATTGCAGTTGACTTGTTGTAGAAATACATTGGAAAAAAATGAAGTTAGAATGGAGAAAAATATTTACTTTGGACTAATGAAATTTATTTTTTTCACCTAGCTGTTAAAATTCAATGCTTCTGATGTTGTCTGTTATTATGATGAGATCTGTTGGTTATAGGTCACTATTAGAAATACACAAAAGATAACTGTTGCCAATAGTTTATTAGAAATTGTCAATGCCCCAAGGTACAACACTCCCCTCTATACATACAGATATATGTATATATACATGTATGTATACATACACTGTATATACATGTATATCCACATGTATGTATATTTATACATATGTATATATACATGTATATAGACATATACATGTATACATAACACTGGCGCCCGGCTAACCGAAAAGTACCGCATTTTCTCCCACTTTATTTCTTTGCACATTTTTTTTTTTTATTTTATTCTAATAATTTTGTATTCTATGCTTAATTTTGATTAATTGAAGATCTAAAAGTGCTAAGTACTAGGATCTTTTAACATGTTTTCAACTTAATGGCCTACTCTCAACTATCAGTTGGCCCTTTTTTGGCAATCAATTGCATTAAAGATCACAGCAAAATGATTAATTGGAGTCTTTTAGAAGCAGCTTTCGATAATTTATCGTAAAATTTCGAATTTTCCCTTGATCTAAGGATTATGCAACAATAATGCATTTTGGAGGCAAAGAAAAGAAGTTCAATCGAATTCAAATCGGGAGTTATGCAATGGGCAGTACAGTTGTTTGTAATGATAGCTTTTCTTATTTTGTTAGTCCAAGTTTTCACTAATCTTTTACCAAAATATTTGCTGCCACCCAGACTTTTCGGTCCGCATTGTAAGATTCAGGCTAAGATTTGCAATCTTTCAAACAATAAGGCTTGAGAAATTTACCAATAACTAATGGAATCAATTTCTCTGAGCCATCCATATTCATTGCTAACAAATAAAACAGTTAATCTATCTTTCTTTGTTTTTCTTCTGACCATACATTTTTCGTTTTTAAAAGTAACTCTTTTATCCGGCAAAAACAAAAGAACAGTCCACATTCATCGAAATTAAAAACATCACAAGGTCACAATCTAGGGGAGAGTGGGGAGGAATGGGACACTTTTTACAAAAATAAGAAAATCAACTTTGTTTGACACAAAAACAAAAATTTTGCTATATAGAATACAAAAGGAAACACTTTCTAATGTCCTTGAACAATATAGAAACATAATTTGCAGAAACAATTTTATAAATAAAGAAATTATAAATTTCAAAATGTGTCCCATACCTCCCTACTAACAGGGATGTATGGAACAGCTATAAAACAATGTATGATAAAGCACAAATAGCCTAGTGTCGTCTATATATACAGCCTAACAAAGATTGTAGGTTGATAATGTCTGTGCTACAATATAAAATTCCATTGCCTTCATCACTGGAACGAAAATTCAAGATTGTCAGTCAGAGATGACATTCAAGAGCCATCAGGTCAATTTATTTACATTTTGAAGTAAATGAATATATTTAGGGTCACCCGGGGTAATTCCTGATCAGCAAGTTTCTAGGATAATTCCTGGCTACAGTCCTTTTTATGTTTTAAGAATGCTTCACCAAAATGAAAAAAATCATAGAGGTATTCTGAACTATCCTCATTGGAATTTATTACTTAATTATGAGTTTATTGTTTATTTATTTTGGGAAAAAAATCTTTTTGAAATAGCTTGTTAAATTTCTGTAAAATAACATTGGCCTTAGTTATGATACATTTTTACAAAGATTTTTGTCACATCTCAAATTTTAAATATTTTTCTTTTCTTTCTTTTTGGTTCAATTACCAACTACTTTAGCTATTAAAAAATAGTCTTGAAATTTTTTATACTATTTTAAATAATTTACAAAAGTTGGTCAAATACTGCCCCATGTATCTGGGGGTAAATCTTGGTCACTAGGGTAATTCCTGGTCAATGTTTTTATCATCATTTAATTCCTTTTTATTGTCATATTTAGTGATTTTAATTGTTGCAAATCCTTTGAGAATTAACTGCAACCACACTGTTCACCACATTTTAGTTAATTGTAGTTCTTAAAGGGCTGCATCACAAAGGTCGAAAAACCCCTTTTCTCAATAGATGGCGCGGACTTTCACAGGTCGGGCGCGATAACTTTCATTTTTTGGCAAGCCATGTGAACCAGCGACGCCTCATATATGTTCCCCGAGATAGTCCCCTATCTTTCCTCCGAGGTGTGAAACACCTCACTCAGCACAGAAAGAAAAGGGGAAAGGGGACACGGCTGATCTTTATCTACATGGATCGGGCCGGTCAATTTTGGATTCTGGTCAATTTTTACTTTCATCTATCTTTACAGGGAGAATATTGGATTCGCGATTTTTTTTTTTTTTTTTAACTTTCTTCTACAGTGTTGAATTCAGACACTTTTCTCCGAGAGGGATTTCTATTGCTCTTGGAGGGAACATTATAGAATTCCAGGGAGGGGGGGAATTTTACTTTTTGAACATTGAAAACACAAAATCTCAAATCTTCCGGACATCCCATTGCCCCCCCCCCCCCCACCCCTTAATTCAACACTGTTTTTCTATCTTTACAAGAAGAAAGTATTGGATTCGTGAAAATTTTCGAATTCCGGTTTTCGGTGGATTTACGCGTTTTAGGGGTCAAACAGTCCAAAAAACATGTTTTTACAAAATGTCTGTCTGTCTGTATGCGACACAAATCTTGTGGCCGCTTTATCTCAAACTAATGCACGGAATTTAATAAAAATTTATATTCAGTTAGTCCATGATATAAATTGATGCTGATTAGTTTTTGGTGTAAATTGTTCAGCAGGTGGCGCTGCTATGCTGCATTTTTCGAGATTTCCGCAATAGTTCTATCTCAAGAACTAAAGCACGGATTTCCATCAAACCTCAGATTCGGTTAATCCTTAACATGAGTTGATACTGTTTACATTTTGGTGTGAATCGCCCAACAGGTGGTGCTGCTATGCTGCATTTTTCACGATTTACGCAATAGCGCTATCGCAAGAATTAATGCCCGAAATTTCATCAAACTTCAGATTCAGTTTTTACCGGCCCACGGCGTGAACTAAACTAAGGAAATGTAAGTATGTAAGTAGTGTGCGTTGGGCCTGGAGTAAGATGATTATCATTCGAGACCGGGTTCAAAATTTCAGCCCAATTTATAAATATCTATCAGGCAACATTACTCCCGTGTTATTTATGTCTAATAATAAATTATTTTTAATCTAATATTTGGCTTTAATATAGTTTTGCTACGTAACGCTTTAAATTAAAGAACTTAAATTCGGAATTTCAACAATATTGGCATCTTTTAAATCTTTTAGGGGCAGAAGAGTTCTGTTTGTAAAATGATGAAATAATTGACTGACACCAGAATATTCAAACGAATTTCTTAGAAAGTAAAAACTTGCTATTTTCCACTGTCATTACAAAAGCAAAGTTTTATTAAAATATTCTTGGTGCTATTTGTCTGTTTTGGAATTAAAATTAGGTGGCTAGACCCTCTAGCCACCGCCCTTGAAACGGTTAATTATTATTGCCACAAATTTACAGGTACATTGCTAATGCATTTAACTAGCCAAAGGCCAAATTATGGGATAATTCTGAGGGGAAATATTTCAGTTCATGCATTTTAGTTGAACCCTAGCAATCCAAACCAAATTTTGAAAAAGA
This sequence comes from Maratus speciosus, assembly GCA_963932465.1. NCBI lineage: Eukaryota > Metazoa > Arthropoda > Arachnida > Araneae > Salticidae > Maratus > Maratus speciosus. The sequence continues at coordinate 144,860,803 of OZ010786.1, read as the reverse complement.
AAAAAAAATGGAAGCATGGTAAATGAAATCTAATTAAAAAGAAAAAAAAGTATTTAGAATTTAAAATTTATGCTATATTTTCGCGTGTACATTTTATTTACATAATGTATTTGTTTCGACTTACCAATTTAAATTTTAGCATGCATATTTTATTTACTTAATGCTGTTCTCAAATTCAAACTGGCTAATTTCTGACACATTTTTTAATTCATTTTTAGAGTTCCGTACTTAAAAAGTAAAAACAGAACCATTATAAGATTACTCCTGTGTCTGTCTGTTTGTCTGTCACAGCCATTTTACTCGTAAACTACGGAACGTGGAAAGTTCAAATTGGGGGAAGTAATAAAGACTATAAACCCACATATTTACAGATTATTATACATTCACAAATATATTTGGGAAAAATGCAGAGGGCTAATTAAGTTACTTTATATATATATATTTTTTTTTTCTTTTTATATCGTGTGAATGCTTTCGTAAAGCTGGACTCAAAAATACATTTTTTTAAAATTTTATTTTAGGTATTATATTTTCAGAGATATCGTCGAAAGAATAGTGCAAAAATATGCCCCCCCCCCATCTATTTCCAAATCTACTGAAACTAAAATTATGAAAAAATTACAGGTAGTAGACGTTAATTTAAACCTTGCAGGAAAAATATAGCGATTACCCTACGATGTACACTGCGATGTGACCTATAGGTCGCATAGTTTTTGAGAAAAGCGGATTTTTCCATTACACAAAAATTTTGATTTGCGGGCATTCAGCAAGAGGTGTTGAGAAGCGCTGGAAGTACCTATCGTAGCAGAAGTATAAAAGAATTGATGATGATTATTTTCGAAAAAAATCATCAGTAATTAGCCGAGATATTAACACTAAAGAAGACACGGACGATCAGGGATGGCGTATTCTGTGTATCATCCGCCTAGATAACAACTTTGAAGGATATATTTGTTTAATACATACCCAGTTACAGTATAAAAGCAATAAACGCCAAATTGTTAAAGACAGACTAATTTGAATTAATCGCATAAATTACTATGGCATTCGCGAATAGTTTGCATTGAGGGGATTTCTCAATAAGCATCCCGTGTCTTAAAATGTTAATTAAAAACCCATCTGGAAAAAGGTGGCACGGACCAAGTCGGCATTGCAACTTCGCGACCTCCTTTCGAAACGCGCTTAGCACAATGCCAAGTTTAAACTTTGAACAAGGACTTTGTTTTATCTGCACTTTAAAAAGAAAAGATAATTACTGCGCTGAATTTAGTTTTATGAAATGCCAAATGAAGTTCAAATATTCACTACTTTTATTGTCAGTACCGAATTAAGATCCTAAAAAAAAAAAAAGAAAAAAAAAAGAAAAAAAAAAGATTAAGATATAAAAAATAAAAAGAAAAGTGCCCAGTTAAACTGATGGCATTGAGCTCACAGGTTATTCACACTAATTGTATATTATACTCTTATTTCAAAGAATAATGCCCTCAAAAAACAAATGAAGGGGGATTAGTCGCCGTTTCCCCCCGTTATACTTAACCAATGAACCTACAAATCTAATCAGGGAAGCTCCTTAACATAATAAACCAGTATACCAAATTTGAAACAAATCAGATAATTCTGCATGAAAAAACCTTATCGCTAAATTAAGGGGGGGGGGGTGTCTAATTGCCCCCTCCCTTTATCCTTAACTAATGAATCTCCAAATCTAATCAGGAAAGGTCCTTATCAGAATGAATATAGAAAAAAAATAAATAAAGTAAATTGGATAATTCTGCATGAAAATCCATTTATCTAAATTAAGGGGAGGGGACTTGTCCCCTTTCCCCCTTTTATACTTAACCAACGAACCTCCGAATCTAATGAAGGAAGTGCCATATCGGAATAAACCGGTATATCAAATGTGAAGCAAATCGAATAATTCTGCATGAAGAACCCATTTATCTAAATTAAGGAGGGGCGACAAGCCCCCGCCCTCCCCCCTTTTATACTTAAACAATAAATCTCCAAATTTAACCAAGGCAACTCCTTAACATAACAAACCGGTATACCAAATTTGGAGCAAATCAAATAATTCTGCATGAAAAACCCATTTATCTAAATTAAGGGGGGGGGGGGGGGGCAAGCCCACCTTTATACTTAACCAATGAACCCCCAAAACTAATCAAGGAAGCGCCTTATCAGATTGAGCCTAGAAAAAAAAAATTGAAGCTAATCAGATGTTTCTATCAAGAGTTATCGCGTTACGTATATACATAGCTACGTACATCAGACAGACAGAACAGGCGGGCACATTAGCTCTCAGGCTTTGATAACCTGTGAGTTAAAAAAGGTTATATAGAATAGCAATATTGGTTATTATTTAGGCTTCATATCTTTTTTAACTTTTATTGTATGCCCATTAATACTTTCCTAGTATATACAGCAATAACCAACCCTACATTGTATAGTTTTTACAAAGTCTTATTATTCTTTTAGCAGTGATTTTTTTTAATAATACAGTTAATAATTCATATATTTATTGTATAGAACCCTCTGAGTGTGAGTAATACTCGCACTTGACCGTTTATTGTTCATGAATGCACCAAATTGACAGGTGCACTTAATGTCTTATCAAACCACTTTTCTGTAAAGGCAGAAAAATTTTCAGAAAATGATGTCAAAGTTAAAGTTTTGAACGAAATTTCCGGACGTGACAGAGCCGGAAAGGAGAACTGACGCCCTGAGACTATAATCGTTTATAACTGAAGATGTAATTTCTTTATCGGTAACAGATATATATATATATATATCATATATTTGTGATTTCAAATTTATATATTAAGTTCTAGATTACGAGTACGTTTAGATTACAATTAATAATTTTTTGTTGAATTGGAATTGCCGAACTAGTCGATTAAGCACAAAATTCGATTACACTGATTTCATAATCTGCATGTTACGAATCTATCTTTCTTCGAATTTGTTGTTGGCTATATTCACATAATATTCACATTTTACAATTATTTAAGTATGGAAAATTGCATATGTCTTTAAAATTCAAAAACTACAAAAAAATTTATTATATTGGGTTAAAAGACTGAAATTGGATTCCTTTTATGTAATTGTAAAGAAAAAAAAAAAAAAAAAAAATAATAAATAAACAAATAAAATAAAATACGCACCTCAAAACGCGAAAAATTCAAAAATTGCGGGGGACAAAATTTAGCATATTGACATATTAGATTGAAATTTGATTCCTTTTACGAATCTCGTTATAAATCGCCATGGAATGAAAAAAAATCGCTCTAGGAATTCCGAATGAAATTTACTGTATTGGGCTAAAAGAATGAAATCAGGATATTTTTAGTAATATGGAAAAACCGCTATGTAACACGAAAAAAAACAATAATAATAATAATAATCGCATATAAAAAATTAAGACTCAAATTCAAATTGACTACTTTTTGACACAAACTCATTTTTCTTCCCAAACCTAACAAATTAGCAGGTGCTTTTTTGAGAAAGCTGTTTTTTTTTTTCGTTTTCGTTAAAGGCAAAAGATTTTTCAGAAAAGTCTATCAAAGTTGATGTTTTGAACAAAATTTCTGGGACGCGACAGTGCAGAAAAGGAAAAATTGTTGCCCTGGGGGCAACTATTGCTTATAACTCATTTATTTGAAAAAATTGTCCGATTACACATCACTTCAATAATCGTCCCTGCAACCATCATGATTTTGTGTTTAAAAATAAGTCACAAATTTTCGCGTTGTTGAGCAGGGGATTTTTTTTTTTTTTTTAGAACTGGTTTAAATTTTTAAAAATCTAATGAAAAAATGTCTTTAGAGCACCTTTCCTCGCATCTTTCTTATAAAATCTCGCATGCCTATGTATTTTTGCAAGTAAGATGAGCTAGTTCAAAATAATAATAATAGTTCCATGCAGTGGCGTAGGAACTTTGTACAAACAGGGGGAGCCGGGGCGGAAAGCTAGTGGCGCGGATCATTTCGTTTATTTTGGAGGGTTCCTTCATAGTTTTGCACGTTTCAAAAACAGGAGTATAAAATAGAAGCATATCAAAAGATCACCAACTTTTTAATCCAGTTAAAATAATTTTTAATCGATATACTTGATACATAGAAACTTAATTTATGTACGATTCCGAATACAATATTAAAATTTAAGGCTTCTCCCACTTCCATTTACCAAAAATTTAAATGCTTTCTGTGGTTTTGCTTACATATTCTTTACAAATCTCTTCTAAATCAATTTTAAAGGCCTCCTCCTTATAAATATGTTATCGGTGCAGGTAATTTGTAGTAGACCTATATAAGACTCCCTTTTTTTCTGGAAATCGGGAGGGTTGTAAGCAATGAGAAAAAGGGTGAAGGCACAAACAAGAGTGCTCATCACCCCCTCTCTTTCTTATCTTTGTTGTTAATTGTGTGAATTTCCTAGAAAAAGTATACTTTAATTTTTAATTCAGAAATGTATCGTAAACAAATGTGGTCCGAGATTTTCTCCCGGCGGAGCTGAGCCCGTCTAAAATATTCCCACAGCTCCCCCAGCTCCCCCGGTTCCTACGCCCTTGGTTCCATGCGCAAGCGAGGGTATTGGAAATGTTCTTTTTAAGGCCGTTCTTAACTGCTCGCTCAACAAGCGCGAAACGTTTTTACACATTTACAAATTCATTTTTTAACGGAAAGGTATAAAATTGGAAAGCCTGGTTATGAAAGCAATTTCCAATTGAACTGTTTTTTCCATTTTTTGATCAATCAATTATTGCGATCTTGATCATGTGACAAACACATTTTTCGCTCTCTCTTGGGTCTTTTTTCTTCCTTCGCGAGGAAATTCGTTTCAAAACGCACACTTTGACAATTTTTTTTAAAAATCTATTGCGTTTGCGAAAAAAAAAAAAAAAAAAAGAAAAAGAAAAAAAAAATGGAAAAAAACAGCTCAATTATATAGTTTCTGAACAACAACATTAGCTAGTTTCATGCATTTTCGAACAAAAATACATTAAAACCTATGTCAGAAAATTGCTCTTTTGGATTTGAGAACACCCTTAAATAAGGCATTTTTAAAAAACAGAAATGGAACTCAAAAAATTCTGATACCGAACTTCTGATGTAATCACTAGACCAAAAATTATTCAGAAATTCTTAGTATTAACGTTATTATCTGTTCATTTGCATACAATGAACCATTTTTGTTATAGGATAAAACATTTTGCGCTTTATACGAATGATCAGTACATACTGCAAATCATTAAACGTTCCTGCAAAGACAAATTTCCTTTTATAGAAATAAGAGAAAATATCCACAAACGGTGACCTTTACTCCCCACCCCTTTCAAAGGTCAATGTCAGGTCCTTACACGGTGTAGATTCACTTCTCTGCCAACGAAAAAGTCGAGCGAAAAGTACAGTGCTTACCTCACTCGGAAAAACCGAAATCTTAGGGTTGCTAGAAATTTGGAGGACTATGTAATTCTGCAGTGAAATTTCATGAATAAAATCGTATTTTGAGAAAACAAAAAGGTTTCTTGAGGGACATTTCATATAATATCATCTAAGAAATGTCCCTTGTTAAATTTGTAAAAGAGATAATGAGAACAATTTACAAAAAAATGTATAAAAACTAAAAAAATAGTTGATTTGTGGTCCTTAAAAATATATATATAGAACCCGTAGTGCCATCTGGTAATTTTTTGAGGAACCAATGGAAGAAATTTTAAAATTTAATTTAAAAAAAGAGGTCGTACTTTTCTTTTACAAAATTATGCCATCTGAAAGAAATAAGTTATTTCAATGACCAAAAAAAATTTTAAGCAAATCGGTTTCATAGAAAATGCGTAGCTGTGATGATAAGAATATAGCATGAAAAGTATAGGACAAAATACTACTGATGGTCACTCTTAATAAAATAGTCACCCATGTTAATTCCTGATCATTTTCGCTTTTGTTATAAAAATAACAATTTATGAAACTGTAAAAAATCTCAAAGATACTTTGAATCCTCTGCTTTGAAATATATGCCTTAATTATTCATTTAGTTGAAATTAAATATTAAAAAATTATATTCAAAACTGCTACTCAAATTTCTGCAAAACGTCGATCTTGATTTCTACACATTTTACAACAGATCATTGTCATTCTTGAAGTTTTTATTATTTTATTTCCACTAATCACATATCACAGTCTTTAAAAAGATTATAAAATTTTCCTCTACTATATTAAACACTTTTAAAAGAAGAAAGCAGTAAGTGCTCAGAGAATAAGACACACTCTATGACTGAACAATTTGGGTAGAAATACTATCTCATTGCAAAATGCCAAAATGGTGAATAAAAATATGCATAATGCAATAGAGGAACCTAATTATTATGCTGTGTTTTATATTAAAGGTCTGTATTGAAAATTTCTTGAAAAGGAAGCCAAAAACTTCAGTTGGCCTAAATAAAATAAAATTGATAACAAACATTGTTGGAATAAAATTTGCTGGAGACATAATAGAAAAAAATCTTACAAAAATGTCTAAAAAGATATACAGTATGGAACCATTTATCCGGAAACCAGTTATCCGGAATGATATTTCTGATAGACTGATTGCAGAATCTTTGCAGAAAAATGTATCACACACTGCCAGTTTCACATAGGCTTTGCTTAAACAATTGTATAATTTGGTGATAACATCTAGTATTTGAAATGAAAACATATCTATTGTATTTTAAACGTTTTAATTTTTATGCAGAGGAAACAGAAGAATATTTGTTCCTAAGGGATTCCCATAATTTACCATTTTTAAACTCTGGTTAACTTTTGATCTTTCTTGCATTGATTTTTAATCCAAGTAATCTAATAATTTAATATCAGAAATAATGCCACAACCACATATATTACACAAAACTTATCAAATGGATGCTGCTTTCATACACAACCAGTTAACCGGAAAAACCAGTTATCTGGAATACATCTGACCCCAAGCATTCCAGATAAATGGTTCTGTACTGTATTATTAATTTTTAGTTTAGACATTTAAAAGTAATACATATTATAACATAGCTTAGAAAAAAAGTATATTAAATCTGTATATTAAGTCTGATGGCTGTTTAAACATTTTAGTTGAGGACAACTTTTATAAAACTACTTTTCATTTTAAGATCATTGTTTTCAGTAGTCTAAAAAACTGGTAAATAGGTATTTCTGTTTATTTTACTGTTGCCTTTTTCTTTTTTTCTTCTCTCTCTTTTTTTTTTTTTTTACCTGGCAATTTCAGAGAAGAAGCGTCAAATGACAATACACAATACTTCTTCAAATGTGTAAGAACTCTGCTGCTAAATTCAAATCATTCCAGAAATTCTTTATAAAAGATATAATTGTTCATGTAGTGTTCTAACAGAAAAGTCAGACATCTCAGATAACAAGCATTTCAAAGAAATTATTTTGTGTAGTCATGGGAAGGGAAAGTATATTATATTAATACAGACGTGAAAAAAATACCCTTGTCAATTGATTGGGTTAAATACAATGCAAAATTCGTCGATCGGGCTCGGTAAAAAATCACAAAATCTGTCAATCGATTCCTCTGTAGGTTGCAGGAAAATATTGGGAAATTTTTTGCTCGGATGCAAGAAAAAAAACTTAATTTTGTCAGTCTATTGCAAAAAATAACTGTGAAATTCGTGGGTGATTCTGAGTAAATAAAAAGTTTCTGAAATTCACTGCAAGTTTTTTGAAAAGTTACAGCAAAGGGGAGGAGGAAGAAATCCTCACCTGGCACTAATTATTTTTGTTGCAGGTCGAGTAAACTCTCTTTTTCGTTCAGGTCGATTTCAGGCTAAATGTAGATTCCTGCAAATTGGGTTTGGGTTAAACCCAACTTTTCAAAAATTAGTTTAGTATATTATTTTAGATTAAAAACTGTGCCTATAATAACAAACATAGATGTTTGTGCTGTTTTTTAAAGAGACCACTATGTTTTTTCCATGACTCTTTGACGAAATTTGAATTTTTTTCTGCGATCCTTTGACGAATTTCGTGTTTTTGCGCAATCCTTTAATGAAATTTCGCAATCTTTTGTGGAAATTCGCATTTTTTCCATGATCCTTTGACAAAACTCTCATTTTTTTCTTGATTCTTTAACGAAATTTAATATTTTTTTTTCACAATTCTTTGTCGAAATGCAAGTTTTCTCTGCAATCTTTTGATGAAACACACATTTTTTTGCGATCCTTTGATGAAGTCTGTGTTTTTTCCGTCATTCATTGATGAAATTTGCGTTTTATTCGCGATCCTTTGACGAAATTTGTATTTTATTCGCGATCCTTTGACAAAATTTGCGTTTTATTGTTTATTCGCGATTCTTTGACAAAATTTGTATTTTACTCTCAATCCTTTTATGAAATTTATGTTTTATTTGCGATCTTTTGACGAAATTTGCATTTTTTCAGTGATCTTTTGCGATGAAATTGCTGTTTTTCTGCAAGCGATTGACAAAACTGATTTTTTTGGTGACTGCATTGGTCAAAATTTGCGATATTTTTCCGTTATAATTATAATGTTCTATATCTGAATGACTGATTTTTGGAACCGAATGCCTTAAATTTTTGTAACTGAATCACCCCTGAATTTGCCAATCATTTGTGAAAAATAATGCGAAATCTGTCTATCGATCTCGGGGAGAAAAAAATCGTGAAATTTGTCTGTCGGTTGTGGGAGAAAATCGGGAAATATGTCTGCTGATCCCGGGAAAAATCATGAATTTCAACGATCTTTCGTAGTAAAAAAATCGCAAAATTTACCAATCTGTTGCTCGAAAATATCACGAAATTCACAAGGCATTCGCAGGAATTAATCGTAGTTTCAAAATGCAAATTTTTTGTGCAGGAGCCTTCCACCCATGATATTCTTTTGGGCGAGATTTTAAAATTTTGGGCACAAATCCCGCCATTTCGCCCTGATCATATATTTGTTTATTGTACTAGTAATCAGAAGATTGTTTAAGATTTTCAAAGTATCAATGTTTCACCTGTAAAGCATTTTATTCATTGAACATAAGACATAGCTTTTACTAAGAAGTTTAAATTTTGAATGATTTCAGTTTTCTACATAACTGATTGTAAATATTTAAATATATTCTAAAGCTAGAGCGCAAAACATACTGTGGTATAAAATGAGGAGAAGGAAGATAGACAGCAATGGAATGAAAGGAAACCGATAATATGAAGAAAAACATTTTATTTGACAAAATGAAAGTAAACGTCCCCCATCACAGCAACTGCTCAAAATTGCAGCCACCAACAGTAACGCAGGCTTCACACTGTCGATGGAGTGACTAACGTACATTGGCGAAAACACTAGGCATCTCTCGTATGGTGTCAGCAGCTACGGATATCCAGGCAACAAGGTCTTCAACGGAATCTATGGGGCCATCATCGTAGATGAGGCTCTTCATGTGACCCCAGAAGAAAAAGGTCCAGGGATGACAAATCGGGTGAGCGGGCTGGCTAGTTGATTGATACAACCATTGGACTTCCCTTGCATTGCCGTCTGCCGCCCCGTACATGTAATGCATCTCGGCCTTCTCCTGATTTGAGTAGCATCCATCTCATTGATGATCCACAGAACGAATGAAGACAGCTGCGGTGAACAGCCTTTTTATTGTGGTCGCTGGGATGCACCCTCTAGTGCTTTACGGCTTGTGTTCTGACCATGGATTGTATGGTGATTTGTACTTGTCTAGATGTGTTCTATCACTCCCTAATTTACAAACCATGAGTTTAAGGACATCCTGTGTTGAAAATGTTCTTATTACATTTTGGTAAATGTGATTTAAAAACTAAATTTGATTACTTAGCTGTTTGGTTAAGTTCAAAGATTGTATGCAGTATGATCATTACTTAAATTACCCTTTTATTAATGGTCACAGGGAATATTATCCATTACTGCAAATTGACTAAGCATTCCATTAATGGATATTGGTCCTGAAACATTAAAATTAAATGAAATTTTGTCGTACATGAAATTCTACGTTTTTCGTTACTGGGCGATTCCGTGCAGAGAGTCACACACGTAACGCAGGCTTTAATTTTCATTTATTGAATTATTTATTAAATTTAAATTTTAATTGTGATTTTAGGTGGTATGGTAAATAAGTTATTACCATATTTTTTAGTTTAAATGTGTGGAAATAAAACTCACAGAAATATATCGTTTAATTTCATACTCAAAATGTGCTTTTTTTCTGAAGTAGAAAAAAAGCACATTTTGAGTAATGAAATTAAATGATATACTTCTGTGAGTTTTATTGCCACACATTTAAATTTAAAAATATGGTAATAACTTATTTACCATACCACTTAAAATCAGAATTAACATTAAAATGGAATAAATAATTGAATAAATGCAAATTAAAGTCTGCGTTACATGTGTGACACTCTCCACGGAATCGCCCTACTATCAAAACAAAAACATGTAATTTTTGCAAGAAAATATAAATTAAGTAAAATTAGCTGTTAGCTTGCTCAGTAAAATTTTCACTGAAAGACAGCAAAACTGTGAAACATTATTTTCTGCTTCTTGATTGGTTTGATTAAAATTGTCAACGATAACCTAGATTATAAAACATGCAAGGGAGAGTTATGAAAAAAAATGAAAAGCTTAATTTTTATTGTTTATTTTTTTTATATAAACTTTGGATGGTGTCTGTCCATTACTGGCAGTTTTACCCTAGTGTGTAGAAATTTTAATTAAATAGAACTTGCATTTTTTTTTTTCTAAACTAAATTGCATTTAATGAAAAGTTGATTTTAATTATTGAAAAGTAAAATATTTGAAGACTTAATGCCGCAGTTTAAATTTTTGTAAAATCATTTTTAAAAAATAAAAACTTTCTAAATCGGTTCCAAAAGGGAAAGTGTACTCATACCAAAAAACAAACAAAAAACTGCAACCAAAACAGAAAAAGTAAAAAGCAGTCTTTGTAGTGGTCACCCTCAGCTATCCAATGCAAAAAAAAAATATTGAAAATATTGAAATGCAAATGAGATATAAAAAAAAACCTCTCCCATATTATTAGCATTAGTGTGCAAGTGTCTTCACATGAGTGAAGCCCTTAATAGGCAAAATTGCAATGCTGCATAAATTCGATCTTTGGTACAAACCAAAAAAGTAAAAAATTATTATTTCACTTTTTTTTTCTGTCTTCTAGTTGCTATTAACTTTAAAAAGTGGCCACTTAAAAAAATGGAGACCACTGGCTGTTAACAAAATTTCCTAATTTTTAACTTAATAGTATTAGTTATTGCATAGCATGTTTTGTGTATGTTATGTTAATTCATTTTTGCTATTTCAGTTTTTTGTGCAATTTACTTCTCCATAAATTTTAGTCGCCCACATTCCCATGGCTAACTCAATGATTTGGCCTGAATCGTCGGTTAACTATATAGCATCTAATATTGAAAAGACTGAAGTTTACAGAAAATTAGTTATGAAGCTTCAGGTAAAGTAATTTTTATGCAGTGATATTTTGATTAAAATATTGGTATTCTGTTGTTTATGTCACATTATTTCTAAGTTAAACAATGGCAGAAAATTTCATTATTTTAGAGAAAACAAATTTGGTGAAAGAAGGAAATTTTTCACAAGTACTTTCTGGTGGTACTCTATTTACTGTTTCATACATACAAGAAAATTCTTCCAACATTTGTGCAGTTTGTTTAGTATACACATTAGGGTGGGTCGAAAAAACCGAAATTTTTATAATCCAAATGTAATAGCGCGGAAAAGTTGCCTTTTTTAATACAAAATAAATTCCTAAAATATTACATCGATCGGTTAATATCTTTTACCGCCGCAAGCAGACCAAAGTTTCAAAAAATCGCAAAAAACATGTTTTTTTTTTTCATTTTTTTTCAATTATCCAAACATACCAATACAATTTCTAATAGAACGCAATAGCTACATGAAGATATGAGAAATGTCCCGGTAAATTTTCATTATGATGAAACCATATCTTTATTTGCCACAAAAGACCATATTTTTTGTAAGAATATCAAAAATTTCAATTTTTCATTTTTTTTTCTAAATTTTTATAATTTCTATAATATGTCTAGAAATAAATAATTTTACTTTAAATCTATTAATATATCATAGTTTTTTATAACTATTTGTAATAGACTTGAAAATAAAGTTAATCATTCATTTTTCTTGACGATCGCTTCATCTACTGATGTTTTACTTCATAACAGCCAATTCATGACACAAAAATTATATAAAATGAGCAAAATGGTTTAGTATTTTATTAATTAAAATATAGAGACGTTTAACCGAAACGGGTTAAATAAAGTTAAAATGAAGAAGAATTTAATGTAAATGAATTTTATAATATAACTTGCTTTCAGATGAAGCCATTATTTCTCGAGAGGCCAAAACTGATCCGATGTGATCCTCCCTCTGTTCTAGTAAATAAACTTTATCAGTGCTTCAATGAATAATTTCATGCATCTTTCTAGTGATTGAGTGGGACAAGGAAAGTTATAATAGCTGGTATCTTTAATCGAACATTTTAAACTCACCAGCGTTTTTAGTCGATAAAGGAACAATAACAGGTGGTTCTGTTAGTTTTCAGTTTTGTCAGTAGACTAAAGCCATACAATTTTGAGCTTCAGTGTTGAAGTATGCTATGATAAAGTGACGGATGGCACTATTCTAGTCCACAGAACTTCGTGCTTTTGCAATTTTCTTCATGACTGGGGCCCTGATGTTCTCCTCTTCATATGCTATCATTCCAAAGAGGCTATTTGTATGATTTGCGAAATAGTCATTTCGTGAAAATACAGGAACTATAATCTTTCGTAGATTATCTGTCAAGTAACATAAGTTACTAACTATAGTGCACAGATTCTGGAAAACATGAGTGATTCATTTTAATTGTAAACCAACTGATGCAGTACATTTTCAGGATGTACTCAAAGAGTATGACAAGTTAAGAAGAGGGTTTCTTTGTTCCAACGTAGAGTCACAAAATTCGAATAGCAGTAATGATCCACCTTGCGTGAAATATTTGTCCAGGGACTCAGCAAAAAAGGTCAATTGTATACACGCGTGTTGAAAGAGCTTGCAATATTTCAGACATATACTTCTGGTCAGTTGACAAATCATCTTTATCAACAGCTAGGTGATCAGATTAAATTGGCTTAAATATTGCAATTGGTAATAATTCGCAAATCGCAAGAGATCAACCAATTGGGCCACAATGTGATAGAGAACCTGTTTTTTGTCAATAAGATGTTTGAAAAGATGTCTCAGTGGAAGCACATTGAAGTGAGGTCAAGGAAGCCAATAAAGTGGTTTTTTAAAATTTGTTCTCAACTAATCCTACTATAACACCACCTTTGCATCCTGTTTTGAAGACAGTTCCGCGAAATTCAACTGCAATTATTATTCCAGTCGGGATTTCATTTTTCTTCAAAAAATCTATAATGTCATTGCATATAGAAGTCGCCTTGCCAGACGATGGGGTCAAATGACGAAAATAATTCAGACCTGGTTCTAGTACAAAGATATATGTTCCTCCTTGACTTCGCAAAGATGAAACTTTGCCACCTCTTTAACCTGGCAGATATTTCTATCTTTAGGGCCATCAAAGTATAGAGTAAAAGGAGTAAATTACAAAAAAAACCGAACAAAGTGAAACGTGGCCCTCTAGCAGCGAGAAATTAATTTTTCGTGCAGGCAGCTGCAGGTGTTTCTATCATTGAGCAATTTTTTTTTTTATAGAATTACAGTGATCATGGTTAACAATGTGCATGAAATTAACAACATAAAATAACTTTACCAGCCTATTAAAAATATAAAAAATCTGAAAACATTACAAAAGTTATGAAAATTGAAAAAATGAAAAACTTTAATTTTTAACATCTTTTAGAAATTTTGGCCCTGTTGCGGCGGTAAAAGAAACGATGTCAGAAAAATGAAATGTTAATGTTACATTACTAATATATTGGCATGGCTATTTCATTCTATTAGAAATTGATTAGGTATGTTTGGATAATTTAAAAAAAAAAAATGCAAAAAGTATGTTTTTTACGATTTTTTCGAAATTTTGACCCTTTGCGGCGGTAAAAGATATTAACCAATCGGTGTAATATTTTACGTATTTTATCTTTTTTACAAAAGGCAACTTTTCCGCCCTATTACGTTTCGATTATAAATATTTCGGTTTTTTCGACCCACCCTAATACACATACAGAAAGAAGCACTTTACCTTATACTTACATAATTCAGAAGCAATTTCATATACACATAAATAAGCAACTTCATAATATCTGATTTCGTGATTGCTTAAATAAACATTTGACTATAATCACACTTCCTTAATGCTGAATTGTGTCACAGCTAGAGATGGGAATGCTTGGAAAAAAAACAGAAACTTTGGAAAAGAACCCGGTTTTTTTTCATTTTTTTTTCTCAAGGGCTATTTTTCAATTTTTATTTAATTTATAAAATAATGTAGTCAAAATTTTATAATTGCTACATTCTGATACTTTTATTTATATTTTTTTCACATTTAATGTCCCTCATGAAAATCTTAACATGGAAAATCTTATCTATAAGCAGGGATCGTTTTAGAAAGAACTTGAGTCTCTTAAAGGATCCTTCACAGTTTTTTCAACTTAAAACAAAATTCTTTCTTTTAAAAATTGACATTTCAGATATTTTATCCAATTTCCAAATTAAATCCTTCACAAATGTAATGATTTTAGAATAAAAAAAACCCCTGTTGCATAATAGCTGCAGCTGCACTCACCAATGAATCTATTATCTAGCTGTATATACGTACAAAGGACCATCTCAAAAATGTATAAATAAGAATTTAAATATGATAATTTCTAATTTACAAAATTCTGATTACATTTTTTACAAATTCACAATTTTTTACATTTCATTCATATTTTTTACAAAAGTTTACAATTTCGCAAAAACATGATCGTGTGAAAAAAAATCAAAGCAAATCCCTA
Organism: Maratus speciosus; assembly: GCA_963932465.1. Taxonomy (NCBI): domain Eukaryota; kingdom Metazoa; phylum Arthropoda; class Arachnida; order Araneae; family Salticidae; genus Maratus; species Maratus speciosus. Next base: position 144,845,802 of record OZ010786.1, on the reverse strand, counting down.
GTAAGATAATTAAATGCAACTTCTCTTGTTAAAAATGAAAATTCAAGTGCAAAATTTTTTCACTATTATACAGGGTTGCAAAAAAGCTGGCTAAAATAGCCATGCCAGTGGCTTTTATTGGTTTTAACCGGCTTTTTTTTGGCCAAAATTGACCTTTTTTGGTCCAAATTGGCTTTTATACAGCGAAGCATTTTTAATTAAAAATTATGCATTTTTAAGTGCTTTTTAATTAGTTTTAATGACATTTAATTGACCTAGAATTTAATAAATAACCCAATTTCTCAATAATGAAGACATTAATACTGGAATAACACATAGATGGAGATACTAGTGATTTGTAGTCGGAATAGCAAATATGTGAGCTAAATTTTAAAAGAGCCATAGCAATTGTTTTATCTGGTGACTTTTAATCCCACTCTTTTTTTCCATTTTAACTGTTTTATAAAATTAAAGGACAATGGTTACTAGTCACATGTTTTATTAGTTAACTAATTTTAAGAGCTATTAATATAAGTCTTATTTTATTTCTCATAAACATTTAAAATCATACATAAAGTCATATAGTAAAAAAATCATTTCTCACTGTTAAAAACTGTAATATGAATAGTATATGCATGAATATGCCCTTTTTTAAATAGCAACAAGCTTTTCAAAATTTTAATTCAACAAATTTTATTTGAAGATTTTGTTGTTGTTTAATTGCTCTCTTTATTTTATACACTTACAAATATTACTATTACATCCTTCCTAATTTTTCTTTCAAATTGTCCATTCTATGACTTAATCTTTCCATATGGACATGTAAGAATGTTTCCATTTTGATGTTTTACATTTTGTCATAGTTTAATTAAATATAATCTTTAAAATGTGGAGCTATGTAATAGCGAATTTCAAAACACTACTTTAGAAAACAATTTATATTTAAAAAAATATTTATATATATATATATATATATTTTTTTTTTCCCCAGACATAATGCTTTTGCAGTTGCCTTTTAGCTGTTATAAAGACTTATTTATTCGACAAATTTAATAGAAATTTATAATTTTTTTAGTAGAAATTATTTATAAGTGTGTTAAAAATAAATTAATCCAAATGTAATATGAATTGTAAACTAACTTTTAAAAAATAAAAACCGGCTTTTTTAAAGTGGTTAAAACCAAAAAAAGCCAGCCGGCTTTTTTTGGCCTGGCTAAAAGCCGGCAACCCTGCTATTATACCAATTAATAAAAATGGTAAGGTGGAAAATTTAATGTAAAAATTGAAACATGCATTTATTTTTATTTGCATAACTGTAATTTTTCATTATCAGAAATATTTCTTTTGATAACAACATGCAGTTGAATTTTTTTTTTTCTTTTCCTGAAATACAGATTCTTAGAGTTGTCAAAAATGTATTTTTAAAAGATATAAATCCATACAAACTTTACAAAGAAATTGTAAGCAAATCCCTGTGAAAAATCCAGTTGAAAACAATTTTTAAACATGGAAAAATCCACCTGTTTTAAAAGTTTCATAAAAAAAATACCACTTTCAGTATTAACCTCCTCAAACCCGATGTATCCTATAGGATACACATCTTTACAATTTTTTTTCACGTATATAAATAATGTAAAAAAAAAAGAAAATTGGTGTGTATGGAGCCTTACAGATAGCAGAACTAAACAAAATAGCAATTTGTTTCTTATAGTGCTTTTTTAGCGAGATATGTGTTATATCAAAATAGCTTACTGCAAAAATGCACGAAATGTACAAAAACGGAAACGTAAATAGTTTTCCAGTACGTTAAGATACCATTTGTAGAGTCCATTAGAAATACAAAATTATTAAATGTGTAATTATTTCACGTTTTGCATTGTTTTTTCAATGCAATGCAAAAAAAAGTAAAATAAAAAATCCTAACAAACTGTCGAAAAATGTACTTATTGTGTCCCCATGCATCAACCAATTTCATGTACAAAAAATACATTTTAATTTTTTTCGCTGTTCAATCTTTCTTAGTTATCTGTTTGTTAATATAAATTCATAACTGAAGTTAAAAAATATATAATAATAAACCCTGGGGTCTGAAGAGGTTAAGAATCTAAAATTTACTAAAACATAGTTTGGGTTTAGACTGGAAAGCTGGATCAAAACTAAGTATACAGGAAATGAAAATTATAACTGTAAGGGGGAAAAATGTAATATTGTAAAACAATACTAATTTTTAAGCAATGGAAGATTTGAAAATGATAATAGTATTTATAATAATACCAGAACTACAATAATTTGTTTCTTTTAAACTGGCATCCTTTATATATTTGAAAAGCAGTACTATGTAGATGGGATGTACTGTACAATACAGTTTAAAATTGCTTTCAAACTGCAGTGATATTGGTTGAAACTTAAGGTTTTTTTTTGTTACTTTTTTTAAATCACCTCTACTGATATAATTAAACAAATGCTACTGAAAAATCATTTCAACAGACACATGATAGTGTGCATAAATATTAAAAAAGTTTATTATTTTATATTTTTTAAGAAAATATAACTTATTTTTGAGAAACATTTATGAGAAATCAATTTTTCCATTATTTCCAATTTTTCCAGAAAAAAAACTGTTTTTTTTTCTGCCACTTCAAATTTTCTGGAAAATTTACATCTCTAGTCACAGCCACTATTAAAAATTTTATCATATGCTTTTATTATGCTTTATGATAAAAATTTCACTTGAATACTTTTTTAGTGGAAAAATTTAATCACAGAGTGTTAATCATTTGACAACTGGCAATAATTTATAAATGTTTTTTAAAAGTAGTTTACAATTATGAAAAATTGGAACTGGTGCTTTATTAACTGAAAATATTCTTTTCTTCTTTTTGATATTGAAAAATAGCAATTGTAATAATATAGACAGTGTTTATGCCTTGAATGGTTTCTTTTTGTATTAACAGAGATCAGATTTGTGACTAAAAATTACAGGCACACATACAGGTTTTCTCTAATCCACAATCTTGTTATCTGCTAATTGATGTAATCTGTTTTACATCAGTGAACATTAACAACACAAAAAATCTTAATAAATCTTTACAATAATAAGTTTATGAAAAAATTTCCCTAATAAATATTTTAAATGTATATTGTCTCTGATTATATTACCGTAATTTTCGGCCTATAATCCGCAGCGGCGTATAATCTGCAGTCGCAGATTTTAGCCCTTATAAAAAAATTTCAGCAGATAATCCGCATCGGCGTATAATCCGCGGATTATACGCCGGACTATACGGGGATTACTCATTTTTTCAACATTCCAAAGTACTACTAATAAACCACCTCCCTATTTATTTAGTTGCTCTATTTAAATGATAATTGTATTAAAATAATAGAAAAAAAAAATAACAATAAAATAATTACAAGTTAAAAAAATACAATTTTTTTTTTCTATTGAACCTTATATCTAAAACGTAGAATGTTTTGTGATCGATTTGGCTATAGATTTATGATAATAATCGACACCTATATCGATTTGACTATAGATTTATGCTTGATTATTTCATAATTTTATGGTATGGTTCAAAACAGCTGAAACCAATGACTAAATCTTCTTATCTTACCAAACAATGACTCTTGTAATAGGAATACACGAGGAAATACTACACGTCTATACGGTGGCACATGTCTATATTGACTCAGACAAAATCTAAATCATTTCAGAATAATCGAGCTTCAATGGATATTTGTAATCGAATCATCGAATGTTAGTTGTTTTCGTTGGAAATGGTATATTATACTATTTTTAATTTTATATTTTTTAATCCCCAATAGCACGTTAGTATCTAAAATAATGCTTTTATGTTATTACATATATTGTGTCTGATTAAATTCTTATTGAATTTGTAATCTAAAAGATTATTAACACAATGTTAACAAATTCTTTTGAAAAGTATTTCCCAAAAATTGACCCATTGAAGCAAACAAAAAAGAATTTATTTTAAAAATAATAACGTTTGTTTTTTATTGTGATTGTATATCCTAACACTCAGCGCGTTACAGTTTAATAAGCTAATATTTGACAATAGATTTATGCTAATTCCGTTATCGCTTATGGGCCTACATTTATGCTAATTTCGATACCTATATCGATTTGGCTATATATTTATGCTAATAATCGGTACCTATTTCGATTTAACTATAGATTTATGCTAATTGTGATACCTATATTGATTTGGTCCTACATTTATCCTAATTCCGATACCTCAATCGATTTGGCTATAGATTTATGCTAATAATCGATACCTATATTGAAATCACCTTCCGCCTTTTTTAATAACGTTCAGTTTAAATTTTGTAGTGTTTAATAACACATTTTCTCTTAGACATTATTATAACTTTCAACGTCATAACAATACACTATTTCATAAATGATTGAGATTCAAAATTTTTGAAAGAGATGAGTTGAGAAACGCTTTGTATCGTAACATTTTGCCAAAAGGCTAAAAAAATAACATAAAAATCGGAAGCCACTCTCACTAGGACATCGCGTCATATGTGAACCAATCACGAGCAACTCTGCGAACGGTCGATAGCAGACAATCGTGCGGTAGAATCTGGATGTCTGACGCGAACTTCAGCTTAAAAAAATTTCAGCAGATAATCCGCACTTAAAAATTTTGAGGTTTTTTAACAGATAATCCGCGGATTATAGGCCGGAAATTACGGTAAGTTGATAATTTAAAAGCTAGATAGTACAGTCGTCTCTCTGTTTAACGTCGCTCTACTTAACAACGATCTCTACTTAAGGACGATTTTTTGCTGTCCCGGCTCCTTTAAATAAAAAAATCTCTATTTAAAGATGAAATTGTTCCTATTTAACGACGATTTTCACGTATTTTCCAGGTATATTTCATATATTGCAGGACTTACAAATGTGTCAATTCATTTTTTACCGCTAATTATACAAGTAAGTTGCAGCCATTAGACATGAGAATCATTTGTAGTGTAAAAGCATATTACCGAAAATCCTTAATTAGGAAATTATTAAATAATTTTGCTGACAAAAATGAAATTAAAAAATTTACAATTTTGGGAGTCATGCACATGATTACATCAGCCTCGAAAGAAGTTTCTCCTTGCACAATTGAAAACTGCTTTTGGGCATCTGGAATTGCCATTCAAGAACAAATGGATATAACAGATGCACAACTCGACACAGAAGATATCACCACCGAAGAATGGAAAAGTCTTGTTGGTGATGAAGATGTTTCAGTAAAAGATTCTATCGATTGTGACGAAAATTTTTAACGGCCAACTTCAGAAATTTATAGCAAATTTATGAAGACATCGCAAATGAAAAAAGTCCTTCCGGCCAGTGCCGGGAGGAAGAGGTAGCTTTCATATTCCTTATTTTAAAAAAGCCAACTTATATTATTCAAACACACGAAGCTCAATTAAGTGGAAACCGAATGTAGGAGATTCAATACTAATTTTTATCAATACTAAATCATTATGAATGAGAATTTCGCGAAATTAGTCAGCTTTATCCAAGCTGCTTTTAATTAAAGTAACTTATATTTAGCTGCCAAATTTGGCGATTTCTTAAAGTGCATGCCATTTTAAGACAACATGGTGGATGAGGCTAACCAGTGAACTTGGTCGAGACCTTAGTAATTGCTGTGCACATGCTCACTCACATCGGAATCGGTTGATATATACGAGTGCTGTCGCAGGCAAAAAATCAGATTTTTCAAAATGTCACCCACGTTAGGAATTGAAACTACTATATCTGAGCCATTTTTTTAAGATAAAGGCAAACAAAAAATGCTCCTGAATCCTTATATCAAGGTCAAATACTTAAGAAAGAAACCTTTTTCAATTTCTAATTTTTTTGCACCTCACTTTAAATATAATTTTTTTAAATTTAATGGTTGCCATTTTGAAACAAGATGGCTGATGAAGCTGGCCAGCGAACTTGGTCGAGATATTGATGTATACTATCCACATGCCTTCTTCCATCGAAATAGGCGAATACGTGTGGTATCGCATGACAAATACAAGATCGTTTCAAAGTGTTAGCCATGATAGAAATTCAAAGTGCTATAATTCAACCACTTTTTAAGATATAAACAAAAGAACAAATTTTCAGAAACAAAAACTGCTCCGAATCTTTGTATCAAGGCCAAACACATAAAAAAAATCTTTTTCATTTTCCAATTTTTTAATACCTCATTTTAAATTTTAAAATACATTGAAAAAAAAATCGCAACCTTTTTGAAACAAGATGGCGAATGAAGCTGGCCAACGAACTCGGTTGAGTTATTTGCATGTACTACGTACACACCAAGGTACAACCAAATCGGTTCATAAATACGTCTGTTATCACGTGGCAAAAATCAGGGCGTTTCAAAATGTCAGCCACGCTAGAAATTCAAAATGCTATAACTCAGCCATTTTTTAAGATATAAACGAAACAAAAACTGCTCCCGAATCTTTTTATCAAGGTCAAACACATAAGAAAAAAATATTTTTTCAATTTTCAATTTTTTGGTACCACATTTCCAATGTAAATTTTTCTTAAAATTTTAAATGGCCGCCATTTTTAAACAAAATGGCAGATGAAGCTGGCCAACGAACTCGGTCGAAACATTGGTCTGTACTATGTATAAACGAAGTTACATCCAAATCGGTTCATAAATACGCCTTTTATGGCGTGACAAAATTCAGGACGTTTCAAAATGTCAGCTTCGCTAGAAATTCAAAATGCTATAACTCAGGCATTTTTTGATATAGACGAAACAAAAACTGTTACGGAGTCTTTGTATAAAGGTCAAATACATAAGAAAAAAATATTTTTCCATTTTCAATTTTTTGGTACCACATTTCAAATTTTAAATTTTTTAAAAAAATTTTAAATGGCCGCCATTTTGAAACAAAATGGCGGATGAAGCTGGCCAACGAACTCGGTCGAGACATTGGTATGTACTATGTACACACTGAATTACATCCAAATCGGTTCATAAATGCGAGAGTTACAGTATGACATAGGTCAGATATATATATATATATATCAATTTTGAACGGAGGGTGGTTTCGGGGTCTGGGGGTCATGATCGATGAAAATATACCAAAATTTTTTGAAATCGCTTTCCTCCGAACGGCTGCAATAGGTAGCTTTTTTGTAAAGAAAGCTACCTAATTCAACTTCAGATGCAGAAGATGGTGATGATGCTGATGATGCAGAAAGCGAGACACCACCTCCTTCTTACTCAGATGCAAATTCTGCCCTGGATATTCTTTGCCAGTACATTGTTCCATTAAATATGGAAGATGACTTATTCAACCTTCTTGAAAAGCTTGAAGCAAGGGTACTAAAAACTAGACCATCATTGAAGCAATCTACACTTTTTGATTTTTAAAAAATTTAGTTTGTTTAATTAAATGTACTATAAATATTTTTATTGTACTGTAAATAACATTGTATGCAGTATAATTAATGCAATTTGTATTTGTGTAATAGAAATATGAATTATTATATTCGTTATCCGTCTCAATAAAATAATAAGAAAGAAAGAAAACATAAAATAAATTTAAATAAATAAATAAATAAAACAGTTCTAAACATTGAGAAAGGTATTGACAGTCTTAAGCCTGTAAAGTGTGAAGGGAAATGTTTTTCAAATATTATTTTTCCACAAATTCTGTTTAAGGACGATCTCTATTTAAGGATGATTTTTTGAGGTTCCTTGAAAGTCGTTAAACAGAGAGCCAACTGTATTTAAAAATAGTATTGTTTAACTATCCATATTGTTTGACTTCCACCTGCTGAATGTTATTTTACCCCCCCCCCCCCCCTTTTCATTTTTTCATTGGCAAAGTGCCAGTTAAATAGCTCTTTTGTTTAAGAAATCGGTTCAGAATGTATGTTTTATGATATTGCATTAACTTGCATATAAAAATGTTCTTTTATTATAATTATTCATTGTTGAGATAGATTTAAAAGAAAAAGTACTTCAACTTATTTAAAAAGCTACAAAAAGTCACTAAATTGAGTTACAGTTATCAAACAAATTTCATTCAAAATCCCACCCCGCCCTTCTCCTATTCACCGATGTAAAGAATTAAATTATGCAATGTTTAAGAGTGATGTAAGAGCAATAAAAGCAAAAGCCAAATCACCAGTCATTGTCACCATCATTGTACATTTCTAAAAATAGTTATTGATTTTTGGCATTCAATCATCTGTGATTTTTTTGGGGATGACAGAAAGGTCCACAGAAAAAGAAATAGGTCTTTGTTACTAAAAAGGGTTATTTCATTTAGTTATCTAAAATTTTCGATGAGCAGCATTCACACATTCACGATTTCTGACTCTACGTATGTATGTCAGATCAGAAATGAATAAAAGGCATTTAAGAATATTAAAATCATTTTAATTCACAACAAAAATTAAATAAAAGTACTAACAAAGTATTTTTTATCACTGGAGAAGACTCAAGAATTTCTATACAGGATAAAAGAGTTTTGACATTTTATCTGATAATGTAATCAGTATCAAAACTTTTAAAATAAAAAATCTTACATTAGATTTTTTTCCACATCAGACTTGATTTTTCTCATTACTTTTCAGGATTATTTTAATATGAAAAAATAAGTAATTTTTGCAAAAAATATGCTGTAATCAACAGATAAATGTATCTCAAGGAAGCAATTCAAATAGTTTTTTCTCATTTTATAGAAAGCTTTTTAATCTAAAATAGATATCCTATGTTCTATAGTAGAGTCAGGATAACTCAAAGTTCATAATTAACATGGTTGGTATAATGTAATTTTAACGGGAAAGAAACTTGCCAACTCGACAAATTTTTGTAGAAACAAGTGTTAGTTAATGACAGTTTGAACTATACTATCACTATTAATCTTAAAGAATTGTCCTTTCATTGATGACTACTTCCTAATTAAAATTATTCATAATTTGTTTCTGTAATCCAACTTAACTTTCTCTTTTACTCAAAATACCTTTTGTTATATATAAGAAACCTTTTGCAGCTTGAATGCTGTTCAAGCACTGTTGAAGAGTTTTTGCTATCTTGTCAGAAAGGAAAGCGGACAAAAATTCTTAATTTTTCATAAAATGTCTAGAATTAGAGCAAAATACTATGAATGAGCAACAGAATTTATCCACGGATCGACAAACAATCATGGATAGTTTTATTGAAGTAAACTGTCTTCATAAAGGTATTATTCCACCTGTAAAAAGAGTTATTGTCTGAGGTAAAGCAGAAGTATAGAAAGAGATTTTTTTATCGGAAGGATGAAGCAATATGCAACTAAAAGGTTAGGTCATGACTCTATTGATCTTCTTGCCCTTACTGGTGTTGCTACTGTAAATGTCAGCAGTAAAACATTGCACTCATTTTTAAAAATTCCATAAAATAGCTATGCTCCATTAGCTAGAGAAATGCAAAGGCGATTTCAAAATACTAACAAAAAAAAGAAAAATCCTGATCTTTGAAAAGGTGTCGATGCCTGCAGCTTTTGAACAAAATTCATCTTCGTTTGAAAGAAGGAACTTGATCAGCAGTCAAGAGTCTCGGAGGCTTTGTTATTTATTTTTTAGGGATAGATAAGGCAGCTATCACCAGTTTTGGATAAACCAATCTATAATCTGCATCTTGCAAGTGATGACCAGGCATTAGGAAAATTAGCCGTTGGCAGGTTTGAAAGTTATTTTGGATTGACAACAAACCATAGACAATCTGATGATAGTCAAGCTTTATTTTGACAAATTCTTGATGCTATTGCTACATATCATGTAAGTATTGACCAATGGAAAAAGCTTCTTACTCATAGAGTGACTTACTATACAGGCTGAATGCGAGCTAGAATGTTTCAGAAATGCTGTAAGACTATTTTCAACAAGGGATTGAGTTGATGATTACAATAAATAGTGCTTTGGCTCATCTGGTCTTCAACCCTGCTCGACGCAACAATAGATGTGTTTATAAAGCTACTGATGATGTCGACCAGCAGCTTCCTGAGATTTTATATCTATCCATTGGATGCCAAGTTATGCTGTGAAAGAATATGTGGGCTGAACTTGGTCTGGTAATGACTCTCTTGGAACTGTCAAAATTATCATATATAACAATTGTCGACCCCCCCCCCCCCAGTCTTGTTAGCATGTTCGTTGAATTTGATGACTACAAAGGCCCAATACTATTAGAATAACTTGGTGCCAATTGTTCCAATAATAAGAATATGGTAGGCTTTAGATATTGAATGTTCAAGAACTTAATTACCAATAAGTTTGGCGCATGCTATCACCGTACATAAGTCACAAGGATTGACACTACCTCATGCCATAGTCTATTTTGGAGACAAGGAGGCCATACCAGATTTGTTTATGTCAGGCTCAGTAGAGTGGAAAAAAATTAATGATTGATACTTGAAACTTGTGCTGATTTTACCAACTTTTTAAGGAACAACGATAACGTTTTACATAGAGAAGAATTTCATTGAAATTTTATAAACTATAATAACGATCAACATTAAACACAGATTATAAAAAAAATATATCATAATAGCTTAAAATATAGGGATTGATATGTGCTATTTGGAATTCTAACATTTTTATTTTGCTCATTTACATTATTTGAATTTGTACACTAATTTAATTAAAGATAGCATCTCATTTTTTACATTTTTCAGAAGTTATGTCAGAAATTTGTGTCTTTAGTAGTCAAAAATTAAATCTCTGTTCGCAACGAAATCGCTCAGACTAATCCCTCAGAGGGAGGTTCTAGTTAGTTTAGTTTTGTGTGAGTTTAAAGATTTTTATTATCTTCACAAGTATTATGAGTATTGATTAATATGAAAGACTTTATAATTCCCTTGCTTCTCGTATTAAGAGGCTACTTCACTCGCTATCCTATGGGAGAATTTTTTTTAAATATCATGTTTGCATTTCAATATTTTTAAAAGATTTTTTTTTTTTTCATTGGATAGCTGAGGTTGATCTATACAAAGGCCATTTTTGCTTTTTCAATTTTGTTTCCAGTTTTTTTTTTTTTTATTGGGGTACTTTCACTTTCAGAACCGGTTTCTAAACTAAAAATGTCCTCATAAAAAAAAAAAAAAAAAAAAAAAAAAAAAAAAAAAAAAAAATTGAAAAGGCAAAGGAGATATATATATATAAAAATGTTTCCCATAGGATTAACGTTAGTAAGCAGGGATTTTTGCATGATTGAAGTAGCCCCTTAATAAAGTTCAACTGCATTTAAGTACAGAATTATATAGAACTCTGTTTTGACATCTATGTAAGTCCACATAATTTTTTATTCTTACAGAGTTTTGAGTTTTCGAGATCCCACTATATTAAGAATTTGTTTGTTTGTTTTGTGTATATAGTGAGAAAGAGTTTAATTATTATTTTTTATATAAAGTAAAACCCGGATATAACACTCTTCCTGGAGACTGGGCTGGAAGAGTGTTAAAAGTGAGAAAGTGTTAAATACGGAGAATCATTTTTGTGTAATATTTAAAATAAAAACTCTACAGCATAGGTGCAAAAACGTTTCCTTCATTTAAAATATCACAAACACTAAATATAGTGTTTACAGAGTGTATTATTACTTCAAAACAGAATAAGTAAAAGAATTGTTATCAATAAAACAAAAGGTGCAAAATATATTTGACATTTCTAATAGGAACCTTTATTCTTATATTAAAGATAAAATAAAATTATGAAAGAAGAAACAAATAATAATATTTAGTTAAAGAAAAAAACAAAACAAAAACCTTTAACATTTGTATTCTTGAGCATCACTGTAAGGACTATAAACTTTCACACTTATTGTTTATTCTATTTTAGAGGAAAACTCTTCGAGTTTCATCTGACAGGTGGATGAACGGCCACTTAAAAGAGTGTTTTCTGCTTTGTTAAGGTTTCTTAATACATCTTCAATTGAAGCGTTGATATCTACTGACGCGATGTATAGGCAGATAGTGCTAAAAGATTGCATTACTTCAGCTGTCGTCAGGATGCGCTCTTGAACTTCACCGTCGGCAACTTCATCAGGGTCGTCTTCTTCCGTGGCATCCTATATACTGTCCCCTATGATGTCGTCAATGCTCCTAACGTTGCATGTGATAACGTCTTTATCACTGTTAAGATAGTTCTGAAGACTGCCCGCATTTTCTGCAAGATGCTCGCAAACTGCTTGCCAGTCTTCTCTGTCTATAGAATCTGATTCCTCTTCAGTCACATCCATATCCTTGTCGGTATCCATTATGATGTTACGTTTTTAAAGCAGTTTTCAATCATTTTAGATTTGATTGCATCCCAAGCAGCGCTGAGGTAGTTCATGGCATCGAAAATGGTTACTGAAGATAGACTACTTTTAATTTCCATTTCATGGACACTAAACATTTGGGATAGTGTTGTTTTTAAACCTTTATGATCCCTTGATCCATCGGTTAAAGTATGCTTGTAGGATTGGCAGGTAAAAATTCCAGACAGACGTTTTTAAGATCCGGTATTTCTTGGGAATGCGCTATGCAATTGCTACAAATAGTATGACACGTCAATTTTGATTCCACATCTTGTCATCAAAATCAGAACTATATTTAATGAACTGGGGACCCGTCATCCAAGCTTTACGTTGATGGACATCGACACAGGGCAGTCGTTTGATGCTCTTGAAACAGCAAGGTTTGGCCGATTTTCCAATCACCAGAGGCTTGCATTTGTTGCTTCCATCGGTGTTGGAACAAACAAGCACAGTCACACGTTGTTTGTTGAGCTTTCTCCCATGGTACTGCTCATCTTGTAATGTTAAGGATTTATCAGGCATCACTTTAAAAAATAAGCTGAGTTTATTGCCGTTATAAATATCACAACTGGCATAGTTTTTGATAAGTCTTGGAAGACTATTTGTTTTCCAAAAATCTGCATCTTCTACATTCACGGTAGCGGATTTTCCGCAAATCTTCTTGTACACAATGCCATGGAGGTTTCGTAATCGGTCTAATCACCCATTAGACGGAATGAAATCTTCAGTTCTTAGCTTTTGGGCTACTTCTGCAGCTTTTTTCTTTAACAGTGGATCTGCTGACAGGTATGTTAGAGTGCCTTGAGTCAAGAAAACACTCATACATAACTTCTTTTTCTAAATCTTCATATTTCCCTGTTTTCACTCTCTTCTTCTTTGAGTTACCAATCGCAGCATTTTTTTCAATATCTTTTCTGTTTTGAAGAAGAGGATGGTGCGATATTCATAGATAAAGCAAAATCTTTCTGGCTCAGAATAGGTGATTCTTTTGTCATATCTATATTATAAAGGACAAACATATCTGTGTGTAACGCATACGTCATTTTGCGAATGGCAACATTTTGAAATTTGAAATAAAATTTTCGTTTTGCAGTTTTCTCTACTGCAAATTTTTAAACTTGTAAACATCGTACATTTTTAATTTTTACACCGTTGTATAAGGAAAAAAAATACTCTAAAATGCAATTTGTTTGAAAGCTGTATCTCAATTTAATTTTAAGATATTAATATTTTTGTAGTTTTTATTACTTTTTTGTAATCGTGGCAACTGAAGTACTTCATTTCTGAAAGGAAAAAAGGAAAATAGTAGATTGCTGTATCTGTTTGTTGCCATTTTCTCATAACAACTGAAAAAAAAGGATATTAAAATATGTACTATGTCAAGAATGTCCTCTGTTGTAAAACCCGGCCAGTTTGACTGTATTTCGTTTTTATTTATCAATTAAATGATTTTTAGTTTATTGCAATTTAACTTTACAAATGATACAACACTTTCTCTTTACAAAAATGTATTTTAAAGAATATTTGTGTGACTTATTTTCTCCGCATTTACTTAATTCGTATAAAAAATTTGAAAAAATACAATTTTATTAATCCGTGTGTAATTTACATTTTCCGAATTTTGAAAAAATATAAATGAATGACTTCTGATAAAACACAGAGATATTATAAACAGAAAAATGAAGTCATATAAATCATTAGATACCCGAGATTGTTTTGCCAAACTTCTTAAATGACTTCATTGCTTTTTGCTGGGTTTGTTTATTATTCTGCGATAATGATGTCATTTGCATACTGTTGGATGCAATTGACGTCATTTAAAAAATAAAGCGTGTATTTTAATTCTTAAAACTGAAATATGTTTTGTAGAAGTGCATCATTTTCACACCAGCTGCTTTGAAATTCTTTACAGATAAAAATACTTAATCTTTGAAAATAACGTAATCGAAATCACACACTTATAAAACGCAATGTTTTACAAACATTTAGAGTCAGAGCCTGATTACTGCACAGGCCAACTAGGCTGCGGCCTTGGGTCCTTTGCATATGAGGGCCTCAAAATGAGTAAAATGATTTATAAAAAAATTCTTAAGTCTCCTAGAATTTTTTTATTTCAAGCTCTGATATCTTATACCTCTATTAGCACTTTGCCCGCATGTTTTCGTTCTCTAAAAAAGCTTAAATTAGGAATACTGTAGACAAAATAATTTTATGAGAATCATTTCAAAAATAATATTTTTTGAAGAAATATTTAAGATTTTTTATAGTATCAAACACCAAGAAAGAATTTAAGTTAACTTGAGTTTCATGAGCATATTTATAAAATGCAGGAAAATTTCTGAATACCATCAAAAAACAGCTCTAGGTACTTAGGTTTGGAAGGGCCTGAAAAGCTGCTTGGCCTTGGGCCCCAGGCAATCCTAATCAGGCTCTGTTTAGAGTGACTTTATCGAAGAGCAGTCAGTAACACACAGTGTGTATGCTCTTTGTCTAAAAAATAGTGATTTATATTACAGAACTTGATGACTCTCTCGTGGATGAATTCGCTTTGCTGAGTTAGACAAGGAATCAAAGAAGATCTTGGCAATAATTCGAGGTTTAAAGTAATATCAGGTTCCCCAAGTTTTTGTCCAAAATTCTCTCTACTAATAAAATTTTATTGCTATTCTTTAAGACATGTTACTATAATTTTATCAAAATAACGTAATTTGCTTAATTTAATTTTTCATAGTTTTATATAATCTATCATTTAAAACACATGAATGTTTTTTAGTCATCTGCCCTGAGCTTTCTGTTGAGCCAAATTTATTAATAATTTTTTTAACTGAAAGCTGTTCATTTGTAGATGTGCCTGCACTAGCTGTTATTTTTTTTAAAATATCCTGTTATTATATTTTAATTTAAAAAATGAGATAGCTTTCATTATTGCAGGTAATGAGATAGCTTTCATTATTGCAGAGAAAAGAGAAATAATGAGGTTTATTTATCTTTATTCATGTGATTATCTTACAAAAATTCAAAATTGTTGATAAAAATTGTTGTATAGGATTTAATGGCACAAAATCCCATTAGGGACATAATATTTTGAACGGAAAATTACATACTGCTTTTAAAAACATGTATTTTCCTCATAAAGTTTCCAAATTTTTTTTCCCCTTCTGTATGTGTACTAAGTTTCAGACACTAGGTGAAATGCTTAAGTAAGTGATGACGTCATATTTAACAGAAAACGGTGATTTTCTTAGATAAAACTAAAATTTTAACACAAAGGCGTAAAAAAAAACATAAATTACGACAATTTTTACTCTCCGGTACTGAGATTAGAATCTCGAGTTAAGAGTGCGACTGTTCACATGCAAAGATTTTGCTGACAATCGTGACTTCACGTTTTGAATTAAAATGAATTTAAAATGATCAAATTAAAATACCAATTTTTTAAAAAGGGTGTTTGCGGGTATGAGAGGTTAATTTTTAAAATTATCTCTATCGCGTGGAGCTCGATTAAGAAAGATTAATCCATTTGCCCTTAAAACAATATAAGGAGTTCATAATTTTCTTATGACTAATATTCCGTAAACAAAAATAAAATTTCCTCTATGAATAAATAAATAAAATAATATAAATTAAACACAAATTTAACAGACATGTAATTGAACTACACACTTAAGGGGGCTGGTCACTCAGCTTCTGATTTCCCCTCACTAATGTAAAGTCTATGGGCATTTGATGCATTCGTATATTTAAAATATCTCCTCGGGAAATTAATATTTTTAACTTCTATTTTTTGTGTACACTTCCTAAAAGATGTCTCTTTTTTTCTTAGTTCTCAAAATATTTCTAAAGTATAGACTTAATTTTATAGGAAGTGTTAAAGTCTTACTCACAGTTCGCCCGCTTTTAACACATAAAATATTAAATTCAGCATAGATTTTAGAAATATTTTGAAAACTAAGAGAAAAAGAGACATCCTTTAACAAGAGTATACAGAAAAAAGATGTTAAAAATATGAATTTCCCGAGAAGATATTTTAAATATACGAATGCATCAAAAGTCCATAGACTTAAAGGAGAATTCCGAAGCTGAGTGACCAGCAGCTCTGAAATTATCAGAAAATAAAAGGATGCCGTAAGCAGCAAAATCTTGAGCTAATAACTCTTAGCGTGCGGCTAACATGAAAAAAATTGCTTTTGATAAATTTCAAAATTTTATTTCATTATATAATTCTTATTTTTTCCATATGAAAAATGCTTTTTAATTTTTAGTGGACAATCTAAAAAATATATTGCATGTAAAAAAAATATTACTTTTCAATTAAAAAAATTGGTTTTCTCCTATATTCAGTGAGCCGGGAAGTCCGGGTACGATCCCCTAGTTTCTTTAAAATTTCTAATTTTTTCGAAAGTGTGAGTGCCTTTCTTTTCACACTCTTAGATTCCATGTTGCATCTAATCTGCAGTCGGCAGCGACGCTACTTACTTGTGTCTAAATGAACAAAGTGAAAATAGCTTGTGCGGAGAAAGAAACAGACAGGTGCTGCTGAGATGGGTGGCATAAATTCTTTTGTTCCCTGCTTAAAAAGAGACCAATGAGAAATGACCATCGGCTGAAATTTCTTTTTATGTAGTCTTTGGGCATTGGCTGGCTGTCATGTATCCTCTCTCTCTTTGTACAGGCAAAAAATGGGGCAGTCCAGATGCAAACCAAAGCGTAATATCCTGGATTTCTTGGTTCAAAGGGCCAAAGAAAAGTGGGAAAGTGTTAAAAGCGAGGAATTTTAACATTGTTTTTATGGGCATGGTTCAAGGGATTAGGATAAATGAGCATAAAAAACAGGAAAGCGTTATATTCAGGGGTGTAAAAATACCGTGTGCCAGGTCGCCCGGGTGACTAAATTTTCGACACTGGCGCCTAGATATGTCTTAGGAATTGAAAAATAATTCGTATTTATAACCTTGATTATTTATGGATTTTTTTTTCTTTTTTTTTCCATGCGCAAAGAAAAAAAAAAGTTCTCACTCACTGAACTGGATATAGGTCAAAATTAACATTTTTACCCACTGGCCACTGGCCTGATTATTTTCACTGGCCAGTTTTTTTAACCACTGGTCAGTAACAAAGTTATGTACGCTCCATACAAAATTGTGTTTTTACTAACTATCAACATTGTAATTTACTAATATATATTACTTACCATTCGATATGATTACACTCAACTGAAAAATTTTATTTTTACTATTAATTGCAATGAAATAAATTCACAGGAAATTTTCAGCAAAGTTACAGCAGAGGGGGACCCCCCCCCCCCCTCGGCACTAACTAATATGTATTTTTCTGCGACCATTTAACGAATTTCGCGTTTTTTTCGCGATCTTTTAACGAAATTTGCATTTTTTCCCGCTATCTTTTCACAAAATTGCGTTTTCTTGTAATCTTTTAACGAAATTTGTGGGGGTTTTTTCACCATTCTTTGAAAATATTTGCATTTTTTTCAAGATTTTTTGACGAAATTTGTGTTTTTAAGCGATCTTTTGACGAAATTTGCGTTTTTTCCGCGATCTTTTGAAGAAATTTGTGTTTTTTTCCGCAATCTTTTCGTCAAATTTTCGTTTTTTTTCACGATCTTTTGATGAAAATTGCGTTTTCTCCGCGATCTTGTCACGAAATTTACGTTTTTTCCGTAACCTTTTCTCGAAATTTGTTTTTTCCGCGATTTTTTTTGACGAAATTAGCATTTTTTCCCCGATTTTTTCTCGAAATTTGTGTTTTCTGCGATCTTTTGACGAATTTTGCGTTTTTTTCGCGCTTTTGTCACGAAAGTTGCGTTTTCTCAGCCATCTTTTCACGAATTTTGCGTTTTTTTCCGCGATCTTTTCACGAATTTTGCGTTTTATCTGCGATCTTTTCGCGAAATTTGCGTTTTCTGCGATCTTTCCACGAAATTTGCTCTTTTTCCGCGATCTTTCCACGAAATTTGCGTTTTCCGCGATCTTTTCACGAATTTTGTGTTTTATCCCCGATCTTTTCACGAAATTTGCGTTTTCCACGATCTTTCCACGAAATTTGCGTTTTTCGCTATCTTTTCACGAATTTTGCGTTTTTTCCGCGATCTTTTCACAAATTTTCCGTTTTATCTGCGATCTTTTCACGAAATTTGCGTTTTTCCGCAATACTTTGAAGAATTTTGTGATTCTTTTTCGCGATTCTTTGTCGAAATTTGCGTTTTTTTCCGCGATCTTTTCAGGAAATTTGTGTATTTTCCACGATTTTTTGACGAAATTTGCGTTTTTCCACGATCTTGTCCCGAAAGTTGCATTTTCTTCGCGATCTTTTCACGAAATTTGCGTTTTTTCCGCGATGTTTTGACATAATTCGCGTTTTTTACGTGGTCCTTGGGCTAAATTCACGTTTTTTCGCGATTCTTTGATGGAATTGGTGATTTTTTTCTACGAACGATTGACGAAATTGATTTTTTTCGGCGAACATATCGAAGTTAGGGATATTTTTATGTCCGAATTTTCGGACTGATGACCATTTTTTTTTTTTCGGAGACGAATGCCTTAAATTTTTGGAAAATTCGTGACAGAATCAACCCTGCTACTTTCTTTTCTTACGTTCGAGAGGATCGCTGATTTGGACGCCGTAAATTCCGAACGAATTTCACCCCTTTCCTCCCTGGCATCGATCTTTCAACCATCGCGTTTGGCGAGCGGTGCCCATTGAGTTTGCCGAGTGAGGACAATAAAGTTAATCGCCACGTTTTAAGAGTTACTCGACGAGTTGCGAGTGCTAATTTTGTGCTATAGAACTGGACTGATATTTAAATGATTTATTATTAATAAATTTAAATGGACCTTCTGTAGAAGCATTTGATCCTACAAAAGCAGTTGAATGTTGGTACTTTACATCAAAATCAACAAGACACCTGAGCGGTCATAAACATCATACAAATTTAAAAGCAAATGAGGACAAACAATAAGTTAACACTATTGATTTATGGCATATATTATAGTCCTTAAAGTGCATTACATATTTGTACTTTTGAGGTGTTTAAAGAAGTTTTTAATGATTATTATTTGCATTTTACATCAGCACTTCTAATTTTTTTATATCAACATTTATAATTTTATGTAATATTACTTTTATATACAAGAAAAATTTACATCATGTGTCAGATATATTTAATTAAAAAGAGTAATTTGTATGTACTATTATTAACTTATACTGTAATTTCATTTTACAAATTTGTTATCGATACTAACTGGTTCCTAGATTTTCAAAAAATTTTTACACCCCTGGTTATATCCAAGTTTTACTGCATATCTGAATCACTCTTAATTTTTCATGCTATTAATTTGATTTCCTCTATATAGGATCTTATTACTGACCCTGATGTTACTTGCGATTCTTTAGAAGACCAGATGAGAATTTTAATTACCGAGTCAGGTAAAAAAGTAATTAGATTATAGTTTTTGTTGATTTTATATTTTTTCTCTGTTATTGAGTCTCATGAAGAGATAGCTAGATACTATGTTACGGATAACAAAAGATACTATGTTCTGAATCTAATTAAAATAGAACCAAAAGAAGTTAGTTTTTGATTTAGATTCTTATATAGTAATAAAAGTAAATGCAAGCGAAAATGTACATTCTTGAAAAATGTATATATGAAAAAACAATAAGAAACTAAAAAAAAAAAAAAATCGGTGTATTTATATATATATCACTAGGGGGCTCTGCCCCCTACGAGCTACGCTCACCAACCCCTGTTCAGGCATACCAAAATCCAAAAAGCACGCTAATTTGATCGGCTTTAAAAATATTGCATTAAAATTAAAAACATTAGCGATCTCTCTGTAAACAGGTTTCCATTCGTTTTCCTTGGATTGGGGATTTTTAAGGCCAAATCTGCTGCTGTTAAGAGATACAATGGCTGTTTTAGTTTTAATTAAAAAAATTAGTTAAACATTTGAAAATAAGCTAATGTAAAATGAATTAAGTAAACAGTGTCATTGTCTCCCGGTATTTTTTAACAGAGCTATAAGATAGTTCTTTTAAATAATTCATTTTAAATGTATCGTTTCAAATCTGACGTAATTTACACCAAAGTTTTATTTCTCTTATTAATATTCACGTGAAAATACTTTTGTTGTTAGAAGGAAATATTATTTGCGCTGTCTTCGAATTCACGATAATAGTTGAAAAGATTATCTCAAAATATCTTGCGCAAATATATTTTTCAATTTAAATAGTTTTGCTATATTTTTTGCCATTTTAAATATGACGTAATTTCCTCAAATTACAAGTTTTAACGCATAATAATGATTTTTTTTATTTTAAGATTTTGTTTCTGTTTTAAAATTCAAGTGTAAATATGGTTCGGCACAGATGTCATATACACGCCCCATATTGGCGCAATTTTTTTCTGACGCCAATTTCATATACGCAACGGGTACTTAACTGGTGCTAAAGTGTTGTTATTTTGCTTGGTATGGTAACCCGGATGTTGTTGTTGTTTATACTATTGATGTTTTCGCCAAATTGGCGTCGGAAAAAAATTGCGTCAATATGGGGCGTGTATGATATCTGTGCCTATGGTTCTTATGACGTAATTTTCCAGCTTTTAACATGTAATCATTTAATTCTAATTTTAAAGTTTTTTTTTTCTGTTTGTAATAGTCACGTGTAAATAAATTTTTAATTTGAAGTAAACATTATTGTTTGTGCTGTTTATACAACTGGCAACAATTTAACTAAAATTAAAAACATTTTCTAAAATTTGTAAAAAATATCTCTTGAAATGCTGAAAATTTGAATTTAAAATTGAAATAAAACCACAAAAAATCAGTCAAATAAGAAAAATAAATACAATCTGCACACCGGGAACTTATAACGTATAAAATGATCTAAAAATGATTAAATTCTCATGTATGGTTTTTGCTCCAATAAAACTTTTTAAATGGAACGATTTTGTCCAACTTTAGCATTAAATATCTCTTAAAATAATTCTTCGATGTGAAAACTGTCTGCATCAGTGTGTTTATCAAACATTTCTCTATAATACCACCGATTTTCATATTTTTGTATGCAGCAGTTTTTTTAATATTAACGATGAAAGGCCATGCTTAAGCATTCAAATTGGATGCCGATCTACCTGGAATATCTGCGCAGATTTTCATTGGTCCATTTCCAAATCAAAACTTTTTTTTATATATAGAAGGATAGCTTAAAAAAAAAAAAAAAAAAAAAAAAAAAAATCAAATTTCAAGCAGAAATAAAGTAAAATATTGTATAATCAAATATATTTAAAAATTAAAGTTAAATAATTATTGTATTCCCCTTTGGCTTCATAGATACAAATATTAAATGTTTATTAGTGGCAGTTAAAGTGTTAGCATTTCCATAAATAATTTTATAATAAAATTAAACTTAGATTAAAAGTAAAAACAAAATGCTGTTTAAATACAGTGATCCTTAAACTAGTTTAAGGATAATTAATAACATTGCAAGTTTCATACAGTAAAATGGTCTAGTTTTGTAGAAATCAAAATATGGTTTAATAAACATTTTCATATTTTACATATGCCATTTCATATTTTACTGATTTGTTTTCAATCTTTGCCTTTTTATTCTTATATGAGCTTTTTAAAGGTTTGTATTGTAAGTTTATTAAAAAAGTTGAGTTATGTGCATGGAATCTAGACACATCAATTTATGCATAAGAATATCTGTATAAGCGATAGTTTGATGAAATTTACCTGTAAACAGCACCTGAAGATATTTTACCTCATAGGAAGTCATTGTAGTGTGTCCAGAAAATCCTTGTTTATGAGATTTTAAGAAAACACCACTTTTACACCCTTCTACTTTCAAACAAGGGGATAATTTCATTAAAGGAAGAAGTTAAATTGTGTTAAAATGCTGAAATGATTTTTTTCTTCTATCTGTACTTATAAAAGAAAAGAGTTTGTGTGTGTGTACGATAGCTAGGAAAATCTACCACACATAGATGTCTGAAAATTTGACGAGAATAGTACAAGGAAGGTCCTCCTAATGCACCTGAGGTTAAGATTTTTCCTTTTTGATAATTAGCAGAGATATTAATAAAAACCACAGTGAACACTAAAAAAAAAAAACCATTATTTTTTTCAAAATGGCATTCAGCATTTGTTCTGAACGATCACTAGCAGTGAAAATCTGAAGGTCAGAAATTCTCATTTTCTTCGGTCATCTTTCGTAACCCCCATCAGCCAAATCGTTTGAAATACAAAAAAACTAAAAAAAAAGAAAAATGGTTAAATTTCATGCTTTTTACTTTCAAACAATGCATTCTGTTTAAAAAAAATTCGTACTTTGTTTTAAACCTTTCACAAATTTCTTAAAAGAGTTCAATTTTGTGTTTTTTTCCCCTTTTTTCAAAACCCCACACATTGGTCTCAATTTTAGAGATATGGAAAAATGAAAAATACCCACTTAATCTGGATACCTTCTTCTCTATGACGGTGCAATTTGTTTCAAAAAATGCAAATATTAACACTTATAAAAAAATTTTTGTTTTCTCAAGACACTTTTTTTCTAAACTAACTAAATGCTGATATTTTAATACGAACTTTTTGCTCATTCTTCTGATACTTAATTTATATCACATATAAAATTTTGAAACATTCGCCAATTATAAGAATTTAAAAAAAATCTGCTCAATATACACTCAGAACGTACGCAGGTGGCTTTTGCTGTTATTTTACAACTAAATAATCAATATGTTCGCTGATTATACACAGGGTTTGGAAAAATTATATTTATAACCAGAGACCCGGAGCTGGAGCTCTAAATTTTCCCCTGCTTTAAGGCTCCTTTAGTTTTTCATATTCTTTTAAATCTTTTTTTTTCCAGTCTTAAATATCCAGGCTTAAAATATTTTAATTGCATCATTATTCAGTATTTTAATTATATCATTTTTTAGGTTTTTTTTTTTATTTTTTTTATTAGAGATGGAAAACTTCTCAAAACATGGTAACACTACTTTACTTATACTTTCTACTTGAGCTAAGTAACAGCATTATTTGAAAACAAATATGGCTGCCTGTTCTTTACATGTGTAATTGTACAATTTTGGTTGTTTGAAAAGTGTAGAAGAAATTGGTTTTTGTGTTATAACTAAACTAAACAACCTAAAACAACTAAATATAAATACTTTTGCATGAAAATAAACAGGCTTCGGAAACATTATATTTATGTGAAAATAGGAATGAACAGCAACATTCATTCCTGTTCCCAAATATCCACTCAATGAAAAATCACAATTCACGGGCTGTGATAAATTCATGGACGAATATCAGTTCATGATACACAAGAAAGGAATTCACGAGAATAGAATCTGATCATTAGTAAAATGACATCGACAGAAATCGGTTGGTAAAAGATGGAACACAAGGTTTAAAAGTTTGCAAAGTTTAGCTACAGAAAAGAGAAGCAAAAGTGCTCTCTTCATTTGTTGTGTATTGAATAGGCAAAAGGCCACTATTATTCTTTGGTAATCATCTGCTTACATATTAAATGCCTATGTGTATATTTTATGTCCCATTAAATGTTTGTATTTGTCTTCTTATTCGAGTATGATCTATGTTATTGTAAATTATCAACATTAATCTCACGACAATTTTAGGGACCCAACTGTGATTTGAAAAAAAAATCAATATTTCATGCCCGAAACTAAAAGAAATAATATTTCATGTAAGAACTGAAAATTTGAATTTTAATTGAAAGTTTGGAATATCTATATATATATATTTCTCTTATGTAGCGCAAAAAAAAGCCTGTATTTGTAGTTTGCCATTTGACAACAGCCACAGCGACGATTCTCAGTGGTTAAGTTATGGTTACATGTCCCATCAAACTCAGCAAATCAAAATCCAGACAGAATATCTCTTTTAGCACAAACCGTTTGAGCGTTGCATGAATGACAATTGCTATTGGTCCGTTTTATGGTGACATGAGGAATTCAGCGAATCAGCTTTTTGATCCAAGATTGTATTTAGACACAGGCGAAAACTTTTGTTTACAGTTTGTTAGAGTGATACGTAGCATCTTTTACAGCGTCTTATTATAGTTTTAAATGAATTTAAGCCAGGATTTTCAATGCTATAAGCAAAATGAAAGGAGAAGGACCCCATCTGACACTAACATGCCATCAGTTCGCTTAGCTTTCTCAATGATGATCAAGTCACAGGGCTAAACACTTGATAAATGCATTTTTATTTACATTTTTAATTACTTTTTTATGAATTATTTTTCATTTCAAAAATTTGTAAATTTCATAATGTTAAAATGTTTTATACTCATTGGCAGCACACCTAAATGTGTTTTTATTTACATTTTCGACAAAGTTTTCCATGAATTTTATACATTAAAAATATTTGTAAATTTCAGATGTTGCTTGCTTGGATCGCATCAGGAACCTCACTAAGGGGGGGAGGGGGGAGATCCTCCCCCCCCAAACATTCAGGAATGTTATTACACTTGGCAATTTTACAAACTTAGTTGGCAAATTTGTTTAAAACTTTAATAAAACTATATTATATTTTCTATTTCTGATAAACTTGGCAAAAATGACAAAACTAATTGGGAATATTATTAAACTTTTAACAAATAAGAACTGTATTACATTTTCTAACTGTGGTAAGTTGGCAAAATTATAAAGCGAGTTTGCAAATAATGAAATTTGACTTGACAATTTAAGGTTCTCTCCCCCACCAATAAAAAGTTTTAGCGATGGCACTGCGCATAGCGGCCGAACTAAAAATATTTTTTATTGTGTTTTCACTAAGATTTTAAATTAATTCTGTTTCCAAGGTTTATACATTTTTATTTACATTTTCAACAAAGTTTTCCATTCCTTTTTTATACATTAAAAATATTGTAAATTTAATATATTATAATGATTTATGATAACACTCATTCTGGCTAGAGTTGACACAAATAGTGGTGAGCGAGTGTAGCGATCCCAATATGAATTGCGTAGCAATTCACGGGGGTTGGGGAGCGTTAGTGAGCAGGGGGCTGAACCCCCTAGTAAACTTCCATAATTGAGTCTACTGGTGTAAGTTACAAAATGTTGTAAATTTCGTCTTATTGTAAGATAATCAAGAAGAAGGATGTCAGCATTAGAAGTTAGTTAGGGAATCCTAGTGTTATGATGAAGATTTTGTCTAAAACCGTCTTGAAGTTATTAGCGCTGAAAGAACCAAAAGTGAAGGATTGTGGAAAGAAGACGAACATGAAAGATTGCGGGAAGAAGAAGAAAGATTGCAGAAAGACGAAGAAAAATATGAAAGATCTGTTACTGAGACGCTTTACAGACTACTTTAGGCAAAAGTTTATGTTGTGTAAGAAAGATCCTTCAGCCACTTCGTGTGATTTTGCTTTTGAATTGAGGAATTATTTTGAAGAATGGATTAAAGATCTTGATATATCTGATTTTCAACAGTTAAAAGTATTATTAGTAACCGATCAAATAAAGCGAACTTAAAGGTTACTACATATTTGAAGAGAATAAAAAACACATTATTATCATTAAGTATAGAGTTATTGACAGTCTTAATAAAGTTTATATGTATGAGTGGGAAAAATATTGTTTGATTAGTCAATACATATAATTAAGTGTTACATCAATGAATGAAATCCTTCGTTTTTTGATGATGAGTCAATATTAGTAGTTGATTGCTTGATTTATTTCTTTTATGTTAACAGAAAATAGAGTTTATTAATAATCATTGGTGATTATTTTCTTGAGTATATTTCAATATAAACTAGATTATAAACTAATTATATGAATACAAATATTTATTTTTTTATAAATAACTAACACAGCTGTTAAAAATATCTAAATATTTTTATAAATACTTTCTCTTATATTTGTAAGATTTAATCTCAGTCCCAAACAGTATTCTGTTTGTCAGTGTGTGTTTTCTGTTTGGTGTGTATACTTTAAGGAACTCATATTTTCTTCCCAAAATAAATAGATAATTTTTTTCTTTAAATGTAGATGTGCCCTTTTTCTTTTTCTTTACTCTCTTGCTAACATCTTATTGATGTAAATAATTTGTGTTTGTTTAATTATACACTATATTTTTTTGTTTATTTTATAATTTATGTACCTTGAAAAAAAATTATGTGACTCTATTTAAGGTTATAAACAAAAACTGCGCAATCTGGTGTATCAATACATTGTGAAAAATCCTAATCTGAAGTATAGCAATCCTCAGAAAAAAGAACCTCTTGATTATATTCAAAAAGCACAGGTAAATACATTGTATTTATTATGAGTATGTTTATGTGTGTACTATTTTAGATATAAGTTCCTTTTATTAAATGCTTCTAAAAATATTATAAATTATATAATTATCAACTTATTAGATTCCTGAACTGATTTTCAATAAAATAGGTAAGTGTAAAAGTAAACCTTGAAAGTAATTATAAAAATAGCAAATAAAGCCTTTGTGCAACAATATTAAAAAGCAGAAAAACCAACGTTTAAAAATGCACAAATAATACATGAAAAGCAGCAAACAGCTGTTTCGAATCTACTAGTGAGATTCTTCTTCAGTGCTGCTTTTCATGTATTACAGTACAGAACCATTTATCCGGAATGCTTGGGGCCAGATGTATTCTGGATAACTGGTTTTTCTGGCTAACTGGTTATGCATTAAAGCAGCATCCATTTGATAAGGTTTGTGGAATATGTGTGGTTGTGGCATTATTTCTGATTTTAAATTATTAGATTACTTGGATTAAAAATCAATGCAAGAAAGATAAAAAGTTAACCAGAGTTTAAAAGAAGGTAATCTTAGGAACAAAAATTCTTCTGTTTCCTCTGCATAAAAATTAAAACATCTAAAATACAACTAAATATGTTTTCTTTTCAAATACTAGATGTTGTCATCAAATTATACAATTGTTTCAAGCAAAGCCTATGTCGAACTGGCAGTGTATGACACCTTTTTCTGCAAAGATTCTGAAATCAGTCCATCAGAAATATCATTCCGGATAACTGGTTTTCCGGTTAACTGGTTTCCGGATAAATGGTTCCATACTGTATTTGTGCATTTTTAAACATTGGTTTTTCTGCTTTTTAACTTGAAAGTAATTGAGTTATATGCTTGGTTGTTAAATATAAGTACAAAATGCTTTATATTAAAAAATATAGATATTTATTTTATTTATTTATTTATTTATTTAATTTTTAATTTTATTTTTTATTTTTATTTATTTATTTTGGGGGGTGGGGGGGAGGGTGTTACTCAGTAAGCATCACTTCATGTCAAGTGGAAATGTTGATCTGAAAGCTAACAAAGATGTAATTCGCAAATATTTTGGAAAGTATAAATATAAACTAATTTAGGCAGAGGTTAGCAGTTGTAAAGCCAGAATTGGAGGCTAAAACCCCTACAAAATCAGATATTTTTATGTAATTATGGGTACGTTATTCCCATTTCCATAGCCCCAGATAAAGTCACCCTGTTCAGTACAACCCCCTTTTCCTCAGGAAACAAAGTTCTGGCTACTCTACTGAAGGGCAATAGGAATGCAATCGTAATGGCAATATCACAGGGCTGGACGGTATTTACCGTCTGATGGTTTTTACCATCTTTGGAAAACATGTTTTTAACGTGGTTTTTACCACCTTTGAAAAACTTATGAGTTTGACTGTTTTTTGTCACTTTTATGAAAATTTATCTCTTAATTTTTTATTTTCCCAGGGGTGAAGTTTTCCGGGTATTTTATACCACTATTTCCATTCAACAATATTCACCTAATTTAGTTTCTGATTAGGTAATTAAAAGAATGTTATATGAAAATAGCGGTTTTTAAGGAATATAAAAAGCCCAGAAGACATTCATCCATGTTTACCAGCTACAAGAATTCAAAATTTTAAAGATATTATTGCACATTTATCATTATTATAACTCTCATGAGAATGCACATTACAGTATTTATTATATTTATCTTAATGGAGACTAGTTTACTAATTTTTACTGAAAGGAAATGGAAAATTATAAGTACACTTTTATAATATTTAAAAACCTTAATCATTTTAATAAAAACCAAATGCTTACAAATATTAATTATCACATAATATAGTTTATACAAATGTTAGTACAGTTTAACAGTCTATATCCTTGAAGCCTTTTAGCATTTTATAAAAAGCTTTGTAGCTTTCTGTACACCCTAGTATACTTCTTAATTTACTGTGGATATGTGAAAAGTTTGAAAAAATTAACTCTTTGGATGAAGAACTAAGGTATGGAGTGGAGATTAATCATTAAATGTATGGATTCAGGATTCATTTCTTTGTTATTTAGTGCTTTCCACTGAAATTTGGCTTTTACATCTTTTGTTTTAAAGAAGCTTCTTGGAAATGGTTGTCCTTCAACTTCATATGCCAAGAAGAGTGAAAGAGAATTTGGCATGAAATCTATGAGCCATCCCCTTTCCATTTCCTTTTGTGTTTCACTTAATAGATCTAGATTTTTGTGCATTGGATCTGTCATGCTAAAAGGTGAAAGGGCTCTAAAGCCAAATCATTTTGTTTTTTAACAAAAGCTTTATATGAAAGTAATTCAGGACAATGCACTAATTTCAGCCATTCAGAACAAGCATCTGATCTGACGAATATTTAAGACTTTGGCTACTTGTAGCTGTTAAAATAGATCCTTCACTTGTTTAAATAAATTAGTCATTCACTAATCTTTGAATTCTAATATCAATATCTTTTTCTGATTTTACAAATGTCAAGCAATGCAGGACTATTCTTAATAAATGTGGAGATACATTCTATATGGTTATTCTATCATACTTCGATTGGCAACTGGTGTTTCACTTATCAGATGATAATTTCGGAAATACTTCTGTATACTGACATGTTTAGTAATGGATTGGAGCTTTATTTTCTGCCAGTAAGCTCATCCAATGTGCTGTGCATCCATAAACAATCATATTAGAGTATAAGTGAAATGGAAGCCCTTCTTTGTGAAACCGATACTGAACATCTGTTGTTCTATTTATAGATGAGGAATAGAAAATATGGAAAAATTTATATGATTAAAGTACAATATCAGCAGCTTTAGAGAATTAATTCTTTATTTCCAATCTCTTTATATATATATGTATATATGCATCAGTTACATGAAAATACAGCTTCAATCAATAATATTTAAATATGGTTTAATGACTAGTAGAGTTTATTGTATCCTTAGGTTTTTACCGGTAAAAACCTAGTTTTTACCATGTCCTGGCAAAAACCAGTTTTTACCGGTAAAAAGCCAACCCTGCAATATCACAAGAAAATCATCCCTCAAGCATAAATTACGTAACACTTTCCAAGACTCCAGAACACTGCAACAGAACTTCACCGTTGGAAAAGGAGGGTAGATTTTAGCAATTGCTGTCTGTAGCTGGAAAGTTACTTGAATTCTTTTGTGAATCCTTGTATATGGTCTATAGATCTGTAAATATACTACATAGTATGCTAAAATTTAGCTTAGTTGCAAAATGGATAACACAGTTGAAAATTCACCTTTAGCTATTTCCACATAGAAAAAACACCCTATTTTTCCTTAGAAAAATCATAAGGTTCTTTCTTCAATTCTTCTTTCTGTGGGAACTTGCAATTAGGTATCCTATTTCTCTGTATTGTACCAACACACTGAATTCTATTTTTTGCAAGATATACAGCTAAATCTATAGAAGTGTAAAATCGATTAAAATATAATTTGAAATTTTGGTGTCTTGGTATTTACCTTGCCAATCTAACAATGATATTACCACTTGCACCAATATCAAGTTCGTCAGTCAGTCAAAATTTGGGATTATTTTTTTGCCCACTGTATATTTCAATTTCATGTGCAAATCCCATTTCACCATATAAAACAAAAAGTTTGTACCCCCATTTATGGGGCTTGACTTTTATATATTGCTTCATATGGTGTCTAGTTTTGGTCACACAAGAAGCATTCATTAAGTGACAACCTCTCGCTCATTGGGATGAATAAAAACTTCTGATTCAAATAATCTAACACTGGACGTAATTTGCACAGTTTATCATTATTTAGATCATCAGAATTTGTTTGCTTTGACTTTTCCTTGAAATGTAAATAACTTTGAATTTTTTTGAAATACTTTTGAGGCATTGTTTCTTTTATTAAAGTATTACCAAGAACATTGCTCCAGAGATCAAGGATGTTACTTTACTTGCAACAAACACAGAATTGAAAATACAAATGCCCAGAAAACTTTTGTATATCATAAATAGTGAAATTTGTTGGCTTGCTTGGATTTTCTTTTTTACTACTGTAAAGGTTTGTTTCTCCTGCAATTTTTTTCAGAAGCTCATCTGTAAATAAAAACTTAAAAAAATTATAAGGAGTATCAAGTTCCTTTACATGCTGAAGCAGGTCAAAGTTTCCTTTGAATGGAAACCCCTCAGCATCAAAACTACTGCCTCTGCATTTCCAAATTATATTTTTCTTGGTTTGGATTTTTCCTTCTCAGTGAACTGTGATGAGACTCAAGGTTGGGATTTATATGTGTTAGATGCTGATGCTGAATTCATATAATCACACTGGACACTAATAAAACGAAGTTTCTTAGAAGAAGGCTGAACATCTTCCTCATTATCTGATGAAACTGTGGGAAGGGATTTAACTTGTACAGTTGGATCATCATAAGAATCATCATCACAATCTAATCCGCCTTCACTATCAGAAGGGATCGGTGAAATCAAAGAATTCATTTCATCGGCAGTATTTTTCCATGTTAGCAATTCTAAAATCCGAAAAAAAAAAAAAAAAAAAAAATCATAAATACTTTTATGAAAACCTAACTGAATCTACACTAGTTCTTAAAAATAAACAGGCCCAGATTTACAGATACATAAAGTACATCTGCCCATAGGACACTTTTTTCTGTGTGATAGGGGGTGGGGGTGGGGGGGTGGGGTTGGGGGATTTATGAAATCAAATAATTTTAATGATTATAGTGTGAAAGAAAGAAAAAAAAAATTCGCATCTGCACCTCCCCACATACAAATGTGTAAAAAACAAAACAAAAAAAAAAGGGTAAGGGGATTTTATTTTTCTAAGGAAATCAAAATCTTAAATCCAAGCCTGCTAATTAAAACACGAATCTAATTAAAGATTAAAAAAAAAAAAAAAGCTTTATTAGGAAAAGCTGAACTTTATTTATATATCACATAGAAGTTTCTAGGAATATTTTTTCCATTTTGTGTATATTCATGAAATTTTTACTTTCTTCTATCTTTACAAGAAGAAAGTATTGGATTCATGAAAATTTTCAAATTCTAGTTTTCGACGGATTTACACGTTTTAGGGGTCAGAGAACCCGAAAAACGTGTTTTTACAAAATGTCTGTCTGTCTGTGTGTGTGTGACACAAATTTTGTGGGCGCTCTATCTCAAGAACTAATGAACGGAATTTAACAAAACTTTAGATTCAGTTAGTCCCTGATATAAACTGGTGCTGATTACTTTTTGGTGTAAATCGCCCAACAGGTAGCGCTGCTATGCTGCATTTTTCACGATTTCCGAAATCGCTATTATCAAGAACTAATGCACAGATTTCTACGAAACTTCAGATTATGTTAGTACTTGATATAATTTGGTGCTGATTACATTTTAGTGTAAATCGCCCAACACGTTGCGCTGCTATGCAGCATTATTCATGATTATCGCAATAGCTCTATCTCAAGAACTAATGAACGGAATTTAACAAAACTTTAGATTCAGTTAGTCACTGAAATAAAATGGTGCTTTTTACTTTTTGGTGTAAATCGCCCAGCAGATGGCACTGCTATGCTGAATTTTCCACGATTTACGAAACAGCTTATCTTAAGAACTAATGCACGGATTTTTATAAAACTTCAGATTCAGTTAGTCCCTGATATAAATTAGTGCTGTTTAGTTTTTAGTGTAACTCACCCAACAGGTGGCACTGCTAGGCTGCATTTATTATGATTTCCGCAATAATTGTATCTCAAGGACTAACGCATGAATTTTCATTAAACTTCAGATTCAGTTAGTATCTGATATGAGTTGGTCCTGATTAGTTTTTGGAGTAAATCGACCAACAGGTAGCGCTGCTATGTAGATTTTTTTTACGATTTCCGCAATAGTTCTACCCCAAAAACTAATGCATGGATTTTCATTAATCTTCAGCTACAACTTGACATAAATTGTTGCTGATTAGATTCTGGTGTAAATCACCTAACCGTTGACACTGATATGCTTCATTTTTCAGGAAATATTAACATGTGTAAGATAGAAGGAAGTTTTATGATTGCCACATCCGACTAGTTATAATTTAAGTTATTATAATATGACAGAAATATAATGCACTCTGTTATTTCAAGACTTGTGAAAGGATGTCTAATACTACAGGACCTCCCATTGAAAATGTATTGAGTGAATAATTTAATTGTGATGATACAGGGTGCATTATATTAGACGGGGGAATTTTCAAAATAATAACTGTTGATAATGTTGATAAACTAAAGGCGGAATGATAATTGTATAAAACAAGGTGTATCGTTATAAATAGAACTTTTGAAGTCACAACTAATTTTAAGACATATTTTTTTGGTTTTATACCATTTAGAGTCCTGCATCAAGTCGTGTTACCTGCACCCGACCTGAGGCTTGCGTCGGGTCAGCTATAGATTTTTTGTTGCAAGTCGGGTTCAGATTGGGTTGACTTCCACTTTTTTACTGCGAGTCGTGTTGAATTTCATTGTTTTGGGTTTGAGTCGGTTTCGGATTGGGTTTTGACTCTAGCAGGTCAGGTTCGGTTTGACCAGAATTTCAAAAGAATGTTCAAAATATTTTTTCCTGTTAAAAATCTATGTGCAGTAAGACCTCCATAATGGCTTTTCTCCCGAAAAGCAGACACCTCTATTTAGCAGACACTTTTTCAATACCTAAAATTTATATATTTGAATGCTAATATCTCTGAATAGCGGGCACCTACACACACATAACATGTGTATGTGTACATAAACTATCAATAATATGATACCTCTGTTTTTGTGTGTATCAAAAATGAAATGTTGGTAACATTTTTCATATTTCGAACGCAGAAAAAATGGTTCTTAAAGAAAGAATAATTTATGATCGTAATTCTTATATGCTATTACTGTTCTTATTCTGTGTTTCTAATTTTCTCATTAATCTTATTATCTAATAAAAAGCTTTCAACTTATACAATCATAAAATAAAAGCTAAATGTCCTACCTGTTCTTTCCTTTGCATAAGGGGAAATAGCCGGGCATTCGATGAAGTAAATAAAAGAACATCAAACTAATAAATCATGAATCTTCAAAATAAAGAAAACTGTATTACGTTAAACATTCATGAAGAGACGTACACACAACATGATTAGACACTCACAAAATAAACATTATATACAAGTTACGATTCAAGTATTAAAGTTTTTTTAAAGTTATTTTCTTTTTATCTACGTTCATATCTGGTTTTCTGTTCTGTTCTAACTCTCAGTCAGTTCTCACAGAAAAAGGAAAACAAGTTCTGTCTGCTCTTGCACAGTAGGATCGTTCGGTCTGACGTAACACACCGCAGCTGTGTTTTGTTTTTGTTTTTTATTCAAGGGGTAAGGGGTAAGAGGAGTTACTTGATTTTGCAACATGAACGCAGAAAAAATGGTTCTTAAAGAAAGAATAATTTATGATCGTAATTCTTATATGCATTTTATTTCTCATGTAGTCAATTGAATATATAGTCCTACATGTTCAAATAGGTATTTATTTTCATCAATTTTTTGTGGAACTCCCAATAACCTGAGTGGTAAAAAACCTGTATGTGATCCAAAAGAGTTTTTCTAGTGTGCACCTGTCCTGCAGAAAGAAAATTAGATTAATTCTAAGCCAGAAAAACAAAATTCGGGATAACCCGACATGCTGTTTGACTCTATGCAACGATCCTGAGGTGCTCAGAGGTTTTACTATAGTTGAATATTAAAGAATATGGATTTGTTCATTCTTCTATGTAAAACATAAAAATGGTATTAGAGATACAATTGGAAATTATTTTTCATAAGGGCATAAAACATGATTTATTCTTTACATTGCGGGTTCGGGTTGAGCTGTGGGTTCAGGTTGGGTTGAAATACCTCAGGTTCAGGTCAGGTGGCTGGTTGCCGGAAATTATTTTTATGGGTTCGGTTCGGGTGGTGGGTTGCCAAAAGTTATTTTTGCGGGTTCAGATCGGACCTGACCCATGCAGGACTCTACTCCCAGTTATATCACTCATCTGGATATATTGCTCTTTTTACATATATCCCACTTTTTTTTAAAATCTTAACTATATTTTTTGAAGAAATTATATTTGTGTCATTCACAAGTGTAATTCTGTACCATTAATTTTAATAATAAAATTATAATATCCATGTGTAAACTAACATTTTCAAGATACGTAAAACATTTGCATGTTAACATCTTTTTAAATTTAATATTCTCTGCACTATCACACATTTTCTTGTTACCTAACATACCTCAATATAGCAAGGGCCGCTGTAACACTAATGATGATAAAATTAATCTTTGTATCATGGAGAATATTATAAAAGTAGTTTTAGTGTGACTGATGTACATTCGTACATGTATGATTTATTCAAAGAATATATTATTTATCCCCATAATTTGTATACCATTACTATCTTGTTTTTTTTTTTTTTTACATTGAAATATTATTATTATTATTATTATTATTTATTTTTTTTTTTTTTAACATTGAAATAGTATTTATTTGGTAGCTGATATGTAAAAACAACTGTGTT
Organism: Maratus speciosus; assembly: GCA_963932465.1. Classification (NCBI taxonomy): domain Eukaryota; kingdom Metazoa; phylum Arthropoda; class Arachnida; order Araneae; family Salticidae; genus Maratus; species Maratus speciosus. The sequence goes on along the minus strand of OZ010786.1, from coordinate 144,810,638 downwards.
TGAAATTTTTTTAAATAGACCCCTTTTGCTTGCTTAGGAAATACAGTTACTTTTATAGAACACAATGTAGTTCCCTAAAATTACAAGTTTGTAATTGTCTTTGAGAAATGTCCATATCTCTAATATATTATTAAATTTAAGTAAATGTAGTAATAATTGTAAGATTTTTGTATTCAGTTCATAACAAATCAAACATTTGTATGTTTACTTTTCAATAATAATATCCATTATATTTTATAAAAATGTAAATGTTTTGTTCTAATAAAATAATTCAAATGAATTAATATGTCTAATAATGTAAAATACATTTTCTAGATAAATTGGGAACATAGAATATCTAAGAGTTTAAACAATATGTCTAATGAACTTGGCATGGTGTTTTCAAGAAAGGTAATTTTTCTTTTCGATAATATATGTTTTAGATTTATTAAAAAAAATTTCTTAATATCAAAACTTACTAAAATATTAAGTTGATATATTTATTTACCACAGCGCCCTGTGTCTGAACAAATAGAATTTGAAGCAAAATGGTCTGAGTTAGGCTCTGAAGATATGGGTAAAAACATTTTTTTTAATAATAATTTTTATGGTTTTACACTGCGTTAATGCAATTAAAATTCTTTTTTAAATTAATGGTTAAAGGGTTATTTTATTTTTGACATTATTTTCGTTTTCTGGGCACAAATGCTAGCTCATATATATCGTTTCAATCTCCATCATTAACACTGAAAAATTATAATAATAATAAATAAATAATAATTAAAAAAAAATCTGCATGTGTGCATTGCAAACACTGCTTTCATTTTTAAGTTGTATATTTTAGGTTCATGATATTATTTCTCATTAAAGATTGAAAAATTATTAATTCCTGAGAAATGCCACTTTAAAGTCTTGGCTTAACTAAATAATTAATTAACAGAACTTTGCCTGTAGCAAGACTTCACAAGTGGGACTAGGTTCCCACAGTTTAAAACCCATTCATCTTTTATGTACAACTAGCAAACCCTGCGGCTTTGCTCGTGCAATAGTTGAAATATGCCAAGTGATATTTGCATGACTATTTTTTATTAGAACTCTTTTCAAATAATTCAAAAATTACAAATTAAGCCACAGTTTGACTAAACGTCATTATAAAAGTGCAATAGACAGAAATGAAATTTTAATTAATAAGAAGAACTAAAACTAATTCCAAATAAATGATAATTTAGAAAGTATTTTGAGACTTTTATGCTCATTTTAGTATTCATTTGAAGTTTTGGAGTTTTTTGAAACCATCTTAAAACATTTACATCTTAAAATTAACCATCATGTCAAATTCCCAGCTACTTGTCTACCATCTCTCTGGTGTTAGTGGCACCAACATAAAATGCCGAAACAGAGTTGAAATAGAATGTCTCAAAAAATGTTGAAATAGAGACTGTCACCATTAATTTGCCAACATTAACCTTGAAATCGGTTGGTGATTCCTAATATTCTGTTTAAAACGGAATTTAGATGTTTTTAAAGGCTTTCTTGTTGTTCCTGCCAACCAGGTAGTAGTGACACCGGGATAAAATATAGCCCATATAGGATCAGAGCCTATCACTTTTGATTCGCAACCAATAACTTCTGTAATCAGTTTATTATTTCCTGAGATTCCATGGAAATCGTAATTTAGGACTCTTTTAGAATGCTTTTCGCTCCTTCCCTTCGCTTCACCCCTTTTTAATTTCGACTATTCTTAGAGGATATTTACATTTTATAAGTAACTATGGTGCTATGTTTAAAGTTTCTAGCCTCTTCAGTACCTCAGAAATCGCAATTTAGAAAGTTTTTTGCTCCTGCAACCCTCGACATAAAATATAGCTTATGTTTGAGCATGTTCTATCACCATCAATTTGCAACCATTATGTTTGAAATAGGTTTCGTATTTCATACGGTTGAATAAAAATCGTAATTTAGAACGCTTTTCGCTCACTTCATCCTTTTAAATTTGGAATTTTATTTCGACAATTCTTAGAAAGCATTTGCATCTTTGAGATAATTACCATTCCAAACTTAAAATGTTAGACCCCCTCAGTAACACAAAAAACGCAATTTAGAACATTTTTTGCTCCTGTAACCCCCATTTGATAGAGACAATAACGTAAAATATAGGCTATGATGGAGCGGGGACTGTCACCATCAGTTTGAAACCATTACTTCTGAAACTGGTTTATACTTTCTTAGATTGCGTAGAAATTGGTATTTAGAACGCTTTTTGTTCGTTTTCCCGCCTTTTAAATTTCAAATTTTTAAGGAACTCTTCTCAGAGAGTATTTACGTCTCATAAGTAATTGCCATGCCAAATTTCAAGTTGCTAGGTCCTTCAGTATCACAAAAATCACAATTTAGAATGTTTTTTAAAATGCAACAGCAAGGTGGTAGTGATGCTGACATGAAATAGATCCTATATTGGAGCAAGGGCTGTCATCATCAATTTCCAACCATTTCTTTTGAAATCGGTTGGGTACTTTCTAAGATTGCGTAGAAATCACAATTTAGAATGTTTTTCGTCCACTTTCACCCCTTTTAAATTTCACATTATTTAGGAAATGTTCTTAGAGATCATTTATATCTTATAAGTAATTACCATGCCTAGTTTCAAGTTGCTAGTCCCTGCAGTATTACAAAAAATGCAATTTAGATCGTTTTTTGCTTCTTCACCTCCTTTGGGGTAGTGGCACTGACATGAAATACAGCCTATGTTGGAGCGAGAACTATCAGCATTGCTTTCACACCATTATTTTTTTAATCGGTTCGGTACTTCCTGAGATTGCGTGGAAATCGATATTTAGAAAGTTTTTAGAATGCTTTTCGCTCATTTTCACCCCTTTTAAATTTTGATTTTTAGGAAATGTTCTTATTAGAGATCATTTGTACTTTATAAATAACTGCCCTGCCTAATTTCAGGACTCTAGGTCCTTCAGTAACAGAAAAATCATAATTTAGAACGTTTTTTGCTTCTGCAACCCCTAGGTGGTAGTGACACCGATATGAAATATAGCCTATGTTGGAGCAAGGGCTATCATCATCAATTTCCAACCATTACTTTTGAAATAGGTTGGGTACTTTCTCAGATAGCATAGAAATCGTCATTTAGTACGTTTTTTAGAACTCTTTTCACGCATTTTCACCCCTTTTAAATTTCGAATTTTTTAAGAAATGTTCTTAGAGATCATTAGTATCTTATAAGTAACTACCCTTCCAAATTCTATGTATCTGGGCCTTTCAGTAACTCAAAAATCGCATTTTCGAATGTTTTTTTGCTCCTACACCCCCTTTAGGGGTAGTGGCACCGACATAAAATGTAACCTATATTGGTGCAATAGTTGTCACCATCATTTTGACACCATTATTTTTTAAATCTGTATGTACTTCCTGAAATTGCGTAAAAATCGACATTTAGAACGTTTTTTAGAAAGCTTTTCGCGCATTTTCACCCCTTTTTAATTTCGATTTTTTAAAGAAATGTCCTTAGAGATCATTAGTATCTTATAAGTAACTACCATTCCAAATTTCATGTTTTTAGGCTCTTCAGTAACACAAAAATCGCATTTTTAGAACATTTTTTGCTCCTGCACCCCCTTTTGGCCAGTAGCACGGACATAAGATATAGCCTATGTTCTAAGTTAGACTAACACCATCATTTTGATACCATTTCTTTGGAATCGGTTTGGTAGTTCCAGAGCTTTCCTTCTACAAATAAACAATTTTTACCTCTTTATAATATTAAGTATAGATAAGAGAATATTTCGAGGCATCCAATTTCCAATGTCTCGTGACGTTAAAAATTATCTACGGTCCATCCCTTGTAGATCGTTTTCTCCTCCAAGTGACCTCCTAGGGGAGAAAGTTTCAGCATCTCAGAGACACGAGATGGCAACAGGCGCCAGTGGAGAAACAAAAAGGCTCCTATGAGAATGCGGGGACTTAGCCGATTGGAGGAGAAGATCCCGTGCGGTTTGAGGATGGAGACAGAAGATGGAGATGGATTTTGAGAGTGGAGGGACTCTTGGTTTTGATTGCAGGCGGAGAGGCCGGGGAATAATTCCTAGCCTGGAGACTTGGAGTCGCTCGGAAGGAGCGACAGACTGGGTGTGTGGACTTGGTCGAAAATCTCGCAGATGGCCCAGGCCAGCGAGTAACATTTGAGACATCAGTCTCATATGTCAAGAGACATTTATTTCTAAATAAACTCTGTGGCAAAAAGCCCTTCACTATTAAAATTTGATATGAACCAGAAAACCTTATGTATATACTCCTACTTATCCCAGAATAAAATATTCAAAGGTTAAACAAGTGAGTTTTCCTGTCTCATCCGCTATCAGATTAATCAGGAGGCAGTGAAAACTTTACACCACCATTGTTCAAGTTTAGAGAAAATGTAAATGAATGTCCTCTGATAGAATATAGCGCTATTGTAATCTGTTTGCTTTGGCAAGTTAGACAAGTAAAGAATTTTACTTGTCCTAATTTTCTTGTTTAATGATTTTGTATATTAAATAAGATGAATGAAAGTTGTTTTTATTTCATTTTTGAATATGTTTGTTTTCCCAATTGATGTAGGCATTACATTTCTTTATCCACAGATAGTAATGTGCTTTCACAAAAATAGAAAAATCTGCTCTTGTCAACATTTGCCAGTGGATCAGGGAAAATACCCTTATTTTATGAAAACTGGAATGACTTCACTTGACTTTCTGAACACTTTACAGAATATTATGTGTTCAAATAAATAGTAATATAAAAATAAATAAATACTTAGATCTTAATTTTACTAAGTTGAAATGGTCCCACTTGTGAGAATGACCTTATATTTTACAGAAAATGTCATTTTCATTCATGCAGTTGAAACTTTTGTCTAAAATTATTATTGAATTTTCATTTCACCCATACTGAAATTAAGGCCTGTTAATCAAAATAAATATCAGTGTTGAATTTACTTTGTCCTCCTAATGGGAGTTTTAACTTATTTTAAATTTCGATATTTCACCATTGTTTTTTAACAACACATGGTTTTTCATGTTTATATCAGATTAATAAAACTCTTTAATTTTTTTCTTTGCTTTTTAAGAACAAAAATGTTTTACTAAATTAAATTGTACTCTAGTAAAATATGATTGGTGCATCAAAATAAGATGAGAATGAACAATAAAAATGTTTAATTGAATAATTGTCTTTAAAAAGAAAATATTTATTTATTTTTATTTTTTTCACAAAATGGTTGAAAAATGATTTAGATACTAAACCTGTTGACCAATTTGTATGAAAATGAATAAAGTTCTTACAGCAGTGGCCTGTAACATATTCACCAAATGGGAGCTCAAATGAAAGCATATTTTGGTGCTATTGTGTTTACACACATAGCAACATCATCATAAAGACACCAGAAACAAGCTCTGTAGACCTGAAAAATAACAAAATTTCTACCTACATGAATATATACAAACATACATATGGAATAAGTTTAAAAATAGCGAAACTAGATTCATAGAACCTCAAAATGTAAAAATATACCAATATTGTCATAATCTGGCTTTTATCATGATTACAATATTTTCCTCTCACAATACAGAGTATATACCTGTACGGAAAGTAATAATAGTTTAAAAATTGATATATTTATTATACTATTTTGTCTTCATGTTTTCTATACTGCAAGTTAATATGAATTTTTTATTTCCAGTTTAATTTTTATCATATTTTTAAAAATTTAACATAATTTTACTTATGTACGATGATAAAACTGTCAGATATTTTAGAATTTACTTGTGAATTAAAATATTAATTAACAAAATAAAACACCACTCATAAAAACTACTTAAGTTTACTGCTTACTACTTAAAAAAATAAAATACTAATTTTATGAGTAGTTTTGTAGAAATCTAAGGAAGTCCTCATAGTTTTAGTATACATTAAAAAAAAATTTTTTTTTAATGAGATGCATAATTGATTATTGTATGTTATAAAAGGGTTTTTGTTTTTAGATCTCAGCCGTTTTAGGCCTGTTTATTCACCCAAAGATTTTCTTGAAGTTCTAATTAATGTTAAAAGCCCTAACACTGCTATAAGTTCTTTTGATACTGGGTAAGAATCTATTTTTATGAAATACTAATTTTTATTTTTAATGCTTAATCTTCTTATAATGTGGAATTATGTAAAAATAAAACTTTTTTTGTTCAAATAAGTACTATTTTAATTTTAAGATAAGGGACTATACATATATAACATTATCGTTTCAGGGGGGAGGGGAGGTCTGGCGTATGATATCGTAAGATATCTCTAGGGCGAGGGGGTGGGTTTGTCTTTTGATATCGTTATCATTTTTGATCCAACCAAAATTTTTTCTTTTTATTTGTAACCTGGTCTTTACATCAAAATAGTGTGGTATCTTTTTATAGTATGTTATCTATTTTTATAAAAATTCAAAGTTATTATTAAAATCATTAAATGATTATGAAATTATTTAATTCCAAAATATGGAATACCCCAACGTTAGGCATTCCCATTTTTCTGTCATACGTGTATGCATATATAATCCGCTGTTCTACAAATCATATGTGAAGTATGTTTTAAATAATAATACTTGTATTTACCGGTAAATAAAAGAGAAAGAATATTTCCCACCTGTTTTGTTGATAAGAAGTTCTGTCTGCTTCACCCTGTGCTGGAGCAAGTGCAAAAAGCTATTATTTAATACTTTTAAATAGTAACTATTTCTTTTAAGTGTTATTTGATACAGTAGACTCCCTAAAAGCTGCACAGCTTGAGACCAGAGGTTGTTTACATTTTTAAAATGGTAATTTGAATGTAATAATGCAATCAAAATTGTAATGAATGCTTGCAATATACACTGGCTTCCAAAAGTTAAGGAACAAGGACTGGATGTTTTTGATTGTACACGGTTTGTCGGATACCAACCATAATTATTGGCAATTTTTCCTTGAACTTCTGGGATGTAAAGAACATGTTTGATTTCATATTTCTCAATAAAGATTTAGTCAGGAGGACAATTAGGGGGCTAATAATAAAATAATATTTGCGATCACCTATGTAACAGAAAATGCTGAAAATGGTTTGTCACTGTGTTAAATGACTATTTTGGTCCTGTTCAATGTTTGTGTGCATTTGTGTGCATTTGTGTGAACGTAGCACTCATATTCATGAAGATGTTATTGTGTCTGTGAAAAATTCAAGTTTTTTGTTTATAGCATACAGAGTTTTCAACCAAATTTAACACAACTTTCCGAAAACTTGACAAAGAACAGTAGCAACAGTATACTGCAATTAAAACATGAATATATTGAATATTTGGTTGGATATGGGTATTTGTATGAAATAATTTTTAACTACGCATGCATGGAATATTCTAAAATTTTTATTTCATAATTTGGTAGTCAGCTATTTAGGGCAACTTATCTAAAATGTCCAGTCAAATATTGAGAGATTTCACAAAGATAGGGGCGATATAGTGAGTTGCTCTCTAAAAATAGCTTTATTATAAGGGATTTTCCACAACTTTTCAATCAGCTCACTATATCTTTCTCAGTTTTCACAATATTTGACTGACTTTTTATAGAAGTTGCTTTAAATAGCTGACTACCAAATTATGAAACAAAAATTTTGAAATCTTCCATGCATGAACAGTTAAAAAGGATTTCCTACAAATGCCCATATCTCATCAAACATTCAATATATTCATGTTTTAATTGCAGTATACTGTTGCTACTGTTCTTTGTCAGGTTTTCGGAATGTTGTGTTAAATTTTGTTTAAAACTCTGCATGCTATAAACAAAAAAATTTTTAATTTTTCACACATACACAATAACATCTTCACGAAAATGAGTGCTATGCTTACACAAGCGTTGAACAGGATCCAAATATTTATTTAACACAGTGACCAACTATTTTCAGCATTTTCTGTTACATAGGTGATCACAAATATTATTTTATTATTAAATTTAGTTTTAGCCTCCTAATTGTCCTCCCGACTAAATCTTTACCGAGAAATATGAAATCAAACATGTTTTTTGCATCCCAGAAGTTCAAGAACAATTCGCAAATAATTTTTGCAGATATTTGACAAACTGTGTACAATCGAAAGCATCCAGTCCCTGTTCCTTAACACTTGGTGGACGGTGTAGTAAAATATTAAAATAATTAAGTAAAGTAATGAACTAAAATGACAGGAAGTAAGATAATTTAAAAAATGACTAAATTATTAAAAGTAAAGTCAAGTAAATAATTAATGTATAATTAAATATGCATAATAAAGATGAGATACATTTTCCTTGAGTTATTCAAAGAAACTTTCCTCTCAAAAGTACCCTGTTAATTCATATGAAAATCATAAAGTAAGGAAGTTTTATTACAGGTTTAACCAGTCTTAATAACCATCAAAGCTTGATTAATACATAGGGCAAGCTGGGGCAAAATCGGGTACCATAAATGTTTGTTGTTCGCAAATGCAATCAAATGAAAAAACAAACTCTAAATACCATTTTTAATAGTAAATGAATGTTTAGCTACAATAAAGCACAATTTTTAAAATAAAAAATATAATTTATTATATAAAAAAATAGCTTTTTTCAGACATATGCAAAAATCTGGTTTTACCCCACTGGGTGAGTAAAACCGGGTATCCATGTAAAACTCAGCTTGGTTAAAAAAATTCTTGTTTTAAAATTATAGTAAAAATTGTAGTAAAAAAATACAATTTTGGTAATTTTAACGAAACAAAATTCGACATGTGTGCTTCCATGTGTCAAAAATAAATCTGTGGCAAATTTTCTACATTGTATATGCCTATTTATTTTACACTGGAAGTCTGAGAGTTATTTTAACTGCAAGAATCACAAATGAATTTGTTTTCATATTCTTCTTTATGCTACATACTTTTTGTGCCCATCTTTGGCATTTCAAACATTGCATCCAACCTTCTTTGAAATCAGAATTGGAGTAAAGTCCATTTCAAAACATGCAGGCATCATTATCTTCATCTTCTGCCTCAACCTTTTTTGGTTTATTTTTATGTTGATTCTTAATTTCTATTTTCTGTTTAAGAATCTCCACTTTTGTTTGGCTTCTTTCTCCTTAATATATGTTTCCAGCTCTAATTTATAGGGAAATAACAGTTTTCCCCTCCTTTTGATAGCTTTTTTTCTCAATCCTAAAGCTTTTCTGGGGAGAGGGGGACGAAACTGGAAGTGCAGATTGCTGGGATGCACAATCTGAGATGCCAATGAAAGAGGCTGGATGTTGTCAACTGTTCAATGTATGATGTCAACTCTTTTAGATGTGGAAGGATGAGCTTCTTGCGCTTATCCTGTGATTTTTCAGAAATATTTATTGGTGCAGCTATGCCAACCTGTGGCTGCGTAGACCCAGGTGTGTTATCACTGACTTCAATGGGTATCTCTGTTATTTCCGAAGGAGCAAATAGATGGTCTGGAAAAACATCGTTGTTGTAAGGGAATAATCCCTGTTTTCTAAAACCGTCTGATTGGAGTATTTTCAACTGCTGCTCTCAAAAATGCAGCTTTGAATAATTTTCCATTTTGGTAAATTGTTAGAGATTGCCCAGGATTGGAAAGCAACCACTTCCTCACATCTTGTTTGTAGTATGAGTTTAGAGGTGCTATGAATGACACATCAAGAGATAACATATTATATTGTAAGAGGGGGGAGTGTGTCCAAAATTATCAAAAAGTTTATAACATTAAATATGCACAGCACCTAAATAAATAAATAAAAAGTAATAAAATTTCATGTTCTTGAAAACTTATGCAAAAAAATTTGTAAAGTTTAAATTTATTATTTTTAAGCTTAAAGCAAAATTATATGTTTGTTTTTAGTTTTACTTTTGACTTACTTTATGCCATCAAATTGTACAAATTAAGTCATATAAATAATAGTGTCTGGAAAGGGTTACATTATTGTAGTGTTATTATAATTTTATAATTCTTACATAATTTTATTGCAGTATGTCAAGTAATTGGGGACTCATTAAAGTACCTCTTAAGGTGAAAAGCTTCCACCAGTTTGTAAGTATGTCTTTAAATATAATACAATTTTTGTGATATTTTCTATGCATGTCATATGCTTTAAAAGAATATACACTTCTAAAATTTTCTTTTTCAACTCAAAGTTTCTTTTATAAAATTAGATGTCCCCACCAGGGTTGTTTGGTTTAAACCACGCTGGTTTAAATCGTGGTTTAAACCAAATGGTTTTTTTAAAAAAACCATGCTGGTTTTTTTTTTCTCTTTTTCCCTAATGTTTTCATTTATTTTACACATTGAAAAATGCAAAATCCAAGTTATGCAGAAGCTACAAGCAAAGATTTAGAAAAATGATGAATTAATAAATTTGTAAAGTGACAAAGATTTTTAATCAATCAAACTTTTCTTATAAGCTTTAAATCTACATGGCAGGCTAGAAAAAAACAAGTAGTTAGTTTTCTTTCTTCTTCTTCTTTTTTTGAGCCTTTTATTTTTAAAAATAGCCAAAATGGCAGATTTGAGCTAAAAATATACTTTTACTACTTAGATTGCTTGATTAGTTAAGATTTACTAAGGATTACATTATGCCTCAATGATGACATAATCATAAGTAATTCTCTCCATTGGTTACTCTTTGTTCTGTATGCTAATGAATGGTTGGCTGTGAAGTTTTTTTGCTGTATGGGTACTTGGTTTAGTATGCCTTTGTTTTTCTTGCGTTCCTTCATTGGGATTGGGGTTTTGCTTTATGATTTTATTCTGTTACCAGCAGGGTTAGCACAGTTTAAATCAATTGGTTAAACAACTGGTTTTTTAGAAAAAATCTAATATAATATTTTCTCATTTTTGTAACTTAAGTGCTTCAAATAATTGGATATAAATAATTTCTACTTTTAACATCTTATCCCTCACTATCTCACCGTGAGACGAAGTGAGTCTGGGTTATATTTGTATGCATGTAGAATGCAAATTGTATGTGTTGATGAACATATATCTGAAGCTCTAAAGAGAAAATTTAAAACATGTGAATTTAGCAAAGATAAAATAGATTAAAAATATTGAATATTTTGAATAAAATATTTTCCTTTTAGAAAACGCAGATTATTTACAATTAATAACATAAAATGACCATTAAGATTTCAACCAAGCTGTAAAAGAAAATTTTCTTGATTGGGGAGATTATCTTTTAAGGCTGTTCTCAACTGCTCTACTCAACAAGCGCAAAACGCTGTGACAAATTTACAAATTCATTTTTTAGCAGAAAGATATAAAATTGGAAGGCCTGACTATGGAAGCGATTTGGAATCGAACTGTGTTTTCCATTTTTCATAAATAAATTACCTATCGAGTTATAAGCAATTTTGATCATATGACAAATATGTTTTTAACCTCCCTTGAGTGACTATTCTTCTTTCGCGGGGAAATTCTGTTCAAAACGCCCGCTTTGACACTATTTTCTAAAAAATCTATTGGTTTGAAAAAAAAAAAAAAAACGACGGAAAACACAATTTGATTACATAGTTTCTAAACAACAGCATCTGCTACTTTCATACATTTTCGAACAAAAATAAATTAAAACTTATGTCATAAAGTTGCCCTTTCGGATTTGAGAACAGCCTTAAGAATGAAAAAGAAACTCAAGATATGAAGTCGAATAAAAGGACATTGAAAAATTGGGTGTTAGTAAAGCACCTGTTTACTTTTAACTAAAATATGCAATAAGATATATTTAAATCGTCTATTGCATAATCGAATCCACTATTTAGATCTGACAAGAAAATGGGGGAAAATCGAGATAAGGCTCGCTTGAGACATAATAGAAAATGTCTCATAAAAATGCCTAAAAAGATATATTATTAATTTTTAGTTTAGACATTTAAAAGTAATATGTATTATAACATATTTTAGAAAGAAAGCCTGCGTATTAAGTATGATGGCTGTTTAAATGTTTTAGTGCATGACAACTTTTATAAATCTACTTTCCATTTTAAGATCAATGTTTTCAGTAGTGGAAAAAGCTGGTAAATAGGTATTTCTGTTCTGTTTATTTTACTGTCGCCTTTTTTTTTACCTGGCAGTTTCAGAGGAGAAGTGTCAAATGACAATACACAATACTTCTTGAAACATGTAAAGACTCTAGTGCTAAATTCAAATCATTCCAGGAATTCTTTATAAAAAGCTTTACTTTCAATAAAAGATAATAATTGTTCATGTTGTGTTCTAACAGAAAATCAGATCTTTCAGATTGCGAATTTTTCAAAGAAATTATTTTGAATAGCCATTGGAAAGTATATTATATTTATGAAACTACACCATATATTTATTTATAGTACTAGTAATCAAAAGATTGTTTATTAAGAATTTCAAGGTATCAATGGTTTCACTGTGCAGATCATTTTATTAATGGATCATAAGACATAGCTTTTACTAAAAATGTTTAAATTTTAAATGATTTCAATTTTTTACATAATTGATTGTAATTATTTAATTTAAATTATTTTTAAATGAAGTTATATTACTTATATATCCAACAATGTTATTTTTTTTCAGTAAAAATGCATGTATATGCAATAGGAAAATATATCTAAAAAATCCCAGTTTAAGCCAAAAAAACAGGTTTTTTGGTTTTTTTTTACCAACCCTGGTCCCCACCCCCACTTAACAGTCCATGTCCATATTCAAAAGAAAACACACACACACAAAATTTTAGAGAATTATGCTATTTTTATTTGCTTTCTTATATAAATCTTTTTTTTTTTTTTTTTTAGATTTGATTATTTTAATATGTAAGCCAAATAGTATATAATATTTTTAGGTTTCTTGTGGCTTTCTTATCTTTCTTTTTTTAAATTAAAATTCTTTACAATCACCTATTTGTATGTTAGTAAATTTATTTTAGAATTTTATTTTTATAAAATGTGCACACTTTTTTACATTTGTCTTAATTTACATTTCTTTAGCGTATGCAGTTTGAAGAATTATCTGGAAATATTGATCATTTAGGTCTTTACTTATTGCCGTTTTCCAATTATGAGTTTTCGGAAAAATGTTTGAAAGAAAGAGTTACATTGGGAAAGCATGGTAAAATTTACATATTCTCTTTATTTTTACTGGAATTAAGTACTAATGATTGAAAAATTTTAGGCTTTTAAGTTTTTTGATTCTAGGTTTGTTTCCAAATTCTCTTTAAAACTGGTATTGTAGGCTATAATACTATAAATTAACTGTGCTTGAATTACTGTAACCAGATTTAATTGCTCATCAATTGTCTTAACTAGTGTTTTTTTTTTCTTATCTGTATGTAACTTACTGTATCACTTTTGAATTGAATTTGAATAGAAGTACTTTTTTATGGATTATCTTAATGGCAAATAAAGTATTTATAAGATCTAAGTCATTTTGTTTGTTTTTTTCCTCCCACTTTGAGAGGTTTGTCTTTTAACTGTAATAATATCTAATGATATATACTATACAAGTTCAGATTTGTAGAACAGAATTTTAAGAATCAATCCTGAATTTAACCCTTTCAGGGGCAGAAAAATTCTGTTTATAAAATGATGAAATAATTGACTCGCATCAGAATTTACTAAAATTAAAACCTGCTTTTCTAAGCTTTCATTATTCAAACAAAAATTTATTAAAATATTCTTGTTTGTCAGTTGTTGAATTAAAATTAGGTGGTCATGCTGTGTGACTACCACCCTTGAAAGGGTTAAGTAAATGTTGTATTTTTTAAAAAATCAGTTTTATTTTTATAGTTTTATTATTGGCAGTTTTTTAATATTGATTGGGGCTCATCCATTAATTACACTAGACAACAGTGGTTTTGTCCTAGAACTAAAATTAATTGATTCTATGTCAGTTTTTGGCACTGATTCCAAATATGCTTTCCGTTTATCTATAGGTGGTCCAGGTTTTGAGAAATTTGCATATTTAAATTTATGCAAATTTAACCCTTCAACTGTCTTGGAAAAGGGCAAAATTGTAATGTTGTTTTTTTTGCATTTTGTTTTAAATGCTAAAAAAAAATGATTCTTTGAACATTTTATAAAAAAAACTTAATAACGAATATGAATGCAATCCTTGGAAGTATTAATCATTGTTTAATGTATTAAAAATACATTAAATCAATAGAATTATATTACTTTAAATATTGCTTGTATTGCAATGAAACCTGGAGCTTAGTGAACGTATTACCACGGGTTTGTCAGTGAGGGGGTTAAGTTTTTTTGTGCTATTTTATGCAAATTTTAGGTACAATATATGTCACATCTAATTACGTTTTCTAAATAATGACTACTTGACTATTTGCTTCAGATAAATGTCACGTTTTGCATATTCTTAACATTTATTTATCAGTTATTTGCATATTTTTCAATGGTGTAATGTTTACATCACTATCAACTTTAAAATAGTTGCCACAGAATTGACGTAATGTTTTTCTAGACTAGATTTTTATGCTGATTTCAAATCTGCAGTTTGTTTTCTTATGTCATGTCTAGTTTTTGAGTAAGATGAATTTCTACTTTTGCACGGCATTAACACAGGTTTGATATAAGATGCGTTTTAGGGGTGTGTAATTCATTGACAAGAAGGTGAACAAGGTCAGATTCATATCAGAGACATTAAAAAAAATTTATATAATCGAAAAAAAAAAATAAGTAGTAGAATCTATCCTAACTAGTTGAAGTTTATCATACAAAGTATCATAAAAAGCTATTTCTGGCTTTTTTGACCAAAAACTAAAATTTCACTTTTTTCAAAAACTAGACATGATAGAAGAAAACAGATACAAGATTTGAAATCAGATCAAAAAACTGGTTTAAAAATATATTAGCGTACTCGTGCATGTGCAGCAGAAATATTTGAACACCAAGAAACATTATTAGAAAAACATGAAAAATATGCAAATTAGGTACAATATTTCACAGTCACATGTCAGTATAATCTCAGAAACAACGTTTTTGTGAAGTAAATTAGGTAGTAATCATAACATAAAACAAAAAACCCTGTCTGATATTGCTTTATACCTTAAATTTGCAAATAATTATATAAAATTTACTAAATTTGCATAAATTGAAATGTGCAAATATTTCTCAAACTTGACGTGCTTGAGTAAATCTAAAACTAGATTCGGAATTAGCACAAAAAACTGCATAAAAAACAACTAATTTCTGTTTTAGGACAGAGCAAAAGTTCAAATTTGTTGACCAGTGTTACATCACAGAAATTTTGTAGATTTTTTTATCCCTCTATGTCACAGTTTGTCACACTCATGTGATACCTTCCTTCCTGTTGTGATGTAAATTTTTTTGTAGTTATTGATGTAAAGAAAAGTTGTATACATTTTATTAACTACTGATATAAAGCTATAAAACTGTTAAAATCTTGTATTCATTTATTTGAAGCTATTGCAATTCAAACGATAAGGAAACATATATCCAATAGTTACTAAATAAAAATACATAAATATTTTTAATGACGTTTATTATGCTTGAAAATAATGCCTACCTAATTACTGTTTTCATATTTTAGATGTTATGTCACAATGTTTTAATTCAACCCCTCCGTCTGTCAGACTTTTGAATCCCCCCTGCCTTTTTTGAAGTGTGATATATTTAATGGATCCTTGTTGTAGATTTTTTCAGGCTTATCAGTAAACTACATCTGGTACATTATCATATTTTAGTTGTAAAGTCACTTTTCTCTTTGAATTATCTAACTGTAATATTTTCACATAGGAAATGTTTTCTTTTAGTTCTTGCAGCAAATAATGCTGCTGTTGCCAGAGAGTTTTGCAAAAGAGGATGTCCAGCAACCCTTAGAGCTGAATTATGGTCTTTGATACTTGGAATTGAAATCTGTGGAGCTGTATGTATATTTTGCTTTTACTACAACCTTTGTTTCTGTAGGAGTTTCTTAGTTTAACTATGTTTAATAAACAAGGGAGTTGGGTAGACGAAGCTCACTTTTGGCCTCTTGATAGGGTCAAAAATGAATTTTATTTACCTCCCTTAACCGGAAATATGAAAATCCCGTGCACAAACAGAACACTTAATAATTTATCAAATAGTGAACTTAAAACATTTAATCTTTAATATTAATGCATTAACAGGACCAATTTTTTAATGTAACAGCATAAAAATAAGTTTTGAATGTCGGAGAGAGAAAATATTAAGGGCATATATGTAGACGCAACCATGCCACAGACGGTACGTTTCTGGTTAAGGGTTAAATAATAGTTCATTTATGGCAATATACTTAAAACATTTAATCTTTAATATTAATGCATTAACAGGACCAATTTTTTAATGTAACAGCATAAAAATAAGTTTTGAATGTCGGAGAGAGAAAATATTAAGGGCATATATGTAGACGCAACCATGCCACAGACGGTACGTTTCTGGTTAAGGGTTAAATAATAGTTCATTTATGGCATGCAAGACAAAGCCTAGCTTTTCCTTCCCCTAGTAGTTCAATGTACTTTTGCCTGAAGAAGTTTGAAGGATTTGTCCTTGTGAAACACATTGTTTTTTTTTTACCTTCATGTTCATGGCATATTTAAAAAATAAAATATATTTTCTTATGGTATATTGCAGCAATGTTTTTTCCATCTGTTTATCAGTATAGTTTCCCTTTTAAATCCTCTTTTCTTTTCTTTTTCTTTTTTTTTTAACTGTAGGTTCCTGTCAGGTAGTATTAAATAAAGCAGAGGTGATTTTGTTCCAGTCCTATGGCAGTAATTTTTGTTATCAGGGGTCTGTCCAGACTTTTTTCACAGGATCCTGTTTTTGTGAAATTGTGAAGTTTTTCTTATGTTTGTGAAAATTCTAATCATAATTTTGTGAATTTGAAATTATCGATATATTCAAGTTCTATCCTTCATATATAAAAAAACCTAAGCAATATGTTCTTTGATGAGTTCAGCTGTTTTGTTACAAGTCAGATTTAATTTTTAAATGATTAAATTTGTGCAAAGTTCAATTTGAAGGTGGAAAAATTCTGTGAAAGATCTATTTAAGAGACAAATAATTTTGCGAAAGGTCCTGTTTTGGGATGAAAAATTTTGTGAAGGGTCCTTTTATGAATAAAAATTTTTGTAAAGGGTCCTGTTTTAAGGTAAATTTTTTTTGTGAAAGGAAGGTTTTAGGTTTAAAAAGGGCCTAAAATTTCCCTAAACATATCCCAGGTTATTCTAAAACTAATTCAAGTTTTTCTGATAGACCTGCATTTATGGGTTGGGTAATATCTAACATTAACGATGGACTAAACATAAATTCTTTTGGAAAAATTCATGTTTAAATGTTTGTTTGATAGTTTTCTAAACAGTTTCCTTATTCCAGAAAAGATTTTCAACACTTTAAAAGCATAAACTGGGGTCATTCATGTGTATCATAATTTTTAGACAGCTATAATGGTGAAGGAAAAGGGAAAAAAAGAATAATAAAAATCTGTATAAGTTATTACTTTCTATTAAATTATCTAAAAAGTTTTTAATTATTTAAATATCTTTTTTTACTTGTTTCATGCCTTTCATTTCTAGTTTTATTTTCAGTGTAAATGAAATACAATTGTTGTTTGCTAATGTGTATATTTTATGAAACTACATTTAAGGGAACTTTTAAACTGATATGTTAAGTTAACACATATATATATATATATTTCTAAATAACGTAGGGCGGATTCAACTTTGCATTTTTTCAAAATATGATTATTATATGCATTATCATTTTTCTTAAGTACATGAAATTTCTTTTCTTCTTCCCGAATTTCTCCTCTATAAATGTTTTAGTATTTTCACATCAACTCACAATCATCGTTTCATGAATGTTTGCTCTATACAAAGTGTATCACATTGTGGTTGTCCAACTTAGATCAATGAAGACCAATTAAAATCCTGATTGAAATTGATTGGTAGACTGACACTCGTCTTTCCCTCGCCCTAAAACATGAATACCCATACATTTTATTCACCAAAATTGTTGTAGAGAAAAATAGAATAGTTGTTCTATTCAAAGTTATTTCTTCTATTAATTTAATTTATGTTAAAAAAATACGCTTAACATATCATCTTCATAAAGAAATTGTATCAAACTTTAAAATTTACAATATGACTATCTAGTTTTGACATCAATTTGGATTTTTCAGAAAGTTTTACGTTGGGATACTAAATGGGAAATCATTCAGTCAAATAGTTTAGGAATTATGCTGACGTAAAGTTTCGAACTACTAATGTTAAATTCTTTATAAATAGTTGAAAAAAAAAAAAACTGCAATGTGTGTAGTTTTTAAGTATAACTTAAAAACTGCTTGCCAAAATGACCTGAAAGTTTGGATTCACATATTTGGAGCTTCTAGAAATCAGTTTCTGTTAAAATGCTTGTAGGTTACTGTGCTATCTTTAGTTTGATTTAAACTCACTAGATGGCAGCATCACAAATGTTTAAAAAGCCAGTCATGTAAGCAAATTATTTTTCTGTTGTAAGTATTCTAGAATGTGATCATATATGTGTAAGTTGTGCTCTTTTGTTTATGTGTGTAATTAAACATTAATTATGTATTCTTTTATGTACTGTGATAATTATTAATTAATTAGTTATAATGCCATAGTTACAATTCATATTTTTAACCATTTGGTAAAATGATTATTATTCTCGTCAGGGTAGGAAATCAAAAGCATATCTGAAGAGTTTTATTGGTTGAATCTGCATTTTATTCGTTTTCTGATTGGTCTATACAGTAATCTGTATTTCCCTTTACTTTCAACAGAGATAGATACTTCTGTTGCCACTATGACAAAAAAGTAATAAAAACTAAAAAAAAAAAAATAATAATAACTCAGAAACAAATTGAGATACAGCTTTCAAACTAATTGCATTTAAAAGTACATTTTTTTCTCTATACGACGGTGTAAAAAGTAATATTGTGGGATGTTTAGAAGTTTAAGAATGGGATTTCATTTAAAATGGGAAATCTGACGATGGAAAAGCCTTTTCCCGAACAGCCGATCAAATGCTTGGATAATATGTAAGTTTCAGGTGGATAATAACTAATAAAAATGAAAGAAAATGAATAACAATTTCTGCCAAAGAGTTTTTTTGTAAGATTTAATTTGTAAGATTTTCACGTGCAAAAGAAAAATGGAATAAGCCAATTAAAAAAAAAAAAAAAAAAAAAGATAAATAGTGATAATAGTCATACTCTTGAAACAATGCATTGTTGCCAGTATCACTCATTTTTATTGCAAACTTGGCTATGGACACGATTAGGGAAGATTTGACTAATAATAACTATTGATGATTTTTGATTCAATATTTTGTGCAAGACATTATTCCATATGAATTTTTGTTTAGTCTTTTTTTATTTCCATGTTTTATAAATTATTTCTAAGCTTTCACATTTCAGCAATCGGATTTCAATCTTTATACAAATTATAGTGCATTTCCTCATCTTAAAACATTTTTTAGAAGTAGAGATTTACAATTTAAATACTGGTCACCATATAAATGGTTTAGAAATAGAGATTTACAATTTAAATACTGATATCACCATATTAATGGTTTATGATCTCCAGGCACTCATAATTCCATTATAGTGATTGCCATATTAGCAGCTTATAGATATGATTAAACAAAAACATAATTTGAAGAACAAATTAAAAAAAGAAAATTTATTTCCTACATTGTTTAAGCCCGAGAAGGGACAGATATTAAGTTATTTCATTCAATTAGTTCTACATTTAATGTTAAATTTTTGTAACAAATTAGTTAAGCTAATTGAAGATTAAAAAATAAAAATAAAATTCATACAATATGATACTTAAAACACCCTAAAAAATTAGATTCCGTTCAAATGAAATCAAAATAAATCTTAGAATTCTTCCATTTTTAATTGAAAATATTTGTATTGCAGATTTTGTATTATGTTTATGACAATTGTGCATAAAATGATAAGATGCATGCAAAATATAAAACTTAAAAAAAAAGTCTAAGATTCGATTTCATTTGAACGGAATCTAATTTTTTAGGGTGTTTTAAGTATCATATTCTATGAATTTTATTTTTATTTTTTAATCTTCAATTAGCTTAACTAATTTGTTACAAAAATTTAACATTAAATGTAGAACTAATTGAATGAAATAACTTAATATCTGTCCCTTCTCGGGCTTAAACAATGTAGGAAATAAATTTTGTTTTTTTAATTTGTTCTTCAAATTATGTTTTTGTTTAATATGTCAAGTTTTTTAATAACTAATGTAGTCAGACGAACGCATTTCAAAATTAATATCATCATCAGGCTTTGATGTATGCATGCAAAAGAAATATTAACAAGCCCATTTCCCAGTTTTCAATGCCTCTAATTGTATTCAATAGTACATTAATCCTGGTAGTTTAATTTACAGTTCTTTATTTATAAACTTTATTTTTATTAGGATCATTTCATTTAAATATAAAGTATTCTGAAATTAAACTTACCTTTTATCTTTGTTTTGACAACCTCAGATGTTTACGTTTGCCACGCAACATAGTACAATTTATGAGAGCGTATGATGCGGTGTATTTTTCTTCCGACAGATGGCGGGAACGGATTTATGAATGAATTAGTGGACGTAGTTTGTCATCAGCAAATCACCGTCTCGTAGATCGTTCTGGAGAGTGGGCGTATCGACACGTGCCGTTCCAGCTGCTGTATTTAAAGGGGTTATTTGGAAGGAAATGATAACTTGTTTTATCTACCAATGCTCTCGTTACGAGACTTGCTTTTAGCATTCTCGGGATGCTGTAATGATCTTGTGGTGAATATTTAATCATGCGGCTTATTTTTATTTCCGTTTCGTTTTTAAAAATCATCTTTTAAAAGTTACGATATTTAGTCATTTCTGTTCTTCATGGCTTCTAAGTTAAAGTGTTTAAATGGCTGTTTTGATTTAAAGTGATTCATTGTTTATTCATCAATACTTTATTTATTTTAAAGACTGTTTTTATCAAGATATTTTTACTGTGAACTTTGGAAATCAATAAAAGAAGTTTGAGCCTGGAGCTTTATCTCATCTATCATTTACTTCATCCATTTTAACATTTCTTCATTTATTGGTTACAGATGCATAAAGTAAAAGATAGTTTCAATGTACTTCATTATTTTCCTCATTTGCATATTTTTAGAAATCCATCCTCAGATCTACTTTCACTGTTGAACTCTGCTTAATCAACACATAATTTTTAATCAGTTTTACTAGTATAAGATGTTGGGGAATTGGTACTGGTGCTAATCCCTAACAGTTTTTGGTTATGGGCAGATAAACCCAGATTTGGGGATATGGATTAATAGGAAAGATTGAATTTGATAATCTTCAGTTGGCCCTTTAACCTTAATAGAGGTCTTTGAGAAATATTTAAGAAGTTAAATAATGACGCAGCGTGATTAAAAAGAGGGGGGCGGGCGAAGATTTAGTATGTGTCTGAAAATTTTTTTTTTTTGAAGAAGATTATGAAGAAAGTTTTATATTTTTAAATTCTATTTTTTTTATCATTCATCTTCATTATTTTTTTTTTATTGTTGAAGTTTATGAAAGATGGCCGGCAACACAATCGAAAAGCTGAACTCCACGAATTATGCTGGATGGAGCATTGACATGAAATATGTCCTAATTGACAAAGGACTGTGGGACATAATAGAATCGGGTAAAGAGGAGCTGACCCTGAGTACTAAAGTAACTGAATCAGATGTAGACACTTTTAAACAGCGTTCAAGGCAAGCTCTTTCGGCAATATTTTTGAATATTGAAGGCGAATTTAAGTGTGTTATTGCTGAATGTACGAATGCTGTTCAAGCTTGGAATAAAATTCGGTTACATTTCCATCCTGACTAGGTCATTTTTGATGAAAGTCATTTAGTGAATTGATAGAATGCAAAAAGAAGGAGAGCGAGTCGATTAATATCTTTGCAACCAGATTAAGGAGACTTATGAATATAATTAAAGAACAAGATAAAGGTTTTAACGAGATTTATTTGAGTTTTCAGTTAATACGGTACTTACCACGGAAATATGATGGTATTGTGCAGAGTATCTTGAGGTGGTTCGAAGATGAGTTTAAGTTTGAAAAGATAGTTCTAGAATTAGTGTCCGAAGAGACCAGATTGACTGTTCGTGATCAAGATAGGTCTAAGTACGTGCCATCAGCTAACAGTGTAAAATATAAGAAGAAACCACGCTTTTATAAAAAATGTTGGCATTGTGGGGTTTCTGGTCATGTTCGAAGCAAGTGTCGCAAGTATCTGAATTCTCGTTATAATTCTAATTGACAGAGCCATCCAACTTATGCAGAATCATCACCGAAATCCAGGAGTTCTTCTGATTTTTCTCCGACTGTGCCCAGAGGTAGAGGATCTCACTGACATGAAGCCGGAGTTGTTCTCGTGATCCCAGACAGTATCCTAGATCTCCATCGCCCAGGCCTTATAGAGGATCCCGTAATTTTGGAAAGAATCCTGTATCCAGACAACAGCCCAGAAAGCATGGAGCAGGTGTAGAGGACTTTTCTGACAGCTCACGTAAGTCAACTTATGTTGTATCTCAAGCTAGTTTATGTAATGCGTCTGATAGTGGCACCTGGATCTTTGATTCAGGTGCTTCACATCATTTCTGTTCTAATCGTAGTTTATTTGTTAAATTTTGTAATATTTCAGATGAACAAATGAATGTGGCTGTCAAGGATATATCTTTTCCGATTGAGGGTAAGGGAGAGGTAAAATTACGCTTTGGACAAAGAGTGTTCACCTTTACGGAAGTGATGTACTCGAGCCAACTAAGACGTAATCTAATCTCTGGCCCTCAGTTGGATAAGAAAGGCTTAACATTTCTGGGTGGTGGGGGCGTAATAGACATCATGAGGGGAGACGTCATTTTATTTAATGCATTTTTGAAAAATGGGTTTTATCAGCTTTTTCCCTAAAACTCCTAAACCTTTGAAAAATGTATCTTTTGAGTCTAATTCTGCAGGTAATGCTAAACATATAAGTAAAATGCAATTATGGCACCGCAGATGTGGGCACATTAGTCCCTCTGTTTTGATTCATACATGTAAGGAAAATGGGGTCCGGGGATTGGTTGATCTGAAGGATAACGATTTTCATTGTGAAGTCTGTAAGTTAAATAAGTTTATAAGACCTTCATTTAAACCCATTGGCAGCATTCGTTCTGAACATCCCTTAGAACTTTTATTTGCGGATGTCTGGGGACCTTGCAGAACAGTTGGGAGAAATGGGGAAAGGTATTTTCTTTCAATTATGGACGACTACTCCCATAGAGTTTCAGTATACCCAATGAGATTAAAATCTGATGTTTTTGATATTGTCAAATCTCACATTACTTGTGCAGAAAATTTCTTGGGTAGAAAAGTGAAGAATTTTAAGTCTGATAACGGGGGTGAGTTCGTCAATGATAATTTTGAAATATATTTTGATGAAAAGGGAATACATCATGAGTTAACGAATCCATTTTCTCCCCAACAGAATGGGGTCATTGAGAGGTTTATGCAGATGGCTGTCAATGGAGTCCGTACTATTTTGGCTGAAAGTAAATTGAACCCCAGGTTTTGGCCAGAGGCCTTAAAATATTTTTGTTACACCTGGAACCGAGTTTGTCCTAAGTCTTTAACAAAGACACCTTTTGAATTGTATGGGGGCCGAAAACCATCTGTGAGGCATCTTAAACCTTTTGGGACAACTGCTTATGTGGGAATTCCTCACCAGAAACGTAATCCAAAGTTGGATCCAAAAGCGAAAAAGGGCTATCTTGTGGGTTATGCTTTTAATACCAAAGGTTACCGGATCTGGATACCTGAAAATGATCAAATTGTAGCAACTATTAGTGTTACATTTAGAGAGATTCCTGAGGACGTTCCTGGAGGCAGTGGATTCGTGATGGGCCCGGGATCTTGTGATCCTTTCTCCATTGACTCTGGTGATAATCAAGATGAAGATGCTGGAGGAGTAGATTCTTGGAGACCCTTGAATCCTCCCGGCATACCACCGGATTCCCGGGTTAATGGGGAGGGGGTTGCAGATTCCGAGTCTGATTCCGAAGCTGAAGACGTTAAAACCCCTATTTCCTCCAAGCGAGATGTTAGGTGGTTACGTAAACCTGTAGAGCGATCTTCCAGGGACAGAACAGATATTTACTATTTTGAGGAAGGTAAAACTAATAAATTAAGATCACCAGCAGAAGTTGAGAGTTATTGTAATGTAAATGGTATTAAGTATGATCCAAATGTTTTTGATTTCAGTGGCTCAAATACGTATGCTGGTTTAGTCCCTGTACATTCTGAATCTGATGACGAGAACTCCGATAACCCTGAATCTTCAAATATATCTGCATGACTAGACAATATAATAATTCCAAATTCTTTTAAGCAGGCAGAGAAATCTCCACAGCGTGCGATGTGGTTTGATGCAATGCGAAAGGAAATCGGGGTTATGAATGAACAGTCGGTTTGGCATTTGGAAAATTTGCCAGGAAACGTGACCTCAGTGGGCTGTTGGTGGGTATACACGGTCAAGAGGGACGAAAGAGGACGAATCGCTCGTTTTAAGGCCCGTTTGGTGGCCCAGGGATTCAAACAAGTCAGGGGCGAATCGTATGAGGAGTCCTTCAGCCCTGTTGTAAACTTTGGAGTGATTCGATTTTTCTTTTCCCTCTTAGTATCGTGTTGCAGATGGTCACACGTTCAGTGTGACGTAACAAGCGCCTACCTCTACGCCCCGCTACGGGAGTCTGTTTTTATGTCACAACCGCCCGGTAAAGAGCATATGTATTGCAAACTGGATCGCGCGCTGTATGGGCTGCATCAAAGTGGCCGGGAGTGGTATTATGAGATTCATAAAGTTTTATTAAAGATTGGTTTTAGGAAGTTTGAGTCAAGTAATTGTACTAACCTTTTTGATTCTGGTATAGTTCTTCTACTATACGTTGATGACTTTGTAGTTTTTGGAAAATTTAAGAAGATTGACATAATCCTGGATTTACTTGGAAAGCATTTCGACATCAAGCTTTTGGGAAGAACACATAAACTTTTAGGGGCCGAGTTTGTTGAAAAGGGGAATTCGTTATGTATACACCAATCTAGTTATATCGATGAGGTGTGTGAAAAATTTAAGAATTTCCGAATTCCTATTTCGTCTCTCCCTATTAGTAAGGGTGTTATATTGTCTAAGGTTAATTGTCCTTCTTCTGATTCCGAAAAGGAGTACATGGCTCGTTTTCCTTATAGAAGCTTATTGGGTTGTTTATCATTCATTGCCAGTAGAACCAGGCCAGATATTAGTTATGCGGTTAATATATACAGTCAGTTCCAGTCTAATCCGGGTATTTCACATTGGGACGGGTTATTACGGTTGCTTGGTTATTTAAAGTATACTCGACATTACCATCTCCGGTTACGATGTAATGAGGAGAAGTTGGTTGCCTTTTCCAACGAACCGGGATGACCGAACATCGGTTGAGGGGCAAATAGTCATAGTTGGCAGTTCCCCCGTGGATTGGCGTACCTTTAAAGAAAGGTGCGTCAGTTTATCCACAATGGAGTCGGAATTTGTCGCCATGACTGAGGCCTCCAAAAACCTAGTTTGGTTTGACCGGATCCTGCAGGAGTGTCGGGATGGAGCAATCATACGCGATTTAGGTATCAAGTCGAAGCTTTATGCAGATAAGCAGGCGGCCATTAACTTCGTAAAATCTCCTATAGAAAATTATAAATCTCATCATATAGATGTCAAGTTATTTTTTATTAGGGACTTAATTTACAGTGAAGCTTTTGATTTAGAATATTTCCTAGTAAGTCAAACCTCAGTGATGTCTTTACGAAGCCTCAAACCAAACACGATTTGTTAATTTTTGTTAGAACTGTATTTGATACAGGTTTTTAATGTTTAAATAGCTTTTCAGATTGTTTTTAGATTTCTGTTCGAAGTTTTTAGAAATCATACTGCGTACCACCATTTTTCTTCAGTATAAGATTTACATGATGTATATAGTTTGTAATCCCATGTATGTGGTGAGTGGCCATAGCTATTTGCATGGTTTAAGCAAACAATGTTTAGCAAGTTTTTAACTAGCTCTTATGAAGTCTCTTGATCACAATTTTGTTTTTCATTGCCTTTTTTCATCTAGCTGTTAAGCATTTAATTCCCATCCAATGGTGGAAATGGTGCCTCTTACCATTCTATTCTTGGGGGTTCGAGCAGCCCACAGTACCGTTTCGGGTGGGTGGTCCCTTGGGAGACAAATGCCAGAGAACTTTCTGAGGTAGTTTGTGTGAGGGGTAACCGCCACTGGCAGATCTTCTGCGGGCATTGTATTTTTGATTTTGTGAGTCCCTAGTTTTTATATATGAGAATGTCACTAGTCCCCGTTTATCAGTTGGTTGAGAGAAGTATATGTAACTTTAAAATATTTAGGTATATCTATTTAATAGTTTGTTTTAAAGTTTCTGATTAATCTGTTTAACTTTTGAAGTTTAAATATATTTAATTAAAGTTAAAGTAATAGAAATTAAGAACATGAATTTTTGTTCAGGAAATCCAGTTTCTCTCCTTTGTAGCAACATTTTTGAAGTTTAATGTTTTTAAAGTAAAGTGTTTAAAGATGTAGTACCTTTGTCAAGTCTTAAGTTGGATTTAGTACTGTTATATATATAGAAGTTTTGTTACAGGAATATTATCTTATGATAATGGACTATTTTTGCATTGATTATATTGTTTCTAATAGATCTTTTTATTTGCAGGCATCTGATATCTTCAATGTGAATATTTGTGCGAATGTAGGCAGAGAGAATGGATATTGCTGTCAGATGCTGACTGTAGATGGATAAATGTACAGCTATTTATTGTTATGTCTTATTAATCAGATGCCAAGTTATTGCTTAAGTTTGCCATTTTTATCAGATTTTGGAAGCTACTGGGAGAGACTGATGAAGCTATTCTAGTTAATTTTCCCATTTTTGTTCTTGTTAAATAAAAGGTTATTTAAGTTTTGTATAAATTTGCATATAAATTTGCACTGTGGTCAAGATGACGAAGTTGTTTAGTATGTATCGTTTCAAATTTTTACTTTTGTAAGTTGGTACGTATGTTGATTTTTCATTGTGATATTTTTCAATTTGTTAAATGTTTGAATTGTGTTTATATTGTTAGAAATTTAAAATTTGAATTTTTGTAAAGAGGCCATGAATGGATTTAGGCAAGTTTTATGCTGGATCTTTTGAGCTTTTAACTTTGGAGGTTAATTTGTTGGATTTCGTTTGAAAATTATTGTTGGGCATTTCTCGGTTTTCAATGTTAGTTGTTAAATTTAAAGCGTTGGAAGTTTATTAATGCTCAATTTTTGTTAGTTGCTAGCCATTATCAGGCATTTTTCATGTTAAGTGTTAGAATTAATATTTTTTTAAGTTTTGTTCACTGTTTTTCACCGTTTTTATAGAAAGAAGGTGTTCCATGGTCAGTGAAGATTTTTAGATCTTTATTTTTTTCGTTTTCAATTGAGACATTGAGAGGGGGGGAACTTGTTAGGAAATATTAACAAGCCCATTTCCCAGTTCTCAATGCCTCTAATTGTATTCAATAGTACATTAATCCTGGTAGTTTAATTTACAGTTCTTTATTTATAAACTTTATTTTTATTAGGATCATTTCATTTAAATATAAAGTATTCTGAAATTAAACTTACCTTTTATCTTACGTTCATCCTTTTAATCCTTCAGTTATTTATTCAGCTTTACGTTTCTTTAGTTACAGTTCATTGATAACGCCGTATCTTTATTTTAACAACCTCAGATGCTTACGTTTGCCACGCAACATAGTAGAATTTACGAGAGCGTATGACGCGGTGTATTTTTCTCCCAACAGATGGCGGGAACGGATTTATGAATGAATTAGTTGACGTAGTTTGTCATCAGCAAATCACCGTCTCGTAGATTGTTCTAGAGAGTGGGCATATCGACACGTGCCGTTCCAGCTGCTGTATTTAAAGGGGTTATTTGGAAGGAAATGATAACTTGTTTTATCTACCAATGCTCTCGTTACGAGAATTGCTTTTAGCATTCTCGGGATGCTGTAATGATCTTGTGGTGAATATTTAATCATGCGGCTTATTTTTATTTCCATTTCGTTTTTAAAAATCATCTTTTAAAAGTTACGATATTTAGTCATTTCTGTTCTTCATGGCTTCTAAGTTAAAGTGTTTAAATGGCTGTTTTGATTTAAAGTGATTCATTGTTTATTCATCAATACTTGATTTATTTTAAAGACTGTTTTTATCAAGATATTTTTACTGTGAACTTTGGAAATCAATAAAAGAAGTTTGAGCCTGGAGCTTTATCTCATTTATCATTTACTTCATCCATTTTAACATTTCTTCATTTATTGGTTACAGATGCATAAAGTATGAATATATGAATATCTAGTTTTGACATCAATTTGGATTTTTCAGAAAGTTTTACGTTGGGATACTAAATGGGAAATCATTCAGTCAAATAGTTTAGGAATTATGCTGACGTAAAGTTTTGAACTACTAATGTTAAATTCTTTATAAATAGTTGAAAAAAAAAAAACTGCAATGTGTGTAGTTTTTAAGTATAACTTAAAAACTGCTTGCCAAAATGACCTGAAAGTTTGGATTCACATATTTGGAGCTTCTAGAAATCAGTTTCTGTTAAAATGCTTGTAGGTTACTGTGCTATCTTTAGTTTGATTTAAACTCACTAGATGGCAGCATCACAAATGTTTAAAAAGCCAGTCATGTAAGCAAATTATTTTTCTGTTGTAAGTATTCTAGAATGTGATCATATATGTGTAAGTTGTGCTCTTTTGTTTATGTGTGTAATTAAACATTAATTATGTATTCTTTTATGTACTGTGATAATTATTAATTAATTAGTTATAATGCCATAGTTACAATTCATATTTTTAACCATTTGGAAAAATGATTATTATTCTCGTCAGGGTAGGAAATCAAAAGCATATCTGAAGAGTTTTATTGGTTGAATTTGCATTTTATTCGTTTTCTGATTGGTCTATACAGTAATCTGTATTTCCCTTTACTTTCAACAGAGATAGATACTTCTGTTGCCACTATGACAAAAAAGTAATAAAAACTAAAAAAAAAAATAATAATAATAACTCAGAAACAAATTGAGATACAGCTTTCAAACTAATTGCATTTAAAAGTACATTTTTTTCTCTATACGACGGTGTAAAGAGTAATATTGTGGGATGTTTAGAAGTTTAAGAATGAGATTTTATTTAAAATGGGAAATCTGACGATGGAAAAGCCTTTTCCCGAACAGCCGATCAAATGCTTGGATAATATGTAAGTTTCAGGTGGATAATAACTAATAAAAATGAAAGAAAATGAATAACAATTTCTGCCAAAGAGTTTTTTTGTAAGATTTAATTTGTAAGATTTTCATGTGCAAAAGAAAAATGGAATAAGCCAATTAAAAAAAAAAAAAAAGATAAATAGTGATAATAGTCATACTCTTGAAACAATGCAACAATGCATTGTTGCCAGTATCACTCATTTTTATTGCAAACTTGGCTATGGACACGATTAGGGAAGATTTGACTAATAATAACTATTGATGATTTTTGATTCGATATTTTGTGTAAGACATTATTCCATATGAATTTTTGTTTAGTCTTTTTTTATTTCCATGTTTTATAAATTATTTCTAAGCTTTCACATTTCAGCAATCGGATTTCAATCTTTATACAAATTATAGTGCATTTCCTCATCTTAAAAAAAAAAAAAAAACATTTTTTAGAAGTAGAGATTTACAATTTAAATACTGGTCACCATATAAATGGTTTATAAATAGAGATTTACAATTTAAATACCGATATCACCATATTAATGGTTTATGATCTCCAGGCACTCATAATTCCATTATAGTGATTGCCATATTAGCAGCTTATAGATATGAGTAAACAAAAACATAATTTGAAGAACAAATTAAAAAAAGAAAATTTATTTCCTACATTGTTTAAGCCCGAGAAGGGACAGATATTAAGTTATTTCATTCAATTAGTTCTACATTTAATGTTAAATTTTTGTAACAAATTAGTTAAGCTAATTGAAGATTAAAAAATAAAAATAAAATTCATACAATATGATACCTAAAACACCCTAAACAATTAGATTCCGTTCAAATGAAATCGAAATAAATCTTAGAATTCTTCCATTTTTAATTGAAAATATTTGTATTGCAGATTTTGTATTATGTTTATGACAATTGTGCATAAAATGATAAGATGCATGCAAAATATAAAACTTAAAAAAAAAGTCTAAGATTCGATTTCATTTGAACGGAATCTAATTTTTTAGGGTGTTTTAAGTATCATATTCTATGAATTTTATTTTTATTTTTTAATCTTCAATTAGCTTAACTAATTTGTTACAAAAATTTAACATTAAATGTAGAACTAATTGAATGAAATAACTTAATATCTGTCCCTTCTCGGGCTTAAACAATGTAGGAAATAAATTTTGTTTTTTTAATTTGTTCTTCAAATTATGTTTTTGTTTAATATGTCAAGTTTTTTAATAACTAATGTAGTCAGACGAACGCATTTCAAAATTAATATCATCATCAGGCTTTGATGTATGCATGCAAAAGAAATATTAACAAGCCCATTTCCCAGTTCTCAATGCCTCTAATTGTATTCAATAGTACATTAATCCTGGTAGTTTAATTTACAGTTCTTTATTTATAAACTTTATTTTTATTAGGATCATTTCATTTAAATATAAAGTATTCTGAAATTAAACTTACCTTTTATCTTACGTTCATCCTTTTAATCCTTCAGTTATTTATTCAGCTTTACGTTTCTTTAGTTACAGTTAATTGATAACGCCGTATCTTTGTTTTGACAACCTCAGATGTTTACGTTTGCCACGCAACATAGTAGAATTTACGAGAGCGTATGATGCGGTGTATTTTTCTCTCGACAGATGGCGGGAACGGATTTATGAATGAATTAGTGGATGTAGTTTGTCATCAGCAAATCACCGTCTCGTAGATCGTTTTGGAGAGTGGGCGTATCGACACGTGCCGTTCCAGCTGCTGTATTTAAAGGGGTTATTTGGAAGGAAATGATAACTTGTTTTATCTACCAATGCTCTCGTTACGAGAATTGCTTTTAGCATTCTCGGGATGCTGTAATGATCTTGTGGTGAATGTTTAATCATGCGGCTTATTTTTATTTCCGTTTCGTTTTTAAAAATCATCTTTTAAAAGTTACGATATTTAGTCATTTCTGTTCTTCATGGCTTCTAAGTTAAAGTGTTTAAATGGCTGTTTTGATTTAAAGTGATTCATTGTTTATTCATCAATACTTTATTTATTTTAAAGACTGTTTTTATCAAGATATTTTTACTGTGAACTTTGGAAATCAATAAAAGAAGTTTGAGCCTGGAGCTTTATCTCATCTATCATTTACTTCATCCATTTTAACATTTCTTCATTTATTGGTTACAGATGCATAAAGTAAAAAATAGTTTCAACGTACTTCATTATTTTCCTCATTTGCATATTTTTAGAAATCCATCCTCAGATCTACTTTCACTGTTGAACTCTGCTTAATCAACACATAATTTTTAACCAGTTTTACTAGTATAAGATGTTGGGGAATTGGTACTGGTGCTAATCCCTAACAGTATTGCATCACAATGTGGGATGCAGTTTACTTCAAAATGTTTCACCACTGTAGTAATGCAGGTTGTGGTAGTTTGGACAAAAACTTCTAATCTGAACGTAAAAAATATGTAATCAAAACATAAAAAAATAACTCCACTTAAATTTAGGTACCCTATTTCTCACTCAGGAATGATATGAATGTAAATGTAAATTGAGTTGAATCCTTACTGCTAATATTTAACAATATTATAGCTGTGATACAAAAAAATAAAAATAAAAGTTTTACTTAAATTTTTAAACCTTATTCTCTCCCAAGGGGTGATGTAAACACATCAGAAAATTATTACGTGAGCTTAACTTGGGGTATAAATAAAATAGTTAGTTCTCATCTCAGAAGAAAAAATACATTTTAAAATTTAAGTTATGTAATTCCCCACTAAGTTTGCTACCTGCGTAAAAATAGCTATCCACTGGAAACGTTTTACTAAAATATAAACTTGACCAAAGCAAAAACTTATTCTGAAAATATCCTTTTTATTTCCACTATGACGCAATATTCACCTTTTTAATTTTTGGGAAAAAAAAAAAAACTAGCTCAATTTAATATTTCACGTGAAAATCTTTTAACTAAAAAGAAATAAATTATTATTACGGCTTTTGAAATTTTTGCAACAATGAAGTAAAAATGCTACATTTTCTATGAAAAATATCCATTGATTTTCAATGAAAAAAAGC
The DNA here is from genome assembly GCA_963932465.1 of Maratus speciosus. Lineage (NCBI taxonomy): Eukaryota > Metazoa > Arthropoda > Arachnida > Araneae > Salticidae > Maratus > Maratus speciosus. Next base: position 144,778,192 of record OZ010786.1, on the reverse strand, counting down.
GAAAATTGGAATTATTAAGAAAAATATTTGAATAATGTAAAAAAAAAAAAAATGGCCCATGATTCTCTCTGGGTTATAATTCACCCATATGCAAAGGCATTTTACCATTCGGTTTGACCCTGACGTCAGGCAAACATTTTTACGCTTTAAATTTATAATATCAATAGAAGAATTAGTAAAGAATAAAAAATGAGTGGCATCAGGGACAAAAAGGTAAGAAGAAAAAATGAAAAAGTTATGATCTCCATAGGCTTTTTCATGTTAAATTAACATTGAGAAGTGACACTGGAAATAAATAAGTATTGCGCTACCGCGCAATACTTAAATAAAGGGCACAGATTTCTGTTAAAATGATTGTTGTTTTAAAGATTAATGTACATTATAGTGATTGTCATTTTAATGATGTATAAAACATGAATAACACAGAGTGCTGTCATAGTCATCATCATATTAACAACAATTTATGGCTGTAAAGCTTGCAGGGTGAAGTTATAATGATCAGCATATGTTTTAGGTTATCTTATTTTTGTTTATTCCCCCCCCCCCCCTAGTTAGCATGGGCAATACCAGGGGGGGGGGGGTGCTTCTAGTTTTCTATGAAGCTCAATTTATACTTGAATCTTATATTAAATGAACTGTTTTTATTCTATTGTTAAATAACTTTAAACAAAGTGTACATATTATTTTTAACATAAAATTTATGCAATTTTTATCGACGTTTTTATTGATTACTGAGAAAAGTTTTACTTTTATTTCAGCACAAATTAAATTTTAAGCATTTGAAATCATGTGTTTTCCAACATGATTTATTGATAGATAAACTTATATTTAAGGTGAGCCAAGTTTGTTTTTATAAATTTATGTTATAAATATATGTTATCGAATTGTTAAATATGTACTTCCATATTGATTTATTTTCTTGAATATGCTTTGTGTCTAAAACTGACCCAGCCTAATAAAAGTATATGTTTTATATTATTTTTCAACTTATGAATTACAATTATGGCAATTCTTTTTTAGGTACCTAATAAATAGTTAAATTTCTTTGTACATAACTAAGGCGTTCTGCTCCCTGTGATGTACATTTGCTAACCTCCATCCAGCCCCCACTATCTCTAAAAACAAGTTAATTTGCCCTGTTTTAAAAATAAGAAAAACAAAAATGGTAATTGGTTGCAAATGTAGAATCTCAATAGCATTTAAATTTTCCTTTATGTACTGTTATTAGTGCTCCATGTATTTTTAAAAAATATTTTAATAAATGTAAATGGGCATATCATTTTAAATATAATTTTCACCATCTATAGTGTTCTTTCAATTACTTTTCAATTACTATACTAAAAATAGAATAGACTTGCCTATCTGTAATTCTTCAAATGTCCCGGCAGTGGTCTTATCAATCTTTTTTTCTAAAAATAATCTATGATTAAGACAAAGGGGACATTAATCTTCTTCTGTTGACATGAACAAGGAACATATATTGCTAAATTACGCTTGAAGAATTGATACACACAGACACTATATGATCACAAGTAATTCATTTAAGTATTTATAAAAATTAAACTTATCATTATTCTTTAAAGTTTGAAACTACATTCTATTCTAATAGAGTTCTGGTTAAAGTTTTTAAAACTGTTCTATTGTTCTGAATGTCCAGTTAATGCAGACGTCTTACTCTCATCATGGTCTGTTCTGATCTGCTGCATTTCACTCAATCAGTTCTGGTCACTGTGAAAGGGACACTAGTGACGGTCAGCCCATGAAGGAAAATGTGTGACTTTGCAATATCCTCCCATCCTCCCTCCTTTGAGTTTTGATATTTAGGAGGAACTCAGAAGTCGTAGTTGAAGTCACTAAGATCCTTTCACAACTCTTCTAGCTTTGGTAACCACAAACAGGATGGAGGCATGGCTACTAGTCATGGTCTTCTCCTCACTGTCTTGGTTATTTCTGGAACATTTTAAATATTACCATTTCTCGTAGTATTAGCCTTAAGTTTTTCTGTATTAATATTATCTGACGATGAACTATTAGTAGTATTAACTTCTAATAGAAACAGTCACTTGAATGAGCAGAGATAAACTCCATTTTCAGTCTTCTCTTTGGCTAGTCGCACAACTTTATCTTTTCCTGCCTAGATTTCAATTGTTTTTGCTAAAGACCACTGAATACTTCATTTATTCACGTCTTTTAGTAGAACGTTGTCACCTATTTGTAACTGTTTAGAATTCTCTTTCTAGGAAGTATGTTGATGCAGTTGTCCTAAATATTTACTTCTAAATCTGTTTCTTAAGTAATCTCTAACTCTTTGTCTATATTTTGCACTGGGATTGAGATCTTCAGAGTCTAGGGCATCAATGTCGAGTACTCCTGAGGTAGGCAATTCTTGTAAAAACATCATGGGGGTCAAGGTTACTGGCTTTCTATTGCCTTTTGAAAAATAAGTGATAGGTCTAGAGTTTATCACATACTCACAGTCACACAGTATTGTGCTTAGCTCTTCATAATTCAAGGAAGCTCGTCCAAAACTTTACTTAGGATTTCTTTCACTATTCGTACAAGGCATTCCCACCACCCCCCTCACTGTGGTTCTAAAGGATTAATTCAAATTTCTATCATATCTCTTGAGTGGAAGCTATTATGCTGATGGAGTTCCAGTCTATACTTGAGAAAACTCTGCTGGTGCCGACAAAGTTATTTCTGTTATTATAATTACATAATGTCTGCCTCATCTGGCAATGAGTTTCCTTAAGGACTGTAGGAAGCATTCAGTAGACAAAGAGGTAACTATTTCCAGGTAAACGGCATGATAGACAGCACAGGTGTATAAGGCTATCCAAACTTTTTTTTCCATCAGAATGATGGAGGGGACTGGCCAGATCAATACACACTACCTGAAATATGACCGCTGCTTGGACTCTGTCTTCAGGTAGGGTTCCAGGTTCGATTCCCATCCTAGGTGATTGGAATCTTTTACACTTGACATGCTTGTGGAAGATATTCCTGATACATTGTCTTGATTTTAATATTCAAAAAATTTCTCTTAGAATGCTAACTCCAGCATGATGATTTTCCAAGTGTTTCTCATAAATCAATCTTATTCTGTCAGTGATGATGTGAAGGCAGGATCACTAGATAGTGAAAATTTTCTTCGTCGCTCCTATGAATTACATTTGTCTTAACTCTCATTAAAAACCCGTTTTTATCTTCTAGCGGTCTTAAAGCTTTTAATTTTTGATCTGTTCTTCCTGAAAAGGATTCTTTTTGTATCAATCAATGAAATGTATCTTCTGCCTTTTTCAAATTCATTGACTGAGATGTCAGGGGATGAAATTTTTTCTTTCTTCTTTGAGTTATTGCAAAACTGATACATCCATACAATCATTCTTACGTTCTTTTTATAGGAGGAAAAATATTGATAATATCGATTCAAGTCACTTTTTTCTTTATCTAAAAGAGTTAGAATTGTCTTTTTTCTTTATTTATTTATGTTTTTCATCAGGCTGTTCTTCCAGTAAATATAGCTAATCTGGACCCTCCCACCTTGTCGACTTCCTCAATTGTTTGAAGGAACATCCTCTAGATGGGAGATCTGCAGGGTTCAAATTCCCAGGCATATGTCTCCAATCAGGGATCTTTGTCAAGTTTCTTATTTCCAATACTCAGTTGTGTAGGAAAGTACCCCAAGCTTGTTCTTTTTGTATCCACCATAGGGCTGTCGAGGAGTCACTGCAGAATGTTGTATTTTCCAGTTCTAACATCAAGTTGGTAACAATTGTTTTTACGAGTCTAGCCCTACTAAGGCATGAGAGGCATGGAATTGTGAATTCTTTAATGGACGCTACTTGATTTCTCGCATTTACTAACTGGACTCTTAACTCTTTCAGAAGTCTGTGTTCTCAGATAGACACAAGTGCGTATGTGCGTTTACTAGCATCTGAAAAAATATGTAGGGAAGTTTAGTTTTCATTCTTGGGGACTATATTTAACCAACATTGCGATGAAAGTTATTACTTGCTGTATATTTAAATGTGAATGGAGGATCCAAAGAGAGCCATTAAGATCATACTTGTCATTCTACATAAATTTTAAGAAATTCTATTTTAAAATTAATGATACTTTGTATTTAAACAAAAACTATGGGGGCTAACAAAATAATTAAGCATAAAGATTTAAATTGAATTAGACAATTAAAACAATAACGAAACATTAAGAAAAACAAATGAAAAAGCAGCAATTTTAGAAAGAATTTCAGATTTGCGAAAGCAAAAACAAAACACAGCTCCCGAAGACGAGTGACACTTGATGCCACTGTCAGTGAAAGGTGAATGAGAGCTCCAAAATGGCACATTTTGCATAAACTGCACCGATTCTGGAGAAGAAGAAGCAAGAGAGATCGCTCCGGCTAAAAGACAAAGTGTGCTACTGGAAAGCAGATATTGATGAAATACACATCACGCTGTGAAATCCATGGTTGATTTTAAATAAATGCCGATGCAAAAACATTGAAAAGGAATAAAAATAAATAAAATTTAGAAACTGTGAGAAGTTATCTCGCGAATGCATTGAAAACTGGATGAATTTTGTTTGTGTCACTAGTCTCTTTGATAACCGGTCTGTAAGGCAAAATATGTACCCCATTTTCTTTTTGATCTGACACCTCCTCTATAATCTGGTTACCTTCCCAAAAATTATAACTTTCTTCATATTCTATTTTTTTTTTTGTATATTTTGATAAATTTATTCTTTGTCTTATACATAGATTGTATATGCTGTAGTGGTTACTTGTTAAGACCGAACTGTCAACAATCCAAGATAAAGCTACTTCATGATGATCAGATTCATCGCATTTAACAGCTTCTAAAAAGTGCTTTAGAGTTTTCTTTTCTAAATCTTCTGTAGTTTTATTATCTTCATTCTAAATTCCTAATGTATCTAGATGCCATAAAACCAACAAATTGGCGTTCAAATTTCAAAAACAGAGATAAAACTGATAACGACTTTTCTGAATTTTGTTATCCTCCGTTTTCCCCATAATGGTCCAGCCTAATCTCATTTTAAAAGCTAATAAATCTAGTTTAGGAAAGTATTTTATATTGTCTGTGAATAACTTCACCGATACATCAACTGCTATCAAAGTATTAATTTCTTCCAGATTATTGTCATATTAACATAATTTACTATGAACATCTGACAAAAAGGCACCTTATTTTTCTAAAACTCTTATTAGTTTAAAGTTGCAGCATAAATTCATGCCTGTATAGATTTTTTCCTGATCTAATGTTTGTATTTTGCAATTAAATTTTTGGTCTAGGCTACAGAGAGTGAATTCATAGTGATTATGTTCGCTTGACATTTCTACACTTCCAAAAAAGACTGTGTCTAATTTTTACTATTTTTTATTTATTTATTTCAATTTGCTGGCTGTGTACTTCGATTATCTGTTTTTTGACTTCCGGTATCTATCAAGATTCGAATAAATGTAGTATATAGTTATTTTTATGCATTGCTACTATCAAGATTTATAAATAAACATTAGAAAGAACATTATGATTCGTTAGCATCTGTTTCGTAATCTCATTAGAATCCGCATTAGCAGTTTTATTTTCAAATTTATTTCTTTATTGCACATGATCTCTGATACTTATCCTAATAATACCACAGTATAAAATTAAAACCAGATATACTACAATCATTATATTGCATAATCATTAAGAAATTGCGAATGTAACATTAATGAGACCGATTCGGGACACTCTGCCCCCCTCTGAAGAAATGTACTTTTTTTCTGAAAAAATTACAAGTGTAAGCAGTGCATCAGAATATCATTGCATAAAACCATGTTTAACTTGACGCTTCTAATTTACAGAAGCTTCTGGGAATCTTATATGCTTATAAATATATGTATTGTATATACCTTAAAAATTTTAAATTGCGGATTGTACGATGTTAAATATTATCCAAAGTGAGATTGAAAAACAATGACTTGCAAAACTGACATTGAGGCTTCTGATCTGCAGATTTACTAGTTTATTTTAAACTTTTCTTCTTGTTTTTGTCTTGGCCCAGGTGAATCAATGTACATACATTGTAGAAGGAAATAGAAAAATGTGTTTTTATTTTTAATTATTTACGAGATAGGATCCTTCAGTGTTTGATGATAAACAACGTGAAAGTTTCATTAGAAAAATATTTGAATTTTTAATTAGTTGCTTTTAAATTTATTAAGTATTGAAAATATGATTAAATGCTATATTGTATTGCTTATAAGGTGTTCCTAAGTTCCTATACACATAAGGCAATTGATGGTGTTTTAAGTTCAACCTAATTAATGAATGAAGTGAAAGAATTTTGAGAAAGAAAGAATTAAATTGAAGAAAAGAATTAAAACCTATTATGCTTGCTTTTCACAGGAGTTTAACTAAATATATTAATTGGATGGGTAGGGCATTTGTTTAGTCTATGAATTGGAAAAATAAGAATATTTAGTATTTTCAAAAAAAAAAAAAAAAAAAAATTGTATGATCTTTCAAAATTTTCATTAAATTTATTTCTATCACTCTGACTCTTAAGCCCTGAACTTAAAGTTTGCTGTTTGCAGCTAACAATATAATATATCTTTATATTTAATTTTTTGGATTTTATTTTACGTTTTCATATACATTATTTAATTATTAAATCATGGATATCTGGGTAATTTCTTTTATAACTCTTATATGAAAATCTTTCCTTCTTTCTCTTTTCTTTTCTTTTTTTAATGGAAAATCATATATTTTTCTTAGTGTATATATATCTTGATAATGGTCCTACAAAATATACCAAAAATTGTAGATAAATTCAGTTCATTTAATTGATAATTATATGCAAAATCTTTTAATTAAAATATTTTTAATATAAAATTAGTAATTTGAAAAAATATTGTTGAATTTTAAATTTTATTTAATAATAATTGTAAAGCATTCAAATAAAAATTGTATAACTTTTTTTGTTGAAAAACAACGACATTATTGAAATGAATTATCTTATTGACAATAATATTGCAGAAATCATTCTGCCAGGAGTGGAGATTAAACCCTCACTTTCATTAAGGAACCACAGATTAAACCCGGCACCTTAGATCACTCAGCTACTCTGATCTCATTCATCTTTACTCTAAACTGAACACTTTCTAGATTTAATTTTATGCATGCATAAATCTCTCCAGTTTTGATCTAAAAATGTACTGTTGTGTTTTAATGTATATGACATATTTTTAAAATTTGTTTTAAACAATCAAACGAAAGGAAACATATATTATTTAAAAATGTCTGTTTTGTTTTTCACTTGGATAACCTCTATTTTCTGATGTTTAGGATATACATTTAACAGCATCTAATGATGACCAATATTTTGTGTTTGAAGATCTTCTTTATCAAGTATAGTATTATTTTTAACTTTTAAATAATGTATTTATAAATATCTTCTTTTTATTTACCTGTTGTCCGTTGTTGTTTTTCTTTATAAATAAACAATATCTTGTTTATGTAGATTCTATTGGTTTTTACTCGTGATACATCTGTCACTTCTCATTTTGATATGAGTACGGCAAATCCTCCAAAAGCAACTTTGCGTGGTACCCATACTACTGTAACTTATCCACCCAGTGGTGTTATACCTTTTCATGGATTTTCTATGTACGGTATGTCTAACTAAATTTTACTATCAATTAAATATGAACATTTTATGAAAAGGAATTAAAGCATGACCATTTTCACTTTTGTACTTTTTTTAATGTGTATTCCATGTTGTAATTTCCTGATAAATTGGATGTATGTAGACAGAATAACATTTTGAAGTGTTTATACTCCCCAGGGGAATCTTGGAATCAAGAAAATCTCAAGAGAAAATTTCTTGTTGTAAAATATGAGAAAAATGTTTTCAAAAAACTAGAAAAACTATCAGCTATTCTGAGAAATGCAAGCAATTACTTTTATTCACATGCATCATGATTGTGATGTCGGAATGAAATCAAACTAAAACCAAAGAAGCAATTATTCCAACACACACACACACACACAAAAAAAAAATAAATAAAAAAAATTAATCACAAAATATGAAAACTTAAAGAAATTTTAAACATTTAACTAGTCTAGTTGGAGAATATAGACTAGATTTTTTGTTAGATAATCAATAGATATTTCAGGGTGTGTACAGAATCTGGAAATCAGGGAATCATGGAAAAATCAGGGAGGTTTATCAGTCTGGAAAAATCAGGGAAAAGTCAGGGAACTTTGTAAAAATACTTGAAAATCAGGGGAATTTTTCTAAATACGAAAATATTTGCATTTTCACCTTGCCAACGAGATTGATTCGTCTATTTTATATACCATATTTTTCACAAGGTGATTAGTCTTTCCCAATATTTTAAAAAAGATGCACATGGTATGAGTTTTTTTAATGCAAATTAAGTTATCAGATGTCTTCATTTTCTGTAGATAGTGCTTATATTGAAGGCAATTTACCCATTTTTAAAAATTAAATGATACATTAGCATAATCTGACAAGATGGCTGAGCTTAATCCAATTAGCTATCCCGTCAGATGTAGATAAGTTTTAGAATTGAATATTTTTCAGAAAATGAGAGAATTTTCTGGTCACCCTATATCCATTGGTTACTATATGAAGATGTTGGACTAAATTTTGAGTTCAGATTTACAAAACCATCAACCAATACTTAATGAATATTAGGCAATTTTAATGTTTTTCTGTTGTTTTTTCTCCCAAATGAGATATTAGCAAGCTGAATAAGTGTGTTACACGAGGAATCGGCATATATGAAAAAATACATGTAAATTGTTAATAATGGAAATCAGGGAAGTCTGATAAAGATAGTCAGGGAAATCATGGAAAAATCAGGGAACTTTTTTTTATAATTTCTGTAGACACCCTGTATTTTGCTTGATGAGAACTCATTGTTACATTTGTTAAGGTTTTTATTAATTTTTAAATGACAATTTCTTCTGTGAAAGGATTTGTTTGATTTTTTAAAATAGGTAATTGGTTAATCCATTATAAATAATGCAACAATACATTTATAAATTGGATATATTAAAACAATACAGGCCGCAGATGCTGCGAATATTCATGCGCAAGTGGCAGTGTTTTTTGAATATATCATAATTTTTAAACCCTTTTTTTAAAATTGTTATAATTTTTGGAGTAGTCGTTCTAAATTCATGATTTTTTAAATGAAAAACCCATTATTAGAATTTATATCGAATTTTCGGCATCAACTTTCCTGATATAATATCACTGTAATGTGTTTTAAATGCCGATAACATCGTAATCATAAATGATGCATAAGTCTGTCAACAGCTCTTAATGATAGTTTTATAACTTATGCATAGCTGCATCAGTCGATTGTATATTGTTAAAATATTTTCACTTGGGTCCACAAGCCTCGCTTTTGCATATTAGGCAGGAATTCTCGTCATTCATTGACAGAAATAACTGTCACAAAATTCTATATAAATGTATTAATTGTTTTAAAAGTAAACTTGTAGCCAGTTTTGAAATAATGACCGATCTTCCCAGGGAACATGTAACTCCAAACTTTCCATTTTCCGTAAGAAGCGTAGATTACTCCGGACTCTTTTTGTTTAAATTTAAAAATAAAAGGAAGGGTGTATTAAATAATACGTATGTTTGTGTACAAAGGCAATACACCTGGATTTGTATTGACAACTCAAGCATTTATAGCCAGTTTAAACTGTTTCTTCGGTAGAAGAGACAAATGTTAGAAAATTATGTCTAACAATGCAGAAATATTCATTTGGGTGGATATCGAGTTGAAAAAAGGACAAAAAATGATCAGTTCTCCAGATGAGAAATTATGTAATTTTTTAACCCATGAAGGTATTGAATGGGAATTTATTCTCACAAAATCCCCAAACTTTGACAGCATCTGGGAAGCGGGAGAAAAATCTTTAAAATTTTATTTAAAACTAGTAATAGGTTTTAAACTCTCAAACATTTATCCTGTTGTCAATGTAACTGAAAAATTTTGAGACGTTAACCCTTTCTTATTTCCTGATTGGAAGAGCTATCATCTTGATTGTAGAACCACAAATAGATAACATTAATGAAAACAAATGATCAAAATAACAAAATTGAGTCAGAGAATTTGGATGCTAAGGAAACGAGATTATTTGAATAATCTTAAAAAAAAAAAAAAGGAAATGGAAATTTTAAAAGATGATGTACAGAAAGGAACTTTGATTCTGTTAAGACAGAAAAATTTACCTTCTACCAAATGGCTGTTTGGTAGAATAGTTGAGGTTTTCAAAGTAAGAAATGAAATAATTACAATTGTAAATTTATGTCTGCCAGGTTGGCAAGTTCTCAAGAGAAATATCAGAGATATTTGTATTTTATGAATTTAATAACAAAATTTCCTTCCTTCCCTTTATAGTTCCACATTATATTATTTCAGCATTTAATTTATAATGTGACAGTGCATATAATGTTGTATCTATTTTGTGTATATCTTTATAATTAATTCCATCTATGTATTAATTTTTGTAAATATATATTCAATATATTTCAATCTCAGGGAGAATGTTTCCTCTATTCTTTAAAATTTGTTGGTAGAGGGCACAAAAAGTGCATAAGGCTCTAACGATGTAGCAGAATGATTCTCCTGACAGAAGCAGTTGAGGCGTAAGCACAGTGAACCAACCACTGCCAGTCACTTTTTCTTTATTGTTATTGCTGAATAAATTGTTAAGTTTGTTATTAGCTTGAATAGTCTATGAAGAACAAAAACATAAATAGTTATACAACTAGAAAAATTAAATCAAAATTTAAAGCTATGGTTATTTTTTTCAGTTTTTGTCATGCTATGGAAAATATTTGCCAAAAATAAATAAATAAATAAAAATTTCCTTAAAAACAAAATAAATAACAGTTCTATCTAATACTGAAAAAGAAAGGAATAATTAAAAAATTCATCTAAAATAATTTTTATAAAGTGTAAATATGATAAACTATTAATGCAGAAATAATAAATTCTCTGTCCAAATCGTCTATTCTGTAGTCTGCTGTCTGAATTTAAAAAAAATACTGATACGCGAATTTGGATAAAGGGATTTAAAGTTAATGAAATAAACTTTTTAAGTTGGCAATATTTAAGAAATTAAAATCATTGAATTAATAGAGTTAAGTTAAAAGCTTAAGGTATGAAATCCCTCTATCCAAAGACGCATACCGACCAGAAAGTAAAATGGATAGACATTGCGTTAAAATGAAAATAGAATCAAAGCCATCTATCTACTTTTTAAGAATTCATTAAGTTGTAATAACATCTGTAAAATAAAGAAAGTAAAAAGACTCACCCGTATGATGTGTAGAGAAAGTAATACTTACAATTTTCAGACAATTAATTTTATTTCATATTAATGCAGACTTTAAAATATGTATTCAAAAATTAAGTGCTTGGCCAAGCTGTATCTAAAATTTTTTGTTAATCATTTAATTTACCAGTACAAAATAAACATATTAATTCTTTCTATTAAATTGACGATGAGAAGAATCATTTAGTCATATGGAATCAATCTTAAATTATATGTGATGATCGTTGATATGTTGAAAGTCCTACACTGTCCTATATTGAAATGTAAAGATTATAGACTTTAATATTGAGTTCTAAACAGTTTTTGCGGAAGGAGAATGTTCAAATAAAGAACGTTGGATGATGAGAGTATTAATTGTAGATAGCAGCACACAGAGATCTTTTAGCTGTTCCAGAAGTTTGATGTTGGAGAAATTAAGTAAGATCGCTCCACATTCCTTTTTAGAAACTTTGTTGATCACTAGAGTAGAGGTACATTATTCTTCTTAAATCTATTTCATTAATCGAGGAGTAAGATTTTATAATTTTTGTAATGTAGTATTGCGCTGTTATTAAATTTCACCACTCGTAAGTTGAAAGTAAAGCTCTATCTTCAATGATAAAATGATTGTTGAATACCGACGTTGTAGGATGACACTTCTGGATATCTTATTTTCTCAATAAAGGCTCAGGATCTTGATTTTTAATGATCTAAACTAATCACATAATATGGCACTGGTATCTTCTTCAAATTCCATGCAGAAGCAGCGTTTTTAAAAAAACTAGTTGTTCAACCTGCATCTAAAACTCATTCTGCCCGGACGCAGCCGAAGCTGCACCGAGCTCACACACCAACGTCTGTCTGCTTAATCCCTAAATGACAGACTCAAAACAGATCTCAGCCTGAAAGTATGTGTAAGATTTTGAAAATAGCCAATCCGATGCATTCAAGTACCGCGCATCCATCCGGGAACGTATGAGTTCAATCAACTATCCGCGTGGGTGTCTCGCGATGTCACCGAATTGTACGAAAAAAATGGCGCAGAAAAGCATCTTTTTATCAATGGCGGACAGAAAGCATCGCGCCAATATTTAAAAATAGAAAATGCAGAAAACGTTAAATTAAATATCTCCAATATTTGTTGACGGATTTTTCTGCAATCAGATTAATCAGAAAAGTATTTTCTATCTGTTGACTATAGATTGAGCACGCAATATTAAAAAATAAATTATTTTTATTTTCGTTGTTTTAAACTTATAAAGAATGTAGAATCGCGATCTTTTCGGAAAAGTAAACACGAACGTAAAACTTCGTTTACACATATTATTGTTATTGTTTAGTTTAATATATTTTAATGAATGATTGAAAGATAGAATTTAAGTTTGATTGAGGAAAATGAATAAAATTTAGAATAACTTTATTAAGAGGAAACTTAAATATTTTGAAGAGAATTTTCTAGATTTGAAGTTGAGTTTAAAATGAATAAATATTAATTTAAGATTGAGGAAGATAAATAAATAATAAAATTGAGATTATTTACTACTAGAGATGTTGCATTTTATAACAAATAGAATCATGATCTTTAAAAAAATAACAGATACTAGCAGTTAGAAAAGAGTTCAAAAATTTTCCAACTTATTATTCAAAAATTTCCCAACGTGAAACATATTGCTCTATTTTCCAACTAAAAAGATATGTTCAATGTGTGTGTTAATAATAATGATACTTATATGCAAAAAAAAAAAAAAACCTAGTAAAAAAACATGTAATTTGGAAACAAGTGTAGTCCCACAATCGAACCCAAACCACATTTCTTTTGTGTTAAATATTCAAATGCTCTTCTCTACATTGAAATCAATGGGAATTTTATGATATCTGGCTGTTCAAAGTTATGCACATAAAATCCTGTTTTTAAGCTTGTTTTAACATTATTTACAAACATCTGAAAACCACTAATTGTGGTTGTAATCTTAAGATCCAGCTCAGCATTGAGTACTGGCATACCAATGGAAGAAATCTGAATATACAAGTAAAATATCTACACTTTTTATTTTTATGACTTTCCATAATTAAAAGCAGTGATAGAAAACATGCATTTCATTTGTCAGCTTCGTGTGCCATTTTGTATAGTGAGAAATGTATCCAATCCAGAAAAATATTTTGGTCGCTTGCAATTTTGCTTTGAAGAACTTTTACTGTATTTATATTTATACTAATAATATTGATTATGTTAAAGTTTTGTTATTGTATCAACAATTTCATTTTGTCCTTTTTTTTTTTTTTTAGTTGCTCCTTTATGTTACATTTATGAAGATCCCATCACACTTTACCATGTGTTCAGAGAATTATATATACGCTACTTTTTTAGGCTGCATAATCTTTCATCACATCCCCAGGTATATTATCTAAAAAGTAGTATATATTATTTATTTTTTCACTCATTTAGATGCAATTGATTTTACATTTTTTTATGTATTAAATTGGAGAGTTTTATAAAGGTTTTAGTAAAAAAAAATTCTCTGACATGCTGATTAAACTTATCTCTAATCTTGTTTTTATATTTTGTGTTATTGATTTTGACTTTTGCTGACTATTGATTGAAGTAAGGATGTTCTTGGGTATTAATTATTATTATTTAAGCTTTAATCTGCATAATTAATTTATTCTTATTTAATCTCCAATTTTCAGTACATGTCACTCTAATAGAGTTTTTAATTTATTTTTTATTGTTATTATCTTGCATGAGTAAAGATTGTAAAGAGGCTTCATTGAAAAAGGTGCGTAAGAAGGGTGTCATATATTTTCAAACTGGTCCTTTTCAACACATGTGAAAATACTATTCTAGCTGAGTAGTAACATGTTTTTGCTTTCTATAAATTTATTAATGATCTATTTTATTTTGTTTATTTTAAATTAATCTATATTCCCTTTTTTATATACTAATCTCTATCGAATTCTATACTCTTTTAAAACAAAAAATAAAAATGATCAGCAAATTGAAATTATCAATGCTTAATTTTATATAGGGGAGACTTGGGAGACTTGATCCCTTTTTCAGTTTTTAATTTTTATTTTTGGGGGAAAAAAAAATGTTTCCAGTTATTATTAAAGGCTCATGTGTCTTTCTTGTTGTAGTATTTTTTTTATTTTTGAAAAACCATTTTAAAAATAAAAACAAATTGTTTTCCAAAAAATAAAAAAAGGATCATGTCTCCCCAGTTGCAGGGAGACTTGATCCTTGAAACAGATGCATTGAAATGATTCAAATTAAGTAGTAGAAATCAAATTTATTGTTGACTAACATGTAAAAAGTGAGAAAACACAATTAATGATTCAAAAACATTTTCAAAGTTTGAAAAATCAAATGTAAATATTAAAATTATTGCAGTTCGAAGAATTCCATCAAGCATGGTTGATTTTGGTACTTTTTTGACAATGTCATCATAATTCACAAAACTATCATCAACATTTTCTGGATAAATAAATTGGTCGAAATTAAATCCTCGTTTTCTTAGAAGATTAATTTCACATTCAGATGATAAAATCTTCTTTTAAATTTTTCCTACGAAATGACTAATTTTCTTCTTTCCCAGAAATTGCACAATGACAAAGTCATTTTCATCAATCGACAAATTTTTTGGATCTTCAATGATTTCATCAGAATGTTCATCAAGTGGATCTGGGTCGGTTGAATCATAAACACTATAACTGCTTTTATAACATTCTGAAGATTCGGGTCTTTCATTTTTAGTGTTTTTACTTTTTTTCTTGAGATGATATGAGTTTTTTCGATTTTTGTTTTTTATTCAGGTGGCGACCTTGTATTTCTTCTTCATTCTGTCTTTTAGTTAGTGTGCTTGTCAAAATTTTTGAAGACCCTTTTTTCATTTCTTTAGATTTTCCCATTTTTGGTAATGAAACTTCAGAGAAGGCTTGTATGTCTTCTGATGTCACTATGTTTGGTTTAACTGTAATTTTTTTTACTGCTTGTTGGAGTTAATGGTTGATTAGCGACGGAAGATGATAAAAAATCATCTTCAGAAATTCCTATTTAAGGAATACATTCTAGTGATTTTAAACTCATTTATTATGTTAGTTGACACCATGGCTTTAGTACTGGCAATTCCAATCAGTTCAGCAATTTGATAAATTGTTGTCCTTTGAGCAGGATGATTAGTCATCCAGTCTTGAGCAGCCACGTTAAAATATCTTTTAAGTGGTTCATATGCAGTACGATCCAGAGGCTGCAACTTGTGAGAAGTGTGCAGTGATATTTTTAAGAAAATTATTACATTTTCTTTGGCATAATTCAAACTCTCAATGCTTGTCTAGTTATCATGATTATTTTTTATGATTAACACTTTACTGTTTTGATTATAATATCTTGCATTCTTTACGAAGTGCTGTAAATTTTTTTTAAAAGTTAGACGTATGTCTCACATGTGCATTCATCCACCATGTGCTTGGTAACCATCATATGCAGCCACATATTAATTTTCTATCTTTGTCAACCATCTAAAATCAAGGCAACCATATTCTAATACAGATAATATCTAAATGTCACTATGAGAAGTAGGGGATTAATAAAATTTAACATTAATTTAGCTTAACTTTGGTTTGGGTACACTTGATCCTCAGGATCAAGTCTCCCCATAAAACAGGGATCAAATGTCCCTAATGTTCATGTTTGTGGGAAAAAAATGCTAAATCAAAAATAAAGAAACTGTATTGGATTTAAATAACAACATTTAAGCAGTGAGGAATGTTAGTATATTATATCAATGAGATGAACTAATTTAGTTATATTTAGCAAAAAATATGAAACTCAAACTACCTACTCAAAAAGAAGTTTGATTGTAAGAAAACAGAGATTACCTTCTTACAACAAAAATAAAAATGACTGAATGAAATTATGTTGCTAGATCTATTGATAAGGAATCGCTTTATTAATGCTCCCAGTTTCAAAGACTGAATTGCATTTTTTCTTTGGTTTTAGACCTAGGGATCAACTCTCCCAAGTCTCCCCTATGTATTGAGAATTTTAGTTCCTGGTAATTGATAAATATTTGTTTCTCTTGCTATTTCATAATTGTTAATTAAAAGTTGCTATTTGTTTCTAGTAGCAAGATTCTTTAGAAATTTACTTTTGTACAATCAGTATGAACTATATACCTTCCTTTATCCATAGACCATATACGATAAAATCACACCAAAGATGTTATTAGACTCTGAATATTATCTTCTTTTAGATTACAAATGAAATTTTTTAAATAAGAGGTGTCTGCACATTACAAATTGCACCAACTTCATTTTTTCAAATGATACCATCCACTTTTGACAGTTTCCTTGTGCTCCTTGAATCAAACCAGGCCGGAAAACTGTATAGTTTATGCACTTTTGTTAGATATCCATGAAGTTAGAAGAGGTCAAATATGAAGGTACTACTGTTAAATTCACTTGATAAACTTTTATTTATATCTTCCCCGAAATTATTCAATTTAAAATTTTTATTTTCATTGAAATACACTCATTGCCATAAAAATTTGCACACCAAGAAATAATTGTGGGATCATAACGAAACTTGGCATGAAGGTACATATCAGGCAGATATGCAAATGATTAGAAATGCAGCGTGATTGCGCATTGTGTAATACCACTAGAGGGCGTTGAACTTCGTCCTGCTTGGAGTATAAAACTGGTAAGAAGAACTTGTCTGAGTGTGCCTTTTCTTTTGCAAAGGAAACGCTGAGGTAGACATGCCGTTACATAGCCATCGAAGACAATATGAGCAGCTGTCAGAGTTCGAGAGGGGAAGAATCATCGGGATGATGGAAGCTGGGTGATCAGCTCGGCAAGTAGCTCGTCAAGTAGGCCGTTCTGATTTTACTGTGAGTAGGTGTTTGGACCAGTGGACTGAAGAGATGCCATTTACACGGCGACCAGGCTCGGGACGCCCTCGACAGGCCAGTCATCAAGAAGACCGTCACATCATACGAAACGCACACGTAGAGCCAACTACCTCATTGGCCGCTATCCAGACACAGGCAGCACCTTCACTACGGACCCCTGTGTCTTCCCGAACCATCGCAAGGCGCTTGGCTGAAGGACATCTGGTATCGCGGCACCCATTACGTGTGCTGACAATGACACCCACCCACCGATGCCTCCGTTTGGAGTGGTGTCGCGCACGTGGGATTGGACTGCAATGGAATGGAACCAGGTCGTCTTCAGCGATGAGTCTAGATTCAATTTGAGCAGCGATGACAATCTTGTTCGTGTGTGGAAGCCCCATGGTGAACGCCTCAATCCTGCCTTCGCTTTACAGCAACACACCCCTCTTACACATCTTGTGTGATGGTATGTGGTGCCATTGCTTACGATACACGGTCACCCCTAATATTGATCCGTGGCACAATGACAGCCCAGCGGTACGTCCAGGACATCCTTCAGCCACATGTGTTGCAATTCGTGGCAGGGCTCCCAGGAGCCATTTTTCGGCAAGACAATGCTTGGCCACGCACAGCAAGGATGTCACAAGCCTGCCTCCGCCACATTACCACCCTTCCCTGGCCTGCTCGATCCCCACATTTGTCACCAATCGAGCATATCTGGGATCATTTGAGACGGCAAGTTGGATACCCTACGAGTTTGGTTGAACTCGAGGCGCGTTTACAGCAACTGTGGAACGAGATGTCTCAGGACATCATACGGAACTTGTATGCCTCAATGCCCGCACGTATTGCATCGTGCATTCGTGCTAGAGGAGGTCCAACAGAGTACTAAAATTTCCGTTCATTTGTACTTTTTTTCTGCAATAAATGGTCCTTTTTCTTTGGTTTTCTAATCACTTAGTTATATCACAGTAGTACTTACACGTGTAAAATTTTGTTTCATTTGGACGTCTTTTTCTTGGTGCGCAAATTTTTATGGCAATGAGTGTACATTGAATAGGTCCAGATATATTCTAGTCATTTTTTATCCAAAAGAATAATTTTAATTATCAAATTCTCTATAAATTCATATTAAAGGAAATTAGGAATTATGACCTACATCATTTCTTACATAAACCGAATTGGTGTATAGTAAATAATGTACGTGTCTAAGTTTGTTGTTCATTGTAATCTTTATTTTTTGAGATATAGTGAAATTTTACTTTTCGAAGGTATAAAGGGACCATATTTTGCTTCCATTCAATCACATATCAGAAAATCAAAAACAACAAACAGAAAGTTTATGTGAAAAATTCTCTTAAATAAAATTTGGGAGATGAAAGATACTTTTTGTTTATTTTATACATCACTTGCCTCTACAATTTTTTTCTGGTGTGATTCTGAAATTTTTTTTGCTGTTTTATCCTAATTAGATTCCCTTTTAAATTCTAATTTAACTTTTCTAAATTTGTGGATATATCCTTGATACATTTTCTTTTTTATATCTATGAAGATTTAATAAAAAAGCACATAAATATATCCTTTTCCAGGGTGTCTTGATCCAAAGAGCTCAAATGTGCTGTCAAAAGTGGGTGTTACCATTTGAAAAACTGAAGCTGGTACAGTTTTATTATATGTATACGACCTCTATTTCAAAGTTGCACTCATATTCTGAAAGAAGGCAATATCTAATGGCTTCTTTGCTGTAATTTTATCCTAAACATTTTATGAATAATGGCTGGTATATCTTTTATTTTATGCTCATTGTATCATAAAATTAAAAGTAAATTCTGTCTATTTTCAGTTGTAATGAAATGAATATATATATATATATATACATATATATATATGTAATAATAAATTTGAAATCACAAATATATGAAGAAATTGATAAAGTTCTAAAGATGATTTAGAAATGAACATAAGAAACCAGTATGTAAAATTATATATATATATAATTTAATGAATTCTGTAATTTCTTATTGAAATGTTTATTTTAGGGTGTTTTGTCATTAGCCTTGGCATTTGAAACTCTGCTTGATGAAACTGAACCTCAGCTTTCATATCATTTCTCTCAGCATGACATTCATCCGTAAGTTGTACTTAAAATTAATATATCTGTATATTTTCTTAAAATATAACTTGTATCCTTTCACAGAGTAAGATTAGTGTTAAGTAAAAATAATTTCTTATAAAGCACATTTGATGGACGTGAAATCATTAAAAGGAATAAAAAAGTATGTGAATCCATGTTCAGTAAAATAATAATTTTCTACAGAGATTAAATTTCAGTCTTTACTTGATTGATTTTATAATCATTTGCAATAAACCAAACACTGTAAACAGTTGCGGAAGAAATGTTTATAAAAATTTTGCATGACTTTGTATTTACCAACAATTATGGAAAGCTTTCCCTTATCTTCAGAAATCTTTGGAGAAGAACCAAACAGAAACCTCAGGAAACATTAAGTTTCTGAAAAGAAAGGTCATTTTGCTGCACTTAAATTTCATACAATACATTTGTGTCAGTTTCAGAAATCTCTTGGATTCTGACATATGTGATTGATTCTTCACCTGAACATTTCTGAAGATAAGGGAGAGATTTCCAAAATCATAAATTATAAGATTACAATTAATTTTTGCAAAAAATTCTTTTACTTAAGGAAAAATTGCGTCATTATCCATGCTTCAATGTTTGTAAAATGTTATATCATACAATATTAAAAGTAAGTATTAGTGACAAAGTCTTAGTTCTGTGGGCTTTACTCGTCAGAAATGCGTAGATAACTTTTGGATGTTCACCAAACCGCCAGTTGCTATTTTTATGATTCATACATCACTTCACTTCTAAATATCGCATAATTTCAACTTTTACATGACTGAAAAGGACCCCTCCCAAAAAAAGATGTACTTTTGAAATTTATTTGAAAACTGTAGCTCTATTTAGTGACTTTTTATGACATTTAAAATAAATTTCAAGCCTGATCAAAAAAAAAAAAAAAAAAAAAAAAAATATCTGCCTCAACATTTGTTTGCTATAATAATGTAAAATAATTAGTGGCAGAATTATCAGAATTGCCAATTCATTGCCCAGAGCTAATTAAAAAGAAAAAAATTCAGATTAACCATCATTATAATAAAAGACAATGTTTGTCTGAGTGTATTCATTACAGGCCAACCAAGTAATAAAATCACCCAGGAGATTGTCAGTCTGCTATTTAATTATTATTATTATTTTTAGATTAAAGCTGCATAAAATTTCCCTGTTTGGTAAGACTGTGAAAAACAAAATTTTTTGACCAGTAAGTTATCTAGATACACGGCAGTGTGTCAGCCAAGTTTGCCTGACATAGCCGTGTGTTATTTACACGAATCATTTTGAGCTGTTTTCGTCAAATTTCAATGCTCTAATACTGAAAATCTATGAGACCTACGTACTTGTTATACGAAATGTGTAGTAAGGCCACCCTAATTACCTAAAATCCCAAATTTTATAAATAACGCATAATTAGTTTCCGAGATAATGACATTTGAAAATGTCTGATAATCGATAATTTTACCACTGACTGACTGACTGACTTACTCATCAAAAAGATCTCGTATATCTACTGCAGCTACAGACTTCAAATTTGGTGCGAAGTTCGTTTACACTATAAAACTAAGGAAAAAAATAAAAAAATTGTGAAAATCGATGAATTACCCACCTGGGGGTGCCCATTTTTACTTTACCATTACGTCTATTAGGCGAAATTTTAATTTGCCGAAGGAGGGGACGCTGTTCTGTCGCCAAATACCGCCAAGTTTCTCACCAACATGGCGATATATCGCCAAATTTAACACCAAAATTAGTCGCCAATAGTGACGCCACCTTGGCGATATCTCTAATATTTCGCCAAATTCCCATAGACTTCCATTGTAAACCCATCTACTTACTGGGGGCTTATCTGGGTTTACTTGCTTACAGAAAATCAACAAATTGAGATATTCTGTCCGTCACAGAGCCCGTTCTCAGAAACTATGCATGTTGGAGACTTGAAATTTTGCATACTTATAGCTGTACACCACATATCATATGAAAAATCCTAAAATTTTGAAAAAGTCGTACATTTAACCCTTTGGGCTCCCACATGTGTATTTTAAACAATTCTTTCTATGTGAGCCTCTAACTAGGTTGGAGGTATGAAATTGTACATACTTATAGCTGAACACCTCACATCAAACGACAAATCATAAAATTTTGAAAAAGTCGTACATTTAACCCTTTGGACTCCCACATGTGTATTTTAAACAATTCTTTCTAAGTGAGCCCCTAATTAGGTTGGAGGCGTGAAATTTTGCATACTTATAGCTGAGCACCTCACATCAAATGACAAATCATAAAATTTTGAAAAAGTCGTACATTTAACCTTTCGGGCTCCCACATGTGTTTTAAACAATTCTTTCTAAGTGAGACCCTATTTAGGTTGGAGGCATGAAATTTTGCATACTTATAACTGAACACCTCACATCAAACAACAAATCATAAAATTTTGAAAAAGTCGTACATTTAACCCTTTGGGCTTCCACATGCGTATTTTAAGCAATTCTTTCTAAGGGGGAACCTAATTAAGTTGGAGACATGACTTTTTGCATACGTATAGCTGAATACCTCAGACCACACGACAAATCATAAAATTTTCAAAAAGTCTTACATTATTTACTCCTCCGGGCTCTAACTTGTGTATTTTAAGCAGTTTTTCTAACCTCCGCCCTTTTCACCCGGGGAGCATTTTTCCAACTTTTGCCGACACCCCTTTGACCATTCTTTCATATTATGCGCCATAGTCTTACATATTTTAGTTCCACTTTTTACTGCCAGGGGCGCCTACTTATCTCGGGTGCTATGGGCTCAATCCCTTCGACTTATATATCTACGGATAATATGTAAAACGGGGTTTCGTTCGGATAGAGGTTTGTTTAGAATAGAGTGTGCCCCTGGTTGCGAAATGTGGAACTAACAGATTTTTCAAAAAGATAAAGTGTTTTGAAAGGAATATTAAATGAAACCCTCTGTGCGATCTGTGATCACACTTACCCACTTGTCATTTTCAAAATCATCAGAGAAAAGTTTATTTAGTTAATTAAATTTGAAAATCCAATGAGGGGCACTGTCCTTCCTCTGCACTGCCTCTTTGCCGACACCCATGGATGAATGATACACAGTGCGGCATAAGCACATAACTTTATTTTTCACTTTCAGTACAAAAAAGCAGGCCCAGCTTTAGGATATTTAATTGGAAAATTTAATATAGGAACTTAATAGGAATTGTTGTTTCAGAAACAATAAAAATTCCGAATCAATACACTTCGTTTCAAAACATGCACTCAGTGTAACAGTATTAAAATATAGATTTCTGCTGCAAATTGACAGCCAAATAGTTTGTTGTAGGTAATTTAAATTAAAATTGAATGTTGCTTGGTGAATAAAATAGTCACATGTAAACACATTAAAAAGCATTAAGTAAAGTGTCTAAATATATTGTAACTTTGCAAAAAGTTATGATATCTAACAAAAACATAGCTGTGAAAAAATGGAGCCAAGTTCTGTAAAGACAATGGCAAGAAAAGAAGTGATATCTAAGTGGGTGCCAAGTTCAAATAAAATTCAATCAAACTTACCTACTGAAGTATTATAGCATTTTTTATATTGTTTAAAAATAAAAATTATTGATAGCATATTAATAATAAATCTAGAACTTGGCAAGTTTTTGATAAATGTTATGCCTATCAATTTCATGGCTTAATAAAATGATGATGTTAATATTAACAACAATGTCATTATAAAAAAATTAATATAGTTATTATTATAAACAAATGACTCATGTTAAAGATTTGCTAAACCAATAAATACACAAATACACTCCCGCTCGTCTTTGGTTATGACTCTAGCACCCACCCTTCGGAAACCTCAGTGCAAACAGACTAAAAGGCCTGAGAAAGAGACAGATACCTTTACGCTTGTTCTTGGTCATCCCTCTAGAGACTGCATTCCTTTAACCCTTCAGGGGCAAAGAGCTTTTATTCATGACATGCTGAAATGATTCAAACACACCAGAATTTAAAAACAAATTTATTTCAAAATGGGTAAAAGCTTCTTTTCACATATTTAATAAAATTAAACTTTTTAGTCCTGAATTCTAGTGTCAATGTGGCATTTTGCAGTTAAAATTAGGTGGGTTATATTTTATCCCACCACCCTTCAAGGGGAAGGAGCTCACTCAAATGAAGGCTTCCGAACATGAAATAACAAGTTTAGACATAATAATGTCATTAATAAAAATAAATTACTCGTAGGTAAAAACTTGCCAAGTTCTAGATTTATTATTAATATGCTATCAATAATTTTTATTTCTAAACAATTTAAAAAATGCTATAATACTTCAGTAGGTAAGTTTGATTGAATTTTATTTGAACTTGGCACCCACTTAGATATCACTTCTTTTCTTGCCATTGTCTTTACAGAACTTGGCTCCCTTTTTTCACAGCTATGTTTTGTTAGATATTCATTTAGTTCATATATTTGAGATAATTTCATTTGAAATTCAGTAACCTGCATCAATCCCCTAAGCAAACTTCCAATTGCTTTGCTGAATGATTTGTTCACTTCGCAAAATTATAACTGCTACTTATTCAGATTGAAAAACACGGAATCACAAATCTTGGACATCATATGCTGTCAGTATGACATTAATCAATTATAGTTCAGAAAGTATCTTGGTTTAGACTGTTTGTTGAGGGAATGACAAAATAGTTATTATTTATTTTACTTTGGTAATTATCTTCCTTTAACTTTATTTAAGACAAGGTGCGGCAGGTATTTGAGAACAAAATAACCCCTGCTTTCAAACCTAAATAGACACTAGAGATGGAGCATTTTTTACATTTTTAACATTTTGTGCATGTGACCACATACACAATGGATGGCATCATGCAATCAAACCATCTTCAGTCGCAATAACAGCCTCTACATGCTGTCGAAATCAACTGCAGGCAATAATCAGATATGCATTGGGAACATTTGCCATTCAATACAAAAGGCTGCCCTCAGCTTCGCAATAGTATTGTGTGGATGTGTGTTGGAGCCCCTATTAACCATGCCACGTACACCCGTAGGGTTAATACCTGGAAAGCTGGGGCAATGAGTTGAGGATGAATGACATGTTCTTGAAAGTTTTTGGACATCCATAATTGGGTTGTGTGAGATAGTGCAGAGTCTTGTTGAAAAACGTATAGCATCCCACTTGTAATAGAAGTAATCCAGAGCTTTAACACCTTGGATAAACCATGGTGTTGACTCTAGCACCTTGAAGAAAGACATGTGGAGGCATCAGGTCATCTTCGCTGCTCACGACTCCTGAAAATCATCAGTAAGATTGGAAATTTTCTGTGCATGATGGTCCGAACCTCTTGGAGGATTTTATACAGTCACAGATTTTTTTTTTGGTTCATTTCCTGAAACTGAACAAAGTTTCTCTCATCTGAGGAAAACAACAGCATTCTTGGCTCCTCTTGATGTTTCAGCTTGCTGAGGAGGTGTTTGACTTTGGTCAGGCAGTTATCCCTGGCTCCCATAGATAAGAACTGCCATCTTTTCATCATGTACGACCTTTAATAAAGCTCCTCACAAATCACACATTGGATGGTGGCCTCATCAACCTGCAGCCCCCTAGACAGTGCCCTCATTGATTTAATAGGATTTTCATCAACATGAAAGACGAATTCCGGCATCTTGATAATGTCATATCACCAGCGATGTCATTCCCTGTATGAAACAGTTGCCACATCAAACCTGGCAGCCTTTAGTTTGCTCCTTACTTTAAAGACGAATGACAAGGAGGGTTTCAAGAATGCAGCAATCTCTAATGTAATGTGATTCTGGGATATGTAAATTGGAGTAAACATTCAATTGAAAGATTCAAATTGAACCAAAATAAATCCTATTCACACCTCCCAGAATCACACTACGGCCGTTAAAAGTATAGTGGCAAAGTAGTACGTGATGTAATTAAGTTAAACTAAATCTGAAAAGGAAATACAAAATGATTACTCACCCCTTGTTGAATATCACATATAGAATACACTCATAATTAAAATGAATGAAATCAATTACATAATCAAGTATTTTATTGTAAAATAGGAGACACATTGAAATCTATCCGGATCCGGAGTATGTTTACACTTTATGTTGAGAATAAAATATTAAAATATTGTATAAAGATAAACGTTATTTCGTATTGTATTGAATAGTGCTTTAGAACAGTCTTCTTTATATAAATATTGAATTTTGTAAATGAAAAGAGATCTTGAACGGAATACAGTTTGTGAAGGTTTATAAGACAAAGTCTGAATAACTGGATGGCAAAGAGATCTGTAGATAAAAGAAGTGTTGATTACATGATATAATAACATTATGGCACTACGATGATGGTTGAGTTTAGATGCATAAAAATGCAACATGAATGGAATAGAATTCTAATTGATGACGGAGGATACAAAAAGAAACACATATTGATGACGGAGGATGCACAAAGAAACGTATAAGCATATTCACAATTGGTTGAATACTTGATGCGACGCTGGTTCTCTGGTTTTAGATACTCCAGCATCTAACGGATGACGGTGGAAACTTGACAACGAGAGCAGGAAGAAAAAATCCATCTTCCTTTCATTCAAATTTTGAGAGGTAAGATTTACTTAATTATGGTGGTGGTTGATAATTAACGTTTCATACAGATATTTACTTTGCAATATCTAAGTCTCCTCCCATGGTGCGCTCACCGGGACTTACGCCCAACGGTGAAAAAAAATTAAAAACTCCTAATTAGAAAATCAGTCTGGAGTCCTCCGATAAAAATAACGAACTGCCTCTTTTTTGAAACGCCTGCCGAAATCAGGAGAACGATGTCGGCAGAATAGCCAATCAGAAAACTCCAAAGGCCGGAGTATCGATAATGAATCGATGGAAAATGTTTTAGCGGCGGAATAATCACCGTAGAATGGCAACACTCTAACGGGCGGGAAAGAAGGAATGTTGGCATCTTGGGAGTTCTTGTGACGTCAAATGGAATTTCCTGCCTGTTCTGAGATAAGAGACAAATACTTCTTAAAAGTTGCTTCTTTTGGGTTACGAAGTGAATACAAGGCAATTAAAAATAAAGAAAAGTCTAGGAGTTATAATTTCATTTCTCTGTTAAACTATTTTATCAATTATTATGAAATTTTACCAGAGGAATGGGAAAAATTAGTGGAATATAATAAATGTAATTTTAAATGGAATAATTAAGAATAAAGATTTAGGATTTAATATTTAAAACTTAGTAAAAATTTGCTGTCAAATTGAAAAATGGTAAATGGAAGTAGTTTATTAAAATTAACAAAATATACAAAATTAAATTTATGTAAATTTAAGAAGGGGTAATGTTATGTAAAGCTTTTACAACATAACATCTAAATCAGAGTGTTCTTCAGCCAATGAGACAATGACAGCATGCCTGTTCATTTCCTCAGTTAGTCTATGTTCTGATATGTTTACATGTAACAGAAAAGGATTTGTAACCATGATGTGCAGGGTGGAGTTTCATCTATAATTTGTGTTCTCAAATACCTGCTGCACCCTGTGTATTGTATGACTGTTTGGCTAAATCAGAGGCAAAAATGATTTTGAAAGTTTTTTACCCAGTTGATTTACTTTCAAGCCAAACCTCAGAAAATTTTATTGTTTATATTTTGAAATCTATCGATGTAATGTAGAGAGTTCTTAAAAAAAAAAAAAAAAAAAAAGGAAAGTGTCTATTGTAAGCTTCAATTTTATTTACAGCTTAATTTTTTTTTTTTTTTTTTTTTTTGATGATTTTGAAAAAAAAATTGTTTTAAATATATTTTTTTAATCAAGTTTTTGCAAATTTAGTAAGTTATTAAATTTATTGTTTTTCTCTAATTCTTTTTATTTTAAGCTGATTATTAAAAGTAAAATTTTTGTTTTGTTAAGTAAATTTATTGTATTGACAGCCTCTTGCAATTTATGTGTAAATAGTTTGTTTAAATTTAACCTACATTTTAAAAACAATGTTTATTAAATTTCAAAGTTCATTATTCTGGCCACAATTTTTTAAATATATTAAACTGATTATCGAAGTTTAAATTGTTTGTTTTATTAGATAAATGTATTTAAATAAGGCAAATTTTTTAACTACAGAAATAACCAACTTCAAAGTTCAATAAACACTGTTTTCAAAATGTAAGTTAAATGCAAATGCACATAAACTTAATAAAAAATCAAAAAGCTGTGTTTATTTGTTTTGTGTTCTTTCCTCTGCTTTTTTCTTTTTAAGTGTTCTGTGGTGTTAAAATTTATAAAATCACAACATTAATTTATGTTTTTTTTTATAAACTCAATTAAATTTAACTGATTTTAAAGTTTTACATTCTTTCTTCAGTTTTTTTATCCCCAAAATGAAAATATTTCTTGTTTAAAAGTATTCTGTGGTGTTAAAATTTATGAAACCATAATATTTTAAAAATTATCTCTAAATTGTTATTTGATACTGGAATTCTTGAAACCATAATATTTTTGTAATATTAAATCGCATGTTTTTTTTGTGACTTAAAATATAAATTATATTACTTTGAAATATTTTCAGGAGTATTTCTTTATATTTAGTGTGTGCATTATGAATGTCAGAAAACTAAAAGAATTAAAGGAAATGTTACTCGCTTTGTTTCAATAAAGCTAGCGTAAATGAAAATATTTTATCTTGGCGATTGTGAACGATTAATTAAAAAAGAATATCTAAAATATGCTTTCAAAAATGTTAAAGTACTTAAGTATTATAGAGAGGCATGTGTGACATATCTCAGGATTTATTGAGCGCCATAAGAAAGGGATTCTTAATTGAAAATTATACCAATCTGTCTCACTGGAAGAGTTAACTATATCTCAGGTTCTATCATATTCTTTGAGCTGAAATTTTGCAGGATGAATTTTTTTTAACATATGCATGGGCAAAAAGATTCCTCCTTCCAGAGATAAAAAGTCATATGTCAGGATCTATCAGACGCTAAGATGATGAAATTTTGTCGGATGGTAAATTTTTTAACTTAGACATGGGTTTAAGGATTCTTAATTAAAACTTTAATCCCTCCTCACATGGAGGTGAAAAAACATATCTAGGGTTCTATAGAACTTTTAAGATGAAATTTTATGAATGATATATTAACATATGCATGGTAAAAAAGGCTCTTAATTAGAAATTTAACCCCCCATGACCCCTGAGGAGACAAATCTCATTCAGAGTTCTATCAAGAATTTTAAAACGAAATTTTGTACAATGTGAAGGTAGTGATATACCCATCACTACATTCATTTTAAAAATGCAACCGGTATATGCTGACGAAGACAGCAGTTAAAACTTCAAGGGAGAAAAAAAAGCTTTGAAACAACTGTCTAGTTGGGCGAAACCCTGCTAGTAAGATCAGATTATCTATAAGATACTGCACTTTGTCGTTAACCTGAAATTTGTAAACAAAAAGACAGATTTTCCTTTTATTAACACAAATTAATATAAAGTTAAGTTTAAAAGGTATGTTGTATCAGAAATATGCTCAAAATCATACTTTAATTTTTATGTTGATTTCTTAATTTCTAACTGTATGATTATCATATACAAAGTTTTAAAAGAATAAGTTATAAATTGTATTTTAATATGTTAAAGATCATTGATTTGGCTTTCATTTTTCCCTATATTTATCTTTATCAAATTTTTGTATTTTTTATTATAACAGATATGATCAGGTCTTTGCATTTACTTTAAGTGGTAAATTACTTTACTAGTATTCTAATATTAATTTGGATCTTGTTATTCATTAGTGAGTATTTTTCTGTCGATACTCTCATCTATTTATATAAAATCCAAGTGTTGGAAGTGTAGGCAACCATTCTGGGGCAAACTGTTTCATCTATATACAGTATGGAACTGTTTATCCAGAAACCAGTTATCCAGAATGATATTTCCAATTGATTGATTTAATTTTTTTTTCCAAACAAAATTGCCAATTTGGCATGTGCATTGCTTGAAACAATAGAACATGCATTGTATAACTTGATGCCAACATCTAGGATTTGAAATGGAAGCATATTTATTTAGATGTTTACATTTTAATTTTTGTGTAGAGGAAATAGAAGAATTTTTGTTTGCAAGGTATTCTCATAAAATGCCTTCTTTTAAACTCTGATTAGAATCTTTGATCTTGTTTGGGTATGATTTTTAGTCTGAGTAATCTAATAGTTAATTTGAAATCAGAAACAATGTTATAATTACTTATACTTTATCTATCTGAACAAATGCATGTTGTTTTAATGCTCATCCAGTTATCCTGAATACACCTGACCCCAATTATTCTGGATAAATGGTTCTGTACTGTATTTAAAACACAAGGCTGTTTGTTTAGTCATCTGCCCTGAGTTTTCTACTGAACCGATTTTGCTAATTATTATTTTCTTAATGAAAGTAGTAGTAGTAGTGTAGCACATTTGTAGACATGCCCGCACTAGCTATTTTTAAAAATATTTACATTTCTATATCTTAATTTAAAAAGTTTTTATGAAATTTTTTTCAAAATGTTGGCAATTGAATTACTTCCATTAAAAGAGAGATAATGAAAGATATTCAGACACAAAACTTTTTTGACATATTTTTTCATTTGCAAATTATTTTTGGTAAACAAAATTATGCATGTGTACTTTATTTTTATGAGCGAATAAAAATTAATATTTATTGCGACATTGAATTGTGTCTGTTGAGTTTAATTTATCTTTATGCATTATGACTTTATTAGTGTTTTTTTCATAATTAATTAGAAAATATATTTTAAATGTTGGTTAAGCATAAAAGTACGTATATAAAGTATGTTTGAAAGATTTGTGCCGGTGATGTTATGCTTAGCTTGAAATGTATTTTTACATTAATAAAACTAAGGAAAAAAAATTTATATGATTGTGTTAACCTTCTCACTGCCGCAAACTGATATATCCGTTCACTAAGCTGCAGCTTTCACTGCAACAGAAGCATTATTTAAATTATTATAATTCTACAGAAAAAATTGAGTTTTGAAAAATTAAATTATGGTTCATACTCCCAAGGCTTACGTGCCTATACGTAATAATTTTTTTTTATCTCATGTTGGGAAAAGCATCTTTTTTTTACCATTTCTAATAAATTACAGAGAAAAAAACATTACAATTTTGCCATTTTGCTCGGCGGTCAGGGTGTTAACATGATGTAATTTTCACTGATTTTTCCTTTCTTGATTCTAAAGATTAGAATCGGAGCCTTTATCGATTGTTGAATTATTTGAGAAATTGTATATTGAGTAAACAAAATATCCTCACCATTTGTATTTGTAGAAATCATTTGTCATTTTTAAAATATACTTTCTAGCATACAAATCTTCCAATAACAAAATCTTCATGCTATTTTCTTGTATGAAGATTTATGAAAATGAAACGCAGATCAACATTCTGTCATTTTTGATGGGGGTGATATACTAGTTTCATATAAAAATATATCATGCAATATTAAAATATTAAAAGTTTGATTTGTACATCCCTGAGTAGAATCCCTCAAATCTGCGCAGCTATGGACCAGAGGTTGTGCGGATTTCTGGTCATTGCTTTTTTTATATTTTTTAAACAGTAATTTCAATATAATAATGCAATCAAAATTATAATGAATGCTTCCAATGTAGTAAAATATTAAAACAATTAAACAAAGTAATAAACTAAAATGATAAAAAGTAAGAATTTTAAAAATGATTAAATTATTAAAAGTAAAGGTCAAGTAAATAATTAATAATGTATAATTAAATATGCATAATAAAGATGAGATGCATTTTTCTTGAATTATTCAATGAAACTTTCTGTATAAAGGTATTCTATTAATCCGCATCAAAATCATAAAATAAGGAAGTTTTATTTCAGGTTTAACAAATCTTAATAACCAAAAGAGCTTGATTAATATATAAATATATTTGGTAAGAAGATTGTGATTACCAATGATATCAGCAATATCTTGATTTTTTCCAGAAATAAATTTATGCTTCTTTCGTGAAAAACCAGAGTTCAATCATATTATCAAGAATTACATATTGAAATATATATGGAATGATATAAAACTAAAAAATTCTGTAATTTTGCCCCTACCCCTACATCTGAACTGAAAGTTTCATTGTTTACATCTGCGATGGTGTGTGGATTTTAGGGTTGCGGATTTCAGGGAGTCTACTGTACTAATTTTTACTAAGGGATAATTTACTGTTTAAAAAAAGTATTTATTTCATGTTTGTACATTTCAGTTTGAAGATTGCAATCAAATGGATTATAAAAGCATTTTCTGGATGCCTTGCAACTGATCAGATTCTTCAGTTATGGGACTGCATATTAGCTTATGACACTACAGAAATTATTGTTGGTATGTTCAAAAATTAATTTTATTCTGTACATTAATGACAAAGTTTTAAGAAGTTATTAAATTATACTGTGTGACCGTTCTGGAAGTAAGTTCCATTTGCAATTTATCATACAGCTGTTATGTAATTTTAAGAATACGCATGCACCTCTTGAGTAGTTGAAGTACTTGGCAAATTGGAAATACCAATGTTACAGAAAATAGCAGTAGAGATATTTAGTAATGAGTTGTGTTAATGTTCATGAAAATCGAAATGCTCACTGCATGCAAAGAATGCGAATGAAAGAGAATTT
This sequence comes from Maratus speciosus, assembly GCA_963932465.1. Lineage (NCBI taxonomy): Eukaryota > Metazoa > Arthropoda > Arachnida > Araneae > Salticidae > Maratus > Maratus speciosus. The sequence continues at coordinate 144,746,099 of OZ010786.1, read as the reverse complement.
ACCTTATTTCTTGCCAGCTGATGAAAGAGTAATGACTATTTATATGAATCGTGATAAAAAAAAAAAAGAGTTGTGAAAAGTTGACTAAACTTTATACAAAATCAATTTTTTTTTTTGGTTGGTTGGTTAATATATCAGATTAATGAATGAAGATCTTATTTTCAAATAATAGTTAAAAAGGTTAATAAAACGACTTCAACAAAATAAACTTGACTGCCTGTAGCCTTCAGCATGGTAGTATCGAACTAATACTTCATAAAAAAATGGCAATATTTAACTGGCTAAACATATGTACACACTAACTACAGCTGCTTCTTTTATATTTAAGCTGGAAAACTACAAGTTACAGTCATAGTTAATTGCACCACTTTTACACACTCTAAAAAGGTTACAATTACAGATTAACGAGTGATTCAACAGCTTGATAACAGATTCAGTGTTCAATCATTAACTTCAGCATATGGCACCAATCACCTACCATTTGTTGTCACTGTTGATATGGCAGTTTACTGTTCAAAATTACTATGTGAAGTTACTTTCTTCACAATTAAAACCTTTAGGAGATATCTAATACATTTTTAATATAAAAAACAAAGGTAATATATATGTATATATGAAATGATAAGAAAAAAAATTACCCTTAATAAGAAATTACCCTTAAGAAATTACTCTTAACGATTATTAAGGATTGTGAAATCAATTGTCAAAAATAGAAGTTGATTGATATGTTTATATTAGATGATTACTTAAAGCAATAAAGTTTAATTAAATTTATTTTTAAATGTGACAGTTGTTGGATTCTTGATTATTACAGTTGAAATAAACATTAAATGATTCTTAAAAGTCAAAAATAGTAATTTACTTTTCCAAGCATGAAGTTGATTAATTCAAATTAACAGATTATAATTAAGCTATAAATTTTAATCAAGTTTCTTATATTTGAGAGTTATTAGATTTAGAGCATATAAATCAGTTTAAATCATTATAATAGAATATAAGTTCAAATTAATGTCAAAATAAGATTACATTTAAATCATAAATCCTAATTAACTTTTCTGTAGCTGATATTTATTAAATCTTAAATAACAATTACCCATCAAATTTAGAATTGACTGTTGGTGATACAATCAGGTTTGAGTTAAGCCTGTTGAGACCACACCAATTAAAGAATATTGAGCCAATAACATTAGATGTTCTTCCCAAATAGATACCTTTGCCCCCTGCTGGAAAATATCTTAAATTCTTAACAAAACTCATGTGCTTTTCTCAAGAGCCTAGTACGTTTTTGTAGAGATTTGAGCCTGCTTTAACAGATCCAGGATGTTAGCCAAGAATAATATGGTTTTCGGGTCTCCGGCAGACTCATGACTACTTTGTACCTGAACAATGAAAAAAAAAAATCAAGTTCCAGTTCCAAGCAGTGAGATTCCGAATCAGTTTTTCTAATATAACATCCTCAACATCATAATTTGTGACAATGGAACCCGGTGATCAGCACATATTCTATCTCTCTCTCTCTCTATTTTCACTTCTACCAACAGATGTTTACATTTTAAAAGTAACATTTATACTGGCTGATGCATAAGTACAGAACAACTTTAAAAATTAATAATTTGAAAATGAATAGAGATAAAAAGATGCAGTTTGCACTGAGCAGGTGGAAAAGAAGCTGGATTTTTTATGGCAAAAACAAAAGCGAATGCTTGAATAGTTCTTTTTTGACTAACAGATGGCTTACAAGTGACAAGTGACTTACAAGTTACAAATAAGCTTACAACTGTTCAATGTGCTGTCTATCATTCAGCAGCATATCTGTTAGATGAGGCACAATACAATTCACAGCAACATTTCTTGTGATACGGCAGACACATATGGCAAATGGCATCTTCCAATGTTAACAATGATGACTGTTTAAGAGCATTCTTTTTTGGTCAAGTATTTGTATTTATTCGAGCATTCTTTATTGCTTTCGGCATAAAAAATCTGGCTTCTTTCCCATCCGTTTGGTGCAAACAGCATCTTTTTATCTTTTTCATTTATGAATGATTAATTTTTAAACTTGTTACTGATTTTTGGATCACCCAGTATTTAGTCGTAAAATATTTTCAGCTGTATTTAACTGTTAAACTTTAAACTATTTTCTTAAATACAATAAAACTTTAAGATAAATTACACTTTAACAAAACATTGTGGGGATGAGTGAAAGAGATGAGAGGAAGACTTTCTGGAGTTAATTAAACTTCAAACCTACTTTGATATGAACCCCACCAAGGGCTTTGTTATATTGTTTTTAAATATGCAGAAAATAACAGCAGTTGAAATCGGGGCAGCCCATTAAATGAAATAGGTGAAGAGACTCTTCATTTAACATTTTATTTTAAAAAATTTCATAGATATATTTTGTTCTGTTTTCTTTCCTTTTCCTGTCCTTTTTTGTGTAATTTAATTTGAATTTACATCAAATTTGGAACAAGTAACAAATCACAACAAGAGGAGTGAATTAAAACAGGTGTGTTAACATATTCTCATTTCTTTGATTCAAGACAAAAGCCTGGTGTAAAGACGAAGGGAAAATGTACCCATGCTTTGAACTATGCAAGAGGTTGCCATGGTAACCATGACATTCAGCTTCAGATTCTCCAATCATCCTCACAATAGTGCAAGTAAAATTGAAGAAGATACAGAAGTCTTCAATGGCAGTCTTGCTTTGGAAGAATATCAGTGTCTATTCATTTAATTATATAAATATGATTTTTTTTTTTTTTTTTTTTTTTTTTTTTGGCTATTTTCAGTTATTTTTTTTCCGTATTCATTAATTTAAAGATATCAATAATTAAATTTGGGAAGGGGGGGGGGATTTAATGCATTATTTTTGCAATTTATTTTTATTTGTATGATTTATTTTGCTAATTGGGAGCATGAAAGTTTATTGAATTATATAAAGTTAACTTTTATTAATCATATATCTTATGTTCTTTTATTAATGAGAATCATTTTAAGTACACCTATCAATTTTTAGACATATTTGATCATTTTTCAATATATTATATGATTTTTTAAGTTGTGCACTCTGTTAAATCTCCAATAAGGCATTTTCTATTATTTTTGCATAAATGTAATTTCCATCTCAAAAAATTAAGTGACTTTTCTCTTATACTTGCTATCTTTTAAAATCATTGTGGATAAACTTTAAATATTAATTGATTTTTCAATCCGATTTCTTATATGTCTGTAAAAGGTTAAATAATTTGTGACACATATTATTACTATTATTTTTTTAAAAATGAATATTACTTTTCTATCAACTTACATATCCTTAAATATTTCCTAAATGTTTTATATTTTTATTGTTTTTTTTATTGTTTTTTTTTTCTTTCTTTATAATTCTATGCTATTTCTATAACATTAGAGAAAAAAAGTGTTAAACATAGAGATATTCACACAAATTATATGGACTCTGCAATCAATTACAGTCAAGTCTCAGCCTAATGCAGGCATAATATAAAGTAACATTTGATAAATTGTCATTATAAACCTAAATATTATATTAAATGGCCAATTTTCACATTTGTTGCTGACATTAATATTATTATTTTGTCTATTATTTCAGCATGAATGAACACCGAATTCATCTTTTAAATTTAAAGATTTATTTATTTATTAATTTTTTTACTGTATACAGGAAACAGTGATTCTCATTTTGAGACCTTGGGGGAGGAGAATTTCTGTAGAGTCCCTCTCTCTCTTTTTCAAAACTTCACTCAGAGGTGCACGAGTCCGGCCTGGCCTGATTTTCATTCATGGAACTTGGACTGGGCCCAGACCATACATTTTTCTGAAGGCTCGGGCTGGGCCTAACTTATTTTTTCTGTACATAGACTGGACTGGTTTCATTCCTATTCTTCATTGCCCAAAATTTTCAGTCCTAGTTTTGACCAAAGCCCATATGAAAATCATTGTCTCAGCATGGCTGGATCCATTCAAAGGTCAGTTAAATTAGATCTGGCCTAAAATTTTTTGCAAAAAATGCATACATTTTTAAATTGCCATTATTCTACACTTAAACATTAAAATTTATTATTTTTAAAGAATAGTAGATTTCTATGCTTATTAAAATATAGCTAAATTAAAATATAGTGAAACGCGTGGAAAGGAATCTGCCTGTGATGGAATCCCGTTTTAAACTGAAAAGCAAAATTAATATACTAATATGTAGGTAAGAAAATAATATATAATACCTTTACACTTGCTAAGAAGGGAAGTTGTCTATAACACATTTTTTTTTTCTTTTCTATGCAATTCCGTCTTAGATTATTATTTTACTGTATAACATTTTTCAGATTTTTAATACTTCAATACATGGAATATGGATTAACAGTATTAATGATAACTGAAACATTTACATACAAGAAATGGAGATTCATTAAAAAAATGCAGCCTGTGGCATTTATATAAAAATGAAGATTATAAACATGAAAAAAAAAAGTTAAGATAAATATTTTTGGTCAGAACTCCTGGTACGAGATAAATTTTTAACCAAATCAACGTAAAAATCAATGTTTTGTAGAAATTTGCTCGGGCGAACTTTTAATTTTTTTTTACCAGGGCGGGCTTGGGCCAAACTTTTAATTTTTGTATCGGGCCGGGCCTGGAAATTTCAGCCCATGCAGACCTCTAACTTTGCTTGCCATTTTCGAAAAATTTCCATTGTATTTTTTTCAGAAAATGAACTTTTCCAGTCAACTAAGATGATTGATATATTGATGATTATTTTCACTTTTTAAAAATAAAACGTTTTAAAGAAATTAAAATGTACAAAACATCAAAATTTGGCATCCAAATTTTCAAAAATGCATCAAGTGTGACTGATATCTCTTAAAGTAAAAGGTGTTTTAGAAGATGTTTCTTCCTCTTTATGTTAAGTATGGCCAAATAAGTTTTACAAAATCAATAATTTTTGGAATTTTTATTTTACATAATCAAGTTTATTTTTTTTTTTTATTCTGTTTCATTGTAAAAATTATTTTGTTCTACATTATGTTGTTTGAAAAGGTGTCAGCATGATTTAATAGATAGTTACTTCTTAATAAACAGTTAGCCATTTCTTTTTCTTCTTCTATTGAAAAATTCCTAACACTCTTTCATACTTCTTACTCTCAGTGAATTCACAGGACCATAGAAATCCCCCTCCTCTCCCATATTTTTCTGTACTGCCTCTTTGCATACTTTTTCAACTATGGGCTGCCACTGCCTGAAATTCAAATTTCTGAAGTGTATAATGAACAAATGATGAGTGACTCAATGGTATTAAGATGGATATGACAGTTTATTGAAGGATGGAAAAGTCTACTTCTAGAGGAGACCAGTGGGTTGCAATCTCTCCGTTTCTGGTGACAATCAATCTGTGTTGTGAAAGCAAAGAACCTTTTTGCATGTAAGAGCTTCTTTTTGATCTCCCAAAGCTCTCAGATTGACAGTACTTTCAGAAAATCTGTTACCACCAGTGTTGTAGTCGTAAAAAAAGCAGAAAATATATGGAATAAACAGAGAGTATACGCTAGAGTCATAAACATTCATGGCTAGGATATATGCTATAGCTTTATTTGAGAAACAGAGGGTATACAGAGCTTCTTAAAAAAATCCAGAAGGTAAGCTACGTATATTTCCGTATACCCTCCACTACAGCCCTGGTTACTACTTGGATGTCATAAAAATTGTCATAATACTTTTATATGGGGATTTTATAGGGTTACAGTGAAGTCTTTTGTACCTTTAAATGTACCATTTAAAAAAAAAAATTGATTTATGGAACTTACTTTCTGGACATTCCATGTATTGTCATTTTTATCATTATGTCTAAAAATTATATTCTGAATTTTCTATTATTTTCTTTTAATTAACCTTTTCTGAATGTTTACTTAAAAAAAAAAGTCCCCTTTTCTAACTATGAAGTGTGAAATATATTATGTTAAAATACGATTTTTCCTTTCTTAATAATCAATCTCAACAATGTTTAAAAAAGAAAATTATAGTAGAAATGTGCATTGAATTTCATGAGAAGTGAGAATAATAACATATTATTAACAAACATTTGACTGTGTATTAAGAATTATAAAAATTATCACAAATGCACTTGTGATTATGCTTTTCATATAGTATAATTTTTAGTTTTAGCTGTTGGTATAATGTCTCTGAGAAAACCTATTCTTTTGCAAGCTGAAAATCAAGCAACAGTTGAGGTAAATGCATTTTAAATGTAGTAATTTTTGCTTTTTAAATAAAGGTTTAGATGGTAGGAGGGTAGCACGCTACCCTAGGGGATGCTAAAAATAATTGTGAAAAAATACTTCATTTTTACTCTTATTGTAAAATTGCACAGAACAAAAACCAGTTTGAGTTATTTTTACACTTACTGTTTTATATCATTATTTTCTTATGATTATGTGTGTTTAAAAGTTTGATGCCCCAATATTAGTACATTGGAAAAGCTTTCTAGACAGAATGTGATGGCCTGCTCGAGAAAAAAAAAAAAAAAAAGAATGCATTGTAATCTGCAAAATGGATACACTTAACTATGAATGAAAGAAAAAAATTTACATTACTGACTTTACATACCTCCTGTAATGAGATTATGCCTTTTGAATGAAATTTTTTAATCATGTATTCATTCTTACACAATCAGCCTAAAATAGTAGCTCACAATAGATGCTGCAGAATATCAATTCCTTATTGATTTATTGGTTTTGAGGTGCATAACTTCAGATATACAAGTACCTTCCTGCCAAATCTTTTAGCAGCAGTCTCTTCAAAACACAGCACACACATATAAACTTATATCTTATTATTACAGGTAGACAAAAATTCCATATACTTGATGCTGGCATATGCTGCCAGTCAAAATTCGAAAGAAGACTTCTTTCCACAGACATAACAAAATACTACCATTTCCATGTTAATTTGATGCTAGAGGGTCTGAGGATCAAATCACAGCCTTGAATTTCATTCCTTCTGCCCAATAATATATTGGTATCATGAGTTCAGGTTCTCTCCTTTCTGTGATTAGTTAGAAATGTGCTGTTAAATAATTTCACTTAAAAAAAAAAAAAAAATTGTGAGTTTGTTTTCATTAAAAGTTTAAAATGATTTAAATTAAAAATTGTGCTAAATTATGAATTTATAGAGGAGATGCTGAGCTTACTAGCGTCCCCTTGCTATGTCCCTGTTAGTTAATTTTTGATAAATTCTCTCATTATATTTACGACAAAGTAATAATTCAATGTATATACAGTAGAATGAAATTTTTAAATGATAAATAATTGTTTAACCCTTTGAGGGGCCTGTAATGTTGAATTCCCACCGGAAATTTGAAAAAAAAAAAATCTTAAAACAAGGGAAAGCAATTTTCCAGCTCTTTTTCACTAAAACTCAATTAAAAATTTCTGGTGCAAATCTGAATTATAATTAACCGCCCCTCAAGGGGTTAAAAGTTCTTTTATGTACTTACCTTTTACATATATTTTTAATTGATATGAAGTTCTTTGATAATTGAATACTTTTGTTTATTTTCTTTTTAACCCTTTATATTCTAAATTATGAATCAAGAAATTGATCTACCTCAATAATTATCTTTCTTAATGTCTAAAATGAAGATATTACTAGAAGATTAAATAAATTTTAGATTAAAATTTTTTTTTAAGTGCGTTTAGAGCATAAAGAGTTAAAACCTGAACAAAATCTTACTTCTGGCGATATTGACTCCTAAAAATTATGGAGACTTCAGCTTCATGTTGTTGTCATTTTAAAATGCCTCAAAATTCCTCTTATTTTTCTAACTCTGTTTCTTTTTTTCTTTTTCTCATTCTTGATGAAATATATTCCAGAATTTTCAAAATTACCGCAACATAGCAATAAAACAAATTAATAAATTGTAATCTATACTAATATTATAAAGAAGAAATTTTTGTTTGTCTGTTAGAGATAATATGGAACTACCAAGCCAATTTCAAAATATCATTTGGTAAAATGATAGTGACAATCTCAAACATAGACTAATTTTTATCATGGTATCCCTACCCATGCCTCCAGCAGAGGTGTGGGTGCAAGAGTGAAAAATGATTTCTTTGAAATCATTGAGCTAGTAATGTAGTGATTAATTTTAAGTAGTTAATTTGACATGGTGATCAATTTTAAGACTTAAATTCTTCCCAAGAACTTTTTATTTATTTTATTTTTTTTAGAAATTCAGAAATTAAGATGGTGAAATGATCAGACAGTATTCTAAAATCATAATTACTTTCAAACTACTAAACTGATTAAAACAATTCTTTCAATATTGATGACTATTAGGCCACTTTTTATCTTGAAATCACTGCATCTTGGAGAATTTAAAGAGGAAAAAGATGTTCTAAAATTGAGATTCTTTTTAAATTTGACATGGTGCTTATTTTACAATGCAAACTCTGCATATGCTCTTGCTAATATGATAGTTAATGGTCAATTGCATTCAAAACAGCAATTAATATACATTTATTAAATATGTAACATCATTAAAAATGGTAAATAATATAGAAACAAACTAAAATAATGCAAACAATAATTTAATATACCTTTATTAAGCACCATAACACCAGTTTGGCAACTTTAAGCTAAGATATTAACGATGGTAGTTTTATTTTTGCCTGTAGAGATATATATTCTAATCAGATACTATGTCTATGAATATAATATATAAAATAATTACATTATCACATAGAGCTTAGATTCTAGTTCAGAACATAGTGAGTAATATTAAAAGCATTCCCACAAAATTTCACTGAAATATTTTTAAAACATTATGGAAATAGGGAAAAATTGATTTTCTAGAAATGATATTTAGAGGTTTCTTATCTTTAATATTAATCTAGAAGCGTCAATTACGGTATAAACCTTATGTATTTTTATGTAAAAGAAAAACATGCATAGAAACATTGTTTACATTTCTCTTAGCCTTTGTACGCCCACTTCCGGTATTTGATTCATTACTTCCTGTTTATTAAATTGGCTATAACTCCTCTTCTAGTAATGATAAAAGTAAAATTAAAACAGATTTGGAATTATAAAAGATTGCTCTTTTAAATAAAACAATAAAAAAATTCACAAAAAAAGGCCATTTTAATGTAGGCAAAGATACCTTAATCTAATAATAGAAGCCTTACTCAATTTTTCAGTGTTAAAAAAAAAAAAAATTGTGATGTACTACATTTTTTCCTATGATTTATTTAGATTATTTTATATTGTTATGACACAATAATTTATAACAATATTATTTTGTATAATTATGGTTTTGTAAAAAAAAAAAAAAAAAAAATATATATATGTATATAAATAAATGTTTATTTAAATTTATTTAAGTAATGCTTTTCAATTTCAGAATATCCTTGCAGATATATCAGCTATTAAAGTTATTCCTATTTTACATGGAATGCTGAATAATTGCCGTCATATTGGATTTACAATAGGAAGTTCAGTATCTCTAGGAAGTTCTGCATCTAGATGAACTATGTCAGTCCTCTTATGACAAGACTTCACATAAATCACTGCCTTATGAATTGCTTCGCTTAATATTGCAATGTTTGCCAACCTCATACTGTAGAGAACATCATTATTAATTTCATAATATTACTTGTCATATCTTATATTAAACTTTTGTCAGCCACGGGTAGGTATCATTTCGATATCTATTGCACATTCTCTTCCCTCCATTTTTTTAATTAAAAGAATGCCTAAAGAAAGATTTGCCTTCATGTATTGGTTACTGTTTTTTAATTGAAAGCATAAGGTTTTAGGTAATGAAAATTGTAAAAATACTAATTTAATATCATTTTACATATTGCACCTGGAATTTTTCGAAATATGCCTAGCAGAAGTTTAATGAAAATAACATATTTTTTAAAGGTTGTTATGTTCACAATTTAGATTTTTAACATTCAACAAATTATTTTATATAAATTATTCTAACATTTCTTATTCATTTAGTGATTTGAAAGTTTTAGGTTACATTTTTTTTATAGCACATTTAAATAACATGAACTTAAAATTTTATTACTGTATATTCGAGTGTATAATGCACAATTTTGAAATAAGAAAAATCGTGAAATTTTACAGGTGCGCAGTGCTGGATATAAAAATGAAAGCTTAAAAATTAAGCATAGGAATTGTGGTTTTTATAGTATTGAAAAAAGGAATAAGACGGAATTATTTGAATGAATGTGAATACAATTTCAAATGTTTTGTGGGGATACAAGCAAATAGGCTTGGCAGTAGCAAATGTCCTCACTTTTCATTTGTTTATTTTCTTTACATTTGTACTAGTTATTATACTTTTTTATGCTCTTTATTGTAGTTTTATGCTACAACATAATCTTATGAAGATTTCTTTGGAGAAAAGAGTATGCATGTACTACAGTGAATATATCTTAAATTAGAAAAATACTGTCTCAAATCATAGGTGCACGTTCTGCACCAGAGCGTGTTATATACAAATAAGTAAATAAATAATTATAATAAAAGTAATTACAAAAGGAAAAAAAGTTGTAATTGTGTTTTCAATGCCTGTATCACTTCTTTGATTTCCATAGAATGAGGAATAACTACACCAAAATTTAGTTTTACATACAATGCATAATCAACAAAAATAAGGTACCTATGTAAGTTTAATTAATGTGCAGTCTTTAAAAAAAAAAAAAAAAAAGAATATGCCTACTAATTCTGCCGCAAATCAATGTATAAAAACGATGTAAAGTTTTGAACTCCTAATTTTAAATTCATTTTTAAACATTGCAAAACAGATTGTAAAGCAGGTAGCTTTTAAGCCTAACTCAGAAATACTTGGTGGATTGAGTTGTACTTTTGGATTCGCATATTTGAAATTTCTGGAAATTGATTTCTGTTAAAATTTTATATGTTACTATACATATTTTTTTCTAAGTATTTCATAAATTATATATTTTTAAATTAATATTTGAAAAATTGTATTGTAACCTAAAAATTTTAACGGAAATTTATTTCTATAAGCTTTAAATATGCAAAGCCAAAATTACAATAATAAATAATCTGGACAATTATACCATGAAAAAGTTACTGTAAAATTTCATTGTGAAAACAAATCACATTGTTACTAATTGGTGTGTACACAAAACTTAATAGTTAAAAACTAAAACATTTAAATTAAATTAAAATACTTAAAATCAACATTTCGGTCAACTTCTGTGACTATCATCAGGAAAAAGATGTTACATTGCTTTTAAAATTTAAATAAACAGAGCCTGTCTTGAATTTCAAAAGTTCTTTAGGTTCCCAATCAACTTTTGCTTCAACCAATCATAAGTTCAGAGTATGCAGTGGCTGCATCTGTCAGATGAAAATAGAACATAAGTAAAATTGAATAAACAATATAGCATGCAGTGGTGGCATCTAGTAGATGAAAATAAATGCTGAACAGAATGAAATAAAATAAAAAGAAAGGAACTTTGCCCAACACACGTTCTTGTAGAATGTTTGAAAGAGCATAAAAAAGATATTTTGCAATAACAGCAGGTGACAGCTCTAGCTAGATTTTATTTTAGCAATCCTGACAGCCACTAACTGTTTAACCTAAGTTCTCAGCCACTTAAAGATTTAAAATTCAAAAAGGTGTGCAAAAAATTAAAAATCCAAAAAGTCTGTTCCTGTATTAGGCTTTCATACAAGTATTCTGGGTCATTTTTTGTTTCGCCTCTATTTTAAAATATGGCAAAAATCCAAAAAGTCTGTTCCCTGTGTTAGTCTTTCATACAAGCATTCTGGGGCATTTTTTGTTTAGCTTCTATCTTAATTTATGACTGAAATGTAGGAGTTTGAAATTACAAAGTGGACAAGTTCTTTTGAAACAACAGATAAGGGATTTTGCCATAAACTGTTGTAATCTATGAGTTTTATTGAATGTGATTTCGCGCAAATTTTCTTTCATTGTTGTAACCATTGTTCCAATTCTTATACATTTAAAACTACATAGTTATAGCTGCCAGTGTCAAATTCTCACCATTAAATTCCAAGCTTGCCAATATTTGGCTAAATTGGGTGGCAAAAATAAGTTGGCATAAACAAAGCCAGCATGGCAGTAGCTGACTAATTTTTTGAAATACCCATACAAATTCAATATTGACGAAAACTGATAATCTCCTATAATCAGGTTCAATGCATTTTAGCTTCATGCATGTGAGTAAAATTAGCTGAATTTAAGAAAAAAAGGAATAAAAGAAGCTACCTTTTTGTCCCAGTATAAGCAGCAAGTTTTTAAATTCCTGCACATTTTCTGTTATCTGAGAGTGTACATGCATAGTAAAACATCATTATTCTGCTGCTTTTGCTTTGAAAAGTTAGTTATGCTTTTCAAATGTAATAAGTATGTTGCTAAGATGTGGCATATATGGATTTAAATCAAGTTAGTGGTAAACCAGTGCTGTCAAATTCTTACACAAAGACACACACACAAAAATAATCAGTAGTGTATACTCTAATCAAAACTCCAATGACCATGATTTTCAGAATACCCTGGGACTATGTAATTTTCATATGTACAAGACCTTGTTATTATACTCATGTTTATTATTCTGATTTTTTGTGGGACCACTAAACTATCCTACTCATGTGTTTACCTGGTACCCATGTTAACCTGTTACACCCACAGACTTCTAATATAAGTAGACTCCAAATCGGCAACCTTTTCTTGTCTCCTACATCTCTGCCCTCTATCACGTGATGGAAGGCAGATTTAGCACGCCAAACCGATTTTTCTCCTCGGAATCTCTCTCCAGATTCCCGCCGAAACATCGTCTGTCAGCGTTTGTCTTGAGTTGACTGCACTTTTGCTTTGCCAATAAAGGGATTACCGCCAAAATACGGCACCCTTTTGGTGATGAAAGCAAAAGATGTCGGAGTCAAAACTTTCCCGAAAGAACAATGAAATTGGGAGTCTACTTATATTAGAAGTCTGTGGTTACACCTAGTTAATATGCAGTCCAGTCTAAGATGTGATCTTTAGAGAAGAGATTATTTACCATTGTCATGTCAATATAAGGTAATTTTCTCAGCAAAAGTTTCAAGAAATAGATTTTTCATTGAACTTTGCTTCCTCAGTTTTATTGATCAATATATACTTGAAGAAAAGTTTAAAAGGAAAAATAGAAAGAATTTCTTAAAAATCACAATAAGATTGACAAACAACATCAAATGTTAATTGCTCAGTTTCCATAATACATGCAGAGGCAATTGAAATTCCATTTTTTCTTAGTGATATAGTAAATCTGTTGCTGTGACAGTGTTTTATGAATGAAGATTGGCTTTCAATAACTTTTCCTAATTTCAAGCTTGGTCGCTAAACTGAAGTGTTTTGTGTGTGAATATAAAATATCGTATATTCCGGTGTATAACGTACACTTTTGAAACAAGAAAATTAGTTAAATTTTACAGGTATAAAAACTAAGCATAAGAATTGAGATTTATAATTAATGAACAAGAGAAGAAGACGTGATTATTTGAGTGAGCAAGAGTACAATTCCAAATGCTTTGTGAAGATTCAAGCAAATAAGCTTGGCAGTGGCATATGCCCTCACTTGGCATTTGCTTATTTTCTTTATGTTTGTACTAATTGTTGTACTTTTTAATATTATTTATTGTATTTGCATGCTACATATTTCATGAAAGTAATAAAAAAAAAGGGGGGGAAGGGATCGTATAATGTGACAAATGTACCTAAAAATAGAAAAACAGTTTTTAATTGTAACTACATGTTATGCACCTTGAGTACATTATATGCTGAAATATACAGTAATTAATTCCTGTATCTTTTGTATTATTTTCTAAGTCACTTACAAATTTTTAAAAACTTTTAACTTATATATATATATTTTTCATTTGGTAATACTATTACAATCAAATAAAATGAAATTATTTTGAATCTAAATGGTAAGTCTCCATTTACATTTTCTGAAATATAAGTACCATATATACTCGCGTATAAGTCGAGGAATTTCTGACAATTTTCAGTAAGCAAATTTGGGGGGTCGACTTATATGCGAGTCAGTTAAAAAAGCAAAAAAAAAAAAAAACTTAGATTATTGCAAAAACATAGCATTTTATGTGTATGAATAGAAAAATAACATAAAATATACAAATAATAATAATTTATCATTTAAAAAAATTTCAATGATTTGTTTTTGTTAACTTACTACCTTTTTGCATTGGCAAGTGAAATCTTTGGTTTGATTTTGTGCAAAATTGAAGCAAAAAGTTAGGGGGTCGACTTATACGCGGGTTTTTGATTTTTTCCAGGATTTGCACTCGAAAGTTAGGGGGTCGACATATACGCTAGTATATACGGTAATTAGAAATTACTACTGTCCTGTTCAAAACTTCTTTTTTACTTTTTAATTGAATTTGATAGTGCAATTTCCATATTTGATAGATCAAAGATTCTACTAAACTAAACTAATGTGTGTGGAGCTACAATCCATTTAGGGTCTTGTCTGAAAGTGCCCAATTTTGCTTTCATGACCATAGGTCCGGAGCCTGATGCATTTATATAAGCTATTAATGTGGTTTAAATGTTGGCCTAAAATCAAAAATACATTTGACTGCCAGTGGTGATTCGCCAGCCAAAGTGCTAATGCTATATAATTTTATGCTGCTGCAATAACCATTCACTCATATTCGATTGATTTAAGTATTTTTGAAGAACTGCTAAAGTCTTTGTTTCAAGCACAGAACTTCTACTTCAAGTTTGCACTCATATGATCACTTTATATTTTGCTCGCCTTTTTTTCTTTGAATGTTAATAACAATGTACTATCTGTAAATAAATTTTAAAATTGACAACCATGGATTAAAACCAAGTTTGAAAGAAGAAAAAAAAAACTTTAAATTTCATATGAAGTGTCCTAAAATTTTCAGAAATTCACTCCTAATGCTATTCTTATGCTGCAAATAATTAGAAACTACTGCATGAAAAAATAGTTAAATAATAAATAATTTAGCATTTCATTCTGTACTGTGTCATTGAAAATTATGGAGATCTGATTGAACATTTATTTGTTTTACAGTGAGCATTTAAAAAATAATCTTGAATTGTGATATTTAAAACATTTTTACAACAATATGAATCAGTACCTTGACAATTTGTTTATAATTTATTTATGTATATTTATTTCAGCATCTTCATTTTGTTTTGTAATAAACCAAGTTTTATTACTTTTATATTTGTTTGTTGACTATTTTGATGTTAATTATTTAACTTGTTTTGTTGTTAATTGTTATATTTTTACTGCTTTCTGTAAAGAATGTGGAACATATAGTTATGTATCATAAAAGTTCTAAAATTCATATACATCTGTGCTGTGCACCTCATTTTTGTTATAGAAACTCTTTGTGGTGACATATTTAAATATAAATTTTGTGTTTTTACTCTTTCTCGAGAATTAGTTATGCTATTAATTACTAAAGTGTGCAATATTTTATTTATTTTTTAATTTCAAAACTATGTTATTTAATTATATACCAAAATGTTTGAAAGCATTCCTTATACAATAAAAATATACTCTATGTATGAAATGCAAATAAATTTTTACTTTGTTAAGAGATTTCACAAGTGTAATTTTTAAAGAAATTTATGAATAATTTCTTTTTCAACATTTTGTTACCTTGTAATAGCAAAATTCTAACTGACAAAATTGGCTAAAATGAGACATCATCTACTAAGCATATTTAACCTTGTCTACAATTTCGGCTGACTTTAATACATTTTAACAAATGTTTTGAACCAGTGTTAAAAATCTGTCAGAAAAACATCAATGACATCTAAGTATTTTTCCTTGATTGCTAAAGTTTTATATTTAGGTGCAATTAAAAATTATTTTGCTTATGTGCATGTGTATAAATAAATTGTGTAACGATATACAAAACAAAAGAAAATGTATTTATTGGTCATTCCTGGTCACATTTTCTGAGTGATTTTTTGGCAAGAATTTATGTTCAAAACTATGAGAAACTAAAACATTATACAATAAAATCTGCATAACAGACACTTTTTCAATCTTCAACATCTATATATTCGTATGATTTTACCTCTAAATACCATATAAATTCTGCAGTTCTGCTATTCAAAAGTTTTACTGTATAATATTCAATGGTAATTAATTTTTTGCTTTGGCAGTAATTTTAATTTCCTGGATGGTCTGATAAAGTTTTTGACCTACTTTAAAACATTTTTTTAGTCCCTACGAGCTATGCTTGCCAACCCCCGTTCAGACACCATAAACTCTTAAAGCACACTAATTTGATCGGCTTCAGAAGAATGAATCATAATTAAAAAAAACAGTGGCTATCTTCCTGTTAACGGGTTGTTTTAGTCTTCGATTAAATAAAATCAATGAAACATGTGAAAATAAGCTAATATAAAATTATTTAAGTAAACAGAGTCTTTGTGTCTCAGTATATTTTAACAACGCTATAAGAAAGTTTTTTTAAAATAAGATATTTTAAATGTATTGTTTTAAATCTGACGTAATTTTCACCAATGTTTTCTTTTTTTAATATTCACGTGAAAATACTTCTGTTGTTAGAAAGGAAATATTATTTGAGCTGTCTTAGAATTTTCAACACAAAAGCAATGCGATTCTTGTAGGTACTTCAATAACATCTGCATTGGTTCAAAATATCTCAATTTGTTGATTTTCTGTAAGCAAGTAAACCTTATTGGTTTACAATGGAAGTCTATGGGAATTTGGCGAAATATTAGAGGTATTGCCAAGTTGGTGTCACTTTCGACAACTAATTTTGATTGCCAAATTTGGTGACATATTGCAAAGTTGGCAACAGAACAGGGTCCCCCCCCCCCCTATGGTAACCTCCTTATAGGTATGGAGATGCATTAAATGCTGTTCAATAACCAATGAGATCTTTTAACGCATATTAATGAATTCATTATTTTACAATTTTCTTTCTCTTTTAAAATTCATGCGTAAATATAGTTTTTATGACGTAATTATCAATATTTTCCTGATTTTAATACGTAATCATTTAATTCTCATTTGAAAGTTTTTTCTGTTTATAATAGTCACATGTAAATAAATTTTTAATTTGAAGGAAATATTATTCTTTGTGCTGTTTTTAAATTTGGCAACAATTTAAAATAATACACTTTTCTAAAAGTTGTAAAAAATATATCTCGAAATACTGAAAATTTGAAGTTAAAATGGAAATAAAACCTCAAAAAATGAGTCAAAAAAAAAAAAAAAAAAAAAAAAAATGCAGTCTGCACACCGGGAAATTCTAATGTATAAAATGATTAAATTCCTATGTATAATTTTTGCTCCTATAAAACTTTTTTAATGGAACGATTTTGACCAACTTTAACATTAAATATTGCTTAAAATAATTATTCGATTTTAAAACTGTCTGCATCAGCTTGTTTATCAAACATATAATACCACAGATTTTCATATTTTTGTATGCAATATTTTTCTTAATATTAATGAAGAAAGACCTCCGTTCACAAAAAAATTCAAAACTGGCTGCGTTGATGACAGCATTAGTTACTTTTTTTTAGAATTATTTTTCTATGAAATATATTTTTTCAACTAATATAATTTTATTCTAGTGATATTTACAATTAATTTTTTTAATATTATTTAAAGATTTAGTGAGGATATATTTTTTACTAATATTTTTTCTGCTTTTTTATAATAATGTTGTGAAAATTCAACATTATGCAAATATCTCATAGGTGGTGTCACTTATGTCCAAAAAAATCATCAAGAAAATATGACTATCTTGTCATTTTATATAAGACAATAACTAAACAGTTGATTGGTTGGATAAAGTTAATTTGCACTACATATAAAACTATATATTTTTATATATTTGGCTAAATATAAAAAAAGATTAAATGGTTGTCAAAATGAAATTTATAGGAGCACGAGTTGCATGACAACCCTTTCTAATTTCAAACCCTCTTTTGAATAGTATCAAAGTTTATATGAAAACTAGGGCAGCTCTGCCCCCTTCGTGCACCAATCCATGGACTGCCAGCAGACTTGCAGGTTGCAAATTTGTTCCTAATTCATCCATTGGTGAAAAAACATTGTAATCCACCATAATAGCCAATTAAAATTTCTTAAATTAAGACCATCTTAAGAACTTATAAATTGTGTATGGATAGACAGGTAAGCAAGCAGATTAATTTTTATACCTTGCATTTGTGTGTTAATGTAACAACTTAGTTAATAGTTTAGTATCAATAATGAATAGCTGATTTCTATTAATTTCCATATTCATAATTTAAAATTTTGTTTACTTTATAAAATTAGTTTAAATTCAAAGTAATTACCATAAATATCTTCATGTAGTAAAACATAAAAAATCAACTTTATTTAAATGTAGATAGCTTGTTTCTCGCCAGTGGTTGCTTCAAACATAGAAGAAAACCATGTTAAATCAGTACTGCCTATTTTTATTTTGAGTACAGCCGTCATACAGTGAAACATAAAAAAACCCTTTAAATTTGTTTAATATTTTAATTGCTAGGGGACGTCAAAAAAGTTAAGTTTAAATTATACCCTAATTTTAACTTTGTGTAGAGTTGTCATATGATAAAACATAAAAAAAAAATATTTTTGTTATTATTTTTGTCATTTTTTTATCAATTCTGTCAATCGGTTCTTTTAAACGCTTTCATTCGTCAAATTTGACGGACTTTGATTCATAGAATTTTAAAATTTGAATAAGTTTTCGAAATATTATTTTTTTCTAATTTTAATTACATTTCTGTAGTGACAATCTGTAATGCAATAAAATTACTGTTTTTAAAAGGGAGAACAAGGAAAAACTGTAGGGATTATTAGATTTCTTCTTTTTCGTTATTTACAAATTGATAATTGAAATAATATCTTTTATTTCCATTGATAGTGAAACAGTATTGAGATTAAATTATGTTTTTCAGAAAATTAAAAAAAATAAAATCATTTTTTCACATTTCGACCATCCAAAATCAATTTATTTTAGAAAACAAAAATCGTTTGTCAATTTCAAGAAAAAAAGGTTTTTTTTTAAATTTCAAAGGGAAAATGACATCAATAATCTTAAAACAGAAAAAAAAAAAAAATTTAAATAAGAATTTAATCATCACATGTTAAAGGCAGAAAATAAGGAAAGGTACATCCAAATCTTTACACATAAATATTAAAAAAGTATGAAAACTAAAATAATAAAATTATCACACGCGAAATACATTAATGGTGATAATTACATTATTGTAAAAGGCCCAAACATTAAATATCGTAAGATTAAAGTGCCTCAATTTAAAGCT
Organism: Maratus speciosus; assembly: GCA_963932465.1. NCBI lineage: Eukaryota > Metazoa > Arthropoda > Arachnida > Araneae > Salticidae > Maratus > Maratus speciosus. Next base: position 144,726,721 of record OZ010786.1, on the reverse strand, counting down.
CCTAAAATAATTAAATTGTTACCCGTAAAAATCTTTTAATGGTGAATTTTAGGTCATATTTAAGAAGCTCAAATAATATTTCCAAATGATTTTAAGTTAAATAATATATGCACCCATGAAACTTAAAACAGAAATTTTTTTAAAATAAATAAATTATTACATGAGACATGTATTTAATAGCGAAAATTACATCATATAAAACAATACATTTTTATTCCAAAGACTTTTAATATGATTTCACATGGTATAATAGTAGTGCGCCACACAAATTTATTTATATATTACATGACTTGATGCAGCATAAATACAGATAAATGTGTGCACAAAATACTTTTGATTTATTTTGTACGAATTACTATTCTTATTAATTAATACTACTTAATTAGTACTACTTGATTATCTCGTGGACCAATTTCACAAAATTATACAAATCGCCAAATTATTTTAACTTAGATAATTTTTTTTTAAATAACGAAAGAACAAATAAATTAGTAAAACATTAATAAAAATACTAATAAAAAGTCGAATTAAAAATCACTTGATGACGTAACAAACACATGTATCGGGTTTAATATCAAGTGAATGTGGCATTTACGATCACCCATTATCGGCATTTAATCTTATAGTTTGGCTATAGTTTTTTGGTCGACAGGATAATCAGTAGTACCATACAAACAATATATATTGCAAAAATAACTTGAAAATATTAATGATGGCATATTAAAATAGAGAAAAGAATTCATGAATAAGCTATACCTACACTTGAAATACCTAAAACTAGATCAAGACATAAAATATAAGCGTAAAATTTCAAAACACGATGCAAATACGTGGATTTGAAAGCTATTCCCAAGCAGACTGGAGTTTTTTAATCTCAAATCTAAAGGAAGAATATTGTCCATAGTGTCATTATAAAACTCAGAAAGATAGCGTCCTTTTTAACCTAATAATTTTATAAAACTAATAATTTTATATAACTAATTTTCAAATGGGTAATTGATCTTACTTATCAATCCTGAAAACAGATGTCATTTATTACGACAGCGATGAATGAGGCCAAGGTGACCGAAAAATGCCCATTCAAACGGAAAAGCATATCAACATGATTGCAGAAGATAGCTTCTGTTATACTGGTAATATTATTCAATCTTCGGTAACCTGGTAATATTTTTTTTAAACAGGGCACATTAGTATATTTTCAGAGACTGCGAAGCCTGAATGGTGGTTGGTGGGCATAGCTCACAGAAGACTGAACTACCTAGTTAAAATATAAATTTAACCACATCAGAAGCTTATTAAGATTTATAAAAAAACATAAAATATCAAATTTATTTAAATTTACAGAACCTATTTCCTGCCAGGAAACACTATAAATGCAAAAAAAAAAAAAAAAAAATTGTGTTGAATCTGCAATACTTATTTTTTAACATCAATAGGGTAAGGTGCCCTATTATCGTCCCCCAGTCACTTTTAGCCCTTGGAAGTGTAATTTTCAGTGAAAATCTACCAAATTTGGATTTTACATAGGCTAACTACCCCCGCACATAGAAACATAAGCAAATATCGTACAATGATCCCAATTTTGTCCCGCTACAAAAAAAAAAAAAAAAAGATCCAATACGCCGAGGCTTAAGTTATATCTAAATCAAAATTTATTTCTAAATGAGTAAGCAATTAATTTACATTAAAGTAAGGCACAAAGAAATGTACTAATTATCAGTAGAAGAATAACATAACAAAACATTAGCATAGTTGCCAACCTCCCGCTTTTTTTCATACCAATATTTTTATGCAGAAATTCTTGCTTTATACAATCACAGTTTTAATGCAATTAAATAAAGGAAACATTTTTGTAATATTTTACTGGTATCCAAAAAATTGGGAGATTTGCAACTATGCATTAGCTATCCAAACATGAGGAAAAAATTGAAAAAAAAATCATGAAAAGGCATTCCTAATTTTGTCCCTGGGACGAAAATAAGAATTGCAAGGGGGACGAAATTGGGACCACGCTACTTCCCAATAGTACGGATCTTCAGTTCCCATAAGGTGAACTGAGTGTCCTAAAACTCACTGTATGCTACTGTCAGCATCTTACCAACGTAAAATACATGCAATGAATAAGAAATAAATACTTACAGTACAGTAAATAACGTTCTACAAACGACGTAATAAGAACTCAAGTCTTCTAAAAATAGGAAATTCGCCGTCTTTAATTTATGTATGCGTATTGGCGAACAAAACTTTCAACACTGACCCCTTTTACCTTCCGTCCCCTGTGCCTTGCATCATAAGTGGCGCCACTTTCACAGAAGCGGAGAAGTTAAGGGGCATGAAATTAGGAAAGGGATCGAAATATGGGCACTTTACCCTATAGCTGTCATTCAGTAAAACATAAAAAAGTCTGTTTTGGTTACTCTGTTTCCGATAAAAGGATGCTATAAGCACTAATGAAAATTTTGTTTAATTTGCATGACCTAATTTTACCAAGTGTTGTTGTTATACGAGAAAATTATAAAAAATGTCCATTTTAAAGTTTTAATAAAGGAAATTTCTCACCAGGGGCACTACCAGGATAAAAAAAAACCTATCGTGATAATTTTATGAAAACACTAGCAGCCTTCGCCCTCTATGCTGGTCATTTTCCCCAAACAAACCTTGAATCAAAGGAAATATATTTGAATTTGATCTTGTGTTTTAAAGCAATATGGACATTTACCTGGAATGTTCTGAATTGCTCAAAACAGTACAAACACCATTACACTATTATATCTTCTAATGTCTCAGACAAAAGTTGGGCTGTTCAGGACTATCACTTTTAGTTGATCATTTATTGTAGGATTTCGTAAAAAACAATGGAACAAACAATATGTAATATACTAAAACCATACCTAAAAACTAACATTACAAATCTCATGAAAATCCATTCAGTAGAGCATTTTAAAAAGCTAATCTTTCATAAATGGGTTCACCTGATTATAGAAATTTCACCCATAATTAACTAAACAACATAGAGCGATGTCGGTTTTATACTAAAACCTTCCCTGAAAAAATTAACTAAAAGTGCAACTTCCATCAAAATCCACTTAGCAGAATTTTTTAAAATGGGAAATGTTTCATAATCGTGTTAACTTGATTATAGAGCAACTTAGAACGATGTGTTTTTTACCAAAACCTTCTCTAAAAAAATATTTAGTTAACAGTTGAAGTCTCATTACAATCCATTCAGCAGGTAAAAATAGCTAATCTTTCATAATTGGGTTCATCTGATTATAGAACACATTATGTTATAGTCTTTCCAGAAAAATTATTTAACATAGAATGCAAGTCCCATCAAAATTTATTTAGCAGAACTCAAGTGATAAGCGGCCAGAACAAAATTCCTCTTTTCATTATATCATTTCAAGACCAAGATATATCATTTTAAAATTTAGAACATACAAAAGTATCACAGGAACTTTAGAAACAGATGCAGACAATATTTTTAAAAAATTATTCATCAGATATGTAAATTGGAACTCTTTATGTCTGGAGACAATACATTCTGACAATAATTGCAATTTATCTATCCTAGAATACATTTCAAATTGAAAGGGAAATGAAAACATTATAATTTACAGAAACATACAGTTATGTGTTTCAAAGAAATTTGATACTACTTGATTATCTCATTGACCAATTTCGCCAATTATACAAATGGAAGAACATTGCCACTTAAAGTTATTAATGAATTTAAATTTAAAAAAAAATCGCTAAAGAACAGAGTTACTTTAATGATGACACTGCAACATACCAAATATAAATTTGATTTATTCAGATGATTTCGGACAAAAGAATACTAACTAAGAATAGTTTAAGTATTTAAATGCAGAATTATTAAATTAAACCATAAACAAACCGATATTTTTAAGATATTGCATTTGTGAATAAAATACAAGTATTTTAAATTAATCGAATTTACTAAGGAACATAATAAATATCAATGATAACGAAAGATTGTAAGGAACTTAATGGTCTTTATTTAGTCAAAAAACATAGACGGATATAATATAAAATGTATGTAAACATTAGATATAGGCTTGAAGCAAATAAACAAAAACAAAATTGTGGATAAATATTTGTGAAGTTGACTGAAACTAATCTATTATATATTTTTTCTTTTAATATCATGAGGTAATCGTAAATTGACAGTCTTTTAAAAATAACAAATTAGCAAAACATTAACAAAAAATACAAACAAGACATCAAATTCAAAATCACTTGATGACATAACAAACACGTATAACGTGTTTAATATCAAGTGAATCTATCATCCATTATTGGCATTTAATCTTAGAGTTTGGCGATAGTTTTTTTGGTCAATGGAATAATCAAGTAGTACCAGAAATTCTTCTAAATTCGCGGTTATAGTTTTCAAAGTTATTAACAACATATCTTGAACGCTCATTTAAAATAAAAAATATCATCCGATCTCATAATATTTCAATATTCAAATGTTTTATAAAATATTGAAATTAACAATTTTTTTTTTTTTTTTTTTTTTTTTTTTTTTTATAAATATATGGTACATTTCCTGACACTTTATCATATCTGTTAAATAAACAAATATAAATATATTCATGTGAAATATAAACGCACATAAATGGGCTTTTACAATCCAGAACTATGTGGTATAAGCAAAAGTTGAGGGAGAAAAAATCAGTGAAATAAACAGGTGCAAAATCAAACTTTAAAGTACAAATAAAAAACTTATTGCTATAAGCAAGTTTTACCTCCCATAGCACTAATTTCCTCACACAATAGAAAAATTTATAAGTGTATGGTGAATCCCCATCTATTTATCTCCACAGTTAACAATGTTTTTCTCTTCTCAATTGAGTTTCGAAAAATTGACTTTTGACTGGCTAAATTAAAAAAATACTCCACTGTGCGCTGGTGGCAAAAAGTTGAAAAGGCACTAAAAGATAAAGGAAGTATAAAAAAAAAATAGAATTTTTGGGCAATTAGGAGCAAAATGGCCAAAGAAATACGAATTAAAAGCACCCCTGGTGGCAAAAAATGGAAGTAAAAGGATGGTAAATGGGGTCAATATTTGTTTTTATTTAAGTCATTTGAGATCAGTTCCATAATTTTCCCATTATTTCTAATTAAAATTCTAACAATTACTTAAAAGGCAGTACTATGGACATAAATATATAGATGTTCCTGTCTAATATGGAATTAGTTGCAGCCCCTAGCGTTAGCCAGATATCCAAAAATTAAAAATGAAATTTGCCCCATACAAACTGAATTCCTAAATCCTTTTCAACCTTAAGTTTTAATCACTGAAATATTCGAGCTAGCACCTGGATATTTTAAATAAAAGAATAAATTGAAATAAGTAGGTTTTTTCTTTAAGACGGGATAATAATATTTTAGCAGTTAAATAAAGATTTTAGGAAAATATGATATACCGGGATTTAATAGGAATTTAAATAATAAAAGTTTTATTAAAGAACTGTAAATAGTTAGAGCCATTTTTAGATTTACACAATTTGGAATAAATATTATATGGATTAAGATCTTATAGAGATTTATAGACTAGGATTTTAATTTAATAAGCCGGTATAATATACGGAATATTACTGAAAAAGGAAAATTTATATAAAATACTTTAAACTTGGCAAAAAATTTTAAATTTTGTAATATATATAACTTTAGGATTATCTATTAATTGCTTTAAAGCTCAAACAGAAAAACATACTTTAGTTGTTGAAAAATACACTTTGTGAAATATTCTAATCTTCTGTAATATGTAGTTTTGAAACTATATCTGTTTAATGATCTCAGTGATACCATTTATCAAATGAAATACCAATTTATTTGATTGTAGACCATATAAACATTTTTGTTCTCGCAATGATCCCGTCTCATTCAACTCCACTTTCCTTACACAATAAAAAAAGATACACAATTTGACTGCATAAGCTAAATGAAAATAATTTCTACAGGGCTATTTAACAATATTTTTTTCTATTTGATGGCACTGTTCTAGGATTACTAGCATCCCATTTCAAAGGAATATCCTTATCCTGAATAAAAGAGATATCTGGATTATGTTCACATAGAGCTATAAAGCCGAAAAAGTACAAAAATATAACATTAGATATTAATCTCAGGTATTCCATGAAAACAATTTATTTAAAAGTAATAAAATGCAAGCGAAATATTTGTCAAGAACACTTCCATAGGTTTAGTATTACCTTGAGAATGTCTTCGTGTGACTAATTTAATCTCATAATTCATATAACTTGCAGGGCTCCCAACACATTTTAGTCTCCTAAAAGGGAGAAAGGGGACCATTTATATTTAAAAAGGGGACTTTGGGGGACCATGTCTAAAAATACTGCACCGAATTTTCCTAAATATGCAAGCAAATTTTTAAAAATTATCCCCCAAAATATGTTAATTGGTTATCTTTATAAAAATGGGTCACTAAAAAGTACACTCAGCTAAATATTCTACTGCAAGAAGATAGGAAGTACTCCAATATTCAGTACTCACATTGATAATTCTCCTTAAAGGAGATTTTAATTTAAAATGATGCTTTATTAAGGGAAGACAAGACTGGATGCAATCCTATGGGAAATATGCAAGCTTTAAGACCTGTTTTCTCGGAAACTACTGAATCGATTTTGATGAAATCTGGAATCCATATTCACTGGATTATGCTCAAGACTTATGGCAGAGTTTTTGTTTTCGACTAAAACTTTTTATTTTAGAGCAATGGCAATTTTTCAGAAATTTTATTAATTTTTTAAAAAAACTGTTTGCCGCATATGTATGCTGTTATCTTACATTTATACACTACCACATAAATATATATTATCAACATCGCTTGAGTACTTTATGAGATAATGGGATTTTTACCTGAAAAATACGATTTTTCAGAAGATCCAAAAAACAAATATTCACAATTCTCGCTCATTTTGAATACATATCGACAGAACAGATGTTGGGAGCGTCGATAGTCAGTCAAATGTTTGTGCACCTTTTTACCCGACTGAAAAGAAGGGTTATGTGTTTCACGCGTATCTGTGTATGTGGATTTCTTTATACTCTCGAAACATCCCAACGGCTGGATGGATTTTAATGAATGAGGTCTCTATCAACTCGTCTTAACGGCCAGGTGGTTATAGGCTAGGTTTTGTTTTTAAAAATTCAGAATGGCGGCCGTAAAATACAATATGGCAGTAGAGACGAAAAAAAAAAAATTATGCACCCTATTGAGTGACATATTATTGGATAGGTCTTTCAAAATGAAGACTATGTTTCATTGACTATTTTACAGTCAGAAGCTCCGTTAAAATATTATACAACCTGGAAGTTGTGTATGTAGGATCTCTAGCTTTACTGCAACTCTAACTATCACAGACATCTATAGATCTCATCAAAACAGTGTTTATAGATAGGAACTAACAATTAAACACAACTTAAAAGTCATCAATACAAGTAAATAAAAAAAATAGGTAAGTAATATAAAAAAAAATATTTTAAGTCAATTCCTACTTAGGTCAATAAGAGAAATTTTTTTCTCCCATTCTTCTTTCCTTTTGAGTGGTGCTTAAAGTGCCTTGATCAAGAAGAGGGCTCTCTCGGTCTTAAAATACCTTGATCAAGAAGAGGGCTCTCTCGATTACTGAAAATTTATTAATTTAATTTAATTAATGAATTAATATTTGAAAAAAAAAACTGGATTAACATCAAGTGTCATTCACTACAAGTTAAAAAAAAATTATTTGAGCTTGATTGGATGAATAAAAAATATTTTATTAATGATTGAAAATTTGAACAAGATATTAGCAAGAGTGTGAGCTAATAGTATGAATTGGGGAAAAAAAAAAAAAAAACTAGTTTCACATTGATGAGAAATAATTAATTAGTTCACTTTTTACACAGTCAGGTTTTTGATTTTTTAAATTTAATTGTTTATTAAAACCTTCTTATTGTTCAATCAAAAGATGCCAACTGACGAGATTGCTGTGCATAGAGCTAAAGATTTGGCAAGAAGGTAGCAGTATGTCTAAAGTTATGGACATAGAAGCCTATTTTTTGGCGTTTTGAGTAGTTTTTTTAAATGTAATTTTTAGCCTTTTTTCATGTTTTATGAAATTTTTTCCAAATTGGTAAAAGGAATCTGGTTTAAATTTTTTAGCAGAATGTAGTAAATTTTGTCTTCTTAGCAGTGAAGTTTATTTGGAATCTGTACAGTGATTTTTAAAATTTTCGTAATTATTTCATTGTTTTTTAGCATTTTGCAGCGATTTTTTGACATTTATAAAAGAAATTCGGTTTCAAACTTTTAACACTAATGTAGTTAATGTCTTTCCACGATTGTATCCTCTGGTTTAAATTATTAACGATAAAAAAAAAAGAAAAAAAAAATTTTTTTTCATCCCGCAAGGATTTTTCCACCCATTTGTGAAAAAATTCTGGATACATTGTTTTGGCCTTAGTATAGTACATTTTGACTTTTCTGATTTTCTGAATTTTCAGCGATTTTTACAGTGACTTTTTCACACTAGTAAATGGGATACAGTTTCAATTTTTTTAGCCCAATTCAATAAATGTTGTCCTCTTTTCAATAAAGCTTATTACAGCAATATTTTAATTTTTTGACATTCGTAAAAGGATTCCAGTTTCAATCTTTTCACAAAACTTGTTAAATTTTGTCCTCTTTCCAATAAAATTGAATTCCTAAAGCAATTCTTGAATTTTTTTCTTTCTTTTTTTTTAACATTTTATGGCGATTTTTTGAAATTCTGTTTCGAACTTCTAGCTTAATGTAGTAAAATTTTGTCCTCTAACTTGAATTTTTAGTGATTTTTAATGAGATTTTCAATGCGTATTTTAACACCTTTTCACATTGTATGGCAGTTTTTTGACATTCATGAAAAAATTCCAGTTACAATGTTTTAGCTTGCAATAGTAAAATGCATTTGAACTTTTGTAGTTTTTTGAGTTTTGCGGCGATTTTTCCATATTAGTAATTTTTTTCCAGCTACAGAAAGGGGACTAAGGGTACCAAAATGCATAAAAGGGGACTATTTTCCAAAAAGGGGACCATTTGGGAGCCCTGAACTTGTGACTTTAAACGCCTCAATACTACAACTACCATAAAATCTTTGAAAAGGAAATCTGTATATACAGAATCCGGTCTTTAAAGAAAATATTATACATTTTAAAGAGAAAGAATATGAACAATTATACCTGATAAGATGGAAACCTGTTTAAAGCGGAATATATTTCGGTTCGGTTTTGAAGGTTTTAATGAATCAATATTTGGCAAAGCTGATTACGTAGTTCAGAATTATGTATTTAATGATGACACACTTAACATTTTCAAAATCTGTCTATTAGAGATTTATAAAAATTGTTGTGGTAAAATTTCTTTTTAGGGGAGGGATTGCCAAAATCCACGTTTGCCACGGGTGCAAAAAAGGATAGTTTCGGCTCTGAAGCAAATAATTTACTGCAACCAATATATAGAAGTTGACATACACGATTAAACCCGTGGGAAACATTTGAATAATCGGGGTGAAACTAAGTTTTTTACGGTTTTAAGAAAATTGAAGAAAATGTGCTAATTTTGAAATGACGTATTGCACTTGCTATTGAGTGTATAAAAAAGTTGTAAATATGAGAGTTGTAGAGAATTTTATCCTCTTTAATATTGTAATTGACAAATAATATGCTACGGCAAAGAGTCTCGAGATATTAAAAAAAAGTCAAAAAAGGCCCAAAATTTTGTTGTTTTATGGCCACAGAAAGTTGCGTGTTTTCTAAAAACTACATTATAAGCATGTACATGATTTTAATAATCGATTATAGATTCTGGAAAGTAATCGATGACTGTATCGATAGTATTTTCATATGCTGAAGATTTTTTTTTTTTTTTTTTTTTTTGTGGTAAATTCTTGAGAATCACCTATCACTAATAATTTCTGTATTGATATTCATTTAAATAATAAAACTACATAAAAATTTATGAGGCAGATTTTATTTTAACTTTGATACAGTACAATAAAATCTTTGGTTTAAATGTAGCAACAAACAAGAAATTATACAAAAAACAGTCTATATAGTTTTAAAAACATAACTTTAATGAAACAAAATAGCCACAAATAAGACTTATGATTATATACAGCTTAAATACTGCTTATAAGAGTTTAGCTACAAGGAACACAATTCTATAGTTTTGAAGTGATCAAGCTTGAAATGATTTTTAAAGACACAAATAATATAAAATCCAGTATATGTAACAAAATCTGTCACTTTCCCTCATAAAAAGCCTATAAAATATGAGAAGACAAATACTCTATATTGCCAAATTTTACAGGTATACTTCTTACAATTGGGTCATTCTTTAGCAACAAGCAAATTTAATTTTTTTTTTTTTTTTTTTTTGCAAAACTTTTGTGATTTTGTCTTGCAGTGCAATAGTCATCTGACCAGATACCTAGTTCATTAGATATTTACATTTTCCTAAAAATATGACAGGAAAGTAAATGTATCGCACAAAATGAGGAAAAAATTATCATGTGCGCAGATTGAATGAAAAATTCAATTTAAGTAATAATATTGTATAGCCTACTAAAATTAAAGTAGAAAAAAAAAAAGATTAACACATTGATTGGGAAGTAGTAAAGCCTAAAGCCCTTTAATTTTTTTTTTTTTAAAGGAGGGGGGATTGGGAAGTAAAAAAATAACACATTACAGAGTCAGAATTGCTTTGGGATCTAAACTTGCATGTTCATAAAGAACAACCCAATTAATTATATTGCATATTGCAATACGAATTATATATCTTTCAAATTTATATACAATTGTCAATTTTATGCTCCATCAGAAGCTCATGTCATCATAGCTACCAACTTGTACTTTTTTTCCCCCTAACCACTAAAATTTAATAGTAAATTTTGCTTAATTTAATCTTCTAAATATGATTTTTAACGATTAAATAGGACAAAAATTTCTAGTATATTTTAGTGACAAAAAACTGTACAAGTTGGCAGCTATGTATCACTGAAAAAATGTTATTTAGCGAGTTTGGATAAGTGAAAACGTAGTAAAACAAAACAAATTTTCTACTTAAGAGTGAAAAACATGATAGATTTCTATAAACTTGTTATAAAAATATATTCAATTAAATCATTAAAAAAGATTTATCATGTAAACACTTATACAGATATGGTCCACTGCTCTGAAAAAAACACAAAACATTACTGCATAGTTTCATAAAATATTGCTTATTAGAGAAGAAAGTTTTATCATATATACAAACAACATACAGATATCTACTGTAACTATGAAAGCAAAAAAACCTAATGTACGAAAAATCAGAAATAAGCAAATATTGATTTTAATTACAAAATTTTAGCCTTAAAAAAGGTACTATTTTTCAACAAAACAGTCAATAAAAAAAAAAGGGCGGGGGGGAATCCACTAAGAATGTAGTACTCTTAGCAAAATATAATTTTTATTACATATATTAGATCTTTAAGATATTTTAGACCTTCAGGAATTATATAAATTCTTATACTGGATAAACAAAAAATGATTATAGAAAACCAAGAAACGTACCTGATGGTATATTAAGAACTTTGATATTTTTCTAATAAATTACATCTTACATCTACATTTTCGAATTTCTTTTTATGAATATTTATATTTTTTCTGTAATTTTTAAGCTAATATTTCTATTAAGAAAAATCTAAACTAATTTATGTCTAGATTTTTTTTTTTTACTTTATGGAATTTTAAAAGGAAATTTATAATTTTTTTGAATAATTTATACAAAATGTCAAATATCCAGAACATATTTAAGATTAGAAAATTTCAATAGCATATTTTCAAAAGAGTAATAAAATATTAAAGCAGTAACACTCTTATATGCAAGTTTTTACCAGTTGTATAAATTGTTAACATCCTCTAAATACATTTATCTGTAAAGTTCAAACTCAACATCATTTTTCATAGATAAAAAAATGACAGATTACATTTCAAAATATTTTTTTCATTCTAACAAAAACATTATTGATGTCATTCTTAAAAATTCAACTGGAAGTGCAATAATGCAAGATAAAACTTATAATACATATATATATATATATAAAATATTTTTTAAATCATCTGCTGCAACTTTCTCAGTAATATCAAAATAAATATATATATTTTTTTTATTGATCTCGATTAGTTTATTTAAAGGCATTAAAATTCAAGTATTTAAAGAACATCTATTAAGTTAATTTATGATTCTTCCAACATTGCTAAAAAAAATTCATGCAGAGAAACTGTTTTTATAGGGATTTTTTAATGCCATTTTATGTATTGAATATTTTTACGATATGTATAGACCAATTAATTGCATATTTACTAAATCTGTAATGATAAACATTTTTGTATTTCATCAGTTAGCATATTGCATTATAATAAGAACAAATCATATATTAAAAGAATATATATTTCACTAATTTTTTTCCTAATCAATTAAATTTTTTTTAATAGAAAATGAAAAAAAAAAGCATTATTTTATAACTGTGATAAATAAATAGTTATACATAAATGAAACAATAATAGCAAGTTTTAAAAAGATGCAATATCTAGACACAAATTAGTTTGGATTTTCGTCAATAGAAATATTAGTTAAAAAATTCCAGAAAAAAATATAAATTTTTATAAAAAATTTGAAAATATAAATGAAATTTATTAAGAAACTATCAAAAAGTTCAAAGCTGCCGAATTCAGTGTAAAACTTGTCATGTTTAAAGAAGAAAAAAAGGTACAAGGTAGGATCGAACTTTCTACCTGCGAGATAGCAAACACGCACATTATTTCGACGTCACAAAGACTACATGTAAAATGTCAAACTAATAGATATTCAAAACGCATGTTGAACTATCAATTTTTCAAAAACTAAGGCCCATTCGAAGAAAACCTTTCACCAAAATAATTAGGGGTATGATCCCTACAACATACTTTAAAAAGCATAAAAATTTGTATGCACCATATTTGGTGGTTCCATTGTTAATATTTTGACAACATATTTGTAAATTTCGTAAATACCAACACCCATCATAAACTGCAGGCTTCTAAAGATTACTTCAGAATAAGAATAAAACCTACCTGTCTTTTGACAGTTATGGAAAAAGAAATATACATAATTTATAACAATTACACAAAAATGATATGTTAAGTATCTTAAGATTTAGTTTAAAAAGAAAGTAAAATAACTCCTATTTTAATAAGAATAACAAAAAATTTCTAACTTGCAAGAAAAGTTATTTTAATTTTTCACGAGATAGCCTAAATCAACATGATCAGTCATACTTAATTTGTTAGATTCACACAGTGCTTAGTTTGCATCAGAACCAGAGCCCAACAGTACTTCATTTTTTTTTTTTTTAAGTGAATGTTTAAACGTAACAGAGTTCGTAAACACTGTGCACAGAAGCCCACTGTAACAGAGCTTAAAAGAAAAATAAAGCACCTAAATTATTTTATATTCCCCTCAATTTCTCATTCCTTTGTTTTCTTTATTTAACATCAAAACATTATCAAGTTTAATGTTTTTTAAACTAGTTGGTTCTTTCATTAATAAATTTGAGCCAAGATAAGTCTGTTCATGGCTAGCAAGTGGCTGCTGTCATAGATGCAAGTAGCTCATCCAAGCCAAGACTGAAACATGTCAGGGTACAGAGTATCATCAAACAGAAGTTTTCTATTTGTCTGATGGAAAAATTCTGCTTATTAAATTGTTATTACATGAAGAAGTAAACTGTAATTTACAGTTAACATACTGCAAATATGCCTATTAAACATAAATATACATGCATGTAATTATGGTACAACGATATTTATATGTTAGTCAAGGTTGTAGCTAACTTATATTCAAATAATTATTAAAAATACAGCTTGTATAGATAAATTCATACTTTCCAGTAACTGGAGAAGTAAACGTTTCTTTATAGGATGATGCAGAAAAGGTTATATTTAGAGTGGCTTTAAATTATTCTTGAAAAAGTTTAATAAGAGAAAGAAATGCAAAATTTATTTCATCTATTTTATTCCATTTTGAATTCAGTCTCAAGAACTTCTCCAAAGCTGAAATAAGTTCTCCTGCATTTTTTTTGTTAGAAATTAAGCTCAAATTACAATAAGGTTTAATTTTTATAGTAAGAAAGTGAAATATAGCTAAAATTATCAACTCATTTCTATATTACATGTTAGATTTAAAATGAACATCAGAACAAATAATGAATTATAAAATTCAATTAAACCTGACTATCTGAAATTTCATGATATACTTAAATAAAGCAGAAAGTGTATATAAAAACTAATATTTTAAATACACTCTTAAAGGGTACACAATTCTTTAACAACAACTTCTGCTTTCACAATCACTTTTTTTTTAATTTCACTGTAATTATTTTACTAGCATCATTATCTGATAAGGATTTTGTATTAGCTGTAGCTTTAGCAAATACTAAAGTCCTGTATGTTGCAACATGTCTATTTCCAGGAAAGCCTCAAAAAAATTTTCAAGAGCCAAAACCTTTTCAACTATCTCTCAGGATTTCAAACTGAACTGAAACTAAACTGGTTTTCCAGTTCGGGAAAATAAACCCAAAATTATTTTTCTGCTTCAAAATTAAACCCTAAATATTTTAAAAAGTTTCAAATACAAGCTAATGACATCATTCACTCTAATATTTAACTTTTTGATATAAGCATATCAAATGTTGAATAATGTATATTTAAACTAGTTAAGGGGACTTGACACCCTTTTAACCATTTTTTCTACACATCCTTAATTTTATGAAATTCATCTTAAGGATTGCCAACAATAACAAACAAAAAGAATGACAGATTGCAATTTTGAATCTTTAAAGGGAAATGGATGTGACAAAAATACTTTCACATATTTTAATGATTAGATTTAATATTTTCATCCTTTTTAGCAAAATGAAGATCCACTTAAATGGGAGTTCACTCCCCTTAAGCGAAAAAAAAATATATATATTATTAACTAAGGCATAAGAATATGTATAAAAGTAAAAATAGTTTTTGACTGCAATTCATATTTTCCACCAAAAATTTCTGTTACAATACATTCATGGCATGGGCACTGAACTCGATTATGAAAAATTCACTGCTTTTTTTACGTTTGGTAGAAAACACAAGCAAATAAATTTATTGAAAAATATACAATTTTTGCTGAGTTTCTTTTTTAAAATAAGGCAACAGGAAATAAAAAAATTAAACATTAATTAAATTATCTTTTTAGGATTTCTAAATTGATTTCTCGATGCATAGTCAAATTAATTAGTAAAAGATTTTTTTTACATATTATATTCTTCATTTATTATCTATAATTAATTTTTTACTTTTTAGCTTTTAAAATGTTTCATTGTTGTAGTTTCACAGCCATTTTGCATATTTTGGCACAAGTTTATTGACATATTAAAAATTCATTGTTGTTTCAACTCTTATGCAACTGTATGAGCCACAGAGAATATTTGGTGATTTATCACCTGTGGTGGGGTAACGGAAAAATGCCTTTAAATTAACGCATAAGTTTATA
This sequence comes from Maratus speciosus, assembly GCA_963932465.1. Taxonomy (NCBI): domain Eukaryota; kingdom Metazoa; phylum Arthropoda; class Arachnida; order Araneae; family Salticidae; genus Maratus; species Maratus speciosus. Next base: position 144,711,099 of record OZ010786.1, on the reverse strand, counting down.
ATTAAGATCTAAAATTATTAAACAATTTTTGTCATCAAAAACACACCTGTGAGTGCAATTTTTTATCATTCTTGCCTATCAGGAAGTGGGTTAAAAATTAATTACAAAATTTCATCTTTACATACAAAAACCAGATTGAGTTAAATAAAAGAATGTGATAAATAGTGACATTTTATGCATACATCCTAAGTACCAACACGAAGAAAAACCCAATACTGACAAAGGTTTTTTTTCGTCTCTAATTTCAAGAGATGTTTTTAGGACAAATTGCAGGGAGGAAGAGCATAATAATTGAGTATGAATGTTTTTACCTTTTATATTAAAACAAGAATTTTAAGAAAGGAACTTTAAAAGGGAAAACATAAGAATTTTATAATTTGGTATTAGTTTAAATGTGCATCTGATGATTTAATGAAGTCAGGAGGGCATCTAACTGGAATCAAGCTGAAAATCTGAAATATTTTTATTTAATTGAACCAAAACAACAACTGAAGCAATAGGGTGGAAGGCCCGGGTATTTATTACTGTTTTGAAAGTACGACTTTTGATAGAACAATGATAAATTCACCAAGGAAAGATATCAAGGATTTCAGCAAATATTTTGAGATAGTTACAGTTTTGGTACTCATTGAACTGTTTTTGATTTGAGTTGTTTATAATATCTTTTTGACATATTACTAGATGGTTTTATGAAGGATAATGATTTAATCAAGAAAAATTACAAATGTGGTAAAATTTGACAAGTTTAATTAAAACAATTTATAATTTGAATTAATTTTTCAATTAATTTTCAGCAGTGAAAATATGCTAGAAATTATTGAATATTTAATACATGATTTATTCCATTGCTAAGTGTAGAACCATTTTTAACTTTGTTGGTTCTATGCTTAGTTAACAATGCGATAAATCACATACTAAAAATATTTAAAACAATTTTTTTTAAAGGAAATTATAAAATCACACTTCTGCTATAATTTTGAACTTTCTGGAACTTTTCTACAAGTGTTTTCTATAACTGTAAGGACCAGATTTCCAAAAAGTGCATTAGTTTAATAAAAAAATAAAATGTCATGACATATGCAAAAATACAGTAAAAATTAGTATCTACTGAACATAAAAAATAATAAATAAAACCATTTACATTATAGAAAATTTATTTATTTAATTCTTAATTTTATCAAATACACCTTAAGGATTGAGGAAAAACAAAAACTAGCTACTCAATTGAAAAGCCTTTGTTGAAATTATCATTTAGAATATACAGATATATTGAAATTAAAACAACACAAACAGAGAAAAACGAATTTAAAGATTGCAATTCTGAATCATTTAAAGGGAAATGGAAGCAGTAATAAAAGTTTTTTCCCACATATTTTTAAAATTATCTGATCTTTATGATACCTTGATGAGAATATATTATGAATATCTAAATTTATCGTAAACAAAAAATGAAATAATGAAATTTTAATTTTGAGACGCTAAGGATTAGAAATAAAGTGGTTTAACTGTTTACTGTTTAAATTCATGGAGGAAAAAAAAGTACTATGTCATGGGCATCACAAAACTTTCTTCTATTTAAATCAAATCGTCTGCAAAAAATAAATAAATAAACGACAATCTATTCGTTCTTGAGATATAGATATCACGTAAAACAGAGCCATAGCACTGTTAACTATAGGGCGATTTACACTAAACATTAATCACCATATATATATAGATATATATATATATAAGGTGTGTCCCAACGAAATAAAGCCACCGTAATTTTGTGCTGTAACTGGACACGAAACGAACAAATAAGAACGAAACAAATATATTAAGAAAGTCCATATACAAATACATATTTACAAGTAGTAACTCACTCCCTGCCCCACCTGGGCAGGAGAAAGAGATGAATACGTAAAAAAAGAGGGGAAACAGTGTCCCGCCGAAATAAAGCCACTGCCAATATTAGTATTGGCGATATTGCTAATATTGCCAATATTAGTATAGTCGACAGTTGCCAAATTATTGGCAACTGTCGACATTCCAGCTGCTGCAGTTCAACATGTTTATGACATCAGGATGTTGTCAAATACTTGCTCTGCGCCTCTGGAACTTTGTGTAGACTTTAGAAGGTTGTATTTTCTATTTCTCCTTCAGCATTGAATCGGTAAAGAAAACTCAGCTATCAAAGTTCGAGAAAGTTCAGAAAACAGCTTTTAAGGAACAAGGTCTTTCACATAGACTAATATGTAAGCAAATCAAACGATCTAAAACCGTAATAGATAATTTTTTTAATCAGGGCAATGAGTACGGGTATAAAAAAAATGAGGTGCACATGCAGAAAAATGACTTCCAGGCAGGAAAGAGATGTTTTGCGTCGTCTTTCACGAAGTGATATTTCCCTAAAATTGTTGGCCAATGAGGATAACATCCCAGTGAGAAGACCAACCCTGCCACGAATTGAAAAACGTAAAAGCAATTTACGATATAAGAAAAGGAAACAGCAGCCCATGTTGAAAGCTATCCATACGTTAAGGAGAATCGATTGAGCCCAATATAATCAAACCTGGAAGGACCAGAGGCATGGTGTTATTGTCTCAGATGAGAAAAAAATTAATTTGGATGGCTTAGACGGCCTTGCTTTATATTGGCATAACATGAGGAAAGAAGAGGAAATTTTCTCTGAAAGACAGCAAGATGGACGCTCATTAATGGTGAGGGGAGGATGTGGCTATGGCAGTAAACTTAACCTGGCTCTTCCTTCAGACCACATGAAGTCTACCAAATACCAGGAAATGCTAGAAACTCATTTACTGCCGTTTGCAGAGAGAATTGGTGCCCCAAGTTGGGTTTCCAGCAGGACAATGTTGCCATTCACGTCGCAAAATCTGCCTGGAAATTGTTTTGGAATAATGGGGTGCATGTCATGGAACGACTTGCGCTTTCCCCTTTATCTCAATCCTCAAGAAAATGTGTGGGATATCCTCAGTAGGGCGGTATATGCCAATGGCAGACAGTTTCAGGCTGTGGCAGAATTAAAGGCCGCCATCATTGAAGCCTGGGATAATATTGATACTACTGTGCTCCAGGAATTGGTAAATGGTATGCCAGATCGTATATACCAAGTCATATATGAACATCGCGGATATATTGGCCATTAACTGTAGTGGCTTTATTTCGGCGGGACACTTTTCCCTCCCTCTTTTTTTTACATATTCTTTTTTTTTCCCTGCCCAAGTGGGGCAGGGAGTGAGTTACTCCTTGTAAATAGACTTTCTTAAAATATTTGTTTCATTTTTATTGGTTTGTTTCGTGCCTAGTTACAGCACATAATCATGGTGGCTTTATTTCGGTGGGACACACCTTATATATATGCTGATAATTCACCAAATTTCAGAATATGAAGTTTGGTGAAATTCCGTTCAGTATTTCTTGAGATATAGCTATATGGAAATAAAAAATGCAGCATAGCAGTGCCACCTGTTGGGCAATTTATACCAAAACTTAATCAGCAATAATCAGTGCTTGGTGAAATTTATTTCTTGAGAATAGCTATCACAGAAATCATGAAAAAATGCAGAATAGCAGCACCAGCTGTTGAGAGATTTACACTAAAACATCATCAGCATCTATTTATCTCAAGGTCTAACAGAACAAAGTTTGATGAAATTCCGTGCATTATTTCTTGAGATATAGCTATCCGGAAATCATAAAAAATGCAGCATAGCAGTACCACCTGTTGAGCAATTTATACCAAAACTTAATCAGCATCAATTTATGCCAAGATTTAACTGAATTTGAAGTTTTATTAAATTCTGTGCATTAGTTCTTGAGATAGCCCACAATAAAATTTGTGTCACATACAGGCAGACACACATTTTCTAAAAACAGTCAAATCATGTTCAGGGCCTTCTGAAACATAAATCCACCAAAGACTGAAGACGAAATTTTTCATGAATCTAATATTTTCATCTTGCAAAGACAGAAATAAATAAACCAGGGAGAGAGAGGATATGTTCCTTCGTAAGCTTACAGATTAAACAGAAGATTATGCGTAGCAAAGAGAAGATTCAAACAGAAAATTATGAGTAAATTACATGCAAATTCTGAACTGACAAGGGAAAGGCTAATCAATGGTTTGCTCGATTTTCAAAGTACAAGAAAATTTCACAAAACTAGACTAGTTAGCACAGAAAGAGTTATTTCTTACAGTCGTACTAGAAGAAGAAAAATTACTATATATATATATATATATATATATATATATAGTCATTTTTCATTCTAATGTAATACAGCAAGGATCCATAATCCACACTCTTATAATCCGCAATTTTCTATAATTCGCATTGCTTAATGAATGCAAACAAATAAATATACAAATTCTTGATCCAAAAATGATTTTTTCAAAGAAATATCTGAAAATTTTAAATATAAAAGTAAATATAATCAATTTTTTAATAAAAGAATTTGAAAAATACATTTTTTGAGATATCATATTAAATTAATTTTCATATTTTTCTTTTCATGTTATACTGAATATGGAATTAAAATAGTGTCCAGAAATAAGAAAATGACATATAATCCATAATACTCCATAATCCGCAATATTCCATAATCTGCACAACCTTTGGTCCCAACTTGTGCGTATTAAAGAACTTTGCCTGTATTTTCATATTTCCGCAAAAGTAGCCTGATAAGAGCAAATATTGCATATTATGCACAAAGTAATTAAAAGAAATCACGCTGAAAATTTGCTTTCACTATTTAGTCTAGTGATAGTAATAAATAATTAATCATATTAAAAGTATGCAACAAAATTTAATAATTATACATTATCTTTTTCTCTCTCTAGTTATATCTATCTAAAATCTTTTTTATGTATAAAAATGAAAATTGCAACAAACTGATTTTTTTTTCTTTTCTTTTTTTTTTTTTTTTTTTTTTTTTTTTTACACAAATCAATCAATTTTAAAATTACTATATTCATGTTAACTAATAATAATATACACTATATGGCCAAAGGTGACCAGTCACTTGCAATTTTAGATGTTTTGTTAAATATCTAGAAAAATACATGAGGAATTAACCTGAAACTGCAGGTGTGTAAACAGTATAGTTTGTCATATTTCCGCGAAGATTTTTTCCCAAAACCCCATAGGGGACCGTCAACAAATTGAAAAAGAACGAATATCTTTTGAATAACCGTGTAAAAACTATTATAGCAAAAGCGCTCAAACTCGAGATTATTAATCAGTGGCTTATTGTTATATACTGTGTTCATTTTTATGAGGATAGCATGTATACTCGTAGTGAAATTATGCTTTTTATAAAAACAGTCCCAAATTTCGCCAAGTTTTTTGCTTATAATTTGCAGAGTTCTTAATATAAAATAAAGTTCTTTTCAGAAAATATGACAAACAAAATTGTACAGAACACTCGGCAATCAGAATTTAAAAATAATAAAAATTGGACGAAAAATGAGCAGATTTACTAAAAAATGTTTCATTGCACATGCGTGAATGCAATCAAAATATAATATGCATAATGTATTAGCTAAGTATATAGAGCAACTTTCGTGAAAGTCTAAAAATCATAGCTTGAAAATTCTGAAAATTATCATGGATAGAATAAGCTCAAAATCCGTTGTTCCCAAAAAGAAAGAAAAATATGAGGGGTCGTGTCAAATATCTGCTGATTAGTGCCAAGATAGCATACACAATATTGCACGTACTACAGTAGACTCCCTTAAATCCGCGAACACCTAAAATCCGCGTATTTTTTCAGATGTAAACAATGAAATTTACAGTTAAGTTGCAGGAACAAAATTCAAGATGGCGCCGAAATCGGCGACTACTGCAATGTTTTTTTTACTAAATTTTTTGTTAATCATTCTCTTTTGGCTATTACAGCTGATTTATTACTAAATAAATTTACATTACTTTTGATTGTGATATAAATTAGCACATCTATATCAAAAATTCCAGGGTTCGAAATGGAAAAATCCACGAAATGGAACGCTATGTTAAAATTATTGTTCGCGGAATTTTTTTTTAAATTATAGACAAATTTATTTCTAAACATACAAAGCAGTATAAGAAAATCATTCAGGACTCTAAATAACAATGAAAAAAGTTACAGTGAGCGCAATAAGCTATATATACTGATAATAGCATTAACACTGTTCTCCTTGCTATCACTAGATGGCAGCGTAGGACTTTTGGAATCGAATTAAATCGATTTCATTCGTAATATTTTTATTTTACATAATTGTTTTTAATAATTACTTATTTTTAAACTAATAAATTATTTTAATATTTTACTTATTTTCATGTTTCACTTTATTGTAAGCATTCATTATAATTTCCCTTGCTTAACTACCAATCAAATTAATGTTTCAAAAATGTAAACAAATCAATGACCAGAAATCCGCAAAATTCTAAAATCCGCACAACCTCTGGTCCCAAGCTGTGCGGATTTGAGGGAGTCTACTGTACTATATTCGGATACAACACCTCATCTTTTTGCTTCCTTTTAGGAACAACGGATTTCGAGCTTATTCTATCGACGATAATTTTCAGAATTTTCAAGCTATGATTTTGAGGCTTTCACAAAAGTTGCTCTATATACTTAGCTAATACATTATGCAGATTATATTTTGATTGCATTCACACATGCGTAATGAAACATTTTTTAGTAAACCTGCTCATTTTTCATCCAATTTTTATTATTTTTTAATTCTGATTGCAGAGACATTGTGTACAATGTTGTTTGTCACATTTTCTGAAAAGAACTTTTTTTGATATTAAGAACTCTGCAAATTATAAGCAAAAAAACTTGGCGAAATTTGGGATTGTTTTTATAAAAACCTTAATTTCACTATGAGTATACATGCTATCCTCATAAAAATCAACACAGTATATAACAATAAGCCACTGATTAATAATCTCGAGTTTGAACACTTTTGCTATATTAGTTTTTACAGGATTACCTAAAAGATATTCATTCTTTTTCAATTTGTTGATGGTCCCCTATGGGGTTTCGGGAAAAAAATCTTCGTGGAAATATATGACCTATCCTATACTGTTTACACACCTGCAGTTTCAGGTTAATTCCTCATGTATTTTTCTAGATATTTAACAAAATGTCTAAAATCGCAAGTGACCGGTCACCTTTGGCCATATAGTGTAATACAACAATAACTTGAAATATAACAAGTTTAAATTGTTACTATTATACATTATTAATTTTAAGAATAATTTTTATGTTTTATACTTGGAAAAAATATTGCACTTCAGTTTCTCAGTATAAGTATTGACTAGGGATGCACAGGATATTCGGCCATTTCACCAAATATCAAACTATTTGGTATGCCGAATATTCGGCTTGCCCAAATATCAAACTATTTGATATACCAAATATTCGTTTTGGTCGAATATCGAAATATTCAACAAGACCAAATACTTTAAAAAAATTTTTTTTAAACTTTAAAACAACTTCTATTTTTAACTGTCAATTAATAAAGATATTTAGAATAATTAGAATAATATTTAAATAAAAGAGAATGCTTTTACATTTTCTTTTTGGCATTTGAAAAGTTTCACGTAAGAAAATTAACTAATAATGACGATTTTAGCCCTTTCCTGACAAACAGTATATGACTAAAATTTTTCTTCCAATTCCTTCAAATTTCACTTTGATTTTAAAACATTTGTTTTAGAATACAAGAAAAATGTATTCATTTATTTTAATTCAGAGAGGAAACTATCCTCTTCTTAAATAGCAATTCAAAGAATACATTTTTTTTTTGTGTAAAATTTACTTGTAAAAAGATCAAAAGATGTTTATCAATATGGAAGTATGTGTGTTAAATATTATGTAAAATTGCCTTAAAATTTAACTATTAATTTATTTTTAAACTCTCAAATTTAAAACTATTCAGAAAGCCGAATATTCGACACCTGTTGGCCGAATATTCGGTCAAAATCACTACTTGGTGCATCTGCAGTATTGACAATATAAAAAAAGTGACAAAAATGAAGAGAACATGTTCATAACCACTGACTACCAAAGACACTACAATTCTTGTACAGAATAATTTCCCTTATTTAATGACCAAAACTTTACTATTAAATAAGTCAAAGATTACCTTTGGGTTATTCTGGTGAAAAAAAACAGGTTGTTCAACACTATGGTACATGAATGTTTGAAAACTATGATACAACAGTAATTTTCACAGCTATGTTCAAAATGCAAGTCAAAACTGTGTGTATCACATAAACTAAATATCAAATTTTCAATCAAATTCATACTTAAATTAAATTTATACTATGCCACAACATTATCATTACAAGTGTATATCAACTGGACATAGCGTTTAAACTAACTAAAATCCTTTATCACCTTTTTCTTTCATATCCATTTATAAATCCATATATTTTAAAGATATTTTTGATTTTTAAAATACTAATTTTATGTTTTATAGCTACATATAATTTCAGTAACCAAAATTTTTATACATAATATACAATGAGAAATACAAAAAGGAAAAATGACAAATCATTTTACTAAAAGAAATCTTTTACAATATATACAATTAAAGATATCAAAACAAATGATGGAGTCATATCTTAATATAATACATACAAATTAAAAAAAATATTAAAGTTAATACAGATAAGAAAATTTTATATATTTTTATGAATATTCACGAAAAATAGAAAAAAAAATCATCAAAAGTTAGTGTATAAGGTATGCTGGATCTCACACGAATGATAAAAAATTTCTGGCATATTAAGTGTATTTTAATTGAACTTGGTTTGTGCCCCAAAATTAATTTGGCTGTGATTCAGACAATCACTTAGGATTGGACTTCTCAAAATCAGCAAAAAATTATGATAGCCACATAAACTTTCTTCAAGGCTCACTGACAATAACTTCTTATTACAAATAAAGATTAATTATATTGATATTTTCTAACAAAATTAAACGCTTTAATATCAATTTAGCTTTTTTTATTAATCATTACAGTTTTATACTCTGGTTTTAACAAAAACTATTTGTCATTTTTCGGCACTTGTTTACTTTTCCATCAACCATTTATGATAAAAAATTTGATTTAACGTCAACAATTAATAAGAGTGACATTTTTATTTATTTATGGTCTATCAAAGGATCTATAAAAAGGAAATGCGGTTTGAAAACTCCAAAATTACGATTGTGATAGCACTAAAGTTTATTATGTATTACTGAGTGGTGACAGAAAGAGGTTGATGGAAAAGAAAACAAGTACCACTAATTCTTTCATTAAAAATAATTACAGAAAAAACTTCTCACTTTTTAAGTATGATAAAAAGTAGAAAAGCAAAAAATTAGGATAATGTAGGCTTAAAACAGAAGAAACTTAGAAAAGGCAAAATAAAATTAATACAAAGTTATTTTTTCTTAATGAGTTTTTCGGCGTAAGATAAAGCAGTATCTTTTAATTCAATCAAAAATACCATGGTACAATTTAGGTTCAAAAAGATAAACAGCATTTAGATGTTTTCCAAAGACTTCAGATAATCTCTCCGGATATTTTAAAATATGTTTGTCAATTAAAAAGTAAATACAAATCTTACTATAAACGGCAATCCATTTCATAGGGAATAGAAAAATGACTAGATTTCATATAATGCCATAGTTACAAATAAAATATAGTTTAAATGCATATAATTGCAGATGGAGAACAAAATCAACATTATTAAAAATGTTTGCAATTGTGTTCTCGTCATAGACATTTCATTGGACAGACCACCTTGGCAATTTTAGTTAACTGCCTGGCAATGTTTTTAAAAGTATTGCAACCTAAAATCTTGACAGAAACCATGCTTTGGGATAGATATTTCTTACAACTACCCAATTGTAAAAGAAAATAAATTCTAAGGAGAATACTGAAAACTGATCTGCTTATACAAATACTTAAGACTATCATAAAAAAATGTCCATCTTCAAGATTTTATTACTTTAAAAAAATTATAAAGAAATAACATCATTAATTTTTACAAGTTCAAATGTATAATGAATGAACACAATAGATGAAGTCTTGTTTTAAGTTTAAAAAAAGTATAAAATTCCAAAATGAATGAAATGCGTTTTCCCTCCTTACAAAAACTCAAATCTTCAAAGATTTCAATTAAAATCCTATAAATCAATACATAAGGACAATATAACACAAGAAAGATTTATTTCTGTACAACTAATTTCACAGAAGTATTACATATGCTCCCATTTACAAAGTTTCAATTTAGTTACAAAGATGATACAAATGGGGGGAAAAAAAGTCTGGCTATAATACATTTGCACAACACAGGAAATTTTTTTAGGTCAAACACTAATGTCCAAAAATCTGAAATTGAGTTTTACATTTAAGTGAATTAGTTACTTAATGTCATTATTAATCATATAAAATTATTTTTATATATTTATATTTCAGGAGTTTAATTTAGCCTTGCTCATAGATGAATGGATTAAACAATATGGAAACGTAAATTTTATCTCATCACTGAGAACAAGTTGCATTCTTATTGACTATGACTTCAGCACAAAGTATGTTATTAAAAAAATTAAAATATATTTAATAAAATCAAGTGTTTCATCAGAAGTGTATTTCTTCTTGATCTGCAAAAGAGTATCACATTTTGTCATTTTCTCTCTAAAATCTTGACTTTACAAATAATGCAGTTTTGTTCAAAACAATCAAAAGATGAACAATTTTATAAGATGTAAAATTCAGCCACTAGTAATAAATAATAAGCTATTAGCTTTAACAACAAGAGCAGTATTAAGTTCCAGTAAAAGTGACAACTTATAAAATGCAAACAACATAAAAAGAGAATTAATTTTAAACAATATAAACATAAACCTTTGTAGTGTTTCAAAAAGTTATTAATACTTTTTAAAGAACAAAAATAAACAAACATATACAATAGATCTATAAAAGTCAAGTTAATTTTATATTTTTATCACACTTAGATGTATTTAATTCTTCATTCACTAAAAAGGCATTTGAAAATTCAGTCAAATTACTCATTCTCGTAACATAACTTTAAAATTAAAATGCTTAAACAGTTTATATCTTTAAGGAGTGAAACATTTAAAGATAGTTAAATGGTAATTACTGTTATCAAAAAAAGAATAATGAAAATTCATTTATGACATATTAGATGAATTACTGCTGTGAAACTATTAATAATTTTCATAAAAATCATGGACATTTTTCTAAAGTCTAAAATTTGACAAAAAACTTAAACAGACCTTTTCAAAAACTTAAAATAGATTTTATTAAATTTTGTTATGTGCCACAGGTATTAAAATGAGAATATTTAACAAAAATTTCTTCAATTTTACTCAAAACATTTAGGATTTTAAAGCACAAACAATTTTGGAATTCCATTACAAAATCAGATTTTTTAGAATTCTAGTACACAGTTTGTTTTTGTCCATTTCATTATGTATCAAACGAATTTATTAAGCTAATGATTGTGCCAGTAAAGCACACATGAGAACATGCAGTTATGATGTGCTCAAAAGAAGCATAGAATGGCTGTCTTCTGTTAAAAAATACCACAGGCACTTTATTCACATGAACTGACGTGGTATATCAGAACGCTGCTAACATTGAACTATAAACACACAGCAATATTTCTTAGACCTAAGATTTTAATAAACCTGCAAAGAAAAAAAAATCTATTTGAATATATTATGACATAAGAATATAAGAACAATAAAATACAATAAAACTTCCCAATAAGAGACAGCAATGGGACCAGATATTTCCCCTTTTAAATAGAGATGTCCTTTATTAGGAGACAAGGTTGAAAAAACTAATAAAATTGTTATGCATACATAAATATGTAATATAACTTAAATTCAATCTAGAGATCGAAAATACTAATATAACTTAAATTCAATCTAGAAATCGAAAATGGCAAAGTAATAATTATACATTTTTTAACCACTTCAATTACTTGATTTTATATTAAATAAAAAATAATGTCAGGAATTGTTGGCCCATCTTGTATTAATCAACAAGTCTAGAAATGGGAAATCGCTGGGTCACGGCTTTCCTGCCAAACAGATAGTGCTACGATGCTACTTGATTAAAATCGTTGAAAATGAAATTTTTTAAAGATGTTTATTTTATTTTTGCTGAATTTATAAAAAAGTACTGAACCAATTTTGATGAAATTTAAGTGGGACCGATTCGAGATTATCCTCCTAAAATAAAGAAATAAATAAAATAATAATTAAAATCATATGATTCGGTTACATAATTTCAGAGTAACCTGTGAACATTAAAAAATAATTAAAAATACATATGCATCGGATTGAAAACCTCCTCCTTTATTTATTTTTTTAAAGTTAATTAAAAAGTCAAAAGTTTGTATAATACAACAATTAATATAATAGTAACTTATACTATACAGACATAATATTATAGACTATAATACTATACTTTACTTTGTTTAATACAATAGTAACTTATTATCAAAATATTTCAAGGAATACATAAAAATGCGATTACTAGCAGCAGTTTATTTAAAATGGTTAAAGAATAACTAGTGAAGTTTGTTTGACAAAATTTTCAATGTATAAACTTTAACAGCTAAATATAACCCTTCAATATCCCTTATATCTAAAAATTACCTAGAAATAATAATAAACAAGTGGGTAAGTGTGATCATAGATCGCACAGAGGGTTTCGTTTAATATTCCTTTGAAAACACTTTCTTTCAAAACGTCCAGTGCATTTATCGCCATGGAACACTTTCTAAATTTTGGCAAACCCTTCCTAAACTATCGTAAAACTTCAAACAGATTCTGCTTGTTATATTTCCTAATTTTGTTCGTGCCTCTCCCCTCCCCCACCCCCCGATATGCTACGATATATCACATGACGGGTATCTGCCAAATTTAGAAAAGTGCCCCCCTAGGGGTGGGCAGAATGGGGAATGGTCATCATGATTTTTGAAGCGGCCTGATGTTTAAAATTTTTGTTATGTTTTATAAGCTATATTAAAGTTGCAAACAGATCGTCCAGCTATACTTCCTAATTTTGTTCACGCCCCTCCCTCACCCACCCCCCCTCGAAATGAGAGGTGCCATTCTTCTTTATACTTTTTTATCATGTGTTATAAAGTAACTAAAAGTAGTTTTAAAAAAGTAGTTTAAAACAGATTGCATTGTTAGATTTCCTACTTTAAATGAAATCGCGGTCTGTTAGTTCCACATTCCACCACCAGGGAGTGCACGCTATTCTTAACAAAAATGTATCTGAACGAAACTCCTTTACACAACCTATCAGTAGATAAGTTAATCAAGGTGGTGGCGGTCTTCAGCAAGAATTTAAGATATTTGTTGAAATTACTATTCGGAAATAGTTGTAACTTAACTTTTGACATATTTATATTTAATAAGTAGCATGTATCTGAGGACTCCATCAAAAAAACCCACACCTGAAACGGTATTAAAAGGTAAAAAAAAAAAAAAAAAAAAAAATATTTCCCCCTCCCCCTCTCCCCACCTGCCTGACATTTCATGCGGCATTTTTTATAAACTTTTTCTTATGTGTTATAAACTATCTTAAAGTTTCAAACAGATCGCCTAGTTAGATTTCCTACTTTAAATGAAATCGCGGTCTATTAGTTCCACATTCTGCCTATAGGGAGTGCACTCTATTCTTAACAAAAGCATATTTGAACGAAACTCCTTTACACAACCTATCAGTAGTTATATTACTCGAGGGGGCAGCGGTCTTCAGCAAGAATTTAAGATATTTGTTGAAATTACTATTCGGAAATAGTGGTAACTTAACTTTTGACATATTTATATTTAATAAGTAGGATGTATCTGAGGACTCCATCAAAAAACCGCACCTGAAACGGTATGAAACAAAACAGTAAAAAAAAAGAAATATTTTGCACCACCCCTTCTCCCCACCTGCCAAAATTTCATGAGCCATTTTTTATAAACTTTTTCTTATGTGTTATAAACTATCTTAAAGTTTCAAACAGATCACCTTGTTAGATTTCCTACTTTAAATGAAATCGTGGTCTGTTAGTTCCACATTCCACCACGAGGGAGCGCACTCTATTCTTAACAAAACTGTATCTGAACGTAACTCCGTTAAACAACCTATCAGGAGATATGCTAGTCGAGGGGGTGACAGTCTTAACCAAGAATTTAAGATATTTGCTTAAATTACTATTTGAAAATAGTGGTATGAACACTTATAAATTTTTGATATTGAATAAGTAATAGTTATCTCATCACGCCGTCAAAAAACTGCACGCAAAACAGTACAAAATGCCCTGTTATACTGCCTAATTTTGTTCCCCCCTCCCTCCCCCCACTGGAATGTGAGATGCCATTCTTTTTTATGATCTTTTAGTATTTGTCATAAATTATTTTAAAGTTTCAAACAGATCGCTTTGTTGGAATTCCTACTTTAAATGAAATCGCGGCCTGTTAGTTCCACATTCCACCACCGGGAGCACACTCTAATCTTAACAAAAGTGTATCTGAATGAAACTCCTTTACACCACCTATGAGCGCTTTTCCACTTAACGACACCACACTGATAAATCGTCCCCGATTGTCGTTATCCGACACCGCTGCACGCAAAATTCATTCATTTCAGCTACCCACTTTTCCACTGGACGATACAATGACTTTTTCGTCGTCATCGATTACACGATATTGGCCGCTGATAAAATTTGTCGTGGAACAACCAACCTCCCTTTCAAATCGTCTGATACAAAGCCACGACATCTTGCCGTGTTTGAACACAAATCAACGTGTTTTTTTTTTTTTTTTTTTTTTGTTTTTCTCGTGTATGTTGTTAAATTGTTTAAATCATGGCTTAAAAATGTGTTCATTAGTAGAAGCAAGGCCCTGTTTTCAGGATAAAATAAACAGTTATCGAAACAAAATTATTTGTGAAAGATGTTGGAAAGAAATATTCCAATTTTCAGACTATGAACATGGAGCTGAAATGTCTATGGGGGAAAAAGAAAGGTAAATAAATATTTTTTGAAACTCATTATTAAAAAGTATTAAGTGTTATACGTTAGTTAGCTATGTTCACTTGTTTTCAAACTAACGCTATTGCTAAAATTTCGTAAACAAACTATTATTTAATAAACCAATATAGTTTAACAAGTGCTTGTAAACATAGTGCTATAAAAATTGTGCTTTTATATTCCATTTATTGATTTAATTTTTGGGTTAAAATTGCTTGAAAGATGTTTTTCAAAAATGCATACATTACTTTTCCCCATGTGTTTTTGTCATCATCATTTTCATTTTAAAACTATGCCCATTTTAGTTAAGCTTAAAAGCCAGTAAGTCCAGGATTTAAACAATATAAACAAGTTCAATTATTGGGAATTGTAAACAACCTAGTATTTATTAAGCAATCACAGCAGTATTTTGATAATTTAAAAGAAAGTAATGAAATAAGTTTGTCCTTTTATAAAATCCATTTTTTTTCTCCTCAATATATATATATATATATAAAGTAAACTTAGCTGGCAGTTGATAACATTTGTCTGATTTTTATAGAAATACATAACAGATGCTACACTATACCTATAGCAAAAATATTTTTGTGCATTTTTGAATGCTCGGTTTTATTGGTACTTTACTTATGGGGCTTTGGCATAACCCAGTCTTCAGAAATTTTGTTGTTGTTGTTCATAAATTTTTGTGAAAATAAAATATCAACCAAAGAAAAAAATTCTATTTTGATATGGTGCATTTATCCCTCTAAGTTACACATTTGTATTATATGATATATGTTACAAATAAATTCCTTCCCAAATATGTTTTAAATAGTATCCCATATTACAGAAATTGTTTGTGTGTTTGATACATTGATTATTTCATAAAAAATAAGGAACATACTAGTAATTTGAGGTTTCAAAATGTAAATTAAGATTTGCTAGCCAGTGCGTTTGAATTTTTTTGTTTTTCTCGCTAAATTGAACCTCACTGTACATTTGCTATCATGCCAAGGCCCTTATCAGGTGTGTTGTATATATCCGCACACTCGGTTCCTATAAAAAGGAATGTATAAGGTTGTTTTGAGTTGAATCCTAGAACAAGCGAAACACTTGGCAACAATAAATTGCTTCTACTTGCAATATTACTTTGTTCGATATTTTTGATAATGTCTATTGTGGTGTGTTTGAGGAATTTTTTTTTTCTCGGATCATTTCATTGGGTTTCTTGGAAATGGTTTTGTCGAAAAATCATTGAGTGCAGTGTTTTTTTTTTTTTTTCATTTATTGGCAGGGGCGATACCTGTGAGAGTTTGTTAAAGTTGTTTCTGTTAAATGTTTTTATATATTTACAATTTACCTAAGTTTATTGAATGATTTTTTTTGGTGGTGGTGGTGGTGGTGGTGGGGAGGGGGTGGAGAGATACATGCATTAGTGACCGTGGCTTGAAAGATTTCAGAGATTGCAAAGAGAGTTTGTTGCATTTAGTGTTTTTGCTTTCATATACGTACAGTGCTTATACAGCATGCATTAGTGGCTGCGGCTTTAACAAATTTTGTGCATTTTCAGAATTGCTGCACAGCGAATTTGCTGCAACCTATGAGGTTTTGTTTTTACTTTGTTTTTATTTTCACACAGTGCTCATACATGCATTGGTTACGGCGGCTTTAATGAGTTTCATGTTAGAGATTGGAAGTTTTAGTGTTTTTTCTTTTTTCTGATATAAACGCTATTGTTTTAATGCATTTATTTCACAATGTTGTCACAGGATTTTTAGGGTTTAGGAGCCACTGGTTTCTTCCAACTTTCGGGAATGTACACAGTTTGCTGCATCCATGAATTTTTGTTGCGGTTGATTTTCATGTGCATGCAATGCTCATATATGTGACTGCGGCTTTAACAAATTTTGTGCATTTTAGAGATCGTTACACAAGTTTGCTGCATCCACTGATTTCACGTGTGTATAGCACTCATATATACTATGCATTAATTAATGACTGCAGCTTTAATATGTTTCATGCATCCTATTATTTCATTAATAATTTTGAAAATCCATGTTTATATTATAAAAAGTTATTCACGACATCTAAAACGATTATAAAAATCCTAATATATTTTGATAATTTTAGAGTTTACAAGCACTTATTAAACTTGGTTAATTAAATAATTCGTTTACCAAATTTTAGCAATAGCTTTGGTTTGAAAAGAAGTGACTTATACTTTTTAATAATAGTTTAATAATGAGTTTCATAAAATATTTATTTACCTGTTTCTTTTTTTTTTTTTTTTCCATGGAAATTTTAACTTCATAGCCTAGAAATCTCAATATTTCTTTCCAACACCTTTTAGGAATCACTTTGTTTTTATAATTAAAGCCTCTTTTATTAAACAAAAAAACAGGACCTTGTTTCTACTAATGAATGCAAAACACTCACATGAAATTTTAAAGCCATTATTTAAATATAAATTATGCAACATACATAAGAAAAAAAAACCACATTCAAATTTAAGATTTAATTTAACACAAGAAATTTTTTTTTCAATTAAAATAATATAAAATTACTAACACACTAACAAATAAATATTTTAAAATGCTAACAACTGATAAGTGATAAATAATTTAATTTTATAGTTTTGTCATTTCCAAACTGTTATTGTTTAAATGAAGAAAGCATCAGAAATATGAGTAATAATAATAAAAAATTTAAAACACTCAACAGATGTTTTTTCCACCATATTTTTTTAAATTATGAGTAACAGTTTAATATATATACTTTTAGATAGTCATCTATTATTTCTGGTTTTTTTTTTAGAATATATATAAATTGCATAAAAATGATATTTTAGAGCAGCGGTTCCCAACATGGGGTACGCATACCCCTGGGGGAACGTGTCTGGTCTGCTGGGGATACGGGAAAATAATATCGGTAATGGCAGAAATCACAAAAATGGTTAGAAATGACAATGTAATTATGTGGTTCATGGTCATCGATTTATTATATGGTTGCATAAGAAGATAACTAATTAAAAAAAAGCATGTTTACATTATCAAATTGAGTGAAGGGGGGAAATGAGGCGTGTTTATAAGAAATGGGTGTACTCTGAAATGAAAAGCCTAAGAAAGGGGCATGTAAAAGAATTAATATTGGGAATAGCTGTTCTAGATAGTTCAGAAAATGCCATGTTGCTTCTAATTATTATTCTTATGATTGTATTTTTAAAAAGACCCGATTTAGAAATTTCGAAAACTGGGGCAATTGACACTATCTATTCCAAAAGTTCATTTTTCCCCTTATGTACTTTCTTAAAACATTAAAAGAGGATGTCACAGCTTCTATAGATCCAAGTTTCCTGTGTTTTGACTCCTGCAGTTTCACAGTAGTAATCTTTGTAAATATTTATCACAATTTTTTTGTCATTAGATATAGCAGGTAACTCTATTCAGAAATAGTAGCACTCAAAACACAGGAAACTTGGCAGCTGTGATTTATTTAAAAAATCTAAAGATATTTAATAAAACTTGTCAAAATATAATACATTTTAATGTTTTATAAAAAGTTTTCAATAAAATTTCATGGTGATCACCAAATAATAAACACTAAAACCACTTTGTCAGTGTCTACCAAAGGAAAAAAACAAAACAAACAAACAAACAAAACCCCTCTTTCTTACAATCTATGGCAGTGAAACGAATATAATAGTTTGCTGTAGTGAACTATGGTTCAATACAAAAATTTTGTGTTTTCCATTCTTTCCTTTTCTTTCAGTTTCGAGAAAACTTTATTTCAAAGTTTGTAGCTATCATAATAAAAGCAGGAAAGTAATTTCTATTACATTCCGAAGAGCAAGTATCTCTCCTCTCTCAATAGGAGATGGGGGGGGGGGGGATTGAGATAAATAATAACAAAATAAAATCAGTGTTATCTGTAGCTGATCTTTAAAAAGCTCTAAATTCATTTTTTTTTTTAAATCATGCTACAAATACTTAATAAATCTGTTTCAATGTATTTTAATAAATCTCTAACCCCTATTTCTGGATAATAATCCCTGCAGTAATTATGCTTTGCATTCTTTTACTGAAAACATAGCCAAAAACAATTTTAATTTTCATCAGTTTTGTTTATGATACTAATGATAAATCTAAATGATGTTGCTTAAACTGTCTTTCCAGAATTTTTAAAAAATACTGTCGGTGTTGGCATTTTGAACAAAATAACCAGGCAAAAGGAGAAAAATCTGTTGTCATGTCACCAAAATTGCTTATAACTCAATAAATTATTTATAAAAAAAATGGAAAACTCATTTTGATTCTAAAATCGGTTTTTTCAACTGATCAAACATGTTCCTCACATATCTGCCGCTTTCTTATAAGATATGTTAAGATTTTTTTCAAGAAAATATTTTTCACTACTCAACAATGTGAAACTTTGCCACATTTATGGACTCATTTTTAACTGCAAGCACTGCATGCGGTTAAAAATACCATTGTAGTCCTGACCATCGAAGCGATTTGGAATTGAATGGCTTTTTCCTTTTTTTTATATAAAGGAATTACTTGAGTTATAAAAGTGATTTTCCATGCTGTCGTGTCTGGTAATTTGATTTAAAATGAAAATTTTCAAAATTTCCTGAAAGATCTCCCACCTTTACCAAAGATTAATTGCATATTAGGACTTTTATAATCGCATACAGTGGAGTAATAATTTTTTTCATCAGATTTGTTTATTTCATAGTGCTAATAATGTAAAATCTGTAATAAAAAACCTTCAAAAAGATGTATCAACTTGTATAATATATATAGATTAAAGTTTACCATAATTTAAGTACCACTATTTTTCAACAGTAATCTATGTAATTATTTTTTAGAATTTTTATTAGATAAAGTGAATAGTTGGGGAATACTCAAAATATGGGAACCTGGCAGGTATGTGTGCAATTCCTTTTTGAAACAGGAATTAACATTGCAGTAATCATGCTGTGCATTCTTTTGCTGAAAATATAGCTGAATTTAAATATTCTGTATTGCTTCTCTCAAAAAAATAATTTTCATCAATTCTAAATTTATTACAAAAAGTTTTTTAAACATTAATAACGGCTGTCACAATTCTTATTTCAAGGTAATCTGTAAAATTATTAATTATTATACAATTATTTTTAGACTGCAACTTCACTATAATATTGTACATTGTAATGTTTGTAAAACAAACTTTTAAATCATTCATGTTTTGCTTTAAGTTCAAATAAAAGATTAAAAGAGAATATAATTTCTAATAGCAGAGACGTAATCATAATTGTATAATAATAAAAGTTCTTTTTTAAATTTGAAATAATTGCCAAAGTAAGCCTTCTTCAGCATCAGCTCTGGTGAAGTAGTTGGCAAAACAAGTACAATAGACACCCTAAAATCCACGAACGCCTAAAATCCGCGTATTTTTTCAGATGTAAACAATGAAATTTACAATTAAGTTGCAGGAACAAAATTCAAGATGGCGCCGAAATCAGCGATTACCGCAATGTTTTTTTTACTAAATTTTTTGTTAATCATTCTCTTTTGGTTATTACAGCTGATTTATTACTAAATAAATTTACATTATTTTTGATTTTTATATAAATTAGCATATCTATATGATGAGTTATCGATTTTACGATCGCTTTACCAACAGATGGCAGCATAGGACTTTTGGAATCGAATTGAATCGATTTCATCGGTAATAAGTTAATATTTATTTTACATAATTATTTTAATATTTTACTTATTTTAATGTTTCATTTTATTGTAAGCATTCCTTATAATTTCCCTTGGTTAACTACCAATCAAATTAATGTTTCAAAAATGTAAACAAATCAATGACCAGAAATCCGCAAAATTCTAAAATCCGCACAACCTCTGGTCCCAAGCTTGCGGATTTGAGGGTGTCTACTGTATTTGTGCTACGCCCACTATTATACTGAAGAGCCATAGTGCGATTGTACCACTATCTTGGAATGAAATGACGATGAAAATTCAGGTTGTCAGGAAACAATATCGGTAAAGTGGAAAAGCAGTTTACTAGACGACATGATATCGTACTAATTTATCGCCCGGTTTAGTCGCTATCGTGTCGGTAAGTGGAAAAGAGCTCTATCAGTAGATACATGGGTCGGGGGGTGTTACCAAGATTTAATATATTTGCTGAAATTACTATTCGAAAATAGTTGTATCAATACTTCTGACATTTTTATCTGGCATAAGTAACATTTATGCTGTATTTTTAAAAATCGGACACCGCTCAGAAGAATACTGCAATGAAACATCACGTGACTGCCTTTTGAAATAAGTATATAATAGAAATAAAACAATTAGTGAAAATTATCTCCCCCCCCCCCCCCCCCCGAAATTTAAAACTATACCCGAAATATAAACTACCTTCAAGTTTCCAACAGATCACTTTGTTAGATTTCCTACTTTAAATGAAACCGTGGTTAAAAAAGCACGTTACTTCATTTTAAAATAAGCATTTGATAGAAATAAAAACAATTATTTAAATAATAATTAATATATCAGCTTGTAATTAAGATAGAAGATTGAAATGGACATTGATGATATCAGCGAAAAATTTTATGTCTGGATGTAAAAAAAGTTAATCAAAAAATTGAATAATTTAAAAGTTTAAAAATTCATTTTAAAAAATCCTAGTACGAAAAACCATGTGATCTACTTAAATTGCTTGGGTGCCAATACGTCTGCAGATAATGATGACACCTGTTTTTAATCTGTGGAAAGAGATCGTTTTTGCAATTTGATAAAAAATCCATGCTTTTGTTGAATTATTAATGCCTTTCCGATCTTGTAATTGGGAGTTTTTAATTAATAATGTCCATTAATTATGACATTTTCAAAATTTTATGATTTGTCATTTGATGTGAGGTGTTCAGCTATAAGTATGCAAAATTTCAAGTCTCCAACGTATATAGTTTCTGAGAACGGGCTCTGTGACAGACAGACAGAGAAGTGAGACGAATAGGGTTTCGTCAGATGAACGAAACCCTAAAAAGAATTTTGCATTCTTTTGAAATAGTCCCCAGTCTTTGCAAAAATTGATTACAATTTCATCAAAAAAGTAACTGATAACTTTTACCTAAATTTTATCCTCGCTAAAACTTTATTGAAAGATACAAAACAATATATGTTTGCATAGATTCTGTGGTTTTAACAGCTTCATTTTAACTGCACAAAAGTCTTTCATGCCTATTCAGAATTATAACAAATAAAAAAGCTGTGCTATCTAATTCTGACATCTGCCGTTTTCTAACGTAACAATAAAGATATACAATCAGGGGATACGAAAACCACAAATTTTATATTTTCCAAGCTGCACTTACAGATCTCTTTAAGTTTACTTTTTCATGTCATCTATTTTATTAAGTTGCCAGTTATGGTAAGCCTTGGTGTGTCTGTCATTTTAAAATTTAAATTGCTTTCGCCCTAACTGCTGTTTTCTAAATTGTGTGCCTTGGCTCGAACCGCACTTATCTTGGCAGTGTAGCCAATATCAGAATGTTAGCAGATCACTCCCGACTCTCCTGCAGAAACGATATTAAAAAATTGACCGCCTAATGGGAGACAACCTGCCTAATATCTCTGCCTAAGAAAATAAATTACTTCTATGGATTACTGTTATGTTTTCTTGTGTCGAATCCAACATTTCAGGGCGAGAACTTGAGGGTTCTGCAAATTATGCTATGCAACAGTACTAAAACTGACCTTAACCATCTTTCCATATCTCTGCAACAATTTCTGTGTAAAGAGAATTTTCAAGCTTTAACTCCTTGATACAAATAGATGCCATGATCAGGATCCATGAGAAAATATTTCATGTTGAAAAGATAATAGCACAAAATGAATATTTTTCTTCATTTGTTGTTCAAGGCTGTTTGCTGCAGCAAGGATCATATTTAGTAAAAAATATTTTGTTGCTGTCATAATCTATATAGTCAAATCCATCAACTGACAAAGTCAAAACTTGTTTTTTGATTTTCCTAGAAAATAGAATCATGAATAGTTTGGGCTAAAATATTCTTCATGTCAGACGACTAAGTCACTAAGACATTTCTATGTTTTCTTTCCAGATTTGACAGCCATTTATAATATCAATAATAGAAACATACTTTAAAAACAAATACTAACACTAGCAGCATTTCTTTTTTCCTCTCTGAGAAGCTTTTTGTAGTTTAACTGTATTTTCATGTGACTGTTGTTGCCTTTCTTTTTGATCTTTTTTACTTTTAAGCACCATTCTTGTTATTGCGTTGAACATCTAAAAATAAATAAAATGAATTTTATATAAAAAAAGGTTTTGGATAACAAAAGGCAATATAACATTAATTCATGGAATACATAATTAATATTGAAAACTGAAGAACGCTTTTGTTAAAAAAATATTATAAACTAGTCTTTTGGACTGGTTGTAAGAATGCCAAAAAATTGAAAAATATAAAATAAAAAACATAATTCTTATGTCAAGTGTCATAAAAAGAAAGCGTTTTTTTATTCACAGGGGTCTGTCCAGACTTATCTCACAGGGTCCTGTTTTTGTGAAATTGTGAAGTTTTTTTATTTTTGTGAAAATTCTAGTCATAATTTTGTGAATTTTAAATTATTGATGTCTTCATATTCTATCATTCATATATAAAAAGCTAAGTAATATGCTTTTTGGTGAGTTAAACTGCTTACTTACAGGCCAGATTTTATTTTTAAATGACTAAATTTGTGAAAAGTTCAATTTGAAGGTGAAAAAATTCTGTGAAAGGTCTATTTAAGAGACAAATAATTTTGTGAAGGGTCCTGTTTTGGGATAAAATGTTTTGTGAAGGGTCCTGTTTGGGGATAAAATATTTTGTGAAGGGTCCTGTTTGGGGATAAAATATTTTGTGAAGGGTCCTGTTTGGGGATAAAAAATATTGTGAAGGGTCCTTTAAAGGACCTAAAATTTTCCTAAACATATCCCTGATTCAGAAAACTTCTTACTTCCTTACCTGGAAAAGGAAAATGCTATCATGAATAACAATCAGTTTTAGACAGCATTTCTATCCCCCCTCCCCCTATTTTCTTCATTTCAAAAAACTTCTATTTGTTTTTTTCCTTTCAAAAATAAAATAAAATAAAGTAAAATAAATAATACACCTATTTACATTTTTGAAAAAATCATTCAATTAATATTTTTTGAAAATTCTGTTATAGGGATCTTGGCACTTTTTATAAAAAAATCGCACAATTTAGTATTAAAGAGAAATAGATTTGTTGCTGCATGATATAAACAGCCATGAAAACAAAACTGATGAACTTTATGCTTGTCCATGTATGCGTTAAAAAAATTGTTTCTGATTATATGTGTTAAATAAATTACTTTTATTAGTATATAATAAAAGATAAATTGCTTCTGTATATTAAATAAATAGTGAAAAAATTGCTTGTATGTATCGAACAGTGGTCAAGGCTGCAAGAAAAAACATATGAAAAAAAAAAAAAAAAAAAAATCTTGCTAAGTCCTTTACAACAAAAAAAAACTTTTTTTTTTATTTTTTTTAAATTCGTTAAAGTTCTCTCCATACAGAGACACAAAATTTAAGCCTAGATGACAATGATTTAATATTGAAACCGTTTAACAAAAATGGAAGTCTTTATTCCCAGGTTTTCTTTTTTAAACAAAACAAATTGTGAAACTTGACTGTACAAATTCCATATTAACAAAATGTTCATTACTGAGGTAGAACATTGAACAGGGTTCCTACACAATTCTGGTAAAAAAATTCCCTGACTTTTCTAGGTTTTCCCTGACCTTTCTCAGTAAACATTCGACTTATATATTGTTGTAAAACCCTCCACAATGGACTTTAATTTAGATAAATGCTAGAAAAAAGTATGTGCAGTATGAATTTCTGCTTTTTTAATTATTTTTCATATTGCTATATAGTTTGCATAAATTCTATATAAAAATTTTAGATTGGATGAATAATTAATTCGAAATTTCTTTATTTACGACAATAATAGAAATTCTGATGGAAGTAGTACATGAAAAATTCCCAGACTTTCCCCTGACCTTTTCAAATATTTAAAAAATTTCCTGACATTTCCCTGACTTTTTGCCTAAATTTTCGAATTCCCTGACCCGTAGGAACCCTGTTGAAATCTAAGAACTTTATGAATGTATAAAAAATCACTGGCAAAATTGGAAAATTGAAAAAAGATGCAAAAACTCTCATTCAATATAAAAATTAAACAAGAAAGAAAAATCATGCATCAAGCATAAATTATGAAACGCTTTAAAACACAGTCAGAACTCAGAACATTGTACCAGAACTTCACACACAGTTTTCAAAGGTGAAAGATGATGTCTAAGTAGACAATTTGGAAATCACATCACATATTTCAAAATCAAATTTCAGAAATTACCATCAATAGTGGGAAAAACTTCTGAATTATTTTGTGCAGCCTTGCATGTGATCTATATATTACATAGCATACTAAAATTTAGTTCAGTCAGGAACTGATAAACTAGCGACAATTTCAGTCGATAAACGAAAATTTACTTGAGAAGCTTTTGAGAAGCTCTGTATATGATCTATAGAATTTATACACAACTAATATACAAAAAAAAAAAAAAAATAAATAAAATAAAATTAACACTTATTACAACTGAAAGCACACTTCCAGCAATTATTGTTCATAGACTGTCCTGTAAGTGAATTCTTTTGTGTGTCCCTGCAAATGAACGATGAATGCCATGCACACCTTATTCTATAAGCATCTTGTAGTGCCCTTTACTGATATATAACAATCTCAACATGTTTTGTATTATGTAAAATCATTAAAATACACCACAATGTAATGGAATTCTTTTGAGTGTCGCTGTAAACGAATGATATAATATGCTGCACACTTCATTATCAATGCCGAACATACTCATACCATGGTAGACTTCAATAGTATATATCAATTACAATAGTATATATCAATTTAGTACTGAATTTAGACCAATTTGCCAGAGCGCAGTGCCCGGTGACACTTAACGTCCTTTTTGGCACACCCTTTTGGATATTTTTCTTTTTATGTCACAGAAAAAATATCGTGAAATATGCCACTTGGGCATAGAAAAAAAAAATGGTGAATTTCCTTGATTGGTCGAGGGAAGAATATCATGAAATTCGTCGACTGGCCGCTGTATAAAATCGCAAAATTAATCGATCAGACGCAGGATAAAAAAAATTGTGAATTTAGTCAGCCTGTCGCAAAAAGTAACCGTAAAATTCGCAGATGTTTCTAAGTAAAAAAAAAAAACTGAAAATCACAGCAAATTTTCTGAAAGGTTGCAGGGGATAGGAAGGGATTGGGAAATCCTCTCCAGGCGCTAATTATTTTTTGTTGCAGGTCGAGTAAACTTTTTTTTTTTTTTGGTTCAGTTTGATTTCTGGCTATTTTTTTTCTGCAGATCTTTGACGAAATTCGCGTTTTATCCGCGATCCTTTGACGAAAATCGCGTTTTTTCGTGATCTTTAGACGAAAATCGCGTTTTTTCGCGATTCTTTGACGAAATTTGCATTTTTTTCATGATCTTTTGATGAAATTCGCGTTTTTTCGCGGTCGTTTGACGAAATGCACGTTTTTTTCGCGATCCTTTGGCAAAATTCGCATTTTTTTGCGATTCATTGATGAAATTAGAGTTTTTTTTTCAGCGGCCCTTTAAGTAAATTCACGTTCATTCCGCGATCCTTTGCCGAAACTCGCGTTTTTTCCGCGTTCATTGCCGAAATTTACGATTTTTTTTTGGTATCCTTTGATGTAATTCGCGGGTTTTTTTTTTGCGATCCTTTGGTGAATATAGAGTTTTTTTTCGCGATCTGACGAAATTCCCGTTTTTCCACGATCCTTTGATAAAATTTGCGTTTTATTCGCAATCCTTTGCGACGAAATTGGCGATTTTTTTCCTCGAACGACTCACAAAATGGATTTTTTCGGCGATCATTTGTCGAAATTCGCGATATTTTTATGTTGAACTGATGACCGATTTTTCATAATTTTCGGAACCTAATGCTTTAAAATTTCGGAAAATTAGGAACAGAATCACCCCTGAATTCGCCAATCGGTCGCGCGAAAATATCGGGAAATTCGCAAGGCGTTCGCGGGAGTTGATCGTAATTTCAAAATGCAAAATTTTCAGGAAAATGGCGAGTTTTTTTGGACGGGAGCCTCCCTCCCACGATACTTTTTTGGGCGGGATTTCAAAATTTTGGGCGCGAATCCCGCCCTGAAATTCAAGCCCTGCTTAATGTAGTAAAATTTTGTCCTCTAACTTTGATTTTTGGTGACTTTCAATGCGTATTTTAACATCTTTTCACATTGTGCGGAAATGTTTTGACATTCATGAAAGAATTCCAGTTACAATGTTTTACCTTGCTACAGTAAAACGCAATATTTGAACTTTTCTGATTTTTAGAGTTTGAGTTTTCCAGCGATTTTTCCACATTAATAAATTTTTCCAGCCTCAGAAAGGGAACTAAGGGAACCAAAATGCATAAAATGGGACTAAAGGGAACCATTTTCCAAAAAAAAAAAAAGGACTTTGGGAGGGGGGTAAGGGGACCATTTGGGAGCCCTGGATTTGCAATTTCAAAACTTTCTTAATCTGGGAGGCACGGCAGTGCGTCCGCCAAGTTCGCACAAGCCGTAAGCTACCTTTTCCTGATCCATTTCGGCATACTTTTCACCCCCTCATAACGTCGTTTTAGGGAGATATATAGAAATTTTTCTTTTATACACATGTTCGTACAGTCAAACTGAACTAAGGTTCCATGATTTCATGTTTCTATATTTAGTAGTTTTCGAAATATTAAATTCTGAAAATGCGCTTTTTTGTCATTGACTCACTTCGCATCATCAAATAACTAAGGTACTTCTAAAAGTCGTAGAATCATGAAATTTCACAAGTAAGTCGGGTTTGTAGCACAATTAACCAGAAAAATCTGAAAACACAGAATTTCTGCCTCTAAACACTTCAAACAAGGGGTGTTCATTTGGCCGTAAACAGTTCCTTAACACATTCAATTGTGCCAATGTTGGTCACCAAAACTCGATTACAGAGTTTTGAAGGGAGTCACGTAATTTCAAGCAGAATAACATTTTATATATATGCTTTTCCAAAGATGTTTGTTAAATAGAAAAAATAAATATACCTAAAAATGTTAATCAGTATAGGTTATGATATATTTATGATATTAAAACAATAAAACATTTAACAAAATATAACCACAATTCGGTACGTTTCCGATATAGTAGCCTTGGCGAAATACAGAAAATAGTCTTGACGAGAAAAGAAATTTGATAATAACGTATTTTCTGGCAACCTATTTACTGTGTCATATACACAAGCAATTTTTTCCAGATGTATACAATTTATTTAATGTAAGGAACTCGTTTATTTATTTTTATATACCAACATAAATAATTTGTATATAAAAATTAATATTTTATACATGTATAAATAAAATGTTTATATGTATATAAATACATATATAAATAGGGGCTGTTCAAATATTACGTAAGCATGTTTTTGGCAATTTTTGACCCCCCCTCCCCCCTTGTCAGCAAAAATAAGCAAATCGCAAACCCCCCCTTAATAATTACGTAAAACTTGTATTGTCACAATACAATATATCGCATCGGTCCATTCAATTCTATTTCTATTCTATTCTCACGATTGGAAATAGTAGTAAGTTCTCAGAGATAATAAGCCCTCATGCATCAAACATGAATAGTCACCTCTAGATAAAAGAGATAATTTATGTTTTCCTTGTGCGGTCAAAATAGCTGACATCAGAACTTCAAGTTTTATATTCTTTTGCTATTTCTTTTTTTCAATTTGAAATTTTTGATAGTTTTTTTTTTTTTTTTTTTTTTTTTTTACAAGTTAAGAGATTTTGAAAATGTCTTGCATAAGCAACATTCAAACCCCCTCCTCCCCCTTGTCAACAAAAATAAGCAAATCGCTAACCCCCTCCCCCCCTCTAGGTGCTTACGTAATATTTGAACGGCCCCATAACATAAAAGTTCATCAGGTTTGTTTTCATAGTTGTTTATATCATTTGGCAACATGTCTCAGTTTCTGAAGTCCGAATTGAGCCAAGATTTTTAAAAAAATGCCAAGTGGAAAAATATCCTAATTCCATATGAAAGTTTAAAAATCTCCTTTTAATTAAATGAAATGTGTAACTGTCTTTAACAATGTGCGACAGATGCGGCGTCCGAAGGCCGCTGCTAATGTTATTACAGTAAAATGTGTCTAAGACGGAATCGATCGGGACCAAGAAAATTTTCCGCCGTAGACAAATTTTACTCTATGTCTATGGATTCGCAGGGACTTAGAAATCTTTCCGAGTTTAGACAGATTTCCGTCTTACACAGAGTCCGCCTTACAGAGAGTTTACTGTATATTGTATTATTAGCCTACTTACTGTTAATTTATTGTTAATTTTAAATCTGTAAAAGAAAGATTATAGTTATAGATAAGATATGTTGGTTGCCAAAACCCGATTACAGAAAATTAGTCTGTGTTATAACGGTACTACATGATTTCAAGCTGAATGAGTTTTTATATGCTTTACAAAAATCTTAATAAGGCAAATCTTTTAGTTTATCTGTCCATTTTTCTATCTTTTACTTCCTTAAAACAAATTTTATTAAAGACCGGGCAGTGTCTGCACAGATCATCACCTCATCGAGTTGACAGCCGAAATTTTAGGATTAGTTAAATATCGATTAGCGTATTGAAATGTAACTGGTCTGCCAAGTCATATCTTTGTGGAAACTACCTACAGACCCGATTTTACGGGTTAATTGGTGGATTTTCCATTGTGTTTTCCTGCACCCATTCCTTCATGTTCCCAAACTTTTGGATGCAGGAAAATAGTAAACCTTTCAGTTAACCACTAATTAGGTCTTCAGGTGGTTTCTACCAAGATATGACTTAACAGACTAGTTGCATTTAAATATGCTTATCTAGTTTTAACTAATCCTAAAATTTCAGCTGTAAACTCTATGAGGTGATGGTGTGTGCAGACGCCTCCCGGTCTATTATAAATGTTGGAATTTTAATCTCATAAGCACTCTGCTCAATCTGGCAAATATCGCTACTATTTATGGAACACTATTCCTTTAAGTGCGTTTTAGTGATGTTAATGAACTTATGCATATGCATCATACATATTATACATAATACATCATACATATTATAAGTATGTGTATAATATGTAATACATATGCATCATTATGACGTCAGATAAACAAAACATTTTTTGTCACCAAATTTGAGAATTGAGATGATATATTACCAAATTTGGCGAAACTTTGCTAAATGTCACCAAGCTTGGCGAATATTTGATGCTAGTGGCTATTTTTCAATGAGTTATTTATTAATGCGAGCCATCTATTTTTATTTTTCGGCATATCATCTGAATAGTTAAATGATATAACGTACTAATATTTCCAAAGTGCTAATAGTTTCGTCATTGCCTAAAACCTCTGCTATTGTTATTATATTGTACTGTTATTATACTTACTGTGACTATGTTGTTAATCTTTACACCGCTAAAACTTCTGTATTATATAAAGAGAATTTACGGAAACTATTAAAGCACCGAAACTGCCAGTTCTCCTTATGATTATTATAATTCTATAATATGTAACCTGTTAATCGATATGTACGTTAGAATGAATCTTCTATAATCCGGTTCCTTGCATTTTAGTTTTCAGGTTTCGAATAAAATTAGCTAAAATCTTAAAACCATGGCACATTGACTAATTCTTCAACACGATCAGATGAGAAGAATGATAGATTTTCAAATGGATCATAGCAGTGAGCCGGTGGACCTTCTATTCTTCCATAATTGAGTCTATTCAAAAGGTTAACGTGAAACAAAAAGATATCAGCATCAATATGGTTTAATGCAAATGCAGATATTGTCAAAGGATTTCATAAGAACCATTTCACTTGTACCCAGTCGTATCAGTTAAAATACAACAACTGGCAGAGAGCCCAATTAGGAAAGATTACTTAATAGGATTAAAAATTTCCGCATTAGAGAACGAATCGTAACTGCTAAGGAAACATGCATAAGTCAGTTAAGAGATATTTGTCACGAAAGATGAAATACACAACAACACAAAATATATGATGTGCTTCCATGATCGTAAAGAGTTCTTGATTTCTCTATCAAAAGCTTCCGACTTAGCGAAAGAATGGACAAGTAAATTAAATTATGAATAACAGTAACATGATGCAACGTTTAACATGGAATTAATACGGTAAATACTGCTTGCTAGAGGTGGCTAGTACTTTAATATAAAAAGAAATAAAATATAAATTTGAAATGCTCAATAAAATTAGGTATTTTTATGTTAGGCAGGCGCAAGTGGCAAATCGCCAAATACTGTTCCCAACTCCATTGTTCATATTGCATTCATTTTATTTAAAAATATATACTTTTCAGTCATCTCATATAAAATAGATGCATTTCCCTCATTTTATTTAATAGAATATTTAACATAGAAATAAATAAATAAATAAATAGGAAATAATAACATAAACCAAAATATTTTATTTGAAAATCAAAGCATTGTTTCTAATTTACACATGTGAAAAATTAAAACTGCTATTGGCGAAAAAACAAAAGGCTAATGAGGAGATTTGCTCCCGGCTAACATAAAAGTACTGAAATTTAAGTTTTTTCATATTAATATAGTTTAGAATAACAAACTTGAAAAAACATACAAAAAGTAGTGATATCCCAACAAAAAGTTTTCGGTAAAAAAAAGCGCCAAGTTCTCCTTAATGTTTCGGTCAGAAAAAGTAGTGATATCTGAAATTCACACAAGTTAAAAGTCAAACATCCCAAATCTTTCATTGAAAATGGCTTCCTGCGACTTGGCCGTTAATGCCTTCGAGAGAGTTTTTCAAATTTTAAAATATCTACAAAGAGCTACATGCCAACTACATTTTTTGATTATTTTAGACATTTTGTGGCACAGAGTACAGAAATAAAATACACATTTGAAAAAAGCATTTAAACAACTTCAGTCTATTTAAATGCTTAGAAGTTAAAAATAACAAAATACTTGTATTCAGGAGATAATATCCCTAATTGCTAAAACATAATTAGTATCAGCTTTTAACAGTTTATAAATCGAATACCTCTTAATGTATGCAAACAAACTATAATAAATGTTCAAACGAAAAAAATCTCTTTCGTCAATACACAAGATTTCAATATTATACAATAAAATATAATGTAACATATTGTGAGATTTGAAGTAAGTAAATTTTGTTTTATTTCTTGGGTTTTACGTTAATGACTTTAGCTTTAGGCCATACAAAATGGCAATTTAACCACAAGTGGACTAAATGATCTGTAATCAAAACTAATGTTTGTTGAAACTGAATGGTAGTTATCAGAAATCTTTTACTTATAATGTCTTCAGGGTTGGCAGGTTTTTGACGCATGTCAGTTTTTGACAGTTTAAACTGCGGTTTAAACCGTCATGTCAAAAACCCCTTGTCAAAAACCTCGTCAAAAACCTCAAATACTTACAGTGATCTGTAAAATTTTACATTAAATGTCACACATTAGATGTAATATTTAAAATTCACTATCTGTATTATAAAGGACAAACATATCTGTGAGTAACGCATAGGTCATTTTGCGAATGGCAACACTTTGAAATTTGAAATAAAATTTTGGTTTTGCATTTTCTTTACTGCAAATTTTTAAACTTCTATGCATCACACATTTTAACTTTTTACACCGTCGTATAAGGAAAAAAATTCTCTTTTAAATACTATTTGTTTGAAAGCTGTATCTCAATTTGTTTTTGAGATATTAATTTTTTTGTAGTTTTTAATACAAATTTTGTAATTGTGGCAACTGAAGTACTCCATTTATACTGAAAATAAAGGGAAAATATTCATGGTTTATTATTTTTATTCATTATATCCTTATTGATGCCATTTTCACATTACAAATAAAAGTAACTTTTTTATAATTTTTGAACAGAAAATGATGTCAGACATTAAATAAAACACTCATTCTTCTTCATAAATCAGCTACATTTTAATATTTTTACATTACGCTGATAAATGAGTTTGAGGCGCTCGGCAAAATGATTCATTGAGCAAAAGTGATATATTTAAAACAAAACGATCATTTTTTTTGATAAAACTAAATATTTGACCAATACTACAAATGGCGAATACTATGACAACTAAAGTCAAATTTCTGAATTTTTTTTTTCGCGGGTACTAAGATTAGAACTTAAGGTTTGTGCGAATGTTCACATGAAAAGTTGTATCGGACAAACGTGACTTTAACTTTGGAAATGCATTCATTAATAATCTATTCTTTTGCGCGTTAAAATACTTTCAAATTGTGAATTTGAGTGGTGCGTATGTAAATTACGAGAATGTGAAAATAACGTACAGTTTAGATTTTATGGGGGAAAATTTTATGATGTGACAAAGCGAAATCCTTTTTACTGATTTTTCATCCCGTAAAAACAAACATAAGAGCTCCATCGATAACTTCATAATTACTCATCTTGATTACGTAATCTAATACAGTTTAATTTTTCAATAATTTAAGCAGAGTAGTAGCAGAGCAGAGTTTGTAGAAATAATATTTTGGTAATTTTGGATTTAAAATATTATTTGTTTTAAGAGTTAGACAACCAATGTAAGATGATTTTTTTGTTGTAATTATTTTTGTAGGTTTATTATAATTTCGATCTGACAGTTCCTTTCAAACATTTTAGTACGTCGAATTTCGACGGGTTGCAACTCGTTACTGTAATTGTATAATTAGTATATAGTATTAGTAGGGTTGACAGGTTTTTGACATGTGTCAGTTTATGTCGGGTTTAAACCATAGTTTAAACCGTCATGTCAAAAACCTGAAATACTAAATTGATCTGTAAAAATTCAAATTAAATGTCATACATGACAACATTTCATGTAATATTTTAAATTCACTCTTACTGTATATCAGTAATTAGTACATAGTAAAGTATTATTGTTAAGTACAGCTTTTTAACAGGGTAAAATTTTTATTTAATTTATTTAATTTAATTTATTTATTTATTTATTTTTTGTAAAATTGTGTTTTTCTAAAAAGTAGACATTAAGCTCACCTGAGCTGTATATTTTTTCTCTTACTTAAAATCGTTTTAATTTCGCTTACTTTTGAGAGCTTAAAGCATTAGCTAGCTTTTTTTATGGGGGAAAAAAAACTTAGAAAAGTGTAGATTTTTTTGTATATATAACAAGATAATGTGCATCAATGTTATTCTAGTCTAGGCAATAAACATTCCATTCAAAATTGAAATTGGATTATTAATTTCAAACATTTACAAAATAACAGAAGTAATTAAAAAAAAAAGAAAAAAGCTTAAAGTCAAAATCTTTTTAAAACACGCTTTCTTTCAATATATAAAAATGTTTTCGATTTTAAAACTGAACAAAATTGGCTCGGTCATCTAAAAGAAAATTCCTGTAAGCCCATATTGAAAAAGTGCATAATAGAAGGGATCAAATCATGAAACCATACCATTGTTTGGCTTATACTTTGCATCCCAAACATCAGGGGCAAGGGTTGACTGCTGTATCAGTTGATTCAGCTCGCGCTTGAGCTACAGAGAGAGTTTATGGATGCTTACCCATACTGATTGTGTATGAAACTAAAGAATCCCCTTTCCAGTCTTCCTATTTCAGTGCTATAGGGAGGACTCCATTGTTTGGTGGAAAAGTATCACTAAATGCAACAGCTTTTTGAGCTGCTTCAAAACTTGCTCATCTAGCAATGCTTTTGCTGTCAAGTCCTACTAGCTCAGCATCAATTAAGAGACAGACTGTTTTCTAACGCTTCATACACTCTAAACTCAAAAATCTTTTGGGTGTAAATAAATGTGCTAAACACGTGGTGTACTGCAGCATGCTGTGGGGTAAAATTGATCCGGATTATTTAATTGTACAAAATTATTTTCTTCTGGTTGAAAAAAAAAAAATATTGCAAATAATATATTTTTTAAATTATTAAATTTGAATAAAAGATCACATAAATCATTGACTTATTTAATGTTTATCAATTGTTAAAATGTTTTAGCGTGTTACATGTATTTGGCAGTTTTCGACGGTTTAAACCAATTTTCGACAGTTTAAACCAGTTTATGACAGTTTAAACCAGTTTTTGACGCTTGTCATGTCAAAAACCAGTTTTTGACGTCAAAAACCCAACCCTGAATGTCTTTATGTGAATTTGCCTCTTTGCATTCTAATATTACTTTTAATATTTAAATAATTCATAAATGCATAATTTCCAATCATTAATTTTGAAATGCTGTAGAAGGCATTAACGGCCAATCGCAGGAAGTCATTTTCAATGAAAGATTTGGGATGTTTGGCTTTTAACTTGAGCAAACTTCAGATATCACTACTTTTTCTGACCGAAACATTAAGGAGAACTTGGCGCTTTTTTTTTTTACCGAAAACTTTTTGTTGGGATAACTTTTTTCTCATACCTGTTAATACTACAAAATTCGGTATGCCAAAATTAAATGACAATCTTTGTCCATCATGAAGATTCTAAAGGTATAGGTTCATCGAATTGTGTGCATTAAAAAGGAGATTGCATCTTTCAAACAAATCATAGCATTTCGACATCCCCTCCCCACCTCTTAGATGTCTGCAACCAAAATTCATATTCCAAACAGCATCAAAGCGACACCTGTTGGACAGTATACATCCAAGCCTGATAAGGATCTATTTATGTGAAAGTGTAACAGAATATGAAGTCTGATTAAATTCCATGCATTTGCTTTTGAGCGAGCATTGGGAAAATTGCAGCACAGCAGCATAACCAATTGGATGATTTACAACAAAACCTAAACAGCATCAATTTATATCAAGATGTAACTGAATCTGAAATTTTATGAAAATCCGTGCATTAGTTCTTGAGATAGAGCTATTGTGGAAATCGTGAAAAATGCAGCATAGAAGCGCCAGCTGTTGGGCTATTTACACCAAAAATTAATCAGCAGCAATTCATTTCAAGGTATAACTCAATCTAACGTTTTACAGTAGACTCCCTCAAATCCGCACAGCTTGGGATCAATGGTTGTGCGGATTTTAGAATTTTGCGGATTTCTGGTCATTGCATTGTTTACATTTTTTAAACAGTAATTTGAATGTAATAATGCAATCGTGATTATAAAGTATACTTGCAATATAAAAAAATGTTAAAATAATTAAGTAAAGTAATAAACTAAAATAATAAGATGTAACAATTTCTAAAATGATTAAATTATTAAAAGTAAAATTGAGTAAATAATTACTAATGTATAATTAAAAATGCATAATAAAGATGGGATGCATTTTTCTTGAATTATTCAATAAAACTTTCCAGTTAAAGTTACCTTATTAATTCACATCAAAATCATGAGGTTTAGCCGGTCTTAATTGATAGAGATACAAACACTGTATTTCTCATTGCCTCTTATCATCTCCTGTCATAAAACCTCATTTCACAAACTTCATTTTATTTTTAAGTTCATTGTCATTCATTTACTTTACTTACTTTTATTTATTTATTAAATAGTGACAGTAATAAATATTTCTTAAACTTTTACTTACCCCCTCTATTGATTCTAGACAATATCCAGTTGTAATAAAAGTTTCCTGACCTTTTTAACATCCATAGTAATCCATACCATTTTGCCGTTTCTAATTTCATTTCACTACCGTACTTCACCGGCAAAAACTTTCTTTCGACTACGTTTCAACTTCTGTGACGATATTTCTCCCGCCAGATGGCGACTTAGAATATCATTTTCAAATCAAATCTTTGCATCGATTCGATGCCGTTCTCTGATTGGTTCGTTCGTCTGAAACGACGTTTTCAATCCGATCGTTTTTATATAAATATACGATTCCAATCTTAATAAGACGCACTTTTATCTTCCCTTAATGGAAGAAGCATCTCAAGTTACTGAACGATGGCTGGACCACGTTCTGGAATGTTGTGTTTTAGTTTTATCAGTGTAATTATGTTTTATCTTAAAGTCTAATGCTGTGATATCTTCAAACAAAATGTCTGCTCTGATTTGTGAAACATCGTCATCACGTTTTACAATATGTCTGTTTAAAATGAATGCTGCTATTTATTACTGATGTCAAGTATGTGTTTTTGGAATCCAAATAAACTGTCTTTATTTAATTTAATCTGCATATGTTTTACTTTGCACTCATAAAGATCATACTACTTTTCTGCATCTCTACATATTCACTTCCAGGATAATCCTTTCCCAGCTAAAAGTTTCCACATGCGTTATCTGCTCCATTTAATTACATTTTAACGAGCATAATCATCTCATATTATATCAACGTATATTAAAGTGTTATGATAAAGCACATTAAAGGGTTATGGTGGAAAGAAAAGGAAAGCCTGAAGAAGTTTGAAAAAGTGGAAGTTTTCAGTCAAGTGAGCGATCTTTACGTTTTTGTTTACATTTTTAAGTTACAGATTAATTATGAAATATGTTGGTTTTCAGTTATTATTTGCAATAATCAAGAATAATTATGCAGTTTTATGAAGGTTTAATTTAGTTTTACAAACAATTGGTTTATTTTCATGAACCTTTACTTTCCTGATTTACAAACTTTGCCTTTTTGATTTTACCGACCTTTGATTCAGTTTGTTTTGAAATAACTTTAATTTGCAGTTTTTATAGAAGATACCAAGAAGATTTATTTTAGTTTACTGAACTTTTGCTGACCTTTCACTTTTTAAAGCTGAACTTTAATTTTGATTGCTGAACTCTGTATTATTTAACGAACAGTTTTGCCGATTTCCAAACTTTTTTTTTCGTTTTCATTACAATTCATTATGACAATAGACTATTATTTTTATGATTTGACATTATGAAACTATTATGTTAGAATTAGTCATTTTTCCAAAAACAAGAGCTTGACAGAGGAAAAAGAGCTGATCATTAAGGGAGGGGGGGGCAGTCATACTGTGGTTACTAAAATTTTTTTTCTTATTAAATTTTGAAAATTTTTCCTCTTTTCCCAAAAATGGCCACTAATACAATTGATAAGCTGAGCTCCAGAAATTACTCCACATGGAGCTGTGATATGAAGTATCTACTACTTGAAAAGGGCCTATGGGAAATTATTGAGAAAAAGCAGAATGTTCCTGAAGTAAGTACCACAGTCACTGCTGAAGACGTTGAAAAATTTAAAACCCGTGCAAATAAGGTTCTATCGCTGATTTACCTTAATATTGAACCTGAGTTCAAACATTTAATAGCGGATTGTTCTGAACCAGTAGATGCATGGGAAAGCCTCCCGCACCCACCATATGACAGTCTTCAATAGTTTGATGGAGGAAAGGATACGACACGGCGAAACGATGAATCTATTTGCAATAAGGCTGAAGAAAATATTTTTGGAAATTAAACAAATTGATAAAAATTTTTCCGAGAATTATCTCAGCTATCAGTTTCTACGTTTTCTTCC
This sequence comes from Maratus speciosus, assembly GCA_963932465.1. Classification (NCBI taxonomy): domain Eukaryota; kingdom Metazoa; phylum Arthropoda; class Arachnida; order Araneae; family Salticidae; genus Maratus; species Maratus speciosus. The sequence goes on along the minus strand of OZ010786.1, from coordinate 144,672,481 downwards.
ATCGAAATATGACACATTAGTACAGCAAGTTTTAGCCAGGCCAGATGATAGTTTTAAGTTTGACCTCATCATCGACGAATTAGTAGATGAGGAGACCCGTCAAAAATTACGTGACAAAGATGGTGCAACATATGTGAACATTTCCAATACCTATAAAACGGCTGAAAAGCAATCTTCCGTGAAACAAAATACTACTTTTCGTAAAACTCAACGTAGAAGATGCTGGAGGTGCGGCAAACCAGGGTATCTACAAGTAAATTGCTATGCCAGAGTCCCAGGTAGCCCTCAGCATTCAAGAAATGCTTCTCCTGTGCCTTATAGACATCACAGTTCTAGAGAAAGATTGGGTTCTCGCCATCGTCACCGGTATTGCTCTCCAGAAAGACGCCGCACTGATTCATCATCTGACCCATCTGCTGACTCCTTCACAGACTCCTATGCTGATTCCTGTGCTGACTCTACTGATACATCACCTGTTGCTCCCAGACGATCCAGAGACCAGACCAAGTCCTGCAGACATTTCCGTTCTCGTACTTTTTGTCAAGGCAGGAATGGTGGCTCTCGTGCAAAACTATCAGATTCCTCACGTAAGTCAGTTTTCTTTATCTCTCACTCAAGTTTGAGTAAAGTTAATAGTGACTGTGACTGGATTTTCGATAGTGGCGCTAGCCATCATTTTTGTTCTAATAAAGCTTTATTTTATAAATTTGAAGAGCTTAACGATGAAATGTCTGTAGCTGTGAAAAATGTCTTATTTCCTATAAAGGGGAAGGGGGAAGTAAAACTACGATTTGGTCAAAGAGTTTTCACTCTTATGTAATGTAATGTATAGTGACCAACTTCGTAGAAATTTGATCTCTGGCCCACAACTCGACCTAAATGGTCTAACCTTTCATGGTTTTAATGGTGAGGTAAGGTTCCGTCGGGGGTGGGGTGGAGTATTTGTTTAGTGCCTATCTGAAAGACCGCATCTATCGTCTTTACCCCAAAATTCCAGTTTCCAAGTCTAGATCTGTTAAATTTGAGACTTCCTCAGTAAATAATGAAAAAATGCTTAATTGGCACAGGAAGTATGGACATATTAGTACTTCATTAATTGCTCATACTAGTCGGAAAAATGGTGTTCGGGGTTTACCAGGTCTGAAGGAATCCAACTTTTTCTGTGAATCATGTAAATTAGGGAAATTAAGAAATATCTCCCATAAATATAATAAAAATATTCGTTCCAATCATCCCTTGGAATTGCTGTATGCTGATTTGTGGGGACCCTGTAGAGTTGAAGGCAGAAGTGGTGAAAGATATTTTCTTTCTATCATTGATGATTTTTCTCGCCGTGTGTCAGTTTACCCTTTGCGATTAAAGTCAGATACTTTTGACGTGGTAAAAAGGCACATTACTAGAGCTGAAACTTACCTGAATCGTAAAGTAAAGAGCTTTAGAACTGACAATGGTGGGGAATTCGACAATGCTTCTTTTAAAAATTTTTTTGAGGAAAAGGAGATCCACCACGAATTTACCAACTGCTACACGCCGCAACAAAATGGCATTGCTGAGCGTTTTATGTCCACAGCGGCCGATGGGATGCGGACGTTATTGATTGACAGCAATCTGAATTTGACCTTTTGGCCTGAGGCTTTAAAATTCTTTCTTTACTCATGGAACAGAGTATGTCCTAAACTTTTAGGAAGGACACCATTTGAATTATACGGTGGCAGGAAGCCCTCTGTTAGGCACTTAAAACCATTTGGCACAATAGCCTATGTGAAAATTCCCAAACAAAGAAGTGGGAAATTGGATGCCAGAGCTAAGAAGGGATTTCTGGTCGGGTACGCTTTCCGTACAAAAGGATACCGTATATGGTTGCCAGATACTGATGAAATAGTAGAATCCTCGAATGTCTCTTTCAATGAAAACTCTGATCGGTTTGAAGCGCAATGGAGCAAGGATGGGCTCTGATGAATATGCCCTCTTCTCTCCCAAAACGGAGAGGAATCGAGATAATGTTGTCGAAGATGAACCTGAGGACATCCCAGGTTCTTCCAACACTTCTCAAGATTCCCCGATTGGGAGGGAGGAGGACATGGATTCAGGGTCCAATCAAATTAATCAACCAGTTATTCCCTCACTTAGAGAAGTTAGTTGGTTGAGGAAAGCAGTCAAGCGGAGAAAAGAGAACCGTTATGATATATACTATTATGAAACAGGAAAAACCAACAGATTACGTTCATTGAATGAGGTACAGAAATACTGCAAGGAAAACAAGATATTGTTTAAACCAGAGATTTTCGATTTTCAGGGTTCAAATCACTATTCAGGTCAAATCCCAAAACCAAATAATTCAAATTCAGATAGTGATTTAAATACTGAAGATGAATCCAGTGAATCCTGTTCCAGTGAATCCAGTTATGCAAATCCTACAGCATGACTAGTTGATGAAAATTATACTCCCTGCACTTTTAAACAAGCATGCAAATCCGAGCAGAGTGCGATCTGGTGGGAAACGATGAAGCTCGAGATGCAGGTCATGCATAACCGTGGGGTTTGGCACTTGGCGGAATTGCCAGTGCATGTCTCTCCAGTCGGTTGCAGGTGGGTGTATACGACAAAAAGAGATGAAAATGGACGGATCGCCAGGCACAAGGCTCGCCTTGTTGCCCAAAGTTTTAAACAAATCAAGGGCCAGTCCTACGAAGAGACTTTTAGCCCAGTTGTTAATTTTGGCGTCATCCGGTTCTTCTTCTCTCTTCTTGTGTCGTACAGCGGGTGGTCGCACACTCAGTGTGACGTAACGTGCGCCTACTTATATGCACCACTGAGTGAAGACGTATACATGAGTCAACCTCCCGGTTTTGTAGAGCCAGGCAAAGAGCATCTGTATTGCAAACTGGATCGCGCCCTGTACGGTTTGCATCAAAGCGGGAGAGAATGGTTTTTGGAAATACACAAAGTCCTACTAGAACTTGGTTTTAAAAAGTTTACAAGTTGCAACTGTGTTTATATTCTTAACTCTGATATTTTACTTTTACTCTATGTCGATGATATCGTGATTTTCGGGAAGACTCAGAAGCTAATTGACAAGACCTTAAGTAAATTGAAGTCTAAATTTGACATTAAGGTATTTGGGAAGACAAGAAAGCTTTTGGGTGTACAATTTGAAGATACTCCAACCGGAGTTATAATTCACCAAAAGAACTACATCGAAGATGTATGTGATCGTTTTCGAAAATTCAAGATACCTTTTTCATCTTTACCAATTAGTAAAGCTATAGTCTTCTCGAGGTCGCAGTGTCCTGTTTCTGATCAAGATATAGAGGAAATGTCACATATTCCTTATCGCAGCCTTTTAGGTTGTCTCTCTTTTATTGCTAATCGCACTCGCCCTGACTTGTCTTACGCTGTGAATGTTTTAAGTCAATTCCAGTCAAACCCAGGGATTGTGCACTGGGATGGATTATTGAGGTTGCTAGGGTACCTGAGATCCACTAAACATTTCCGGCTTAAACTCTCGTGCAAATCTAATGATCTTCACTGACGCCGACTTTGCAGCTAACCGCTATGACCGGACCTCGATCGGCGGGCAAATAGTCATGCTTGACGAAGCTCCTGTCGATTGGTGCACTTTCAAGGAAAAGTGCGTCTCGTTATCGACTATGGAGTCTGAATTAGTCGCAATGACTGAGGCCGTCAAGAACCTGGTCTGGTTTGACCGGATACGTCGCGAGTGTGCGCAGGAAGGGATCATTCATGTACTTAGGAGGAAAGCTGAAATGAAAGAGGATAATCAGGCTGCAATCGACTTCGTTAAATCTCCTGTTGAGAATTATAAGTCCAAGCACATTGTTATTAAGCTATTTTTTATAAGGGATCTTTTCAACAGGGGGAAATTTCTGCTTTCTCACGTGCGGAGCAAGTCTAACCTGGCAGATATCTTTACCACACCTCTATCTAAGAGTGAGATCATGAGCTTCTTAAGGTTAATTTTTCTGATGTAATATTAATTTTCAGCTAAATATGTTTTAAGTTTAAAGTATCTCATTCATATATAAATTTTTCATATAAATCGTACCTCATTAAATGCTATTATGGTGAATTAAATGGTAAAAATTGTTTTTTTTTCAAGCTTTCTGTCGCTACACTGTACCTTCTGAAATTGTTATTCACAGGTGTTAAAGGATTAGTGTAGACGCTTGCTACTTAACTTTGTTAATTTGCCTATATGCATTTTTTATATCATCAGCGTCACTTGATCATGTCATAAGTTTTAAAGAATTTGTTTTAAAGAGGTTTATTTTACATAATAGTTTTTAATATTTGAAAGACCTCCAATATTGTGATTAACTGTGTTTATACATTGAAACTTATTTTATGCATATCATTAATTCTTGCTTGTTCATCCTAGGCATCTAGAGCACCATCCATTCAGTGTGATTAATTGATTCTGGTGCACCAGAAGACTGCGAGCTGTGTGAATGTGCCCTTTATTCATTTATGAATACGTAAGCAAGTTAGTTTGTAAGAGCCGTTAGTTCTTGTCTTTCGAGCCTAGATGTCTGGAATATGAATCATCATTAACTGTTTAATTATCTACATAATTTTTTTTATATAATTGTAATAAAGAATTGTATTTAATGTAATATAGTGATCAAGATGTCATATTGAGCTGATGTCGACATTTCCAAATTGGAAATTGTTAGATTTTTGAATTGGTACGTACTCATCTTTTTCTTTTGGTAACCGTGTGAAAATTTTGCATTTAACATTGTTGGACCTTTTTAAACCTTCGGTCTGGATTACGTTGACCTCTGGTCTTGGACTTAGAAGGTGTACCTTATAGCCAACAAGTTTCCATTAAATTGGATCATTTTCTTTTATCCAGCAAATTCTCCATGCATTACTGCTTCATCTTTAAATTTAAATTTTTGAGATCATCAATTGTTAAATTTTCTTTAGTTAAATTATTAAAATTTGTTAAATTTTTCCTAGTTAATCTTTTTGAAGTATTTGAAATTTCTCTTTAAATTTGTTAATGAAGTTCAAACTTCACTTTTTCAACCATTTAGGTTGTTTCAATTTTTGAGGTTCAAAATTGAACCATTTTTCAAGTCCTCATATTGGGTGGGGGGGGGGGGGGGGGCATTTAAAATTTGTTTTAGGTGTAATGTTTCAAGTTTGCACTTTTAAGGTTAAAAATTTTCAAGTTTAAAAACCCTTCCAGTTTATTGTCAGTAATTATTATCCAGTTTTTTTTAGCTTTATTTTTTTTTAAACTTAAAATTTTGTGAATATGCTATTTGGTGATAGTCTTTGGATTTTTTTTTAAATCCTTCATCTTTGAGTTTACTTGTTTTCACAAGTTATCTCTTCTTTAAGAGACAATGAGAGGGGGGGGGGGGGGCATTTGATAGAGATACAAACACTGTATTTCTCATTGCCTCTTATCATCTCCTGTCATAAAACCTCATTTCACAAACTTAATTTTATTTTTAAGTTCATTGTCATTCATTTACTTTATTTACTTTTATTTATTTATTAAATAGTGACAGTAATAAATATTTCTTAAACTTTTACTTACCCTCTCTATTGATTCTAGACAATATCCAGTTGTAATAAAAGAGTCCTGACCTTTTTAACATCCATAGTAATCCATACCATTTTGCCGTTTCTAATTTCATTTCATTACCGTACTTCACCGGCAAAAACTTTCTTTCGACTACGTTTCAACTTCTGTGACGATATTTCTCCCGCCAGATGGCGACTTAGAATATCATTTTCAAATCGAATCTTTGCATCGATTCGATGCCGTTCTCTGATTGGTTCGTTCGTCTGAAACGACGTTTTCAATCCGATCGTTTTTATATAAATATACGATTCCAATCTTAATAAGACGCACTTTTATCTTCCCTTAATGGAAGAAGTATCTCAAGTTACTGAACGATGGCTGGACCACGTTCTGGAATGTTGTGTTTTAGTTTTATCAGTGTAATTATGTTTTATCTTAAAGTCTAATGCTGTGATATCTTCAAGTATGTGTTTTTGGAATCCAAATAAACTGTCTTTATTTAATTTAATCTGCATATGTTTTACTTTGCACTCATAAAGAACATACTACTTTTCTGCATCTCTACATATTCACTTCCAGGATAATCCTTTCCCAGCTAAAAGTTTCCACATGCATTATCTGCTCCATTTAATTACATTTTAACGTGCATAATCATCTCATTATATCAACGTATATTAAAGTGTTATGATAAAGCACATTATTAATAACCAAAAAGACTTCATTAATACAGAAATATGTTTGGTGAAGAAATTGTGATCACCAGTGATCAGCACTATCTTGCATTTTCTCAGAAATAAATTTATATTTCCTACATGAAAAAGCATGAGTTCAGTCATTAAATAGAATTACATATTAAAATGCATACGGAATGATATAAAACAGAAAAATTCTGTAATTTTCCCTTACATCTGAACTAAAAGTTTCATTGTTTACAATCTGCGATTGTATTCGCCTCCGCTTGTAGAACGGCGCCGGCAGGAAGATCATGTGATTGTTTTTTTTTTGTTGTTGTTACTTCTCTCTATCTGTTTTGAGTCAGAGAATGGGAGAGACACCAATTGAGAAGGATGTTAAATCCGCAGTAAAATAAATTTATTAGTTTTGAGAGTATGTGTTTGTTATTGGTGTCTGCTTCAGTTGGTCAAAACTTGCTGGAGTCGAATAAAAAATAGAGACCTATAGATTTGCGTGTTTCATAAAAAAAAAAAAAAAAAAAAAAAAAAAAAAAAAAAAAAAAGATATATTGTGCTTCAAGGCTCAGAGAAAACTTTGAAAAAAAAAAAAAAAAAAAAAAATGATGAAATGTTCTTCAAAATACAGTGTGATTAAATACAGGTTGTGGCTTTCTGTGAAAGTATTGGGGAAAAAAAAGAAGTTGTGGTTTCGATTTTAGTTGAGAAATATTAGTGTGAAATAATTATTCTTCAGCTAAAGAACATCTATCAATTTTAATAAAAATAAGCGTCTGGTGACAGGCGGTTCTGTGGTAATGGTGAGTACGCTTTTAGTTAATTTAATAGAGTTGTTATAATTTGTTGTATTTCGTTTCGATTTGATATTTAACAGGATGAGTTGATTCCGAGTGTAAGGTAAACAGAGTGTAAACTTTGTTGAGTTTAGTTTCGATTTTTAATTTAAATGTTTTGAGTTTGATTTTAATTTATTGCAATTACTTGGGTTCTCTTTTCAAACAAAATGTTATTAAAATTAAAGAAGAATGATTTAGTCAAGGTTGCAGAAGAACTTGAGCTTACGTTACCTACGAGGCCGACCATAGTGTCGCTAAAAGAATTAATTGAAACGAGCAAAGTTTATAAAACTAATGACCTTGTGGAAACGGTTGTCGAATCCGTGACTCAGAAGGAAAAAGACAACGAAACGAAAGCTGAGTGCGAGAGATTAGAAAAAGATTCGGTGCTGGAATTGGAAAAAAATCAAACTTGCGCAGTTAGAAAAACAATTGGAACTTACTAATATTCAGAAAGAAACATCACATAATTTCAGTGACGCAGTAGTAAAAAGTGATTCTGAGGTATCAAACTGTAGTTTAGAAAATTTGTTAAAAAGTGTTAAAACATTAACTATTCCAGTACCTTTGCGTGCAGAATCGTATAATCTCTTTTTTCAATCACTGGAAAGAGCATTTAAAACAAAGAATGTTTTGTTTAGAGCAGAAATTCTTCTAAATATCTTAGGTGAAAAGGCCACTAATTTAATGATATTTTTGAGTGAGGATGATCTAAGTAAATATAATAAACTTAAAGAAGTTGTGTTGAAGGAATTTCAATCCACTCCGCAGGAGGTGTTAAACAATTTTCGAAGGGCACAAAAAATTTCAAAACGAAAGTTATGTTCAATTTGCATCGCGATTAATTGCAACATTTGATGATTACTGTCAATTAAGAAAGGTTAATGACTTAAGGAGATTGTGTGAACTAATGATTTCAGACAAAATATTTAGCTCGTTAGATCGTGAACTTCAAATTCATTTAGGTGTAAAGCAAGGAGAGTCTTGGTATTTACTGCAAAAATTATCTAGATATTGTGATATTTATGTATCATCTAAGAATAAATTTAACCAAAAATAATGCATTTTCACATCTGCAATTTGGAAACAATTTGCAAAAATATCACAATGTATACAGTCCACAAAACAATTGTAAAGTGTTTATGTTGGAAGTTAAAACTCCAAAATGTATTCTTTGCAAGTCTAAGGGAATCATTATCTTGATGTGTGCCCTATTTTCAAAAAAATGTTAGTTAATGAATGAATTGAATTTGTTAAAAATAATCAACTGTGTTTTAATTGTCTTAATCATCATAAGGTTATTAACTATTCTTCCAAATTCAATTGCTCCATTTGTAAGAAACAGCATCATATATATTTACATATTGATAAAAAAGTAGATGAAGGGCGTACTCATGGCGGTGCAAAAGATACTAATTCTTACAAGTCAATTGGAATGTCGGGTGCCGCTTTAGATCCAAGATCAAATGTTTTTGTTCAGAAAGGTGCATGTGGTGATAACTCATCAGCCAAGAGTAGAGAATCATTGTCTTTCACAGCCACAAGTGTTAATGTTACCAAATCTCGTATGACACAGCTAAAATAATGATCGCGGATAATTTTGGAATATTTCATGAAGTGCGTGCATTATTAGACAATGGAAATCAGTCATGTTTCATATTGAAACAGTACGCTGACAGTCAGTAGTGAAAAAGAAAATTGTGAATCATAGCAGAACATTCGTAAAAAGAGTAGAGCCTTTGATAGTTTCGAATATAACAAATTACACACCCGCTAAGAAATTTAACATTGGCAGATGAGAGTTTCAATAGGCCACGTGTTGTGGATATTTTGTTGGGTGCACAACTATTTTATGAAATTTTAAAATCCAGTCAAATGAAGATCCTCGAGACATATCATTTTGCAAAATTCAGTATTTGGGTTTATTGCTACTGGGAGTGTTGCATTAGAAAACGAACCTTCTGTTCATTGTGGGTTAATTATGGAAAATTTAGACATAACTTTGAAATATTTTGGGAGATTGAAAATGTTGAGGCAGAGAGAGTGCAAAACGATGAGAGTTTAATTTGCAAAGATCATTTCATGAAAACTCATTTAAGAAATGACAATGGGTGTTATGTCGTTAGAATGCTGTTAAAAGAAGATCCCCCATGTTTAGGAGAGTCAAAAGATATGGCCGTTAAAAGATTGAATTCTCTTTGGCGACGTTTGAGAAGAGAACCTGGGTATCTAAAATTATATAGGCAATTCTTAACTGAGTATGAAGATTTAGGTCATATGCAGGCAACTAATAAAAGTCCAAAATACATTATGCCTTATCATGGAGTTTATAGGCCGGACAATAGTATAACTAAATTACGCATTGTTTTCAATGCTTCTCAAGCAACGTCATCTGGACAATCTCTTAATGATAAGTTGTATTCTGGTTTTGTTGTCCAGGATGATTTATTTTCAATTTTGTTGCGATTTAGGAAGCATACTGTAGTTTTCACCGCAGACATAAAAAAGATGTATAGGCAAATTTATATTAGTCCCGATCAGTGCGATTTACAATGTATTTTATGGAAGGGTCATGAGAATGAAATTATATGCGTTTTTAAGTTGCTCACTGTTACCTACGGAATCAAATGTGCACCCTACCTTGCAACAAGAGTGCTTCAACAGCTGTGTCACGATGAGAAGGAGAAGTATCCATTAGGTGCCACTGCTGGCAAGAACTTTTATGTCGACGGCATACTCAGCGGTACAATTGACATAGCTACTGCCATTGAATTGCAATGTCAGTTAATATCTCTATTAAATGCTGGTGGACTGGAACTTCATAAGTGGAGTTCTAACAACGAATTGGTATTAAAAAATCTTCCAACCAGTGAGAAAAAATACAACTTTGATTCTCATGATTCAGAAACTGTTAAAACTCTCAGACTGCAATTCAATCCTAGCAAGGACAGATTTTGGTTTAAGGTCCAATCATTTGTGAATTCGATAACTAAAAGAACTATCTTATCAGATATTGCACAGTTATTTGACCCTTTAGATCTTTTAGGTCCTGTGATAGTTACAGCAAAAATTTATCTGCAGAAGTTGTGGCTCCTTAATCTTGACTGGGATGACGAAATTCCACTACAAGAAAGAAAAGCTTGGAATAAATTTCACGAAGAACTGACAGAGTTCAGACATTTGCAGATAAAATGTCATGTTTTATGGCCAAATTCGCAACATATTGACATGTTCGGATTCGGTGATGCTTCTAAAGATGCATACAGTTGTGTTATGTATCTTCGATCTATCTCCGAGTCAGGCAAATCCAAGGTGTCACTCCTGTGTAGTAAATCGAGGGTGACACCTCTCAAGAAGATTACGATACCGAGATTAGAACTCTGCGTTGCAGAGTTGCTTTCGAAACTTACTGTTAAAGTACTGTCATTCTTGGACGTTCAACTTCGTGGGGTATATTTATACTCAGATTCGACAGTAATCCTGGCATGGATTGCTTCACCACCTCAAACGCTTAAGGTTTTTGTCTCAAATCGTGTCACCAAAATTCAAAATAGTACTAAAGACTTCATATAGGATTATGTAAAAACTTCTGAAAAACCCGCAGACTTAATTTCACGTGGTGTTAGTCCAGCGAAAATTCTTGATCTTAAACTCTGGTAGAACGGCCCAGACATTTTACGTAATCAGGAAACTTATAACGTTGAGAAAGAATAACTGAAACAGAGGGGACTCAGACATAACTGTAATTTTCCAAACTATGAACTTGGGTTTTTTAATGAAATTTCAGACATTGATTATATATTTAAGATCACTAATTCATATGTAAAATTAATCGGAATCATTAGTTTTATTTTCAGGTTCATCTCTAATTCAAGGTGATGTACAAAAGAAAAGGGACCTTTGTCTCCAGCTGAATTACAGAAAAGTAAATTGTTTTTAATAAAACATGTACAAATGCAGGTATTTCCTAAGGAGATAAAGGTCTTGAGAGAGGAAAGAAGGATTAAGGAACTTAATGTAAGTAGTTTATGCCCTTTTATTGATGATGATGGTATAATACACGTGGGTGGCCGCTTAGTTAATGTAACTTACAGATTGATGTTAAACATCCTATTTTACTTCCTAAGAGCCACAAATTCACGGAAATGATTTTTTTGTATTTTCATTTTAAAAAATTTTATGTTGGGCCCCAAACTTTGTTGTATGCCATTCAGCAAGAATATTGGCCTTTAGGGGGATGTGTTATTGCTAGAAAAACTGTACATAATTGTGTAACATGCTTTAAGGTGAACCCAAAAGGAATGAGTCAAATTATGGCACCTTTATCCAAGGAAAGAGTAACCATTAATCCTCCTTTCTCCAATTCAGGCTTAGATTGTTGTGGGCCTTTCTTAATATGGTATAAGAACCAAAGGAAAGGTGTATATCAAAAAAATTATGTTTGTGTATTTGTTTGTTTTATGACTAAGGCAGTTCATTGAAATTATCACTGAGTTATCGGCAGAAGCCATGATTGCATGTTTAAAAAGATTTTTTGCACGCAGAGGTTTGGCATCTCATCCTTTTTCTGATAATGGCACTAATTTTCGAGGTGCTGCTTCAGAAATAAAGGAATTATTTGCTTTATTTAAAAATGTGCATGTAACTGATTACCTGTGTTCTGAAGGTGTGTCATGCCATCAGGGTTGGCAGGTTTTTCACAGTTTAAACTGCGGTTTAAACCGTCATGTCAAAAACCCTTTGTCAAAAACCTCGTCAAAAACCTCAAATACTTACAGTGATCTGTAAAATTTCACATTAAATGTCACACATTAGATGTACTATTTAAAATTCACTATTACTGTAATTGAATAATTAGTGTATAGTATTAGTAATAATTACAGGGTTGGCAGGTTTTTGACATGTGCCAGTTTATGTCAGGTTTAAACCATAGTTTAAACCATCATGTCAGAAACCTCAAATACTAAATTGATCTGTAAAAATTCAAATTAAATGTCACACATGACAACATTACATGTAATATTTTAAATTCACTCTTACTGTATATCAGTAGTAGTTTACATAGTAAAGTATTATTGTTAAGTACAACTTTTTAACAGGGTAAAATTTTATTTAGTTTTTTTCTTTTTTTTTTTTTTGTAAAATTGTATTTTTCTAAAAAGTAGACATTAAGCTCACCTGAGCTGTACATTTTTTCTCTTACTTAAAATCGTTTTAATTTCGCTTACTTTTGAGAGCTTAAAGCATTAGCTAGCTTTTTTTTATGGGGAAAAAATACTTAGAAAAGTGTAGATTTTTTTGTACATATAACAAGATAATTTGCATCAATGTTATTCTAGTCTAGGCAATAACCATTCCATTCAAAATTGAAATTGGATTATTAATTTTAAACATTTACAAAATAAGAGAAGTAATTTTAAAAAAAAAGCTTAAAATCAAAATCTTTTTAAAACATGCTTTCAATCAATATATAAAAATGTTTTCGATTTTAAAACTGAACAAAATTGGCTCGGTCATCTAAAAGAAAATTCCTGTAAGCCCATATTGAAAAAGTGCACAATAGAAGGGATCAAATCATGAAACCATACCATTGTTTGGCTTATATTTTGCATCCCAACCATCAGGGGCAAGGGTTGACTGCTGTATCAGTTGATTCAGCTCGCGCTTGAGCTACAGAGAGAGTTTATGGATGCTTACCCATACTGATTGTGTATGAAACTAAAGAATCCCCTTTCCAGTCTTCCTATTTCAGTGCTATAGGGAGGACTCCATTGTTTGGTGGAAAAGTATCACTAAATGCAACAGCTTTTTGAGCCTGGTTCAAAACTTGCTTATCTAGCAATGCTTTTGCTATCAAGTCCTACTAGCTCAGCATCAATTAAGAGACAGACTATTTTCTAACGCTTCATACACTCTAAACTCAAAAATTTTTTTGGTGTAAATAAATGTGCTAAACAAGTGGTGTGCTACAGCATGCTGCGGGGTAAAATTGATCCGGATTATTTAATTGTACAAAATTATTTTCTTCTGGTTGAAAAATCAAAAAAAAAAAAAAATATTTTATTGCAAATAATATATTTTTTAAATTATTAAATTTCAATAAAAGATCACATAAATCATTGACTTATTTAATGTTTATCTACTGTTAAAATGTTTTAGCGTGTTACATGTATTTGGCAGTTTTCGACGGTTTAAACCAGTTTATGACAGTTTAAACCAGTTTTTGATGCTTGTCATGTCAAAAACCAGTTTTTGACGTCAAAAACCATGCCATGGAGCTTTATCCCTCCACAGTCGCCTAATTTTGGGGGACTGTGGGGGGCGGGAGTAAAGTCTTTAAAATACCATTTCAAGAGAGTAGTAGGTGAGCATAAACTCACATTTGAGGAGATTTTGACTGTCAAATTGAAGCTATTTTAAACAGCAGACCTTTGACACCACTGTCATCTGATCCAAATGATTATAATGTTTTAACGCCACGTCACTTTTTGATTGGTAGGCCACTTAACTCTTTGCCTGAGACATTTCATATGTAGAAACAAACAGATTTTCTAATTGGCAACTGCTAACAAAACTAGTCCAAACAATTTGGAAAAAATGGACCAGAGATTATTTGTGTAATTTACAGCAACGATCCAAGTGGCATAGTATTATAGGTGATATTAAACCAAACATGGTTGTATTGCTAAAGGAAGAAAACCTACCGGTATGTACTTGGGTAATTGGTAGAATAGAAAGTGTCATTTGTGGAAATGACGGAAAAATAAGAGTTCTTAATGTAAAAACACCTAAGGGCACTTATAAACGAAGTATTTCAAATGTATGTATTTTACCTATTTCAGATAATGTTATGTAAACTTTCTAATTTTTGCTACTGTATGATTATAATGGAATTTCTTATTTCATTAGTATATTCAGAGGGTGTATATATTGTGCTAGTGATTGTACCTTTGTATCTATTGTATATTTAATGTGAAAATATTGTAATAGTACATATTTTAATTGAAACCTTTGGGTTTCAAGGTGGGAAGTGTATTCGCCTCCGCTTGTAGAACGGCGCTGGCAGGGCAATCATGTGATTGTTTTTTTCTCTCTATCTGTTTTGAGTCAGAGAATGGGAGAGACACCGATTGAGAAGGATGTTGAATCCGCAGTAAAATAAATTTATTAGTTTTGAGAGTATGTTTTTGTACTCTCAGCGCTGATATGTTCAGCTTCAGCGATGATATGTGGATTTTAGGTGTTTGTGGATTTTAGGGTTGTGGATTTGAGGGAGTCTACTGTATCAAATTTTGTTCATTAGTTCCTGAGACAGAACACTCACAAAATTTATGTCACATACAAATAGCCAGACATTTTCTAAAAACAGTCAAATCGTGTACTCTAAAATGTGTAAATACGTCGAAAACCGGAAGACGAATTTTTTCATGAATCCAATACTTTCTTCTTGAAAAGATAGAAGAAAGTAAAAACAGAAGAAAATTCAGTGTATGAAAAGTGTTTTACTTTATATTTCATTTTTACTTTCTTCTATCTTTACAAGAAGAAAGTATTCGATTCATAAAAAATTTTGAATTCCGTTTTTGATGGATTTATACATCTTAGAAGGTTCTGAACATGATTTGATGGTTTTTAGAAAATGTCTGAGTCAGTCTGTATGTGACAAAAATTTTGCAGAAGCTCTATCTCGAGAACTAATGCACGGAATTTCACAAAACTGTTGATTCAGTTAGACCTTGATATAAACTGGTGCTGATTGATTTTTTGTGTATATCGTCCAACAGGTCACACTGTTGTGCTGCATTTTTCACAATATCTGCATTATGTGTACCTCAAGAACTAATGCATGGATTTTCATAAAACTTCAGATTCAATTAGTCCTTGATATGAATTGCTGCTGATTACATTTTGGTGTAAATCGGCCAACAGGTAGCGATACTATGCTGCATTTTTGTATGATTTCTGCAATATCTGTATCTCAAGAACTAATGCAGGAATTTTCAAAAAACTTCAGATTCAGGTATACCTTGATATGGTGCTGATGTTTTGCTGTAAATCACTTAACAGGTGGCGCTGCTATGCTGCTTTTTACACGATTTCTGCAATAGCTGTATTTCAATAACTAATGCGCGAATTTCCATCTAACTTCAGGATTCAGTTAAGGGCTCAAATCCAAAAGGGTAACTTTCTGAGATAAGTTTTAATTTATTTTTGTTCGATAATGCATGAAACTAACTGATGTTGTTAAACTATGTAATCCAGCTGTTTTTTCCATTTTTTTGCAAACGCAATACATCTTTCAGAAAATTGTGTCAAAGTGGATGCTTTGAACAGAATTTCCACGCAAAAGTAGAATAACCACTTAAGAGTCAAGAGCGGGCGAAAAACGTGTTTGTCACATGATCAAAATCGCTTATAACTCAATAGGTAATTTATTGATCAAAAAATGGAAAAAATAGTTCAATTCCAAAGTGCTTCCATGGCCAGGCTTTCAATTTTACATCTTTTCGTTAAAAAAATGAATTGTGCTTCTTGAGCAAAGCAGTTAAGAACAGCCTTAAGGCGTTGTGACAAGTTGCTGGTGATTAGGTTTATGTGTCAATCGTCCAATAGGTGGCGCTGCTGTGTTGTATTTTTCACGATTTTTGCAATAGTTTTACTTCAAAAACTAATGCACGGATTTTCATCAAACTTCTGATTCAGTTAGACGTTGACAGAAGTTGATGTCGCTGATTTGGATTTGCTGCAAACAACCAACAGGTGGTGCTCCTATGCTGCATTTTGCATGATTTACACGATTTTAGCGATAGACATATCTCAAGTACTAATGCATGGAATTTCTTATCATTAGAATCTGTATGATGAGCACAGATTGCCACTAAATTTTGGCACAGTGCTAGCAACTTTTGAAGTATTAACATACATGGGATAGAAGTAGAAGAAAGTTTTGGGATTGGCACATCTGACTAGTTTATTAATGTATATTATAAAACCGTTAGGCGTTCATTTATGCTGAGTTTTTCCTTTGTAAAAGCAATTTCTTTTCTAATAAGAACTAAATAAAAATATTTTGAAGATAAATGTTATAGATAACATAGCTTAAATCGAAATCTTGTATACATAATGCATAATTTTATTTTCCTTCTGCATCAAAAGGTGATAATTAGTCAAATAAGGTAATCTTAAATCAAAGCGCTTTGTCGAAAAGTTCTCTTCCCATTCCTCTGTTCACTAAATTGCTCAAATAGACTTTTCTGACCACACGTGACTCATACGTCACAGCTTCTTCTCCTGAGGGTTGAATATTGCAATGATTGTGAGCATAGGGTCTACTACTTTACAACCTAATGTATATACTTTCTTGGTATTCAAGAGAGTGCAATCACAGACTGAAGTATAGATCATACTGTCTTTTAGTATACATTATATTGTCTGTGGGTGCAATTTCTTTTGAAAAAAGGGCAAAAGAACTCAAGGCAACAATAGCACAGGAAATGACCATACCACTCCTCATTCATCTTTTGTCCTCCCACATAAGAAACCACAGGGACGACTCATCACTCATGCCATAATCTGCATAAGTCAATGCGGTTCCTATATGTAGAAAAAAATTCTTTCTTTTAAAGTTTTCTCTTGATATTTACTCGTTGGACAGGGGCGCCATTTCAGAATTTTCTTGGGGGGGGGGAGCCTGTACTCTCTCCCATCAAAACGAAAACCTATGAAAAATTCAGTTTTAAGCAGGTTTTTTTTTTTTTTTTTTTTTTTTATCTTAGCAGGTATAATTTCAAGATAGTGACTAACATTTTTTTCCGTTTAAGACAGTATTCTATTATAGACAGTTTCCCTTTTTACAAGTATTCTTAAAGGCATTTAAAACATCCTTTCTACAGTATACCTCTGAAGAGTATAGGTATATTACATTTATTGTTAAACTTGCGAATACGAAACCTGTCAAAAAAAGAATTGTTTCGCAAACGGAAAAAAAAATTAAGTTTCTATGAAGAAAGCACTATATAATTATACTTGCTAAGAAGGGTACCTGTCTAAAACAGAGATTTTTTTTTTTTGACTTTGCAGGCTTTACGGACAGGACAGGGAGCCATTTAATAAGCTTCTTAGAGTGGGGAGAGGAGGCGAGATTTTGTTTGAGGGAAGGTTTTGAAATAGCATGCCATTCTTAACATTTTCATAAGCATGGAATTCTTCAAGAAATATTTTTAACACTTTCCAACGCAGTTGAAAAGTGAATTGGGTTTGTCTGCTCGTCTGGTCATGCTCTAACTCACGTAAATATACTCGGATTAACGCGTAATTGATATATGTTATTAATGTTTACAATGTAATGTTTGGTATTCAAAATGAAGTGTGTATCATTCATAGTTCATTTACAGGAGGACTCAAAAGTATTCCGTTAGATTATGGTCTATCGGTAGGGCTGGATTAATTATCAATATATCGGTCAAATATTGATATTTTTTAACTATCGCAATAACAATATGTAAGCTCTGACTCTAACGATATATCCCAATAGCGATATCTAATCTCTGGCTCTACTTATATATCCCAATAGCATTTTTTTCCCGCACCACGACTTCGAACCGCAAGAAGAAAAAGCGCCGAATATTGCGTAACCAATAACTTCTTCAAACCTTCTCTCATCCGATAGATGCATTTATTCGCAGCCCCGCATTATTCTAAATTCCCTCCCGTGATAATCTGTCTTTCGTTCATATCCCAGACCCAGACTAATTCATATTCTAATATATCAACATACATATGTTCGTTCGTTACTGAATAATGGTTTAATCGTCGTTGTTTTAATTTCGCTGCTACTATTGGTTTAGACATATTAGAACATATCAAGTCTTTGATACGTCCTGGCCAATGACTTCTTCAATCCTTTCTCTCATCCGATAGATGCATTTATTCGCAGCCCCGCTTTATTCTAAACTCCCCTCCTGTGATAATCTGTCTTTCGTTGATATCCCAGACCCAGAATAATTCATATTCTAATATATCAACATATATATGTCCGTTCGTTTCTGAATAATGTTTTAATCGTCGTTGATTTAATTTCGCTGCTACTATTGGTCTAGACATATTAGAACATATCAAGTTTGATACGTCCTGGCCAATGACATGAGCTAGAACATCTGTTCATTGTTGAGTCAATAATTGCTATTGTCTGTAGGCTTCATTCAATGCTCGTTCGTATGGTCTTCTCGAGCGAGTTATCGGCAGTGATTTTATATTTTATAGTAAGATGAACGTACGGTGTCGGGTAAATTGCCCGAATTATAATCAAGTGATTTAAAAAAAAGAGGCTAAGAGTAACGTGTGGCAATATTTTGGATGACCAAGTAATGAAAATGGTGAAGTAATAAATGAAAAAATTGCAGTATGCAGTATATGCGTTCGACCGGTATTTGCAAAAGCTACTTCTAATTTATGGAGCCATCTTAGCTATAATCATCCTCTACAATATGATGGACTACATTCAAGGTAAGAATTGATTTACTTTATTTTACTGATTTACTTTATTTATAAGATTTACTTTACTGATTGATTTTATTGATAATATTCACACGGGCGTGGAAATTAGTTAAACGAATTCCAGTTGTAATTTTTCAATGAAAATATATTTCTGATTTTTTTTTTATTATTATATAATTTCTTTAATTTTAAATAAGACAAAAAAAAATCGTGTTTTAAAACATGACATAAATGAGCAAAAAGATAAAAAAGAACAATAAAAATAAAAAATATTACTACATCTGGGCCTTATTTTTAAAGTCTGCAAATGTAATATTATTTAATGGCATTATACTGGATGTCTGCAAACTGGACTGGAACGCTTGGATTAACCTTCGTGTCATTAGACTGAAGCCGTGTTTGCTTTTTGCTCTGGACATGCAGGCTAGGTCGGCCTTTTTTTCTGCTCACTCGGGGTGTAGTGCGGCACGGGTCGCGTCTTACCAGAGCCAAACCCGAAAACTCTGCTTAAAGTCAACCCGACCGACACCCGGCACACTTCATCACAAACTCGAAGTGGAAGAAAATAAATTCATATTTTAATACAATATAAAAAAGAATTATTCTGTAATATCAAATTTATCTTTTTAGTACAAAATTGAATACATATACACTCATTAATGTTCAATTATATAGTTTTTTTCATAAAATATATTCCTGACTTTCTTTTAAAATGGTTGGTCTACACGAACCGCGTGTCGGGTCGGGTTCGGGTAACCTGAGACGATGCAAGAATCTAATTTGAAGACTGGGTCGGGTTTGAACTTTTTCGTAGTATACGTCGAATTGATAGTTTCCCTTACTTTACTTTTCTCTCTCTATTTTTTGGTAAAGATAATAGTTATATAATACATTTTTAATAGAAATTTTGAAGCTTTATTTTTGCTTAAAAAACTACAGAGTAATAATTTAAAAATCTATTTTCTTTTTTCATTGTTTAAAAGTTTGGATTTTCTTTAACCACATTTTCCTTTCATTTTAATTTACATTAAAAATTTTATAGGTTTACGTGCTTAGTGTTGACTCTAGAAAAAAAAGGCCGCCGGGCGGGAACTTTTCACATAGGGGCAGGGTTCGTTGATATATATCGATGGATATATATCATGATATATATCTTGATATATATCCGATATTTATTTTTAAAATATCAAGATTTTTGATATTTTCGATATTTTCAAATTCTTGATATTTATTTTCAAAATATCAAGATGTTTGATATTTTGTTTATTTTATATTTATTTTCAAAATATCACTGAGCAAGACATTTTTTATATTTCTTACATTCAAAGCAAGTGTAAATGAAATTTCTACCTGTTATTGTCTGTGTCATTCTGTAGGTGTCGATAATGAACTTTTGTCTCTGGCAATGACTTTTTTAGGAAAAGAAAAGAAATCTTTTCCAAACTTTGTTTGAAACTTTTATTTTTAAATGTAGAAATAATAATTATGTGAGACAGTTAATTCAGAACAGCCATTGAAAGATAAAATGTAATTTAAATAATCGTTTATATACAGCCAGGGTTTGTTGATATATATTATGATATATAACCGATATTTATTTTCAAAATATCAAGATTTTTTATATTTATTTTCAAAATATGAATGTGTACAAGATATTTTTGATATTTTCAGTCGTAGTTTGTAATATTTCAGTGTAAATTAAATAAATTTTCAACTGTTATTGACTGTGTGAATCTGATAAAGAACTTTTGTCTCTTTTGAATGTGACTTTTTTAGCCAAAAAAGAAAACAAATATAATTTTCAAGCTTTGAATTTGAAGCTTTTATTTTTAAATGTTGAACTAATAGTTATGTGGGACATAATTCAGAACAACCATTGAAAGACAAACTGACTAATTTAAATAAGCAGTTATATACAGCTTCATTAGAAAATAATCTTTTCTCAAGTTTTGGTTCAGTTGAATTTAAACTACAACATGTTAGGAAATACGAAATAAGACATTTTATACTTACATTTATGTTAAAATTTTTCAATTAAAAAAACTTTTTGTATCTGTTTTAAATCTGTTTTAAAAATCTGTTTGTTTTAAAAATATCTGATTTTTTTATACTTGATCTTGGTATTGAATCATATACTTAATTTTTTTATGAGTGTATAAAGCAAATTGTTATTGTTTTCAATTTTGTTCTAAGTAAAAAAAAAATGCATTTTTAGAATATTGTTTGATTAAGTTTTCATGTTAAGTGCAATATATTTTAGTTTCTAATCTATATTATGCTCAAAAACATTTATTATCAGCAGTAAGTTGGCTGCTTCGAAAATATCGGATATATATCGAAAATATCGGATATATATCAAAATATCGGATATTTTTGATATTTTCGAAAATATCATGATATTTACGAACCCTGCATAGGGGACAATATTCTGAAAAAGGATACTTTTTCTCAAAAAGGGAATACT
Source organism: Maratus speciosus (assembly GCA_963932465.1). Taxonomy (NCBI): domain Eukaryota; kingdom Metazoa; phylum Arthropoda; class Arachnida; order Araneae; family Salticidae; genus Maratus; species Maratus speciosus. Next base: position 144,651,433 of record OZ010786.1, on the reverse strand, counting down.
ATTTTAATAAAAGGGCACTTTTTTTCAAAAAGGGCACACTTGTACCTTATTTACAAAAAATATTTTGAGCTGGTTTGTTTAGAGTCCCTAGAATTTGTGATATTTTTCCGAGATCAACTGAATTGCCACGGGGCGTATAGGAAGTATTAAAAAGGCAGCCGGGCGCATCGGAAGAATTTCGAAAGAGCCGCCGAGTGCCAAAACAGAAATAAAAAGGGCCGCTGGGCGCAAAATAGAAATAAAAAGGGCCGCCAGGCGTAAAATAGAATTAAAAAGGGCCGCCGGCCGCTGCGCCCTGCTAAAGCAGCTTTGAGTCAACACTAGTGCTTATAATTGCTTAAGTGATCAGATCAAGATCACTAAAATTGATATACCATGTTCTATGCACAGACTCACAAATAATCTGAAAAATCCTGTACTTTAATTTTTATACATAAATATGCGGTACAAAATTCGAAATCCAGCACCCATTGGACCTTGGCGATTCCGAATTTCGTTTCATTTTAATTAAAAAAATATATATATATCTACCGCCGCCCTCCACCCCACCTCCTCTCCCAAAATACAAAAAACAGTGCGTGATTTACGTCAAGAATGCGTTTTCAATACTAAAAAACCATAATATTAAAGCAGATGTTTTAATAGCGAATTTTTTTAATGTAAGAAAAAAAAAATCTATCCACATCGAACACTCTCTTTCCCCGCAAATTATTTATATCAGAAACACATTTACAATACTGAAAAAAGATAGTACTTAAAAATAATAAAACTAAAGTAGATATTTGAGTTAAAAAGAAAAAATAAACAAATAAAAGCTCTATCCATGGTTTCTTTCTGCATTGAAAAACATAATGATCTGATTGTGTAAACATATGACTTCCGATTTCTCGGAGCGAGGTGAATAAACGAAAACAAACTGCAGATGCGCTCCTGCTTTTCATTCGAAGTTTCGGAAGGCGTTGTAACTTTCTAATAAATAATTAAATTTTAATAAAAATTTCTTACACAGCCTAATTTACTATTATTTCAACTAGCTGAAAATTTGAAAGAAATCGGTGAATTTACATAGGAGATATGGATATATTGATTATTATTATTTTTTTAACAGTAAGGAAAATAAGATTTTGATTTTCATTCTTTTTCTTTTTTTGTTTGCTTGCAACTGTTTTTTTTTTTCTCTGCACTTAAGCACTACAAACTTGATGTCACTTTCAAGGTCCTTTTTATACGATTTAAAAGAATAGAATTTGAATAATGTGTTCTCGCGCTAAAATGAGGGGGGGGGGGGGGGGGGGGGGAGTTTTCTGTCATGACGACTTTTTAAAAAGCCATCTGGACAAGGCGTGGGTATCTATAAGATGTATATTCATTTGTAAATAATTATATGATTATTAATGTTTTAAATTTTTTTGTTTATTAATCTTTTAAAATAAATGTTATGAGTATTTTCATAAATTTATAATGCAATGATTTCTTTGAACTAACCAAGACTCTCTGATTTCGAACTTCTTGAAATCTAATGCAGAATATCGATTGTTTTGTTTATGTATTTGTTTTTGTTAGCCAATAACTTTATTTTATTTCTATTTTTTTTCATTTGCAACATTTTTTTTTTCCTTTTAAATTCAGTGGCACTTTCGAAATAAAAAACAGATTTAAATATCAAACAGAGTATTTTGCGTAATCAAGTAGAATTTTATGGTAAGTTTTTCTTTTTTGTTAGTTTCTTTCTGGAAAAATATGTTGTTATGGGTCTAGATGTTATTTACAAAATATTTATAAAAAAGTGAACTTTCCTTAGCATAGGTCTATTTCCAAATGGGATTTGAATATGTATATTTTAAAAATTTTAATGTTTTATTCATCCATAGATAAACAAATATGAAGGTATAAAGACAGAGAAATTTTCTTAATATTTTAACTATTAAGAATGTATTGATACTCTTAGAAAAAGATTAAAAAAAAAATTTCTGCTGCATCTGTCATTCACTGAAGACTATTTAATTACGAGTACATGCAATTATGACATTAAATCTGTTTCAGTTTTTGCTTTTCACTTATTTTAATCATTTTAAAATCATCAACGTCCTAAAATTGAGAACTTTTTAGTTTATCTAGCAAAGTTTTTTTTTTTTTAAATAATATTCTCCGTTTACGTGATAAAATTAAATAGTTAAAAAGTTATTCATAAATAATACATAAAACAGGAAGAATCAAGAACAAGCTAAAGAAAACCACTATGTAATCAATGATATAAGTGCAAATAGATAACGAATATTGGTTCCTTTTTCTAAAGTATTTATTTGTATTATATATATATATATATATATATATATATTTAAAGAATATTGCGTGAGCAAATAGGTATAAAACATTAATTCTTTGCTTCCTACAGCTATTTGCAATAAAATTATTCCTACTATACCATTTGTCTTTAGCAATAAGAAATTTTTCTATTCCCTCACACTTTAAAGTAGTTATCGTGATATATCACCGATATTGATATTAACTCGTTGATATATTGCGATATTAAATTTTTGATATCGTCCAGCCCTATCTATCGGGTAAAATCATTTGCGGTATATTTTAATATTGTATTGTTGTATTACAGTATTTAAACATAACATTTATATACATTATTGGGGTGTACTAAAAGATGACTACTACATGTAATGTTATGTTTAGCACTTACAGTTCGCGTCCAGGAGAACTCACAAGTATTCCGTTATATTATAGTCTATGAAGAAAGAATATTTGTGACGTATTTTAATAATGTTACTCTGTTACAAACATAATAAAATTGATAAAAATTTCCGAGATGTGCTAATTAGAGATGAGTTTGGGCTCATTTTTCAGAGCCCGGAGCCAACAATTTCAAATCCGAATAAGTTTGTGCCATCAGAGCCCGATTTCGATACTGAAAGTATGCATGAAAAAAAAAAAGGTTTAACAAAAATGCATATTTAAAAGCTGTTCTAAATGTAATAGATCTCATTTTTTAACAACTGTTAATCTCTAGCACATAATTAATTTTATGAAATTTACATTAAATCTTATCAAAAGACACGTTTAGTGTCAAATAGAAATATACTTCCCTAAAAAGATTCTTAAATTTTTCTCCCACAACAAGTAGGTATCTCTGATGGACACAATAACGAAGAGCATTTTATGTATAAATTAATGAAATTTGCAGAAATTATGATTTTTTTGACGAAGAATCGAACAGCGTTTTCTGTTTCCTATAAAAGGTGTACATCTCTCGCATTTATCATGGCTTTGAAAATCAATTTAAATTATAAATTTGACACCGTTACCGAAAAGATCCGATGCTTTTATATAAAAAGAAGAAACGCTGTTTGATTGCTTTCAATCGGGAATAACAACACATGCCAATTTTATCTACTTACGTATGAAAGTGATTGTATGAATATGAAAAACAGAGCCACAGAATGAGCGGACTTCAAGAAGAAGCCATCTCATCTCTAGTGCTAATACATACTTTCTGTAGAATATGGGGTGCGAAACATTCATCACTCATTTACAGTTATGCAAAAGAGTTCGATTATATGATGGTCTATGGGTAAAAACTGTTCGTAGCGTATTTCATTTATGTTGCACTATTTCAAACACGATGAAACTGATATACATTACTGAAGCTAACAACAAAATGCTTGCAGTAAAATAGGATGGGGGTTGCATTTATCATTCATTTACAGGGACACATAAAAGATTTCAGGAACAAATCTGTATGCGAAGTTTGGCTATTAGGAACGATTGCTGCAAGTCCGTTTTCACTTATGGTATGGTTTTTTAGTTTAACTAAATTTTTGAATACTACATGGTGTGCATAAATTCTATAGAACATATACAGAGCAATTTTTAAATTCGTAAGACACACAGAAAAATTCGTAAGCATTATTGAGAAAGAGCAGGAATTGCTTAAAGATGTTATTTTTAATTTGAGTTATGCAGCTTCAAGTTGTCTTTCAAGCTCAACTACATTTAGTATAATATACTAAGGTAAGTTTGTTGCATATAAATAAAATCATATACAGGACTATGCAAAGAACTGGATATATAATTGCCTATGGATATTAATTCATGGAAGCGTAATTTAAGTTGCTTAAGCATTGCTTTAATTAAATTTCAGCGTTAATATGTGGCGTGTATTAAAATCTGTATGTCATATACAGGGCTGTACAAAAGAATTTAAGTACGTTTCCCCCTATCGGTAGAAACTGCTGAAGGGGAATTTTTTACTGTGTTATGCATTTTCTTACTAAACATAATTTAAGCACACTGTGTAGCCTATGTACAAATTTATAGATCATATACAGAGCTTCACAAAAGAACTGGATTACTTTTATGGTTGAGGGCGGTAATTATTGAAATATGGTTTTTAAATGTGGTTTGGAGAGTGAGTGGCACCGATGGGATTCGAACCAAGGATCTCATGATCAGGAGGCGAGAACGTTAGCGCCGAGCAAAAGGCCAAGCCAGTTACTCTAAGCTAGTAACTCGCTTTATACTGATCATGTGAGATGAGATCGCTACACACTCCATCCCCAGTGAGAAAGACGTATTGCTGACATCTGACGAGCGATATGCACTCGTGAATGATGCTGTCATACGGATATGTGATGCGTGTGAGGACAGGCTTTGTGCTGTGAGCATTTCACAGGCTTTGGTTGCAAGGGATGATTTTCTTAGTGCTGCCATCTGTTGGTTATGAGATGAGATGATTGTTGTTGAAGGTTGTTTTTGCGTGTTTGTCCGGGTCACCACTTTGGAGAGTGAGTGGCGCCGATGGGATTCAAACCAAGGATCTCATGATCAGGAGGCGAGAACGTTAGCGTCGAGCAAAAGGCCAAGCCAGTTACTCTAAGCTAGTAACTCGCTTTATACTGATCATGTGAGATGAGATCGCTACAGTGGTATAAGGACTGTTTCCCACAAACTTTTCTTGACTTGAAAGTTATTAAAAAACGAGATAAAGAACTCAAATGGGCACTGTAAGGTGACTTCAATAACCACATTCCTCTGTAAAACTGTTATCGGATTTCAATTAAACCGTTTCGTTTGACATTATCGATTTTACTTTTGGTGGTACTTGCTAGACATTGTACAAAATTTAAGTTCATAATTTTGAAACAATACTTGATTCGATTGATCAATTTCTGGATGTTACCTGCTTTCTAGCCTTTGGCATACACTTTTGACTTCAGATACTTTCAGAACCGCTCAATTGGTCAAATTTGTGGAACGCTAACCAGGTTGTCAGACTTCTTTATGAAAGTGATGTTCTGCTGGTGGAAATGGCTGAGAACGATTTTGCAGAGATGACTGCTATCGAAGTCTCGCCAGATACCGTAATCACAGTCATTGTAGTTGCTACAGATGTAGGGGATAAGAAGACGGCGAATGCCCTTGATCAAATGTCGTTGCCCATTGACAGCAAACCCAGACTTTCGGATGAACGGACGACTCAAACCTTTCGGACCCATTGCAATCCATACGAGGATCTTGTCTTGGAATTTCGCTTTAGTAAAAAATTTAATGATATCTTGTGTCGTGGAGACGTCAGATGTATAATAGCCACCGTTATAGTTAAACGTGGAGTGCTTGAGCTTAAAATATGAGCCGTCACCATCATCGAGGATGAATATTCTATTAGAGAATTTTCTGAACAAGTGACCACACTTCGTTTTCACGACAACCATTTGTTTTTCTGTTCGTTCTGTTATGACCATTTCTTGTAATATTTGTTGTTCAGGTTCTTAGTGATTGTCTTTCGTTGGTGGTTAAGCGAAACACTGTATTTTGAAGGCATGGGATGGATTAATGCTTGGTAATTTTCGTCAAACAGTCCTTTCAACTGCTCTAACTCTGGCTTGGAGATTTTTTTTTTTTTTTTTTGCCTTTCTACCCAATCCCAGTTCTTTTTTGGCCGAGAGTCCCTCCTAGTAACATTGTATGTAGTTCGTTTGGTGATATTTTCGGAAAATAAATCGTTCACGATGGACTTGCTCCTTGATGAATATTGCTTTAGTACTACTTGTACACAATAATACATAGACACTCCTCTTGTGGCTCTATTCTCGGAAAACACAGATTATTTAATGATCTCTTGGCTAATGGCCATGCTCTTATATACCATAGCACAACACTTCACGCGCAAGTTTCACCTGATTCGGTTTCCTTTGCTATTTTACATAATTGAAAAGTTTGTGCGGATTTCTAGGAAAAAGTCCTTATGTTTTCTAAAATGTTTAATTAGATATATTATTTACCTTATTGAAAGGCTAAGTTTTGCTAAAGCATTCTTGATGTGTTGGAAAGTGTTTCATAATCTATGCTTGACGCATGATTTTTCTCTCGTTTAATTTTTAAGGGAAGACCATGCTATTTTATTTATTTATTTGCTTATTTTTTTGCAGAGCGACGCAAAATCAATTCGTCAATTGACCGTAGAAAAAAATTGCGAAATTTGCAAATTAGACTTGGAAAAAATAGATAAATTGGCAAATTAGATTTTTTTTTTTTTTTAAATAAGTATTAGTTTATGTACCTAAAGTGTTTACTTATACGTGTTTTTATTGTAATAAAATTTGACAAGCTATTTTAGGTTTTGAGTAATTTTTTTTAATTCTTTTGAGTCTGACCTGCGATGACATAAATTTTCTAAAATATCAAATTCCTTGGGGGGGGGGCCTCAAATGGCACCCCTGTCGTTGGATAGGCAAGTTTATTTTCCCTGGTGCATATCATATTTAGATACCCCATTCTGTATAAAATTCCAGATTATCGAAGAAAAGAAAATTAACTCTGTTGTGTGCTGTGCTAGAAATTTCATTTTACTTCAGAATTCTTTTCCAAAATCAAAAAGATTATATATATTTTATTGCAAATAAAGATTGGGTTTCACTCCTTAGAGGGGAGGGTGACACCTGTGGCAGACTGCCCCATATTAGCTACGCCACTGTTTCCAATGTTTAATCGCGAAAATTTAATGTAAATGTACACCCAGGGAAGTCATTGATGTTCTGGTAAGTAGATTTCCTCTCCTACATACAATATCATATTTATGCATCAGGTATTCTTTATAACACTGTGCTATGGAAAATTTCTGAGGTAAACAATGATTTTAATTACTGAAATACTAATAAGAAAACTAATGCCAGTATCCAAATGCTTTAGTCATTATTTTCCAAAATTTTAAATTAACATTTCTGAATCCATTTTGTTTGTAAGGAAAGAAAAAAATCTTTCAGACTTTATACATACTGGGATTCTTGTACTTAAAACACACAATTTTTTTATCAACATTAAAATACATTACATTATTTCAAAAAGGGGCAGATTTTTATAAAGTATTTCTTAATAATAAAATTTTTCATTAAAATGAAGTTAAGAACAGTAATTTAGATTAATACAATGAAATTAAGCATGAAATGTCATAAAATAATAATAATAACAACACGGTCAACTGACCTCATCAACATTAATATTTTCTTTAGCACTTGTTTCGAAAAGTTGGATTCCCATTTGATCTGCAAATCGCTGGGCATCTTCAGTTAAAACTATTTTATTATCTGGGTCATCATTTTTATTTCCAACTAAAAAATTAAAAGAGCCAAGATATAGACAAAACTATACATGCAAGTTTCAGTAAAATAATAGTGATATAGGAAAAATATACAGACCTAATATTCTATTGACAACCTCACAATTCTGATCTATTTCATGCAGCCATCTCTTCACATTTCCAAAGGATTCACCGTTAGTTACATCATAAACTACTATTACACCATGAGTACCACGATAATATCTATATATATATAAAACCAATACAAATTATCAACAACTTACTAATGTGAATGTATAAATAAAAGATTTTATTCAAATAAAAAATGATGTATAAACTTTTATACAATTCTTTTAATATACATATGTTAAAACAATAATAATAATACATTTTCACATTTTAAGACATATAGTTGATTTAATTGCTTGACACAGGTGCATTATCAGCTAAGATTTTGACTAGATCTTTATATATGTAGTAGACAAAATTTCAAATACAGTAAAACGTCCCTAAAGCGACCACATTTCACTCCGAGAGGTGGTCTCTTAATGGAGGTCATGTTTAAATTTAGATTTTAATTGTTGAAAAAGAGGTAACAATTAATGTTACTAAAATTCATTTTTCACATTAGGAAAAAATATGATAGATTTAAGTATCAAAACAAAAGTTAATTAGAGCAGAGTTTAAAAAATGAATACATTGACGTTTGCTTTGATTTTACGGTTTTATCTACTATAACCTTTACTTCCAAGTCCTTTCGAAGTTCAGTCAATAAATGCAACGTTTTTTGGACGGGAACAAATATGACTATTTCAATAATTTATCTATGGGTCATTCCATGTCAAATCACCCAGGGCATGGCACCCACCATCACCAATTTTGATAAAAGTCAGTGAATTTGCAGAGTTTTTAATGCTGATTCCAAAAATGTCAATCATATTGAAATTGATCAAACGGTTTGTCAGATATGAGCTTTTAAATGTCTTCCAAGATGGCTGATTTGCCGCCATTTTGAATGGCACATGTGACAACATAAAGGTCTATAACTTCTTTCAGGTTTAAGCTAGAACTTTCAAATTTTTCTGTTCTGTTCAGAATAAAGTAAACTTTCATCTAAACAGATTTTTGTGCAATTTATTCCATTAAAATGCTGTCAGAAAATGACTTTTTGCCATTTTTTTAATTAAAAAAAGGTATAACTTCAATGGCCGATTTCCCCCATTGTTCCCCCTTCAATTTTCATCTAATTGCATATAAATAGACAGCTCAAAGTGTGTTTTGATGCCTGATAAAAAAATTTTAATGGGCAATTTGTAGGTTTTTTGTTTAAAGAAGAATTTCAATTTTACCGACTTCCATAAGTAACGGAAAGTACCAGAAGTATCATACATATTTACATCTAAAAGTTTGGTAAGGTTTTATCTTTCATAAACACATACATTTTTTTAATGTGGCTAAAAAGAAGGGGAATGCCTCAGGAATTATAAATAGGAATGCTAATAATGAATTCCTGCAAGATATAGAAGTATTTTCATGACAAATTGAAATCTATTGCAAGGTTTCAGTAAATTTTAAATAAAAAGAAATGATGGAAAAATTTCTAAAAATTGTCACATTTTATAGCAAAATCATACTTGCATATTATGCAAAATGATAAAATTACAATTGTTAACTAAATACAATATGTAAAAATTATCGTACTTCAAAATTATACAAAATAACATTAAGCACATACACAGTAAAAATACTATTAAAAATATATCTACATTCAAAATAAATATAATTAGTTAAAAAAATTAACTCTGTTGTATTAATACTGCAGCTCAAAGTGTGTTTTGATACCTGTTAAAAAATTTTTAATGGGCGATTTAAAATTTTAAAATTTAGTTCAAAATAAAAAAAAATTATATACTTTATTTCACTTTGGTTTATTTTTTAAATGTAAATAACATTAAAGCTGTAATTATTGTTGAATTATAAATCAAAAATTGCTGTCCAAAATATGAAATTTCTAATTAATTAATTGCTAAAATTATCTGATTGGGTTAATTTATTACCAGAACTTTCCAGAAGACAGAATTTTAACCAATAATATCACTTTGGTTTGCCAGAAGGGGTTTTTTCAACCAACCAGATAGATGTACTTAGCAGAAAGAGATTTTCAACGAATCGGACTAAAATTACTTTTCAGAAGATTTTTTCAACCAACCAGATTAAAGCAGAATTTTACAACTTGTTATGTTAAAAAAGTTGTCTGTTATAAAAGATTAAAGTTTCTCTTTTGATCTTATAACTATAAATGATGCTGCTTTGTTGTATTAAGTTAGATGTTTTCTTATGGGTAAACAAAAAATGTACAATATTAGTTTAAATATTAATAATCCAAATTGTGATTTAAATAATCCTCAAGCTATCCACCATCGCAATGAGTTATCCATCAAAAATAAAGAACTTCTTGCATTAAGATGCAATTTAGAGGATAGCGAAAACTCAACAATATGCTTTACTCACAGAGAACACTTTCTGCAATATGTAAATTCAGCAAAAAAAAAATGTTTTCATTTATTTAATCTTCATCCTAACAAGACCAAGAAAAGTATCCTTACATGTGATAAGTGTGGATCAAGCTAAGAATTACAGGCATAAGCTACATGATGATGCCATATTATGGATCTACAGAAAACTTATTAATAAGTGGAAAAAGAATAAATACTGATGAAAAAATTTTCTGTTTGTTCATCTTTTGATAGGAATATTAAAGAGACTTTGCATGTTCCATCTCTTAAAAATTATGTAGCATGTATGCATGAATGGAATTGGTATATAGGCTTAGTGTCAAAAGTCCACAAAAAAGAAGGCGATGCAACTGTTAAATTCATGCACCCACAATGGCCCATCACCTTCGTATTATTGGACAGAAAATGACAGTTGTATTGTGCCTTTCAGTCATATCCTTTGTGCATGTGACAATTGGTACATACTACAAATGGTAGAATATATAAAATTTGTGATGCATTTAGTGCTTTAATAAGCACCAAGTGGGCAAAACATAAAATTAGAAGGAAGTAAAATCGAAATATAAAGAGAACAAATTTTATTAATTATCTTTATTTTTAATTGTTATTGATGTAGATATGTTTTCAATAGCATTTTTACTGTGTATGTGCTAAATGTTATTTTGCATAATTTTAAAGTACGATAATATTTACTTAATATGTATATATTTTTTAATTATATTTTGTATTATATACAAGTATGATTTTGCTATAAAATGTGACTATTTGTAGAATTTTTCCCATTATTTCTTTTTTACTTATAATTTACTGAAACTTTGCAATAGATTTCAATTTGTTAGGAAAATACTTCTATGTCTTGCAGGAATTTAACATTCCTATTTATTCCTGTGGGATTCTCCTTCTTTATAGCCATATTAAAAAATATTTATATGTTTATGTAAGATAAAGCCTTATCAAACTTTTAGATGTAAATATGTATGGTATTTTTGGTAATAAAAGAAATATAAACATTATCTTGTACTTCCCATTACTTATGGAAGGTCAGTAAAATTGAAATCCTTCTTTAAACAAAACACCTGCAAACTGCCCATTAAAATTTTCTTATCAGGCATCAAAACACACTTTGAGCTGCCTATTTATGCAATTAGATGAAAATTGAAGGGGGAACAATGGGGGAAATCAGCCATTAAAGTTACGCCTTTTTTTTATTTAAAAAATGACAAAAAGTCATTTTCTGACAGCATTTTAATGGAATAAATTGCACAAAAATCTGTTTAGACGAAAGTTTACTTTATTCTGAATAGAACAAAAAAAATTTGAAAGTTCTAGCTTAAACCTGAAAGAAGTTATAGACCTTCATGTTGTCACATGTGCCATTCAAAATGGCGGCAAATCGGCCATCTTGGAAGACATTTAATGGCTCATATCTGACAAACCGTTTGATCAATTTCAATATGATTGACATTTTTGAAATCAGCATTAAAAATTCTACAAATACACCAAAGTTTATGAAAATTGAAGATGGTGGGTGTCATTTTTAGGAAATTCTGGGTGATTTGACACGGAATGACCCCTATTTCTTTGAGAATTCCCTGACGGAATAGGGCAGGGGACTTTATTGACTGTCATCTTTACTTCGTCATCAGAGTTAAATTCATTGCCTAAAAAGGCACAAAGGGGTTTAAACCAGTGGTGGGATTCAGCCGGTTCGGTAGAACCGGTTGTTCATTTGTGTTGAGTTCGGCGAACCAGTTGTTAAAATGATACTTCACATGCGAAAATTGCGTTTACATTAATTTGTTTTCTTTAAATGTTTATCTGCACAGCATTGTTTTCTAGGCATAACTCTGTGATAAGTCCTGATTAATTTCAGTTAATAAAATAATTTTTTATTTGGAACAATAATATATTATTTCTCCATCAATCCTGTAAGAGAAAATTCAACTTAAAAAACGAAATTTTGAAGAATTTTGGAAACTAAATTGACAGCCCTAATCTAATTCTAGTTATATGGCAAGGTTATTAAAAATTACACTAACTACTTATCTATACTAATAAAAGAAAGTTTTGCTTTTTCTGTGTGTCTGCGTGTGTGCGATGGCTAGCAAAATCTATGGCACGTACGAGACCGAAAATTTTTATGAGGCTAGCTCAAAATGTCTCCTGATGTACCTGAAACACAATTTTTTAAATTCTAATAATTAGTTGTGTTATTAATTAAAAATCGCAACTCACTCTCATTAAAAACTCAACTCGATCCTTGCGAGAAAAAAAAAACTCTGGTGCACGCACAGAAGCCTTATTTACACATCAGTTGAAAATGAAGAACTTAAAGAAGAAATTTCGGGGGTATTTTGTCATGATTTATTAACTTACATCGGCCAAACCGCGTAGTAAAGTTAAAAATGAAAGACATATTCTGAAAGATCTATGTCTGAAATGCTGCAATCAATTAAAAAAAAATCACAGTTAACCGCTTGAAAAACAATTTTCAAAAGGAGTCGTTTTTCCGAAAAACTTTTTCTCCCTTATTACAACGCCCCTCCAGGGCGCAATTTTGGAGGTACCGACAAACCAAAACTATGTTCATTAAGTGAAACCCTCTTCTAATCGATGGTTCAATTGGTTTAAAACAAATAAATTTCAACCCTTTCAAATACACCGGTAAACGCAGGTCACTTCGCGCCTCACGAAGACGATATTTTTTCTACGCTAAAAATAACTAAACGTCCGTCTTCTTTACACATACACACTCTTTTTAGAGCATCTCAATAGACCAGATTTACATCTCCTGCAAAAATTTTGAAACGTTCGAATGCGTAGAAATATTTCTCACAAAGTCATGTGTGAAAATTTCGATGAAATCGGGAAAAATCTGAGTGTTTCGTCGGGGTTTCGCTCCTCCAGGGCGAAATTTTAGATGTACTGGCAAACCAATAATATGTTCGTAAATCTGAAACCACCTTCTTATTGATGACACAATCGGTTTTAAAAAATAAGAATTTTAACCCTTACAAATACACCGGCAAATGCAGGTCATTTCTCGCCTCACGGAGACGATATTTTTCTATGCTAAAAGTAATTAAACGACCGTATTCGAACACAAACTTTTAAAGAGTATCTCAAATTGAGATGAGATAGATCAGATTTACATCATCTACAAAAATTTTGAAACATCGGACAGGTAGAAATATTTTTTACAAAGTAAAATGTGTGAAATTTCGACGAAATCAGAGAAAACTTGAGTGTTTCTTCGCGGTTTTGCTAGCTTTCGGTACCAAATAGCATATACTTTCAATTCAATATTTTTTCATTTAAAATATAAATTCAGATAAAATAGATTTAATGATATAAAATCATACAAATTTCCGGTTAATTTAAGGGCCATTCTTCACGGGCCCGGTTATTCGAATAAACGGTACTTTGCTTTGGGCACGAAATGTTCCCTGTTATCTCTGATCCATAGCTAATACTTAAATCGTCAGATTTAGATCTATACTTCCAACTGCACATTTTTTTATATTGTTCATATCTTAGAAGTTATTTAAATGAAAGAAGTTATCTTCGTAAATGTAACAAATTCAAAATTTTGATAAGTTCCTCGAGTCCTATTAGTTATAGTTAGAAAAATATTTTCCCAGCTCTAACAAATGAAAAGACATTGTATGATATAAACTTGCCGAATCATGATACTTTGTATTTTACGAATGTCCAGCGTTCTCTGGCCTGGTTTTTTTTGTACTAAGAAATGGCAAAAAATCCTAAAATTTCTAAATGTCATAACTCGAGAAGTTTTGGTTGTGCAAAAATTTGTCTCACTTGCTATAACATGGAATTTTTTCCAAATATGTTATATACAACTTTAGGTCTTGAACATGGGTTAATTCTTGAGCTTACATTTCTGCTATTTTTATATATTATATTGTTTTCAGGGCTTAATTTGCACCGGAGCCCACCGGAGATTACCTCTGGTATTTCTCTGGTTTTAGTAAATATTGGTCGGAATTCCCCGGAGCTAATAAATATAGAGCTCCGGAGCCCAGTGCAATAGTGCTTCAGAAAAACTGAAGCCTAAATTCCCTTTCCTTTCCTTTCCATCTCCAAGCTTTTGCATTCTTTTTTATCAAAACACTTATAAAAAGATGTTTCAACTCAATTTTTATATTTTTATATCAGTATTTGGGCTTGGGCTGGCTCAAGCTCAATCTGAATTACATTCAAAATTTTATTTATTCATGCATTGGGGAAAAAATCCATCTTAAAAATTACGTGTTCTATTTTATTTCAAATCGTTTTAATGCTATTTTGGTCAGAATAAAGGGAAACAGGAATCGTATGTTTCTATTCCATTTACAAATTTATATCTGGTATTGATGGCGGCGACGTGTTGATACGGCGCCAGTCAAGAGACTGAACAATGAATTTGCTTACAGTTCAATTTTCTTTTGTAACGTTACGATAAATTTTAATTGGCTGGTTTATTTTATTTTTTGATTTAAATATTGAACCTAAAAATAATATTTTCTGTTTTTAGTCAGTGGGCACCAGCTTGAGGCTTTAAGTCTTCTATTTTGTACGTGTATAAAAGTCACATTAGTGATTTTTCTGTTTATTTTGTAACATGAACGAAGTCCATGTTAAGGCTCTGCTCTGCAGATTTACGAAGTTTACTTTCATTTGTAAGTAGATATAATTGCCATGTATCGTTATTCTGATAGAGAGCAATCGAGCAGTGTTACCTCTTTTTCTATAAAAGCATCGAATCTTTCCCATAAGGGTGTCAAAATTTTCATTTAATCTGATTTTCAGGAACTCACCACGAAAGATTGTTATGCGGAAGGAATCGATTGTAGTTTAAGGTAAGCATATTCTATAGGAAATTTAAAAACGCTGTTCCATTCTTCAGCATATAAATATTAATTTCTGTAAATTTCATTCATATTTTTTATAAAAATGCACAGCTGCGAACTATTCCTTTTTTATGGTAACACTATTTCTGAATTATAATCCTTATCATATTTATTCGTAGAATTATTCAAGTAATTAACTTTAAATTTAGACAAAGATTGCTATTCGGAAGGAATGATAACTAGAAACAGAAATAGTTGACGACTAAGTATATGCATATATATTTAAAATTTATTATTTTGCTAATGAAAAAAAAATGCTTTAATTTTTTACAAATAATGTATGAAATATAAATATGCAGATTGGAGTGATGCTGGGGGGGAACGCTACGGTTGTTAGCGTTGCAGAATATTAGGGCTCTGGTACTTTTTTTTGTTAGAAATTAAGCCCTGATTGTTTTGATGCATTTTCTGATGCAAATTATGATCGGGGTTTCATGGTTGCCGAATATTTATTAACGTCCTTTTATAGGGTAACATGTTTCAGTTCTTATAATATTGGTTCTTATAATATCTTACAAAGTTCTTATAATATTGGAAAGTGTTTCATAATCTATGTGTGATGCTTCATTTTTCTTTCATTTTTGTACAATAAAAATCATTTGGGGCAGCGAACCGGTTGTTAAATTATTTGAATCCCACCACTGGTTTAAACACTTAAAAGTTACTGGAATAAATAATAATTCTAAACTTAGTTTAGAAGTTTGATGAATAATGCGCTCTCTGGAATTATTATTCTAATAAAACCTTATTCAAGTGACCAGGAAAAAAAGAATTTGTTTCATTTTCTTCAAAAAAATTGCTCGCTCATGGAGGGAGTTCAACTGGGGTGGTCTCTGAATAGAGATAAAATTAGTATTGAGACTATGGGAATAAATTTTGTTCCGTGAAAAAATGATCGTTCAGAGAGGTGGTCGCACAGGGAGGTTTCAGTGTATTTGTAATATACATGTATTGAATTACTGTTAAACATTTCCTTCAAAATGACTTTTTCTTTTTAAATGCTTTAAAAGTCTTATCAAGTGATGACTAAGCCCAAAGCAATATCAAAATCAGTTACTGATTAGTTGCTGAATATTAAGAGAATATATATATATATATATATACATACTATATGATACTTTTTGTTTAAGCACATTGATTTGTCAATCTCAATTATTTTCATAACTGAAAACTTTAAGTTGAATTCTTTCCTACGGTTATATTTTGTAGAAATACAAAAATAATAAAGCTATTGTAAACAATTTCAAAATTTGAAATAAACAAAAAAATTTCAAAAACAAGAATTTTAAAGATTTCAACCTTTCTGTACAGGGATTATTTTTGGGAGTGGAAGGGGGGGGGGGGGCATGAGGATTAAACAACTGATTATTTATTGTTACTTCAAAATATATATATATATATAAAAAAAAAACCTTCCAAAAACTAACGAAATTTAAATATATTGTAAACTTAGTTGTTGGAGAGGAAAAGTAACCTTTTTTAAGTTGGGAGAAGTGTGATGTAGTAATAGTAATTACATTTATTTTTTATTTGTAATACAGCATTCTTATCTTGTGCTTTAAATGATTTCTTTTCGACTCAACATCATTTAAATCTTTTTTCCCCCCTAAAGTAACATAAGTTTTATTTCAGCTTTTCCACTCTCCTCTGATCTAATTTTAGATCCAGCATGTATCGTAGTGACATTGACCACGTCATATTAGGAGTGTGTCTTCGCTCCGCGAATATTAAAAGTACGTTCTCTCTTCAAAAAGTTTCTGTTTTTCTCTTTCTTTTTTTATACACGTTGCTCATAATATGTAATTTTAATTTAACTAATAGATTTAAATCTTTTCTTTCCAGTGGCGTAGCAACATATTCAGCGCCCTGGAGCAAGTAAAGTTTGTGCGCCCTCTTGTCTCT
Organism: Maratus speciosus; assembly: GCA_963932465.1. Classification (NCBI taxonomy): domain Eukaryota; kingdom Metazoa; phylum Arthropoda; class Arachnida; order Araneae; family Salticidae; genus Maratus; species Maratus speciosus. The sequence continues at coordinate 144,634,520 of OZ010786.1, read as the reverse complement.
CAAAAAAGTTCTGCGTAATTTTGTTTTGAAGTTACATATATATATATATATATATGTAACTAGCTGACCCACCCGGCGTTGCCCGGGCCCGTTATTATAATATAAACAAAACTCAAGTTTGTCTGATTTTATATATTCATAAAGTAGTTCAAATAAACCTGGTTTAAGGGGTGGCCCGCTGACTTCGGCAGCGTCTAGCGTGTTCCCGACAAACCTCTTTCTGAACGAACCTGTGCCTGGGTGCCCGCTACCAAAGACAGTGTATGCCAGGAGTGTTCCGTACGCGCTGGAGACAATAAAAAACCAAGTTGAATGAGTAAACACAGTAGTAATTGAGCCCATAGAACCCAAGATAAGAATGCGAATCCTGGCGGTGGAACTATAATCTTTACAACAATCGTAAGCTAAGTTGAATGGACCAATTTATGTTTAAATAGAGCCAGTAACAACCGAGAAAAGAATGCACCGTTAATGTTCGAAAATGGAGCTAACTGAAGTCTAAGACAAACTTTCATAATACAGAAAATAGCTGAATCGTAATCTAGGTTGAATGAACCAATTCCCGTTGAAATCGGCCCCCTAGAAGCCGAGGAAAGAATGCAGCTTGAAGCAGTGGAAGGTGCTTCTTGCCTCCACCCCCTGTAAATTTAACGAATTATCTTTAGCATTAACGTGATATTTAATTTACGGATGAAATCCCATCCCCTCTAAAGTTAACCACTTACCTTTAACAGTAGGGCGAATTTGAATTCACGCTGTAATGAGTAAACGTAAAGTTGATGCCGTAAAAGAAGATTGACATTCGAAAAAAGTGGTAGCTGGAGTAAAAGAAATTTTTTAGCGGTTTATAAAGTAGCTGGAAGACCCTAGAACTATGCTAAAGAAAATTGCAAGACTATCGGATAATTTTTAAAGAAACTGCTCCAAGGACCCTAAGAAGGCAATTAATATTCAAAATTGGTGGTAGCAGAAATGTGAGTAATTTTTTTGCTGTTCATGTAGTAGCTAGAGGACCTGAGAAATTGTTAGGGAAAATATCCTAGTGAATCGGATCATTTTTATAGGGGGACCAAAAGGAGCCTACTGATAATTGAGAGCAAGGCCTAAGATGAAAACATGATAAAAGGTCCTAGTACTTAGTTGTTTAGATTTTCAATTAGTCAAAATTAAGTATAGGGCATAAGTATTTATCATTAGAAAAATTTTCAAAGAAATGCTTAAAAAAAGAGCCCTAGAATCCCAATAAAAATATGAAGGCGTTGGCTCGGGCAGAGAATTCCAAGACTCAATTGTGAAGTTATGCAATGAGAATGAGACCCAATTAGTTGGTGAAAAATGCATGATGCACAAAAAGTTACCCTAAGGGGCCAGTGTCTGAACTGAAATGTAGAAATGAAAAAAAAAGAAAAAACTAAATGGAAAAAGAGCCCCAAAAACGAAGGTCGGATTAAAAGGGTGCAATTTATTAACAATTTAGGGCACAAAAACTTCAAGTGGCCTTCTAACAAGCTCCAGGGGTTCAGGGGACTGGACCCCTCACTGGAATGAAGCTACTCAACTGGAATGTAGCTGGGCAAGGGCCCCAAGAAGGCGATTAATATTCAAATTTGGTGGTAGCTGAAGTCTAAAAAATTTTATGCTGTTTGTGTAGTAGCTGGATTTCCTAAAATGTTGTTACAAAAAAAAAGTTAGTGAATCAGGCCATTTTTAAGGGAGATATAATACGAGGTCCAAAAGGGACCAACTGATAGTTGAGAGCAGGGCCATAAGATGAAAACATGTTGAAAAGTTCCAGTACTTAACGCTTTAGATCTCAATAAGTCGAAATTAAGCATAGTGTATATATTAATCATTCGAATAAAATCTTAAAGAAGAATAAAAAAGAAATTTGGGAAATTCTTAAAAAAGGGCACTCGGTTCCCAATAAAAATATGAGAGTGCTGGCCCAGGGAGAGGAGTCCAAGTCTAAATTTTAAAGTTATGCATTGAGAGGTTGACAATATTAGGGTGTGTAAAATGCATGGCGCACGAAAATTTCAAGAGGTCCAGTGTCTTAACTGGAATGTAGAATAATTAAATAGGAAAAGGGCCCCCAAAACGAAGAATATCGGGTAAAAAGGGGTCAAGTTCTGAACAATTCAGGGCATACAAACTGAAAGGTGCTTTGGGGGCGCCGGTCATAAAAAATTAAAAATCTGAGTTCCAGGTGTATCAGGACTTGTCTTGGAATACCCAAAGCCTACACATTAAAACAAATAATTGATAAATGATTTTACAAAAAACTAATTAAAATAAAATACGTATATATATATATAAGTATAAAGAGAGGCCGCACTCTTTGGTACCAGACAGGCTAAAAATTCTTGGGGCACACCATGTCGCTATTGGTCACAGACAAAATTACAGAATATATATAGGTTTTAAAAGATTTAAATGGTCCTCTGAAGCAAAGAAACTTTCAAGAAAAAATATCAATTCTTCTGCCTTGCAAAGAGAAATAAAAATCATTAATAAAAAATGCTTCAAAACAGTGTTTTATATATATATATATATATATATATATATATAACCATTAATTAAACATAACCTACCACCGTCAATTACTATGAATTAAAGCTGTAAGTATAAAAAAAAAAAAAAAAAAAAAAAAAAAAATTATTTATTATAAGAATTATTATGGAAGAAAAAGAAAAAAGTGGACACCGACAAAAAATGGAAAAGCTTATATATTGAATTACGTTGTCAAGGGCACAGAATTCAATGATATAAGCAAAATGGTTGTTTTCTGTGAGAAATATAAGCTAAAGCTAAAAATTATTTTCCCCTGTGCCCAAACAACCATTAAAATCAAGTGAATTGATTAAAAGTGAAAGCAGAATAGAAACAAATAATATGAAATGGAAGAATCAATAAAACGTATTTAAATATTTATAGGATATAAAATATAAATAATAAACACCATACCGATTAATATTTCAGTATTTTACAAATAACCACGCGCACATGTCTACCATAATATCATAAAGATTAAGGTGAATAAAACAGTTAAGAAAGCACAGTAATTGATACCAAAGGATGCAGTTAATACATTTTGAAATAAAATTTGAAATACCTTGTTAAATACATTTAATATAATATAAAATAAATAGATAGTAATTACATTATTTAAAATGCACTATTAAATTAATTAATAACTGTTTAACAATATCGTCAAAATTTAGCTAAAAATACCCCCTGGTGTATTAAATTATAACTGAAATGGAGCAAGAAAAATTAAAATTTAGAGCTATCTTAAAGAGACAAGTTTTGGTGCTGCCATCTAGTATTACTTATATGAATCAACTGTCGCAAGATAAATATTTGTAAGCATTTGAATGTAAATAATTTTTTAAGGGTGTATTCGAAAAAATATTTTTCCACCTTCAACAGCTCGAAATTTTCTGGGACATTTTCAGACTCATTTTTAAAAGTAAAAACATGAAACTTGCTGGGGTGATTTCTGAAGACATGTTTAACATGCCGTGTGATTTTATTTTCAGCTCAATTAATTAGAATTCGATTTTTAAACAATTATTTTCTCAGTATGACCATTTTTTTCATTCCCAGATCGCCCGCTTCGGAAAATTCTGTTCAAAACGCCAACTTTGACAGCGTTTTTTACAGTATTTTCTGCATTTATCAAAAAATTAAGGAGCACCGCACATTATATAGTTTCTAAATAAGAGAATTTCCAAATTTGATTCGTTTGAGAGCAAAAATGAATTTTAAAATGAATCAGAAAATAAGCAGTTTGGATCGGAATACACCCTTAATCAGCAAAACCAAACATATCCTTATATATAAAGAATTATAAACCTAATATAAACCACACAATGTATTTAAAAAAACTATTGTTAATAAAATTTAAAAGCATACAAAATATTCTATTAGCTAACTAATTTAAACTAAAATAAGAATTTAAATAATTCTAGAACTTTGATAATATATAGCATATAGCTATATGCTATAAAACAATATATATATATATATATATATATATCTTAATCAAATATATGAACTTACTACAAACAATGATAATACACATTGTATAAAAAATAGCTATCAACTTGTTAATATTTTAAAAAATCTTCATTCTGTTTGTAATATAACGACATATGGCTTCAAAGATCTTTTTAATAATATAGACCTATTAGATTTACATAAAATTATAAATGCATTATTTAAAAAGTATTATAAAAAACTGGAATTACCATCTAATATAGATATTGCATATTTTAAATCTTTAACTAACTTCATTATCTATAATAATTATATATTGCAAGATAATACTTTATATTTACAGCATGTCGGTATACCACAAGGTGGTTGTACTTCCAGTTTACTCTCAGACTTATACTTATCTCATTATGAACGTAATTTTACTAATAATAATCTACATTTATATCGTTATATTGATGACATCATTTTAATTGAAACTGATCAATCTGCAATTACTCGATTTCCAGCTGATTATCCCACTAATTTGGAATTAACGGAAAACCTTTTATCTAACAATACAATTAACTTCTTAGATCTTAAAATTACAATAAAAGACAATAAAACAATCACAGATTTATATGACAAACGTAAAGAATTTAAATTCACAGTTAATACATTTACAAATTTTAAATCTTGTCTACATCATTCTGTATTTCGTAATATAATACTTAATCATTTATATAGAATAAAATGTTTATGTTCTTCTCCTCTAATTAACAATAATATTAAAAAACTAATTTATGATGCATTAAATCATGGTTTTCCAAAAAAATTCATATATTCATTAATATACAATTAGTACTTTTCTTACATGATCTATAAACACAAATTAACACATGCGTAAACAAAATTACAAAAAAATTATAAAATAAAAAAATATCTATAAAAAATTAAAAATTGTAAAATAATAATAATAAAAAAAAAAAAAAAAAAAAAATTATAGGTTGGTTGGGTGGGCAGATGTTAGAGTACGGAGGAGGGTGGTGTTGTCTGGATAATACGCAATGGTTAATTATTTATTTAAAAAAAAAAAAAAAAGCGGGGCTCTTGTATTATTACTATATTTATGTTATGTATTTTATGTGGATGTTGATTTGATATTTTATATGTAAATTGGAGATTTTCATTAATATTATAATTAGCTTAATTATTCATTAATCTAATTTACAATTATTTGTTATTAAATTTTAATTTACTAAGGACAATATCATATTAATTACTAATAGTATGCCACTCTTATAGTGAATAATATACATATAAGTAGTTTTAATATAAATATAGTTATACTGTATGCATTAAAATTGGGTAATTATTTTTATTATTACTCCTCTATTCTTTTTAATATTTATTATCGGTTTAATGTTTTTGAATGTCCCACATTCATACTTTATGGATTTTTATGGATGTCTGAAAATAATCCACATTCTATATTTGTGCTTTTTAAGTAATGGGATTTTAAGTATTATTTAACCTTCTATATACTTCCACATGTTTTTTATTTCCTGTTCATTTTATAAATATCTTATATATAATTCATTAAAAAATAACTTTTATATTATTTTTAATAATTATTTATATTAATTATTACTGAATTTATTTTGTTTTATAGCATATAGCTATATGCTATATATTATCAATGTTCTAGCATTATTTAAGCTCTTAGTTTAGTTTAAATAAGTTAGCTAATAGAATATATTGTATGCTTTTAAATTTTATTAACAATAGTTTTAAATACATTGTGTGATTTATATTAGGTTTATAATTCTCTATATATAAGGATTTGTTTGGTTTTGCTGTTTAAACAGTTATTTACATTCAAAAGCTTACAAATTTTTATCTTGCGATAGATGTTTAATATAATTAATAATAGATGGCAGCACCAAATTTGTCTCTTTCAGATTGCTCTAATTTTTAATTTTTCTAGCTCCATTTCAGTTATAATTTATACACCAGGGGGTATTTTTAGCTAAATTTTGACGATATTGTTAAACTGTTATCTATTAATTTAATAGTGCATTTTAAATAATGTAATTAATATCTATTTATTTTATATTAGATTAAATTTGTTTTACAAGGTATTTCAAATTTTATTTCAAAATGTATTAACTGCATCCTTTGGTATCATTTACTGTGATTTCTTAACTGTTTAATTCACCTTAATCTTTTTGATATACTGGTAGACATGTGCACATGGATTTTTGTAAAATACTGAAATATTAATCGGTATGGTGTTTATTATTTATATTTTATATCCTATAAATATTTAAATACGTTTTATTGATTCTTCCATTTCATATTATTTGTTTCTATTCTGCTTTCATTTTTAATCAATTCACTTGATTTTAGTGGTTGTTCGGGCACAGGGGAAAATTAATTTTAGCTTTAGCTTATTTTTCCCACAGAAAACAACCATTTTGCTTATATCATTGAATTCTGTGCCCTTGATAACGTAATTCAATGTATAAGCTTTTCAATTTTTGTCGGTGTCCACTTTTTTCTTTTTTCTTCCATAATAATTCTTATAATTTTTTTTTTTTTTTTTTTTTAAATACTTACAGTTTTAATTCATAATAATTGACGGTGGTAGGTTATGTTTAATTAATGGTAATATATATATATATATATATTATTAAATGATTTAAGACTTTTCCTATCTAATGCTTATAGCAAATTTTAAAACTTTTAGCTTGACCTGAGGAGGGAGCAGCTTTACCTGGTTTAAGGCGCACCGACCGGCAGGTCCGTTGCCCGGCGGGCCAGTCTGCCTTATTTAATACTAAAATTCTGCGATTAAATAAGGTTTAATGCGGGAAAATCCTGTTACAAAAAAAGTGGTGCAATTCTGCATAGGCTATAAACACTGAATTTGGTACTTAACTTTTTCTTTCTTTTTGAAGCTTATCGATTCTGCATTTGACAATATTTTCAAAATCTCAAAAACAATACTCACAAAATTTAAGTTGCTGCTTCCCCTCACAACCCCCTACCCCTCCCGTCTAAATTTTGTCGCCGTGGGTTGATGTGGAATATGTTTAAATCCAGCTCTTATTATTGTTTTGTAATAGGTATTAATGCATGTTTAGTTTCCACAAAAAAAAAAAAAAAAAACTTAAAAATTTTCTTTTTTTGTATTTTGTCTGTAAAATAGTCAATAATTTTCTTCAACTTGTCTGGCTATTTTTTTTCGTTTCTTGGATTTCTTCTGTAAAATGGTCAATAATCTTCTTCAACTTGTCTGGCTATTTTTTTCCCAAATAATAAATAATAATTTTGTAAAATAATTACCGTAAATTACTACTGTTACATCGATATAGGTTTCTCAGCAGTGAATTCTTTGGCAACCATTATTTCCATACAGTATCATCATGATAAATTTCTAAAAAATTTTTAATATAAATGTACCAGAAAGATTATTTTTTGGAAATAGTGGTAGCCAGTAAAGTGACCGATGAGAGCCCTGTTAAATAAGAGAATAATGATCTGAAAATCTTCAACAGTCTTCCCCAGAAAGTTACAGAAAAAAATCAGGCATGCTGAAACGGTGTTGGAGAAGTTATTTGAGGCTGCAATATGGTATGAATTAAAATTAAAACTTCCTGAATAGAAGTCATTTCTTTCAACTGTGTATGAAAACATGTTTTAAATAGAAATAGTTGAGCTTAAGCACAAGGTAAAATATCATAGCTATGAATACGCTGATTGTAAAAAGATTCATCTATAATGCCTGATTAATAATGAAAAAATTATGCAAATATTTTAAGAAATCTTCATTACTCTTTTTCTAATTTTGCGCCCTTAGGATTCGTGCGCCTGGAGCAGTCTGCTCCAACTGCTCCACGGTAGCTACGCCCCTGTTTCTTTCTCATACTTTTGTCAACACCATTTCTTACTATAAATTAAAAATTTCGTTAATTTTAAATCAGAATCTGTTTTGTTGGTGTTGCTATCATAACATAGTTTTGTTTTAAAAAGATCGCGGGCTCCGGCTTGCGGAGTCTAGCAAATGGTATCCGAAGAATGTCTTCACAGTAAAATACCTGTGGGTCAATCTATGTGAAATCATCCAGAAAAAGAAAAAAATGTTGCTCAATATTTTTGATTTTTTTTTATTCTTTACCACTTAATTTACTATACTTTAAAAAAATTTTTAAACCTTTCGAATTTTTTTTGGCATCCATTTTTTATCATGTCACAAATGGTTTTTCATGAAAATAGTTTAGTACTTTACGGAAACCCTTATAACTTTTTTATTTCTAAACATATCAAAATGATTTCAAAATCATTATATTGAGTAAAGAATGAATTTTAATGGAAGAAAGAACTTCAGCACCTTTATATATTTTTTTCTGAATATATACCTTATTGAACTATTCCCAGAAGAAATATGAAACAGTTTGAGTTATTCCTTCTTTTGCTATGATTAGTCAAACTTGGCATCTCAGCACCAAGTTTGAAGTTCAATACCTAAAAAAGGACTGGATACAATTTTATGAAAATTTAGCAGGATAACCTACTTACAGATGTAAACATGTAGCAAAAATATTATGAGTGATATTTATGTAGTTTTAGAAATATGGAACTTCGAAATTTGCTTGAAAATCACATTTATTTACACAATTTTTTACAACAAGGAGGACTCTAAATACATAATTTATTATTCTCATTATTTTAAATGCTGCTTTTTAAGGTACACATATTTTTCTTATGTAGAATACATAATACTTAAATTTACTTTACACACATAGAAATAAATATCAGAGATGTTTCATTGCAAAGTGTCTCGGTAATGTTGTAGCTGCGTCAAGTGACTAGAGTTAGTTTCCGAAGCACATTACTTAGTGGTACCCAAATTGTACCAGTTTTGAACAGTTGAAAAGATGTTTTCTGTCTATATGGGTAAAAAAAAAGTGAAGGAATAGGTCATTGTTTTCTTGACTTAGCTCAAGAAATTTTCCAACCCACCACTTTTTATCATAAATGCACTCAATATAATTGCAAAGCAATTCATTTACTTTGAATGATAGCAAGCTTCTCCAAATTTTTGAAATATTGTGATCATTATATTGTTCAATTGTAAATGTTGCAAAGCATCTGATAAAGAAAAGAGCTTAAAAATGTACTTTCAAATAAAAAAAGTCCTATTTTAAACGGTTATGAACGCTTATTATGATGTGCCAAAGCTAATAGAAAGAAATCACTAACAACAGCAGACAGTCAAAAATCTTCCTTTCATGTCTTTAGTAGCCTTCAATGACTAGAATGTATTGTTCACTGCAAAAAATGAGTAAAGCTTAGTAGCTATGGAGCAATTCGCAATCAACCAATCAGAGCTCAATTCACTAGCAAACACCAGGCCATTTGCTAGAAAAGAAAGCTACCACTGTTAAAATGTTCCGAGAAACCGCATAGAGCTTGAAAGTTATTTTATTACAAATATTCATTACTGTTGATTCTAATACTGTAACTGCTTTAACTCAATACGAAGACAAAATATTTTTTAACACGTCACACTGATATACGTTAAACTGTTGCAATTTATTGTACAGATAAATAGTATTGAATAACATCATTTTAGTAGATGAGATTTATTGGAATGAAAAGTAAAACACGTTGTTTAATAAAGGGTATCAGAGAATTATGATAATTCCAAATTCGTTGCATTACAGAGTTAGCTCGTTAGCCATTTTTGACCTAGTAGCAGTTTATTTGAATTTGAATGTTTAAAAGGGATTAGAGGATGGGAATGATTTTGATTTCGCTGGATTTTTGACACAGTTATTGCAGTAGTCATTTTTTATTGGCTAGTGCTAGTGGTTTCTTTGAATTTGAATGTTTAAAAGGGATATTGCTCATGGAGTTTGACAGGTTTTTTTTCTTTTTTTATTTGACAGGGGATTTTTTTCTTAGAAAGGAAGGCATGTGTTTTTATTATTTATTTATTAGTTTCTCAATACTGTGTTTTTAGAAAATAAGAGCTAGAAACATTTTTATTTCACTGTAAATAAAAGAAAGACAATAGCATCGCATTATTCGTGCGAGCACTTAATTTTAATACAATTGTAACTAATTTGAAACAACGTAATAAAAATTTTTTCGGATAAATTGCTTTTAATTAAAAGTGTATAAATAACATTTTCAGGTTCTTGTGGATTATCTTTGGATAGACGTTGATAAATATGGCTGCAATGAAGTCGGGGATCAAATTTCTTTTTTTTATAAATCATGTTGTTAAAGCAGTGCTTATTTTTATATAGCATGTCTTTTTTTATGGTTTGCCAAAAGCTAATTTCTAAACCATTAGTTTTAGAGGTGTAGTTTCAATTGCAAAAGTGTTTCAAATTTTGTTCTGTATCATATAAAAATCGATTTACGTTAAAATAGCTGATTTTTAAATATTTAAGAAATAAAAAATTTTTTACAGTATCTGGGGCTTATAAGTTTCTCTATGTTTTAAGATGTAAAACAGTAAAAATTTATTCTTCTATGGCCAAAACTAACTGAGTTAAGATACTTGCTATTTAATGAATTTTGTGATTTTTAGTCACCAAATATGGAAAAACACGTTTTTAGTATTACATTGATAAATTGCATCTGACTAAAAATGTATAAATAATATTTTCATGTTCTTGTAGTTTTCGCTATGCATATGCATTGATACACATGGCAGCAACGAAATCGGGAATAAAATTTCATTTTATTTATTTATTTTATTTTTTTTTTTTTACAAATCATGTTGTTCAAACTGTGTTTATTTTTATACAGGATATCTCTTCTTATCGTTTACCAAAAGCTAATTTCTAAATCGTTAGTTTTAGTGGTATTGTTCCAATTGCAAAAATGTTTCAGATTTTGTTGTGCATCATTTAAAATTCAACTTGCAATAAGTGCTTTTTAAATAGTTAAGAAATTAAAATTTTTTCACAACGTCTGGGCCCTATAAGCTTCATTTAAAAAAAGTTTCTCCCTGTTATAATCACTAAAACAGTAAAAATTTTATTTTCCTACAGCTAAAACTTATTGAGTTATGATACTTAAAACTTTATGAATTTTCGACGTTTTTGTCACCATAAACAAAAAACGTGTTTTTAGTGCCAGAAAAGCTGAAAATCCATAAAATTAAAAGTATCATAACTAGGTAAGTTTTGTCCTGTAAAAATTAAGTTTTTAAACAAAAACTTATTTTAATGGTGTGGATTCACCTTAACAAAAAACAGTGTCTATACGTACGTCCCAAAATTATTTCAAACATTTTGTTTAAAGGCCTTCTAATTAAAACACCCGTTGACATCATACACAGCCATTAGTTATACGTTAAAAAAATAACAGGTTGTTGGAACCTGTTACTTGTGTTAGAAAAACTAATCTCTTTCAGAATTAGATAAACTCATCATTAATCAACATAAACTGTTTTTCCTGTTTTCAAAAACACTTTATGTCTGTCATAAATAAGACTTGATTATTACTTCACAAAAATTACTTCCTTGTTTGTGTAATATGTCAGTCAAAAACTGATAAACATTTAGATTAAATGACTGCAATTGTGACAGATGAAAGAAGTATATTAATAATTTACAGACTCTAAATAATATTGATTGTTTTAATATACTTAATCAAAATTTTTTGTTTATGTTATTTTTAATCATATATCAATAATATTTTTTTGTAAGTTATAATTTTCTTCAGTGTGTATTTAGACATGTAATCAGATGGGAGCAAAGATGTATGCTCCAATTTTGCATTTTAGAAAAATATAAATATTATAGTTTAACCAGAATTGCTACGATGTTCCTGAAAAATTCATCGGATACATTAGGAATTAAAAATTACACCTATTAATAAAAGAAAACACAAGTTTATTTTACAGGATAAATCTCAAAGATATTTCATATAGAAATTGGATATACAAATAGCTCTTCAATGGATATGACGAAGAAAATACCGGCTTCTACGTGGACGATCAAGAACCAAAAGGTACGGAAATTTACCTTATCTTTATTTTATTATTTAATGTGATTATTGTTTTTTCACGTTAAGTCTCATCTTTTATCTAACAACTTGTGCAAGCGTCAAACGATGCAACCTGTTCACCAAAAGTAACTCCCCATCCCTACCGCATGTTGTTTACATGTGTAGTTGTACAATTTTGGTTGTTTGAAAAGTGTAGAAGAAATTTAAGATTTTTGTGTTTAAAATTCTACCAAACTTTCTATATTAAAAGCAAAAGCTAAAAGATGTCATATTTTCTGAACAAGCACTTCAAGTTTGATGAGAAGAAAAATGCATTTTGTCAGATCTTTAATGAAGGTAAAGGAAGAAAGAATTTGTGAGCAAAAAATTAAATGTGTAAATTAAAATCTGCAAACTCAAAAGAGCGAAGTGTCAGAGCAGAGTTGGAGCCGGAGCCACAGCACTTTACCTAGGAGCAGAGCTGGAGCATCAAAAATTGTTCGTCTCCGGGTCACTGGTTTAAACCATAATATATTTATGCACTGGCACATTAAAAATAAATAGGACAGGATATGAAAACTTGTTCTCAGTCATAGAATTTAACATATGTTTACAAGTTAAGACATGATATGATTTGTAAATTTGTTCTTAATCATAAAATTAATACTTACCTTCAATTAATGCTAGCTTAAAATTAAATGAAATATTAAATTTGTGAGCATAAATTAAATTGTAATATTATTTTTATGTAAAAAAGTTATTTATGCTTTTAAAAAGATGCATTTGAAGAAATGAGTAGAATATATTACGCATTATGAGTTCTTCATGGTGTGGAAATATATATGTAAACAAATGGGTTTTCAAGCCAATTTCGAGGCTCAATATTTTTAAAACCACATAAATATCACTCATAATATTTTTGCTACATGTTTACATCTATAAGAAGGTTATCCTGCTAAATATTCATAAAATTTTATCCAATGCTTTTCTAGGTATTTCAAAAATATATATTCTAAAAACACACTCAAAATATATATTAAACATTTAATTGCTAAAAAGGAAAAATAATAATAATAAATAAATAATAATAATAAAATCAATTTTAACCACTAGAATTGACCATATTGATAAATTTGACCTTTCCGGTGTTTATATCATTCCTTTTCTTAAAGTAGGTGGTTATAGAAATTATTATATTGGCATGACTCAGAGAAAATTCTAAGTGAGATGTAAAGAACACATTGCAGACATAAAATTTAATAGAGGTAAAACCGCATTATCTAGGCTAAATAAAATAGAAAACAAATATTTTGTTTAATGAAAGTAGATTAATTTATAGGTCAGATTTTTATTTGCAACTTTTTATTAGAGAATCTATTGAAATTTACGTCAGAAACTCAATGGTTTGCAATGATTCCTTGTCATTTCAAATCCCAAATATTTGGATTGAATTGTTAGATAATTTGAAAATAAAATAGGGCAACGTGAAACTTGTTAAAATATTACGCGCGTGATTTTTATTTATTTATTTTTAAATTTCATTTGTAATAGTTTATTGTCATTTTCCATCTTAGTGTCTATTTGTTTTTCTGAAGATGATTGAGTAAATTCAATCAAAACATGTCAAATTATTAAGATCTTTTAATGTATTTTATTAACATTTGACGTCCTTTTTAGCAATTAAATGCTTAATATATATTTTGAGTGTGTTTTTAGAATATATATTATTGAAATATTTTTAATGGACGTATAAGAGAACTTCTGTTTATAATTTAATACCTTTTCTAGGTATTGAACTTTAAACTTAGCATTTTGGCGCTGAGATGCCAAGTTTGACAAATCATAGTAAAAGAAGGAATAACTCAAACTGTTTCATATTTCTTCTGAGAATAGTTCAATAAGGTATATATTCAGAAAAAAAATATATAAAGGGTGCCAAAGTTCTTTCTTCCATTAAAATTTTTATGTCAAAAATACAACTTTTCACTGTAAAAACGATACATTTAATTTTATTTTATGCAATTTTTTTAATCATTATCATAAAAATACCTATTATCTAAATTTAGTTCATTCTTTACTCAATAAAATGTTTTTTAAATAATTTTGATATGTTAAGAAATAAAAAAGAATTATAAGGGTTTCTGTAAAGTACTATTTTCATGAAAAACCACTTGTGACTTCACAAAAAATGGGTGCCAAAAAAATTTGAAAGGTTTAAAAATTTTTTAATCCTTGTTTTAGACTCCTAAAAGAAGGATTATTTTGTTATTGACACATATTTGTCTTAATTGCCATTTAAGAGCAATTAGTAAATTAAGTGGTAAAGAATTAAAAAAAAAAATCAAAAATATTGAGCAACACGGTCTGGATGATTTCACATGGATTGACCCCTGTTTAATTTATTTCCTGATGTCGTGGAAAAGTTTTTAAATAATTTTTTTTTCCTCAATATAAAATTTGATGTGTGCTGCACTTTAATTTTTAAAAGAAATATCTTCAAGTGGAGTAGAGTATTTTAATGGCCAAAGAATTAATTTATGAGTGATGACCAACAGGAGGACTTTTCTTTTTTTCAAAAAAAGATGGAATAAAGCTTTAATTTATTAAACAAAAACCTAATTTGTAGAACAAATTAAAAAAAACAAAATTTATTTCCCAAATTGTTTAAGTCCGATAAGGGGCAGACATTAAGATATTTCATTCAATTCGTTCTACATTTAATGCTAAATTTTTGTAACAAATAATACCAATTGAACATTAAAAAATAAAAATGAAAATCATACAATATAATACTTTAAACACCTATATACTTAAATTCCGTTCAAATGAAATCGAAATAAATCTTAGACTTTTTTTAAAGTTTTGTATTTTGCACGTATCTTATCATATTACGTACAATCGTCATAAACATAATGCAAAATTTGCAGTACAAATATTTACAACTTAAAAATGGAAAAAGCCTAAGATTTATTTCGATTTCATTTGAACGGAATTTAAGTATATAGGTGTTTAAAGTATTATATTGTATGATTTTCATTTTTATTTTTTAATGTTCAATTGGTTTAACTTATTTGTTACAAAAATTTAGCATTAAATGTAGAACGAATTGAATGAAATATCTTAATATCTGCCCCTTATCGGGCTTAAACAATTTGGGAAATAAATTTTGTTTTTTTTAATTTGTTCTACAAATTAGGTTTTTGTTTAATATGTCACATTTTTTAATAACTACTGCATTCAGACGAACACATTTCAAAATTAATGGAGGGTATCATCAACAGGCTTTGATTTGTGCGATATCGCATCACAATTTGTGATGCAATTTACGTATGTATAATTCAAAATGTTTCACCAGCGCAGTAATGCAGGTTGCTGTAGTTTGGTCAAAAAATTACAATCTGAACTTAAAAAATCTGCTTGAAAATGTCATTTTTATTTCCACTATGACGTCAAATTCATCTTTTTAATTCTTAAAAAAAAAAAAAAAAAAAAAAAAAAAAAAAAAAATTCAGTTTCTTCAGTTTTATGTTTCGCGTGAAAATCATTCAACTAAAAATAGGCAAATTATTATTACGGCTTTTGAATTATTTACAACAATGAAGAAAAAATGTTAAATTTTGTTAGAAAATGTCCGTTGATTCTCAATGAAAAAAACGAAATTTGAAATTATTAAGAAAAATATTCGATTAATGTAAATAAAAATTAGCCCATGTTACTCCCTAGATTATAATCCACCTATATGCAAAGGCATTTTATGATTCGTTTTGACCCTGACGTCTGGCAAGTGTTTTTACGCTTTGAATTTATAATATTATTAGAATTAGCAAAGAATTAAAAATGAGTGGCATCAGGGACAAAAAGGTGGAAAGAAAAAATGAAAAAGTTATGATCTCCATAGGCTTTTCTATGTTAAATTAACATTGAGAAGTGACACTGGAAATAAATAAGTATTGCGCTGCCGCGCAATACTTAAATTATTACGGCTTTTGAAATTTTTGCAACAATGAAGTAAAAATGTTACATTTTCTATGAAAAATGTCCGTTGATTTTCAATGAAAAAAGCGAAAATTGGAATCAATAAGTAATATATTTGAATATTGGCCCATGTTTCTCTCTGAGTTATAATTCACCCATATGCAAAGGCATTTTACCATTCGTTTTGACCTTGACGTCAGGCAATCGTTTTTACACTTTAAATTTATAATATCATCAAAATTAGTAAAGAATAAAAAATGAGTGGCATCAGGGACAAAAAGGTGGGAAGAAAAATGAAAAAATTATAATCTCTGTAAGCTTTTCCATGTTAAATTAACATTGAGAAGTGACACTGGAAATAAATAAGTATTGCGCTGCCGCGCAATACTTATTTACAGTTATTAAATCTTCTCTTCATTTCATTACAGACGACACGATCCAAGTAAGAACTTTCTTTTCTTTCCTTTTTTTCAACTGCTTGACCGTAAAGAATCAAATGGGTTTTGCAATTTACTTAAAAAGAACTTCATTATTATTTACCTTTAATTAATGGCCCATATAATAAATTGTAATACTAGAATTTAATTAGTAATACCACAGGAAGAGGGATGGGATTTAGATGATTTTATTACAAAGTAACAAATGGAGTAGAAAATTTCCAGAAAAATTTAAAGAGCTTTATTTTATTTATTTGTTGGTGATTGGAAGAAATGGAAATTTAAAAGAGGAGAGGAGATTCAGAGGAAATTGAAAGACAGAATAGAAATCTGCCAAAATGTAGAAAGATTTCCACTCCTCATATGGTGGACATTGGTTCACATATAAACATTGGGGATGTATAAGAGTGATATGTGCATCACATTTTTGCTGTAGTTAATATAGGGGAGGTAGGGGTAATTAGGATTAAGGGCACTTCAGGAAGAATCTGTAATAGATTAAAAAAAAAAAATGACCATGCTAATTATGAAGTCTGACTAATATTCTGCATGTGCAATTTTTTGGGGGTGAAAATGTATATGCCTGTAGAAGTAATCACTGTTTTTCCAGAACACAAAAACGTTGTCCGTCAAAGTGAGAATGTTTTAGTTAAAAAGTTCCTGTGTAAAAAATTGTAGGAATATTGAAATATAGCTATGGATTTAAATTTTGAAAAAGATTGTTTTTAATAGGAAATGGTTACGTTTTGCAACAGATGAAGCATAATGTTAATAATCTGCATGGTTCTAATTATTCCAGAAATAGTATTCTCGGGATAAATAGGATCATAGAGTTTTTTCTGTGTTAAAGGTAACATGGGATCAGAAATTTTATTTTCTATATAAATCAAATTGTGGTTTAGAATGCATTTATTAATCTTTCAGTTTTCTGACCCGTGAAATGTCCCTAGTTTGGTTTACTTTATTTAGTGCACATTTTGTGTAAACAAAACATCTAATTTCAGGGGTCGATGCAAGTTTTTATTCTTGGGGCCCATTTTGTGAAAAGTAAAAGTTATTTTTGTGAAAAATAACATTTGTTAACAAAAGTTGAAATCCATTTACTCAAATTCGAACAAAGCATTTTATTAACAAAAACTACTTTAAATTTAAATCCTCTGGCTAAAGTTTTTGTTTTTCGTGAGCTGGTTTGATTGACAAATTACATATTTTAAAACAGTTTTTATGAAGGGACCTATTTTATTAAAAGGAATTTTATGAAGGGAGCTGTTTTATTAAAAGGAATTTTGTGAAGGGGCCCATTTCATTAAGTTCATTTTTGTGAAGAGGCCCATTTTATTAAATTTATTTTTGTGAAGGAGACTATTTTATTAAATAGATTTTTGCGAAAGGACCCTAAATAGGCCCCAAATTTTGCCTGGATCAACCCCTGAATTTACAATTTTATTTTGCATTTACTCCAAATTTTAGCCTTGACTGCATGTTTTAGGCTTAATTAGGCCTCAACACTTTCAATTTAAATGAAATTTTCCTCCTTCACAACATATGAACTTTGACTGACTTCCCTTCCGTTATTTGCATTTCATGTTATTTTGAAAAAAATTTGATTTTTTTAAAACTTTAAAAATTAGTTCTTTAGAAATACAAGAAGGCTGTTAATTTCAAATAGAAAATTTTGCATTTGATTTTGTTTTGTAGGCAGGGTGTAAAATATATGAATATTGAAAATCCTTTTAAAAAACTTTTTTTTTTCAGCCTATTTATCTTTCCAATATTGTATCTCTGAGAATAGTTGTAGTTGTAAAACCAAAATATCTTGCTGTAAAGCCCGCACCAAGATCTTTTAATCCCATTTACCCATGACTGTGTACCCATGACACAATAAATAAATAAATAAATAAATGTGACAACAAATTGGAGCTAAAGAATGAGATCAGGGTGGTCAGAAATATCTTATCTTAAAATTCCATATTTCCAGGTTAACCTTGAATTTCCAGGTTAGCGTTAAAATAATGAAATTTTCATAGATTAATTCCTTTACCAACACTACTGATATATACTTTCATTATTATTATTATTTTTTTTTTTTTATAAAAAATGACAAGATACTTAAACAGTAATTATTTAAATAATTTTTTGCATTTTTCTACAGGAAATTCTGAATTTAATCAGTTAAAGTACTTTTATTATAACCAATAAACACACCTTAGAATTGTACATATGTAGTAGGTACTTACCTTCTATTTATATAAACATAAAGAATAAGACTACACATGTAATTGAATGAGTCCACATTACAAGATATTTAATAAGTTTAATTTTAATATTAAAATTTTACAAAAAACAAAAAAGTAACTAATAATAAAATATCAAAACTCAAGGTTTTTTCAGTTTTTAAAAATATTTACTCTTTTATTGTTTTTATCTCCTCCATTAGTATTTGAATTTCTTTATTTGCATTCAGCTTTATGCTTTCAATTTTGCTATTAATTTCTGTAGTCGCCAATTTTAATCTTTTCTTTTTAGCTTCAGCAGCATCCTTTTCTGATAAATCTTTTTTTTTTTTTTCTTTTTACAGCATCAGCTAGAGCTGAATATGCATTTTTATAACTTTGAATGAGTTTCTTTGGAATCTCATAATAATTATTAACATCCTCTACGGATGACTTCATTTTATCGTAGACAACTCTTTGTGCAATTAGTCTCCTCTTTAAGATTGTCAATGAGACATTCTGAATTAATTGAAAAGCCCCTTTCCACATTGGCATTTCCATGAGATAATACCATGACTATTTTCATGACCATATTTATAGTATCACAGTCACCAAACTTTTTAAATATATCTCTTCAAAATATGTCAATTCTAGAATCTTGGCGTTCTCCCGTATCCAAGAATCAGCATATTCACAATCCGGAAAGAGATCCACTTTTCCGTAAACAGCTCCGTAAGCACACTGGGGAAGATTAGCTTAACACTAGATGATGACAGAAATCATTTCTCAAGAATACGATGAAGACACGAGAAACTACGATATTTAAAAAGCCATGATGTCTAAAAAACTAAAGTATGAAGTCAATCACAAACGTGGATAAAAATTACTTTCGATTACACTACATGACTAATGACGAAACTGCAAAATACAGACAAGGAGAAGAACTAAATGAAGATCCGAGGAGGGAAAACTCTTTTATGCAATAGCTAGCGGTGCACGTGCCGACACATTCCCCTTCGGGAACGTTCGATGAGCAGTGATTCACCGGGACAGATTACGTCATCTAATTCATTCATGAAGATAGCCACTGCCACCTGGTGAAAGAAAAACCGCATAGTATGATCTACGACATTGAAAGTGATGACTGGCAGATTACACCATCGGAAGTTTGAAAAATGTAAACAAAGTATTTAAAGGAACATAACTTAAAGAAACTGAAAAGACTTCTTAAATAATTAAAGGATAAATGGAATAGAACAGAATAAAGGTAAGTTTTATTTCAGAATAAATTATATTTGAATAAAGTTACTTTGATAAGGTGTAATAAATAAAGTACTGCATATTATATTGTAATAAGTTAAAGAGGTATTTAATACTGTTAGAAGCATTGAGAATAAAGAAACCAGCTTGTTAATTCCTAACAAGAACTGCGCATCTGAGGACGGAGCGGGAAAATTTGATTTCATCTTCTGGGCCGAAGGATTTTGCTAAACTAAGCCTAACTCTTGTAAAGAGTTCTAAAGAGTTTCTCTATTCTAAAAAAAAGTAACTACCGCTGTCACCGCCACCGGTTTTGAATTTTTTGTGACCGGAGATCTTTCTTCGTTAATATTAAGAAAAATAATGCATACAAAAATTTGAAAATCGGTAGTATTATACAGAAATGTTTGATAAACACGCTGATGTAGACAGTTTTCAGATCGAAGAATTATTTTAAGAGATATTTAATGCTAAAGTTAGACAAAATTGTTCCACTAAAAAAGTTTTATAGGAGCAAAAACTGTTCATAGGAATTTAATAATTTTTAGATCATTTTATGCGTTAGAATTTGCCGGAGTGCAGATTGCATTAATTTTTTTATTTTGACTAATTTTTTGAGGTTTTATTTCTATTTTAAATTCAGATTTTCAGTAGGGATGCACCGGATATTGATTTTGCCGGATATCGGATACCGGATATCCGAAGCTCCTTTGCCTGCCGGATATCCGATCGGATATCCGGCACTAGATATGTTTTTAGTTAAATGGTGAATTATTTCTTTATATAACGCTATCTCAGAACAATAAATTACAAACATGTTTCACACATCATTAAAACATTTTAGATGCACTGAAATATAATTTATAAAAACAATATATCTTTGAATATCAGGGCTTGAAATTCAAATTTTCCCCAGGAGTAGTGGTTCCCACCCAACATTTAAAATTGCAGGGGAGTTGAACTGTTAGAAAGGAAAAAAAAAAAAACCCTTTAAACCCTGTTATTTTTTATGTGCCACTTAAAGAATTACATTTATACAGACATGACAAAATACCATTCAAATAATTTAAATTAACAACAAGATAATTATCCAAAATGTTTATTTTTATTAAAACAAAGGAACAAAATCAAGTTTTATATATACCATGTCTATTTTTCAACTTTCACCTAATGTTATGGGCAATTAATGATTAGGTTGCTAAATCAATTTCTTAATTTAGATTTTATTCCATTTTGCGTGATTTAGCCTCTTTCACAAGTTACGCTTTTGACAAACAGCACAGACCAACTTTTATAACTTCAGAAATTATCAGAAACGCATGGTTATGCTCTGTTAAAAATTTTTAGAAAACTTTGCACAATCTGATGTGCATTAATTTTTAACTTATATTTGCATGAATAATGCATATCGGTGATTCTATTGTCAATATCCTACGGTGAATGTATGTCACTTCTGAACAAACTTGTTTTATTATATCCTTAATGGAATTATAGCATAATACAAGAAGAAAACTGAAGTTCATGGGAAATCGGCAGCGGGAAAATATCACAAAATTCGTCAATCGATCATGGAAAAATATTGTGAAATTTGCCAGTCCGTCACGAGCAAATATCGTGAAATTCCTCAGCCTGTCGCAGAGAAAAAACGCGAAATTTTTCAATCGATGCAGAAAAACAATCGTTACTTTCATCAGTATGTCGCAAGAACAAACAGGGAAATTTGCCAATCGGTCACAGAATAAAATTGCTATATTTGTCAATTGATCTCGAGAAAAAAAAATTATGAAATTCACCGATTGGTCTCTAGAAAACATCGTGAAATTCGTCAGTCGGTTGTGGAGAAAAAGCGCAAATTTTTTCAGTCAGATGCAGAAAAACAACCATGAATTTTGTCAATCTGTCGTAAGAAGAAACTGTGAAATCTGCCAATCGATAGTAGAAAATATCACGAAATTTGTCAGTCGGTCCTGAGACTTGATCGTCGTTTTACAAAGAAACATTTTCGGAAAATGATTTTTTGGAAACAGGAGCCGACCGTGCAGAATAGGGCATAATAAATAGGGCACAATAATAATCTTTAGGGCACGAATCCTGCCATCCCGTCTCGAAATTCAAGCCCTGTAATGTATATTAATAATATTGCATAAAAAATGTAATTTAAACATTAAAATGTTCTGTTTATTAGTACAACTAGCCGCCTCTGGCAACCAGTTTGGTCTCTCTTAAATGTATGCTAAGCATTGCATCATGTTACTTTCATTCTTAAACTAAATTACTTGCTCAATCCTTCCCCGAGTCCAAAGATTCTGATAGAGAAATCAGGAGTTTTTTGCGAACTTGATAACATTTCATACATTTTTGTTATTATAGTATGGGACCCGTTATCCGGAAACCCCATATCCAGAATGCTCCGGAATACAAAATAACTGAAAAATAATTTTTTCTTTCAAAAATGTGAAAACCTGCAATATTTTTGAATGGTGTGAATGAGCATGAAGTTGAAGACTTTAAAATTTAAAAAGAGAAAGAAATTATTACAGATCTGCTGGACTAAGCTAAAGAACTTTCATGTTCAGAAGCTCAATTATTGGATCAAAAACCAGTAGAAGATTGTCTAGTTGCTGATGATGATACTCCTGTAAGTGATCAGATGACTGGCAGTGAGATTTGTGACATAATGCCAAGGAATATTTCTAACGGAAGTGAAGATGATGGCAAGCAGAATAAAGTGGTAAAAAGATTTCAAATGAGCTATTAATGCTTTTCAATTGAACAACTGATTTATGGAATGCAACAAACAGCAAATCATGGCAGTATACGGAAACAGTTAGTGCAAAAAACACACTATAAGCAACCAATCTTAATAAAAATATTCTAAAAAACCAAATCAAAGGATTCTACTCTCTTCTTATATGCTAATTTAAATTATAATTTAGGTTTTTTTTCATTTTGTGTAAATAAGTTATTAAGTTAACTAATTTATAACTATGTATTTTCATATATTATTCGTATTTTATACATTTCATACCGTTATTTTATACTATTCTTAACATTTATAGTAAAGTGTTCCGAATTACAGAAAAACCCCTTATCCAGAATATCTCAGGTCCCAAGCATTCTGGATAAAGGATCCTATACATATGCATACTTCGTCTGTTTTGACAAATACCAATTAATTCCCGTAGCTGTAAAAATGAGTGAAATTTCAAGTGATTTGTTCATAAATTATCTAAATTAAACTTATTTTACTTAAACATGCTGTTACTTCAATGCTATTTTTTAGTATTACTAAATTTATTTAAATTTTGCAAATCATGCATTTATATTTTTTTTTTCACTACTTAATAACTAAATAATGAATATATATACTTTTGCTTTTATAGATTTGATTTGATTTCTGAGTTCATAAATATGACAATATCGTAACGTAACTAAGAGAAATAGCAAAATAAAATCCTTGTGAATGGAAGCCATTAACAAATGTTAGCGCCACCAATTTACCTACTATGATGTCATAAGAATATTGTCCATTCATTGTTGGAGAATCTGCTTTGTGGATGATTACCACCATGGTCTAATATTTTCTACTGTTTATGATGAATGAATCTCTTGCGTTTGTTTACTTTATGAAGTGAAATAGTTCATGGGTTCTGTCAACTTAATTTCAGTTGAAATTATCATGGAATATGTATTTATTTGAATATAAATTAGAAACAATACTTTGATGTTGAAATGAAATATTTTAGTTTATGTTATTATTATTACGATTAATTGTTTATTTAGGTACTTTTCCATTACAGGAGCTTTGGCATTTTTTTTTAAAAGCTTGGCGCAATTTGGGCTTCAGAACGTGAAATACGTTGATAAAATATATAAATAGCTATGTAAACAAACCTGGTGAACTTTTATTTATATGTATTTATTTGAATATAAACATTTTATTTATACATAATATACAATATTTGGTTACGAGGAAATTAGTTCTGTTTCTATATAAAAATAGATTATTGGCTTCTTTAGATTAAATAAATTGTATACATATGGAAAAAATTGCTTATGTATATAAAATAGGATATAGATTTCCGGAAAATACGGCCAATTTTTTTTTTCCTTGCCAAGAACCTATACTGGAAAATTATCTATTTACTTATTTATTGTATTTTATATGAGGTAAATGAAGTATGTGTATTTTAAATGAAATGAGTGATAGGTTTATATTTTTAATGAAATGATGGCGATGGAAGAATATTTGGCAATTTATCACCTGCGCCAGACTAATATAAAAGTACCGAAATGTCCGTTTGGCATATAAAAAGTGAAGCAGTCAGCCCGGAACTGTTGATGACAGTCACATGACTTCGGCTTTTATTGTATATTATATAGATGAAATGCTGATAATTGCTACTGGATTTGGATATGGGATTGACTATATTGATAATTGCTAATAATTAATTAATTTGTACAATGAAATGCAGATAATTTGTACAACAAATTTTAACCATATGCGTAGGGTATTTTCACAAAAAAATACTACATACTTTCTTTTTATAATTTAAACATAAAATATCTACTGATATACCCATGATTAAAAAGTTATTTTCTCCAAACACAGGTTTAGTTGATGCCCTTTTTCTGTTTTAATTATTTAATATTGTTTTTGCTCTAAGTCACATTTAGTTTTATTTTAAGTTAAATTATTTTGATATTTATAAGTAAAAAGAAAATTACTTTTAATTTTAAATATTTATAATGAAGTTACAAAAACAACTAGTTGGATTTGCCAATCCCAAAACTTTCTTCTATCTCATACATATTAACCCGCGAGGATGGGCGCCACGAAAAGTAACACGAGAATGGGCATGGAGTGTCAGCATACCCCAAACATATTAAATGGTATAAATACGAAAAAACACTTTAGAATTTTGCCTGTTAGTGAAATTCATGATAATTACACTCTTTCTCGTGAAAAATGATAACTGAAATGTTAAATTATAGTTAATTTTAAAAATTAATAAACAATAAATTAAAAGCACTCAACGACAGCAGACGAATATTTTCGAACGTGGGGTGTCAAAACACTCCACGCCCGTCCTGCCGGGTTAATATTTCAAAAAGTAGTTCCAAATGTTAATACTTCAATATTATTAGTTCAATATTATACCAACTTTGATTTTGATCTAAAATGTCTGCTCCAGTCAATTAATCAGAATAAGAATAAGTTAATCTCGATCATTATATTTATTAAAATCAATAATTTATTATTATTCTGTTGTACATCAGCTGTTTGTGAATATCCAGCTTAGCAGGATGCGAAGTTCCCTTCGTGTTATGAGCTGCCAATATACAGCAAAAAAAAAAAAAAAAAAATTGCGAAAAATCAAGAAAACTTTACAAAAATTTCTGTTACAGTGCCACCTTCAGACAGAATATTTCCAAATTCAAGAAGAAACTGCTGGCCATAGCCAAAACTATACACACAAAATTGATTCAATTCTATGCTTAGCTTCACACACTTTTCGATGGTACAAGAATGAAAGTGGCACAAAAATCGCTATTACAGCAACCCATTCTGGCTGAATACTTCCAATTTAAAGGAAAACCTGCTGGACCAAAAAAAAAAAAAAAAAAAAAAAAATTGTTCAATTATATGGATTACTTCATACACTTTTCGATGGTACAATAATGAAAATGGCACAAAAATCGCGATTACAGTGCCCCCCCCCTTTCAGTGGAATGTTTCCGTATTGAATGAGGGCCGCCTGGCTATAGCCAAAAAATTTGGTTCAATTCTATGCATAACTTCATTCACTTTTTGATGGTACGATGGCGACACACGGACAGACAGACATTTTGTATAAACATGTTTTGGGTTATCTGACCCCTAAAACATCTAAATCCGTCAAAAACCGGAAATCGGAAAAAATTCTATTACAATACTTTTTTCTAAAAATAGGCCTGTTTAATTGTTCGTCGAAAACCGAAAATCGAAAAAAATTCTATTACAATACTTTTTTCTAAAAATAGGCCTGTTTAATTGTTAAACTTAAAAGAAAGAAAGAAAATTAATAAAGTCATACTTTAATAAACAACTTCAAATTTTGTTTTACATTCTGAAAGTAAAGGTACAATTTTCTAAAAGAAGTAAACGTAAATTCTTAAATTTATTATGAAGAGTTCAAATATCAATGTTAGGAAAGCTGGCAATTCCTTAAACTTTTGAGAATTACCTTTTAATCATGAATAGTGAACTTACTTTCATATTTTGCATTGTAAACAAAATTGTTCGGCATTGTTTCGGGTCAAGCGATTTCTGTTATCCTTATATATCCACTTCGCTGCACTCTGCCGGATATCCGGCAGAGAAGTCGGATATCCGGTGATTGTGATTCGGATATCAGACGGTATTTCGGATATTGAAAAATCAGCCGGATATGCCGGATATCCGTTGCATCCCTAATTTTCAGCATTTCCAGAGATATTTTTAACAGATTTTAGAAAGTGATATTAATTTAAACTGTTGCCAACTGTATAAACAGCGGAAGCAATAATGTTTGCTTCAAAAAAAAAATATTTATACGTGTAAATAAATTAAAAATTTATTTACACGTGACTATTATAAACAGAAAAAAACATTTGGAATTAGAATTAAATAATTATGTACAAAGAGCAGGAACTTATTAAAAATTATGTCATAAAAACTATAATTACACGTGAATTTTAAGAGAGAAAGGAATTTGTAAAGCAATAAATTTATTAACATGCGTTAGAAGTCTTAAATAGGAGAAATTACGTCATATTTACGTCACACTACAGTTATTACATAAAATGAACACAAAATAATATTGCAAAACGATTTAAATTTAGAAATTGCGCTAGACATTTATTTGATATTTTAAGAGGATACTTTTCAACTATTTTTGTTAGGAAAGCGCAAATAATATTTAATTTCTAACACAAGTATTTTCACGTAAATATTAAAAAGAGAAAGAATAGTTTGGCCAAAATTACGTCAGATTAAAAACGATTAATTTAAAATGTCTCATTTAAAAGAACTTTCTTTTCACTTTGTTAAAAAATACCAGGAGACAAAGACTCTGTTTACTTAATTCCTTTTATATTAGCTTATTTTGAAATGTTGTTACACGTGTCTACGTCATCAAGTTATTTTTATTTCGACGTTTTATTTGTACTTTTATTAATGTTGTACTAATTTATTTGTTTTTTCGTTATTTAAAATAAAAATTATGTCAATTTGTATAATTTGGCGAGTGGTTTGGCGATTTACATAATTTGGCGAAATTGGTCGACGGGATAATCAAGTAGTACCGCAACGGATTTGGCGTTAAAATTCCCCAATCAAAGAGAAATGAATAGAAATCCGTTCATAGAGAGATCGCCACTGTTTTTTAAATTATAATTCAATCTTTCGAAATCTTTTTAAAGTCGATCAAATTAGCGTGCATTTAGAGTCTACGGTGTCTGGACGGGGGTTGGCGAGCGTAGCTCGTAGGGGGCCGAGCCCCCTAGTTCTTCAAAAAAATATAAAAGATTCATTTTTCCATGTAACATTTTGAAATGCACATACATGAAATAAGTTGTTATATATATTTACACAAAAATTTGAAATATTTTCTCGGATATTTTAATGTAAAAATGACTTTTTAAACAAATATAATGCATGTTTTAAACACGTTTTTCAGTTTAAAAAATAATACTATATGATTACAAAACACTTATGTTCCTTTAATACAGCAACATATGAAATGTTTTGCTCAAATAAAAGATAGTTTTGTTTCTAAATAATTGTTAACACATTCCGTAAATAAGACAAGTATTTTTAAAAAGCTGATTTATTCATAAATAAAAATAATTAAATAAAATTTGCAAGCAACTTCTGCATGCATCTTTTTAATACTTATTATACAGACAGACATAAAAATAGTTTGAAAACTTTTAAATTAATTTAAAATATTTGGGAAATTCAAAATTTACATGTAAATATATAATCAATCATAAAATATCTATAAAATAAAAAATATCGAATATAAATAATAAGTAAAATAGAATTATACTTTAAATTTTTAAAATAAACATTTCTAAAAAGTTGTCGATGGTAAAAATATTTTTGAAAATAAAAGAAATAGTAACGTATAATAAAACGAAATATCAAATAAAGAATGTTTGATGATAATGAGTAAACTTGAATAACTTAAAATACATTCTTCCAAAAATTTCTTTATGTTAAAATATCTTTATAAACATCTTTTAATATATTATATACATATATATATTTAAACATATAAATAAATTTATGAGGTTAAAAGTATTGAATAATATTTTTAATAATTTCTAAAACTGAATAATAATTTTAAATATACTGATAAAAAATACCGTTAATGTTAAAAATATTTTATAAAATGGAAATATTAACGAAATCAAATAAATTATAAGGGGCAAACTGACTATTAATTGAAACTATTAACTTTAAAATCTGCGAACATTTATCAAAATGTCAGAGTTCAATGATTGTGTTAGAATCACACTACCCTCTTAAATTTTACTTTCTGAAAATACACAAATTTCATACATTTTCTTTTCTTTTACTAAATGTTTTTCAATATTCCAGCTATTCCATATATTCAGTCAAATACTTGCATTTTTAGACATTTTAATGAGTTTGTAAAATAAGATACTTAAATGTAGATAATTTAAGACGGAATTATTTGAAACGGTATGAATAATTATTGAAGGGAAAAAAAAGAAGAAGAGTGCACAAAAGTTTTCTTGACTTGATGGTGCCGAAAACATTTTGAACAAGCATTTGCAAATATTTAAACTGCGTAGCAGCCCTTGTTGAAACAAAATAAAAATATAAATAGGCCTCCCGCTTTCCTCCTAAATGAACGAAAGTCCGAAAGTATTAATCGCCACGACGTACAAATAAATTATTTCCAATCGAGATAAAAGTAGAAAAGAAGTAACCGAAAATGAATCAACTGGAAGCCTAGCCATATGCATACATGAAGCTTACGTCATAAGCTTAGAGTTGATCAGCTGACTAAACCATTCCTTTTCCCAAGTGACGTAGAAAAATTTCTGATAAACAAAAAATAAAATTTCATTTGACGCATAAAAGATTTATGATAGAAAGAAAATCATGTTTCAGAAGCATAAATAGATGCATGTGAAATAAACACACTTTTTTTCCATTGCAGCCATTTTTGGAAAAAAATTAAATTGACATAGATTAAAAATATATTAATAGATTCCATTTGCTTTCTTAGACAGAAGGAAATATGTTCTTCCCAAATGTATATTCAAATTTGATGACGAAATTTTTTTCTGAGTTAAACTTTCTGGAATAAAACGTTCCAACTGTGTGGCACGAATACAGGTCGCTCGGGATGTGAGTGACAAAAACGCCGGCACGTATACCCATTGCGCGAGATGAAAGTGCAAACGAGGCCGGCACGAATACCGGTCGTTCGTCCCGAACGGGTTAACAATTGAAGAGCTGAGTGGATGAACATGTTATGCTACATTTTCTAAAAAAAAAAATTTACCTTTTGGATGAAAACGTTATGAGGTATCCTATCACATGGTGAAGCTAAAATACTAAGATTCCATTTAGTCTTGAAGATTTAAGACATTATTCATTAATATTTTAATATTTAATAATGTCAATAATATTAATAATTTTTAATATTTGAAAATTAAATATGAATAAGTTTTTCTGAGAGAATTTAGTACCACACCTGTTAACATTTTAAACACATGGCATCAAATAGAAAATAAATCATTAAAACTTACAACAAAAACTTTCACTTCAAGTTTCTTCAAATGTAATTTTTGTTACTTAACATGTTCTTCCACTTAGCTCTTCAATTGATTTGATATTTTCTTAGATGCATTAATTTTTAATGTTTATATTTTGTTGCAAATCATTTTTTTTTTTTTGCTGTTATTAAGGGGAGACATCAGTGAAATTCTTTGAAAAAAATGATATTTTTTTATTGGCTTAAAAAATTCTTTGAACCTTCCTAAATCCATTAGTATGCCCAGTTTTTTTCTGACGATTAGAAATAATTGTGAAAATTCAAAGGAAGACAAGACTGGAATGCCACACCTACTCAGACTAAGGGAAGACACGACTGGGATGCCACGCCCACTCACATTAATTTTACTCCAGCATTTTATAGTCATTTATTATATGTAACTAAACTTTATCCAAATGTTTTTATGTACTTTAATTCATCTGTTTGATAAAACACTGCAAGAACTGTTCATACAAATTAGAAGTGTAAGTTTTGTAGCTTTTTGAAAAATTGTACTTTTCAGCTAAAAACCTATTAACTCCTAAAGTACTAGAGTGATTTCGATAAAAACATTTTTGTTGGTAGAATACAAATATAAGATCATATGTGGTAGACAGTATAGGTGAAAACTGGGAAATTTAGTTAGTAGCCAGTGGCCGGTAGACTCAGTTCCATTAGTGGCCACTTTTTAAAGTTAGTGGCCACTATAATGTTTCAAACTTTCTTGACATCTACATAAACTATAATTGTTGTATATATACACATTTTTCTATAAGTCAGTTTTATACCAGCCTACTATTCATGATAAGAATAGGGAAGCAGTCAAAATTCAAGAAAATTACTTTAAAACCACAAAATCTGTTATATTGATTTTTTTAGAATATATTTTTAGATTATTTGTATATGTTCATAAACACTGTTATCAATCAAATTACTATTACTTTCTTTATATAAAAAATAACTAAATCAAAGTTCCAACAGTTAGGTGTATACAATAAAAAAAAAAAAAATCAAATAAAACCTAATAAAATGTTATTAGGATTTTATTTAATAAGTAAATGTGTTATTAACATACTACACACATTACATACAGCTGGAATCTAAGCTGGTGAGTGCATTTCGCAGGATTAAACAATATCTCTTGAAGAAAAATAATCTAACTGGTGAGCATGTGGCAGGAGTCGAAATATTGAAAATACTGCAATGTTCTTAAAACACGCTTGCATCCGGTGAAAAAGAAAATGAATAAATTATTTGAAATGCATGTGGAATCAAAGCTGATGAATATATTTTGCAGAATAAAACTGTATTTCTTGAAAAAGTAATCCAATTGAAGGGCAATGGCGAAAAGCCAAAATATTGAAAATACAGCTATATCATTGTAATCTGCTTACATCCGGTAGGAAAAAGAATTAACCAGTTTGCTAATTAGATGTAATCAAAGCAGAGATGCATATTTCTATGAAAAAAGCCATATTTCACTTGGCGATCTATAACAGATTTTTTATCGCCACTTGGCGAGTGGCGACTAGGGTGGCGATCGACGGCCGATTTTTTAATCGCCACTTTTACAACTTTAATCGCCACGTGGCGAGTGGCGACTGCCAATTTTCACCTATAGTAGACAGTTTTAAAATTTTTTAATTAGTTTCAGAAAAAAACATTTCTGAAAAATTGCGATTGCTGTAAAATGAGAAGTTTTAGTCACAGAAAAAAAACTGTCTGCCGTTAAGTCTCGAGTCCAGTGAATAGGGATTCAGATTTTCACGAAAATTGGTCTGGTAGTTTCTGAGGAAACAGGTCTTAAAGCTCGCATCCCCCCCCTATGATTGCACCTATTCTTGTCTTCCCTCAAAAACACTTTTTGGCTTTGTCATTTTGTAACACAAAGTGCAAGTTCAAAAAATACAAGTTGCAGTTCAACACAAAACAAAACACAAAAAGTTGGCATCTTTTGATTGAACAATAAGTCGGTTTTAAAAAGGTGTACAAAAATTTGACCGACTATCGACACTTCCAATGTCTGTTCTGTCGATACGTAATCAGAAATCTCAATTTGTCATTCGCAAAGAGCGAGAAATGTGAATATTTATGTTTTTTGGATTGCCTGAAAAATCGTATTTTTCAGATATAAATCTCATCATCACATAAATTACTCAAGCGATTTTGATATATATATATATATATATATATGTATGTAATAATAAAAATTTTTGTCCTTTTATCTTAGTAAAACTATTCTAAATCCTTAAAATTTTTCCTTTTTTAGCTATCTTTAATAAATCTTAAGTCTTATTTCATGCATTTAAAACTGCATATTCTTTTATTAGTCTAAAAACCTTAATCCATTCGCCCTATCTCATAAAACCCATTAAATTACTTTTTTCATTTTATTCTAAAAATAAATTCTTTTTTTTTAGAATGTTTTTCAATAGAATTGTTCAATGATGTTCTTTTTTCCCACAATTCCTTGCAAATCCTGCCAGCCATTGTTTGCGCAATAATTCTGACACCGAAGCTAAAGAGATCGCATCGTCGTCACACATGCCTTTCCCCCTTCCCCTTGGAGCTAGTCCTATCGTATTCTGCTCTTATTGCGTCCTTCCGGCTACTTGTACGGGATTTGTTATTTATCGTGTATTGTATTTATACGCATGCAGTTTTCGCAAGTATATAACCCGTCGCATGGGCTAGGAGAGGTGGAATTTTACGAGTATTGAGTTGCTTAATTAAACCACGCCACCTGGAGTGCTTTTTTCCTGAATCTTCGTCATTTGTTCTAATACGTAACATCTAGTGGTACATTTTACTACGTAGCAACTGCCCATATATGGATCACCTATAGCTAGTGGAATTTGGTGCATTATATGGTCGATTAATAAACGGTTTGATGCATCTATAGGCTTCGATTATTATGCTTCGGAAATCATTCCAATGGACGACAGCCTGACCTTCCACTATTCCATCACGATTGTACGACTGCAAAAAACCATGATTTCTTCATTGAGTACATAATGTGGGTATGTTGGTGCTTAAGATCTACATGTTTATATGATATGAGTGAAATCGTTTCATATATATATATATATATTTGTGGTAGAGTAGAGTATAAATATACCATAACAGCATACATATCATCGCTACCATGTCAAACTATCCAATGTGAAAAAATGCATTTTTCGTATTTTGTGCCATTTTGTTGTATTGTGCATGATACATACTAATTAAAATCGTCACATTTCTAGCTTGCTTAGAAACTTAGATAATGGCTGTTTTAAAGTATCCAATATGCACTTTTTTCTAAAATTTACAATGTCAAATGGTTCAATATGGCATATTTGATCCTTTGCCACAAATGTTTGGATATTTTTTCTTTTCTAAGCATTCGTACCATGCCAAACTATGCAATATGAAAATAGTCTTTTTATCAGGAAGACAAAAACTGTTATTAATGGATGGAAATTTAACATAATTGATATATGTTTTTGACATTTAATATAGCATATGTTTTCTATTGTTAATGGAATGTGGGAATTTTTAAGTTCATTTACAGGGACACTCAAAAGAATCTCGTTACATTACACTCAATAGGGAAAAAAAGCGGTGTCCTTTAATGGTGTTATGATATGTACGAAACATAATGAAATTAGTATGGATTTATCAAGTGTATTAAAATATGTTTTAAGCAGAATATCATGTGCAAGCCATTTATTATTATTTAGAGGTTAATACAAAAGAATTTTGTTGTATATTGGTTTAAAGTAAAAAAAAAAAAAAAAGTTTGAAGTATATTTTAATAATTTTAAAATACTCCAAACAAAGTGAAATTGACATCCGTAATTGATTTATATTACAAGTTGCTTACTATAGAATATGACATGTACGTATGATAGATATCGTTAATTAATAGGGACATACAAAAAATTTCGGTTACACTGCTGTCTATTAACGATAGTTGTTTGAAGTGCGTTCTCAATTATACAGTAGCGCTCAAAAGTATTTTGACAACCTTATATTCTCTCTTATTTTAATATAAAAATGTAAAAGAAAATATATTCCCTATAATTGAGAACACTATGACTGCAGTTATTGAAATGTATCAAGTTTCAACTTGTTTGTTTACATTCGGCGCCACCGAAGAAATATGACTCCTCCTTAGCTCAAAAGTATTTTGACAATTAGTTTGCATTTAATTGTTGAAGGTGTCAGTGGCGCTATAGCTTAGATTAGTGTTTATATCGACTTATTGTGATTATTTTTAAATGCCGAAATGTAAAAAATATTGAAGTGATTCTAGAAAAGCCGCTGTAAATGCACTTAAGAAAGGTAGACTGCAAGCAGAATTAGCTTGTTCTTTTAACGGGTCTCGGCAACTTGTTATACATGGAATAAAGTTTTTAATAAACAGAAATACATCGAAAATAAGCCACAAAGTGGCCATCCGAAAAAAACAACGTGCAATGTTGACTGTATTCCAAAAATGATATCTACAAGTGATTGTCGTAAGTCCGCTGTAATAATAAAAAATGAATTGAAAGAAAATTACGGCATAGGCATACATGTTTCATCAGTCAAACGACACCTAAACCTCTATGGTTTACATGGCAGAAGACCAGCAAAAACACGTTTGTTATCTACTAAGAATAGGAAGGCTAGAGTCGCATTTGTAAAACGGCATAACCCTTTCAGGGGTAAAGCAATTCCATTGCTAAAGTGTTGAATTTAATGACTGACACCGGAATTTGAAAACTAATTTATTTCTAAATAAGAAAAAGCTATATTTTACACATATAACAAACCGAATTTTTTTTTAACCAAAATTCCTGTGTCAATCATTAATTTCAACACTGTAGCAATGGAATTGCTTTGCCCCTGAAAGGGTTATACCGTTTTACTAATGCGACTCTAGCCTTCCTATTCTTAGTAGATAACAAACGTGTTTTTGCTGGTCTTCTGCCATGTAAACCATAGAGGTTTAGGCGTCGTTTGACTGATGAAACGTGTATGCCTACGCCGTAATTTTCTTTCAATTCATTTTTTATTATTACAGCGGACTTACGACAATCACTTGTAGATATCATTTTTGGAATACAGTCAACATTGCAAGTTGTTTTCTTCGGATGGCCACTTTGTGGCTTATTTTCGATGTATTTCTGTTTATTAAAAACTTTATTCCATGTAATAACAAGTTGCCGAGACCCGTTAAAAGAACGAACTAATTCTGCTTGCAGTCTACCTTTCTTAAGTGCATTTACAGCGGCTTTTCTAGAATCACTTCAATATTTTTTACATTTCGGCATTTAAAAATAATCACAATAAGTCGATATAAACACTGATCGAAGCTATAGCGCCACTGACACCTTCAACAATTAAATGCAAACTAATTGTCAAAATACTTTTGAGCTAAGGAGGAGTCATATTTCTTCGGTGGCGTCGAATGTAAACAAACAAGTTGAAACTTGATACATTTCAATAACTCCAGTCATAGTGTTCTCAATTATAGGGAATATATTTTTTTTTACATTTTTATATTAAATAAAATAAGAGAGAATATAAAGTTGTCAAAATACTTTTGAGCGCTACTGTAGTAGGACTTTTTAACTATTTGAATATTACGTGGTGCGTATAAAGTCTATAGATCATATACAGGGCTGTACAAAACAGTTTTAAGCATTACTATGAATGGACATGAATTTCTTAAATTAGGTTTTTAACCGAGTTATGTAATTTCGGTCTTTTATTTCTTTTTACTATAATGAATTATGTTAGCAGAAATTCTTAATATGCAGGGGTACGCAAAGAACTGAAAACATTGCTGGCTATGACTGGTAATTTCTGGAAGTGTATTTATAACAATTTTTTGCCTGAATTACATTGCACCATATTACGTAACATGTACACTATATAGATAATATACAGGGCTGTACAAGAAGTTCAAGTATATTTCCGTTTATTGGCGGAATTTGCATAAGGTTGAAAGTGTAAATGGCGTTACGCGTTTTCTAATTAAACTAAATTTTCACATACTATCAAGATTATATAAATATCTATCAACAATTTACAGGGATTCACAAACTGATTAGAGTACCTTTTCTGTCTATGGACGGTAATTATTTTTAGTGAATTCTTTTGTGCAGCCCTGTATGCAAGGTATAGAATTTTTATACAACATGCAAAAAAATAGTTACATTTAAAAGCACATACCGAAATTAGAAAACACACTTCCAGTACTTATTGCTCAAAGACAGTATTGTAACCCATTTTCTTTTGTGTGTCTCTGTAAATGAACGACCAATAGTATGAATGCATGCCTTATTCTGTTGTAATCTTCGTGTAATGAAATTCAGTGATAGTCAGTTTTAATACATTTGAAATGGCGTAATGTCAAACGATTTTCCCCCCCATATACCTCAATGTAATGGAAATCTTTTGAGTGCCCCTGTAAGTGAACCATTAATGTTGCACACTTCATATGAGATACCGAACATGCCATTGTAAGCGCCATTAACATTTTTCAATTGCATGAAAATCGGAGTATACTTACGTGAGTTAGAGCGTGGACAGATAAATCGAATTCATAAACACTTTTCAAGCTTGTTAGAAAGTGTTAAAAAGTACAATAGGTTAAAAATTCGCATTCAGTAATTTCTACCAATAGCTGAGCATAACGGAATTCTTTTGTAGAACCCTGTATAATACCTACATATTTTTATACATGCCACATAATAAGCTAAAAATTTAATGCATGCTAAATTACGCTTAAAACTACTAAAATGATACTCCTAGAAATTATCATCCATAATTGCCCATGTTTCTAGTTTTAGCGTGGCCCTGTAATGATTTTACTTATATCCCACAAACATCTCATATACAAACTATAGTTCATCTTTGAAATGCATAACACAATTAAAAATTACGTTTAAGAAGTTCAGAATCATACTTAGTAATGCTAACTAATTATTTTAGGTAGTCCTGTATACAATCTATAAAATTTATACATATAACAAAACATGCACATAGTTTTATAACGCATACTATAATATAAAATGCATTTCCATCAATTACCGCTAATAGAGTGCACTTTAATCGAAATCTTTCGTGTTTCCCTGTAAATGAACAATAACTGTCATACACGTCA
Organism: Maratus speciosus; assembly: GCA_963932465.1. Taxonomy (NCBI): domain Eukaryota; kingdom Metazoa; phylum Arthropoda; class Arachnida; order Araneae; family Salticidae; genus Maratus; species Maratus speciosus. The sequence goes on along the minus strand of OZ010786.1, from coordinate 144,597,697 downwards.
TATTCTAACGTAGGCATGTTGCTGTGCACCTCAATAATGTATATAAATTTCATTATGTTTGAAATAGTGTAACATAATTAAACTAAACCACAAACGTTTCTTTCCCCATTAAGCGTAATGTAACCGGATTCTTTTGAGTGTTCCTGTAAAGGACCTATAAATACTACAAGCTCCATTTTCAGTACCAGACATGCCACAGTGAACGTCAAAAACATAAATAAGTTATATGGCAATCCGAGTATATTTACAAGAGCACGGTGAGACGACAGAAAAGTAAACAAAAAATCATAAAAACTTCTTAATGATCAAGAAAGTCTTGAATAAACAATTAAATTTAAAAAAATCAAAAAACTCCGACTGCGTAAAAAGCAAACTAATTATTTCTCATCAATGTGAAACTATTTTTTTTCATTTCCTACTATTAGCTCACACTCTCGTTATAGATATCGTGTTCAAATTTTCAATCGTTAATAAAATACTTATTATTCATCCAATCAAGCACAAATAAATTTTTTAAAACTTGTAGTGGATGACACTTGATGTTAATCCAGTTTTTTCAAATATTAATTCATTAATTAAATTAATTAATTTTCAATAATCGAGAGAGCCCTCTTCTTGATCAAGGTATTTTAAGACCGAGAGAGCCCTCTTCTTGATTAAGGCATTTTAAGCGCCACTCAAGAGGAAAGAAAAATGGGAGAAAAAAAAATTCTTATTGACTTAAGTAGGAATTGACTTAAAATATTTTTTTTATATTACTTGCTTATATTACTTACCGATTTTTTTTTTATTTACTTGTATTGATGACTTTTAAGTTGTGTTTAATTGTTAGTGCCTATCTATAAACACTGTTTTGATGAGGTCTATAGATGTCTACGATGGTTGGAATTGCAGTAAAGCTAGAGATCCTACATACACAACTTCCAGGTTGAATAATATTTTAACGGAACTTCAAACTGTAAAATAGTCAATGAAACATCGTCTTCATTTTGAAAGATCTATCCAATGATATGCCACTCAATAGGGTGTGTAAATTTTTTTCGTCTCTACCACCATTTTGTATTTTACGGCCGCCATTTTGAATTTATAAAAACAAAACCTAGCCTATAACCATCGGGTCGTTAAGACGAATTGATAGAGACCTCATTCATTAAAATCCATCCAGCCGTTGGGATGTTTCGAGGGTATAAAGAAATCCACATACACAGATACGCATGAAACTCATAATGCTTCTTTTCAGTCGGATAAAAAAGGGATTGCCCTTTTATTATTCCTCACGTTCGGGAGAACATTTGCAATTATTGTATTAAAAGATCCTATTATGAATTTCTTCCAAATTTCCTTCAAAATCATTTGTTCCAACTTTTTTTAATGGGGGATTAAATAAATTAAAGATTTCTATTCGAAAATAGTGCTAGAAAGCATCCCATAAGTTTCTTAGAATAAATAATGCGAAGATTACTATTTATAAATTACGAGTATGATGTGCCTGTTGTTGCCCACCCCACTATTTAAGATATTTTTGTTTTCCTATATTTTATAAAATTAACAGAATGTTTAAAAATAAGCTTTTTCTTCAGTAAATTATAATTCACTGAATATTCGTTATTAAAATTGTTAAAGAAAATTCTTAAGAGTCTTATATTGAATATGTAATTACCAAAATTTTTACAAATTAAACTATTGAATACAACACATTTGCCACTATGAAGCGGCGAATCTGGGAAAAGCACAAATTTTTTTCAAGTCAACTATCCAATATGGCATGTTCGCTACTATGGAATGGCGAGCCTGGGTAAAGCACAAAATTTTTACAAGTCAAACTGTCCAATGTGGCATATTGGATAGTTTGAAGCTGAAAACGTACAAATAAGCATAGCATATCAAACTATCCAATGTGAGTTTTTGGCGAGAAAAATTATTCAAATGATTTATCTCCATAGCATGCTTAAATAGGATATAAAACAGCACCTGAAAAACATAATAGTTGTTTACTGCTGCTTAGCACTAATTTTGAATCCACAATTAAAAGTTTTTTTGCCCTCCTGAAAAGTGGCTATTTTCACATTGGATAGTTTGACATGGTACCGACGATATGTGGTAGACAGTTTTTTAAAAAAATAATAAATTTTCTGAAAAATTGCCATTGCTCTAAAATAAAAAGGTTTAGTCGGAAAAAAAAAAAAAAAAAAAAACTGTCAGCCATAAGTCTTGAGCATAATCCACTGAATATGGATTCAAAATTTCATCAAAATCAGTCAGGTAGTTTCCGAGAAAACAGGTCTTAAAGCTTGCATAGTTCCCATAAGATACTTCCCACCCAGTCTTGTCTTCCCTTAATAAAGCATCAATTTAAATTAAAAGCTCCTTTAAGGAGAATTATCAATGTGAATACTGAATATTGGAGTACTTCCTATCTTCTTGCAGCAGGATATTTAGCTGAGCGTACTTTTTAGTGACCCATCTTTATAAAGATAACCAATTAACATATATTTGGGGTTAATTTAAAAAAAAATGCTTGCATATTTAGGAAAACTCAGTGCAGTATTCTTAGACATGGACCCCCAAGTCCCCTTTTTTAATATAAATGGTCCCCTTTCCCCCTTTAAGGAGACTAAAATGTGTTGGGAGCCCTGTTATATATAAATCATTTCATTATTGGTACTCCGGCTTTAATCTTATTTTATTAACGCTCGTTTTCAGGTCGTCCCATGAGACTTTTGGCAACCCCCTGTAGAATGTTGCTTTGAGGTTTCGGCTCACCATAAATTCCCCGCTTATCATTTGGCAGTAAATAATTCATACTACCCTTTTGATGCCTCCTATTGTGTTATAATTAACGAATCTGAACACATGTTTCCACTCAAATATTCTCGCCATATAGAATATGGAATTGGCGAAAATGTATATGTAGTGCTGCCAATACTCGATCATTTGGAGAAAATGTAATTTCATCACTCCTCTCTTGACAGCTGTACTGACAACATAAAAATGTAAAAACTATGCTCTCCTTTCCAGCATCGACACTAGCTGAATAATCTCGGCTGTGTTAGAAAGAATTCCGGTGTGCAACAAAGACCTTCAGATATTCTATTCTATCACTGATTTCACTTAATTCAACAGCCTCCTGTGATTTATTCAAATAATTAACATTCAATTTACAGCCTTCTCATGTTTCTGGGATATCATAAAAAATAACCACCTGAATAAGAAATCATCTTCATAAGTATAGCAAAATAAAAGTTTTGTAGAAGTTTCCAGAGAAAATTTGTTTCTGATATCAGAATGAATAAAAGAAAAATTTGAAAATGTTTTTCCCCCCCACTTGTGAGAGCTGTAAACTGATTCCACAACATTAGCAGTAATGTTTGTAGAAAAGGCGATTCTTTTATGTCATATTTTATAGCAAGAGGTATGTAGTCTGGATCTATTTCTTGTAACCACTTTTGAGCTTTCTCCTTTTGTTCAAAATTCAATAATTCCCCCTCTTTATTTTGGGTGCAATAAACATGCAACTAAATGATATAATAGAACTGCTTGTTTGAAAATTTTTTTGACTATGGCAATTTGACTTGGCACTGACAAGCATCTGCTAAATGCTGAACTATCACCCGGAACACTATTTAAAGTGTTTGCAACTGGTTTTAATTGCAGCAACAGATCTTTAATATCACTATGAAATGAAGATTATAGTTTCTGACAGTAAGGACAATATTCAAAGAAATTTCACTAGTCAGGGGTCGATCCAGGCAAAATTTAGGGCCTATTTAGGGTCCCTTCACAAAAATCCATTTAATAAAACAGGCTCCTTCAGAAAATTGAAATTCCATTCCATAAAAAGATACTTACTATTGATTATTTTTATTAATATACTTAATAATTAAAGAAAATAAGCTCACCAGAAAGGAAAACTTTAGCTGCTGAAGGATTTAAAGAAGTTAGTATATTAACAAACGTTTGGTTTGAATTTGAGAAACCGTACTTCATCTTTCGTGACAAAATGTTATTTTTCACAAAAAATAATAAATTTCACAAAAATAGCTTTTATTTTTCACAAAATGGGCCCCAAGAATAAAACCTTGTATCGACCCTTGCTAGTGTGATAATAATAATTTTAGTATAATGGCAGTGGATCTTGATAAAAGTTTTTAAACAAATTATCTGACTGTTCCAGCAAGTGCTGCAAGGTAACTGTGGTGTAACATGATCATGGCATTCTTTTAGCCAAGCATGTGGAGCATGGTGATTGCAAAAATAGTTTTGTAGTCCAGTGACATGTTTTGTAATTGTGAAGTTATATCTTCACCTAGAAGATTTAACCAATGAGCAGAGCAGCCATACATTATAAGTTTATAATCACTATCTCTCAGTTATTACCTCATCTAATTTAAATAAAATCCTTAAAACCCTGTTTTAAAATACTACTAATTTGCCAGTGGCAAAAAGTATTTTTGCTGGAACGTTTTTTTCCCACTTCGGCAAAAATTGGCCAACCCTTAGAAAAGTAATCCCATTATCAATTTATTAGTTATTTACTTTCGGTTAATTTTTTAATTTGTATTATAATTTTAAGGATAGATTAAAGATATCACTCACGTGGAAGTAATAGTTCTAAATCTTTCTTGTCCAGCTGTATCCCATATTTGAAGTTTTACACGTTCTCCATCCACTTCAACAGTTCTAATTTTAAAATCAACTCCTATTGTTGTTATATAATTACCTAGAAGTAAAAAAATATTAATATTCAAATAACAAGTTACAATTTAAATAACATAAAACACTAAGAATTATATATAAATGTGACAAGTTTTACACACTTTAAACAGCAAAATATATAAATACCAACCCTACTACTGCATAATCAAAGCATTTTTGACACCAGTGTTTCATTCCAAACTGTAATGTTGAAAATCTAAATAATTGAATCTATTAATATTCCTATCTGTTAAATTTATTAATCTGCGAGCACTTGTGTTAGGTCTTTCAGGTCAGGATGTTACAAAAATATGCACAGTAATCCAGATCCACCCTTTCAATCAAAATGATCCAGTTGCTCATTAGCTGCATTTAAGGTTATATGCATGCTAATTACAAACAATGGTATGTATTCCTGTTGTTATAAGTTAAAATAAACTTTTCGGTGAATTAGACTTGATGTATGTGTTCTTGTTTTTATTTAGAATTGAATAGGTATATAGTTTGAAAATACACTGTTATTCAAATTATAATAATGAAGTGAAGAGATTAATTGACACGTGACCTGCCCAGGAAGATCTTGATAGTCATCCTACACTACTGTTAAACCTATGGGAGAAATCTTTAGATTTCTTGTTTGTATTTTAATATTTTAAAATGATTTTTTTTCATAGGATACCTGAGGTCGATACCTAATGTTGTGTGTTTGTACTTTTTCAAATTAGTTTAGTTTTTTTTAAATATGAGAATAGTTTAATTTTCAGTACTAATTACTAAAGTAAAAGTGTACACACACACACACATATATTAGTGATGCAACGAATAGTGGTTTGGCCGAATAACCGAATACCGAATATTCGGCCAAGTTACAGCCGAATATTCGGCTGCCGAATAATGAATTTATTTTTGCCTAAAAACAAAATATAGTATGCATTATATGCACAATTCTTGTATATTTCACAATTAAAATGTAGTTTTCTTTTAAAAAATTATTTATATACAAATTTTTAATTTTTTAAAGCATTATTTTACTCTAAAAAAATATTCGGCTATGTTCGGCCTAAAAATTGCCTCAATAATATAATTTACCCCCCCCCCCCCAAATAAAAAAAAATCTTAGCAAAAGTTCCTCATCAGGTGCTGTCTAGTTACATTTTAATAGATATTATGTGTGTTGTTGATACATTTTAAAAGTACTAAGAAACATAAGTTTCAACTTTCAGATGAAATAAAATAAAAAATATTAATATCTTAAGAAAAACCACTGATAGAAAGGGTGAAATGAATATCCTTTAAAATGGTAGAAAGAAATCATTGTAGACTTTATAAAGCTCACAATTAACAATTTTTTTTAAAATCTTTATTATTATTATTTTTTTCTTTGCTGTCAGCAGCAAGCCTCTACAGAAAGTGCCCCTCAATGTGAAGAAGTAAAAGAAATTAGTAATTTTCTTTCCCAGCCACTACTAGAAAGACAACAGTGTCCTTTGGAGTGGTGGGCGAAAAATTCGGAAGACTTTCCAAACCTTTCACAATTAGCCAAAAAGTACCTATCTGCACCAGGAAGTACCATATATAGTGAGAGATTATTTTTAGAAGCAGGTAACATTTACGAAAAAAAAAAAAAATAAATAAATAGACTATCATCTGAGAATGCTGAATTATTATTATTTCTGCATCACAATCTACATTTATTAAAAACATTTTAACATGTTTTTTAAGGCAAATATAAACATTACAATGCTATTCTTGAAAAAAATATCTAAAACATAAATGCATTACTAATTAAAAGAATTTAGTATTTACATTTCTTTCATTATTTAATAAGAAATAGTAACACATTTAAAAAAATCACTTAAATTATATTTAACTTTTAAGCGTATCTTACTAAAAAAAAAAAACCCTTAAGTATTGCAACATACACGACTTAAATATCTTATACATGTAATACATTTATATCTAATCAATCATATATTTATGTTCTTTATAGGTATAATTCAAAATATTATTGAAAGAAATATTTTTTATGTAACAAGGGATAAATGTTAAACTTCCCATTATGATTAAAAAAAAAAAAAAAAAAAAAAAAATGAATTACCTTGTACAGCTGTATTAAAACAATTTTGAATAGATTAATTTGAAATTTAACAGATTATGTTAGCTTATTACAGATACTTTTTGTACTTACTGATACAGCATACATTTTTTTTTAACATGATTCCTAAATTAACCTCTTATATAAAAATGGGTAGATAGAACCCATTCGGAGTATGAAAGTTAATGGGAAAAAAAAAGTGTTAATTTCAAATAAAATTTTCATTATACATAATGAATATAAATTGTCAAATTAAAAAGTTATACTGTGTAAATGCAAAAAAAATTATTACAGTATTATTCGGCCAAGGCCGAATAATGGACTTGATATTCGGCCGAAGCCGAATATTCGGCAGACAGGCCGAATGGGCCGAATATTCGTTGCATCTCTAACATATATATATATATATAATATATAAAAGAAATCTATAACCAAAATTGAAAAAATACAAATGCACAACATCAGATATCAATCTCAGGTATCCTATTAAAAATTAAAATACAAGCAAGCAATCTGTAAAGGTTTCTCCCATACGTTTAACATTAGCATTAGAGTTTTTCCCGCATGACGAGTGTGGGCTCTTAAGAGGCCACTTCAGTCACAAGAAGAAAGGAATACTCTAATGTTAAGTCTATGGGGGCATTTTCAAATTTCTCACTTTGATTTTAATATTTCTGAATGATTTTTTTTGCATAGGATAGCTGAAGTCAATCTACAACCGGGCTAGTTTTTTCTTTTACGATTTTGATTATAGTTTTTCTTAATATTAGGATAGTTTCAATTTCAGAACTGGTTCCAACCAGTTCCGAAAGTGAAAGTATTTTTATTTATTTTTTAATCTGAAACCAAAATCGCAAAATTAAAAACTAGATCGGTTATAGATCATCCTCAGTTATCCTATGCAAAAAAATCATTCAAAAATACTAAACTCCAAGCGAAATATTTAAAAATAACCTTCCCATAGATTTAACATTAGCGTTTTTGTTTCTTCCTGTGACTATTGCAGGCTCTCAAGTCTACATTAGTCACGAAGAAGCAAGAACGCTAATGTTAAACATATGGGAAAAATCTTTACAGATTTACCTCTTGTATTTTAATACTTTTAAATGATTTTTTTGCATAGGATACCTGAGGTCGATATTTTATGTTGTGCATTTGTACTTTTCGATTTTGGTTACAGTTTTTTTTTTATACGAGGCTAGTTTAACTTTTAGAACCACTTCTGAAAATGAAACTATCCTCATATTGAAAGCATTAGCTCAATCGAATCAATTAAAGTTCAATTGAAAACACAGTTTCGGTGCTATTATGTTCACTAACGCATTACAATCACTGTTGAATTCAGACTCTCCATACCCGCCTCTTCAAAGTAAAATGTTTAATCTTTTCCTTACATGAGTGTGGTTAGACTTTTTAAATGGATTAAAACAATGTATGGTCCATTTCTTATAGATAATTTATATTACGACCTTACTAACAATAGTCAAAACAAAGGTCTATTTGTAACAAATTTTCATATGTATATATATATATGTATGTATAACACTGGTGCCCGGCTAACCGAAAAGTACTTGAATTTGTTGAATTGTCTATATAATTTACAATTGTTATTAAAATGTACTCAAAAAATGGACACAGATGTCATATACGCCCTATATTGGTGCGATTTTTTTCTGACGTCAATTTGGCGAAAACATCAACAGCATAAACAACAACATCCGGGTTACCATATCAAGCAAAATAACGACACTTTGACACCAGTTAAGTATCCGTTGCGTATATGGCATTGGTGTAAGAAAAAAATTGCACCGATATGGGGCGTATATGACATCTGTGCCAAAAAATGATTTGCACTTGAAAAAACACCTCAAGCTAACGTCACACATATGTATTTTTGGCTTAAAATCACATTCTTTGGGACAAAAGTAAAATGAAAATTGCAAAGAAAAAAAAATAGGTACTGCTTAGTTATCCTGTCGACCAAAAATCTATCGCCAAACTATAAGATTAAATGCCAATAATGGTAGATTGTAAATGTCACATTCACTTGATTTTAAGCAAGTGACATGTATTTACGTCATCAAGTGATATTTCTTTCAATGTTTTATTTGTATTTTTATTAATGTTATACTAATTTATTTGTTCTTTCTTTATTTAAAATAAAAATTATGCCAATCTGTATAATTTGGCGATTTATATAAATTTACCAAAACTGGTGGACGGGATAACTAAGTAGTACCAAAAAATAATATGTAACTCACAAATTATATACTTTTATAATTACGTCTGCTTATTTCTCTTGTAAGTCATATCATTCGGAAATTAGATAAAAAGAAAAAGAGAAGAATAAAAAGGAAAAAAAAATATCATTCAAAATTCATTTAATCAAATTTTCAGATTATTTTTTTCTATCTAACGCAAGGGATAAATCGCCAAATATTGTATCTAATTGTAATGTTTCACGTTAAGTTATATTTTAAGCATTACAAATATTTCTTCATTTTTAAGTTAAAATATTTTCGTTTTATAATATTATGCCTCATTAAAGCGTTTTATTTTTAATTAAATATCAGTAGATGTTTGTATTATTTTCTAACGGATATAACCATTTCAATTCTTTTATCAATGATAATTTTCGCCAAAATGACCACTGGCAACCCTTTCGTCGAAAATATATTAACTGCTGTAAATAATCAGCATTTTTTAAATGAAAACTTTTTATGCTAAATATTGAATATTATTTATCTATTTTATCTTTTCTAATTTCACATGTTTTAAGAAAAATCTTTAGGGTACCAGATATGTTCATCAGCATATGCTAATTTTCATTCTACATGCATAGAAACATGACCTAGACTCATTATCTATTTCCATCCCCTTTGTCCGATTTCGCCCATTAACGAACTTGACCGAGATTTTATGTCCCTTGATTTTATGTATCAGTTTGGAAGAGATTTGTGCAGAATTGCAGAAGTTATCGTGTCCAGAAGAAAGTGATAACACAATTGCTTCGGGAAATTCGGTTCAAAATGCCCACTTTAACAGCATTTTTTAAAATATATTCTGCCTCTATCAAAAAAACGACCCTTACGGTACATTATATAGTTTCTGAGTAAGAAAACGTACCAATTGGAAGCCTTTGAGAGCAAAAATGAATTGTAAAATGAGTCAGAAAATACGCAGTTTGGATTTGAATACACCCTTACTTAGATGATTTTTTTCTTCAACTGCTATGTATTTTTAATTTGTTTTTGCTGTAAGAATTGGTCTTATCCAAAACTTGTCTATATAGATGTTGTAGACAATATTAAGTAGATATATGATAAATTCATGGGGATTTTATATCTTTTGAATTGACGGAGTTATGGATTCTTTACTTCTTCAAACCCCCTTTTTGTTTTCGTTTTTAATTTTTTTTGCGGTACGAATTGGTCTTATCAAAAATTTTTGAATATAAAAGTTGTAGATAATATTATGGAGATTCATAATAAAATTAATTGGAATTGATATTTTGAGAATTGACGAAGTTATGAATTTTTTTCTCCCAAAAACCCTATTTTTTCGCCCCTTGAGCCCATTTTTAACTTTATCAAAAATCTGTGATAGATAAAATTTTGGCCCTATTTTTAGAAGTAATAAAAACTTTAAACTGATTTGATATGTACAAAAATTAAGAAGTTATGGGGGGGTTTTCTGTTTTCACAAAACCCCTCCCTATTGCCATCCCTTTGGTCCGATTTTGCCCATTAACGAACTTGACCGAGATTTTATGCCCTTTGATTTTATGTATCAGTTTGGAAGAGATTGGTGCAGAATTACGAAAGTTATCGTGTCCAGAAGAAAGTGATATATATATATAGATAGATAGATAGATAGATAGATAGATAGATAGATAGATATAAAGTTTTTTACTGAGGGTGGTTTTGGGTTCTAGGAGTCATGATCGGTGTAGATCTGCAAAAATTTTTCAGAAATTCCAACATAGGAACGATCCCAATAGGTAGTATTTCATACGAAATCTACCTAAAACAGTCTGCAGAACTTGACAAACGCCTTCTTTCCAATCCTTCATGCACTCAATCCCCCATCCCAGTATTTGCGATTAACATAAAAGGAAAGTACTTTTTTAAATAATTTACCTTTGTCCTCAAAATTTTTAACATCACTATCTGAACATTTTTTTTTTTTGTAAAATTTGACAAAATTTCTGTGAAGTTAGAAAACAGAATAACAGTAAAAATAACATATGAACACCATTTTCTAAAATTTTTGAAAAGATTGATACAATGTAATAATATCAAAAATTATATATAGATGTGATAATACAGCGATGAAAGTGCACTAAAGCCATTTTGAATCAGCAAAAATCTAATTTTGTAGCAGTAAAATCTATTTCTGTAGCAGCAAAAATCTAATTTTTTAGCAGTAAAAGCTGTTATTGAAGCAGATTGAAATTCTTAGAAAATCAAATTTTGAGTAATTCATGCAAATACTATAAGTAACTCTAATACAATGTTTTATTTAGCAATCTTAGCTAGTTGTGCAATTCAAAATTTAACATGCTTTCACTCAACACATGGCTAACTAATATTTAACCTGCCACTCAGCTGTAAAAAAATCTCGTGAAAACATCAATGTTGCAGCAAATTTTTCCGCGATTCTTTGATGGAATTAACTTTTTCTCCCTCGATCCTTTTGTACGAAATGTGCGTTTTTTCGCGATCTTTCGGCGATGTTCCAGTTTTTTTTTCGAGACCTTTCGATGATGTCCGCCTTTTTTTTTCGCGATCTTTCGACATTGTTCGCGCTTTTTTCGCGATCTATCGACGATGTTCGCGTTTTTTCGCGATCTTTCGACGATGTTCGCGTTTTTTCGCGATCTTTCGATAATGTTCGCGTTTCTTTCGCGATCTCTCGATGATGTTCGCTTTTATTCGCGATCTTTCGACGATGTTCGTGTTTTTTTCGCGATCTTCCGGCGATGTTCGCGGTTTTTTTTGGATCTTTTGACGAAATTCGCGTTTTTTGCCGATTCTTTAAAAAAAAAAAATTGCTTTTTCTTCGCGATCTTTTGACGATATAGATATACGTGTTTTTTCGCGATCTTTTAGCGAAATGCATGTTTTTTAGCGATCTTTGTGCGAAATTCGCTTTTTCCGGCGATTTTTCGACGAAATTTGTGTTTCTTCTGCGATCTTTTGACGAAATTCGCGTTTTTTCCGCAATCCTCTGACAGAATTCGTGCTTTTTCCGCGATCATTTGTCAAAATTAACGTTTTTTCCCGCTCATTTGACGAAACTCTCGTTTCCCGCCATCCTTTGTGGAAAGTTGCTATTTTTTCGCAGCCCTTCGACAAAATTGGCTTTTTTTTCAATCTTGTGACAAAATTTTCGCCATCTCTTGACGAAATTAGCCTATTTTCCATGATTCTTTGACGAAAATCTCCTTTTATAACCATTCTTCGATAAAATCCGCGTTCTTTACGCGATCCTTTGACGAAATTTGTGTTTTTTCCGTAGCTCTTTGGCGAAATTCGTGTTTTTTCCGCCAGCCTTTGACGAAAGTTGCTATTTTTCCACAGACTTTTGACGAATTTGACGTTTCCTTCTTGATCTTATGACAAAATTTCGTTTTTTCTTCTCGATCTTTTGACAAAATTCACGTTTTTTTTTGCGATCCTTTGACAAAATTGGCTATTTTAACTGCAAACGATTGACGAAATTGTGTTTTCGGCGAACATTTGTCGAAATTCGTGATATTTACGTCCAAATTCTCGGACTAATGACAGATTTTTTTTTTTTTTTTTTAATTTCTAAAGAAATCACCCCTATGAGGATTGACTCATTTAATAATGGGCATTTCACGATCGCGTGTCTAGAATTTTCTCCGTGAATTATTTATATTTTAAAGGGAATCGGATGTTCGTCAATCGCATGTGGCGTGGATAGTATTATTATGGCGCATGGCAAATAATTTCTAGCAAACTTTTTTTTCTAAATTTTAACAGTTGAAAAATAGTCTGCAGACCTTCTCAAGAGTCTGCGACTTGCGTCGCAGCGTTGCGCCGATTCTGCACCTGGGTATATATATGAAACGATAAAAGCTAAGCCCCTTTTTAAAATCCCCTTTTTGTCCCTTTTTAAAATTTAAATTTAGAAATTAAAACTTTTAAAAGGCTTTTGTAATTGTGTCTCAGTTGAGTGAATGCATCTGCCCCTGTTAAATTAACTTTCCCGCATCACATCTTATAACTTTTAAAGATCATTTTAGGACGATTCTTAAAAGTGAAACTGCTAATCTAAGCGCTTTTTGCAGGCATCGTGGGTAGGGCTGATACGTCACAGTCCCTGGGAATTGTTCGGGTCTTGACCACAGATCAATCAAAACTTAATGAACCAATTAAATTAGATGTTCCTCCCAAATTAACAATTCTGCCCTCTGCTGGAAAATATTAGAATCTTCAGCATATTACCCAGAACACGTGCGAAGAAACATGGAATTTGGCTATTTGAGAGGCTAGCTGAACTTACAGCCATGTAACCTCCCAAAGTCTATGCAAGTTGGTTCCGGGACCGGCGATCGACTCGCGAATCAGATGTATGATGAGCGCCTAATAAATGAGTTCGATTCGCATAAAGGTTCCCGAGTCAATTTCTCATCCCATCCCAGCTTAACCATCATCCAGGACAATATCACCTGGAACATCATTACTTATTTATTACATATATATACATATATATAATATGACAGGCTAACTATAATAATATATTTATTTCTTATAATATACTATACTTTGCTGATGTTTAGTATTTCTTTTTTTATAAATATGATTACACTATTTTTAAAAAGAATTTTAAAGTACCATAATCTCTCACATATTTTTTTACATTTTGTAGCTTATTTTTTTTATACACGGAATTAGATTAAAAATTACAGATTCTAAAATGAAAATATGGAAGGAGAGATTTTGGAAAAAATAAGTATGTAATGTGTGTAGTGTGTTAATAACATATTTACATATAACATTATTGTATTTTATTTATTGTATACACCTAGCTGTTGGAATTTTGATTCTTATTTTTTTATATAAAGAAAGTAATAGTAATTTGATTAATAATTGTGTTTACGAACATATACAAATGATCCATGAATATATTCTAAAAAAGTTAATGTGATAAGACTTTCTGATTTTAAGGAAATTTTCCAGATTCTTATCATGAATAGTTGGCTGGTATAACACTCAGATTTACAGAAAAATATGTTACGTGATAATTATAGTTTATCTAGATGTCAAGAAAGTTTGAAATAACATAGTCAGTCACACTGAGTCTACCTGCCTACCGGCAACTGGCTACTAACCAAATTTCCTGGTTTTCACTTGTATTACTCTATACCTATGAAACCTTCCTCAGCAATTTCCCCTACACACCACCAACGAAAAAAAAATTGTATTGTGAAATTTAAAATGAAAAAAAAATTTTTTTTTTTCATTAATACTTTGATACTGTATTCATAATATACAGGTTACTCAGCTATATTTTTTATCTTCGTATTGAAATAAAAATAGCAATTTGTAGTTTAATTAATAAATAAGCATCCCACGATTCTTCATAATGATATGTTCAGATATTATAAAAAGTAAATACAATGAATAACATAATTTTGCTTATAAATGTATTTTATGTACCCGTGAACAAGTGAAATACTTTATAAGTTTCCGGCATCATTCATCCATTTGATCTTTTGTATGTTTATGATACGGCTTTTTCTGGTTCAACATTATTTAGCTGGATATTGTATCTTTTGTCTTTAATAGGATTTTATCAAAATTTGGTGTTTTTTTCATATATTTTATATAGATTTATTGCCCGCAATATGCTAGTGAATTAGTGGAATTTAGAAAGATTCTGTATTTCTAGTTACATGTTACATCTTTATTCTGTATAATGTCAGTGTTATGAATATTAGCTAATTTATAAATTTAATTTTAGTAATTGGAAATCGATGGTGATTTGCTCTATATAATGGTTATATATATATATTATTTAAAAAAAAATTTAAATGTCTTATTTTGAGATATGAAAGGTCAAAAGTTAAAATGTTTAGGTCAAAAGCTAAAATGTTTGACCTTGAAATTAAAAAAAATATGCACGTGAAATCCCAATCTAAAACTTTCTAACATCAAAAGTATGAAAAATAAATGCACAAAAATATTAATACATCAAAGCAAAAATGAATATAGTACCTGTGAAAGTATTATCTGCAAATCGCAGGAGCAAACTACTTTTACCAACACCTGAAATGAAACATACGTAGACACAATAAGTAAAAAATTGGACAGTTAAGCAATAAAAACATAAGTATTCAATAATACTTTTAATATGCAGAAATAATGTATAGAATAGTTCAAATATGCTTTCATTTCACCAACTGACCTAATACTGCATATCACCAATATATTTAAAGCTATTAGAGTAACCCATCAATGTATCACACCATGTTACATCACTCATTTGAATATATTGCTCTTCTTTCACTGTCAACTCAAAAAAAAAGAAGTTCTACCTAAAACTGAATTATGCTTAAGTATTATATAACACTTAAGCATTTTTCAAAAATGCACTTTCAAAAAATGTAATCTGTACAATTAATTTTATTAAGAAAATTGTAGTGCTGGCGAGGGGTGACAGGGTTGGTTTTTTTCTGAAAGAAACTAGTTTTTTCCAGGACAGTGGAAGAAACCAACAGGACAAAACAGATGCTCAAAATTAAAATATATATACTTTATAATTTACAACTTTTAGCAGTTAAAATTAGTAGTATATTATTACACGGTGTTAATTTGCTATATATTTACATAATAGATAAAGCTGGATCATCTGTCTGCAAATAGCTCCGCATTTGTAAATCCTTCAATTAACAAATAATAAAATATTAAACCATTTTTTTTTTTTTTTTCAGAACTAGGTTGCTGTATTCAGTGATATATATATAGGAGAGAAGGGGGCTAGTGTGGACAATTTTTATAAATTTTGAAAAAAAAATGTACTAAATATCATTTTTTACACTTCAAATATTTTTTTTGCAAAAATTTGCTCTTTTATCTTTGATTTGGTTGATATATTAAATTATTTGGCAATACAGTTATTTATTAATATATTTTTTAAAAAAAGTTGTTTTTGTCCACACTAGCCCCACGTAGGGCTGGGCGATGTCTAAAATGAAATATTGTGATCAGTGATGTCGCTGTACTTGAAAAAACCCGGGACCCAGGATTTCCAAAAATCAGGGTCCCTTTTTTACAAAAGCGGGTCCCCATCAATAATAATTCATATTTTAAAGGAATAAACGAAACTTGGCTATTTGGAAAATATAAAATAAATGCATTAATTATTGTTTTAATAATAATTAACTAATGAATTAAAACCAGTATTATTTGCACTCAAATAAGATATATATATTTTTAAATATTAAGAGAAATTTTCTTTACTTTTTAAAAAGTAAAAATGCAAGATATAATTTTAATTGTAAAATAACGCTTATTTGAGAGTAGAAGATACGAAGTTCCACTACCAAGTATCGCTAATGTTCGCTTTCTTTTAAAAAGGGGCAAGACGGGTTTACTGAAAAAGGTATTTTTGCTGAAAAAAGAATACTTATGGTTAAGTAAAGCTGTACTTTTTGTTGAATGAACGGGTGCTTTCATTATACTTCCCATTGAATTATCTGTCAGCATAGATCTGTGTTGGAATCAGACATTTTTCTTGGAAGGGAAATTTACATCT
The DNA here is from genome assembly GCA_963932465.1 of Maratus speciosus. Classification (NCBI taxonomy): domain Eukaryota; kingdom Metazoa; phylum Arthropoda; class Arachnida; order Araneae; family Salticidae; genus Maratus; species Maratus speciosus. The sequence goes on along the minus strand of OZ010786.1, from coordinate 144,581,121 downwards.
AAATCATTAATAAGTATCAAATCCTAAATGTTCCTAAATGCGGTAGATATTTCAATGCAGTAAGAAGGAGGGGAGGGGATTTTTCACTGGTCCACCGCCTGAATACATTACCAAAGTACACTGAAATCATGCTGTATTTTTAAGAATCTCATAAAAAAAAAATTAAATCCCATTTTATGAATTTTCTACCTATAAGTTTAGTTTGCGCATCTTTTTTGGTGCTTTGACTAAATTCGTTTTTTCCGCGTTACTTTGACGAAATTCGCGTTTTTTCCGCGAGCCTTTTGTCGAAATTCGCTATTTTTTGCGACCCTGTCACGAAAATCGTGTATTTTTTCGCAATACTTTGATAAAATTCGGCCTTATTCCGCGACTTTTTGACGAAATAACGCTATTTTGCCGCCGCCCTTTTACGAAAATCTCATTTTTCCGCGATATTTTGATGAAATTTGTGCTTTTTTCGCGATCCTTTGATGAAAATCGGGTTTTTTACACGATTTTTTGACGACATTCGCTATTTTTTGGCGATCCTCTGACGAAATACGCTATTTTTTCGCTAAACTTTGACAAAATTCGGCTTTTTTCCGCGATTTTTTGACGAAATACGCTAACTTGTCGCGGCCCTTTTACGAAAATCGCGTTTTTTTCGTGATATTTTGTTAAAATTTGCGCTTATTTCAGCGATTTTTTCGCGGCCCTTTTACGAAAATCGCGTTTTATGCGCGATATTTTGATGAGATTTGTGCTTTTTTCGTGATCCTTTGACGAAAATCGGCTTTTTTCCGCGATTTTTTGACGAAATGACGCGTCTCACGAGATGCGTAAGAGCTGTTTTTTTGGGTCCCGTCTCCGATTTTTCGCGTAATTTACGCGCTATAGCGCGTCCGCGGCATCCCTGGTGATAAATCGGCAACTTTATATCACGATATTCCGATATAGCGACATATGAACAAAAAAATATATGTACATTTATAATATATGTATAACTTCAATATACATTATATATTTTATTAAGGATTAAAATTAAAAAAAAAAAAAAAATATATATATATATCATTCTCAAATAGATTAATAAAAAACTATGTATAAATAAGCAAATCTAAATAAATAAATGCTAAAAGAAACTAGTAGGATGTGTTAATGGCAAAAATTTCTTCTAATTTCAAAATTCGCTATCACAGAAGCAAAATTAAATAACAATCTATGCCCATCATGAATATTCTAAAGATATAGGTGCACTAAATTGTGTGCAGTTAAAAGGAAATATAAGCATCGCATCTTTCAAACAAATCATTGAATTTCAGCACCAACCTTATTAGATGTCTGTATCCAAAATTTTTAATCTAAAAATCATAAAAGCAATACCTGTTGGACAGTATACACCCAAGCCTAAGAAGGATCTACCTATGTGAAACCGTAACAGAATAAGGTGTTTGACTAAAATTCGTGCATTAGTTTTTGAGATACAGATATCGCTAAAATTGTGGAAAATGCAGCATAGCAGCACCACCTATTGGACGATTAACACTAACACTTAATCAGCAACAAGTTATGTCAACGTCTGTCTGAATTTGAAATGTTATGAAAATACGTGCAATAATTCTTGAGAAAAGCTATAGTGGAAATTTTGAAAAATACAGCATAACAGAGCCACTTATGGGCTCCAAACACTAATCAGTAAAATTTATGTCTACGTCTAAGTTAACTGAATCTGAAGTTTGATAAATATCAGCGCATTAGTTCTTCAGACAGAGCTATTGCGAAAATCGTGAAAACTCAGCATAGTACACTCTCAGAAATGAATACTCAGATTTCACGAAATTTTCTTTGTTTTTGACGAAATAGTTTCCTGGAATATGCTCCGAGCGAACATTTCGTCAAATTGATGAAATTAGTTTCTTCACTTGCTTGACGATATAAATTTCGTCAATAGTTTCGTTAAAAGAGGGCTGGTGGCGCCATCTCTCAATCAGTTTGGAAGCTCCAGTATTTGACACGGGGAGAGAAAAAAAAATCACCTCTCTCTTTCCCCGGCGTGATTCGAACTCACGACCTTTCGTATGGGAGGTCGCTGTTCTTCCAAGCTGGCTGCTGGGGACTTGAAAGTGTCTGCTTTTAGACTGGTATAATGAACTCTACTTCGTGTTTTATTATTATAACGTAGATTGCAATTTTATCGGGCTGCTATATTTTCTGAAAGTTTTAAGGAAAGCTAATTTATTTTTATGGTTTTCTCGTATCAATGAATAATTATAATATGGCTTGATTAAATAATTTACAACTGAAATTTTCTTTGATCAATGGATGATTAGAATATGGTCTGGTTAATTTGTTGCTCACAAATAATGAATTGTGAAGGGCATATTGCGTGAGATTTTATGACTTTGAGTAGGAGGATAAGATTTTAACACTTTACTGTTTATAAAGAGGAGAGGGATCAATTATGTTTATTTTTAATTTGATTGAAAACATAATATACTTCTTAAAAAAAAAAAAAAAAAAAAGATATCCTAGAAGTTTGAAATTTTATTAACCTAATTTTCTTATTGAATGGTTTTGAAAAACACAGGAAATTTATTCTTTTCGAATTAAAACATAATGAACGACAACATATAAATAAAATAATAATAATATTAATAAGCATTCCTAAAAATTCTAACAGCTAAAAAAATAACTAATGAAGAAACAATAACTACCTATATTTCAGTACTTTCTGAAAAGCACTAAGTGCTGTTTTAAAATAAATTATTACAGGACTAACATAAACAAGCAAATATCTGTTTGCTAAAATCGTAGGATTTGAGGAAATGTTTCCTTAAAATGCATTGAGTCTGACCGTGAGTGAGGCAAAACTTTCGTCAAATATTTGAGGGTTTACGTTTTGTTAAAAGTCACGTGATGTTAATAGGAAATGATCGTCAAAAACGACGAAATACAGCTCGAGGATTTATAAATCGTCAAAAGGGAGAGTTTTATTTCTGAGAGTGTAGCTCCGCCTGTTGGGCCATTTACACCAAGAACTAATCAGCACCAATTTACAAGGTATAACTGAATTTGAAATCTGACAAAAATCCGTGCATTAGTTTTTGAGATAAAGTTATTGCGGATATTGTAAAAAATGCACCTACCTGTCAAGTAATTTACACTAATTTATAATGAGATATAAAAGAATCTAAAATTTTGTTAAATTCCGTGCATTAGTTCTTGAGATAGAGCGCCTACAAAATTTGTGTTACAAAGAGACAGACAAAGCTTTTTAAAAATAGTCAAATCGTGTTCAAGACTTTCTAAACATATAAATCGGTCGAAACCCGGATGACAAAATTTTCATGAATCCAATACTTTCTTCTTGTAAAGATAGTAGAAAGTAAAAGAACTAAAAAAAAAAAAATCATTAACAGAGAGAGAAAAATAATAGTTTGGTTAAAGTCAATTTTTGAATTGTTTATATTTTATAATTGTTAAATAATATTTATATTGCTGTTGTGCTGTTATGCTTAAAATTGTCTTACTATGCGTCGGCGTCCCCGACAAAAACTCTTAGTTTATTTTATTTCATTTTTATATTCTCCATTTTTTTTTTAAGAAAAATAAAACTCTGCGTGATCTGCGAATCATAATCAAATGTGTTTCAAAATTTACCTTCCCCTTAATTTCGTTTTTCCATCGTCCATGTATGCTGTGTACATGAACCGCAATAATTAACTTTTTGGACTCCAGCGTCTTTTACACAAATTTTATTCAGTCGGCACCACTTTTATAAAAGAAGTTTCCTTCAAGTACACAATTTCAAAAATGCCAAGATTAAGTAAGGAAATTTTATTATCCTTTATTACAGGTGCCAAAAAAAATTTTTGAAAGGAAAGATGGTGTCGCCACAGCGGTGACAACGGAGTGCAAAGGGTTAAATAACTTTATGCAATAGCGGATAAGGATTTTAATGAGTTACTGTCACTTTCAACTGATTTCTTGCTATTACATTTAAAAAATCTGTGAATGTGCTAGAAATTTTTGCGTGAAATATTTTTTTGAGAACAGCCCTAAGAGTTTAAACTTAAAAAATCTGAATTAAAAAATATTTTTTTTCTTAAGCTTTAAGACTATCTCTTATGCCTGTTCTATCGGGGAGCTTGGATGAGGATCTCCTGCGTTTCGACCAATGTCCGCTAAATGAAGAAAAAAAAACTAACCCCCCCCCCCCCCCCCCCCACCACCACCACACACACACACACCGAACAATTTACGTCTTTCCTCTTTTGATTGTCAGTACACAAACTTTAACTGCTTAATTTTTCTGTCCTGTTTGTTATTTTGAATTCTAGTGACATTAAATAAATATTGACATCTAAATATTCTCCCCCACTCCCCACAAACAAACAATGACAGAGGCAGTAAATACCAAATACTCACATATGTCAATTTTTAAAAGAAACTGCCAGGAGAAAAAAAAAACGAGCTTCAGAGAAGTAAAAATATCTGCATAAAAAAAGAACCTGGAATAAACATTAATATATATTGCTATGGAAGTATTATTTCATTTGTCCAATTAAATCCACTGTTGCAAATAAAATGTAATATTTCATTTATTTATCTCCCTGATTCACATATTGTTCATTAACAACGAACAAATATTCATTCAAAACCGCTGAACCAGATTGAAGATAAAATAAAACAAACAATATCATTTGCTGTCGGCAACTACATGAGAAAAACCAGCTGTATCATATTTATCGCCCGTCATCTGAACCTGAACACCGAAACTATCACTTTTTCCCCTTTTGAAAAACCGTTTACGCCGAGAGAAATCACAGCGTAATACCATGGTAATACCATGATAGTATCATGCTTATCGAAAACTGATGGTTTGGTTAATATAACGGTTGAAACTGGGAGAATCTTGAGGAGTGATCATGGTTTAGGGTGAGACGTATCATGATGATCAAAACCGATTATTCGGTATTTAATGTCATCATGGTTTAGGCAGGGATAAAATACTCCATTAGTATCATGGTCATCGTAATAACCTGCGGTTTAGAATGGTAGAATTTTGAGTACTCGAAGTTGAAAAAGCGCCGATTGCAGTTTAATGAAAAAGTATGATAATCGCGGTTTGCATCACGATTATGACAATCGCGGTTTGCATCACGATTATGACAATCGCGGTTTGCATCACGATTATGACAATCGCGGTTTGCATCACGATTATGATAATCGCGGTTTGCACCACGATTATGATAATCGCGGTTTACACCACGATTATGATAATCGCGGTTTACATCACGATTACGATAATCGCGGTTTACATCACGATTACGATAATCGCGGTTTACATCACGATTACGATAATCGTGATGTACCGTTGTATAGGATTTTTGATATAGTCATCACAATTTATAATTTATATCGATTTTATCGATGTATCGCCCAGCCCTAGCCCCACAGGGTGGGGCTAGTGTGGACGAGCTAGAGTAATGATTTAGACAATGTAATACAACTCTTAAAAGTGTTTGTAAAATCATAAAATAAATTTGAACCTAAACAAAATAGTAAATATAATAATCTTAATAAAATATAATTTAATTAATGTTATACCTAATATTTTTTTGTTATTACTGAGGACTGCAGTTAGGTATGTTATGAGTATATTTCAAAGATAAAATTAAATACACTACAAAAAAGAACCACTGGTCAAAGTAAAATACACAAATAAAAAGATATGGATGTATTTACCTATCTTAAAATCTTAAGTTTGTTTACAAGGTTAAAGTATTTGTCAAAGCAACTAAATGTTTTTCATTAATGTTTACACATACAGGAAACTGCATAATAATCATTATGGCTTCTTAAATAATGTCTGTGAGAGTTTTCCAATAATGTTTATTTGTGAAACATTATTTTCAATATAAATAAAACCGTCTTTCTTAGAGCTAATTCTCTTCGGTACAGGTCAGTTCGACGCCAACGTTTCGACGCCAACGTTTCGACGCGTGGTCAGTTCGACGCCGTACTTTTCGACGCCGGGGCAGTTCGACGCCATATATTTTTTATGAAACTTAGGAACTTCCGATTTTATTTACGTTTGCACAGCTTATTTAGACTTTCTAACAGCATATATATATATATATATATATATATATATATTTTTTTTTTTTTTTTTTTTTTTTTTTTTTTTTTTACTTTTCTGTGTTAAAAAAAGAAAAGAAAAAATGTTTACAATGTAAAATATCTTTATTTTTATGTTCTTACTAAAAAACACCCATTCTTATTTAAATTAATTGCTAATGAGCTATTTTCTTCAAAACTTTTAAATTCCTTTACAATGTATTTTATTCTATTTTTTGCTATAGGAATATAATTCACAAATATCCACATTTTAAAAGTACTAATTAAATGAAACTCTTTAATAAAGACCTGTTTTGTAATTTTTAATCCTTGAATAGTTGTGTAAATTTTAAAGACTAAAACGCAGTAAAACTGTTAACGTTATTTGTTCAGAATTTGGAAATACCTTTAGTGTAAGTAAAGCAGCTTCCATAACGTATTAACTAGAATTCACATGCAATTCCTTTGTCCTCACCTTGACAAAGGGATAGGGAGCGTCCATAAAGGGGACAATGAGGGCGCACGTAAATGTACAAAGGAACCGTGACATTCCCACTCAGGGGGGAAGAAATGTTGCACAGAAAAGCTAACACCGCTTCCCCTAGAAACCCTTGCCGATATAAGAAGAAACGGGTTGAAACTTCGCATTGACGCCTGTGACTAGCTTATCCTTATCTATTCTTCTTTCTTTGAAACATATTACAGGCTTGTAAATAACTCTAACTCTTTTTTGACAAGTGCAACCCCCCCCCCCCCCTCCTCCAGTTGGGGGTTATGAAATCGCCTCAGATTTGTCGTTAAGTATTGCCGATTGTCAACGCATGCGCATTTCTTATCTTCTCTAAAGCGCCCGTAATCTATTTGGAAGCCTGTCGATATTTTTAAATTCAATGTTAGCACTTTCAACCGTAGAAATGTCTGAAAGCCGAAAATATATGACTAAGAGAGGTAAAGAAAAGTATGAGCACGATGGATATTTATATTGTTTCGATAAATATATAGAAAATGGAGCAAAAAAATCGTGGCGTTGTGAAGTTGAATTTTCCAAAAACAATAAATGTAAAGGAAGAATTTACACTGATGCAGTTACGAGTGAATTTTTAAAACTTGTTCGCAATCATGCTCATGAAGGAAATGCAGCACGTGTTGAAGTTGTCCGCACTTTAACATCAATAAAGCGAAGGGCAGGTGAAACACAAGAAACTCCCGCAGTAATTCGCATTGAAGAAACGCAAGAGCTGTCTGTTGGAGCATTAGGACAGTTTCCAAGCAGAGAAGCTGTAAGATTAGTTATTAAAAGACGTAGAAAAGACATAAATGCACTCCCGTCGCAACCAATTGACAGAGCTTCCATTGAATTGCCAGAAAATTATAAATATTACGGAGAAAATAAGGAAAATTTTGTTATCGCCGATTCGGGAGTGGGGGATAAAGACCGAATTTTAATTTTCGGAAAAGCCAGTGTCAGCGATTGGATTCACCTCGTAACAAAAATTTACGTTGATGGAACTTTTAGTCTAGCACCACATCATTTTTACCAGGTTTTTGTTATTATGGCCGAACGTGGAGGTTTTGTATTGCCAATCATTTATGCCCTCTTACCCGACAAGGCGGAAGAAACATATACACGAATGCTTGAAATGATTCAAGACAGTTGGCCATTTTTTAAGGCGAAAAAAATTTCTTTAGATTTTGAAATTGCCTTAATTAACACTTTTTCAAGCAAGTTTCCAGACGCCGAAATTCAAGGGTGCTTGTTCCACCTTGTGAAAAATATGAAGCGCAAATTAGCAGAATTCAATTTAATGCAACGATATAATACCGATGCTGATTTTGCTCTCTATGCACGTATGATTCCTGCGTTAAGTTTTGTGCCTATCGAAGAACTTGAAAATGCTTTAGAAGTTTTGAGTGAGAATTTACCTAATCAGTTAACCCCAATTTTAGATTACTTTGAAGATTATTATGTTGGAAGGATTCAGAGAAATAATCGTCGCCGTCGTCCTATTTTTAAACCAGAAATGTGGTCATGTTATGCTAGAACCTTAAATAACGAAGGACGCACCAATAATTTCGCGGAAGCAGCACACAGACGTTTACAGTCCGAATTTGGTGTTTCACACCCCACATTATGGAAATTCATAGATGGTCTCAGACGTGTTCAAAAAACAATTGACCAATGTTATGAGCAATTTGTACGTGGAGATGAACCGCCGCACAAGCGGAATAAGTATCTGCGAGCTGATATGAGAATTAAAGTAATAGTTGAAGATTTTGAAAATCGAGAAATAATGGAATACCTGAAAGGTGTGGCGCATAATTTTGCAATGGATTAGTATAATAACAGTTTTGTGATGTAATCTTATTTATGTGTAATCTTGTTACTCTGTAATTAAATTTGTCTGCAATATAACTTTTTTGTAACCATATGTTTATTTACCATTTCTGTATTTTGCCTTTTTGATGCTGTTTTGTGAAATAAATAAATAAAAAAAAACAACCTCCCTCATGTCCCAGGGCCTTGACGTTGGCGAGGGGGCTTCTCACTAATCTGGGACAAAAAAAAAAAAAATCTAGAACACTTTCACACATATATTTATTTCAAATATGCATGCAAACAATCGATAATTCAATAAATAAAAATCAGTCATATTGCTTATTTATTTGAATCACGCTTCATATACATAACAAAAATATATATATATTATATCAGGCATATTGCATATTTATTCTAAAAATAAATAAAAATACGGAAAAAAATATATGGCGTCGAACTGCCCCGGCGTCGAAAAGTACGGCGTCGAACTGACCACGCGTCGAAACGTTGGCGTCGAATCGTTGGCGTCGAACCGTCGGCGTCGAAACAACCTGCTTCGAATTCTCTTGAGGTACTGTTTCATACTCGTTAACATAAACAGACTTAACTGCTACATATTTATAAAATGTGCTATGGCTGGACTTCTTGCAAGTTAAAGAAACTTGAGCCAATACAAAATTTCCTGTTTTGATTGTTTTTTCACTCATTTCTACTTCTTCAATTTCTTAATTCATCAACTTCCATGTCAAAAAGGCTGTTTCCACTGCCTTCTCATGTGCTTCCACTATCTTCTGAGCTGAATGGCAAGACTTCCTTTGACTTAAGTTTTTTGTTATGTTTATTCCTTTTGAGCTTGGTTTTACTTCCTTATGAATGAAGAATTTGTTTTTTTTTTCTTTCTCTTTTTCTATGTATTTCATATTTTCCAAGTCGTCTATCCTTCTTTTCTCGGGCTTACTAGTATAAACTCTAAATGTTCTTTTTTTCCTGACATGTTTATATTCTTTCTCGATGCAGCTTTAAGATACGAACTTTTACTTTCAGAAGTTGTTGGTTGTCGATTGTCGTAGAATGTTGGATGATACATTTTCTTGCAAATCATTTTTATGGAGGTCTTCATTTTCTTGGACACCAATATTTTTCCCTTACTATTTACAAGACTTTCTGTTTCATCTTTAGTAGTACCTGGGCATTCAAGGTCGATAATATAGCTCGAAAAAAAAAAAAAAAAAAATCTCCAAATGCTAATCAATTTAATGGAATAATGCCAAGTTTTTGCAAATCCCGATATAATATTACTTAGCGTAAATAATTTATAATATGATGTTGCTGCTAAGGAAGGAATATCAGACAAACTGTTTTGACGGAATGTTTTAACATCCAGTCATTAAATGCAACTTTACACATTCCTTTGAATGCACCATAAATTGCAACATCTAGGGGTTGAAGTTTATGGGAACAATGTGATGGGAAAGACAGTAACACAATATAATTTTCCTTCACATATGTGTAATTACTACAAGAGCAATGTGTGAATTAGTGGTGCAACGAATAATGGTTTGGCCGAATAACCGAATAGGGTCAGGTGGGGGAAAGTGGTGGTAAAATCAAGCTTTTTTTAGAAAAGGCCCTAAAATCAAACTTAAATTTATTTTAATGAAACTTTTGATGCATTTTCTATACATTGGATTCATATAGATTAAACATGAAGCATGACCACTCAATTTTATTCGATTGTTTTCTGACAGTGATACATTTAAAAGAGCATGTTTTGATACCACCACTTTACCCCATGGCGGGGGAAAGTGGGGTAGTTCAAAAATTAGTGTATATTTAAATAAAAATGTGTAAATATTGTTTTATAATAAAAATACACTGAAATAAATGTATCTTAATTATTTTTAAAGGTACAAATGCACAAAAAAAAAAAATATTTTTCAGATATTATTTAATTAAAGAAATAATGTCCATGGCTATCAAAATTAGGTTCACTTAGTATGTAGCATATATTGCTGAACTCTATATAATCTTCACCACCAAATAGCAAGAAAAGTCTAATAGTTCTCCAGTGGTGACTTATTCAAATGCTTTATGTGATATAATGTATTAATTTTTATCACTTGGGCGATTATTTTAGCTGATCGACTTTTTGACGGTATGCAATGAGCATAAACAAGATAGCGTGTAAACATTAAATTTGTTTCCAGTTTCTAAAACTAAAATAAGAATAGTTGTCATAATATCAATATATGTCTCTAAAAAAGAATTAACAAAATATCTTAATTTAAAAGAGAAAATAGGTTTTTTTTTCAATATACCCCCACTTTACCCCATGGGCCCACTTTCCCCCACCTGACCCTATGTAAAAAATAACTTTTAATTTAATTGTATTATCATATTAAGATTAAAATTTATAAATAAAGCCTATTTTTTTTAGATTAATACTTTTATTACAGCCCATTTTTAAAAATTAATCACTTCTCTACAGTCTAAAATTGAATCATCATACAACATTGAGCTAAGCCTAACTATATCACCACTTTCCCCCACCTCAGAAAAAAAAAAACATAAAAAATTGAAATAATAAAATAATTCTTACCTTGATGCATGAATCTGTTTTTAAGAAGTTCTTCTACTGAAATGTATCAAAATATACTAATTTTTTCAAGTGAGAAAGGATCAAGAACAAAGTTTATCAATACCATGCGTTAAGAACAAACTGCACATATATGTAAACAAGAAGATAAACAACAGTAAACTTGTTGCCAGATTTACAAATCTTAATAGAAATATTTGTCACAAACTCCAATTATGTATTAATTGAAAAAAAAGTAAAAATATGTACATTTATTGTGAAAAAAGTGCATATTTTTAGATTACCACCACTTTCCCCCACCTGACCCTACCAATTATTCGGCCTAGTTATGGCCGAATATTCGGCCGCCGAATAATGAACTCATTTTTGTCTAAAATCAAAATATATTATGCATTATATGCACAATTCTTGTATATTTCACAAGGTTATTTTCTTTTTAAAAAAATATTTATATACAAATTTAATTTTTAAAGCATTATTTTATTCTGAAAAAATATTTGGCTATGTTCGGTCTAAAAATTGCCTCAATAATATAATCCCCCCCCCCCCCCTAAAAAAAATCTTGGCAAAAGTTCCTCATCAGTTACTGTCTAGTTACATTTTAGTAGATATTATGTCTGTTTTAATTTTTCGTAGGTATTATGTATAATTTCAAAATTACAAAATTTTAAAATTATTGCAAAACATAAATTTCAACTTTCAGATGAAAGAAAATAAACATAAGAAATTTTAATATCTTAAGAAAAATCACTGACAGAAAGGTATGTTCTCTAAAATTGTGGAAAGAAATTAGTGTAGACCTTATAAAGCTCACAATTAACAAAAAAGTCACATATTGTTTTGCTATGTCAGCAGACTATTAAGAAGTGTATAGTGAATGATTTCAGATTTAAAGGAAGGAAATATCTGTAAGGAAAATAAATTTTAAAATATTGACTACGTAGTATTGTAGTTGTGTCTCTCTATTCTAAAAAAAAGTAACTACCGCTGTCACCGCCGCCGGTTTTGAATTTTTTGTGACCGGAGGTTTTTCTTCGTTAATATTAAAAAAACTTGCATACAAAAATATAAAAATCGGTAGTATTATAGAAAAATGTTTGATAAACACGCTGATGCAGACAGTTTTCAAATCGAAGAATTATTTTAAGAGATATTTAATGCCAAAGTTGGACAAAATCGTTCCATTAAAAAAGTTTTATAGGAGCAAAAACTGTACATAGGAATTTAATCATTTTTAGATCATTTTATGCGTCAGAATTTCCCGGTGTGCAGATTGCAGTTAGTTTTTTAATTTGAATAATTTTTCGAGGCTTTATTTCTATTTTAAATTCAAATTTTCAGCATTTCGAGAGATATTTTTTACAAATTTTAGAAAATTGTATTAATTTAAACTGTTGCCAACTGTATAAACAGCGCAAACAGTAATGTTTGCTTCAAATTAAAAATTTATTTTACACGTGACTATTATAAACAAAAAATATAAAAAGCAGGAACTCATTGAAAATTACGTCATAAAAACTATAGTTACACGTGAATTTTAAATGAGAAAGAATATTGTAAAATAATAAATTCAGTAACATGCGTTAGAAGTCCTAAATAGGAGAATTTATGTCATATTACACTTATTACGTAAAATGAACAAAAAATAATATTGCAAAACAGTTTTAATTTAAAAATTGCGCGGGACATTTACTTGACATTTTAAGATGATCATAATATTTCATTTCTAACAAAAGTATTTTGACGTGAATATTAAAAAGAGAAAGAAAAGTTTGGTGAAAATTACGTCAGATTATAATTGTCAGATTCAAATTATAATTCAATCTTCCAAAATCTTTTTAAAGGCGATCAAATTAGCGTGCTGTTAGAGTCTGCGGTGTCTGAACGGTGGCTGACGAGCGCAGCTCGTAGGGAGCAGAGCCCCCTAGTATTTTTACAATTTAATAGATATTAGTATTAAGTACATTGTTGCTGTTACATTTTAAAATATACATGGTTCATACACTCGAGAACAAATAAAATTCAAGCACTTTTCAAGCACTATTCAAGAACTGTTTAGATACATGCATATAAATGGCGTAGAATAACACATAGGGAAAATAGCCACCCCACTGATTATCTATTTCAAAGAAATCTTATCAAATCTTTCAATTTTTATAACAGTCATTTTCAAGACATTAATAGAGAATTTTTAAAGAATAATGTGTTTTAACTTATTAAGGTACCATGGGAAGAAATTTTATATATAATAAAAAGTTAAGACAACAGAGCTTGATTTTCTTAAGTACAAAAAAAAAAAAAGAAAGAAAAGAAAAGAAAAGAAAAAAAATAAATAAATAAAAGGTATAGTATCACTACAAGAGCAGAAAACAGGAGTAAACCAGTTAAATTTTAGGAATTCTGAACACTTATCAGGAGTCATATATTAGCATTTCTGAAGTTGTGAACTATATACTTTTTAATAAATATTCTCTGAATTCTCAAACCTTACAGCATTTGCGCTTATCCATACAAAAATAATTGAAATAAAGGTTAGATAATTTACTTTTTAAATACAAAAGATTTTTTTTAAATGAATTATAAAAAGGAAATGTTACACAGTGAAAAATTTCGAATTAATATAATTTGGTGAAGTTTTCACCGATTGACAACATTTGCGATTTTTATAAATGACCGATTTTTTTTAAGATTGATTGCCTATGTTAGGAGGGATTGTTTTTTTTTTTTGGGGGGGGGGGGGGGGGGATATATGAAATCGGCATAAAACTGACGAATTTTGTGATTTTGTTTCGACAAATTCACGAAATTTGCATTTTTTATCGCTGACCAATGGACGAATTTTGTGGTATTTTTTCCCTTTGGCGAAATTACCGATTTTTTAATGCGAACGATTGTTGAAATTCATATTTTTCGGCAACAATTTGTCGAAGTTCGCGATATTTTCCAACATTTTTCATTCCTTGAAAATGATAACTTTTTTTGCCAGCACTTTTTCTATTTTTTCCAAAGCGTACGAACCATGAATAATCACAAAATTTTAAAAGTACTAGACAACAAAAATTTAAGTTTTAGGCAATAGAAAATCAAAATTAAATAGTGATGTAAAAACATACATATATACTTGATTAAAAGAATTTAGTACTTACATTTCTTTCATTATTCAATAAGAAATAGTAACACACTTAATAAAATTACTTAAATTACATTTAAATTAAAGAGCATTTTACTAAAAAAAAATTCAGAAAAAAAACCAACAACTTAAGTTTTGAAGCATATACAACTTACATATTTATGTTATACATACAATACATCTATACTTAATCTACCGTAATATTTATGTTCTTTATAAATCTAATTAAAAATATCACTGAAAGAAATATTTTTTTATGTAACAATAACAAGGGATAAATATTAAACTTCCCATTAGCCTTAAAAAATTAGAATTTCTTGTATTGCTCTATTGGGAAAATTTTGAATAGATTAATTTTAAATTGAATAGATTGTGTTAGCTTATTACAGACTTTTTGTACTTGTTGATACAGCATAAAAATTTTAACATGATTCCTAAATTACTCTGTTATATAAAAATGGGTAGATAAAACCCATTCAGGGTATGAAAGTTAAGGGGGAAAAAGTGTTAGTTAATTTCAAATAAAATTTTCATTATACATGATGAAAATAAATTGCCAAATTAAAAAGTTTTAGTGTGTAAATAAAAAACAAAAAAAAAGTTCTTACAGTATAATTCGGCCAAGGCCGAATAATGGACTTGATATTCGGCTGAGGCCGAATATTCGGTGGATAGGCCGATTATTCAGCTTCGGCCGAATAATCGTTGCATCTCTAGTGTGAATTGTGATTATCAAGAAGCAAAAAAATAGGGTGGTCAATATCAGATTTTGTGTGTTCTTGTATATGGTGTATAACATCTGGAAATAGTTCTTTCACCATCCATCCACTTTTGAAGGCAAACCTAGACTTCCAGTTGGAGCACCAAAAAGACAATGATCCTTATAATTTACTCTAGGAAAAATATACTACCTGCCTATGCTATATTATGATAGACTAGCATTAATAATTTAAATTAAAAATGTTTATCAAACTAAATTCTACTATGTGTGTATTCTACATTTAAATTTAGTTATTACTTCACAAATGAATCTAATTTAGTATACAGATACAGGGCTTGAAATTCAATTTTTCATAGGAGGGGAGTCTCCTTACCTACATTTATAAATGGAGGGGAGTTGAGCTATTTGGGAGGGAGAAAAAAAAATCTAAAACCCACTGTTATTTTACGTGCTATTTAAAGATTTACATTAATTATTTTGTCATGTCTGTATTAATACTGACATGACAAAATACCATTGAAGTAATTTAAATCTACAACTCAGAATAATTATGCAAAATGTTTTTTTTTTTTAAGTAAGAAAGTTAAGCTTTTATATAGTCTATTTTTCAACTTTCAACCAAATGTCATAGGTCCTTAACAATGGAGTTTTTAAATGAATTAATGAATTTAGATTTTATTCCATTTTTGGCATCGAATCTTTCACAAGGTAAACTTGTGACAGACAGCACAAGCACGACATTTATAACTTTGGAAGTTATCGGAAACTTATGGTTATGCTCTCTTAAAAAAATTTCAGAAAACTTTGCAATATCCGACATGCCTTCATTTTTAACGACTTGCATGAACAATGTATAATTCAGTGATGGAAACATAAATATCCATTTCTGGACAAAATTGTTTTTTTTTTTATATCCTTAATGGAATTATAGTCAAAACCTGACTCCCTGGTATTTTCTTTGTTTAAAATTTGAATGCTTGTTCAATCAAAGTCAAAAGTTTGAAATGGAAACTATTTATTCATTTCTTCTACTACATGAGAAATGTAGGTTAACCCTTTGAACTCGAGGGCTCGGAGCGGAGTAATTTAAAATTTGGGTACTTTTCGGTTAGCCGGGCGCCAGTGTTATATATACATATGTACGTATACCTATATATACATATATATGTATATATACACACACACATATATATATGTATACATATAGCTTCTATATATGTATAAATATAAATATATATGTATATATAGGTATACATACATATGTATATATAACACTGGCGCCCGGCTAACCGAAAAGTACCAAAATTTGTCTTCAAACTCGAGGGCTCCGCTACGGAGACAATGCAAATAATTTTGTGATACCATGTAATCTTGGCTTTTTTAGACAGGTATCACAAAATTATTTGCATTGACTCCATAGCGGAGCCCTCGAGTTTGAAGACAAATTTTAAATGGCTCTGCTCTGGAGCCCTCGAGTGCAAAGGGTTAAATTTAAATAGACAAGTCCTAATTTCTGTTAATTGCAAGGAACAATTTGTTTTGTGTTTCAATCTGTTATCAATTTGTTTGTTTTGTGATTTTGTTCTTTATATGTTTGATTGGAGCTCGGAATTTTTCTTTGATGTGATGATCCACAAATTTCAATGATCCACAAGATCTTTGCAGTCCTGCTAATCTTATTTTTGCTTAGTACTGAATCTAGTTCAATTCACCAGAGCACAGCGTCCGGTGACACTTAATGTCGTCCTTTCTTGGTGCACTCTTTTGGATATTTTCCTTTTTCTGTCACAAGAAAAAAAATTATCGTGAAATATGCCAATTGGGTGTAGGAAAAAAAAATCATCGATTGGCCACGGTATAAAATCACGAAATTCATCTATCAGATGCAGGATAAAATTGAATTTCGTCAGTCTGTCGCAAAAAGTAACTGTAAACCGCGTGAGTGTTTCTGAATAAAAAGTAAGAAAAAAATCAAACTCACAGCAAATTTTCTGAGAGGTTACAACAGGGGATGGGAAGTGATTGGGAAATTCTCTCCAGGCGTTAAATACTTTTGTTGCAGGTTGAGTAAACTCTTTTTTTGGCTCAGTTTGATTTCAGGCTGAGTGTAGATTCCTGTAAATTGGATTCGGGTTAAGAAAGTCCCATTTTTTTTTCTGCAGTGCTTTGACGAAATTTACGTTTTATCCGCGATCTTTTGACGAAATTCGCGTTTTTTTCGCGACCTTTTGAAGAAAATCGCATTTTTCCGATCTTTTGACGAAATTCGCGTTTTTTCGCGATCTTTTGACGAAATTTTTCGCGATCCTTTGGCGAAATTTGCGTCTTTTCCGCGATCCTTAGACGAAATTCGCGTCTTTTCCGCGATCCTTAGACGAAATTCGCGTCTTTTCCGCGATCTTTTGACGAATTTCGCGTCTTTTCCGCGATTCTTTGACGAAATTTTCGTTTTTTCGCGATCCTTTGACAAAATTTGCGTTTTTCGCGATCCTTTGATTAAATTCGCGTTTTTTTTCAGTAGCCCTTTGACTAAATTCGCGCTTCATCCCGATCGTTTGACGAAATTTGTATTTTTCCGCGATCCTTTGCCGGAAATCGCGTTTTTTCCCCGTTCCTTTGCCGAAATTTACGATTTTTTTTTGCTATCATTCGAGGTAATTTGTGTTTTTTCGCGATTCTTTGGAGAATCTCGAGTTTTTTTCGCGTGATCTGACGAAATTCACGTTTTTTCGCGATCTTTTGAAGAAATTCGCGTATTTTTCGCGATTCTTTGATGAAATTTTCGTTTTTCCCCGCGATCCTTTGACAAAATTCGCGATTCTTTGATTAAATTTGCGTTTTTTCAGCGGCTCTTAGATTAAATTCGCGTTTCTTTCCAATCCTTAGTCGAAATTTGCATTTTTTCGCGATCCTTTGACGAAACTCGCGTTTTTTCCACTTTCCTTTGCCGAAATTTACGATTTTTTTTTGTTATCCTTTGATGTAATTTGCGTTTTTTCGCGATCCTTTGGTGAATCTCGAGTTTTTTTTCGCGATCTGACGAAATTCACGTTTTTCCGCGATCCTTTGACAAAATTTGCATTTTATTAGCAATCCTTTGCGACGACGAAATTGGCGATTTTTTCCTCGAACGATTGACGAAATTGATTTTTTCGGCGATCATTTGTAGAAATTCGCGTTATTTTTCTGTTGAACTCATGTCCGAATTTTCGGAACCTTAACCCCGAATTTTCGCCTTAAATTTTCGGAAAGTTCGGAACAGAATCAACTCTGAATTCGCCAATCGGTCGCGGACACTTGACAACCTATCTCAATAAAAAATAATGAAATTTGACTACTGGTCGCGTGAAAAATTCGTGAATTTCAACAATCTTTCGCGGTAAAGATACCGCAAAATGTGTCAATCGGTCGCGCGAAAATATCAGGAAATTCGCAAGGCGTTCGCGGGAGTTGATCGCAATTTCAAAATGCAAAATTCTCCGGGAAATGGAGAATTTTTTGAGGGGCGGGAGCCTCCCGTGCACGATATTCTTTTCGGCGGGATTTCAAAATTTTTGGCGCGAATCCCGCCCTGAGATAGCATAAAATGTGACATATTTATATACCCAATTAATGTTTTTACAACTGAAGTCTGAATGGGGCTAGTGTGGACATGTCTACACTAGTCCCATGGTGCCATTTATATTTTTAGGACTAACACTGGTAAATGTAAACCATGCAGAGCAAAAGTGAATATCAAAAAATGTACTGATTAGATTCCTTTATAATATAATATCCCCTTTCATTTGAAATGATGAATATAAATAGTCTAACTTAGTAATTAAAAAATAAACCATGAACTTACTTTTTCACCATAAAAAACCTTTTTTTATAAATTGCAAATGAACTATGAAATGTATTCTCAAATTCTCATGTAATTACACATGGAAGTGTATATCAGTGTTGTCAATCTGCAAAAATTTACAGAGCAACTTTAACTAAAAAATAACAGAATTATTCAAGTTGTCCACACTAGCCCCTTTCTCCCCTACAGTACAGCTCCGATTATCCGCAGAATTAAGTGGCAAGGGCACCACGGAAAACCCGAAAAAGACTGAAAATGGGGTGCAAACATGAAAAAAAAAGAAAATTCATCATAAAAACTATGTTTTAGTGTACAAAAAACATAATAAAACGTTTCAAATACATACATATGCACAGTACATCAGAAACCTTTGCTTTACGTCTAAATCACTAAAATAAAGAACAGTAAACAAGAAACAATGCTATACATACTGTACAGATAGAGCTGAGTTACACCTTAAAAAAAAAAAAAAAAAAAAAAAAAAAAAAAAAATCTGTCACTTGTTTTTGCTTCTTGCTTTGGAAAAATCTTTTCTTTATTCTAAATTGTAAACTATCGTTAGGGTTTCGTTCATCTGACGAAACCAGGGTTTGCAAGGCTGGGCCCAGTTCGAAAAAACCCGGTGGGTTTTTTCAGAATGGGCCCACTTGAAAAAACCCATAATGTGGGTTTTTTCAATTTTCAGAAATATTTAAAATTTTAAACATATACACATTTAATGAATTTAAGTCATTTCAGTTAATTTTGAAAAAAATTAATATATAAAAGCTATTACATAAACACCCGAAGTAAAATAAAAATGTATTTTAGCACACTGAAATACTTTACTAACAAACATAGAACATAGTAGGCAACATACATACATAGTACATAATTATAGGTAAAGGCAATATCACAAGAATGTCTTTATATAAAAAATTCAAATGAACTATATTCATGAAAATAAAAGATATGTATTTTTACTTTCTTCTATCTTTACAAGAAGTGTTTAATTTGTGAAAAATTTCAACTTCCAGTTTACGACGGATTTATACGTTTTAAAAAGGTCCTGAAGACGATTTGATGGTTTTTAGAAAATATCTGTGACAAAAATTTTGTGGGTGCTGCTCTATCTCAAGAACTAATGCACAGAATTTCACAAAACTTTAGATTCAGTTAGACCTTGATGTAAACTGATGCTGATTAGCTTTTGGTGTATAATGCCCATTAGGTGGTTCTGCTACGCTGCATTTATCTCAAGAACTAATGCACGAATTTTCATCAAACTTCAGATTCAGTTACAAGTTAAGTTGTTGCTTATCAAGTTTTGGTGTATATCGCCCAACAGGTAGCGCTGTTATGCTGTTTTTTTTTTTTCATGATTTCAGCAATAACTCTTATCTCAAGAACTAATGTATGGAATTGAATAAAAATTAAAATCAGTTAGACCTTGATATAAACTGATGTTGATTAGTTTTTGATGAATATCACCCAACAATGGCTCTGTTGTACTGAATTTTGTATGATTTCCGCAATATCTCAAGAATTAATGCATGGATTTTCTTCAAACTTCAGATTCAGTTAGACGTTGACGTAAGCTGTTACCAATTAGGTTTAGGTGTAAATTGCACAGCAGGTAATGTTGATATGCTCAATTTTTCACGATTTTTGCAAAATCTATATCTCAAAAACTAATGCACATAATTTAATCAAACTTAATATTCTGTTTCATTTTCATGTAAATAGATCCTTATTAGACTTGGATGTAAATTGAACAACACACAACAGGTGTTGATTTTATACTGTTTGGGTTGGAAATTTTGGTTGTGGACATCTAAGAGGGTGGGGGTTCCAAAATTCAATGATTTGTTTGAAACAATTGATACTTACATCTCCTTGTTAAATGCATCCAATTCAATGAACCTATATTTTACAATCCTCGTGATGGGCATAGATGAGGCACTGGGATAGCGAATTTTGAATTATTAACATGTATGAGATAGAGGAAAGTTTTGGAATTGGCACATCTGACTAGTTTACCCCCTTTTTTTCTTCCTACTTATATATTTTAAATATTAATATTCTATTCATTATTTGATTTTAAAGCAAATTAACAATTTTTTATCTTCTATTATATTTAAAACTAATTTGTGAGAAACACTGACACTTAATTTAAATTCATATAATTTATGCAATTTATGACAATTTAAATTCATATAATTTATGCAATTTATAACTTGTAAAATAGTATTACAATTATATTGTATACAAGGGGACAATGTATAGTAAATATAATATATAAATAATATAGAATACATATTACATATATTGTACTTTTGAAAAAACCCGATTTTCCCTGGGGAAAATTGGGTTTTTCATGAAAAAACCCATGTGGGTTGGGTTTTTTCAAAAAAACCCGGGTTTTTGCGAACCCTGGACGAAACCCTATTCGTCTCGCTCCTCTGGCTGTCTGTCCGTCACAGAGCCCGTTCTCAGAAACTATACATGTTGGAGACATGAAATTTTGGGTACTTATAGCTGAACACCTCACATCATACGACAAATCATAAAATTTTGAAAAAGTCGTACATTTAACCCTTTGGGCTCCCGCATGTGTATTTTAAACGATTATTTCTAAGTGACTTCCTAATTAGTTTGGGGACGTGAAATTTTGCATATTTATAGCTGAACACCTCACATCAAACAACTAATCAAAAAATTTTGAAAAAGTCGTACATTTAACCCTTTGGGCTTCCGCATGTGTATTTTAAAAAATTCTTTCTAAGTGAGCTCCTAATTAGTTTGGAGACGTGAAATTTTGCATACTTATAGCTGAACATCTCACATCAAACGACAAATCATAAAATTTTGAAAAAGTCGTACATTTAACCCTTTGGGCTCCCACATGTGTATTTAAAAAAATTCTTTCTAAGTGAGCCCCTAATTAGGTTGGAGGCGTGAAATTTTGCATACTTATAGCTGAACACCCCACATCCAACTACAAATCATAAAATTTTGAAAAAAGTCGTGCATTTAACCCTTTGGAGTCCCACATGTGCATTTTAAACAATTCTTTCTAAGTGAGCCCTTAATTATGTTGGAGACATGAAATTTTGGATACTTATAGCTGAACACCTCACATCATACGACAAATGATAAAATTTTGAAAAAGTCGTAAATTTAACCCTTTGGGCTTCCGCATGTGTATTTTAAACAATTCTTTCTAAGTTAGCTCCTAATTAGTTTGGAGACGTGAAATTTTGCATACTTATAGCTGAACACCTCACATGAAATGACAAATCATAAAATTTTGAAATTATAGCTGAACACCTCAGATCTCACGTCAAATAATAAATTTTCAAAAAGTTTTATGTTTAACCCTTTGAACTCCAGCTTGTGTATTTTAAGCCATTCTTTCTAACTGAGCCCCTAATTAAATTGGAGATTTGAAATTTTGCATACTTATTGCAGAACACATGAGGCCTGGCGACAAATCATAAAATCTTACGTTTAACCCTTTGAGCTACCACATATGTATTTGAACAATTCTTTCTAAGAGAGCCCCTAATTAAGTTGGTGACATGAAATTTTGCATACGTATAGCTGAATGCCTCAGACCACACGACAAATCATAAAATTTTCAAAAAGTCTTTTATTATTTACCCCTCTGGGCTCTAACTTGTGTATTTTAAGCAATTTTTCTAACCTCCGCTCTTTTAACCCGGGGAGCAATTTTCCAACTTTTGCCGACACCCCTTTGACCATTCTTTCATATTACGCACCATAACCTTACATATTTTAGTTCCATTTTTTTCCGCCAGGTGCGCCTACTTATCTCGGGTGCTATGGGCCCAATCCCCTCGACTAATATATCTACGGATAGTATGTAAAACGGATTTTCGTTCGGATATAGGTTTGTTTAGAATTAAGTGCGCCCCCTGGTTGTGAAATGTGGAACTAACAGATTTTTCAAAAGGATAAAGTGTTTTGAAAGGAATATTAAATGAAACCCTCTGTGCAATCTGTGATCACAGTTACCCACTTGTTTTTCTTTTAGTATGGAATAATTTTTTTCTTGAAAATGAAGCTATTCTTGATATGCTCTCCTGGAATTTATAATAATAGTCTTATTTAATTGTTAAATATTTTGGTACTTTTTAGTTATCCCGTCGACCAATTTCGCCAAATTATATAAATCGCCTAATCACTTGGCCAAATTATACAAATTCAAATAATTAATTTTAAATAACGAAAAAACAAATAAATTAGTATAACATTAATAAAAATACAAATAAAACGTCAAAATAAAAATCATTTGATGACGTAAACATGTGTTGTCAAGTGAATGTAACATTTACGATCAATTATTATTGGCATTTAATCTTATAATTTGGCGACAGTAATTTGGTCGATGGGATAGCTAACAAGTACCAATATTTTAATTGCTGTGTTTATGTTTGGTTAGAAAAATCAAGAAAAGACACCAAGATTTTATATCTGATATTTCAAACATGGCAACCGAATCCAGAAATATTCTTCTATTACTTTCGAATACACGAAAAGAAAAAAAAATTCGCTTCATGGATAAACCACACCGCAGATAATCAGGGCTTTACTGTATGTATATATATACATTTTTTTTTTTTTCATCAACGCAAAGCGTTCATACTTCTGTAAATTAGAAATGCATTGTTCAATGTTTACTCTGATATACAGGGTTGGCACAGTTTAAACCAATCTGTTTTAACCATGGTTTAAACCAACTGGTTTTTTTCTTAAAAAAATCAATTGGTTTTTTTAGAAGAAATTTAATGACATTTTCTTTTTTTTTATAATTTAAATGTTTCAAATTATCGGATATATAAAATTTCTACTTTTAACACTTTATTTCAGCAATACGCATTAGATATAGTGGGTCTAGGTCATGTTTACATGTATAAGATGAAAATTAGTATGTGTTGATGAACATATCTATTGCTCTAAAGAAAAAAATTTTAAACATGTGAATTTTTCAAAGATAAAATAAATTAAAAATATTCAATATTTAGTATAAAATATTTTCATTTAAAAAAAAACGGAGCAGTTAAAAACTGTTATTATTTAAAGCAGTTTGTCATAACGCGCATGGTGATTTTGAATATGGAACCACATAACTGCACATAGCACAATGATCTTTAAGATTTTGGTGAAGCTGTAAAAGAAATTTTTCTTGATTGGGAAATTATCTTTAAGAATTAAAATCTAAATATGAAGTGAAATAAGATAGTATTCAAAAACTGGGTGCTGGTTATAGTATTTTAATAATACAAATCTATATTATATATTTTTTCTGTTATTTGTTGAATCTTATGACAAAAAATGGTGACTCTAAATTGTCAACCCCAAGAAATATTTGAAATTTATTTTTTGAATAACTGTGAAAAAGAATATTATACTCACAAAACTACATCAAATGTTTATTACTAGTAATCAAAAGATTGTTTATAAAGATTATCAGGTATAGGTCCAGGGTCGTACTGGCCCACCGGGCAACGAGGCAAATGCCCGGTGCGCCCATCGTCATTTTTTTTTTTTTTTTCTAAGCACGCTTAAAGTTCTGTATTCTGAAAGGCATAAAATTTTCAAAGATTTTCATTTGGAAAATTAAAAAGTAATGCTCTTTTTTTTTAAGTATACATAAGCAAACTATGTGTGATCAAAGATAATTAGATAACCCAATTTCGAAATAACATAAGTTATCGACAATCAGATGTGCCATTGTTAAGCATGGTATCCTGACCAGACCTTGTTTCAAAGCCTGTTCTAATGATAAATTCTAAGAAAAATATTAAGTATTCATTTATTTAGATATACGCCTAAATAAGTTCTGCTTTAAGAATGCTTCTAATAAGTGTCTAATAAGTCTGCGTCTAATAAGTTTGCATACTTTCTGCGTCTAAGTATTTAGCGCCCCTGGTGTTGCCAGGTATTTTTGTATTTCTGCCTTTTGCGCAAGTATAAACGACGAAACACTGTATAAGAAACAGATTCTCATTTTAAGTGGATTCATTGACAGAAACTTCGATAGTCATGGCGCCCAGGTCCAGATTTTATTCAGTACCCCGAAGAATAGTAACTTCCACATAAATTAATATTAGAATTAATGGCGTATTTAGCATATTTTCTGTCAAATGTTTAGCGCCCTGTGTGGCTGCCCGGTAGTTTGATATTTCTGCTTTTTGTGAAAGTACAAAAGACAAAAGATAGGAATAAAAAAAAAAAAAAAAAGCAATTCCAATTTAAGACAGGAGATTTTGATTTTAATTTCATTTGGTCCCAATGTCAGAGCGGCGGCTTCGGTAATCATGGCGCCCTTGGTCAGATTTTTTTTAAGCGTTTCTGTAAAAAATAACTTTCAAAAAACTAATATCGTGTTTTTGTAAGCATGGCGTCCTTGGTCAGATTTTTTCAGCGCCTCTGTAAAAATAACTTTCTAAAAATTAATATCGTGTTTTTTAATCACGGCGCCCTTAGTCAGATATTTTTTCAGCGCCTCTGTAAAAATGCCTTTCAGAAAACTATTTTCTCTAATCATGGCGCCCTTGGACAGATGTTTTTTTTAGTGCCTCTCTAAAAATAAATTTAAAAAACTAAACTAATATCGTGTTTTTGTAATTATAGCGCCTTTAGTCAGATTTTTTTCAGCGCCTCTGTAAAAATAACTTTAAAAAAATCAATATTGTGTTTTTGTAATCATGGCACCCTTGGTCAAATTTTTTTCAGCGCCTCTGTAAAAATGCCTTTCAAAAAACTATTATCGTGTTTTTCTAATAATGGCGCCCTTGGACAGATTTTTTTCAGCGCCTCTGTAAAAATAAATTTCAAAAAACTATATTGTGTTTTTGTAACCATGGCGCCTTTGGTCAGATTTTTTCAGCGCCTCTGTAAATATAAGTTTAAAAAAACTAATATCGTTTGTTTTGTAATCATGGCGCCCTTGGTCAGATATTTTTCAGCGCCTCTGTAAAAATGTCTTTCAAAAAGTTATTATCGTGTCTTTCTAATCATGGCGCTTTTGGTCAGATTTTTTTCAGCGCCTGTGTAAAAATAAATTTTCAAAAACTAATATCGTATTTTTCTAATCATGGCGCCCTTGGTCATATTTTTTTTTCAGCGCCTCTCTAAAAATGCTTTTCAAAAAACTGTTATCGTGTTTTTCTAATCATGGCGCCTTTGGACAGATTTTTTTCAGCGCCTCTAAAAATAAATTTCAAAAAACTATATCGTGTTTTTGTAATCATGGCGCCCTTGGTCAGATTTTTTTTCAGCGCCTCTGTAAAAATAACTTTAAAAAGACTAATATCGTGTTTTTGTAATAATGGTGCCCTTGGTCAGATATTTTTCAGCGCCTCTGTAAAAATGCTTTTCAAAAAACTATTATGTTTTTCTAATCATGGCACCCTTGGACAGATATTTTTCAGAGCCTCTGTAAAAATGATTTTCAAAAACCTATTATCGTGTTTTTCTAATCATGGCGCCGTTGGTCAGATATTTTTCAGCGCCTCTGTAAAAATAACTTTCAAAAAACTAATATCGTGTTTTTGTAATCATGGCGCTCTTGGTGAGATTTTTTCGATAGCTAAAAACGTTTTCTGCCATTTTCTAAAACCCGATCTGCTTAACCGCTTTAAACTTCAAACACCATCCCGATTTATAAATTGAAAAATACACATGTAATTAAAATAAATAGATAAACCACTAAAATTGTAAAAGTCGTTTTACAAAAGAATGGATGAATATAAGTAAAGATAAGTGCACGTGTTTGTGTTCAGTTTTCAATGCTGTTAGTCAATAACGTGGGAGTTCCTAAGGTGACAAATTACCATTTCGGCGGAGTTTCAACTATTAGATATGGGTTCTATCGGGGCCGTCGCGAAACAACTTTCTTCTCTAGTTGTTTCGCGACGGCCCCGGTTCTATACCCAGTGGTTTCTGTAGTAATACCAGATGTGACACTTTTTATTGATTATACTGTATTCTGAGATTTCTGGAGAAAATAGAAATCGGATGTGGACTGCGGAGGTATTTTCCCATGAAATACTAATTAATACACGACACACGCTCGGCGTACAGGTATCTGTGAAGAATGAATCGTTAAAAAACGAAAAAATAAAATATTGAATTAAGCAACTGTTATAGCAGTTTTATAATGTTTTGTGTAATAACACAAGTGGTGTATTACACAAAATTCCTCTTCAGTCGAGAATTCTTAATTGTTTTACATCTTTTTTAGCCTGCCCAAAGTTTTGACGACATTATTAAATAATTTTCATTGATACATACATCAAATTTTTAAAATTTGCCATTAAGGTGAAAACGAAAAATAACTTTGTCAATAAAGCTTATAATTTTTTAGATACGTTTCTTTTTTTCAAGATATCGAGTAAAAAATAACTGAAAAATAATGAACACATATAAGCTTAATTGCGGTAGGAAAAAACGTGTTATTCTTCTTTTCAATTTTTTTCCACATTACGCAATTAAGGTGGCTGGTCACTCAGCTTCCGATTTCCCCTCACTCATATAAAGTCTATGAGCATTGGATGCGATATCTCCACGGGAAATGAATATTTTTAACTTCTATTTTTTGTGTACACTTCCTAAAAAATGTCCCTTTTTTTTTTCGTAGTTCTCAAAATATTTCTAAAGTATAAACTTAATTTTATAGGAAATGTTAAAATCTTACGAGTGGTTGAAGTGTTAAAATCTTGAGTACACACATAGTTGCCAACTCTTCCGCTTTTTCAGACCACAAAAATTTAATAGAAATTTTTGCCTTATTTAATCGGCAGACTACGGCGATTTAAAAAGATAAAATTTACTATAAAATTTTTGTGGTCTGAAAAAGCGTAAGATGTTGGCAGCTATGGTACACAGAAAAAAGATGTTAAAAATGTGAATTTCTCGAGAAGATATTTTAAATATACGAATGCATCAAAAATCCATAGACTTAATATTACGGAGAAGAATTTCGAAGCTGAGTGACTAGCTCTCTTATCCCTTGAGGGGCGGTGGGATAAAATATATCCTACCTAATTTAAACAAGATTCAGTCCAGAAAATTTTAACTAAATTTTATATTTAATTTTAACTTTGGGGGGAAATCGATGAAATGTTGCTTTTCCTTATTTAAAAATAAAATTTTTCGATTATTCTGGTGAGAATTCAATATTTAGAAACATTTTTGCTTGCCCCTCAGGGGTTAAGTGTTTCTATTTTCTTTGACTTTGTTTTTATTTTGTAATACAATGCTTTAATATAATTTTGATAAATATTACTTTAAAAAAATGCAAATATATTTGAAGCTATTGTCGCTCTTCTGGTGTATGTTTTTTTTGTGCGCGTGAGTTGCGGCGGCCATTGTAGTTTAAATTTGGCTTATCTGAAATTAATTTTTAATTAAATATGACTTATTTTAGTGACTAGACGAGACAAAGGATGGAAATATTCAACTTTTATCGTAGAAAAATACTGACTTTTGATGTCTGAAAAAAAAAAAAAAACCCTTAATGCACTGCATAATTATGCAAGAAAAATAGCTGACAAAGTTAGAAGTGAAACAATTCAGTATTATTAAAGTAATCATGTCGTGGTCATCTATTTAAAAATGCAATTTTGAGAAAAACTAGTTTTAATTTTATGTTATAATTATAATAGAATGCTTATTGTATTTTTTCTTTTTTTTTTTTTTTTTTTTTACTTACATAGAATCGTCTATACCAGATTTTGGCAACATAAAGAAATCTTAATTCCGTTGATTAAGCCGCTAAAATAAAAACTCGATTTTCCGAAATTTATAAGTTATGATTACGTGTAAATCCTTAAACCGATCTCAAAAAAGTATTTTTTAACGTTCAATAATGCGAAAATTTCTGCTCATTTACAAACATAAAAATAGTGTTCGACAGAAATCGAATTTCGGTTATCTTCCTAGTTTTGAGCGAAAACGAAAGAGAAACTGTTTTAAAAATAAATTCAAAGTAATTAACATAAACATACATATATGCACGCTATCTGAATAATGTTTTGCGTAGAAACAGCAGTAAATAATTATTAATTAAAAAATAATTTGATTGAAACAAAAATTAATTAAATATAAAGTGCTATAAACATAAAAAAAAACATTAAAAAATAATTTAATTTAAAAATAACGAATTTAATCCATATTAGCAATACCTTCTAGATTTATCACCTTGCAAGGGCGGATCTGGAGGGTTCTCAAGGGGGGGGGGGGGACGATTTTAGAAATTTGGAGATTCCTATCTGATGCGAGGGTCGGGGCTAATTTTTTGCACTGTCGGTCGTGTTACTTCTACTTTTTGCTGGGGGTCGGGTTTGGGTCCGGCTGACTTGTAATTTTTGCTGCTGGTCTGGTTAACTTATAATTTTTGCTGTGGATCGCGTTTGGGTATCGTTGACTTCTACTTTTCGCTGCGGGTCGGGTTTGGGTCCGGCTGACTTCTAATTTTCTGCTGCAGGTCGGGTTGACTTCTACTTTATAGCTGCACCTAGCACTTTGGGTTTGGGGCAAATTGATATACATTATTTCGAGTTTGGGTCAATTTGGGGCGAGGGTTTTCACTCTTGCGAGAAGGGACCCTAATTTTGAATAGAAAGTCAAAATATTTTTTAAGATAAAAACTATATGCAGTAAAAGCTCCATAACGGACACGCCCAAATAATTTTTTAGGAATACTTTTTAATCTTCTGGATTATGTAAAAAATACTAATTTGCTTATAAGACTGCTTGTCTCTTTATATCTAAGATCAGTTGCAATTCAGTAAAGAATGCTTCGGAACTTATTAAAAAAGCACGATGTGCTAAAATGGACTCACTGAGTTTAAAATTCTTTAATTTACAAATGGTGACAGGAATTTAAAAAAGTCTTTCAGGAGCGTTATGTAAGTTGTCAAGATATTTTTTACTGCGATTCTTGATTTTACTTTACAATAGCAACGATAGTGGCGCTCCAAACAGTACTCGTTAAATTGGGGCCCGATTTCTGTCCTTCCTCCTCCGGGAATCGATTTAGCGCCTATTGCTTGCAGCACCATCTATCGCCGCTATTTTAAACTAAAATCAAGAATCGCAGTTTAAAAAAAAAAACTCCTGATCAAGGGTGATTCTGAGAAAGAAAAAAAAAAATCTGAAATTCAAAGCAAATTTCCTGAAAGGTTACAGTAGAGGGAGTGGGATTCCCTCCTGCCACTAATTATTTTTGTTGCCGGCCGTGTTAGCTATTTTCGATCCGGGTCGGTTTCAGGCTGAGTGTAGATTCCTACAAGCCGGGTTTGGGTTAACACGTTTTCTTCAAAAGTTAGTTCAGTATTTTGTTTCAGATTAAAAACTATACCTATAATAATAAATATAGATGTATGTATGTGTGCTGTTTTCTAAAGAGATCACTGCATTTTCTCCACGACTCCTTGATGAAATTCGCATTTCTTCCACGACTCTTTGACGAAATTCGCGTTTTCTCCGCAACTCTTTGACGAAATTAGTATGTTTTCGCAGCCCTTTGATAAAACTCGCATTTTTCCTCAGCCGTTTGAGGAAATTCGCATTTCTTCTACGATCCTTTGTTGAAATATGAATTTCTTCCGCAACCCTTTGACGAAATTAATGTAATTTTCTAGCCCTTTGATAAATTCCGCGTTTTTTCCTCGATCCTTTGTCGAAATTAAAGTTATTTCCTGCGAACGATTGACGAAATAGATTTTTTATGGCGACCATTTGTCAAAATTCGCAACTATTTTTATGTCCGAATTTTCGGATCGATGAATTTTTTCAAATTTCGGAATCGAATGCCTTAACCCTCTCGCTGCGTAATTCTTTTTTTTTTTTCTTAAATCAAAATAGATTCAAAAATTGCGCATTTAATTTATTACATGTTTCAAATGTGCATATAATTTACAGGTAAAATATATCCAAAATCTTTGTGAAAGAGTTTTTTAAAAAAATTGATCTTTAAAAAAAATTTGCTGCAGAAATTGCGGGTTGCGCAAATTTTGCTACACTGTAAAAAAAATCCATGGACTTTCCGTTCTGGAAAAGGCAACTAGTTGCCTTTTCCGAAACGGAATTGATTCCTTTTGAGAAAGAGAAGTTTTAATTTACAACACGATTAGTTTCACATCTGCAATGAAAGTGACATCTTTCATTACCAAAAAGATTACTTTCATTGCAGATGTGAAACTAATCGTGTTGTAAATTAAAACTTTTCATTCTCAAAAGAATCTATTCGTTTCAGAAAAGACAACTAGTTGCCTTTTCCAAAACGGAAAGTCCATGGATTTTTTTTACAGTGTACTTTTACGTTGGCCGTGGAAATCGCAGAATGCGCAACAAGAGAGTTAAATTTTCAAAGCTTTTGGAAAATTCGGAATAGAATCAACCCTGCTCTTGACGTCTTACCTAACCCTTTGCAAATATATATAAATTTTTTTAATAACTGCATTTGCAAGTTAATAGTAAGTTAATTGCATTGTTATGTTAATGTTATTAACATTTGCAAGTTAATAACATTTGCAAATTACTGAATTTTAAAATCAGTCAGAACATTTTAGGACATCAGGTATATTCAGTAGCTATGGGATGATGGCTGAAAGAAGCATTTAAAAAAATTAAAGCTGTCTTCGATATGTCAGTTAGGGTTTTACCCGGGCTGAAATTTCCAGGCCCAAGCCCAGGTCTAACCCACACAAAAAAATTATTTGCCCGACCCGGTATAGAAACTAAAAAATAGACAGCAGACCAGCCTGCATTTTGCAATTAAAATTATTCATAAAGCGCACTTACTTATGCTCATATTTTATTTCCAGATTATGTTCGAAATTCATGACAACAGAAAAACAATAATATTAATGACTATTTAGGCAATTATGTATATAAACACTACGTAAAAGTATGTCTTAGACAATGACATTCAAATGAAAATCCAGTAAGAAAATCAGTTTAGAATGAAATAAACGAGTGATAAAAGAACGTTATAATTTTAAAGCTCTACAAAGAAAAAAAAGTAGATTTTTAAAAATGTATCTCTGTAACTTACCAAATCAAATTAAATTTCTAACGATTACGCTAAACAAATGTACAACATAAATATAATTTTTACGAATAACAAATAAGTAATATGCCAGACCAACTTGGCCTCGTGGGGGGGGGAGAGAATTTAGAGGAGTGCACGGTAGAGATCTGCACGGGCCGGGCTCGGGCCGATTTTCATTCACGGCATTCGGGCCTGGTCTCGACTCTCTTCGGGCTGGGCCCGGGACATACTTTTTTCTGAAGGCTGGGACCGGGACGGGCCTAACTTATTTTTCCGTACAGAGCCGGGCCTGGCTCCATTCCTAGCCTTCACGGCCCAAAATTTTCAGTCCTAGTTTTGACCCAGCTCGTATGAAAATCATTGTCTCAGGGTGGCCTGGTCCATTTAAAGGTCAGTAAAATTAGGCGTGGCCCAAAAATTTGTGCAAAAAATGCATACATTTTTAAACTGCCATTATTCTACACTTAAACATTAAAATTTATTCTTTTTAAAGAATTATAGATTTCTACGCTTAGTAAAATATAGCTAAATTAAAATCTAGTAAAACGTGTGAAAAAGAACCTGCCTATGACGGAACCCTGTTTTAAATTGAAAAACGTGTTGATCCATACAAAATTAATATACTAATACGTAAGAAAAGAATATATAATACATTTACACTTGCTAAGAAGTGAATGTCTATAATGCATTTTTTCCCCTTTTCTATGCAATTCCATTTTAGAAGATTTTACTGCATAGCATTTTTCAGATTTTAACACTTCAAAATATGGAATATGGATTAACAATATTAATGATATCTGAAACATTTACATATATGAAATAGAGATTCATTAAAAAAATTAATATCGCAGCCTGCGGCACTTCTATAAAAATGAAGATTATAAACATGAAAAAAATAATGTTAAGATAAATATTTTTGGTCAGATCTCCTCGTACAAGACAAGTTTTTAACCAAATCGACGTAAAAAATCAATGTTTTGTAGAAAATCACTCGGGCCGGGCCAAGATTTAAACTTTTTTCCGGGCTCGGACCGAACTTTTGAGTTTTTTACCGGGTCGGGCCGGACCAATATTTTTTTCCTACGGGCGGGGCCGGGCTCGGGTCGAACTTTAAATTTTTGTATCGGGCCGAGCCGGGCCGAATTTTTTTTCTATGAGTCGGGCCGGACCCGTGCCTGGAAATTTCGACCCGTGCAGATCTCTAGTGCACGGGTCGCGGACTGGACAATAATGCTTATCATACGGGCTGACACGGAGCGAACGTTTAGATTTTATTCTGGGCCGAGCCCCGACCTGGAAATTTT
Organism: Maratus speciosus; assembly: GCA_963932465.1. NCBI lineage: Eukaryota > Metazoa > Arthropoda > Arachnida > Araneae > Salticidae > Maratus > Maratus speciosus. Next base: position 144,548,041 of record OZ010786.1, on the reverse strand, counting down.
GGCCAGTGCGGACCTCTAAGAAGAATGAAGTCCACACCAGGCTCTACCTGGACGAAAAAGAAATCTGCCCCAACCCAAATCTGCAGAAAATGTAAGATCAGGGCACGGCCCAGCTCTAAAAGAGAGAAGACCTGACCCAGCCCGTGTCTCATGGATTTAAACTGGCGCGACCCTTGGCTCGAGCTTCGCCCCAAGTGATTTCCCGTGAGGATGCATAAAGTCATTTTGCAAACCCTTTATTAGACCAAGGGAGGGGGGCGATCGCCCCCCCCCCCCCCCGCCTTAGATCCGCCATTGTCACCTAGTATGTTAATACATAGTATGTGCGGCTCTTTGGATGGGAGTGTCGTTTGGGGGAGGCTAGGAAGGGGCAGTTATAGTAATAACGAATATTCGGCAGTATTTTTTTTTTTGGACGGGAACAAATAATGACGATTTCATTCATTTATCTATTTATTTGAGAGTTTCCTGACAGAATAGGGCAGGAAAGTTTATTGACCGTCATTCTTAATTTGTCATCAGAGTTAAATTCATTGTCTAAAAAAGCACAAAGGGGTTTAAACACTTAAAAGTTACCGGAATTAAAAAAATCTAAACTTAGTTTAGAAGTTTGATGAATAATGCGCTCTCCGGAATTATTTTTCTAATAAAACCTTCTTCAAGCGACCAGGAAAAAACTGAATTTGTTTCATTTTCTTCAAAGAAATGGGTCACTCATGGAGGGAGCTCAACTGGGATGGTTTCTGAGTGGGGGTAAAATTCGTATTGAGCCTACGGGAATAAATTTCGTCCCATGCAAAAATGGTCGTTCTGGGAGGTGGTCGCACAAGGAGGTTTTACTGTATATATATATATATATAGATATAAGCATTTGCGCCCTTTTGTAAGGCAATCGGCGCCCTTCTTATCCATTTTGCCACCGCCCTCTAAGTTATGCCAGTACGACCCTGTATAGGTCAAAATTAACATTTTTACCCACTGGCCACTACACTGTTTTTTTTTACTGGCCAGTTTTTTTTAACCACTGGCCAGTAAAAAAGTTATGTACGCTCCATACAAAATTGTGTTTTTTCTAACTATCAACATTGTAATTTACTAATATATATTACTTACCATTCGATATGATTACACTCGACTGAAAAATTTTATTTTTACTATTAATTGCAATGAAATAAATTCACAGGAAATTTTCAGAAAGGTTAGAGGGACCCCACCCCCCTCGGTACTAACTAATATGCATTTTTCTGCGACCATTTAACGAATTTCGCGTTTTTTTTAGCGATCCTTTGACGAAATCTGCGTTTTTTCTGCAATCTTTTCACAAAATTGCGTTTTTTTGTAATCTTTTAACGAAATTTGTGGGGTTTTTTCGCCATTCTTGAATGAAAATATTTGCATTTTTTTCAAGATTTTTTGACGAAATTTCCGTTTTTAAGCGATCTTTTGACGAAATTTGCGTTTTTTCGACAATCTTTTGATGAAACTTGTGTTTTTTCTGCAATCTTTTCGTGAAATTTGCATTTTTTTCACGAAATTTGTATTTTTTCCACGATCTTTTGATAATAGTTGAGTTTTCTCCGCGATCTTTTCACGAAATTTATGCTTTTTTCCGCGATCTTTTCACGAAATTTGTGTTTTTCCGCGATCTTTTCACGAAATTTGTGTTTTTTTCCCGCGATCTTTTCTCAAAATTTGTGTTTTTCAGTGATCTTTTGACGAAATTTGCATTTTTTTCCGCGATCTTTTCTCAAAATTTGTTTTTCAGCGATCTTTTGACGAAATTTACGTTTTTCCACGATCCTTTCATGAAATTTGCATTTTTCCACGATACTTTGAAGAATTGTGATTTTTTTTTCACGATTTTTTGTCAAAATTTATGTTTTTCTGCGATCTTTTCACGAAATTTGCGTTTTTCCGCGATATTTTGAAGAATTTTGTGATTCTTTGTCGAAATGTATGTTTTCCCACGACCTTTTCGCCAATTTTGCATTTTTCCGCGATCTTTTCACAAATTTTGCGTTTTATCCGCGATCTTTTCATGAAATTTGCGTTTTTCCGCGATACTTTGAAGAATTTTGCGATTCGTTGTCGAAATTTGTGTTTTTTCCGCGATTTTTGGACGAAATTTGTGTTTTTCCACGATAGTTGCATATTCTCCACGATCTTTTCACGAAATTTGCGTTTTTACCGCGATGTTTTGACATAATTCGCATTTTTTAAGTGTGGTCTTTGGGCGAAATTCACGTTTTTCTCACAATTCTTTGACGGAATTGGTGATTTTTTTTTCTACGAACGATTGACGAAATTGATTTTTTTCGGCGACCATATCGAAATTAGCGATATTTTTATGTCCAAATTTTCGGACTGATGACTGTTTTTTTTTTTTTTTTTTTTTTTTCGGAACCAAATGCCTTAAATTTTCAGAAAATTCGAGGCAGAATCACCCCTGATACTTTCTTTTCTTACGTTCGGGAGAATCGCCGATTTGGACGCCGTAAATTCCGAACGAATTTCACCCCTTTCCTCCCTGGGATCGATCTTTCAACCATTGCGTTTGGCGGGTAGTGCCCATTGAGGACAATAAAGTTAATCGCCACGTTTTAAGTGTTACTCGACGCCTGGCGAGTGCTAATTTTGTGCTATATTATCAGGGTATCAATGTTTCACTGTATAGAGCAGTTTGTTCTTTGAACCTAACTGTTTAAATTAAAATGATTTTTTTCAATTTTCAACATACATTGACAGTAATTATTTACTAATTTAAATTATTTCAAAAGGAAGTTATACTACCTTATATATCCAACAATGTCTATTTTTATCAATAAACATGTGTGTATAATGTAATAAGAAAAGATTAAAAAAAAAAAAAAAAAAACCCAGTTTAAACCAAAAAACCTGGTTTAAGCAAAATAAACCGGTTTTTTGCCAACCCTGCTGATATAGGTAGGTACTTTAAAAGATTGAAATAACATGATTTTTTCTGAAAGTTGTTGAGAAATGAAAATTTTAATCATTACTCTGATTTAGAAAAGTTTAAAAAAGTTCACATTTTTCAATAAATTTATGTTGAAATCGTTTGTTTTATTTTGAATCTCATAAAAATGAGCTTTTCTGTGTTTTCTAATATGTTGTTATTTATAAATGTTGTATTTCCCATGATTCCAGGATGATGACATAGTAGAAAACAGTCTGACGGCAGTCAAGAAAGTAGACCAATCACGTCAGTTTTCAGGTTGGCATAACTGGGATTGTTGCCACATGTCAGAAAAGGGGAAGAGTCCCATATCCTATGCCGCTTGGTGAAAAAATTGCGCCAAAATGCCATTTTGGCGACATGAAAATTTTTTCCAAGGTGGCAGAAAAACATCACTTTTAAATCTTTATGTTATTTATAAATCAATGATTTTGCACCATTTAAAAAAAAAAAAAATGATGTACAGTGTGACTTCAAAAATCTGGCATCGAAACCATATTTTGCTTTCTTTTTCTTTTACTCTTTCAAGTTATGGGTAGGGACCCGGAGCCAAAGAATTTTTGATGCTCCAGCTCCGCTCCGAGATAATAAGCTACGGCTCCGGCTTTTAGCAAAGGCTCCGATTCCACATTTTCAGTTTCAGAATTGAATTTGCAAAATTTTATTATAAAAAGGAACATTAAAAAAGTAATAACATAATCATCAGATTTTAATTTGCAATTTTTATTATAAAAAGAAGCATTAAAAAATTAACATAATCATCAGCTCACACTGAAAATACAAATTTAACAAAATTTACAGTTGACTTATTACTTATTTGTTCATTCTTAAGAAAAGAATTGAATCTAATTAATCCTCCTTCATATTTGACCTTAAATCGTTATAAATGTATTTTAATGCCATGAATAATCTTTCTACAGCAACTTGGCTAACAGGCAATGCTGTTACAATGCGGCAGGCTTCTTGAATGTCTGTAGGATACAATGAAATTGCTTTGAATGGACTAACATTTTTCTTTAGTCTTGGCGTATTTTCTATTGTCTTACAAGCCTCCATAAAATCCCTTTCAAATTGCTATAAAATAAAAGGAAAAAACTAAAAAAAAAAATTGTACCTTTGTATACATAATTAAGTATTTTTATTGAATGATTAAGTTTACCTGTGTGTTAAATCCAGTTACTTGGGTAATCTTTTGAGATTTTTCCTGTTTATCCAGTACTTTTTTCATATTCGTCATCACTTTCATCACTGTCTTCATGGAGATCCAAGCTTGCTTCATTGGCCGATAACTGTATTTCCTTCAGTTGTTGTATTCCTTCATTTTTCAATTCCAGCAACTGTAGGGCAACTCTCTTTAAAGCGGCTTTGGCTTTTTCTTTATTTTCTTCAACAGGTGCTGGCAGCAGGATTCTATACCTGGGATCCACATATATTGCAGCAAGGAGCAAGTGGTTTTCCATCAACTTCTTTTCCCTGTCCTTCATTGATTCTAGAATATCCATTGCAATATCCCCTCCATTCCTTTCAAAGTCATACTTCAAGTTACACCATTGTTTCATAAACTCACCAGGTGTAATGTCCTGTTGCTGTAACCTAATGGTGACTGCATACGGTTTTGCAAGTAGATCGGCAAGGTTTTTTAATTCTTCCCACATATATGGTGATAAGTGATAATCAGAATTTGCAGCTGCTAGGTCTTCACAAAAACTTTTAAACACAAGAAGTCGTTTGACCATCTTGTACTTAGATCCCCAACGGGTTTCATTGTCCATTATTGGAATGACTGAATATTTTTTCCTGATTGTGGCAAGAACAGAAACTGTTCGCAACTTCTTCACAACATTTCGAATTTTAGCTAGAAAATTACTCTAGTATCTTGACTTGAGACCATCAGCCAGAGCCAACTGCAAGGTATGGATCACGCATCTCATTACAACAAGAGACTTGCTAGCTTCATTTGTCAAATAACATCCTTCTTCTGTATCTTCTAGTATGGCATCATCATCACAACTGTCATGTTCGTCATCAGTCCTCCATTGATTCAGAAGCATTTTCATTAGTTTTAAACTCTTTTGCCATTTTGATCATGTTTTTTGAATTGTCCACCGAAGTTGAGAGAACATTTTTGACACTAATATCAAATTTTGCAAGGTTTTGATGAACAATGTTTTGAATATCACTGGCAGCATGTTTTCCTTGTGTGTCAACAACTCCCAAAGTCTTGGTTATAATTTTTTCCTTTTCTTCAAACTGCACATTTATTCCTAAAAAATTTCTCTGATGCCTTGTGCAAGCATCAATTTGTATATAAACCAATTTTTTTGTCAGAATTCTTTGGAGTTCTCTCTTCTTTTCTTCAGCAAATTTGATTATCATACCCCTTACAGAATCAGGAGAGGTTGGAACTCCAAGTTTTTTAGCCAGTTCACCGGAAATACGTTGAAAACCTTTTCCTGAAAACATTTCCATTGGTGCTCCGCCAAATACAACCATTTCTATCATTCCTTCTTTAAATTCCTCAACTGATATTTCTACTGACAAAGTGGTACTGGGGTAAAATGAAGTAATTTTTGATTGTTCTGCATCATCACAAAACCGCTTTTCATTCCGCTTATTTTTGTCAAATTCTGCTTTTCTCTTTATAGTTTCCAATTCTTCATCCTTATCTTTGAGTTCTTCTGCTTCTTTCTTATGATTTCTGTCAATATGCCTTCTCATGTTTGAACTCTTTGCACAGTTAATTTTTTGTTCACAAATCTTTCCTTTATCTTGATTAAAAATCTGACAAAATGCATTTTTGTTCTCAAACTTGAAATGTTTGTTCAGAAAATCTGACATCTTTTAGTTTTTACTTTTGAAAAAATAAAAGTTTGATTGAATTTTAAACTCAAAAATCTAAAATTTGAATTTTTGAATACTTTGGTTTTCAAACCAAAACTACACATGTAAACAACAGGTGGCCATATTTGTTTTCAAGTAGTGTTGCCACTTAGCTCAAGTAGAAAGTAGCAGTGAAGTATTGTTGCCATGTTTTTGTGAGAAGTTTTTCATCTCTAATAAAAAAACCTAAAAATGATATAGTAAAACTACTGAATAATGATGAAATTAAAATATTTTACGTCTGAAAAATTTAAAAGATTGAAAAGAATATTAAAAAACTAAAGGAGCCCTGCAGCAGGGGGAAATTTAGAGCTCCAGCTCCAGGGAAAACACAGCTCCGGAGCGCTCCAGCTCCGGGTCACTGGTTATGGGAGAAGAAAAATAGCAATTCTTTATCAATTAAAAACTTCAAGATCGAAAGTAAAAATAAAAAAAAAGAATATTTTACTTTTTTTTTGTCATTTGTTAGAGGCGGTTATTTTCACGTATCTTTCACTGGCCCCGCCCCATACTCATTTTGAAAATTCAACAGCACCATTCGTTTGTGCTGCAAAAATTTTCGTTTGTGCTACTTCCGCTCTCTCGTTATAACGAACACAATGGGGCGGGGCCAGTGAAACGATAGCCCAGCCCCATCAATGAAATCAAAATTTTATTACTGCATTAGTTTGTGCTATGCTTGTGCCGGTTTGTGCCACAAAAATTTTTGTTTGTGCCACTTCAGTTCTCTCGTTATAGCGAACACAATTGGGCACACTGTAAAAAAAAAAGGACTAAAATACGGAAATACTACTGGCAATCTAGACGACAGTAGTATTTCTGTATTTTAACGGAACTTTTTCCCTGTAAATTACAGAAAATTTTCAGTTTTTTTGGAATTTAACAGAAAATTTTCTGTAATTTACCGGGAAAATGTTCTGTTAAAATACGGAAATAGTACTGGCATCTAGATTGCCAGTAGTATTTCCGTATTTTAATCCTTTTTTTTTTTTACAGTGCAGGGCCAGTGAAATGTATGCGCTATTTTCTGGGAGATGCAGTTGCTTAGCAACGAGAAAAACATTGGAGACAACTTTGGCGAATGCATGGCACAACATATGGCCTGAACGAATTTTAGGCAACGGCGACATCAATGATGAGGAAGAATAATTCAGACTTTCACATTTTCCGTGAAAAGACCGCAATATAGGAGCTGATTGAACACGCAAAATCTGAAAATGCAGTAAGTGTCGAAAAAAGGCATGTAGAAAATTGATTAAGCATTGACAAAAATGCGTCATCAACGAACAATTTAACAGACAGCAAGATGACTCATAACCGTCTTTAATGCTAGTAGCAGATCAACAGACGTGAATGAACAAACGGCAGAAGAAAAGGCATCACTAGAAAAATGCATAAATTTGACTGGAATATTAATATATGCTTTATAGAAACAAGACTGTATTTCCGAAACAGACATTCAACATTTGTATTAAATACAAAAAAAGTTAAAGAACGGCCAAAAAACTGAAGCAAGCAAAGTTGACATCGATGTTTCTGAAATTACAAGAGAGAAGACATAATTTTACTCTTTATTAGACTTTTGTTTTCTGTAACATATAAAATATCAATTAAAGTTTTGGCTTAGATGCCTTATCTTGCCTCAGCTGTTGTTGTTTTGAATTGTTTGGTGATTTTTTGTTGGCGTGTTGGCGGTGTTTACGGATATGACAAACTCGATATGTAAACCCCGTGTGTGTTGTGACGTGTCGTGTTCTGGTAACCCCTGAGAAGCTTAGAATTTTGTGGATGTATTTTGATATCGTGTTCTATTGTTGTCTTTTCATTTTTATGTTAAATTTATTGGATGTATTTCATTGACTATAGTTTCTGTAGTCTGTTTAAACGCTCTTGCTGAAGTAATTAAGAAATATGAGGAAATTTTGACAAAAAAGGGAGGTTTGTTTATAGCGTGTCAATGCGTATTAAGCCTATTTTGGAAAATGATGCCGATGTTATGAGAGATATTTCATGCTGGAGGTTTCAAGAAAGCAGATGTCTGTTAAGGTATGTTGATAATTTTATGTATATTTTGCTGCTTTAAGAGTTTTTTACATTTTGAGATTGCTACAAAACGAGAACTGCTGAATTTTGAGAATGCTATACCGCAAGAAATGCTGAATTCGGCGATGTTTTTTTCAGTAAATGTGCGCAAAGCGTTCATACAACTATTGCCGACTGCCACTTTAGGGAGTTTCATTTTTTTATGTATATTTTGCTGCTTTAAGAGTTTTTTACATTTTGAGATTGCTACAAAACGAGAACTGCTGAATTTTGAGAATGCTATACCGCGAGAAATGCTGAATTCGGTGATGTTTTTGTTAGGAATAACAAGCCCTCTATATCTTATCACTGTACTACTTTAGCTCTACAACTTATTTACATTTTTAGCTGAAAACAGCCATTCTTTATTTACAATATAAATATAGATACTTCTTACCTCATATCCTTGTTTTTCATAGTTATATATCCTTAGAATCCTTTATTTGATTTGCCTTCATCTTTAGTTGCAGTTTGCCTTTAATCACATCTCCTATTGCCGGTCACCTGTCTTTCAAAACATCGCGGTTTTTCGGAAATCATTTTCCACGTATGATAGTCGAGCAGTACTCCCGATCGCCACGAGATGGCGTTAGTTGTCTGGTAGAGTGCGTCGTAAGTCTCCGATCATTCTGGAAGCCGTCTGTTTTGCATATACCAGTATCTGATACGCATGTCCGGATCATATAAATATGTTTCGACCAGCGTGTGTCTTCGCCAGTTGGGAGTTACCTTTTCAACATGTGAGCAGGTGGTTTTAAGTATTGTAAAGTTGTTATCGGCATGGAGGATTGTTTAAATTGGAGAATACACAGTGAATGATGGTTTTTCTCTTCCTGGATTTTCCGTATTAATATCAGCTGATCTTTGTCTCGTTTAAAGTCGTCTGATGGCATAATGAAGGCTGGATTACGTGACCTCTACCTTCGAGAATCCTTTTTGGTGTTAATTCGAAAGGAGACGTTTCGGTATTGAAATGCAAGCTTAGCTGTTTCCGAATTACTCGACTTTTTTTCTATCGGTTTCCTGGTGGGAATGACTTTTGTTTTTTTTGTGCTACAGTGTGATATCCCCGGAGGTACTGGAATTGGTTTAAGATGAAGTATGGTTTTTTTAATAAATTATTTTTCGAGCTCTGGAGCATTGAAGTGAAAGATGTTTTACCGTTTCATATTTTTCTGAAATAAAGTGTCATGGAGTGTTAATCTCAGTACAACTTGTTTTATAAGTAAATGCATAACTAATGTTACCTAGAGTTAAAACTGATTGAGGTATGTTTTATGTATTTTATTCTTTTAGTTAATTTATTTGTTTCTCTGTGACTAAATTTAAATAAATGTTTGTTTCTTTTAAATTTGTCTTTCGTTATTTAGATCACATAATAGTTTGACTTCTTATTTTATATTTTAGCAAGCTAATTCCATTAAATTGTTTTGACATTTTAATTCCATTTAAAGTAGATTTAATAGTTTAATGTATTTTTCATCCGAGGTTGGGACATAAAGCAATTACGTTTCCATTTGCTTAATTCACTCTGCTAATTTAATTTACTGAGATATTACTTATTGGTAATTATCTCAACATGTGGGTTATGGGCCCAGTCCCTGCCCCGTTTAAACTTATTTACAATAGCTAAAAGTTAAAAATTTATTCTGTTTATTAAACTTTTGATACTTAGATTATATGTAGTAAATTTTAAAAAGATAAGTCTATAAATTGTAAGTTTAATAAAGTTTTAAAATGATTTAGTTTAAATAGTTATATTTTCAAGTCTTCAACCTCAATTTTTTTTTTTTGCCAGTTTGACCGTAGTTGGTCTGGCGTTTAACTTTAAATATCGGCCGACCCTCACAGATGTTATTTGATATTTTTGAGGGGGGGGCCGACGATAAAAATTTTTTTGAATATTATACGTATTTTTTTTTTAGTTTAATAATTAAAGAATGTTTAAATTTATTAGTAAAGTTTAAGTAATGTTTAAATTTGATTCGGTATATTAAAATTAAAGGTATATGCATGCATAAATTTAAGACTTAAGGTAATAGATTTTTCAGTATAGTTAAAAAAAAAAAAAAAAAAAAAAAATTTTTTTTTGAAAGTAATGTACTGAGTGCTCCATGACAAGGATTACTTTAATTAAATGTGCTGGGAAACTCCATGGCACAATGTGAAAGTGTTCGTCAGAAGAAATGTATAAAGGAAAATTTTCTAGTAAAGAAGTGAATTAAAAGCCTAAGAAGATAGTTTCAGTACTTTAGGGTGTGTTTTTATGGTGTCAACGAGATAGTGTCGTCATTAAAGCTGGTGTTTTCTCAGTGAATTAGTGCCGATGATGCTTTCTAGTATAGATTGTGGAACTTCAAAAGTTTTTTTGATAGATGAGCGCAGTGGTCGCCATGCTGGTGCCCGGTGCATAAGTTTTTCAGTAAAGAGACATTGGCTGTTTTTATTGACTGATCACTGTATGGTTTTTTTCAAGTTTCTTTTTGAACTGATCCAGTGTTGACTTGAACAGTAGATTAAATTTAAATTAACTGTGTTTAACTCCTGGACATGCGAAAACGACGATGCTCACATGAGTTCTCCTGGCTGACGTGTGAAATGCAAATTTTATTATGCTACAAAGTGGGAGTAGATGATGTAAAAATGTGATTCTCAGAGTTTTTTTTTGACATTTTTTTTAGGATCTGCTAAATCTGTCTATCTTGTCTGTACTTTTAAAGAAATTATAGTTGTGCTATATTAAAATGTTTGTTTTATTAATGTTTTTAGAATTTTTTTTTTTATGAATTTTTAGATTATGGGGCTTTCATCTGAGATCTTTCTGTTAAAATTTAAGATAAATCAGTTGAAAAATGTTTAAGTTATCGAATTTTTAATGTTTTAAGATCAACTGTTTTTAGATAATCTATTTAAATTTTTAGAAGTAAAGCTTTTTAAGAAGTAGTTAAGGTTTTAGACAGCCTGTTTCCTCTCCAATAAGTTAAATAAGAGCTGGATATCGGGACTTGGGCAAGTACGATATTGTTTTTATACAGTATTGAAGTTTGATGTTAAGAGATGAGAATACTTGGGGTTGAAAGGCTAAATACTTTTTCCTTGAAAAATGATTGAATATGAATGTTAATTAACTGAACGGTTTAGAAATATAATACATTGAGTGACAGTTTCAAAGCTTTTAGTGAACCTCGCGTTCTTCTATTAAAGATTGTATTGTATATTAAAGAAAATAAGTTACTTTTATTAGTTAAAGCATATTAAAAGATTAATTATTAAAAATGTTTTTTTTTATATAATAGAATTTTCTTATTGGTTATAAGTTATAAAGTTAAAGGCTTTATTTACAGGCTAATGAGCGACTTGTACTTTGCATTGGGGGTTTTCTTTTTACATTTAAGTTTAAGAGTTAAGAAACCTGCCTGGAGTGCTGTGGTGCAAGCTTGTTTTTATAAAGTTAAATTATAGGGTCCATATTTCTTGATTTTGTTTTGATATATATATTTTTAATTTGGATAAAATGATTAATTAAATGTAAAGATTGTTTAAAGTAAAATGATAATTATAGGGTTTAAAGATTTTTGGGAATGTGAGGGCCACTGAGCGTCGTTAATATTAGTGATTCTGCATTAAAAGATTACAGTATTTGAATTATGTTGAGAAAATTGAGCATGATTTTACAAGAGATTATTGCTTAATGGATTGGTGGTGTTGATAGATTTTTAAAGCAGTATTTGACTGGTTTTTAATAGGCCTTGGTTAAACCAAGCTTTAAAACGTGAGTTAATTGATAATTCATTTTTGTTGAATGCTGTATGTGGTTTAAATGCCGCCTGTTCATTAATGCTTTAATCAATCTTTAATGTATTTTTTGTTTAAATTTCATATGTTTGAAATATGCTATGTAAATGTTCTTTTCAGACTTGTTCATGTCTCTGATCATCCCAGTTTGTTTGTAATTTAATAAAAGATTCTTGTATTTAAATTTGATGTTTAAGAAGATTGAGGGATCTTATGAAGAGGTTTTTAGACCATTTCTGGTGGATGGACTGTAGCCATTAAGATATGATTTTATTTATGAAATACAATTTTAAGTTTGTATTAGATTAATTTACAATTTTTTCTTAGATATCTTTAAAGTTTTATAATAGATATAACTTATAAATTTTTAACTTTTATGGATTGCCTGTGTTTAAGATGGTCTGGATAAGGGTTTCCATTGAGTATGACAGCATCTTTTTGGCAAATTCTCGGTGTTAAGACTCAATGAGGAGGATCTTCAATATAAGACATCATTTGGGCAATTCAGTGAAGTTGTTTTTCTGTTTATGATTTTATTTTTAAAAGTTGTGTTTTGCCTACTCTTCAGTATAGCCAGGAAGAGGGACAATGATCTTGTAAATGTCCTGTTGTTAATATTGCTTTAGTTTGATTTTTCTCTGATCATGAGTAAGATAGTGTTTGAATTCTGCTAGTACTCAATGGGGAGTTGGATCGAACGAGGCATGCTGGATATTGTTGAGTGGGTTTATAGATTGGTTTTGCTTCAGTTATTTATATTTTTGAATTAAAAATATTTTTCCTTTGAATACTAATTTTCTTTGCAGTTGGCTTAATGGTGCAGTTTGTCTAAATGTGATGTTTGGAATTTGAAATCTTGAGGTTTTGAGTGAGGTATGGTTAATCATAAGGAAAGGAGGCTGATTTTTGAGAAAGGAGGTTTCTGGATGTGGCTCCGTATCTATACCAATTTGAGATTTACAATGGTTTAAATTTATAATGGCTGAAGTTTGGTTGGAGAATTTTTTGAGTTGTTTTAGAATAATTAAGCTTTGAGATTGATTAAATTTTTAGAGTAATTAAATTTTTAGAAAAGTTAGATTTTTAGTGTCCGGGTAAAGTTGTGCAGAATTGGTTGTCTTGATGGTTTTGCCATGTTTTTGAGAATTGTTATTGATTTGTAAAGTTCAATATATTTGAAAAGTTGTTGGATATAAAGTTTTTAAAAGTAGATTGGCAAAAATTAGGATTGAAAATTGACTGTGAAGATGTAATTTTTGTTGAAACTGTGGGTTTTGCTTAATCTGAAAGATTTTCGTATTGGTTGGTCAATTTGTAAGACTGATTTTTCTTAGGACACTGTTTGTCAGAAGGGGGTGTAAAAAGTATTTCCTAGGTTACCCATTCTGATAATGGATGTGTCAAGTTTTGTGGAGATGGTTTTGCTATGTAACTGAAAAATGGACATTCTGCCAACGTGTAAGATATATATATATATATATATATATATTTTTAATTTCCCGGATATATTAGAATTAAATTATAATTCTGTTTTTGGTAATCCTGGGGTGGAAATTTTTAGGTGATATTCAACTTCTGGAGTGGAGAAGAGATGGATTGGTTATGACTGGAGCTGGTCTTTAGTTATAAATTTTTTAGATGTTAAGTTTATGATTTGGCTGTTTTTAAAGTGGATTGTTGGTTTCTCGACATAAGATACTACCTTCTTTGTAACAATGCGATTTTCCTCTGAATGGTCACGTGATGTCGATATGCAATCTCGATTTCCTTGTGGCATTTTTGATGTCGAACCTCCTCGGCCGGAAATGATGCTTAGATTTTCATGGAATTAATTTTTGAGGTTTTTACAGGTTAAATTTTTCAGCGTCTCTTCTTCGGGCTTTACATATCTACGTATTTATGTTGTATAAGTGGTATGGAGTCTTTTGGCCAAAAGCAATGGATTTATTATTTTGGATTTTTGGTATATGTGCATGCTTAGGCATCAGTGATGATAGGATATGCTGGTATCCTTGGGTTGACAATGGCCACTTGACCTTCGGATCTCAGCATGTTGAAAGGTTTGTATGTTTGGGTGTACCATTTCAATATATGTCCATTTTTCGTTGTCCTAATTTGTTGGGACAGTATAATTAGTTTTGTGTCGTCCCGATTGTCAGGGCTCTTGGATATGTTGTATATGGCCAGACGGAGAGTTCTTTGCTGACGATTAATGATTACATATTTTTAGTTTGCCGTGAAATTTTTGGAGAGGAGGATATTTGATGTTAACAGATGGTATAGCTTTAAGTGAAGTTGTACAAAGTTGGACATGGTAATATAAGTTGTGTTGCAGAGGATATCTTGTGAATGACCTTGAGGGAGTATTAATTGTTGGAAATCAAGAAGGGCTGAAGGAATAGATAATCTAATGAAATGGAGGATTTTTTAGAATTATCACCAATTGTTTTATCCCGGGATTGCTGATCTATCGATATAAAGTGGTTGTGATCTTGAATTTTTAAAGTTAAGAATATTTAAGAGTTAAATTAAGATTTTTAAATTAAGAGTTTTTTTTGGAAAAATTGATGTTTTTCATTAAGGATTTAAAGTGGAAACGGAATATTTTTACTTAAATAGTTTAAAAGTTAAACAATGTATACTTTTGGTTGAGAGGTCCAGAATTCGAATAAATTTTTCATAATACTAATTGAATAAGTGATTTACATAGGTGGTTTTTTTTGAGGCATCGCCTTGATAGTGAGGCATGGTAATGATCATGAATTGTGATGAGGGTTTAAAGTGAAGAATGGAGTTTCCAATAAAGTTTTTTTTATTGTTATATAAGTGCAGAAAGTTTTGAAGATGTAAAAACTGAAAGTGTAAGATTTTTGATTACATCATAAAGTTTTGGAGCCTGGGATGATCATATTAAGTTGATGATTGTTTTGCATTATATTGAATCATATGCTGTAGACAGCAATTTTTAGCCGAAAAGTGTTATGTGTATTAATATTTTTATGTGTAATATAATTTCTATTTTTGTGTAAGATATTTTTAATGTTCCGGAGCTTGATTTTTAATGAGTTTTCCTTGGCTTGCTGTTTGTCTTATCTGGGCGATTTAAATTGGAGTTGAGGTTGGTATCCAAGTTTTTGCTGTTTTAAAATTTTGTTTAAGATAGAGCTGTTAGGTTGTTAAAGTTTTTAAGCCTGGAAGTTTACCTGCGTAACGTGGTCTGTGGGATCGTATTTGGTGCTTCTTTAGGCATTTGCCTTTGGTGTGGTACGTGTGATAAGAGGGGGGGGCACTTGTTAGGAATAACAAGCCCTCTATATCTTATCACCGTACTACTTTAGCTCTACAACTTATTTACATTTTTAGCTGAAAACAGCCATTCTTTATTTACAATATAAATATAGATACTTCTTACCTCATATCCTTGTTTTTCATAGTTATATATCCTTAGAATCCTTTATTTGATTTGCCTTCATCTTTAGTTGCAGTTTGCCTTTAATCACATCTCCTATTGCCGGTCACCTGTCTTTCAAAACATCGCGGTTTTTCGGAAATCATTTTCCACGTATGATAGTCGAGCAGTACTCCCGATCGCCACGAGATGGCGTTAGTTGTCTGGTAGAGTGCGTCTTAAGTCTCCGATCATTCTGGAAGCCGTCTGTTTTGCATATACCAGTATCTGATACGCATGTCCGGATCATATAAATATGTTTCGACCAACGTGTGTCTTCGCCAGTTGGGAGTTACCTTTTCAACATGTGAGCAGGTGGTTTTAAGTATTGTAAAGTTGTTATCGGCATGGAGGATTGTTTAAATTGGAGAATACACAGTGAATGATGGTTTTTCTCTTCCTGGATTTTCCGTATTAATATCAGATGATCTTTGTCTCGTTTAAAGTCGTCTGATGGCATAATGAAGGCTGGATTACGTGACCTCTACCTTCGAGAATCCTTTTTGGTGTTAATTCGAAAGGAGACGTTTCGGTATTGAAATGCATGCTAAGCTGTTTCCGAATTACTCGACTTTTTTTCTATCGGTTTCCTGGTGGGAATGACTTTTGTTTTTTTTGTGCTACAGTGTGATATCCCCGGAGGTACTGGAATTGGTTTAAGATGAAGTATGGTTTTTTTAATAAATTATTTTTCGAGCTCTGGAGCATTGAAGTGAAAGATGTTTTACCGTTTCATATTTTTCTGAAATAAAGTGTCATGGAGTGTTAATCTCAGTACAACTTGTTTTATAAGTAAATGCATAACTAATGTTACCTAGAGTTAAAACTGATTGAGGTATGTTTTATGTATTTTATTCTTTTAGTTAATTTATTTGTTTCTCTGTGACTAAATTTAAATAAATGTTTGTTTCTTTTAAATTTGTCTTTCGTTATTTAGATCACATAATAGTTTGACTTCTTATTTTATATTTTAGCAAGCTAATTCCATTAAATTGTTTTGATATTTTAATTCCATTTAAAGTAGATTTAATAGTTTAATGTATTTTTCATCCGAGGTTGGGACATAAAGCAATTACGTTTCCATTTGCTTAATTCACTCTGCTAATTTAATTTACTGAGATATTACTTATTGGTAATTATCTCAACAGTTCTTTCGGTAAATGTGCGCGAAGTGCTCATACAACGATTATTGATTGCCAGTTTAGCGAATTTTGTTTATTATTTACATTTTATTTTCGTTAAGCCAAACATGCGTATAAACCGGTGCTTGGCGACATTTACTACTTGTCGGAAAAGGGGGTTTTCACTAGGGATGCACCGGATATTGATTTTGCCGGATATCGGATATCCAAAGCTCCTTTGCCTGCCAGATTCGGATATCCGGCACTAGATATGTTTTTAATTATATGGTAAATGTTTATTTCTTTATATAATGCCATCTCAGAACAATAAATTACAAATATGTTTCACACGACACATCTATAAAACATTTTAAATGTATTGAAATATAATTTGCAAAAACTATAGGGGGTCAGGTGGGGGAAAGTGGTGGTGATCTAAAAAAATGCACTTTTTTCACAATAAATGTACATATTTTTACTGTTTTTTCAAGTAATACATAATTGGAGTTTGTGACAATTATTTCTATTAAGATTTGTAAATCAGGCAACAAGTTTACTGTTGTTTATCTTCTTGTTTACATATATGTGCAGTTTGTTCTTAACACATGGTATTGATAAACTTTGTTCTTGATCCTTTCTCACTTGAAAAAATTAGTATATTTTGATACATTTCAGTAGAAGAACTTCTTAAAAACAGATTCATGCATAAAGGTAAGAATTATTTTATTATTTCAATTTTTTATGATTTTTTTTTCTGAGCTGGGGGAAAGTGGTGGTATAGTTAGGCTTAGCTCAATGTTGTATGATGATTCAATTTTAGACTGTAGATGTGATTAATTTTTAAAAATGGGCTGTAATAAAAGTATTAATCTAAAAAAATAGGCTTTATTTATAAATTTTAATCATAATATGATAATACAATTAAATTAAAAGTTATTTTTTACATAGGGTCAGGTAGGGGAAGTGGGCCCATGAGATAAAGTGGGGGTATATTGAAAAAAAAACTATTTTCTCTTTTAAATTAAGATATTTTGTTAATTCTTTTTTAGAGACATATATTGAGATTATGGCAACTATTCTTATTTTAGTTTTAGAAACTGGAAACAAATTTAATGCTTACAAACTATCTTGTTTATGCTCATTGCATACCGTCAAAAAGTCGATCAGCTAAAATAATCGCCCAAGTGATAAAAATTAATACATTATATCACATAAAACATTTGAATAAGTCACCATTGGGGAACTATTAGACTTTTCTTGCTGTTTGGTGGTGAAGATTATACAGAGTTCAGCAATATATGCTACATACTAAGTGAACCTAATTTTGATAGCCATGGACATTATTTCTTTAATTAAATAATATCTGAAAAATATTTTTTTTGTGCATTTGTACCTTTAAAAATAATTAAGATACATTTATTTCAGTGTATTTTTATTTAAAAAACAATATTTACACATTTTTATTTAAATATACACTAATTTTGGAACTACCCCCACCATGGGGTAAAGTGGTGGTATCAAAACATGCTCTTTTAAATGTATCACTGTCAGAAAACAATTGAATAAAATTGAGTGGTTATGCTTCATGTTTAATCTATATGAATCCAATGTATAGAAAATGCATCAAAAGTTTCATTAAAATAAATTTTAATAGTTTGATTTTAGAGCCTTTTCTAAAAAAAAAAGCTTGATTTTACCACCACTTTCCCCCACCTGACCCTATCTCTTTGAATATCAGGGCTTGAAATTAAAGTTTTCCCCAGGAGGGGAATTTATCTCCTAACATTTATAAATGCAGAGGAGTTGAACTGTTTGAAAGGGAAAAAAATATCTTTAAACCCTGTTATTTTTTATTTGCCACTTAAAGAATTACATTTATACAGACATGACAAAATAACATTGAAATAATTTAAATCAACAACTCGAGATCTAATGTTATGCACAATTAACAATTGGGTTGCTAAATGAATTTCTTAATTTAGATTTTATTCCATTTTGCGTGCTTTAGCCTCTTTTACAAGTTACACTTTTGACAAACAGCACAGAGCAACTTTTATGACTTTAGAAATTATCGGAAACACATGGTTATGCTTTCTTAAAAAATTTTAGGAAACTTTGCAAAATCTGATGTGCATTCATTTTTAACTTACTTGCATGAATAATGCATATCGGTGATTGCATTGTCAATATCTTTTGGCAATTGTATGTCACTTCTGAAAAAATTTGTTTTATTATTAGAATTATACATAGTCAAAATTGTAATCCCTTGTATTTTTGTTTTAATTGAACTATGTTCTATGCATTGGAATTTTAATCCATATCCAAAGTTTGAAAGAGTCAATTGATTTCTACTATTACATGAGAAATGGTTGATTTTAAAAAGTCATGTTTTAATTTCTATGAATTGCTAGTATCAACTAGTTTGTTGTTTCTAAATTTTTTTTTTAAGTTCACCAATTTTTTTTTTTCATTTTGTTTAGTGCTGACTATTGGCCAATTTGGTACGGTTCAGTTTCCGGTGGCCATTACTGCCTTTTTAGTTATTTCCTATTCCGGGCATAAAGTAAAAACAGCGCAAAATACATAAATCAGTCGTAGAAAAAATATCGTTGATTTCGTCAATCATGATGAAAAAAAAAAAAAAAAATTGTCGACCAGTCACGAGAAAAAAAAAACAAGCTCATGGGAAATCGGCAGCGGGAAAATGTCAGGAAATTCGTCAATCGATCATGGGAAAATATCGTGAAATTTGCCAGTCCATCACGAACAAATATCGTGAAATTCCTCAGCCAGTCACAGAGAAAAAACACGATTTTTTTTTTTCAATCAGACGCACAAAAAACAAGTTGGAAATTGCTCGTCAAACGGGGCAAATGAGGTGCGTTTGTACTATAACTAGTTTTATAAATATTTTTTGCACCACATATTGTACTGAATGTATATTTTAGTGCACTTCAAAAGTGTTTATCAATTTCATTCTTTTCGAAAGGCTATAGCATCATTAAAATGAACTTGAAATAATTTTTTCCCATTGCCCATAAATTTTGACTGTCCCTGTAATTAAACTATATATCCAATTTTCATAAAATTTGAAATGACCTGACAAAATTATGCAACAATTATATATTTTAAATTTCAAACGATTCGGTTGGGTGGTTTTTGTGCTGTTATATGCGGACGGATAGACAGACTGAACGACGACTATAAGGTGCTACATATTTATATAATTACGAACGCACCTAAAAACAATCGTTAATTTCATCAGTATGTCGCAAGAACAAACAGAGAAATTTACAAAGTCATACTTGCCAACTAAATTTCGGTAAAACTCAGAAGATTTTGGACAAAAAATCAGAAGAAATCAGAAGATTTTGGCGAAAAATCAGAAGATTTTTTAAGTTTTATAACACTTTCAGTAAGGATTAAAAAACAGCTGAATCCTTATGAATAAACAAATTTCAAAGAGAAATTCGAATAAAATATTCACTAATTTGCAATTACACAATATATATTATGACAAAAAAGAATAACTTGAATATATTAAAAATTACTTTTTTTTTTTGAATGTTCATAGATAACCTACCTATCACATTAAAAGACACTTAAAACTTCTGACTCCTAATTTTTTTTTTTTTTTTTTTTTTTTTTGAGGGCGATTCTGAGTAAAAAAAAAAATTTCTGAAATTCACAGCAAATTTTCTGAAAATTTACAGCAGGGGGGGATCCACTTCCGACACTAGCTATGCGTTTTTTTCTCTGCCCCTTTGACGAAATACGCTATCTTTAGCCGAAATTTGTGTTTTGCACGATCTTTTGACGAAATTTGTGTTTTTTTCGCAATTTTTTGATGGAATTTCTGTTTTTTCGCATTTTTTTCGACGGAATTTCTGTTTTTTCGCATTTTTTTCGACGGAATTTCTGTTTTTTTCGCATTTTTTTGACGGAATTTCTGTTTTTATCGCGTTTTTTGACGAAATTTGCAATTTTTCGCGATCTTTTGACGAAATTTGACGTTTTTTCGTGATCTTTTGACGAAATTTGCCGTTTTTTTGCGATCTTTTGACGAAATTTGCCGTTTTTTTGCGATCTTTTGACGAAATTTGCCGTTTTTTCGCGATCTTTTGACGAAATTTGCCGTTTTTTCACGATCTTTTTACGAAATTTGCCGTTTTTTCACGATCTTTTTACGAAATTTGCGTTTTCCATGGGATCCTTTGACGAAATTGGCGATTTTTCTGCAAACGATTGACAAAATTATTTTTTTTCGGCGAATATGCCGAAATTCGCGATATTTTTTATGTCCGAATTTTCGAATTGGTGGCCGATTTTTTTAAATTTTCGGAAAATTCGGACCAAAATCACCCCTATGCGTTGTTTACGCAATCTTTTGACGAAATTTGGGTTTTTTCCGCGATCCATCGGTGAAATTTGGGTTTTTTCAGCGATCTTTCCACGAAACGCGCGTTTTCCACGATCCTTTAACGGAATTCGCGTTTTTATGCAATCTTTTCACGGAAATAGTGTTTTTAGGTGATCTTTTGACGGCGCTTTTTTTACCCGATCTTTTGACGCAATTCGTGTTTTTATGCGCTCTTTTGGGGGAATTCTCGTTTTTTACGCGATCTTCTGACAAAATTTTCGTCTTTCCCGCGAACCTTCGGCGAAATTTCGGGTTTTCCCGAGATCCTTTGACGAAACTCGCGTAAAAAGCGAAAGAAAAGGTCGAAAACCGGAAGAAAACGCATTACGCATGTAAAATCGGAAAACATGCCGATTTTTCAGAAGAATTCTGAAAAAATCGGAAGAGTTGGCAGCTATGCCAAGATTTTGCAGAATATAATTGCTAAATTTGTCAATCGCAAGGAAAAAATTTATGAAATTCACCAATTGGTCTCCAGAAAAAGTCGCCAAATTTGTCATTCGGTCGCAGAGAGAAATCGCAAAAATTTTCAGTCAGATGCAGAAAAAAATCATGAATTTTGTCAATCTATCGTAAGAAGAAACTCTGAAATATGCCGATCGATAGCGGAAAATATCACGATAGGTTGTCAGTTGGTTCCGAGACTGATCGTCGTTTTAGAAAGAAAATTTTGCAGAAAGGGATTTTTTGGAAATGGGAGACTCCCGCCCACAATATTTTTTAGGGCACAAATCCAGCCAACCCGTCTCGAAATTCAAGCCCTGTAATGTATATTAATAATGTTGTATAAAAAATGTAATTTAAACATTAAAATATTCTGTTTATTTGTACAATGAAATGCTGATAATTGCTATTGGATTTGGATAGACTATATTGATAATTGCTAATAATTAATTTGTACAATGAAATGCTGATAATTTGTACAACAAATTTTAACCGATTAATATGCCTATAATTGTAGAGTATTTTCACAAAGAAATACACACTTTCTTTTTATAATTTAAACATAAAATATCCACTAATACTGTTTTGCTTTAAGTCCTTTAAGTCACATTTAGTTTTATTTTAAGTTAAATTACTTTGATATTTATGAGTAAAAAGAAAGTTACTTTTAATTTTAAATATTTATAATGAAGTTATGAAAATAACTAGTTGGATGTGCCAGTCTTAAAACTTTCTTCTTTCTCATACATCTTAATATTTCAAAAAGTAGTTACAAATGTTAATATTTCAATATTATTAGTTCAAGCAACTTTTATTTTCATATAAAATTTTTGCTCCAGTAAATAAATCAGAATAAAAAAATTAATCTTAATCATGATGTTTATTAAAGCCAATACTTTTTTCATTATTCTGTTGTACATCAGCTGTTTGCGAATAGCCAGCTTAGCAGGATGCAAACTTTCCGTCGCTTCACGAGCCGCCAATATACTGTACAA
The DNA here is from genome assembly GCA_963932465.1 of Maratus speciosus. Lineage (NCBI taxonomy): Eukaryota > Metazoa > Arthropoda > Arachnida > Araneae > Salticidae > Maratus > Maratus speciosus. The sequence continues at coordinate 144,525,882 of OZ010786.1, read as the reverse complement.
AAAAATCTAGAAAATTTCACAAAAATCGCTATTGCAGTGCCACATTCTGGCAGAATATTTCCAAACTCAAAAAGAAACTGCTGGCCATAGCCAAAAACATACACACAGAGTTGGTTCAATTCTATGCTTTGCTTCATACACTTTTTGATGGTAAAATAATGAAAATAACACAAAAATCGCTGGTGCACCCTTCCAGCGGAATATTTTCAAATTGAAGGAGGACTTGCTGGCTATAGCCGAAAACATACTCCCAAAAATTAGTTCAATTCTATGCATAACTTCATACACTTTTCGATGGTACAAGAATGAAAATGGCACAATAATTGCTGTTGCAGCACCCCCTTCTGGCAGAATATTTCCAAATTAAAGGAGAACCTGCTGGACATAAACAAAAACATGTACAAAAAATTTGGTTCAGTTAAATGGATAACTTCATACACTTTTCGATAGTACAATAATGAAAATGGCATAAAAATCACAATTACAGCACCCCCCCCCCCCCCCTTCTGGCAGAATGCTTCCATATCGAAGTTGGCCACAGCCAAAAACATACACAAAAAATTTGGTTCAGTTCCATGCATAACTTCATACACTTTTTGATGGTAGAATGGCGACACACGGACAGACTGACATTTTATATAAACATATTTTTGGGATATCTGACTCTTAAAACACCTAAATCCGTCGAAAACCAAAAGTCTAAAACAATTTCGATTAAAATCAGGGTTGTAAAAAACCCGGGTTTTTTGTTAAAAATGCAGACCGGGCGGGTTTTATTAAAAAACCCGGGTTAAATGGGCAATTTTTCCCGGGTAAATTGGCTACTAAATTTTGGTACTTTGCAAAATTTATCCGTTGAAATTTTGAAAATTCTCAGAGGATTTACTCATGGAAAATTTAATTTTTTGCTTAGGAAAGCGCAAGAAATTTGATTGCTGAAACAAGTGGCAATCCTGATCTCAAATACAATCTTTGTATACAAACACTTCATAGTCTAATAGATGGGAATGACTTCATAGTCTTAATAAGGATCTCAATTTTTTTCTCTGTTCTTAAAATACATATATATTATATGCAGGGTTGCAAAAAAGCCGGCTAAAATAAAAAAAAAGCCAGGCCGGTGGCTTTTATTGGTTTTAACCGGCTTTTTTTGGCCAAAATTGGCTTTTTTTGGCCATAATTGGCTTTTATGCAATAAAGCATTGTAATTATAAACTACACATTTTAAAGTGTTTTTAATTAGTTTTAATGACATTTAATTGATTTACAGTTTAATAAGTAACCCAATTTCTCAATAATGAGGACATAATACTGGAATAAAACTTAGATGATTTTGCTAGTGATTTGTATGCAGAATTGCAAATATGTTTGCTAAATTTTAAAAGGGCCATACCAACTGCCAATTTTTTTTATTTTTACTGCTTTATAAAATTAAAGAGGACAATGGTTACTTAGTTATGTTTTATTACTTAATTTTAAGAGCTATTAACATACAAGTCTTAATTAATTCTAGCAAACATTTAAAATTATACATAGTCATATTAATAAACACCACCATTTCTCACTATTAAAAACATTATGAATAAGCATATGCATGAATATGCGTAGCAACAAGCTTTTCAAAATTTTATTTTGAGAATTTTTTTTTTTTGTTTTTGTTTAAATGCTCTATTTTTTTATACACTTATGTACCACTCTCCTCAAATAAAACATCTTTTCTAATTTCTCGTTTCCATTTTGATATATTATATTTTGTCATTAAGGCTGTTAAATCCAAAATGGCAACTTTCTGACCTAAGTTTTAATTTATTTTTGTTCAGAAATGCATGAAACTAGCAGATGTTGTTGTTCAGAAACTATGTAATTGCACTGTTTTTTCTGTTTTTTTTTTTTTTTTTTTTGGCAAACGCAATAGATTTTTCAGAAAATAGTGTCAAAGTGAGCGTTTTGAACTGAATTTCCACACGAAAGAAGAAACCACTCAGAAAAGGATGAAAAAACGTGTTTGTCACGTGATCAAAATCTCTTTATAGCTCCATAGGTAATTAATGGATAAAAAAATGGAAAACACAGTTCGATTCCAAATCGCTTTCATGTTTCATGGTCAGGCTTTCGAATTTTACATCTTTCCGTTAAAAAATGAATTTGTAAATGTGTCAAAACATTTTGCGCTTGTTGAGCAGAGCAGTTAAGAACAGATTTAATTAAATATAATCTTTAAAATGTGTAGTATATGTGGAGCTATATAATATAGAATTTCAAAACACCAGTTTGGAGCCTAACATATATCCTTTTCAATGTTTATATATATTATTTTTTTTTTTTCAGAGATAATGCGTTCACAGTTGTCTTCTAGAAGTTATAAAGACTTATTTATTTGATAAAATTTAATAGAAGTCTAGTATTTTTTTTAGTAGAAAATATTTATAAATGTATTAAAAATTAATTGATCCAAATTTAAAACAAATTTACTGTAAACCAACTTTAAAAAATAAAAACTGACTTCTTCCAATAAAAGCCGGCTTTTTTTAAGTGGTTAAAACCAAAAAAAGCCGGCCGGCTTTTTTTGGCCTGGCTAAAAGCCAGCAACCCTGATTATATGATCCCTTTAATTTAAATAACAAACAAATTTTAAATTGCAAAGCTATCAACTGTGTGTTATTTAATAATAAAATATAAATATAACTTTAAAAAAAATTGCTCCTTTGAAATTATCATAAGATTAGCAAATGTTGATAAAAAATATCTTACAACAAAAATGTTTCTTATATATATACAGGGTGTCCACTCTCAGCGGTGTCCAATGGCTAATTCCTAAACGGTTAGTCATACACATATAGTTTAAATATTACAAAAATGTTTTCATTTGAGGCAAAGAAATATTTTAAAAGCGATTTGGGTCAATAAAAACATTTCTTAAAAAATTACGAAATTTAAGTGTTTATACAGCCCCCAGTGCTATTAAGTTATATTTAGTAAAATTTTCCTATTACACTGACAAGACAGACAAAAAAAAAATCCCATTCATATAACACTAAAATTGACTGAGTTATGAAACTTTAAAAATGCATGACTTATACCTTATACCACTTTTCTGCATCTGAACACAAATGAGTTTGGCCATGCTTTGAGGGGTCATATCCCAAGTGCTTAAAGTATTCGAAGAACTTTTCATGTGTATCTGCGCTTTGAAAAAAATAGTAAAGTATTATGATTGAGTTAACTTTTATTAAGTTTCAGATTGGCTAAAATTATTGTATTTTAACATATGTTTTATTTTGTAAGGATTTGAGACTATTTCTTTTCATGATTTCTTTTAACAAATATTATGTTATTTTATTTAACTTCAACGATCGTATGTATGTCTTCCCAGTTCAAAATTTGCAGTCGAAATTTAACTCACTTTCAAGTTTCAAATATCCAATCGAGATTAAATTTTACATGTATACTGATGTAAATCCGATGACAATCTAATGTTATTATGATTTTCGGTGGTTGCCATTCATACTTATTTTACGGGATAACACAAAAAATTTCGGATAGATTACTGCCAAGAAGTTTAAGAAAAAGTTTTAGATTAGATAACACAAGACTGCGATGGTTGTGTTTTTAAACTTTTATGTATTTTTTAGCACTGAATCTGAGAATTACCTTAATTTTTAACCATCATCTCAGGATGTTTTGCAAATCATAAATTGTCAAAGTTAAAAAATAACAAAAATCAAATACTATAAAATAGAGGAGACGGCTGAGTTTTTTAACTTTTGATAATTGATTTTTATGTACTTTTTAGCACTGAATCTGAAACTGACCTTCATTTTAAACTATCACGTTATAATTTTTTTGAAAATCATAAATGTCAAAGTTAAAATATAGCAAACATCTGATATTGTAAAACAGATGTAAAACTTCTTTTATTTAATTTTCCAGATGTGATGGTTAAAAATGAAGGTCATTTTCAGATTCAGCAGTAAAAAATACTATAAAACAGATGTAAAACTTTTTTTATTTTATTTTCCTTACGTGATGGTTAAAAATGAAGGTCATTTTCGGATTCAGCAGTAAAAAGTACATAAAATAATTTAATAAATATAATAAGTTTAGTAAATATAATAAATACTCTTGAAGCTAACTGAAAAGCTTAAATTTACATTTTAAATTAAAAGCTAAAATGTTTTAAAATTATAGGGTTCCCAATCTAAAAGTGCAAGTAAATTAGTACAAATATATTTTCTAAGATTCAAAGAAGTGAATAAATAAAACAAAATAACCATGAACAACAAATACATCATTTGTTCCTTTCCAGAAATACCCTTTAAAAAACCCGGGCTTTTTAAGTGGGTTTTTTATTAAAAAAAACCCAGCCCGGGCAGCTACCCACAACAACCCTGATTAAAATACTTTCTTCTATTGAAGATAAAAGAATGTAAAAATAAGCATGTTTAATTGTTAAATTTTAAAAAAAGGTTTAGAAAATTAATAAAGTCATACTTTAATAAACAAATTCAAATTTCATTCTACAATCTGAAAGTAAAGGTACAATGACAATGTTCCGAAAAATGTAAACGTAAATTCTTAAATTTATTATAATCCATTCAAATATCAATGTTAGGAAAGCTGAAAATTCTTTAAACTTTTGAAAATTATCTTTCACTCATGAATAGTGTACTATATTTCATATTTTGCATTATAAACAAAAGTTGTTTGGCATTGTTTGGGGTCAAACGATTTCTCTTATCCTTATATATTCGCTTTGCTGCGCTCTGCCGGATATCCGACAGAGAAGTCGGATATCCGGTGATTGTGATATCCAATGGTATTTCGGATATTGAAAAATCAGCCGGATATCCGTTGCATCCCTAGTTTTCACGCCAAGAAGAATTCCAAGATGGGAACTTATGACATCTGTTCCAAAGTTTTTTTTTATATTTAATTCTCTCTTTTTCTTACATAATTATCATTTAATAATAAATTAAATTACGGCTAAAGGTTCCATTAAGGATATAGTACTACTTTTGATATTCCTTCAAAAATCCGGCATAGTCTCGGTCCCGATGATGCCGGATTTTTGAAGTTACACTGTTAAAACATGGATAAATAAAGATTTAAAAACGAAGTTTTTGTGCCATCTTAGAAAATTTCTTCCGATACAATTACACAAATTTTAGAAGTATTCTAAATAAATCTAAACAAATGTGCTTTTTGAGATGAATACTTGTCAATGTCAGAAGGGGCTCTACCCCCTGAACCCCCTCCCCCCCCCATTCTTAAAACATTTTCAACAATAAAGAGAAAAAAAACTGACCAGATACTTTTTATAAATTTCAACAATATTTTAAAAACTTATTTTTAATGCAGGTAAAATCTCGCTCACAACTGCCAAAAATTTTTTTATCAAATATAAAATAAAAGTAAAAGGATAAATATAAATAAATACCAATAAATGAGACGGCAATTCAGAAAAAAAAGGTGAGGTTTCATACAAAAAAATATACTATAAAAAAAAATTTTAAATGTTTACACAAAAAAACCACAATCAGCAAGAATTTAATGTTTACAAAAAGGGATCCCAGTTAGGGTCTGAAACAGGCTGTGTAAATACACACAATAAAACAATAACAAGTTTTCATCTGAAAAAGCACATTTGTTTAGATTTATTTAGAATGCTGCTAAAATTCGTGCAATTGCATCGGAAGAAATTTCCCAAGTGGCACAAAAACTTGATTTTCAAATCTTTATATTATTTATAAATCCATGTTTTTACATCATTTTCTAGTTTTAAAAAGGGTGCAAAATCATTGATTTATAAATTATATAAAGATTTTAAAATGATGTTTTTCTGCAATCTTGGAAAAATTAACGAGACTTACCTTAGAATCATGACAGAAGCAGAGAGTAATCCGAATGTGTGTGTGGCGTGGGGGCAAATTCTTATCTAACCGAATTAAAAATTTTGCTGACTAACGGCTCCCGTGATACTAGTGAACCAATAAGCTTCAAGATCAGCGCTCTTCAAACCTTAACGTCATCAAACGGACTTTCTGAAAAAATAAAAGCAACCCTAAAGCCATTCAAAATCCGACGAACAAACGTAAACCAGATTGAAACATTTATCGACAAATTCTGGGGCACAGGATATAGTCCCCAGAAAAGTTGCCAAATGGGGTGCCTCACCTGTTCTGGGATTGTGCCGAAAAATTCTTTCTGTGGTAATACAAGATCACACACATACAAACTAGTGATGCAACGAATAGTGGTTTGGCCGAATAACCGAATAATGAACTTATTTTTGCCTAAAAACAAAATATAGTATGCCCTATATGCACAATTCTTGTATATTTCACAATTAAAATGTATTGTTTTCTTTTAAAAAATTATTTATATACAAATTTTTAATTTTTAAAAGCATTATTTTACTCTGAAAAAATATTCGGCTATGTTCGGCCTAAAATTTGCCTCAATAATATAATTCAAACCCCCCAAAAAATTCTTAGCAAAAGTTCCTCATCGAGTACTGTCTAGTTACATTTTAATAGATATTAAGTGTGTTGTTGTTACATTTTAAAATAATGACAAAATTTTAAAAGTACTAGGAAACATAAGTTTCAGCTTTCAGATGAAATAAAAAATAAGAAATCTTAATATCTTAAGAAAAACCACTGATAGAAAAGGTGAAAGGAATATCTTCTAAAATGATGGAAAGAAATCATTGTAGACTTTATAAAACTCACAATTAACAAAATTTTTATTTATCTTTATTATTTTTTTTTCTTTGCTGTCAGCAGTGAAACCTCTATAGAAAGTGCCTCTCAATGTGAAGAAGTAAAAGAAATTAGTAATTTTCTTTCCCAGCCACTACTAGAAAAACAACAGTGTCCTTTGGAGTGGTGGGCGAAAAATTCTGAAGACTTTCCAAACCTTTCACAATTAGCCCAAAAGTACCTTTCTGCACCAGGAAATACCGTATATAGTGAGAGATTATTTTCAGAAACAGGTAACATTTACGAAAAAAAAAAGAAAGAAATAGACTATCACCTGAGAATGCTGAATTATTATTTCTGCATCGCAATCTACATTTATTGAAAACATTAACTGTTTTTTAAGGCATTACAATGCTATTCTTGAAAAAAATATCTAAAACGTAAATGCATACTAATTAAAAGAATTTAGTATTTACATTTCTTTCATTATTTAATAAGAAATAGTAACAGACTTAAAAAAAATCAAATTATATTTAAAAGCCTTTAAGTACTGCAACAGCAACATATACGACTTAAATATCTTATACATATAAGACATCTATATCTAATCAATCATATATTTATGTTCTTTATAGGTATAAATCAAAATATTATTGAAAGAAATATTTTTTTATGTAACATGGGTTAAATGTTAAACTTCCTATTATGATTAAAAAAAAAAAAAAAAAAAAAAAAAAAAAATTGAATTAGCTTGTACAGCTGTATTAAAACAATTTTGAATAGATTAATTTTAAATTTAACAGATTATGTTAGCTTATTACAGATACTTTTTGTACTTGCTGATACAGCATAAAAATTTTTTAAGATGATTCCTAAATTAGCCTTTTATATAAAAATGGGTAGATAAAACCCATTCGAAGTATGAAAGTTAATGGGGAAAAAAAAAGTGTTAATTAATTTCAAATAAAATTTTCATTATATATGATGAATATAAATTGTCAAATTAAAAAGTTATACTGTGTAAATATAAAAACATTTATTACAGTATTATTCGGCCAAGGCCGAATAATGGACTTGACATTCGGCAGACAGGCCGAATATTCGTTTCATCTCTAATACAAACATGCAGCTGAGGAGCATGAGCATGAAGTTCCTGCCACTGAACTGTACTTCTATAATCCAACCACTGGATCAAGGAGTAATCAAGACCTTTAAAGTTCACTATTGAGTCCATTTTCTGAAGAAAATGTCCCTGGTGATGAAGGAGACAAATTCGACAACTGAACTAACGAAGGTCAACATCATGGATGGATGCTGTCCATTGGATACATATCAACGGCTTGGAATGAAGTAACCCCCTACACACCATCCATAGATGCTTCTACAAAGCTGACTTTTTTCCTACTGACTCAAAACCTGTTAGTATTAGTATCAAAACAAAAGCATGCAATTTTTAGTTTGCTTAGTAGAATTTTCACTGAAAGACAGCAGAATTGTGAAACATTATTATAGTAACTGCTTCTTGATTTGTTTGATTAAGATTATCAACAATAACACAGATTATAAAACATGGAAGGAAGAGTTATGAATAAAATAACAGAAGCTGAATTTTTATTGGTTATTTCTTCATAAACCAAAAACTTTGACGGTACATTTACAGGGATTACTGGCATACTTAACCTATGCATTTGAAATATATCCCACAAGTTAATGCTATAAAAACAGGATAGGATATCAGTTTATTATGCGATATTGATCAGTAAACAAACATAAACAATGTTTCGCCGTTTCAACATCATTATTTAGTTTTAAAAAAAAAATTGCAGCGGGAGAAAAAGCACAAACATAGCACATATCGGTACAAAAGAGAAACAAGTATATAATTACATAAATGCTTAAGCAACTTAAAGGGAAAATTCTAAATATTCAATGCATTTAAAACTAAATAAGGAAACCCAATAAACATTAAATTACGTTTAACAACATTTCTGCCATATATACTAAATTAAAGGAAATCAACATGCTTAATTAAAATGTCATGGGTACAATCAAGGAAGGTATGAAGAAAACGAAACTTATGGCAAGAAATTGCAAAAACATAGTAGTACTCAAGAAAATTGTTTTTAAAACAAATGCACAATTTTATACTAACCACTATCGCCTATGATTAATAACTTAAAAAGATGATCATACTCTCGAGCCATAATAGGTAAAATGTTGCAAACAACTAGGAAAATGTTTTAGTAAACACTAAAAACATGTAGAAATTAATCAAAAATCGTTAATAGAGCGCAACGTTGCCATCTTGAACAATATATATCATCTGATTTTCTCGGATTTTCCTTTTCGTTGAGTGTGTTCAAGAAGCACGCGCGCTGCGCGCGCGAGCTCAGGAGACAGGAACATGGCGTGGGTCTTTATCGTGGATGAAAGTTTACCGCGTTCACGAACAAATCACGATTTGATTAATTATGGTACTAATTATAAAGATAATTTGTTGCAAATAAAAGACAAGCTAGATGGCTGAATGAATAGCGCTATGAACTCGAGACTAGGGACTATGGGTTCGAATCCTTCGAGTCCCAAATTGTATTCGTGATTTTTTTAATTTTTTTTTTGATTGCTTTATATTTTTCATATGAGGACCCTAGAAGCCAAAGGATACAAGTGACAAAATTTAGATTTCGAGTAAATTGAGTTCAAAGTTGAAAATCAATAGTAATTAACTGAATTGAAATATGAAACTGTTTCCGATTTCTTAGTGGTCTATGAACTCTTATTTCAATAACTGTGAAAAGAAAAGTGGAGTACAATTTTTTTTAAATTTATAACTAAGCAATCTTTATAATCATTCGGCACTTGTACCCTTTGGCTTCCAAGCGGTACACAAGAAATGAAAAATTATGAAATGAAAAAATGAATTTATAAAAGTTTTAAGAACAATGTTGATACAAATGAATTAAAGAACAAAATCTTGTTTTAATATAAGTTTTAAAAATAAAAAAATGTGAAATAAAAAAAAAGAATTGATGAAAATTTTAAGGAAAATGTTAATACAAATGAATCAAAGGACAAAATTTTGTTCTAATATAAGTTTTAAAGTTTTATTATAAGTTTTGAAACATTGAAATTTTTTAATTTTTTTAACCGGTAAAATGTATTTATTTAACGTATAAGAAAGAAATTCTAAAAATAAAAAAAAGACGCGAAACAGTTTTAAAATATGGAACAATACTCTTCTAGTAATAACATGGGAACAACACATCTACATCATCTCATCCTCATCTGTTTTATAAACACGAGAGGCTCATCAGCCTGATCTTCAGAAGCGTGCGGTGTTTCAGTCTGTCCTGGTGCCACTTGGTGAGGAAGATCTTGGTAGAAAAAGTGGTACACTCGAGGTACAAACTACAATAATTTAATGAGATTTTTAAAATAAAGTTACTTGATTTTCGGCTTTTCTTGTGCTATGGGAAGCTCAGACAGAACTTTAGGGCATCTTCCGGCACGGCAGGACTCCACCTTTAGCTCGTGGAAAGGTTCTAATTCACTACCAGCAATTTCTTTTTGTAGAAAAATGTGAAGGGATTTTTTTCTCAAAATGCAGCCACTGTATATTTCGAGATACGTTTCACTGACTTTATAAAGATTGGTGCACGTGACTCGATTAATAAAATTTTTATCTTTTAGTACTTTTTTAGTGAAGTTTAGCTGGAATCATTTACAAGTTCAGACCAGTGCTCTGGAACATATATATCTCTTTTATTCCTCTTCTTTCTGGTTTCTATAAGCTCAAAGTCTTGGTCACATTCATTGTAGGAGTGTCCTGAAATCAAAAAATGGTGATCGAGTGTTTCTAAGTGTGTATTTTTTATGATGTACAGCCAGAACTGCACAATCAAGTGACTTTTATTCTGTCCTCCACAATTGTCACTAAAAGCTGTAATATACCTGACTTGAGAGGAAGAGTCTTTATACATTTCAAACGACAAAATGCGATCTCTTGACATCCGCGAAAAGCCTGACCTTCATTCCACATGAACGTGTGGCCAATTCCTCTTTTAAGGTTATGAATGTTCAAGTTGTACGTCCAAAGTAGACGTAGGTAATGTTAGAAAAATGCCTATTTCATCCTGTTTTAATGTAAATTTAATTTTTATCTCTCATGTAATAGTTTGTCTTACCATTTTTGGCAACCACGAAGTTTGTCTTGCCGTATTGGCAACACCTTTGCCAATGTTGCTTCCTGTAAAACGCGGTTAACTGCAAGCATCATGTTCTGATGCCGCAAATCTTCTTTACCTTATATTAAATCCTTATATCCCAGGTATTTCAAGTTTTTTCTAGCATGCTGATTATTTATTTCCCTAACACGTTATCAGCCCGAATAGCTCTGGTGAGCATTTTGATGATATTTGAAGATTAATCGCATGCTATGACGCCTTTGCACACTAGCTAAGCCTAACGTAGAAGTTGTCCTGAATTACGTTCATCGCTAATGTTTTTTGAAGAAGTGTGAAGCATTTTAGCAGTAAGGACTTTTGTTACGTTTTTCAAGTGTGTAAAAATGGCTGGTGACGACTATAAATTACCCAAATTAAACGGTGATAATTACCATGCGTGGGCAATACGTGCTCGCGCGATTATGGTACAGAAGAAATGCTGGGAAGCAGTCGATCCGGTATATGGTTTGGATCTAACAGACAATGAAAAGAAGAAAAATGATGAAGCATTAACACTTATGTTCTTGATAGTTGAAGACACATTTTAGATGATATCGGCGATTGGGTTAGAGCAAAGGATGCATGGACTGCACTGAAGGAGATGCATACAAAATTTGGATTACTCCATGTGTTGCAACTCATGAAGGATTTTTTCAATATTACGATGAAATCCGGTGAAACTGTCCAATCATACCTTGCGAGACTTATGGAAATTCATCGAAAACTGTGGAATGGTGGATACGCTTTTACTGACAGGGAAGTGACTCTGGTTATGCTAATTGGTTTACCGAAAGCATATGAAAGCCTAATCTTGAATTTAGAAAAGGATGAAGCAAATTTAACTACAACCATTGTTAAAACCAGGCTGTTAATTGAAGAAAAGAGAATATCAAGAAATACTACCGTTGCCGAAGATCATGAAGAGCGTGCACTCCATACGAAGAGTTTCAACCAGAAGAAACCTATACAATCAAACACCACGAAGAGGTGGCAACCAAAGAAAGGTGAAGGAAATTTGAAGAAAAACACCAAGTGTTTTAGTTGCGGAGAGTGGGGCCACATATCCAGATACTGTGAAGAAGCTAAACAAAAAGGGCAAAGAACAGCAAAAACTGCTATAAATCTTAAGAACTGGGCATTATCAGTAAATCTGAAAAATGAAAATAAGTCAAATTTGTGGAGCCACGGAACACATGACGTCCGATAAAGAAAAATATACAAATTTTAAGCCTTATGCATCCACTTTCGAAGTTGCAAATTCTGAAAAAATAGGAGTAACTGGAATAGGCGATATAAAATTTTTTATACATGACGAAAATGAAGAACCCAGAACTGTCACCCTTGCAAACGTGTTGTACGTTCCAAATCTAGGAGGAAACTTGCTTTCAGTTGGAAGAATTGAAGAACGTGGGTTTAAAATTGAGTTTGCAAATGGAGAAGCCAAAGTAACAGAGAAAAATGATGAAACTGTTTTTATTGCTGAGAGAAAAGAGAGACTTTATGTCGTCGAAGAGAAACAATCCATAGCTTATGCTGCAAGAACTTCTAGTGAAGAATTATGGCATCGGCGTTTGGGACACGTTAATTACAATGATTTGAAAGGGCTAAATATAGGTTTTAGTTGCAGTAAACATGAACTTAACCCGAAGCAAGAAGAAATTTGCTCTGTGTGTATACAAGGAAAAATGAGAAGGCTGAGATTTCCCAAAACTGGTCATACAAGATCCAAAGATATACTGGAGATAATACACTCTGACGTGGCTGGCAGAGTCACTCCATCATCGTTGGGCGACTCAAATTATTTTGTTACATTTACGGATGAATATTCACATTATACTAGTGTATACCCTATGAAGACGAAAGATGAAGTCTTGGAAAAGTTTGACGAGTACAGACGTATGGCAGAAAAGTTTCATGGCAAGAAAATAAAAGTTCTAAGGAGTGATAATGGAGGTGAATACAAAAGTACAAGATTTGACAATTATCTTATTAAGTTTGGAATAAGAAGACAACTCTCAGTGCCAGAATCGCCCCAACAGAATGGCATTTCTGAGCGTATGAATCAGACTCTAATCAACACCGCAAGATGTTTGCTCATAGAATCTGGTTTAGATGCAACATTTTGGGCTGAAGCAGTGTCCACAGCAGCTTATCTTCGAAACAAATGTCCCTCTGTGGCTATTAAAGGAAATATTCCTGAACGATTATGGACTGGCAAAGGAGTTACCTCAACCAATCTCAGAGTTTTTGGATGTAGAGCATGCAGTCACGTACGCTGCCACTCGCGACATAGCAAATTAGATAATAAAGCCAAAGAATGTGTACTTGTGGGATATCCTGATGGAATTAAAGGCTACAAATTATATGATCTGAAGAGTAGAAAATTCTTTATTAGCCGAGATGTAATATTTGAGGAAAATATTTTTCCTTTCAAGACCAAACTCAATGACACAAACATTAGTGGCAAAGATTTTGTTACACTTCACATTGAAAATGAAGATGTGTTAGAAGACGACACCTGTCAACCAGAAGTCCAAGAATCACATATAAATTCAGAACAAATTTTAGATACTAACAACTTAAATGAATTACCAATTGAGAATCATCGTGTAGAATATTCAGACACACAAGCAAGAGATTCCAATGAGTACAATGAAGAATCCCCAATTCAAAACACAGATCAAGATGAAAGTGCAATGGAAGAGGAAGAAATTGACTATGCAAATGACACTACAGCTGAAGAACAAAGTATATCTTCTTGTGACCAACAAGCCAGAAGAGTGACAAGACCTCTAAAATATTTAGACAATTATATCTTGTACAATGCAAGAGAAATGAAAGTACAAGATAAAGTTCCAATGACAGTTGCAGAAGCTCTGTCATCAGATGAAGCAAAAATGTGGCAAGAAGCAATGAAGTCTGAGATTGAAAATCTCCAAAGAGCTCAAACTTGGGAACTTGTACCAAAACCACCAGACACAAAGATCATTACATCAAGATGGATATTTCGCAAGAAGAAGGATGATGTTGGAAACTGTGTAAAGTTCAAGGCTCGCCTAGTAGCCAGAGGATATTTACAGACTCATGGTATCGACTTTCAAGAAACCTTTTCACCAGTTATAAAGTTGAAATTGTAATGTATTTAATAGGTTTGCACCTGATGGCAGCACATACTATGTACTAGTACTACTACTTAAACTTGGTGGTCTCGTGGTGTTCTAATAAAATTGCTAACTAAGATATATCATGGTGTCAGAAGTATAGTGACCCATGTATTTTTGTTAAATATTACAAAAGAAATTGAAGCAATATGGCAGGAAGTTTACTTAATATTGCAGCATTTGAACCGGGATCAAATCCATCCGAGTCATGGCGGTATTGGAGGCAAGATTTTGAAGATTACATAGAAGCTTTGAAATATGCAGGTGAATCCGAAAAAACAAAAACAGCGCTCTTCCGGCATGTTGGCGGTGATGAGTTAAAAAAGCAATTTCGTGCATTTGATCTGAAGCCAGAAGGAGGAGCCAGTGAAATAACATTGAAGCAAATTTTCGACGAATTTGATAAATATTTTCAGGACTATGTGAATGAGATATATGCTTCATTTAAATTTTTAGAAATCAAGCAAGAAAGTGAAGAAAAATTTGCGGACTATTATTCACGTTTACGTAGAGCTGTTATTGAATGCAATTACGGCAACCTTGCGGATCGGATGCTTCGTGATAAAATCATTCAAGGGTTGGCTGATAAATCGCTACAAGAGCGATTAATTCGCGAAACTAGTAGAAAGAAGAAGACGTTGCAAGAAATTGTTGCTGAATGTAAAACGGCCGAGTATAGTAAAGTGCAGGCCGCGGAAATGTGCGATAAAATCAGCCGATTGAATGTCGATGCAATGAAGTGGAAGGATGGCCGGGCACGATATCATAAAAGAGAAATATTTTGTAAATACTGTGGCAGATCTCACGAACCAAAGAAATGTCCAGCCTTCGGTACAAAATGCAGAAACTGTGAAGGAAAAAACCATTGGTCGAAAGTATGTCGGAATAAAGTAAACAACAGTCAACAGGTGCGTCGACTAAATGCAGTGGAACGGAATAATGACAGTGATACAGAGTTTGTTTATTTGGGTGAACTGAAATATATAAATCAACTTGAAAGTAAAAAATCAAATTCTGTATGGCTACAAAAATTAAAAGTAAATGGAAATGATGTTATATTTAAGCTAGATACAGGTTCTCAAGTCAATGTTATTCCAAAGAGTCAAATATTAAAATGGAGTGAAAAGCCAATTGTGAGAAAATGCAAACAACCTATACTGGATTACTGTGACAACGTTGTACCAATTCTAGGTGAGTGTTTTCTTAATTGCAAAACTTTAAAGAAAGATATGACATGTAAATTTTTAGTAACCTCTTTAAATGCTAGTCCAATATTAGGGCTCGAAGCCTGTGAGAAATTAGAACTTATCCAAAGACTTAATAATGTTATAAAGCCCATGTATAATTTTTTCCATCAAACACCAGAAGATATTGTCCAGCAGTTTTCTGATGTATTTACAAGAATTGGTCGCTTGAACCGTGTTGTAAAAATAAAATTAAAAGACCACTATATTCCTCACATAGCGGCCTCACGTAAGATACCACTAGCTCTACATGACAAAGTAAAGAATGAGTTGCAGAATATGGTAGAATCTGGAATAATTGCAAAAGTGGATGAACCAACAGAATGGGTAAATAATATGGTTGTCATTAACTCTCCAAAAAAATTGCGCATCTGTTTAGATCCAAGGCCTCTAAATGAAGTAATTCGTCGACCTCACTACCCTATACCAACAGCTAATAGTCTTATTGCACGACTTCAAGGATGTAAAATATTTACTATCCTAGATGCAAAAAATGGTTTTTGGCAATTGCCATTAGATAGAGAATCTTCATATTTAACTACATTTACAACACCTTGGGGGCGGTTCAGATATTTAGTTCTGCCTTTTGGGCTTAATAATGCTGCAGAAGAGTTTCAGATGGCTATGGAGAACACGTTTGAAGATATGCCTGAAGTAAACCCTTACTTTGATGATCTAGCCCTTGGAACATCCTCTATTGAAAATCACTGCCAGTTACTACATAAAGTTTTAACACGTGCTAGAGAAGCAAATCTTAAATTTAACCTTGCCAAGACGCAGTTGTCAAAATCTTCTGTGAATTACTTAGGCCACATATTATCTGACATAGGAATAGAACCAGATCCTAAAAAGATAATGGCTATAACTGAATTTCCTGCGCCAAAGAATCGAGAGGACTTGCAAAGGTTTCTTGGCATGATAACATATTTAGCTAAGTTTACGCCTCATCTCTCAAATCTAACCCATTCATTGAGACAGCTTTTGAAACAGGATACACAGTGGTTGTGGGATGAAAATGTTCAACGGGACTTTGAACTAATAAAAGGAACTTTAGTACAAGCTCCATGTTTACAGTATTTTGATAAAGACAAAGCTGTAACCGTTTCAGTGGATGCCAGCCGTTATGGCTTGGGAGCTGTTTTACTGCAAGATAATAAACCAGTTGCATATGGTTCTGCATCATTAACTGAAACACAGCAACGGTATGCTCAAATCGAAAAAGAGTTACTCGCTGTAATTTTTGGCCTTGAACATTTCAATTATTATACATATGGAAGACCAGTTGAAGTGCAGACAGACCACAAGCCATTGTTGGGATTAAGCAAAAAGCAGTATGATGCCATATCACCGAGACTTCAACGTATGCTTCTCAGGCTTAATAGGTATGATTACAAGCTTGAATATGTCCCCGGAAAACGTCTTCTGATAGCCGATACACTTTCTCGTGCTCAGTTAGTCAAAGAATATTTTGCCGATGAGGAAGAATCAGACACAAGTGTTAAGATAAATCTACTATCTCATGCATCAGTAAACAAGTGGAAAGAATATGCAACATTTACGACCAATGACAATGAATTGCAAGATGTTTTATACCACATACAAAATGGTTGGCCTGAAAGAAAAAATACACGAAATTTCGCTAAGCCCTATTGGCATTGCAAAGAAGAATTGTACTGTACAGATGAAGGCATAATTTGTCGCGGTAAAAGACTTGTTGTGCCAAAGGTCGCAAGAGCAGAAATATTACAAAAGTTGCATTTAACACATAGGGGTATAATGGCTTGTAAAACGAAAGCAAGAGAATATTTTTATTGGCCATCAATGAACTGTGACATTGAAACTTTTATTGAGAAATGTAAAACTTGCCAGCAGCATCAGTGTAACAATCAAAAGGAAGTTTTGCTTGATCAAGATGTTCCAGAGAAGCCCTGGCAAAAGGTTGGTTGTGATTTTTTTTATCTAAAAGGCCAGCAATATCTGTTATTAATTGATTATTTCTCAAAATATGCTGAAGTCCAAATAGTTAAGAATAATAATGCACCAAGTGTCATAATTGCCTTCAAATCTATTTTTGCAAGACATGGAATTCCAGAGGAGTTGGTCAGCGATGGGGGACCACCATTCAATTCAGAGGAAGTGAAAAATTTTTTTAAAGAATAGAATGTGGAACATAACCTCACATCACCATACTTTCCTAGAGCTAACGGTCAAGCTGAAAGAGCCGTGCAAACAATAAAAAAATCCCTAATTAAGGCATTACAGGATGGAAAAGATCTATATATGGTCTTATTAGACTATCGTATTCAACCATCTCAAGATCTCCCCTCTCCAGCTGAACTATTAATGGGCAGACGACTGAGGTCTCTTTTGCCATGCCATCCAGAAAAACTTAGGCCAAATTTTCCGTTAGCTGAAGCAAAGCAGTCTTTAGAGAAGCGACAGATGATTCAAAATAAATATGCTAACAAGCATAGTGCACAACTCTCAAATTTGAAAGATAAGGCAAGAGTTTGGTTTCGCCAAAAGATGAACGAACCATGGAAGCAAGGAACTGTCATTCAGGTTGGTCCTCAACCTCGATCCTACATTATTAAAGGGATAGATGGTATTATTTACAGAAGAAACAGATTTTACATCCGCCCTGATAAATCCGAATTAAGTCAATCTGTGAGATCAGTAGAGGATTTTTATCCAGCAACTACAGAATCAGATACAATAGATACAATAGATAATAAAACAGCTAAGTTACAAACGGTGTTGCCTCAAGTGCCTCTACGGAAATCTTCAAGAACAATAGTAAAACCTCAACGCTATAGAGACAACTAAACTATGTTAAATTTAGAACTTTAAGTGATTTATAATTTTTAATACTTTTTAAATATCCATTGCCTTCATAACTCTCTTGTTTATTTAAAAAAAGGGCATGTAATGTATTTAATAGGTTTGCACCTGATGGCAGCACATACTATGTACTAGTACTACTACTTTAACTTGGTGGTCTCGTGGTGTTCTAATAAAATTGCTAACTAAGATATATCAGAAATCAATTCGTATATTGTTGGCCATTGCTGCAGAAATGAACCTTGATATCCATCAAATGGACATAACAGCTGCGTATCTGAATGGTACTTTAGATGAAGATATTTATATGGCTCAACCAGAAGGATGTGTAGAAAAAGGAAGAGAGCACCTTGTTTGCCATCTCAAAAGAAGTCTGTATGGTCTTCGACAGTCTGGCCGAATATGGAACTCCTGCTTAAATGATTTTTTGGTTCAATATGGACTTCAGAGATCAGATGCCGACCCATGTATATATTACAATTGTGAAAGAAGCCTCATTATTGGAATATATGTAGACGATCTCCTCATCGTTGGAAAACTACCAGATATCAAGAAGTTTAAGCAAGAAATCAAAAAACAATTTAATGCAAAGGATCTAGGCCCAGCTAGTCAAATTTTATCGATGAAAATAAGCAAGAATGATGATGGATCCATCACATTAGATCAGTTTGCTTATGTAACAGAAGTTCTTGAAACTTTCAAAATGTCTGAAGCCAAGCCTGCTGCTACACCACTAGATCCAAACATAAAGTACAAAAAGATTGATGATCATCAGTGGGAAAACATAAAAGAAGAGAGTAGCAAGATACCATACAGACAGGCAGTTGGTAGTCTCCTTTATCTAGCATGTGGGACTCGTCCTGATTTAGCATATGCATCAGGCTACATGAGTCAATTCAACGAAAGACCAAGTGAAGAACACTGGAGAGGAATTAAACACATACTAAGATATCTAAAAGGGACTAAGCACAAGAAGTTGAAATTTATCAAGACTGGAAAAGGATTACAAATTTTTTCAGACGCTGACTGGGGAGGCGACAGGATTGATCGAAAATCCTTTTGTGGATACATATTTTTATTGGCAAATTCACATGTCTCGTGGTCAAGTAAAAAACAGACCATCACTGCTTTATCTTCAACTGAGGCCGAATATGTGGCAATGTGTCATGCAGCAAAGAAAGTGATATGGCTTAACAATTTACTGAATGAAATTTGTGAAGTTTTTGTGTCCATACCCCAAACAGTGTTTGTCGATAATCAAGGTGCTATGTTTATAGCGAAAAACCGTGTTACCTCAGAGAGAAGTAAACATATCGACATCAAATACTTATTCTTGAGAGATCTAGTGCATAACAAAATAATCAAATTTGAACATGTGCCATCGCAAGAAAATTTTGCAGATTTGATGACGAAGCAAGTATCTAAGAAAACTTTTTTGAAACTTGAACTGTGGAATGTACTGATGAGGATTCAGATAGACTTGCAGATTTTTGTCTAAGGACTGAAATAGACTTGCAGATTTTTGTCTAAGGACTGAAATAAGATTTATAAATTTCTGTTTACATTCCCAGATATTTGACTTACCATCCTACCAGTGTAATAGGCAAGGGGGTGTGTTAGAAAAATGCCTATTTCATCCTGTTTTAATGTAAATTTAATTTTTATCTCTCATGTAATAGTTTGTCTTACCATTTTTGGCAACCACGAAGTTTGTCTTGCCGTATTGGCAACACCTTTGCCAATGTTGCTTCCTGTAAAACGCGGCTAACTGCAAGCATCATGTTCTGATGCCGCAAATCTTCTTTACCTTATATTAAATCCTTATATCCCAGGTATTTCAAGTTTTTTCTAGCATGCTGATTATTTATTTCCCTAACATAATAACCTTGGAATTGGTTACATGTGGAGTTGGCATGATCTTTTTCAAGTCAAAGCATATCGCGACCTTTGAATCATCCTTTAAATTTTGGAATGTGTCTTTGGCTTATCTGGCAGCTTCTGCTTTGCGGAGATGTAGTTCCTTTTGAGTTTCTGCTTATTGTTTCTCATGTGCATTTCCATGGTCTATTTTCAATTGTAGCTTGTCACACATAACACATGTATCAGTCTCCGGTCGGTGAAAACTGAGATTAAAATGGGTGTTAAAAAGTGTCTATAGAAACTTTCCTTGACCGGCTGTACTCGCTTTTCTTCTGGGTAAATGTGAACACAGAGTTTGTACATCTGTTTTAAATTGAGTTTTGGATTCAGATATTTACGGTTGAGTGTCTTTTCTCTAGTGTAATGGCTTGTGTATCGAGGAAACTTGTTTATGTGTTCTTTGGTTGCATCAATACGGTCTTGTGGAATTTTATTCGATGGTCCTTTTCTTCCTCTTTCATCGCGAGAAGGTACTGCAGAAGCTGTTTCTTCCTTTTTGTTTACTATGTTCTTCAAACGTTTGTTAGAAACATCTTCGTCTGTTTGTGCCAATCGCCGTTTAAAGATGATTAAATTCGTATGTCGTTTTAACAGCCATGAACTGGCCTTGTATGTCGTTAGTCTCGATTCAGCTATGTGGATGTCACCGGATACAAGTGCACTTATACCCCTTGGCCTCCACGTGTTTCACGGGTTCGGGGAAGAGGTTAAGTAATTGACCCCTAAAACGCAGCGCATAATTAAAAAATCACTTGTATCTCTTTACCTACAAACAAATACACTTATTTACAGATAGCCTGTGCACTTAACTCAATTTTTTTAATTTTGTCACTTATACCCCTTGGCTTCTGGGGTCCTCATATAAAATAAGATATTTTTGATAAACATAAATTTTGATATTAATAATACAGAAGCACATGTATTTCTATTATAATAATAAAATACTTATTTAAATACGAGAAAATGAAGTATTTCTCGATGAAAGTTTTAGATTTGAACGCCTTTTAATATTTAAAGTTTCGTATGTGTATATATATATATATGTTATATAAAAATTTTTACCTTTTACTATTCATTTAAATTATTCTAAATTGACGGCCTATTCATTATTTCCTTTTTTTTTTTTAATACGCTCTATTATTTATTTCTAGCTAAATTCCTCTATTTTTAAAACGCGTATCTTAATAATAGATTTATTCCAAAACGTAATCTAAACTTTTAATCCCTTTATTAATTTTTATCGTCTACCAAACTGTAAAGTTCTGAACGCAGTTACTTATTTTTCGAATATTTATCAAAACCATTTTTACTTTTTTATTCTGTTTCATCTCATTTTCCCGCCCGCGAGGCGTCAGCCTTTTCACATAGAAATCATTCCATTATCGGCGCTGGGATTCTTTCCTGTGACGTTTCTTGATCGCTCTCCATTGGCTGAGTGTCTGATCCCAGTTTCACTTCGAGGCTCGTTCGTGATTTTCGTTGGTTTAGCTTGAAGTTTTCATTTCAATCTGAATTCCTCCGCGCATTCTCATAAATAGCGAGAGCATCAGGGGCGTATTTAAGTAGAATTCATTAGGGGGGCGTATAGGACGATTTTGCCGACTAGCTTAAAAGTAGATATATATCTTTAAAAGTATGTTTCTGTGTCTGTATATATGCATCTACCCGGAATCCTAAAATGGACTGACTGATTTTAAAATTCAATAACTAGCAAATGGTGACAGCTATAAAATAAAATTCTTGCAGGAGTGTTATGTAAGATGTCAGAAATTTTTTTACTGCGATCCTCGATTTTAGTTTAAAGTAGTGGCGGTAGATGACGCTGCTTGCAATAGGCACTAAATCGGGGCCTGATTTTTGGCCTTTTTCTTTTCTCAATATTGATGCGAAAGAAGGAGATTAAATATATGCAGTGGGTACCTAAGCACAAAATTTTATTGGCGACTGAGAACCATTCCATGTATTTAATCCCCTTCTTTCAATACTGAGAAAAATCAGGCCCCGATTTGGCACCAATTGCTAGCAGTGCCATGTATCGCTACTATTTTAAACTAAAATCGAGAATAGCTGTAAAAAAATGCCTGACTTCTTACATAACCCTCCTGCTAGAATTTTTTTAAATAGCTGCCACCATTTCCAAGTTATTGAATTTTAAAATAAGTCAATTCATTTTAGGACACCCGATATGTTCTATATAAAATTGAACATTATTAACACATCAAGATCAAGTTTTCACTTTAGAAGATTGAGGAGAATATAAGGTAGATTTAAAGATGGATACACCACCCCTTCACTTACTTTACATTGTTGTAAATGTTCCAGTAAAGTATTTTGATATTTTTTGCTGAATGTGCAATGGAAATCTGCAATTCGGATTGATTAAACGAGTTGAAGTTTTTTGAAAGATGCTACTTGGAACTTATACAGAATCAGCTTATTTATATTTATATTAAAAAGGATTAAATCAAAACTCATTTTAATTACATTTTTGTTCATTCATTGCATAACATGCATTTTAACCCACCATTTTTTTTAGACGAGCCCATCTATTCACGACAGCGTCCAAATCTAGGTATTTCGAACTATCCTTCTCAATTGTAAGCATTATGAGTGTATTCAAACGTGGATCGGTCATTGTTGTTCTTAGATTTTTTTTTTCACAAATTTTAATTTACAATGTTCTTTCATTCAAGGGAACTGTGACTGGAGAAGTTAGAGCTAAACGACTGACATGGTTCGCAAGTGGCAGAATGTATCTCAACGGTTCTGTTTTCATGTAAATATCGTCCATTCTTTCAGCCTCTGACTATAGTCTGACAGAAGTCTGGCAAAACTTTCAGCTCTGTGTGTAATGCTTCCATAACAGGAATTTCCAATGTTTCACGAAAAACATTTATTTACCACTTTCTTAACCAGATTTAGCGTTTATTTCTTTCTTGTAATGGGAGGATACATTATTTTATCCAGTAGTTAGATTATGCTGATGCAAGAATGAAGACTTTCAGCTATCACCAGTGTAAGAGTATCCAGTACCTTCTGAAATTCCATGTGTTAGAGCATTAGAAGTTCGGGAGCGAAGAGAATGTGTTAATTACCGTCTAACTTCTTTGGTGCCAATGTTCGTCGATACTGCATAGCAAATTCATTTAACGGATCAACACCTTACTTGCTTTAAAAGAGAACTGCACTCTATATTTCCCTATTAGCATTTTCATTGTCATTCTTGATTGTTTCCAATCATTTGATACAAGTCTTCAATATTTTCGTAGCGTCTATTTTAAGAGTCTTCGACTTCATTTTTTCATTAACCCCTTAACCTACAATGACGGGCACAGCCCGCGTACGATGATCGAGCCAAATGTAAATTCTTCTTACCACTAAAATTTCACAGTAAATATAGTTTAATTTAATCGTCGAAATTCCATGATTAAACAAGGCGAAAATCTCTATTAAATTTTAGTGGTAGCTATGGATTTGCCAAACCGTAGAGCTGTTAAAAGTAAATCGTAGGTTAAGGGGTTAACTAACTTACACGTGAACTGAACGTTCTTGAGAAACATCACAGTGAAGCAATGAAGTCGAGCGATAACATTTTCTCTCTTAAACTTCGTGGCTTGATCATTGTTTTGTTAACAGAAGTAGAGGAATCAACTTTTCCAAAATTTGTAGGATACATTCATATGAGATCCAAATCACTTTCAATGATTCCGCTCGAGCAGTCCATGTCGTCTTAGAAAGATTCCGCAGCAGAAGAGCATTTTCTATTTCTTGGAGCTTGCCTACTAATGGGCTCTTTCGTTTAGTACTTGCTGTGAAAAACACAATCATCTTCCAGCACGTCGAACACATCACCTATAACATTGCTGGCATTGCAGATATGCGAAACGAAAGTGTTGAGTCTGTGACATTGACAAGGAATATAGGATACAATTCGATCCACTATTTCTAAAAACGTCTCCTAAGTGCCGCTGAATTCCCCAGACATACTGCTTGTAAAATCGTATGACTGGAAAACTACCTGTTTTATTACGAGCTCATTCTTTGTAAGGATGTGCGATATCATTGGTTTTGACGACTTCTTATAAAACTTCCAAAAGCCGATCGGAGTTTTTCCATCTTTGTCGACATATTTCAACCCAACAGCTGATCGATCATGGTGCGAAGCATCTGGTGTCGTATCTGCCATAATTCCATAAAATAATGCTTCTTGAATATCTATGACTATCGTTTTGCACACTGCTGTAGCAAAAAATTCAATCATCTCGTTTTGGGATGAAGCGGAAAGGTACGTTATACGGTATGGGGTGAAATGTGTATCCTCAAACATTTCCTCAGTTGCGAGTTATGTCTGGAAATTAATTTTATTAATTTTCAAAAGTTTCCATTTTCGTCTTTGTTACTTCCACAAACTAGACCTTGTCTACTCAGCATTCGCGTAATGTCCATGAAAGTTGCTACAATTTCTGTGCTGAATGCAAGATGTTGCTATTGCTCTTCCAGAATAATCCGTTTGCGCTTGCTCCCGTCGAGTAAGTGATTATGCGTCATCATGAACTGACAAAATAGGAAACAGCAAATTTGATGGGAGTTGGAAGAGAAATGTTGTGGGAACTTTCTGTTCTTTTTTTTTCCTTAAGCTCTTCATTTTGTGTCCTTTTTTACACCACTCTCAACTAAAACATTTTGTATTTTTTCTCTCCCACGTCCTTCATGAAACACGCAAAAAAATTAGCATTGAGCTCTGTGCTATATTCTAAAAACGGATGCTCTTTTGTGCCGATCGCTGTTGAAATGTCGCTGTCTATCTTGCGGAATAGATGAATAGCGAACTTCCAGATGGAACTATTTATCGGATATACGCTGAGTTTTGGCTGATACAGACTTAAACTGATCAAATATGTTCCTGATTGTCTGACTTCATTTTAGACCCTTTTCCCGGGTCATGTTCAATGATGGAATCGTTCCCACTTTCCGTAATGCTAACCTCTCCACGGTTCTTCTCGATTTCTTTCACGATCTTTCTGTAAATATTTGACACAGACGAACAATTTTATTTTTCCCTGTCAATTATATCTATGGTCTTCTTAAGGAACAAGAAATCACTTAATTCATCAGATGGGGTCAATTTTTTAATAATCGGCTTGCAATCATTTAAACAATCAACTAAATGTTTCAATTGTCGAGCACATTTCAATACTCCACGAGTAATATAAATGCCTTCACCGAAGTGGTCATCATCTTCAGTACTAGTCGATCATCTAGATGTTCAGATCCCTACTAATCCGGTGCGGAGTCTCAAAAAGACCCCTTTAAATATTGAGAAACTAGCGTCTCCTGGTTATTTCTCAATTTACTTTCAGAAATCATGCGAAGTCGAAGAAAGGAGAGGCAAACTACGGATTTTTGAAAGAAATTAAGACAAATGCTAAGAATTGGTGTTTTTTAGTGTATGTTTTAAGAAAAAACGTAGAAAATTGGGGAAAAAATCGATTGTTTCAGAGTTGTATCGATCGATACTGACTACCTAGAATTTGCCGACTGTGATCAAAGTTGCCGACATTGGGGGGGCGAGACGCCCCCCTACGCCCCCCCCCCCCAGTAGCTTCGCCCCTGGAGAGCATGAGCTTAGAACGAGAGATTTTTGTGCTGTGATTGTTTACATAACCTGTTACCCGGTGTCCTTAGCCATGTAGAATATTCATTTCGTAAATTAACATCTATTTAGCATGAGTAACTAGTTTATGCTCGAGTGAAATGCTCTGATTTCTCATCTGCGGGAATTGTTTAGTGTTGGTGTGTTCTGATGGAATAAACAGTTGTTCTATGACTACGTTTCCATGTGTTTAATTGGGAAAACCCCATATTTCTTCATACGCCTTTTTTCGCCACTCACGCTGCCTTGTTTTCATAATGAAATAATGTTTGATTGGACTATACCAATATTATCATCGCTCTACAGCTGCTATATTTTCATAGAGTTGATACCTCCGCTAGCAATGCTTGTGCTAAGTGGTAGGATTGCTTACAACATCACCAACGGCTGATTAAAATGTGGTATGACTCCAGTAATACGTAATAAGCACGATGTGATATTTCAACTACACCCATTAAATTGTTTCGTAACATATATATATATATATATATAAATATCCGTTTGAGCGTAGGGTAATTTCTTGATGTTTTTCTTTCTTTTTTCTTTTTGAGTACTTTAGGAGTGAATTTTTATCGAGATTAGGATGCTAATAATATTTTATGGTATTAAAATCAATATGAAAATATTATAAAAATAAAATGTATTAGATGCATATTATTTTAACTAAAAATATCTGCACAATATTTTATCTCCTTTTTTAAAGAGTTAAAATATATGGGGTTTGCCATCTAGTTTTGTAGTGAATAAAATATTATTAGAATGCTTTTAAATTTTTTACTGAAAGTATAATTAAGTATTTTGCTTATACTAAAGTGATTTTGAGTGTCATTTGTTTCTCATGTTTTATGATTTATTTTGTCTGTTATCCACACGGTATTAATCCGCACGGCAATCATAAAATAAGAAATATATATACTAAAACCTTCTCTGAAAAATTGTCTAACTAACATTGCAAATTTCAAAATCTTGTAATATGTTGATATCACAATTTTGGTTTATTAACAGCATTCTATCACGAAAAATATAAAGCAACTGATAAATCATTTTTAAACAAATAGAAAGAAAATTGTTAAAAAGTTAAAATATTTAGATCTCCAATTGAATTGTTAAATTGTATCAGTCAACCTACCAAACACGGCATAACCAATGAAACATAAGCACAAAATGCACAATCACTTGATCAAATCGCCCACATAATGGACTTTACCCATGTGACGTCATCCGCGGGTAAACAGAAGAAAAACACCAATAGGCGTGAAGAACATTTTAAAGCTACTCCCCCTTCGTCCAATAAACAGTCTTTTTCGGAGGGTTTTTCCCCGCAGAGGCGTGGCTGTTGCCATTCGTGGGTAAAGTCCATTATTTTTGGGTGGCTTGCGCGATGTTTGTGTGCGGTTGACTGATTGCTGATCAAGCTGAAGTGGATAAAATAGGTCACGTGAGTCTTTCCGGAATATTTTGAATTTTATCTGAGTGAACATAGGCATGTATTCCTGTTACGAAAACCATGTTTTGGAAAGATAAAGAAATATAGTCGTTGGTTTTACCTGTTTTGAACCATAAAAATAATGAAATAATTGAATTATTTGAAAATTCCTTTCTTCGAGAATACCTACTCCATGGCAAAGACTTCTGAGCGCGCGCGCGGCGTGAGCTGCACTTCTGAACAGGCCCATGGAGGAAAGATATAGATGGAGTTGCAGTATGCCTTAAAAAAGGTTTGCAATATGAAAACATTTATCGCTCAAATTTAAACGTCCAAGAAAGCCCAAACAAAGCAAGCACGTGAAAGGGATTTTGTATTAATAAGACGAATTCAAAGAGATGAATCACAGTTGAAGTATATTTTAAGAAAAAATGGTACATTTTTTAAAAGGGCCTTTGTTGTGTTGTTATTTATTAAAATAAATGCTTGCTTTTAAAATAATTGGAATTGTAAAATTAGCAATAAATAAATGTCAAAATAAGATTAAATAAAATATTGAAAACATCTGATAAAAACTAAAAATTGTATTATTAAAAGTTTTCTTTCTTTAACCCTTTCCAACATAGATAAAATATGTTTGTCTTCAGTTTGTATGGCCTTCTGGCCGAGCTCTAACACTTGTAAATATACTGGGATCACCCCACATTTTTTATATGTTATTGACGTTTACTATAGCGTGATCGCTATTGAAAAAAATAAAGTGTGGCACTTATAGTTCATTTGCATGGGCGGTTAAAAGTACTTTGTTACATTACGCTCAATGGGAAAAATCGTTTCAAGTGCATTTTAATGATGCCAGACAATTTAAAACATAAAGAATTTGATATGCATTTATAAAGTGCAGTAAAACACGCATTTCGTAGAATATGAGGTTTGCAAAGCATTTATTATTCATTTACAGGGCACACAAAAGAATTCCGTTATATAATGATATATGGGGGGGGGGGGGACTGTTTACAGCGATATTATGTTACTGAAATATAATGGAATAGACATAAATTACTCAGATTTACTACAATGTACTTGCGGTGAAATATGATGTGCATAGCATTTACAAGGACTCACAAAAGATTCTGATACACTACTGTATCTAAAGTACTTGTCAGTATGTCACACAAATTTTGTGGGCGCTCTATCACAAGAACTATTGCACGGAATTTAATAAAAAAATATATTCATGTAGTCCCTAATATAAATTGGTGCTGATTAGTTTTTGGTGTAAATCACCCAGCAGGTGGCGCTGCTATACTGCATTTTTTGCGTTTTCAGCAGTAGTTGTATCTCAAGAACTAATACACGGATTTTCATAAAACTTCAGTTTCAGTTGGTCCTTAATATGAGTTGCTGCTGATTACGTTTTGGTGTAAATTGCCCAACAGGTAGCGCTGCTATGCTGCATTTTCTGGGATTTACACGATTTTCGCAATAGCTCTATTTCAAGAACTGATGTACGGATTTTCCCCAAACTTCAGATTCAGTTAGTCCTTGATATGACTTGGTGCTGATTGCGTGTTGGTATAAATCACCCATCAGGTGGCGTTTCTGTGCTGCATTTTTCACGATTTCCGCAATAGCTCTATCAAGAACTAATGCACCAATTTTTCTCTAACTTCAGAGTTAGATGTTGACACAAGTTGTTGCTGACTAGATTTTGGTGTTAATCGTCCAATAGGTGGCGCTGCTACGCTATATATTTTCGTGATTTTCGCAATGGCTCTATCTCAAAAACTAATGCACGGATTCTCCCCAAACTTCAGATTCAGTTTAACGTTGACATATGTTGTTGTTTGGTGTATCATAGGTTTTGGTGTAAAGCACCAAATAGGTGGTGCTGCTAGGTTGCAATTTGCTGGATTTACACGATTTCAGCGATAGTCCTCAAGAACTAATGCACGGAATTTCGTATCTTTAGAATCCTCATGATGGGTATAGACTGCCATTCAATTTTGGCAGTGTGTTAGCGAATTTTGAAGTATTAACATGTATGAGATAGAAGAAAGTTTTGGGATTGGTATAGATATAAGTTTTTTTTTTTTGTGTGTGCGTGTGTCAGTTTTCTGAAAATAAAAAGTTATTCTTGAGAAATGCATAACAATTTTGTGAAAAGTAAAACTTTGTATCGAAAGGTCAAGTCCAATTACTCAAATGCGAGCTAAGCATTTATTGATAATAATTTCATTCTTACAGCTAAAATTTTCCTATCAGGTGAACTTATTTTTTTTTGCAAATAATAATGTTTCAAAACTCAAGTAATTCAAACTAATTAATGGAGTTTCTTTGATGGAATGAAATTTTATAATTGCGCTTCAAATAGGCCACCATTTTTGACTGTATCAATCGCTACTAATTTAATTAAACGTCTTTATTTGTTTTTAACAGCATATTAATAATTTCATGTAAATAGATAAAATATAATGATGAAAGCATTCATTTAAAATTATATATGAAAACTTAAATTACAAATACTAATCGAAAATCTAGATTTTCAAGTGCAAACGATTTTAGGACAATAACGAAAGAATGTTACCCTTTCAAGTAAAATCTTAAAAGACGCTTCTGATATTTATAATTGAAATACATATAATAAAATAATCAAATAATTCTGTGAAGTGATATATTAGTATCTTTGATACATTCTGATCTAGTACTACATCTGTGGCGACGCCATCTTGCGCGGTCAGTAAAAAACGAGTATCTCGCAGGAAGCGATAGAGCTAGCCTTTTGCTCGGCACGTAAGATCTCGCTTTCTGACCGTGGGTTCTCCGGTTCAATCCCTATCGGCGCCCATTTTCTGCATTGGTGACCTTGGACAAACGAACACGTACCTTCACAAACATCATTATCTCCTTTCGAGACCAACAGATGGCAGCACTGAAAACATTCCCAGCAGCAAAGCCTGTGAAACGCTCACAGCACGCAACCAGCAATCAAAGCCTGTGAAACTATCACAGCACACAAGCAAAGCCTGTGAAACGCTCACAGCACGCAAAGCCTATGACAACTCTCATAGCACAAAGCCTGTCACGCCGCGCATCTTCGGGGGCACACACATGCGCACGACAGCATCACCTGGCAACCGCCAACGCAACACGAGTGCACATCGCTCGTACGGCATCAACGAGATGCTCTTCTCACTGGGGGTGGAGTACTGTGGCGACGCCATCTTGCGCGGTCAGTAAAAAACGAGTATCTCGCAGGAAGCGATAGCCTTTTGCTCGGCACGTAAGATCTCGCTTTCTGACCGTGGGTTCTCCGGTTCAATCCCTATCGGCGCCCATTTCCTGCACATCCTATAACAGCACATAAGTCATTTTTATCGAAATTTTAATCATATCTTGAATAACAATTTCCGACGGTAAAAAATGAAAGCAAAGAAATACAGGTTTAAACCGGTTTGAATTGATAGGCGTGTCAAAGCACGTGGTTTTGTTTGGACTTTCTGTAGCGGATTTTAGGGTTACTTTTTTGGCGTCACCTCCAACTCCCTTACTGCATCTCCATCTATCCCATTCCTCCATGGAACAGGCCCCTTGATTATCCTTCCTTTCACTTCAATCCACTGCAACACACACAACTCCACTCATATAAAGTACTTTTGTATATCAGAGTCACAACATATGGCAATGGAGGATATTCCATCTCCGTTTTGATCACGTGGTCAAGGTAAAAACTTCTAGCGTAAAGAAGGGAAGGCTCCGTAGACGTGTAATGTAAATCCCCGCTAGGCAATGAAACAGCTCATGAGGCAAAGTAGTAGTATCTTCCCTTCTTATCAGTTAGAAGTTCCTTGGGTAAATTACCGGTATCACGTGACTTTTTTCAGCCTCGAACCCATATTTGGAATATCCTCCACTGTAACAAGTATGTGGCGCTGATGTCGCAAAAAAGTTTGTTCAAAACTAGAAGCCATAACAAAAACAGATATGAAAAGATGCCGGTAAATGTACTGCTTATCTATCGTAGACCGAGAGGCTGCTGCACATACAGGGGCGCCATTTCAGAACTTTCTTGGGGGTTGGGGCACTTTTCTTTGAGGGCGCAGTGACATGGCCAAGGGTAAGATTCGGGAGGTCAAGGGTAAGGTTCGGGGTACCCACTCCCCTCCAATCGAGAACTGATTAAAAATTCTGTTTTAAGCAGATTTTCATCTTAGTAGGTATAATTTCAAGATACTGACAGAGAAAAATTTCCGTTTAAGAAAGGATTTCGTTATATACAGTTTTTTATTGTTACAAGTATCCTCTAAGGCTGTTAAACTATTCTTTCCTACACCTCTGAAGAGCATACGTATGTTACATTTACTATAAAACTTGTAAAAATTAAATTTGTTAAAAAAAAGAATTATTTTGCAAACGGAAAGAAAAAATCAAGTTTTTATGAAAAAAAAAACACTATACAGACCCCTTGCATTGACGTCACATTGCTATTAGCAACGACTGATACTATGGCTTCTGGAGCACACACGTGGAGCACAGAACTGCCCGTTTGCCGTTAAAAGCACGTGTTATCTTTCTGTTTAATTTAGATCTTCCTTATTTTTATTATTATAGTGCAAATAAGTCTAATAAATCAAATGGAGAGCACCATATTCGCCATATATTTGGGCGCCATATGAAGCAATTTCAGACATGTGACGTCATGTGCAACCCGTCTATAATTATATTTGCTAAGACAGAGACATGCATGTCTAAAATAGCAGTTTGAAATAGCGTGAGGGATTTTGCCGTTTGCCCTCTTAACGTCTTTCACAAGTATAGGAGTCTTCCAGGAATATTTTTTTATTTTGTGGAAGACCGTGGTACAGCGCCTAGAAGATACAGTGTGGAAAACGGCTATTCCTATAATGCTTTAAAAAGTGCTAAATCTTGTATCCCATAAATCTCCAACAATGCTCAGCGGCAATATGCTGATACGAGCGCCATCTCGTAACTCTTTTCAATATAAACATTGTGTTTTAAAAAATTATAGAATATTAAATATCGGAAACTATAAATATAAGATATTTTGGTCTGTTATAAGCTAATTTAGTTAAGGAATGACGTGAAATAGGTTAAAGAGTCTCTTTTAGAATGACTATCGTTTTTAAATCACTACGATGGCGCTACGATCGACATATTGTTATTCAGCATCGTTGTACATTTATGGGATTCAATTTTTTAGCACTATTTTGTAGCCGTTTTCCACACTGTATCTTCTAGGCGCTGTAACCGTGGTATTTTTTCTTTTTTTGCGGAACTGCGCAAAATCAATTCGCCAACCTACCGCAGAAAGATCGCGAATTTTGCCAAATGGACTTTGAAAACAGCAGATAATTTGTCAAATTAGTCTCGGAAAAAAAAAAAAAAATCCTAAATGGACCGTATGGAAAAATATTGCTAAGATCGTGGAAACAAACAACGATTATTATTATCAATTGTTTGCGGAAAAAAAAGTCGCAGATTTCAGCATTCGGTCCAGGGGCGTCATTTGAGTGGGGCTGGGGGGGGGGGCATCAAGGAATTTCATTTTTCAGAAAAATTATCAACCATCAGTTGTCAGACTTAAACAAAAATTAAAAAATTGCTCAAACGCTAAAATAATTTAACAGATTTAATTGTAATAAAAACATATGCATTAAACAAATGCTTTATGCATAGAAATTAATAATTATATATAAAAAAATTCCTATTCGAATTTTCTTAAGGTGTGACATGTATCGTACTTTGGCTAATTTTAAAAATACATGAGAGACATTTTCTTTTATCAATTGCTTTTTTTCAGATAGTTTTTTTGGGGGGGGGGGGAAGGAGAGGGAGGGTTGAAGGGGCTAGTATAATTCAAGTTCTTAATTATCAGACTTTTTTACTTTTATGGATTATTGGTGTCATATTATATAAATTGCTATCATTGCAATGTTATCAAATTACTTAATTATTTGCTTTATCAAATCATATTATATATGGTACAATCTCAAAATTCTTCAAATTCTTAGAAATGGAGTCTGCGCACACCCAAAAAGACAATTTTTTCAACCCAAAAACCGACAGACTTCCACCAAATCCCAAAGTAAAAGATAATTTCTCCATATTTTAACACGTTTATAATAAAGTAGTCTGTAATTTTATCCCTTATGTACAGAAATGAATACATGGGTTATTACTATGGGCCACAAATAATAGTCAAATCTATAGTTTTTCATTTGAAAAATATTCAGGACTTCCTTGTTAAAAACTAAGTCATCTCGACTCCGACCAAAAGAGATAAGCACAATCCGGAAAACTTGTGTACCTCATTCGCAACGAAGAAAATACGTCAACCTATCCCGACGCACGGCTGTGATTTCATGTAAATACGAAAACCGCTAAAAAGATTTCCATTGAAAGGCATCCCGACCCGAAATGAAAAAAAAATTAATCCATATTTTAATACAATTATTGTGAAAAAAGGCTACAATTATATCTTTAAAATAAATAACTTTTATATAGAAAAATGAAGATATATATAGTATTCATTAATGTTGAAATATGTAACTTTTTCATCTGAAAAATATTCAGGATTTCTTTGAAAAATAGTATCAACACGAACCCACCTCAAAAAATTGAAAATGCAATCCGAAACAATTAACGTTTTACCTTGCCTTTACTTGCAGAAAATCACTGATGAAAATTTTCTTATCATTATAGATCACAGAAGTCGCAAATTTCGTGACCTATTCATGACGTTCGTGGACTGATTATGCATGACTGATTGAATTTCAGGATTCTTTTTTTGCGATCATCTGATGAAATTTGCCTTTTTTTTTTTTTTTCCGCGCCCATTTCAAGGAATTCACGATTTTTTTTCTGCAACCGCTATCGAAATTGGTTTTTTTCTTGCGACCATTTGTCGAAATTTACAATTCTTCTCTGCGACCAACTGACGAAATTCTATATTTGCTTCTGCGATCTTTTGACAAAATTCGGGATTCTTTTTCACGATCCTTTGTTCAAATTCGTGATAATTTTTTTCTACCACAGACCAATAGTATTTGTAATTTTGTGCGTGGTAGTTACACGAAATTTTGTATCTTATTTTACGATCGTTTGACGAATTTCCCCTCGATTGTTTGACTAAATTTCCTGATTTTTTGTGCAATCTTTTGACGAAATTCACGATTTTTTCGCAATCCTTTTACGAAATTTGAGATTTTAGTTTGTACAATCATTTGACGAAAGCTGCATTTCTTTTCGGGATCTCTGATGAAATTAGCAATATTTTCCACGGTCGTTTGGAGAAATTGGCGATTTTTTTTGCGACGATTTGGGGATATTTTTTCAAAATTTGCAAAATTCGTGATTTTTTTTTCTGTGACCCATTGACAAATTGATTTTGCGGAATTCGAAAGAAAAAAAAATCGTGGACTTTCATGAAAATTAAAAAAAAATTCGCAGAATAATCACACTTTCGTGGAAGAAGTTAAGGAGACAAAATCACGCAGAGCTCATTTATTGTGCGGGATTTTCCCATTTTCTATGAAATTTGTGCAGTTCTGCACTTTGTGCAATTCTGAACGTTCCCTTCTCCTCAAAGAAAATTTTCCCTTGTCTTTCGCCAAGAAACTCTTGAAATGGCGCCCCTGTAGTAAAACCTGAAAAAAGAAGTCGAAAGGGACTAGAAAAAAGTTCCATTTTAGACAGGTCTCTGTCTTAGCAAGTATAATTGTATGATGTTTTTTCATGGAAATTTGGTTTTTCTCCCTTTGAGAAATAATTCTGTTATAGACAGGCTTCGTTTTCACAAGTTTTACTGTAATACATCTTTTTTTCAGAGCTATACTATAGAGTGGATGGTTTAACAGTCTTTGAGGATACCTGTAAAAATGGAACCTGTAATAGAATCTTGTCTAAAAAGAAAATTTTTCATATTCAATATATTGAAATTTTACCTGCTAAGACGGAAACCTGTTTAAAACGAAACATTTCATTGGTTTTTGAGTTTCTGTATTCAAAGTTTCTACTGGTTTTG
Organism: Maratus speciosus; assembly: GCA_963932465.1. Lineage (NCBI taxonomy): Eukaryota > Metazoa > Arthropoda > Arachnida > Araneae > Salticidae > Maratus > Maratus speciosus. The sequence continues at coordinate 144,490,669 of OZ010786.1, read as the reverse complement.
TAACCATGATTCAGTTTACGTTTGTCGTTCGGAAAGGGGGTGGGGTAGACACCCGGATTCTACCCTTCGCTATATACCTTTAGCCCTCAAAAAAATCTTTGCTTCCCCCAAGAAAGTTCTGAAATGACGCCCCTGATTCTGTCGCAGGAAAAAATCAAATTTATCCATCAATCGCGCAAAAAAAAAGCGAATTTCGAATATCTATCGCGGAAAAAAAACGACAATTTTGTCAAAGGTTTCGAGAAGAAATCACGAATTTAGACAAAGAATAGCGCAAAAAATTCAAGAATTTCGTCAAGCAATCGCGAATTTTGACAGTCTGCTGCGGGGAAAAAACGAATTTCAACAAACAGTAGTAGAAAAGAATATCTCGGAAACAAATTGCAAATTTCGTAAATAGGTCGCAAAAAATAGTGAATTTTCACAAATGATCACGAAAAAAGTTGTGAATTGTGTGAGACGATCACGGAAATAAATCGCGAATTTTATCAAATGGTGGAAAAAAAATAGTGAAATTGAATCGGTCACGTGATAATCAGCACACAAACATGACCAACAAGTCAGGAAATTTGCAAATTTTGTGATCCACAGAGATAAGAAATTTTCATCAATGATTTTTTGTCAGTAGAAAAATTCTTTAATGATTTTCTGTCAGTAGAAAAATTCTTTAATGATTTTCTGCCTTCTTCTTCAAACTATGATTCCACACAATTCAGAAATCTGCAAAATACTTGATCTCAGGTAGCAGTGTTGAATTCAGGGGGTGGCCCGGGGGGGGGGGCATTCCCCCCTGGAGCAATGAGTTGTCTCCCCCGGAAGATTTGAGATTTTGTGTTTTCAATGGTCAAAAAGTGCAATTTCCCCCCCGGAACTCTATAATGAACTCTATTATGTCACCCCCGGAAGCCACAGAAATCCCTCCCGGACAATAGTGTCTGAATTCAACACTGTCAGGTAGTCTGCATTAGGTCTGGCAACCCGATTTTTCCCAAAGCCGACACGACCCAATCCGCGGCACATATCGAGGCGGGTTGACGTTTTTTTCGGGGTCAGGTTGATTTTGAACATTTGATTACAGTCGGACATATCCATCCCTGTGGGCTATTTTTTATTCTGCCACTTTTTGAAAACTAATTTCTATACCATACACTTTTATTACGATATTTTTAAGAGAAATCTACCTCAAAGAATTTTTTTTTGGAAATTGTGGTACGATTGAATGTAACACTAGTCACCAATCCTGCCCTGTAATCAAAGAGTTACTTGTTTCGCGTTGGGTTTTCACTTCATTGAGTCAAATTCGTATTGACCCGATTTTTTAAAGAAATTCTGAATATTTATTCAGATGAAAAAACTATATACGTGAACATATATGAATATATATATATATATTTATAGAATTGCAGGCTATTTTTTCAAAATTGTATTAAAATACTAGTATGTTTCACCCGCTACGTTGGTCAGTTTCTCCAAACGAATTTTGAATCGATTATCGGTGAACTTGACCTTGTGTTTTAAAGCAATATGTGTCTTTACCTGTAATGACCTTCTGCATTCCTGAAAACGATACGAATACCACTACCCTATTATATTTCCTAATGTGTCATACAAAATTCGGGCCTTTAGGGATCGAAACTTTTAATTGATCATTTATAGTAGAATTTGGTAAAGAAGATAGAACGATGTGCAATATACTAAAACCATCACTGAAAAAGCATTTAACAAATGCAAGTCTCATCAAAATATGTTAAGCAAAATTTTATTAAAAGTTAATCTTTTATAATTGAATTCACCAGATATTGAACTTTACTCTATAATTATATAACTAAGCAATGTAGAACAATATGTTACATACTAAAACGTTTACTGAAAAAGTATCTAACTAACAATGCAAATCGCATCCACATCTGTTCAGTAGAACTTTTGAGAAAGGCTAATCTTTCATTCCTAATTATAGAACTTTTCCTCTTAGTTCTATAACTAAACAACATAGAACGTTATCTTACATACTAAAACCTTATCTGAAGAACTGTGTAACTAACAGTGCAAGTTCAATTGAAATCTATTCAGCAGAAACTTTCTTAAAGGGCTAATTATTCATAATTGGGTTTATCTGATTTAGAACTTTCCTCCATAATTCTATAACTAAGCAACTTAGAACGATATACTACTAAAACCTTCCCGGAAAAATTATCTAACTAACAGTCTAAGTTCCATCAAAATCTATCTAGAACAACTCAAGTTATAAGCTGCCGGAACGACATTCTAATTTGCATTTTATATATGAAAAATATTTTGTCGGTTTTCGAGATAATTATAAATTACGGTCCTGCGTCGGGTCGGGTAACCCGATTTTACCCGAACTCAAGCGGCGGGTCAGGTCATGCTTATGCTATTTTTTTTTCGCTGGACGTAAGGTTAACTGTAGCGTTTCAGGTTATACTTTGTTTCTCTTTGGTCTGGTTCGGGTTGAACCGATTTTTTAAAAGGAAGTCCTGAATATTTTTCAAATAAAAAAGTAATATATCTGAGTAGTAATGGGTACATATGTGTTCATTTTTGTACATAAGCGATAAAATTGTAGACATAATGTAATAAAACATGGATTCATTTTCTTTCACTTTGGGTTCGGATACGAATATTTCGGGTTTGGATTACAACCCGAAACTAGAGTTGAGTTTCTGGTTCATGACCATGGGCGTAAGAAGGGGGGGTCCTGGACCCCCCCCCAGATTTCCGGCTGGACCCCCCCCCCCAAAAAAAAAAAATTATAGGCGAAAAATTATTTTTATTTTAAAGATTATTCAAAAGAGCAATTGTCCTAGAACTGATAAGTAATGATAATAAGAACCGATAAAACACAACTTTTAGTTTACTATGTTATATTTAGCAAGGCCGTAGCCGGGGGATCACCAGGGATTGATCCCCCCCACGAAATTTTTATCAAGGTGTATCAAATATGTCATAAAATCTATACTGTAAAACAAGTTTCAATGCAAGTATCTTCGTTTTTATTATTCATATTTTTGCACTTGCACTTTTAAGTGATTCAATAAGATAAATCATTCTATTAAACGAAGAAAATGACATTAAAATTGTACTAGTGCCAATTTTTTGGGATGAAAATGTTTTCAAAAACTTAATTTCTTTCCACTTTCCTTCTATACATGTAAAATATCCTATTTCTCTTGGAATAAGCGTAAGAAAGGAGACAGATATCAGTCTTCAGAAATTCCTGTCCTGAGGGTATGGTCAAGCGGGGGTCCGAGTGAAAGTGTTTACATTGCACAATAGGTTCAGAACGTCGCGTCGGCGTCGGTGATTTCCCCTTCAAGATCAACTAAAATTTCACGGAAACGGGCTATGTTGTTTTTCGGTTCCCTTTCTTTCTTTCTTTCTTTCTTTTTTCTTTTTTTTTTTTTTGGCAAACTCATCCTACAATTCTGATAAGACACATCACTGACACTGGGGGGTTGAAAAATCTTATTTTGTCACTTTTTTCTTGAGTAAACGTTAAAAGAGTTTAGTTGGAAGTTAAGTTTTGTTCAGTTATTTCACATGGTAAGAATTTATCAACTTCAGATAGGTAAGAATAAATTTAAATTTATGAGATTATATTCCATGTAATTCAGTTGAAAAAACTTTGAATTCTGTAGATGATCAATGTCCATGGACAAATAATATATAATGAATCCGGGGCCCCAAATGTGACTTTCAGATGTAATCGAGAGGCAATAAATAGTATGTTAGGTATTAAAGAAGGAAATGATGAATGCAGTGTCATTCCTTGGCCTCAGATAGATACTAAGCCTATAAATGAATTTTCATGTGATGGATATATTTGTAGAGCTTTTCCTACGTTTTTTCCAACAGGAAGAGGTGATCTTAGAGATGCTAGAGTTCGTAAAATTACACCAAAAGAATACTTTAAATTTCTCATGATATATGACGATGGAAGATTTACACGGCATCCAAGATTTAGATATTTTGCTTTCAATAGCATAATGCGTTGGACAGCATTACAAAATGGAACTATTTGTATTAAAAACAATTCTCGCCTACATGATGTTGAAACAGTTGAAAAATTCCAGGAACGGTTGCAGAAAGAACCTACATTGTACAAGTCGATTTTATCTTTCAATGCTAATTTAAGATAATAGAGCTCTTATTGGTTTATCAGATCACGAGAGTTGTTAGACATGGTTGAGGAACTGGGAACTCCTACTGTTTTCATTACGCTTAGTGCAGCTGATTTATACTGGCCTGAAATTTATCGCATTATTGATGCAGACTATGTTTACACTAATTGTAACCAAAATTCTGATTTCATCAGAAAATCAAAATTGTTGAATTGTAATCCTTTAATCGTTGCTTACTTTTTTCATAAGCGGTTGGATTTTTTTATGGAACATTTTTTCAAGAAATATTTCAAAGTCAAGGACTTTTAGTTTCGTGTTGAGTTTCAACATAGAGGTAGTCCTCACATCCATGGCCTTTTCTGGTTTGAAGATGCTCCTGATGTAAACAATCTTAGTTCAAATGATGATGAAAAGATACATAAAATTGTAAAATACTTTGACGAATTCATATCGACTTGACAACCAGATCCTAATCAAGTTTATGATATACATCCATCTAAATTTCATTTTACGGATGTGCCTGATGAAGCTGCTGACTATAATCACTTAATACGTGCAGTACAAATGCATAAATGTTCTAAAGCTTATTGTAAGAGACAGAAAAAAGATTCTTCTGAAGTCACATGCCGTTTCAAATTTCCCAAAGAATGTTCTCACCAAAGTAAAATTCAGTTCCTTACTAATGAACCCGAATACATTTCAAAAAGAAATAGTCCTTATTTAAATAGTCATAGCCCACAAATTTTAAAAATTTGGCGAGCAAACATGGATTCCCAAGCAGTCATTTCCATTCACGCACTTCTAAAATATATTGCTAAATATGCTAGCAAAGGCGAACCCAGATCAGAAGGAATGAAAGATTTCATCAGACAAACAGTTCAAGAATCACCTCATAATATCAATCTTCAGCAGATAATTCAGAAGATTTTAATAAAAATGTGTGCTGAACGTGATTATTCTGCCCAGGAAATATTTTGGGTGTTAATGGGATGGCCTTTGTATAAGTCATCTCGTCAGTTTGTCACCATTAATTTAGCAAGGAACGCATGGGAACAATTAGATATGAATAAGGAGGATGGAAGCATATCCGTTTCAAATATTTTAAAAAAGTACGAGCAACGCCCAGTGAGATTTGAAAATATGTCATTGCATAATTATTTCACGAACGTTTATAAACGGGGTGAAATTTTCAGTATCAGAAAAAAAAACCATTTATCCCCAGAATTATACCGAAATGGAAATATGATCCCAATAATGTAAATAATGAAGATTTCTATAAGCAACAAGTTACGTTGCATATTCCTTGGCGTGATTTTCACGTTATGAATCCAAATAATACTTCATGGAAAGTTATATATGAACAGCATTTTGAGACTAATGAAATTCAGAGATTGGATTTAGAATATCTGTTGCAAAATTTAGAAGATGAGGAAGAATTTGAAGAAATTGAATCTACTGAAATAGATCAACCATTTGATTGGATGAATGTCGCTTCAAGACAATATAATGCACAGGATGAATTAGATTTGGGCAGAAGGGATATTGATATAAGGTATAACTGGCATACCATTCAAAGTCAAGCTTTGCTTAATAAATTACAGAATTTTATTGAAAATGAAAAGGTGAAAGAGAGTAAAAAAAGTCCTTGTGTCACTGTTCCTTCTAATTTGCCAAATTTCGTTCTTTTCCGATGAACAGAAAAAAAATAAATATTCTTGAAGACCAGCTCAATTTCTTGTAAGGTCATAGGCGAGAAATGTCAATAAAAAGGATTGTTGTCCAAGGAAAAGCAGGTTCTGGAAATGTACTTTAATACATTACTTCACTGCTCGATTAAATGAAACATTTAGTCCATCTTCTTTTCAATTGCTTGCACCAACTGGTGTTGCCGCAGTCAATATAAATGGATCAACGATTCATTCAAAACTTTTATTGGGACTAAATCAAAAGCTAAGAGATCTTAGTCCATGTTCGATTGATCAACTTCAGGAGGAGTTTCGAATTTGTAAATTCATAATTATAGATGAAATGAGTATGATTGGATGCAGTCTTTTGCGAAAAATAGATTTACGATTACGTAGTGTTGAGCCATCGAAACAAGATGAACCTTTTGGTGGAATGTTCTTATATCTATTTGGAGATATCAAACAACTACCTCCAGTCAACGACAGTGACAAAAATCAAGGAAGTGAGTTTCTTTTGGAAGGACAATTGTTATTTTCTTCGACTATTCAAAAATAATTTTTATCATCATCCATCCGGCAAGATGAACTCAACAGATATTTTGTAGCATACTTGATCTAATTAGCAATGGAGAATGCACTACTGAAGACTATGAAATATTAATGAATAGAATGAATAGATGAATGACCAATGAATAGAAGCCCAATAGAAGTCTCTTTCAAAAAGTGAACAGCATTTATTTAAAGATGCAAATAGGCTGTTCTCAACGAATAAAGACGTAAAAGAATATAATAATGAAAAATTAAAAGAACTGCGTCAACCTGTTACCTTGATTCAAGCTCTTCATAATTGTACTAAAGCAAAGTTGGCCGATTCTGAAATGACAAACGGACTTGAACCATTTCTTACTTTATCAATTGGGTCTAAAGTAATGTTACGTTCTAATTTGTGGACCGAAAAAGGTTTAGTAAACGGGGCTTTAGGCTGTGTTGCAAATATTATTTATGAAGAAAATCACGGGCCACCAGACCAGATGCCGCGAATAATCATGGTTAAATTTGAAAACTACAGTCATTCAACTTATGAGAATGGCTGAGTTCCGATTCCACCAATAACTAAATTCTGAAAATATGGAAATATAAATTGATCAAGAAAACAATTTCCTCTGCAGTTAACTTTTGCAGTTACAATTCATAAATCCCAAGGTTTAACATTAGATAAAGCAGTCGTAGATATTGGGGATAAAGAGATATCAGTTGGCTTAACGTACGTAGCGTTGTCGAGAGTGAAAACCCTTCAAGGTTTAGCATTCAATAGAAAATTTCCTTACGAGAGATTCTACAATATCAAAAATTCTCGTATGCTAACATGCAGAAAAAAAGAAGAAATTAGAATGAAAAGTTTTACAGTTAATAATTCTTAGTATTAACCAGGGCAGATTTCAAATGTTTTTTTCAGAAAATAGGATTTTGAAGAAGTAACTTTCTTCAAGCTCTCTTGGAATATATTATTCTAAGATTGCTATCAAAGATTATTTGATGTGAATTACAAAGATTGGAAACATACCTATTTCAAACCATTTGAGAAACCACCAAAGGCTATTGTAAAATGTAAAAACAACTTTAAAAGAGATTTTAGTTAAAAATTTAAAAATATTTTGTAAAATTTTGCTTCGAAACTATTTTTATTTATACCAGTCTTATATCATAAATAAAAAATTTCGAGGAAATTCTTAGTTATTTGGCTGAATTTACATTTCTAAAATTAAAATGCGCCAAAACATAAAATAACGTTCTTGCTTAATAAAGATGCAAAAATAATATAAAAAAATATTGTTACTTTCAAATATTTATCTTATTAAAGAATGCTTCGCGAATCCAAACAAAGCATGGCTTTTGCTAGTTATAAAATATAACAGCATTTTTCAATCGATGTATTGCGACGAGTGTTGCCAGGTGTTTCGATTTTCAGGGCTTCCAAGACCCGTCCCGGAAAACCACTGCACGGGATGTCAAAAATCCTGATCTTCCATGAATTTGTTTAAATTTCTCCAAGTACCACGCTATTGCTTAATCTGCATCCAGTGGAACTTAATACAATAAAACCTGTATAGAGAGAACCTGTCTATAACGGTAAAATAGTAACCCGCCGAAAGGAATACTGTACAAATATAACTGCTAAGACGAATATTTTTCAGATTCTCTACTATCTTGTTTATAGAGATTTTATTGTATTTTGTTTAGTGAAATCTGTAAGAACGGAATTTGACTAAATCGGAATCCTGTCTTAAATTAAAAAAAAAAAAAAAAATCCCTGCCGGTTTGGGCGTACAGGCGGAGGTAGATTTCGAAGTTAAGTACTAAATTCACGAACAAAACTTAAATCAAGATTAGAGATAAACCCAGTTCCTCCACTAAGAATGAGCTCTAAAAATATCTAAAGCTTCTAAACATTTTGTAAAAATTCTAATATACACGAATACACACACGCATGTATATGGAATAGGTTTAAAAAATAGCTAAAGCAAATTCAGAGAACCTCAAAGTGTTAAAATAAGTTAATATTTCCATAATCGTGTTTTTATCATGTTTTAATACGTTTTCTCAAACTCGTATGACGTTACATATTCACCAACTGAGGTCCATTTTATTTCCAATATGACGCAATATATATATATATATATATTTAATTCGTCAAACTATTTATTTCATTTTGAGTTTTCATGCGGAAATCTTGCTCTAGAAAACTTATGACGTAATATTCAATTTGTTTTCAATTCGTCAAACTATTTATTTAATTTAATTTTTCACGTGAACTTGCAATAGAAAAGCAATTGTTGTAGTGAGAATTTTATTGCTTTTTTTTAATTGTTGGCAACTGTTATAACGAAAAATATTTATTTTTTCCTGTCATTTTTGTGTAAGAGCTGGTTTTATCATAATCTTGTTCAGACAGTATTCAAAATTTTGAACACTCCCCATTTCTATTCCCTTGGGTCGATTTTGCCCATTTTCAATCCCCGCCGAGATATTAGCCATCTTAAAGTTGTTGGCGAGTTTGAAGACGATCCGTGCATAATTGCGACTTTTATCGTGCGGACAAAATTTAGTACATACATATATATATATATATAAACTTTTTAGGTGGGGGTGGTTTTGGGTTCCTGGAGTCCTATAATGAAAAGTTATGAAGGAATTTTTCAAAAGTCGCACCGCGGTAACGACTGCAATAGGTAGTATTTCTTACGAAATCTACCTAAAAATCCCTTTACCCATTGAAGGGAATTTCCTTTCCCCATACGATCACAAGAGTTCAAATGGAAACCTCTCCAAAGTAGAATTTTATTTCGATCTCTAGTGATTTCGTTTTCACAAATTTTACTGTATAAGATCATTGTGTTTATTATAACAGAATAAAACTAATTCAGACGAAATCTCAAGCCATCAGAAAAGATTTTTCTTTAGACAGTTTTATAATGTTACGTCTTAAACAGGTACAAATATACTGTATTCCGGGATAAAAAAAAATTACGTTTAAAAAATGTGTTCATTTTAGACAGGTTCCGTTTTCTTAGGAACCTACATTTTTTGTGTTCTGATAGTCGTCCTTAATTATTCCTTTTATGCTATATTTTTATGTCCCGACGTAGAAAGCGCTATTTCGCCTTTTTTGTCTTCCTGTTCCGTTCTCTGTGATATTGACTTAGCACACGAGAGTGACATGAGGGATCTTGACTAACCATGTAAAGTATTTAGTTGTTTTCGAAAATTTAATTTAGAATATATTAAAATTTAATTTGTCTTCCATCTTTTTTATTACTGAGAAGCTGAATATTCTCAGTACTCTATGAAACAGTATATTTAGATAACCTTTTATATGAACTGAGTTTTTAACACGTGAAATTTTGAATATTATTTAATAGTGAAGTTCATTGTGCTAATATTTTAAAAGTATATTTAAGAGGTTTGAAACTAAAAAAATTTACTTTTTTTTTTTCTTTATAGATGTTTTCCTTCTTTTTTTCCTTAAATATACATTTATTTATGGATTTCTTTTGAAATATAAATTCTTAAAAAAAGTTTAAATTTAATTTTTGAAAATTAAAAACTTAACCATGTTTAAAATTAGACATTTTCTGAAAAAATAACTTTTTTTGCATGCTCCATTATATTTATGAATAGAGAAAAAAATAAATGTTAAACTGTCTTTGGGATTTAAAAAAGAAATATTCCTTTTTAAAAATTATCTTTTTGTTGTTGTTGTTTAAATAGAGTTAGATTTTTTTTCTCTAAACTTAAAATCCCAAAGACAATTTAAAGAATATATAACTGAAAAAAAATCCCTGCCTGCTCGGCCTACAGGCGGAGGTAGATTTCGAAGTTAAGTATTAATTTCACCAACAAAAACAAAACTAAGATTAGAGAGAAACCCAGTTTAGCAATTTTATCTGGCCACTTTTGACGAGTTTTTAATTTCATTTTTCTGTAAGAGCTGGTTTTATCAGAATCATGGTAAAAAAAAAAAAAAAAAAAAAAAAAAAAATACGAGGGTGTATCAATAAGTTTTTGCCCTCACATAGAAATAATTGAATGACATTTATGAAATTGCTACATTGTATTAGCCCTTTACTATATAGTCAATGTGCACAGTAACACAATTCTGCAAACGGTATTTCAAAGAGAGGGGGGGGGGGAAGGATGTATTCCAGGAGGCACGATAGTAGACCCAAAGGAGGTCATTTTCTAACTTTTGCCGGTCCCCACATGTGACATATATTATTGGAAAGGCCTGTGATCACTTTTTCATGCTATGCAGAGAGTCCCGCGATGAATTTTTCACATTCGGAAAAGGAATTTGCTTTCCAACTTTTATCCTACTGTAATAAATTTTGAATTTTAGCGATTTTTAATGTGGTTTTTAGGGCATTTCGAGTTCTGCGGCAATTTTTTCGATATGCAGAAAAGAAATTTGGTTTCAAATTTTTAGCCTAATTTAGCAAATTATTTTCTCTGAGATTTTTTATTTTTAATGCGATTTTAAATCCAAATTTTTGGGTACCATGGCGATTGTTTGACTTTTGTAAAAAGAATTGTGACATATGAATTTGGTTTTAAACTTTTTGTCTAATACAGTAAAGCCCCGATTATCCGCGGTGCGGTTTATCCGCGTAGCGAAAATTTTTTTTTTCTTTAAATTCAAGCCAACAGCAAGGAAAATACAATAAGCCCTGCTAATAAATATAAACAGAAAAAATCATCTATTCAAAAGTAATAGAAGAATATTTCTAGATTCGTTTGCCATGTTTAAAATATCAGATATAAAGTCCTTATGTCTTTTCTTGATTTTATTAACGAAGCGTAAACACAGCAATTAAAATATTTAACAATTAAATAAGACTACTGTGATAAATTCCAGGGGAGCATATCAAGAATAGCTTCATTTTTGAGATAGAAAATGTGTTTCCAAAGCAAGAATCAAAACTAGAGAACAGGAATTTTGCTTTTTCAGAATTTAGTGTCGCGCCGGCATTTCCATTACTTCATTTTCTTCTGGTGGACTGGTGGCTTCTATTATTATGAAACAGCCATTATAAATGAAGCGTTAAAAAAAATTATGGCCATTTTTTTTTCCCATTCTGACCAGAAAATCAGAGTTCTAACTTTTTACGGCAGCTCTTTCATCTTCACATAACGCTTCATTTATAACGGCTGTTTCATAATAATAGAAGCCACCAGTCCATCAGAAGAAAATAACTCGGTTAAGCGTGACTCGGATAATCGGGACTCTACTGCAAAACATATTTCAGTTTTGAGACTTAAAGCACACGTTTTTATTTTATGTAAAATGACGTCATTTGCATTAATATAGAAACTTAAAATTAAATATAGTTTATAATAGCTCCCTGTTTTATCATAAATCCTTCATTTTAGCACGTATTTTAATTAATTTTTTTTTTCAATTTAATTTTTTTCAATTAATTTTTTTTCCATTTTATGAGAAAATGGCAACAAAAAGATATAATTGCTATTTTTCAGCAATTTTGTCTTTACTTTCTACAGAAATGGCGCACTTGAGTTGCCAAAATGAAACAAATGTCGCTAAAAACTACAAAAAAATTAATATTTCAAAAACAAATAGAGATGCAGTTTTCAAACAAATTGCATTAAAATGTACTTTTTTCCCCCAATACGATGGTATAAAAACTGAAAATGTGCGATGTTTAGAAATTAAAAAAAAAAATGCTATAGAGCATTTAATTGTACAATGATACATCTACTTTGTTAATTGCTAGCGTCTGTAAGCTAAAGTTATTTTTTGGACACAAAATAAGCTGTGAGAAAGAAATAGCATACCGTACCGGGGCTAATAAGTGACTGTCTTTTTTTTTTTTAAATGTGTAACTCAACACTTTTTGTACAGTATGTATGACATTGTTTCTTGTTTTACTGTTCTTCATTTTAGTGATTTACACGTAAGCAAAGGTTTCTGCTGTACTGTGCATTAGTATGTATTATAAACGTTTTATTATGTTTTTTGTAGACTAAAACATAGTTTTTATGTTGATTTTTCTTTTTTTCGTGCTTGTACACCATTTTCAGTCTTTTTCGGCTTATCCGCGATTTATGTTGTCCGCGGTGCCCTTGCCACCCAATTCCGCGTATAATCGGGGCTGTACTGTATAGTAAATTTTCTCCTCCACGATTTTTAATGTCGTTATTTTTTAACATTCGAAAAAGGAAATTGTTTTCAAATTTTTAGCTTAATATAGTAAATTTTCTTCTATGCGGTTTTTGCTTTTTCAGCGATTTTTATCGCAATATTTAGCGTTTGTTCATGTTCCACGACGATTTTCTGACACTCGTAAAAGGAATTCGTTTGCAACATATTGTGGCATTATCCTGAACTATGAACGATAGTGTTAAGTCTGAACCCTGCATTTAACCTTTAGAACTATTTAACCGGTTGTTAACTGTAACTTTAGTTGTGTTGTATGTTTACCGTTTGTATTCGTCTGTGTGCTTATTAAATGTGTCCTTCGATATTACGTTGTATTCAATAGTGTTTAAATACACAAACACGCCAAAATGCTCGGTATAATAACTAGTAAGTTAATTAAACACGCGTAACAACACATGGCGGCAGCGGTTAAAAAGTAAAGAAGTAACTTAGCATATTCTACGTTGTTCGAAGATCAGAATCAACTTCTAGTTTCGTTCTGCGAACAATTATGGCAGCTGCGTCGGCATATCATATAACACCACCGGATTTATTTCAATTTTCGACTCCAACGGAGTGGCCCAAATGGAAACAGAGATTTCTTCGATTCCGAACTGCTTCTGGTTTGAATACGAAGACACAAGAGGAACAAGTTGATGCTCTGATATATTTCATGGGCGAAAAGGCCGAAGATATTTTTCTCGCTTTCACTTTAACAGAAGATGAGAAGAAAAACTTCCAGGTTGTATTAAGTAAATTCGATGATCATTTTATTGTAAAAAGAAACGTAATTTTCGAACGCGCACAGTTCAACAGACGGCTACAGAGAGAAGGTGAGTGCGTTAATGATTTCATTACTGATTTATATGCACTTGTAGATAAATGTAGTTATGGTGCATTACATGATGAATTATTGAGGGATCGTATAGTTGTTGGTATTACTGATCTGGCTTTAAGTGAAAAGTTACAACTAGATCCTAACCTTACTTTGCAAACAGCGATAGACAAAGTTCGTTTATCCGAATCGATTAAAAAGCAACAGTCTGTTTTAGTAAATAATTCATCAGTTAATGCAGTAATTCATAAAAAGAAATCTGTTCAATTTTCAAATAGAAAGAATTTTCTTGATAATAAAGTTAATGTAAGCATTTCAAAGTGTAAATGGTGTGGATTTTCACCACACGATAAAAAGAAGTGTCCCGCCAAGGACTCTTTTTGCAGAAAATGTAAGAAGAAAGGGCACTGGGATAAAGTTTGTTTATCATCCACTAAGAGAATTAACGAAGTTAAATTTGAAGCAGGTTTTATAGGCTTAGTGGGAAATGTCGAAAATGAAGATGATTGGATTATACCAATTAAGATATTAGGAAAATCTGTTAAATTTAAAATTAATAGTGGTGCTGACCACACTGTTATTCCTTTTCATGTTGCACAAACAGTGTTGAAAAATGTTCAAATTAAAAGAACAAATAAAGTAATTTTGGGTCCTGATAGATCACCTTTAAAACTTAAGGGGAAGATTGTTGAAAATATAGAGTATAACGGGAAAAATTGTTTGGAAGAAATATATGTTATAGAAGGTCTCCAGACGTGTTTGTTGGGGAAACCAGCCATAAAAATGTTTGGGCTAGGTCCTAATATACTAGGCCATTGTGTGCGTAGTATTAGTAGTTTCGATCCTGTTAATGAATTTCCTTCTCTATTTCAAGGACTTGGTTTACTGAAAGGTGACTACCACACAGAACTTATCGATGACGTTAAGCCTTATGCTCTTACTTCTCCACGGCGAATACCTGTGCCATTATTAGAAAAAACAAAGTTAGAAATTAAAAGAATGCAGGAATTTAGTGTAATTCAGCCAGTGGAAAAACCAACTGATTGGTGTTCTCCTGCCGTTGTTGTAAGAAAAAAGGATGGAAATGTCAGGATTTGAGTAGATTTGACAATACTGAATAGAAGCATTCGTAGGGAATGGCACCCACTGCCAACCACCGAATACAATTTATCTCTCTTGCAGGGACAAAAATATTTTCGAAATTGGATGCAAATTCCGGGTTCTGGCAAATACCTCTTGACGAAGAATCATCCTACCTGACAACGTTCATAACACCCTTTGGCAGATTTCGTTTTTTGCGTCTGCCATTCGGAATTTCGTCAGCTCCAGAGCATTTCCAGCGGAGAATGTCACAGGCCTTAGAAGGACTTAACGGCATTATCTGCAACATGGACGATATCCTTGTTTGGGGGTCTAGTCAGGCAGAACACGACGAACGGTTAAAAATGACTCTAAAACGGCTTCAACAAACGGGAATTACCCTAAATAAACAAAAATGCGTTTTTAATGTCAAGACCATAAAATTTCTGGGTCATGTCATCGACGAGTTAGGAATACATCCCGACGAAGAAAAGATTGCAGCTATACACAACTTCAAAATTCCAACAAATAAGACGGAGCTTAAACAACTTCTTGGTATAGCTAATTACCTCGCACGATTCATCCCAAGATTTTCCGAAACTTTAGCACCTCTGAATTCTTTATTATCCACGAAGAACGAATTCATTTGAGATTCACCGCAAGATGAAGCACTGAAAAAAACTTAAAAAGATTTTGTCGTCCGAACCGGTGCTGGCAATTTTTGATCCTGGCAAGGAATCTATTGTGACAGCAGATGCCTCATCCTATGGTCTGGGGGCGACGTTGTGTCAAAGACAGAGTGACTCTACATTGAAGGTAACTGCATACGCATCTCGCACACTGACGCCAACTGAGCGACGTTACGCACAAATAGAAAAGGAAGCACTTGCACTAATATGGGCATGTGAAAAATTTTGTAATTACTTGATAGGCAACAGGTTTCTTCTAGAGACAGATCACAAACCTCTTGTCCCTATATTGACAAGAAAATCCTTAGATGATTTAACTCCTCGTCTTCAAAGATTAAAAATGCGATTGATGAGATATTCTTTCGATGTTTTCCACACCCCGGGAAAAAAATTTATGTGCAGCAGATGCATTATCTAGATCACCTCTCCAGGAGGAAGTTCCAGATTTCGAATTAGAAGACGAAGTTGAAGCTTAAGTCAATCTTTTAACAGAATCCATTCCTGTAGCTCCGCAAAGACTCACACAGGTAAAATTGGAACAAGAGCAAGATTCAACATGTAAAATGTTAACAGCCTATGCTTTACAAGGATGGCCGGAAAAAAATAAATTAGAACCAGGATGTCTACCTTATTGGCCTTTGAGATACGAAATATCCTTGCAGAATGGATTACTTATGCGAGGAACTCGAATAATCATTCCACGTAAGCTAAGACATGAAATTTTAGAGAAAATACACGAAGGCCATATGGGGATAGGTAAATGTAGAGATTTGGCGAGATCTGCAGTATATTGGCCAGGTATCAGTAAAGACATAGAGAAGTTGGTGCGAGAGTGTACTTCATGTATACAAGAAGTTAAAAATCCTTCGGAACCATTGAAACCCACAGGATTTCCTCAAAGACCTTGGGAAATAGTAGCTATGGATCTGTTCAAACTTCATTCAGACTGGTATTTGTTAGTGACTGATTACTATTCACGTTATCCAGAAATTGCTAAATTAGACTGGCTTACATCTCGAGAAGTGATTCTACATTGCAAGTCAATTTTCGCCAGACATGGAATACCAGATATTGTTAGGTCTGACAATGGGAAACAATTTGAAGTAACGAGAACAGCTGAATTCTATCAATTTGCAAAAACATATGGGTTTAAACATATCATGTCTAGTCCAAGATACCCACAGAGCAATGGATTTGTAGAAGCTGCTGTTAAAATAATCAAGTTCAGATTGAAAAAATCCAAAGATCCTTATTTAGCATTACTAAGTTACAGAGCTTCGCCTTTAAAGAATGGATACAGCCCAGCTGAGTTATTGATGGGTAGGAGATTGCAAACAACGTTACCCATACCACTAACAGAACTTCAACCAAAACTCATACAGAAGGAGAAATTAGAAGAAATAGAGGAAAATCGAATAAAAACGCAAGAAAGATACTATAATCAAAGACACAACTCCCATGAACTCAAGTCAATAAATCCAGGGGAGAAAGTGTGGATAACCGATAGAAAGGATGTTGGTACAGTACAGAAACATGCAGATACACCAAGATCATATTTCATAAAAGAAGGACATCATATCCTGAGACGAAATAGAAAACATCTAATTCCGAGTGCGAAACTGCAACCACGTCCGACAGATGATGACATCGAGGAAGCTCTCTCTACAGAAATTTCTAAAAGTGAAGTACCTGAAAATGGAATACCAAACTCTTCAGACTCAACTAAGAAAAATGATCAGCTTAACCCTTTAATCAACCAACCTGTTGTAACTCGAAGTGGAAGAACTGTTAAACCTCCAAATCGACTAAATCTCTAAAAGGGGGAGATGTGGCATTATCCTGAACTATGAACGATAGTGTTAAGTCCGAACCCTGCATTTAACCTTTAGAACTATTTAACCGGTTAAAATAGCAATTATAGCCTTTGTGCAGGAATATTAAAAAGCAGTAAACCAACGTTTAAAATGCACAAATAATGGATGAAAAGCAGCAAACAGCTGTTTCGAATCTACAGCGAGATTCTTCTTCAGTGCAAGATAGGGAAAAAAAGGAACAGCGTGCTAGAACAAGCTGCTTTTCATCCATTATTTGTGCATTTTAAACGTTGGTTTACTGCTTTTTAATATTCCTGCACAAAGGCTATAATTGCTATTTTAATGTATTCGGCTTTAACGGGCCTTTATTCTTCTGTGATTTCTTTCTTTATTCTTTTTCTAATTTTTTTTTTCTTCCGCAATGTCTCAAATTAATAGATTTTGTAATTTACGATTAAAAAAGTACAGGTTTTTGGAACACTTACATTTCCTACTTGGCTGTAGGCGTAAGAAGGTTATTCCTAATTTCATTTCTATACGTTGTAATTTATTTTCTTCTAATAGAATTGACAAGGTCTTATTTCGTTCTAAATTAGCTCTTTTAAGAGCTTTGATTCAAGAGACTCGCCATAAAATTGCTCATATAGAACGCGAGTTATATTCCTTACATATTACCCTCGCTAATTCTACACCTGATTTTGAGTCTATAGACAGAAGGTCATGGAGTAGAGTTCTCACAGCTTCTTCTGTTCATTGTTTGGTTTTAAAGAAGAAATTTAATGCACTTTGTAAAATTTCTGTCGTTAACAACTCTAGCAATCTGTCTGTTGTTAACCAAAATGTTGTTGTCAATCTTTCTAGTGTTTCTTTAAGTGACAATCAGCTCGATGCTCTCAAATTGAATAACAATTTCTCTGTCTCTGCTTTTCCTTCTTTACCTAATCTAATTACTCCTATTGAAAGGGCCTTTAAGCATAGCGCTCTATCTTCTTCTCAAAAAGAGTCCACCAGGCATCTCATTGCCAATACTGTTGATTTCAATTCTAATGTTTATAAGCCCAATCTTAAAAATCCAGTTAAACAATGTCTGAAAAATTTGCGTTCTGATCCAAACTTAATCATTACCAAGGCTGACAAAGGTGGTCAGATTGTTCTTCTCGACAAATCTTCGTATTTGGAAAAATCTCTTAAATTAATTAAAGATGGTCCTTATGTGGACATCCGCAAAGACCCTTCCACTAGTGAAATTAACTCTATTAAGTCTGCCATCAAGTCTTCTTCCATTATTCCTGCTAACTTTAAGAAGTCTCTTATTTCATTTATTGCGCATTGTGCCAGGTTTTATGCTTTACCTAAGGTCCATAAACCTGAAATTCCTTTTAGACGTATTGTCTCTAGTATCGGTACAGCTTCTTATAAGCTTGCCAAATATTTAGTTTCTGTTTTTTCCCCACTTTTGAGCAGTAACTGTTTCACTGTTAAGAATTCTTTTGATTTTGTTAAAAAACTTCATAATTTTAAGCCGCAGGGTCACATGATGGTTTCTTTTGATGTTAAATCATTATTTACAAACGTTCCGGTTGAGGGGGCTTTAGATTGCCTCAAGAACAGGCTTTGTGAATTCCATTTCTCCTATTTTGAAATCGAGGAACTTATACTTCTCACTCGCGCTTGCTTGTCGCAAAATACTTTTGTTTTCAATGGTAATTTCTTCTGCATGATTGATGGTTTGGCTATGCGTAATCCTCTTAGTCCAATTTTATGCGATATTTATATGCACTATTTTGAGGTCAAACCTTTTGAAATTTTAAAATTTCCGTTCTATGTTCGTTATGTTGATGATGTTTATGTCCTGGTTGAAATAAATTCGGATATTAATCATATTCTCTCTATTATGAATTCCATTGATCCCTGCATTCAATTTACCTCTGAAATTGAGACCAATAATTGTCTTTCTTTCCTCGATGTCCTTGTTATTCGTAGTGAAAATGGCTTTCAGACTACCGTCTTTCGTAAACCTTTTGCTGTCAGTCTCCCACCTCACAGGCATTCTTCTCACCCCCCTGACCAGAAATTCGCTGCTTTCAATACTTTTGTTTTTCGGGCTACCAATATTTGTTCCACTCCTCAGTTACTTAGTGCTGAACTTAATTACATCAAAGCTATTGCTGTTGATCGTGGTTATTCCTCTAATATTATTGATTCTATTTATAAGAAATTGACGAAATCCGTCCATTCTGAAAAGCATTCTAATTCCAACTCTACTACTTCAGTTGTGTTGCCATTTTTTCCTAAAATTAGTCAGCAAGTTGCTAAAATCCTAAGAAGGTTTGATTTTAATGTTATTTTTTCTCCTGTTAATAAAATCACTTTTTCAAATCTCAAACACCCCGTTGATCGCCTTGACAATTGGGGTATTTACCAAATCTCTTGCCAGTGTGGCCTTTCTTATATTGGCCAGACTAAACGTGCTCTTAGATTTCGTTTAAAAGAGCATGAAGGTTATGTTAAAAATCAGGAGCTCAAACGTTCTTCTATTGCTCAATATTCTTGGACTTCTCAACATAGGTTCGATTTTTTCTTAGCCACCATTATCCAAAAATGTTCTTCTAACCTTGATCTTGATTTTTGGGAAGCTTACCACATCATTAAAAATTCTCACTCTTTAGTCAATGACTTATCTAGTACTCCAGATTTTCCAAGTATTTAGAAAGCATTAATTTAATTTCCTCTTTTTTGGTTTCTTTTTCTCTCCTTCTCCGGTAGATGTCGCTACTTGTCCACCCAGTCGTTTCCACTGCTTCTCTCTCATTGGTTGTTTCTGGCGCTTTCGGTATCCGCATAGGGTATATAAGGCAGCGCGTCTCTGTCTATCATTTTGCTCAGCCTTGCTTTTTTTAGCACGCTGTTCCTTTTTTTCCCTATCTTGCACTGAAGAAGAATCTCGCTGTAGATTCGAAACAGCTGTTTGCTGCTTTTCATCCATTATTTGTGCATTTTAAACGTTGGTTTACTGCTTTTTAATATTTAACCGGTTGTTAACTGTAACTTTAGTTGTGTTGTATGTTTACCGTTTGTATTCGTCTGTGTGCTTATTAAATGTGTCGTTCGATATTACGTTGTGTTCAATAGTGTTTAAATACACAAACACGCCAAAATGCTCGGTATAATAACTAGTAAGTTAATTAAAAACGCGTAACAACACACATATTATCCCAATATGTTAAGTTTTGTCCTTCGTTATTGTTTAAGTTTCTGTGAGTTTTAGTGTTTCTTAGCGATCCGCGGCGAATTTTAACATTTGTAAAAATATCTTGCGCAACATTTAGCGTCATTATAGTTCGTTTTATCATCTACGATTTTCAAAGCGATTTTCATCGTCATTCCGAGTTTCGCGCCAAATATTTGATATTCGTGAACGAATTCCAGTTATAATGTTCTCTATCGTAAAATATGCCCTCTGAGATTTTTGAATTTTTAACGTACTTGTAAGCGATTTTTTCTGAAGTTTTTGTAATTCGCAGCGATTTTTCCACATTAGTAAATTTGTAAAACAGAAATGTAAATACACATTTCACATAGAAACTTTGAAAGACATACCGAATTCTTGTTTACTTTACATTCTTTTTCTTAGTTACATAAATACAAATGTATTAGCATCAGAATTTGAAATCCTATTTTGCTTCATTATTTCAGTGTTTTCATCTATTAAGGAATCCGGTTTAAATATTTTAGCCCAATATAGTAAATTTTGTCAGTGAAGGTCATTCGGATTTCGTAATTTTCACTATAGTGAAAAGTTACTTTATGTGATTTTTAGAACTTTTCCGCGATTCTGATAGAATTTTTGATATTCGTAAAAGAATTGTTCTGAATGAATGAATTGTTTATGAATTTAAGTTATTGGATTTTTTTTTCATGCAGTTTAAAACCATGTAAGACCACTATATATAAAACATTATAATACATGGTTTAATATATATTAGTTCTTCAGTGTATTTTTTAAAATTGTGTTATGCATAAATTTATCATTAATTTCTACGGTTAAAAAATATCACGTTGCAGACAAATTTTGCTTTCATTGGGGCGTGCCGCAGAAAGCTTAAAAAAATTCTGCTACAGGGTATGCGAGGTTGACTATACATGACAAATAAAGAATTTATGAATATTTTTGACGAAATTTAACGCCTAGATGTAATGTAATAGGCATACATTTAGATGTAATGTAATAAGTATTGTGTAAAATTTTAAAGAAAAACGGCCAGAACGTGGCGCTTGATAGCGAATTTTGTCCAATTTCCGGGACGGGCGAGGTAGCTATTGGAAGACAAACAACAACAGCAACAACAACAACAAAAAAACATACTGAATCACATAATTGTCCTATGCTTGTCATCAGCCAAAAGCCGGTCCCCAAAGTGAGTGATTTCCCTATCCGTGTTTAATTTTCACATTTGTAATAAGCCAAAATTTTTCACGTTTTTGAATATATTACCCATTGATTAGACTTCATTAAGAAATTTTTTCTGCCCTCGCCCATTGTTTAAAAACATTTATTAACAAAAGATGTGATGATGTGTAATTACTAAAAAAAAAAAAAAAAAACAAAAAACAGTGGCACTCCGGGAGTGCCAATAGAAGTGAAAACTTCAACAATTACGTGTGTGTTTTTTTAATCGTCAGGAAATGTTTTATGCGTTGAATTGTGTAGCAGCACTAATGAAAGCATCTGGGGACACGGCAGTGCCCCTGCCAAGTCTTGAAAGCACAGTCGTAAGCATCTTTTTCTGGAAGCAACTCAGGGTACTTTTGACCCCCAATATCTTTGTGTTGGTGATTCCCAGAAACTTGAAACTTCGTAAATCTAAAGTAATGTAAAAATGGAACTAAATGCTGAAATTTCACGTTTCTATCTTTTTTATTTCAGAAGATATATGAACTTAAACTTTCCCCTTTTCGACACTGATTCACCGATCATCAAAACTCAGAGGTACGTCCTGTATCCCTAGAATCTTGAAATTTGGTATGAAGGTAGTGTTTGGGATACAATGTAAGGGAAAATTTAAAAAATCCGGAAAATTTGGATAAAAAGTCGAAAAATAAAAAAACCGAGAATTTGGCAGAGATGTGATATACGAACCAGGTTTGGCGCGATTTTTTAACGTCAATTTGGCGAAAGCCCGTTTTCCAA
Source organism: Maratus speciosus (assembly GCA_963932465.1). Classification (NCBI taxonomy): domain Eukaryota; kingdom Metazoa; phylum Arthropoda; class Arachnida; order Araneae; family Salticidae; genus Maratus; species Maratus speciosus. Next base: position 144,468,521 of record OZ010786.1, on the reverse strand, counting down.
TACCAGTTACAATATATATTTTTAAATTATTTTCTATTGTTTTAAAAAGTAAACAACAATAAATAAACGGTAATTTCATTAATAACTATAGAACAAAACAATTGTACAATTTAAAAAAATAAAATAAAAGTAAATGAACAATTTATTAATAAATAAGCAACAGTAGCCGGGTTACCTTGTAAAATAAAATAACGCCATTTTGCTGTCAATTAGGTACCCAAGTGCGTATCTGACATCTGTGCCCCGTATTTTATCTTCCGTAATCGAAATCCCCGCCAATACTGTTGGTTATTGACCAGACCATCAACACGATAAAATACAACGTTATCGGTTTTTAATTACACGAAATAGGTAGGTCACGAATACGGTATAATTCATTTTAACTGACGAAAAACAAACTAATAATTTGTTTTAGCAATACGCCGAGAGAAAAAGTGAGTTTTAGCTTCCTTTACAGTGTCTCGAAATCAGTGGTTTTTCCCCATCTCAAAAAAAGCTCAACGCGCCTAAAGAAGTTTTCACTTCAAAAAAAAAAAAAAAAAACCTATGTGAGATAGAAGAAAGTTTAATCCGATTTAGTCTTTTTGATCGACTATACGTTTCTAGGAATGTATCAATAGCTGAGCTTTCTGTTGAGTGTTTATGGCTTAACAAAAGTGTTTACTATTATTGTTTGGAAATTATCAAATAGATGGGGCCGCGGCCCCTCCTAGATAAATGCTCTGGTTACGCCCATGTTCATGACATTTGTCGGGTTCAGGTAGGGTACAACCTAATCCGCGCAGAACTCTAGTATCAGGGAACATACTGTATATATAATATGATTTAATAAAGCAAATGATTTGATAGTGTTGTAATGATCTCAGTAAATATAATGTGACACTAATAATGCAAAATAAAAAATTCAAATAATTAAGAACTTGAATTAACGATCTTTAAAAGAATAAAAAATCCCCTCTAAATTTCGGGCTATAGGGGAAAATTCACCTCGAAAATTCTAGCCCTGAGGGAGACTGTGGTATAGATATTTTGTAATATACTATAATCCATAATATGGGCCGTTAATTAAAAGGTAAAATTAAATTGGAAGTTCTTTTTAGTAACATGCGTTGTGTAATGTTTGCAATAAAACCCTCTGTTCTTTGAGGTCAGCAATTGTAAAAAAATAGAAATAAATGAAACACTGTGAGATTTCATCTCACAATTATTTATTATTGTGAGATGAAATCTCACAGTGTTTAAATTATGCTACTTTTTTATTTCTTTTGCCTTATACATCGATGTTCTTTAAACTTAAATCCATATTTATTTTTGTGCGGGCGATTTCGCTTCACCGCACATCGGCAAGTTCGCTGACGTTCGGCTGCCCCTGGTATGGGATGCTTCTCCTTTGAACTTTGTACGATTGTGATGACGTCATCGGAGCAAGTCTCTCACGGCATATGCATTGAATGGGTGTTTGATCTTTCGGAGGTGTGTCCATTCGCTGTGCAGGGAGCAAATTAAAACAAAGCTTTTTAAATGTTTTCTTTTGGATTTGTTTATTAAGACATTAGCTAATATTTTAAATTCTCTAAAAGATTTAAATCTATTAGAGAATTTAAAATATTAGCTAATGTCTTAATAAACAAATCCAAAAGAAAACATTTAAAAAGCTTTGTTTTAATTTGCTCCCTGCACAGCGAATGGACACACCTCCGAAAGATCAAACACCCATTCAATGCATATGCCGTGAGAGACTTGCTCCGATGACGTCATCACAATCGTACAAAGTTCAAAGGAGAAGCATCCCATACCAGGGGCAGCCGAACGTCAGCGAACTTGCCGATGTGCGGTGAAGCGAAATCGCCCGCACAAAAATAAATATGGATTTAAGTTTAAAGAACATCGATGTATAAGGCAAAAGAAATAAAAAAGTAGCATAATTTAAACACTGTGAGATTTCATCTCACAGAGACGAGTTTTCATTTGACCATTTTGCACACGGCTGAGATGCAACTAATAAATTTTTTCTAACACTAGGGTACTCTGCCCCCTACGAGCTATGCTGGCCAACCCCCGTTCAGACACCGCAGACTCTAAAAGCACGCTAATTTGATCGGCTTTGATTTCCGAAGGTTGGATTATAATTTAAAAAACAGTGGCGATCTGCTGTTAAAAGATACAATGTCTGTTTTCGTCTTTGATTAAATAAAATCTGTTGAAAATATCAAAATAAGCTAATATAAAATGAGTTAAGTAAACATAGTCTTTGTTACCCTGTTTTTTTTAACAATGCGAAAAGAAAGTTCTTTTAAATGAGACATTTTAAATGTATCGTTTTTAATCTGACGTAATTTTCACCCAAACTTTTCTTTCTCTTTTTAATATTCACGTGTAAATACTTTTGTTAGAAATTAAATTTTATTTGCGCTGTCCTAACAAAAATAGTTGAAACGATCATATCAAAATATCAAATAAATGTCCCGCGCAATTTTTAAATTTAAACTGTTTTGCAACATTATTTTTTGTTCATTTTACTTAATAAGTGTAATGTGACGTAAATGTGACGCAATTTCTCCTATTTAAAATTCTAAAGTATGTTAATGAATTTATTATTTTACAATATCCTTTCTCTTTTAAAATTCACGTGTAAATATAGTTTTTATGACGTAATTTTCAATAAGTTCCTACTTTTTATACCTAATTATTTAATTCTAATTTGAAGGGTTTTTTTTCTGTTTATAATAGTCACGTGTAAATGATTTTTTTTTATTTGAAGCAAACATTATTGTTTGCGCTGGTTATACAGTTGGCAACAGTTTAAATTAAAACCATTTTCTAAAATATGTAAAAAATATCTCTGGAAAAGCTGAAAATTTGAATTTAAAATAGACATAAAACCTCAAAAAATGAGTCAAATTAAAAAAATGAATGCAGTCTGCACACCAGGAACATAAACGAATAACATGATCTAAAAATGATTAAATTCCTATGTACAGTTTTTGCTGCTATAAAACTTTTTTAGTGGAACGATTTTGTCCAACTTTAGCATTAAATATCTTTTAAAATAATTCTTCGATTTGAAAAATGTCTGCATCAGCGTGTTTATCAAACATTTCTATATAATATCACCGATTTTCATATTTTTGTATGCAATATTTTTCTTGATATTAACGAAGAAAGACCTCCGACCACAAAAAATTCAAAACCGACGGTGCTGACAGCGTGAGTTACTTTTCGGTAGATTTTGTAAGAAATACTACCTATTGCAGTCGTTACCATGGTGCGACTTTTGAAAAATTCCTTCATAATTTTTCGTTATATGAGCCCAGGAACCCAAAACCATCCACACCTAAAAAGTTTATATATATATATATATATATATATATATCTATTCTAAAAAAAAGTAACTACCGCTGTCACCGCCGCCGCCGCTGCCGGTTTTGATTTTTTTGTGACCGGAGGCCTTTCTTCGTTAATATTAACAAAAATAATGCATACAAAAATATGAAAATCGGTGGTTTTATACAGAAATGTTTGATAAACACGCTGATGTAGATAGTTTTCAAATCGAAGAATTATTTTAAGAGTTATTTAATGCTAAAGTTGGACAAAATCGTTCCACTAAAAAAGTTTTATAGCAGCAAAAACTATACATGGCAGTGTAATCATTTTTAGATCATTTTATGCGTTAGAATTTGCCGGAGTGCAGATTGCATTAATTTTTTTATTTTGACTCATTTTTTCAGGTTTTATTTCTATTTTAAATTCAAATTTTCAGCATTTCTAGAGATATTTTTTACAGATTTCAGAAAATTGTACTAATTTAAACTGTTGCCAACTGAATATAAAGCGCAAGCAATAATGTTTGCTTCAAATTAAAAATTTATTTAGACGTGACTATTATAAACAGGAAAAAAACTTTCAAATTAGAATTAAATAATTACGTATAAAAAGCAGGAACTTATTAAAAATTACGTCATAAAAAGTATACACGTGAATTTTAAAAGAGAAAGGATATTGTAAAATAATAAATTCATTAACATGCGTTAGAAGTCTTAGGAGAAATTACGTCATATTTACGTCACATTATAGTTATTACATAAAATGAACACAAAATAATATTGCAAAAAAGTTTAAATTTAGAAATTGCGCTAGACATTTATTTGATATTTTGAGAATTAATTTAAAATGTCTCATTTAAAAGAACTTTCTTTTCGCTTTGTTAAAAAATACCAGGAGATAAAGACTCTTTTTACTTAATTCCTTTTATATTAGATAATTTTGAAATGTTGTTACACGTGTATACGTCATCAAGTTATTTCTATTTCGACGTTTTTTTTTTGTGTTTTTATTAATGTTGTACGAATTTATTTGTTCTTTCGTTATTTAAAATAAAAATTATGCCAATTTGTATAATTTGGCGAGTGGTTTGGCGATTTATATAATTTGGTGAAATTGGTCGACAGGACAATCAAGTAGTACCGCAGCGGATTTGGCGTTAAAATTCCCCAATCAAAGAGAAATGAATAGAAATTCGTTTATAGGGAGATCGCCACTGTTTTTTAAATTATAATTCAATCTTTCGAAATCTTTTTAAAGCCAATCAAATTAGCGTGCATTTAGAGTATGCGGTGTCTGGACGGGGGTTGGCGAGCGTAGCTCGTAGGGGGCCGAGCCCCCTAGTCTATTCTAAAAAAAAGTAACTACCGCTGTCACCGCCGCCGCCGCCGCCGGTTTTGATTTTTTTGTGACCGGAGGCCTTTCTTCGTTAATATTAACAAAAATAATGCATACAAAAATATGAAAATCGGTAGTATTATAGAAAAATGTTTGATAAACACGCTGATGCAGACTGTTTTCAAATCGAAGAATTATTTTAAGAGATATTTAATGCCAAAGTTGGGCAAAATAATTCCATTAAAAAAGTTTTATAGGAGCAAAAACTGTACATAGGAATTTAATCATTTTTAGATCATTTTATGCGTCAGAATTTCCCGGTGTGCAGATTGCAGTTAGCTTTTTAATTTGAATATTTTTTCAAGGTTTTATTTCTATTTTAAATTCAAATTTTCAGCATTTCGAGAGGTATTTTTTACAAATTTTAGAAAATTGCATTAATTTAAACTGTTGCCAACTGTATAAATAGCTCAAACAGTAATGTTTTCTTCAAATTAAAAATTTATTTTACACGTGACTATTATAAACAAAAAATATAAAAAGCAGGAACTCATTGAAAATTACGTCATAAAAACTATAGTTACATGTGAATTTTAAATGAGAAAGAATATTGTAAAATAATAAATTCAGTAACATGCGTTAGAAGTCCTAAATAGGAGAATTTACGTCATATTACACTTATTACGTAAATTGAACAAAAAATAATATTGCAAAACAGTTTTAATTTAAAAATTGCGCAAAACATTTACTTGACATTTTAAGATGATCATAATATTTCATTTCTAACAAAAGTATTTTGACGTGAATCTCTCTATTCTAAAAAAAGTAACTACCGCTGTCACCGCCGCCGCCGCCGCCGCCGCCGCCGCCGCCGCCGCCGCCGCCGCCGCATCCGCCGGTTTTGAATTTTTTGTGACCGGAGGTCTTTCTTCGTTAATATTAAGAAGAATAATGCATACAAAAATATGAAAATCGGTAGTATTATACAGAAATGTTTGATAAACACACTGATGCAGACAGTTTTCCAATCGAAGAATTGTTTTAAGAGATATTTAATGCTAAAGTTGGACAAAATAGTTCCACTAAAAAAGTTTTATAGGAGCAAAAACTATTTATGGAAATTTAATCATTTTTAGATAATTTTATACGTTTGAAGTTTCCGGTGTGCAGATTGTATTTCTTTTTTTAATTTGACTAATTTTTTGAGGTTTTATTTCTATTTAAAATTAATATTTTCAGCATTTCTAGAGATATTTTTTACAGATTTTAGAAAGTGATATTCATTTAAACTGTTGCCAACTGTATAAAGAGCGGAAACAATAATGTTTGCTTCAAAAAAAAAATTTATACGAGTAAATAAATTAAAAATTTATTTACACGTGACTATTATAAACAGAAAAAAACATTTGGGATTAGAATTAAATAATTATGTACAAAAAGCGGGAACTTACTAAAAATTACGTCATAAAAACTATAATTACACGTGAATTTTAAGAGAGAAAGGAATTTGTAAAATAATAAATTTATTAACATGCGTTAGAAGTCTTAAATAGGAGAAATTACGTCATATTTACTTCACATTACAGTTATTACATAAAATTAACACAAAATAATATTGCAAAACGGTTTAAATTTAGAGATTGCTCTAGACATTTATTTGATATTTTGAGAGGATACTTTTCAACTATTTTTGTTAGGAAAGCTTAAATAATATTTCATTTCTAACACAAGTATTTTCACGTGAATATTAAAAAGAGAAAGAATAGTTTGGTCAAAATTACGTCAGATTAAAAACGATTAATTTAAAATGTCTTATTTAAAAGAACTTTCTTTACGCTTTGTTAAAAAATACCGGGAGACAAAGATTCTGTTTACTTAATTCCTTTTATATTAGATTATTTTGAAACGTTTAACTTATTTTAGTTAATCAAAGACGAAAACAGCGATTGACATATGTATTTTTGGTACTACTTAGTTATCCCGTCGACCAAAAATCTATCATTCGGCAAACTATAAGAATAAATGCCAATAATGGTTGATCGTAAATGTCACATTAACTTGACTTTAAGCAAGTTACACGTGTCTACGTCCTCAAGTTATTTTTATTTCGACGTTTTATTTGTATTTTTATTAATGTTGCACTAATTTATTTGTTCTTTCGTTATTTAAAATAAAGATGATGTCAATTTGTATAATTTGGCGAGTGCTTTGGCGGTTTATATAATTTGGCGAAATGGGTCGACGGGTTAATCAAGTAGTACTGCAGCGGATTTGGCCTTAAAATTCCCCATTCAAAGAGAAATGAATAGAAATCCGTTTATAGGGAGATCGCGTCTGTTTTTTAAATTATAATTCAATCTTCCGGAATCTTTTTAAAGCCGATCAAATTAGCGTACTTTTAGAGTCTGCGGTGTTTGGACGGGGGTTGGCGAGCGCAGCTCGTAGGGGACCGAGCCCCCTAGTATTAAAAAGAGAAAGAAAAGGTTGGTGAAAATTACGTCAGATTATAATTGTCAGATTCAAATTATAATTCAATCTTGCGAAATCTTTTTAAAGGCGATCAAATTAGCGTGCTGTTAAAGTCTGCGGTGTCTGAACGGGGGTTGAGGGGCGTAGCTCGTAGGGGGCCGAGCCCCCTAGTCTCTCTATTCTAAAAAAAAGTAACTACCGCTGTCACCGCCGCCGCCGCCGCCGCCGCCGCCGGTTTTGATTTTTTTGTGACCGGAGGCCTTTCTTCGTTAATATTAACAAAAATAATGCATACAAAAATATGAAAATCGGTGTTTTTATACAGAAATGTTTGATAAACACACTGATGCAGACAGTTTTCAAATCGAAGAATTATTTTAAGAGTTATTTAATGCTAAAGTTGGACAAAATCGTTCCACTAAAAAAGTTTTATAGCAGCAAAAACTATACATGGCAGTGTAATCATTTTTAGATCATTTTATGCGTTAGAATTTGCCGGAGTGCAGATTGCATTAATTTTTTTATTTTGACTCTTTTTTTCAGGTTTTATTTCTATTTTAAATTCAAATTTTCAGCATTTCTAGAAATATTTTTTACAGATTTCAGAAAATTGTACTAATTTAAACTGTTGCCAACTGTATAAAAAGCGCAAGTAATAATGTTTGCTTCAAATTAAAAATTTATTTACACGTGACTATTATAAACAGGAAAAAAACTTTCAAATTAGAATTAAATAATTACGTATAAAAAGCAGGAACTTATTAAAAATTACGTCATAAAAAGTATACACGTGAATTTTAAAAGAGAAAGGATATTGTAAAATAATAAATTCATTAACATGCGTTAGAAGTCTTAGGAGAAATTACGTCATATTTACGTCACATTATAGTTATTACATAAAATGAACACAAAATAATATTGCAAAATTTTAAATTTAGAAATTGCGCTAGACATTTATTTGATATTTTGAGAATTAATTTAAAATGTCTCATTTAAAAGAACTTTCTTTTCGCTTTGTTAAAAAATACCAGGAGACAAAGACTCTCTTTACTTAATTCCTTTTATATTAGCTTATTTTGAAATGTTGTTACACGTGTATACGTCATCAAGTTATTTTTATTTCGACGTTTTATTTGTGTTTTTATTAATGTTGTACGAATTTATTTGTTCTTTCGTTATTTAAAATAAAAATTATATCAATTTGTATAATTTGGCGAGTGGTTTGGCGATTTATATAATTTGGCGAAATTGGTCGACAGGATAAGTAGTACCGCAGCGGATTTGGTTTTAAAATTCCCCAATCAAAGAGAAATGAATAGAAATTCGTTTATAGGGAGATCGCCTCTGTTTTTTAAATTATAATTCAATCTTTCGAAATCTTTTTAAAGCCGATCAAATTAGCGTGCATTTAGAGTCTGCGGTGTCTAGACGGGGGTTGGCGAGCGTAGCTCGTAGGGGGCCGAGCCCCCTAGTATTCTAAAAAAAAGTAATTACGGCTGTCACCGCCGCCGCCGCCGCCGGTTTTGAATTTTTTGTGACCGGAGGTCTTTCTTCGTTAATATTAAGAAAAATAATGCATACAAAAATATGAAAATCGGTAGTATTATACAGAAATGTTTGATAAACACACTGATGCAGACAGTTTTCAAATCGAAGAATTATTTTAAGAGATATTTAATGCTAAAGTTGGGCAAAATCGTTCCACTAAAAAAGTTTTATAGGAGCAAAAACTATGCATCGGAATTTAATAATTTTTAGATCATTTTATACGTTATAATTTCCCGGTGTGCAGAATTCAATAATTTTTTTTAATTTGACTCATTTTTCGAGGTTTCATTTCTATTTTAAATTCAAATTTTCAGCATTTCGAGAGATATTTTTTACTTATTTTAGAAAATTGTACTAATTTAACCTGTTGCCAACTGTATAAACAACGGAAACAATAATGTTTGGTTCAAATTAAAAATTTATTTACACGTGACTATTATAAATAGAAAAGATACTTTCAAATTAAAATTAAATAATTGCGTAAAAAGCGGAAACTTATTGAAAATTACGTCATAAAATGTATACACGTGAATTTTAAAAGAGATAGGATATTGTAAAATAATAAATTCATTAACATGCGTTAGAAGTCTTAAATAGGAGAAAATACGTCATATTTACGTCACATTACAGTTATTACATAAAATGAACACAAAATAATATTGCAAAACAGTTTAAATTTAGAAATTGTGCTTGACATTTATTTGATATTTTGAGAGGATCTTTTCAACTATTTTTGTTAGGAAAGCGCAAATAATATTTCATTTCTAACAAAAGTATTTACAGGTGTATCTCTCTATTCTAAAAAAAAGTAACTACCGCTGTCACCGCCGCCGCCGCCGCCGGTTTTGAATTTTTTGTGACCGGAGGTCTTTCTTCGTTTATATTAAGAAAAATAATGCATACAAAAATGTGAAAATCGGTGGTTTTATACAGACATGTTTGATAAACACGCTGATGCAGACAGTTTTCAAATCGAAGAATTATTTTAAGAGATATTTAATGCTAAAGTTGGACAAAATCGTTCCACTAAAAAAGTTTTATAGCAGCAAAAACTATACATGGCAGTGTAATCATTATTAGATCATTTTATGCGTTAGAATTTGCCGGAGTGCAGATTGCATTCACTTATTTAATTTGACTCATTTTTTGAGGTCTTATTTCTATTTTAAATTCAAATTTTCAGCATTTCTAGAGATATTGTTTACATTACTAGGGGGCTCGGCCCCCTACGAGCTACGCTCGCCAACCCCCGTCCAGACACTGCAGACTCTAAATGCACGCTAATGTGATCGGCTTTAAAAAGATTTCGAAAGATTGAATTATAATTTAAAAAACAGTGGCGATCCCCCTATAAACGGATTTCTATTCATTTCTCTTTGATTGGGGAAATTTTAACGCCAAATCCGCTGCTGTACTACTTGATTATCCCGTCGACTAATTTCGTCAAATTATATAAAACACCAAACCACTTGCCAAATTATACAAATTGACATAATTTTTATTTTAAATAACGAAAGAACAAATAAATTAGTACAACATTAATAAAAATACAAATAAAACGTCGAAGTAAAAATGTCGAAATAACTTGATGACCTAGACACGTGTAACAACATTTCAAAATAAGCTAATATAAAAGGAATTAAGTAAACAGAATCTTTGTCTCCCGGTTTTTTTAACAAAGCGAAAAGGAAGTTCTTTTAAATGAGACATTTTAAATTAATGGTTTTTAATCTGACGTAATTTTGACCAAACTATTCTTTCTCTTTTTAATATTCACGTGAAAATACTTGTGTTAGAAATGAAATATTATTTGCGCTTTCCTAAGAAAAATAGTTGAAAAGTATCCTCTCAAAATATCAAATAAATTTCTAAATTTAAACCGTTTTGCAATATTATTTTGTGTTCATTTTATGTAATAACTGTAATGTGACGTAAATATGACGTAATTTCTCCTGTTGAAGACTTCTAACGCATGTTAATAAATTTATTATTTTACAAATTCCTTTCTCTCTTAAAATTCACGTGTAATTATAGCTTTTATGACGTAATTTTTAATAAGTTCCTGCTTTTTGTACGTAATTAGTTAATTCTAATTCAAAATGTTTTTTTCTGTATAAAATAGTCACATGTAAATAAATTTTTTATTTATTACACGTATAAATATATATATATATATATATATTTAAGCAAACATTATTGTTTCCGCTGTTTATACAGTTTGCAACAGTTTAAATTAATATCACTTTCTAAAATCTGTAAAAAATATCTCTAGAAATGCTGAAAATTTGAATTTAAAATAGAAATAAAACCTCAAAAAATTAGCCAAATTAAAAAAAGAAATACAATCTGCACACCGGGAACTTCAAACGTATAAAATGATCTAAAAATGATTAAATTCCCATGAATAGTTTTTGCTCCTATAAAACTTTTTTAGTGGAACGATTTTGTCCAAATTTAGCATTAAATACTTCTTAAAATAATTCTTCGATTTGAAAACTGTCTGCATCAGCGTGTTTATCAAACATTTCTGTATAATACTACCGATTTTCATATTTTTGTATGCATTATTTTTCTTAATATTAACGAAGAAAGACCTCCGGTCACAAAAAATTCAAAACCGGCGGCGGCGGTGACAGCGGTAGTTACCCTTTTTTAGAGTAGAGAGATTTTAGAAAATGGTATTAATTTATACTGTTGCCAAATGTACAAACAGCGCAAACAATAATGTTTGCTTCAAATTAAAAATTTATTTACACGTGACTATTATAAACAGAAAAAATCATTTGGAATTAGAATTACAAAGCTGCCAACTTTTACGCTTTTTTGCTACAACTAAAATTTAATCGAAATTTTCGCTTTCTTTAATTCTGAAATTTCGACGATTAAGTAAGACTACATTTACTATAAAATTTTAGTGGTAAGAAGAAAGCGTAAATGTTGGCAAATGTGGAATTAAATAATTATGTACAAAAAGCAGGAACTTATTAAAAATTACGTCATAAAAAGTATACACCTGAATTTTAAAAGAGAAAGGATATTGTAAAATAATAAATTCATTAACATGCGTTAGAAGTCTTAAATAGGAGAAATTACGTCATATTTACGTCACATTATAGTTATTACATAAAATGAACACAAAATAATATTGCAAAAAAGTTTAAATTTAGAAATTGCGCTAGACATTTATTTGATATTTTGAGAATTAATTTAAAATGTCTCATTTAAAAGAACTTTCTTTTCGCTTTGTTAAAAAATACCAGGAGATAAAGACTCTTTTTACTTAATTCCTTTTATATTAGCTTATTTTGAAATGTTGTTACACGTGTATACGTCATCAAGTTATTTCTATTTCGACGTTTTTTTTTTTTGTGTTTTTATTAATGTTGTACGAATTTATTTGTTCTTTCGTTATTTAAAATAAAAATTATGCCAATTTGTATAATTTGGCGAGTGGTTTGGCGATTTATATAATTTGGTGAAATTGGTCGACAGGACAATCAAGTAGTACCGCAGCGGATTTGGCGTTAAAATTCCCCAATCAAAGAGAAATGAATAGAAATTCGTTTATAGGGAGATCGCGTCTGTTTTTTTAAATTATAATTCAATCTTTCGAAATCTTTTTAAAGCCAATCAAATTAGCGTGCATTTAGAGTATGCGGTGTCTGGACGGGGGTTGGCGAGCGTAGCTCGTAGGGGGCCGAGCCCCCTAGTCTATTCTAAAAAAAAGTAACTACCGCTGTCACCGCCGCCGCCGCCGCCGGTTTTGATTTTTTTGTGACCGGAGGCCTTTCTTCGTTAATATTAACAAAAATAATGCATACAAAAATATGAAAATCGGTAGTATTATAGAAAAATGTTTGATAAACACGCTGATGCAGACAGTTTTCAAATCGAAGAATTATTTTAAGAGATATTTAATGCCAAAGTTGGACAAAATAATTCCTTTAAAAAAGTTTTATAGGAGCAAAAACTGTACATAGGAATTTAATCATTTTTAGATCATTTTATGCGTCAGAATTTCCCGGTGTGCAGATTGCAGTTAGCTTTTTAATTTGAATATTTTTTCAAGGTTTTATTTCTATTTTAAATTCAAATTTTCAGCATTTCGAGAGGTATTTTTTACAAATTTTAGAAAATTGCATTAATTTAAACTGTTGCCAACTGTATAAATAGCTCAAACAGTAATGTTTGCTTCAAATTAAAAATTTATTTTACACGTGACTATTATAAACAAAAAATATAAAAAGCAGGAACTCATTGAAAATTACGTCATAAAAACTATAGTTACATGTGAATTTTAAATGAGAAAGAATATTGTAAAATAATAAATTCAGTAACATGCGTTAGAAGTCCTAAATAGGAGAATTTACGTCATATTACACTTATTACGTAAATTGAACAAAAAATAATATTGCAAAACAGTTTTAATTTAAAAATTGCGCAAAACATTTACTTGACATTTTAAGATGATCATAATATTTCATTTCTAACAAAAGTATTTTGACGTGAATCTCTCTATTCTAAAAAAAGTAACTACCGCTGTCACCGCCGCCGCCGCCGCCGGTTTTGAATTTTTTGTGACCGGAGGTCTTTCTTCGTTAATATTAAGAAGAATAATGCATACAAAAATATGAAAATCGGTAGTATTATACAGAAATGTTTGATAAACACACTGATGCAGACAGTTTTCCAATCGAAGAATTGTTTTAAGAGATATTTAATGCTAAAGTTGGACAAAATAGTTCCACTAAAAAAGTTTTATAGGAGCAAAAACTATTTATGGAAATTTAATCATTTTTAGTTAATTTTATACGTTTGAAGTTTCCGGTGAGCAGATTGTATTTCTTTTTTTAATTTGACTAATTTTTTGAGGTTTTATTTCTATTTAAAATTAATATTTTCAGCATTTCTAGAGATATTTTTTACAGATTTTAGAAAGTGATATTCATTTAAACTGTTGCCAACTGTATAAAGAGCGGAAACAATAATGTTTGCTTCAAAAAAAAAATTTATACGAGTAAATAAATTAAAAATTTATTTACACGTGACTATTATAAACAGAAAAAAACATTTGGGATTAGAATTAAATAATTATGTACAAAAAGCGGGAACTTACTAAAAATTACGTCATAAAAACTATAATTACACGTGAATTTTAAGAGAGAAAGGAATTTGTAAAATAATAAATTTATTAACATGCGTTAGAAGTCTTAAATAGGAGAAATTACGTCATATTTACTTCACATTACAGTTATTACATAAAATTAACACAAAATAATATTGCAAAACGGTTTAAATTTAGAGATTGCTCTAGACATTTATTTGATATTTTGAGAGGATACTTTTCAACTATTTTTGTTAGGAAAGCTTAAATAATATTTCATTTCTAACACAAGTATTTTCACGTGAATATTAAAAAGAGAAAGAATAGTTTGGTCAAAATTACGTCAGATTAAAAACGATTAATTTAAAATGTCTTATTTAAAAGAACTTTCTTTACGCTTTGTTAAAAAATACCGGGAGACAAAGATTCTGTTTACTTAATTCCTTTTATATTAGCCTATTTTGAAACGTTTAACTTATTTTAGTTAATCAAAGACGAAAACAGCGATTGACATATGTATTTTTGGTACTACTTAGTTATCCCGTCGACCAAAAATCTATCATTCGGCAAACTATAAGAATAAATGCCAATAATGGTTGATCGTAAATGTCACATTAACTTGACTTTAAGCAAGTTACACGTGTCTACGTCCTCAAGTTATTTTTATTTCGACGTTTTATTTGTATTTTTATTAATGTTGCACTAATTTATTTGTTCTTTCGTTATTTAAAATAAAGATGATGTCAATTTGTATAATTTGGCGAGTGCTTTGGCGGTTTATATAATTTGGCGAAATTGGTCGACGGGTTAATCAAGTAGTACTGCAGCGGATTTGGCCTTAAAATTCCCCATTCAAAGAGAAATGAATAGAAATCCGTTTATAGGGAGATCGCGTCTGTTTTTTAAATTATAATTCAATCTTCCGGAATCTTTTTAAAGCCGATCAAATTAGCGTACTTTTAGAGTCTGCGGTGTTTGGACGGGGGTTGGCGAGCGCAGCTCGTAGGGGACCGAGCCCCCTAGTATTAAAAAGAGAAAGAAAAGGTTGGTGAAAATTACGTCAGATTATAATTGCCAGATTCAAATTATAATTTAATCTTGCGAAATCTTTTTAAAGGCGATCAAATTAGCGTGCTGTTAAAGTCTGCGGTGTCTGAACGGGGGTTGAGGAGCGTAGCTCGTAGGGGGCCGAGCCCCCTAGTATTCTAAAAAAAAGTAATTACGGGTGTCACCGCCGCCGCCGGTTTTGAATTTTTTGTGACCGGAGGTCTTTCTTCGTTAATATTAAGAAAAATAATGCATACAAAAATATGAAAATCGGTAGTATTATACAGAAATGTTTGATAAACACGCTGATGCAGACAATTTTCAAATCGAAGAATTATTTTAAGAGATATTTAATGCTAAAGTTGGGCAAAATCGTTCCACTAAAAAAGTTTTATAGGAGCAAAAACTATGCATCGGAATTTAATAATTTTTAGATCATTTTATACGTTATAATTTCCCGGTGTGCAGAATTCAATAATTTTTTTTAATTTGACTCATTTTTCGATGTTTCATTTCTATTTTAAATTCAAATTTTCAGCATTTCGAGAGATATTTTTTACTTATTTTAGAAAATTGTACTAATTTAACCTGTTGCCAACTGTATAAACAACGGAAACAATAATGTTTGGTTCAAATTAAAAATTTATTTACACGTGACTATTATAAATAGAAAAGATACTTTCAAATTAAAATTAAATAATTGCGTATAAAAAGCGGAAACTTATTGAAAATTACGTCATAAAATGTATACACGTGAATTTTAAAAGAGATAGGATATTGTAAAATAATAAATTCATTAACATGCGTTAGAAGTCTTAAATAGGAGAAAATACGTCACATTTACGTCACATTACGGTTATTACATAAAATGAACACAAAATAATATTGCAAAACAGTTTAAATTTAGAAATTGTGCTTGACATTTATTTGATATTTTGAGAGGATCTTTTCAACTATTTTTGTTACGAAAGCGCAAATAATATTTCATTTCTAACAAAAGTATTTACACGTGTATTTCTCTATTCTAAAATAAAAAAAAAATCCCTGCCGGCCCGGCCTACAGGCAGAGGTAGATTTCGAAGTCAAATATACTAATTTCACAAACAAAAACTAAATCATGATTATAGATAAATCCACTTTAACAATTTTATCTGGCCGCTCTTGACGAGTTTTTATTTCATTTTCATATAATAGCTGGTTTTATCAGAATCATGTTAGGGCGGTATTCAAAAAAATACTTTTCCATGCTCAACAACTCGAAATTTTCTGGCATAATTCCAGATTCATTTTTAATTAAAAAAAAATATGAAACTTGCTGACGTGATTTTTGAAGAGATTTATAAGCGACTTGTGTTTTTATTTTTTGTTCAATTAATTAAAACTTGATATATAAACAATTATTTTCTCAGAAGGACAATATTTTTCGTTTCTAACACAATCGCTTCGGGAAATTCCGTTCAAAATGCCCACTTTGACATCATTTTTTGAAATATATTCTGCCTCTATCTAAAAATCGATTATTACGGTACATTATATTGTTTCTGAATAAGCGAATCTACCAATTAAATGCGTTTGAGAGCAAAAATGAATTTAAAAACCAGTCAGAAAATAAGCAGTTTGGATTTAAGCGCATCCTTAATACAATGATTTTTCCAACACAATCCGCTTCGGTAAATTCGGTTCAAAATGCCCTTTTTAACAGCATTTAAAAAAATATATTCTGCCCCTATCAGAAAATCGACCATTACGGTACATTATATAATTTCTGAGTAAGAAAACGTACCAATTGGAAGCCTTTGAGAGCAAAAATGAATTGTAAAATGAGTCAGAAAATAAGCAGTTTGGATTTGAAAACACCCTTACTAAGATCATTTTTTACTTCAACCGGTATGTATTTTTAATTTGTTTTTGCTCTAAGAATTGGTCCTATCCAAAACGTGTCTTTATAGATGTTGTAGACAATATTAAGAAGATATATGATAAATTCATGGGGATTTTATATCTTTTGAATTGACGGAGTTATGGATTTTTTTCTTCTTCAAACCACCTTTTTGTTTTCGTTTTTAATATTTTTTGCTGTACGAATTGGTCCTATCAAAAACTTGTGAATATAAAAGTTGTAGATAATGTTAAGGTGATTCATGATAAAATTAATTGGATTTGATATCTTGAGAATTGACGAAGTTATGGATTTTTTTCTTCTTCAAACGCCCTTTTTGTTTTCGTTTTTAATTTTTTTTTTTGCGGTACGAATTGCTCCTATCAAAAACTTGTGAATATAAAAGTTTTAGATAATGTTAAGGAGATTTATAATAAAATTAATTGAATTTGATATCTTGAGAATTGACGAAGTTATGAATTTTTTTCTTCCAAAAACCCTATTTTTTGCGCCCCTTGAGCCCATTTTTAACTTTATCAAAAATCTGTGATACATAAATTTTTGGCCCTATTTTTAGAAGTAATAAAAACTTTAAACTGATTTGATATGTACAAAAATTAAGAAGTTATGGGGGGTTTTCTGTTTTCACAAAACCCCTCCCTATTTCCATCCCCTTTGTCCGCTTTTGCCCATTAACGAACTTGACCGACATTTTATGTCCCTTGATTTTATGTATCAGTTTGGAAGAGATTTGTGCAGAATTGTGGAAGTTATCGTGTCCAGAAGAAAGTGATAACACAATTGCTTCGGGAAATTCCGTTCAAAATGCCCACTTTGACATCATATTTTGAAATATATTCTGCCTCTATCAAAAAATTGATCATTGCGATACATTATATAGTTTCTGAATAAGCGAACCTACCAATTAAATGCGTTTGAGAGCAAAAATGAATTTAAAAATGAGTCAGAAAATAAGCGGTTTGGATTTGAGTGAATCCTTAATTCAATGATTTTTCCAACACATTCCGCTTCGGGAAATTCGGTTCAAAATGCCCATTTTAACAGCATTTTTAAAAATATATTCTGCCTCTATCAAGAAATTGACCATTACGGTACATTATATAGTTTTTAGGTAAGAAAACGTACCAATTGGAAGCCTTTGAGAGCAAAAATGAATTGTAAAATGAGTCAGAAAATAAGCAGTTTGGATTTGAATACACCCTTACTTAGATGACTTTTTTCTTCAACCGTTATGTATTTTTAATTTGTTTTTGCTGTAAGAATTGGTCCTATATAAAACTTGTCTATATAGATGTTTTAGACAATATTAAGAAGACATATGATAAATTCATGGGGATTTTATATCTTTTGAATTGACGGAGTTATGGATTTTTTACTTCTTCAAACCCCCTTTTTGTTTTCGTTTTTAATTTTTTTTGCGGTACGAATTAGTCCTATCAAAAACTTGTGAATATAAAAGTTGTAGATAATATTAAGGAGATTTATAATAAAATTAATTGGAATTGATATATTGAGAATTGACGAAGTTATGAATTTTTTTCTCCCAAAAACCCTATTTTTTGCACCCCTTGAGCCCATTTTTAACTTTATCAAAAATCTGTGATACATAAATTTTTGGCCCTATTTTTAGAAGTAATAAAAACTTTAAACTGATTTGATATGTACAAAAATTAAGAAGTTATGGGGGGTTTTCGGTTTTCACAAAACCCCTCCCTATTTCCATCCCCTTGGTCCGATTTTGCCCATTCACGAACTTGACCGAGATTCTATGCCCATTGATTTTATGTATCATTTTGGAAGAGATTGGTGTAGAATTACGAAAGTTATCGTGTCCAGAAGAAAGTGATATATATATATATAGATAGATAGATAGATAGATAGATAGATAGATAGATAGACAGATAGATATATATATATATAAAGTTTTTTACTGAGGGTGGTTTTGGGTTCTAGGGGTCATGATCGGTGTAGATCTGCAAAATTTTTTCAGAAATTCCAACATAGGAACGATCCCAATAGGTAGTATTTCATACGAAATCTACCTACAAAAGTAACTACCGCTGTCACCGCCGCCGCCGCCGGTTTTGAATTTTTTGTGACCGGAGGTCTTTCTTCGTTTATATTAAGAAAAATAATGCATACAAAAATATGAAAATCGGTGGTTTTATACAGAAATGTTTGATAAACACGCTGATGCAGACAGTTTTCAAATCGAAGAATTATTTTAAGAGATATTTAATGCTAAAGTTGGACAAAATCGTTCCACTAAAAAGTTTTATAGCAGCAAAAACTATACATGGCAGTGTAATCATTTTTAGATCATTTTATGCGTTAGAATTTGCCGGAGTGCAGATTGCATTCACTTATTTAATTTGACTCATTTTTTGAGGTCTTATTTCTATTTTAAATTCAAATTTTCAGCATTTCTAGAGATATTTTTTACATTACTAGGGGGCTCGGCCCCCTACGAGCTACGCTCGCCAACCCCCGTCCAGACACTGCAGACTCTAAATGCACGCTAATGTGATCGGCTTTAAAAAGATTTCGAAAGATTGAATTATAATTTAAAAAACAGTGGCGATCCCCCTATAAACGGATTTCTATTCATTTCTCTTTGATTGGGGAAATTTTAACGCCAAATCCGCTGCTGTACTACTTGATTATCCCGTCGACTAATTTCGTCAAATTATATAAAACACCAAACCACTTGCCAAATTATACAAATTGACATAATTTTTATTTTAAATAACGAAAGAACAAATAAATTAGTACAACATTAATAAAAATACAAATAAAACGTCGAAGTAAAAATGTCGAAATAACTTGATGACCTAGACACGTGTAACAACATTTCAAAATAAGCTAATATAAAAGGAATTAAGTAAACAGAATCTTTGTCTCCCGGTTTTTTTAACAAAGCGAAAAGGAAGTTCTTTTAAATGAGACATTTTAAATTAATGGTTTTTAATCTGACGTAATTTTGACCAAACTATTCTTTCTCTTTTTAATATTCACGTGAAAATACTTGTGTTAGAAATGAAATATTATTTGCGCTTTCCTAAGAAAAATAGTTGAAAAGTATCCTCTCAAAATATCAAATAAATTTCTAAATTTAAACCGTTTTGCAATATTATTTTGTGTTCATTTTATGTAATAACTGTAATGTGACGTAAATATGACGTAATTTCTCCTGTTGAAGACTTCTAACGCATGTTAATAAATTTATTATTTTACAAATTCCTTTCTCTCTTAAAATTCACGTGTAATTATAGCTTTTATGACGTAATTTTTAATAAGTTCCTGCTTTTTGTACGTAATTAGTTAATTCTAATTCAAAATGTTTTTTTCTGTATAAAATAGTCACATGTAAATAAATTTTTTATTTATTACACGTATAAATATATATATATATATATATTTAAGCAAACATTATTGTTTCCGCTGTTTATACAGTTTGCAACAGTTTAAATTAATATCACTTTCTAAAATCTGTAAAAAATATCTCTAGAAATGCTGAAAATTTGAATTTAAAATAGAAATAAAACCTCAAAAAATTAGCCAAATTAAAAAAAGAAATACAATCTGCACACCGGGAACTTCAAACGTATAAAATGATCTAAAAATGATTAAATTCCCATGAATAGTTTTTGCTCCTATAAAACTTTTTAGTGGAACAATTTTGTCCAAATTTAGCATTAAATACTTCTTAAAATAATTCTTCGATTTGAAAACTGTCTGCATCAGCGTGTTTATCAAACATTTCTGTATAATACTACCGATTTTCATATTTTTGTATGCATTATTTTTCTTAATATTAACGAAGAAAGACCTCCGGTCACAAAAAATTCAAAACCGGCGGCGGCGGTGACAGCGGTAGTTACCCTTTTTTAGAGTAGAGAGATTTTAGAAAATGGTATTAATTTATACTGTTGCCAAATGTACAAACAGCGCAAACAATAATGTTTGCTTCAAATTAAAAATTTATTTACACGTGACTATTATAAACAGAAAAAATCATTTGGAATTAGAATTACAAAGCTGCCAACTTTTACGCTTTTTTGCTACAACTAAAATTTAATCGAAATTTTCGCTTTCTTTAATTCTGAAATTTCGACGATTAAGTAAGACTACATTTACTATAAAATTTTAGTGGTAAGAAGAAAGCGTAAATGTTGGCAACTGTGGAATTAAATAATTATGTACAAAAAGCAGGAACTTATTAAAAATTACGTCATAAAAAGTATACACCAGAATTTTAAAAGAGAAAGGATATTGTAAAATAATAAATTCATTAACATGCGTTAGAAGTCTTAAATAGGATAAATTACGTCATATTTACGTCACATTATAGTTATTACATAAAATGAACACAAAATATTGCAAAACAGTTTAAATTTAGAAATTGCGCTAGACACTTATTTTATATTTTGAGAGGATCTTTTCAACTATTTTTGTTAGGAAAGCGCAAATAATATTTCATTTCTAACAAAAGTATTTTCAGGTGAATATTTAAAAGAGAAAGAATAGCTTGGTCAAAATTACGTCAGATTAAAAACGAGTAATTTAAAATGTCTCATTTGAGAGAACTTTCTTTTCGCTTTGATAAAAAATACCAGAAGACAAAGACTGTTTATTTAATTCCTTTTATATTAGCTTATTTTGAAATGTTGTTACACGTGTCTACGTCATCAAGTTATTTTTATTTCGACGTTTTATTTGTATTTTTATTAATGTTGTACTTAATTTATTTGTTCTTTCGTTATTTAAAATAAAAATGATGTCAATTTGTATAATTTGGCGATTTAAATAATTTGGCAAAATTGGTCGACGGGATAATCAAGTAGTACCGCAGCGGATTTGGCGTTAAAATTCCCCAATCAAAGAGAAACGAACAGAAATCCGTTTATAGGGATATCGCCACTGTTTTTTTAAATTATAATTCAATTTTTCGAAATCTTTTTAAAGCGATCAAATTAGCGTGCATTTAGAGTCTGCGGTGTCTGGACGGGGGTTGGCGAGCGTAGCTCGTAGAGGGACGGCCCCCTAGTATTAAAAAGAGAAAGAATAGCTTGGTCAAAATTACGTCAGATTAAAAACGATTAATTTAAAATGTCTCATTTAAAAGAACTTTCTTTTCGCTTTGTAAAAAAAATCCCAGGAGACAAAGACTCTGTTTACTTAATTCCTTTTATATTAGCTTACTAGCTAACTTGCCCGGCGTTGCCCGGGTACGTAAAAAAACAGCACGAATTGCGAAAAACTCCTGAAAATTACAATAAGATATCGCGAAAAAATTTTAAATCGTTGCGGAAATTTCGAAAAGAGGAAAAAAAAAAAAAATATATATATTGTGTTCGAAGATTGAAAGTTGATTCAACTTCTATCAACGTCTTTCACTAATGTGGAAAAGGGGTAGAAAATCGCTAAACTACACTAAAAATCACATACAAAATACCCGAAAAATTCGAAAATTGTTATACGAAATCCGAATAAACTTTATTCAAATGAAGGTAGAAATTACTTTAGTATTATGGGTCAAAAACGGAATGTCAAAAAATTGCAGGAGATCGCGAAGAAACGTAAATATCGAATTAAAAATCACCTGATGACGTAACAAACACGTGTAACGTGTTTAATGTCAAGTAAATTTGACATTTACGATCACCCATTATTGGCATTTAATCTTATAATTTGGCGATATATATATATTTTTTTGGTCTATGGGATAATCAGGTAGAACCACAAATTATTTCTGTTCGTATTTAAAAGTAGATAAATAGCTCTTTTTTATATAAATAAATAAAATAAATATTGAAAAAAAAATGCTTATATGTATATGAAAAGTAAATAGTTTGCCAGTAAATATACGTAAAATTCACTTCACTCGCCAAGGCCATTTTCTCTAACTCACCAAAGCCCATATATTAAAAATATACCAAATACTCTTCAATCTGTTGTCTGATACTAAGTAATCACAATAATGTAAATAACTATTAGGCATAGATGCGTGCCGGGTTTGGCGCGATTTTTTTTCACGCCAATTTGGTGAAAACATCGTTTTCGAATACCAGTTACATATATATATTTAAATCATTTTTCTATTGTTTTAAAAGGAAATAGCAATAAATAATAAAAAGTTTAATTAATATCTATAGAACAAAACAGTTTATATAACTGTAAAAAAGAAAATAAAAGTAGATAAACAATTTATTAATAAATAAACACCAATAGCCGAGTTATCATGTCAGGCAAAATAACGCCATTTTGGAGCCCATTATGTGCCATGGAGCGTATATGACATCTGTGCCAACAAAACTTTCAATAATATAGTAAATATGTCATTTGATGGTGGCTTGATTATCGAAGATTATAAAATATGTGTGTATATGGCACATTTTTACACTAAAATTTAAATACTTGACTACATAGTTATAATTTTAAATCCTTTTTATATAATTTACATTTGAATATAAAGATTTACTCCAAAATGTTCTCCTATACTTAAAAAAAAAAATTATTGCGACCTTCGCCTGGCTTATTTCACGCTTCTGCCTTTGTGGCTTAAAATTGCATTGTTTGGCGACCAAGGTAATAATTAAATAGCATGCAACTCTCAAATAAAGCCTTTCTCCCGTAAGACATACGATGGGAAAATTACATAAAAATGATAATTAAATTGAATTAAAAAATCCCTGCCGGCTCGGGCCTACAGGCGGAGGTAGATTTCGAAGTTAAGTACTAAATTCACCAACAAAACTTAAATCAAGATTAAAGATAAACCCAGTTCCTTCGCTAAGAATGAGCTCTAGGGAGCTAAACATTTTGTGAAAATTCAAATATACACGCACGCATGTATATGGAATAGGTTTAAAAATGGCTAAATCAAATTCAGAGAACCTCAAAGTGTTAAAATATGTTAATATCACCATACTCGGGTTTTTATCATGTTTTAATACGTTTCTTCAAACTCAATGACGTTACATATTCACCTGCTGTGGTCCACTACATTTTCAATATGACGCAATATCTTGTTGTTTTTTTTAATTCGTCAAACTATTTATTTAATTTTGAATTTTCATGCAGAAATCTTGCTCTAGAAAACTTATGACGTAATATTCAATTTGTTTTCAATTCGTCAAATTATTTATTTCATTTTGAATTTTCATGCAGAAATCTTGCTCTAGAAAACTTATGACGTAATATTCAATTTGTTTTCAATTCGTCAAACTGTTTATCTAATTTAATTTTTCACGTGCAAGCATTGCATTGGAAAAGCAATTGTTGTGGTGAGAATTTTATTGCTTTTCTTTAATTGTTGGCAACAGCTATAACGAAATATATTTATTTTTTCCTGCCATTGTTGTGTAAAAGCTGGTTTTATCAGAATCATGTTAAGACGGTATTCAAAATTTTAAACCTTCCCCATTCCCATTCCCTTGGACCGATTTTGCTCATTTTCAATCCCCGCCGAGAAATTAGCCATCTTAAAGTTGTTGGCGAGTTTGAAGACGTTCCGTGCATAATTGCGACTTTTATCGTGCGGAAAAAATTTAGTACATACATACATACATACATACATACATACATATATATATATATAAACTTTTTAGGTGGGGGTGGTTTTGGGTTCCTGGCGTCATGTAATGAAAAGTTATGAAGGAAATTTTCAAAAGAAGCACCACGGTAACGACTGCAATAGGTAGTATTTCTTACGAAATCTACCTAAAAAAGAAGGACTAAAAGACTGTTACTTAAATTTTATTTCTTCAGGTTTTTTCAGGCACATTTTTATTAACCTGGCGAAGCGAAAAATCGCCAAATAATGTATCAATTGCTTCTTTCATACTAATTTATTTTTTAAGTTTTATAAACATTCCTTTCATATTTAAATTAAATATTTTCATTTTATAAATTTTATCTCGCATTAAAAAGGTTTTTGATTCTTTTTTTTAAATTAAACAAATAACAGTTATTTTCTTTTAATTTCCGAGTTGTTTACATTATTTTATAACAGATATAGCCATTTCAATTCATTTATCAACTATAATTTTCGGAAAAATGACCACTGGCAACCCTTTCGTTGAAAATATCAATAAAATACAATAATCTAAGCACTGTATCATGTTACTTTTATTCACAATTTAATTTACTTGGATTCCCTTAAATATAATTAACATAATCCCTTAAGTTAATATTAGTTTTTGTTGCATTAAAATATTTCAATTTGTTGATTTTCTGTAAGCAAGTAATCCATATTGGTTTACAATGGAAGTCTATGGAAATTTGGCGAAATATTAGAGATATCGCCAAGTTGGCGTCACTTTTGGCAACTCATTTTGGTCGCCAAATTTGGCGATATACCGCAAAGTTGGCGATATACCGCAAAGTTGGCGAAAAACTTAGCTGCATTTGGCGACAGAACTATGTCCCTCTACGGTAACCTCATTATAGGTATGGAAATGCATTAAATGCTGTTCAATAATTGCATAAAAAATTCGCTAAAAATTCAAAAATCGCTGCACGAATTCCGAATAAACTTTTTGAAAAGAGAACAAAATTTACTATATTGGGTTAAAAGAAAGAAACCATATTCTTCTCAGTTATATGGAAAAATCGCCTCGAAACATAAAAAAGCGCTAAAAATCGCATAAAAAATTAAATAAAAAAAATCTAATCAAAACATCGAAAATCGGGCTTCGAGGTGCAAAACTTCATATATAGACGTACCTTTTCCCCAAATTTTGTAGGTCTACGTGCAGTGGTCTCTTCAGAAAGCCGTCGACACACTCACTCACTCACTCACACACAAACTTCTTTCTTTATTATTATAGATTAATTAATTTACTTGGATTCCCTTAAATATAATTAACATAATCCCTTAAGTTAATATTAGATTTTGTTGCATTAAAATATTTCTATTTGTTGATTTTCTGTAAGCAAGTAATCCATATTGGTTTACAATGGAAGTCTATGGGAATTTGGCGAAATAGTAGAGATATCGCCAAGTTGGCGTCACTTTTGGCAACTCACTTTGGTCGCCAAATTTGGCGATATACCGCAAAGTTGGCGAAAAACTTAGCTGCATTTGGCGACAGAACTATGTCCCTCTACGGTAACCTCCTTATAGGTATGGAAATGCATTACATGCTGTTCAATAATTGCATAAAAAAATCGCTAAAAATTCAATAATCGCTGTACAAATTCCGAATAAACTTTTTTGAAAAGAGAACAAAATTTACTATATTGGGTTAAAAGAAAGAAACCATATTCTTCTCACTTATATGGAAAAATCGCATCGAAACTTAAAAAAGTGCTAAAAATCGCATAAAAATTAAATTAAAAAAATCGAATCAAAAAATCGAAAATCGGGCTTCGAGGTGCAAAACTTCATATATAAACGTACCTTTTCCTCAAATTTTGTAGCTCTACGTGCAGCGGTCTCTTCAGAACACCGTCGACACACTCACTCACTCACACACAAACTTCTTTCTTCATTATTATAGATTTTGAAATGTTGTTACACGTGTCTACGTCATCAAGTTATTTTGATTTCGACGTTTTATTTGTATTTTTATTAATGTTGTACTAATTTATTTGTTCTTTCGTTATTTAAAATAAAAATTATGTCAATTTGTATAATTTGGATAAATTGGTCGACTGGATAATCAAGTAGTACCGCAGCGGATTTGGCGCTAAAATTCCCCAATCAAAGAGAAATGAATAGAAATCCGTTTATAGGGAGATCGCCACTGTTTTTTAAATTATAATTCGATCGTTCGAAATCTTTTTAAAGCCGATCAAATTAGCGTGAATTTAGAGTCTGCGGTGTCTGAACGGGGGATGACGAGCGTAGCTCGTAGGGGGGAGAGCCCCCTAGTCTCTCTATTCTAAAAAAAAGTAACTACCGCTGTCACCGCCGCCACCGCCGGTTTTGAATTTTTTGTGACCGGAGGTCTTTCATTGTTAATATTAAGGAAAATAATGCATACAAAAATATGAAAATCGGTAGTATTATACAGAAATGTTTGATAAACACGCTGATGCAGACAGTTTTCAAATCGAAGAAAATCTATTTCAATCTAATATATCTATTTCAATCTATTTCAATCTGATATTCAAATCTATTTTTGTTAGGAAAGAGCAAATAATATTTCATTTCTAACAAAAGTATTTTCACGTGAATATTTAAAAGAGAAAGAATAGCTTGGTCAAAATTACGTCAGATTAAAAACGATTAATTTTAAATGTCTCATTTAAAAGAACTTTCTTTTCGCTTTGTTAAAAATACCAGGAGACAAAGACTCTGTTTACTTAATTCCTTTTATATTAGCTTATTTTGAAATGTTGTTACACGTGTTTACGTCATCAAGTTATTTTTATTTCGACGTTTTATTTGTATTTTTATTAATATTGTACTAATGTATTTGTTCTTTAGTTATTTAAAATAAAAATTATGTCAATTTGTATAATTTGGCGAGTGGTTTGGCGATTTATATAATTTGGCAAAATTGGTCGACTGGATAATCAAGTAGTACCGCAGCGGATTTGGCGTTAAAATTCCCCAATGAAAGAGAAATGAATAGAAATCCGTTTATAGGGAGATCGCCACTGTTTTTTAAATTATAATTTAATCTTTCGAAATCTTTTTAAAGTCGATCAAATTAGCGTGCATTTAGAGTCTGCGGTGTCTAGACGGGGGTTGACGAGCGTAGCTCGTAGGGGACCGAGCCCCCTAGTCTCTCTATTCTAAAAAAAAGTAACTACCGCTGTCACCGCCGCCGCCGCCGCCGGTTTTGAATTTTTTTGTGACCGGAGATCTTTCTTCGTTAATATTAAGGAAAATAATGCATACAAAAATATGAAAATCGGTAGTATTATACAAAAATGTTTGATAAACACGCTGATGCAGACAGTTTTCAGATCGAAGAATTATTTTAAGAGATATTTAATGCTAAAGTTGGACAAAATCGTTCCACTAAAAAAGTTTTATAGGAGCAAAAACTGTTCATAGGAATTTAATCATTTTTAGATCATTTTATGCGTTAGAATTTGCCGGAGTGCAGGTTGCATTAATTTTTTTTATTTTGACTAATTTTTTGAGGTTTTATTTCTATTTTAAATTCAGATTTTCAGCAATTCAAGAGATATTTTTAACAGATTTTAGAAAGTGATATTAATTTAAACTGTTGCCAACTGTATAAACAACGGAAACAATAATGTTTGCTTCAAAAGAAAAAAAAAATATTTATACGCGTAAATAAATTAAAAATTTATTTACACGTGACTATTATAAACAGAAAAAAACATTTGGAATTAGAATTAAATAATTATGTACAAAAAGCCGGAACTTATTAAAAATCACGTCATAAAAACTATAATTACACGTGAATTTTAAGAGAGAAAGGAATTTGTAAAACAATAAATTTATTAACATGCGTTAGAAGTCTTAAATAGGAGAAATTACTTCATATTTACGTCACATTACAGTTATTACATAAAATGAACACAAAATAATATTGCAAAACGGTTTAAATTTAGAAATTGCGCTAGACATTTATTTGATATTTTAAGAGGATACTTTTCAACTATTTTTGTTAGGAAAGCGCAAATAATATTTCATTTCTAACACAAGTATTTTCATGTGAATATTAAAAACAGAAAGAATAGCTTGATCAAAATTACGTCAGATTAAAAACGATTAATTTAAAATGTCTCATTTAAAAGAACTTTCTTTTCACTTTGTTAAAAAATACCAGGAGACAAAGACTCTGTTTACTTAATTCCTTTTATATTAGCTTATTTTGAAATGTTGTTACACGTGTCTACGATATCAAGTTATTTTTATTTCGATGTTTTATTTGTATTTTAATTAATGTTGTTCTAATTTATTTGTTTTTTTGTTATTTAAAATAAAAATTATGTCAATTTGTATAATTGGGCGAGTGGTTTGGAGATTTATATAATTTGGTGAAATTGGTCATCGGGATAATCAAGTAGTACCGCAGCGGATTTGGAGTTAAAATTCCCCAATCAAAGAGAAATGAATAGAAATCCGTTTATAGAGAGATCGCCTTTGTTTTTTAAATTATAATTCAATCTTTCGAAATCTTTTTAAAGCCGATCAAATTAGCGTGCATTTAGAGTCTACGGTGTCTGGACGGGGGTTGGCGAGCGTAGCTCGTAGGGGGCCGAGCCCCCTAGTATTCCAAAAAAAAGTAACTACCGCTGTCACCGCCGCCGCCGGTTTTGAATTTTTTGTGACCGGAGGTCTTTCTTCTTTAATATTAAGAAAAATAATGCATACAAAAATATGAAAATCGGTAGTATTACACAGAAATGTTTGATAAACACGCTGATGCAGACAATTTTCAAATCGAAGAATTATTTTCAGATATATTTAATGCTAAAGTTGGACAAAATCGTTCCACTAAAAAAGTTTTATAGGAGCAAAAACTATGCATCGGAATTTAATAATTTTTAGATCATTTTATACGTTATAATTTCCCGGTGTGCAGAATTCATTAATTTTTTTAATTTGACTCATTTTTCGAGGTTTCATTTCTATTTTAAATTCAAATTTTCAGCATTTCGAGAGATATTTTTTACTTATTTTAGAAAATTGTACTAATTTAACCTGTTGCCAACTGTATAAACAACGGAAACAATAGTGTTTGCTTCAAATTAAAAATTTATTTACCGGTGACTATTATAAACAGAAAAGATACTTTCAAATTAAAATTAAATAATTGTGTATAAAAAGCAGGAACTTATTGAAAATTACTTCATAAAAAGTATACACGTGAATTTTAAGAAAGAAAGGATATTGTAAAATAATAAATTCATTAACATGCGCTAGAAGTCTTAAATAGGAGAAATTACGTCATATTTACGTCACATTACACTTATTACATAAAATGAACACAAAATATTGCAAAACAGTTTAAATTTAGAAATTGCGCTAGATATTTATTTGATATTTTGAGAGGATCTTTTCAACTATTTTTGTTAGGAAAGCGCAAATATTATTTCATTTCTAACAAAAGTATTTTCACGTCAATATTTAAAAGAGAAAGAATAGCTTGGTCAAAATTACGTGAGATTAAAAACGATTAATTTAAAATGTCTCATTTAAAAGAACTTTCTTTTCGCTTTGTTAAACAATACCAGGAGACAAAGACTGTTTACTTAATTCCTTTTATATTAGCTTATTTTGAAATGTTGTTACACGTATCTACGTCATCAAGTTATTTTTATTTCGACGTTTTATTTGTATTTTTATTAAAGTTGTACTAATTTATTTGTTCTTTCGTTATTTAAAATAAAAATTATGTCAATTTGTATAATTTGGCGAGTGGCTTGGCGATTTATATAATTTGGCGAAATTGGTCGGCGGGATAATCAAGTAGTACCGCAGCGGATTTGGAGTTAAAATTTCCCAATCAAAGAGAAATGAATAGAAATCCGTTTATAGGGAGATCACCACAGTTTTTTACATTATAATGGAGGATATTCCATCTCCGTTTTGATCACGTGATCAAGGTAAAAACTTCTAGCGTAAAGAATGGAAGGCTCCGTAGACGTGTAATGTAAATCTCTGCTAGCCAATGAAACAGTTTATGAGGCAAAGCAGTAGTATCTTCCCTTCTTATCAGTTAGAAGTTCCTTGGGTAAATTACCGGTATCACGTGACCTTTTTCAGCCTCGAACCCATATTTGGAATATTCTCCATTCAATCTTTCGAAATCTTTTTAAAGCCGATCAAATTAGCGTGCATTTAGAGTCTACGGTGTCTGGACGGGGGTTGGCGAGCGTAGCTCGTAGGGGGCCGAGCCCCCTAGTATTCTAAAAAATAGTAACTACCGCTGTCACCGCCGCCGCCGGTTTTGAATTTTTTGTGACCGGAGGTCTTTCTTCTTTAATATTAAGAAAAATAATGCATACAAAAATATGAAAATCGGTAGTATTATACAGAAATGTTTGATAAACACGCTGATGCAGACAATTTTCAAATCGAAGAATTATTTTAAGATATATTTAATGCTAAAGTTGGACAAAATCGTTCCATTGAAAAAGTTTTATAGGAGCAAAAACTATATATGGGAATTAATTAATTTTTAGATCATTTTATATATTAGAATTTCCCGGTGTGCAGACTGCATTCACTTTTTTAATTTGACTCATTTTTTGAGGTTTTATTTCTATTTTAAATTCAAATTTTCAGCGTTTCGAGAGATATTTTTTACTTATTCTAGAAAGTAGTATTAATTTAAACTGTTGCTAACTGTATAAACAGCGCAAATAATAATGTTTGCTTCAAATTAAAAATTTATTTACACGTGACTATTATTAACAGAAAAAAAACTTTCAAATTAGAATTAAATAATTACGTATGAAAAGCAGGAACTCATTAAACATTACTTCTTAAAAATTATATTTACACGTGAGTTTTAAAAGAGAAAGGATATTGTAAAATAACTAGGGGGCTCTTCCCTCTAGGAGCTACTCTCGCTAACACCCGTTCAGGCACACGAAAATCCAAAACGCACTCTAATTTGATCGGTTTTAAAAATATTGAATTAAAATTTAAAAAACAAAAAAAAAAACAAAAACAAAAACAGTAGCGATCTCTCTGTAAAAGGGTTTCCATTCGTTTACCTTGGATTGGGGATTTTTAAGACCAAATCTGCTGCTGTTAAGAGATACAATGGCTGTTTTCGTATTTAATTAAAAAAAATAGTTAAACATTTGAAAATAAGCTAATGTAAAATGAATTAAGTAAACAGCGTCATTGTCTCCCGGTATTTTTTAATAGCGCTATAAGATAGTTCTTTTAAATAATTCATTTTAAATGTATCGTTTTAAATCTGACGTAATTTACACCAAAGTTTTGTTTCTGTTATTAACATTCACGTGAAAATACTTTTGTTGTTAGAAGGAAATATTATTTGCACTGTCTTCGAATTCAAGATAATAGTTGTAAAGATTATCTCAAAATATCTCGCGAAAATATATTTTTTAATTTAAATAGTTTTGCCATATTTTTTGGCCATTTTAAATAAATATGACTCATTTCTCTATAATATCACCGATTTTCATATTTTTGTAAGCAATAGTTTTTTTTAATATTAACGAAGAAAGGCCCTGCTAAGCATTCAAATGGGATGCCGATCTCCCGGGAATATCTACGCAGATTGTCATTGGTCCATTTCCAAATCAAAACTTTTTTTTTATATACTAGGGGGGCACCGCTCCCCTGCTCGCTACGCCCCCGCGTAATCGCTTAGCTATTCCTTTCGGTATAGCGAAGCAATTCCTATTTTCTAGCCAACCCCAGATTATTGTTTGTGCTTAAAAATAATGTAAATAGTTCAATTAACCTCTTCAGACCCCAGGGTTTATTATCATATATTTTTTTTACTTCAGTTATGAATTTATATTCGTAAAGTGATAACTAAGAAAAATTGAAAAGCAAAAAAAAAAAAAAAAAAAAAAAAAAAAATTAATTTAATTTTTGTACATAAAATTTGATATATCATGTATGACACATGGGACACAATAAATACATTTTTTGAAAATTTGTTGGGATATTTTCTTTTGTTTTGCATGGAAAAAGTAATGAAAAATATTAAATAATAATGCATTTAATAAATTTTTATTTTTAACGGGCTCTCCATATGGTATTTCAACGAATAAAAAAAATTATTTACTTTTCGTTTTTGCATATTTCCCTCATTTTTGCTGCAAGCCATTTTTAAATCCTATTTTATGGCAGAAAAAAGCACTATAAGAAACAATTTGCTATTTTGCTTTAGTTTGGCTATCTTTGAAGATTCCATTCACACCATTTTCATTTTTTTAATCATTATTTATATACAGGAAAAAAATTTGTAAAGATGTGTATCCTATAGGATACTCCAGATAGGTCCGAAGAGGTTAAGCTCTATTCATAAGCTAATATTAGTTTTTGTTGCATTGAAATATATCAATTTGTTGATTTCCTGCATGCAAGTAAACCCTATTGTATTTCAATGGGAGTCTATGAAAATTTGGCGAAATACTGGAAATAGCGCTAAGTTGGCGTCACTTTTGGTGACAGAGAGACGGGTCTCCCCTTGGTAACCTCTCTTATAGCGTCATAAAGCTCTGACCAATCAGTTGCATTTCACGGTATCTACGCAGATTTTCATTGTTCCATTTGCAAAGCATTAGTTTTTGCAAGGCATACTTAGATACTACTACTTAGATTTTGGTACTTTTCCGTTATACGGACAGCATTGTCGCCAAGTGCAATAGTTGGCGCAAAATGAAAATCACATGAATTGAAACATTTGAAAAATAAAAGAAAAACATTGTCGATATTAAAGTGAGCATTTTAAAAATATAACATTTGAAAATTACAGAATTTTACGAACTATTTTATTGAATCACAAATATATAATTAAAATAAGTGAACAAATAACTGTTATACAATAAAATAATAAAATAAAAAAATCATATTAAACTGCTGCCATAAAATTACAAATCTCTTTGGCACAGATGTCATATTCGCCCCATATTGGCGCGATTTTTTTTCGGTTGCCAATTTGGCGAAAACATCAACAGCACAAACAACATAGGTACAGATGTCATATATGCCCAATATTGGCGCGATTTCTTTCTGACGCCAATGTCATATACGCAACGGGTATTTAACTGGCGCCAAAGTGTCGTTATTTTGCTTGATATGGTAACCCGGATGTTGCTGGTTATGCTGTTGATATTTGTGCCAAATTTGCATCGGAAAAAAATCGCGCCAATATGGGGCGTATATGATATCTGTGCCACAACATAATCTGGGTTACCACATCAAGCAAAATAACGACACTTTGGCGCCAGTTAAGTAACCATTGCGTATATGACATTGGTGTCAGGAAAAAATCGCGCCAGTATGGGGCGAATATGACATCTGTGCCATATCTTTTAGCATTGCAGTAAACATTTCATTTTTTGAATGAAGACGTCGCCACATAAACTCTATGAGATACGACTCTAAATGATGACGAACTGTTCCCCGATGTCTTTTGTTGCGCCATTTTGCGATGCCCCATAATCTCTCAACATTTTGAGTATGATATCCAGTATTAGGGTCGACAAAATTGTATTTGTGATTTACTGTGAAATGATCATAACCAGCACTTTGCAGTTCATCTGTTTCATATCCCCTCCAGTAATCTGTATAAATAATACTTCCATCAGCTACATTGTTTTCTATTGCCGCCATTAAAGTTTCAGCTGTGCGATCGGAAATAGGAGTAAGGAAACATCCCCGTGTTTCACGGCATAAACCATCTAACACCCATTGAGGAGGAAGAACACGCCCTACGTTGCTTTTTCTTCTGGTAAAAAGACTTTCATCTACTTCTATAATTTAATTAGGTCCACCGATTTTTCTACTTGGTCGTGACCATAAAGCATTTGCACAAACTTCTCTAAAATAACTATTCCAGTCCACTGTTGTGTTGTGGTTCATATCAAGTTGCAGCTCATAAAGCTCAATCGATGTCAACTCTTGGCACCATAAATATATAAGCCTCAAAGCATTAAGAAAAGACAACCGCGATCCTTCAAACCATGTTTTTTGTCGTATTCCTACGCTTTCTTCGCATGATCGTAAGCTACATCTCCATTTCGGATTTCCAGAACTCATCCATAATTTCATTTCATGGTTGTTTGAACACAACCTTTTATTATGCAGAATTCCAAATTTCTGAAACAGTTTTATCGCAACTTTCTCATCATCTGGTAATTGACAAATGGTAAAATCCATCTCAGCGTCAGCAGTAAAAGTAAATTATAATTTTATAAAAAAAAAGCATTTTTATTTCGAATAATAGCTAATTAAAAAGCTTTCCAAGGTTAAGGTTAAATAATAATCATTCACGTAATTCACGTTTCATAAATAACAAATCACAATGTTTCGCATGGTTTACAAGAAAAATCCTTTTCACGATGAGGGCTGAAATAATTGGCGCATTAGCATACATTTTGGCATGCTGTCCGTATAACGGAAAAGTACCCTTAATTTTGGCGAAATACTGGACATAGGGCCAAGTTGGCGTCACTTTTGGCGACAGAGAGACGGCTCCCCCATTGGTAACATCCCTTATAGCGTCATAAAGCTCTGACCAATCAGATGCATTTCACGGTATCTACGCAGATTTTTTATTGGTCCATTTCCAAATCAAAACTTTTTTTACATATAGAAGGATAGAAGGATAAATTCATTAACATGCGTTAGAAGTCTTAAATAGGAGAAATTACGTCACATTTACGTCACATTACACTTATTACGTAAAATAAACAAAAAGTAATATTACAAAACAGTTTAAATTTAAAAAATGCACGAGACATTAATTTGATATTTTGAGATTATATTAATAAGATTAATATAATTTTTATTGAACACGTTTAGACTGCTTTCGAGCGACTATTTAGTAATTTAATAAAAACTAGTCGGATGTACCAATCCCAAAACTTTCTTCTATCTCATACATGTTAATACTTCAAAATTCGCTATCACACTGCCAAAATTAAATGGCAATCTATGCATCTCATGAGGATTCTAAAGATATGAAATTCCGTGCATTAGTTCTTGAGATATGACTATCGCTGAAATCGTCTAAATCCAGCAAAATGCTGCCTAGCAGCGCCATCTATTAGATGATTTATACCAAATCCTAATCAGCAACAATTTATGTCAGCGTCTGACTGAATCTGAAGTTTGGAGAAAATCCGTGCATTAGTTTTTGAGATAGAGCTATAGCGAAAATCGTGAAAATTCCTGCATAGCAGCGCCACCTATTGGGTGATTAACACCAAAACCTAATTAACAACAACTTGTGTCAACATACAACTAAATCTGAAGTTAGATGAAAATTCGTCCATTAGTTCTATAGATAGAGCTATTGAGGCAATCGTGAAAAAGGCAGCACAGAAGCGCCACCTGCTGGGCGATTTACACCAACACATAATCAGTAGCAAGTCATATCAAGGACTAACTGAATCGGAAGTTGGATGAAAATCCGTGCTTTAGTTCTTAAGATAGAGCTATTGGGGAAATCGTGTAAATCCTACAAAATTCATCATAACAGCGCCACCTGTTGGGCGATTTACACCAAAACGTAATCAGCATCAACTCATATCAAGGACTAACTAAATCTGAAGTTTGATCACAATCCGTGCATTAGTTCTTGAGATAGAGGTATTGCGAAAATCGTGAAAAATGCAGCATAGCAGCGCCACCTGTTGAGCGATTTACACCAAAAACTAATCATTATCAATTTGTATTAGGGACTCACTGAATATGAATTTTTATTAAATTCCGTGCATTAGTTCTTGAGATAGAGCGCCCACAAAATTTGTGTCACATACACACAGACAGACAGACAGACAGACTCACAGAGTCACAGACAGACATTTTGTAAAAACACGTTTTTTGGAATCTCTGACCCCTAAAACGTGTAAATCCGTCGAAAACCGGAATTCGAAAATTTTCATGAATCCAATACTTTCTTCTTGTAAAGATAGAAGAAAGTAATAAAAAAGATTACAAGCTGAAAATGAAGTGTCATCAACAAAAAATATGATTTGAAAGAAAATAATCTGTGAAGCAGAAAATAAAGAAATTGCTTAAATGGTTTAGTTAAGATTCGTTAACCTTCTGTGTCGTTTCCGTCAAAAGAGGGCACTATAATTTGTAAAATATATTTGCATTTTGATGCAGATTAGCTTATTATATTAGCTTATTTTGAAATGTTTAACTGATTTTTTTTTAAATCAAAGACGAAAACAGCCATTGTATCTTTTAACAGCAGCTGATTTTTCCTTAAAATTCCCCAATCGAAGAGAAATGAATACAAACCCGTTTGTAGGGAGATCACCACTGTTTTTTAAATTATAATTCAATCTTTCAAAATCTTTTTAAAGCCGATCAAATTAGCATGCTTTTAGAGACTGCGGTGTCTGAATGGGGGGTTGGCGAGCGTAGCTCGTAGGGGTCTGAGCCCCCTAGTATATATATATGTATGTATGTACTAAATTTTGTCCGCACGATAAAAGTCGCAATTATGCACGGATCGTCTTCAAACTCGCCAATAGCTTTGAGATGGCTAATATCTCGGCGGGGATTGAAAATGGGCAAAATCGGCCCAAGGGAATGGAAATAGGGAGGGTTAAAAATTTTGAATACCGTCGTAACATGATTCTAATAAAACCAGCTCTTACACAACAATGACAGGAAAAAATAAATATTTTTCGTTATAGCAGTTGCCAACAAAAAAAAAAAATATATATAAAATTCTCACCACAACAATTGCTTTTCTATTGCAAGATTTTCATGCGAAAAAAAAATTAAATAGTTTGACGAATTAAAAACAAATTGAATATTACTTCATAAGTTTTCTAGAGCAAGATTTCAGCATGAAAACTCAAAATGAAGTAAATAGTTTGACGAATTAAAAAATATATATATTGCGTCATATTGGAAATATAATGAACCTCAGCAGGTGAATATGTAACATCATGTGAGTTTGAAGAAACGTATTAAAACATGATAAAAACCCGACTATGGAAATATTAACATATTTTAACACTTTCAGGTTTTCTGAATTTGCTTTAGCCATTTTTAAACCTATTCCATATACATGCGTGTGTGTATTCGTGTATATTAGAATTTTCACAAAATATGTATCTCCCTAGATCTCATTCTTAGTGAAGGAACTGGGTTTATCTCTAATATTGATTTAAGTTTTGTTGGTGAATTTAGTGTTTAACTTCAAAATCTACCTCCGCCTGTAGGCCCGAGCCGGCAGGGATTTTTTTTAGGTAGCTTTCATTACAAAAAGCTACCTATTGCAGCCGTTCGGAGGAAAGCGATTTCAAAAAATTCTGGTATATTTTCATCGATCATGACCCCCAGACCCCGAAAGCATCCTCCATTCAAAAGTTGATATATATATATGTATATGTAATAATAAAAATTTTCGCCCCTTTTTCTTAGTAAAACTATTCCAAATTCTTAATATTTTTCCTTTTTTACCTATCTTTAATAATATCTTACTATCTTTTGTCTTTTACTTCATGCATTTAAATTTGCGTATTCTTTTATTATTCTAAAAACCTTAATCCATTCGTTTAATCTTATAAAACCCATTAAATTACTTTTTCATTTTGTTCTAAAACTAAATTCTTTTTCTTTTGAATGTTTTTTAATATCATTTGTTCTTTGGTGTTCTATACCCACAATTCCATGCGCTCGCCAGCATTTAATGGCGCTTTAATTCTGACACCGTATAAAGAGTTCATTATCGACGTCATCCCTTCCCTTCGAATCGTAGCTTGTTTTTTGTCCTATACATTCCCATCTCTCTGCTGGCATTGGTTTTCCATTTTTCTGTATTCGTCCGCGTTCTGTTGCTTGTAGTACATATATCGTTACATCGGCGAGGAGCGAGAGAATTTACGTTTTTCCGGTTGTTTAATTAAGCTGCGTCGCTTGGAGTGGACGCTCTAATGTGTAGATCCTAATCTTGTAACATCTAAAGTTTTATGAAGTGAATGATCGATTATTGAGAGTTGATGAAACAGCTACTAGGAATGTTCGATATGTTTTTGTTAAATAAACCAGTTTAAAGTTACGATGACTCTATTCATTATGTGATGGGAAATTCTCAATGTTTATTAAGTCTGTCTTACTCGCCACCCTGACTGCAATCCGATATTTTCATGATAACGGATGGTTGGCCTTGATTACTCTACTACGTTTTATTTCGAGATGTACTAGTGTCGCCGAAATGTCTGAAAGTCGATAGCAAAATGCTATATTGTAGCATTTTGCTATCGACTGTCAAAATTAACAATAATAATAACAAAATTTTTAAATAAACCTATTTACAGGATCTTTGAAGTGTATTGACACACATACATCGATGGACCATCTCTTTGTGGGTACCTTTTTACTATTTGTTATTATTTACCGTTTTCCACGTGGTATTTACCTATTACAGTCATCATAGGTTTTTCAGAAACTTCTTTGGAAATCCTCTAAGTTGAAAAAAATTAATAATCTGAAATTTCCTAAACTCTGAAATTTCTAGCTCATAAATTAATTACTCATAATTAATAAACTCTCTAACTCATAACAATTAAAACCATTAAAATCTGATATTCTCATAAACTAACAAAAACTCTTAAAATCTGAAACTTCATCACAATTTTTATTATTTTTTTTAAATCTCATGTTCTGTCCATTAGTTAGCTACACGGTAATTATCTCCCAATTACCTAATAATAAGCATATTATATCTTATAATATAAATTTCTAGGACTAACTTACAATGAGTAATTGAAATTTATACTAATCAGGTTATCACAACTCATAGCATAAAAACTCTCTCAAGTAATATCCCATGCTAAGTATTATCATCTCATTTATTATAGTAATCAATATTCATTATGATCTTTTCCTCTCAATATCAAATAATGCATAGTATAATAAATAATAATAACAACTACATTCAACAACACAGTCAATAATATTCAAAAGTATCAAATAAATTTCTTTAACTAATCCTTAAAGTATCTAATTGATATCTCATCCATATGACAGCGAATGAGGTATGAAAATATACTCAAATACTAGGCATAACATAAAGTAACAAAAATAAATAAGAAATGTTGTGAAATAACTATATAGTAACTAACTTTAATCCTAGATTCAAATTCAATTTAAATTTAATTCCAATCCAGTTAATTTTATTTATTTAGTTAATTGAGTTTAAGTTATTAATTCAATTAATTTCAATACAAGAAATTCTCAACCTAAATCGACCAATTAACGCCAGCATAATTAGTTAACTCAAGCAAAAAATCTCAGCAGTAATATTCCTGTCGCGATTCAAGAACGCACTGTTATATAGAAAATAATTGCTTACTAACTTATAAATGTATTTATTTAGTTTAGTTAAATTACTTATTATCATAAAATTAAGACGCGGCTATGGATTTAACATTAGTTTGCTGGGGTTTTTCATGGTATAACTTTAATTGATCTGGAGAATAATATTTTTGTAATTTAGCTACATGGACAATCTCCATATTTCGGTTTTGAATTTTCCTGTCTATCTCAAATTTAACATCAGATAATTTATTAAGGATTCGATATGGGAACAAATTTTTAGTGGCCCTTAAGAATAATTTAAAATTATATACTTTCTAGTGCAAAACTTAAATTTAAAAACAATAAAATATTTTTCAGGAACAAAATAAAATGATAAATAATTCAATTTTCAATTTAGACTTTTTGGAGTAGTAAACTTTAAACACAACACAACAATATCTCAACAAAAACATTCAAGAAATCCAAGCTTGTTTATAAATCAAGAAGATTTTTACATATTTACCTTCATATATCATCAATCATCAAGGAAAGTTATTAAACTTGAATAGGTGCAATAGATCTTAGCATTAGAAATTTTTATCAAAACATGGTGTAAACAAGGTCCACTTTACTATATTTAATCAAAACAACTTTCTTTTTTTAATTATATTTTAATTGTCAAAATCACAGTAAAAGATTCGCTCGATCCCATTTTTTCCTACTGAATTTAGTTAAATTATAAGAAATTGGGGAAAACTAACCTTAACCAGAAATTCTACTCAATAATAACATAAAAACTTAAGTATATCACAGTTATAATTTTTTAAAATTCAACCAATTCTTTTATAATCCATAAATATATTTAAAAAAATTAAATTGTATGCTATCTTAATATAATTTACAAAATTTAATGAAATTTTAAATTATAATTTATCTGACAAAATTCCAGCACAAGTTTCGCTAATTCCATCTCTTCTTACGGAATTATGTAAATTATAAGAAACTGGGAATTAACATTAACTGCAACCAGAAATTCTATCAAACAAAACTATAATTTGTTAATTTATCTTCCTATTTACCTTTAAAATAAAACAATCTATTATAGCCAACTGAATTTACAAATTATTTAAAATTTCATGACTATCACAAGTTTACTTTTAATTTCATAAGAAAAATAAGAAATATCATAATAAACCATGTAAATAAACTTTAAATTAAGCAACAAATGTAAATATTTTTTTTCTCAATAAATAATAACAACACCTAAAGTATAATTCATTTTCTACATACACATACACATTACTATAACATAAACATTTGCTTACCTTAAAGTTAGGGTCAAATGTTTAAATTTAAAACAGTAATTTCTATGTTTAATTTCTTGTCATTGAATTAAGAACTTATGCTGTAATAGATACCGGATAATGAGTTCACATAACTGCCAGTCCCGCCGGCTGTTAATTGGGAGTTTCTG
Organism: Maratus speciosus; assembly: GCA_963932465.1. NCBI lineage: Eukaryota > Metazoa > Arthropoda > Arachnida > Araneae > Salticidae > Maratus > Maratus speciosus. The sequence goes on along the minus strand of OZ010786.1, from coordinate 144,427,402 downwards.
AGATAAGGATTTAATGTTTAAGAAAAAAAAATCTTGCAATTTTGGCTACATAAACTAATAATGTAGCAAGCATACGCAACAAATAAAGTTCATGTTGGTAAAAATAGTTCGGTTACAATTGTCTAAAACAGCCAGAATTCTTCTGGATTTCTCTGTTTCATGTTCCTTCGTGTTTGATACCATGTTCGACCTCAAAAACGTTTTTTTTGGAGTCTATATATATCTGTCAACTTTCAGGATATTAAATTATTTCCGATATCTGGTTGACTTTAAGGATGTTAAATTTTTTCTGATATCTGGTTGACTTTAAGGATGCTAAATTTTTGAAACAATTTTATTTTCGATGGATTGTTGCACTTTTTTGGAAGTATTGGATTGTGTAAAAAATACTTGAGGTTTCTATAGAGCTTTGCAAGGTGACGTCACGAACAGGTTTTTGCTGCCGCTGTAGGACAGCTATCACTACCTTTATCAATGTTTTTTGTGTTTGTGTGTCCTACAGCTTTCTTCATTGTTCTCCGGCAAAAGTCACGTGATGTGAACTGCTCTATTTTAAAACAGTTTTAAAGTATTCTTCAAGTTCAACAGTGAGCTCTCGGACTTTGGTATGTGCATTATCTTCAACTTATGTCTTCGATTTCTCATTGTTAAAGACAGAATGTTACCCATGACCTTCTCGATACACAAATCTCTCTTTCCTACCATGATATTTCTGGAAGCAATGTTAAACTGGGCGTTCACATAAGTCGCAGTTGGGCATCAAAGATAATGTTGAATTCAGGCATTCTTCTTCGGGAGGGATTTCTGCAGCTCTCGACGTTTTCTTTAGAGAAGGATTCTGCTCTCTTGAACAGGGCAGCAAACACTTTGAACACCAGTCATATACTTCTTGCTGAATGATTGACGCAAACTCTTTTAGAGCTGAAAAGACATCATTAGCATGTTTTACAACAGGAGATAAATCATATTCAGATTTGGGCAGGTATTTTGAAAGTGGCAATAATAGTTCACGAATAACCAGCCCAAGAATAAAGTTACTACGAGGAACATTCCGAAACTAAGTTTCATACTTTTTTCACACAGAAACTTTATTGCTATAAAAAAACTAGACGTTGGGGGCCACCATAATACTTACCCATCATGGATATCTACCCTATATATATATAAAATCCTAACGAAACGAGTTTATGAAACGGATATATGAAACGAATTTATGAAACGGATATATGAATCGACTGATTAAACAACTGATTATGTTTCAAGCGATTTCTCCTAAAATATGGAATACTTTGCGATGAAATTAACACCAAACATCAGCATTGATCCGCAGATTTCAAAACTGGTATTAGAATTTTTAAATTCGAATTAGTTTTCGAAATATTAATTTTTTTCTAATTTTATAAACACTTTTCTAATGATGGCAACTCAAATTTTAATCAAACATAATTTTTTTTTCATATTTCAGAAAAGGTTGACATGGTAACCCGGCTATTGTTGTTTATTTGACAATAAATATTTATTTACTTTTATTTCTTTTTATAAATTATATAAATTATTTTGTTCTATAATTATTAATTAATTTTATATTTCCTTTAGAAAATAATAGAAAATAATTAAAAAATTCGGTACTACTTAGTTATTCCGTCGACCAATTTCACCAAATTATATAAATCGCCAAAACACTCGCCAAATTATACAAATTGACATAACTTTTATTTTAAATAACGAAAGAACAAATAAATTAGTATAACATTAATAAATATACAAATAAAAGTCGAAATAAAAATCACTTGATGACGTAAACACATGTAACTTACTTAAAGTCAAGTGAATGTGACATTTACGATCAACCATTATTGGCATACGATCAACCATTATCTTATAGTTTGGCGATAGATGTTTGGTAGACGGGATAACTAAGTAATACCAAAAATGCATATGTAATTGGTATTTAAAAACGAGGTTTTAGCCAAATTTTCGTAAAAAAAAAAAAAAAAAAAAAAAAAAAAAAAAAAAAAAAAAAAAAAAATCACGCCAAATCTGCTGTGCTTATATGACATCTGGCCAAATATTACCACTCGAAAAGAAAAAAAAAATGCTAACTGGCGAGTTGAAAAAAAGCTATTGGCGAGATTTGAATTCCGGCTAGCGTAAGAGTACCAAGAATTCTTTGCAACCATGGCAAATTTTATGTAGTTTTATTCGAAAAAAAAATTTTGATTTTTTAATCAAAATGGAAACCTTACGGTCCCATATTGGCGCGATTTTTTTTCTGACGCCAATGTCATACACGGAACGGGCACTTAACTGGCGCCAAAGTATCGTTATTTTGCTTGATATGGTAAGCCGGATGTTGTTGTTTATGCTGTTGATGCGTTCCCCAAATTGCCGTCGTTAAAAAATCGCGCCAATATGGGACGTATATGACATCTGTGCCAAACTTTCATATGAACGGCGCAGGGATCAGACCGTATTTGTTTATGGCAGTTGAGGACTTGAACTATTATAATATAGATGAAATGATGGCGATAGAATAATATTTGGCGACTTATCACCTGTGCCTGGCTAACATTAAAGTACCAAAATGGCACCTAGAGTATAAAAAGCGAAGTGGTCCGCCTGGAACTGTTGATGATAATCACATGACTTAGGCTATTGTTATAGAGATTGTTTTAAAATACCGGGAGACAAAGACTCTGTATACTCAATTTATTTTATTTTAGCTTCTTTTCAAATGTTTAACTGATCCTCTTTAATCAAAAACGAAAACAACCATTGGATGTCTTAACAGCAGCTGATTCGCCCTTAAATTTTTGCAATCAAAGAGAACTGAATGGAAACCCGTTTACAGGGAGATCTGCACAGCTTTTTTCAGTATAATTCAATCTTCTCTAATATTTTTAAAACCCATCAGATTAGCGTGTTTTTAGATTCTACGGTGTCTGAACGGGGGTTGACGAGCGTAGCTTGCAGGGGGCAGAGCCCCCTAGTACATAATATAAAATATGAAAATAAAACATGTGATACATGCTAAGGATTGTATCATGTTACTTTTATTCATAATTTAATTTACTTAGCTCCGCCTTTTTTCATCCTGTCATATAAATAGCGCCGTTTTGCGTCGCTTTTTATCATTCCCGATCTGAGATCACATAAACATGTCTGGCCGTGGTAAAGGCGGAAAAGGTTTAGGTAAAGGGGGTGCCAAAAGGCACAGAAAAGCTGTTAGAGATAACATCCAAGGTATAACCAAGCCTGCAATCAGGCGTTTGGCAAGACGTGGTGGTGTGAAACGTATTTCCGGTCTCATATACGAAGAGACTCGTGGAGTACTCAAAGTTTTCTTGGAAAATGTCATCCGTGATGCCGTCACATACACCGAGCACGCTAAGCGTAAAACTGTCACAGCCAAGGATGTTATGTACGCTTTGAAACGCCAAGGACGTACCTTGTACGGTTTCGGCGGTTAAAAAAAACCCTTTTCTAAACCTTGTAAAAAAAAAAAAGCCCTTTTCAGGGCCATATAAATTTGAAACAATGTTACTGATAAGAAGCACTCTCCTAAACATCTACAGAGTCACGTCGTTCTCCTACCAAAATAACATATGTAAGAACTCCCTTAAATGCAATTAATATAATCCCTTAAGCTAATATTATTTTTTGTTGCATTAAAATATCTCAATTTGTTGATTTTCTGTAAGCAAATAAACACTATTGGTTTACAATGGAAGTCTATGGGAATTTGGTGAAATATTAGAGATACCGCCAAGTTGGCGCCAAACTTGGCGGCATTTGGAGATAGAACAGGGTCCCTCCTATGCGAACCCCCCTTATAGGTATGGAGAGGCATTAAATGCTTGACATTTACGATAAGCCATTATTGGCATTTAATCTTATAGTTTGGCGATAGTTTTTTGGTCGGCGGAGTAATCGAGTAGTATTGAATTGCGTAAAAGAATCCTTGTAACACTCGAAAGATTATAATCATATAAACTAACAGTTTACTGCGTCGGATTAAGCGTCTCATTTCCAATTAAAATATATCTTTGAATTGAAATTTGAATGAAATACAGAGTCATGAAAAATCGAAGAGTGTGAAAAATAGGATTACAAATATCTTGGCAACTAAGTATCCAATCGAGTTCATTCATGATGCAAAATTTATGTTTTTTTATTGTCTTTTATACTCATTCCTTCAAATAAATAATTTCGAAATTATTTGTATACCTTTTATCAGAAGGAATATTTCGAGAGTCCGAAAAAAATAGTTCAGGATAATCGAGGTTACTGATATTCAATAGGCTTCTTCCCATTGTTACTTCCTAAGTACACACCGAATTTCAAGTCTCTATCTAAATTTGTTCGGGAGATAGAGCGTTTACAGACACACACATACACGCACACACACAGACGGATGGCAATTTTTTTTTTCTAAAAATATGTTTTTCGGAATTTGCAGTGTCTGAAACGTGTAAATCCGTCAAAAATTTTTTTCGATTTTGTAAACGATTACAAGACTTACCTACACTACGTATGATGGGTAAGTAATACACCATGGTGTCATGAACTATACACCTTGCACTATTTTTCGACATAGTCGCCACCGACATTGAGACATTTGTCGTAGCGTACAATCAGTTTGAAGAAACAATTCTGGTAAAACTCGGTGCCCTGCGATGCAAGGAATTGTCGCGTAGCCTGCTCCATCTGTGGAAGCATCCCTGTTCACCAGTGAGGAAAATATTCAAAGGACCAAAGGAACTTGACCAAAGTAAAGGTTATGGCCACAGTGTTTTGGGGCGCGAAAAGTGTGATTCTCCTTGATCTCCCCCATCAAGGGACCATCAATTCGGCACGCTACTGTGCTACCTTCACCAAACTCAGATCCGCCATTAGACGAAAGAGACCAGGGTTCTTGAGTTAAGGTGTTGTGCTCTTGGATGACAACATAAAACCAGACACAACAAGGCTCACACAAGATCAGATTCATCGCTTCGGATGGGAGAAATTGGATCATCAGGTTTACAGCCCCAATCATTTCGCATCGTACTTTCACGTGTTCCCTGCATTGAAAACCGCACTCTCGGGGCGTTACTTCCAAAACAATGCTGAGGTGAAGCAGGCTGTGCGATAATTCCTTGAATCGCAGGGCACCGAGTTTTACCAGAGTAATTTCTTCAAACTCATTGCACACTACGACAAATGTCTCAATGTCGGTGGCGGCTATGTCAAAAAACAGTGCAAGTTGTATATTTCATGATGTCATGGTGTATTTTGTTTTGGTAGTAAAGTTTCGGTGTGCAAACAAATGATGAAACTTAGTTTCGGAATGTTCCTCGTATTAATTCCAGTCAGCAGATTTAATGTGATTGATAATATTGTCCGATGTAAAATTATAAAATGAACAAAGATAAAGTTCACGAAACTCAATCAGTGTGCTTTTATTGCGTTCGTATAAACTCGTCTTTTCTCGTAAATGTCGGCAATAGTTGGTCATATCCAAGTCCAAGATGAAGAAGTTTTACATTTACTTTAGTAAGAATAAAATCTGTTTAAACGGAATCGTTAGCGATCGTTAACAAAGTCGTTATAGACCAATTTCCATCTTTGCAGGTATACTTGTAACGTTATACTTCCGTCATCGGGACCAGGAAATAATTCGCTTACGAAAGGATTCCGTACTCACAAAAAATCTGTCAAGAAGGAATCGCAACTGGAAAAAGTTCCATTTTAAATAGGTTTCAAGTCCTAGTAAGTATAAATATATAGCGTTGATTTCATTGAATCTTTATTTTTTCCCTTTAACAGCTCATGTTCACAGATTTTATCGTAATATATCTATACGCTTCAGAGATGTATTGTAGAGTGAATAAATTTTAACAGTTTTCGAAAATACTGTGAAAACCGAATGCGTTTATAACGAAAACCTGCCTAAAACGGAAAAGTTTATAGCCCAGACGAAAGTAATATTTTTGAATTATACCTCCTAAGACGGAAACCTGTCTAAACAGGAAATTTTCATAGGTTCTTTGTGATTCCGTCTTAGCAGATTTGACTGTTGTTGTATCCATGAATCAGTAAACTAGTTCTTCGTTCGGGGGGGGGGGGTCCGGACCCCCTGGATCCCCCTCTCCCCCTTGGCTAAACCACTGATTTCTAGATCTTAAAAGTAAAATCTCAGTTACAACTTTAGTAAGTGATCAACTTTATTTATTTATTTATTTGAATTTTAATATTTTAACGTATACTATGAATATTAATAAATATTTCTGATAAAGATTTTTCTTTTTAAAATTGAGAATTGTTAATGATTTATCAATTCAACTCTAGCAGCCATGTCGGGCACAAGTTGGGATAGATATGAACAGTTCACAAGTGTCCCAATAATCATTCTGTAATTCTGTTTCTTTCAGTTAAATTCATGAGAAAGGGCGTCAGCTCCGATACCTATAAGTTTCCTAAAATAGAAGACATTTCTGTCATACACAAAAGTGATGTTATATTGAAACTTCCACATTCACATCTGTCAGGAAGTACACAAAGAGCAACAAGTTCGTTTATGTTTAATTGTAATTTAAATAAATTTAATGCCTTTTAAAATGTAATAAGTGTTATGTATTATTTTAGTAAATGGTTTACAACAATATTTTTTATGCATTGTTAATACAAAAACTATTATGTTAAACAACTTTGCAATTTTTTTCTATTTAATTTTTTCCTAACTTGAAATGATGGCCTACAACAACGTACATGAATATGATGTTTTGAATGGCAATAGATATCAGTAACATTTTAAAAAAGTGAAAATTTCAAATTGTTAACTAATTTGATTCTTGGGGATGAGTCAGAACAGCTTTGTATCTATTGGGTTGATCGGAAAGTCATGTCGTATTTTTACTATGTTTTTCAATGGTGATTTATTCCTATAAAAATAAGAATTCAATCAATAATGTATTGACCATTTTGTTCGATGACCTTTTGCCATCGCTCAATAAGGTTCATAATTCCACGCTTGTAGAATGACCTGTCTTTAGAAGCGAAAAATTGTACCAGGTGCCGATTTATAGCCTCATCGGAATCGAATGTTTTACGATTCAAGGAATTTTTCAAAGAGCGAAACAAATGGTAATCTGAATGTGGAAGGTCAGGTAAGTACGGTGGGTCGGGCAACACATCCCAACCAAGCTCCAACAGCTTTTGGCGGGTGACCAAACTCGTGTGTGGTCTGGCGTTGTTGTGGTGGAATACAACGCCTTAACGATTCACGAGTTCTGGTCGCTTTTGATTGATTACATTGTTCAGCTTGTCCAATTGCTGACAGTACACGGCTGAATTAATTGTTTGCTTCTGTGGTAAGAGCTCGAAATGCACAACACCTTTGAAATCCCACCACACTGACAGCATGACCTTTTTCTGATGAATGTTTGCTTGGGTCGTTGATTGAGGTGGTTCATCGCGCTTTCTACAAGATCGCTAGCGTATGACGTTATTGTAAACAATCCATTTCTCGTCGCCAGCTACCATACGCTTCAAAAAAAGGGTCGTATGGTTTTCCTTCAGCTCACGAGGAACCCAAACTTCAAGCTTGCTTTGATTGAGCACTGTGTAGTGCTTCTGCAATCTCTCGTGTCGTGTACCACGGGTTAGACTCAACCATTGCCTTTATTTCGTCATCGTCAGCCTCCAATGTCATTCCTGACCGAGGTGCATCATTCACATCAAAATCGCCAGAACGGAATTTTGCAAATCACCGCTGTCACTGACGTATTGTTAGAGCATCGTCCCTACGCAACTTTTCACAAGCTTGCGTCGCATTCTTTCTTGCCTTTGCGGAAATAAAAAAGCAAAATATTGCGGAAACCAACAGTTTTTTCCTCCATTTTCAAATCCGTATAAAATCTATCCAACTCATTCGAATCGAACAATTTCCTGTTTATTGAATGCGTTAGAAGTATGACCTTATCTAGTATTTCAGTGAGGTGCGTGCGCATGGCGCTTCTATTCCAAAAAACGCACTAACGATATCTGTTAGCAAAATACGACATGACTTTCCGATCAACTCAATTCTTATTTTCATTTTATAATTCTTTGCTTAAACAAATCACCCAGAAACTAGAGAAATATATATATATATACTAGGGGGAGCTGCCCCCTGCAAGCTACGCTCGCCAACCCTCGTTCATACACTGCAGAATCTAAAAGCACGCTAATCTGATCGCTTTTAAAAAGATTAAGGCTGGGATTACGGTGCCTCACTTAAGATCAACTTAGAGACTTACAATATAAACAAAACGTAAACGGCATTACGGTGCCTCGCGATCTTACGACAGCTTGGAAGCAGCCGTAAGTTAAGACAGAAGTGGATGCGCGCGCAATCACAACAAATGTAACTGCGGCCTGTGATTGGCTGACTACAGGAGGACTTACGCCGAAGCACGAGGACTTGCGCCGAGGCACCGTAATACCAAGTTACGACTGATCGCAGGAACGCCTATCCTACGATCAAGCGTAAGATACGGTCGAGCGAGGCACCGTAATTGCAGCCTACACTGTTAAAAATTTGCAGCATTCTGGCAGGTCATTTGACCGTTTTTTCCGAAAACGGTTACACAACCGTTTATTTAACACTATTCTGACAATATTATTGGCCATTTTATGGTCAGAATATAGTTAAATTATGGTTATGAAACAGTTTTTTCAAAAAACGGTCGAATGACCTGCCAGAATGCTGCAAAATTTTTAACAGTGTAGAGAAGATTGAATTATACAGAAAAAACCTGTAGTGATCTCCCTGTAAACGGGTTATTTTTATTAACGTTATACTAATTTATTTGTTCTTTCGTTATTTAAAATAAAAAATTATGTCAATTTGTATAATTTGGCGAGTGGTTTGGCGATTTATATAATTTGGGGAAATTGGTTGACCGGAGAAGTAGCACCATTAAAACATTGCTTTGAAGCTGAAATTAAATGTCATGATTTGTTGTATTGTCATATACGCACCGAGTTTGGAGTGCATTTTTTTTACGACAATTTGGCGAAAGCCTCGTTTTCGAATACCAGTTACATGTACATTTTTAAATTATTTTCTGTTATTTTTAAAATTAAATAACAATAAATAAAACAAAAGTTTAATTAATAACTATAGAACAAAACAATTTATACCATTTTTTGTAAATAAAAAGAAAATAAATTCAAATAAACATTTATTAATAAATAAGCAACAATAGCCGGGTTACCATGTCAGGCAAAATAACGCCATTTTGGCACCAATTAGGTACAGCGTTGCGTATATGACATGTGTACCTAATATTTTTCTTTTCATTTTGTTTAAAAAAAAGAAAGAAGTGAAAGCCATTTATTTTAAAGGTTTCAGTTTTAAATGAAAATTTTGTATTAAATAAAATTATAATGAAATACAAATTGAATTATGAATAAAAGTAACATGATACATTTTTCTAGCATACAGTTAAGGGAGGCCAAACTGGTCGCCAAATTAGTTTAAAATAATAACCTGTCCTAAAATATGAAAAAGAAATATATCTGTTATGATTAAAATTTGAGTTGCCATCATTAGAGAAAAGTATATAAAATTAGAAAAAAATTAATAATTTGAAAACTAATTCGAATTTAAAAATTCTAATACCAGTTTTGAGATCTGTGGATCAATACGGATTTTTGGTGTTAATTTCATCGCAAAGGGTTCATCGTTAATTTTATCCCATATTTTAGGAGAAATCGCCGTGAAACATAATCAGTTGTTTAATCAGTCGTTTCATAGAATCGTTACATAAATTCGTTTCAATTCAGTCATTTCCTAATATCCATTTCATAAATTCATTTCATTAGGATTTCATATATATAGGGTAGATATATATGTATGTATGTATATATATAACCATTATATAATATTACAATTCATCAACTTACTATTTTTTCTATTAAAAAATTAAAATTAATAAATTGAGTATCAATACATTACACTGACATTATACATAATAAAGCAGGATGAACTATTCTTAATTTAACGAATTATTAATGAATTGTTTCGACTATAATTAATCAATATCCTAATCACAAATGTATGAAGTATTAAAATATTAAAACTTTCATAATTGGCGAACGGAAAATCTTCAGGAAGGCGAAATCACTTAAATAACCAGTAAATAATTAAATATATGTAGGGAATCATAAATTTTTTTGAAATATATTGTAAAACAAATTGTAACTAAAACAATATAACCAATGAAATAAGACCTGAAATAATGAATCAATGTCAGCATCAACAAATCCTTTGGACGAAATGTATGTTCTCAAAATTTAAAAACATTAATTCAAAAGAGAAAAACCACAATTGATCTCAAAACATGAGAACAATCACAAAAAAAAACACAAATAAATAAATTGGAACTAATGGTTCGTAACTCGTTATAAAGGGCAATATTACGAAATCGTTAATAAAATGCGGTTAATTTTTGAGCAAGAGATAATAAGGCTTAAAAGCTTATCTCTTATATTGCCCAATTAACCACTCCATAAAAAATGAAAGAAGCAAATAATTAAACAATGTAAGACCCGTACAGAACAACATAAACAAAAATGGAACATGTGAGTTAAAAACTTACTCAGCAATAGAATTTTTAACACCATATCTAAATCGCAATCATGTATCCAGTAAATCACAGCGAAAATTCCGCCTAATTAATGGGTCGCAGTTAAAAGCGAATCCATACCGTTTGAAATCATCATACCAAGTAAATAATATTATTAATGATATATATATATAATAATTATAAATTATCGTAATTAAACTAAACATCATAAATTATTTTATATGCTAATTGAAGGATCCTAGAATAAATTCATTACAAAATGGGACTGAAGAAGTATATATATATATATATATATATAGCCATTAAATAAACATTACCGACCACCAACGAAAACTGTGAGATCATGAATAAAATGACATTGACAAATTGACAAAAATATTAACGAGATTGCTTAAATTCATTTATTGAATCTTTGCGATGATAACAATGCAAAATTTAATAGAATTTCCTATGAAGAAGTAACAGATAACTACAGAAAAGCAATCAAATTGATAATACACTGAAATTATGCGCAATTGCAGCAGAGATCTAAGCGTATAATATTTAAAAGATTACTAAAAACATTTAGCTACCGTGGTTATATATTTAAAATATACTATATATATTATAGGTGCAGATTCCCAAAATTTTTAAGGAGCCAGTGGCTTCTAAACACCCAAAATCCAGTCGCCACTTTGGCTCCAAACCAAAATCTAGTGGCCACATTGTGAAACAAACTCATAAAACAAATAGTGTTTATATGGAAAACACTTAACAAAGAAACTCAGGAATTCAAAATGAAAAATAGTTTAATTAACAAGTAAAAATTAAATAAAAAGAAATAAAAAAACCCGACTGCGTAAAAAGCGAACTAATTAATTATTTCTTATCAATGTTAAACTACTTTTTATATTACTTACATATTTATTTTCATTTACTTGTATTGATGACTTTTAAGTTGTGTTTAATTGTTGGTTCCTATCTATAAACACTGTTTTGATGACGTCTATAGATGTCTATGATGGATAGAGTTACAGTAAAGCAAGAGATCCTGCCTACCCAACTCTGGCTTGTGTAATATTTAACCGGAACTTCTGACTGTAAAATAGTCATTGAAACATCGTTTTCATTTTGAAAGACCTATCCAATGATATGCCACTGAATATGGTGCGTAATTTTTTTTTCGTGTCTACCGTCATTTTGTATTTTACGGCCGCCATTTTGAATTTATAAAAACAAAACCTAGGCTATAACCATCGGACAGTTAAGACGAATAGATAGAGACCTCATTCATTAAAATCCATCCAGCCGTTGGGATGTTTCGAGGGTATAAATTGTATATTGTACCGTCATTTTGTATTTTACGGCCGCCATTTTGAATTTATAAAAACAAAACCTAGGCTATAACCATCGGACAGTTAAGACGAATAGATAGAGACCTCATTCATTAAAATCCATCCAGCCGTTGGGATGTTTCGAGGGTATAAAAAAACCCACATACCCAGATACGCCTGAAACACATAACCCTTCTTGGCAGTCGGGTAATAAATACACATGTACAACAAAATACAAACTAATTACAACAAATGTGTACATTTAATTTAATCCTAAAATTCTTGAAACTTTGATATTAAACAAGTATAATATAAATCTGGAAAAATCAGAAGTTAAAGTTGAACAATATACAATTGAATAACAAAACATGTATAAGCTAAGCAGTCACGATAATGGGAAATATTAGGAAAACTTTATTTCTTATTTTGATTTTGTCATATAAAAGTATACAGTACCTGGTACACCGAGCAGCACTCGGTGATTTTTTTATTCTGCGATCATATTGCGTTGAAAATATGTTATTTATTTATTATTTAAACGTATTTATTTCTACATAAACATGTCATTTCTACTTTCTAAAAATAATAATAACACATACTAAATATTCGTTTTTTGAGCTTTTTATTTATTTACAAATCAATATCCCTTTCTTAGTACATTCTAGTAAACCATTTTGTTCATATTTCTGCAGTCTTTTAAGTACTAAATTGATTGGTTGTTAGTGTATTCAATAATCCTTTCCATACAACATTATGAGTGTGATGTGGATTTTCTGTAAGTAGAAGTACCATTAAGTTGTTTTGCCTCTTACACCTGGAAAAAGCAACTGAGAGCATTCCATGCATAAAAACAGGTGTTCGTAAGTCAACACCAACAAATTCGAAGGTCTGACCTTGAGTTTTATGTATAGTTATTGCAAATGCTGGCCTGAAAGGAAATTGATGCCTTTGCATCGTGCATCTAACAAGGGAACCACTTTAGGTGTTGCTCGCACCTAGAATCGAGACCTGGTGCATTTTGTAGCCCTATGCATAAAAGTTAGAGAACCGATAAAAATTCTTTGTTAAAATCATATTTTATATATTTTTTTATATTTATAATTTTTTATTATTGGATTTCTATTTGTTAATTTTACACCAAAAGAGAGTTAAGTCGCCAGATATGGCGCTTCAAAATTTTCAATAGCTTTACACTTGTAATAGGTTTACGTCCAAACCATTACAACACGGTGCGTAGCGAAAATACTGAGCTAGGGTTGCCGGAAAACTGTACGGGATGAAAAAGACGCCAATCTTTCCCCGCCAAATATGTAAATATAATACTGTATTTTTTTAAAAATCAAATTCGTAGATTCTTGAAGGAATTTTAAAACTTTTTTCAACATTTTATAGTTATTATTGACTAATTTATATTTTTAACTATTTTTTTTTTAAACTTTTACTTTAACAGCCCGAAAAGTGGTCTCGAAAATTGCATTTTCAGAAAGTTAATCGGCTGTAAAATCAAAAAATATTATTTTAACAAAAAATTTTTATCGATTCCCAAACTTCCTAATATAGAGCTTTAAAATGCACCAGGTTTCAATACTAGGTGCGAGCAACACCTAAAGTGGTTCCCTTGTAAGTTGACCTCTGCTTGAATCGAGAGTTATTCTCGGAATATATACTTCGATACCTGAATCTTCTCCTGTGATGATTTTTGCTTTGATTATGTTATTGCAAAGATCTTTAACAATTAGCCTTGTTCCATTGCAAAGGCCTTTTGAAACATCTAAATTGCGCAATAGTATGATTATTGCGTTATTTTTAAGCTTTAACTCATAAGGTAGCAAATCAGCTATTTCGATGGAATTGAGAAATTCCGTCGTAAACTGGACTTCTCCTTCAGGTTGATCTCTGACGGAATCGTAGCTTGTGGCAGATTCGACTGCTTTAGCGGATATAGATTTGATGTTGGAAATTGAATCCGATGTCAATGGAACTTTAAGTCCAAAAGTCTTGTGTGAAGTACTTCCATCAGGTAGCAGAATAGAAGCTATCCCAGTGAATGCCATGCACTTTACTTTATGCTTTTGTCCTGAAAGGATGTAATAAAGAGTTTTTTATACAAAAGTCTTTCCAGTGCCTCCAGGTCCATCAATAAAGAAACATTTTGATCGAGGAGTTGAATCGTTTACTGAATGTAAGATGGTATCAACAATTTCAATTTGTCTCCCTTTAAGAAGTTGATACATATGTTCTCCAATAGAAATAGACTCATTGGTGTTCATAGTTTCTTCATTTAGCACGTTCTCGTATCCATCAATATCGTCCATACCAAGTTGATGAACCCAGTATAGGAAATTCCTACCTTCAGTAGCTTCTGTATTTAACTTGAATGCGATAATTCGATAAGCACGATTAAGCGCTTCTTCGACAGAATTAACCATCCGTCCTGTTTCTCGGATGAAGTCTTCAGCCAAATCTTTCTTAAACATTTCCCATAGGCGTCTTGGATTTTCAGGAGATCCGAAAATGAGAATCTGTGTATACAGCGTTCTCATGACTTTAATCATCTTCGACATAGCAGATTCTCACAGACTTTCAATCCATTGTTGGTCATCGTAAGTTAGTCCACGAACTAAACAAACTTGTTGATATGATGCATACGTAATGCCATCAACTGTTAGCATATCTTCGAAGCTTGTTGCATTCTTAACATGGTACAGCACATTCGTAAGTGGTAGAGTTCCGGCTGGGAGATGAAATTTATGTTATGTATTCGACCAATAACGCGTAAACGGCGACTTCTCTGAATCCATTCGCTGGATTTTCCATCCCATTTGACGTATTCAGGAATTTGCCAATAGTAGTGATATATAACTTCCTGAGAATTTCCGTTCAGAAGATTATTTTCTTTTATTTGTTTTAGGCCTCGATTATGCCGGAAATATGCCTCTAATGTTGAACCTTTCTGAACCCGTATCTGCTAAATCTTCTTGTGCAAGATCAATGTTTGCAATTCGAAATTGACCTGGTAAATGGATATCTAAGCGTTGAACAGAATGGCTTTTCTTTTGAATCTCGTTGCCAAATAATCGCCAACATGCTTCTGGTGGAGTGATACATAGACCTTCAATGTAGGTGTCTACTTCATTGTACATAAGTTTTCTTTGGATTTCAACGATCTTTATTGTTGCACAATCATGCCCTTTGCAGATATATTTGTAGAGATATTTTACAGCACGAATATTTCCTACATATTCAACGTTTATACGACACTTGTATCTCTTCGACAGATAAGCATTGTATGGAGCTACGTGACGGTTATCTCTTGTTATTTTGCAACGATTTATATCCCTTCGATAAACAGCATGCTCATGCGAAAATTCTAAACTATGTTGATCCAACTGTGGATTATATCTACGTCGATAATTTGGTTTTTCATCGTCCGCTAAAGAAGTGATTTCGTTAAACATTTTAGGATAGTTGAAGCGACATTTCATGGACCCATTTTTATTAATCATACACCGTGCATTTGGGTTTAGTTTCCCACACGGATTGTGAATCATCCATTTTAGCACCAGATTTCGTAATTCAGGATCATTATTGATGGGAATTTCAGCTGAAATCAGGTCAGTTCCCCTGGGTTACGG
The DNA here is from genome assembly GCA_963932465.1 of Maratus speciosus. Lineage (NCBI taxonomy): Eukaryota > Metazoa > Arthropoda > Arachnida > Araneae > Salticidae > Maratus > Maratus speciosus. Next base: position 144,411,841 of record OZ010786.1, on the reverse strand, counting down.
ATTCTATCTTCAGGAGCCATAATCAGTAGCAGATGCATATGTGGGAGGCCACATTTCTGGAATTCTATTGTATAAACGTAAGCGGCAACCTTTCCAAATACTTGTTTTTTGTCCAATTCTTCAATAATGTCATCGAGTTTAATTTTACAAACTCTAGCGACGAGATCAGGTCTATCTTGAGCAGGTTGCATATGTATTATTCCATTTTCCAAGACAACTCTTGATACCTCTTTAATTTCTGGCCATTCAGGATTTGATATCATAGTGATAAAGAAATCTGGCGATCCGTATCTGTAGACAATGGCTATCGCATCTTCGAACTGTTCAACATAGTATCGCGTCGATCCAATGAATGAAGATAGCAGTGTTATCTTTTCACCAACAACGGCATTTTTCTTTTCAGCGAGTGCCTTAATAATGTGGGTAACACCAGAATATTAGTCAGCAAGAAATTTTTTTTTTTATTAGCCTTGATCCATTGGATGTGATCGCGCTCTACACTGATGTATGTATCAACGAGGTATTGTTGGAAAAGCTGACCACCAAAATGCAAAGCGTTGAAGTGTATTTGGTGCAAATCTGCACCTATAATAGCTGTTTCTGGAGGAAGGAATTTAGTAAGTTCGAGTCGAAAAGCAATTCTATATTGTGCTAATTCTAGTCGAGTAAGATGCTGACGACTTGTATAAGGTGTTTGCAATTGCAGATCTACAGAATAGCCAAATGTTCCTTTGGGGTAAAATAGTGGATACGTGACTGGTTCTATCCGTTTATCAATATTACGCAAATTGACAATTTTTGTTCCGCGTTGATGTACCTCCATTTCGTTATCTAGAAAGCTTTGATTGGCGTTGAGTGTAAGCACGGCGCATACATCATTCGTCATAGGGACATTGAATCTTCTGTAATCAGCATTTTCTGGCATTGTAAACAGAAGTTTGACATATGGAGCTTTTATTCCTTCTGCTTTAGCATGTCGATTCACTTCTTCTTCAACTTCTCACATCATCATAAATGATTGTGCAAACATATTTTGAGACCGAATAATATGCTCTAAAAGTTTCATTAAATTTCGTCTGATTCCATGGTTGAGAGGATATTCGAGTCTTTCATTAACAGCATCTTTTGAACTTAAGAAGTACATTTGACCATACTGCGGTCGTTCGAATTCGCCTTCACTGTTTTGTGTTGGATGAGCTGCCATATTCATCTTATGATAAACTTGTCCGCCGGCGATAAAGCTGTAAATACCATGGCTGTTAATTGTTCGATCATCATGTGCCTTAAATGAAGTTAAAGCAAAGCATGAATTTAAATTGCGATTTTTTTTGTGGAAATTTTCAGCAAATGGAATGGCATTTTAAAAAGAGACGTACCAATTCATTTGGAAAAATGGGGAAGTCAAGCTTTATTCGTCCATGTAAGCAGAAGTCGCCAAATGAGTCCTGCTTAATTTGATTAGGCACACGTTCTCTGGAAAATGAATTGCTTTGCAATGAATACATTCAATGTTAAAAGAACACAATTTTTGGTATGTTGCTTCTTTGTTAACTGAGCACTTCCATGCTCGCATTCGTTTCTTTACTAAAATTTGCAGGCGTCTTATGATACGGCGTCTTTGTTATTCTAGATCTTGATCTTGTCGCTTATTTATTTCATTTGCTATGTGCTGAATGGAAAAAGGCTGCATTTCACGCATGGGTTGAATGCGGCTTTCGTTTGTTTTGCCAACAGTTTTCCGTCTTTTTAATGTATACAACTGATCTAATTCTTGGGATCCAGACTCATTAAAACAATACATCATATCTTCGATCTTTTGTCGGCTTCTTTCTTTAGCAGCACGCATTGGTCTAGACGTTAAAATATCATTTTCAATTTCAGTATTTCTAATCGGACTCGGAATTCTTTCGTTAAAGTTGAATTCTCGTTTTTTTTTAGGCCGTCCTGAAGACATAATGAATTTGCAATTATACTAACTAAATTTAAAGAAAAATGAATACTTTAGTTCTAACTTCACAGTATTAGAAATATTTACTTTTTTCAGTAAACTTAGAAAAGTGATAGTTACTAAATATTAGTAGAATATCAATAAGTCATGGAGTTAACGTTTGTATTTACGGGTCCTAGTCTTAGCACGGTCAGAAACCAAAAGTCAGAAAAAATGATGTCATAGATGGGCAAAAGTTGAGATATTTCACTTTTAAATATAAAAATTACTTGTTTTCTTTTAAATATAGTGTCATTTCATTATAGTGTCGTTCAGTGGGGGGAAGAAATATAAAATTTAAATATTTTATTCCGAAGCAATTATTCGAGTACGTAAATAATATATTTTAAAGTAAAAAAAGAAAAAGAAAAGAAAACTGTGCATATAGCAGTCATATATGAAAATAAACTTTTTATATGCATGCGATTATCAAGCATATCGTGAGTGCTATACTCCATGTTTCATAAATTAATTGATTATATATTAACAAGATTCGTTGTCTAAGTCAATGTTTGGCGACGAAAATGAGCTATGTGGAAAGATTGACACAGAAAATTGATCTTGCTTCTAAAATTGTTGCTAATTTTGCGCCAGGGTATATCGCCATGGCAACAAACTATACAGATGTTTGTAACAATATGGCAGTTGTTTTAAACTTAGCAAAAGTATAAGCACAGTTATTTATCAAGAAATATTACTAATGTTTATGAAAATTTTTAATTCACGAAATATAATCATAATCAATATTTATAATCAATCAATTTTTTTTTGTTCTAGCCAGTTAAAACAAATTTTACCGTATTTTTGATCTACATAAGCCGTTATCTAGTGCTCGATTAAGTGTAGAAGGCATTCTTTTAGTGCCACTTTCGAGATTACCTTTCATTGTGTTGGCGAGGATTCCGATTACAGATGATTGAATATAAAAAATTGCTTAAAATTACATTTTTTTTCTACCTAAGTCGAGACTTAGTTGGTAGGTTTTCTCATATTAGAATTAAGTATATTTCATAAAAATCGACAGAATTTTTTTCGATTAATACCACTTTTTTGAGTAATGAGCTTCTTTTAACCACAGAAAACGATTTTTCTCGAATTAACGACTTAGCTAAATCGATTTCTTGAGCTCGAATTAGAATAGGCGTCAAATTTTTATGAAAATGGTTAGAGCCGTTTTCGATAGATAGCAGCATTTTCAGTGCTGAGTTTATTTTAATCGATAAAAACGAATTTTCTCGAATGCGAAACCTAGCTAGATGTGTTTTTCGTGCTCGAATTGGTATAGAAAACACGTTTCATGTAAATTGCATGAAATTGTTTCGATTTATAGCAAGCAGAAGTTTCGGCTAAGATCTTGTTTTACCCTGTAAAAGCGAATTTTCTTAAATTCGGGACCTAGCTAGATCTTTTTCTCGTGTGCTCGGTTTAGTATATGCGTCAAGTTTTGTGAAAATCGTTAGAGCCGTTTTCGATATATATAAACATTTTCAGTGCTGAATTTGTTTTAATCGATCAAAGCGAATTTTCTCGAATTCGAAACCTAGCTAGATGTGTTTCTCGTGCTCGAATTAGTATAGAAAACGCATTTCGTGTAAATTGCATCAGAAATTTTCGATTTATAGCAAGCAAAATTTCAGCTAAGATCTTGTTTCCTGTAAAAACGAATTTTCTTGAATTCGGGACCTAGATAGATCTTTTTCTCGTGCTCAGTTTAGTATATGCGCCAAATTTTGCGAAAATCGTTAGAGCCGTTTTCGATATATAGCAACATTTTCAGTGCTGAGTTTGTTTTAATCGATCAAAGCTAATTTTCTCGAATTCAAAACCTAGCTAGATGTGTTTCTTGTGCTCGAATTAGTATAGAAAACACGTTTCGTGTAAATTGTATGAGAATTTTCCGATTTATAGCAAGCAAAATTTTCAGCTAAGATCTTGTTTTACCCTGTAAAAACGAATTTTCTTGTATTCGGGCCCTAGCTAGATCTTTTTCTTGTGCTCGATTTAGCATAGGAGTCAAGTTTCATGAAAATCGATACAGTAGTTTACGATATAATCCGTAATCGGGAAAATCGCTTGCTCGTTTAATATATATGATATAAAAAAAATTAGGAATGTGTAAGATTATTTTGCACTATAAAAATCTCGCACTTGCAGAAAACATTTACAGAGCAAGAATATACCTCGCATTAAGTACTTTTTCATGCGAGTTTCTTTTTGTTCTTTTTTCTTCAGAGTTCAGAATCCTCTATCCTCGCGACTCCATGATCCAAAACCCTTAAATAATCTCCATCGCATCGGGAACTTTGGACTGTCTCGTGAGCAGAACTGCAGTAAAGGAGTAGTTATTTCAGCTCTGGATTTCGGACGAAACCTTCGAAGAAATGCTTGCTTTCGCTGGTGTCCAAAGGAGAAGATTTAACATTAGCGTGCTCATGTGCCGCGCTTCGCAGCTGCTAAGTTTTGTAGTGGAGTGGACATGCGCAGAATTACATTCGAACATAATGTTCGGCAAGAAAGCAGTATATCACAGACGGTAACTGAGATCGCAAAAATTTCCTGACTTTTTATCAAGGTCATACTTGATAAAAGTGAAAAGGGCAGGTGCTTTTCTATTTGTAAAAGAAAAAAATGTATAAAAATTCCTCGACGGGGATTGGGGACACTGGAAATTGATCTCTGGCGACTAAGATACTGAAAGTTAGTCGCCACAGCAAAAAATTTAGCTGCCACGTGGCGACTGGCGACCGTAAATCTGAAGCTATAATATATATAAGTATATATATATTCTTTATAGTGGATTTAACAGATAGTATAACTAATGATTATGATGACAAATGAACAACAGAATAAAAAGCACGTCAAATGATACTTTTTCCATGTGTTCATATGTGCCCCACGTGTGTTCACAACTACCTACCGGTGGGCACATGTGAACAATTTTTTAAATTTATAAAACCATAAAAAAGTAAGTACTACTATAAAGGTGGTTTAAAAAAATACCATTTGTAAGAAAAAGTTCTGTTTGCTACGTTGTGTAGTTTTTGTACATAGAAATTAACCGAATTATGAGAAAAAATTATATTTATGTGAGTTGTTCACATGTGCCCCACTCTCCCCTATATTTTTAGATTACCTGAAATTCTTAGCCATTTTAAACAACTAAACCAATAAAAGAGGGAGGTTTTTTAATTAAGTTTTTTGTTATTAAATTATAAACAGAAGTTCTCTTATACGTCCATTAAAAATATTTCAAAAATATATATTCTAAAAAAACACTCAAAATATATTTAAACATTTAATTGCTAAAAAGGACGTCAAATGTTAATAAAATACATTAAAAGATCTTAATAATTTGACATGTTTCGATTGAATTTACTCAATCATCATCAGAAAAACAAATAAACACAAAGATGGAAAATGACAATAAACTATTACAAATGAAATTTTTTTTTTCGTGTCTGACGGTAGACACGAAAAAAGAAAAAAAAATATTTGTAATAGTTTATTGTCATTTTCCATCTTTGTGTTTATTTGTTTTTCTGATGATGATTGAGTAAATTCAATCGAAACATATCAAATTATTAAGATCTTTTAATGTATTTTATTAACATTTGACGTCCTTTTTAGCAATTAAATGTTTAATATATATTTTGAGTGTGTTTTTAGAATATATATTTTTGAAAGTTTTTTGTTGTCAAAATAAAATTGATTTAGTTAGATTTATTTAAAGGTAGGTGAAAAGTACTTAAAGTTGATTTCCATATGTAAAATATTAATTTCTAAGAATTATAGATATATCTTACGTAAAAAATGATATATCGATATATTATCAAGAATCTTACATTGATATTTTTAAACCCCGATATATCGATATTTTGCTGTCATCCCTAGTGCCAAGTTTTAATTGTTGGGACAGATGAAAATGTCGTTTCGCACACATACTAATACACTATTTGACAATTGCTAAGAAACAACTGGTTTTTGCAACGTAGCGTTTCCAACAGCCAACCAATCATAGTAAAATTAATTGTAGATGGTGTACTAAGCCAGGATCTGTTATCTGCCTGAAAAGCGTTCACCTTTATTCATTCGAAAATTCATGCAGTTAGGTGTTTTAAAAAAAATAGCGCCGCAGGTTGTTGAACTAATTTCTGTGAAATTCTATGTGGCACGGCAATAATTAAGTGAAAAATGTCTGCAAGACATCATTTGAGTACTTACGATCGTAGACGAACAGTTGGACATCTCGAAGCAGGTCAAAGTGTCACTATTGTGGCCACAGCAATGGGAGTGTCAAAAGGTGTCATATCGCGATTAAAAAGGGTCGCTGAAGGTGGAAATGCTATGCGAAACAATACCGGTGGTCGTAGGAAGAACACCACACCTCAAGAGGATCGATATGTATCTCTAGTGGCAGAAAGGAACAGAAATCTCACTTCTGGTCAGATGGCTTTAGACCTTGCAACCGCTACCGTACACATACATCTGCCAAAACCATTCCTCGGCGATTAATTCAGGCTAGTTTCTATCCACAGAAATCTGTTCGACGCATCCCACTTAAACTTAAATCAAGCCGTCGTCAAGAAAGATTGCGTTGGTGTAAGAAACATATATTAGGTTGGAGTCAGCAAGAGTGGTCCAGAGTGATGTTCTCCGACGAATCCCGCTTCACTGTGACAAATGATTCTGGCCATCAGTTAGTGTGGAGATAGAACATGCCACGCACCACAGAATGTTCCTGAACGTGATGGGTATGACCAAGGCGTGATGGTGTCGGCAGGAATTATGGACAATGGCAGAACACCGCTTCACATCTTTGAGCTAGGTACTGTAACATCACAATGGTATTGCAGAGTGATTATTCTGGATCATGTTAGCCTTTTTAGGGGTGTGGTAGGTCCAGACTTTCTGTTTATAGACGACAATGCGCGTCAACACAGGATCGCCGAAATATCGGACACACTAGACAGTAAAAATATTGAACGTATGGAATGGCTTGCTTACTCTCCAGACTTAAATCCTATAGAGCATGCCTGGGATTCTCATGGTAGACGTGTTTTTCAAAGAAGCCACTATCCCCGAACAGTGCAAGAACTGAAAAACCTCTTGAGAGAGGAGATGGATAATATCCTCAAAGGACTCTTCAATAGTTTAGTAGACAGCATGAATAACAGATGCAAATGCGCACTAGCGTCCGAGGAAGACACATTCTTTACTGAGATACTGATATGTCCCATACTCCCATGTGGAAAGACATTTTTTTGGAACTCCGAAATTTTTCAAAGGAGACATTTCTTTTTTTTTTTTTTTTTTTTTTTTTTTTTGTTATCCCGCTTTTCCATGTGGTGTGATCTGTACCATTTTGCATGATAAATACTCTACCTCTATTACATATGTACTTAGTTTCATTTCTTTAATAATTGGCTGTGATTATTTATTTCAAAAAATGTCTCTGTTCCTTAGCAATTGTCAAGCAGTGTATATTGTTGAAAAGGGAATAACATTTTTATTGTTTTTCGCTTAGCAAAGATTTTTTTATGGAAAGCCTGCTTTTCTGTCAGATATAAACAATAAAATAACAGCATAACATTTTGTCTTCCTAAGTAGAAAATAGTGATTGCCCATCGTTGTCAGTTTCTGGAAACCGTTAGGAAATGGTAGGGTCTCTATGGTAACGTCTCTATAATTTGGAGCGTACCTGAGCGATTGGACCACCGTCCTGTCTTTGTTGACCCATGTTACGGCAAGGCGGATATTTTTTACTGTGAGTCAATGTGAGATAACAGTTAGCCAACCATCGAGCTAATCATTTTGTGCAAATTGAGTTCTGATTTAAAAAAAATAATAAAAATTATTTTGCAAATAAATGAGAAATAACATCTAATAATATAATTATCAATCCTGTCATAATTTAAATAAAAAAATAGAATATTTAAAAAAAATATTAATAAAATATAAAAAATGCAAATAATGTCCAGACTTTCCTGCGGACCATCAGAATGATGTCGGAATGCATCAGTGGTTAGCTACCGCTACTTCAGTAGTACAGGTAAAATAGGATTTTGTTTAAACAACTGAAAATTTGACAAAAACTTCGTTTTGGAACTAGAAATGAAGATCCGATGTGTTCCCCCCAAAATAAAGCTGTTTTGGGAGCAAAAAGGGAGGGGATTTTTATCACGGGGAGTGGGAAAAATTCATAAATTTTAAGTAGGTCAAGTGGGGTATCGTTTATTATGTATTTTTTTAATTCTGAATCGAATGACACCACCCACAAGTCAATACGATAATGTTTTACAAAGTTAGGCAGGTTTTAGCAATACAAAGTTCAAAATTACCCTTTAAGCAAATAAAATCGGTTTTTACAGTAACAACTAATGGCCATTAACGAAAATTTGGGAAGAAAATCGTTTTGGCACTAGAATTGAAGATCCGTCGAATTCCCCAAAAGTAAAATTGTTTTACTGCATTTTTGGGGGAAAAAGGGGCATTTTAACGCAGGTGGGAGAGAGTTCAACTTTTTTTAATTAGGTCAAGTGGGGTATCGTTTGTTATAATTTTTTTTTAAATTATGAATTGGGTAAAATTACCTCTTTAACCCTCCCCTCCCCCCGAAAAAAACCCAGGTTAAAACAACTTTATTTTTTGGGGACTCATCGGATCTTTATTTCTAGTTCCAATACAAGGTTGTTCTAAAATTTTCGTGAATGAAGATCAATTGTTGCATTTTACTCAATTTTTTGTTTATTTTATCTATACGATTGTAATACAGTAATCCCTTAACATTCGCGAGGTTTGATTATTCGCGAAATAAAAAATGAGAAACATTTTAACATTCGCGAATACTTAACTTGGTTATTCGCAAATTTTGTTTTACAAAGAATATTGTTTACAAAGTGAACTCGCTTTCTTTCACCAATTCCATAAACCATTTGACATTGGGCAGCTGCATTGCATTGTATAGCCTAAGTTCCGAGAATTTCAACCCTTGTATTGAGGCAAAATATCGATCAGTAATTCCGAGAAACGCGAAATATGACCTGATGCTAAAAATAAAAAAAATCTTAAATTTTCTAAAATTCAAAATTCTTATTGCAAGTGAAGATTTTTCACAAAAATTGCATGGAAAATTTTAAAGCTTCAACAGTAACTTGATGAAAAAGCAATAAAAAGCGATCCTTAACTTCTGAGAAGTCTTAAATGTATTAAAAGAAAAATCCAGACCGCACCTTTTCCTTATATGGAAATTCCTAGACAAAAGTCCCGTGTTGTTCCAAACAATCGCATATCAATAAATTTTTTTCAGGCATCAATTAGTAAGCTAACTTTGTACAATATATTTATAATTATTCAAATTTATTTACAGCATGTACTTTTTAAAGCTTAATAAATATATTTTTACGTTTCAATTGCTTTTTTCCATTTAAAAAAATCATAAAACCTAACGCTCTTTTATGCACGGGAAGATAGTCTCAACATTCGCGGAGATTTCCGAAAACCTAACCCTCTTGAATGTTAAGGGATTACTGTAAATCAATCCTTTGTTTTTGAATAATTAAGAAAATGTGACTTCCATCATATGAGTTTAGCCGCCTCATTTATTACCTGTTTGTGCAGTTTTATAATTGTGATTTACGAAACATTGAATGAAATCTGTACATTCTGTAATACACTAAGATATTTTATTAGCCAATCTTCTTAAAACACATCAATATTGTTACATTAAGCTACTAGTTCTTCTTTTCTATGCTATCAGTGACGACACCACATTTTTTGTCCATTTTCAGCTGGTTAATTTTATTTCCAAAACAGTCCTGCAAAAGAGATAAAATGAAACTAGTAGCGGTTAAGGAGTCAACGATTCTATATAACATATTAAAAAGTTTGATGGCAAGCAGAGAGAATATTTGAAAATGAAGAGACGGAAAGAGGGATATTATTCTGGGTAACAGGGATTTTTTTTTCATTCTCTTTCTTGGCGCGTTCGCTATATATCATAAATTAAAAGTTTTGACGAAATAATAAATTTTTTTAAAGAAAAACTAAGAGGCTCTGCCCTCTACGAGCTACTCTCGTCAATTCTGGTGCCACCTCCTCCACCCCCCGCAGATTCTAAAAATTCTTACCATCGACTAATAGCTAATTTATAAAACATTAGTTTTAGAGGTATTGTTCCAATTTCAAAAATATTTCATGTGTATGATTCTTTTGCGTAGGTCAGTTTATGATATATATATAATTTAAATGTACCTCATAATGTACCAAAATTTAACTAAGCTTGAATCCAGCAATTAATACTCTTACTCTTAGATTATAATGTATCTGAATTCTTTTGTGCGGTCCTGGGAAAGAACAATATATGTTACATTCACTTTCAAGAAGATATTATCACCCATTCCAAAAATGCATATAAATTTCATTATGTTAGAACTAGAATATCATTATTAAAACGCACTTGAAGCTATTATTGTCTGTAGCTATAGTAATATAAAAATTGTGTGCATATGTCAGTGTATATGAATGATAAATGTTGTGTTAAACATTTTCTATAAAAAACGTGTTGCAGTACATATCAATAATGCATATAAGTTACGCAACCTTTAAAGTAATGTAACATAATTAAAATAACAATTATCGCCCATAGACCATAATGTATTCGGATGCTTTTGCGTGTCCTTGTGTAACTGATATAAACACTACAGATTTTATTTTCAATCTGAAACACGCCTTAACAATAATAATAGTAAACTCTAGTAATGTTTATAAATTTCATGGGAATCTAAACATGTTTACTTAAGTTTCAGCACAGACAGTCAGCAGATAAACGAATTGAAGTCATAAACACTTTAAAAAAATTGTGAAAGTATAAAAAAGTTTAATAACAACTTAAATTATATATATCCCTCCCTTCCACCCCAAAAATAAATTTTGATCGCGCTACACTTATGCTGTTTTTTAATCGTAGTTTGGGGATTCTTCCATAATCGGGCCTATACTAAGTGCAATGTGGTGCAAAATTAATTTAATATTTTAGCAAATTTTGCAACTCTCGTACATTCGAAACCACAATGTTCTATTAGCATCGTTCATGTTTAACGATGGCTGCGGACCCAGTTACAGAAGATTGATTACGTATTTATTTCAGTAGAATTTGAAAAAAGATTTTTCAGAATTTCGTCAATAATACAACGTTTTTTCATAGCTCCATTTTCTTCCTATTCGTCTGCTTACTATTACCGGTAGTATATGCATATAGTGTAACTTCACGAAGAAATTCCATTATTAAGTCAGCAACTTCCGCGGACATTTTCACTTATAGATTTTCTCCGGATCGTGAGGTCTGTTATTATAATAAGGAGATCTTATTTCAAACTATGAATTAAATCTCTATTTAAATAATGAAATTTTGAATAAAAAATTAAAAAATTAGCCAAATTTAAAAGTTGATTCAACGATGCATACTACAATCTACTCAAGCATATGATTGTAAAAGATGGTTAAATCGTTTTGCACAGTTTTTGATACAATAAAATATTCTGAGCGATTTCAAAATTTACACTTAAAATAATTTTGCGATTTAAAAACCGCCGATTAAACTGCCTGTTTATCACACATTTCTCTATAAAACTACCACTCTTCATGTTTTTTACGTAAAATTATTCTTTCAGAATAATCCGAGAACTTGGTCTTTTATGTCGACCTGTTTACAATTAAGGTTGCCGTAGTGTGGATTCATTCGACTTCAGAAAACTTTTTTTCTTTGTGGTTCTCCCATAGAGCTTATCTGATCTTATCGCTTTAAACAAATTTGTCTATATAAGAACTTCTTAATGTATAAAATTTTATACGTATTGCAAAAATCCAGCATGTGGTAAAGGGATGGCAGATCTGCAGGCCAAATCAGCAGTAAGTGATCATAGAAACTCGACAGAGTTTCTCGCCAAGCAAAAGAAACAATAGTGCAATGAACCATAAATGAAAGGAATTTCTGCCAATTAATGGCAAACGATTTTTGAAAATTTTTTTAGTGCTCTGTCTAGTTTATATTTTCCGGACTGACCAAAGCGGGATTTTGACACCTCTATATCTCCGGTTATATTTATGATAGAAACAAAATTATTCTTTTTATGGAATGGGGCGTGCCATGTGACTAAGAAAACAAAAGTAAAGTGGAATACGGCAAATAGGTTTTTAGTAAATGCGATTTTAAAAGTGCTGTTTTTTGCACTTTTGAAATTCTTGTTCAGACCGAAATCTGCATGGCTACAGCAATGTGTAATTATCGGATTTTTACGCAGTTTACGGCATTTGAATTGCTTTTATGAGTAGTTCAAACCTTTGAAAGTTTCATGCAAAAATATTAATTAGCTTTTGATTTATACCAGTTTAAAGTAATTTATTCTCATATTGCAGGGTGGCGTACGTAATATGTATATATCTACTTATATTTACATGTGAACTAAAATAATTATCGTAATACACACTAGCGTCTTAATATTGCAGCGTGGCGCACGTAATATGTATATCTCACATTGCAGTAAACATTAAGAACTGGTTAGAACTCACGCGATTACGGGTTGAATATAAAAAAGGCAAAAATTCGTCAAATAAATAAAAAAAATCTATTCAAATTTTTCGAATTTTTGGCCTCAATCGTTCATGAGCCCCCAACAAGCAACCCGTGTGCCAAATTTCGTAGCCCTGCGCTCTGTGGTTTCCAAGTTTTTGAGGTTGCATAGATAAATGCGCGTACGGATTTTAATAGGGTAAATGTTGTTGCATTCGACCCAGTTAAGCTCTCTATTATAAGGCGGCATTGAAGCATTTACTGTTCGTTTACAAGGTCATTTAAAAGATCTTGATTACCGTAATTTCCGGCGTATAATCCGCAGACCAAACAATTCTGTTTGAACTCAGAAATTTTATTCAGCAACTGAAGACAAATACTTACAGCGATTTAAAAAGTGACATTTTATTAAAAAAAATTCTGGGTCGGACCATGATTATTTGATCCGTGGATTATACGCCAGAAACTACGGTACGTTACAACCGGTGGATATTTACTGAGAGCGGCATGTATTATAATGAATTTGAACTATTTCAATCACTAGAAAATTTTATCATGTTACTTGAAAGTTGAATATGAATTTAATTTGTTCATCTAAAAGTTCGACGATCCAGGTTTCTACTATATGAAAGATGTTTCTATTATCCACTTTATTAAAGATGCTTCTAGATTTCAGCATACACCCTTTTAAAATTCCAATACTATGGGTATTTTTGCACATAAAATTTAGATAACAAATGAAATTTTATTTTGCACGAAATCGGAATGGTTTTTGACGAGGATACTGCGAAGGCACAATAATCATCGCGGAATGTCCTGCTGATATTTGTGGAGAAACTAGATTATAGAAACGTGCAAGTGGACCTCGATTATGGAAAGATTCTAGGTAAACACTGACTACGGAGAAACCACACAGAACATGCACAGAAAGATAGGTTCTTTACGATTACTGTTTATCATATTCAAATAAGCGGGAAAATGTTCTCTTCTGTATTGCTTTTATACTAAAACGCACATATACTCAAATATTTTTTCAACATTCCAAACTTCGCAATTTATTCAATTTAAACAATTTTACAAAGGTAATACAGTCAGTCTGATTTTTTAATTACATATTTTTTTTCCATTTTTTTACAATCCTTCTATATCAAATAAGTTTTTGACAAGTTTATTGGAATTTTTCGTTTTTCTTTTCATTTAAAAAGATTAATAAGGGGATTTATTAAACTAATTTGTTATTTTGGACTTGTTAATTAAAGAATGCTATCAATATGCCATAAATAGCTTTTAGTTCATTTTTTATCAGATAATAGAACTACGTAAAAATTTACAAATATGACTGAAATTAGGGAAAATAATTTCATAACGATGAAATATCGAATTCTGAACTTTTATTGAAATGAATTATAATTTACCGTATGAATTATCCGAAATATATGAAAAAAATACTTGGACAGTATACGACTTAGTATGTTCTGTTAGTCACGTACAAAAACAATTAGGAATTTAGAAAATACATGCATTGAAAATTCAGAAAATCCAACAAGTGTTAAGAGTTTATGAAAACATAAAAAAAAAAAAGCTTAATCAGATAATCTGAGTTTCTGCCGCACTTATCGCATGGATGTTCGATTTCCTGAAATAAAAAAACTAATTTTATTTAAAAAATACTTCAAGCACGCCGGGTGATAAAACAAATGCCCATTATTCAGCCTGTTTTTAAGTCTTTACATATTTTGTGTAAAATGATGTGAATTTTTAATCCTTTTACTGGAATTTTTTGTTATTTTTTTCATTTAAAAGATTAATAAGGAGATTTATTAAATTAATTGACTCTGTTATTTTTAACTTGGTAATTAAAAAATACTATCAATATGGCATAAATAGTTTTTAGTTAATTTTTCATTAGATTATAGAGCTACTTAAACACTTACAAATATGACCGAAATTAGGGAAAATCATTTCATAACGATAAAATATCGAATTCTGAACTTTTATTGAAATTACAGTCTGACCTCTATTTAACGAAGTCGCTAAATCCCGAAAAAAAGTTCGTTATATGGAAAATTCGTTAAATAGAGAGTCACCCTTTAAAATACTTTAAACTACGTAAAACACATTTTAAGTCCATAAACACGAAATATAATTAAAAAAAGTAATTAGTCACACTTTGTTTATAAATTATATCTATTTGTTTTACTTATTTTACCAATCAAAATGAAATCTGCAAGGGAAATAAAAATGAAACAAAAAATTGTCTGGAAATACATTGTATTTTCAGTTAAAAAAATAATTTTACATTAAAATCACGATTTTTTAGTATGGTTGATAAGCTGTTTGGAGGAATACCAAACTTTAAAGCAGTATTCTTTTTCTTCATGCCTTTATCCACCTCATCAATAATAACTTTTTTTTTCTTTGATGCTCAAGCACTTTCGCTTTGATATTTTTGAGCTACAAGAACCGAAATTATCAACACGATTGATCATGATCAACAATCTAGAAAACGGGAAACTTATAGTTTAAGGACACGGGGCAGCTCCATTGAGGGTTAAAAGCGGATATTGAAAGTTTGCTCTTCTTGGATGGAAAGAAAAGAATCACAACGATTTTACTACTCTCAGTGAGTTAAGTGCCTGGTAAGACCTTTTCATGGTCATTGATCATCATAAAATGTGTTAAAAGAAAGAATAAGTTTGAAATGTTCATAATATTTTAAGAAATAGGGAGAAAAAAAATTAGATCCCAAGGAAATAACAAAGTAATAATAAGGTTTGTTAAATAGAGAATACACTTCGCTATTTGGAGGTTATTTTACGAAGAAATTTGCAAAATGTTCTTAGTTCCAAGTAAAAGTTCGTAAAATAGAGACATTCGCAAAATAGAGGTTCGTTAAATAGAGGTCCGACTGTAATTACAATTTATCGGATGAATTATCCGCAATATATGAGAA
Organism: Maratus speciosus; assembly: GCA_963932465.1. Classification (NCBI taxonomy): domain Eukaryota; kingdom Metazoa; phylum Arthropoda; class Arachnida; order Araneae; family Salticidae; genus Maratus; species Maratus speciosus. The sequence continues at coordinate 144,396,334 of OZ010786.1, read as the reverse complement.
AATACTTGGAAAGCACATGACTCAGTATGTCTTGTTAGTCACGTAAAAAACAATTAGGAATTTGGAAAGTACATTCACTGAAAATTCAGAAAATCCAACAAGTGTTAGAGCTTATGAAAAAAATTAAAAAAAAAAAAGCTTAATCAGATAATCTGAGTTTCTGCCGTGCTTATCGTAGAGACATTAGATTTCTTGAAAAAAAAAAAACTAATTTTATTTAAAAAATACTTCAAGCACGCCGGGTGATAAAACAAATGCTAATTATTCAGTCTGTTTTTAAGTCTTTACATATTTTGTGTAAAATGATGTGAATTTTTAATCCTTTTACTGGAATTTTTTGTTATTTTTTTCATTTAAAAGATTAATAACGAGATTTATTAAACTAATCGATTCTGTTATTTTGAACTTGGTAATTAAAGAATTCTATCAATATGCCATAAATAGCTTTTAGTTAATTTTTAATCAGATTATAGAGCTACTTAAACATTTACAAATATGACCGAAATTAGGGAAAATCATTTCGTAACAATGAAATATCGAATTCTGAACTTTTATTGAAATTAATTATAATTTATCGGACGAATTATCCGAAATATATGAGAAAATACTTGGAAAGCATATGACTCAGTATGTCTTGTCAGTCACGTAAAATACAATTAGGAATTTAGAAAGTACATTCATTGAAAATTCAGAAAATCCAACAAGTGTTAGAGCTTATGAAAACATTAAAAAAAAAAAAAAAGCGTAATGAGATAATGTGAGTTTCTGCCGTGCTTATCGGAGAGACGTTACATTTCCTAAAAAAAAAACTAATTTTATTTAAAAAATATTTCAAGCACACCCGGTGATAAAACAAATGCTCATTATTCAGTCTGCTTTTAAGTCTTTACATATTTTGTGCAAATTGATGTGAATTTTTTACCCTTTTCCTGGAATTTTTCGTTATTTTTTTCATTTAAAAGGTTAATAACGAGATTTATTAAACTAATCGACTCTGTTATTTTGAACTTGGTAATTAAAGAATGCTATCAATATGCCATAAATAGCTTTTAGTTAATTTTTTATCAGATTATAGAGCTACTCAAAAATTTACAAATATGACCGAAATTAGGAAAAACCATTTCATAACGATGAAATGTCGAATTCTGAACTTTTATTGAAATTAATTATAATTTATCGTATGAATTATCCGAAATATATGAGAAAATACTTGAAAAGCATACGACTTAGCATTTCTTGTTAGTCACGTAAAAAACAATTAGGAATTCAAAAAGTACACGCATTGAAAATTCAGAAAATCCGACAAGTGTTAGAGCTTATGAAAACATAAAAAACTAGTCGGATGTACCAATCCCAAAACTTTCTTCTATCTCATACATGTTAATACTTCAAAATTCGCTATCACACTGCCAAAATTAAATGGCAATCTATGCATCTCATGAAGATTCTAAAGATATGAAATTCCGTGCATTAGTTCTTGAGATATGACTATCGCTGAAATCGTCTAAATTCAGCAAAATGCTGCCTAGCAGCGCCACCTATTGGGTGATTTATACCAAATCCTAATCAGCAACAATTTATGTCAACGTCTGACTGAATCTGAAGTTTGGAGAAAATCCGTGCATTAGTTTTTGAGATAGAGCAATAGCGAAAATCGTGAAAATTTCTGCATAGCAGCGCCACCTATTGGGTGATTAACACCAAAACCTAATTAACAACAACTTGTGTCAACATACAACTAAATCTGAAGTTAGATGAAAATTGGTCCATTAGTTCTATTGATAGAGCTATTGAGGCAATCGTGGAAAGGCAGCAGAGAAGCGCCACCTCTTGGGCGATTTACACCAACACCTAATCAGTAGCAAGTCATATCAAGGACTAACTTAATCTGAAGTTTGATGAAAATCCGTGCGTTAGTTCTTAAGATAGAGCTATTGGGGAAATCGTGTAAATCCTGCAAAATTCATCATAACAGCGCCACCTGTTGGGCGATTTACACCAAAACGTAATCATCATCAATTCATATCAAGGACTAACTAAATCTGAAGTTTGATCAAAATCTGTGCATTAGTTCTTGAGATAGAGGTATTGCGAAAATCGTGAAAAATGCAGCATTGCAGCGCCACCTGTTGAGCGATTTACACCAAAAACTAATCAGCATCAATTTGTATTAGGCACTAACTGAATATCAATTTTTATTAAATTCCGTGCATTAGTTCTTGAGATAGAGCGCCCACAAAATTTGTGTCACATACACACAGACAGACAGACAGACAGACTCACAGAGTCACAGACAGACATTTTGTAAAAACATGTTTTTTGGAATCTCTGACCCCTAAAACGTGTAAATCCGTCGAAAACCGGAATTCGAAAATTTTCATGAATCCAATACTTTCTTCTTGTAAAGATAGAAGAAAGTAAAAAGCTTAATCAGATAATCTGAGTTTCTGGCGTGCTTATCGGAGAGACGTTGGATTTCCTGAAATAAAAAAAAAAACTAATTTTATTTAAAAAATATTTCAGGCACGTCCGGTGATAAAACAAATGCTCTTTATTCAGTCTGTTTTTAAGTGTTTACATATTTTGTGTAAAATTATGTGCATTTTAAAAATGTAAAGGCAGTTTTTCAAAAGTTATTAGGATAAAATCCTTGCTGAGTTAATTAATGAATCACCATATAACTTATAGAACAACAGCAAAAAATATTGCTTGTTAGTTCGACACATTTTATCCTTTCTAAAAAATAAACGATTTCTTCTGAGATTTGTAATCGATAAAAGGGTTTTGAATTATTTTTAAAAAGTCCAACAGCATGTCTGTCTTACTAGATATATTACACTTTTGAAAAGTTCATAGCATCACTATTAAATTATTTTTGTACCTCAACCATCTTTCGTTTATCTTTTCTTTTCTGAATTCTAATAGAATACGTATAATGCAAATGAAATAACTTACAAAAAGAAGTGATAATAACTTACTATTAATGGATAATAACTTACTATTAGCCCCTTCTATTTATTTATTTATTTATTTATTGAACACATACGTCTGACCTGTGGGCTTTGTTATATGAGACTACTCATATAACTAGTGCTTAAAAATGATCTATTACTTTTATAAAGCACTTCAATAATACATCCTAAAACTAAGCAGATAAAAATTTGCAGTAAGAAGCATCCGCTGAAAAATAAAACCCTAAATATGCAGAGAGAGAGAAATGGTTGTTTTATGCAGTAAGTGTAAGAAGAAATGATGACCAGATAAATAAAAGAAAAACTTAACTTTATTAAAATTCTTTCATGATAAAATACGATAGTATAAAAATAAATGCTTTGAAATTAAACAAACAAATATTGATTAACTTTATATCTTGCAGAAAATAAACGTAATAAAACAATACTTTAAGATAATCCCTCCAGAGCTCATGCCATAATATATTCACTCTAAATCAAATTGCAAATGAAAAAATGTCACCTATAGTAAATAAATTCATCACTTTATTTCATCTTTAAACTTGAAGAAAAACATCGTAGAACTAGCGAAGATCCAAAGATTAAAAACATCCTCTCAGCAACTCCATCGTACGTAAAACTCAATAACATAAACTTCATATCCGTTAAATAAACATCAGAACGGCAGACATCAAAACACCGAAAGAGAAACGGCCAGCATGCATCAAAAACAAACGTTCCCTAACAGCTATCACGCCGTCCCTTTTATCTATATCGGCAAGCACCGAGAGCTGCTCCGCAGAGAAGCTGCAATCGGAAACGCCCTCTTACCATCGCACGTGGGAAAAGTGATTTGCATAGGCACGTGCCGCGCCAAAGAGCACTCGTGGACGGGCAACGCCACCTACCAGCCAACGGAGTTACCGCTCAGTTCGAAAACGATAGAGCTCGGCTGGAAAAACATCGCGATGTAAAAGTCCGATGATAGTTCTCTTTAAAACAAATAAATAGCTGCACAAATGGACAAAAATAAATTAGCTGTAAAGATGAAAGGTAAGTCATAACTAAACAAGTTCCAAGATAAAAATATATTTAGTTGAATAAAATAAAGATAATGCAATTGATAAGAAAAGTGGGAATATGGCTAACAAATGCCCCCCCTCTTATCGATGCTACCAAATACCAAGAAGGCAAAGTCAATTACATGTCAAAAAAAACTTAAAGTCAACTGAAACAAGTCTAATAAAACAAAAACTACCTGCGAAAACTACCTAAAAGTAAATTCGAAAAACATGAGCACCAGAGCGACTAACAATCCATGCGATTAATTTCACTGTAAAATAAAAGTTCGCATCATGCAATAACAATATCACTATTAACAATATCAATAAAATCTTCAACCAGCAACAATTCAAAATTCCAATTAAATAGCAATTCTACAACAAAAATTATACAACATCAAACTTTAAAACAATTAACAATTCAACTCTTAAAAACAATTCAACATCAAATTCCAAAATTTAATGCTTCAAGAAAGACAGAACTTCCAAAACAGTTCAAGATATCAAAAATTTCAACAACATCAAAAACCATCTCAACATAGCAATTCCAGTCTCATACTATCACCAGAGATAGACAAATAGTGCCAACATTTTCAATTTCCAAACAAAAATCTATAAAGATTAAATTCAATTCAAAAATCAAGCAAATATTATGCAAATTCATGACATTTAAATGCGAAAAGAAGTTACAACAGTAGGTGCCGATTCAGGATAATCTTCCACATGTCCGTACGACATTTTGTGAGCTGTAATACAATTAGACAACTTAATCAATATTTTTACAATAATGGCTGTCAATACAAGATTTTCTTCCACATGTCTATAAGACATTTAGTGATTACAATTAAAGTCACAAGGTACCTACACAAAAAAAAAACTTAGAATACAATACATATCATACATTCAACTTTCATACAACCTTACGTGGCGCCACGATTTCATCAACTCATATTCTCACATAAAGACAAGGAACCTGTAACAATATTGTAAATTTAGATCAGGGATTTTTCCAACAGAATATTTAAACCATTATTTTAGCAAAAAGAAATCCCTCAACATCCACCATTGTAACATACGAATATTTATACATTTCTGCCTAGGCTCCCGGGATGCCCAAGCAAAAAAAAAAAAAAAATTTAATTTTTCTTATACATAAATCTATAAACCCTAATAAATTCAAACACATATATATTTCCATCAAAAAGTACAATCTTTAAATCAGCTGGTAATTTGCATGGTAGACGGGAATTAGTGACAGTTCCATATATTAACATAATCAAAATGGGACTTACAAAAATAAAAGTTAACCTGCCCGCGAAAAGACCCTCCTGTGGCAATGGTCAACTCGAAAATCCACCCCCAGATGCCACTCAGACAGATTACAGTGGCACCCCTGCGAGACGCTTCCTTGGGGCCGTTCGGACACCCAGAAATGGACCTCGAGAAGTATCACCACATTCAGGCGGGATTTAAATGTCCACCAAGCAAAAACCGTAAAGTATATATATATATGATACCAACAATATAAAAATATAAATATTATATTTCAAAAACAGTAAAATTTCAAGAAATACAAAACTTCAAAATTATCTAAAGATATGCTCAATAAATCTTTTTAATTCAAACTTGGTGAGCGGCTTAGTGAAGACATCAGCAAGGTTATCCTTGCTGAGGACAAAAAGTAAATCAAAAGTATTTTTATCAACCAGATCCCGTACAAAGAACAGCTTAACATCGATATGACGACTTCTATGATTCTCAATAGGCGATTTTACAAAATCAATAGTAGCCCTATTATCTACATACAAAACTGACTTCATCTTTTCCCCAGTACCTTTCTACAAAAACATTCACTTAGAATCCTATCAAACCAAAGAAGTTCTTTTGTCGCTTCGGTCATTGAAATAAACTCAGCTTCCATAGTTGACAAACTCACACTTTTCTCTTTAAACGTTCGCCAAGAAATGGGAGAGTTACCTAAAAAATACAATTTGACCACCCAGCGAGGTCCTATCATCTCGATTTGCAGCAAAATCTGCATCAGAAAAAGTTATCAACTGAGGTTTTGTACAAGATAAATTAAGTGTCATATCAATAGTGTGTTTAACATATCCCAACAATCTAAGTAAGCCATACCAATGTGTCATTCCTGGATCTGATTGAAATTGACTCATTATATTTACCGCATATGAAATATCGGGGCGGGATCTATTAGCAATAAAGGACAAACAACCCAATACACTTCTGTATGGTAACTGTGACATCTCTCTACGCTCTTCCTCAGACTTAGGACAATCAGATTTAGAATAAACAGAGCCCTTGCTTATGGGTAAGGAGGAAATGGGAAACCTGTACGACTCAAACCTTTTGCAAACATCTTTAATATAGGATTGCTGGTGAATCCGCAAGCCTTCATCACTTTCCTCAAACTCCACACCAAGCAACTTCTTAGTTTTGCCTAAGACCTTTAAATCGAAATATTTGCTTAAAAGTTCTAAAGCTCTATTTATAATCCTTTGATGCTTCCCGAATAAAACAATATCATCAACATACAATAATAACACTAAATCCGAGTCTAAAACGTAAACACAGTTACACCACTCTAATTTCTTAAACCCAATCTCCAAAAGAACACGGTTTATCTCAAAGAACCAAACTCGACCCGACTGATGTAGACCATAAATAGCTTTATCCAACTTACAAAATAAACTTTCTTTACCAACCTCAACAAAACCCGGGGGTTGTGACATATAAACATTTTCAGTAAGAGGAGCATAAAGATAAGCACATTTGACATCACATTGGGTGTGTAACCAGCCTTTAAAGGATACTAATAAAGAAAAGAAAAACCTGATGACACTAAAATTAACCACGGGACTAAATGTTTCCTCATAGGATTCTCCTCTAATTTGCTTAAACCCTTGAGCCACTAAACGGGCTTTAAACCTGGCAATTTTCCCCATGTCATCTTTCTTTATAGTGTACACCCATCTACAACCTACAGGGTTGATGTTTGAAGGTAAAATTTCTAAATGCCATACGCCTCTATCATACATAGTATTTATCTCCTCTTTCATAGCCTTTTGCCATTCATCCCTAAGATCAGATTTTATTGCCTGTTTGTAAGTTCTAGGAATAACTGGGTCATATAGTCAAGATTGTGACTGACAAATATTCACATTAGAGTTAACAACATTAGGTTCAGAAACCACTCCCTCAAAAGTATTGCTCCCTTTAAAATCAAACAAGTTAGGCTTAAAAATTAAATCATTCTCCTTACAATAATCCTCCACTTCCCTTGCAGACCTTAACCTATCAGAATCATTATCAATATCAAAATAATAAATATCCCTACGAATACCAGTATTTCTGGGAACAACTTTTCTTCTCCAGTGAGTATCTCGTAATGTGGTGTGAGGTTTACTAGGGGAATCACTTTCTGAAGAAGACCCCTGACCATCACTCTCTGCCCTAGAAGATGATCCGAGGGAGTCGTTGGAGCTGTCAGTGGTGGCTCTGACCTCCTCAACAACGTCTTCATCCTCGATATCACTCCTAGTAGCAGGAACCCACTGAAACTCTCCTGGAGTATCGCCCAGCACTGCTCCATTTAGCGCATCCCTATAACTGGATTGTTCGTTAAAGGAGACATTAATGGTCTCAACAATTCTGTCACTATCAGGCAACCAAACTCTATAACCTTTTGTTCTAAAAGTGTAGCCAACAAGATATCCTCTACTAGCCTTTGAATCCAGTTTTTGCCGTTTCTGACGAGGGACACCAACATACGCCAAACACCCAAATGGTTTTAAATGCCTGACAGAAGGTTTATAATTACCAAAAAGTTCAAAAGGGGTTTTGGTCTGATTTTTGTGACATAAACGGTTCCAAACATAGGTGAAGTGGAGAACTGCCTCTGGCCAAAAATTCAAATCCATGCCACTTTCTTTTAACATGGTTCTAGCCCCGTCTACTACAGTCTGATTGTACCGTTCAACAATACCGTTCTGTTCTGGAGTAAAAGTATTCGTAAATTCATGACTTATTCCCCTTTCAAGACAAAATTCTTCCATTTTGTTATTATCAAACTCTCCCCCATTGTCGGATCTTATGGCCTTAACCTGTCTACCCAAAAATCTTTCGGCACGGTTAACATGTTGCCTTAAAATTTCAAAAACTTCCGACTTCTCTTTCATAGGGTATAAAGAAGTTTTACGGGAAAATCATCAATTATAGAAACGAAATACCTTTCTCCTTGCCTGCCTTCAACCTGACTTGGACCCCAGACATCAGTATACAAAAGTTCCAATGGAGATTTGGATCGAATAAAATTTCTAGATTTAAAAGATGTCCTCCTAAACTTGTTAAGTTTACATGATTCACATTTAAATTCCCCCTCTCTTAAATTTGGCAAACCCCTAGCACCCGCATTTCTACATGTATGAGCTATCAAATAAGGACTAACATGTGCCAGCCTTCTGTGCCAAACATACATATCATCATGCTTACTGGTAGAAGATGCTTCAAAACTAACTCTCTTAGTAACTTTGCTAGGAATTTTGGGGTATAAATAGTAAACACCATTTTTAAGAATGGCTTTAAAAAGGGGTTGTCCGTTGCATGATATCTTCACCTCGCCACTCTCACCAGAAAAACATGCTCCATTTATATCTAAACGAGGACCAGATATTAAATTACGCCTCAATTTAGGAGAAAACATTACATCTTTAAACATTAAGATTCTTTACCCAAATTTTAATTTAATAGTTCCACACCCTTCTATAGGAAAAGTTACACCTTCAATGGCTACAGCCATTTGCTCATCATTTAAAGGAGTAAATTCAATAAAAAGATCTCTATTTTTACAAAAATGATGCGAAGCTGCTGTGTCGAAGACCCAGTCAGCATCTCCATCAACTAAGTTAGCTTGAGACAAAAAGAATGAAGTATAGGACTTACGTTCTGGACTGTTCGACAGATAGGACTTACGTTCAGGACTTCTCTGACGAGTGTCTCTAGATCGGCCTCTTTTCACTTTGTCATCAAGTCTACGAGGATCACTGTATTGATGCTTAGCAGGAGATCTTGTATACTGTCGTGGAACTCTCTTATCACTATGAGGGCTAAAGGATCTAACTAATGAAGTATCACGATGAGATGAAAATTCGGCTGACGGTGAACTATCTCTGTTATAGGATAACATACTCCTTCGGAAACTATGGCACTGGCTTTTAACGTGACCTGGCTTTTTGCAAAAATAACAGCTCAACTTCTTTCTAGCTTTCCTCTGGTACTGTAATGATTGAGCTTCAGGATACACTTTACTATGATCACGTTCTCTCAGTTGAAGCCTGGTTTCTTCGGCTACCAATGAAGTCACCACATCGTTAAAAATAAACTCCTCTTCTTTCCATCTGAGAATTGCCTGTACCATGGAATCAAACTTTGGAGGCAAGAATCGCAATAGTTGAAATGTCACGTAGACGTCATAAAAATTTTTATTTATATTTTTAAGCTGGTTCGCCACTCGTAAAAGCCTGGCAGCATATAAATTAATACTCTCACCACCGGCAATTTTGCATTCACATAACTCAGTGAAAACTTGCATATGACGGCTTCTTGTGTCTGGGTAAAAATGAGTACGGAGCTTTTTCCAAGCATTTACTGGATCACTACATTCCTCTATAATTTTTCTGAAATTAGGTTCCACATTTAAATAAATCATAGACAGTGCTAATTTCTGTCTAATATGATAATCTTTAGTATCTTTATCGGTGACACCATTACTATCTGCATTGAGCTCAGGAGGTTTCTCTATTTCTGCAACTATATCCCAAACATTTCTTTCCATCAATAAATATTTCATGTCAGATTGCCAATTGGCATAATTACTAGCATTTAATTTCTGAATCTGATTCTGCATCATCATTTTGAGAAATTTATACTTAAACCAAAAAAAAATTTCACAAATTTAAAAACTTTATGGACCAGCCAAAAAAAATTTATAGTTAAAACATTTTGTATTAAAAATTTCTTAAAAACTCTAATTCTAACCTATTTCCTCTCTCTTTTCAAATTATTACGTCAAAAACGAAATTATTTCAAAAAAAAAATTCTAATTATTGGTCATCGTACGAAAACTAACGCCCCCCCCTAATAAAACTATCTCTTAATCCTCCTTGGGCCGTAGTTACACTTTACTGCACTAATATAAAGCATAGCTAAACAGAAACTATCTCTGCATGGGTATTAAATGCCCATAACCAAAAAATGTTATATGAGACTACTCATATAACTAGTGCTTAAAAATGATCTATTACTTTTATAAAGCACTTCAATAATACATCCTAAAACTAAGCAGATAAAAATTTGCAGTAAGAAGCATCCGCTGAAAAATAAAACCCTAAATATGCAGAGAGAGAGAAATGGTTGTTTTATGCAGTAAGTGTAAGAAGAAATGATGACCAGATAAATAAAAGAAAAACTTAACTTTATTAAAATTCTTCCATGATAAAATACGATAGTATAAAAATAAATGCTTTGAAATTAAACAAACAAATATTGATTAACTTTATATCTTGCAGAAAATAAACGTAATAAAACAATACTTTAAGATAATCCCTCCAGAGCTCATGCCATAATATATTCACTCTAAATCAAATTGCAAATGAAAAATGTCACCTATAGTAAATAAATTCATCACTTTATTTCATCTTTAAACTTGAAGAAAAACATCGTAGAACTAGCGAAGATCCAAAGATTAAAAACATCCTCTCAGCAACTCCATCGTACGTAAAACTCAATAACATAAACTTCATATCCGTTAAATAAACATCAGAACGGCAGACATCAAAACACCGAAAGAGAAACGGCCAGCATGCATCAAAAACAAACGTTCCCTAACAGCTATCACGCCGTCCCTTTTATCTATATCGGCAAGCACCGAGAGCTGCTCCGCAGAGAAGCTGCAATCGGAAACGCCCTCTTTCCCTCGCACGTGGGAAAAGTGATTTGCATAGGCACGTGCCGCGCCAAAGAGCACTCGTGGACGGGCAACGCCACCTACCAGCCAACGGAGTTACCGCTCAGTTCGAAAACGATAGAGCTCGGCTGGAAAAACATCGCGATGTAAAAGTCCGATGATAGTTCTCTTTAAAACAAATAAATAGCTGCACAAATGGACAAAAATAAATTAGCTGTAAAGATGAAAGGTAAGTCATAACTAAACAAGTTCCAAGATAAAAATATATTTAGTTGAATAAAATAAAGATAATGCAATTGATAAGAAAAGTGGGAATATGGCTAACAGGCTTGACATCAGGTGTCGGCTTATAAGTCATCGTCAATATACAAGGACGAGATAGCCACAAGGAAATTTTACAACGCCAGAGAATTACTACAACCGGGAGCTCCAGAAACAGTGTACATCGGAGCCAGAGGGATTCGAACCCGCAGCCCACCTATGCTCTCAAGCGATTAGCGGTGTGTTGACTTAACCACTCAAACACGGTGGGCCCATTAACCTTTTCCTGGGCTCTCCAATCTGTCTTAAAACATTTATTTCTTCAGCGTTGTCAAAAATGCTAGGATTCTTCAATCGCTGTAAGATATACATACGATTTTATTTTGGATGGTCACAATACCTGGAACCACTTCTTTTTAGTGGTAATATTTACGTTATTTAATCTAAAATTTTGGCCTTTAATTAAGGTGATTGTTAACATTCAGAAATATTGGTAGTCAAATTCAAAAATGAAAAGTGAATTGTGACCATCCTGTTGTTTCCCAAGTTTCAACCACCTCTTTATTAAAAATAGATATTTGTATCTTTTTTTTTAAAGCAAATCATGGTCCATTTCTGCAGCATCTCTATCAGATAAATAAATGTGATCCTCTCTACTGCGTATGTGGTAAATTACAAATTATTTACATTATGTTCTAGAATGTTCTTCAACGTCTCATTTTCACATAAAAAAACCGTCATCGATTTCCTTAAAAGATTAGTTCAAATCAGGTTTCAAATATCCTCTATATCGGCCAGTTCTCCTGGCTCTGATCCAGGGCGCCACTAGATTAGCTATCACATGTCAACTAAAAAAAAATCCAGAAATAGCACAAAAGCTGAAGTAACTTGTCAGATGTAATTAAAATAGAAATATTATCATTAAACAAACACTTTAAACACAGAAATTAATAATTATCAATAATGTTTGCTGAAATGTTGGTATTGCAACATTTTAAAAGCGCGACACCTTTATAATTAATGAGCGCTTTGAATGCTTTAATATACAGGGTGTACATAAACTGATATCCCAACTTTACAGGGCTGTTAAAAGAAAACAAAAGGAAGTACAACCTTGTTGTTCATCGGAAATCAAAAATAATAGTTAAAAGTTTACGAAGATAGAGGTAGATGGCGCCGAGCACCCTAGGACCTTGCTCGTCATCAATGGCCTCCTCTCAGCCCTGACATCGCTCCATGTGATTTTTTTTGTGGGGCCTCAACAAAGATCAGGTGTTTGTTCCACTGCTACCAACTGACAAGGACGATTTTAGGACACGCATACCTGCAGCAATTCAAAGACTCACACCGAAAATGCTGAAAAAAGTATGGGATGACCGCCTCGATATCGTTCGTGTTTCTCAAGGCGAACACAACATCTCATGAACACTTATACCTGTGTTGAATTCAAACTTTCAACTGTCATTTTTTATTTCCGATGAACAACAAAGATGTACTTCTTTTTTTGTTTTCTTTTAATAGCCCTGTAACTGCAAAGTTGGGATATTCCTTTATGTACACCCTGTATATAAGTAAAAATAAAACCAGGGCTGAACGCACCGATTGCTTCTATTTGGACCCCGCACTAGAAAGTAATCTACTCTAGGCTGTTAAGCACACACCAACACAGTTCAATTGTACCACTAAAAATTAACTAGTTGGATGTGCCAATCCCAAAACTTTCTTCTATCTTATACATCTTAATATTTCAAAAAGTAGTTACATATGTTAATACTTTAATATTATTAATTCAATACTATACCAACTTTGATTTTCATCTTAAATTTCTGCTTCAGTCAATTAAACAGAGTAAAAATGAGTTAATGTATATCATGATATTTGTTAAAATAGTTTTTCCTTATTCTGTTGTATCAGCTGTTTGCGAATAGCCGGCTTAGCAGGAAGCGAGATCCCGCCCCTGCACGAGCCGCCGATGGACAATAGAACTACGAAAAATCAAGAAAGGTATACAAAAATTGCTATCATAGAGCCCCTTTACCGCGCAATATTTCCAAATTCAAGGAGGACCTGTTGGCCAAAGACAAAAACATGCACAAAAAATTTGTTCAATTGCATGCATAATTTTATACACTATTCGATGATATAATAAAGAAAATGGCACAAACATCGCTATTACAGCGCCCCCCCCCCCCTTCCGATAGATTTTTTTTCAAATTCAGGGAGGATTCGCTTGCCATAGCCAGAAACATACACAAAACATTTCGTTCAATTCTATGCATAACTTCATACACTTTTCGATGGTACAATAATGAAAATGGCACAGACCGCAATTATAGCGAACCCCTCTGGCAAATTTTTTTCAAGTTCAGGGAAGACCTACTGACCATAGCCTTACACATACACAAAAAATTTGGTTCAATTCTATGCATAATTGTATACAGTTTTCGATGGTACAATAATGAAAATGGGACAGACATCGCTATTACAGCGCCCCCTTCCGTCAGATTTTTTTAGGTAGCTTTCATTACAAAAAGCTACCTATTGCAGCCGTTCGGAGGAAAGCGATTTCAAAAAATTTTGGTATATTTTCATCGATCATGACCCCCAGACCCCGAAACCACCCTCCGTTCAAAAGTTGATATATATATATATATATATATATATATATATATATATATCCATATATATATATATATATATCTGACCTTTGTCATACTGTAACTCTCGAATTTATGAACCGATTTGGATGTAATTCGGTATGTACATAGTACATACCAATGTCTCGACCGAGTTCGTTGGCCAGCTTCATCTGCCATTTTGTTTCAAAATGGCGGCCATTTAAAATTTTCTTAAAAAATTTAAATTTGAAATGTGGTACCAAAGAATTGAAAATGGAAAAATATTTTTTTCTTATGTATTTGACCTTTATACAAAGATTCCGGAGCAGTTTTTGTTTCGTCTATATCTTAAAAAATGGCTGAGTTATAGCATTTTGAATTTCTAGCGTGGCTGACATTTTGAAACGTCCTGAATTTTGTCACGCGATAAAAGGCGTATTTATGAACCGATTTGGATGTAACTTCGTTTGTACATAGTACATACCAATGTCTCGACCGAGTTCGTTGGCCAGCTTCATCCGCCATCTAGTTTAAAAATGGCAGCCATTTAAATTTTTAAGAAAAATTTAAATTTGAAATATGGTACCAAAAAATTGAAAATTGAAAAAATATATTTTTTTTATGAATTTGACCTTGATACAAAGATTCGGGAGCAGTTTTCGTTTCGTCTATATCTCAAAAAATGGCTGAGTTATAGCATTTTGAATTTCTAGCGTGGCTGACACTTTGAAACGTCCTGATATTTGTCACGTGATAACAGGCGTATTTATGAACCGATTTAGATGTACTTTGGTGTGTACATAGTACATACAAATATCTCGACCGAGTTCGTTGGCCAGCTTCATCCGCCATCTTGTTTCAAAATGGCGGCCATTTAAAAAAATTTAAAAAATTTAAAATTTAAAATGAGATACAAAAATATTAGAAAATGAAAAATATTTTTTTGTATGTGTTTGACCTTAATACAAAGATCCCGTAACAGTTTTTGTTTTGTCTATATCTAAAAAAATGGCTGAGTTATAGCGTTTTGAATTTCTATTGTGGCTGACATTTTAAAACGACCTGATTTTTGTCACGCGATAACAAGCGTATTTATGAACCGATTTGGATGTTACTTGGTCTGTACATACTTCATACCAATGTCTCGACCGAGTTCGTTGGCCAGCTTTATTCGCCATCTTGTTTCAAAAGGGTTGCCATTAAAAGAAATTAAATTTAAAATTTAAAATGAGGTATTAAAAAATTGGAAAATGAAAAAGATTTTTTTATGTGTTTGGCCTTGATACAAAGATTCCGGAGCAGATTTTGTTTCTGAAAATTTGTTCTTTTGTTTATATCTTAAAAAATGGTTGAATTATAGCACTTTGAATTTCTAGTATGGCTAACATTTTGAAACGATCTTGTATTTGTCACGCGATAACACACGTATTCGCCTATTTCCATGTGAGAAAGCATGTGGATAGTATACATCAACATCTCAGCCAAATATAAGTTACTTTAAATAAAAGCAGCTTGGATAAAGCTGACTAATTTCGTGAAATTCTCATTCATAATGATTTAGTATTGATAGAAATTAGTATTGAATCTCCCATATTCGGTTTCCACTAAATTGAGCTTCGTGTGTTTGAATAATATAAGTTGGCTTTTTTAAAATAAGGTATTTGAAAGCTACCTCTTCCTCCCGGCACTGGCCGGAAGGACTTTTTAAATTCAGGGAGGACTTGTTTGCCATAGCTAGAAACATACACAAAAAATTTGGTTCAATTATATGCATAACTTCATGCACTTTTCGATGGTACAATAATGAAAATCGTACAGACATCGCAATTACAGCGCCCCCTTCCGTCGGAATTTTTCCAAATTCAGGGAGGACCTTCGTGCCGTGACCAAAAACAAGCACAGAAAATTTTGTTTCATTCTATGCATAACTTCATACACTTTTCAATGGTACAATATTCAAAATGGCACAAAAATCGCTATTACAGCTCCCCTACCGACGATTTTTTTCCAAATTAAGGAAGGACATGCTTGCCATAGCCAAGAACTTAAAATAAAAATTTGGTTCAATTCTATGCATAACTTCATAAACTTTTCGATGGTACAATATTCAAAATCGCACAAAAATCGCTATTACAGCGCCCCCTACCTGCGAATTCTTTCAAAATTTAGGGAGGACCTGTTTGCCATAGCTGAAAACTTAAAATAAAAATTTGGTTCAATTTTATGCATAACTTCATATACTTTTTGATGGTACAATGGCGACAGACACATGGACAAACGGACAGACAGACATTTTCTATAAACATGTTTTTGGGGATCTCTGACCCCTAAAACGTGTAAATCCGTCGAAAACCGGAAGTCGAAAAAATTTCCATTACAATACTTTCTTCTATTGAAGATAGAAGAAAGTAAAAATACCATTCAAAAGCTTGAATTATTTTCTTAAAACAATAGATCTACCGCATTTCAAATTTATTTATTTCTATTTGGATATTCTTATCCTTTTAAGAGTCGGTGTGGCATTTGTAGAATAGAGTTTGTCTAAAATTAAAACTTATTTGATGTCAACAATTCAACAAAGACGTTTGGAGAGCTTAGCAGTTGTGTCCGTTGAATATTCGATTAGCAAGAGTTTAAACTTCGATAAAATTTTAAAAGAACTTTCAGAGAAAAAGTGAGAAAATAAAATTTCTCATAATAAAAGGCAATATTAAAAGCTCATTTTTCATTTATATTTTTGGAATCTTAAGTGATTTTTAGGAGTCCATTAAACATAGTTTATTTTACAAACAGAACACTCAAATTTTAAATTATTTTCTTAAACAAAAATAAATCAGTATTTTTGAGAAATCACTTCGCAGTCATTTGAACTAGAACAAGTGGCATTAAAACTTGCTATTTGTATGTTTGAAAGGGGTAATAAAATCGCTTTTAACTGTCTTTATAATTCTCGGATCTTTACGAAACTTCATCAGAATACGAGGGGGTATCGATAAGTTTTTGCCCTCACATAGAAATAATTGAGTAAATTTTATGAAATTGGTACATTGTATTACTCCTTTTCTATATAGTCGCCGTGCACAGTAACACATTTCTACAAACGGTATTTCAAAAAAAAAAAGGGGGATGTATTCCAGGAGACGCGACAGTAGACCCAAAGGGGGCATTTTTCTAACTTTTACCGACAGTTACATGTCGGTTACATTACAGTAACTTTTACCGACAGTCACATGTGGGGGTTACCCACATGTGACATATTGTTGGAAAGGCCTCTGACCATTTATTCGTGTTATGCAATCCTGAGACCCTCTCTCCAATTTCTCCTCAATTTTGGGGTCACTTTTCTAAATTTTGGGGACCTCCTTCATGACCACCGGGGGGAAAATTTGGGGATGCATAACATGAACAAGTGGTCACAGGGCTTTCCAACAATATGTCACATGTAGGGGTCGGTAAAAGTTAGAAAAATGCCCCTCTTTGGGTCTACTATCGCGCCTCCTGGAATACATCCTCCACCCTCTTTTGAAATACCGTTTAAAGAAATGTGTTACTGTGAACGGTGACTATATAAACTAGTCGGATGTACCAATCTCAAAACTTTCTTCTATCTCATACATGTTAATACTTCAAAATTCGCTATCACACTGCCAAAATTAAATGGCAATCTATGCATCTCATGAGGATTCTAAAGATATGAAATTCTGTGCATTAGCTCTTGAGATGTGACTATTGCTGAAATCGTCTAAATCCAGCAAAATTCTGCCTAGCAGCGCCACCTATTGGGTGATTTATACCAAATCCTAATCAGCAACAATTTATGTCAACGTCTGATTGAATCTGAAGTTTGGAGAAAATCCGTGCATTAGTTTTTGAGATAGAGCTATTGCGAAAATCGTGAAAATTCCAGCACAGCAGCGCCACCTATTGGATGACCAAACACCAAAACCTAATTAACTACAATTAAAATAATAAAACTTTGTAAAAAATCACCATAAAATTAAAACCAAACACAGGACGCGTTTCGAGCTAAAAACATAACAGCTCGTCATCAGCTACAGCATACACGTGTCCGTAAACGAACAAGTTCAAAAATGAACTGAAGATAAAGAATGTTGCGAAGAATGCGACAGATGGCGCTACCTGATAGAGGGATATGCAAAAGGGAAATGTGTTGAAAAAAGATAGAAGAGAAAATGAAATGGAAAAAATGGAAATAAAAGAAACTAGTCGGATGTACCAATCCCAAAACTTTCTTCTATCTCATACATGTTAATACTTCAAAATTCGCTATCACACTGCCAAAATTAAATGGCAATCTATGCATCTCATGAGGATTCTAAAGATATGAAATTCCGTGCATTAGTTCTTGAGATATGACTATCGCTGAAATCGTCTAAATCCAGCAAAATGCTGCCTAGCAGCACCATCTATTAGATGATTTATACCAAATCCTAATCAGCAACAATTTATGTCAGCGTCTGACTGAATCTGAAGTTTGGAGAAAATCCGTGCATTAGTTTTTGAGATAGAGCTATAGCGAAAATCGTGAAAATTCCTGCATAGCAGCGCCACCTATTGGGTGATTAACACCAAAACCTAATTAACAACAACTTGTGTCAACATACAACTAAATCTGAAGTTAGATGAAAATTCGTCCATTAGTTCTATAGATAGAGCTATTGAGGCAATCGTGAAAAAGACAGCACAGAAGCGCCACCTGCTGGGCGATTTACACCAAAACATAATCAGCATCAATTCATATCAAGGACTAACTAAATCTGAAGTTTGATCAAAATCCGTGCATTAGTTCTTGAGATAGAGGTATTGCGAAAATAGTGAAAAATGCAGCATAGCAGCGCCACCTGTTGAGCGATTTACACCAAAAACTAATCAGCATCAATTTGTATTAGGGACTCACTGAATATGAATTTTTATTAAATTCCGTGCATTAGTTCTTGAGATAGAGCGCCCACAAAATTTGTGTCACATACACACAGACAGACAGACAGACAGACAGACAGACAGACAGACAGACAGACAGACAGACAGACTCACAGAGTCACAGACAGACATTTTGTAAAAACATGTTTTTTGGAATCTCTGACCCCTAAAACGTGTAAATCCGTCGAAAACCGGAATTCGAAAATTTTCATGAATCCAATACTTTCTTCTTGTAAAGATAGAAGAAAGTAAAAATAAAAATAAAAGAAGTAAATTAAAAATATGAATAAAAATAAAAAATAAAGAACTATAAAAGAACAAGAAAAAAATCCAAATTATTATTATTATTATTATTATTATTATTATTATTATTATTATTTTTTTTTTTTTTTTTTTACAAAATAAAAAGAAAAGAAACAAGAGAAAAGGGAAAAGAATTACAAAATTAATTTCCACGCTGGAGATAGGAAAGGAGATGATGGGAGATCATTCACAAGATTAGCAGAATTTTTAGAAATAAAATATGCTTCATGAAAATCCAAGTGAGAGGGAGAGGCAGGAGAAGAAATAATTTTGGCCATGGAGAAATTGAAACAATGACTGGAAGACCAACAGTGAGAAGCAATCGAAGATTTAGAGATTTCTTGATTTGCAATATATCTCTGATGCTCGCCTAATCTGAATTTTAAAGCTCTCTTTGTTTGACCAATATAACCTAAATTGCAAGAGCAAGGAATGAAATAAACACCCCACCGGTTCTCAGTAGGAACAGGATCTTTTAGAGAAGAGAATTTAATTTTATTCATAGGTTTGAAGATAACTTTAAAGTTAAAACGAGAAAGTATTTTAGCAATTTTGAAACACAGAAGAGAATAAAAGGGCAGAACTATTATAGAATTAAAATTAGAAGGATTATTTGAATCAGAAAAAGGACGTTTAGGCTTATTAAATTTATACAAAGCTTTATCAATCAAAGAGGGATTATAACCACGAGCAAGGGCAAGAGATTTCAGATAATTAATTTCATTATTCAGAGCAGAAGAGTCAGAACAAATGCGTAACGCCTTAAAAACAAAAGTATAAAAGGACGCCACTTTTTGTTGAGGAGGATGATTTGAAAGGGCATGAGGAGGAAGGGAGACAGCGAAAGGTTTTCTATAAACGGAGGTAGAGAACCGATCTGGGAGTTTTGAAACCAAGACGTCAAGGAAAGGAAGAGAATTGTTCTCTTCGACTTCGAGAGTAAATTGAATACAAGGATCAACAGAATTAACAAGAGAAAGGAGATTAGAAAGATCAAGGTCAGATGGAATTAAAATGAAAGTGTCATCAACATACCTAAACCAGAAAGGAAATTTATATAAACTGAAGAGTTTTTCTTCAACAAAATGCATATAAATATCACATAAAAGAGGAGACAATGGATTACCCATGGCCAGACCCTCAGTTTGAGAATAGAAAGAATTGTTAAACTGAAAAGCAGTTTGCCTGACACAAATACTAACTAAATGCAGGATTTCATCAATCTCAATCGAAGAGTAATGAAATTCGCGCAACCTTCTTTCCAAACAATCAATTGCCCCTTGAACAGGCACGTTAGTGAAAAGGGATTTAACATCTAAGGAAACCATTATATAATTGCAAGGAGAAAGGCGTTTAATTTTATCAACAAAGTCAAAAGAGTTTTTCACGGTATGAATGTTAGTAGAAGATAAAGGAGCGAGTAACTTAGAAAGGAACTTGGCAAGTTTATAAGAAGCAGTACCAATATTGGAAACGATAGGGCGAAAGGAAAGAGTAGGTTTATGGACCTTAGGAAGAGCATAGAAACGAGCACAATTAGCGATAGTAGGGGTGACCAAACGTTTAGTGTTATCATTAAGAAAGACAGAATTTTTAATGACATGTTTGATGTCAGATAAATGCTTAGTAGAAGGATCCTTTTTTAATTTGGAATATGGACCAGAGTTTAACATAGATTCAACGTGGGAAATATAATCAGATTTATTGAGAAGAACTGTTTGACCGCCTTTATCAGCCTTAGTAATAAGAAGGTTAGGAACGGAATTAAGTTCACCGAGAGCAGATTTCTGAGAAAAAGAAAGATTAGACTTATTAAAAGATTTATTAGAAGAAATGACATTAGCCAAAAGGTAGCGAAGAGAATCAAGTTGACCAGAAGAAATTTTACTGTTTTTGAAAGAATGTTCAATGGGAGCAATTAAGTTCGGAATAGAAGGCTTAGAAACGCACGAAAAATTCAAGCCAAGTGAGAGAACATCACGCTGAGAATCAGTAAGAGAGTGAGAAGATAAATTGACAACATAATTTTGCTCAAGAGGAGAAATACTAGGAGCAGAAGAATTAGAAGTCAGAAGAGAAGAAAACTTTTTATCCAAAATAGCATTGTGACACCTAGATTTGAAATCTACGTAAGCAAAAATCCGTTTCTCAAGGAAAGGGAAATAAATTACAGTTTTACTTAACTGTAAATGCAAAGAATATAATTCATATTCGATGCAAGAAAGAGAGTAACGAACATCTTGAATGATGGCTCTAAGAATAGCAAACTTACTAATTCTTCTAATAAGTAATTCTTCTTACTAAACTTACTATTTCTTCTAATAAATCTTTTAATAAGTCTAATCTTTCTTCTTCTCAGAAATCTGCTCTCGGTGAACTTAATTCCGTTCCTAACCTTCTTATTACTAAGGCTGATAAAGGCGGTCAAACAGTTCTTCTCAATAAATCTGATTATATTTCCCACGTTGAATCTATGTTAAACTCTGGTCCATATTCCAAATTAAAAAAGGATCCTTCTACTAAGCATTTATCTGACATCAAACATGTCATTAAAAATTCTGTCTTTCTTAATGATAACACTAAACGTTTGGTCACCCCTACTATCGCTAATTGTGCTCGTTTCTATGCTCTTCCTAAGGTCCATAAACCTACTCTTTCCTTTCGCCCTATCGTTTCCAATATTGGTACTGCTTCTTATAAACTTGCCAAGTTCCTTTCTAAGTTACTCGCTCCTTTATCTTCTACTAACATTCATACCGTGAAAAACTCTTTTGACTTTGTTGATAAAATTAAACGCCTTTCTCCTTGCAATTATATAATGGTTTCCTTAGATGTTAAATCCCTTTTCACTAACGTGCCTGTTCAAGGGGCAATTGATTGTTTGGAAAGAAGGTTGCGCGAATTTCATTACTCTTCGATTGAGATTGATGAAATCCTGCATTTAGTTAGTATTTGTGTCAGGCAAACTACTTTTCAGTTTAACAATTCTTTCTATTCTCAAACTGAGGGTCTGGCCATGGGTAATCCATTGTCTCCTCTTTTATGTGATATTTATATGCATTTTGTTGAAGAAAAACTCTTCAGTTTATATAAATATCCTTTCTGGTTTAGGTATGTTGATGACACTTTCATTTTAATTCCATCTGACCTTGATCTTTCTAATCTCCTTTTTCTTGTTAATTCTGTTGATCCTTGTATTCAATTTACTCTCGAAGTCGAAGAGAACTATTCTCTTCCTTTCCTTGACGTCTTGGTTTCAAAACTCCCAGATCGGTTCTCTACCTCCGTTTATAGAAAACCTTTCGCTGTCTCCCTTCCTCCTCATGCCCTTTCAAATCATCCTCCTCAACAAAAAGTGGCGTCCTTTTATACTTTTGTTTTTAGGGCGTTACGCATTTGTTCTGACTCTTCTGCTCTGAATAATGAAATTAATTATCTGAAATCTCTTGCCCTTGCTCGTGGTTATAATCCCTCTTTGATTGATAAAGCTTTGTATAAATTTAATAAGCCTAAACGTCCTTTTTCTGATTCAAATAATCCTTCTAATTTTAATTCTATAATAGTTCTGCCCTTTTATTCTCTTCTGTGTTTCAAAATTGCTAAAATACTTTCTCGTTTTAACTTTAAAGTTATCTTCAAACCTATGAATAAAATTAAATTCTCTTCTCTAAAAGATCCTGTTCCTACTGAGAACCGGTGGGGTGTTTATTTCATTCCTTGCTCTTGCAATTTAGGTTATATTGGTCAAACAAAGAGAGCTTTAAAATTCAGATTAGGCGAGCATCAGAGATATATTGCAAATCAAGAAATCTCTAAATCTTCGATTGCTTCTCACTGTTGGTCTTCCAGTCATTGTTTCAATTTCTCCATGGCCAAAATTATTTCTTCTCCTGCCTCTCCCTCTCACTTGGATTTTCATGAAGCATATTTTATTTCTAAAAATTCTGCTAATCTTGTGAATGATCTCCCATCATCTCCTTTCCTATCTCCAGCGTGGAAATTAATTTTGTAATTCTTTTCCCTTTTCTCTTGTTTCTTTTCTTTTTATTTTGTAAAAAAAAAAAAAAAAATAAATAAATAAAAATAAAAATAATAATAATAATTTGGATTTTTTTCTTGTTCTTTTATAGTTCTTTATTTTTTATTTTTATTCATATTTTTAATTTACTTCTTTTATTTTTATTTTTTCTTTTATTTCCATTTTTTCCATTTCATTTTCTCTTCTATCTTTTTTCAACACATTTCCCTTTTGCATATCCCTCTATCAGGTAGCGCCATCTGTCGCATTCTTCGCAACATTCTTTATCTTCAGTTCATTTTTGAACTTGTTCGTTTACGGACACGTGTATGCTGTAGCTGATGACGAGCTGTTATGTTTTTAGCTCGAAACGCGTCCTGTGTTTGGTTTTAATTTTATGGTGATTTTTTACAAAGTTTTATTATTTTAATTGCTTCATATCGCCAGTTTTCGGTGCTGTTTCGCTAATTAACTACAACCTATGTCAACATACAACTAAATCTGTAGTTAGATGAAAATTCGTCCATTAATTCTATAGATAGAGCTATTGAGGAAATCGTGAAAAAGGCAGCACAGAAGCGCCACCTGTTGGGCGATTTACACCAACACATAATCAGTAGCAAGTCATATCAAGGACTAACTGAATCTGAATTTTGATGAAAATCCGTGCGTTAGTTCTTAAGATAGTGCTATTGGAGAAATCGTGTAAATCCTGCAAAATTCATCATAACAGCGCCACCTGTTGGGCGATTTACACCAAAACGTAATCAGCATGAATTCATATCAAGGACTAACTAAATCTGAAGTTTGATCAAAATCCGTGCATTAGTTCGTGAGATAGAGCTATTGCGAAAATCTTGAAAAAGGCAGCATAGCAGCGCCACCTGTTGAGCGATTTACACCAAAAACTAATCAGCATCAATTTGTATTAGGGACTCACTAAATATAAATTTTTATTAAATTCCGTGCATTAGTTCTTGAGATAGAGCGCCCACAAAATTTGTGTCACATACACACAGACAGACAGACAGACAGACAGACAGACTCACAGAGTCACAGACAGACATTTTGTAAAAACATGTTTTTTGGAATCTCTGACCCCTAAAACGTGTAAATCCGTCGAAAACCGGAATTCGAAAATTTTCATGAATCCAATACTTTCTTCTTGTAAAGATAGAAGAAAGTAAAAAGGAATAATGCAATGTAGCAATTTCATAAAATTTACTCAATTATTCCTATGTGAGGACAAAAACTTATTGATAGCCCCTCGTATTCTGATGAAGTTTCTGTGAAGTAAAGATTCGAGTATTATAAACACAGTTAAAAGCGATTTTATTACATCGCTGTCCCTTTAAATGCCACACCCACTTCATTTAAAAGTGATTTTTCTCAGTTTGTGTTTTTTTCGACGAATTATCATGTTCAAAGTGATAAAACTTTTATGTATATTTTTCAATTGACTTGAATTTTTGTTTGTTTGTTCTTTATGGTCTATTTGATAAAACTACCGGATTTACAAAGTAAAAAGTTTCTTTTACACATAAAAATGTAAAATAAATTCAGTTTTTACTGTAATTTTACACGTATTTGCACATTTTATTTTTTTCTCTCAAACTAATTAACTTATGGCATGTCCGATACTTAAAATTATACCCCACACTTCTAAGAATTGTTTAAAAAAAAATTAGTTGAAAATTGTATGAGAAGATACATTTCAAAATTTACTTAGTTATTTCTTTAAATTTTAAATTTTAAAATTTTGCCAGGGGAATCGAACAATTTCTTGATGAAATCATTTTCCTACATTGAGGGCTTTATTATTATGCCAAAAATGTACCTTAAAATGCTTAAATAATAATAATAATAAATTCAAAAGTTATACAGAGTCTCCTTAAAGGGGCATTTTGGTTGTTTTCCATTTTACCACAGAGACATCAGAGACATAGTCAATAATGGATTTTTAAAAATAATTACCACTATTTTCGAAAAGAAATATTCGGTTTATTTAATAGCAGAATTCTGCGCTTAAATAAGGAAAAAAAGACTAGTATCCATAACCCCACCTCCGGATATGGCACTATTTTAACTGGGTAATATAGAAAACTTAAATAAAATGATACAAATGTAAATATGTAATTTTAATTTATAATGGTAATATTAAATTGCAGTTTGTTTTAATTATAATGCTGTAAATTGCAAACTGTCTGACTGCATAATTTCCGATATAAACAGAAATGTACAGCCGCTAAAATGTTAGAAATTATATCAAAGAATGTCGAAACAAATATAAAATAGTATGTACAGTTGAATGTAATTGAATCGTCATACGTGTACACTAGGGTGGTCACAAGAAATCAATTTTCGAATTTTTTCCGGGGGACCCCCCAAAAAGTTGCCAATTAACTAGAAAATGAGATTGGCAAAATTTCAGCTCATTTGGATAATGTTAACCCGTGCCTCACAGAGGTTAAAGTTTGAAAAAAAAACGTGATTTTTCGCAAAAAAATGCTGATTTTCCTTTATGAAATGAATACAAATGAACCTAGAAACATAATTCAGGTATCATTTTATAAAAAAAAGTTTTGCTTTGAAGAACCACACGCCATTTTTTTCTAAAAATGTATAGATTTAAACATATGCGCATTTTTCAGGACCAGATTTCACCCGAATCCTAAAAATTGATTTTTATGAAAATGCGAAAAAAACATTGTAACAAATTATTTCATCTGCTTTCCGCCTTTTGTTTTTCTTTTGTTTTTCATTTTATACATAATAAAGGGTTTAATTTTTTAAAAATTCCAAAGAAAATGAAAAAAATCGAATTTTAAACTGAAATAATTAAAAAAAGAGGGGGGGGGACAAAGAAATTATAAAAATTAGAACAAATAATGCTCAGATGCATTTTATTATCAAAGTTGTGTAACAAGAAAGGTAGCATAATGAAGATTACAATTTATTATCCCTTCAATTGTCACGTTGACCCTTTCCGGCACAGAAAAATTCTGTTCTTCGTAACATGATGAAATGATTGACTAACATCGAAATTTAGAAACGACTTTAGAAATTAGGAAACACATTATATTAAATTTTCATTGTAAAAGCAAAATTTTATTAAAATATTCTTAGTGCCGTTTGTAAGTTTGGATTTAAAATTAAGTGGTCTCGACGTGGCACCACTACGCTGGAAAGGATTAAGGGTGTAATGGCTTAGATAATGTTGCTTTTGAAGTTTTGCTTTTGTTTGAAAAGTTTTTCTATATTCAGATACAACTTTTAGCATATACTGTTTTAGTTTTTCGTCTTCTGTTAAACAGGAATTAAAACACCGGGTTAATTTTATTCCCCTTTCGGCTGTGTCATTGGCAACTTTAAAATTATTCACTTTTTTTTTGCTTTCAAATAACGTTTATTTTCACACCATACATTGGGATGAGTATTTAAAATTTGTTTATTAATATAAAATCTTTTTAAAAAATTTATATAGTTTGAGATGAAACAAAAACATCGACTTCTTTATTCAGTAAATAATTCATTTCGTTGAAACATTTTCTTGCTCTTACGTTCCCGTCTTCATCATCATTTTCTTCTTCAAATGACATTAATTTTACAGCCATGCTTATATTGACTCCCCCCCCCCCAAAAGTATCATCTAAAAATGAAAATTCAACTTGATCTGAGTTAAGATACCAAATGCGGTTTATCATTTTAGCGAGTACTTTGTCTGCAACCTATTTATAAATTTTTCTGTAGTCAACAAGTGATTTTATTAATTAAAAGTCTTGGGTTGGGGAGCAAGTGGGAGTGGGAGTATCGAAGCATGCTTTTACATAAATACTGGTTAGAAATAAGCAAAGGTCTCTAATACCTTCTTTTTCTAAATTTGTTATTGATAGATGATCCCTGAAACGATCTATTTTGAGAGAATAAATAGCCATCCATCCCCTGTGCCATCCATCTGGCATGATTAAAAGCACCAGGTGCTCTGAAAAAAATGTCTTTTGTAGGAGAACGTCCTTTAAAAACTAAAGTTAAATAAATTCTTTATAATCATCCCTGGGCTATTAATTTTTTAAAGGTTCTGTAAGAAATCTTGAAATTTCTCCTGACTTAACTATTTATATCTTGTATTTAATCTTGAATAGAATTTTTTTAACTTAGTCTCGTTTAATTTAGGCCACGCAATCGGAATTTTCTTAATATCTGGCTGAGGGGCCAATGATTGTGCCCATTTTACAATCAAATACAGCTTTTAGGATAATTTCTAAATGATGGTGGCGACATGATAAATACAGATTTTTTTTCCTTTAATAATTACTATGGAAAAATGCAGGTTCCTATGAGGTGACCAGTGTTTACTGCAGTGGTATAAAAACACGTTGCCTGGATTTTACTATCTTCCTCCCACTATTCAACTGCAGAAAATACAGTTTTCGCCTGAATTATTCCGATACTATTTTCAAACTGAGAAGCTCGTAGTAACTGTTTTTTATCTCCACAACTATTTGAAACTGCTATCCACTCTAAATTTTCCTTAAAGTCTGTGGTTAATTGGTGGATATACTCTAAGTCTAGGTAGCTTCTCTGGCATTAAGTTTCACTTAGCGAATATTATAAAATAAAATACGTAAAACTTGACAATTACTTCGTAACTTAATGTCGAAGTTTTGACGAGATATGCGGCCAATTAAAAAAATCTTACATTTCTGCCATCATACCGAAAGGGAGAGAGGGTTTTCCAGAGTGTTTCCTCAATTCTGAAAATAGATAACGATAGTAGGTAACAAAAACAGAAAAAAGAGAAATCCAGAGGTTTATTTGAAATGCGCTTCAACTGCAATACAAATCGAGAAGCTCTTTCTTTCTATACACAGAACTAGATAATTAATAATTAATTATAATTCGTGAAATATTTTTAAAGTTACAAAAATTGTTCAATTATTTTTGCCTATTAATGCAAATAATACAAAAAATTATCAAAAGTAATAAAATTATTAAATTGTCATTTTTCACTTATTAATCAAAAATGCAAAAATTTGAGGGTATGGTTCACGAGTTAACCTGAAAAATACTAAATGTTTATTAAATATAAGTTTTGATGAGAGTAAAAGTTCAAGGCAACAACAGTTTCTATGAAATAAAACAAGAATCATGTTTCCAAAACAAATAGTTTGCATTTAAAGAAAGAAAAACTACAATTTTTGGCCAAAAATTGTAAAGATTCAAGAATTCAACCTCGATGAGGCACGGGTTAATGTTATTCAATTGAGCTGAAACTTTGCTAATCTCATTTTCGATCTAATTGGCAACTTTTAGGGGGGTCCCCCCCAAAAAATGTAAATTTTTTTTCCCCATGTTGCTTGTGACCACCCTAGTGTACACTGTAAAAAAAAAAAAAAAAAAAAAAAAAAAAAAAAAAAAAAAAAAAAAAAAAACGCTGTAATTCTAGAGATGCAAAGTTGCAGAAATCTATATTCTTACTAAAATTTTATCTGTACACTGTGCAAAAAAATATGTAAATCTACATAACTAGTTTTTGTAAAGCTACAGAAATCTGTAGCTTTACAAAAGAATCTACTAAAATTACAGTAATCTTACTAAAATTTTATCTGTAATCTGGGTTGTAGTTACATAAAAAAGTTCTAGGCATCCCAGTTTCCTAAAAATTCTTAGTAACCTTACAGATTTTTTGATTTACGGAGCAAAAGGGTATCTGTTACATGAATTTTTATTGTTGCTGTTACATAAAAAGTTCTAGGAATCCCAGTTTCCTAGAAAAATTTTAGTAATTTTAAAGATTTTTTTATTTATTTATTTTTTTTTTAACAGTGTATTTGCAAAAAATCCTGAAATTTCTATCCGTGGCAACAAGCAAGCAACTTTGGGGAAGCGGGGAAGTTGGGCTTTTTGAAAATGTTTCTGAAAAGTTACCAATTCTCACCCTACTCCCCTCGTAAAAAAAAAAAAAAGTAGCATTCCAAAATCTAATTAATCTATTTGTAAATTAATGAGCCATTATAGTTATTTCCGTTTCCGCTCCTCGAAACTAATTTTAGGAACGCTCTCATATTTCGCACTTATAGTAAAAACAATACTTACCATAATCTCCTGTCCATGCTTGCATTTATCTCCCCTGCTGTTCTTTGCGCATTCTGCCTAAAATGACAATAAAATTATGTTAATTATTCATATTTTTATAATTACTTTTTCCAAATTCAAAATAATAATAATTAAAAATTAGGTAAGATAATAACATCTGTTTAAATAAAAGGGACTTACCGAAAGTCCTTTCGTTAACTTCACTGAAACGGCCTCAAAAAGATTTTTCTGAAAATATTAAAAATGTATATTAACCATTTTCTGTTGTGAAATAAGCATAACATCTAAAATTGTTTATTATCATAAAACACCAGAAGAAGCGGAAGTCTGATAGGCATTTTCGGTTCGACTTCATCATGTTAGATTCTTCAGGTGTGACGCTTTGATGTTGCTCCACAGCAGATATTTTATTATTGAGAAAAGCATGACTGTATGTTAAATAACTTTACTTTCCAGTACATCCTGCGTACAGTAATATGGGCTTGACATATATGTGTGCTTGCACCGAACTGTCGCAAAACTTGGCAATACTTGGTGAAAGATCGCCGAATTTGACTCCAAAAATAAATTGCTATAAATAAGGCTAATTTGGTGTGAACGTGATAATTTGAAGAAATTTTCATTCAAATCAGATATAGATACAAACTGGAAATCTTCCAGAATTGAGATCCAATTATCTTTTTTTTTTTTTTTTTTTTTGGACAAAATTAACCGAATTTTTCTAACCAATCTTGATATGAACTTTTATAAGAAGCATATTGATATGAACTTTTATAAGAAGCATATTGATATGAACTTTTATAAGAGTATTTTACCGGAATATAATTTTTTACTTTATTATTCACGCCGCAGAATTCGCGGGGCACGGCGTTCCACTTGTCCATTCGACGGTCCTGCCCACTTCCCTTTCGCCGAGACTCTCTGGTGGAAGCCAGGTTGAAAAAGAAAAAAAAAAAATTGAAAAATTGAAACCGGACAAATTTAAAAGGGATATTGATTAAACCAGACGACTACGTCTCCCGCCCTCCTTATTTTGGATTGGCTGTGGCCTTTTCTCTCTTTCTCTTTTTACTTTCTACTAACACTTACGTAGTTGCTCTGCACTACAGTTATACATGTTTTACTTCTTTTTTTCATGATGTGCTATACATTTACTCATCTACAGGGAGTGGATTTCCTTTGCAAATGGGTAGCTTCTGGAACTTTACTCTGTTGACTGTTTGAGCTCATTGGCATAAGAAGAAAGTCTGTGAATCGTAAAAATCTTAAACTTCCATCTTTTGATGGATGTACACGTGTCGGGATGTCCTGAACCCAATTCGTCTATTTTTGAAAAATGCCTGTCTGTATGGATGTAAAGGGTGTTTTTTTAGAGGTGTGGTTTAGAAATTGGTAACACTGTTTCTAGTTACAGTCAATTTGACAGCTGACAGATGATTTGTGCTCAGTATGTTTTGCCATTTCACCATGGATAGACTTACGCCAGAACAAAGCTTGCAAATTGTGCAAAACACTCTCAGTTTATTGCCGGAGACATTCGGTAAGCGCATAATTTTTCATAACGGACCTATGAACTGGCCTCCACGGTCATGTGAGCTCACATCGATGGATTATTTTCTGTGGGGATATGTGAAGTTGCTGGTCTACGCCGATAAACCGCAGACGTTGGACCACTTGGAAATCAACATTCGCCGCGTTATTGTTGATATACGACCCCAGCTGCTCGATAAAGTGGTCGAAAATTGGACTTCCAGATTGCGCTTCATTCGAGCCAGCCGCTGCACCCATATGCCCGAAATAATTTTTAAACACTAATGGCATAAAATAATTTATTTAATAAAACTAACATAATAGCCATTGACGTTATTTTTATATGATTTATTTTGTTTCAAATTTGTATACCTCTAAAAAAAAACACCATATATATGAGACAAATTTTGTGGCATAAACACACTGTAAAAACTACTCGGAAACATTTGAAAAAGTACGGGCAGCAAAAAACATTTGTTTTTGAAATGTTTCTTTAAATCTCTGAAAATAAATTAGTTTCTGAGCTTTTAAAAGATAAAGAAACGTTTTTCAAAATATTTAGTAACACGGAAGATGTTATATTATATATTCTTAAACCTTCGTGGTATATCAAGAAATCTTTATCCTTTTTGTGCAGATTGGAAAATAGGGCTCCTGTTACTTCCAACCGCCTTTCAGTAAAGCTACTTCCACCTGTTTCTTGTTCCATGATTCGCTACTTGTCATCTGCAATTCTTAACCCGTTAATCTACAACTACGTGTCAGACACGTGGTCTTGTATTCGGGCCAAAACTGATTATCATTGGCCTAGACCGTAGTACATCGGTCGGGCCAAATGTAAATATTACGGGCATGGTCTCTGGAACAATGATCGAGACAAATGAAAATATCACGAGCATGGCCCGTGGTGCGATAGTAACGGCTAACGGGATTACTAATAAACATTTTGCGGTATATCTACCACAATTATTACACCAGGTTGTAATTACTTATAAAATATTCCACAATTATTACATCAGGTTGTAATTATTTATCAAATATTCCACAATTATTACATCAGGTTGTAATTACTTATCAAATATTCCACAAAATTAAACCAGTTGTATGTTACACATGTCTTTACATTCCGTAAGTCGTGCGCGTTTGGTACAACCTTAGGACCAATCTGCCGAACCGTGGAATGGCTCGAAGGCTGCGCGATCTTGTTTACGTTTTTGGCCCAAGCTGTTGAAACGTACATCGTAGGTTAAGGGGTTAACAACCATGAGACTAGGGATTTTTAGCTCTTGTCCCGCGTACCACGGTTGCCCAGCTGAGAGCATTTTAGTGGCCCGGCGCTTTATTTCAGATATTAAGAATGCATAATTTAACGACATCGAAAGATTTCCAGCGTACCTGATTTAGAGGAAATCTGTATCTTGTAACTTTTATGCTTTATTTTTTCGTCACATAAGCTTATTTTGAAGGAGAAAATTTAATAAAATGTTTTTTGCTCCTAAGTGGCACTTAATAGATTTCATAAAGCGTATCATTTGGTAGCAATATCAAATTTCTTCTTTAGATTAAAAAAAAAAAAAAAAAAAAAAAAAGACGATCAACTAGAAAACAAGAATTCTGCTTAACACCAAGAAAGACTTGTGTTAGATAAACGAAATTTGGTAGGTGTATTTATACATCTGAAAGATGACATCGATTGAAATTTCGTGCTTCGTGCATAAGTGTGGCGCTAGTGGCGCCACTCAGAACTTGCAGACCAGGTTTACTTTAAATGCGTGCTGTAAAGTTCGTGGGCGTTATTTAGCTTCGAATTGCGACCTATTGAGTTGATATTAGCCAAGAATGCCTTTAACAAGACGAAGAAGCCACTGTGAACAGCTCACCGAGTTGGAACGAGGTCGCATATTCGGGCTACGAGAAGGTAGATTTTCTTTCCGCGGTATTGCAGAAAGACTTGGCTAGAATGTATCCACTGTGCATGATTGTTGGAAGCAATGGTCAAGAGATGGTACTGCCTCAAGAAGACCTGGTTCCAGACGACGCGTGGCACTCCTGAGAGAGAAGATCGCCGTATTCGGCGTACGACTGTGGCGCATCATACTGAGTCTGCGGCAGAAAGTCGAGCTGCAGTTGGTACCACAGTGACACAACAAACTGTTAGAAATCGGTTACTTCAAGGACAGCTCCGAGACAGGCGCCCTGTAGCGTGCATTCTACTGACTCCAAGCCACTGCCGTTTGCGACGCCATTGGTGTCAAGCCAGAGCTCATTGGAGGGCGGAGTGGAGATCTGTTGTGTTTTCCGATCAAAAAGAAACATATACACCCAATATACACCTTATTCATATTTCTATAGTAAGCGCCTTGTACTACACCTCAATGATATATACATAAATTTCAATATGTTTAAAATAGTGCAATAACATTGAAATACATACTGCAAACGATTTTTCTCCATAGACAGTAATGCAACGGAATTATTTTGCGTATCCCTTTAAACGAACCGTAAATGCTACACTTCATTTTCAATACCGAAGATGTCATAGTAAACCCAATAACATATATCAATTGCATGGCAATATGAATATATTTATGCGAGCACGGCAGACGGCAGACAGATGGACAGACTTATAAACCGAATTCATAAACACTTTTCAATTATGTTGGAAAGTAGAAAAAAGACATTTTAAATCAGACATTTAATAAACTAAAAAACACATTAATATGATAAAATAAAGTAAATTACAGTAGCCATTTCAAGCTTTATATAAGCTCTACTCTATGTATCAACCAGCAAGCCGAAATAATGTTATTTCAAGTCTATTGTGCCAAGGCAGTGGACGAATTGTTTCTTCAAAGCCTCATATAAAACTAGAAGTGCTACGTAAAAATTTCAAGGGGCAGAAATTGTCTGCGACTCGTGAGTTTTCCCGCAATTGTACCACTTTTTTCGTTTCCCAAGCATTTCATTGGCAGTTCGGGAAAAGACTTTTCCATCGTCAGTTTTCCAAGCATTTGATTGGCTGTTAATTGCGACTCGCTTCGTTTCAGGCGTCAAACTCGCTCCGACACAAAATAGTTGCTTGCGTTCCGAGCGACTCTCTTGAAGCTATAGGTTAACATTGAGTCGCATGGAATTAGAGACAACTTTGACATCTCGTGTAATAGCACTTTAAGTATATGAAAAGTCGAGTTTTTGAAACGCTCGAAGACTAACTTTCTTACGAAAACTAAAGTAATCTTAATGTTCATTTCAACATTATGAATTATCAATGTCTGCAAATTAACTCGCCCATCTCAATTTTGTGTAGGTCCCGCATACGCTTCCCTAGTTTATCATGGTAGAGAGAATAAAATTGTACCATTGATTTGGTGAATGTAGCAATGATGGGTAAAACGGCCAATTTTCTAGTAGGAAAAAAATTGAGATATGCAAATAGGTTGGTGTAATAGCAAAATGCTACATAACGATAAAAATGCACAGTTTCTCTTAAATAATTTAATAATAACAATAAAATCTCAGGGACACAAAAATAAACGCAATTTCGGAATATGATTAAATACACATTTGAACTATTAAATACTATTCACATAAACTGAAAAATGACATTTGTTTGCCGTATAATTTGTCAGTTTTTGGGATACAGCTTAAAGCGATTGCTGTATCTTAATTATATTCGGCATCAATATTTCATTATCTTGTTTGCATTCCAATTTTGGCAACAGTACAATCGATTCCATGAATTAAAATAAAGTATGTTGTTTTCTACAAAAGAAGGGGAATATATATGTAGAAGGGAGCTCTGTGGCTGAGTGGTCAAAGCACCAGTCAGCTAATCGCTTGTGCGTAAGAGTTTGTGGGCTCGATTCCCGTTGGTCCCATTGCACACACACTTTGTGTGGAACTCCCAGAGTGTATTTCTCTTGTGTTGTAATATTTCCTTGTACTATCTTGTCTCCGACTTATAAGCGGGCTCTCATGTCAAGCACACAAGTCGTATGTTTGTTATTCAATAAATAAATATGTAGAAACTTATATATATTGTTAGGTATTCCATTAATTTATTCTTATTTTCCCACCTTTTGGAATATCTAACTAAATTTTGGCTTACCTCCATGGTGTATGATTTAATCAATGTCACATTTTAAAATTGAGAATATGTTTTTGGGTAAACGTATGTGGCAACGATTGTGTTTAGTTAAGTTAATAAATGTTTTTGTTGATAGGCTGTTCCATTTTTTTTTTGAGTGTGAAAAAGTGTTTTATTTACTTTTATATATTTCTTTAGAGAGATGAGTGTGAATTTATCCTACAAATGAACATGGTTGCAATGTTTTGAAGTCATTAACGAGTTTTTTGAGTAGTTCCTAAATCAAGGACATTAAACTGAGCAATTTTCAAGTACGTGATCGAACATTTGGCGTCCGCTAACAGGACTTCTAACTGCGAAGTAAGCAACTTTTGTTTGTTTATCATGGATAAATTGAAAAATATTCGTAAAAGTAATAGAAGGCTTTTTTACAAAAGCATGTAATGAATATTCTAAAAAGGAAGCTGAACTATCGGCAGACGAAAAAATTGTTCATTTAAGATTAATTGAAGATAAAGCAAAAATTATGCTAGAAACCGAGTATGCCATTAAGCAAGAGCAATTTGATAATGCAACAGCCGATTTAAATGAGCAGGAAATTGAAAAAGAAATTGATGAGTCCGAGGCTTATATTGATAAATGGCGAATTTTAGAGCAGAAATTATTTAAACTTATACAATCAGAGAAAGAAAATTCTGTTATAGGTGAATATCTGCAAAACAAGTTATTGAATTATCCTAAAATACAGCTGCCCGTATTTGACGGAAATATTAAAAATTAGTTAGGATTTTGGGGACAGTTTCAAAAAATTGATAAAGATCCCAATTTAGATAAACACGATAAATTCGCTTATTTGTCCCAAGCTATGGAAAAAGGATCAGTTGCCGATGAACTGGTTAAAAGCTTTCCTCCTGGCGCTGAAAGTTATGATAAAGCTTTGAAACAACTTCATTCCCGTTTCGGTAGGGAAGATCTACTAATTGAAGTTTATGTCAGGGATCTTCTTTCTCTAGTGCTGAGGAAGAACTCAAATCAAAAATGTTCTTTACGTAAACTGTATGATAGCTTAGAGTCAAAATTACGTGCGTTGGAAGTTCTTTCGTGTGGCTTGGGATAAGTATGCTGCAATGCTCTATCCTTTGGTAGAATCGTCATTGCCTGACGAAACACTTCGCGTATGGGAAAGGTTTAGAGATCAACACCCCAGGAATAAAAATAGTACAACTCATAGCGAAAATCTTATGCTACAATAAATTAGCACGGACTCTTTACCTCGTACAGATTTAGATAATTGGCTGTTATTTTTACTAGATGAAATTGAGGGTGAAGAACTTGTATGCATAGCAAGTAGATGTTTTGATACTGATATGCAAAATCGACAGTCAAAAGTTACGCGCACACCTTTTAAGTGTGAACAGTCTAATTCCAGAGCAACGGCAGCTACATTAATTGCTGCGTCAAATGAAACACAGAATATGTGTATATTTTGTTCAGGTATGCATAAGTCAAACGACTGTTTTAAAGCACGTAAGATGCCATTAGTTGAAAGACAAGCTGTAGTTGAGAAGGCACACTCTTGTTTTTTATGTTTGAAGAAAGGTCATGTCGTTGCTAAATGCAGAATAAAAGCTGGTTGTTTACTTTGTGGGAAAAGACACCACTTACTTTTATGTAGAAGTTTCTCAAAACAACAAGATAATGTTAACATTGCGAAAAATGATGAATTATCTATTAAACAAGATGAGGTACTTGCTAATTTTTCGAGATCACCTGATGTTATTTTGCAGACATTAGTGGTCACGTTACGAGGTCATGATAAGAAGTGTAACGCTCGTGCTATAGTTGATACAGCTTCACAACAATCGTATATTTTGAAGCGTACTGCTGAAGCAATGGGATATGAATGCATAGAAAAGGAACAACTGAGGCATTCCTTGTTTGGAGGGAGTACTTAGATCATGAAGTTTTTAATATAGCTCTTTCATAACTT
Source organism: Maratus speciosus (assembly GCA_963932465.1). Classification (NCBI taxonomy): domain Eukaryota; kingdom Metazoa; phylum Arthropoda; class Arachnida; order Araneae; family Salticidae; genus Maratus; species Maratus speciosus. The sequence continues at coordinate 144,359,496 of OZ010786.1, read as the reverse complement.
GATGGAAATTATAACTGTCATTTTGATGCTCTTGGACAAGAGGTAATTTTTAATTCTATACCCTCAATAGGACCAGGTGAGTGGATGCAAGAGCTTGAAGCATTCGATATACATCTCCATGATCGAAAAGCCGGTCCTATAGAAATTTTAATAGGAGCTGATGTCGCTGGGAAGCTGATGACGGGAGGCTACAAATTACTAGATTCGGGGCTTGCTGCAATTGAGACTAAGTTAGAATGGACAGTCATGGGTAAGAATCCTACCTCAAATGCTCATGAAAGTACAGCGTTATTTGTTACAACTCTCTTGACTAAAGATGCAGCGATTTCTGATTTGTGGACCTTAGATTCACTCGGAATTCTTTACCCATCAGAGAAGAAAACAAAAGAGGAACTCCATAAAGCAGCAAAAGAACATTTTTTGAGCACAGTTGTGGTTGATAAAGATGATCGATTTGTTGTTCATTTACCATGGCTTGACGATCATCCTCCCTTACCAGATAATTTTAACTTAGCTTTGAAGAGATTAGATTCCACTGTCAAAAAATTAAGATCAGAAAATTTATATGAAGCCTACGCAAAGTTTTAAAGGAGTGGGAGAATGAAGGTATCAAAGAAAAAGTTCCTATGTGTGAAATGGAGACACCTTGCCATTATCTACCTCATCGGTATGTTGTGAAGGAGAATAGCACTACTAAAATAAGGCCCGTCTTCGATGCCTCAGCCAAGCAAAGATCGTCACATAGTCTCAATGACTGCCTTGAGAAAGGTTTGAATTTAATAGAATTAATATCTTCAATTTTGACAAGATTTCGCATGGAAAAAATTGGAGTTTCTGTAGATATACAGAAAGCGTTTTTACAAATAGGTCTTAACCCTAAAGACAAGAGTTTTCTGCGATTTCTTTGAAACGATGATAACGGCCAACTTATGCATTATAGACACAACCGTGTCGTGTTTGGAGTTTTGTGTAGTCCATTTCTACTCGGCTCTGTAATCCACTATCATATAGAATCAACATTGAATAAGGCATTAAACGAAAATTCAAAATATCCTGTAAATATGGATCAAAAGCTTGCGAATAGTTTTTATGTGGACAATTGCTTAACAAGTGTTGAAGATAAAATGGAATTAAAAAAGTTCATTAAAGTAGCAACGGACATTACGGTCGAAAGGAAATTTGATTTAAGAGGGTGGGAGTACTCTGATGAAGACTGCAAAACTGTAGAACTAGCATGTATATTAGGAATGCTCTGGGAGCGTAGTAGTGATACTCTCTGTCTAAACGTGCCAAGAATAGAAGATTATTCACTTGAAAAGATTTCTAAAAGAATAATTTTAGCAGCAGCTCATAAGATTTTTGATCCTTTGGGTATAGCTTGCCCCGTTACTTTGCTTCCTAAATTTTTGTTGCAACGCTTGTGGAAGTCGAAAGTTTTATGGGATGAAGATGTAGATTCTGATACAAAATCACAGTTTTTAAAATGGATGAAAAACTTACATTATCTGAAAGACGTTAAAATACCGAGGTGGCTGCAGTGCGATCTTGAAGTTGAGAGTTTGCATTTCTTTTGTGATGCAAGTAAGTTTGCATATTCAGCGGTTGTTTTTGTCAGAATTTGCACATCAGTAGGCTCTATACAAGTTCATTTGTTGCGAGCAAAATCTAGAATTACTCCTTGTGAGGAATATAAAAAGGCTGAAGCTGCAGTTTTCAAATTGATACAAAAAAAAACACTACACGATAGTAAATTTGTGAAGAAAATGCAAACCTTTAAAGATCAGAATGGTTTACTACGCATAAACATTAAATTTTTTGAGAGTGAAGAAAATGAATTTCAAAATCCTGTTTTGTTGCCATCAAGTCATGAAATAATTTCGAAGTTGGTAACTGAAGAATATGAGAGATCCTTGCATGCAGGTTTGTCTCCGTTATTAGCAAGGATAAAAGAAAAATATTGGATATTTGGTTCAAGAAAATTAGCAAAGAAGATCATTTCTAAGTGTGTAATTTGCAGACGGTACACTGCTAAGCCTTTCGCCCCTTTACCTAAAGATAGAGTAACTCCGACTAATGTATCTGAAGTATCAGGAGTTGATTATGCTGGACCACTTTATTTACGATCAAATGAAAAAGCATGGGTAGTTTTATTCACTTGCGCGGTATACCGTGCCGTGCATTTTGAATTAGTAAAATCATTGTCCACTGAGACCTTCATTCAAGCCTTAAGAAGGTTTATAGCCAGAAGAGGAAGAATATCTGTTCTATACTCAGATAACGGCACGAACTTTACCAGTACTAATAATGCTCTAAAAGCAATAGCCTCGAACAGTATTATTTCTTTTTCCACTACACAGAAAATTTCGTGGAAATTCAACCCGCCTACTGCCGCATGGTGGGGTGGTTGGTGGGAGCGTATGGTAAGAATGTTCAAAGAACTTTTAAGACGAGTTCTTGGTAAAGCTACTGTTGATTATGAAGAGCTTTTGACAGTATTGTGTGACTGCGAAGCAGCTATAAACTCGAGCCCATTAACATATATAAGTAATGAGTCGAACGATTTGATGCCATTGACACCGGCAATGTTTATTCATGGAAGTACCACCAGTGAGACCCCAGATCTCGATACCATAGATAGATCTTTTCTAGTTAAAAGGTCTAAATATATCCAAAAAATTCGTGAGGATCTGAGGCGAAGATTTAAAAGTGAATATTTATCTCTTCTAGTTTATCTCTTCTAGTCATCGATGATATAGAAGGAATGATCAGCTGAAAATTGGAGATATGGTGCTCAGAGGCAGTGACACAACCAAAAGAATTGACTGGCCACTTGGGATTGTTTTGGAGATCTACCCGGGGAAAGATGGAATCCCGAGAGTTGCAAAAGTGGAAACATCTATAGGGGAAAGAGTTCGTCCTTTCCAAAGATTTTTCCATTAGAAATATCATCAAGGTCTGATGCAGAAGTTTTGGAAATGTCTAATGATATAACAGAATTGTCTGTGGGACCTAATGATTTCACTCTACAAGATTCCGAACCATCTCATTCAGAGACAAAATGTGTTTATACTCCAAATGTCATAGATACTCCTCCAATAATAACTAGATCTGGGAGGAAAATTAAAATACCTGATCGCCTGGACTTATAAAACAATATTCTTTTTCTTATAAATTTTTCCTTAAACCATTTCTAAAAGTCTTTTACAATGTTACATGATGTATTACAGTTATTGTTGTTTATAATAATGTTGCAATGTTATATTTGTAATTCCGCATTGCAAGGTGGGAGTATGTTAGGCATTCCATTAATTTATTCTTATTTTCCTACCTTTTGGAATATCTAACTAAATTTTGGCTTACCTCCATGGTGTATGATTTAATCAATGTCACATTTTAAAATTGAGAATATGTTTTTGGGTAAACGTATGTGGCAACGATTGTGTTTAGTTAAGTTAATAAATGTTTTTGTTGATAGGCTGTTCCATATTTTTTTGATTGTGAAAAAGTGTTTTATTTACTTTTATAAATTTCTTTAGAGAGATGAGTGTGAATTTATCCTACAAATGAACATAGTTGCAATGTTTTGAAGTCATTAACGAGTTTTTTGAGTAGTTCCTAAATCAAGGACATTAAACTGAGCAATTTTCAAGTACGTGATCGAACATATATATAGGGGGTCCTCGTAGTCGAGTGGTCAAATCACCACGCTGCTAATCGCTTGCGAGCGTAGTAGATTGTGGGTTCGAATCCCGCTGGCTCCATTGCACACGCTCTTTGTGTGGAACTCCCAGGATGTATTTCTCTTGTGTTGTAATATTTCCTTGTGCTACCTTGTCTCTGACTTATAAGCGGGCTTTCATATCAAGCACACAAACCATATGTTTGTTGTTCAATAAATAAATAAATAAAAGAACTTATGCTGCTCAGTCAAGATGTTTATTCTTTTACAAAGATTGTCTATCAATAACTGCAGGATTTCTTTATACGTTTATGAAGCTGGAAAATCAGATGCTGTGATATTCGACAATAGATGATAATATTTTGCGCCCAAACCGTTAATAGGATCATCTTCTTTGCTTCCTTAGTTTCTGGAGAAGTATCTGTAAGTCCCTTTAGTTGATGGTAATTTTCTAACCGTTGAACGTACTCATTTAAAATCTCACAGGTATCATCGTAACATTCAAAATTAAGATTTTGCCTTTGAAGAATATTTTTGATGTCTGAATGATTTTCATTTCTCTCCGGCGGCAGTGTTGCATTGACTTTAAGTAGAAACTCATTTAAAGTTTGTATTAATTTGCTTATTTCAGTCATAGTTCATCTCGTCGCCAACATTTATTATGTATTTAACATAGGAAAATGAAAAGGCATCGTTAAAAAAGCAACATACTTTATTTTAATTCATGGAATCGATTGGACTGTTGCCAAAACCGGGATGCAAAAAGATAATGAAATATTGGTGCCAAATATAATTAAGATATAACAGCTATTAACCAATTTTCTATATTTTCTATCTATATATGCATCGAAAGAGAACATGAAATATGATTATTCCTTGTATAATATATCATTCCTTTCATAAATATAATTTTCCTTGCATACGAATATCAGCGTAAAATTCTAATAATACGCGAGTGTAATACGGGTACTACTTAATTATCCCGTCGGCCGATTTCGCCAAATTAAGTAAATCGCCAAACCACTCGCTAAATTATACAAATCGACATAATTTTTAATTTAAATAACGAAAGAAGAGATAAATTAGTATAACATTAATAAAAATGCAAATAAAACGTCGAAATAAAAATCACTTGATGACGTAAACTTGTTTAAAATCAAGTGAATGTGACATTTACGATCAAACATTATTGGCATTTAATTTTATAGTTTGGCGATAGATTTTTGGTCGGCGGGATAACTAAGTAGTACTGTAATGCGTTATTTCTGTCTTATTCGCTTTGTATGAATCTCAAAAAACATGATTTGCGGATACCAGCATAATCTGTTATTACAGCTATCCCTGTAAATTTGATCTTTTTTAGCTTCATGTACTTTAAAATAAAAATGTCAACAATTTGAGCTTTATACATTTTAACTGTTTGCTAAATCCCGAACAAAAGGATGCGAAAGACATTTTACAATAATGAGGTCAGTTGGTCTAAGATGCTTCACCCACGCCCGCTTTGTATTCACCAAACCAACGTTAATCTTCGCATTATTTATTAAATTGTGTCTATAAATATAAACAAGAATGAAAACTTATGCGTCAAGCATATATTATGAAACACTTTCCAACACAATCAGAATACTGTAACAAAACTTCAAGGTTTAATAAGGTGAAAGTTGATGTCTAAGTAAATAATTTGAAAACGCATAACACATTTAAAAACCGAATTTAGCAATTACCATGAATAGCCGAGAAAATATCCTCTTTTGTGAAACCTGTATATATCCTATAGATTTGTACATATACTGTGTAATATGCTAAAATTTAGTTCAGTTAGAAAACGCATAGGGCAGTTAAACATTCCCCTTCAATTATTTCTACCAATAAACGGAAATATACAGAATATCGTTTGTGCATCCCATGTATAATCTATAGAAATTAAACATAACAAGTAACATGCAAAAAATTAGTTATATTTAAAACTCGTACCACAACTGGAAACGCACTTCCAGCAATTATCGCTCCTAGATAATACTATACAGAATTTTATTATGTAAATAAACAATCAATAACATGTAAGCATACGCTATATTGTTATTAGCATCTTGTACTGCCCCTCAGTGATATACATCAATTTAAACCTGTTTGAAATCTTGCAACATGACTAAAATACATCGTAAATGGTTTTTCCCCATAGACCCTAATGTATAAAGGAATTGTTTTGAGTGTCCCTGTAAATGAACTATAAATGCTACCTACTTCATTTTCAACACCAAACATGCCACAGTAAATCTCAATAACATATATCAATTATATGGAAATCCGAGTGTATTTACGTGGATTAGAGCACGGGCAGACGGCAGGCAAACATATAGACAAACCGAATTCATAAACACTTTCAACTATGTTGGAAAGCGTTAAAAAGACATTGTGAAAATATTTATTAAAGAGTAGCCCAAAGGTTGGAAAATAAAAATTAGTTTATGCTTTGTGAAATGTTAAATTGAGATTACTTACTTTATCATTGTCTTTCATAGGACACATCAATTTAGTTAATTCATCTGCATATTTGTTGACAAATTGGGAAAATCCTTCTTCAGCGTACATTTTCCACATAATTTTCCAGTCCTGCAGTAAAACAAGTAAAAATATTCAAAAGTACAAAGAACATTTAGTAATTTAGTTTATGAAATTACACTTGGAGAGAGATTTTCTGAGGATCTGATCCATTACGATGTTATACAACACAGAAGAAAAATAAAGTAAATTTAAAAAGTTATAAAGGGCACAGGTTTTCTGACCCATTGTGTTATATTTATGAGGAAAAAGTATAAAGTAACTTAAAAAAAATTAAAGGACAGAGATTTTTTAAGGCTATCTGACCAATTAATGATGTTATATTAGACAGAAGAAAAACAAAGTTTAAACTAGTCGGATGTACCAATCCCAAAACTTTCTTCTATCTCATACATGTTAATACTTCAAAATTCGCTATCACACTGCCAAAATTAAATGGCAATTTATGCATCTCATGAGGATTCTAACGATATGAAATTCCGTGCATTAGTTCTTGAGATATGACTATCGCTGAAATCGTCTAAATTCAGCAAAATGCTGCCTAGCAGCGCCACCTATTGGGTGATTTATACCAAATCCTAATCAGCAACAATTTATGCCAACGTCTGACTGAATCTGAAGTTTGGAGAAAATCCGTACATTAGTTTTTGAAATAGAGCAATAGCGAAAATCGTGAAAATTTCTGCATAGCAGCGCCACCTATTGGGTGATTAACACCAAAACCTAATTAACAACAACTTGTGTCAACATACAACTAAATCTGAAGTTAGATGAAAATTGGTCCATTAGTTCTATTGATAGAGCTATTGAGGCAATCGTGGAAAAGGCAGCATAGAAGCGCCACCTGTTGGGCGATTTACACCACCACCTAATCAGTAGCAAGTCCTATCAAGGACTAACTTAATCTGAAGTTTGATGAAAATCCGTGTGTTAGTTCTTAAGATAGAGCTATTGGGGAAATCGTGTAAATCCTGCAAAATTCATCATAACAGCGCCACCTGTTAGGCGATTTACACCAATACGTAATCATCATCAATTCATATCAAGTACTAACTAAATCTGAAATTTGATCAAAATCCGTGCAGTAGTTCTTGAGATAGAGCTATTGCGAAAATCGTGAAAAACGCAGCATTGCAGCGCCACCTGTTGAGCGATTTACACCAAAAACTAATCAGCATCAATTTGTATTAGGCACTAACTGAATATCAATTTTTATTAAATTCCGTGCATTAGTTCTTGAGATAGAGCGCCCACAAAATTTGTGTCACATACACACAGACAGACAGACAGACAGACAGACAGACTCACAGAGTCACAGACAGACATTTTGTAAAAACATGTTTTTTGGAATCTCTGACCCCTAAAACGTGTAAATCCGTCGAAAACCGGAATTCGAAAATTTTCATGAATCCAATACTTTCTTCTTGTAAAGATAGAAGAAAGTAAAAAATATAAAGAACGAAAAATTCTGAGGTTATCGGATTCATTATATTATATTACACAGAAATAAAACTAGTCGTCGGGGGTCACCGTAATGCTTACCCATCGTGGATATGCATAATATAAAATAGGAAAATAAAACACGTGTAAACTATTTATAAAATGCATATCCAGAGATAACTAATGTTACTGAAATTTAATAGACTTTGTCGCGTTATTACATAAGTACATACCAAATTTCAAGCCTCTATCTCAACTTGTTCGGTAGATAGAGTGTTTAAAATCGTAGATTGATGACGTCATAAACTTTAAATGCTCTATTACTGAATTGCGTAAAAGAAACATCCTTATAACTCCAAAAATGATAATCATATTAACTAACAGTTTACTGCGTTGGATTAAGCGTATCATTTCCAATTAAAATATATCTTTGAATTGAAATTGAATGAAATACAGTTTCATGAAAGATCGAAGAGTGTGGAAAATATTATTATAAATATCTCGGCAACTAATTATCCGATTGACTTCATTCTTTATGAAAAATGTATGTTTTTCAATTCCTACTATTAGTTCACACTCTCCCTGTATTTATTTATTTATTTATTTACATATATATATCTTGTTTAAATTTTCAATCGTTAATAAAATACTTATTATTCATCCTATCAAGTTGAAATAAATTTTTTTAAACTTGTACTTGATGACAACTGATGTTAATACAGTTTTTTCAAATATTAAATCATTAATTAATTTTAGTTTTACATGGGAGACAAAATAGCGGCCATTGGTTATTGAAGCATTTAATGCATCTTCATATCTATAAAGGGGGTTACCATAGGGGGGACCCTGTTCTGTCGCCAAATGCCGCCAAGTTTGTCGCCAACTTGGCGACCAAAATGAGTCGCCAAAAGGGACGCCAACTTGGCGATATCTCTAATATTTCGCCAAATTCCCATAGACTTTCATTGTAAACCTACTTTCTTATAGAAAATCATCAAATTGAGATATTTTAATGCAACAAAAACTAATATTAGCTTAAGGGATTACATTAAATTTTTCTTTGACGACCTAAGTAGGAATTGACTTTAAAAACAAAATTTTTACATTACTTGTTTTATTCAATTCCTACTATTAGTTCACACTCTCCCTATATTTATTTATTTATATATCGTGTTCAAATTTTCAATCGTTAATAAAATACTTATTATTCATCCTATCAAGTTGAAATAAATTTTTTGAAACTTGTACTGGATGACAGTTGATGTTATGTTAATACAGATTTTTCAAATATTAATTCATTAATTAAATTTTAATTAATTAATTTTAGTTTTATATGGGAGACAAAATGGCGGCCATTGGTTAATGAATGGCATTTAATGCATCTTCATATCTATAAGGGGGTTTACCATAGGGGACCCTGTTCTGTCGCCAAATACCGCCAAGTTTGTCGCCAACTTGGCGACATATCGCCAAATTTGGCGAACAAAATGAGTCGCCAAAAGTGATGCCAACTTGGCGATGTCTCTACTATTTCGCCAAATTCCCATAAACTTCCATTGTAAACATACTTGCTTATAGAAAATCAACAAATTGAGATACTTTAATGCAACAAAAACTAATATTAGCTTAAGGAATTATATTAAATTTTTCTTTCATGAACGAAGTAGGAATTGACTTTAAAAACAAAATTTTTATATTATTTGTTATCTTTTATATTCACTCCTTAAAATAAACAATTTCGAAAATTTTTATATACCTTTTATTACAACGAATATTCTGAGAGTCCAAAAAAAATTGTTCCGGATAATCGAGGTTAATGAAATTCAATAGACTTTTTCTCATTCTTGCATACACTAAGTACATACTAAATTTCAAGTCTCTATCTCAATTTGTTTGGGAGATAGAGCGTTTACAGACACACACACACACACAGACACACAGACAGAAAGACGGACAGCAATTTTTTTTTTCGAAATATATGTTTTCGGAATCTCCAGTGTCTGAAACGTATAAATCCGTCAATTTTTTTTTTCGATTTTTAAAACGATTACAAGACTTACCCTGTACTACGTTTGATGGGTAAGTAATAAAGTAAGTAACAATGTGCGCCATAATTAACACATCAATGTTATTGCCGAAACGTCAGTGAAGGCTTACTGTGGAGACACGAAAAGTTTTGGTTTCTGTTAGTCTGTCTGTTAGTCTGTCTGCTAGTCAGTCTGTTAGTCTGTCTGTTCCGCGATAACTACCGCAAAAAGCATCCGATCGGCTTGAAATTCGCTGGGCATGTTGATGAGGTACCCGGACTTAGCTGTATAGTTTTTGGTTAAATTTGGTTCATTCGTTCGGGAAATATGGAACATTTTATTTTGCTCTATAATGCTTTTCTATGGCAAATCAGACGATTTTCAGATTTTCATTTGTTGAAAGAAACGGCTCATATGAAAAATGGATTTAAATGGTAAATTTTTGATGCTGAAATTTTTAAATAAGATTATTAAATTATTCCAATTAGTTCGAAATTTTGTCAATATATTTGCGAGATTTTTTTTAATTAGGTTTATAATATTGGGGGGAATTTTATGCATGTTTTCTAATAATATAAAGGATATTGTTTTATTAATTTGACATAATGCATATTTCATTTTTTTCCTTTTCTTTCATCTGTTGCCTAGCAACGTATTTGGTCCTAATAATATTAGTATAATTGTGTGTATAATGTTTGAGTAAAGCCAACGTCAAAACGGATGAATTAATGCATTTGTATCTTTGCATGTAGATGTATTTTAGCCCAGAAATAAAAATAGGCAATATTTTATTTATTTTATTTATTTTACTCATATATCTCTCTATTCTAAAAAAAAGTAACTACCGCTGTCACCGCCGCCGCCGCCGCCGCCGCCGCCGGTTTTGATTTTTTTGTGACCGGAGGCTTTTCTTCGTTAATATTAACAAAAATAATGCATACAAAAATATGAAAATCGGTGGTTTTATACAGAAATGTTTGATAAACACGCTGATGCAGACAGTTTTCAAATCGAAGAATTATTTTAAGAGTTATTTAATGCTAAAGTTGGAGAAAATCGTTCCACTAAAAAAGTTTTATAGCAGCGAAAACTATACATGGCAGTGTAATCATTCTTAGATCATTGTATGCGTTAGAATTTGCCGGAGTGCAGATTACATTAATTTTTTTATTTTGACTCATTTTTTCAGGTTTTATTTCTATTTTAAATTCAAATTTTCAGCATTTCTAGAGATATTTTTTACAGATTTCAGAAAATTGTACTAATTTAAACTGTTGCCAACTGTATAAAAAGCGCAAGCAATAATGTTTGCTTCAAATTAAAAATTTATTTACACGTGACTATTATAAACGGGAAAAAAACTTTCAAATTAGAATTAAATAATTACGTATAAAAAGCAGGAACTTATTAAAAATTACGTCAAAAAAAGTATACAGGTGAATTTTAAAAGAGAAAGGATATTGTAAAATAATAAATTCATTAACATGCGTTAGAAGCCTTAGGAGAAATAACGTCATATTTACGTCACATTATAGTTATTACATAAAATGAACACAAAATAATATTGCAAAAAAGTTTAAATTTAGAAATTGCGCTAGACATTTATTTGATATTTTGAGAATTAATTTAAAATATCTCATTTAAAAGAACTTTCGTTTCGCTTTGTTAAAAAGTACCAGGAGACAAAGACTCTCTTTACTTAATTCCTTTTATATTAGCTTATTTTGAAATGTTGTTACACGTGTATACGTCATCAAGTTATTTTTATTTCGACGTTTTATTTGTGTTTTTATTAATGTTGTACGAATTTATTTGTTCTTTCGTAATTTAAAATAAAAATTACATCAATTTGTATAATTTGGCGAGTGGTTTGGCGATTTATATAATTTGGCGAAATTGATCGACAGGATAATCAAGTAGTACCGCAGCGGATTTGGCGTTAAAATTCCCCAATCAAAGAGAAATGAATAGAAATTCGTTTATAGGGAGATCGCCACTGCGTTTTTTAAATTATAATTCAATCTTTCGAAATCTTTTTAAAGCCGATCAAATTAGCGTGCATTTAGAGTCTGCGGTGTCTGGACGGGGGTTGGCGAGCGTAGCTCGTAGGGGGCCGAGCCCCCTAGTTTTGCTTAAAAATACAAAAGTTCATTATTTCATAGAGAATAGCGTAACATTTTTCCATAACATTTACCAATATTTCTTTAATTGTTGAAAAGAAAATCAAAACCCGGAAAAATATTTTCTTTTAAACAATTTTCAATTGAAATGTTTTGTCGTAAAACAGGAAAATGAAAAATAAAATTAAGAATAGAAAAATTAATATGGCGGCATATTGGAAATAAAAAGAAAACTCTCAAGTATTTCTTAATATAACAAGATGAAAAGTTTTGAGTAAGTACGCATAGCAGGTTAATTAGATGTCATTTATCGAAAACAAAGATGCTGGAATAAAAAGATCTTGGGTAAAATAAAATTAACTATTATTCACGGAGGAAAGGGGTCGTTCAAGTATTACGTAAGCATATTTTTAGTAATTTTGTACCCCTCCGCCCCCCTTGTAAGGAAAAATAAGCAAATGCTAGACCCCGCTCCCCTTTGCTTACGTAAGATTTTATGACATTTTAACATCAACACTGTTTGCCATAAAAAATTACAGTTAGTGATAAATTACGTTATTAATCCAGCAAATTTACATTAAATAAACATATAGGGGTTGTGGTATCGAAGGAAAACAAAATCGTTTTACTATATTGTTACTTATTGCATTAAACAATTCATAGAATACAAAATTGTTTTTAATATATTATTATTTATCGCATTGAACAAAAACAAGAAAAAAAAAAAACTTTAAGAAATACAACAGGCCCTAACTTATTTAGGCACATAACTAAAAATTTTAACAAGAATCATAGGAATGTTATGTGTTTGGCGTTCACATTTCTAGTCTGGTGTCCAAGATCTTTGAACCCATCTTTCTGCTTTGTCTATTATTATGTTTTCAATGTAGTAGTGGGCTGGAATGTTCATCGTTTCCAGTCCATGTTTACTCCATATCTTTTTTCTACAGTCCTTTAACATCCACAGAACGTTCATCCAAATCATGCTCTTTTGCTTTTTGTTGTTAAACTATAGCTGCTTCGTTGTCTAATGCTTATGTAAGAATTCCCGTCACCCCCCTCTCCCCCTTGTCAGCAAAAATAAGCAGACACTGGACTCCCCTTCCCCCGCTTATACCCTGTTCACACTGCGTTATCGGAACTCTCTTAAACCTCCGAACTCTCTGAGGGAGTTCCACAAACTCTCTGAGAGAGTTTCAACTTTCTTCGGGCTAGAGACAGTCACAACCATTCACTCTCGCTGGCTGTAAAGCTTCGCATTAACTGATTGGGTGTTGCGGGCGGTTTTATCTTAAGCGCATGCGCAAACAACACAGTGACGTTCACTGAGTTATCTTAAGTGAGTTTTTCCATGTGAACAGGTTTCCAATTCCGGGAGGGTACCACCTAAAAATTAAGAGAGTTCGGCGGCCTAAGATATCTTAAGTATCGGTAGTGTGAACATAGTATTACTGCTTACGTAATACTTGAACGACCCCAAAGAGATAGATGGAGATGCAGTATGCCGTAAAAACAGTTTGCAATACGATGTGCGTTATCGCTCAGATTTAAATTTTCTCATTCGGTCCAAACAAAACAAGCACGTGGAACAGGGACCGAATTCTTTGACTTCATCCGTGCATTTTCTGTAAAATGAAAATGATCTGCTTATATTTAAGCAATAAGCATTCTAAGGTAGCATTTCATTGTATTATAAATTAAAAACTGTATTACTAAAGCTATTACTCTGTTTTTTTTTTTTTTTTTTTTTTTTTTTTAAGCACGTTGTTGTGTTGTGCCGAATGTAGCGGATTTTAGGGTTACATTTTTGGCGTCACTTCAATATTTATTGTCTGTGTACGGTTAACATGAATATTTTATTCTAAATTTAAATTTTAATAATTTATAAAAAAAACTTATGCTTATCGTTATAAATCACAGCGTAAAAAAAAGCTAAGATATACTAATAACCATCCGTACAATCAATAAAAAATTACGAATGTAAATTTAAATACACTACGGGGGATTTAGGGGGGCGGAACCCCCCTGAAGAAATGCAATTTTTGATTTAAAAAGTTACCAGAATAAGTAGCTCATCAGAATTTCAGAACATCAATGTATAACCATTGTTTAACACTTTTAATTTCTGAAACTTTACGAAGTATCTTGTATGCTTATAAATATTTATGTAATTTGAAAACTTTAAAAAGCGATTTGTAGGAAGTTGAATATTACGCAATCCGTGTTAAAAAACAATGACTTGCAAAGATGACGTTGAGGCTCCTGATCTGCAGATTTACTAGTATTATAACTTTTGAACAATTATTTTTATAGTTACAAAATATTTTGAATATTAAATACGTGAATTAATTTCACTGTTGTTGATTTTCGGGCGTAATTTCACTGCTGAAAATTAATTAAAATTACACATAAAAAATTTATGTTAAAATAAAACATACGCAAATGATTAAGCGTACGACTTCTCGCCAGTTTCTTTTCCTCCAATAAAATCATAAACTAGTCGTTGGGGGCCACCGTAATACTTACTCATAATGGATATGCATAATATAAAATATGAAAATAAAACGTGTAAACTATTTACAAAATACATTGCAATTCCAAAATACAATTTAAACGTATATTTAAATATTTTTAATACATAGTAATGCTCTATTACTGAATTACGGGTACTACTTGATTATCCCGTCGACCCATTTCGACAAATTATATAAATCGCCAAACTACTCGCAAAATTATACAAACTAACCGCCCTTGGGGACCAGTTTGGTCTCCCTTAAAATTTATGTTTGGGAAAGCATGCTAAGCATTGTATCATGTTACTTTTATTCATGATTTAATTTACTTGGACTCCCTTAAATGCAATTAATATAATCCCTTAAGCTAATATTAGTTTTTGTTGCATTAAAATATCTCAATTTGTTCATTTTCTGTAAGCAAGGAAAACCTATTGGTTTATAATGGAAGTCTATGGGAATTTGGCGAAATATTAAAGATATCACCAAGTTGGCGTCACTTTTGGCCTCTAATTTTGGTCGCCAAATTTGGCTATAAACTTTGCGGCATTTGGCGACGGAACAGATATATACATTGGCATAATTCTTATTTTAAATAACGAAAGAACAAATAAATTAGTAAAATACTAATAAAAATATAAATAAAACGTCAAATTAAAAAGCCCTTGATGACGCAACAAACACGTGTAACGTGTTTAATGTCAAATGTTTGTGACATTTACGATAGGCCATTAGTGGCATTTAATCTTATAGTTAGGCGTTAGTTTTTGGGTCGACGTGGTAATCGAGTAGTACCGAATTGTGTAAAAGAAACATCCTTATAACTCCAAAAATTATTATCATATTAACTAACAGTTTACTGCGTCGGATTAAGCGTCTCATTTCCAATTAAAATATATCTTCAATTGAAATTTGAATGAAATACGGGGTCATGAAAAATCGAAGAGTGTGAAAAATATGATTGCAAATATCTCGGCAACTAATTATCCGATGGACTTCATTCTTTATGCAAAATTTATGTTTTTTTATTGTCTTTTATATTCACCCCTTCAAATAAACAATTTCGATAATTTTTGTATACCTTTTATCAGAACGAATTTTTCGAGAGTTCGAAAAAAAATAGCTCCGGATAATCGAAGTTACTGATATTCAACGGGCTTCTTTCCATTATTACATACTAAGCACAAACCAAATTTGAAGTCTCTATCTCAATTTGTTCGGGAGATAGAGCGTTTGCAGACACACACACAGACAGACGGACGGCAATTTTTTTTTTCTAAAAATATGTTTTTCGGAATCTCCAGTGTCTGAAACGTGTAAATCCGTCAAAAAAAAAAATATTTTTTCGATTTTTAAAACGATTATAAGACTAACCCTATACTACGTATGATGGGTAAGTAAAATAAGCAATAATATACGGAACAATTAGTAGTTTAGTTTATGGCAAATCGCCCTCGAACAGAGTTTTTCATAAGAACAACTCATGATTATATTACACAGAAGAAAAATAAAGCATGCATACAGGGCTGCCACTGGCGACTAATTTTTATTCTATCTCGCACCACTTTCTCAAAACAAAAATCTTTTACATACACTTTGACATTATTTGCAAGATAAATATACCACAAAATTTACTAATTTTTATTCTATCTCGCACCACTTTCTCAAAACAAAAATATTTTACATACACTTTGACATTATTTGCAAGATAAATATACTACAAAATTTACTAATTTTTATTCTATCTCGCACCACTTTCTCAAAACAAAAATATTTTACATACACTTTGACATTATTTGCAAGATAAATATACTACAAAATTTACTAATTTTTATTCTATCTCGCACCACTTTCTCAAAAGAAAAATATTTTATATACACTTTGACGTTATTTGGAAGATAAATATACTACAAAATTTACTAACTTTTATTCTATCTCGCACCACTTTCTCAAAACAAAAATATTTTACATACACTTTGACATTATTTGCAAGATAAATATACTGCAAAATTTACTAATTTTTATTCTATCTCGCACCACTTTCTCAAAACAAAAATATTTTACATACACTTTGACATTATTTGCAAGATAAATATACTACAAAATTTACTAATTTTTATTCTATCTCGCACCACTTTCTCAAAACAAGAATCTTTTACATACATTTTGACATTATTTGCAAGGTAAATATACCACAAAATTTATATATTTAAAATAATGGTACATATAGAATTCAAAAATAGTCGCAAGTGGCAGCCCTGTGTATAGTGTGCGTCATAATTAACTGTGCCAAGATTTTTCCTTTATAAATTTTGAACCGATACTTTTACATTTAGAAAATTTACATGAAGGTAAAATTTAAATCATGCAAATTATTTACAAATATAAAAACGAATAGAATAATAATCTTTTCATTTGTTATTTAAAAAGATAGAAAAATCATGCGTCAGGCACAGATTATGAAACACTTTCCAACACTTCTTGAAATCTTTAACAAAACTTTGTTATTTAGAGAAATAAGTTAAATAAGATAAGTAAGTAAACATTTTGGAAAATAGATAAAACATTTGAAAAACTGATTTCAGCAGTTACCGTCCATAGACGAATATGTATTCCAATTCTTTTTAACAGCCCTGTATTTGATCTGTAGGTTGATATATATACTATATAATGCAAAACTTTAGTTTAGCAAGAAAAGGCATAACAGGTTGAAATTTCTCTTTCAACAATTTATGCTAATAGATGGAAACATACTTCAATACTTTTGTTCAGCCCTGTAATTTACCTAGTACCTTTATTACACGTTTCTATTTAGCTAAAATTTAATTGAAACTAAAACACTGTTAAAACTAGTAAAATCACATTTTGAGAAATTATCATCCATAGACTGCCATGTATCCAATTCTTTTGCGTGGCCCGTTTATCATTTTGTCTATATTCTAAAACCATTTCTCAGTAAACTAAATGCAGTTCAGCGTAAAAATGCATAACTCATTTAAAAACCACCTTTAAGCAATTTGCGCTTATACCCAGTAACTCTTACGAATTCTTTTGTGTAGCCCTGTATATGAATAATAGCATTTATATGCACACCATATAGTATGCATAAATATAGTGAAACATAAAAGCGCATATCATAATAGAATGCGTTTCCAGCAATCATCGCTAAGTACTTCGGATAAGTATCTGAAATCTTTTGTGTGTCCCTGTAAATGTATGGACTTCGTATTATACATGAAATATGCTATAGTAAACGTCAGCGACGTATATCATTTTTATTACATATAAAATAGTTTAACATAATTAAAATACGCCGCAAACAATTCCCTCCACTCCTATAACATTATGAAACGTAATTCTTTTGTGTGGCCATGTAAATGAATAATAACTATTCTTTGCACCGCATATCCTATAGAATGCATATTTTAATTTACTTCATAAATGCATATGACTTTTATTGTGTTTGAAAGCGCGTAACATAATTAAAAATAATTTGAAACGATTATTTCCCATTGGCCGTCATGCAACGGAATACTTTTGACTGTTCCTGTAAATGAACTAAACATTCCATAAACTTCATTTAAAATAGGGAATGTGCTATGGTAAACCTCAATAACATTAAAAAATTTCAGGGCAATCCGAGTATATTTACGAGAGTTAGAGCGCCGACAGACGGACAGACAAACCGAAGTTATAAACACTTTTCAACTTTGTTGGAAAGTGTTAAAAAATGGAATTTTTTGTTATTGTATAATATTTTGTTATTTAATCTTCATTAGAAGATATCGATAATGAGAATAATAATAATAATAATAATAATAATAAAAAACAACTAGAAAACAGGAATTCTGCTCTTTCAGAATTTAGTGTCGCCCCCGATGAAAAAAAATATAAATATAAAAAATATAAAAAAATATATAAATTGTACAAAACATATCTGAAAATTGGATATAGTTTATAATAGCTCCCTGTTCTATCAGAAACCATTCATGTATATTTTTTCAAAATTCGGAAAATGTTATTACACACGGATTAATAAGATTGCATTCTTTCAGCTTTTTGATAGGAATTAAGTAAATGTGGAGAAAAAAGCTCACACATATATACTTTAAAATACATTTTTATAGCGGACGATATTCTTGGCATAGCACGTACTTTAATTACCAATTTTTCCCTTTTTTTATGAGAAAATGGCAACAAAAAGATATAGCACTCTACTATTTTCCTTTACTTTCTACAGAAATGGAGTACTTCTGTTGCCACCATTACAAAAATTGCTTTAAAAACTACAAAAAAATTAATATTTCAAAAATAAATTGATATGCAGTTTTCAAACAAATTGTATTTAAAAGTACTTTTTTCCCCTATACGCGGTGTGAAAATTGAAAATGCACGATGCTTAGAAGCTTAAAAAATTGCTATAGAGATTATCACTATTTCACCCTACAATGATACAGTTGCTTCGTTTTACAATTGGCTTATGTAACGGAACGTTATTTTTTAGGGACGACACTTTCATTCTTGGAAAGGGCGGGGGTATATACTACGTATGTTATTACTACAGAATATTAGAGATCCGGTACTTTTTCCTTTAGAAACTAAGCCCTGAATATATCTACATACATTAGCTAAATGGGATGGATTTCTACATCTATAACATTTCAATTTCCCTTTGTTTACCTCAGAATGTGCATGATTTGCATGATTGTTGACATTCTTTTTTTTTTTTTTTTTTATCAATTTTGAAATTTCTTTCGTTGTGCATTTTTAGTGAACGCAACTTTATTAACATTCATTATGTTTATGTTTCAATTCTGAAATATCAATTACCGCATTATGTAAAGCTACTGGTTATTCAACAGTTGTCTGAAATTTAAATCATCTATTTGAGCGATTAATTTATTTTGAACATTTTCATTTTTCAAACCACGAAGAAATTGTTCTAACAAATTTTCATTTAATGTGTCACTGGAAAAAGCACAAAAGTCGTCATTTTTGTAAATCTAGCAGAAAAATATTGAATACATTCATTATCAGTTAGAAAACACTTACGGAATTTGATCCTCTCACAAAATTTATTCGCGGAGGGGCTTAAATGTTTCAGCAGAAAACAACAATTTCTGTATATTTCAAGGATTCCGAAGCTTTCGGAAATGCTAAATCACATAATAAATTATACAGCTTCGGTTCCATACATGAAATAACAGCATGAACACATATTTTCTCTGCATGGAATATAAATGATTGTTCGAGCCATTTAACATAGGATGCGAACGTTTCAATGGATTCATCAAATTTTTTAAAATTCGAAAATGTTATTTTTAATTCAAATAAGAAAAGAAAAAATATGCAAAATTACCATCATTAAACATGACGAAATTTTTTTTTCCAGTAAAAATCAGAACTTGTCATGTCATTCTGTTAGTAGAATACAGTAGAACATGTTGAAATAACAAGCAAAGTCATTTTTCTTTTTAGATTGCATCACTTTTCTTAAAATATTTCCGATGACATCATACATTTTTATTTAATCGTCGCCATTTTCTTCTATTTTGATAATTATTTGTTAAAATAATAGCAAACTTTATATGAGGTAGCGCTACTAGGATAAACATTTTAAACATTTATTACAAGAAATAACAATCACAAACGTAAGCACACATTCAAAAACATTCGGAGACTTTTTACACCAACATAAAAAGTAGTTCCTTACAAGGGGGGCTTAAAGATATTTGTCGTGCGGACATATACATACTTTTTACCTAAACAAAATCACTACAGAAATATAACAGAAAAACTCTTGCATTGGCCATATTGAACTCTGAAGAAAATATTCAAATCAATTTTACCTATAGCAGAATTAGTTATCCCCATAAATTTTATTTTCTTTCGGCTGTCGGTAAAAATGTTGAAATTTTCGTTTACGTAAATGAACCATCTGCAATGATTCCGCATCTTTTGAAATACCTAAACTTCAGAAAGAACTATTTCAGATGTTGAAGGATAAATTCAGGAATATATTCACAATAATGGAGTGCAAAAATGACAACGAAGCTAACAAAAAGGACAGGCTGTCGCGGTGTGTTACACGTGTCTCTTTTATTCAGACTGGATCAGTCACGTGATGCTCGAATGCGTGAATGCAGGCCCACGAAAAGCGCACCAGGTGACTCTAGCGGTCTAACACGAGAGGTAGTGAGGCAGCCTATCTTTTTCATTAGCTTCGTTATGACAATATATGAGTTCTTAGCCTACTATCTCGGAGGTTTGTACCATGAAAATGGCGACGGATGGTATTGAAACATGTTGGTAATTTTAATGACTTTTCTTTTTTAACACGCTAAAGTTTATTTGTAATAATAAAAAGTAATTTTGACAAATCTTTAAACGTATAAAACGATAATAATAAAAATAAATCTATACAAATATTATAAAGAGGTAAAAATTGTTTATTTGTAGGAGGTAAGCTCTGGAACTACCGAACCGATTGCAAAAGTAATTGAATCAAAATAATGGTATTAATACAACATAGAACATAAGCTATATCTTATGTCCATGTAACTGGTTAAAAGGGAGTGCAGGAGCAAAAAACGTTCCAAAAATGCGATTTTTATGTTACTGAAGGGCCTAGAAACATGAAATTTGGAATGGTAGTTACTTATAAAATACTAACGATCACTAAGGACATTTCTTAAAAAAATCGCAATTAAAAAGTTGTGAAATTACGCGAAAAGCGTTCTAAAAAACGTTCTAAATGGTACCAAACCGATTTCAAAAACAATGGTGCCAAAATGATGGTGATAACCCTTGCTCGACAATAGACTACTTTTTATGTCTGTGCCACTACCCTTGAAGGGGGGTGCATGGGCAAAAAAACATTCGAAATTGCAATTTTTGTGTTACTGAAGGGTACATATACATACAATTTGGCATGGTAGTTACTTATTAAATATAAATGACCTCTAAGAACATTTCTTTAAAAAATCGAAATTTAAAAGGGGTAAAAATGCGCAAAAAGGGCACTAAAAAACGCTCTAAATGGCGATTTTTACGCAATTTCAAGAAGTACCAAACCGATTTAAAAAATAATGGTGTCAAAATGATGGTGATAATCCTTGCTCCAACATAGACTACATTTTATGTCTGTGCCA
The DNA here is from genome assembly GCA_963932465.1 of Maratus speciosus. Classification (NCBI taxonomy): domain Eukaryota; kingdom Metazoa; phylum Arthropoda; class Arachnida; order Araneae; family Salticidae; genus Maratus; species Maratus speciosus. The sequence continues at coordinate 144,338,001 of OZ010786.1, read as the reverse complement.
CTACACTTAAAGGGGGTGCAGAAGCAAAAAAAAGAAAAAAAAAATAACATTCGAAATTGCGATTTTTGTGTTACTGAAGTGTCTAGATACAAGGAATTTGGCTTGGTAGTTACTTATTAGATATAAATGATCTCTAAGAACATTTCTTAAAAAAATCGAAATTTGAAAGGGGTGAAACTGCAAAAAAAGCGTTCTAAAAAACATTCTAAATGACGATTTTTACGCAATCTCAAGAAGTACCAAACCGATTTATAAAATAATGGAGTCAGAATGATGGTGACATCCAATCTAGGCTACATTTTATGTCGGTGCCACTACCCCTAAATGGGTGCAGGAGCAAACAAAGCCTTCGAAATTGCGATTTTTGTGTTACTGGGTCGCCTAGATACATGGAATTTGGAATGGTAGTTACTTACAAGATATAAATTATCTCTAAGAACATTTCTTAAAAAAATGAAAGTTTCAAAGGTGTGAAAATGCGCAAAAAGCGTTCTAAAAAGCGTTCTAAATGGCGATTTCTACGCAATCTCAGAAAATACCCAACCTATTTCAAAAGTAATGGATGGAAATTGATGACGACTGCCCTTGCTCCAACGTAGGCTCTATTTCATGTCGGTGTCACTACCACCTAGAAGCAAAAATCTTTCTAAATTGCGATTTTTGTGTTACTGAAGGGCCTAGAATCCTGAAACTAGACAGGGCGGTTATTTATGAGATACAAATGATCTCTAAGAAAATTTCCTAGAAAACCGAAATTTAAAAGGGGTGAAAATGAGCGAAAAACGTTCTAAAAAACTTTCTAAATTGCGATTTCTACACAATCTCAGGAAGTACCGAACCGATTTAAAAAAGTCCTTCCGGCCAGTGCCGGGAGGAAGAGGTAGCTTTCATAATCCTTATTTAAAAAAAGCCAAATTATATCATTCAAACACACGAAGCTCAATTTAGTGGAAACCGAATATCGGAGATTCAATACTAATTTTTATCAATATAATGAATGAGAATTTGGCAAAATTAGTCAGCTTTATCCAAGCTGCTTTTCTTTAAAGTAACATATATTTGGCTGCCAAATTCAGCAATTTCTTAAAGTGCCTGTCATTTTAAGACAACATGGTGGATGAGGCTAAGCAGTGAACTTGGTCTTGACCTTAGTAATTGCTGTGCACATGCTCACTCACATCGGAGTCGGTTAATATATAGGAGTGCTGTCGCATGCAAAAAATCAGATTTTTCAAAATGTCACCCACAATAGAAATTGAAACTGCTATATCTGAGCCATTTTTTAAGGTAAAGACAAACAAAAAATGCTCCTGAATCCTTATATCAAGGTCAAATGCTTAACAAAGAAACCTTTTTCAATTTCTAATTTTTTTGCACCCCACTTTAAATATATATATATTTTTTAATTTAATGGTCGCCATTTTGAAACAAGATGGCTGATGAATCTGGCCAGCGAACTTGGTCGAGGTGTTGATGTATACTATCCACATGCCTTCTTACATCGAAATAGGCGAATACGTGTGTTATCGCGTGACAAATACAAGATCGTTTCAAAATGTTAGCCATGCTAGAAATTCAAAGTGCTATAAATCAACCATTTTTTAAGATATAAACAAAAGAACAAATTTTCAGAAACAAAAACTGCTCCGGAATCTTTGTATCAAGGCCAAACACATAAAAAAATCTTTTTCATTTTCCAATTGTTTATAACCTCATTTTGAATTTTAAATTTAATTTTTTTTAAATGGCAACCCTTTTGAAACAAGATGGCGAATGAAGCTGGCCAACGAACTCGGTCGAGACATTGGTATGTACTATGTACAGACCAAGTTACATCCAAATAGGTTCATAATTACGCCTGTTATCGCGTGACAAAAATCAGGTCGTTTTAAGGGGGCGAGGTACCTTAGAAAACCTTAAAAATCAATTCTTTATTTTTTGAAATTTTGACTTTAAATATTATTCAGGGGTACATTATATGCATTGTGACAAGCATTTATCAAAAAAAAATTTTTTTTTAAATTATTTTTGAGAAAAAAATGGAGTTTTACGCGTCGTCTTAGAAATCTTCGAAATGCCCCATGCGCATTCCAAATCAATGAAAATCCCCAATATTTTTTATAAAAGTTTGGTTTATATATACAAATAAAACTGTGCATCGAATTTTATATATTTGAATATAAAGGTAAAAAAAAAAAAAAAATTAAAAATTTCAAAATTTTTTCGAAAACATTTCAAAAATTTAGATTTTTTTTTTATACCTTCATATTCAAATATATAAAATTCGATTCAAAAAAAAATATATATATATAATCCAAACTTTTATAAAAAATATTGGGGATTTTCATTGATATGGAATGCGCAGGGGGCATTTCGAAGATTTCTACGATGATGCGTAAAATGCCATTTTTTTCTCAAAAATAAATTTTTTTTTAATTTTTTTTGTGATAAATGCATGCCACAATGCATATAATGTACCCTTGAGTAATATTTAAATTAAAATTTACAAAAAAAAAGAAAAAAATTAAAAAATTTTGAAATTTTGAAATTTTTTCGAAATTTTTCATTTTTTTTTTACCTTTATATTCAAATATATAAAATTCGATGCACAGTTTTAATTATATATATAAACCAAACGTTTATAAAAAATATTGGTGATTTTTATTGATATGGAATGCGCAGGGGGCATTTCGAAGATTTCTACGACAACACGTAAAATGCCATTTTTTTCTCAAAAATAAATTTTTAAAAATTTTTTTTTGTGATAAATGCATGCCGTAATGCATATAATGTACCCTTTAGTAATATTTAAAGTTAAATTTGCAAAAAAAATGAAAAAAATTAAAAAATTCTGAAATTTTGAAATTTTTTCGAAAAATTTCAAAATTTTTCAATTTTTTTTTTTTTAAACTTTTATATTCAAATATATAAAATTCGATGCACAGATTTTTTTATATATATAAACCAAACTTTTATAAAAAATATTGGGGATTTTCATTGATATGGAACGCGCATGGGGCATTTCGGAGATTTCTAAAACAACGCGTAAAATTCCACTTTTTTCTCAAAAATGACTTAAAAAAAATTTTTTTTGTAATAAATGCATGCCATAATGCATATAATGTACCTTTGAGTAATATTTAAGGTGAAATTTACAAAAAATAAAAAAATTATTTTTAAGGTCCCTCGTCCCCTTAAAATGTCAGCCACAAGAGAAATTCAAAATGCTATTACTCAGCCATTTTTTTTAGATATAGACGAAAGAAAAACTGTTCCGGAATCTTTGTATTAAGGTCAAACACATACAAAAAAATCTTTTTCACTTTCCAATTTTTTGGTATCTCATTTAAATTTTTTAATTTTTTAATTTTTTTAAATGGCCGCCATTTTGAAACAAGATGGCGGGTGAAGCCGGCCAACGAACTCGGTCGAGATATTTGTATGTACTATGTACACACCAAGGTACATCCAAGTCGGTTCATAAATACGCCTGTTATTACGTGAGAAAAATCAGGAAGTTTCAAAATGTCAGCCACGCTAGAAATTCAAAATGCTATAACTCAGCCATTTCTTAAGATATAGACGAAACAAAAACTGCTCCCGAATCTTTTTATCAAGGTCAAACACATAAGAAGAAAATATTTTTCAATTTTTAAGTTTTGGTACCACATTTCAAATTTAAATTTTTCTTAAAAATTTAAATGGCCACCATTTTTAAACAAGATGGCGGATGAAGCTGACCAACGAACCCGGTCGAGACATTGGTATGTACTATGTATAAACGAAGTTACATCCAAATCGGTTCATAAATACGCCTTTTATCGCGTGACAAAATTCAGGACGTTTCAAAATGTCAGCCACGCTAGAAATTCAAAATGCTATAACTCAGCTATTTTTTAAGATATAGACGAAACAAAAACTGCTCCGAAATCTTTGTATAAAGGTCAAATACATAAGAAAAAATATTTTTCCATTTTCAATTTTTTGGTACCACATTTCAAATTTTAAATTTTTAAAATTTTTTTAAATGGCCGCCATTTTGAAACAAAATGGCGGATGAAGCTGGCCAACGAACTCGGTCGAGAGATTGGTATGTACTATGTACACACTGAATTACATCCAAATCGGTTCATAAATACGCCTTTTATCGCGTGACAAAATTCAGGAAGTTTCAAAATGTCAGCCACGCTAGAAATTCAAAATGCTATAACTCAGCCATTTTTTAAGATATAGACGAAACAAAAACTGCTCCGAAATCTTTGTATAAAGGTCAAATACATAAGAAAAAATATTTTTCCATTTTCAATTTTTTGGTACCACATTTCAAATTTTAAATTTTTAAAATTTTTTTAAATGGCCGCCATTTTGAAACAAAACGGCGAATGAAGCTGGCCAACGAACTCGGTCGAGAGATTGGTGTGTACTATGTACACACTGAATTACATCCAAATCGGTTCATAAATACCCCTTTTATCGCGTGACAAAATTCAGGAAGTTTCAAAATGTCAGCCACGCTAGAAATTCAAAATGCTATAACTCAGCCATTTTTTAAGATATAGACGAAACAAAAACTGCTCCGGAATCTTTGTATAAAGGTCAAATACATAAGAAAAAAAATATTTTTCCATTTTTAATTTTTTGGTACCACATTTCAAGTTTTAAAATTTTTTAAAAATTTTAAATGGCCGCCATTTTGAAACAAAACAGCGGATGAAGCTGGCCAACGAACTCGGTCGAGAGATTGGTGTGTACTATGTACATACTGAATTACATCCAAATCGGTTCATAAATACACCTTTTATCGCGTGACAAAATTCAGGACGTTTCAAAATGTCAGCCACGCTAGAAATTCAAAATGCTATAACTCAGCCATTTTTTAAGATATAGACGAAACAAAAACTGCTCCGGAATCTTTGTATAAAGGTCAAATACATAAGAAAAAAATATTTTTTCATTTTTAATTTTTTGGTACCACATTTCAAGTTTTAAATTTTTTTAAAAAATTTAAATGGCCGCCATTTTGAAACAAAACGGCGGATGAAGCTGGCCAACGAACTCGGTCGAGACATTGGTATGTACTATGTACACACCGAATTACATCGAAATCGGTTCATAATTACGGGAGTTACAGTGTGGCATAGGTCAGATATATACATATAGATATATCAATTTTGAACGGAGGGTGGTTTCGGGGTATGGGGGTCATGATCGATGAAAATATACCAAAATTTTTTGAAATCGCTTTCCTCCGAACGGCTGCAATAGGTAGTTTTTTTTGTAAAGAAAGCTACCTAAAATAGTGGTGTGAAAACGATGGTGACAGCCCTCGCTCCAACATTGGCTGTATGTCATGTCGGTTCCTCTACACCAAAGGGGGTGAAAGAGCAAAAAACGATCTAAATTGCGTTTTTTGTAATACTGCAGGGGAAACAATAATGGGGGAAACGTAATACTGCAACATGAAATTTGGCATGGTAGTTACTAAAATATAAACGATCTCTAAGAAAATTTCCTAAATAATTTTAAATTTAAAAGATGTGAAAATTTGAAGAAAAACGTCCTAAAAAACGTTCTAAATTGCGATTTCTACACAATCTCAGAAAGTACCAAACCTATTTCAAAAGTAATGGTTGGAAATTGATGATGGCAGCCCTTGCTCTAATAATATAGGATATATTTCTTGTTGGCGTCACTACCACCTTGCGGTTGCATTTGAAAATACGTTCTAAACTGTGATTTTTGTGATACTGAAGGACTAGCAACTTGAAATTTTGCATGTTAATTACTTATGAAGTGTAAATACTCCATGAGAAGAGTTCCTTAAAAATCTGAAATTTAAAAGGTGTGAAAATGAACGAAAAGCGTTCTAAAAACGTTCTAAATAGCGATTTATACGCAATCTCATGAAACATAAACCGATTTCAGAAGTAATGGTTTCAAATTTATGATGACAGTCTCCGCTCCAAAATAGCCTATATTTTACGTTGTTGCCGCAACCACCTGGGGGTTACATGATCAAAAAAAAAAAAAAAAAAAAAAAAAAAATTCTATCTTGCATTTTTTGTGTTACTGAGGGGAGTCTAACATTTTAAATTTGGAATGGTAATTACTTCAAAGATGCAAATTCTTTCTAAGAATTGTGGAAAGATAATTCCAAATTTAAAAGGATGAAGTGAGCGAAAAGCGTTCTATAAGCGTTATAAATTACGATTTTTATGCAATCGTATGAAATACGAAACCGATTTCAAACATAATGGTTGAAAATTGATGGTGATAGAACCTGCTCAAACATATGCTATATTTTATGTCGAGGGTTGCAGGAGCAAAAAACTTTCTAAATTGCGATTTCTGCGGTACTGAAGAGGCAAGAAACTTTAAATATAGCACGGTAGTTACTTATAAAATATAAATGTCCTCTAAAAACAGTCGAAAATAAATTCGAAATTAAAAAGGGGTGAAGCGAAGGGAAGGAGCGAAAAGCATTCTAAAAGAGCCGTAAATTACGATTTCTATGTAATCTCAAGAAATAATAAACCGATTACAGAAGTTATTAGTTGCGAATCAAGAATAATAGTCCCAGATCCTACACGGGCTATATTTCGCCTGCTTGGCACCTGCTGGCCCCTGCTTGGCAGGAACAACAAGAAAGCCTTTTAAAACATCTAAATTACGTTTTCCATAGAATATTAGGAAATGCCAACCAATTTCAAGGTTAATGTTGGCAAATTAATGGTGGCAGTTTTTGTCCAAGACTTTTTGAGACATTCTGTTTCAACTCTGTTTCGGCATTTTATGTTGGTGCTACTAACACCAGAGAGGTGGTAGACTGTTACACAAGAATTGGGCATGATGGTTAATTTTAAGATGTAAATGTGTTAAGATGGTTTCTAAAAAATTCAAAACTTCAAATGAGTACTGAAATGAGCGTATGAAATGAGCATAAAAGTCTCAAAATACTTTATAAATTATCATTTAATTGGAATTAGTTTTAGTTCTTATTATTAATTATAAACTCATTTCTGTCTATTGCACTTTTATAATGAAGTTTAGTCAAACTGTGGCTTAATTTGTAATTTTTGAATTATTTCAAAAAGTTTTCTTTTAATAAAAAATAGTCATGCAAATATCACTTGGCATATTTCAACTATTACGCGAGCAAAGCCGCAGGATTTGCTAGTAAATAAATAAAACAGAAAACAAACCTCTTCGGTCATCATATTGTGACATTCTTTGGCCATCTTATAGCCTTCATCCCCTAGAAACACAGAAAGAGAGAAAAGGCAAACATTAAAGTGAGGAATTACTTTGCAACATTATAATTTTATAGAGAAAACTAGGAGGCTCTGCCCCCTGCAAGCTACGCTCGCCAACCCCCGTTCAGACACCGCAGAATCTGAAAATCTAAAAATCTAATGGGTTTTAAAAATATTAGAGAAGATTAAATTATACTGAAAAAGCTGTGCAGATCTCCCTGTAAACGGGTTTCCATTCAATTCCTTTTGATTGCAAAAATTTAACGGAGAATTAGTTGCTGTTAAGACATCCAATGGTTGTTTTCGTTTTTGATTAAAGAGGATCAGTTAAACATTAAAAAGAAGCTAAAATAAAATGAATTAAGCATTCAGAGTCTTTGTCAAACGATATTTTAAAACAATCTCTATAACAATAGCCTAAATCATGTGACTATCATCAGCAGTTTCGGGCGGAACACTTTGCTTTTTATACTCTAGGTGCCATTTTGATACTTTAATGTTATCCAGGCACAGGTGATAAGTCGCCAAATATTATTCTATCCCCATCATTTCATCTATATTATAATAGTTCAAGTCATCAAATGACATAAACAAATACAATCTGATCCCTTCGCCTTTCATATGAAAGTTTGGAACAAATGTCATATATTGCCGCGATTTTTTTCCAACGCCAATTTGGGGAACGCATCAACAGCATAAACAACAACATCCGGCTTACCATATCAAGCAAAATAACGATACTTTGGCGCCAGTTAAGTACCCGTTGCGTATATGACATTGGCGTCAGAAAAAAATCGCGCCAATATGGGGCCGTACATGACATCTGTGCCGAAAGAAAAAAAAGCCGGGGGCAAATCTCGCCAATATCTTTTTTTCAACTCGCCAGTTAGCATTTTTAGGTAGATTTCGTAAGAAATACTACCTATTGCAGTCGTTACCATAGTGCGACTTTTGAAAAATTCCTTCATAACTTTTCATTATAGGACCCCAGGAACCCAAAACCACCCCCACCTAAAAAGTTTATATATATATATATATATATATATATATATATATATATATGTATGTATGTACTAAATTTTGCCCGCACGATAAAAGTCGCAATTATGCACGAATCATCTTCAAACTCGCCAACAACTTTGAGATGGCTAATATCTCGGCGGGGATTGAAAATGGGCGAAATCGGCCCAAGAGGGTGGAAATGGGGAGGGTTCAAAATTTTGAATACTGTCTTAACATGATTCTGATAAAACCAGCTCTTACACAACAATGGCAGGAAAAAAATAAAAGTTTTTCGTTATAGCAGTTGCCAACAATTAAAAAAAAAAAAAAAAAACAAATAATAAAATTCTCACCACAACAATTACTTTTCTTTTGCAAAATTTTCACGTGTAAAATTAAATAGTTTGACAAATTGAAAACAAATGGAATATTACGTCATAAGTTTCCTAGAGCAAGATTTCAGCATGAAAACTCAAAATAAATAGTTTGACGAATTAAAAAAATATGTATATTTCGTCATATTGGAAATATAACGGACCTCAGCAGGTGAATATGTAACGCCATGTAAGTTTGAAGAAACGTATTAAAACATGTTAAAAACCCGACTATGGAAATATTAACATATTTTAACACTTTAACACTTTTAACACTTTCTCTGAATTTTTTGTAGCCATTTTTTAAACCTATTCCATGTATATGTGTGTGTGTATTCGTATATATTACAATTTTCACAAAAAGTTTAGCTCCCTACAGCTCGCTCTTTGTGAAGAAACTGGGTTTTATCTCTAATCTTGATTTAAGTTTTGTTGGAGAATTTAGTACTTAACATCGAAATCTACCTCCGCCTGTAGGCCCGAGCCGGCAGGGATTTTTTTTATTGTTCGAGTGGTAAATTAAAACATTGATTTGAAGTTGAAATTAAATGTCATGGTTTGTTACATAATTTAATATTTCGCCAGATGTTCATATACGCACCGCATGTTTGGCATGATTTTTTTTTCTTTTTTTACGAAAATTTGACGAAAGCCTCGTTTTCGAATACCAGTTACATAAGTATTTTTGGTACTACTTAGTTATCCCGTCGACAAAAAATCTATCGCGAACTATAAGATTAAATGTCAATAATGCTTGATCGTAAATGTAACATTCACTTGACTTTTAGCAAGTTACACGTGTTTACGTCATAAAGTGATTTTTATTTCGACGTTTTATTTTTATATTTATTAAGGTTATACTAATTTATTTGTTCTTTCGTTATTTAAAATATAAATTTTGTCAATCTGTACAATTTGGCGAGTGGTTTGGCAATTTATATAATTTGCGAAATTGGGTGACGGAATAACTACTACATTGTACCGTATTTTTTAATTATTTTCTATTATTTTCAAAAGGAAATAGCAAAAAAAAAAATTAATTACTATAGAACAAAATAATTTATATAAATTTAAAAAAGAAATAATAGTAAATATACATTTATTATTAAATAAACAACAATAGCCGGGTTACCATGTCTATCAAAATAATGCCATTTATGCGCCAATTAGGTACCCCAGTGCGTATATGATATCTGTGTCTAATATTTTTCTTTCCGTTTTTTTTTTTTTTTTTTTTTTAAAGAAGTGAAAGCCATCAATTTAAATTTTTCATTTTTAAATGAAAGCTTTGTATTTAATAAAATGATAACGAAATAAAAAAAAAAAGCGTTGTTCTTAGCATAGATTTAAAGGAGGCCCAACTGTCGCCAAATTAATTTAAAATAGTAACCTTTTTTGAATTATGAAAAAAAAAAATCTGTTATGATTAAAATTTGAGTTGCCATCATTAGAAAAAATGTATTTAAAATTAGAAAAAAATTAATATTTCGAAAACGAATTCGAATTTAAAAATTCTAATACCAGTTTTGAGATCTGTGGATCAACACGGATTTTTGGTGTGAATTTCACCGCAAAGTATTCCATATTTTAGGAGAAATCGCCGTGAAACAAAATCATTTGTTTAATCAGTCGATTCAAGGAATCGATACATTTCAGGCGTTTCATATATTCGTTTCATAAATTCGTTTCATTAGGATTTTATATATATAGGGTAGATATGGTACCGTGTTCCTCCGAAAACAAGATCTTGATCAGAAAATAAATTCTAGCATAACATTTTCAGGATGCTTGTAATGTAAGTCCTTGCTCAAAATAAGCCCACTCCGAAAGTAAGTTCGTCTCACTTATTAAACATCTTAGTACTATTGGGGTCTTTTTTTACCCTATTTTATATGTTTTGAAGCTTTTCATGTTTCAAATCCGAAAAACAATAATTAAAACTTACTAAATAAAATCAAATAGACACCTTGGAGGCAGAAGCTACATATTTTATAAAATCAAGTTTCGTTTCCAAAACATCCAAAATTATGAATGGTCATGAAAAAATAAAATCTGTTACTAGGAGGCTTCAAATAGTTAAAATGTCATCATGACTTAAAAATTTGGCAAAAGGACAAAGGAGTTCAGATTTTTTTTTTAAACTGTTGTACTTAGTTTTTTAATTAATTTTTCAACTACATTTCAGCAGTGACAGCAGTGACTACATTTCAGCTGTTGTACTTAGGTAATAGCGAGAGGGCTAACTTTATGCTGCGTAAACACGTCATTCTACCTGAATACAGGTACACAATTTGGGAAAGGTAGTTTTTCCAGCACCTTTCTCCCAAGGAATTTTATTTTCCAGATTATTTATTTATTTATTTATTTATTTTTTAAGGCGGGCAGTTGGCAAATAGGCCATTCGTATTCGTAACAAAAAGGCCGGAAGTGATGGCGCTTTTCCAGAGTGTATCAGACTTAGGTTTGTCATGTGATCATAGATCAGACTAAAAAAAGAAAAAAAAAAACCTTCAGAAACTGCACAAATCTTATATTATATTTAGGATTATATATTTAAGATTATATATTTAATCTTATATTTAATCTGCGCTTTATATTATCTTTAATAAAAACAAGGGATGCACACTAAATATTAAATATATCAATATTTTTTAAATAATATATTATTTCTTTAATGTAATATGATTTTATTGAAAATTTCAGAATTATTCTAATAATTTTCACATCTCTGTATAATTGTTTTCATGATTATTATTTTTTTTTAGAACTAAGAATACAGTTTAGTTAAACTTGAAAATAATTAAATGGCGGCGCCAATGTCTGAAATAATAATGTAATTCGGTCAAAAGTAAACGAATCTAATTAAATAGTTCCTTATCACAAAAATCTCACACTAATAGAATATTCATAAAAATGAAATGTTCATGTACATTCTCAGAAATTATTTTTTCAATTCACAGAAATATTCCTGGCAGCACTGCTACCAGTATATATCTGAAAATTTAAGTTCTTTATTTTCCGTCCTAGGACAGGAAATTTCCGGAATCTGAAAACAAGTTTTTCAAAGAATACGTTTCTTTTTTCCCCTAGGATCTACTTGGCTTTGAACGTGAGACCACGCGTCATCTTAACCACTCGGCCAGCGAGATCTTAGTAGAGAACGAGTTTAAAATGAACTTATGGTTTGTTTGTTTTTTTTTTCAAATGGAAGATTGGTAAGACTTGTTAAATTTCTTGTGCAGAAAGCTTTGAAATTTAAACTCAATTGCAGGGGCATTTTCGCCGTTAAGAAGCAGATGGATGGTGTTTTAACACTTACAGAATAATAAAAAGTAGCTCACTTGTCAAATTTAACTAAAATAGAAACGCTAATCATAAAATAATAAAAGCTTTAAGTACAGAAATTAAGAATTATCATCAAAAGTATCACGTATCAAAAATCATCATGTACAGTCATTTAGGGTAACTTTGATCCGTATTTTCTCTATTTTCAGATGCCTCACTCTTATTTTAATAATACTAGGGGATCGAACCCTAGCTCCTCGGGTTACAGAGTATAGATGAAAACCATTTTTATTTTTTTAACTCTAATTATTTTTTTACATGTAATATATATTTTAGATTGCCCACTAACATAAAAAAGAATTTTTACATGAAAAATATCAATTATGCAACCAAATAAAGTTTTAAAATTTATTAAAAGCGATACTTTCACATGTCACCCCATGCCAGGAGTTATTAACCCAAAATTTTGCGACTTACGTCAGTCTTTCCGATCATTTCGGTGCTTTTAGCGCGTGGTTCAATCACATGTCTGTTAAATTTGTTTCTTGTTTACATTATTTTATTTATTTTTTCCATAGGGAAGTTTTAATTCTGTTATGGAACATTAGACAGAAACAAATGCTGAACTTTTTACATTGTTTTAAGGGCAAGCGGGTTAACCTTTCGTAATCGAGCTACACGTGATAGAGATAAATTAAAAAATAATTTATGCTTCAAAATCTAAATATATATTACGCTATCCTACTTGGAACACAAATCGCGATTATTTGTTAATTGTTTAATGGCAACGCCTGAATGAAACGCATCTCATTGGTTATTGTGTAATATTTTTAAAAATGGAATAATAATAAATAAATAAAAAAGTTTAATTAATAGCTATAGAACAAAGCAATTTGTATAATTTTAAAGAAATAAAATAAAAGTAAATAAACAATTTATTAATAAATAAACAACAACATCCGGGTTACCATATCAAGCAAAATAACGACACTTTGGCGCAAGTTAAGTACCCCGGTGCGTATATGACATTGGCGTCAGAAAAAAGTCGCGCCAACATGGTGCGTATATGACACCTGTGCCATCTTTTATTCACCTCATTTAAAATACAATAAATAAATAAATAAATGAAGGTACTTTTTTAGTATAGGTACTCGGCAAAATAGAGAAAAGGTCCATCGCGAGAAAAGAAATTTGGCAACGCATTTTCTGGTAATATATTTAATCAAAACATTTTTTTCGAAAAAACTACATAAAAGTTGCCATGATCGCAAAGAGTTCGTACTTTTATGTTAGATGGGCGCAATTCTCGCCAATAGCATTTTTTTTTTTTTTTTTTTAACTCGCAGCAGCATTTTTTATTTTTCGAGGTGTAAATTAAAACAATGCTTTGATGTTGAAATTAAATGGTTTATGGTATTATTTATTCTTTTTCTTTTCTTTTTCTTTTTTTTAAGAGAAAGTCATGAATATGGGTATAATGTTTGGCGATTTATCACCTGCGTCCGACTAGCATAAATGTAGGGAGTTCTCGATTTCTCTGTCAGAATCTTCCAATTTGGCGAAGGATTGAGCAAGTAAATTAAATTATGAATAAAAGTAACATGATACAATGCCTAGCATACATTTAAAGGAGACCAAACTGGTTGCTACGGGCGCCTAGTTATTTTAAAACCATAATAACTCAGTCGATTAAGATACAATTTCCAAACAAATTTCATTTGAAAGTAGATTTTTTCTCTATTTGTTGGTTTAAAAATTGAAAATGTGCGATATTTAGAAATTTATAAAATCGCTGACATAGCACACATTTTAATTTCAATTTTTTTTTTCAGTTTTTATGCGAAAATGGCAACAAAAAGGTACAGTAATATATTATTTTTCTTTCCTCCGCGATTATTTTTCTTTACTTTCAGCCCTCCACGACTTTCAACTGAAATGGAGATCTTCAGTTGCCACAATTACAAAAGAATATATTAATAACTACAAAAAAAAAATAATATCTCAAAATTAAATTGAGATACAGCTTTCAAACAAATTGCATTTAAAAGAGTATTTTTTTCCTTATACGACGATGCAAAATTTTAAAATGTGCGAAGTTTAGAAGTTTAAAAATTTGCAGTAGAGAAAATTGCAAAACCAAAATTTTATTTCAAATTTCAAACTGCTGCCATTCGCAAAATGACGTATGCGTTACGCACAGATATGTTTTTCGCAAAATGACGTATGCGTTACGCACAGATATGTTTGTCCTTTATAATATAGATAGATTGTTGCAACTAGTGGCATAAAAGAGAAGAAATCATCCTAACTTATTGTATGACTATCAGAAATTAAGGAATAATAATGATATAAGCAATAAAAAAAATATTTTTAGCCATGTAGGATAACTTTGCACCATATTATAAATATCACACAAAATAAGACATTATTAAAAAAGTATTATAGTTAGGACAACTTCGAAGCGAAAAAAGTGTTTTTCAGATATTTAAAATCTCCTAATTTACATTTCCCAACATCACAAGATTTGTGTAATTTTTGATATTACAACGAATATTATGCATAAGAAGAGTGGAAGAAGAAAACAATGAATATTTAGCAAAAAAGGAATTGTTTATTGTTCACATAAAACATAAAAATGCAGTGAAAAACCATTTGCAATGTTTTAACTCAATAATATAGCCATAGTTACAGTAGTACATACTAGAAGTAGTATTAATCAAACAAGAATAAGAAATTTCGAATCAAGGGTTGCCATTTTGGAAAATTCAGAAATTTAGGGTCCATATACCAGAAATAAAGAATAGTATTTTATGCTTTATTTAATAAGAGAGATTTAACGATTACAGAATGAAAAAAAATCTTCTTTGGAAATTTCCGGTATAAATTTAAAATGTAGGATTAAAATTTGAGGCCAAACTAGCATGCCTGGTCGAATGTATGGAGTATCAAATTTGAGTAGCTCAGCCCCAAATAACGTCTTTAAATGAATTTTATGTATTTTGCACAAATTTTTGAAAATATTTACATGTTATATTTTATGCAAACTTTTGGCAATCATCTATCTATACTAATATTATAGAGAGGTAAAGTTTGTTTATTTGTAGGAGGTAAGCTCTGGAACTACCGAACCGGTTCCAAAAGTAATGGTATCAATATGATGGTGTTAGTCCAACTTAGAAAAAAGGCTATATCTTATGTCCGTGCCACTGGCCAAACGGGGGTGCAGGAGCAAAAAAGTTCTAAAAAATTTTGTGTTACTGAAGGGCCTAGAAACATGAAATTTGAAATGGTAGTTACTTATAAGATACTAATGATCTCTAAGGACATTTCTTAAAAAAATCGAAATTAAAAAGGGGTGAAAATGCGCGAAAAGCTTTCGAAAAAACGTTCTAAATGGCGATTTTTACGAAATTTCCGGAAGTACCAGACCGATTTAAAAAATAATGGTGACAACCCTTGTTCCAACATAGGCTACATTTTATGCCGGTGCCACTACCCATAAATGGGGTGCAGGAGAAAAAAAAAAAAAAAAAAAAAAAAAAAAACATTCGAAATTGAGATTTTTGTGTTACTGAAGGGCCCAGATACATGAAATTTGGCATGGTAGTTACTTATTAGATATAAATGATCTCTAAGAACAGTTTTTAAAAAACTCGAAATTTAAAAGGGGTGAAAATGCGCGAAAAGAGTTCTATAAAATGTTCTAAATTGAGATTTCTACGCAATCTCAGAAAGTACCCAACCTATTTAGAAAAGAATGGTGTCAAAATGATGGTGACAACCCTTGCTCCAACGTAGGCTACATTTTATGTCCGTGCCACTAACCCCAAAAGGGGTTGCAGGAGCAAAAAAAAAAACCGCTCGAAATTGCGATTTTTCTGTTACTGAAGAGCCCAGATACATGGAATTTGGCATGGTACTTACTTATTTGATATAAATGGTCTAAGAACATTTAAAAAAAAAAATTCTAAATGGCGATTTTTACGCAATCTCAAGAAGTACCAAACCGATTTCAAAAATAATGGTGTCAAAATGATGGTGACAACACTTGTTCCAACATAGACTACATTTTATGTCGGTGCCACTACTCTCCAAGGGGGGTGCAGGAGCAAAAAACGTTCGAAATAGCGATTTTTGTGTCACTGAAGGGTCCAGATACTTGGAATTTGGAACGTTAGTTATTTAAGGTACTAATGATCTCCAAGCACATTTCTTAAAAAAAACGAAATTAAAAAGGGGTGAAAATGCGCGAAAAGTGTTCAAAAAACGTTTCAAATGGCGATTTTTATGCAATCTCAAGAAGTACCAAACCGATTTAAAAAATAATGGTGTCAAAATGATGGTGACAATCCTTGCTCCGACATAGGCTACATTTTATGTAGGTGCCACTACCCCCAAATGGGGTGCAGGAGTAAAAAAA
Organism: Maratus speciosus; assembly: GCA_963932465.1. NCBI lineage: Eukaryota > Metazoa > Arthropoda > Arachnida > Araneae > Salticidae > Maratus > Maratus speciosus. The sequence continues at coordinate 144,321,667 of OZ010786.1, read as the reverse complement.
AAAGTTCGAAAATGCGACTTTTGTGTTACTGAAAGGCCTAGAAACTTGAAATTTGAAATGGCAGTTACTCATAAGATATAAATGATCTCTAAGAACAGTTCTTAAAAAATTCGAAATTTTAAAGGTGTGAAAATGCGCGAAAAGAGTTCTAAAAAACGTTCTAAATGGCGATTTCTATGCAATCTCAGAAAGTACCCAACCTATTTCAAAAGTAATGGTTGCAAGATGATAGCCGTTGCTTAACATAGGCTCTATTTCATGTCGATGTTGCTACCGCCTAGGGGTTGCTGTACTTCATGTCGGTGCCACTACCCCAAAGGGGGTGAAGGAGCAAAAAGCGATCTAATCTTTTTTTTTTTTTTTTTTTTTTTTTTTTTTTTTTGTAATACTGCAGGGCCTAGGAACTAGGCATGGTAGTTACTTATAAGATATAAATGATCTCTAAGAACATTTCCTGAATAATTCGAAATTTAAAAAGGGTGAAAATGGACGAAAAACGTTCTAAATTGCGATTTCTACGCAATCTCAGAAAGTACCCAACCGATTTCAAAAGTAATGGTTAGAAATTGATGATGACAGCCCTTGCTCCAATATAGGATCTATTTCATGTCGGCTTCACAACCACCTTGCGGTTGCATTTTAAAAACTTTCTAAATTGTGATTTTTGTGATACTGAAGGGACTAGCAATTTGAAATTTGGCATGGTAATTACTTATGAGATGTAATTGCTCCCTGAGAGAGTCCCTTAAAAATTTGAAATTTAAAAGGGATTAAAATGAACGAAAAGCGTTCTAAATAGCGATTTCTATGCAATCTCAGGAAATATAAACCAACTTCAGAAGTAATTGTTTCAAACTGATGGTGAGAGCCCCCGCTCCTATATATCCTATATTTTACGTTGTTGTTACTACCACCTGGGGGTTACAGGAGCAAAAAATGTTCTAAATTGCGTATTTTGTGTTACTGAGTGAATCTAACATTTTAAATTTGGAATGGTAATTACTTCAAAGATGCAAATTCTTTCTAAGAATTGTGGAAAGATAATTCCAAATTTAAAAGGATGAAGTGAGCGAAAAGCGTTCTATAAGCGTTATAAATTACGATTTTTATGCAATCGTATGAAATACGAAACCGATTTCAAACATAATGGTTGAAAATTGATGGTGATAGAACCTGCTCAAACATATGCTATATTTTATGTCGAGGGTTGCAGGAGCAAAAAACTTTCTAAATTGCGATTTCTGCGGTACGGAAGAGGCCAGAAACTTTAAATATAGCACGGTAGTTACTTATAAAATATAAATGTCCTCTAAGAACAGTCGAAAATAAATTCGAAATTAAAAAATCCCCGCCGGCCCGGCCTACAGGCAGAGGTAGATTTCGAAGTTAAGAATACTACTTTCACCAACGAAAACTAAATCATGATTAGAGATAAACCCACTTTAATAATTTTATCTTACCGCTTTTGACGAGTTTTTATTTCTTTTTTATATAATAGCTGGTTTTATCAGAATCATGTTAAGGCGGTATTAAAAAAAATACATTTCCATGCTGAACAACTTGAAATTTTCCTTTTTAATAGAAAAATATGAAACTCGCTGACGTGATTTTTGAAGAGATTTATAATCGACCTGTGTTTTTATTTTTCGTTCAATTAATTAAAACTTGATTTATAAACAATTATTTTCTCAGTAGAACAGTATTTTTGGTTTCTAACACAATCACTTTGGTAAATTCTGTTCAAAATGCCCACTTTGACATCATTTTTTGAAATATATTCTACCTCTATCAAAAAATCGATTATTACGGTGCATTATATAGTTTTTGAATAAGAGAATCTACCAATTGTATGCGTTTGAGAGCAAAAATGAATTTAAAAATGAGTCAGAAAATAAGCAGTTTGGACAATATTTTTCGTTCCTAAAATAATCGCTTCGGAAAATTCTGTTCAAAATGCCCACTTTGACATACTTTTTTGAAATATATTCTGCCTCTATCAAAAAATCGATCATTAAGGTACATTATATAGTTTTTGAATAAGGGATTCTACCAATTGGATGCGTTTGAGAGCAAAGATGAATTTAAAAATGAGTCAGAAAATAAGCAGTTTGAATTTGAATACACCCTTAATAAGATGATTTTTTCCTTCAACCGCTATGTATTTTTAATTTATTTTTGCTGTAAGAATTGGTCCTATTAAAACTTGTCTGTATAAATGTTATAGACAATATTAAGAAGATATATGATAAATTCATGAAGATTTTGTATCTTGTGAATTGACGCAGTTATGGATTTTTTTCTTCTTCAACCCCTCTTTTTGTTTTCGTTTTTTATTTTTATTGCGGTACGAATTGGTTCTATCAAAAACTTGTGAATATAAAAGTTGTAGATAATATTAAGGAGATTTATAATAAAATTAATTAGATTTGATATCTTGAGAATTGACGAAGTTATGAATTTTTTTCTCCCAAAAACCCTATTTTTTGCGCCCCTTGAGCCCATTTTTAATTTTATGAAAATTCTGTGATGCATAAATTTTTGGCCCTATTTTTAGAAGTTATAAAAACTTTAAATTGATTTGATATGTATAAAAATTAAGGAGTTATGGGGGTTTTTCGGTTTTCACAAAACCCCTCCCTATTTCCATCCCCTTGGCCCGATTTTGCCCATTAACGAACTTGACTGAGATTTTATGCCCCTTGATTTTATGTATCAGTTTGGAAGAGATCTGTGCAGAATTGTGGAAGTTATCGTGTCCAGAAGAAAGTGATATATATATATATATATATATATAGATAGATAGATATATAAAGTTTTTTACTGAGGGTGGTTTTGGGTTCTAGGGGTCATGATCGTTGTAGATCTGCAAAAAAATTTCAGAAATTCCAACATAGGAACGATCCCAATAGGTAGTATTTCATATGAAATCTACCTAAAAGGGGTGAAGCGAAGGGAAGGAGCGAAAAGCATTCTAAAAGAGTCCTAAATTGCGATTTCTATGGAATCTCAAGAAATAATAAACCGATTTCAGAAGTTATTGGTTGCGAATCTAGAATGATAGTCCCTGATCCTATACAGACTATATTTTATGCCGGTGTCACTACCACCTGGTTGGCAGGAGCGACAAGAAAGCCTTTAAAAATATCTAAATTCCATTTTCTATGGGAAATACCAACCGATTTCAAGGTTAATGTTCGCAAATTAACGGTGACAGTCTCTGTTTCAAGATTTTTCGAGACATTCTATTTCAACTCTGTTTCGGCATTTTATGTTCGTGCCATTAACACCAGAGAGGTGGTAGACTGTTAGACAAGACGCTTGCAATTTGACATGATGGTTAATTGTCTGAGCGAAGCGAAGGCTAATACTCAGCGAAATATTACTGTCCGGACACTTTACTACTACGATGGATATTAACGCCATGTCCTACTAAAAAAAAAGCCTAATAAAAACCTTTCGTCAAGCATAACTCAAAAAATATTTGTCGGATTTCGTTTCTGATTGCACCAGAAGGTACCTATGAGGGTCGCCTACTGAATGCACCTACTATGAAAAATAAGTTCCAAACCGTTTAAAAATTATATAGAAAAAACTCTTAAAAAAGCACAATTTATCTGCTTACGTCACAGAAATTTGGTGTGCGTCACTTTCACCGGTTGATGTTTTCGTAGAGAACTGATTTCAACACTTGGAGCAAATAAAAAAAAAAATACGCATGCAGTAATATTGAATAGATCAGTTTCAAAAACGTGATCACAAACCTTGCAACAACCCGTGGCAACCAGTTTTGGTGGGCAAACAAATAATAATTCAGTATTCCGTACCACGGTGACCGTTTTTAGCCTGTTGTATAAAATCTGGCATGTTGTATGACATGCAATTGTGGATGATTAAAACAAAAGACATGAGTGTTTATTGATCCGGAAGGTTATCTTTCTCTGGATGTCTGTCTGTCTATCATACAGCATGCGATTTTCTCGTAAACGATGATATTATTATGCAGTAAAACCTCCATAACGGACACACCCGACTAGTGGACACCTCTATTTAGCGGTCATTTTTTCGATTAGGAAAAGTTAAATAACTGTACATTTTTTACTCTCAGTAGCGGACACCTCCAAATAGAGGACAAATTCTGCCCTCCCGAGGTGTTCGCTATTCAGAAGTTTTACTTGGTAAAACCTCCATAGCGGACACACCCGATTAGCGGATACCTCTATTTAGCGGACATTTTTTCGATTACCAACTCTTAAATAACTGTACATGTTTTACTCTCAGTAGCGGTCACCTCTAAATAGAGGACAAATTCTGCATTCTCGGGGTGTCCGCTATTCAGAGGTTTTACTGTATATAATATTGATAATTATTTTACAGGGCCGCACAAAAGAATAAGAATGTATGAAACGAATATAAACTAAATTCGGAATTGGTAGATCGCTGATGGTAATGTAATTTTAGGATGTTGTTACAGTCATCCGCAGCATGTTTTTAGAGTTTCGTTCATCTAACGAAACCCTACCTGTCTCACTCCTTTGTCTGTCTGTTTGTCCGTCTGTCACAGAGACCGTTCTCAGAAACTATATATGTCGGAGACTTGAAAATTTGCATACTTATAGCTGAACACCACACATCAAATGGCAAATAATAAAATTTTGAAAAAGTCTAATATTTAATCCTTTGGGGTCTAACTTGTGTATTTTAAGCAATTTTTCTAACTCAGCCCCTAATTTAATTAAGTTGGAGACATAAAATTTTGCATACTTATAGCTGAACATCTCACATCAAACGACAAATAATAAAATTTTGAAAAAGGCTTAATATTTAACCCTTTGGGCTCTAACATGTGTATTTAAAGCAATTTTTCTAACTCAGCCCCTAATTAAGTTGGAGACATGAAAGTTTGCATACTTATAGCTGAAATCCTCACATCAAACGACAAATAATAAAATTTCGAAAAATGTCTGATATTTAACCCTCTGGGCTCTAACTTATGTATTTTAAGCAATTTTTCTAACTCATCCCCTAACTAAGTTGAAGACTTGAAAGTTTGCATGCTTATAGCTGAACACTTGCGATAACACGATAAATCATAAAATTTTGAAACAGTCATATTTAACCCTCCGGTCTCTAACTTCTGTATTTTAAGCAATTTTTCTAACTCAGCCCCTAATTAAGTTGGAGACATGACATTTTGCATACTTATAGCTGAACACCTCACATCAAACGACAAATAATAAAATTTTGAAAAAGGTCTAATATTTAACCCTCTGGGCTCTAACTTATGTATTTTAAACAATTTTTCTAACTCAGACCCTAATTAAGTTGGAGACATGAAATTTGGCATACTTATAGCTGAAATCCTCACATCAAACGACAAATAATAAAATTTTGAAAAATGTCTGATATTTAACCCTCTGGGCTCTAACTTATGTATTTTAAGCAATTTTTCTAACTCATCCCCTAACTAAGTTGGAGACTTGAAAGTTGGCATACTTATAGCTGAACACTTGCGATAACACGATAAATCATAAAATTTTGAAAAAGTCATATTTAACCCTCCAGTCTCTAACTTCTGTAGTTTAAGTAATTTTTCTAACTCAGCCCCTAATTAAGTTGGAGACATGAAATTCTGCATACTTATAGCTGAACACCTCACATCAAGCGACAAATAATAAAATTTTGAAAAAGGTCTAATATTTAACCCTCTGGGCTCTAACTTGTGTATTTTAAGCAATTTTTCTAACTCAGCCCCTAATTAAGTTGGAGACATGAAAGTTTGCATACTTATAGCTGAACACCTCACATGAAACGACAAATAATAAAATTTTGAAAAAGTCTATTATTTAACCCTCTGGGCTCTAACTTGTGTATTTTAAGCAATTTTTCTAACTCAGCCCCTAATTAAGTTGGAGACATGAAAGTTTGCATACTTATAGCTGAACACCTCACATGAAACGACAAATAATAAAATTTTGAAAAAGTCTATTATTTAACCCTCTGGGCTCTAACTTGTGTATTTTAAGCAATTTTTCTAACTCAGCCCCTAATTAAGTTGGAGACATGACATTTTGCATACTTATAGCTGAACACCTAACATCAAACGACAAATAATAAAATTTTGAAAAAGTCTATTATTTAACCCTCTGGGCTCTAACTTGTGTATTTTAAGCAATTTTTCTAACTCAGCCCCTAATTAAGTTGGAGACATGAAATTTTGCATACTTATAGCTGAACACCTCACATCAAACAGCAAATAATAAAATTTTGAAAAAGTCTAATATTTAGCCCTCTGGGCTCTAACTTGTGTATTTAAAGCAATTTTTCTAACTCAGCCACTAATTATGTTGGAAACATAAAAATTTGCATACTTATAGCTGAACACCTCACATCAAACGACAAATAATAAAATTTTGAAAAAATCTAATATTTAACCTCTAATATTTTGTCTCGCGCAATTTTTAAATTTAAACTGTTTTGCAATACTATTTTTTGTTCATTTTGCATAATAAGTGTAATGTGACGTAATTTGTTCTATTTCAGATTTCTAACGCATGTAAATGAATTTATTTTACAATATCCTTTCTCTTTTAAAATTCACATGTAAATATAGTTTTTATGGCGTAATTTCCAATAAGTGCCTGCTTTTTATACCTAATTATTTAATTCTAATTTGAAGGTTTTTTTCTGTTTATAATAGTAACGTGTAAATAATTTTTTTATTTGAAGCAAACATTATTGTTTGCGCTGCTTATACAGTTGGCAACAGTTTAAATTAATGCCATTTTCTAAAATATGTAAAAAATATCTGTCAAAATGCTGAATATTTGAATTTAAAATAGAAATAAAACCTCAAAAAATGAGTCAAATTAAAAAAATTAATGAAATCTGCAGACCGGGATCCTCTATTGAATAAAAGGGTCTAAAAATGATTAAATTCCCATGTATAGCTTTTGCTCTTACAAATTCTTTTTAATGGAACGACTTTGTCCAACTTTAGCATTAAATATCTCTTAAAATAATTCTTCGATTTGAAAACTGTATGCATTAGTGTGTTGATCAAACATTTCGCTATAATACCACCGATTTTCATATATTTGTATGCAATAGTTTTCTTAATATTAACGAAGAAAGACCTCCGGTCACAAAAAATTCAAAACCGGTGGCGGCGCGGCGGCGGTGGTGACAGCGTTAGTTACTTTTTATAGAATAGAGAGATATATAAAAATGAAAACTTGTCTGTCTGTCTGTTTGTAATTCTATAATAAATCCTCAATTTGGAAGCCAAAATTGTGAAGAGATACGTACATGTGTATTAAAACATGTCCCAGACAACTGAAGTAATCCGGAATCGAAATAACTTATAGCTAATTTTTAATTAATAAAAACCCACCAATTTAACAGCAATCTCTTATCAAATTTAAACATTTTTCGTTATAGCAGTTGCCAACAATTAAAAAACACAATAAAATTATTACTATAACAATTAATTTTCTACTGCAAGATTTCCACGTGAAAAATGAAAATGAAATAAATAGTTTGCCGAATTTAAAAAAAGGTGAATATTACGCCATAACTTTTCTATTGCAAGATATTCACGTGAAATATGAAAATGAAATAAATATTTTGACGAATTTAAATGAAAGTGAATATAACTTCATAACTTTACTATTTCAAGGTTTCCACGTGAAAGTGGAAAATATTACACCATATTGGAAATATAAAGGGCATGGTGGCTATAGTATACCGTCATATGAGTGTGAAAAATGTATTGAAGCATGATAAAAACCCGATTAGGGAAATATTGGCGTATTTTAACATTATTGCTCCAATTATAAATTGAAATAAGTTCATTTATAGCTGTATTCTTTTGAGTCTGTTATATACATTTACACATTTTTATATAGCGTTTTCATATGATTCATTCATACAACATTTCGACTGCTTTTTTTAATGTTTGTTTTGTGTTGTATGTTAAATTTTGAAATTGATTTTTCAGAACAAACATAATTCAAATTCTGGGCAACGCCGGCACGTTAGTTAGTAACAGATAAATGGCTTTTGTATCTGTACATCTAATGCTAATATTATAAAGCGTTATAATATTATAAAGTATATAATATTATTAATGCTTGTACGTTTGTTAGGTGTTATCTCTGAAACTACATAGCCAACTTAAAAAAATGTTGGTGGCCATCTCTGCTCCGAAAAAAAGACTATTTTATGTCAGTGCAAGAGCCTACATCGCTGCAGGAGCAAAAAAGTTCTAAAATTGTGATTTCTGCGATATTGATTGGGTTAGAAACTTTAAATTTGGTGCGGTAGTTACTTTTAAGATGTAAATACCCGTAATGAACACTCTCTAAAAGATTCAATTTGACGGATAAACGTAAAAATTTCTAGAAAGGTTCTAAACTATGATTTATTTGGAATACTGAAATTTTTGGGATACTGTTGGGGTTAGAAACTAGAAATTTGGCATGGTAGTAATTAATAAGATGTAAATGCTCGTTGTAGAACGAAGCCTAAAAAATAGAAAGACTAAACAAAGCGGAAAAAGATCTAAAGATGATCTAAGTAACGAAGAACATGGAACTGTTAGGAATATAAACATGAAAATTGACATGGCTGTATTTATCATGACGTAAATTCTCGCAATAGAACAATTTCTAAAAATGTCGCTATATAAAACAGTGCAGAAACAAAAAACTTTCAAAAATTTTCTATTTCTCTGTTACTGCTGAGCCCAAAATCTTGAAATTTTGCTTCGGGTTAGTTTTAAAATATACAATTGTCCCTATGAATGGTTTCTAAAAAATTTAAAATTTAAAAAGATGAAATTAACGGAAAGCGATCTCAATTACCATTAATTTGGAATTATTAGGTACAGCAACTTTAAATATTTTATAATGCTGCATTTCCTCCGCAAAACATGCGATTTAAATGCAACAAAACTGATAGATACCCACCTAGCATTAAATAAATTATGTAAATATTGAATAAAGACCTGTAAGAAACAGTGAGTAGGTTGCCCGAAAGTACTTGTTAAAGTGTTCCTTCTCCAGGCTTTTCTCTCTCTCGCCAAAACCACTAACAGAGGGAAGTGCCGTTTTAAATGTGATATGAATTTTTTATCCGATTCATTTTTCTAGACATTTTATCATAAGGTCATATTCTCAATTATCATTAGTAGATTTTTATATATTAACTTATTCCGGTGAAATTTTGTAATCGGATTCATATTGGCGTATGTTAGCTTGCATGATTTGCTGAATAAATATGTATGGATTTGTAAATTACTTCAAATGACACTTTGACAGCTCAAAAGTTTTGCAGACGATATATTCAGATGTTATGTCATACTTTATGTTGTAATCATTTCCGATTTCTTTTATTTAATACATGCTAAATACAGCTCAACTTCTGCAGAATATGTTTGAAAACAAAACAATACAGCGTATGTAGTGGCCAGCATACACTCATCATTTAAATCCGATCGAGCATATCTAAAACACACTCTAACGAATCATTGCATGCCACTTTTGATGTATTCGGTACTTTGATACTACATTAGATTTTGAGAAGAGAATTCCTTAAATGTTATCGACAACCTCATTGCATCCGTGGAAAACAGATATTGTACAATATTAACTATTCCGGGGGAGCACACACCATATAAAGTATAGTCCATTCTTTTTAAACATCATATATTTGTCATTTAATGTTACTCAAATTGGTGCGGAGCGTCTGATTATGCTCTTGACATCATTTTATACAGTTAAAATTACGATATAAGTAAATTAGTGTTTCATTTTCTATTTAATTTTAATATATTGCGTACTTTCAATTTTATATCCATGCATGGCTGTCTTGAATGGTTTGATTTCCCATTTTTTTAAACAGTGTATACGAATTTATATGTAAGATTTTGTAATTCTACAATTCGTTTATTTTCATCATTTCAATTTTTCGCAGTATATGGACAATTAAAGATAACATCTCATTTTCTTTGCTCCCACATGTTATTATTAAATCTATGTTCTCAGTAATATCGCTCAGACTAATTCCTCTGAGGGAAGTCCTAGTTTTAAGATGTAAATGTGTTAAGATGGTTTCTAAAAAATTCAAAACTTCAAATGAATACTGAAATGAGCATAAAAGTCTCAAAATACTTTCTAAATTATCATTCATTTGAAATTAGTTTTAGTTTTTCTTATTAATTAAAATCTGATTTCTGTCTATTGCACTTTTATAATGAAGTATAGTCAAACTGTGGATAAATTTGTAATTTTTGAATTATTCCAAAAAGTGTTCTTCTAATAAAAAATAGTCATACAAATATCACTTGGCATATTTCAACTATTAAGCGAGCAAAGCAACGTGGCTTGCTAGTATATAATATGCGTGCACATATGGAGAATGTTTGAGAAGAAAATGGTATTTTCGTAGAACCATAAGATATGATTTTTATTTTTGTAATTTTTTAATCATTATTTCACATAGTTTTATGAACAGAAAATTATACAATATTTATCAGTAAATAATAAACCTATGCCTAACTTTGAGCCGGCACAAAGTTATACTGAAAATAAGGTAAAATGGTTGTGCCTTCTAATGTTACATTTTACTGACTATTAGTAAATACATAATCGCAAAATAATAACACATTCATAACATTTAGACAATAATATGTCTGATAAATGGGTATATTGTTACTTACTATAAAAATTTAATTCGATTACAACAACTTCAAAACAGCATTCAAAATGAACTTGAAAATATAGTACTTCACAAAAATAGATGGATAATGGAATTAATTGTGAATAATGTCGCAAATTTATGTTCTAAAATAAAGAGTAGAAAGCCCAGTTTATAACCTTGCCAACAGAGTGTGGCACTGGAGTTTATCCAGCCTTTTGAAGTCAAACATATTGAAAATTAGGCAGTAGTACAAAGTTACACCCCATGAATCAAACTTATCCTGAATGATTGTATTTATTTTTCTTTGCACATGTCCCGCATGGTCCCTATAAATTAAGAGATCTGGCGATAGGCTTGCATAAAAATAAAATTAATAAAAAAATTCAGGGTGTTTAATTAGGTTTTGTAGAACCCTTGTACCGAATTTCTTAGCACTGCGGCCAGCGGTTTTCGTGCAATCGTGCAACATAAACAGACAAACATTTTTACTTTCTTCTATCGTCAATAGAAGAAAGTATTGTAATTGAAATTTTTTTCGACTTCCGGTTTTCGACGGTTTTACACGTTTTAGGAGTCAGAGATCCCCAAAAACATGTTTATAGAAAATGTCTGACTGTCCGTGTGTCCGTCTGTCCGTCTGTCTGTCGCCATTGTACCATCAAAAAGTGTATGAAGTTATGCATAGAATTGAATCAAATTTTCATTTTACGTATTTGGCTATGGCAAGCAGATCCTTCCTGAATTTGGCAAATATTCGCTTGCAGGGGGCGCTGTAATAGCGATTTTGAATATTGTACCATCCAAAAGTGTTTGAGGTTATGCATAGAATTGAACCAAATTTTTATTTTAAGTTTTTGGATATGGCAAGTAGGTATCTCTGAATTTGGAAAAAATTCGCCAGTAGGGGGCGCTGTAATATCGATTTTTGTGCGATTATGAATATTGTACCATCCAAAAGTGTATAAAGTTATGCATAGAATTGAACCAAATTTTTATTTTAAGTTTTTAGATCTGGCAAGTAGGTCCTCCCTGAATTTGGAAAAAATTCGCCGGTAGGGGGTGCTGAAACAGCGATTTTTGTGCGATTTTGAATGTTGTACCATCCAAAAGTGTATTAGTTACGCATAGAATTGAATCGAATTTTTATTTTAAGTTTTTGGCTTTGGAAAGCAGATTCTTCCTGAATTTGGAAAACATTCGCCGGTAGGGGGCGCTGTAATAGCGATTTTTGTGCGATTTTGAATATTGTACCGTCCAAAAGTGCATTAAGTTATGCATAGAATTGAACTAAATTTTTATTTTAAGTTTTTGGCTATGGCAAGCAGGTCCTCCCTTAATTTGGAAAAAATTCGCCGCTAGGGAGAGCTGTAATAGCACTTTTTGTGCGATTTTGAATATTGTACCATCCAAAAGTGTATGAAGTTATGCGTAGAATTGCACCAAATTTTTATTTTAAGTTTTTGGCTATGTCAAGCAGGTCCTCCCTTAATTTGGAAAAAATTCGCCGCTAGGGTAGCTGTAATAGCGATTTTTGTGCGATTTTGAATATTGTACCGTCCAAAAGTGCATTAAGTTATGCATAGAATTGAACCAAATTTTTATTTTAAGTTTTTGGCTATGGCAAGCAGGTCCTCCCTTAATTTGGAAAAAATTCGCCGCTAGGGAGAGCTGTAATAGCACTTTTTGTGCAATTTTGAATATTGTACCATCCAAAAGTGTATGAAGTTATGCGTAGAATTGAACCAAATTTTTATTTTAAGTTTTTGGCTATGGCAAGGAGGTCCTCCCTTAATTTGGAAAAAAATTCGCCGCTAGGGGGAGCTGTAATAGCGATTTTTGTGCGATTTTGAATATTGTACTATCCAAAAGTGTATGAAATTATGCATAGAATTGAACCAAATTTTTATTTTAGGTTTTTGGCTATGGTAAGCAGATCCTCCCTGAATTTGGAAAGCATCCGCCGGTAGGGGGAGCTGTAATAGCGATTTTTGTGTGATTTTGAATATTGTACCATCCAAAAGTGTATGAAGTTATGCGTAGAATTGAACAAAATTTTTATTTTAAATTTTTGGCTCTGGTAAGCAGGTCCTCCCTTAATCTGGAAAAAATTCGCCTGTAGGGGGCGCTGTAATAGCAATTTTTGTGCCATTTTGAATATTGTACCATCGAAAAGTGTATCAAGTTATGCATAGATTTGAGCCAAATTTTTTGTGCTTGTTTTGGGTCATGGCACGATGGTCCTCCCTGAATTTTGAAAAATTCCGCCGGAAGGGGGCGCTATAATTGCGATGTCTGTACCATTTTCATTATTGTACCATCGAAAAGTGTATGAAGTTATTTATATAATTGAACCAAATTGTTTGTGTGTGTTTCTGGCTATGGCAAGCAAGTCTTCCCTGAATTTGAAAAAAATTCCGCCGGAAGGGGTAACTATATTTGAATATATGTGCCATTTTCATTATTGTACCATCGGAAAGTGTATGAATTTATGCATAGAATTGAACCAAATTTTTTTTGTACGTTTCTGGCTATGGCAAAAAAATCCTCCCTGAATTTGAAAAAAAGTGCCGGAAGGGGGGCGCTGTAATAGCGATGTTTGTGCCATTTTCTTTATTGTACAATCGAAAAGTATATAAAATTATGCATACAATTGAACGAAATTTTTTGTGCATGTTTTTGGCTTTGGCCAACAGGTCCTCCTTGAATTTGGAAATATCGCGTGGTAAAGGGGCTCTGTGATAGCGATTTTTGTATACCTTTCTTGATTTTTCGTAGTTCTATTGTCTATCGGCGGCTCGTGCAAAGGCGGGAACTCGCTTAACAGAATAAAGAGAAACTATTAATTTTAACAAATATCATGATATAGATTAACTCGTTTTTAGTTCGTTTAATTGTCTGAAGCAGAAATTTAAGATGAAAATCAAAGTTAGTATAGTATTGAACTAATAATATTGAAGTATTTACATGTGTAACTAGTTTTTGAAATATTAAGATGTATAAGATAGAAGACAGTTTTGGGATTGGCACATCCAACTAGTTTTTATTATATTGATTATATCCCAGGACTTAGAAAAGCCTCTTTCTATATCTCACATCTCAGAGATGAGCATCTCTTTTTCACACACGCAAGCAGAGAAGACCGGACATAACGGGGGAGGCGGAGGATTCGACGGATCCAGAGCAGTTCGTACTTGTGCTATAGAAGTTCCCATCACCACCAAAAGAACTTTTTTAATCTTTAAAAATATTAGGGTGCCAGACATTTTTGCGCTTATGCTCACTCATAGAAACCACGCTTAAAAGAGCCTCTAAGGAGATTAAAATACCTTTTTTTTTAACCTTTAGAATTAATTTTGTTGCGTCTAGGCACCATTCAAGAGAAAAAGAAATACCACACAATTATACTTTCTAATACGGAAAAATCGTCAATTGAGGTTCCGTTTCAACAGGTTTTACTATAAAAGTTATAGTTTGTACCTAACAAGTTTCATTTAAATATCTGGCGACATATCAAAGGTACTCGATCCTTAAAAAGAAAACAACATCATTTCGTTTCGTAGACAAAGTGCAATAAAGAACAAACAATTTTTAAAATGTTAATCTTCAAATTCTTCAATAACATGCATTAATATCGTTCTCTGTAATTTCACATATTTTGTCTCTTTTTATATCTTCAAATTGCCCGAACGCGTGTCTTTTGAAAAGGAACAACAGACAGCGCAATTATTTGTGTCATAATTAATGAAACGAATGATTTCCAACCAGAGTTCCTTCTGATGTCGTTTTTTGGCTACAAACTTTCTATTATTTGAATTATAAGGGTCAATATATTAAAAAAAGGACAATTTCGTTCTAATTTTTTTTTTTTTAATTAATGTACCACCTACCACATACAATTATATACCATATACATGTTTTGTTCACTTAAATGCTGTAGTGTTTTGAGATCAAAGATGTATATTTTATGCGTAGGATAACTTTTATGGCAGAAAGTGTCTGTAAACATCATAATCAGTGTCTAATAATTGGAACTGAGATGATGGGGACTGAGGTGATGTTTTTGTCTTAACAACTGCACAACCATTTTGTTGAATCATTTTGCACACATGTAAATTATTAAATATGCCTCGTGACATTTGTATGTTACATAAATAAACTTGTAATAAGCTTTTTTTTTATAAATAAAATGTTAAATATGGGGGCATGAATGATGCTATAAAAAACTGCCCTATTCAGAATAAAAACTAAACATTTCTAAATATGAAACAAAGAGAAGAGCAACTTATACCTTCATCCATGGTGGCTAGTTGAACTTTAGTTGCTGTTGCAATGGAAATAATTCTGCCAGCGTTACCTAGTATCTGTTAACCTAAATGTGTGTTTAGAGGGACTGAGATGATGGTCAATCTCAGGGTCACATATATTTACTACAATATTTTACTATACAATCTATACTAATAAAGGAGACTTATATTTATAAATACTGTATATACCGTGTGTCCTAAAAAGGACTGACGGATTTTAAAATTTAATAACTTGCAAATGGTGACAGATATTAAAAAAATTCTTGCAGGAGGGTGTTATGCATAAGGTCAAAAGTTTTTTTACAGTGATTTTCGATTTTAGTTCGAATTACAAACAATAGGTGGCGCTGTGATCAATAGACGCTGAATTCAGGCTCGATTTTTGGTACTTCGGGACCCACTCAATGCATTTTAATCTCCTTTTAGAAGAAGAGAAAGCCCAAAAAATCGAGCCTGTATTTAGCGCCTATTGCTTACAGCGCCATCTATTGTTTGTAATTCGAACTAACATAGAAAATCACTGTTAAAAAACTTTTGACCTTATGCATAACCCTACTACAAGAGTTTTTTAAATATCTCTCACCGTTTGCAAGTTATTGAATTTTAAAATCAGTGAGTCCTTATTAGGACACCCGGTATATATAGATATAAATATATTAAACAAAAACCTAATATGAAGAACAAATTAAAAAAAAAACAAAATTTATTTCCTACATTGCTTAAGCCCGAGAAGGGACAGATATTAAGGTATTTCATTCAATTCGTTCTACATTTAATGTTAAAATTTTGTAACAAATAAGTTAAACCAATTGAACATTAAAAAATAAAAATAAAATTCCTACAACATGATACTTTAAACACCCTAAAAACTTAGATTCCGTTCAAATGAAATCAAAATAAATCTTAGACGTTTTTCAATTTTCAGATGTAAATATTTGTATTGCAGATTTTGTATTATTTTATGACGATTGTACATAAAATGATAAGATACATGCAAAATACAAAACTTTAAAAAAGTCCAAGATTTATTTCGATTTCATTTGAACGGAATCTAAGTTTTTAGGGTGTTTAAAGTATCATGTTGTATGAATTTTATTTTTAGTTTTTAATGTTCAATTGGTTTAACTTCTTTGTTACAAAAATTTAACATTAAATGTAGAACGAATTGAATGAAATACCTTAATATCTGTCCCTTCTCGAGCTTAAACAATGTAGGAAATATATATATATTTTTTTAATTTGTTCTTCAAATTAGGTTTTTGTTTAATATGCCAAGTTATTTAGTAACTACTGCATTCAGACGAACACATTTCAAAATTAATGGAGGGTACCATCATCAGGCTTTGATTTATGCGGTATCGTATCAAAATTTGTAATGCAATTTACCTACGTATAATTCAAAATGTTTCACCAGTGCAGTAATGCAATTTGCTGTACTTTGGGCAAAAACTTCCAATCTGAACGTAAAAAATCTGTTTGAAAATGTCATTTTTATTTCTACTATGACGCCATATTCAACTTCTTTTTAATTCTTAAAAAAAAAAAAAAAAACTATTTCAGTAATTTTTCACGTCAAAATCATTCAACGAAAAATAGACAAATTATTATTACGGCTTTTGAATCATTGGCATCAATGAAAAAAAAAATGTTAAATTTTATTGGAAAAATGTCAGTTGATTCTCAAATGAAAAAAGCGAAAATTGGAATTATTAAGAAAAATAGTACTTGAAAAATGTAAAAATAAATTGGCCCATGTTTCTCTCTGGGTTATAATTCACCCATATGCAAAGGCATTTTACCGTTCGTTTTGACCCTGACGCTAGGCAAACGTTTTTACACTTTAAATTAATAATATCATTAGAATTAGTAAAGAATAAAGAATGAGTGGCATCAGGGACAAAAAGGTGGGAAGAAAAAATGAAAAAGTTATGATCTCCATAGGCTTTTCTATGTTAAATTAACATTGAGAAGTGTCAGCGGAAATAAATAAGTATTGCGCTGCCGCGCAATACTTAAATAATACCAAAGTTAATAATATTTATAGAAGTTTGTACAGCAAACATTTAATATTGGATATTTGTACCTGGGGACAGGGACTGAAATGATGATTTCGTTTGTTTAAAGCTTAAAACTAATTATTTATACGTAATTATATGTCCATTTATCATTGGTAATTATTATAACAAATGTTACAATATAAAGCATTTTTCAGTTTTTGGTTTTAGTATAATTAATGAAATATTATTGACAGTGGACACAAATTGTGTAATTTTCAGATACTGACCCATAAATGTTTTAAAAAGGAAACAGCTTAATTTTGTTTACAGGGGCAAAATACAATTGAAACAAGCAAACAAGAGTCGTATTTAAAAGGGGGATATCCAACTTTTAAATAATAAGCAAAAGATTATTTTTACCTAATTTACAGTGCATCATATGATAGCATACATAAATATCATTCTCTGTAGTTTCGCCTAGATCGTCGCCTCCAATATCTTTGAATGTCCCAAACACGTGTCCGATGAAGAGAAACAAAAGACTAGCAAAAAATATGTCAGTCATAATTAATTAAAGGAACTATTTCAATCTGAATTCGAATAGTATTATTTTTAAAGCAAAATTCATTAATATTTATAGGATATCAAAAGAAAAATAAATTCAAGTACATTTCATAGATGTATTTACACATCGGAAAAATTTATGTTTTTTTCCATATTGCATGCTTAATGTAGAGATGGTGGATGTTTCTTTTTCTTTTATTTTGTTTAAAATATAAGGACTGATTCAATATTATTTTATGAATAATGAAATACATTTATAAAACAATGCCTAGAGGAAGTTTAATTCATTTTTTTTCTATTAATGATGAAATTGTTTTCCTTCGACGAGTTTTCCTTATGGCGGTGGAAGTGCGTTTTACCATTTACTTCCCAATAAACAATCAGATTCTAACAGAATGATAAAAATATTACATATAGGACCCAACCATGTGTGAAGTTTAAAAATCATATTGCATAAAAATCATATGCTGCTGTTGTTTATAAATACATATTAGGTCTGTCGGTATCAGGGTTGTAAAAAACCCAGCCGGGCGGGTAGCTGGGTGGGTACCCGGGCAGCTACTAACTACAACCCTTAAGGTATTAAAAAACCCGGGTTTTTTATAAGAACCCAGCCCGGGTGGGTAGCTGGGAGGGTACCCGGGCAGCTACCCACTATAACCCTGGTCGGTATCCAAATCGACATAAGTGAAGAAAAATACAAAATACTCTGTGCTTCAACGAATTCATAACTTGTAAAAAAAAACCCAAAAAAACAAAAATAAAACAAAAACAAAAAAAAGGGAAAGAAAAGCAAAATAACAACACACGGGCTTGTTGAAGAAGCTGAATTTTCAATAAAATTCACATGTCTAAGACCTCTAATATTAAAGATGACCTAAAACTATAAACTAGGCCTAATAAAAGATACAATACGTATCATGAGTGTTCTATCTATAGGTCCACCCCAAAAAACAACAACAGCAACAATAACAACGACAAAAAACATGCATGTATATGCCCGCCAAGTTAATAAATCGATTCCAAATACTGATTTCGTTAAACTGCATGATCATATGTATTACTAAAATGTTGAATTTAGGGGGTAGTCCTGGGGGGACATTCCCCCCGCCGGAGCAATGGGATCCCCCTCGGAAGATTTGAGATTTCGTGTTTTCAGTGGTCAAAAGTGCAATTTTCCCCCCGGAACTCTATAACGTTCCCCCTCCGAATCACAGAAATCCTCCCGCAGAAAAGTGTCTGAATTCAACACTGATTGTATTTAAATTATCTTTTATTGACATTCTATGACTACTGCCATTCCACATTTTTCTATTGATATTATATGGAGTAGCATCATGATTATATATTAATAGTATGCAAATTACCATAACACAATTTGAAGATGGGGAAACTACAAATAACATATGACTTATTGGCTTGAGCTCATGTGTTATTGGCGAACTATAGTATACTGATTTGCTGGAAAGGTCATGACATATAGCTGCCAAACTTTTGTTCAACTTTGCTACCGTTACCGCAACTATACTAACGCTACAATCGAATACTAATTTTCGTTTTATTTAGTTATAGTATTTTTTCTGTGGTTATTACGTTTGCTTCGACAAATATAACTGCAAACTAAACTTGCATTTGCTTAAAGTAATAAAATATTTTTAAAAAGGCCAAAAATATCTTTATTATTCATATTAGACATGTTTCATTGCTCCGATGGCAACATTCTCAATAACAATATAATACCCCCCGGAGAAAAGAAACCCCCCGGAAGATTTGAGATTTTGTGTTTTCAATGGTCAAAAAGTGTAATTTCCCCCAGAAACTGTATGACGTTCACCCCCCCCCCCCCGGAGTCACAGAAATCCGTTCCGGAGAAAAGTGTTTGAATCTCTTTTGAATACTCTCTTTTATAATATTGAGATGTTTATAATATTGAGGAAATGTAATTTTTATTCAGTTTCATTCGAAAAAAAAATTATAAATCTCATTTATAATATTGAGAATGTTGCCGATCTCATTCATAGTCGTTCCTTTCTCTCGCCAGTGACATGGTGGAATATCGTCAGAAAATGGGAGGAAAGCGACAAAAATCGCCTGCGACTCGTCAGATTTCCTGAAACTTACGTATTATCCAAGCATTTCATTCGCTGTTCGGGAAAAGGTTTTTCCATCGTCAGATTTCCAAGCATTTGATTGGCTGTTACTGGCGACTCGCTTCGTTTCAGGCGTCAAAGACGCGCCGACAGAAAAAAGTTGCTTGCTTTCGAAGCGACTTCCCTGGAGCCATAGGAATAACATGAAGACGCCTGGAATTTCCAGCGACTTTGACTCCTCGTTTAATAATACCATTAGAAGTTTTTAAATAGGAGAAATTAAGTCACATTTACGTCACATTACACTTAATAAGTAAAATGAACAAAAAATAATATTGCAAAACAGTTTAAATTCAAAAATTGCGCGGGAAATTTATTTGATTAAATTTTTTTGATATTTTGATAAGATCTTTTCAACTATTTTTTTAGGACAGCGCAAATAAAATTTCATTTCTAACAAAAGTATTTACACGTGAATATTAAAAAGAGAAAGAAAAGTTTGGGTGAAAGTTACGTCAGATTAAAAACGATACATTTAAAATGTCTCATTTAAAAGAACTTTCTTTTCGCATTGTTAAAAAAAAAATAGGGAAACAAAGACTATGTTTACTTAATTCAATGAATATTAGCTCATTTTAAAATGTTTAACGGATTTTATTTAATCAAATACGAAAACAGCCATTGTATCTTTTACCAGCAGATCGCCATTTTAAAATTATAATTCAATCTTCCGAAATCAAAGCCGATCAAATTAGCGTGCTTTTGGAGTTTGCGGTGTCTGAACGGGAATTGGCAAGCGTAGCTCGTAGGTGGCAGAACCCCCTAGTGAATTAAAAGTGTCTTTTACCAAATAAGATGAGCGCTTTCAAGCGGTACTTACAATAATCAAATAAAAATGGTCTTTTTTAATATATAGACATCTGAAAATGAGGTTGAATTTATGAACTTCCTTTTTGAGGGAATTTTAAAGAGTATATATATTGAAGTATGTAGAGCGTGATCTTAGTAGCACGCCTTTTGTTCAGTTTCAGTTGTTACAGTTTGCTAAAGAAAGGGAAAAATTCATTGAAGCAAACAGTGGCCTTGAAAGTTTAACTTTATAGAAGGACCCCTCATATCACAACCATGCTATTTATGACTTTGACAGTTTCCAGATGTCCATGTTAGCTCTGTACGCGCTGTAGTAATGATTACATCAAAATTGAAGAGATTCGGGCAGGGACCAAATCCGAATTTAGGTCACCCGATATGGAATGACCCTTCTCCATTACCTGGAGCAAAAATTTAGAGAAGGCTATTCATAAACCCCATAAAACAACAATATGTTTCTGAGGATTACAAAAAGTCTCTGAAATAAACGAGTCTGTCGATACCAGCAAATTTTGCAATAAATAACTCTGTTAATTTCGGAAACCCAATGCTTTCGGAGATTTCTGATTGGTTCTTCTACTGAAGATCACTGAAGATAAGGGTTAAGTTTTTTAATTCATAGGTTACACGTAATTTTATTTTTCCATATTAGGAAAAGTTTTACAATGTAGCAAAATCTAAATTTTCACCTCTTAAACCAGTTCTCGAAATTTTTTATTCCCCATCTCAACAACGTAAAACTTCATGAGACACTTACGAATTCAATTGATATTGGCTATTGAAGCAATTTTGAATGCAAATGCTTATTTCATTTTTACTTTCTTCTATATTTACAAGAAGAAAGTATTGGATTAATGAAAATTTTCGAATTCCGGTTTTCGACGGATTTACACGTTTTAGGGGGCAGAGAACCATAAAAACAATTTTTTAAAACATGTCTGTCTGTGAGTCTGTCTGTCTCTGTGTGTGTGACACAAATTTTGTTGGCGCTCTATCTCAAGAACTAACGAACGAAATTTAATAAAAATTTATATTAAATTATTCCCTGATATAAATTGGTGCTGATTAGTTTTTGGTGTAAATTGCTCAACAGGTGGCGCTGCTATACAGCATTTTTCACTATTTCCACAATAGCTCAATCTCCAGAAGTAATGCGCGGATTTTCATCAAACTTCAGATTCAGTTAGTCCTTGACATGAATTGATGTTTCATACATTTGGTGTAAGTAGCTCAACAAGTGGCGCTGCTATCTTGCATTTTGCATGATTTACACGATTTCTTTAATAGCTCTATCTCAAGAACTAATGCACGGATTTTCATCAAACTTCAGATTCAGTTAGTACTCGATATGACTTGGTGCTGATTGCGTGTTGGTGTAAATAGCCCAACAGGTGTCGCTGCTGTGCGGTATTTTTCAAGATTCCCGCAATAGCTCTATCTCAAGAACTAATGCACGAATTTTCATCTAACTTCAGATTTAGTCAGACGCTGACGCAAGTTGTTGCTGATCAGGTTTTTGTGTTAACCGCCCAATAGGTGATGCTTCTATGCTGGAATTTTCACGATTCTTACAATAGCTCTATCTCAAAAACTAATGCACAGATTTCCCCCAAACTTCAGATTCAGTTAGACGTTGACATAAGTTGTTGCTTGGTGATTTTGGTGTAACATAGGTTTTGGTGTAAAGCACTCAATAGGTGGCGCTGATAGGCTGCATTTTGCTGGATTTACACGATTTCAGTGGTAGTCATATCTCAAGAACTAATGCACGGAATTTCATATCTTCAGAATATTCATGATAGGCATAGGTTGCCATTTCATTTTGGCAGTGTGATAGCGAATTTTAAAGTATTAACATGTATGAGACTGAAGAAAGTTTTGAGATTGGTACATCCGACTAGTTTGATAAATGTATTACTTCTTGCATTGAACGCAATTACTGTTTCATGACGACCTTTCTCAGACTGTTGTGTCTGGAGATTAGATTCAAAAGGCTATCTTTGACAGAATTTCTCGAAAGGTGCTTTATCTTTGTTAAAAAAGGGAAAACTCTACTTTCGACTTCATAGTTTTTTAATAAAAGTACCTGCTATTTCTATGCGTTTTCATCTAAAAATATATTCAGGAATGCCACGCGTCAGAAAGTGGTCAGTTTGTATTTCAGACCAGACTTACGATTCCTTCTCCCTGTCTGTCCCACCAGTGGCCGAGAGGTTCTGCTCTCGAAGCTGGTAGATGGAAGGTGCTGGGTTCGATCCCAATCGCGCCCGTCGGCCTAATCGTTCGGAGTTTTCGTGGTTTTCTTCGAACCTTGGTTCTCCAAGCGTTAATACGGGTTAGGTTCCCTTAGAAAGACCTCCACGGAAGGCACCCCCCTAAGGCCTATATCCCACGTGGTGATAATTGGCCGACATAAATACAACCAACCTTCTCCCTGTCTCGTAAAGAGGCCTATTAAATTATAGGAATTAATTAATCTTGTTTCTTCTTTTCACACCTCTTCACTGTTGCCAGATACAGTTTGACAAATACCGTGGGGAAAGTGGAGCTCCTGCTTCTAAATAGGAACACAAAAATATAAAACACCTTTTCTCCATCTTTATTATCATTATTTTTTAAATTTGTGTACGAGGATGGAAAAAAAGGTTACAAGCAGCAGTATTTGAAAAGTAATTATTGTGGAGTGAATATTTTTTCCCAGGATGAAGAGAGATCGTGCTAGTTTTTTTACAGCAGTTCTGCGGGTTAGTAGTGTAAGTTTGGAGACGCATCAGAGAGATTGAAAGGGCAAGACGTTTAGAAAAGTGGTCTCGCTGGTACCACTTTGACAAGGTTATGTGAAGCCATCCAACGGAAACGCCTTGGCATGTTAAACGATGGTGTCATCTTCCTGCATGGCATTACCAGCCCCATACTCTGCTCAACAAACTCAAGAATGGCTAAAGAAGTTTCAAGAGAGAAGTCCGGAGGCAACCCCTTCCCTCGAAAAAATGAAAATAGCCAGGCTTTGGCACCCAGTGGCTATTTCCTGATTGCGAAATTGAAGAAAACACTAATCTGGAACGGGTTTGTTTTGAAACAGCGATGTAAATATAGATGCTGAGAACTGGCTCAATTGGTAAGGACATGATTTCTACCAAGCTGGGTTAAACAAGTTGGTACTGTGTTCAGATAAATGCCTAAATAGATTTTGTGATTATCTGGAAAAGTGATCGGCAAATATGCCTCTTAATTCCATTTTATATTTTCTGTCTATCTATCTATATTATAAAGGACAAACATATCTGTGCGTAACGCATACGTCATTCTGCGAATGGCAACACTTTGAAATTTGAAATAAAATTTTGGTTTTGCAATTTTCTCTACTGCAAATTTTTAAACTTCTAAACATCGCACATTTAAAATTTTTACACCGTCGTATAAGGGAAAAAATGCTCTTTTAAATGCAATTTTTTTGAAAGCTGTATCTCAATTTAATTTTGAGATATTAATTCTTTTGTAGTTTTTAATACATTTTTTGTAATTGTGGCAACTGAAGAACTCCTTTTCTGTTGAAAGTCATGGAGGGTTGAAAGTAAAGGGAAAATAATCACGGAGGAAAGAAAACATTAGATTTCTGTACCTTTTTGTTGCCATTTTCTCATAAAATCTAACAAAAAAAAATTGAAATTAAAATACGTGCTATGTCAGCCATTTTTTAAATTTCTAAGTATCGCACATTTTCAATTTTTAAACCGTCAAAGAGAGAAAAAAATCTACTTTCAAATGCAATTTGTTTGAAAATTGTATCTTAATTGACTGAGTTATTATGGTTTTTAAAATAACTAGTCGCCCGTAGCGACCAGTTTGGTTTGCCTTAAATGTGTGCTAGGCATTGTATCATGTTTTTTATTTATTTTCATTTTTATTCATAATTTAACTTACTTGCTCAATCCTTCGCCAAATTGGAAGATTCTGATAGAGAAATCGAGAACTCCCTACTTTTATGTTAGTCAGGCACAGGTGATAAAACGCCAAACATTGTACCCGTCGCATTTTTTTCCATATTTCGTTAACTCTGATTAAAATATAATCCTTTCACTCATTTTATTTAGAATGGATAACCTTAATTTAAAAATGAAACCTTTAAAATTCACGACTTTCACTTAAAAAAAAAAAATTCTTTAAAAAAAGAAAAAGAAAAGAAAAAGAATAAATAATACCATAAACCATTTAATTTCAACCTCAAAGCATTGTTTTAATTTACCCCTCGAAAAATAAAAAAAATGCCGCTGGCAAGATAAAAAATGCTATTAGCGAGATAAAAAATGCTATTTGCAAGATAAAAATGCTATTGGCGAGAATTGCGCCCAGCTAAAATAAAAGTACGAACTCTTTGCGATCATGACAACTTTTATGTAGTTTTATTTGAAAAAAGTATTTTAATTAAATCGGTTGCCAGAAAAAAAAATTTCTTTTCTCGCCATGGACCTTTTCTCTATTTCGCCAAGTACCTATACTGGAAAAGTACCTTCATTTATTTATCTATTTATTGTATTTTAAATTAGATGAATAAAAGACGGTACAGTCTTTATTCATCACGGTACAGACGGTACAGTGTACGTTGACGCGAGTTTTTTCTGACGCCAATGTCATATACGCACCGGGGTACTTAACTGGCGCCAAAGTGTCGTTATTTTGCTTGATATGGTAACCCAGATGTTGTTGTTTATTTATTAATTAATTGTATATTTACCTTTATTTTATTTTTTTAAATTATATAAATTGTTTTGTTCTATATTTATAGATTAAACTTTTTATTCATTTATTGTTATTCCCTTTTTAAAAATATTACACAATAACTAATGAAATGCGTTTCATTCGGGCGTTGCCATTAAACAATTAACAAATAATCGCGATTTCTGTGTCACGTACGATAGCGTAATATATATATATAGATTTTAAAGCATAAATTATTTTTAAATTTATCTCTATCACGTGCAGCTCGATTACGAAAGGTTAATCCGCTTGCCCTTAAAACAATGTAAAAAGTTCAGCATTTGTTTCCGTCTACAAACAAAATTAAAACTTCCTCTATAGAAAAATAAATAAAATAATGTAAATAAGAAACAAACTTAACAGACATGTGATTGAACCACGTGCTTAAAGAACCGAAATGATCGGAAAGATTGACGTAAGTCGAAAAATCTTGGGTTAATAACGCCTGGCATGCGGTGACATGTGAAAGTACGGCTTTTAATAAATTTCAAAACTTTATTTGATTGCATAATTGATATTTTTCATATAAAAATTCTTTTTGATGTTAGTGGACAATCTAAAATATATATTACATGCAAAAAAATAATTAGAGTTAAAAAAAATGGTTTTTCACCTATATTCTGTAACCCGAGGAGCTCGGGTTCGATCCCCTAGTATAAATAAAAATGTAAATGTTCGTTTGTACAAAATCGCTAATCTCCGAAAGTTCTTCACCGATTGCTTTGAAATTCACGGATTGAGTTGCATTCGAATATGAACGTGTTGTTATGTGCCTATTATGAATCTCGCTCACCCCTCCCTCAATTTGCCAACCCACCACCAGAGTGCGCTTTTTTAATTTTTTCAGACACCCATCATGTGATATATCATTAGAAAGCTCTTGGACCACTCTTTCATATTATGCACCTCCCCTCCCTCTTCCACCACTTTCCCCCCGGGTGGCACATTTTTATATAATATATGTATAAATAAAAATGTAAATGTTCGTTTGTACAAAATCTTAAAGCTCCGAAAGTTTTTCAGTGATTGCTTTGAAATTCACGGACTGAGTTGCATTCAAATACGAGCGTGTTGTTATATATCTATTATGCATCTCGCTTCTTCTTCCCCCAATTTTCCACCCCCAACAGGGGGCTCTTTTTCCGACACCCATCATGTGATATATCATTAGAAAGCGCTTTGACCACTCTTTCATATTATGCACATCCCCTCCTTCTCCTCCCTTTTTTCCGGGAGGCGCATTTTTATGTAAATAAAAATATGAATGTTCGTTTGCGGTTTTTTAATAAACCATTTATGAACATCACTTCCCCCTCTCCACAATCCCCCCCCCCCATCCAGATGATTTATCCGCTGGAGCTAGATGAATAATCATTGGTTTGGTGTTTGCTTATATAATTTTTTGTCTTATTTTGATTTCTTAATTTTAATATAAGTATTCATTTAGTGTTATTGTAATTGTGTAAAATTCTGTAATTGTGATTCTATATTGAATTGAGTTTAACCTAGTGTAATCAGGGTTCTCGCTGCCGCTCGCCATTGCGCCAAATCGCGACAAAATGTTTCATTTGGCGAGTAAACTAACAATCAGACTCGCCAAATTGCGAGTGCCCAATTTCTGTTCTGTTTGTGTGTTTGCCAATACACTCGAGACTTACCCGCGTTTCTGAACGACTGATGTAGTTTTACATGTTCAATCGCACCGTGACATTTACATTACTCTATTTATAGAGATACAGGCTCAATATCGATTCAGTTTTAGTAACAGCCAAAGACACAAAAAGGATTATGCGATAGGTTTTTGTCAGTTAATCACTGTCTATGCACCGGCGTTGCTCTGGTAAAAACATAAACAAAATTACTCGCAACAAGTGCCAAAAATTGAAAAGTTTTGCAGGAATGTGGTGTTGAAATTAACCATACTATTATTAGTTGTACGTAAAGTATCATTGACCGGTCAATTTTTTTCTATCGGTCGAAATCTCATAGTAATTTTTAGTGTATATTTTCACAACGGTAAATCAAAGATAGCTGTCTTATTCAGGCTGCTAAAAGAATGTCTGAAACATTTACATATTTTAGGAGGCAGTTAGAATGTATTTATTTTTAATAGTTTCTGTAGCGGATAGTTGAATTTTTATTTTTTGAGTTATTACAAAAAATTAGGTTATTTTAGAACATATTCAAAAAATGGATACAATAAGGAGTTAAAGATAGATTTTTCAGTGTTTCACGCCGAATCTATTTTGCTAGCATTTCTTTTCATTTGGCTACTGTTTTTTATTTCTTATTCGCCAAATCGCTAATGTTGGTCAAAAGCCAGCGAGAACACTGAGTGTAATTTTTGTAGTATATATGTATTCATGATTAGTAATTATTTTGTAGATTTATATAATGAAAAAAATTTGAGATTTGATGAAAGTATTCATCGGGGCGGGAGGATGTTGCAACTCATTTGGGGAAAAAGGAATAATCCCTATTGGGGATTTCGGTCTTCAATCGGCCCGTCCCGAGGGAAAACATTTAGAACGTAGTTGTAGTTGGATTCCAATCAAGGTTGGTGTGCGATTGTTATGATTTAATATGGTCCGGCAAAAGGCAAAGTGTATCAGTTATAATTAAGTTTGTGTTGTGTTTTAGTGTACTCTGTGTTTGTGTGTTAATAAACTCTAAAATGTGCAACGGAAGCTCGTTCAATGAGTAGAGTGATTTTAAAAATATTGAAAATTCTGATCGATTGATACCACAGTCATTATACAGCCAATGTAAACACTCGTCCGTTAGGGGACAAGGTCACAAAAATATATTGTGACCTTGATCTTGTCCCCTTACACTGAGAAAAAGATATAGTTCTGGTATCTAGAATCTAAATTGAGACTCTAGAAAAAATAGTTCCATGTCATGCCTATAAATTCTAGTTCTCTTTGCTAGAAAGTTCTAGAGTCTCCTACTAGAATTCAAGAGCGTTTTCCTATATTCTCGTGGTCGATTTTATTTAAAAATCTCTGCAAATAGATGCGAACACAAGAGGTTAGTTTTAGTAACTATAATTCTAGTTTATGAAACCATTCAAGAAATCAAGTGATAATTTCTCGCTACTGAAACGATTCATTATCGTTTCGTCACCTATAAAACAAGATACTAGAAATTCTAGATCGTTTCGTCCATTCAGCTTAGTTGTTTACCCTATTCGCATAGCTCGGAAAACTATATTTCTGGCTTAGGGATTCAGAAATTCAGATACCTATTATACCTACCTATAGATACCTACCTATTTATTCTAGGTGAAGGCGGTATTTTTTTTTTCTCAGTCTACGGACGCGTGTTTACATTGGCTGATGACCAGGTGTTATATTTTCCATTTTCAAGCTTGAAATGCGCCCTGTGGTTTGTTTTGATTTTATGGTGATTTATACTAAGTTTTATTATTTTAATACTTTAGAAACGAGTTTTATGAAAGTCCTTACGAATCTAAGCCTATAATGAAGCCATAAAAATTCTGAACTAAAATCTACAAAGTATTTATAATCTAAAGATTCTTACTGATTTTTCATAGCTTTAACACTCTTTTAAAAACTTTCTGAAGGCGAATAAATAGCACGGCACACATGAAAACGTACAAATATTTGTGCATTATGAAATAAGTATAAAAGTAAAAATAGTTAAAAAACCAAAACATTCTTTTATAAACATTCAACGTTCAACTTGATAATAACATCAAATTTTTGGACTGCAGTTCATGTTTTTCCCCAAAAATTCCGCTACAATATATTCATATAGTGGTGAGCACCGAACTTGATTTGGAAACATTCACGGCTTTTCTTACGTTTGTAAAAAAACGCAGGCAAGTGAATTTGATAAAAACTATATAATTTTTGCTCTGTTTCTTTTTTAAGACAGAGCAACGGAAAAGGGAAAGAAATAAAACTTTATTTAAACTATCTTTTTAGGATTTCTAAATTGATTTCTCAACTTATAACTGTAAATTGATTCATATTAAACCATTAACTGATTAAAATATGTATGTTTTTATTAATATTACACATTTCATTTTTAACACTTTCCAACAAAGTTGAAAAGTGTTTAAGCATTCGGTTTGTCTGTCCGTCTGTCCACGCGCTCTAACTGAAATATTTGTACCTAATTTGTACTGATTTTCAACTTAAATATATGTATCTCTTAAGTGAACTAAATTTTGGCATGCATGTAGTTAATAGATTAAAATCTATATATCATATACAGGGCTTCTGAAAAAATTCGGATAATTTTCCGATTGTGGATGGGAACAGATGAAATTGGGTTTTTTGGGTTTGGTTTTTGGCGCTGATTGTGATGTTGGACTGTGTATTGCATGTTTCGAAATGCATCGCACTCAAAAAATTATTAATAATCAAAATTTAATGTGTATTGTATTATTTCAAATATTATTTGTAAAAATTTGTTTGATGATGATAAATAAAGACCTAAGATGTGAAAAATAAAGGTCTTATTTGCATTAATTTGTATATTGTAAAACAAACATTAAAACACAGAATTCCGGCATGGTTGCTTTTCCACAAATGTGAATTTGTTCTATGACATCTTTTTTTTTCGCCTTAAAAAAAAAAGACCTACTTGCATATTTTATATAGAAAACTTATAATTATTCAATTTCTGTAATAAAAAAATAGCTGTTTTTTATGGTTTTTCCAAATATTAAGCGATTGTTAAGGGGTTAAACAACTATATTCGTTACAGAGAATATTTGGCGATTTATGACCTGTGGTGAGATAACGGAAAAGTGCCTTACAATTAATGTATTAAATTATTGAGTGATTGCAAAAGTTCGTTTCCGATGCATCGAATTTCGAAGTGTACCCATGTTGTTTTAAATGGCGAAATGCTGTCGAATTTTCAACATTTAGTTTCTCAACACTCTTTCCCGTAATAATCTTTGGATTATTATTAACTCAATCACGGATTAAGCCATTATCAATGCCGTAAGGTCGCTCAAAGCGAATTTTAACGTTTAGATTGAAATCACCTTTCGAAATCTACAAAACCACTTTTTAACTATCCTAAGAGTGGGAGCACGATTCAAATAAACGAATATTTTTTGTAACACGTCCAACACTTACTCCTTTTTTAAACTCATAGCATAACATGACGAAAATGTAATTTTTCATTTTCCATTTTGAATATTAACTTTGCACACAAACTAATTTGAAAAACTTTTTTTTAAACTTTATTTCAGTCACGACACACGTAGATAGCTGTCGGGTAATAAGATGGTTATAAAAGAAACATCATCACAGTCAAAACTGCAAGTTTCTGCCATCTATGAAATAGGGAACGAACTTTTACAATCACCCAATATAATTAAGTTATGAAAATATTCGAATGTTCTCTTGTCTTCGGAAATACACATGTGAACTTATTTTTTGTAATTCTAGTTTATCAGCAAGAGGGCTAAAAATCAATTACAAAATTCCATCTTTACATACAAAACAAGTAATATAAAAATTTTGTTTTTAAAGTCAATTCTTACTTAGGTCATCAAAGAAAGAGTTAATATAATCCCTTAAGCTAATATTAGTTTTTGTTGCATTAAAATATCTCAATTTGTTGATTTTCTATAAGCAAGTTGGTTTACAATGGAACTCTATGGGAATTTGGCGAAATATCAGAGATATCGCCAAGTTGGCGACAAACTTGGCGGTTTTTGGCGACAGAAGAGGGTCCCCTCCTATGGTAACCCCCTTTATAGATATGAAGATGCATTAAATGCTGTTCAATAACCAATGGCCGCCATTTTGTCTCCCATATAAAACTAAAATTAGTTAATTAAAATTTAATTAATGAACTAATATTTGAAAAATCTGTATTAACATCAATTGTCATCCAGTACAAGTTTAAAAAAATTATTTCAACTTGATAGGATGAATAATAATAATTTTATTAACGATTGAAAATTTGAACAAGATATATAAATAAATATAGGGAGAGTGTGAGCTAATGGTAGGAATTGATAAAA
Source organism: Maratus speciosus (assembly GCA_963932465.1). Taxonomy (NCBI): domain Eukaryota; kingdom Metazoa; phylum Arthropoda; class Arachnida; order Araneae; family Salticidae; genus Maratus; species Maratus speciosus. Next base: position 144,290,373 of record OZ010786.1, on the reverse strand, counting down.
GAGGTTGAGCTAAATAAAAGAGTGGATATTTAAGTGGTGATTTAAATGATGGGTTGTCGGATCACTAAAAAATCAAGTATTCCGCATAAATCGGCACAGTTGGCAACACAATATGCCTCTTGCTCATATTTTCTATGTTACTTACGGGTAAAAACCAGGCTCAGAAATAAACCGATTCTCTGTCCTTCGTTGTTTTAGACCGTGTTACGTAAGGAAAACTGATTTATGAAAGAAAACTGCACGCAAATTTAATTCAGATTAAAAAAAATTGCAAATAAGGAAAGAAAAATCATCCATATTTAATATGAATGGATATTTTTTTCTTTTAAATAATATGTTAATTTTTCCGGCTAGATAATCCAAATATTGAATTGAATAAAAATCTTTTATTTAAGTGGATAATGTGTTTTTCAGTGATCATAAATCAAATGAGACGCCTTTGTGAATGATTGTTGTTTTTAATATTTTCCTTACTGTAACAAAAGTTGTTATTGCGGATGATTATAAATTCTGCGTATTTTAAAGAGTTTTATATTCGTGCGTGATCTACACGACATGACGAAAAGTCACTGAGAACATTAGATTTTAGATGTTTTTCTCGAATATCTATAGAAATACTTGACGAATTCTTCTGGAACTTCAAAAATATAAAGAATATGCTTGAAATTAGTATCTTTTACAGAAGATTTGATTACGAGGATGGTTAGGGTGCCAACAACAAATTGAAAAAAAAAATTGCGATCATCATGTGTTTGGTGAAAATGTGATGGAGGATTCAAGAGCCAATATTTTATTAGCCAGGATTTTATTTCGGGAGGAGGTGGGGGTCCACAATTTTTTTTTCCAGATTATATATACATTAATACTTGCTAAGACGAATCAAAAAGAAGCGGTAAAAAATTTCCGCTTTAGACAATTTTTGTCTTAAAATGTGTAAATGTAAAGTTTTATTTTCACTGAAAGTAAGGAATATTTCCGTTTAAGTCAGCATTTCGTTGTAGGCATGTTCTGTTTTCACAAGTTTTGCTGTATATATATTTAAGTATTGCGCGGCAGCGCAATACTTATTTATTTCCGGTGTTACTTCTCAATGTTAATTTAACATAGAAAAGCCTATGGAGTTCATAACTTTTTCATTTTTTTCTCCCTACCTTTTTGTACCTGACGCCACAATTTTTTTATTCTTTGCTAATTCTAATGATATTATCAATTTAAAGTGTAAAAATGTTTGCCTGACGTCAGGGTCAAAACGGATGATAAAATGCCTTTCCATATGGGTGAATTATAACCCAGAGAGTAACATGGGCTACTTTTTATTTACATTATTCAAATATTTTTCTTAATAATTCCAAATTTCGCTTTTTTCATTCTTAATTAACGAACATTTTCCCTTTAAAATTTAACGTTTTTTCTTCATTGTTGCAAATAATTCAAAAGCTGTTATAATAATTTAACTCTTTTTAGTTGAAAAATTTTCACGTGAAAAATTAAACTGAAATAGTTTTTTTTAGGAATTAAAAAGATGAATATGGCGGCATAGTAGAAATACAAAAGACATTTTCAGAATAAGTTTTTTTTTTTTTTTAATTTAATGTCAAGTTTATGTTTTAGTGAAAAGTTTCAAAAGGATAGCTATTTTTACGCAGGTAGCGAACTTAGTGAGGAATTAGATAACTTAAATTTCAAAATGTTTTTTTCAAGTAGGGAACCGTCTATATCCGAAGTTGAACTTAGGTAATTATTTTCTCTTGTGTTTACATCAGCCCTTGAGAGGGAATAAAATAACAAAATTTAAGTAAAACTTTTTTTTTTTTTTTTTTACTGTATCACAGCTACAATATGTTAAATATTAGCAGCAAGAATTCAACACAATTTACTTTTGCGTCCTTAACGTTCCTGGGTGGGAAATAAAATATCTAAATTTAAGTGAAATTAATTTTTTATGTTTTGATTATAGGTTTTTTTACGTTCAGATTGGAAGTTTTTGTCGAAACTACAGTAACCTGCATTACCGCAGTAGTGAAACATTTTGGATTATACATTGGTAAACTGCATCACACATTGTGATGCAATACCACATACGTCAAAGCCTAATGATGATACCCTCCATTTATTTTGAAATGAGTTCGTCTGAATGCAGTAGTTATTAAAAAACTTGATATATTAAACAAAAACATAATTTGAAGAACAAAAAAAAAAAAAAAAAAAAGAAAAAAGAAAAGTGCCCAGTTAAACTGATGGCATTGAGCTCACAGGCTATTCACACTAATTGTATATTATACTTTTATTTTAAAGAATAATGCCCCTCAAAAAAATAAGTGAAGGGGAATAGCCCCCGTTTCCCCCTTTATACTTAACCAGTGAACCTCCAAATCTAATCAGGGAAGCTCCTTAACATAATAAACCGATACCACCAAATTTGGAGAAAATCGAATAATTCTGCATAAAAAACCCGTTTATCTAAATTAAGGGGGGTGGACTAGCCCCCTTTATCCTTAACCAATGAACCCCCAAAACTAATCAGAGATGTTCCTTAACATAATAAACCGGTATACCAAATTCGAAGCAAATCAAATTATTCTGCATGAAAAACCCATTTATCTGAATTAAGGTGTGTGTGTGTGTGTGGGGGGGGGGACTAACCCCCTTTATCCTTAACCAATGAACCCCCAAAATTAATTAGGGAAGCTCCTTAAGATAATAAACCGGTATACCAAATTCGGAGCAAATCGAATAATTCTGCATGAAAAACCCATTTATCTGAATTAAGAGGGGTGGACTAACACCGCTTTTCCTCCTTTATCCTTAACCAATGAATAACCAAAACTAATCAGGGAATTTCCTTAACATAATAAACCGGTATACCAAATTCGGAGCAAATCGAATCATTCTGCATGAAAATCTCATTTATCTGAATTAAGGGGGGGGGGGTGGACTAACCCCCTTTCCCCCCTTTATCCTTAACCAATAAACTCCCAAAACTAATCAGGGAAGCGCCTTATCATAATGAACCCAGAAAAAAAATTTGAAACAAATCGGATGTTTCTATCAAGAGTTATCGCGTTACGTACGTACATACAGAACGGACGGGCACATAAGCTCTCAGGCTTTGATAGCCTGTGAGCTAAAAAAAAATTTCCTATATTGTTTAAGCCCGAGAAGGGACAGATATTAAGATTTTTCTTTCAATTAGTTCTGCATTTAATGTTAAATTTTTGTAACAAGTAAGTTAAGCCAATTGAAGATTAAGAAATAAAAATAAAATTCATACAATGTGATACTTAAAACACCCTAAAAAATTAGATTCCGTTCAAATGAAAGCGAAATAAATCTTAGACTTTTTTTTTAAAGTTTTGTATTTTGCATGCATCTTATCAATTTATGTACAGATGGGTGACAAAATAATATGAACACTATGAAATAAGAGAAAAAATATATTAATAGGGTGTTGGTCCAACCTTTGACTTAATTACAGGTTGCATGCGAACGTGGGATTGATTCATAGAGGTCATGAACAACATTTAATGAAATATGAAGCCACTCTTCCTGGAGAGCAGTCTCTAATTCCAAAAACGTAGATGGTGGAGGAAATCGAGCACGGAGTTTTGACCCCAAATATCCCCACAAATATTCAATAATGTTCAGTCAGGGGACTGAGGGAGCCAAGAATGATGTCCTACTTCCTCCGCATGCTCTTCAAACCATTTTTGGACGATTTTATCAGTGTAGATAGGAGCATTGTCTTGATAAAATGGGCATTCTCCAGGAAATAAAGTCTGGACAAAAGGATGCACCTGACTCCCCAGAATATCGATGTAGTGAGCAGCTGTAACCTTCCCATGCAGAGTAATAAACGGCCCAAGGCCACGCCAAGATATCGCACATCCTACCATAAGGGAACCACCTCTATGCTTCACAGTCGGCAACAGTCAGTCAGGAGAAAATGCTTCTGCGGGCTTTCTCCTCACATAAACACGTCCAGATGTCTGAAATATTGTGAAGATTGATTTATCAGACCAAATGACTTGTTGCCACTATTCAGGAGCCTAATTTTTGTGTGTTTTACACCACTGGCGTCGCTGAAAAGCCTGACGTGATGTCACCAATGGCTTACGAATTGCAACTCTTCCATAAATGTTCGAAACATGAAGTTCCCTTTAGACAGCTCTTGGTGAAATGGGATTCTGGAGATGACTATTTATCTCTGACGTTATCTGGGATAAAGATTGCTTGCGCTTTCGGGTCGTCATGCGGGTCAACTCTCTATTATCCTTCTCAGAAAGCTTTCTTTTCCGTCCACCGTTGTACTTCACACACGACACTTTACCGCATTTCGTGTACGTTGTCATAAACGGCTGACACAGTACTCCTTGCACGCCCCACATAATTGGCTGTTTCCGTCACGGAGCAACCAGTGCACCGCATTCCAAGAATCATCCCTTTTTCTTGTCAGCCATTATTGAGTTTTCCAGAGTGTATGGTAAGCGCATGCAGCACCTATGACTGATGTTGAGCGACTGATACCTTACCTTTCATAACCACTAGGTGGCAAAATTGAGTACAAAGTGACATGCGCGTTCTGCTTCTTTGAAATTGATCATGCTTTTTACATGGGTGTTCGTATTATTTTGTCACCCATCTGTACAATAGTCATAAACATAATACAAAATCTGCAATACAAATAATTTATATTAAAAATGATAGAAGTCTAAGATTTATTTCGCTTTCATTTGAACGGAATCTAAATTTTTAGGGTATTTTAAGTATAATATTGTATGAATTTTATTTTTATTTCTTAATCTTCAATTGGCTTAATTTATTTGTTACAAAAATTTAACATTAAATGTATAACTAATTGAATGAAATATCTTAATATCTGTCCCTTCTCGGGCTTAAGAAATGTAGGAAATAATTTGTTTTTAAATTTGTTCTTCAAATTATGTTTTTGTTTAATATACTAGGGGGCTCTGCCCCCTACGAGCTACGCTCGTCAACCCCCGTTCAGACACCGCAGACTCTAAAGGTGTTATTACACGAGGAGTCAAAGTCGCTTGAAATTCCAGGCGTCTAGCGACAAAAGCCGCCTGGCGGCTCGTCAGATTTCCTGAAACATACGTATTTTCCAAGCATTTCATTGGCTGTTCCGGAAAAGGCTTTTCCATCATCATATTTCCAAGCATTTGATTGGCTGTTACTGACGACTCGCTTCGTTTCAGGCGTCAGAGACGCTCCGACAGAAAAAAGTTGCTTGCTTTTGAAGCGACTCCCCTGGAGCCATAGGAATAACATGGAGACGCCTGGAATTTGAAGCGACTCTGACCCCTCGTGTAATAACACCATAATAACACCAAGCACGCTAATTTGATCGGCTTTAAAAAGATTTCGGAAGATTGAATTATAATTTGAATCTGACAATTATAATCTGACGTAATTTTCACCAAACTTTTCTTTCTCTTTTTAATATTCACGTAAAAATACTTTTGTTAGAAAAGAAATATTATGATCATCTTAAAATATCAAATAAATGTCTCGCGCAATTTTTAAATTTAAACTGTTTTGCAATATTATTTTTTGTTCATTTTACGTAATAAGTGCAATGTGACGTAAATGCGACGTAAATTCTCCTATTTAAGACTTCTAACGCATGTTAATGAAATTATTATTTTACAATATTCTTTCTCTTTTATAATTCACGTGTAATTATAGTTTTTATGACGTAATTTTCAATGAGTTCCTGCTTTTTATATTTTCTGTTTATAATAGTCACGTGTAAAATAAATTTTTAATTTGAAGCAAACATTATTGTTTGCGCTGTTTATACAGTTGGCAACAGTTTAAAAAATTAATACAATTTTCTAAAATCTCTCTATTCTAAAAAAAAAAGTAACTACCGCTGTCACCGCCGCCGCCGGTTTTGAGTTTTTTGTGACCGGAGGTCTTTCTCCGTTAATAATAAGAAAAATATTGCATGCAAAAATATGAAAATCGGCGGTATTATAGAGAAATGTTTGATAAACACACTGATGCAGACAGTTTTCAAATCGAAGAATTATTTTAAGAGATATTTAAGGCTAAATTTGGACAAAGTCGTTCCATTAAAAAAGTTTTATAGGAGCAAAAACTGTACATCGGAATTTAATCATTTTTAGATCATTGTATACGTTATAATTTCCCGGTGTGCAGATTACATTTAGTTTTCAAATTTTACTCATCTTTTGAGCTTTTATTTCTATTTTAAATTCAAATTTTCGGCATTTCGAGACATATTTTTTACTTATTTTAGAAAATTGTACTAATTTAACCTGTTGCCAACTTTATAAATAGCGCAAAAAATAATGTTTGCTTCAAATTAAAAATTTATTTACACGTGACTATTATAAACAGAAAAAAAAACTTTAAAATTAGAATTAAATAATTACGTATAAAAAGCAGGAACTTATTGAAAATTACTTCATCTATAATTACACGTGAATTTTAACAGAGAAAGGATATTGTAAAATAATAAATTCATTAATATGCGTTAGAAGTCTTAAATAGGAGAGTTGCCAAATGTATAAACAGCGCAAACAATAATAATGTTTGCTTCAAATTAAAAATTTATTTACACGTGACTATTATAAACTGAAAAAATCATTTGGAATTAGAATTAAATAATTATTTACAAAAAGCAGGAACTTATTAAAAATTACGTCATAAAAAGTATACACGTGAATTTTAAAAGAGAAAGGATACTGTAAAATAATAAATTCATTAACATGCGTTAGAAGTCTTAAATATGAGAAATTACGTCATATTTACGTCACATTACAGTTATTACATAAAATGAATACAAAATATTGCAAAACAGTTTAAGTTTAGAAATTGCGCTAGACATTTATTTGATATTTTGAGAGGATCTTAACTATTTTTGTTAGGAAAGCGCAAATAATATTTCATTTCTAACAAAAGTATTTTCACGTGAATATTTAAAAGAGTAAGAATAGTTTGGTCAAAATTACGTCAGATTAAAAAGGATTAATTTAAAATGTCTCATTTAAAAGAACTTTCTTTTCGCTTTGTTAAAAAATACCAGGAGACAAAGACTGTTTACTTAATTCCTTTTATATTAGCTTATTTTGAAATGTTGTTACACGTGTCTACGTCATCAAGTTATTTTTATTTCGACGTTTTATTTGTATTTTTATTAATGTTGTACTAATTTATTTGTTCTTTTGTTATTTAAAATAAAAATTATGTCAACTTGTATAATTTGGCGAGTGGTTTGGCGATTTATATAATTTGGCGAAATTGGTCGACGGGATAATCAAGTAGTACCACAGCGGATTTGGCGTTAAAATTCCCCAATAGAAGAAAAATGAATAGAAACCCGTTTATAGGGAGATCGCCACTGTTTTTTAAATTATAATTCAATCTTTCGAAATCTTTTTAAAGCCGATCAAATTAGCGTGCATTTAGAGTCTGCGGTGTCTGGACGGGGGTTGGCGAGCGTAGCTCGTAGGGGGCCGAGGCTCCTAGTAAGTAAAAATATCTCTCTAAATGCCGAAAATTTGAATTTAAAATAGAAATAAAACCTCAAAAAAATGAGTCAAATTAAAAAACTAAATGAAGTCTGCACACCGGGAAATTCTGACGCATAAAATGATCTAAAAATGATTAAATTCCTATGTACAGTTTTTGCTCCTATAAAACTTTTTTAAGGGAACGATTTTGTCCAACTTTGGCATTAAATATCTCTTAAAATAATTCTTCGATTTGAAAAATGTCTGCATCAGCGTGTTTATCAATATTTCTCTATAATACTACCGATTTTCATATTTTTGTATGCAACAGTTGTTTTTTAATATTAACGAAGAAAAACCATGCTTAAGCTTTAAAATTGGATGCCGATCTACCGGGAATATCTACGCAGATTTTCATTGGTCCATTTCCAAATCAAAACTTTTTTTTATATATAGAAGGATATATATATATATATATATATATGCACGTGACGATTTGACGGCAAGCAGTAGGCATTATCGAGATTATGGGGTTTTCCTGTAATAAACAGTGCAGGCGTGTCAGGCCTAATGTGTTCTTGAGAATAAAAGACTCGAGGAACTTAAAAATGCAGTCGATTGAAAGTAATCCACTTTATTGACATTCTCATAATTTGACTTTGGGGGGGGGGGGGGAATGCTCCACTCTATCGATGATAAAAAAATAATAAAGTTCGCTCACATCAAAATTAGCTTAAAAGCTGTTCCGTTTCTCGGTTCGAAATCCTTTTTGCTTCATTATGCTACCAGACACTTATTACATTCGTAAACTCACTAAATATCTGTCTCAGACGTACGGTCATTTTCCATACTGAGCAACTGACAATCTCTCACAAGTTCTTAATAGCCCCAAGAAAACAACAACATCTCAACAAAATTGCAGCAAATCTCTCCGAAGAATCTTTACCAATGACCAATGCAGATTGTTTTGAAGTTCCTTTGTATCCGGCTATCTGGTTGTATTTATACTACCTCGCTCAACGATTGTTCCAGAATATTCCATAGCCCTCGCCAGATGCGTGGTGTAAACAAACTTTAGCCTCTGTTGTCGAGACTGCGGTAAAAATAGCTTTTCTCTCACCTAACAGACGATTTTTAATAAAAAGAAAAATGAATTTATTTCTGCGTAAGTTTTAAAGCATTAAAATATTCTAGTTGGTATCTGGATATTTTAAATAAAAGAATGAATTGAAATAAGTAGTTTTTTTTAGACGGGATAATAATATTTTAGCAGTTAAATAAAGATTTTAGGGAATATGATATATCGGGATTTAATAGCGGAATTTAATAGAAATTTAAAAAATAAAAGGTTTTAATAAAGAAATATAAATAGTTAGAGCCATTTTTAGATTTATGCAATTTGGAATAAATATTATTATATGAATTAGGATCTTATAAAGATTAATAGACTAGGGTTTTAATTTAATAAGCCGGTATAATATACGGAATATTACTGAAAAAGGAAAATTTATATAAAATACTTTTAAACTTGGCGAAAAAATCAAAATTTTGTAATATGAATATATAATTAAAATGAAATCACGTGTGTAAAAACCAAAGAAAAAGACAATAAAAAAAGTAAATATATATATATATATATATGTGCATGTTTATCTTATATGCGCAGTAAAACCTGTCAAAACTAAACATGTTTATTATAGAATCTTGTCTTAAATGGAAATATTACATGGTCTTGATAACAATGGTACCATTCAACTATACTTGATAAAACGAAACATGTTTAAAACGGAATTTGCAATTTACCTTAACAGGTTTTACTGTACATATATATAATCTAACAAAAACATAGCTGTGAAAAAAGGGAGCCAAGTTTTGTAAAGACAATGGCAAGAAAAGAAGTGATATCTAAGTGGGTGCCAAGTTCAAATAAAATTCACTCAAACTTACCTACTGAAGTATTATAGCATTTTTAAAATTGTTTAGAAATAAAAAATTATTGATAGCATATTAATAATAAATCTAGAACTTGGCAAGCTTTTACCTACAAGTCATTTATTTTTATTAATGACATTATTATATCTAAACTTGTTATATCATGTTTGGAAGCCTTCATTTGAGTGAGCTCCTTCCCCTTGAAGGATGGTGGGATAAAAAATATGTCCCACCTAATTTTAACTGCAAAATGCCACGTTGACACTAGAATTCAGGACTAAAAAGTTTAATTTTATTAAATACGTGAAAAGAAGCTTTTTCCCATTTTGAAATAAATTTGTTTTTAAATTCTGGTGTGATTGAATCATTTCAGCATGTCACGAATAAAAGCTCTTTGCCCCTGAAGGGTTAAAGGGGTGCAGTCTCTAGAGGGATGACCAAGAACAAGCGTAAAGGTATCTGTCTCTTTCTCAGGTCTTTTAGTCTGTTTGCATTGAGGTTTCTGGAGGGTGGGTGCTAGAGTGATAACCAAAGACGAGCGGGAGTGTATCTGTGTATTTATTGGTTTATCAAATCTTTAACATAAATCATTTGTTTATAATAATAACTATATTAATTTTTTTGTAATGTCATTGAAATTAATATTAACATCACCATTTTATTAAGACATGAAATTGATAGGCATAACATTTATCAAAAACTTGCCAAGTTCTAGATTTATTATTAATATGCTATCAATAATTTTTTATTTCTAAACAATTTTAAAAATGCTATAATACTTCAGTAGGTAAGTTTGAGTGAATTTTATTTGAACTTGGCACCCACTTAGATATCACTTCTTTTCTTGCCATTGTCTTTACAAAACTTGGCTCCCTTTTTTCACAGCTATGTTTTTGTTAGATATCACTACTTTTTGTAAAGTTACAATATATTTAGACACTTTACTTAATGCTTTTTAATGTGTTTACATGTGACTATTTTATTCACCAAGCAGCATTCAATTTTAATTTAAATTTCCTACAACAAACTATTTGGCTGTCAATTTGCGGCAGAAATCTATATTTTAATACTGCTACATTGAATGCATGTTTTGAAAAGAAATGTATTGATTCGAAATTTTTATTGTTTCTGAAACAACAATTCCTATTAAATTTCTATGTTAAATTTTCCTATTATATTTTCCAATTAAATATCCTATAGCTGGGCCTGCTTTTTTGTACTGAAAGTGAAAAATAAAGTTATGTGCTTATGCCACACTATGTATAATTCATCCATGGGTGCCGGCAAAGAGGCAATGCAGAGGAAGGATATTGCCCCTCCCTGGATTTTCATATTTAATTAACTAAATATCCTATTCCCTGATGATTTTGAAAATAACAAGTGGGTAAGTGTGATCACAGATCGCACAGAGGGTTTCGTTTAATATTCCTTTCAAAACACTTTATCCTTTTGAAAAATCTGTTAGTTCGACATTTCGCAACCAAGGGTGCAGTCTATTCTAAACAAACCTCTATCCGAACGAAACTCCGTTTTACATACTATCCGTAGATATATTATTCGAGGTGATTGAGCCCATAGCATCCGAGATAAGTAGGCACCCCTGGCGATAAAAAGTGGAACTAAAATATGTAAGACTATGGTGCATAATATAAAGAATGGTCAAAGGGGTGTCGGCAAAAGTTGGAAAAGTGCTCCCCGGGTGAAAAGGGCGGAGGTTAGAAAAATTGCTTAAAATACACAAGTTAGAGCCCGGAGGAGTAAATAATATAAGAATTTTTGAAAATTTTATGATTTGTCGTGTGGTCTGAGGTTTTCAGCTATACGTATGCAAAAAATCATGTCTCCAACTTAATTAGGGGCTCCCTTAGAAAAAATTGCTTAAAATGCATATGTGGTAGCTCAAAAGGTTAAGCGTAAGACTTTTTCAAGATTTTATGATTTGTCGCCTGGCCTCAGGTTTTCTGCTATAAGTATGCAAAATTTCAAATCTGCAATTTAATAAGGGGCTCAGTTAGAAAGAATTGCTTAAAATACGCATCTGGGAGCCCAAAGGGTTAAATGTACGACTTTTTCAAAATTTTATAGATTGTCATTTGATGTGAGGTGTTCAGCTATAAGTATGTACAATTTCACGCCTCCAACCTAATTAGGGGCTCACTTAGAAAGGATTGTTTAAAATACACATGTGAGACCCCAAAGGGTTAAATTTACAACTTTTTCAAAATTTTATGATTTGTCATTAGATGTGAAGTGTTCAGCTATAAGTATGCAAAATTTCACTCCTCCAACCTAATTAGGGGCTCACTTAGAAAGAATTGTTTAAAATACCCATGTGGGAGCCCAAAGGGTTAAATGTACGACTTTTTCAAAATTTTATAGATTGTCGTATGATGTATGGTGTTCAGATATAAGTATGCAAAATTTCAAGTCTCCAACATGTATTGTTTCTGAGAACGGGCTCTGTGACGGACAGAATATCTCAATTTGTTGATTTTCTGTAAGCAAGTAAACCCAGATAAATCCCCAGTAAGTAGATAGGTTTACAATGGAAGTCTATGGGAATTTGGCGAAATATTAGAGATATCGCCAAGGTGGCGTCACTTTTGGCGACTAATTTTCGTCGCCAAATTTGGCGATATATCGCCCTGTTGGCGAGCAAAGAGGCAAAGAGGCAATGCAGAGGAAGGATATTGCCCCTCCCTGGATTTTCAAATTTAATTAACTAAATATCCTATTCCCTGATGATTTTGAAAATAACAAGTGGGTAAGTGTGATCACAGATCGCACAGAGGGTTTCGTTTAATATTCCTTTCAAAACACTTTATCCTTTTGAAAAATCTGTTAGTTCGACATTTCGCAACCAAGGGTGCAGTCTATTCTAAACAAACCTCTATCCGAACGAAACTCCGTTTTACATACTATCCGTAGATATATTATTCGAGGTGATTGAGCCCATAGCATCCGAGATAAGTAGGCACCCCTGGCGATAAAAAGTGGAACTAAAATATGTAAGACTATGGTGCATAATATAAAGAATGGTCAAAGGGGTGTCGGCAAAAGTTGGAAAAGTGCTCCCCGGGTGAAAAGGGCGGAGGTTAGAAAAATTGCTTAAAATACACAAGTTAGAGCCCGGAGGAGTAAATAATATAAGAATTTTTGAAAATTTTATGATTTGTCGTGTGGTCTGAGGTTTTCAGCTATACGTATGCAAAAAATCATGTCTCCAACTTAATTAGGGGCTCCCTTAGAAAAAATTGCTTAAAATGCATATGTGGTAGCTCAAAAGGTTAAGCGTAAGACTTTTTCAAGATTTTATGATTTGTCGCCTGGCCTCAGGTTTTCTGCTATAAGTATGCAAAATTTCAAATCTGCAATTTAATAAGGGGCTCAGTTAGAAAGAATTGCTTAAAATACGCATCTGGGAGCCCAAAGGGTTAAATGTACGACTTTTTCAAAATTTTATAGATTGTCATTTGATGTGAGGTGTTCAGCTATAAGTATGTACAATTTCACGCCTCCAACCTAATTAGGGGCTCACTTAGAAAGGATTGTTTAAAATACACATGTGAGACCCCAAAGGGTTAAATTTACAACTTTTTCAAAATTTTATGATTTGTCATTAGATGTGAAGTGTTCAGCTATAAGTATGCAAAATTTCACTCCTCCAACCTAATTAGGGGCTCACTTAGAAAGAATTGTTTAAAATACCCATGTGGGAGCCCAAAGGGTTAAATGTACGACTTTTTCAAAATTTTATAGATTGTCGTATGATGTATGGTGTTCAGATATAAGTATGCAAAATTTCAAGTCTCCAACATGTATTGTTTCTGAGAACGGGCTCTGTGACGGACAGAATATCTCAATTTGTTGATTTTCTGTAAGCAAGTAAACCCAGATAAATCCCCAGTAAGTAGATAGGTTTACAATGGAAGTCTATGGGAATTTGGCGAAATATTAGAGATATCGCCAAGGTGGCGTCACTTTTGGCGACTAATTTTCGTCGCCAAATTTGGCGATATATCGCCCTGTTGGCGAGAAACTTGGCGGTATTTGGCGACAGAACAGCGTCTCCTCCTACGGCAAATTAAAATTTCGCCTAATAGACGTAATGTTAAAGTAAAAATGGGCACCCCCAGGAGGGTAATTCATCGATTTTCACATTTTTTTTATTTTTTTCCTTAGTTTTATAGTGTAAACGAACTTCGCACCAAATTTGAAGTCTGTAACTGCAGTAGATATACGAGATCTTTTTGATGAGTGAGTCAGTCAGTCAGTCAGTCAGTGGTAAAATTATCGATTATCAGACATTTTCAAATGTCATTATCTCGGAAACTAATTATGCGTTTTTTATAAAATTTTGGATTTTAGGTAATTAGGGTGGCCTTACTACACATTTCGTATAACAAGTACGTAGGTCTCATAGATTTCCACTAGTAGAGCATTGAAATTTGACGAAAACAGCTCGAAATGGTTCGTGTAAATAACACACGGCTATGTCAGGCGAACTTGGCTGACACACTGCCGTGTGTCTAGATATAAGGTAAAACGTGGGAAAACGGAACTTGTATATAACGAAATTTTGTTTCAAACGAAACAGTGTCAGGATCTCGACGAAAAGAACAATATGTTCCTCTTTACATGGAAAGTTGTCTAAAGCGGATTTTTTCCCACTCCCCTGTGTCCTGTATAGGCAAGATTGGTTGTGTATTGCGTGAAGATGTGTATTAGAAGTATTTCGATTAATTTTAAGAATTTATGTACTTGCTTATCTATTTCATAATTAAAAAAATAACGTTGTAAAATACATTAAGATCAATCTCTGTAGTTTTAGCTACTATTATAATGAAGTTAAATTAATATTCACCAGTAAAAAAGTTTTATAAACACTCTGATATAAAACATTGAGCACACATCGAAGAGTTAAATGTATTTAAATCAAGTTTCATATAAGAGGATCATTTGCTTAAAGTTTGGATCTAATGGTTAAATTTATAACAGCTATTTTCATTTTTCATTTCTTCTCATTGGATTAAGAACTTCTGCTGTAATAAGAACCGTATAATAAGTTGGCATAAGCGCCAATTCAATCAGCCGTTCATTCCCCATGGAGTTACATTAATATTTACCAATGAAAAATATATTATAAATACTCTGATATAAAAAACTGAGCACATGGCGAAGAGTTAAAGGTATTTAAATCAAGTGTCATATAAGAGGATCATTTACTTATATTAAAGTTTGGATCAAATGGTTAAATTTATAACAGCTATTTTCATTTTTCGTTTCTTAAAAGAAAATATTATTTTTTTAAGTAGAAAAAAATCTTGCAATTTCGGTTGCAGAAACTGGTAATGTAACAAGTATACGCAACAAATAGTTGATGTTGGAAAAAACAGTTTCGTTATAATTGTATACTTCTTCTGTGTATCTCTGTCTCTTTCAAATTTCTCATTTTTTAATACCAAAGTAAATATCCTGCCTCAATAGTTGTTTCCGATATCCGGTAGTCATAAAAAACTTTCCATTTTTATAAAAATTTTACTTTTGATGGATTAGCTTTTTTTTTTTTTTTGAAATATTAGATTGTGTAGAAAATAACAGTGGTTTCTATTATTTTACTTCTCAAACAATTTATTTTAGGTGGCTTGAGACAATTTTAGAGCATACTCCTAATTCAGCAGCAAGCTCTTGGAATTTGATACGTCGTCGATTAGCTTCAAATTATACTTTCACTTTCTCATTGTTAATGACAGAATGTCAGCCACCGACCTTCTCCGTATACGTAACTCGGATTGGTATATCATGAAATTTCTGGAAGCAATGTTCAATTGTGCGTTCACTAGTCGTCTTTTCACCAAATTCGTAGTTGATATCAACCGTAGTTGATATCAACCGTTTCAGATGCTTTTTGTTCGACTTTGAATCCCTACAAAAAATCGTATTCCCATAGTTCTTTAACTGCCTTAAATATCCATGTACAATGACGAAAATCAAAATTATAATACTAAATAAGTAAATAAAAATTTGCCATTTAAAGCAACAGTAAGAACATAGTATTCCATTAGCTATTTATTAAAACTAATTGAGTTTTAAAAATTCCATATTATGATAAATGTAAATAAACAATTAAGAAATCGCCAATTTGGCATCTTAAAAAAAAACGCCAAATAATGGGATGAAATAGGATTATGCGGAAAAAGCACATAATATAATAATTTATAAAATGGATATCTTAGTTTTTCCAATCATTTACAGCGGCCTTTTACAATTTCCAGATTATAAAGCCTATTTAAATATTAACAAGAAAGAAAAATCCTGCGTTAAGCATAGATTATGAAACACATTCCAACATTTCCGGAATGCTTTAACAAAACTTCGTTATTTAGGTAAATAAGATAATTAAATAATCATTTTAGAAAACGATTCAGCAGTTACCGTCCCTTCCAAATATGATTCCAATTCTTTTGAACATCCCTATATTTGATCTGTAGGTTGATATATATACTACGGGAAAATTTAGTTTAGCAAGAAAACATGAAACAGGTTGAAATTTCTCTTTCAGCAATTTATACTAATACCTTTGTACTACCCTGAAGTTTGACTAGAACCTTTATTACACGCCACTATTTAGCTAAAATTTAATTCAAACTAAAACACTCTTAAAACTACTGAAATAACGTTTCCAGAAATGACCATTTATAGACGTCTTGTATTCAATTCTTTGCGTGACCCTGTTTATCATTTTATCTATATTCTACAAACATTTCTTAGTAAGCTCAATGCAGTTCAGCGTAAAAATGCATAACTCGTTTAAAAACCACCTTTAAGTAATTTGGGCCCATACACAGTAACCCTTACAAATTCTTTTGTCTAGCTCTATATATTATAGGAATTATAGCATTTATACACACCATATAGTATACATAAATATAGTGAAACATAAAAGCGCATATCATGATTAAAAATGAATTTCCAGCAGTCATCGCTAATGTACAGTACTTCGGATACAATATAGTATCCTTTTGTGGGCCTCTGTAAATGCTATGTACTTCGTATTATACATGAAATAAGTTATAGTAAGCCTCAGCGACGTGTATCAATTTTATTATATATGAAATAATTTAACATAATTAAAATACGTCGCAAACAATTCCCTCCACCCCTATACCATTATGTAACGGAATTCTTTTGTATGGCCCTGTAAATGGATAATAACAATTCTTTGCACCGCATATTCTACAGAATGCATGTTTTAGTGCACGTCATAAATGCATATCAATTTTATTATGTTTGAAAGCGTGTAATATTATTAAAAAGCATTTGAAACGATTCTTTCCCATTTGCCGTAATGTTACGGAATACTTTTGACTGTTCCTGTAAATGAACTAAACATGGTAAACGCCAATAACATCCAAAAATTTCAGGGCGATCAGAGTTTATTTACGAGAGTTAGAGTGCGGACAGACGGACAGACAGCCAGACAAACCGAAGTCATAAGCACTTTTCAACTTTGTTGGAAAGTGTTAAAAATGCATATGGAGTTTGTTTCTTTGTACAGTCGTAAAAAAAAGTAAACACCCCCTACTAACTATGCAACTAATTATAGTAGAAGAAAGTTACTGATATCAATTTAAATGATGTATATAAAGTCTGCTTAGGGGGCCATCTACAAATTAAAAACAGACCAAACTCTGTTTTTTTCAATGGCTGCATCCAATTTTGACAATATATTTTAAATCTACAGTTCAAACTATGCCTAGAAAGGAAATTTCAAGTCATTTGGAACGATAAATTTTTGAATGATAAGCATTCAAAATTTAGAGCTTCTAATGTTAAATTACATTTTAATATTTTTATTTATATCTCCTGAAATTATAGTGCTATTTTTTTGTGTTGTTATAATACTAAAAACCCCAAACATAAATACATTGAATTTGTAATTAAAAAAGATTATAATATGAATTATGAAATTAATATTCGAAAAAAATATGAATTGCAACCTACAATTTTTTTGATAGACTTATATTTATTATGTTTTGCTTTATGCGAATTCTCAATTTAGAGTTTTTCTTCCAAGCAGTTTTCGAATTATGTTTAAAAAACTTCAAAGTGATGGTTTAAGGATCTGTTTATCATGTGCAGAAAAGCATAATTTGAAAAAAATATATTTGACTTATTTTATTGAAACATTTGGGCTGCTAATAGCCGAAAGATATAAAGCGAGTGAAATGATTATAATGGCAAGAAATAATACATTAACAGAAGAGATATAGTCATTCTGTAGCGTTTCAACAATCGAGTACTGAACTTCAATTCGGATATAGCCCCTGAAATATGTTCATTTTAAAATAATTAATTTCTTGGAAACTGATTGTATGAATTTCCTGAAAGTTGTTATTTAGGCTTATTGAGGGGTGCAGAATTTATTTATGGTGTCAAATTTGGGAACTGCTATTTAAAAAGCAAAGTTTTGGTTTGTTTTGATATCTAGATGGCCCCTTAAGAAAATTTAATATACATCATTTAAAAGTAGACTTTATTTCAATCGTTAGGTACTAGAAACTTTCTTCTACAAGATGCGTCTAAAAAGTTCGGTGAATGGATGGATATCTCATAAACAACGCGAGTTGAAAATGCGTCCCCTTGAAGTTTTAGTGCACTAAATTGTTAATAGCATGCCTCTTTTCTATCCGATCTTCTTCGTTTTTGGGGTGAATCCTCCTTTTAGTTTCTGCCCCATTTCTACATTTCAGTTATGACCCTGACACACCTTGCAAAGGGCCCAGTACAGGGCCCCTTGAAGTTTTAGTGCACTAAATTGTTAATAGCATGCCTCTTTTCTATCCGATCTTCTTCGTTTTTGGGGTGAATCCTCCTTTTAGTTTCTGCCCCATTTCTACATTTCAGTTATGACCCTGACACACCTTGCAAAGGGCCCAGTACAGGGCCCCTTGAAGTTTTAGTGCACTAAATTGTTAATAGCATGCCTCTTTTCTATCCGATCTTCTTCGTTTTTGGGGTGAATCCTCCTTTTAGTTTCTGCCCCATTTCTACATTTCAGTTATGACCCTGACACACCTTGCAAAGGGCCCAGTACAGGGCCCCTTGAAGTTTTAGTGCACTAAATTGTTAATAGCATGCCTCTTTTCTATCCGATCTTCTTCGTTTTTGGGGTGAATCCTCCTTTTAGTTTCTGCCCCATTTCTACATTTCAGTTATGACCCTGACACACCTTGCAAAGGGCCCAGTACAGGGCCCCTTGAAGTTTTAGTGCACTAAATTGTTAATAGCATGCCTCTTTTCTATCCGATCTTCTTCGTTTTTGGGGTGAATCCTCCTTTTAGTTTCTGCCCCATTTCTACATTTCAGTTATGACCCTGACACACCTTGCAAAGGGCCCGGTACAGGGCCCCTTGAAGTTTTAGTGCACTAAATTGTTAATAGCATGCCTCTTTTCTATCCGATCTTCTTCGTTTTTGGGGTGAATCCTCCTTTTAGTTTCTGCCCCATTTCTACATTTCAGTTATGACCCTGACACACCTTGCAAAGGGCCCAGTACAGGGCCCCTTGAAGTTTTAGTGCACTAAATTGTTAATAGCATGCCTCTTTTCTATCCGATCTTCTTCGTTTTTGGGGTGAATCCTCCTTTTAGTTTCTGCCCCATTTCTACATTTCAGTTATGACCCTGACACACCTTGCAAAGGGCCCAGTACAGGGCCCCTTGAAGTTTTAGTGCACTAAATTGTTAATAGCATGCCTCTTTTCTATCCGATCTTCTTCGTTTTTGGGGTGAATCCTCCTTTTAGTTTCTGCCCCATTTCTACATTTCAGTTATGACCCTGACACACCTTGCAAAGGGCCCAGTACAGGGCCCCTTGAAGTTTTAGTGCACTAAATTGTTAATAGCATGCCTCTTTTCTATCCGATCTTCTTCGTTTTTGGGGTGAATCCTCCTTTTAGTTTCTGCCCCATTTCTACATTTCAGTTATGACCCTGACACACCTTGCAAAGGGCCCAGTACAGGGCCCCTTGAAGTTTTAGTGCACTAAATTGTTAATAGCATGCCTCTTTTCTATCCGATCTTCTTCGTTTTGGGGATGAATTCTCCTTTCAGTTTCTGCCCCATTTCTAAATTTCAATTAAGACCAAGGATGTAGTGGAGGGTATACGGGGGTATACGCCATATACCCTCTGGATTTTTTTAAGGAACACCGTATACCCTCTGTTTCTAAAGAAATCTATAGTATATATACACTAGGGTATACCCTTTGCCTTGAGCATATACCCTCTGCTTAGAACGTATGCCATCTCTTTTTTTTACGACTACACCACTGGTTAAGACCCTGGTACCCTTGCAAGGGGCCCAGTACAGGGCCCCATAAAGTTTTAGTGCACTAAATTGTTAATAACATGCCTCTTTTCTAACCGATCTTCTTCGTTTTGGGGGGTGAATTCTCCTTTCAGTTTCTACCCCATTTCTAAATTTCAGTTAAGACGCTGGCACCCTTGCAAGGGGCCCGATACAGGGCCCCTTGAAGTTTTAGTGCACTAAATTGTTAATAACATGCCTCTTTTCTATCCGAACTTCCTTGTTTTGGGGGTTTTAATTCTCCTTTCAGTTTCTACCCCATTTCTACATTTCAGCCAAGGCCCTGACACCCTTGCAAGGGGCCCAGTTCAGGGCCCCTTGAAGTTTTAGTGCACTAAATTGTTAATAACATGCCTCTTTTCTATCCGATCTTCTTCGTTTTTGGGGTAAATTCTCCTTTCAGTTTCTGCCCCATTTCTACATTTCAGTTAAGACCCTGGCATCCTTGTGAGGGGCCCAGTACAGGGCCCCTTGAAGTTTTAGTGCACTAAATTGTTAATAACATGCCTCCTTTCCATCCGATCTTCTTCGTTTTTGGGGTTAATTCTCCTTTCAGTTTCTATCCCATTTCTACATTTCTACAACATCGAACGTGTGCGACAGAAGCTGTTAAACAATTGCCAACTGTCTTTACGATGGATATCGGAGGAATTGGGAATCAGCAAGTACAGTGTTAGTACCATCGTGTGACATCTGTCCTTCGGTCAATCCCAAAAGACGCCTTCGCCGACTCATTCCAGCAGCTTTATCAACGATGTCATAAGTGTACTCTGGCCAACGGATGTCACTTGAGGGTGATTAAAGGTATTTTAATGTCATGTTTTGTTTTATTTGTTCTATGCTTCCATTCACCGAACTTTTTAGACGCACCTTGCATAATAATTTGTTGCAGAGTTAGTAGGGGGTGTTTGTTTTTTTCCCCTACGACTATACATTGTGACTGCATGATTAATGTCACCAGGGAATCCGGGATTTCCGGGTTGCAGCTGCTTGGTGTGCACAACATAGTTGATAGTTTTTTAAACTACAAACTCTAATAGATTTTTTACATTTAATATATTTTTTATATTGTCCACAAAGAACACCAAAAAGCACATTTATATCCAAAATATCAATTGCATACTCAAACAAAGTTTAGAAATATATTAGAGGAAAAGGTCCAAATACCGGCTACCACTTTTGTTTTCAATCTAGATCATACAATTTTTAAAATTAATAAAATAAAAAGTGACAGCAGGGTACCTTGACATGTTTTACACCTGTTTAGAGGAAAAAAATCAGTTTAAAAGGCGTTTTCTGTTTATAAAAAGCAAAATTACGAAAGTCTTCAAATTTTGAGTTTTTAAAATGGGGTCTAAATACTGGCTAACTAGGTTTTTTTTCCAAAAGATCACACAAATAGAGCTAATGACAATTATTAAGCAATAAGAATATTATTTTAATAAATTGTATTGATTAATAACATTTTTTATGCGCAGAAAAAATATGCAGTTTTTAATAAATAAGTATTTTTGTCAAATTTCTAAAATTCTTTACGACAATCTCTCACGTCTTTTTTTCATTATGTTTCTAATTGTGTTTTTAAACGTGTAAAACAAAAAAAAAAAAGCTTGCTGACTGAAATGAAAATTATTTTATCTGAAAAAATCAAAAACATAATACACCCTGTGCGTCGGTATAATCTCTATCAGTCCACAATTCGCATTCTTAACATTGACACGCGCTGTGCTCAGTTCTCAGAACACCTAGTAGCCGGTATCTGGACGCTAGCCGGTGTTTGGACCTTCTCCTCTAATAGTGGCACTTTCTTATTAGTTGCATACCAGCGGTTAACAGCCAAAGAAATCGCCAAAGATCTCACTATTTAAAGAACTTTTTAAATTCTGATTAGTTCAGTGTTGAAGAGCATAGTTCGATTATATACCTGTTAATTGTGTGTTTTATTTTATTCTTTTATTTATTGATGAAGTTTTAATTTCGTTATGGAACATTAGCCAGAAACAAATACTGAACTGTTTTATTGTTTTAAGTGTAAGTGTGTCAATCTGTAGTAAGCGGAGTGCAAGTGAAAAAATTCATTTCTGAGAATTATTTGATAATCAATAAAATATCAGTAAATTGAGGTACAGTTTTCAAACAAATTGTATTATGGTACATTTTTTAGCCCTTTTGATGGTGTAAAAATTGAAATTGTGCTATGTTTAGAAGTTAATAAATTTGCAAAAAAAGCAAAATTTATTATTCAGGTTGTTGCCATTGTCAATATGACGTCAACTTTATTTATGGACATGCGTTTGCTTTAATATAGATTTGATCAAGATTCCCGTTCATTAGTTTCAGTTTTGATAATTCGAAGTTTTTTATTTAAAATCTTCTACTATTTTCGTATAATAATATTTACTTTATTTAACCTGTCCTTAAATAACGCGAAAATTAGTATTTGGAAAATGTAGTAGTTTTTTGAATAAAAAGAACTCCCAGTTTCACTTGTGCTATACTGCGCCAGTGCGAAATTCCCTACAGCATATTATAATTCACCACAATAAAACCACAACTTCGTCATCTTTTTTTTTTTTTTTTTTTCCTTTTTTAAGTAAAATTACAAAGTCTATATGCAAGTAAATTTGCAGAGTATTGTGTTATTTTTTATAGATATAGATTAACTAGTAGACAGAGTTTCGTTCATCAACATTGTAAAAAACTCAATTGCAGAGTAATTAGGGAGTTTGTTACCGTGAATTATTATAAACAATCGGCTTTATTATAATTTTCTGTGGAAAACGATCTTTATATAGTTCTTCAGGTTTAATCATTTAATCTGTATGTATTTAATTCTTTATATATATTTTTAATTAGTTAATTACAGACATTTAGCAAGGAAAAGAAGTCCATAGCAAGGACTAAAATCTCTTTTGGGGTAACTTAAAAACGCAAAACACTCTTTTCATCTTACGGCTTGCGAAGTTACCTGCATGCCTTACTTGTATGCTAAAGCTTTCGAGTTACTTTTTGCTTTTCTTTTCCTTGATGGTATAACAATCATTTTACGCGACTTCATAATTTATTGAATATCTGAATTAGTCACAATTACGATGTGGTCATAACTATGTTCTTAGGAACAAGTGAGTACCATGCACTTCCTTGAAACTGCAAAATCCCTGAAAATATATCAGGGAACACTAAAGAGAGTGCATCTTTTTAACACTTTCCAACGTAGTTGAAAAGTGTTTATGAATTGGGTTTGTCTGTCTGTCTATCTGTCGTGTGCTCTAACTCGCGTAAATATACTCAGATTGCCATGTAATTGGTATACGTTATTAATGTTCATTATGGCGGGCTCGTTATTTAAAATGAAGTGTGTACTATTCATACTTCATTTAGAGAGGGACTCAGAAGTTCCGTTACATTATGGTCTATGGAGAAAAATCATTTACGGTGTATTTTATAGTGTTACAGTATTTTAAACATAATGAAATTTAAAAACATTATTACGGTACACTAGAAGATAGGTATTATGGAATTTGTTATGTGTAGCAGTTACAATACCCGTACAGGGAAACTCAAAACTATTCCGTTATGTTATGGTCTATGAAGAAAAATCGTTTGCGGCGTATTTTAATGACGTTACTCTGTTACAAACATAATGAAATTGATATGAATTTCTGGGGTACACTTTCTGTAGAATGTGGGGGGCAAAGCATTTAGCATTCGTTTTCAAGGTCTCGCAAAAGAGTTCGCTTATATAATGGTCTGCGGGGGAAAACCGTTCGCAGCTATTTTAATTATATTGCATTATTTCAAACATGATGAAATTGATATACATTATTAAAGTTTCCTACAAGATTCTTGCAGTAGAATATGACGTGCACTGCATTTATCATTCATTTACAGGGGCACATAACAGATTTCGGAGACAATACTGTATCCAACGTTTTGTCTATTAGGGATGATTGCTGAATGTGCGTTTTCAGTTATGGTGTGAGTTATTTTGAGTTTAATTAAATTTTTGAATACACATGGTGTGCATAAATTCTATAGTACATATACAGGGCTACAGAAAAGAATTTAAGCATGACTAAGAATGAGTATGAATTGCTCAAAGATTTTAATTTTTAACTTGAGTTATGCAACTTCAAATTGATTTTCAGGCTCAACTAAATTTAGTTTAATACTAACAGATGTTTGCAACATATAAATAAAATTATATACAGGGCTATGCAAACAGCTGGATACATGGCCACCTGTGGATAGTAATTCCTGGAAGTGTGATTTCAATGGTTTTAAGCAGGTACTTGCATGAATTAAATTTCAGCATACAATGTGGCGTGTATAAAAAATATGTAGGGGAAGACGGGTTACAATGAAACAAAATTTACTAATTTTTTTTTTTCCTATTTACAATTTTGCATGCACAAAAATACAATTAATGCATATTTTTGATCTTGTATTTTCCCCATCTAAATAAATTTTTATTAGGTTCTAAACAATATCTTTATGCTTGAAAAATAACAAAAAATAAATGTCTTACAGTGTTTCATTGTACCCCGTATGCAGGGTACAATGAAACACATACTGGGGTACAATGAAACACTCCAAATGATGGAAGCAATTTTCACCCAGTATAGTTTATTTTATGAAAAATGAGATAAATACAAAAACAAAACTTGATTAATAAGGAACTTGATAAAAATATTATAGTCTAAGATGAAAAATAAGAAAATTCTATTAGTTTAAGAAATACCTTTCATTTTATATTAAATTGGCTCAAATCAGTTTCAAAAATTAGCATTTCTGCTTATATTTCAGTTGCTCTTGAAGGAATATGGGGTGGTAGTTTCAACACAATGAGTTTTTTTTTTAAATGTAAGTTTCTAAAAAAAAAAAAAAATTAAAACTAGGTAGAGTCTTTTTTATATCAAGTACTTCACATTTGACTTCATTTAAATGTATGATTTCTCCAACGGTATATATTTCCTTATGTTTCCATTTATACGGATACTGCTTGTGTCATACATGTTGTGTGTGGATATCTCATTCTTAGTACCTCGATGACCAGCTGGGCCTGGAAAAAAAATCTGGATCATCATCAGAGTCTGTAGCAGGCAGAGTTTGTTTTCAAATCAATCCCTTCTTAGCTTTTATTCTCTTTCTATTTTTTAATTCCTTAACAAGAGCATTTTTTACTGACCTGGTTAGAACAAAACTCTTTTTTTTTCTATTTTCGTACTCTTACTTCTAATATATTCTATTTACTACTTTTATTACTATAATAAAACATGTTTCATTGTACCCCGTCTGCAAGTGTTTCATTGTACCCCGCACTGAGGTCACTAAATAAAAATTTATCTTCAAACTTCTAATATTTATTTTTTTTAATTTGGTTTTGGAGGTATGAAGACAACAACCCAAAGATAACAATGTATAGAAAAAACAATTATTACATATAACAACAAGGAAAAAGAAACAAAATTACTTTTAGTAAAGAAAGTTACTTTCAACGGTGTAAAAGCAATAATCTTCTATTGCTACTGTTGTAGAAGTGTGAATGTATCCAAATCACATCAGTAATTGGAACATATAGTTGTATAACATATATATAAACTGCAACTCTCTATGACAAATTTGATTGATTTTACAAGTAATGTTTCATTGTACCCCTTGTTTCATTGTACCCCGTCTTCCCCTATGTAATATACAGGGCATCAAAGTACTTTTCGTCTATTGGTAGAAATTACTGAAGGGAAATTTTCAACTGTGTTATGCTTTTCTTACTGAACTAAATTTTAGCATACTATGTAGAGTTTGTACAAATCTGTAGATCATATACAGAGCGGCACAAAAGTACTTTTATGGCTATGGACGGTAATTGTTGATCCGTTTTCTAAAATGTTTGCTTAAGTATCTTTTTTACCATGTTAAAAAAAAGTTTTGTTAAAGTATTCAAGTATTAAATTATCAAGTATAAAGTATTCAAGTATTGTAAAGTATTAAAGTAAGTATTGGAAAATATTTCATAATCTATGCTGGACGCATGATTTTTCTTTCTGGTTAATTTTATTTTGGTGGCGTTTAATTGTCAAATTGTAACATAAAGCACTAAACGACTCTTTATTATACGCATTAAGTAGTCTTTATGTTTTTTTGTTTATAAAAGAACTTAAGATCATAGTATAAAAGCAGTTCAAATTCGCATTGCTATTTTTCTATTCAAAAGAAGTGTCTGAGAATCATTCAATGAGTATGGTGATAACAACAGTTCAAGCAGTTTGTACAAATCTATAGATCATATACAGAACTTCACTAAAGAACTGGAGTACTTTTATGGCTATGGGAGGTAATTGTTGATACGTTTTCTAAAATGTTTACTTAAGTATCTTCTTTACCATATTAAAAGGCGAAGTTTTGTTAAAGTATTCTGGAAGTGTTGGAAAGTGTTTCATAATCTATGCTTGACGCATGATTTTTCCTTCTTGTTTATTTTATTTTGGTGGCGTTTAATTGTCAAATTGTAACATATATCACTAAACGACTCTTTATTATATGTATTAAGTAGTCTTTATGGTTTTTTTTGTTTATAAAAGAACTTAAGTTCATGGTATGGTATAAAAGCAGTTCAAATTCATATTTCTATTTTTCTATTTAAAAGAAGAGTCTGAGACTCATTCAATGAGTAGAGTAATTGAAGCAGTTAAAACTCATACTGATATTTTTCTGTTTAAAAGAAGTGTGAGAATCAGTCAATGAGTAGAGTAATTAAAGCAGTTAAAATTCATATTGCTATTTTTCTATTTAAAAGAAGTGCATAAAAATAATTCAGTGAGTATTTTATAAAAGTGGTACAAATTCATACTTCTATGTTTCTATTTCAAAGAAGTGTGTAAGAATCATGAGTATGTCAGGGCAATTTCTTTCAGGGAATGTAAGAAAATTGAACCCAATGTTCCCGTGTTCGATTCCACATAATCTGAATATGATGAGATAACATATGCCTTTTTGTTTTATCTTGTTCGGAAGCCAGAAACTGGATTAGTTTCCCTTCAAAAGTATTTCTAAAAGTAAACTTTAATGAAAATATTTTAAAAGTAGCTGTTATACCTAATGACATTTTCCCTAACCTTCTTCCATTTGACACCCTTCTTTCATTTGACGAAGCATTTCTAATGAAGTTGTTTAAAACACCAAAATTTATAAGTGATAATGACTGAAATCCACCACCCGGGCCTAGAGCCATTCAGCCCTTTGCGCCGATCGGCCCTAAGGCCTCCCTTCACGAAAGGTCCTGTCAAAGACTGCGCACTGCTCAGCGCATGTCACGCAGCTTATGCTCCCAAATAAAGAGATGACCAGTCGACTGCGTCAGACCCTCACCTCCCATCACGATCAGAGCCAAGTGGTCCCTTCACTTGGTGCTCCACCCGGTTCACCCCGACGACCCGCAGGAATCGAACACCTATAAAGGAGTCGAGCCGAGACCGAGGATTCCTGAGCGGGAATACTTTACGGAGGTCTCTTAAGATCAGATACCACTTTTCGGCAGAGACATTTTTGAAAGACAACCGATGGGAGAGGGAGGTTCCCCTAGCCGGAAGCCCCGGAGGAACGGGGAAAACGCTCTTGATGCCGCAATCAACGTCTCGCTCAGGGATCATGAAGGTGCCTCTAACGGACCCCGGAGAGTCAAGGAAAATCCTCTCCTGACGATAAAGACATCGCATCGTTAGGGGTTTACGCCCAATCGCCCAGCTCATCTGCGGAACCCCTCGTGGCTCAATCAAGGAGACATGAGGGACCAGACTAAGTGCCGTTAGCGACTCCGTATTAGCCGGTGAGCCTCCGGCCCGGTTCCCTGCGGTGTGGATCCCGGAGATAGACCTGCGGGCCGACCTCCTACCAGGGGATACGGCACCCATCGGGCAACCAGTGCCATACTGGCTTCCCTCTGAGACCGCCCTCTGGTCCACAGGGGTATCTCCGTTCACCACACGCCTTCGGGTCAGCTCACAACTGCCCCAGCTACTGGAATCTTGGCGGAATTAACCACCTGATGCAAAAGTACATTAGGCGCTGTTCATAACCTCTCCCGACAGTAAATCCGGAAGATCCTGCATGGCGATCCAGCGAGACCTGTTGACACTAGAGAGCACCAAGACCCAGTTCTACAAGGCAGCTTTCTCCTCTCAGGCTCCTTCTCAGTCAGTTGGTGAATGGGGTCCTACAACATTTGCTAGTCTTTGCCCAGTAACACCGTCCAGCCCGAAGACTGGCACTGAGACCTTTGTCCGTCGCTATCCGGCTTACCTCGAAAAACGAGGCCCGGGGTGTAGAGTCTCTAGTACCCGCCGGACTCACTACCTCTCGGCTTTGAGTCTTTCGTGGAGGCTGTGATTCGTCCCCATCCGGTCCCTCGCATTCGTGTACTACGAACTCGGCTGGGCTCCGGGTCTTCTACCCCATTCAAGGGGTCGATTCCGGACCACCCGGAGGGCGGCCACAAATTTTTAAATTGAGTAATTTGAAGTTCGTGATCGAACATATGGCATCCGTTAACAGGATTTCTAACTGCAAAATAAGCAACTTTTGTTTGTTTATCTTGGATAAATTAAAAAATATTCGTAATAGTAAAACAAGGATTTTAAAATTCAATAACTTGCAAATGGTGACAGCTATAAAAAAATTCTTGTAGGAGGGGTATGCAAGATGTTAATAGATTTTTTTTACAGCGATTCCCAACTTTAGTTTAAAATAGCAGCGATAGATGGCGCTGCAAGTAATAGGCGCTAATTCGGGTCCAGATTTTTGGCCTCTATCGTCTCTCAGTATTTATACGAAACAAAGAGGTTAAATGTATGGAGTGGCTCTCAGTTGCCACTTCAATTTTGTTCCTAGGGGCCCACTCTATATATTTAACCTCTTTCTTTTGCATCGATATTGAAAGAAGAAAGAAGCCAAAATCGAGAACTGATTTAGCGCCTATTGTTCGCAGCGTCATCTATCACTGCTATTTTAAACTAAAATCCAGAATCGCAATGGAAAATCTCCTAATATCTTACATAATCCTCCTGTAAGAAATTTTCTAATATATGTCACAATTTGCAAGTTATTGAATTTTAAAATCAGTCAATCCATTTTAGGACACCCAGTATGAAAGTTATATAAGAGATACATGTATGAAAGTGATTTCACCTTACTACATAGTACATATACGCATGAGAGTCTCGTGTCAAGTCTATGACCAAAGCCCCCAAAAATCATAATCAGATTCCTGATTTAAATACTTCTTTCTCATATTTTCTGCATAAAGTAAGGTTCAAAACTAAGATTAGAAATAAGCAAATTTCTGTGTCGGCCGTTCTTTTTGAACATGCGATAAAAGGCAAACATATATATGTAGGAAAGCTGCACGCAAGTTTAATCCAGGCCCAAACAATCTCAAACAAGGAAGGGAAATCAGCGCTATTTAATGTAAATAGATGTTTTTTCTCTATTGAATAATATATGTTAATTTTCCCCGCTGTTTAATCCAAATACTGAACTGAATAAGAATCTTTTATTTAAATGGATAATATATTTTTTCAGTGATGGTATATCAAATGAGAAGCCTTTGTGAAGGATTACTGTATGATTTTTTTCCTTCTTGTGACAAAAGTTGTTTTTTGTGGATAATTATAAACTCTCCGCATTTAAAAAGTTGCATGATCAATGAATTGGCTATCAGTACACACTCAAAACTGCCATTCAATTATTTGCACATTTGCGGTATGTCAAAAATTGATCTATAGATTTCTTACATTTCTTTTACAGCTTGTTACGTCCCTTACATTTAAAACTTATATGCTTCATCAGATACGTTAAAATTTAAAATAAATTGTTTTTAATTTTTCTAACAAGTCTTAAGAGATCTAGTGAACTATGTTACTCACTTTATGCCTTTTTCCTTTTTGACTAAAGAAAAGTTATTAGGTAAGTGTTTTTTTTTATTATCTCTCGAAAATATTGTAATATGAATTGATTGATCAAGATTGTACGAGTGTTTTTCATTATCACAATTCTTTATAGTTTATTTCTTTAAAGTTTTCAAAGTTAAATTCTACCAAATGTTACTTTTAGACGAGATTTTTGGCGATTATGTCTACCAAACGCATCCATTCAGTGAAAAAATCATGGGATATCCCGTAAAAAGGTACATATAACATTCAAAGGGATACAACAATTATCAAAAACAAAGTTAATAATATATTTCGATTAGGTTTTTGACATTTTGTTCCAATTAAACACAGTTCTCCCAATTAAATGGTGTTCGAAGTAACGGGTATGTAATGTATTTAATTTTTCCTAGTGAATTACATCCTTAGTGGCTTGTTTTCTTGCCGATTTGTGTACGGATATCCAAAAGCAAGGACCATTTTAGAACGGTCTATTTTTTATAATTTTTGCTGTATTTTTTATCGACTCATACTTTACTAATAAACATATCAATAAAACTGAAGTGAGTGTTAGGAACTAACCAAACAATTTTAATATTAGTGAAAATTTTTATATTTGAAACATTTAGTTAAAACACAGCATAAACAAACTGGTAATGCGGTCAAAATACACTCTAAACAAAAAGGAGTGAATAGTCACTCTATCGTAGAGTCAAAATATGCCCAATCTTTTCAGAGTGACTATTCACTCTGAGCAAAAGTGGAATCGTTGACTCTCTGAAAGAGTGAATAGTCACTCCTGGCAAGTGAATATTCCCTCTAAACAGGGGTGGATAATCACTCTTTAGGAGGGAATCACTCTTTCGGAGGGAGTGGCTATTCACTCTTGCTAAAGGAGTGCGTTTTTTCACCTATGGTAGGAGTGAATAGTCACTCTTTCATAGGAATGAATGTTCATTTCTTATGGAGTGAATTATTTTTTTATATTGCTTTTATGGACATTTTAAAAGAATCACATCTTTTAGAGCATGCTGCAATGAAAGTAGATACAAGCGTGGTAAAGATTGGAATAAAATATTTTACTGGCAATATTTATTTAATTCATAGTTTGTAATACTAATTGAACTTTTAAAGAAAAATTCGATTAAAATTACATATAAATTAAATTAGATTACTGACAGAAATAAACTAAAATATTTTATTCCAATCTTATCTCTTGTGTTTGCTTTCATTGCATGCCCAATACATATATGATAGTTTTAAAATGTCCATAAGGGCACGTAATTAACCGAAATCTTAATCAGTTAATATTATGTCTTTCTTTTGAGATACCTATTAAGTTGTATTTGTATTTTAATAATTCCCGTGATGTACGTTGTGTTCTTTTTTTCATGTATAATTCAAGTTTTAAATATTTAGATCTCAGTACGTATTCATTCTAATGAATTTAAATCTAATCAAACTTTATTGTTTACTGTGTTTTAGTTACTTTTAAAGCTTTATTAATAACTGTATAATAGGTGGATGTTATATGTTTAACAATGTGTGATTTCATTTAAATTTTTATTTTAAATATAAAATCTTATCTTTTTAGCTTATTTTTCAGTGCAGTAAACTACAGTTTTTCGCTATTTTGTATAACCCTATTGTTCTAAAATATTTTTCATTTTTTCACTAAAAACACAATGCTTATCAACTTGCATCTTTTTTTAATATGTTCTAAGCTTGATCTAAATATTAAGAATGTGTAAGTGTTTTTTTTTTTGGTTGTGATTTTTTATTGTTTTATTAAATGTGAACACGTCTAGATTTTTTATATTCTCTGGAATATGTTTATATTTTTCTTTTAAACATATTCCTTAACTTAATCATGATTTCGAATTTTCTTCCACTATTGCTGAAATGCGGATATTAATGCGGTTATTATAATTAGTTATGGAACGACAAAAAAGCCATATTTAATTTAATTTTTTTTTCTCCGTATATATTGTATTTGGTGACTATGAGCTAAATAGATTTCGTATGTTTTATAGGAAACGATCGATCTAGTAAATAGAAAAAAGAAGGAAATATAAAAAGAAAAGAAATGATTGCATATGTACTGTTCTTATTGTTTTAAAAACACTTTTAATGTAAAAATTAGTTATTTATCTCTTTAAAATATATTCAATCTTATATTATATAAGTGATACCATGAACATTAAAAAAATATACTAAAAAAGTTTAATCTATAAACTTCCCATCACACATAAAAAACACTTTATTTCAATGTTTAAATATCATGTTTTATTTTTAGTGCCAATAATTACGTGTATCATAAACGTAGAAAATGAGTTTACAGTTGAAGAAAATTTAGTAACTGATTCAAAATGTCTATAATTAAATGATTTGATTAAAATCATAAACAGCAGAAAATGCTTACATACAATTAAAAAAAAATACCAATTTGAAAAACACTAAAAATAATAATTAGTATTTTATGATTGTACTATTAAACCAAAACTATAACAACGATAAATACTGTTAGTGTTTATAATAAGAAACCAGTAAAAAACCGAAACAAATCCAGCAGCACACTATCTCAACACATTTTTAACAAATCTCAAAGGAAAACAATTCCAGCTCAATCTTTCTCTATATAACATAAAACTATTTAACTCATGATAATAACATACAAAACTACAGGAATTAAATAAGGCTTACTTTTACGTTCCATAAATAATCACTTTAATAATATACGTATGTTTTAATCCTAAAATGACGGGCGCCTTTTTTCCATCTTAAAAAAAGCATCTGATTAGCTGATGCACGAGTACATACAATTAGAGATCAACAAAAAATTCGGTTTCCTTTTCGTCCCAAAATCTGAGTTATGACGAAAATTCGTTTTCGGTGAAAATGCCGCCCAAAATTCGGCCGGACTGAAACTCGAACGAAACTAACTATATTCCAGAAATCTCATTTCTTTCTTTGGAAATTTTCAATATAACCCTTTGATTTAAGCTGTATCGTCTCAAATCAGACACTCTATATTTAATACTATGAACTTCACTATGTATAATTATCAATCATGGCAGACTCGAGACGGGAGTAGAAATACAGCTCATATTCAAAATATTAGAATAATTACTTTTTTTTACAAACTGAAAATATCGTTTGGCAAATTTAATGTGTTTTTATGCAAATATGCAAACGATATTTTTATTACGAACTTATTGTTGATTAAGCTTATTTATCTCCCTATTCTAAAAAAAAGTAACTACCGCTGTCACCGCCGCCGGTTTTGAATTTTTTGTGACCGGAGGTTTTTCTTCGTTAATATTAAGAAAAATAATGCATACAA
This sequence comes from Maratus speciosus, assembly GCA_963932465.1. NCBI lineage: Eukaryota > Metazoa > Arthropoda > Arachnida > Araneae > Salticidae > Maratus > Maratus speciosus. The sequence continues at coordinate 144,257,307 of OZ010786.1, read as the reverse complement.
AAATATGAAAATCGGTAGTATAATACAGAAATGTTTGATAAACACGCTGATGCAGACAGTTTTCAAATCGAAGTATTATTTTAAGAGATATTTAATGCCAATGTTGGACAAAATCGTTCCATTAAAAAAGTTTTATAGGAGCAAAAACTGTACATAGGAATTTAATCATTTTTAGATCATTTTATGCGTCAGAATTTCCCGGTGTGCAGACTGCTTTTAGTTTTTTAATTTGACACATTTTTTGAGGTTTTATTTCTATTTTAAATTCAAATTTTCAGCATTTCGAGGGATATTTTTTACATTATTTTAGAAAATGGTATTAATTTATACTGTTGCCAAATGTATAAACAGCGCAAACAATAATGTTTGCTTCAAATTAAAAAATTATTTACACGTGACTATTATAAACAGAAAAAATCATTTGGAATTAGAATTAAATAATTATGTACAAAAAGCAGGAACTTATTAAAAATTACGTCATAAAAAGTATACACGTAAATTTTAAGAGAGAAAGGAAATTGTAAAATAATAAATTCATTAACATGCTTTAGAAGTCTTAAATAGGAGAAATTACGTCATATTTAAGTCACATTACAGTTATTACATAAAATGAACACAAAATATTGCAAAACAGTTTAAATTTAGAAATTACGCTAGACATTTATTTGATATTTTGAGAGGATCATTTCAACTATTTTTGTTAGGAAAACGCAAATAATATTTCATTTCTTACAAAAGTATTTTCACGTGAATATTTAAAAGAGAAAGAATAGCTTGGTCAAAATTACGCCAGATTAAAAACGATTAATTTAAAATGTCTCATTTAAAATAACTTTCTTTTCGTTTTGTTAAAAAATACCAGGAGACAAAGACTGTTTACTTAATTCCTTTTATATGAGCTTATTTTGAAATGTTGTTACACGTGTCTACGTCATCAAGTTATTTTTATTTCGACGTTTTATTTGTATTTTTATTAATGTTGTACTAATTTATTTGTTCTTTCGTTATTTAAAATAAAAATTATGTCAATTTGTATAATTTGGCGAGTGGTTTGGCGATTTATATAATTTGGCGAAATTGGTCGACGGGATAATCAAGTAATACCGCAGCGGATTTGGCGTTAAAATTCCCCAATCAAAAAGAAATGAATAGAAATCCGTTTATAGGGAGATCGCCACTGTTTTTTAAATTATAATTCAAACTTTCGAAATCTTTTTAAAGCCGATCAAATTAGCGTGCATTTAGAGTCTGCGGTGTCTGGACGGGGGTTGGCGAGCATGGCTCGTAGGGGGCCGAGCCCCCTAGTTATCTTAAAATTAATATCATTTTTGAAAAGATTAATTGAAAAAAAATTATTTTGAAGAGTCAAAATATTAGAATATTTATTCAAGTGGTTCAAAATATTAGAATATTTCACATTAATTCTCCTTTAATTATCACCAATTCATAACTGGTGGCATCACGGATTAAAGTAAGACGATTTTATTTAAAATCAACATTTTCTTTGCAGTTTGTTTGCTTTTTTGTCTTAAAATGGGTCGTGTGAATGATATTCCTGAATCTATTAAATTTAGGATGGCTGATTTGTGCTGGCACGGTAAAAATCAATGTTATATAGCGACTTTTTTACACTGTTCGCAATCAAGCGTTAATAAAATACTAACACAATATTTAAAAAATGGAAAATTTCAAAATAATCGCCGAAATGGCGGAAGAAAACTAAAAACATCTGCTAGAGATGACAGGAAACTGAAGAGTATAGTTAAGAAAAACCGCTTTGAAAGTGTCCGATTCTTGCACCAAAAATGGAAAGAAGAAGGAGTTGAAGTTCCTACATCGAGAACATTAAGACGTCTCCATAAATTTAAGTTTGAATTTCATGTACCGAAAACAAAACCTCTCATGACTGCAAAACAAAAGCGTATAAGATTTAAGTGGTGGAAATCAAGACGTTTATGGAGCGAAGAAGATTGGTAAAACATATCAGTTAGTGATGAAATTACGTTGTATAGATACAAAACATACTTTCATCACTAAATAATATATTTTTCCAATCTTCTTCGCTCCATAAACGTCTTGATTTACACCAATTGAATTTTATACGTTTTTGTTTTGCAGTCATGAGAGATTTTGTTTTCGGTATACGAGATTCAGACTTAAATTTATGGAGACGTCTTAATGTTCTCGATGTAGAAACTTCAATTCCTTCTTCTTTCCAATTTCGATGCAAGAATTGCACACTTTTAAAACGGTTTTTCTTAACTATACGCTTCAGTTTCCTGTCAGCTCTAGCAGATGCGTTTGGTTTTCGGCCGACATTTCGGCGATTATTCTGAAATTTTCCATTTTTTGAATATTGTGTTAGTATTTTACTAACGCATGATTGCGAACAATGTAAATAATTTCCTATATAACATTGATTTTTACCGTGTCGATACAAATCAACCATACGATGTTTAATAGATTCAGGAATATCATTCACACGACCCATTTTAAGACGAAAAAGCAAACAAACTGTAAAAAGAACACCAATTTTAAATTCATCTGAATTTAATCAATGATGCCACCAGTTATGAATTGGTGATAATAAAAGGAGAATTAATGCGAAATATTCTGATATTTTGAACCACTTGAATAAATATTCTAATATTTTGACCTTTCAAAATAATTTTTTTTCAATTAATCTTTTCAGAAATGGTATTAATTTTACGATAATAAATAAGTTTAATCAACAATAAGCTCTTAATAAAAATATCGTTTGCATATTTGCATTAAAAGATGTTAAATTACCAAACGATATTTCCAGTTTCTCTCTATTCTAAAAAAAAAGTAACTACCGCTGTCACCGCCGCCGCCGGTTTTGAACTTTTTGTGACCGGGGATCTTTCTTCATTAATATTAAGAAAAATAATGCATACAAAAATATGAAAATCGATAGTATTATACAGAAATGTTTGATAAACACGCTGGTGCAGACAGTTTTCAAATCGAAGAATTATTTTAAGAGATATTCAATGCTAAAGTTGGACAAAATCGTTCCACTAAAAAAGTTTTATAGGAGCAAAAACTATTCATGGGAATTTAATCATTTTTAGATCATTTTATACGTTTGATGTTCCCGGTGTGCAGGCTGTATTTCTTTTTTTGATTTGACTCATTTTTTGAGGTTTTATTTATATTTTAAATTCAAATTTTCAGCATTTCTAGAGATATTTTTTACATAATTCAGAAAGTGATATTAATTTAAACTGTTGCCAACTGTATAAACAGTGCAAACAATAATGTTTGCTTCAAATAAAAAAAAAAAAATATTTATACGTGTAAATAAATTAAAAATTTATTTACACGTGACTATTATAAACAGAAAAAAACCTTTGGAATTGTAATTATATAGTTATATACAAAAAGCAGGAACTTATTAAAAATTACTTCATAAAAACTATATTTTACACATGAATTTTAAGAGAGAAAGGAAATTGTAAAATAATAAATTCATTAACATGCGTTAGAAGTCTTAAATAGGAGAAATTACGTCATATTTACGTCACATTGCAGTTATTACATAAAAGGAACACAAAATAATATTGCAAAACAGTTTAAATTTAGAAATTGCGCTAGACAGCTATTTGATATTTTGAGAGGATACTTTTCAACTATTTTTGTTATGAAAGCGCAAATAATATTTCATTTCTAACAAAAGTATTTTCACGTGAATATTAAAAAGAGAAAGAATAATTTGGTCAAAATTACGTCAGATTAAAAACGATTAATTTAAAATGTCTTATTTAAAAGAGCTTTCTTTTCGCTTTGTTAAAAAATACCGAGAGACAAAGACTCTGTTTACTTAATTCCTTTTATATTAGCTTATTTTGAAATGTTCAACTTATTTTACATAATCAAAGACGAAAGCAGGGATTGTATCTTTGGTACTACTTAGATATCCCGTTGACCAAAAATCTATCATTCGCCAAACTATAAGATTAAATGCCAATAATGGTTGATCGTAAATGTCACATTAACTTGACTGTAAGCAAGTTACACGTGTCTACGTCATCAAGTTATTTTTATTTCGACGTTTTATTTGTATTTTTATTAATGTTGCACTAATTTATTTGTTCTTTCGTTATTTAAAATAAAAATTATGTCAATTTGTATAATTTAGCGAAATTGTTCGACGGGATAATCAAGTAGTACCGCAGCGGATTTGGCCTTAAAATTCCCCAATCAAACAGAAATGAATAGAAATCCGTTTATAGGAAGATCGCCACTGTTTTTTAAATTATAATTCAATCTTCCAAAATCTTTTTAAAGCCGATCAAATTAGCGTACTTTTAGAGTCTGCGGTGCCTGAACGGGGGTTGACGAGCGTAGCTCGTAGGGGGCAGACCCCCCTAGTGTGAAGAAAAAAGTAATTATTCTAATATTTTGAATATGAGCTGTAATAATGCAAGCAATGCATATATGACTCAACTTTGAAAATGCTTTTCACGCGCTCGGGAAAAACTGCAGACTTAACAGTAATAGAAAAATTTTAGTTTCAAACGGCAAAAGTGTTTCAAATGCTCTTTGAGAATGTTCTATCATTCTATATCCTTTATGAATTAATTACATTTAATTTTATATGGAAATAAAAAGTTACATGAATAATCACTTTAATAATATCCGTATATTTTAATTCTAAAACGGCGGACGTCTTTCTTTTATCTTAAAAAAAGTCGTAGACAAGACTGTTCTGATTGGCTGATTCGTAATACCCATACAATACTTACTCCACTTAGAGTGAATAGTCACTCTTTCAGAGGAGTCACTATTTACTCTTGAAAAGGAGTGCGTTTTAGTACCAAATCAGCGTAATTTCCAAAGTTACATTATGAAATGGAGTTTATGAAAAATTAAAAGTGACATATTTTGGTGTTTTCATTATTTTATTTCATATATTCGTTCAAAGTTGAACGGAATTTTTTTAAAAAGTGTATAATGCCAGGCTTTCACTCTCGTCAGTGGAGTGAGATATGTCACTCTCGACAACGGAGTGCCATATTTCACTCTCAACAATGGAGTGAAGTATTTCACTCCTTTGTAGGGAGTAGAAAATTCCACTCCTTAAGGAATGTATTTTTATAAAATTCACTCCAAAAAGAGCGAAAATGTCTGTCACTCTTTCAAAAAGTGAACTTTTCACTGCCCCCAATTTTAGAGTGTACTTGCTGGGTATTGTTGAATATGTTTGAGCTATAACAGGGTACTCATACATCATTTAAGGAAGGTATAATGTCTTTCATTAAGAAATATAATAACAATAAATGCGTAATGTTAAAATGAAATGTAGGCCAGACAATAAGTTAAAACGATTTTCATGTTAAGGACCAATTTTACTTTTCTCATAAAGCAATATCGGGACGGCACGTGGCGTTCCAGTGCGTTCGGGCGCTAATGAATCCCTGTCCCTTTCATCTTACACTATCGAAGATATTCTAAATTTTGATTAACCTTTTTGTATACATTGCCTTATATAGTTGACTACGATATTACGAATGACAAAACGTGTTATCATTAGTGTATGCGCAAATAAATGTTATATCATTCAAATACTCATGTTTTTATCAAATATTCAATATATTCATATGTAATAATATTTTGCACTTAGTCTAGCTTTTTGAAAGTGTTGTTAAATTTGCTTACAAACCCTACGTGTTACAAACAAAGAACTGTAACATACACTTCGGAGATTTTCACTTGAAATGACCACATGAAGTCAGTTTAACAATAACAACAGTTTATTAAAGCCTTTTCTTTTTTAAAAAAAAGGAAGAACAGTGGAAGAACCATTGTTTGAACCATTGAACCATTTGAAGTTCATTTTTTAAAGTAACCAGACTTCATCCAAGCTTTATACTGCAAATCCTGCACTTAATTTCGCAATGACTCTAAAATTATTATCTTTACTCGAAAGTTAGACTTCGTGAGTCTGAACACTTCTTTACTTGGAGTATAAAAAGTAATTTATAACCAAACGCTTAACAAGCTGGTACCATAATTATCCTTCCTACATTCTTATAACTCCACGTGACGTAGATGCAGAGCCCTGCATGGGCCGGAATTTCCATGGCCGGTCCGAACGAAAGTTACCTCGAGCACCCCGCCCAGTGTAAAAATTAAAAGTTCGGCCCGAGCACGGCCCGAAAGCACGGCAAAGGAGAAAAACCTGTCATCACGTCACAAAAATAGCTTATAACTAGATAAGTAATTTATTTATCAAAAATTGGAAAATGTTATTCGATTCCAAATTGCTTCAATAGTACCTGTCAATTTTATGCATTTACCGTCAAAAATGAGTCAGAAAATGTGTCAGTAAGTTTAGTATTTTTTAGTTTAGTTTAGTTATTAGTTTAGAATTGAGTAGTTAGCACCTTAAGGCACATTTCCAATGATTCGTTTAACAGAAGTTCTTTACCATTATTGCTATTTTTACAAAACTAATTGCCTGCTCAACACATCGAACAATTAAGTCCAGTTCCAGCCCGGATCGAATAGGTATAAAAAAATATACACCTGATCTCGGTGCGACCCGAGTCTGTTAAAAAAATTATACTCCGGCTCAGACATGATGTAACAATCCGATGCCGATCTCTACGCAGAACATGTGATTTTCTGTATTTATGCTGTGAAACTAGCATTGACTCTTGCAGCACATTTATACTTATTATCGCGAAAGTAATATCCATTGAAAATGGTTCATATTTTATCGACTTCGTTTAAATTTTTATAGCATGCCACTAAACACGATTAATTTCTTATCCGTTCGCTGGTCCGTTTAATTTTTTTCTCATCTCGGATCTTTAAAAAAAGTGTCTTATTTTGCCGACCAGTTTGAAAGTTTGCCTTCATTATGCCGACCTAGCCTGGCCTGAGGGCCGGTGCGGTTACGAATCTGGGCCCGTGCAGATTTCTACGTAGATGACAAGCAGGAACTGGTTTACCATTAGAGAAGATCTATTCCAAATTAGGGATTGACCGAAGCAGCAATTTTGCCGAATACCGAATACCGAAGCTTCCGTCAAAGTGTACATCGAATATTCGGTATTCGGCAACCGAATACTTAAAAATTTTGAATGCACATTTTTGCATATATTAGCTTTTTTAATAAACTTTAATTAACATTAAATTCTTAATAATTTAATTCAGTTACATTTTTATTCTTAAATCCAATTACACACACACACAAAAAAATTAATGACTTCTTTCCATTCACAAATTCATTAACCCATCACTTATTTTTTATTATTATATCACTAGTCAATACCTAAAATAACCTATGAAAATATTAAACTATACAGGCTATTATTAAGGATAAGAATTGTCAGAAAAACAAAAGTTCATTCAAATAAAAAGAAACAATGTTGTCAAAGCTGATTTACTGATTGTCTAACTATAAACATATTGAATAGTAATGTTTTCAAATACAAAAGGTATCATATCAATATGTACATTTAACTATATTTTCTGTCAAATTACTGATACATATTTATATTTTGATTAATATTTTAACATTGTGATGATGAAGATAACAAATTTGAGCGATTTTAATTTAATGATTATAAAAGCTATAGCTTAGGCATAGGGATATGCTTATTTGATGTGTGTATTTTCTCTAATATACACCTTAGATATACAGAGATGATTTCTGATATACTTATTTGATGTGTATATTAAAGAAAATATGCATTAAATAAATTTAAATTAAGGAAACTCAAACTAATGTAGAAATAATTAAAATTAAATGTTAAGGGAAAGATGCCCATCTTCCTTACTTTTTTTTCTCTAATGTAGCCAGTTGTTTTGATTTCACCACTATGTAGACTATATTAGAAAGGAAAAAGTTTTTTTCAAATTAAAAATGGCTTTTGACTTGTTTTTTGTTGTGCAGCTGAACTATGAACTCATGCACACAATATTAAAACTCATTGTTTAGCCTATTAGCCTATTCTATTTTTACTTCTAAAGAAAATACTTATCCACAATTATTCGGCCGAATATTCGGTTTACATGCCGAACTACCGAATACCGAATCGACTATTCGGTATTCGGTCAATCTCTATTCATAATCCACTGAATCCTGCAGACTCGCTAATTATAGCCACTACACAACAACAGTCACCTAATTAAAATATCATTGCCAAAGCTGTGACAAGCAGATTCGCACTTTGCAAAACTTAGAGACCGAATAAACTTCCCATTCATGCATAAGTACTAATTATTCAGGACAACACGATCACACTCAAAACCATAAAAATCCGAGAGTTAGCGACATTTTTTTTACTTAGCCCTTTTATACAAGCTGATTTTCGAATGTGTAATTGATCTTATCAATCCTAAAAACAGCCGTCAATTTTCGCAACAGCGATGGATGAGCCCATGGGAACAAAAGAAGGACGCAAGCAAACAAAAAAGCATGGCAACCCAATTACAGAAGATTGATACCGTTTGCCATAATATCATTCAGTCTTCTGTAACCGGGTAATCCTTTTAACACAGGGCACATTAGGATGTTTTTGGAGGCTGCGGCGTCTGAACGAGATTTGGCGAGCGTAACTTGCAGTTTGCAGAGATCCCTAGTAATATCAACACATATATATCTACCTTATAAGCTATATAAAATCCTAGAGAAACGAATTTATGAAACGAGTAATTCAGATATGGGGCATTCTCACAATCTTTTGAAGTTTGGGAAAAAAATCTGACAAAATTAAACTTGCTAAAATAACATTTTAATCCGATAGACGAATGCCTTAATGATTCAAAATAAAGAAAAAATGGTCAGCAGCAAAAATTTTTTTATTTAATTGAGGTTTAAGTTAAACTTGCGAGTTTAATTTTCCTTACCATTTTACCCCTATAACTTTTTATTTTCTTCTAAATTTTTACTTATAATGAGTTTGCATAGTACCCACAGGACATTCAAATAAGAAATAATAACAATGTAGTACTTTTAATACAGAATTTTCGTATAACATTGTCTTAAAAGGGTGTTAAAGAAGGGACGGTAAGGTAAAAAAGGGGTATGGTATTGGAAAAAAGGGACGAAATGGTAAAAAAAGGGACGGTAAGAATGGAACGGTAAGGAAAATTACCACCTATTTTTAGGAAAATCATGTTAAGACCAAGCGATAGCCACAATGTTCATTGATTTTTAGAATCAGTTGTTAACATTCGATTATGTTAATTTTTTTTTTAAATTTACCTCGAAAAGTGCAGGAATAAACCTTGGGACGGTGAGACTACCAATAAAGTCACGATGCTTGAAATTGATATTTAAATGCTGATTTAAATTCTATAGTAAATTTCCTGCCAAAGAATTTTAGACATTATTTCTCTAGCATACTGCTGCATGAGAAAAAACTTGAAAAAAAAATCTGTGGCTGCATCTGAAATGATTTTCTGTATAATTTTAGAAGAGGGATGGTAAGGAATCTAAAACCCAGGGACAGAGTTTAAAAAATAATAACAACCCTAAAAATGTGTGCAGGTTAATTTTTAGCTATATATTTATATAAAACAATAGTTCCAGTTTCAGAAAAAAATTACATCGAATTATTTTTATTGAAACAAGTTTATCCAGACAGCTCCAAACTTAAAAATCAGCATCAGGGACACGGGACGGTAGATGAGTTTTCCTGGTATTTGGACCCCCAACATCGTCCAAAACTTATTTATCTCGTTAATATTGTTATGCAATCATGCAATGGGATGTTTCCCAGTATATGAAATAAAAAAACACAAAAAAGGATATTAAATAAAAAATTATTGTTCAGGGACATGAAAGTCAAATGATTGTGAGAATGCCCCATATATGAAACGAATATGGGTTATAATAAATGTCCAACTTGAATGCAAAGAGGTTAATATTTTCTCCATGGGTTTCTTTTCAATTTCAATGAGAATCACGGCAATAATGAGAAAATGAGATAATTTACCTATTTCTCTCTCCCATCCACAGCAATGAAAATATTTTGTTGCCGCTATTATAGAAATGCTATTAAAATTTAAAACAAATTAATATGTCAATATTTCTTTTTTATTATTTCAAATTCAGATATTTTAAGATTTACGCGTCATTTGGTTCCTTGCGAATATATTCCATCATAGACGTCAGAGTAGACATAGATGTACAGGTGGCGTCAGATGAAACTGGTTTATTTCTTAGTAAAATATTTTTAAAGAGAGGAGACTGAAACATGGTAAATAAAAAAGTTTGCAGCAGCAAAAAATGGTGTAATATTTACCAAAAACAATTTTTTTTTTTTACTCACAATTTATTTTTCTTAACCCAGGGGTCGCAGCGTTCCTAAATTTTTCTACATATCATACCACTATTTCAAGTAAAGAATTTTCGTGACAGATTCCTTTAACATTGGCAATAGAATTCTAAAATAAAGAATATCGTTTTAAAATTGGGGTAGTAAACTGCAAAAATTTTAGGAACGCTGCGAGTCCTCTTTAACCCCTTAATTCTCGCGCCCATGATTTTTACGGACAGTGTAGGCTACTTTTTAAAATTCAGGCTTTTTGAGTCCCACCAGTTTTTAAAAATAGTGTAATTGGCTTTATTCTCGCATCGTTTTATCTGCCATTAAATAAGGCGAATATTTCTACTTTAAAAAAGTGGTGGCAATCAAACAATCTGAATTTAAAAAAAATTAGCCTATACACTTATCAGGCGCGACGCTTAAGGGGTTAAAACTTGAGTCCCATGTTTACCAATAAAGGAGCTAGATTTGTAAAGGCATAAAAATTCAATGCTTTGGGGCTGTTACAAATGTTGTTTGGAAAGATGTTTTGTAAGTATATAATTTTTAAAATAAGTTAGTATTGGTTTCAATATATGTTGGTGTATTATCAAAAGTAAAATGCAATCACATTAAAAAAGTGAGCAAAACGCAGGATTGCCCTAAGATCGCGAAACACCGATTGCTTCAGGTGTTGCCGCAAGAAGGGCGCAGGGGGCAGATCCCCCTAGTATACATATATCAATATATATATCCTATGAACAGTTTATGACACCACAAAATAAATAATTTAATATTATAAAAAAGAAAACAGGTGATTGATTGATTCATTTAAACGCTATACACGACGCGCTGAAAAATGTCTCAAGGAAAACGCGATTAAGGATTTATTTAAAATAGAAATATTAAAGAAAAAGCATATAAAAATTTTGAGTTAATGGTAATATTTTGTATTCGCAATGCCTGAATTTATACCTACTTCAGCACGCGTGCAGCTGTGTCCCGCCGGTTGCCGTATACCTATTTTTCAACAGGTTCACGCTCGCATTTAGTTGACTATAACTATTGCGAATTTATTCTAATATGTTTTGGTATTTATTCTACACACTATACAGATTCGGGAAAAAAAATAATAATAAATAATTTTTTTTTTTACATAAATTGTAACCAGCACCATACAAAGACACCGCGGGCCTCGGTAGTAATTCCAATACGGGCCCACCACCATAAATATGATACAATAAGATGCAAGCGACCAGTGAGAAAATCCATTTTATACAGGTTCTTTTCATATGAGTGATATATCTTAGTTAGCAATTTTATTAGAACACCACGAGACCACCAAGTTAAAGTAGTAGTACTATTACATAGTATGTACTGCCATCAGGTGCAAACCTATTAAATACGTTACATGCCCTTTTTTTAAATAAACAAGAGAGTTATGAAGGCAATGGATATTTAAAAAGCATTAAAAATTATAAATCATTTAAAGTTCTAAATTTAACATAGTTTAGTTTAGTTGTCTCTATAGCGTTGAGGTTGTACAATTGTTCTTGAAGATTTCCGTAGAGGCACTTGAGGCAACAACGTTTGTAACTTAGCTGTTTTATTATCTATTGTATCTATTGTATCTGAATCTGTAGTTGCTGGATAAAAATCTTCTACTGATCTCACAGATTGACTCAATTCGGATTTATCAGGGCGGATGTAAAATCTGTTTCTTCTGTAAATATTATCATCTATCCCTTTAATAATGTAGGATCGAGGTTGAAGACCAACCTGAATGACAGTTCCTTGCTTCCATGGTTCGTTCATCTTTTGGCGAAACCAAACTCTTGCCTTATCTTTCAAATTTGAGAGTTGTGCACTATGCTTGTTAGCATATTTATTTTGAATCATCTGTCGCTTCTCTAAAGACCCCTTTGCTTCAGCTAACGGAAAATTTGGGCCTAAGTTTTTCTGGATGACATGGCAAAAGAGACCTCAGTCGTCTGCCCATTAAGTTCAGCTGGAGAGGAGAGATCTTGAGATGGTTGAATACGATAGTCTAATAAGACCATATATAGATCTTTTCCATCCTGTAATGCCTTAATTAGGGATTTTTTTATTGTTAGCACAGCTCTTTCAGCTTGACCGTTAGCTCTAGGAAAGTATGGTGATGTGAGGTTATGTTCCACATTCCATTCTTTAAAAAATTTTTTCACTTCCTCTGAATTGAATGGTGGTCCCCCATCGCTGACCAACTCCTCTGGAATTCCATGTCTTGCAAAAATAGATTTGAAGGCAATTATGACATTTGGTGCAGTATTATTCTTAACTACTTGGACTTCAGCATATTTTGAGAAATAATCCATTAATAACAGATATTGCTGGCCTTTTAGATAAAAAAAATCACAACCAACCTTTTGCCAGGGCTTTTCTGGAATATCTTGATCAAGCAAAACTTCCTTTTGATTGTTACGCTGATGTTGCTGGCAAGTTTTACATTTCTCAAAAAAAGTTTCAATGTCACAGTTCATTGATGGCCAATAAAAATATTCTCTTGCTTTCGTTTTACAAGCCATTATACACCTATGTGTTAAATGCAACTTTTGTAATATTTCTGCTCTTGCGACCTTTGGCACAACAAGTCTTTTACCGCGACAAATTATACCTTCATCTGTACAGTACAATTCTTCTTTCCAATGCCAATAGGGCTTAGCGAAATTTCGTGTATTTTTTCTTTCAGGCCAACAATTTTGTATGTGATATAAAACATCTTGCAATTCATTGTCATTGGTCGTAAATGTTGCATATTCTTTCCACTTGTTAGCTGATGCATGAGATAGCAGATTTATCTTAACACTTGTGTCTGATTCTTCCTCATCGGCAAAATATTCTTTGACTAACTGAGCACGAGAAAGTGTATCGGCTATCAGAAGAAGTTTTCCGGGGATATATTTAAGCTTGTAATCATACCTATTAAGCCTGAGAAGCATACGTTGAAGTCTCGGTGATATGGCATCATACTGCTTTTTGCTTAATCCCAACAATGGCTTGTGGTCTGTCTGCACTGCAGCTGGTCTTCCATATGTATAATAATTGAAATGTTCAAGGTCAAAAACTACAGCGAGTACTTTTTCGATTTGAGCATACAGTTGCTGTGTTTCAGCTAATGATGCAGAACCATATGCAACTGGTTTATTATCTTGCAGTAAAACAGCTCCCAAGCCATAACGGCTGGCATCCACTGAAACGGTTACAGCTTTGTCTTTATCAAAATACTGTAAACATGGAGGTTGTACTAAAGTACCTTTTATTAGTTCAAAGTCCCGTTGAACATTTTCATCCCACAACCACTGTGTATCCTGTTTCAAAAGCTGTCTCAATGAATGTGTTAGATTTGAGAGATGAGGCGTAAACTTAGCTAAGTATGTTATCATGCCAAGAAACCTTTGCAAGTCCTCTCGATTCTTTGGCGCAGGAAATTCAGTTATAGCCATTATCTTTTTAGGATCTGGTTCTATTCCTATGTCAGATAATATGTGGCCTAAGTAATTCACAGAAGATTTTGACAACTGCGTCTTGGCAAGGTTAAATTTAAGATTTGCTTCTCTAGCACGTGTTAAAACTTTATGTAGTAACTGGCAGTGATTTTCAATAGAGGATGTTCCAAGGGCTAGATCATCAAAGTAAGGGTTTACTTCAGGCATATCTTCAAACGTGTTCTCCATAGCCATCTGAAACTCTTCTGCAGCATTATTAAGCCCAAAAGGCAGAACTAAATATCTGAACCGTCCCCAAGGTGTTGTAAATGTAGTTAAATATGAAGATTCTCTACCTAATGGCAATTGCCAAAAACCATTTTTTGCATCTAGGATAGTAAATATCCTTGTAATGCATCCTTGAAGTCGTGCAATAAGACTATCAGCTGTTGGTATAGGGTAGTGAAGTCGACGAATTACTTCATTTAGAGGCCTTGGATCTAAACAGATGCGCAATTTTTTAGGCGAGTTAATGACAACCATATTATTTACCCATTCTGTTGGTTCATCCACTTTTGCAATTATTCCAGATTCTACCATATTCTGCAACTCATTCTTTACTTTGTCATGTAGAGCTAGTGGTATGTTATGTGGGGCCCGCTATGTGAGGAATATAGTTGTCTTTTAATTTTATTTTTACAACACGGTTCAAGCGACCAATTCCTGTAAATACATCAGAAAACTGCTGGACAATATCTTCTGGTGTTTGATGGGAAAAATTACACATGGGCTTTATAACATTATTAAGTCTTTGGATAAGTTCTAATTTCTCACAGGCTTCGAGCCCTAATATTGGACTAGCATTTAAAGAGGTTACTAAAAATTTACATTTCATATCTTTCTTTAAGGTTTTGCAATTAAGAAAACACTCACCTAGAATTGGTACAACGTTGTCACAGTAATCCAGTATAAGTTGTTTGCATTTTCTCACCATTGGCTTTTCACTCCATTTTAATACTTGACTCTTTGGAATAACGTTGACTTGAGAACCTGTATCTAGCTTAACTATAACATCACTTCCATTTACTTTTAATTTTTTGTAGCCATACAGAATTTGATTTTTTACTCTCAAGTTGATTTATATATTTCAGTTCACCCAAATAAACAAACTCTGTATCACTGTCATTATTCCGTTCCACTGCATTTAGTCGACGCACCTGTTGACTTTTGTTTACTTTATTCCGACATACTTTCGACCAATGGTTTTTTCCTTCACAGTTTCTGCATTTTGTACCGAAGGCTGGACATTTCTTTTGTTCGTGAGATCTGCCACAGTATTTACAAAATATTTCTCTTTTATGATATCGTGCACGGTCATCCTTCCACTTCATTGCATCGACATTCAATCTGCTGATTTTATCACACATTTCCGCGGCCTGCACTTTACTATGCTCGGCCGTTTTACATTCAGCAACAATTTCTTGCAACGTCTTCTTCTTTCTACTAGTTTTGCGAATTAATCGCTCTTGTAGCGATTTATCAGCCAACCCTTGAATGATTTTATCACGAAGCATCCGATCCGCAAGGTTGCCGTAATTGCATTCAATAACGGCTCTACGTAAACGTGAATAATAGTCCGCAAATTTTTCTTCACTTTCTTGCTTGATTTCTAAAAATTTAAATGAAGCATATATCTCATTCACATAGTCCTGAAAATATTTATGAAATTCGTCCAAAATTTGCTTCAATGTTATTTCACTGGCTCCTCCTTCTGGCTTCAGATCAAATGCACGAAATTGCTTTTTTAACTCATCACCGCCAACATACCGGAAGAGCGCTGTTTTTGTTTTTTCGGATTCACCTGCATATTTCAAAGCTTCTATGTAATCTTCAAAATCTTGCCTCCAATACCGCCATGACTCGGATGGATTTGATCCCGGTTCAAATGCTGCAACATTAGGTAAACTTCCTGCCATATTGCTTCAATTTCTTTTGTAATATTTAACAAAAATACATGGGTCACTATACTTCTGACACCATGATTTATCTTAGTTAGAAATTTTATTAGAACACCACGAGACCAAGTTAAAGTAGTAGTTGTTAAATCTATTGTCCATGTTTATTTATTTGCTATTATCCTCTCATCTTTATTCTCGTGATACCTTTTATATATGATGTAACGTGAATCAGAAATTGTATTGTTTATTATTTGTTTGAATATTTTTATGGAAGAAGGTAAAAAGCTTTACCGGTAAATAAATTATTTTTGTTTTGAGAAGTTAATTGACTTCTTTATGTACATTTTGAGTTCATAAATACATAATTGGCGTCCGCATTATATTCTGAAAGCTGGGTTGTTAAAATAACATCCTTTTTGAACGCTTTAACTAACATTGTGGCGTCCGGCGCGACAGGACATTTTACAATATTTATTTGATGCAAAATGTTTCAAGCCGTTAAAAATTTTAAAAAGGTCGACTTAAAGTTCGTGGTAGAAGAGCTTGGGGAAACAATCCCGCAAGATTATACGATTGGGGCACTAAAGGAAATTATTTTGAATAGTAATGAATATAAACAGGATCCCGCTTTTGTACAAGAAATTTTATCCAATGCTGTTGCTGAGAGAAAGGAAAACGAGGCTAAGAAGTTAGAAAAGGAGAAGTCGGATCAAGAATTAAAAAAGCTAGAATTAAAGGAGAAGTCGGATCAAGAATTAAAAAAGCTAGAATTAAAGGAGAAGTCGGAAGTAGAGTTAAAAAAGTTGGAATTAAATCATCAATTAGAATTAGCAAAGATTCAGTCACAGGGACAAATGCAATGTGAGTACATTTCAAATGATTACGAAACTAATCATTCTAAAAAGAAATTTACGTTGCCCAAGTTGGAATTTCGCCAATTTGATGGCGATTTAAAGGAATGGTTGCCATTTTGGAGCCAGTTTGAACAGATTCACAATGATCAAGATATTGCGCCAGAAAATAAATTCCAGTATTTGATCCAAGCAACTATCACTGGATCTAGAGCGCGAGAAGTTGTTGATAGTTTTCCGCCAACTGGCGCTAACTATGCCAAAGCTATAGAGAGTCTTAAGGCTCGTTTCGGTAGGGAAGATCTTTTGGTTGAAGTGTATGTGCGAGAATTATTAAAATTAATTATATCTGTGCAATCAAAAGGAAAATTTTCTATTACATCATTGTATGATAAACTTGAGTTGTATTTACGAGCTCTTGAGACGTTAGGTGTCACAACGGATAAATGTGCTTCAATATTATATCCAATGGTAGAATCTTGTTTTACTGCTGAATTTTTGAAAGCGTGGAATCGAACACATACGAATTCGGTTAGTTCTGATGCAAAAGAGCGCCTAGATAATTTAATGGCGTTTCTCAAATCTGAAGTTGAAGGAGATGAAAGAATTAATTTGGCAGTGACAGGTTTTGGTTTAGCGAGAAAAGATGACGCGATCTTTAGAAAAAACAAAAGTCACAACGATGGTACTAAATATTTACCAACTGCTGCTACTTTATTAACAACTTCTTCAAGACCAGATTTAAGGAAAAATTGCGTTTTTTGCAAAGGAAGACATCTGAGTTCAGAATGCTTTTCGGCACGGAAGATGAGTTTTAATGAAAAGCAGAATATATTGAAGGACAAAAGATGTTGTTTTTTATGTTTGGCAACAGGTCACACAACCAAGCAATGTAGAGCTATCTTGAAGTGTTTCTTTTGTGATAAAAGACATGCGTCTGTGATGTGTCAAACGCTCGATAAGAATAAGCTGAATGAAAAGAAAGAGGAAGACACAGAAAAGTCGCCTGGAAAAGAAGTAAATATGGCCAATTTCAATAGAAATCCTAAAGTGTTCCTTCAGACGATAAAGGCAAAAATATTTTCAGAAAACAAAAAGAAAGATGTTAGACTAATTTTGGACTCAGGTTCTCAGAGATCGTATATTTTAAAACATTTAGCCGAAGAAATGAAGTATTTACCTCTTCGAGAAGAAAAAGTTTCTCATTCCCTTTTTGGCGGAGTCATAACAAAGGATTATAATCATCATTACTACAAGGTAAGATTAAGCGATTTGAAAGAAAATTTTAAATGTAATTTTGAGGTTTTGGATCAAAACATTATATGTGAAAATGTTATGCCAGTAGGAAAAGGATCCTGGTTTAAAGAATTATCGGAAAAAGGCATCACTTTGACGGATGTTGGTGAAACTCCAGGATCTATTCAAATATTGATTGGAGCCGATGTAATGGGAAAATTACTGACAGGTCGTAGAGAAATACTCTCGTCGGGATTAGTAGCACTGGAAACATTTTTAGGTTGGACCTTAATGGGAAAAGTGCCTCAAGATAATGCGTCTAAAGAAAATTTAGCTTTGTCAGTTATGTCTATGTTTGTAAAGGAAGCAGAGATTGCTGATTTATGGAAATTGGATTTGCTTGGAATAAATGATCCGATTGAAAAACAATCTAAAATGGAGATTGATCGTCAGGTTAAAGAGCATTTTTTACAGACAGTAAAAATGAATGAAGATAATCGTTATGAAGTTTCTTTGCCATGGTCAGAAGATACACCACCTTTACCTGATAATTTGAGTTTAGCCAAGAAAAGATTGAGTAACATTACAAACAAGTTGCTTTCCAATAACATTTATCAAAGGTATGAAAAAGTACTTTTAGGGTGGCTTGATGATCAAATTATAGAGGAAATTCCACAGGCTGAAATGAACCTTTATGGAAATTATTTACCTCATCGACCAGTAATAAAAGAGAACAGTACAACTCCCATTCGTCCAGTGTTTGACGCATCAGCTAGAATGCAGAACCATCCATCTTTGAATCAATGTTTGCATTGTGGGCCAAACCTTATTGAATTAATTCCTGACATTCTCTTACGATTTAGAAAAAATAAATTTGGTGTTGTAGCTGATATCAAGAAAGCATTTTTACAAATAGCTATTCGTAAAGAAGATCGGGACTATTTGCGTTTCTTGTGGTGGAGTAATCCAGAAGAAAGAAATATTAGAATGTTTCGACATACTAGAGTTGTGTTTGGAGTCAAAAGTTCTCCTTTTCTTCTCGGTTCCGTCATAGAATATCACATTAAAAACGATGAAGAATACGACCCCAATCTTAAACAGCAATTGCTGAGAAGTTTTTATGTTGACAATGTCGTTGCTAGTGTCCACACACAGGAAGAATTGGAAAGGTTTATAACTGATTCTAAATCTCTTATGGCTAAAGGTGGATTTGAGTTGAGAGGATGGGAACAGACAGAAGAAAGAAACAATATCGAAAATAGCGAAGAAACTGCTGTACTGGGATTACAATGGAACAGACTTCTAGACGTTTTAAAAGTTAACGTAAGCTGGACGAAAGATATAAATATAGAAAAAATAACAAAAAGAATCATGCTATCAGTTGCACATAAAGTTTTTGATCCAATTGGTTTTACTGCTCCAGTTATGATATGTCCCAAGATGATGTTACAGAAAACATGGAAAGAAGGAATCTCGTGGGATGAAGAAGTTACTAGTGATATAAAAAATGAATTTATTGAATGGTTTCATGAATTAAATTGTTTACAAGAAATTCAGATTCCTAGATATATTCAGTTCACCCCAGATAATTTAAAAGGTTGTACTCTTCACACATTTTGTGATGCAAGTCAGTATGCGTATGCTGCTGTTATATTTTTGAGGATAGCAACTAAAGATCGTGTAGAGTTATTCCTTCTTGCAGCGAAATCCCGCATAGGTCCTTTAAAATGTGGAACTATACCTAGAATGGAACTTTTAGCTGCTTTGATTGGTGCTAGATTGGCTAAATCAGTAACTGACGCTATGAGCTGGGAAGATATAGAAAGATATTTTTGGAGCGATTCCACAACAGTGCTTGCATGGATATCCAGGAAAGAAAACTGGTCTGTTTTTGTTAGAAACAGAGTTCAAGAAATAAAAAAATTGACTGATCCTGTTTTATGGAAACATATACCTGGTGAAATGAATCCAGCAGATCTGCCATCTAGAGGATGTAAAGCAAGACATCTGGTATCTCTCAAATGGTGGGAGGGTCCATCTTGGCTTAAAGATTCTAAAGAATATTATAAATATATGGATTTCAAGTGCCAAGACATAAACGAAGAAGAAATTGAAAAAGAAAAATTGAAGTCTACAAAATTACTGGTAAATGTTGATGAAAGTCCAGAGAAAAGCTGGTACTACCAGTATTTTTCCAGTTATGAGAAAATCGTACGTCTTGTTGGTTGGATACTTCGTTTCAGATATAATTCTTCTAATCCAAAGGAACAGATCAAAGGAGAATTGACGAATCTTGAATTTAAGAGAGCAGAAACGAAGATAATTTGGATGATACAAAAGGAATGTTTTTCCCATGAAAGTGAGGGGAGATTGAAAACTCTGGAGACGTTTAAGGATGAACAAGACATAATACGTGTAAAGACTAAGATTACGTATAGACAAGACAATATGGATTTCCTCATACCTATGGTTGTTCCTTCAAATCATGAAGTTGTCAAACGATTAATTTTACATTACCACCTCAAAAATTGTCATGCAGGTCCTCAGATTCTTCTGAATTTGCTTAGAGAAAAATACTGGATTTTGAATGGAAGAAGAACTGTGAGCTCTGTTCTATCAAAATGTACCATTTGTAAAAGATTTAATTCGAAGAATTTAGAATCTTCTCCAGTTTCTCTGCCAGAAAATCGAGTGAAAGATGCAGCTGTATTTCAAATTATCGGCATTGATCTGGCTGGCCCTTTGTTTCTTAAAAATAAACAGAAGAGTTGGGTTATCTTATTTACATGTGCCATCTACAGAGCTGTGCATTTGGAGCTTGTGACTTCAGCTTCTACAGAGTCATTTTTAATGGCTTTGCGAAGATTTGTATCTCGTAGAGGAAGATGTTCTGTTATATATTGCGACAACGGTTCCAATTTTGTTGGTGCATCCAATTTCTTAAAAAGATTGAACTGGAATCGCATACAGAGGTATGGAGCAATAAATTCTTTCAAATGGAAATTCAACCCTCCGACTGCTGCTTGGTGGGGCGGATGGTGGGAGAGGCTCATCAGATTGATGAAAGATCTATTAAAAAGTGTCTTAGGAAAAGCCTGTTTGAACTATGAAGAGATGATAACTGTATTAGCTGACTGCGAAAGTATTATAAATTCGCGACCACTAACTTACATGTCTGAGAAAGAGTCCATCAAAGCCATATCACCGGACATGTTTCTGAAAGATATTCATGAATGTGGTTTACCAGACGTTGATGCGGTTGAGGAAGGTTCTCTCACTAGAAGACTTAAATATAGGCAAGAACTGCAAAAAGAGCTCAGAAATCGATTTAGATTAGAATATTTGGGTCTCCTTATCCAACGACCAAATGGGAGAAGATTGCAACGTTCAATTGCTGTAGGAGATATAGTCTTGGTGGGAGCAGATAACAAGAAAAGAATCAATTGTCCCTTAGGACGGGTTACAGAGCTCATTCGGGGCAAAGACGGAAAAGTTCGTCTTTTGAAGTTACAAACGTCTCATTCGCAGATGATTCGGCCTATTCAAAGAATTTACCCTCTGGAAGTGTCATCAGTGGTTTTTACTGAAAACAGTTTTCCTAAACCAACTTTGAAGGAAAATCAGGTTGAGCCTGCAAAAGACGAATCGAAAATTAAAAAGACGAGATCTGGTAGAATGATAAAGGTTCCAGAAAGACTCGATTTATGATGTTTATGTAAATGTTGTATTTATTTAATGTGAAGTTTTGATTATAATATATAATCAAAAGGTGGGAGGATGTTAAATCTATTGTCCATGTTTATTTATTTGCTATTATCCTCTCATCTTTATTCTCGTGATACCTTTTATATATGATGTAACGTGAATCAGAAATTGTATTGTTTATTATTTGTTTGAATATTTTTATGGAAGAAGGTAAAAAGCTTTACCGGTAAATAAATTATTTTTGTTTTGAGAAGTTAATTGACTTCTTTATGTACATTTTGAGTTCATAAATACATAATTGGCGTCCGCATTATATTCTGAAAGCTGGGTTGTTAAAATAACATCCTTTTTGAACGCTTTAACTAACAGTAGTACTATTACATAGTATGTACTGCCATCAGGTGCAAACCTATTAAATACATTACAATGAGAAAGCATAACTGCAAAATTTTTTGGGAGGCTGGATCCTGATTTTTTCCGTTTATAGTAAGATTTCGTTATAAACAGCCTTTATTCTGTTAGAAAATGAATTTGCTGAATAGTGCCTTCTTTAAAAAAAATCTATGTAGTATTCGCTTAGAATTTTAGTATATTTCTTTTACAGCATTACAGTTTATGCTAACACTTTTTCATCTAAAGATTAAAAAAAAAAATTAAAATATTGAAAATATAATGAAATTTGAATTGTCTTCAATTTGTCATCAATTATTTTTACATGAAAAAGTTTAAGCATAAAAGAAATAAAATGCGAAACCTTAACCTGTGACCTTATCCAACTTTCCACCTGATTTCTGTTCGCGCGCCTGAAATCATCTGCGTCATTAAAACAGGGGAAACATTTCAAAAACTTCTTCATATCAAATGAATTTTCAAATATTTTATATATACACAGGAGAAAAGGCCCTTAGCCCGGCCTGTAAAATCATTCTACCAAATTCTGACTTTTGAATAGTAATTTTAATTTGTTTTAATTTAAAATTTTAACGTAAAAAAGTACGAATCTACTTTTTCTGGTATTCTTTTTTAAACCAGGACCGAAGCCGGGACCCCTGCAAGAACCGGGCCTTGGTAATTTGCACCGGCTCTCCTCCACCCCCCTCTATACGGGCCATGATGGTAACTTTCCTTTAAACAAATTCAGACCATACAAAGTGATAGACTTTAGTGTAAAATTGAATATAGATGTTCAGTCATGGCTTATTTCAATAATATTAAGCATTTGATATCATTAACAGTGATCACATTAATCGGTATCTACTGAATAGTTAAAAAAAAATTCGACAATGTACTTAATTGTAATATGGAGATTTGCACATTAAACATCACAATCAATAGTTTCGTTAAATTTCGAAATTAAATTTTCTAGAGTAAAAAGCTTGTATTTACATTTTATATAAGATCTATTTAAATGTTAAATAACTTAAAAACATAAAAGAGAAAAAATAATTCCTATGATAAAACGGATAATTTGCAAACTTGCGAAACTGGGATTTTCCCTTTGTACCCATTCTTTACTTCCATCACCTGACACCAATACTAAATTTATTTTGCATTATTTGATTTGTCTCGCGTGTCTTTTGTTCAGAAAATACCGCTATATGTGATCACGGTTAATGCTATTGATCTCTTAATGTTATTGAAATAAGTCAGGACCGACCACCTACATTCAATTCTACATTAAAACCAGTCGCTTTGCTGATAAATTTTTCGATTAATGCCGTCACTTTTCAAAAGACTAGTCCCAAAAAGTGTAGATTTGAAAGTGAAGCCCATCTAAACCACAGAATGGAATTTTCTTGTTACATTTAAAAATATCTTTATTATTGCATGATTCTCTGAACTTTAAAAAGGATTCGAAACTTTCGAAAGCGCTGATGTTACAAAGGACGGTTATGAAGATGATGCGATTAGCAACAACATTCTTGTGTCTACAAAGCTTACAAAAACTGAAATTTACCAAAAAATTTGAAAAAAAAAATACTGGGTGATCCATCTGTTGCTTCTTTTTTATTTTGAAATAAAACGTATTTTTACTTTCTTCTATCTTCAATAGAAGAAATTATTGTAATCGAAATTTTTTTCGACTTCCGGTTTTCGACGGATTTACACGTTTTAGGGGTCAGAGATTCTAAAAATCCTGTTTATAGAAAATGTCTGTCTGTCTGTCTGTCCGTGTGTCCGTATGTCGCCATTGTACCATCAAAAATTGTATGAAGTTATGCATAGAATTGAACCAAATTTTTTTAAAGTTTTTGGCTATGGCAAGCAGGTCCTCCATTAATTTGGAAAAAATCCGCCGGTAGGTGGCGCTGTAATAGCAATTTTTGTGCATTTTGAATATTGTACTATCGAAAAGTGTATGAAGTTATGCATAGAATTAAACCAAATATTTTGTGTATGTTTTTGACCATGGCAAGGAGGTCCTCTCCCTGAATTTGGAAAAAATCTGCCGGTAGGGGGCGCTGTAATAGCGATTTTTGTGCATTTTGAATATTGTACCATCGAGAAGTGTATGAAGTTATGCTTAGAATTGAACCAACTTTCTTGTGTATGTTTTTGGCCATGGCAAGAAGGTCCTCCCTGAATTTGGAAAAATTCCGCCGGAAGGGGGCGCTGTAATTTTCAATATTGTACCATCGAAAAGTGTATTAAGTTATGCTTAATTCTAATAAAAATACTAATAAAACTAATTATAACGAAATATGGACATGAGATAGTAGAAAGTTTTGGGATTGGCACATCCAACTAGTTTATGAGTGAAAATCGAGATTCTTTATTGAACATTGAAGGTGGGTCTATGCCATTTATGTATGGAATACAATATCGCACATGTGGCCCTCGAGGTTTCGCTTACATGCCGTCATCCGAACATCAAAATTTTCGATGACTTTTCCCAGAATGAGCGGATTTATGGCCAAAATTCCAGCCTATATGTAACGTTTGAGGTCTTGGATTGGGGCATTACCATACAATATACTTTTCAGAAATCCCCAAAGAAAATAATCCATTGAGGATAAATCGCACGATCTTGGCAGCCAATTTTGTCAGAATTTCTTGAAATTACGCGATCTGGAAATTTCTCGTTCAATAAGTTGATGGTTTCGCAAGCAGTGTATACCATTGCACAGTCTTGTCATACAAATGGCATATATTTGACAGTTCATACATGCATGACACATGACAGCTGACACAAATAACCTGTGAAATATATATAGTTCAAAATAGAACCAACAGATGGACCCACTCTGTATATAAAAAATTGGGTGAAGATGCCGTAGTTTTTGACTTAATTGTTTTAAAAATCGCCTTTTGTTTATATTCGTTATTCATTGATTTCTTGTTAAAGTTTACTCTCTTATGTATTATTTAAAAACTTATTTCATTTTACAGATGTTATAGAAATCATCGAAAATTTTGTTTTTGTAAAAACTTGCATTTCGGCATCGGCCAACTATCTAGGGGTAAGATGCCTTATGGAGTTTCAATGTAAACAATAATTTTGTGAAGCAGTATAAAACATAATGGGCCGAATAAAAGCAAATTTAATATTTTAGACATACTAAAGTTGTTAACTTACTTAATATTAGGAAATTACAAAAATATGAATGTAACAAACGTTAGCAATATAATAAAAGAACAAACTAATATTTATTTGTCATAGAATTATTTATGTTATGTTAATATATATTATGTTGTGTAATATTTATTTAATATATTATGTTCTACTTAACATTTAGAAGAATTATGGCTCTTACGTATTTTTAAATCCTATTTTTAAACATAAATCCCATTTTTATTCCTATTTTTAAACATTATAACAAGTTTAATTACGGTAAAGCCACTGTGATAAAGTGCTTTAAAGTCAAGCTTTTTTGTTAATGTTTTTCATATGCCTCTTTGTTCTTTTTAGCAATATCTCAGATCTGCCACAAACTTCACATTTGTTTAGGAACTTTCAGCAACTTTTATATAACCAACAGTTTCACTGAATGCATTCGATCCCATCACAATTTCTCGATGTTTTATTGAACTCTGCTAGGCACTCTGAACAATTATTCTCATTCATTTAAAAAAAAAAATCCTCATGTTCTGAATCTTGGGAGGAAATTTAATTATCATCCGTATCATCGTCAGTTGAAGATTCTAATTCCGTTTTAGAAAAGCTTGAGACACTTGGAAATTCGCAGTTGCTATTGTTACACCAATTTAGTTTGGCTTTTATAGGCCTTTAAAATTATTTTTATTTGAATAAAAAACTTTCGTGCGAAAAAAAACTTTGTGAAAATTACGTCATATTTAAAACAACACATTTAAAATGTCTAATTTAAAATAAATTTCTTATAGCGTCTTTATAAAATTGTTTACTTAGCCATTTTATACAAGCTAACTTTAAATTGTTGGGTTGATCTTATTTAATCAATCACGAAAGTAGCAGTTAGCTGTCTCGACAGCAATTGATTCTGTCTTAAAATCCCTCAGCCAAAGGGAAATGAATGGAAACCTGTCTACAGGAGATCGCCACTAGTCCTTTAATTTACGATAACCTTCCGTAATCTTTTCAATGCAGATCAAATTAGCCTGTTTTTAGAGTCTGCGGTGTCTGGATGGAGGTTGGCAAGCATAGCTCGTAGGGGGCAGAAACCCCTAGTTATCTAAAACCATATTATATACTACCGATATTTACATTTATTAAAATTATTTATAACTGCATTTAACATAAATTTTTAACAATGATTAAAATTAATAATTATTAAACAATTATTTATAAGGCCAATAAAGTTTATTTATAAGGCAGAATACATATAGAAAGCTTTCAAATTATGCTCACTTTGGATTTTAATATTTCTTTATGTCGTTTTAAACATTTATAAAATTTATGATTTTAATCGATGATTTTTTTTAATCAGTTGATTAAAATCCCGATTTAATCATTGATTTAAATTATCTGATTAAAATTGTTGACAAATTAGCCAAGAGTAATTTAAACAATGAAGAAAAAACCAGGCATTTGACCGCAACGGAAAATAACCGGCATCGTACCCCAAAAACAATCGGCTTTTTAACCCCAAAAATTTTCGTCGACTCACTCCAAAGTATTCGGCAAGACGCCGGTACCCCCACTGACGTGAAGAAGCGGGAACCGGTCATTATTTATGCTTTGCAGAAAGACCAGGTACCAGTACTCTCAAAAACATCAGATTTATTTCTAGGGTGTTTAAACTAAGACTTATATAGGCAAATAAAGAAGTCACGTAAAAGATTTTGGACACTTACCAGAAGTGTTAAGACGAAATAGCAATAAAAAGTACTACTTAAAAATTTTAAAAAAGAACGCAAATGGAAATTAAAGTATCACTAGGGAACCCTCTTCATTACAACTGAGCAGCGTTTCCCTACATCACCTGCGCATATGAAAACTACGTGATACGGCATCTTGTACAATACAGCATCTCACCTCAAGTTACCCTATACAAAACGAAAGCAAATTTTGCAACGAAATTTTGATCACGAAAGCAAATTTATTAAAAATTCACTTTCAAATGCAGAAATGTTTTCGCGTTAAAAATTTTGAACGTTTTTAATTTAACATGGTATTCTTTAACATGGTAACATGATACATAAAATTAAAGGTTCTCTTTATAAATCATTAGTATAACATATGTAATTTTCTATATTGCACTTATTTTAGTCGCATTATTATTTGATTACAGTAAAATATCTTTAATAAGCTTTGTAACTGCATTTTTAAATAGATTTCAGAGTAGATTATGTGAAATTTATCTGTTCAGTTCCCACGGTAAGATCTACCAACCACCCTTCATTTCTCGCAATTAAATTTGAACATGGTAAAAGTTGGCCTACGACGTGTTCTGATTATAAAATAATTGTCATAACATATGTAATTTCTGTATTACATTTAATTTTAGCCGAATTGGTATTTAACTGAAATAAAACAGATTTAATACGTTTTATAAACACTTTTTTAAATGGCAGTCAGAAAATGTTCAGAATATTCTATACTAGGCACATGATTGTTTTTTCTTCTTTGATACAAAATTATATCTCTCTATTCTAAAAAAAAGTAACTACCGCTGTCACCGCCGCCGCCGCCGCCGGTTTTGACTTTTTTGCGACCAGAGGTCTTTCTTCGTTAATATTAAGAAAAATAATGCATACAAAAATATGAAAATCGGTAGTATTATACAGAAATGTTTGATAAACACGCTGATGTAGACAGTTTTCAAATCGAAGAATTATTTTAAGAAACTAGGGGGCTCGGCCCCCTACGAGCTACGCTCGCCAACCCCCGTCCAGACACCGCAGACTCTAAATGCACGCTAATTTGATCGGCTTTAAAAAGATTTCGAGAGACTGAATTATAATTTAAAAAACTGTGGCGATCTCCCTATAAACGAATTTCTATTCATTTCTCTTTGATTGGGGAATTTTAACGCCAAATCCGCTGCAGTACTACTTGATTATCCTGTCTACCAATTTCGCCAAATTATATAAATCGCCAAACCACTCGCCAAATTATACAAATTGATATAATTTTTATTTTAAATAACGAAAGAACAAATAAATTCGTACAACATTAATAAAAACACAAATAAAACGTCGAAGTAAAAATAACTTGATGACGTATACACGTGTAACAACATTTCAAAATAAGCTAATACAAAAGGAATTAAGTAAAGAGAGTCTTTGTCTCCTGGTATTTTTTAACAAAGCGAAAAGAAAGTTCTTTTAAATGAGACAT
The DNA here is from genome assembly GCA_963932465.1 of Maratus speciosus. Taxonomy (NCBI): domain Eukaryota; kingdom Metazoa; phylum Arthropoda; class Arachnida; order Araneae; family Salticidae; genus Maratus; species Maratus speciosus. The sequence goes on along the minus strand of OZ010786.1, from coordinate 144,229,047 downwards.
TTTAAATTAATTCTCAAAATATCAAATAACTGTCTAGCGCAATTTCTAAATTTAAACTTTTTTGCAATATTATTTTGTGTTCATTTTATGTAATAACTATAATGTGACGTAAATATGACGTAATTTCTCCTAAGACTTCTAACGCATGATAATGAATTTATTATTTTACAATATCCTTTCTCTTTTAAAATTCACGTGCATACTTTTTATGACGTAATTTTTAATAAGTTCCTGCTTTTTATACGTAATTATTTAATTCTAATTTGAAAGTTTTTTTCCTGTTTATAATAGTCACGTGTAAATAAATTTTTAATTTGAAGCAAACATTATTGCTTGCGCTTTTTATACAGTTGGCAACACTTTAAATTAGTACAATTTTCTGAAATCTGTAAAAAATATCTCTAGAAATGCTGAAAATTTGAATTTAAAATAGAAATAAAACCTGAAAAAATGAGTCAAAATAAAAAAATTAATGCAATCTGCATTCCGGCAAATTCTAACGTAAAGAATGATCTAAAAATGATTACACTGCCATGTATACTTTTTGCTGCTATAAAACTTTTTTAGTGGAACGATTTTGTCCAAATTTAGCATTAAATAACTCTTAAAATAATTCTTCGATTTGAAAACTGTCTGCATCAGCGTGTTTATCAAACATTTCTGTATATAACCACCGATTTTCATATTTTTGTATGCATTATTTTTGTTAATATTAACGAAGAAAGGCCTCCGGTCACAAAAAAATCAAAACCGGCGGCGGCGGCGGTGACAGCGGTAGTTACTTTTTTTTAGAATAGAGAGATCCTTTCCCTTTTAAAATGCACTTGTATACTTTTTATGACGTAATTTTTAATAAGTTCCTGCTTTTTATACGTAATTATTTAATTCTAATTTGAAAGTTTTTTCCTGTTTATAATAGTCACGTGTAAATAAATTTTTAATTTGAAGCAAACATTATTGCTTGCGCTTTTTATACAGTTGGCAACAGTTTAAATTAGTACAATTTTCTGAAATCTGTAAAAAATATCTCTAGAAATGCTGAAAATTTGAATTTAAAATAGAAATAAAACTTGAAAAAATGAGTCAAAATAAAACAATTAATGCAATCTGCACTCCGGCAAATTCTAACGCATAAAATGATCTAAAAATGATTACACTGCCATGTATAGTTTTTGGAAGTGACTATTCGTCCGACCAATCGGACTTTTAGCTATTTAGGCAGAACGTCCGACCATCATATACGCATGCGCGCCAGCAAATGATCGGGCGAAATCGCTTTGGCATATCTCCGCCTTTTAAAATATAATTGTTTATTTATTTTCAATACACATTAAGTGCATTTATGCAAATTAGGTCATTTTCTTTTTAGAAGAAAGTTATTTAGATTTATAAATATTAATTTGTCTTCAATTATTTATTTTTTTAAACGTTATATTTCGTTAAGCAATTAAGTGTACTAAATATTTGTTTCTATATTTATATTATTAATTATTTAATATATTATTATTAATTTAATAATTTATTATATTATAATTAATTTAATAATTAATTTATTACTATTAATTTAATAATTTATTATATTATAATCAATTTAATAATTAATTTAATAATTATTATTTATTAACTAATATTAAAATATTAACAATTATAAATAGTTTGTAATTTTTTTATATTACACAATTAGTTTATTTTATATAAACAGTAATAAATGTTTGGATATTTGATATTTCTTAATTGTTAAACTTATTTTTTTATGTATATATAATATATATATAATGTGTATATAATATGTATAATATGTATATGTATATAATATATATATAATATATATATAATATGTTTAAAAGATATCTAGGAATTCTGACAACACAAATTGCAGTTTAGATTGTTTCATGTTGATATTTTGCACCTTTAATAAATAGCAAGCTAGGTTGGGTCAAAGGCAAACATGTTCCAAAATCGTGCCCCTCCTTGGATTTCTTTCTGTCGGCGTCTATATCTCTTAATATTTCAATTTATATCTTATTATTTTTGAAGATTTAGAAAATCGAGGGGGGGGGGGGGCTTCATTTCATATTCCACAAAAATAAGCAGTAGTCTTTTTTTTTTCTGTACAAATTAATTTCACTCAATGAGTAATTATTTTTTGTTGATTAAGAAACTTTTTTATGAAACAATAAATTTTTAATAAAGTAATTTAACAATATAATAAAGTGATAAGTTTTTTTCAATGTTCAAAACTTATTTATTATTATATTAAAATTATTAAAAAAAAAAAAAAAAACGTAGTTTTAAATTTAAAATAACTGTTTTGTATTAAATTATTCAATAATTTATTCATATGAAAATGAATAGTAGTTTTTTCACAAACAAAACATTCTAAAGGCCAAATGTTGTAACAAAAGACAACTGGGAATGGAGACTTTAAAAATACAGTATATTCCATTAAATCGGCATATCATGGGACCAGAAATTATGCAGATTTTAGAATTTAAAAAATTTCTGGTCACTGTTTTGTTTACGTTTTTAAACACTAATTTGAATGTAACACTACACTCGAAATTATAATGAATGTAAAGTAAATTAAAGTCATGTAAAATAATTTTTTTAAATATTAAGTAAAATAATAAAAATTAAGAAAATTTAAAAAATGTATAGAAAAAATGAAGGTCAAATAAATAATAATGCATAACCTATATTCATAAAAATAAATTTTTCTTGAACTATTCAATGAAATTTGTCTCTTAAAAATACAATAATAATTTATTTAAAAACTTAATATAAAAAGGGTTTCTTTCATGCTTATTCCGACAGACAAAAAGAGCCTCATTAATACATAAATACAATTGTTAATTAAGCATGCAATTGCTAGTAATATCAGCGCTCCTCTAACTTGAAATATTTTAGCTGGACAAGCTGTAAACAAACATGCATGCATGCGCAAACGATGGTCGGACTTTCTGCCTAAATAGCTAAAAGTCCGATTGGTCGGACGAATAGCCACTTCCATAGTTTTTGCTGCTATAAAACTTTTTTAGTGGAACGATTTTGTCCAACTCTTAAAATAATTCTTCGATTTGAAAACTGTCTGCATCAGCGTGTTTATCAAACATTTCTGTATAAAACCACCGATTTTCATATTTTTGTATGCATTATTTTTGTTAACATTAACGAAGAAAGGCCTCCGGTCACAAAAAAATCAAAACCGGCGGCGGCGGCGGCGGTGACAGCGGTAGTTACTTTTTTTTAGAATAGAGAGATATTTAATACTAAAGTTGGACAAAATCGTTCCACTAAAAAAGTTTTATAGGAGCAAAAACTATTCATGGGAATTTAATCATTTTAAGATCATTTTATACGTTTGAAGTTCCCGGTGTGCAGATTGTATTTTTTTTTTTTTATTTGGCTAATTTTTTGATGTTTTATTTCTATTTTAAATTCAAATTTTCAGCATTTCTAGAGACATTTTTTACAGATTTTAGAAAGTGATATTAATTTAAACTGTTGCCAACTGTATAAACAGCAGAAACAATAATGTTTGCTTAAAAAAAAAATATATATATATATATATATATATTTATACGTGTAATAAATTAAAAATTTATTTACACGTGACTATTATAAACAGAAAAAAAAACGTTTGGAATTAGAATTAAATAATTATGTACAAAAAGCAGGAACTTATTAAAAATTATGTCATAAAAACTATAATTACACGTGAATTTTAAGAGAGAAAGGAATTTGTAAAATAATAAATTTACTAACATGCGTTAGAAGTCTTAAATAGGAGAAATTACGTCATATTTACGTCACATTACAGTTATTACATAAAATGAACACAAAATAATATTGCAAAACGGTTTAAATTTAGAAATTGCGCTAGACATTTATTTGATATTTTGAGAGGATGCTTTTCAACTATTTTTCTTAAGAAAGCGCAAATAATATTTCATTTCTAACACAAGTATTTTCACGTGAATATTAAAAAGAGAAAGAATAGTTTGGTCAAAATTACGTCAGATTAAAAACGATTAATTTAAAATGTCTCATTTAAAAGAACTTTCTTTTCGCTTTGTTAAAAAATACCGGGAGACAAATATTCTGTTTACTTAATTCCTTTTATATTAGCTTATTTTGAAATGTTGTTACACGTGTCTACGTCATCAAGTTATTTTTATTTCGACGTTTTATTTGTATTTTTATTAATGTTGTACTAATTTATTTGTTCTTTCGTTATTTAAAATAAAAATTATGTCAATTTGTATAATTTGGCGAGTGGTTTGGCGATTTATATAATTTGGCGAAATTAGTCGACGGGATAATCAAATAGCACCGCAGTGGATTTGGCGTTAAAATTTCCCCAATCAAAGAGAAATGAATAGAAATCCGTTTATAGGCAGATCGCCACTGTTTTTAAAATTATAATTCAATCTTTCGAAATCTTTTTAAAGCCCATCACATTAGCGTGCATTTAGAGTCTGCGGTGTCTGGACGGGGGTTGGCGAGCGTAGCTCGTAGGGGGCCGAGCCCCCTAGTGTAACAAAAAATAAAATTTCAAGATCATGCTTCTTCAGATTTATTCTGCATTGTTGCGATTATTTTTTACATAATAGAGGCATTTTATTGTCATCTAGAAAAAATAACCATTCTCCTCCTTCAATAGCCACAGTTATTTTCTTTCTTCTCTTCTTCAAATATAGCCGAGAAACATTCCTAGGAAAATAAAATTACATTCCATTAATAAAAATTATATCAATGCATTCAATACAAAATATTTACTGTTGAGAACAGTAAATGATATCGACCAACCTAGTGTAAGAAGTACACTGGAGCTTTCAAAGGTGCTGTTGAAATTAAGCTCTCTAAATATTTCAAGCTACAGTGACCTCTCATCTCTATTTTAGTTATAACCTTTTCAGGGGCAAGGTTATTAGTAAAATACTGAAATGAATGAATGACACCGGAATTCACAAACAAATTTATTTGAAAATAAGTAAAAGCTTTTCTTCACGTACTAGATCACCCGACCGGAGCACCAACCAAAGAATGGCATAGGATGTAACGCTCCGGTGGAAAATCCCCACAACAATCACCGATGCCGGACATCGGAAAGCACCCAAAATAACAAAGAAAAAGGCACATATTCTGACGAACTTACATAGTAAATCGTAAATTTACAAAACAATTGATGTTGCTTTCATCATAATAATAAAAATGAAAAACAATAGTGAAGTGACTTAAATGGTACAAAAGTTAAGATAACAAAAGTTAAGACTACAAGTCCTTGTTCAAGATTATGAAGTGTAAATGTTCATTAAAGTTCACTGTTCACTAATGTTCAAATGAGTTCAGTGTTCGAAAGAAAAATGTTCATAAAAGTTTTATATAAGAAAAACTAACTTGAAGAAAGATCACCATAATGTTCAGACCTCAAGAGAAAATCACCGCAAACAAAAATGTCATACAAAGGACAGTTACTATAAAAGGCACAATGTTGAGCCTTTGATGTAGTGTCAGAAAACCACGTAATGTCCGTAGCGAACCACTGATGAGTATTAACAGTATGATAGAAGTAAATAGTTACAAGTGTAAAAATTATCAAAATTTATACCCAATAAATGAGTATTCCCTATTAAGTGCGTTGTACATAGCACACAGTTTTCTATAGTTTGAACGGGTGATGAGAACGTTTCGAATGTTCCATCTCAATGTACAATTCCTGTTGAATTTAAATGTACAAGGCATTAACGGACAATGTCCAAACAAATAATGTTGTATACTTCCTACATCACCACAGTTGCACCTGTTATTTGAGCGTTTTCCTATTTTAAACAGATACTGTGGAAATGCTCCATGTGAAGAAAGAAAATAACCTATCACCTGGGATTCACATAGAAATAAATCGTCAACCTTGTTTAATATCGCATAAGTATCTCTTCCCTTCTCCAAATTTTCCCAAGAAACCTGCCATTGATCATGTAGAAGTGTTTTAAAATGACGCTTTAAAATAGAAGTTGGTGCAGGAATGCGTAGAACTTTATCATACAGATCATTTATAACTGATTTTGCCAACATGTCCGCTCTTTCATTTCCTGATATTCCAACATGCGATTTTATCACGTACTTAATTAAAAGAAAATTTTCAAAGAAAAATTCTGGTACCAATGTCCAATTATGGATTAAAATTGAGTGGTCCAAAAATGAACCACCGCCCTTGAAGGGGTTAAGCAGATTTCTACAAGTCTGAACGGCGTATTATGGAAAATAATGTAAATGTCTGTCCTATACATTTTCTTTAATTATTAGATGCTAAATTAGTCACTGAATTTCAATCTAATTTATTAATTTAGATCAAACAATTGCTAAATTTGTCTTTTTGACATCCCTCTTAAACTTTATCTGATTTAACTTTCTTAATTATTAATTAATAACTTTATTAATAACTTTCTTATTTCTTCAATCTTCAATAGAAGAAAGTATTGCAATCGGAATTTTTTTCGACTTCCGTTTTTCGGCGGATTTACACGTTTTAGGAGTCAGAGATCCCAAAAAACACGTTTATACAAAATGTCTGTCTGTCCGTCCGTGTGTCGCCATCGTATCATCGAAAAGTGTATGAAGTTATGCATAGAATTGAACCAAATTTTTTGTGTATGTATTTGGCTGTGGCAAGCAGGTCCTCCCTGAATTTGAAAAAATTCCGCTGGAAGGGGGCGCTGTAATAGCGATGTCTGTGCCATTTTCATGATTGTACCATCGAAAAGTGTACGAAGTTATGCATAGAAGTAAACCAAATTTTTTGTATATGTTTTTGGCTATGGCAGCAGGTGTCCCCTGAATTTGAAAAAATTCTACCGGAAGGAGGCGCTGTAGTAGCGATGTGTACCATTTTCATTATAGCACCATCAATAACTGTATGAATTTATGCATAGAATTGAACTAAATATTTTTGTGTATGTATTTGGCTGTGACCAATAGTTTCTCCTTGAATTAGAAAATATTCTGCCTGAAGGAGTGCTCTAATAGCGATTTTTGTGCCATTTTCTTTATTTTACAATCGAAAAGTGTATGAAGTTATGAATAGAATTGAATCAAATTTTTTGTGTATGTTTTTGGCTGTGGCTAGTAGGTCCTCCTTGAATTTGGAAATATTTTTCCGGAAAGAGGCGCTGTAATACGATTTTTGTATAATCTTCTCGATTTATCGTCGTTCGGTTTTCCATCGGCGGCTCGTGCAGCAATAGGAACTCCCGTACTGCTAAGCCGGCTATTCGCAAACAGCTAATGTATATCAAAATAACGAAAAACTATTGATTATAATAAATATCATCGTCGAGATTAACTCGTTTTTACTCCGATTAATTGACTGAAGCAGAAATTTAAGATGAAAATCAAAGTTGGTTCTGTATTGAACAAATAATATTGCAATATTAACATATGTAACTACTTTTTGAAATATTAAGATGTATAAGATAGAAGAAAGTTTTGGGATTGGCGCATCCAACGTTTTATTTTAATTATTATTCTTAATCTTGTTTAACTTTCATTCAAATCAGTTACTTGTTTTGAGTAATGTCCCTCTTATAAATCATTGTAAAACTTAGAATGACGAACTTTTGATTACCTGTATTATTTATTTTACTTACTCATGTACTTCAATGTAAAATAATGGTAAGTTTTTTTTTCTATATTTAACTAGGAATCTAGTGCTTAATAAGAAAAGATAGCAGTATGTAAAAAAAATTCATTCTCGAATTTTCTATTCTTCTTTTATATCACTTTCTAAGATAATTGAAAAGTGGGTATGATTTCGGTTTGTCTGACCGTCCACGCTCTAACTCGCGTAAATATGATTGGATTTTTATGCCATTGAAGTATGTTAATGATGTTTACCAAGGCATGTTCGGTATTGAATATGAAGTGTGTAGCATTAATAGTTGAATTACAGGGTCACTCAAAAGAATTTCGTTACAATATGTTCAATGGGGAAAAATCGTCTGCAGTGTATTTTAATGACATCTGACATTTCAAACGTGTTGAAATTGATATAAATCATTGAATTTCGCTACAAAATGATTAAAAGAGGAAATTTATAGTTCATTTGCAGGGACACACAAAATAAATCGGTTACAGTACTGTCTTTGAGCAATCATTGCTGGAAGTGAGTTTTCAATTTTGGTTTGCAGTTTTGTATGCTAATATTTTGCTATGTAACTAATATTTTGCGCGTTACTCGTTTTGCATAAATTCTATTTTGCAAAATTCTATTTTTAAATCTAATTTTGCAAAAGAATTCACGTACCATTCTCCTTATTAGCGGAAACTGCTGAAAGGGAATGTTTTTCCTAACAGAATTAAATTCTTGAATGCATGTAGTTTATAGATAGAAATCTATATATCACATACAGGGCTGCTCAAGGAATTCGGATTATTTTCCGACTGTAGATGGAAATTGCTGAAATTGGGTTTTCAAGAGTGTTAATGCGTTTCCAAATGGTTTAATTAGACATCCTATCCAGGGATGTAGTGGAGGGTATACGGTGGTATACACCGTATGCCCTTTGGATTTGGAACACCGTATACTCTCTGTTTCTGAAGAAAGCTACAGTATATATACACTAGGGTATACCTGTTAGTAATATTAAATAGACATTGTCGAATCTTTATCATTTAGGTAATGACTACAAACATTTCTATTTAAATAATTTACTGAGCATTTTCTATCTACGTAATTGTTTATGCTCTTCTATACAATTGTATGTATTTAGTTTCAATTATACAATGATAAGGCAAAAGGCTTACCTCTTCTCTTTTAATTTGCAGGTCGATTTCGTTAAGTAACAAACCAGTAATTTTTCACAGTCGATCCACCGTAGTTTTCGTTCTTTCTGCTGCTGTTTGGGAATAAAAGGTAGATGATTTATTGGGTGTCAAGCACACGAAAAATCAGTAAGAAGGGACGGTTTCTCTATTTGAATCCTGTTAAATTAAATCAGATATATAGGATTCACAGGTTACAAAATAAGAATGTCGCTTTAGGAGCGAGTTAAAAACACGTAATACACAGATAAAAACACGAGATGATCTAGCGAGAGAAAAAGTCTATTACGCAGTTCTTGTTTTTTTTCTTTTTCTCTCAGAGTCCTGGATATCTGGGGTTTAGGTCGATGACCTTACGACGTCATCGTAGCTTTACCCAGATCTACTCCATTAGGATTTTTTTTCTTTTCTCTTGTTTTGGATACTCGGGGATTATGAGTTGGAGAACCATATTTCACAATATACCCCCCTTAATCCCTGAGTGGAGGAAAGTCTAATAGTTTGAGTCTTTCGCGGTTTTTTAGGAAGTCAGGTTTGGGTGCGGGCTTAGTTAGCACGTCCGCAACCATGGCATTGCTGGCACAGTATTTAAGTTCTATGATGCCTGTTTCCACTAAGTTCTTTATGAGGTGGAACTTTACGTCGATGTGTTTGGTCCTGTTGGAGTGCTTTTCTGACTCTGTCATTTTTATTGTTGAAAGATTGTCCTCGAAGAGAGTTATTGGATGTTTTTGTGGAAGATCTAGATTTTATAAAAGTCTTGTTAGCCAGACGATTTCATTTGCAGCAGTTGCAGCTGCAACATATTCCGCCTCAGCGGACGATTGGGCAATACATGATTGGCGTTTAGACAGCCAATGAATGGGGTTCTTTCCAATTAAAAATATGTTTCCCGATGTTGATTTCCTTGTCTCTGGATCTTGTGCCCAGTTCGCGTCTGAATATGCCTCAAGGACTGGGGCCAGTTCTGTGTCTATTATTAAGTGTAGATTTTTTGTTGCGTTTAAGTATCGAATGACGCGCTTTAAAGCTTTCCAGTCGGTCTCTGTCGGATTTTCGTTTTTTCGACTGAGTATATTGACTGCTGTCAGGATGTCGGGTCTTGTTACGGTCGCTATGTACAATAGTGCACCGATTCCTTGCCGGTATTTATGATTGTTTGGAAGTAAATTGCTGTTATCGTTTATTCTCAGGTATCCGGCATCCATGGGAGTACTATATGGCTTGCTTTCGGTTAAGTTAAATTTGCTTGTTATTTCGTTAATTTTTGTTGTCTGATTTAGAGCATATCCGTTTTTTATCTTCTTTATGTTTATTCCTAGATAGTTGCTCACTTCACCTAAATCGCTAAGTTTGAATTGACTTTTCAATCTTTCTATGAATTTTTCAATGTTTTCTTTATTTCCTGCAATCAAAAGGTCGTCAACGTAAACTATTATGTAAATGGTATCTTCTTTGTTTTCATTCTTTCGCGTAAACAAACAAGTGTCTACTGTACTTTGAATAAAATTCATTTGTTAGGTAGCTTTCTTTACAAAAAGCTACCTATTGCAGCCGTTCGGAGGAAAGCGATTTCAAAAAATTTTGGTATATTTTCATCGATCATGACCCCCAGACCCCGAAACCACCCTCCGTTCAAAATTGATATATATATATATATATATATATATATATATATCAATATATATATATATATATATATATATCTGACCTATGTCATACTGTAACTCTCGTATTTATGAACCGATTTGGATGTAATTCGGTGTGTACATAGTACATACCAATGTCTCGACCGAGTTCGTTGGCCAGCTTCATCCACCATTTTGTTTCAAAATGGCGGCTATTTAAAATTTTTAAAAAAATTTTAAATTTGAAATGTGGTACCAAAAAATTGAAAATGGAAAAATATTTTCTTCTTATGTATTTGACCTTTATACAAAGACTCCGTAGCAGTTTTTGTTCGTCTATATCTTAAAAAATGGCTGAGTTATAGCATTTTGAATTTCTAGCGAAGCTGACATTTTGAAACGTCCTGAATTTTGTCGCGCGATAAAAGGCGTATTTATGAACCGATTTGGATGTAACTTCGTTTATACATAGTAAAGACAAATGTCTCGACCGAGTTTGTTGGCCAGCTTCATCCGCCATTTTGTTTAAAAATGGCGGCCATTTAAAATTTTAAGAAAAATTTAAATTGGAAATGTGGTACCAAAAAATTGAAAATTGAAAAAATATTTTTTTCTTATGTGTTTGACCTTGATAAAAAGATTTGGGAGCAGTTTTTGTTTCGTTTATATCTTAAAAAATGGCTGAGTTATAGCATTTTGAATTTCTAGCGTGGCTGACATTTTGAAACGCCCTGATTTTTGCCACGTGATAACAGACCTATTTATGAACCGATTTGGATGTACCTTGGTGTGTACATAGTACATACAAATAACTCAACAGAGTTCGTTGGCCAGCTTCATCCGCCATCTTGTTTCAAAATGGCGGCCATTTAAAAAATTTTAAAAAAATTTAAATTTAAAATGAGATGCCAAAAAATTGGAAAATGAAAAAGATTTTTTCGTATGTGTTTGACCTTAATACAAAGATTCTGGAACAGGTTTTGTTTTGTCTATATCTAAAAAAATGGCTGAGTTATAACATTTTGAATTTCTATTGTGGCTGACATTTTAAAACGACCTGATTTTTGTCTTTCGATAACAGGCGTATTTATGAACCGATTTGGATATTACTTGGTCTGTACATAGTGCATACCAATGTCTCGACCGAGTTCGTTGGCCAGCTTCATTCGCCATCTTGTTTCAAAAGGGTTGCGATTTTTTTAAAAATGTATTTTAAAATTTAAAATGAGGTATTAAAAAATTGGAAAATGAAAAAGATTTTTTTTATGTGTTTGGCCTTGATACAAAGATTCGGAGCAGTTTTTGTTTCTGAAAATTTGCTCTTTTGTTTATATCTTAAAAAGTGGTTGAATTATAGCATTTTGAATTTCTATCATGGCTAACACTGTGAAACGATCTTGTATTTGTCACGCGATACCACACGTATTCGCCTATTTCGATGGAAGAAAGCATGTGGATAGTATACATCAATATCTCGACCAAGTTCGCTGGGCAGCTTCATCAGCCATCTTGTTTCAAAATGGCGGCCATTAAATTAAAAAAATATATATATTTAAAGTGAGGTGCAAAAAAATTAGAAATTGAAAAAGGTTTCTTTCTTAAGTATTTGACCTTGATATAAGGATTCAGGAGCATTTTTTGATTGCCTTTATCTTAAAAAATGGCTCAGATATAGTAGTTTCAATTCCTAACGTGGGTGACATTTTGAAAAATCTGATTTTTTGCCTGCGAAAGCACTCGTATATATCAACCTATTCCGATGTGAGTGAGCATGTGCACAGCAATTACTAAGGTCTCGACCAAGCTCACTGGTTAGCCTCATCCACCATGTTGTCTTAAAATGGCAGGCACTTTAAGAAATCGCCGAATTTGGCAGCCAAATATAAGTTACTTTAATTAAAAGCAGCTTGGATAAAGCTGACTAATTTCGCGAAATTCTCATTCATAATGATTTAGTATTGATAAAAATTAGTATTGAATCTCCTACATTCGGTTTCCACTTAATTGAGCTTCGTGTGTTTGAATAATATAAGTTGGCTTTTTTAAAATAAGGAATATGAAAGCTACCTCTTCCTCCCGGCACTGGCCGGAAGGACTTTTTTAGAGTGTCGCTAATTTTGATGTTCCAGGCTCTTGCTGCCTGTTTTAGGCCATATATAGCCTTTGACAATTTGCATACTTTGTTGTTTTGATTTGATATTTCATGACCTTCGGGTTGTGTCATGTAGATGTCTTCGTCAAGTTCGCCGTGTAGAAAAGCGGTCTTAATGTCAAGATGGTGTACGTCAAATCCGTGGTATGCGGCTGCGGCTAGAAAGGTTCGGATTGTCGTGTGAGACACCACTGGGGCAAATGTCTCATCGTAATTCTCACCATATTTTTGCAGGAAGCCTTTCGCGACGAGGCGTGCTTTGTACCTTTTAACGTTTCCCTGGTCATCGTATTTGACTTTGAAAGTCCATTTGCTGCCGATGACTTTCTTTCCTTGTGGGGGTTCCACTAGTTTCCAAGTGTTGTTTTCCTTTAGCGAATTTATTTCTTCTTGAGCGGCTTTTAGCCAATTCTGCCTCTCAATTGGATTTTGAATGCTTATCATGTCATCCCAATCTTTGGGCTCATAAATTGTGTTTGTCTTAACGGTGTACGCGAAGCGATCGGGCGGTACTCCTCTATTGGATCGTTCCGATCTTCGCGGTTCGTTAGTTGATTGTTTGGGCACTGATGGTTCGCATTCTGCAGGTGTGATTTTTACTAGTATTTCGTGTGGGTTGTCTTCCATTAGTTGTTCGTTTTCTGAATTTTTTGGTTTGGTTACTTCTGGATTATTGTCGTTTTGTATGTATGGGAGTTTACTTTCGAGGAATTTTATTGATCTGGTTAATATTACTTTACCATCATTAGTATACACTCGGTAGCCTTTGCTTCTATTGTCGTATCCGACGAATTTTCCTAGCTGTGCAGTTTCGTCTAGTTTTCCGCGTTTTGATTTGTTAATGTGAGTATAGGCCGGGCAGCCAAATACTCTTAGGTAGTGGAGATTAGGTTTTCTGTTTGTCCATCCCTCGTAAGGCATGATGGCGTTAGATTTTGTAGGTAAGCGATTTTGAATGTGGTTGGCTGTAGTTATCGCTTCTCCCCATAGTTTGTGCGGTAAATTAGCTTCAATTAACATACTGCGGGTCATCTCAAGTAAATATCTATTCTTGCGTTCCGCAACTCCGTTTTGGCTGGGAGAATGTGGAACTGTCAGTTGATGTTCTATACCCTTATCCTTAAGATACTGTTCCATTTCGGCACTGGTGTATTCGCCACCATTGTCCGATCTGATTATGTTTGGGTATCTGCCGAATTTGTTGTATACTAGAGATACGTAATCTTTAAACTTTTCGAATACTTCACATTTCCTAGACATTAAGTATATTATGCAGAATCTGGTTTTATCATCTATGAATGTTACGAAGTATGTTTTGCCGCCTATTGTAGGGGTCTGTATCGGCCCACATACATCAGAGTGAATTAACTCGGTTTTTCGTGTAGCCCTGTATTTTGCTTGTTTGGGGTACGGAGCTTCTGTTGTTTTTGCTCTAATACATATTTCACATGTATTTTCATGTTTGCAGTTATTTATTGTCACACCGGTGACCAGTTGATTATTTTGCATTTCTTTAATTGCTTGATAACTGCGGTGTCCCATTCTGCGGTGCCATAGGTCAATGCAGTTGGGATTTTGACAGGTGTATGCCATGTTTACGTAATTTTGATTTTTCGTATCACTAGCGAAATTTATTTCATACAGGTTATTTCTCAATTTTCCTTCTAATATTGTTTTGCCATCGTTTATTATGCTACATTTTTCCTTTTCGAAAGTTACTTCACAACCGTTTTGAGTCGCTTTACTGATTGAAAGTAGATTAGTTTCTATTTTAGGTATGTATAGCACATTTTTGAGCGTGATTTGTTCACTGTTATCTTCCGTTTGAATTTTTATGTCGCCAGAACCGTATGCCTTTAATTTATTACCGTTGGCAACAGTTATTTCAGTTTCGGCATTTTCGTTAAATCTTGAAAACAATCTTTTATCATTTGTTATGTGGTTTGAACTACCACTATCAATTACCCAAGTGTTTGTATCACTTTTTTCCACTAAGAATGCCACGTCGTTACGTTTTTCATTTTTGAAATTGTATGCTTCATTCCTATCATTTGTGTTAGTTTTCTCAAAGCAAAGTTGTGTTGAGTTTTGTTTTTGAAAATTATATCTGTTTGGATGAGGATGGTTGCCATGCTGCTGAGTGTAAGAATTTTGTTTTTGTTTCTTGATGAACCAGCATTGGGCGGTATTATGGTTCCGCATTTTGCAATGAGTGCAGTATTTGTTTTCTTTTCTATTACTGGCGTATGCCGAATTTTTCGTAATTTTGTATGCTTTGGATGCATTTTGTGACATGTCAGTATTTTCTATTCTTCGCTGGTATTCATCTATTAATTTTGTTCTCAGAAAATTAGGCGTCAGGTCAGTTTCTGGACGTGATTCAAGAGCGGTGATCAAAACGTCGTATGACCTGGGCAATGAACATAGCATTATCGCTGATATATGTGAATCGCTTATGCGTTCACCAATTGCGGCTAATTTGTCAATCAGTTCGAGTATGTTAGTAATATGTTGTTGCATGTCACCGTTTTCACTTAGTTTAGTATTGTACAATTTTCTTAGAAGAAATAATTTACTAGAAAGTGATTCTCTTTCGTGAATTTCTTTTAGTTTATCCCAAGTTTCGCGAGCAGTTTCTAAGTGTTTTATGTGTATTATTTGCGCGTCTTCAATGCTCAAATTTATAAGAGCACGCGCTTTTTTATCCCTTTTGTTCCAATCTGCCCATTTAGCATCGGTCATGGCAGGAGCAGTTTCTGTAATTGCTTCTATGAGATCATCTTTGGTTAGCAGCATCTGAATCTTGAAGCGCCAGTTGGGGTAGTTCGATGCATTCAGTTTTTCAATAAATTGATTATCTTTATACGATGTCATAATAAATATTTTTTCTTTTTTTTTTTTTTTTTGACCTACAATATTTTACTTTTTGTATTTGTTATTGTTATCGAGCACAAAATCAGTCTCGAAATCTTATTTTGTTAGTAATATTAAATAGACATTGTCGAATCTTTATCATTTAGGTAATGACTACAAACATTTCTATTTAAATAATTTACTGAGCATTTTCTATCTACGTAATTGTTTATGCTCTTCTATACAATTGTATGTATTTAGTTTCAATTATACAATGATAAGGCAAAAGGCTTACCTCTTCTCTTTTAATTTGCAGGTCGATTTCGTTAAGTAACAAACCAGTAATTTTTCACAGTCGATCCACCGTAGTTTTCGTTCTTTCTGCTGCTGTTTGGGAATAAAAGGTAGATGATTTATTGGGTGTCAAGCACACGAAAAATCAGTAAGAAGGGACGGTTTCTCTATTTGAATCCTGTTTAATTAAATCAGATATATAGGATTCACAGGTTACAAAATAAGAATGTCGCTTTAGGAGCGAGTTAAAAACACGTAATACACAGATAAAAACACGAGATGATCTAGCGAGAGAAAAAGTCTATTACGCAGTTCTTGTTTTTTGTCTTTTTCTCTCAGAGTCCTGGATATCTGGGGTTTAGGTCGATGACCTTACGACGTCATCGTAGCTTTACCCAGATCTACTCCATTAGGATTTTTTTTCTTTTCTCTTGTTTTGGATACTCGGGGATTATGAGTTGGAGAACCATATTTCACAATAATACCCGTGCCTTGAGCGTATACCCTCTGCTTAGAACGTATACCGTCTGTTTTTTTACGACTATACCACTGAAACTTATTACAACTTATTAACGGGGAAGTTTTGTTAGATTATTCTGAATGTATTGGAAAGTGTTTCATATTCTATGCTTGACGCATGATTTTTCTTTTTTTTTATACTTTTAATTTAATTGAGACGGAATTTGATGGTTAACCTTCCTATAATTTGTTGCATAGCCAATTGGCGTATTATAGCGAGTGTGATTTCGTGCAAATGTGATTTGATTAGCACTTTAATGGTATTCGCATTCATTTTAACTCTTTATGTACTGAATTATGAATTCATGAAAATTTTATCTTCTAAAGCATTTTTCGTGAATTTTTGAAACTACATTAGAAGATTTACATGATGAATGAATTTTAGAAGGATTGAAGGATTTAGAAGAATTAATTAAATTTGAATTTATAGGGATTTTGTACAATATTTATAACCCCACTCAAATCTTTTGTTTTAAATATTAGGTAGCTTTCTTTACAAAAAAGCTACCTATTGCAGCCGTTCGGAGGAAAGCGATTTCAAAAAATTTTGGTATATTTTCATCGATCATGACCTCCAGACCCCGAAACCACCCTCCGTTCAAAATTGATATATATATCTATATATATATATATATATATATATATATCTGACCTATGTCACACTGTAACGCCCGTAATTATGAACCGATTTCGATGTAATTCGGTGTGTACATAGTACATACTAATGTCTCGACCGAGTTCGTTGGCCAGCTTCATCCGCCGTTTTGTTTCAAAATGGCGGCCATTTAAAATTTTTAAAATAATTTAAAACTTGAAATGTGGTACCAAAAAATTAAAAATGGAAAAATATTTTTTTCTTATGTATTTGACCTTTATACAAAGATTCCGGAGCAGTTTTTGTTTCGTCTATATCTTAAAAAATGGCTGAGTTATAGCATTTTGAATTTCTAGCGTGGCTGACATTTTGAAACGTCCTCAATTTTGTAACGCGATAAAAGGCGTATTTATGAACCGATTTGGATGTAATTCGGTGTGTACATAGTACATACCAATGTCTCGACCGAGTTCGTTGGCCAGCTTCATCCGCCATTTTGTTTCAAAATGGCGGCCATTTAAATTTTTTTTAAAAATTTTAAATTTGAAATGTGGTACCAAAAAATTGAAAATGGAAAAATATTTTTTTCTTATGTATTTGACCTTTATACAAAGATTTCGGAGCAGTTTTTGTTTCGTCTATATCTTAAAAAATGGCTGAGTTATAGCATTTTGAATTTCTAGCGTGGCTGACATTTTGAAACGTCCTGAATTTTTTCACGCGATAAAAGGCGTATTTATGAACCAATTTGAATGTAACTTCGTTTATACATAGTACATACCAATGTCTCGACCGGGTTCGTTGGCCAGCTTCACCCGCCATCTTGTTTAAAAATGGCGGCCATTTAAATTTTTAAGAAAAATTTAAATTTGAAATGTGGTACCAAAAATTGAAAATTGAAAAAATATTTTCTTCTTATGTGTTTGACCTTGATAAAAAGATTCGGGAGCAGTTTTTGTTTCGTCTATATCTTAAGAAATGGCTGAGTTATAGCATTTTGAATTTCTAGCGTGGCTGACATTTTGAAATGTCCTGATTTTTCTCACATAATAACAGGCGTATTTATGAACCGACTTGGATGTACCTTGGTGTGTACATAGTACATACAAATATCTCAACCGAGTTCGTTGGTCAGCTTCATCCGCCATCTTGTTTCAAAATGGCGGCCAATTAAAAAAATAAAAAAATAAAAAAATTTAAATGAGATACCAAAAAATTGGAAAATGAAAAAGATTTTTTTTGTATGTGTTTGACCTTAATACAAAGATTCCGGAACAGTTTTTCTTTCGCTAATATCTAAAAAAAAACGGCTGAGTAATAGCATTTTGAATTTCTCTTCTGGATGACATTTTAAAACGACCTGATTTTTGTCACGCGATAACAGGCGTATTTATGAACCTATTTGGATGTAACTTGGTCTGTACATAGTACATAGCAATGTCTCGACCGAGTTCGTTGGCCAGCTTCATTCGCCATCTTGTTTCAAAAGGGTTGCCATTTAAAAAAATTAAATTTAAAATTCAAAATGAGGTGTTAAAAAATTGGAAAATGAAAAAGATTTTTTTTATGTGTTTGGCCTTGATACAAAGATTCCGGAGCAGTTTTTGTTTCTGAAAATTTGTTCTTTTGTTGATATCTTAAAAAATGGTTGATTTATAGCACTTTGAATTTCTAGCATGGCTAACATTTTGAAACGATCTTGTATTTGTCACGCGATAACACACGTTTTCGCCTATTTCGATGTAAGAAGGCATGTGGATAGTATACATCAACACCTCGACCAAGTTCGCTGGCCAGATTAATCAGCCATCTTGTTTCAAAATGGCGGCCATTAAATTAAAAAATATATATATATTTAAAGTGAGGTGCAAAAAAATTAGAAATTGAAAAAGGTTTCTTTCTTAAGTATTTGATCTTGATATAAGGATTCAGGAGCATTTTTTGTTTGTCTTTACCTTAAAAAATGGCTCAGATATAGCAGTTTCAATTTCTATTGTGGGTGACATTTTGAAAAATCTGATTTTTTGCATGCGACAGCACTCCTATATATTAACCGATTCCGATGTGAGTGAGCATGTGCACAGCAATTACTAAGGTCTCGACCAAGTTCACTGCTTAGCCTCATCCACCATGTTGTCTTAAAATGACAGGCACTTTAAGAAATTGCCGAATTTGGCAGCCAAATATAAGTTACTTTAAAGAAAAGCAGCTTGGATAAATCTGACTAATTTCGCGAAATTCTCATTCATTATATTGATAAAAATTAGTATTGAATCTCCTATATTTTTCTTAGTATTTTGTAGAATTAGGAAATATACAAATATAATGCTCTTACAATAGAAATATAGAAATATATTGGAATTGAAAAATCCCCCAACGCCAAGAAAGCTGAAAAGATGCAAAGGCAAAATAAATCATCCTTTTAAAAATATTTTGTTTTGTGTAACCAATAATGATTTTGGAACAACATAAGGAAATGCATCTATAACTCATTCTAAACTGTATTACTACTAATCAATGTATTAAATGAATTTTACAACAAGTTATTTTAATGGTACTTAAAAGTACTGTCAGTAGGTAAAGAGTTAAAGGATTTCACAGCCAGTATCACAGGTGTTTGATGACAAACCTTGATATGAGATCCGATTACGGAAGATAAACTTTTCATGTTTTATACAGAAAATGTCATACCGTGTTCAAACCCAAGTACTTGCTTTAAACAAATTTTCTCGCTGCTTATTAAATACTGGATAGAAATAAATAAAGCTGTCCAATCAAATTTTAACTTGGAGTACACTGTAAAAATTTATGTAGCATTACTCCAGAAAATTGGAGACAGTAAAAATTGGTGGCAGCATGCTGCCGCCAATTTTATGGAGTGATATAACTTATATAATGGTGTAATTTAAATTGATATAACTGGTGTAATAATACACGTTAGTGCAAGGTAACACCAGTTATATCGGTTAAATTACTCCATAAAATGGTGGCACTATGGCTGCCACCAATTTATTTGAGTAACGTTACATAAATTTTTTAGAGTGTATAATTGCCACATAAGAAAACACTAAAAAATGCATTTTAAAATTTTAAATAAGCCAATTTTAAAGATTCCCGTCTTCAGCTATTCAGAAATTGAATAGTATTTCCGGTTTTTGTTTTAAGGTGAAGAATTTTTCAGATTGTTACAATAGACGTTTTGAATCGCTTTTAAACGCAATACTGTCAAGCAAAAGTTATCATCTGTCTATTTCGAGTCAAAGAGTAATGCATTCATAAAAAAGTCCTTGCCGACTCGGTCTACAGGCGGAGGTAGACTTCGAAGGTACGTACTAATTTCACCAACAAGAAAAAAACTAAATCAAGATTAGAGATAAACCCAGTTTAACAATTTTATCTGGCCACTTTTGACGAGTTTCTAATTTCATTTTCCTGTAAGAGCTGGTTTTATCAGAATCATGTTAATACGATAATTTTTTCCTCAACCCCTATTTTTGTTTAATTTGTTTTTGTTGTAAGAGTTGGTCCTATCAAAAATTTTTCAATATAAAAGTTGTAGATAATATTTAGAATATTCATAATAAATTTAAGCAGATTTAATATCTTGTGAATTGACGAAGTTAGGAATTTTTTTCTTCTTCAACCCCTCACTTTTTTTTTTTTTTGGTAAGAGTTGGTCCTATGAAAAACTTGTCAATATAAAAGTTGTAGTATATTAAGGAGATTTATAATAATTTTAAGCGAATTTGATGTCTTGAGAATTGACGAAGTTATGAATTTTTTCTCCCTAAAACCCTATCCCCCCTCCTCCTTGACCTCATTTTTTATTTTATCAAAAATCTGTGATAAATACATTTTTGGCCTTTTTCTTAGAAGTAATAATAACTTTAAACTGATTTGATATGCATTATAATGAAGAAGTTATGGGATTTTTTCGGTTTTCACAAACCACACCCTATTTCCACCCCTTGGTACGAATTTGACCAAGATTTTCTGCACCTTGATTTTATGTATCAGTTTGGAAGAGATGCGTGCAGAATTATGGACATTATCGTGTTCATAAGAAAGTGATATATATATATATATCTTCAGAAAGTTTATGTATATATATATATTTATATATAAACTTTCTGTACAATTATACCATTGAGACAAATGAAATTGACCAATAACACAAGCCTGCGATGGTTGTGTTGTTTAACTTTTGATGATTGATTTATATATATTTTTTAGTGCTGAATCCGAAAATGACCTTCATTTTTAAACATCACATCAGGATATTTTGAAATCGTAAATTTCAATGGTAAAAAGTAAAAAAATAGAGAACACCTGATACTGATAGATACATGAAATGGTTGTGTTTCTTAACTTTTGATAACTGATTTTTATATATCTTTTAGAGCTGAATTCGAAAATGACCTTCATTTTTAACCATCAAGTCAGGATTTTTTGCAAATCGTAAATTTCACAGTCAAAAAATAGCGAAATTCTGATACTATAAAATGGATGGGATGGTTGTGTTTTTTAAATTTTTATAACTGATTTTTATGTACATTTTTGCACTAAATCTGAAAATAACCTTCAATTTAATCATCACGTCAGAAAGTTTCGCAAATCGTAAATTTCAAAGTTAAAAAATCAAAATTTTGCAAAAAATCCTAACGCGATGGTAAAAAATGAAGGCCATTTTCAGATTCAGCGCTACAAAATACGTAAGAATCAATTATCAACAGCTAAGCAATATGATAAAACCCAAATTTTGCAGGCTTGAAATCACTATTAAACACAACAGAAATCATATACTAGTTAAATTTTATAGTCCAATGAAATACCTTATGAAAATTAAAAACAAGTAAGAAAAATCATGCGTTAACCATATATTATGAAACACTTTCCAACACTTCCTGAACGCTTTAACAAACCTTCGTTAATTAGGGAAGTAAGGTATATAAGAGAACTAAGTAAACATTTTAGAAAACGCACAAAACATCTGAAAAACTGATTTCAGCGGTCACCGTCCATAGCAAATACGTATTCCAATTCTTGTGAACAGCCCTGTATTTGATCTGTAGGTTGATATATATACTATATAATGAGGAAATTTAGTTTAGCAAGAAAACACACAACAGTTTGAAATTTCTCTTTCAGCAATTTATACTAATAGATGGAAACATACTTGTATACATTTGTACAATCCTGTAGTTAAACTAGTACCATTATTACACGCCACTATTTAGCTAACGTTTAATGCAAAGTAAAACACTCTTAAAACTACTAGAATCACATTTTCAGAAATTATCATTTATAGACGGCCATGCATCCAATTATTTGCGTGACCCTGTATATCATTTTATCTATGTTCTACAAACATTTCTTAGTAAACTAAATGCAGTTCAGCGTAATAATGCATAACTCATTTAAAAACCACCTTTAAGCAATTTGCAATCATACCCAGTAACCATTACGAATTCTTTTGTGTAGCCCTGTATATGAATTACAGCATTTATACACACCATGTACAATGCATAAATATAGTAAAACATAAAAGCACATAACATAATTAACAAGTAAGAAAAATCATGCGTTAAGCATAGATTATGAAACACTTTCCAACACTTCCTGAATGCTTTAAATAATCTTCGTTATTTAGGGAAATAAGGTATATAAGAGAACTAAGTAAATATTTTAGAAAACGCATAAAATATTTGAAAAACTGATTACAGCAGTTACCGTCCATAGCAAGTATGTATTCCAATTCGTTTGAACAGCCCTGTATTTGATCTGTAGGTTGATATATATACTATATAATGGGGAAATTTAGTTTAGCAAGAAAACACATAACAGGTTGAAATTTCTCTTTCAGCAATTTATACTAATAGATGGAAACATACTTGTATACTTTTGTACAACACTGTACTTAACCTAGTACCTGTATTACACGCCACTATTTAGCTAAAGTTTAATTCAAAGTAAAACACTCTTAAAACTACTGGAATCACATTTCCAGGAATTATCATTTATGACCATGTATCCAATTCTTTGCGTGACCATGTGTATCATTTTATCTATGTTATACAAACATTTCTTAGTAAAATAAATGCAGTTTAGCGTAAAAAAGCATTGCATAACTCATTTAAAAACCACCTTTAAGCAATTTGCAATCATACCCAGTAACCATTTCGAATTCTTTTGTGTAGTCCTGTATATGAATTACAGCATTTATACACACCATATACAATGCAAAAATATAGTGAAACATAAAAGCACATAACATAATTGAAATTGTATTTCCAGCAATCATCGCTGCTGTACAGTACTTCGGATACAATATAGTATCTGAAATCTTTTGTGCGTCCCTGTAAATGCTATGCACTTCGTGATATATATGAAATAAGTTATTGTAAACTTCATCGACGTGTATCAATTTCATTATACATGAAATAATTTAACATAATTAAAATACGCCGGAAAAAATTCCCTCCACCCCTATATCATTATGTAACGGAATTCTTTTGTGTGGCCCTGTAAACGAATAATAACTATTCTTTGTACCGCATATTCTACAGAATGCATATTTTAGTGCACTTGATAAATGCATATCAATTTTATTATGTTTGAAAGCATATAACATCATTAAAAATCATTTAAATGATTTTTTCCCATAGGCCGTAATGTAAAGGAAAACTTTTGACTGTCCCTGTAAATGAAGTAAACATGCTACAAACTTCATTTGAAATAGGGTTCGTGCTATGGTAGAGGTCACTAACATCCAATAATTTCAGAACGATCAGAGTATATTTACGGGAGTTACAGCGCGGACAGGCGGACAGGCGGCCAGACAAACCGAAGACATAAACACTTTTCAACTTTGTTGGAAAGTGTTAATGAAGAAAAAAACAAAACAAGATTATGGATACAAAAGAATGCTTATATTGTAAATAACCTTTTCAAGGTCACAGAATTTACATATATAAGCAAAACAGTCGATTTATGTCGAGAATTAAGCTTTAACCCTTTAGTGCGTAGCTTTGCCTATATGGAAAGAATAGCGTTTTGAATTTAATAGATTTTGTTTATTCGTATATACCTAATTCACACCAGAAAATTAAAATAGCAATATCTGCTTTAAATTAATAACAGACATTCTGTATTTAAATAAAGCGAAATTAACCGTAGAAACTTTCTGGTGTAAAATCAGATTCTCCGAACTACGTAATTTCTAGAACGGATTCTATCATGGAAATTAAAGGTTTAAATGTTAAGTTTTATAAAATAAATAATTATATAAAATAAAGTATTTGGATACATACTTATTAAAATATTTACTAATTTGCAATATTGCAATATTTTAGGGTAAAACAGCCACACGACAGTAGTTTTTAACACTTTCCAACAAATTTGAAAAGTGTTTATGAATTCGGTTTGTCTGGCCGTCTGTCCACGCTCTAACTCCTGTAAATATACTCGGATTTTCATGAAATTGATAAGGTTTATTTAGGGTCACCAAAGCATGTTTGTTTGTATATGAAGTATGTAGGATTAATCGTTCGTTTACAGGGGCACTCAAAAGTATTACATTACATTATGGTATATGGGGAAAAATCGTTTGCAGAGTATTTTAATGACATTATGCTATTTCAAATGTATTGAAACTGATATAAATCACTGAATCTCACTACGATCACGTTAGAACAGGACATTCATAGCATTTTTTATTCATTTACAGGGACACACAAAAGAAATCGGTTACAGTACTCTACTGTCTTTGAGTAATAATTGCTGGAGTGCACGGTTTAAAATTCGGTATGCGCCTTCAAATTTAATTAATTTTTTGCATCTTACTCGTTATATATAAATTCCATACCTCAAATACAGGGCTGCACAAAAGTATTCATGTACCGCTCTCTTTAATAGAGGAAATTGCTGAAAGTAAAATTTCAACTGAAGTATATGTATCTCTTAGTGAACTAAATTTTGGCTTGCATGTAGCTAATAGATTCATATCTATAAATCATATACATGGCTGTTGAAAATATTCGCATAATTTTCCGATTGTGGATGGGGACAGCTGAAATTGGGTTTTGAATTGTATTATGCGTTTCCATATGGTTCAGTTAGACGTAATATTTTAATTTTTTAAACAGTGCAGTTTTGTTACATTATTCTGAATGTGTTGGAAAGTGTTTCATAATCTATGCTTGAGGCATGATTTTTTCTTACTTGTTACTTATATTGCAGATGTGCAACAGAAGAAAAGATGACGTATTATATATGAAAAATGTATCTCTGATTTTTTTCATTAATTTTCCTGTGTAATAAACCTTTCAGAGAAACATATATAACTTTTTCGAAACAAAATAAAAAATCGCGCATTTAAGGATTAAGCTAAATAATAAATACTCTCTATGCCTTGTCGACTGAAAAACCAGAATAATAAAAGAAAAACGAACACTGAAAAATCTAGAAAGGTCTTGAAATGGAATGTATAATTAAAGAAATAATAACAATAATAAATATATTTTTTTTATTCTGTTTAACCATATAATATTACATATATGATAAAGGGTAATTAAATTATCTTACCTTACACAGGGGTGCCAGCGCTGCGCCCGAAATGGCCGATTGCTACCACTAAATTTTAATAGTATTTTTTGACTTATTTATTTGTTTGTTTGTTTGTTTGTGTTTTTGACGGCCAATTATCAACACTAGGGATATAGGCCCTAAGGGGGAGGAGTGCTCTTCGTGGGGGTCTTTCTAAGGGAACCTAACCCGTATTAACGCTTGGAGAACCAAGGTTCGAAGAAAACCAGGGGCGCCATTTCAGAACTTTCTTGGGGGGGGGGGGGCAAACATTTTTTGAGGGATGCTATATAGCTAAGGCTCCAGGGGCGCCATTTCAGAACTTTCTTGGGGGGGGGGGCGAACATTTTTTGAGGGATGCTATATAGCTAAGGTTCCAGGGGGGGGGGTCGAACCCCCCCCCCGTATGAGAAACGTTTACTGTAACAATAACTGTTATGTAACAATACTGTAACAACATTAACTGTAACAATAATACTTACAATAACTGTAAAAACTTCGAATACGGAAACTCAGAACCGGTGAAATATTTCATTTTAGATAGGTTTCCGTCTTAGAAGGTAAAATTTTAATATATTGGACATGATTTTTTTCTTTTTAGACAGGTCTCATTTTTACAGGTATCCTCACTGACTGTTAAACCATCTGCTCTATAGTATAGCTCTGAAAAAAGATAGAGTAAATCTTGTGAAAACGAAACCTGTCTATAACAGATTTCTTTCTAGAAGGGGGAAAAAGTCAAATTTCGTTGAAAAAACATTATACAATAATATTTGCTAAGACGGCTTTCGAAGTTTTACTGAAAAGGGCGCCATTTCATGAGTTTCTTGACGAAGGACAAGGAAAATTTTTCTTTGAGGAACAGGGAAAGTGGAAAATTGCACAACTTGCAGAACTGCACAAATCACAAAGAAAAAAAAAATTCCGCACAATAAAACATGCTGTACGTGATTTTGTCTCCATAACTTCTTTTACAAGCATGTGATTATTCCACAATTTTTTTTTTAATTTTGTGAAAGCCCGCGATTTTTCTTTCTTTCAAAATCCGCAAAATCAATTCGTCAATAGGCCGCAAAAGAAAATCGCAAATCTTGGAAATTTCGAAAAAAAAAGTCTCAAAATGGTCACTTAAAAAATCGGTAATTTCTTCAAACGACCGTGGAAAATATCGCTAATTTCATCAGAGATCGCGAAAAGATAAACAGATTTCGTCAAATGATCGCACAAACAGAAATCTTGAATTTCGTAAAAGGATTGCGAAAAAATCGTGAATTTCGTAAAAGGATTGCAATAAAAACGCGAATTTCGTCAAAAGATTACGCAAAAAATCACGAAAATTTAGTCAAACAATAGCGCAATAAAATCGAGGAGAAATTCGTCAAACGATCGCGTAATGAGGTCCAAAATTTTGTCTAACTCTAGTGCAAATAAAATCACAAATATTATTAGTCGATGGCAGAAACAAAATCACGAATTTCAATAAATGATAGTGATAAGGAGTCGTGAATTTTGTCAAAAAAATCACGAAAACAAATATCGAATTTCGTCAGTTGGTCGCGGAAAAGTATTGTGAATTTCGGCATGTGCTCGCGCGAAAAAAACTATTTCGTATAACGCTTTCAGAAAAAAATCGTGAATTCCGTGAATGGATCGCGGAAAATCGCAAATTTCGGCAGATGATCGCGAAAAATAAATCATAAAATTCAATAAGTCATGAGATAATCAGCCAACGAACGTCATGAATAGGTCACGAAATTTGCAAATTTTGTGATCTGTAAGTATAAGAAAATTTTCGTTAGTGATTTTCTGCAAGTGAAGGTAAAGCATTAAATTTTTCGAATTGTGTTTTCACTAATATGAGATAATTTCCTGTTAATCCGATTTTTCAAAGAAATTCTGAATATTTTTCAGATAAAAAAAAAAAAAAAAAACTACATATTTGAACATTAATGAATACTATATATATATCTTCATTTTTCTACAGAAATTGTAAAATTTATAATTAATATTTATATAAAAAGCACAAATAAATGCACAAGAATTACTTTCATGTGCATACATAAATTTAAAATTATTTAAAATACATTAGAAAAATCCAGACCATTTTCAGTCATCACAAGACCGTCATCAGTGGGATTTAAATGTTATTATTTTCTTTGTGCTTATTCGATAATTGACTAAAAGAAAATCATTGTGATTGTTGTGTAAATGATTTTGACGAGTTTGATCAATTTGCACACAGCCGAGAAGCAACTGATAAAAAAAATTCTCACATGTATTTTTAAAATTAACCAAAGTACTCATTAAAGATATGTCTCACCTTGAGGGAATTCGAATAGTAAGGCTTTTTTTGATAATTATTAATGTCTATGCATAAGCATTTATTTAATGCATATGTTTTTATTGCAATAAAATCTGATAAGTTATTTTAGAGTTTGAGCAATTTTCTAATATCTGTTTGAGTCTGACATTTGATTAGGGATGCACCGAATATTCGGCATCTATTCGATATTCAGCCTATTCGGCCATACTACCGAATATTCGGCTAGGCCGAATATCAAACTATTCGGTTTGCCGAATACTTAAAAAACCTATTAAAAATATTTTTACGTTACACAACTTCTACTTTTAACTGTCAATTAATAAAGATATTCAGAATAATTAGAATATTTAAATAAAAGAGAATGATTTTATATTATTTATTTGTTGTTTTAAAAATGTCACTTAAAACAAAATTAACCATTAATGACATGTCATTTGTTCATGGGAATTAATAAATGTGGAAATGCAAGGTACTGAGCATTGTCTGGTAAATAATCTGTTTCTTGCTTTTTCGCAAACAGGGTGTTTCTAAATAAAATGGAAGAAAATTTCAAGGGTAATAATAAGCCTCAAAACAGACAATTTTTTGTCCAGTAAATCAGGATCGCAATTCACTTATTCAGTCAGAAATACAGTGTATCCCCAAGTCAAACTTTAATTTTCTTTTGTTACTTTAACAATAATGAAGGTATTGTAACTATATTGTCAACAGAGTTACTTTAATTTCTGTGAAATATGATAACATGACAAGAAGTGCTGGAAATAGCAACCATTCATATCTAAACAGCACTGAGCTAGACATTATTTTATTAAAAATGCAGCTAGTACCACTGGCCAAAATCCAGTCTTTTCCAAGGATATCAGCACATTCTGTACAAGCAAATTAATGTGATTCAAATTTCACTAAAATATGTTCATTTTTATACAGTTATAAACGAAAATACTGCTACGGCTTGTGTACACCTTTCATTTTTTATGAAAGAGGTGGAATATGTTGCTTCTTGTTCAATATGAGAAAATTCTTTTCATTTGTTTGAATTAACTGAAGTCATGGAATTTAAATTTTGTTATTTAAAATTTTTTTAAACCACCCTTTTCTTAAATAATAACTCAAAACATACTTTTTTAGTACAAAATTTACTTATAAAAATAGTCTTGTTTGCCAAAATGGAAGTATGTTTGCTAAATAATATAAAAAATTGTATAAAATTTAACTTTTTAATGTCAAACACTGAGATATAAAAGTATTTGACCAGCAAAATATTCGGTATTCGCATTCGGCCAAATGGATACTATTCAGCTGGCCTAATATTCGGTATTCAGCTTAACAGTTACTATTCGGCTGGCCGAATATTCAGTATTCGGCTTACCTGCAGGCCAAATATTCGGTATTCAGCCAAAATCCCTGTTCGGTGCATCCCTATATTTGATGGTTGATAAATTTTCTGAAATATCAAATTCCTTTCGGGGGGCGGGGCTACTGCCCCCCTCAGCCCCCCTCAAATGGCTCCCCTGAAGAAAACCACGAAAACTCCGAACGATTAGGCCGACGGGCGCGATTGGGATCGAACGCAGAACCTCCCGTCTACCAGCTTCGAGAGCAGAACCTCTCGGCCACTGGTGGGGCTTTTGACTTATTTAATGACAGAATTTATGACATTTAAATAAGGACAAGAATGCTAATAAAATTTAGTGGTAGCAATCGGCCATTTCTGGCGCAGCGCTGGCACCCCTGCTTATATAATACAGTCCTCCCCACTTAATCGGGTCACGGATAATCGAATACCCCGCTTATTCGAATAGAATCCTCCGGAACCGAATTTATTCCCATTGGTTCTATGGTATTTCCCCCCGCTTAAACCAAATACCTTTTACGAACGTCCCCGCTTAATCGAATAACCACTGTATGACCGATGTTTGAAAATAGGCGCGGAAAGCACGTTTTAGCTGAAATTTCCTTCCACCTTTTGTCAATTTCGGTTCCTTTACGCTGAAAGCAAATTTTCAGTTATTCCTGCAATGATTTCGGCCAGTAGCTGTATAATGGACAGGTCAAATGATTTCCCCACCTTGATCTTCCCACCATCACTTCTTGCTGTTAACCAGGCTTTAATGCCTTCACTTCGAGACTCGAGATGGTAGTTGTGGTATTTTGCACTCATTTGAAAAATAACTCGATATTTACTCCTTTAAAATTCCACTTAAACAAACTCCATTCCACTTAAATTTTAAACGATTTTTAAGGCACTATAAGTAACGTAAATTAAAAGTAGCAGAGTTTTGACCCAATTCAAACGAGCTGCATTAAGTGTAATGTAAACCATATAAATGCATGTACTGACATATTTACTTTATATTAGCATTTGTATTTATTTTAGTTTATGCTATTCTATTAACGATTTATTATGCTGTTAATTAAATATATCGTAGATGGTTATTTTGCTTTTTTATTACGCATTAAATATTACAGTTATGATTCCCCGTTTAATCAAATACCCCGCTTAATCAAATATTATTTCTGGAACCGTCAATATTCGTTTAAGCGGGGACGACTGTAACTCATGTTTTTAACCCTATTCCCAATTGCACATGTTAATATTGCAGTTATAGAATAAGGTTAATTTAACCATTAAGTGATTCTATTTTTAAACATATATTATAGCCATCAGTTGCAGTTAAGAAAGATATAGACACTTTGAATATTACATTTAATCAATATAAAAGAGAAAATAAATACTATAATATAATTTATAATTCTATTTAACACTTATAAAGTTAATATAACCAAATTAAACAATACTCACGATCACTTAATTTACAATATTAAAGCTAAAATAGTTGCCAGTTCTGCCATCTAGTGATAAAAGTTTTAGTCATAATTGCAATACAAAATTCTGTAATGCTTCTATTTGTGAAGGAAAATTAAAGATAATATATTTTGGTGTTGCCACCTGTGAAAGTAATTTAAAACTAATAGCATCTTTTCCACATTAATTTTTATCTGATATTATAATTAGTGCTATTTATTTAATTGTCTATTTAATATATGAATACATGTAAGTTGTATTAAATAACGAGTATTCATTCCTAATAATTTAACTCCATAATTACTAAAACGATAAAATTAATATCCATATTCAATTAGATTTTCAATTTATTAAAATATAAGTAGCATAGTTATTTCATTGCAGCCAATGCACACAATACAACTCGCAACCTTACCTAATAAATCTACTAGGAAAATCATAATAAATAAATAAATAATAATAATAATAATTAGTATTAAGCAAAAACATATTAAAATAAATAGATATGCAATCAAATTATCAATATTATTAAACTTAAATTGTGATGTATCATAAAAACCATAAATACAAATATCCATAATGAAAGTTGCATTATATGTTTAAGACAGATTTAACCAGAAAAGATGGATACCCATATTTTATTGCATGTTGATGTGCAATATTTAATTTTTGAGATTTTAAATTATTCGAACAAAGATTATTAATTCTGTGTGCAAAGTTTAGTAAAATATTATATACTGATTTATGTAGACAAGAATTATAATTAGTAAATAAAATCAAGAATTATAATTAATAAATAAACATCTAAAATCATTACGCTTGTCATAAATGTCGAATAGAATTTTTTTATTATCACAAAGAATTATCTTTAGATCAAGGAAATTAATATCCTTATTTGGCATAACATTAAAGCTATTATTTAAATTTTTATGATATTTTATTGGTAATAAATATTTTGATTTACTTTTAAATTAGAAGACAATAATATCATGTATGGCTGTTTCCATGAGAACTTGTAGTGTAAGGGGCATCCCACACTAAGGCGACAAGCGACATGTAGCCGAAACATGTAGCGCAAAAACCGGTTGAAACAAAGAACTAAGTTGTTTCAAACCTGTTTTAAACCAGTTTTTCCAGTGAATTCAAGCGACATGTCTTATGTGTCGCCTTAGTGTGGGATGCCCCTTAGTCACATGCTAAGATTTTCGGCTACCAGTATTTTAGAACGGTAAAATGTGACTTATTTTACGGGAGACATGTCATTAATTGGATAAGGCCAAGCAAACTTTTCCTAAATAACGGTGGCCAACAAGCATACCAATTATCAGCTATGTAACTTACAGTACAAAAACCCATGGAATTAGCCCTATATCCTATAGAATTAGCCCTATCCCATCTTACAATCTGATATAGGTGTTTTACGATCATAATAATAAAGATACAAATCGGCAAGAATAGATAAGACGATTCCGCCCTGTGGCATCTCTGTTGCTATACAGTATCATTAAATATAATATACTGTTGAACGCCGCTAATACGCGAATCAAGGGACCCATAAAAATTCGCGCATTAAACGGGTTCGCGTATTAACCGAGGTAAGCGAATTTTCGTTCAGTGGTCCATCTAAAAACAACCTATACGGATAAAACACATCATTATGACAGTTTTTAGCGTTTTTAAGCCATAAAATGACGTTTTCATTTGTTGTTACCATTCTATATTTATCAAGCAGGGAAGTATCGAAGGTTGTATATCGGGAGGTGGCTGGACAAACCATCACCTCATCGATTTCATGGCTGAAATTTTAGGATTACCTAAAACTCGATTAAGCATATTAAAAAGCAACTGTCTGTCAAGTAATATCTTGGTAGAAACCACATGAAGACCTGAGTTGAGGAGTTTGCTGGTAAGTTTACCATTGTGTTTTCCTGCATCCAAAGGTATGAAAAGATAGAAGATTGGGGTTGGGAGCAAAAAAACACACAATGGTAAACCTACCACTCAAACCCTAAAATCTCGTCTGCAGGTGGTTTCCACCAAGATATGACTTGGCAGACCAATTGAATTTTAATATGCGAATCGAGTTTTAACTAATCCTAAAATTTTAGCCGTGAATGCGATGAGGTGACGGTTCGTGCAACCGCCGTCCGATCTATTGGAAATTCAAATTAGTAAGTAAAAATCTTTTCAAATTTTATTGAAGTTATATTTAATATGTACGACACATAAAATTGAACAAAGCGATACCAAAACTTTTTGCCAATCATGTTACTAAGATTCATGTTAGAAAAATTTAAATTCCTGTTAGCTTTGCCAAACAAATAGAGAACAGCGGATACTAATAAATAGTCAATAGCAATGCTAAAATTTAATAAATTCAATAATGACACAAAATATACTTATGGCAAAGTAGCTATCAATTTCAGCCAGTTTGACATGCAGTCGCACCATCAACATGATGTTTTCAGCCCTATTCTGATTATGGGAAACCTCCCTACTCGAGTTCCCTTCGTCCAGTCACGATGCATATGGCCTGAGAAAATTGAACGCCTCCGTAACTTGGAGAATGGGCATAGGGCCGTGGACTCAGATTCATCTTTTTCTTCCTCTTCATCCGGTTTTCCAGTCACAGTTACATCGGCGATGATTCATCCAGACTTCTGAGCTCAGAAGTGGCTAGATCTTTGTCGATATTTGTATCTAAATCATCAAAATCTTCCTCTATAATATCCTGTCTATTTAGCCAGTCTTCTTCAAAATCAGGGTGCGAGGTCGCTCTGTACCAGCGATGTCCTCGCTAATTCCAAAACCTGTTTTGCGAAAACAATTTGCAATCGACGTTGGTGTAACACTCTTCGACGCTGCGGTAAGCATGTGTATAGCGTGGAGGACTGTAATAAGACGACACTCGTAGCAAGAAGTGTTGCTGCCGTGTTCCATCTGGTGAAGGTACCGTCGTACTGCGCCAGTCTTGTAAATTAATACTGCGTTGTTAATGATTCCTGTATCCATTGGCTGAGAGACACTAGTCGAACTTGGTGGTAAAAATTCAGCTTGAATTTTTTTCGGGCCTTTGTTATGTTTCGGATGCGCAGGGCAGTTAGTTGTCCACAAGCAATAATACTTGGCGCGAATCTTTTCCCATCCGCTGGTCAAAATTGTGAACCTATGTATAACAAAAAGCTACTTGTCATCCACGCTCTGCGCTGACTTTCGTACAAGCAAGGGTGATTTTTGACGTTTTTAAAATATCACGGGTTGCATAATTTTCCTATAACCAGTATCTGTAACTTGTTTGATCCGTCAGAGTTGTCACCGAGCAAAAAAGTAAGACAGCATTTGTTTAGTTTATCCCCTTGACATGTTTCTCCTTTCCTAGTTATTCTTTTGTTGGGTGCCAGTTTGTAAAAAAGTCTAAATTCGTCCATGTTGTAAATATCACAGCTTGAGTAGTTCTTTACAAGAAGCGGAAGCACATTCGTTTTCCAACAATTGACGTCTTCGATGTTGACAGAAGCTAATTCACCTCACACTTGCTTGAATTTCATTCCCTAACGAAATTTTAATTGAGATCTAACTCTTTCTGGTCAGGAGGGGGGGGGGGGGGAGCAGCATTTTTGCTCATTTACTGTGCGGTCGTTACCAATAAAATTTTCTCTTCGGTCTTCCTGGCCTATTTGACTATACGCGGTAATCGGTGCCAAGAAAGAATTCTCCAATAGCTGGGAAAGATTGCAATTGATATGTTTAATAAAGCCGTGCTTGGTTGTGTAGAAGTGTATTCATGAGATCGTGGTAATATTGAAATGTTTTGATTAGAAAATTAATAAAACATAACACAACCAATCATTTCGTAATGGTAACTCTGAAATACAGGGCCAGAGCTTTCGAAATCTTACTGGCACAGCACGTGATCAAAATGAGCTTCAAGCAAAGGGGGGGGGGGGGAAGATGAAGACGCGTTATGTTATTGACCGAAGAGCACATATGTGGGCAGAAAAACATCCTTAGTTTAAAGAATTGTCTGTTCTATGTAAAGCTTGAGGAATTATTCCTTTTAAAACTTCTCCTGTTTCGAACCAAACTTCATTCGCGTATTAAACATAGGATTTTTTTTCACTAGACTGATAAAACTTCGCGTCTTAAACGGATTCGCGCATTAAACGTTCTCGTATTAAGCGGGTTTTTTTATATGCAAAATATAAGGGTTTTTCAAGGGACCGAAGAAAATTCGCGTATTAAGCGGTTTCGCGTATTAAGTAGGGCGCGTATTAAGCAGGACGCGTATTAACGGGGTTCGACTGCAATTATAATAAAGAATAAATCTAGTTAATGTTTTAAAGTATGATAAGGAAATATTATTTCTTAAATTTAGAGGATTCCTATATTCTTTGAATAATAAATTGATAATCCTGAACATATCTGTGATGCCAATGTTATTAAATAAATCATTAAAGTCAAACGCTTTCATATATTTAATGTTATTTAAAATTTTTATGTTATTGACTAGTTGAAAACTATTTTTTATGCTACATAAATTATCCTTCTGTTTTGTTAGATCAAGCCGTTTAGTGAGAATAGTTAATAGAAATTTACCAGCATTATTGTTATATGTATTACAACCAATACTTACAGTTGGAAATTTTAAAGGAGTTTTATGGAATTTAGGTATAATTACAATATATGAATAATTAAATTTAAAATTTTTAATTTTTAGCAATTTATAATATTGAAGTAAATGTCGATTTTTAATGATTGTATCAAGATTGGTTTTTTTAAAAATTGAACTTGCACTTATAACATTAGAAATTAACTGTGAGTAATAATATTTTCAGATGAAAGCATACTTTGGTGATTTATCAACATATGTTACAATAAATTTATTTTGTAAATTATTTATTTCAGTATTTAACTGTTTAAACTTAAACTTATAATTATCAATATTTCTATAAAGTTCAAAATTTAATTTATCTAAAACATTTAATTTCTATTCATTAGAATATGCCAAAGGTTTATTATAATTAACCGAAATTTTCTAAATAAAAAGGTCAAGATCCAAATTAAATTGTTTTAAAATAGAATGAATTGTAAAACAAGACGGTATACGAATTTTAGTCCCATTTGCTATTAATTGTCGTAAATAAACGTTATCTACAATGCTAATATCCCCTGTAATAATGTGTCCATGTGCTGTGTTAACATAATTACTATAGCAAGGTTCATTACAAAAGCAAAGAGGGTTATCATTTGATGTTAATAATTTAGCAAATTTATCGTAATTGAATATCTTTCTATCTAGTGGAACATTGTATTTATACGATTTATGTATTGTGCAATTTTTTATGAATTTTTTTTTTATTATTATTAATTGCATTTTATTGAGTACATTATTTGTAAACGAAATTATTAGTTGAGTGTTGCTGGTTTTATGTAAGTATTATTTGAAATTTTTACATTAATTAATTCTAAAAAAAAAAAAAAAAATAAATAAATCACTAAAATGACAGGATAAATTTAAAGATAGAAAAACTCTATAATATTAAGATATTTCTTTTTGATCGAAAAAATGTGTTATATATATATATATATATATATATACATATACAGGGTGTTCCGTTAAAGGGGTCCAATATTAATAGGGGTAATAGAGGAGATCACATGGAGCATAAATCAGTATATAAAGCCTGGTCGGATCTCAATAGTTTTCAAGTTACAGCAAATAGAATGAAAATTCGGAAAATTGTAAAAGAACCCTCATTGCTAAACTATCGGTAATGCTACATAAAAACAAAGCACATATTTAGAAAGAGCAGAAAAAAACCTACAAAATGACATCAATTGTATTAAAATAGCAATATTTATTGACGAGTTACAAGCCCTGAAACAGTGAAAAAAGTACGAAATCCAATATACATCAAAATAGTTAATCGTTAATTCCAAAAAGACAACTCTAGCTACAACAAGGAAAATGTAGTAAAATTTGGTCCATTCCGAAAACTTTCGAAAAAGCTTACAATGAACCATATCGGTTTAATTGTGTGAGAGAAATTAATCAGTTTCTTAGTTACAACTCCGCTTTCTTTGACACTAGCAAAGGTTAAACTCCGCCCATCACGATTGGAAACACCGCCTTTTTAATTACTCTCAACTATACATTTTCGATCATGCTTCTTCTGAGATGCAACATTTTTAATTATTCAAGAGTTGAATGAACCAAAATAACTTTACAATAATAGTCTACATTTTAAAGTGGTCTTTTATTGATATAAAGCTTAAGTTAAATTCTTTAAAATTAAACTGGTGGTGAAAATTCGGAAATAATTAAAAATATTGCGATTTGTAACTATGCAAGAAGTTTCAGTACATGTTTTACATGGACAATTATTGTATGTATATGTGCATCATAATTTATGATAGGAAATAATAATAACAAATAGCATAATAATTTTATTAATTATAAATTTAAAAAAGACACTAAATTTTAAATTAATTCATACAAACTTTGTAATTTACAATTTGAGTACACCACAGTCTGTGACTTACAAAATACTGTGCCAAAAAGTGTTGAAAATAAAAGAAAAATGACAAATAAAGAATTACATTCCACGTACTTTATGACATATGTGAAGCATAGTCTTCTGGCCTGCGCTGCACAGTTCAATGTCGGAAGGTAGACGAACGGACATTATTATAATAGGTGTTCGAAGTTGCGCCCATTAACAGAATCGCACAGCCGACAGCGACGTCGTAAAGATTGGCGAACACGCCGAAAAACTCCGACGGAGTTGGGAATGTCTCCTGCAGCGACAACGATTCGCGCTAGTAAATCCTCCGGTGTATCCACAGGCGTTTCATACACCAGCGATTTAAGGTGTCCCCAAACAAAAAAGTCTAACGGATTGAGGTCTGGAGAGCGTGCAGGCCAAGCAACAGGTCCACTGCGTCCAATCCATTTCCCAGGATATGTTGAATTGAGGTGATTGCGAACACCTATGAAAAAATGTGCCGGTGCGCCATCGTGCATAAACCACATATTGTGGCGCAATGTTGCTGGCACATTTTGCAGTAACTGCGGTAAGATATCCCGTAGGAAAACCAAGTACGTACTGCCATTGAGTACATCTGGGAGTAAATATGGTCCTATGAGATAATCGCCGAGGACACCTGCCCATATGTTCACACTGAACTTTTGTTGTGCGTTCGACGGGAAAACAG
The DNA here is from genome assembly GCA_963932465.1 of Maratus speciosus. Classification (NCBI taxonomy): domain Eukaryota; kingdom Metazoa; phylum Arthropoda; class Arachnida; order Araneae; family Salticidae; genus Maratus; species Maratus speciosus. Next base: position 144,191,259 of record OZ010786.1, on the reverse strand, counting down.
TGTGCGGATTTGTATATGACCATGTGTGCATATTGTGCGTGTTTACCACGCCCTCTCTCGTAAATGTTGCTTCATCAGTAAATAAAATATTTTCCAGAAATTGTGGATTATTTTCTGTTACATTAAGCAACCAGCGTACGAATTCTGTCCGCTGAGCACAATCTGTTACTGATAACAGTTGTACCCGCTGCACATGAAAGGGGTGCATGTTTTCTGCACGCAGAACACGCCACACGCTTTGGTGAGAAACACCGACTTCAGACGCAGCAGCTCGTGTACTCGTGGAGGGGTTATCTTTAAAAATATTCAGTACATCTTCTTCCATTGCAGGTGTTCGTACATGTCGAGGTTTCCCTGCATCAATGCTTGCTGTATTAAACGATCCAGTCTCCCGTAATCGTCTATCGATTTTTATGAAGAGTTTCGAACTTGGGCAACGTCTCCTTGGAAATTGCTCACGGTACATGCGCTGTGCTAGACTTGCATTTCCATGAGCTTGCCCGTACATCAGATGCATGTCCGCATATTCTTCGTTAGAGTATTCCGGCATAATTATTATACATCAACTTACTACAATCCCACTTACAACAGCCTCCCTTTAACATAACGCCCACTGATGACTGATGTTTTATTACACTTTTCTTCCTATACACATAGAAAATTTGCATAAAAAGTACTTCTTCTTCATCATCCTAAAAGTCCATGGAGGAAACGCAGCAGTCACGGAGTTTGCTAAAGCAAACTAGGCGACAAGGCGAGAGCTGCACAATATGTCATTCACTTGACCAGACTGAATAATGAAAGGGTATTGATAGAGGTTGATCAGAAATGTATAATTGAAAGATATTAAAACGGGGTGTTTACAATCGTCATGGGCGGAGTTTCGCCCTTTCCGAACGTGCAACAGTACAGAGTTGTAACTAGGGAACTGCTTGATTTCTCCCATACAATTAAACTGATATGGTTTATTGTCAGCTTCTTCGAAAGCTTTCGGAATGGGCCAAATTTTATAATATTTTCCTTGATGTAGGTAGAGTTGCATTTTTGGAATTAACGATTAACTATTTTGCTAAATATTTGATTTTGTGTTTTTTCACTGTTTCAGAGCTTGTAACTCGCCATTAATTCTCAATATTCTAAAACAACTTATGTCATTTCGTAGGATTTTTTCTGCTCTTTCTAAATATGTGCTTCGTTTTTATGTAGCATTATCGATAGTTTAGCAATGAGGTTTTTTTTTACAAATTTCCGATTTTTCATTCTATTTGCTGTAACTTGAAAATTATTGAGATCCGGCCAGGCATTATATACTAATTTATGCTCCGTGTGATCTCCTCTATTACCCCTATTAATATTGGACCCCTTTAACGGAACACCCTGTATAGATAGATAGATAGATAAGATAGATAGATAAAGTTTTGAACTGGGGTGGTTCATGACGTCATGGTTACGTCATGATCGGCGTAAATTTGCAAGAATTTTTCAGAAATTCCTACATAGGGGAGAACGTAATAGGTCGTATTTCTTACGAAATCTACCTAAAATTAAAAGTGCTACTTGATTCCAAAGGATTTCAATTGCAATGTCTTCAAATTTTATGTTTTTACATATAAAAAGTCCTTTCGGCATGTGCCGGGAGAAAGAGGTAGCTTTCATATATCTTGGTTTTAAAATTTTACAAGTTTAACTCGAAGCTAATTTTACTCAAATTTTAAGAAGCTAAAATGCGACGAACCCGATAAGAATATTCGCCAATACTGAATTTGAATGAGAATTGCGCCAAATTAGTAAGCTATAGTCCAGTTGGCATCATTTATGGTTACTCATTTTTCGTCGCCAAATTTGGCGATATTTCGCCAAGTGTCGCCAAGCTTGGCGAGAATTTGAAATTAACGGATATTGATAATATTTAAGCATTTCGCGGCAGTGCATGGTGCAAATGGCCGCCATTTAAAACAAGATGGCGGATGAAGCTGGCCAACGAACTCTGTCGAGATGCTTATATGTCCTATGCACATACTTCATCTTATCCAAATCGGTTTATAAATACGAGAGTTACAGCATGACAAAAATCAGATTGTTGCATTTGATTCAGAAATTCAAACTGCTATATCTCAGCCATTTTTTAACATAAAGACGAAATAAAACATGCTTCGGAATCTTTGTATTAAGGTCAAACTCTTGATAAAAAAAATACTTTTCAGTTTTTAATTTATTTGCACCTCTTTTTTAAATTTAAAAATTTTTTAAACTTCTTTAAATGGCCGCCATTTTGGAACAAGATGGCGGATGAAGCTGGCCAACGAACTCGGTCGAGACACTGGTATGTAGTATGCATACAATTAATTTCATCCAAATCGGTTTATAAATACGAGAATTATCGCATGACAAAAATAATATATATCTACCCTATATATATAAAATCCTAATGAAACGGATATTCTGAAACGAATTTATGTAACGATTCTATGAAACGACTGATTAAACAACTAATTTTGTTTCACGGCGATTTCTCCTAAAATATGGAATGCTTTGCGATGAAATTAACACCAAAAATTCGTATTGATCCACAGATCTCAAAACTGGTATTAGAATTTTTAAATTCGAATTAGTTTTCGAAATATTAATTTTTTTCTAATTTTAAATACTTTTTTCTAATGATGGCAACACAAATTTCAATCATCAGAGATTTTCTTTTTTTTTTTTTTTTCAGAAAAGGTTATTATTTTAAATTAATTTGGCGACCAGTTTGACCTCCCTTAAATGTATGCTAAGAAATGTATCATGTTACTTTTATTCATAATTCAATTTACTTGAACAGTCTTTCGCCAAATCGAAAGACTGATAGAGAAATCAAGAACTCGGTATTTTTATGTTAGCGGGACGCAGGTGATACATCACCAAACATTTTCCCAGTCGCATGTTTTTATATTTCATTAATTTCATTTAAAATATAATCCTTTCAATCATTTTATTTAAAATACAAAACTTCCATTTAAAACTGAACCACTTAAAATTGATGGCTTTCACTTCTTTCTTTAAAAACAAAAAAAAAAAAAAAAAAAAAAAAAAAAAACGAAAAGAAAATATTAGGCATGGATGTCATATACGCACCGTGGTACCTAATTAGCGCCAAAATGGCATTATTTTGATTAACATGGTAACCCGGCTATTGTTGTTTATTTACTTTTATTTCTTTTTTTAAATTATATAAATAATTTTGGTCTATAGTTATCAATTATTTTTATTATTTCCTTTTGAAAATAATAGAAAATAATTAAAAAATACGGTACTACATAGTTATTCCGTCGACTAATTTCGCCAAATTATATAAATTGCCAAACCACTCGCCAAATTATACAAATTGACATAATTTTTATTTTAAATAACGAAAGAACAAATAAATTAATATAACATTAATAATGATACAAATAAAACGTCGAAATATAAAAATCACTTGATGACGTAAACACGTGTAACTTGCTTAAAGTCAAGTGAATGTGATATTTACGATCAACTATTATTGGCATTCAATCTTATAGTTTGGCGATAGATTTTTGATCGACGGGATAACTAAGTATAGTACCAAAAATACATTTGTAACTGGTATTCGAAAACGAAGTTTTCGCTAAATTCCTCGCTAAATTCCAATTCGCTAAATTCCAAAAATCTTCCTTCCATCGTTTTCGGAAGTGCTTTCGACCGGACGGCGGCTGCAATAGGTAGCTTTTTACTTCTTGTAATGAAAGCTACCTAAAATGTCTTCGTGAATGTGTCAGAAAGATTTGCATTGTTTAGATGAGGTTTTCTTTAAAGAGGAGTCTTATATCTAGAGATTCATTATCTTCCTGAAATAAAATAATTGTTTTCCCACAACTTTAGTTTCTGCTTAAGATATGATACAACAGTTTATACTTACCAACATCTGAGTAAAGTGGTCACACATAGGTTCTACGTTTTGACAAGCAGCCTAAAAAAATAATAGATCGAAACATTTAGGATAACAGTTTATTTTATCTCTATTCTAAAAGAAAGTAACTAATAACAGTGCCGCTTTCGTAAATGAATTGTTTGTGACTGGATGTCTTTACAAAAATATGAAAAATTTTAGTTTTACAGAGAAATATTCGATAACATGCTAAAGCAGATAGTTTTTTTTAAATCGAAGAATTATTTTAAGGGATATTTAATGCTGAAGTCGGTTGAAATCTTACAATGTGCAATCATTTTTTAAATTTGACTTATTTTTTGAAGTTTTTATTCCCATTTTTTATTCAAAATTTCATTATCCCAATAGAGATTTATTTTCTATTTCGAAAAAGTTATTTATTTATCTATTTTTGTCACATTTTAAAACAGTATAAATATTATTTTATTTCAATTAAAAAAATATATTTACACGTTAATATTAAAGAGAGAAAGAAAACTTAAAAATAATAATTAAATAATTATATGATAAAAGCAATAAATGGAGGAAAATTACGTCATATTTTAAATGAACAAATAATAATATTGCCCAACAATTTCAATAAAAAAATATATTTACACGAGAGATTTATTTCAGATTTCGAAAAAGTCTTTTTTTTTTCCTTTATCAATTGTTGCCAAATTTTAAAACAGCGCAAATAACAATATTTCTTTTCTATTAAAAATTCCATTTACACATGAATATTAAAAAGAGAAAAAATAATATTGGTGAAAATTACGTCATATTTAAAACGATACATTTAAAACGTCTTATTAAAAACGATTTCCTTATAGCGTCGTTACAAAATTCCTGAAGGCAGAGACATTGTTTACTTAGCCATTTTATACAAGCAGATTTTCAAATATTTAATTGATATTATTTAATCAATCATGAAAGCAGCCGTTAACTGTCGCAACAGCAGTGGATTCGGCTTTAAGAACAGAAAAATTCCCCAGTCAAAGGGAAATGAAGGGTAACCGATTACAGGAGATCGCCACTGGTCTTTCAATTATAATTCAATCTTTTTAAAACCGAGCAAATTAGAGTGCCCGTCCGTCCGTCTGTCTGTACGCGTATAACAGCGCAAAAACTAACCCAACCGATTGGTTTGAAATTTAATATGTATAATCGATGCAGAATTTTGTCGAGTCATTTCAAATTTTATGAAATTCGAATTAAAACTTAAAAATATATTAATAAAAGTTTTCTTCATCCTATTTAATCCTATCATACGTAATTAATTCAATGATATCCCTTGATAAGCAATGGTTCTAGGTTGCCACTGTGATGACGTTCCATTTAAGATGGAGTCATATTATTTCGCATTACTGAATTTAATATATATAATCGTAATAAATTTTGTATTCATGCATTTTTGCATAAGAGTGCAGCAGCTGTTGCAACAAGATTTGAATATTTATAAAACTAGTTATAGTATGAACGCACCTCCTTTTACACGTTTGCCGTACAATTTCTGACTTGTTATCAATATTTATTTTCAACAGAAATAGTTAATATGGGATTTTCCATGAATAATCATGATGGCACTTTTTACACTCATATAGTTTTTCTGGGTTTACTTATTTATTCACTATATATATATATATATATATATATATACCATTTATAGTCGTGTTTTTTGTGTACTGTTTTCGAAGTTTTTAGATACCTGAAGTAAAGTGTGCGAGGATTAAGTTGCACACAAACATTCTTTTTAGTTTAATATATTTTTGTTTTGCTTTAGGAACATATTTGAGAACTATCCTAGTAGTAAGTTAATATTGGTTATGTCAGATCCAATATCAAATCAATATTACATTCGTGTGCATGAAAATTTGCTCCAGTATTGAGGGGTCGACATTTTACTAATTTAAAGTCAATAATAAAATATTTTTGCAATATTGCTGTTTTATTGAAAATATTTTTAATGTAAAACCAATTGTTTTACAATATATGCATTTTGATGAAAATATTTCCAATGTAATGTCAATACTTAATATATATTTGCATCCCACTTAATTATTTCCAGTGAACCAACAGTATTGCTGTAATATTGGCTTCAGTAACTTTTTACTCTATAAATATTTCTGGCCAATAGTGGTGCAATATTGATAAAATATCGAAACCCTAATATTGGGCAATACTTCAAGCATTCAATGCAATATTGGGCCAAGATATAGACAAAATAGGCCTATCACTAGTCCTAAGACGAGATCCTTATTGTTGTATAATTGCTGTATTGTCCACTAAATCATATCTACCAGAAGTAAATCGTTTAAAATCAACAGAAAATGTTATTATATGAGACTAACTCTCTATATTTAGATTTACACAGACACCTTACGTAGGGTAAATATTTCTGGCCAATATTAGTGCAATATTGATAAAATATCGAAATTCTAATATTGGGGCAATATTTTAAATCAACCAATTTAATATTGGGCAAGATATAGGCAGAATTGGCCTACTACAAGTGCCAAGTCGAGATCCTTATTGTTGTATAACTGCTGTATTGTGCACTAAATCATATCTACCAAAAGTGAAACATTTAAAATCAACAGAAAATGTCATTATATGAGACTAACCCTCTATATTTACTTCTTATAGTCCAGTCAAAATAGACATATAACATAGCCAAAACTGGCGGAGAGCTGAAAATTTGCAAACACCTTTAAGATATCATTCTAAATGAAATTCCAAAAATCTTAATCGATCTGGCTGGAGCAAAACATTTTATTCAAGGTCAAAGGTCAAAGATTTGCAGATATCTGGTAAACGGCAGGTTTTATCGTAAAAATAGTTATTAAAAAAATTGGAAATCGTGGAATTTTCTACAAAAAAGATCTTTACACCGTCCCCCCCCCCCGTTTGTGAGATATTGTGATTTCAAAAATTGTAAAAATCTAAAGTTTTCATATTTTGCATAATATCTACACTTTCTAAATGCAGTGCATGTTATTAGCTGTTGAATGGAATAAATATAAGTAGATATAATAAAATTAAATATAATAAGGTCAAAGGCCAAAAATTAAGGTCAAAATAGACATATAACATAGCCAAAACTGGAGGAGAGCTGGAAATTTGCAAAAACCTTTAAGATATCATTCTAAATGAAATTCCAAAAACCTTAATCGATCTGGCTGGGGCAAAAAAAATTGTTCAAGGTCAAAGGTCAAAGATAAAAAAAAATCGTTTTTTGCAGATATCTGGTAAACGGCAGGTTTTATCGTAAAAATAGTTGTTATAAATATTGAAAATCTTGAAATTTTCTAGAAAAAAGATCTTTACATCGCCCCCCCCCCCCGCCCCGTTTGTGAGATATTGCGATTTCAAAAATTGTAAAAATCTAAAATTTTCATATTTTGCATAATATCTACACTTTCTAAATGCAATGCATGTTATTAGCTGTTGAATGGAATAAATATAAGTAGATATAATAAAATTAAATATAATAAGGTCAAAGATACAAAAAATTCGTTTTTTTTTTCAGATATCTGTTAAACGGTAAGCTTTATTGTAATCATGATTATTATAAAAATTAAAGTTTATTATAAAAATTGGAATTTTCTACATAAAAAGTCTTTACAGTTTTAATAATTTTAGCTTACTTGTTAATTAATCGTCTGCGAATTCTACTTCTTGAGTTATATTTTCATCGTCTTTTTCCTCGGGCTGCTTAACTCCTGTACATTGCTCTAAGAGATCAGATGGATCTAGTATTTCTTCACTGATGTCAGAAGCAGCATCATCTGCTGTATTTGTAGCAACATTAGAGCAAGACTGCCCGTGACAGTTGCTACATATTGATTAGCAGAACAAACCAACTTTTTTGCAACCGCAACTGAAATTGCAACCCTTTGTGCAATTACAGAAAATGGTATGGAGCAATATTTCTGGTTCAGGCGGGAGTAGGGTTTTAATTGGCTCCAAGTCGTTAGTGTTCAATACCCATCCCCAGTTTTCAGGGTCAAGTTTATTACCTAGCCATATTTGGACTTGGTAGTAAACTCGGTACAAATGTTGCCGTCGTCGACGTGAGTACGTTGACGATTCCTGGAGACTGGGGTTCTCGCTGGATGGTGGATTTGGTTATCCACTGGATGTTGGTGGAAGGCAGGATAACTGTACGACTTTATTGTGCCGTGTACTCTTCGCAAAACTTTGATATCTGTAGCTATCGATCGAATCAATTTTTTTTGGAGCTCCGTACATCGCAAGAAGAAAACGAATTCCGTTAGAGATAATGCTACCCGGAGAAGAGTCAATTTTCTTAAACACTTCAGCACAGCAAATTAAGTCCTTACTTTTTTCAAATAATTAAAATGCTTGAGTTTTGCTTTTTCAGAAGATAGCTGAGGTCGTGTCGCAACCGGTTATTGCATGTAAAAAAAATATATGATCTCTACACTTAGGATATAACTCCAAATTTTGTGATGAATACATTTTTGTTTCTATCTGAGCTTTTCCCGGTTTCAAGAAATAAACTGGTTTATCAATAGAAGTTCGTGCAGTTAATATGATTAACAAATTGACATCTTTACCAACAATAATGGCTGTACTTGTATTTGACTGTTCTATAGCTGTTTCAACTATAAGAACGTCAGCATCATTATCAGCTTGCTTAACAGAAATATCAGCCGCATTTAATTTTTCACATAACATTGAAATAAACCAAGTCTTGTTATAAGTATTAGCAAGGAATTGTCGTTGGTTCATTGAAACAGTCATAAATCGATTAAAAAGAACATCAGCAGAAGAAGATATTTTACTAGCCCGGCCACGTTGTTCTGCAGCTTTTATATTTTTTTTATAATTAGCATAACCGTCAAATACTATAATAACGTTGTGACCATAATGCTTATGTACATAATGAATATATTTATCGAAAATAACATTGAATGTTTCTTCTCGATCCCACACAAAACGATGTAAAAGATAACCTCCATCGATGATAAAAGTCGCATCTGCTTTATCAAATTCAACATTTACAGATTGAAAGCACTTGTAAACGGCCGATTTTTATGTTTTACGCATTTCAACTTCATCAAAAAGTGCTAATGGATAAGGAGCTAATTCATATTCGAAGAATTGCTCTAATTGATTTTTAAAAGCTTTAGTAACGCTCATGCGTTAGAATAATAATAAAGGATCTATAGGTACTTTTTCATCATGAACTTTTACAGCACTACTGAACGATAAAATGGGGAATACTTTATCAGCGCGCTTCAATTTGATATTATTAAACGTTTTGCCAATGATATTAGTCATAGAAGCAATTCCAACTTCACGAGCATCATGACAATTGATTTTGTCATCACCAATGATTTCACTTTCGATTGACATTATTTTCTGAATTTCAGGAAAAGGATCATGTAATGAGAACCACTCGAAGAGTTTTTTAACATCTGCAGTATCTCTTTTCACGCGTGAATCACTTGCATCTACATGCTGATTTGTAGTATCCATTTTAATATTAGCAAGATCTTCCAATCCTTCGCACACAGTATTCATTGCATGCATGCTATAAACCCATTTACTTATTACACTTTCTTGCGTACTTCTTCCTCGAGCAACACCCCCATTTGTTTTCATTGATTTCATCAGTGATTGCTCAGTTATCATATCCTTCGAAGTTCCACAATTTAATTTTTCAGAGCGTATAATGGTAAAGAATCCTTGCGTAAACTTACTGAAAACACTAGGATCAATTTTCTAATTGTAGCATATCCTGGAGGTACAAGTGAGATGAGCATATTTGGCATAAGGAGAATGTCCTGATGCGTGGAAGTAAGGAAGCATTTCTTTAACGCTATTCAAATGTGCATGCCAATCTCCCATACGTTCAGCTCTTATAAACTCCTTCGCTATTGATACCATACGAAAATATTGCATCCAAAGTTTGGCTGTAGGGCCTCGTCCTTCATATTCTTTCAGTTTTACATTAAACTTATAAAGTAATGATTTAACATCTTCGTCACTATTTTCAATATCACCATATGAATTAGTATTATTTATTACATCTTCAACCATATTCTTAAGATTTTCACGTATATTATCATCAATGGCAAGTTTTTTAGATATTATTGTTGCTAAAGTGAGATGAACTAATGTATGAGCTCTGACTGCTCTGGCGTAAGCATGACCATTGAGCATTTTTTCTAGTGAATTAGATGCATAAATTAAAGAAAGTGCCTCTCTGATACCACTTCCTTGCATGATATAACCAATGGCCCCAAGACACGACATAATTAAATGAAATCCTCCAAGTCTTACTACAATCTTTGATAATTCAGATCCTTGAGGTGCAGCAGATACAATTTCTCGTGCTTTAGCATACAAAGGTTGATCAAAAGTATTAATACATATATCGTGGACATAACTTTTTAATTTTCCTCGGCGTATAGTAAAGTAGGATATATAGTATTGAAGTTACAATTTTTATTTTACAATTTTTGAAATCGCAATATCTCACAAAGGGGGGGGGGGGCGGTGTAAAGACCTTTTTTGTAGAAAATTCCAAGATTTTCAATTTTTATAACAACTATTTTTACGATAAAACCTGCCGATTACCAGATATCTGCAAAAAACGAATTTCTTTTTTATCTTTGACCTTTGACCTTGAATAAAATTTTTTGCTCCAGGCAGATCGATTAAGATTTTTGGAATTTCATTTAGAATGATATCTTAAAGGTTTTTGCAAATTTCCTCCAGTTTTGGCAATGTTATATGTCTATTTTGACCTTAATCTTTGACCTTTGACCTTATTATATTTAATTTTATTATATCTACTTATATTTATTCCATTCAACAGCTAATAACATGCACTGCATTTAGAAAGTGTAGATATTATGCAAAATATGAAAATTTTAGATTTTTACAATTTTTGAAATCGCAATATCTCACAAACGGGGGGGGGGGGGCGATGTAAAGATCTTTTTTTGTAGAAAATTCCAAGATTTTCAATTTTTATAACAATTATTTTTACGATAAAACCTGCCGTCTACCATATATCTGCAAAAAACGATTTTTTTTTTATCTTTGACCTTTGACCTTGAATAAAATTTTTTGCTCCTGCCAGATGGATTAAGATTTTTGGAATTTCATTTAGAATGATGTCTTAAAGGTTTTCCCAAATTTTCAGCTCTCCGCCAGTTTTGGCTATGTTTCCCTTTTTTTTCGTCTATTTTGACTGGACTATTAACAGACACCTTACGTAGGCACTTCGGTGCACATACACAGTTTGTGCAAACGGCGAATTTCCACGACATAGGTGAAAATTGTATGTATTTTATGAAGGTTCCTCAACTATATGGAGATGTTGTTCTATAAGTGCCACAGCATGAGAAACCATATGTATTTTTTCCTTACATTGCCCTCTTTTTGTGAATTAAATGTATCGGAAAAGTACGACAAACAGGTGAAAGCCAAAAATGAGTAACTGATGAAAAAAAAAATGGCTATGTAAGTTCAATTTTTAGGTAGATTTCATAAGAAATACTACCTATTGCAGTCGTTACCAGGGTGCAACTTTTGAAAAATTCCTTGATAACTTTTCATTATATGACACTGGGAACCCGAAACTAGCCAATAGTTTATATATATATATATATATATATATATATATTATATATATATATTTATATATATATATATATATATATATATATATATATATATTATATATATATATATATATATATATTATATATATATATATATATATATATATATATATGTACTAAATTTTGTCCACACGATAAAAGTCGCAATTATGCACGGATTGTCTTCAAAGTCACCAATAAGTTTGAGATGGTTAATATCTCGGCGGGGATTGCGAATGGGCAGAATCAGCCCAAGGGGATGGAAATAAGAAGGGGTTTTGTGAAAACTGTCAAAATCCCATAACTTTCATAATCGAGCCTCATGCTAATTTCTATATTTTAATGATGTTGGTTTGTCTAAAAACTATTTTATTGTTGTAACCTTTTACCTATCTATATCTAAATATATATACAGAATATATATATACAGTATATATAAAATTAACTGTTGGTCCAATTACAAAAAAATTAATCTAATTAGCGATAAAAAGCGGAAAAAGTGAAAAATTATCGCATTAATACGATTCTGATAAAACCAGCTCTTACGGAAAAATGAAATTAAAAACTCGTCAAAAGCGGCCAGATTGTTAAACCAGGTCAATCTCTAATCTTGATTTAATTTTCGTTGGTGAAATTAGTACTTGACTTTGAAATCTACCTGCACCTGTAGGCCGAGTCGGCAGGGATTTTTTTATTGTTGTAAATTACGTATTTTTATCTTGTTAGCAATATTCTGATCCTAATTAAAAAAATATATATATATTTTGGTACCTATGTATTCGGTGGCGTAGCCAGGATTTCGTTTCGGGGGGGGGGGGGGGTCCAGAATTTTTCCTTCAGGTTATATATATAGTAAAACCTGTCAAGATGTCAAGATGAAATCGTAAATATTGGTGAAAATTCCGGTTTACACAGGTATTTGTGTTATTAGGTGTATTTGTATAGCATTATTTTTCGTAGCACTTATGGAACATTTCTGTTTAAGACAGAATTCCGTTATAGGCAGGTTCCATTTTTACAAGTTTCGTGTATTTATATAAATATACTTATTTATGTCATATGAATAGAATAAAATTTGTCAAAATAGTAATTGTCTATAACAGAATCCTGTCTTTAACGGAAGCGTTACATGGTCTTACTATGAATTGCAATACAATTAAATTTCCTGAAAACCTGTACGAAAGGAGTTCATCGTTCTTTAGTGAAGCATAGTGAAGCCTGTGAAAGCGGAATCTTTCTATAACGGAATCCTGTCTCAAACGGAAGGGTTTCAGAATCCCTGCGAAACCAACAATAGATCTTATTGAGGTAGTGTATCTTAGAAGTATAATTAATTACACTTCTTTACATGGAAGCCTATCTAAAATGGAGCTTTTTACCAGTCCCTTGCAATCTTGTCTTGACTGTGTATGTATGATAGAAGTATTTCGAGTAACTTTCAGAATTTAGGTATATCCTTATTTAATTTCTTAATTTAAAAAAAATGATTGGATAAAAAATATAAGGCCGATCTTTATAACTGCAACTAATAATACATTGAAGTTACATTAATATTTACCAGTGAAAAAGATTCACTATGATGTAAAAAGCTGAGCGCATACTGAAGAGTTAAATTTAATTAATCCATTCGGTGTCATCCACGAGTATACTCGTGGCTTTTATTTATTAATTACTTTGTCACCACTATTTTATAATTAAAAAAATTGCCTCATTTATTGGCATAAATTTCGCTGTATTAGTAAAGCGAAATTTATCTTTCTGAATTTGTGGTGGCAAACGACTTTCAACAAAAAGTTTGAAAATTCTTACTTTATAGTTTTGGCAGCGAATGGGTTAAACCAAATTTCATATTACATAACATTTGCCTACAATAAAGTTAGGATCAAGTGGTTAAGTTTACAACAGCAATTTCCATGTTTAATTTCTTGCAAATGAATTAAGAGCTTGTGCTGTAATAGATATTGGATAATGATTTCACATAACTGTCAATCGCATGAGCCGTTCATGCGATCTGCCTCGCTCCCCATGGGAGTTTTTGAGATAACCCAGATAGCATGAATATTAGCAGCAAGTTTGATTTTTTCTGATATTATCTTGCGTGACAAATTTGAATTGAGATATTCGCAGCAAATCTCCCGCAAGGTATACCATCACCCACTTGCATGAGCAGTTTGTTGAGAAACTGGTGGCAAGACTGTCTTTAATTCACGAAAGTGACGAAAGCAAAAAATGCCTCTGTTGAGAGAATAGACAATCAGCACATACGCATTTTTGATTACTTGTTTGCCGTTAGTTTGCAATAAATTTGATACAGCATGAATTTAACTTGCACGACAAGTTAGCTGCAAGTTCAAAATGTGGGAACTTCGGCGTTTGCCTTATCTTGTTGCAGTCTTGCTATGAACTTTCAGTCTTGTCATGCTGAGCTTACTGCAACTTTGCAGGTTTTCAAAGCAAGACTGTTGCAAATTTTCTGCAAACTAAAAATGCTATGTGGGAAGGTTTTAACTTTAAGAAAAAGATCTTGCATTTTCAGCTACAGAAACTAGTAATGTAAGAAGCACACACATCAAATATAGTTCATGCTGCAAAAAGCAGTTTTGTTACAATTATTCAGCCTTGTTATCTTTTTCAGCAATAATTCTTTTGGGTATCCATGTTTCATATCTCGCCACTTTTGATACCATATTCGATCTAATAGTTGCTTCCGATATCTGGTCGTGTTTAAGGAAGTTAAATTTTTGTAATAAGTTTATTTGTGATGGATTTGCACATTTTTAGAAGTATTAGAATGTGTAAAAAAGGGTTCATGGTGGTTTCTGTTTTTGTACTTCCCAGCCAATTTATTTTATATGATTCGAAACAGTTTTAGAACATTCTCCAAGTTCAGCAGTAAGCTTTGGACTTTGGTACGTTCATTAGCTTCAATTTATGCTTTCGATTTCTCAGTATCAAAGACAAAATGTCGCCCAAGACCTATTCCATACACAAAGCTCTTATTATCACCATGAAATTTCTTGAAGCAATGTTAAACTGAGCTTTCGCAAATAGCAATTAGGTTCAAAGGTAATGTTGAATCTAGAATTTTTTCCAGGCCGGATTTATGCAGCACTGGAAGGGACACTTAGGAGTTCCGTGGAAGGGAGTAGCGTCCTTCTAGACCATTAATAAGCATAAAATCCCGAATCTTCCGATTGCACACTTAAACAACTTGACATGAGGATCAAGAACCTCATCTCTGTATATTTCAGCCTTCACAGCTGTACTGGTAAAAATGTGTCGGTCACTGCGGCCATTCAAAATGATGTCCGTCCATACCATGATTCGACAACCTTTGTATCGATGCCTTTCACGGATGTTTGCAGCCTTATTGCGTGTGATTTTCTCCCTCCATATGGTAACACGCCTGTAGTAACTCTCTCAACAAAATCGGGATTCATCGGTAAAGAGATCTCGGCTCCAGTCCGTAGTACTCCAATGACGATGATCTCTGCACCACTTTAACCGGGCACATTTCGCTACCGGAGTTAGGGGAACACAAATAATGGGTTTCCTTGCATGCAGCCTGTCATTCACAGTAAACCAGGATAGTCGAGTTCTTGTTGCTGCAGCACACTCCCTGCAATCTGAACTGACGTCAGTTGCCTATTTCTTTTAGCAATCGTTGGCAAATTACAGTCCTGAGAACCTATTGTGGCGCGTTTTCCACCTTGACCTGGTTGTCTGTGGACATTATACTAGTGTCTTTAATAGTTTCCAGATTCTAGACTTGACGCTTTTGGCTATTTTTAAGTCTTTACAGACCCTTAAGAGTGTCTGTCCTACGTCAATTCTTCCTATCGCACGCAATTTCTCAAAATCGGTCAAACGTCTTCTGGACGACATATTCCACCTACCAGAAGCAAAAGTTTTGCTTAATTACGTGTACAATCCTTAAAATTAAACTCCAAATTACCCACGTGCGCTCCTTTTCACACATGAACCGAAAGAACGGGCTAAGGCTGAAAAATTTGCATATTTTTCTGTAGTGAATATTAATCCCATTGGACTACGTGGTAACGTTGACATTGAGTTACCTTTCCGGAAGTTCCCTTAATAGAATTAACATAAAGCACCTTTTTATGGTTGTTCCTTTAATTTTTCTACCCAGTGTATTTTGAAAGTGATAACAAATAACCAGTCCAAAAATAAGTTACTTTTATTAATTGCAGGCAGCAGATTTAAAGTAATTGTTAATATTGTCCGTTATAAAGTGAACAAAGATAAGGGTCACGAAACTCAACCAATGTACCGATATTGCGTTCGTATAAACTCGTTTTTTCTCATAAGTGTCGACAACAGAACCCCATCGAAGTCCAAGATAAAGAAGTTTTACGTTTAACCTAGTTACAGTAAATTTGTGTAAACGGAATAGCAGGTATACTTGCATAGTTATCCTTCCGTCTTGGGACATTAAAATGCTTTTGTTTATGAGAGGATTCCGTGTTTTCAGAAAACTTGCCAAGAAGGATTCACAATTGGAACAAGTTTTATTTCAGATAGGTTTCAAACGTTAGCAAGCACGAATGTATAGTGTTATTTTCGTCGAACTTTGAATTGTTTCCTTTGAGATAGGTCATCTTCACAGATTTTCCTGTAATAGATTTATGCTCTTCAGTGGTGGTGTTATAGCAGTGGTTTCCAACCTGGGGTAGCGTACCCCTGGGGGTACGTAGCGAGTCTGCGGGGGGTATGTGAAAATAATATCGGTAATGGTGGGAGTCACAAAAATGTTAAGAATATCAATGTAATTTGCATCGATTTATTACATGGTTGTGATAAGAAGATTACTAATGAAAAAAGCATGTTTACGTTATCTCCTTGAGTGAAGGGGGAAAGGGGGGCGTATTTATGAGAAATGAGAGTACTCCGAAACGAAAAACCTAAGAAAGGGGTACATAAAAGAAAAAAGTTTGCGAAATGAGTACGTTTTAGCAGTTTTAAGGAATACTGTGAAAACAGAAAGTGTTTATAACGGAAACCTCTCTAAAACGGAAAAGTTCATAGTCCCGAAGAAAGACATACCTTTGAATTATACCTTCTAAGACGAACACCTCTCTAAAGCGGAATTTTTTATAGATCCTTTGTGATTCTGTCTGAGCAGTTTTTACTGTTGTATCCATGATTCAGTAAACCAGTTCTAGTAACCCCCCCCCCCCCCCCTTTGCCTACGCCACTGTATGTATTGTTTTTGAATTTTCATCAATTTTCGTCTTGTAAAGTCGAGATTCCGCTATATCTTGCAAAATGATTGGCACAATCGTGAAAATAAAATGGTTCTATTGGACAGAAATAATACATTAATAGAAGTGACATAATCATTCTGTAGCAATTCAACAATCGATCACCGAACTTTAATTTTGATACAGCCCCTGAAGTACGCTCATTTTAAAACAATTAATTTCTCTGAAACTCTTTGTACGAATTTCATGAAAATTTTTTAGGCTAATTGAATAGCTTAGAATTTATTTATGGTGTCTAACTTGGGTATTGGTATTGAAAAAAAACAAAGTTGGACTTCGTTTTGATATGTGGATGGATCCCTAAGCAAATTTTATATACATAATTTAAAAATAGATTTTATTTCCAGTCGTTTGGTACCACTAACTTTCTTCTACAATAATTTGCTGCAGAGTTAGTATGGATTGTTTACTTTTTTTTTTCCACGACTATACATTCCCCTTCTGTAGGCATTTAAGGAGGGAGAAAAGTTTAGATTAAATAGTAAAATAAAGTAGTAAAATAAAACTTTATGCCTATTTAATAATTTGCACTTCTGTCAAGAATATAATGAGTTATTTTCCTTAAAAGAAATAGAAATCGATAAGTTTATTTAACATTTATATTAAGACTTTCATTCAATAAAACACCGCTAACTGCCAAAGTTGCAACTTTATGCTTTATCAGCAACTATGCAACTTTACCAGCATAAAGTTGCAACTTTGGCAGTTAGCGGTGTTTTATTGAATGAAAGTCTTAATATAAATGTTAAATAAACTTATCGATTTCTATTTCTTTTAAGGAAAATAATTCATTATATTCTTGACAGAAGTGCAAATTATTAAATAGGCATAAAGTTTTATTTTACTAGCTTTTAACAATAATCACATTATTATTCGTGAAATAAATAGCGTATCTAATTCTGAATTCGATATAATTAAAGCACAAAAATAAAACTTACCAATAAATCAGGTGTATATTTCTCTATGGTTTTATTAAACATATCTTCCTGAAATGATAAAAAGAAAATGATACTTATATGAGAGTAATAATAATTATATCTATCTACCCTATATACAGTGTGTCCACGTATAACCTGACCGACCTTTATTTTCGCAACCGTTGGTCCTAGATGCATACTTCCAATTACAAAAATGGTTTAAATAATGTAAAGAATTATTTTTAAAGCGATTTGGATTAAGAAAAACATTTATTTAAAAATTACGAAATTTAAATTTTTATACGGTCCCCCGGTCCATAAGTGATATTTACTAAAAAAATACTGTGACACTAACAAGTAAGACAAAAAAAGTCCCATTCATCTAACATTAAAATTGACCGAGTTATCAAACTTTGAAATGCATGACTTAAACCACTTTTTTGCATATCAAAACAGATGATTTCGACCATGCTTTCAGGGGTCGTGTATAAAGTACTTAAACTTATTTCAAGGTATCTGAGCTTTGAAAGAAATCGTACCAATATTACGATTAACTTTTATTAGTTAAGTTTCAGATTAGTTAAAATAATTGTATTTTAACATATGTTTTATTTTGTAAGGATTTGAGGCTATGATTTCTTTTAGCAAAAATTATGTTATTTTCAGAAGGTTTTATTTAACTTGAAATGTTCGTCTTTCCTGTTTAAAATTTGTACTTGAACTTATTTTCATATGTCCGATCGAAGTTAAATTTTACTTACTGACTTAAATATGATGACAATGCAATAATATGATTTCCGACTCTCACCATCTTGTGCATACTTATATTAGAGACTAATACAAAACAATTCGGATAGATTACGTCAAAAAGTTTAAGAAAGACTTTTAGATTAGATAACATAAACCTGCGAAGATTGTGTTTTTTAACTTTTATGATTACATTTTATGTATTTTTTAACGCTGAATAAAAAAATTACCTTCATTTTTAACCATCATGTCAAGATTTTTCGCAAATCGTAAATTTCAAGGTTAAAAAATAGCGAAAAATCTGATACTACAAAATAGATGTAAGACTTTTTATTCAGTTTAATTTTATTTAATTCAATATTTTATTAGATTTTTTGGTTTATACTGGGTTTCTTACTGCTAAACAGCTCGAGGGTCCGATGAGGATGGGAGGGGAGGGAGGATCAATTTTAACTTTTAGCTTTTTAACTTTGAATTTTGCGATTTGAGAAAATTCCTGACGTGATGGTTTAAAATGAAGTCCATTTTCGGATTCAGTGCTAAACAATACATAAGAATCAATTTTCAAAAGCTAAAAAACATGCCACAACCCAAAATTTGAAAGATAGTGTAATCTAACAGCATTTTAAAATATGTATCATTTTGTAAAGAATTGAGGCAGTTGTTTTTCATCCTTTTATTTAACAAAAAATCTGTTATTTTTATCATCTTATAATGTTCAGTACAAAATGTACATTTTGCAGTAATATGTCAGAATGATTAAGGATTTCAAATTTACATTGCAATGCTAATTTTACTCTCAATCATTTCTTTAATATATCTGACGAATTTATATTTCTACTAAATTTGTGAATGACCTCTAATATGCAGCAAAAAATATACTCTAACTTTAAACAGCTACTACTCGGTCAATTTAATCGTAGAATAACGGGACTTTTTTTGCATTACTTTCCAGTGTAACAGGGAAATTTTACTAAATATAACTTATAGGACCGGGGAACCGTATAAAAATTTAGATTCTGTAATTCTTCACTGAATTGTTTTTTCGTTTCAAACTTTTTTTTATCTTAACCCTGCACCTAATTTTGACCATTTTTGTAATTGGAAGTATGCATCTAGGACCAACGGTTGCGAAAATAAAGGTCATTCAGGTTATACGTGGACACACTGTATATAAAGTCCTAAAAAACGAATTTATGAAACGATTTTATGAAACGACTGATTATGTTTCACGGCAATTTTTCCTAAAATATGCAATTATGCGGTGAAATTAACACCAAAATCCGTATTGATCCGCAGATCTCAAACTGGTATTAGGATTTCAAAATTTGAATTAGTTTTCGAGATATTAATTTTTTCTAATTTGAATTTAATTTTCCTAATGATGGCAACCAGATTACTCCATTTTTGCAGAAAAAGGGAGAAAACGGATAAAGATAGGGATTATTAGATAGCTTCTTTTTCATCATTTTCAAATTAAAATTGAAATCATCTTTTATGTTAATCAGTAGTAAAAACAATATTGCGATTAAATTATGTTTTTCAGGAAAATTTGATAAAATAAAATCTTTTTTTCACATTCCAATCGTCAAGAAACAGTTTATTTTATAAACCGAAAAATATTCTGTTATCTTCAACTTTGACATACTTTCATAGACATAAAAAATCCATTTTTGCAGAAAAATGACAAAAAAGGGAAAATGAGAAGGATTATTAGATTTCTTTTTTATCGTAATTTTGAAATTGAAACTAAAAAATGAAATTACTAAAAACAGAATGAAAATTTTAAAATAAGAATTAAATGATCAGGTGTTAAAATCAGAAAATAGGGAAAACTACGCCAAAATATTTACAAGTAAATATTAAAAATTTACGAAAACTTTAAAATAATAAAATTATTACACGCGAAACGCAATTAAAGTTGGTAATTACATCATATGTAAAATGCCCAAATCTAAATATCACCATATTTAAAGTGCTTAAAAACTTTTAATGGTGGCTATTAGGCCATATTTAAAAAGGCCTAAACAATAATATTCCCAACCTCTTTAAATTAAGCAATATCCGTGCCCATGCTTTTTAAAAGAAAAAAAATAAATTATTACATGAGAAATGCATTTAATAGTGAAAATTTCGTCACATATTAAAACGATACATTTTAAAACAATCTTCATTCCCGAGAATTTTATTGTGATGTTGCATGGTATAAAAGTATAGTGTGGCTAGCAAATTTGTTTATATGTTATATCGGGAAGAGTTCCATATCCTGTTCTGGTTTTCTTGACGAGCTTTTTTTGGCGATAAATGTTTCGATGTAATTATTGCGATCTTCAGCATTTAGGTTTCCTATTTTATTACTTGAATGCTATTGGTGGGTTAGTAATAATTTCGCACACATATATTTTTATAATTAATTTTCAATTGAATTTTTAATTTTACGGTTTTTTAAACTATATTTTTCAGTAGATGTAATATTATGTAAATAGTAGCTGTTAGCCGTGACTTCGTTCACGTAACATTTAAAGAAGAATAAATGCATCAATTAAGCAAAAAAAAAAAAAAAAAAATCTATAAATCAAAGCTTATACAATTAACCTTTATCACATTTTATAGTAGAAAAATATCTGATGATCTCAATTTGCATATTTTTTTACATATATAGGATCATTCAAATTTTTTTCATGAGCTTTAGCAATAGAGTTGCTCATTGCTTTAAACCGCTGAAAAAAATCAATTAATAGAAAAAGCCCCGATTACGGATAAACATTTTCATATCGATTGTTGTGTTGTAATTTAGGATTATGGATGCTTCGAAATTTGCAGGAATATGCTCCAATGGGGGATAAAGATTATCTTTCAGAGATATTTTTAACTGTAGATTTAGATATTTTAAAATCGAAAGAGATTTCAGAAAAGGATACCTGATTATTACCCGGATTTTTTATTAGCTTTTCTCTTGTGCTTTTCAATAATCAGGATACCCATAAAAATTAGAGGGAGTGAGGTGAAAGACGAATTTATTGTTTAATTAGTGACATAGACTCTTTATGCGTAAATGATGTTACATGTAAAGCCTAGTGTCCAATTAAAATTATTTGCTAAATATTTTTACATCGACTTTTATATACTATTTAATACAAATTTATTAAAACCGGCATTGTGGGCGATTTTAAGGCAAAAGGACGGTAAACTTATGTATTTGCGAATGATAAATTCTATGGAAATCACGCCATTTTGTGTAGCTGCTATAAAATGCAAATATTTTCTATATGGAAACTGGCTAATGGTTTAAAATATGACGACGCTTTTACCAGGTTATTTTTTCCTTCGGAATAATACTTGTCGAGATAAAAAAAAAAAAAAAAATCTTTCCCTTCACGAATCATTTAAAAATATGCATTTTAATTCATTTAAAACATGAAATCGCTTAATTAAATTGAATATTATTGTACATTTAGAAAAACATTGAAAAATAAATTTTATTAAATACTAAACAAAATTTCAAGTAAGAAATTGTATTTAAAAGTAAATTAAAATTGCATTTTGAAATTATGTCACTTTTGATACAAAATATTATTTCTGAAAAGTGTATTGTTATTACCCGACAGAAAAGAAGGGTTATGTGTTTCACGCGTATCTGTGTATGTGGATTTCTTTATACCCTCGAAACATACCAACGGCTGGATGGACTTTTATGAATGAGGTCTCTATCGATTCATCTTAATCTTCCGATGGTTATAGGATAGGTTTTGTTTTTATAGATTCAAAATGGCGGTAGAGACTAAAAAAAAATTACGCACCATATTGAGGGGCATGTTATTGGATAGGTCTTTCAAAATGAAGACGATGTTTCATTGACTATTTTGTAGTCAGAAGCTCCGTTTAAATATTACACAACCTGGGAGTTTGGAACTTTGGATCGCTACCTTTACTGTAACTCTAACCTTCATAATAGACATCTATAGGCCTCATCAAAAGAGTGTATGTAGATAGGAACTAATAATTAAATACAACTTAAAAGTGATCAATACAAGGAAATAAAAAAAGGGTAAGTAATATAAAAAATAGTTTCATATTGATGACAAATAATTAATTAGTTCGCTTTTTACGCAGTCGGGTTTTTTTATTTTTTTAATTTAATGTATTATTTTATAATTTCGTTTTTCATTTCGAAGCTGGTGAAATGTTAATGAAGTCACTTTGACGAAATTAAAATAAACAAGTAATATAAAAATTTTGTTTTTAAAGTCAATTCCTACTTAGGCCATCAAAGAAAAATTTAATATAATCCCTTAAGCTAATATTAGTTTTTGTTGCATTAAAATATCTCAATTTGTTGATTTTCTATAAGCAAGTAGATTTACAATGGAACTCTATGGGAATTTGGCGAAATATTAGAGATATCGCCAAGTTGGCGTCACTTTTGGCGACTCATTTTGGCCACCAAATTTGGCGATATATCGCCAAGTTGGCGAGAAAATTGGCGGTATTTGGCGACAGAACAGGCCCCCCCCCATGGTAACCTCTTATTGAAAATTCTTCATTGATCTTCAACAACCAATAGCCGTCATTTTGTTTCCCATGCAAAACTGAAATTAATTAATTAATTAATATTTGAAAAAACTGTATTAACATCAATTGTCATCCAGTACAAGTTTTAAAAAAATTATTTCAACTTGATAGGATGAATAATGAGTATTTTATTAACGATTGAAAATTTGAACAAGATAAATATATAAATAAATATAGGGAGAGTGTGAGCTAATAGTAGGAATTGAAAAAAAAAATAAATGTATATACTTAACTATAAAAATTGCCATTTTACCTTATGTGACGTCACAGGATTGAAATAAATGGTGTAATAGCTATATTTAGGCATGGGGCTGGTATAACGAAAAAGTACCGAAAAACGAATTTTTTTATTTTAGTTTACGAGGAGTTTGTGATTTTTTTCTAACTCATATAAGCTGTTTTAATTATTTAAACAAAAGAATTGATTAACAAAATTACTCAATTTGAATTTCTTCCCTTGCTATAGTAATGGATGTATTTTCAGAAATTATCACTCGAAAATTTGAGGTTTTGGCGCGAAAGACATAACCAAATTAGAAAAATATGAAATATCTCGCGAATTATTGGACTTAAAAGAATTTAGTTAGTACCATTCGATTCAGCATACAAAAATACACTAAAGTATGTTATCAGTTGATAAATAACTATAAAATCAGATTTTTAAGGAATTTTCAAAAAGTCGGTTGTTTTTTTTACCCCCCCCCCCCCCCCCCCCACCGGGTGAAATTTTAGGAAATCCTTTCTTAGCGGCACTTTATGTCATAAAGAGTATTTTTACACCAATTTTCAAGATTTTAGGTTCAGTAGTTCGGGCTGCGCGTTGATTAATACAAAATCTAGACCTTCTTTTATATATATATAGATTTTGCGCGTGCATTTTTATATGTTTTGTATATGTATTTGTATATGTATATATAATTACATACATAATATATATAATACAAATATAACGTTTATAATATAAAACTAGTTGGATGTGCCAATCCCAAAACTTTCTTCTATCTTATACATCTTAATATTTCAAAAATTAGTTACATATGTTAATAATTCAATATTATTAGTTCAATACTATACCAACTTTGATTTCCATCTTACATTTCTGCTTCAGTCAATTAAACGAACTAAAAGCGAGTTAATCTATATCATGATATTTGTTAAAATTAATAGTTTTTCTTATTCTGTTGTTATCAGGTATTTGCGAATAGCTGGCTTAGTAGGAAGCGAGTTCCCGCCTTTGCACGAGCAGCCAATGGACAATAGAACTACGAAAAATCAAGAAAAGTATACAAAAATCGCTATCACAGAGCTCCTTTACCGCGCGATATTTCCAAATTCAAGGAGGACCTGTTGGCCAAAGCCAAAAACATCCACAAAAAATTTGGTTCAATTGTATGCATAATTTTATACACTTTTAGATTGTACAATAAAGAAAATGGCACAAACATCGCAATTACAGCGCCCCCCTTCCAGCAGATTTTTTTTCAAATTCAGAGAGGACTTGTTTGCCATAGCCAGAAACGTACACAAAAAATTTGGTTCAATTCTATGCATAAATTCATACACTATTCGATGGTACAATAATGAAAATGGCACAGAGATCCAATTATAGCGCCCCCTTCTGGTGGAATTTTTTCAAGTTCAGGAAGACTTGTTTGCCATAGCCAGAAACATACACAAAAAATTTGGTTCAATTCTATTGCATAAATTCATACACTTTTCGATGGTACAATAATGAAAATGGTAGAGACATCGCAATTATAGCGCCCCCTTCAGGCGGAATTTTTCCAAATTCAGGGAGGACCTTCATGCCATGACCAAAAACAAACACAAAAAATTTGGCTCAATTCTATGCATAACTTCATACACTTTTCAATGGTACAATATTCAAAATGGCACAAAAATCGCTATTACAGCGCCCCCTACCAGCGAATTTTTTTCCAAATTAAGGAAGGGCCTGCTTCCCATAGCCAAGAACTTAAAATAAAAATTTGGTTCAATTCTATTCATAACTTCATACACTTTTTGATGGTACAATGGCGACAGACAGACGGACACACGGACAGACAGACATTTTCTATAAACATGTTTTTTGGGTTCTCTGACCCCCTAAAACGTCTAAATCCGTCGAAAACCGGAAGTCGAAAAATATTTCGATTACAATACTTTCTTCTATTAAAGATAGAAGAAAGTAAAAATTTGGCTCAATTCTATGCATAACTTCATACACTTTTCAATGGTATAATATTCAAAATGGCGCAAAAATCACTATTACAGCGCCCCATACCGGCGAATTTTTTCCAAATTAAGGAAGGACCTGCTTGCCATAGCCAAGAACTTAAAATAAAAATATGGTTCAGTTATATGCATAACTTCATACATTTTTCGATGGTACAATTTTCAAAATCGCACAAAAATCGCTATTACAGCGCTAGAATATTTTCAAATTCTGGGAGGACCTGCTTGCCATAGCCAAAAACTTAAAATAAAAATTTGGTTTAAATCTATGCATAACTTCATACACTTTTGGATGGTACAATATTCAAAATCGCACAAAAATCGCTATTACAGCGCCTCCTACCGGCGATTTTTTTCCAAATTCAGGGAGGATCTGCTTGCCATAGCCAAAAACCTAAAGTACAAATTTAGTTCAATTCTATGCATAACTTCATACACTTTTTGATGGTATAATGGCGACAGACAGACGGACAGACGGACACACTGACAGGCAGACATTTTCTATAAACATGTTTTTTGGGGTCTCTGACCCCTAAAACGTCTGTCGAAAACCGGAAGTCGAAAAAAATTTAGAATACTTTCTTCTATTAAAGATAGAAGAAAGTAATATATGTTCATAAAAATTTAAAGACCACCTTTTACTGCCATCTTGAAAATTTTGCCAAGGTGCTAAAACGGTCTTTTGGCGCCATTTTGGATTACTTCGTCAATCGCACCAACCAGAACGGGATACGGAATTCTTCCCATTATATCACTTGATGCAGCATAAATAGCGGTAAATGTATGCGCAAAATACTTTCGATTTATTTTTACGAATTACTATTCGATAAATATATATTAGAAATTTCGGATATTCTTATTAAATAATATAAGCAATATAAACAATATGCGTTATAAAAATAACATGAAAATATGCATGATGGAATATTAAAATAGAGAAAAGTATTCATGAATAACCTATACCTTTCCTGAAAATATCTAAAACTCGATCAAAACAAAATATAACCACAAAATTTTAGAACACATTGTTTTTCAATATGCCGTGGTTCTGAGAGCTCTTCCCATAAGCAGACCCCATAAGAATTTTTAACCATAAGAGTTTTCAACCTTTAGGAACAATATTGCCCATATCGTCGTGATAAAAGTCAGAAAGATAGCGAAAGTTTTAACCTAACCATTTTATACAAACTTATTTTCAAATGTGTAATTAATCTTACTTATCAATCCCAAAAACAGCTGTCAGTTGTTATGACAGTGATAGATGAGGTCATGGTAACCGAAAATGCCTCATTCAAACGGAAAAGTATGGCAACTCGATTGCGGAATATAGCCGCAGCTATACTGATAATATCATTCTATCTTCAGAAACCTGGTAATATTTTTTAAACAGGGCATATTGTTTTTAGAGGCTTCGAAGCCTGAACGGGGGGTTGGCGGGCGTAGCTCGCAGGGGGATGAGCCCCCTAGTATGACCTATAAACATATTAAATCCTTCCGCTGTAAATAAAGTTAATATCGAAATTCATTTTTTCAAGATCATTCAGCAGTTCGACCAAAGCATAAATAATGCACCAAATCTAAGACAGTTAGTCTTTCAGAAAATATTCAATAATAATAATTATTATTATTATTTCATTACAAATATTATAATTAATACTGTTACTATCTTGATTGAAGATCACAAGTGCATCCTAAATAAAATTCTTTAGGACAGTGTCTTAATGTTATGCGTTACATAACATGGATGAAAATAATCCGTCACGCATAGATTGTGAAACCCTTTCCATCACTATTATAATATTGTAATGAACTGCCTCTTTTAATACAGTGAAAGAAGATAAATAAACAATTTGGAAAACACATAACATCCTTGAAAATACAATTTCAGGAATTATCGCCAATAATCGGTATATTGTTCGAACTCTTTTGTGTAGCCCTGTATACGATCTATAGATATCACATAGTCTACTGAAAATTAATTGGGATAGAAAACACACAACACAATTAAAGGTGTACATTTTCAGTATACATTACCAACAATTACCATTCATAGACAGCAATGTATCCAATTTTTTATGCGTAGCTCTGTATATAATTTTTAAATATTTTATAAACATCTCTCAGTATACAAATAGGTAGATCAGGGGCACATAAGCTGCGGCCTGCAGGAGCTACCGGACCCGCTCCTATTGGACAGCCTTCGGAGCCAGTCTTTACTCGGTGGGGTGCGGTAGAAAGGTGGTGTCTCGTCCCGCCAGCAACGTGAGCTTGCTTTGCATTTTGGCCCCAAAAATTTCCTATGGTGATACTTGTCTTTCAGCGGCACCTATTATTTTCTTCTTTCTTACTTCTAAATTGGTTCATGAACCACCTTTCACGACAAGTACCCACCACCAATATGCATCTAAAATCCAGGTTTCCCTACTCCCCAAGCAGGATTTGTGAGTGTAATGTGCAGGAGCCAAATCAAAAAAGTCAATTAACTAAGCAAGTGGTATAATAGAGAAATCAGCAAAATTACAGGCTCTGCTATTAGGTCGGTTAGGTTTCTCTACTGGATGGTGGTCAAGCTGACAACCGCCCCGATGCCAGACATGTATACTCGTTCGACTAGGGAAATCTGGCAGCTAGCGATCTGGTCATCGGTCTGGTGACAGCCGATGTCCACCATGTACTCTAATGGCGCCTGGTGTATGTAAAATCCGGCGTGGGTGCAAAGTCCTCCAAGTTACCTGCGAATTATACCTCTGGAGGTGCCTTGCCAGGTGAAGGTCTCGTCACCTGACAAAGGTTCCAAATTATGAGATCATCTTGAGTAGCAAAGCGCAGGTAGCAATCAACAAGATAAAAATGTAAAGTAACAGGATTAACTAAGTTCACAACTAAGCAGTAGGCACAGCCGATAGGTTGAAGATCTAGGCGCTTGTCAGATTTATTGCCGCTACGCGGCGATTAGGCAGTCACCGTCTCGATACCAGGTATCAAACCCGTTCAGCTGGGGCGACCCGATTAGAAAGAAAGAAAGGCAGATCAGCACACAAATGCATAATACAGTTAAAAACACATAGGTAGTTTACTTTCATAAAGAGCAATGCTTATGTAATTTTTTGTTCAGCCCTGTATATGATGCATAGTATTTATACACACCATGTTGTATTCCAAGTTGTAGTTAAACTTAAAAACATATGGTATAAATAAAAATCCGCTTCCAGAAAACATATCTCACAGATCATAATGTAACTGAATTATTTTGTGTGTCCCTGTAAACGAACCATAAATGCTACACTATCCGTTTTAATAGGGAAGGTCTTACAGTAAACATCAATAGTATGTTTACTAGAGTAGAATTGAAATCCATGCGTGTTTATGAAAGTTAACCCTTTATGTCTCAAATTATGAATTGATAAAAATTTCATCTTCTAAAGCATTTTTCGTGAATTTTTGAAACTGCATTGGAAGATTTACACAATCATTTAATAAATTTTAGAAGGATTTTGCCAGTTAAAATTAACTAATTAAATTCGAATTTATAAGGATTTTGTGCAATATTTATGACCCCACTGAACTATTTTGTTTAATTTTGTTTTAGTATTTTGTTGAATTAATAAATGTGCAAATATAATATCTGTACAATAGAAATATAGAAATATTTCCAAACTAACCCCCCCCCCCCCCCCCAATCTTCCAACTTCAAGAAAGCTGAAAAGATGCAAAGGCAAAAGACATTTTCCTTTTTAAAATATTTTTGTTTTGTGCAACCAATAATGCTTTTGGAACAAGATAAAGTATCTATAACTCATTCAGAACTGCATTATTACTAATCGATGTAATAACCCTTTGTATGCGAGAGGAGACTCTCACTCACCCCTAGTGTGACAGGCGTCACGCGTAAATCAAGACTCCAAATTCTCTGGATACCACTTATTTCTTATAAGTTTTTTCGCCATCTTTGATCGCAAATAATTCTGCCATTAGATAAGACTAAGAAAATTTCTTTAAAATACTGGTGTACAGAGCATTTGGAGCTTTTTTTCGCCATCTTTAATCTCAAATAATTCTGCCATTAGATAAGACTAAGAAAATTTCTTTAAAATACTAGTGTACAGAACATTTGGGGCTTTTTTTCGCCATCTTTAATCGCAAATAATTCTGCCATTAGATAAGACTAAGAAAATTTCTTTAAAATACTGGTGTACAGAGCATTTGGAGCTTTTTTTCGCCATCTTTAATCTAAAATAATTCTGCCATTAGATAATACTAAGAAAATTTCTTTAAAATACTAGTGCACAGAACATTTGGGCTTTTTTTCTCCATTTTTAATCGCAAATAATTCTGCCATTGATCAAGACTAAGAAAATTTCTTTAAAATACTGGTGTACAGAGCATTTGGAGCTTTTTTTCGCCATCTTTAATCTCAAATAATTCTGCCATTACATAAGACTAAGAAAATTTCTTTAAAATACTAGTGTACAGAACATTTGGGGCTTTTTTTCGCCATCTTTAATCGCAAATAATTCTGCCATTAGATAAGACTAAGAAAATTTCTTTAAAATACTGGTGTACAGAGCATTTGAAGCTTTTTTTCGCCATCTTTAATCTCAAATAATTCTGCCATTAGATAAGACTAAGAAAGTTTTTTTAAAATACTAGTGTACAGAACATTTGGGGCTTTTTTTCGCCATCTTTAATCGCAAATAATTCTGCCATTAGATAAGACTAAGAAAATTTCTTTAAAATACTGGTGTACAGAGCATTTGGAGCTTTTTTTCGCCATCTTTAATCTAAAATAATTCTGCCATTAGATAATACTAAGAAAATTTCTTTAAAATACTAGTGTACAGAACATTTGGGCTTTTTTTCTCCATCTTTAATCGCAAATAATTCTGCCATTAGATAAGACTAAGAAAATTTCACTGGTGTACAGAGCATTTGGGGCTTTTTTTCGCCATCTTTAATCTAAAATAATTCTGCCATTAGATAAGACTAAGAAAATTTCTTTAAAATGCTGGTGTACAGAGCATTTGGAGCTTGTTTTTGCCATCTTTAACTCAAATAATTCTGCCATTGATTAAGACTAAGAAAATTTCTTTAAAATACTAGTGTACAGAGCATTTGGAGCTTGTTTTTGCCATCTTTAACTCAAATAATTCTGCCATTGATTAAGACTAAGAAAATTTCTTTAAAATACTGGTGTACAGAGCATATGGAGCTTTTTTTCGCCATCTTTAATCTCAAATAATTCTGCCATTAGATAAGACTAAGAAAATTTCTTTAAAATACTAGTGTACAGAACATTTGGGGCTTCTTTTCGCCATCTTTAATCTCAAATAATTCTGCCATTAGTAAGTAAGTAAGTAAGCACCCACCCTGGGAACCCGCTTTTGGCTTATGGTTAGGTGTAACCCCCAAGCCCAGGGCAGGGAAAAGTTTTACTACCTGCGAAACTCCTTGAATATTTTTTTTTTTTTTTTTTTTTTTTTTTTTTTACAGTTTAGGAGAAATAACAATGTTAGATATATGACAATTATTGACAGTGTTTGCAATAAATATTTACAGATGACCCCTATAATTACATTTGAGAGAAATATTCATTATTATAACATATAAATATGCATAGTTTTTAGAATTTGATATTAAACTTTTTTTTTTTTTTTTTTTAACACAATTACCTACATATTTGCAACACTTTTATATTATTTTCAGGATTCACACATAATTTAAATCATAACATCAATTTAAACCATGTACAGATGTGATATTTGAAACACTTAAAGCTATTTTCAAGATATATGATGCAAAATTATTTTTAACTCTATACTAAAAATAAGTATTAAGGTACAAGATGCGAACAATAATTAATATTATGCACTATTATGAAAGTATAAGTAATTGTAGATAATAATTACCTACAAATTTACAGTACAATGATACTGTGTTTGAGATATTATGTAAGATACATGATGCAAAAATTATTTTTAAATCTACACTGAAAATTTAGTATTAAGGTACAATTTGCGAACAATAATTAATATTATGCACTATTACAAATTCTTTTGAGTTATTTAATATTTGACAATATGGCCATATGGTCCTACTGAACACATCTTCTATTTGCCAAGTGTGATTGATAAACCGGACACGCAGTGGAATCTGCTGAATGTTTCCTATAATTAGGTAAGTGGAAACAATTTGTGCATCTATATTGCGAGGGAACTCCCGCAAAAGGGCACTCCGAAGTGCAGTGACCTCTCGAACATTTGGCGCAAATTGGCTGTCTCCTGCAGTAAGATGTCTGATGTCCATACAGCTGGCAATTGCCGCATCTAATTATTGGGCGAAAAGAACGAATATAGCACTTGTTGAGACCCACCTGTATAAATTTTTTTTCTAATAGTTCTTGTGATGCTTTTGTTTCTAATTGCAATATGATGTGATGTAGTGTAGAATTATCCCTCTTTAGAATTTTCAATAAGGTGATGTTTTTATCAGATAAATTTTCTTCAAGATATGATATTATTTCATTTGTAGGTACTGAGGATGGAATACCGGTGATTATTACTCTTTTGTAATTAGTCAACTTATATGTGATTTCTGTTAACTTTGTAATGTCAGGAGTGTTTTCTATCATTTTTAACAAATGTTCTGTATTGTCATCTGTATTAGATTGTATAATTATTGTATCTGGATTTCTGGCATTTCTGCAGTATATTATTGGAACTTCCTTCACTTTATTAAAGTGTTCGTTAAGTAATGCTTTGAGTTTTGGAATCCTTATGTGTTTAGCGGTTGTTCTAATTAATATTGCAGAATTAGAGTTCGGCAAAGCAGGGGGAACGCCCGTTTTTGTGCCATCACCGCATTTCACTCCTTGACAGCCCCCACTAGTGTACTCCAGGTTTCGCGTCACCAACTCCTCAATTTTCTGTAGTCTGTTGGATAATTGAATGAACCCTCCTTCACCATTTTCTTCTATTCTCTCATTTTCGTTATTTGCCATTATTGTTTGAGTTGCTATTGTTTTTAACTTAACTTCTGTTTGTATGATTTTTTCTCTAGTTTGTGATTTTAATTGCTTCTGTTGTCGTTTTAATTTATTAATTTCTTCTTGAAGGGTTACAATATTTGCATTAATCTGTTCTTTATTTTGTTCTTCCTTGACCAAAGAGTCTTTTAATTGTTTATTTTCTTGTTTCAATTCTTCCAATTTATTTTCAATCTTTACTTCTGCATTCGATCTTTTTTCCATTATTGTTTGAGTTGTTGTTGTTTTTAATTTATTTACTGTTTGTGAAAATTTGTCTATAGTTTTTTTCTTAAGTTGCCTCTGTTGACTTTTTATTTTATCTATTTCTTCTTTAAAACTTTCTTTTATTTGTTCTTTACTATGTTCTACCTCAGTTAAGGAGATTTTTAATTGTTTATTCTCTTGCTTCAGTTCTTCCAAATATTTCTCAAGTTTAATTTCCACTTTTGTACTTTCTTTGAGCTTTAATGACAATTCATCATTCTGTGTTTGCAGGATATCCAATTTATGTCGTAATTTTTTCATCTTTTCAGGAGAATCCTTATTTATTTCGTTGGAGTGTTGTATAAGAAGTTTCTCATCTCTTCTTGCTTTAGAAAAGATTGTTTCGAGATATTTTTTAGCTTCTTCTGAGCTACTATTAGATCTGTTATTTAATAGTATATTGTACTCCTGAATGAGCTGTTGGATGGATAGTGACTCTAGCTGGTTTATGGATGGTGGTATTTTTAATGGAAGTGGTGATCCACCTAATGCATTTTGTATAATTTTTTCTTTGTTTTTTAACCGAGCCTCATTAATTTCTTCTGCTAGTGATATTGCAGTTTCCAAATTAGACTGCTTTCTTTGTTGGGTATTCTTGGTACTGATAGTTTTTGATTTTAGTTTTTCTGGTTGTGGTATGGGATCATTCTCTTCCTTTAGTAGGATCAGAAGCTGCAGATGATTGAAGAACGGACAACTAGTCACATATGGTCTTCTGTTTTCTTTATGATTTAGTTCTATAATTCTGTTTCTTATGCTAATTATTTCTTCACTTTTCATTTCCCGATGCAGACTTATTAGTTCAGTATTATTTGCTTGATAATATGGTATTTTGTTGTATTCTTTATAATGTATTGCTCTGATGTGTTGTAACTCAAATTCCAAAAATAGTGCATTTTTTCTTAATTGGGCAGCTCTATCACCCTTTGCTGTCTTCATACGATATTTTTCTGGTTGATATATATTATTTACAACATTATAACTTTGTATGTTATATATGCCATAGTATGGGCTCTTTGAAAATTCTCCCTTCTCCACAGCCTTGATATGTTCTAATTGATTTGTTAATAGGACCTTAAATTCTTCATAACGTTGTGGATAAAGCGCCTCGACCTTATTTATCAACTGTTGAACAACATGACTCGTAATTAGCGCTGGTTCTGTCGCCGGAATAACTCCAGATGATTGGACGTCAGCCAATTCATTATTAGATGCCTCTCTATCTATTGTACTTGTTTTCACTACTGTGTCCATATCCAATCTTGTCAAGTTGACTGTTGGATTGATTCCTTTTTGATTCATTACGTATCTTGACATTACTTTAAGTCCACTTTAACAAGACTGCTTATCAATACTTGGGATTATTTTAGTTAACTAATTTCAATTAGTAATTATGCAATACTTTAAGAGAGATATTATTAAGAATGATCGAAGATACTATTAAAATGATTTTAGATACTACGTTCTATCATCATATGCCAGACAAGCAATTTAAAGATATAATACGTTTGAGTTATATTAAAAGTTGAAGATAAACACATAAATGGGGGGGGGGGGTCCACTAGACCCGCACCACATATCTTTGAAAGAAAGGGATATAGATAGAAAAAAGCAAAAACCGGTGGTCGTGACCACCGAAAATGACTAAGATAAAAATTAAGAGCCTAATAAGGGGAAAATTTTGAATAATAATTGAAATAAAAATAAAATAAAATAATGATAGTAAAAGTTTACTATATCAAAACAAAGAAAAGGGAAAAGTATGTGCATTTGCCCCCGTACCACAAAAACCATACACTCAAAAAGAGATATAAATCAATTGTACAATTCTCCCAATAACACCATACCCTGTCCAACTTTGTAATTCCGACAATCACAAACATAATTTTATACAAGTAACAACAAATTTCAGTATGTGAAGATTATTACTGTGTTTGTGATCAAAAATGGTCTCCTAGTTTAATTCATCTGATATGATACAGGAATAATAGTGTGTTATGAATAATAAAATAATAAAATGAAATAGAGAACAAATTTACATATTTACACTCTCAATGTAGAACTGATGTAGACAATTACAACAACATTGCTGCAGCATGTATGTTGCCTATCCAATCCCGATTTCCCACACTTGGACAAAATAAGGAACAGACATTGTATGGGCTGACTGGGTGGACCAGAAAAATAAAAAGAATGTTAAATATTACACTAAAGTATGAAAGTTAACAGTACTCACCCGACGCTACTAGGGTCCCGCCGCACTTGCCTGAAAAAAAAATATGGTACACAAAAGTATAGATGAATAATTATGATGTAAATGCGCCAAAAATCAGTGCAGGGACCAACTAATAAGTGCGAGAAGAAACCAAAAATTTAACCCAAGAAAGAAAAAAGATGCTATTGTTAAGGATAATGTGTGCTGAATGTAAAAATTTTAAGTGGGATCAAGAATAAGAGTAATACGAGATATCCCATTGAAAAAAAGCAGGTGAATAACTCAAATAATAAAAAAGTTGTCAATGTTAGGCAAGAAATTACGAGCAAGGTCAAAAATTTAAGTGGGATCAAAACTGTCGGCAACCTCTAGCATATTCAAGAAATATCTTGATAATTGAAAAAGTTGATAATGTATGCTAAATGTAAAAAATGTTAAGTGGGATCAAGAAAGTAATTAATACGAGATATCCCAGTGAAAAAAAAAAAAAAAAAAAAACAGGAGAATAACTCAAAAAATAAAAACGTTGTCAATGTTAGGCGCGTTACGAGCCTAATAATATACGATAATACGAAATAATAATAATGTACGAGCAAGGTCAAAAAAAAATTAAGTGGGATCAAAACTGACGGCAACCTCCAGCATATTCAAGAAAAAACCAGAAAATTATCTTAATAATTGAAAAAGTTTCCATTGGTAAGGAAAATACTTAACAACTGGGAAATAGTGTGAAATATGGAATGGGATTGGTTAGAAAGTCAAAAATGACTAAAAAATAGAAAAATCCAAGTCTCTAGCTCAAATAGCAAAAAAGTAGCCAATGTTATAGTTAAGGGAGGGGGACAAAAAGTGGAGCAGAAGATGGTGACAAAAGTTAGGATAAAAGAAGAAATGAAAATGTGACAGTAAATGTGACAAAGACTAAGATAAAAGCAATAGAAAAGTAGCGCCCCAAAAAACTCGTCCCCTACAGGCCCCTGACTAAGAAAATTTCTTTAAAATACTAGTGTACAGAACATTTGGGGCTTTTTTTCGCCATCTTTAATCGCAAATAATTCTGCCATTAGATAAGACTAAGAAAATTTCTTTAAAATACTAGTGTACAGAACATTTGGGGCTTTTTCGCCATCTTTAATCGCAAATAATTCTGCCATTAGATAAGACTAAGAAAATTTCTTTAAAATACTGGCGTACAGAGCATTTGAAGCTTTTTTTCGCCATCTTTAATCTCAAATAATTCTGCCATTAGATAAGACTAAGAAAATTTCTTTAAAATACTGGTGTACAGAGCATTTGGAGATTTTTTTCGCCATCTTTAATCGCAAATAATTCTGCCACTAGATAGGACTAAGAAAATATCTTTAAAATACTATTATACAAAGCATTTGGAGCTTGAATTTACGCAAGACAGCAGCACTAGTTGTGAGTGAGAGTCACCCCTCGAGTGCAAAGGGTTAAATGAATTTTATAACAAGACATTTTATTGGTACTTTAAAGTACCGTCGGGGCATAAAGGGTCAAACCTCTCGCTGCGTAATTGTTTTATCAAAATGGGTTCAAAAATTGTGTAATTTTTTTATTACATATTACAAATCTACATATATTTTAGAGTTAAAATATCTGAAAAAATTTTGTAAAAGATTTTTTTTCAATATAGAATTTGATCCTTAAAAAAGTTTGTCAGAAAGTTTGTCCTTTTACAGAATTTTTGATCTTTTACACCGGTTTTTCAAAACAGAAATCTTTGAATAATTTATTCGGGAAAATGCTAGGCAAAATTTACAATAAAAAATAACTGGGGGGAATGATCAAGGAGAGTTAATTAAACGGAGAAAATGCATCCCCGAAAAAATCTCGGTTTGAGTAAATTTTGCTAATTTTACGTTGCCCGAGGAAATCTCGGGTTGCGCAGTGAGAGGGTTAAATTGCGGTCACACATACAGATGGCGAGATGAACCAAAATTATGAACACATTCCAACTATGATAGATGT
This sequence comes from Maratus speciosus, assembly GCA_963932465.1. Classification (NCBI taxonomy): domain Eukaryota; kingdom Metazoa; phylum Arthropoda; class Arachnida; order Araneae; family Salticidae; genus Maratus; species Maratus speciosus. The sequence continues at coordinate 144,154,443 of OZ010786.1, read as the reverse complement.
TGTTAAAAATGGTGTAAACAAAACGTAAAGGGGTAAACCGGCTCAGCCCAACATGCGGCCCGCGGATAGTATGGGTTACAGAGGTGTTCTGAATGCGGCTCGACAAAGGATCCAAAATATCCTTAAAATATCGAGATTTTAAGGCAGTTTTTGAAATTGGAGGGTTTCAAAACACATTTATTGAAATAATCCTTCAAGATGATGCGAGTGTAAATTTAGAATAGAATAAATGCGTTTTATACATTTCCTGCATTACTCTAACCAGATATAACGTTATAACAACTTCTGTGGCCTCAAGTAAGTCAGCTTACTTGCCTGAAATATAATTCCGTATATAACAAATTAGAAAAACCGTGTAAGAAAATCTGATGATATAAAGCTGTCATTTTATCGAATCAGTGTCGGTCTAACTGGGAAGGTTTGTGAATTTAATGTTTTCAACAAAAGCTAGCTTGCAGCAGCCCGGCTGCTCAGAATGAGTTAATTTAAAGCTACAGAACTGTTGCATTCACACTACCTTCTAATGAAGTATCGAACCTTTGGTACGATGTACCTTTGGACACTTATTAAGGAGTTTTAAGAAAAAAAAATTTAAACCATAATAACTGTTTTGCGTGCCTCGAGAATCAACAAAGTACAATATTATGTGAAAAGTATTGATGTTCAGGCTTATGTGCTCAATAAATTTAAATGCATTTCTTTTAAAAGAGGAAATTAAAGATTACAAAAACATTTTTATTGACAAATAATAAGCCATTAATATTGTAAAATGTTGCATCTCGTGACAAAAATTTTAAAAATGTAGTGCGGCACACGACAAAATTTGCCCCGGAAATGCGACCCGAAGAAGGTTGGACACCCTTAATGTAAAAAAAAAAAAAAAAAAAAAAAAAAAAAAAAAAAAAAAAAAAAAAAAAACCTGAAACTTTCTTTAAATGCACAGATGACATCTCAACTCTGCGAGCAGAGCAGATTTAGAACGTTGATTAAATCTTTAGGTTATTGATAAAGAGATATACAATATATTTTGTTACTGCCTAAAGTGCATTTTTATTTATGCACATTAAATACTTGGTATATACATCATTTTACTATGTGTGATTGTTTAATTTTAACTTTCTAGTGTCAAAACGTCTATAGCTATAGATAAATTATGTAAACTTTTCTTAAAACGTACTGCAGGCAAAGCCAAATGATGCATAATGTTAAAAATACAGGGTGAGCACAAAGTCTTACCTTGATTATAATTGGATATATGGTTGTTTGGATACATAGTAAGTATTATTAGAAAGTTTTTTGCAAAAATCACATAATTTATGAAATTTCAACGTGTGCCCCCTTGGTAGCTCGGAGAATGAAAACGCGGAATTCTAGTTCTCGCCAAGTGTTCGGTAAGATGTCTTCTGTAACAGTACACACAGCATCTTTTATCCTAGCCTCCAGTTCTTCAACGTCAGAAACTGGTGTGGCAAAGACTCTGTCCTTGATATAGCTTCAAAAGAAAAAAATCAAGAGGAGTAATGTCAGGAGAACGTGGAGGCCAGGGTTTTGGTCCATCACTTCCAATCCACCAGGCACCGAAATTTTTCATATAGGAACTCACACAAACTATGGAACCCCAGTGATGTGGTGCTCTCTCTTGTTGATAAGTAATCCATGGTTGAAATTATTCAAACTGAGATGCAAAGAACAATTCTAATAAATCTAAATAAGCGTTATCGGTGATGTTACTTTTTTGCGTGAAGAAAAACGGACCAATAAACTTGTTATGTATGAGTCCGCCTCAAACGTTAACTTTAGGGCTGTATTTTACTACCTGTACAGAAACATGTGATTTCCCTGATCGCCAGTTACGGACGTTATATTTATTTATCTTTCTGTAGATATGAAAGGCTGATTCATCAAGAAAAAATGCGATTTACGTAATCGTTTCCGAAAATAATTCTATTCAAAATCTCAATTGCGAATTCTGCACGTCTCACGCAATCGTTTGGTTGAGCGGCTTGACCCACATAGCCTTTTTAGTTTGCAGAAAATTTGCAGAAGTCTTGTTTTGAAAACCTGAAAAGTTGCAGCAAGCTCAGCATAACAAGGCTGAAAGTTCATAATAGACTGCAGCAAGATAACGCAAAAGCCGAAGTCACGACACTTTGAACTTGCACCTAACTTGTCGTGCAAGTTAAATTCATGCTGTATCAAATTTATTGCAAACTAACGGCAAACAAGTAATCAAAAATACTGCAAGCTTACTGCAAAGTAGTTATCTTTCCATGCCACATTAACTGTTTACAACTGCTACACTATAAGTTTAACCTCTTCGAAGGGGTCCATAGACCTGATCAGGTCTATTGATGCATACGCACCGTTAAGATACATGCAACGTTTTTATTGCCATAAACATGTTAGGCAAATATTTTTAATTTTCAATTCGAGCCTTTTTGGTTTTTGATAAGTATAGCGTTTAAAAAAAGCGGTGCCAACCGAATAAAACTTTTGCAATTTTTGCGTATCTGCTAATTCTCTATTCTGTCAACAGAGGGATTATCTGCTTTCGTCACTTTCGCTAATTAAAGACAGTCTTGCCATCTCTTTCACAACAAACTACTCATGCAAGTGGGTGATGGTATACCTTGCGGTAGATTTGCTGCGAATTTCTCAATTCAAATTTGTCACGGTAAGATAATATCAGAAAAAAATCAAACTTGCTGCTAATGTTCATGCTATCTGGGGAACAATTCGCACATTATAAGCTTTCAACCTACAGTGGGTTGCCAAATTATTACGGACAGTCATGAAGTATAGGTTTTTTGTACAGTATTAGGATATAATTTGAAAATAAACATTGTTTTTAAGTTTAAAAACTTTCTTGTTATAGTTGAACTATTTACGCAATATTAGTATATGAAAAAACCCCAACAAAGATATAATACAGTCAATTTACCAATGTTAAGTAAAGAATATTAATATTTGGTGACATTTCCTTTGGCTTCGAGGAGTGCTTCGATGCGTCTCGGCATGCTTACTATGTAATTTCTAGCACATTCTTTTATTTGTGGGTTGTGATGCCATACATTTATTTGTTTTTCGATGATTTGTACCTTGGTTGTAATCATATCTTTGGCGATTTCCGGCGTGTGATCTCCCATAAGTTTTCTATGGGGTTCATGTCAGGAGAATTGCCAGGCCCAGGTAAAACTGGGATATTGTGGTCTGCCAAAAACTTTGTAGCACTTCTAGCTTTATGACAAGGCGCTGAATCATGCATAAACATGAACTATTCACCACATGGGAACCATTCTTCAATTTGCTGCAGCGGCCGAGTTTCCAGAACTTGCCTGTACTGGTCTTGTCTCATGGTTCCCTTGACAATGCAGGGGCTTCCAACCCCTTTAGCGCTTATGACAGACCTCACCATTATTTTCTCAGGGTGTTTAACACTTTCCACGATGCAGTCAGGGCAGTATTTTTCGCCTGGGTTTCGCCTGACAAAGCTGCTTTTATCGGACAAAATCTCAAAGGTTGATTCATCTGAGAAACACACGTGGAAAAAATTAAATATGTTAATAATTTAGAAATAAATGATTTTAAATGACATAAATAATAATTAACTTAACAATTGACCTCACTCCAGTCATCAGCTGTCTTCTGACGGTGTTTACGAGCCCAGGCAAGGCGCTTCTTCTTCATCCGGGGTTTCTTGGCTGGACGATGACCTGTCAACCCTTCCTCCGCTAATCTCCACTGTACAGTTCTCTTAGAAACTGTTATTCCAGATTCTTGAACGATCTGAGTAAGGAGTCCCACACTTTTCTTTCTGTTTCCTAAACAGATATCCCTGATTTTCCGATCAGTACGTGGAGTTGTCATGTGCTTTCTTCCACTTTTACCATTTCGTTTGGGCGAAAGTGTCTGGTTTTTGTCCCGATTTATTTTTATCCTGTTGGCTACTGACTTGGAAACTCCAGCAAGTTCTACTATCTTCTTTTGAGAATGACTCGTATGCAGAAGAAGGGTTTTTACCTCAGATTTTTTCCTAGAGGACAAATCAACCCCTCGTCCCATACTGAAATCAATAAAAATAAAAAGATAAATTAAAATCATAAATAATTTCACAAAAAACGAATATTTAATCAATAAAAGAAAGATAATACTCACATATTATTCTTAATTTTTCCAAAATAGCCAAAGAAACTTGTTTAAATTAAAGAAAAACGTCTTCAACTATTGCGTGTGTAAAACACTCAGCGTCTCTCCCGTTATTAAAATATTTATAGAAAGCAAACAAACCTTTTAACATACCAAAAGTACTTAAAAGTTGAATTATAGAGATGTTGAAAATGGTAAAATACATCCCTGCAACACTTAAACCACTTCCCAGATAGCACGAACAATTGCAGCAAGATTAATTTTTTCTTGATATTTTCTTGTCACGAAAAATTTGAAGTAATAATATTGCCGCAAGGACATTACTAGGTAGACGGAATATAATCAATCGCTTTCTTGCAACGCAACTTTGCTCTAAACCTGATACAACACTGTCATAAAATAACGACGTAAGCGAAAATTTCCTTTTGTTGGAAGGAGAACAGATATAAACGCGCATGCGCGGAAATTTTACAAAGACAAAATTACAACACTTCTTTATTGAATTCCATGAAGCAGCGCCATTGGATCATTAGCGTCCAAGTAAAGAACCCAGATATAAAGGTATTTATTATTTTAATTATTCAAATGTGATTCGGATATTTTTGTATTTTCTCTGTACAAACTACAACTTATTTCGTACAGAAATTTTAATAAATTAAAAAGTTATGTTTATTTACTGAGGAATGCTTACATTTTTTAAATAGTTTGGTTTTGGTTCATGTTAAGGCATTATTGAAAATTTTAATTTTTAAATGAATTTTTCTCAACTTTAAGGGGAATTTCTAAGATATCGTTTTAATTAATATTTGCCTTTTTTCTTGCTCACGCCGATCGAGCAGTGTTGAATTCAGATATTTTTCTCCGGGATTAATTTCTGCGGCTCTGGAGGAGGGGGGGGGGAGGGGGGTGGGACATTTTAGAGATTCGGTGTGGAAATTGCTTATTAAAAAGCATAAAATATCAAACCTTCCGGGGGGGATCCACCTCCTCTTGAATTCAGCAGTGCGTTCGAATGTATTTTTGAATTTAAATTATCTTTTCATGGCCATTAAACCCCTTTCTATATATAAATATCAAGTATTTTAAACAGTTTCTTAGTGTGCTATTCTCCATGCTTCTTATCATGGACTTCTATTGTATCGCTATTTTCTAATTTTTATTAAAGTTATTAACAGTGTTTCCTTCCGGCGTCAGTTTTATTTAAGTCTTTAAAAAATTCTCTTTTCTTTTGACATAACTGCTTGTTAATCGGATGTGTATAAGTCGTTTTATTTCCTATTTTTTCTTAAATTTTAAATACGAATATTTTGAAATTGTTAATTTTTCGCGACAGCAAACCTGGGCTTGAAATGTGCAGAGCAAATCGGAACAATATTCCGGTTCATAAAATTATGACAAATATTGATCTGGTTTGCAGTGTTGTACTCGTAAAAAAAATCAGAGGGTGTACGCTAAAGTCATGTACGTCATGTCTAGAGTATGTACGATATAGATTTATTCGAGAAACCGGGAGTATACGGAGATTTTAAAAAAAATCCAGAATTTTTGCAATGAATTAGAGCTAAATAACTAAAATGCATTGACTAATTACTTAAACTCTTCCCCCCTGCCCCCACCAAAAAAAAAAAGTTATAAAATAGCTTTGTGTGATACTTAAAACCTCGGATACCATAGCACCAAAATATTATTTTAATAGTTACAAAATATATTTTTTTTTATAATTAAAACTTTGGACCTTAAAACCTTAATTCCATTGTTATATTGTTAATGTCAGATTCGAAGACTATTTATTTGTGTTATTATTAAAGATGTTTCGTTTTGAATCCTTTTTCACATGTAAAATAGTGTTCAACTGCATCTTTATTTATTATTTTCTTCTATGATAACAATCTTTAATAAAATGTAATTCTTAAAAACCGATACTAGTCACCCGAAGTAAAATTTAACATTCAAGCTAATGTTAATTCTATGGACAGTTCTTTGCATATTTTGGGCTCACATTTTAATATTTTTTAATATTATTTTTTGCATGTGATACAACTGGTTGATATATATAGTTTTGCAATCGTACCTTTTCGAGCTTTTATGCAATTTTTTATATGCAGATACTTTCAATTTTGAAACCTGTTCTGAAAGTGAAACTGTACTCATATAAAAGAAAACTGTAACCAAAACCGAAAAAGTACAAAAGCACAACAATATATGGGGAATTCTCACAATCTTTTGACTTTTATGTCCCCGAATAATAATTTTTTTTAATACATTTTTTTTGTGTGTTTTTTTTTAATTTCATATACTGGAGAACATTCCATTGCATGATTGCATATAACAATATTAACGAGATAAATAAGTTTTGGACGATGTTGGGGGTCCAAATACCAGGAAAACTCCTATACCTTCCCGTCCCTGATGCTGATTTTTAAATTTGGAGCTGTCTGTATAAAACTGTTTCAATAAAAGTAATTCGATGTAATTTTTTTCCGAAACTGGGACAATTGTTTAATATAAATATTGTGCAAAAAATTAACCTGCACACATTTTTACGGTTGATATTATTTTTTGAACTCTGTCCCTGGGTTTTTCATCCTTACCGTCCCTCTTGCTAAACTTATACAGAAAATCACTTCAGATGCAGTCACAGAATTTTTTTTCAAGTTTTTTCTCATGGAGAAGTATGCTAGAGAAAGAATGTCTAAAATTCTTTGACAGGAAATTTACTGCAAAATTTAAATCAGCATTTAAATATCAATTTCAAGATCGTGGCTTTATTGGTAGTCTTACCGTCCCCAAGGTTTATTTCTGCACTTTTCGAGGTAAATTAAAAAAAAAAAAAATATTTAATCCAATGTTAACAACTGTTTCTAGAAATCAATGAACATTGTGTCTATCACTTAGTCTTAACATGATTTTCCTAAAAATAGGTAATAGTTTTCCTTACCGTTCCATCCTTACAGTCCCTTTTCCCCATTTCGTCCCTTTTTTCCTATACCTATTATTTTTTTTTTTTCAAAAAAAATTATGGCCATTTTTTTTTTCCATTCTGACCAGAAAATCAGAGTTCTAACTTTTTACGACTGCTATTTCATCTTCACCTAACACTTCATTTATAATGGCTGTTTCATTATAATGGAAGCCATCAGTCCATCAGAAGAAAATAATCCTTTCCAAAGGTATAATCCTTCATTTGGCGGCCCTTCGTTCTGGCGCCCGGGGCACATGCCCCCTCTGCAGCCCCCCTTAGTTTCGGCCCTGACAGCAGGTCCTAAGCCTAGATCCTTGTGGACCAGGTCTGTACTTTCCCACTGGTATAATACAAAATTTAAAACTATCCCAGATGATGCTGTTACAACAGAGTGTGGTTTGTTTTTTATATACTGCTTTACCGAGGCACGTCCTAAAAAAAGGAATCGTCTGCTCATCTATGGAAAATTTTCCCTGATCTCCTGGTAAATTCAAGCAGACACTACGGAATCTGTCGAGCATTTGCTGAACTTTCTATAATTTATTATTTATTCCTGGTGGTTTACTTGCTGTGTCGACAAAATGAAATGAATTTATCAAACTTAAAAATCAATCTCGTGGTATGCATATAACTCATATAAAAGTTATAAATCATATATGGCATCTATAACTCAGAGCAGAAACATACAGTTCGTTACATGTGCATATTATATATCTAATACTATCCATTTTAAATAGAAATCATGAATAGTACAAACCTATTAATTTAAAATTGGTCAGCTTTAAAAATGTAATTAATAAAAAATAAATTGCTAAAAACATAAGTTTAAAAAAATCACTTAAAATTTTTTTATATATATATTAGGAATTGTATCTATTTTGGAAATGGTAAATGCCGGACCCGCACAATTGTGTGGTTCATTTGTTTTTGAACTTTTGTGAAGCCTAATTAAATTTATCAAAGACAAAATCAATTAAAATCATGAATAAACTATTTGAAAAGAAATATTAAATCTAAGCAAACATTATAAATCATATTTAAATGAAATTACGACAGTTCATACTTTTTGTCTATTGCTGTCAGATGATATAGTCTTTTTAAAAGCAGAAAATATAACCCTGTATTGTAGATGGTACCCCCCTAGTTGTGTCTTATCAAAACATCTAAAGCCAATTAACTCATATAAATGTGCGGATTTGGTTTTAAATCGCACAAAAACAGGAGGTAGTCATTCTCTTTTACTTTAGTAATCGCCCGTACAATTGTGTGGGTCAGGGCTTAAAGGGTTAAGAGGCTACTTCAGTCAAGCGGAAACACCCATTCGCCAATGTTAATCCAATAAGAGAAATTTTTTAAGGTAACTCGGTTGCTTTTCAATATTTTTAAATGATTTTTTTTTATATATATATTTTCACCTTTCGAGCCGGTATAAACAGTGAAAAGAATGAAAGTGTCCGCTCAAAAAAAAAAAAAAAGAAAGAAAGAAAAGAAGAAGAAAGAAAGAAAGAAAATTAAATAAAAACTTCAACGAACTTAAAATAAAGTAAAAACCGCAATTGCAGAAATTTACCTCAGCTATCCAATGCAAAAGAAAAAGTCTTTTTAAAATATAAAAATACAGACGAGATATTTTAAAAAATATATCTCGTTGCATTAACATTAGCGATTCGGTCATTTTGCCTGAAGAGTTATAATTTGTGATCACCTTTAGAACTAAATCTAAGCAGGATTCTTGAAAACAGTGAAAATTTAACTTGTAACTTTTAAAATGCACTCTATTGTTTTTCTCTTTTAGGATGCAAAGACACGGAAATAATATATAGAAGAATGTTAAATAATTGTATGTTAATTTGGTAAATATTATGTTAATACTTTGTATTAGAAACTATTATTTGTAGCTGTGTGAAAATAAACTTTGTAATTTAATAGACTGTATTGTTTTATTATAACTTTGTTCTTTTTAAATTCTTGAAACTTTTCAAATATTTTGTTTTTGTGGAATTATATTTAATCAGATTTGTGAGTAGGGGCCATCCAGAAATGATGTCACGCTTGGAGGGGGGGGGGGGGAGGAGGGGTTCGTGAAATTGTGGCAGTTTGTGACAAGGGGGTGGGAGGGGGTAAGAAGAAGTCTGACATCACACATTTTGGTTAAATATCAGAGGTCTTACTAACATTGCATAGATATTAGAGGACTTGCTATTCCCGAGGCGATGCCAAAATGCCTGTGTACTCTATGGACGAGCATATATTTTCTCCAAGGGAGGAAGAGTCGTTATAGTAAATGATTCGGTGTAATTTCTATTTCATGATTTAATATATAATTTTATAAATGTTCATATTAATGCGACAAATGAAATGTTATGGCAATTCCATTTAAGTAAAACTAATATTGAGGCTTCTTCTTCAAAATCAATCTGTTTTAAAGTATTTTGTGTTCATAAAGTAAATATAGGATTTGAAAACCAAATATATTAAATTCCATTTCAAATTCTAAAATACTACTGTTTTCAATTGCTCTTTCATATTAATATTTTATTATTATTGTATATTATGTTTTTTGTTGTAAACCGTAATCTTATTTCACATAAAATAAATACACGAATCAGTTTTATTGTTATGCTCACAAATGTCATTAAAACACATAGTTAAAGTTCAAAAATAAAATTTGAAATATGACCTATAACATAGTGCTTTGTTTCTGAGCTGCAAGTATATATTTACGTAATATAGCGTGACATGTGACAAGGGGAGGGGAGGGGGTATGGTGAAGAGTGACATTTTGTGACAAAGGGGAGGAGGGGGGGTTAAAAATGTTGAAAAAATGTGTGACATCATTTATGGATCGCCCCATAGGGAAATTTTAATTTTAAAATGAGTTTTTTTTCCTTCTGGAAGTTAATAAGTTTTAGCAATATATTCCACTCTGGCCAAAAAGAAATGAAAATAAATTATATTTTCTTTAATAAAATTATACATGAATTTAAAATTGAAGGTGTGTGTTTATACTCATCTAGGTTTGCTTTGCATTGGTTATGTACATGGACCACTTATTTTTAGATAATGTTTTTAATTACCTTCTAAGAATTAGAAGGGAATAAGCAACTAATTGAGAATTGGCGAGTCTAATAAAACTTCTAAACAAATTAAGGTATATTATTGGAAGTTATTGGAGCTTACCAGGTAGTTGAATAGTTAGCCCTGTGGCCTCCGATTCAACTATGTCGGGTTTAATTCCTGCGGTTGTGGTAGTATATTTGTGGTGATTTGGAATCTACTTTAAACTATAAGTCCTTGTTTACTCGGTCTATGTAGCATAAAAATGTCAAGCATTTGACAAACCTCCGATTATATGGAATCCCGCACAAAACTCGCACAACCTTCAAAAGTACGACTATTAGCGTACAGATAAAAAATATACAATCAAAACTTGAGTAGAAATGCGGCAACTAGTGACCATTAACCAAAGTTTGGGAAGAATTTCATTTTGATACTAAAAAGGAATATTCGATGAGTCCTTAAAAAATAAAGTTCTTTTATCATATTTTGGGGGCATTTTTAACTCAGGGAGCGGGAGGGGCAAACTAAATTTTTCTTAGGTATGTTAAGAGACAGGTATCGTTTATTATTATTATTATTATTATTATTATTATTATTTAATGGAATGATTACCATTTGCAAATTGATACGATCATTTGTTACATAGTTACGACAAGTTTTATGAATACGAAGTCGAAAACTATAATTTGGTGCAGGTACCGTAGGTTTTTACAGCAGCAACTGATAGCCATTCAAGAAAATTTATCTGGTAAGAACTTCATTTTGGCACTAGAAATGTAGATACGATTTGTATTACAAAATAAAGTTGAATCATCGTGGGGTTCTTTTTGAGGAGGGGGGGGGGGGACTTTAACACGCATGGACGAACAGAACTTATTTTTATAATGTCAAATGGGGTATCATTTGTTGTGATTTTTTTTATTCTGAATCAAATGATATCGCAAGCAAGCCGATACGATCATTGTTTACAAAGTTAGGCCAGATTATAAGTAGTGGATTTTGGTAAATTTAATGACTTTGAAATAAACTCAAAATTATCCTGATTTTGACTATTGCTATTTTGAAGACATTTAATAGTTTTCAGATGACTTAATACAGGGCTCCCAAATGGTCCGCAAACTGAATACCAATATTATTTTAGAAAAAATTTCTTTTTAGATTTTTCTTACAAACCGCCCCGGAAACACATTTGAAAGTTAATTCTAGCGCAAACCTACCATAAATTTTTCTGTCAAGATTTATTGGTATTCAGTTGGCGGACCATTTGGGAGCCCTGCTTAATATGATATAAAAAACTCTTTTTAAACGTAAAATAAATGTGACAAAACTATGTAAAAAATAAAATATAATTTTCCACTTTGCATTGATAAAATCTTTTCTGTAACTTTTTTATAGATGTTCGTATCGACCTGCCGATAATGTTATTCAAATACATACGAAACGATATCCCACTTGACCTATTTAAAAAAAGTTGAATTTTCCCCCCTCGAGCTAAAATTCCCATCAAAAAATGCCCCCCCCCCCAAAAAAAAAAACAAACAGTAAAAGAACTTTACATTTTGGAGACTCATTGGATCTTAATTTGTAGTGCCAAAACGAGGTTTGTCTCAGGCTTTCGTGAATAGCAATCACTTGTTACTGTAAAAACCTATTTTACCTGCAAAAGACTTTGTATTAATAAAACCTGCCGTAACTTTGTAAGAAATGATCGTATTGACTTGCTGATGATTTCACCTGATTCGGAATTATAAAAAACATAATAAACAGTATCCCATTTCACCTACTTATTTGTTTATTTTTAGTTACCCCCCTCCCTGAGCTAACAATGCCCCCTTTTGCGCAAAAAACATGATAAAACAACTTTATTTTTTTAGTACTCACTGGATCTTCATTTTTAGTATCAAAACGAAGTTCTTCCCAAATTTGGGTGAATGGGCATCTGTTGTCTCAAAAAATCCTATTTTACCTTCTACACGCAAAATTCAGAGAATTGACAACATTTCAATGAAATTACTACATATTTGCAGCTATACTTGTCATGACAAGATTCCGAGTTTGCAATTGATTTGCAGATGTTCTGTCATGACAATATTGCAAATTTACAATGCGTTTGCAAATAGTCTGACATCGCAATATTACTAGTTTGCTATGAGTTTGCAGTAAGATTGATGCAACAAGATTGCAACTTGCACGACAGCTTAGCTGCAAGTTCAAAGTATGGTGACTTCGGATTTTGCATAATCTTGTTGCAGTCTTGTTATGAACTTTCAGACTTGTCATGCTGAGCTTGCTGCAACATTGCAAATCTGCAAAGTAAGATTGCTGAAAATTTTCTGCAAACTAAAATTGCTATCTGGGTTAGAGCGGCAGTCAAGTGCACCCAAAGTAGAAAACTAGCAAAAAATATGACTGTCCCTAATAATTTGGCAACCCACTGTAAGCCTTTTACGAAGAATTTTAACAACAGCGGTATTTGCAGTTCAGCTGATGCAGTACGAGTTCGTTTTTTAGGAGTCGGTTTTTTAGCTGATATGATTGTCGAACGTTTTCAGCAGTAGCTTCCCTCACACGAGACCTGCCACTTCTGGGAAGATCAACACGCTGCCTGTTTCTCTAAACTTTTCATACCATCGCTTTTTTGACTGTACATTAGGAAGAATGTGTCCATAACAATGTCGAAACGCACGTTGAACCTAAATGGACGATTTCATTTAATGAAACCAAAGCACGCATTGCACATTGTGCTTCCTCCAGTATCCATAACATTTGGGGCAAAAATGATTTATTCCTTAATAATTTACCACTAATTTATGTAGAGCGCCATCTATTGCACAACAAATTTTCTAAAAGTGAACTATCCAATGATACCAAAATTAAATTATTACATTTAACGGTAAATTTGAAATATTTTTTTTTATAATCAGGGAAATACTTTGTGCTCACCCTGTATAGAATCCTACACTACCCGACCCGAACCCGCAAATTCTACTTTAAGTCAACCCACAACCTGATCCGAACTTGATAAAAAAAAATTTCTCGACCCGTAACCCGACCCAAACCCGCAAAGATAATTTTTGTCAATCCGCAACTCGAGATATTTCAACCCGAACCCGCAATGAAAAAAAAGTAAACATGTTTTAATGCCATTATGAAAAAAAATTCTACAATTGTATCTCTAATACCATTTTTATATTTTTCATAGAAAAATTATTTTTGCGAAAAAATATTTTGGACATTCTTTTAAAAAATCGGGTCAACCCGAAACCGGCCCGCCAGAGTCAAAAAGCGAACCCGAAACCGACTCGAACCCGAAACAATGAAATCCAACACAACCCGCAACAAAAAAGTTGAAGTCAACCCGACCCGACCTGCAGGGTTCGGGTAAAAGCGGATAACCCGACACGATGCAGGACCCTAACCCTGTACATCATTTGTTAACAATTAGAAACATTTTAATTTTTGTTTTAAAAAGAAAAGAATTATCTAAACATTAAGTAAGTCATTAGAAAAAAGAAATATATTCCAGTCCATCTTTTATAACAGTACAGTTACAGTGATAATTTTTGATAGTGTTAAAGAAATAGCTTAGTTATAAAAGCATGTGAAGTTTAAACGCTTTAGCTATAATAGATATTATAAAAACTAAATATGTAAAAAATGCATTCTGAAAAAAAGAGTAACTCACATGTGAGTCTCATTGTTTGTTTCGAACTTTACAGACTATCTTTTAGGCATTTACATGTTTCGAAACTACATAAATTATTTATTTTTGGAATTGTCTGAGTCTAATTTATTCTATTACGTTAAAAATTGAAATACGAACATTTGAAATATTTTACACATTTCCGGTCGGTTGTCGGTCCAGGTAGCTCAATAGGTAGAGCGTTGGCAATTTAAGTCGAAGGTCTTGGGTTCGACTTCCTGGCCTGGGGATTGTTTTTCACACAGTTGAAAAAATACAGTTCGTATGACATCTTTACCCATTAATATGATTGAGATAAAAATAATAAAATTTATTTATTAACCAGTTATTTTATTATTTGTTAATAGTTGACAATGAGACTCTTAAAAATCTTCTAGATCTGGGTAGATATTGAGTTTACTTACTTTAAAATTTTCGTCTGCGGCACAATAATCATGATGAAGTCCTGAGTAATTATATCTGTAGACATGGAAATTCGGATAACCGAATACTTCTATACTTCGAAATGCCTCATCAAGATCCTACATAAATGCAAAAATAAAGAATTAAAGACACCATTTAAAAAAATCTCTCAATCAAATCATTTTCAGTTAAGAATTTCTATTATATCTATGAATAGGTGGACTAATCCACGTTTTTTTAAGCTTTCACTCAATTACGGTAGTTTAAGTACCATTAATATATTGATTGCAAGTAATGCAGTTTAGGACAAATTTTAGTTATAGACATATATTTTATTTTATCATGTTTCAAAAGCATTATTTGTTACACAAACTAAAAATATTTTTAAAAAAATAACTTCTTTTCTAACTATAACTTTCTTGATGTTTGAAGATATAGGGTGGGACACACCGTTTTAATTAAGTTCCTATATATACATTGTCCGGGAATTATATTTATGCCTTTTTAGGTGCTTTCATAATTATATAAATACGTAGCACCTATAGTCGTAGTTCGGTCCGTCCGTCCATCTGTTTGTCTGTCTGTCCGTCCGCATATAACAGAGCAAAAACTACCCAACCGAATGGTCTGAAATTTTAAATGTATAATTATTGCAAAATTTTACCGAGTCATTTCAGATTTTATGAGAATCGGATGTATAGTTTAATTACAGGGACAGTCAAAAGTTTCCTTTACATTACGGTCAATGAGAAACAAATATTTTAAGGGAATTTTAATGATGTTACAGCCTTTCGAACAGATTGAAATTGATTTGCACTTATGAAGTGCACTATAATATACATTCAGTACGATATGCGGCTCAAAAAATATTTATAAAACACGTTACAATACGAACGCACCTCATTTGCCGCGTTTTTCGTGCTATTTCCAATTTGTTTAATTCTATAGAATACTAAAAACTTGATTTTAAAAATATAATTTGAGTAGAGTTGTTAAAATTAAATAAAACTCATAGAAATATCTTTTTAGTTTATTAACTTTAATAGACAAAATCGTTCCAAATTTAACAATTGCTCAAATCTTCTAGCACATTTTCAAACCTTCAGAAAAAATTGGCTTGGAAAGTAAAAGTTTCATTAACTCATAATTTGGGGTACAAAGGGTTAAACGCAGGGCTGCCCAACGCTGCGCCCGCGGGAGCCATGGCGACCTTTTGAATGATTCCTGTTAGTAGGGGGCTCTGCCCCCTGCGATCTAACACCCGCCAATTCCCGTCCAGGCTTTATAGTCTCTAAAAACATAGTAATGTGCCCTGTTAAAAAAAAATATTACCAGGTTACGGAAGATTAAATGATATAATCACTATAACGGCAGCTATTTTAGGTAATGAGATTGCCATGCTTTTCCGTTTGAATAAGGTACTTTTCGGTTACCGCGGTTTCATCCATCGCTGTCGTAACAACTGATGGCTGTTTTCGGGATTGTTAAGTAAGATCAATATCACATTTGAAAATCAGCTTGTATAAAACGGTTAGGTTAAAAATATCGTATTCTTTCTGACTTTTATAACGACGCTTTGGACAATATCCTTCCTTTAGTTTCGAGGTTAGAAAACTATGTCTACTTGGGAATAGCATTCAGAATCACGGTATTGAAAATCATTGTGTTTTGAATATTTTAAGATTATATTTTATGTTTTGATCGAGTTTTAAATATTTTAAGCATATCAAGTGATCTAATGTATAAACAAATTTGCTAGTCGCACTACTTTTAAACCATGTGACGTCACATTAAAACTCTCCGGAATGAAAATAGTTTTAAATGTATTGTTTTAATACATGACGTACTTTTCACTATTATATGCATTTCTCATGTACTAATTTATTTATTTTAAACTTTTTTCTCTTTTAAGATTCACGAGTGCATACATATATTATTTAATTTAAAAGTTAATTCGAAATATTTTTATTTGAGCTTTTTAAAGATGACCTAATATTCACCATTAAAAGTTTTCCACACGTAATAATTTAATTATTTTAGGCATAAATATGACAATAATTAATTTTTGGGGATTTTACATATGATGTAATTATCACCTTTAAATGCGTTTAAAGTTTTCGTATTTTTTTTAATAATTACGTGTAAATATTTTGACGCAATTTTCCCCATTTTCTGCTTTTAACACGTGATCATTTAATTGTAATTTAAAATGTTTCTTTCTGTTTCTAATAATTTCAGTTTTCAGTTTCAATTTGAAAATAACGACAAAATACAAATCTAATTTTTATTTTTTCAAATTTTCCTGAAAACATAATTAAACCACAATATTATTTCAGTATTGATTGAAATAAAAGATAATTTCAATTACAATTTGAAAATTGCAGAAAAAGAAGAAATCTAAAAATCCCTATAGTTTTTCTTTGTTCTCCCTCTTTTCCACAAAAATGAAGTAATTTAGTTGCCATCATTATAGAAATTTCATTAAAATTAGAAGAAAATTAATATCTCGAACACTAATTCAAATTTAAAAATTGTACCTAATTTTAAAATTTAAAAGAAAGTTGCCCACCAGGTTTGATACCCGTAGATCAATACGGATAATTGGCGTTAATATCCATCCAAACATATCATATACATCCACCAAACCTTCCATATTTTAGAAGAAATAGCTGTGAAACAGAATCAGTCGTTTAATCAGTTGTTTCATAAATTCGTCTCATTAGGATTTTATGTATACAGTAGAGTGCCGATTATCGGAGCTCCAATTAACCAAACTCCAATTATCCGAACAGCCTATTTCGCTCAAAATTTTTTTTTTTTTAAACGAACTTCCATTTATCCGAACAATCTATTTCCCTCAATTATTATTTTTTCTTTTTTTAGGGTTTCGTTCATCTGACGAAACCATATTCGTCTCGCTCCTCTGTCTGTCTGTCCGTCCGTCCGTCTGTCTGTCCGTCACAGAGCCCGTTCTCAGAAACTATACATGTTGGACACTTGAAATTTTGCATACTTATAGCTGAATACCTCACATCAAGCAACAAATCATAAAATTTTGAAAAAGTCGTAGATTTAGTCCTTTGGGCTCCCACATGTGTATTTTAAACAATTCTTTCTCTGTGAGCCTATAATTAGTTTGGAGGCGTGAAATTTCACATACTTATAGCTGAACACCTCACATCAAACGACAAACTATAAAATTTTGAAAAAGTCGTACATTTAACCCTTTGGGCTCCCACATGTGTATTTTAAACAATTATTTCTAAGTGAACCTTTAATTAGGTTGGAGGCGTGAAATTTTGCATACTTATAGCTGAGCACCTCACACCAAACGGCAAATCATAAAATTTTGAAAAAGTCGTACATTTAACCTTTTGGGCTCCTACATGTGTATTTTAAACAATTTTTTCTAAGTGACACCCTATTTAGGTTGGAGGCGTGAAATTTCGCATACTTATAACTGAACACCTCACATCAAATGACAAACCATAAAATTTTGAAAAAGTCGTACATTTGACCCTTTGGGCTCCCACGTGTGTATTTTAAACAATTCTTTCTAAGTGAGCCCCTAATTAAGTTGGAGGTGTGAAATTTTACATACTTATAGCTGAGCAACTCACATCAAACGGCAAATCATAAAATTTTGAAAAAGTCGTACATTTAACCTTTTGGGCTCGTACATGTGTATTTCAAACATTTTTTTCTAAGTGACACCCTATTTAGGTTGGAGGCGTGAAATTTCGCATACTTATAGCTGAACACCAGCATGCGACAAATCATAAAAATTTGAAAAAGTCGTACATTTAAACCTTTGGGCTCCCACATGCGTATTTTAAGCAATTCTTTCTAACTGAGCCCCTTATTAAATTGGAGATTTGGCATTTTGCATACTTATAGCAGAACATCTGGGGCCTGGCGACAAATCATAAAATCTTGAAAATGTCTTACGTTTAACCCTTTGAGCTACCACATATGTCTTTTAAGCAATTCTTTCTAAGAGAGCCCCTAATTAAGTTGGAGACATGAATTTTTGCATGCGTATCGCTGAATACCTCAGACCACACGACAAATCATAAAATTTATAAAAAGTCATATTATTTACTCCTCCGGGCTCTAAGTTGTATATTTTAAGCAATTTTTCTAACCTCCGCCCTTTTCACCCGGGGAGCTTTTTTCCAACCCTTTGACCATTCTTTCATATTATGCACCATAGACTTACATATTTTAGTTCCACTTTTACCGCTTGGGGCGCCTACTTATCTCGGGTGCTATGGGCTCAATCCCTTCGACTAATATATATACGGATAGTATGTAAAACGGTGTTTCGTTCGGATAGAGGTTTGTTTAGAATAGAGTGCGCTCCTGGTTGCGAAATGTGGAACTAACAGATTTTTCAAAAGGATAAAGGGTTTTGAAAGGAATATTAAACGAAACCCTCTGTTGCGATCTGTGATCACACTTACCCACTTGTTTTATGATGATGAGATTGTGGATGAGATTTAAAATGAAAAAGAAATTGAAGAAATGAAAACGAATGCTCTGAAAATGACCCAGGTCCATCACATAACGAAGCCTTTGAATGGAGCCTTTGGAAACAGTTATGAAATGGTTCGAACGGCAGAAGAACTCTGGTCCTATTCAATTAACGTATTTAAGAAGAATTCGAGATATGGCAGCATTGGAAAGAACGTCTTCTTTGAACCAAGCAGCAATCTAAAGCTTTTTTACTTAAATTATAATCTCTGGAGTTCAGAAAATGATAAAAAGAGAAAAAGAAAATTTTATATGATAAAAAAGTAAAAAGAAAAAGAAAAAGAAAACGTTTTTAAACACGCTAGCATTAACTGGTGCTGTCAGTCCTAAGCCTGGATAAAGTGTGAAGGTTTTAGTATAGTCAGGAACATCCCTTAAATTGTCTGTCCATTTATCTGAACTTTTGCTTATCCGAACTAGGGTCGGTCCCGACTTGTTCGAATAATCGGCGCTCTACTGTATAGGGCAGATATGAATATTTTCCGTTCTTTCTATGCTTTTTTCCTTTACAGAAAATAATGACATACTTTTCTTAGTACATGCATACAGTGCTCAGCAAAAGTTTAGACAATGATCGATTATGCTTCTGTACTGAGAAGTATGAAACGAATTATTGTAATTCAACTGTGATATATTACTGGGGACTTATCCTTTATTCTCAAACAATAAATTTTAAATTATACACTTTACATAACATATAATGACAAAAAAAAAAAATAACAATCTGGCAAAAGTATAGACAATCTGTCTATTTACAGAAAAATAACCATAAATTGAAATCAAACTGCACCTACATTGTCGGCAATTAGTGCAAAAATGTGATTTTTCAACGAAGAAACTAAATCCTGCATCACTTGGGGGTCTATTTCGTACCAAACACGTTCAGCAGCAGCTCGAAGTTCATTAACAGAGGATTATTGTCAAAAAATTCCATAAACATTATGAGATATGATGCCACAAAAGTTTTCGATTGGGTTCAAATCAGGGCTATACGCGGGCCAATCGAGAACAGTAAGATCTTGAGAGTTAAACCAATTTTTTGTTTTGTATGCAACATGAATGGACGCATTATCTTTCTGAAATACATAATTTGGAATAGCTAAAAGTTGATCAAATAGCTTTAAATTGTTTTCCAATGTATTGTATATAGTCTTACGCTATTTGACGAGCTTACGCTATTTGGGAAAATCCAGATATACTTGAGTATTAAAACAAAGCGAGGCCCAAATCACTAAAGAGTCACCTCCTTGTTGTCGACTAAAGAAAGTCCGAGGCTCTTTGCGCAAATCGTGCCAGTAAGTATGCCCACCTATCTGGGTCATCCAAATTCCGCTTTTTTTTCTCGTCCCTGAATATCACAGTACGCCACTTGGGTCCATATGACATATGTTTACGAGCCCACTGCATTCTTCTCAATTTGTTCTGAGATTTCAAGGCTGATTGTTTTATCATTTTCATGTCAACTGCGAATGTGTCTGCGAATCGTATCCGTTGACACAGAAAACTCTGGCTCACTTTTAATGTGAGTAGCAGTCATCAACTGTCTAGAAGCCAGTTTATGGATCCTTCTACCATCTCATTTTCTGGCCACACGAAGCCTTCCAGATCTATGTTTTGCTTTGAAAGAGTCATTCTTGGACAGTACTTGATAGACAGACTTCTTTGGACGATTCAAAGTAGCTGAAATTTCTGCAACAGTCTTCCCTTTTGATTTCAGCTTCCATGCTTCAATTACTTCCCCTGACTGAAAATTTCTAGCTTGAGGCATCTTCACTAACCGATGTTATCGCGAGGTGCACTTAAATACTTCATGCATGTGACGTCATAAGTTTGAAATTTGCGTTTTTTCGTGAACAGTCCAAAAATCAAGAAAGTGCCTAAACTTTTGCAATATGCAAATTTCACTTTTTCAGTTAAATTAACTAATATCCTACATTAAACCGGTACTTCCATTCTAAAATGTTTAAAATATGTTTAAAAATATCTACAGCCATTCGCATAACTCAAGTGTTCGTACTTTTTATTTAAAGGTTAAATATCACCAGTGACTAAACTTTTACTGAAGACTGTATATATCTTCTTGACAACGGTCACAAAATATAGTTCAAATTGCAGCTTACTTTCATTTATTTAATCGATAGTTACATGCAAACCTTTTAATTTATACATTTTTAATACAAAATTATTATTATTATTTAAAAGTATTGTTATATGTTAAATTTTACTTAATTATAAAGCATTCGAATAAAAAAAAACTACAAATCATATAACTTGTATGCCTGAAATTAAATATGTCATTATTGAAAGGAATTATCGCCAAAATATACTACAGAAATCATTCAGCCGGGCGTTGGGATCGAACTCTCGTTGTTTAGAGACAATCACTACATGAATCTGGCCCCTTAGACCACTGGGCTAACCTTATAGCGTTCTATTGTACTCTATAACTGAACAGGTTCTAGATTTAATTTTACGCATTCGCATTTATGTCCATTTTGCACTGACGGAATTACCTTAACGTTTTAATATGCCGGATACATCACAAGGTATAGCGAACATTTTAGTTGAATAACTCTTCAAAGGGTGGAGATAGTAACGTGAAATTGTGCATGCATGCGCAGCGACCCAGAGGAAACTCATTTTCGGACTCTGGTTACTGTCGAAGAATATTTTATTTTCCTCAAAATGTTCCGATATTCAATCGAGGAGTGTGTGTTTTGTTAAAACTTTTTATCTTTGTGACCAGAAGTCGGCCGAGTGGCCTAGTGCCTTTAAAAACTAGTCGTTGGAGGCCACCGTAATACTTACCCATCATGGATATAGATAATATAAAATATGAAAATAAAACATGTGATATTTGATATGCATTGTACCATGTTACTTTTCACTAGATTAATATTAGCACAATTATTCTAATTGGTAAACAAATCAGATTAGATGTAAATTTCCAACTGGGCGAAAAATGTCCGGACCAGGATTCGAACCCGGGATCTCCTGGCTGAAGCCGCCAGTGCTCTGCCATCTGAGCTATCCCGGACGATTCTGGTCGAAATTTTTCACCCAGCTAACCTTGATGATTACAGCATCTGGTCTGAAACCTGGTTCAGCTCAACAGAATAAATCTCAGGTAAAGGAACTCCAGAAATCGCTGGATACGAAATTACACTAGATTAATATTAGCACAATTATTCTAATTGGTAAACAAATCAGATTAGATGTAAATTTCCAACTGGGCGAAAAATGTCCGGACCAGGATTCGAACCCGGGATCTCCTGGCTGAAGTCGCCAGTGCTCTGCCATCTGTTATGATTACAGCATCTGGTCTGAAACCTGGTTCAGCTCAACAGAATAAATCTCAGGTAAAGGAACTCCAGAAATCGCTGGATACGAAATTATCAGATATATACATACGATACAGATGGCAGAGCACTGGCGGCTTCAGCCAGGAGATCCCGGGTTCGAATCCTGGTCCGGACATTTTTCGCCCAGTTGGAAATTTACATCTAATCTGATTTGTTTACCAATTAGAATAATTGTGCTAATATTAATCTAGTGTAATTTCGTATCCAGCGATTTCTGGAGTTCCTTTACCTGAGATTTATTCTGTTGAGCTGAACCAGGTTTCAGACCAGATGCTGTAATCATCAAGGTTAGCTGGGTGAAAAAGTTCGACCAGAATCGTCCGGGATAGCTCAGATGGCAGAGCACTGGCGGCTTCAGCCAGGAGATCCCGGGTTCGAATCCTGGTCCGGACATTTTTCGCCCAGTTGGAAATTTACATCTAATCATGTTACTTTTATTCATAATTTAATTTATTTGGACTTCCTTAAATATAATTAATAGAACCTCTTAAGTTAATATTACTTTTTGTTGCATTAAAATATCTCGATTTGTTGATTTTCTGTAAGCACGTAAACGCTGTTGGTTTACAATGGAAGTCTATGGGAATTTGGCGAAATATTAGAGATACCGCCAATTTGGCGTCACTTTTGGCGACTCACTTTGGCCGCCAAATTTGGCGTTATACCGCCAAGTTGGTGACAAACCTGGCGGTATTTGGCGACAGAACAGGGTCCCCCTATGGTAAACCCCCTTATAGGTATGGGGAAGCATTAAATGCTTGACATTGAAAGCATTAAATGTTTAGAAAGCATTAAATGTTTACGATAAGCCATTATTGGCATTTAATCTTATAGTTTGGCGATAGCTTTTTGGTCGGCAGGATAATAGAGTAGTACCGAAATGCGTAAAAGGAACATCCTTATAACTCGAAAAATCTCATTAACTAACAGTTTACTGCGTCGGATTAAGCGTCTCATTTCCAATTAAAATATATCTTTGAATTGAAATTTGAATGAAATACATTGTCATGAAAAATCGAAGAGTGTGAAAAATAGAATTACAAATATCTCGGCAACTAATTATCCGATCGAGTTCATTCATGATGCAAAATTTATTCACTCTTTCAAATAAACAATTTCGAAAATTTTTGTATACCTTTTATCAGAACGAATATTTCGAGAGTCCGAGAGAAATAGTTCCGGATAATCGAGGTTACTGATATTCAATAGACTTCTTTCCATTGTTACTCCCTAAGTACACACCGAATTTCAAGTCTCTATCTCAATTTGTTCGGGAGAGAGAGCGTTTACAGACACACACACATACAGACGGACGGAATTTTTTTTTTTCTAAAACCAGAATTTTGGTTAAAATAAAATTGGTTTATTATGTGTGTGAAATATAGCTTTTTCTTATTTAAAAATAAATTTGTTTTCAAATTCCGGTGTCAATCATTAATTTCAACACTTTAGCACCCTGAAAGCGTTATGCCGTTTTACAAATGCAACTATAGCCTTCCTATTCTTAGTAGATAATAAACGTGTTTTTGCTGGTCTTCTACCCTGTAAACCATAGAGGTCTAGGCGTCGTTTGACTGATGAAACGTGTATGTCTATGCCGTAATTTCCTTTCAATTCATTTTTTATTATCACAGCGGACATACGATAATCACTTGTAGATATCATTTTTATAATGTAGTCAACATTGCAAGTTTTTTTTTTCGGATGTCCACTTTGAGGCTTATTTTCGATGTATTTCTGTTTATTAAAAACTTTATTCCATGTAATAACAAGTTCCCGAGACACGTTAAAAGAACGAACTAATTCTGCTTGCAGTCTACCTTTCTTAAGTGCATTTACAGCGGATTTTCTAGAATCACTTCAATATTTTTTACATTTCGGCATTCTTGATACTTAAAATTAATCACAATAGGTCACTATAAACACTAATCGAAGCTATAGCGCCACTGACACCTTCAATAATTAAATCCAAACTAATTGTCAAAATACTTTTGAGCTAAGGAGGAGTCATATTTCTTCGGTGGCGCCGAATGTAAACAAACAAGTTGAAACTTGATGCATTTGAATAACTGCAGTCACAGTGTTCTCAATTATAGGGAATATATTTTCTTTTACGTTTTTATATTAAATAAAATAAGAGAGAATATAAGGTTGTCAAAATACTTTTGAGCGCTACTGTAATATTTTTCGAATTTTGAGAAAATATAAATAAATGATTTCTGATAAAACATGGAGTTATTATAAACAGATGAAGGCATATAAATCATACCTGATTTATATCAGATTCCTGATTCTTCTTGAAGCACGACATGGCATTTTGCTGCGTTTTTGTATTATTCCCCGATAGTGATATCATATGTATACTTTTCTATAAATTTTGTTTAAGACTGGATCGTAAAAGTGAAATGCTTTAGAGGATGCAAATTCTTTTTATTTAAGAAAACACGTATTTTAAGCCTTAAAACTGAAATATGTTTTGTCGAAGTGCGTCATTTCACCACAGCTACTTTGAAATTCTTCACGGGTGAAAATACTTCATTTTTGAAAATAGGTAATTGAAATCACAGACTGATAAAATGCAATGTTTTACAAAGATTTAGAGCGTCTTTATAAAAGAGCAGTGACATACAGTGTGCATGCTCAGATCGTAAGTCTTTGTCCAAAAAATAGCGATTTATATTACAGAAGTTGATGATCCTCGCCTAGATTAATTCGCTTCGTCGAGTTAGGCAACAACAAAAAGAAACAAAGAAGATCTTGGCAATAAGTTGAGATTTCAAATAATATCAGGTTCCCCAAGTTTTTGTCCAAAATTCTCTGGACTAATAACATTTTACTGCTTTTCTTTATGAAATTCACTATAATTTTATCAATATAATTTGCTTAATTTATTTTTTCATAATTTTATATAATCTGTATATTTAAAACACAAGGTTGTTTTTTAGGCATCTGCCCTGAGCTTGCTTCTGAACCAATTTTACTTATAATTTTTTTTTTCTAACTGGGAGCTCTATCATTTGCAGATGTGCGCCACTAGCTATTTTTTAAAAAAATATTCCCATTTTTATATTTTAATTTTCAAAATATTTTATGAAATTTCTTCAAAATGGTGGTAATTAGATAGCTTTCATTATTGGCGAGAAGAGAAAAATAATGAGTTTTATTTATCTTTATTCATGCCATTTCCTTATAAAAATTAAAAGAAACATTTAAAAAAAAATTTGTATGGTTTAAATTTTATTGTATAAGGTTTAGTGTTGCAAAGTCCCATTAAGGACATGTTGCCGCAAAATATTTTGAACGGAAAATGACGTACTGCTTTTGAGAACAATCATTTTTCCTCATTAAGTTTCCATATTTTTTCCCTTCTGCCTGTGTACTGATACTAAGTGTGAGACATTAGGAGAAATGCTTAAGTAAGTGAAAATGATGTCATATTCAAACGAAACCGATCATTTTCTTAGATAAAACTTTTAACACAAACATTTTTAATTTTGTGTTAAAAGTTTAATTTTGATTTAAAACATTTGTGTTAAAACAAATGCATCTAAAAAACATAAATTACGGCAATTTTTACTCTCCGATACTGAGATTAGAATCTGAAGTTAAGAGTGCGACTGTTCACATGCAAAGATATTGCTGACAATCGTGACTTCAAGTTTTGAGTTAAAATGATTTTTAAATGATCAAATTAATAAACCAATTTTTTAAAAAAAATGGTGAATACGGATATGAGAGGTGCGTATGTAAATTTTGAGAAAATTAAAATGATCTCGGGTTTGAATTT
This sequence comes from Maratus speciosus, assembly GCA_963932465.1. NCBI lineage: Eukaryota > Metazoa > Arthropoda > Arachnida > Araneae > Salticidae > Maratus > Maratus speciosus. The sequence continues at coordinate 144,128,488 of OZ010786.1, read as the reverse complement.
CACGGGGAAAAAATTCTATGATCGTGTCAAAGTGGACTAAATTTTGCTGTTTTCATTCCGGAATACCAAGCATACAGGACTCAATTGATAACTTCATCATAATAACTGACCTTTATTACATTTTACTGATTACATATACGATTAAAGTTTAATTTTAATAATTTGGGCAACTGAGTTTTATAGAAATAGTATTTTGTTAACTTTAGGTTAAAATAATATATTTGTTTAAGAGTTAGACTAACTACTGTAAGATGCTTTTATTATTGTAACTAATTTTGTAGGTTTATTATAAATCAATGAAACAGTTCTTTCTTAAACATTTTCTTTCGTCGAAATTCGACGGGTTACATCTCGTATATTTAAAAGACAAGGCTGTTTTTTTTAGTCATCTGGCCTGGGCTTTCTATTGAACCGATTTTGATAATTATTAGTTTTTTTTAATGAGAGTATTTTATTTTTAGATGTGCCGCACTCGCTATTTTTAAAGATAATTCCATTTTTATATTTTAATTTAAATTTTAAAAGTCCTTTATGAAATTTCTTCACATTGGTGGCAATCGGGTTACTTCCATTATTGAAGAGAGAAGGAAAAAAATAGGGAATTATCATATTATTACGGATGTCATTTTCGTATTGCAATTAAAAATAACTTTTAGAAAATATTTGAACAATAAATGACGTCACGATTTAAAAAAAAAAAAAAAAAACTCATTTTTACTCACAAAGCTGTTACATTTCAATTTTTTTCTCTTTCCTCTGATACTGAAAGTGAGACACTAAGCTCAGAGGGCTTCAGTGGTTGGAAATGACCTCACAGTAAAAATGAAATGAATATTTTCTTTGATAAAACTAAATATTTTACTAATTAAAATAATAAAAGCTCAAATAATTGTACAAAAATTACTTTCAGGTGCATACATATAACATAAATATATTTAAAATACAAATTAAAATATTTTAAAATACATCAGAAAAACCCAGGACGTTTTCAACCATTACAAGGCCGTCATCAGTAGGATTTAAATGTTGTTATTATTTTCTTTGAGCTTATTCGAGAATTATCCAGAGGCAAACATTGTAATTTAAAGATTGTACGTCAGATCAGATGCCAGATAAAGTTATTAAAATTTTCAACAAAACGAGCTTTCATCTATTATGCAGCAAATATCTCCATACTCCATGGATATCGTATGATAGTGCATCGTTACAAGTTGTATCTTTATTAGTAATTATTTCAATTGATTCTCTTATGATGGCTTCCTGTTAATTATTTGTACAAAAGATAATTTTCGATTTTTTAAAATCTACTTTTATAAGTTGAGTTTGAGCTAATCTTGATAATACAGTATGGGGTCTATTTAATGTATGGGGTTTATAATATATTTTACTGCGGATGCCTCTAAAAGTAGATTTCGGGATTTTGCCGGCAGTCAGATTAGAACCTCAAGTTCAGATTGCGAATTTTTACATTCAAAATTGTAGTTGGCAAACGTTACATTAAGCTTGGGAATATACTTATTAATAATCTATTGCATGTTAAAATATTCTTAAAATAGTGAATATGAATATGAAAAGTATGCATGTAAATTTTGCGACGTTGAAAACGACAATATCTTTAGATTTCCTTGAAAACAAAAATTATAATTGTGTCATAGTGGAGCAATTTTCGTTGATTTTTCATTACGTAATACCAAAGATCAAAACCACAATTAATAACTTCATGATTTCTTATCTTAACTGCATGTTACTGATTACGTATAGGAATAAAGTTTAATGTTTCAATATAGTTAATTCATAATTTTAGTTAATGCATAATTTTCATAAATATATGGATAAACTTTAACTAAATGTGTGTTAAAATAACATTGTACCTTCATGTGAATGTTTTGAAATCAAAACAGCTACTATAATACAGATATTTCAATTACAAAGGGATAATGTAGGAAAAATATAGTAAAAAATAGTTTGCTATATATGACGTCATTTTTTTTTTTTTTTTTTTTTTTTTTTTTTTTTTTGCCCTTTCTAATAATGTTTCATTCTGCGTGGAAACTCTTCATTTTCTGAATTTAATTCTTATTACTATCATCGATAAAATGGTTTTATTTATTTAGATATTATTTGGTTAAAAGTTTCATTTTTAAGTAATTTATTTTTAAGTCACACGAAATAAATTTTGAAGACAAGTTGCCTATTCTTATGTTAATTGTTATTCAAATTCTAGAATTTTACAAGCCTGGAATATTCCATTCGAGAAAGTACCTTGAATGTATTTAAGCTGGTGTAACTTTCAGTTCTTTTAATAAAGTTGTGAACACACTGTAATTTTTTTGTTCGACTCCATGGTTTATTTTTTCAGATATCATGCATTTTATATGACAATGCAATGACTTTCTTGATTATTCTAATATTTTGAATTGGAGTAGTAGACAAAATGGAGCACAAACGAGTTGGTAGGGAAAAAAACACTATAAATCCCAAGCTTCTGTCCAGGAGCTAAAAGTAAGTTTTTTTAATTATCGTCATAACATCCTGGCTTACACAAGCGACAGGTATGCAGTAATACAAATTCTTCACATACTATGCATATCTTAAATAGCATTACATCGATTTTAAATAAGGAACAGATGTCATATACGCACCAGAGTACCTAACTGGCGGGAAAATGGCGTTATTTTGCCTGATATGGTAACTGAGCTATTATTGTTTATTTATTAATTATTTTGTTATTTACTTTTATTCTATTTTTTTTAAATGATATAAATTGTTTTGTTCTATAGTTTTTAATTAAACATTTCATTATTTATTGTTATTTTCTTTTAAAAATAATAGAAAGTAATTTGAAAAACATATATAACTGCTATTCGAAAACGAGGTTTTTGTCAAATTGGTGTCAGAAAAATAATCGCGCCAAACCCGGTGTGTATATTACATATGTGTCTTAATTAATAGGGGTTTCGTTTAACTTTAGGTATTTCTGCTTGAGATATTGTCGAAAATGTACTGCAAAAATATACGACACCACTTGATTACCCCGTCGACCAATTTCGCCAAACTATTCGCCAAATGATACAAACTGTCGTAATTTTTATTTTAAATAACTGAAGAACAAATAAATTAGTAAAACGCTAATAAAAATACTAATAAAAATTTGAATTAACAATCACTTGATGACGTAACAAACACGTGTATCATGTTTAATGTCAAGTGAATGTAATATTTACGATCATCCATTATTGTCATTTAATCTTACAGTTTGGCGATAATTTTTCAGTCGACAGAATAATCAAGTACCAACGAGGAAGGTTTCCTTACTGGACATACTCAGAAGATTTTGAAAAAAATACTAATTAAACTACTTATGTATGTAATAAAGGATCAATCAAATTTAGCGGCGGAATTACAGTAGAAAGTCTGTAATAAAATAAAATATTGTCGAATATTTGGCGTGAAAACACGAAAGCGGCAACGATTTTAATGCATCTCAAAATTGCTTGTTAATTGATTTTTGAATGTGTATAAATAGTATTTAATGAATTTAAACTTAAATAATGAGAGAATTTAATACATACATTTTTTTTGTATTATATATTTATGTTGCTTGTTACTGCATTTATTCAATTTTGACACTCTAAAAATAATTTCATATATAAAAGGTATTTTTATACACTTTAGCGTATTAGAAAGTAAATGTCAGATGAAGAATGTTGTAGTTATAAATTTCAATATCGGAGTTTTTGTTTCCATAGCAACAAAATTGAATGGAAAGTGCTCAATTGGACGACTTAATTTTGAGATTGAAACCATTGCAATTAAAATTTTGTTTTAATTCATAAAATTTCATAGTTAACTTTCATTGTAAATATATATATATATATATATGACAAAAGTATAGTTCAAACAAACTAAAACAGACAAAATTATACTTTTTTAAATTAAATTAATTTAAACAAGTTCAATATGAAACATTTTTACCTTAAAGAGTATTTAACATAAAAAAGTATTTTTTGAAATTCTATTCCATCGCCAACCGGTGATAAATCGCTAAATAACGAAATATTCATTAATTTTTTTACGGGGACACTATGAAGTTTCCGCCGAAAATTTTTTATAAGCATATCTATCCTCATGAGAAGAACATTCTATATTGTTTTCAGATTTTTGGAGTATGCCCGTAAAGAGACCTTCCTTGCAAGTATGGTGCAAATGCTATATACGCACAACGTTGGCGCGATATTTTTTCTGATGCCAATTTGGCGAAAACCTTGTTTTCGAATGCCAGTTACATATATATTTTTAAAAAGGGAATAACAATAAATAAATAAAAGTTTAATTAATAACTTATAGAACAAAACAATTTATATAATTTTAAAAAAGAAATAAATAAAAAAAAACTATTAACAAATAATCAACAACATCCCGGTTACCATATCAAGCAAAATAACAACACTTTGGCGCCAATTAATTACCCAGGTGCGTATATGACATTGGCGTCAGAAAAAAATTGCGCAAACGTGGTGCGTATATAACATCTGTGCCGTTTTAAGTACATTTCGGAACGTTTCTTTGAAATCGGTATCTCCAAGATGTTTAATGATCATCGCCATTGAATATATAAATAATGCCATTTTTGCAAACTTATAGGTCAAAATAGAGTGGAACCTCGGTTCACGACTGCCTGTGTTTATGTGCAGTTCGGCTTATGTTCAACTTCGGTGATCAAAATTTGACTCGGTTGGCGTTCAATATTTCGGTGCACGACCAAGGCTGTCGAATAATTCAGTTGGCAACCCTCACATAACTCCTGTTATTAGTAAAGTTTGGAGTAAGTCGTGCATATCAGAGTGCTGTACCTTTAGTACTGTAAAAAATTTACCATTTTGTTTTACTTTTTCTCACGTTTGCGCTAATTTTAGCTCTCATTATGGCTTCTAAGAATGAAAAAGTGCTTAGTGATAGTAGTTTACGAAGCTCAAGCGAATTACTGTTCAATTATAAAAAGAAACTGTAGCAAAACATGAGAACGATGATAGTGTAACCGGTCTAGCTAAACAATACGATGTCGCCTAAACCTTCGATTTCCACGGTGATCTATATATCTAATATATTACGCTATCGTATGTGGCACAGAAATCGCGATTACTTGTTAAATTGTTTAATGGTAACATCCGAATGAAACGCATATCATTGGTCATTGAACAGCATTTAATGCATTACCATACCTATAATGGGGGCTACCATAGGCGGGACCATGTTCTGTAGCCAAATACCACCAAGTTTGTCGCCAACTTGGCGATATATAGCCAAATTTGGCGACCAAAATTAGCCGCCAAAAATTACACCAACTTGGCGATATTTCTAATATTTCGTCAAATTCCCATAGACTTCCATTGTAAACCAATAGGGTTTACTTGCTTACAGAAAATCAACAAATTGAGATATTTTAATACAACAAAAAATTATTAGCTTAAGGAATTATTAGGATGAGCGAAGCGAATCCTCTACTAGGCTACACAAATTACACTTTGTCGCACACTTTACAAAAAAAACTGTTCAGTATTTTGACTTGAAATTAAACATAAAAATAAATTATGACCTGTATATTTGCACAATATCATTTTTTTATAGAATAACCTTAAAAAAATTATTATTTTAATTAATTTATTTTACATGTTTTTCCATTAGGATGCATTTTTGAAAAAAATGAAACACGTAGATTTTCAGAAAAAAAAAATAAATCGTGGATAGTAATTAAAGACAGAATCATGGTTAATTAAATAAATAAAATATATTTTCATTATTCCGCCAAAATAGCTCAAAAACTGTTTTTTTAATTTAATTTTCAGTGTTAAGTATTCAAATACACAATATATTCTGATTATGTGAAATCCTTTACGAAGACGATACTTACGCATTTTAAAAGAATTATATTATGATTTTTTTGTAAAGTGACAACAAAAGAATTGTCAACAAAAGAAAATGAATTGTTAAATTCGTTATATAAAGTGTTATTCGATTTCGAAGGTTGAATAAGTTAATAATTCTCCGTATCAAAGAGAGCAGATTTCAAATGTTTTTCCAGAAAATAGGATTTTGAAGAAATAACTTTCTTCAAGCCCTCTTCGAATATGGGTCACTCCATACAAAATGAGCAAATCAGCTGTGGCTGACATGTCACAGATTTTAATAAAAATCAGTATATAAATAGATCATATCAATTCATGAGCAAATGTAAAATAATGGATTTCAGGATTGTTTATTTAAATATTCAAATTTACAGTAAAAGTTGATGCAAAATCGAGGTATTTTCTACATGCTTGAAATATCAATTTTGATTATTACCGTTGGGAATAAAAATATTATATTAAAAATTAATTATAATTAAGAAGGAATAATAAGTAACAGATTAGCCTAAGTTAGTGATTGTATTTTTATTCCTTAATGGGAAAAAAAATATTTTTTAAAAATTTTGAGGGAAAAATGCAATATTGCTATTGCCCGTTTGTACACCAAGGATAGCACTGACAAGCTTACAATTCCTTGACATTATAGCTAAAAGCATATATTTTAAATATCGAAACTTTCATTCTTGCCTTTTTATTCCTTAATGAGTAAAAAAAAGTAATAGTAAATAACGTTGAGGGTAAAATGCAATATTTCTATTGCCTGTTTGTACGTAAAGGCAACCTCTTTTAAGATGTTTAAATTATTTGATATTACAGATAAAAGTGTATATTTTAAATATAGAAACTTTTATTCTTGCTTTCAGTTTATTTTTGGCTATCAATATATTTATTTTAAACTACAGTAAAAAAAAAAAATTACTTTGAACAAAAAATTATATATTTATCCTCTAAATACATAGATGGCAGCACTACATTTTTTCCCCTTTGAAATCGTGCAATATTGTAAAAAACGCGCGTTGATTCAAAGAGGAAAGCCTTTGGAATGCAACAAATATTACTTTTTTAACCTAATTTTGTGACGTTAGGAATCAAAAGGCAATCTTGAATTTTTTTTTTTTTTTTTTTTTTTTTTTTTAGCATACCAATGATTTATTGATCTTTATGTCTGTGCAATAACTGTAATGTCTGACCGTTCCTTCTTTTTTTTTTTTTTTTTTTTTTTTCCTATCAATAAGAGGAAAAATTACGATTTTGTCATTTTTTTTAAAGTTTCTAAATTTTTTTAAAGGTGAAGGAAATACATGGCAACTTAAAAAAATTAACAATTCGATCTTAATAAGTAACATTACATCAGGCATCAATTTCACAGATGTTTTTGAATTCCTTTAAATTTTATATCGTTTTTAATTTTCTCAAAATTGACAAAGTTTCAATTTTTACAACAAATTTAATATTAATCATGACGTTACCAAATTATTATTACTAAATAAATATGAAGATAATTCTCCAGAGATTACAATATTACAAAAAGATTTAATTTATGTTAAATAATTTTCAAGATACGGAACTTCAAACTTGCAACTTTGAACGATTATGCCATTCTATGTCACAAGTTTTTTAAATGTCCAGAACTTTCAAAATTTTTTATTTTTTGTTGAAATATTTTGCAATGGTCTGTTTGAATATGAACTGAATCTGTGTATCAAATTTTGTTAAAATCGGATATTATGCAGCCACGACTTTTTTAAAACTTTTGCTAATTTTGCATGGAATGACCCATATATTATTCAAAGATTGCTGTCAAAGATTATTCGATGTGAATTGCAAAGATTGGAAACATACCTATTTCAGACCATTTGAGAAAAAACCAGAGGCTATTGGAAAATGTAAAAACCTCATTAAAAGAGCTTTTAGTTGAAAATTTAAAAATATTTTGTAAAACTCTGCTTCGAATATTTTTATTTATATCAGTCTTATATCATAAATAGAAAATTCCGAGGAAATTCGTATTTATTTGGTTGAATTTATATTTAAAAAATTAAAAGGCGCCAAAACATAAAATAAAATTTTTGCTTAATAAAGATGCAAAAAAATAATATAAAAAATATGGTTACTTTCAAATATTTATTTTGTTAAATAATGCTTCGCGAATCCAAACAAAGCATGGCTTTTGCTAGTAATAATTATATTTAAGATAGTAGAAGTAAATTAAATTATGAATAAAATTAAAAGTAAAACTAAACCTGTGGCTTTACGATCCATGAAGGATCAAGGCCTACAGTGCCCAACTCTGCTTACTTGACCCTGGCCCCAGAGGTGCTATGCAACATGCGCTCCGGCCTGGTGGTCAGCCCAACGCGATATCCTTGGTGTTTAGTTCCTAAGCAAGCTTGGTACTCATTTTATCGACCCCGAAGGGATGAAAGGTTGAGTGAACCATGCCCAGCCGGGAGCCGAACTCGCGACCTGTAGCATGCTGCGTGCTGACCACTACGCTAATGGGCTTCATTAATTACATTAATTATATTGATTATATTAATTATATTTAAGTGAGTTCAAATAAATTAAATTATGAATACAGTGTGACTTCGAAAATCCGGCATTCAGAAATTTGGCATCAAAACCATTTTTTCCTTCCTTTTCCTTTTACACTTTCAAGTTATGAGAGAAGAAAAATAGCAATTCTTTATGAATTAAAAACTTCAAGATCGAAAGTAAAAAGGCAAAAAAAGAATGTTTGACTTTTTTTTTCATTTGTCAGAGTTGATTAATTTCTAAATAAATGTTCTGGGAGCTGTAACGTTGCTTAGCAACGGGAGCAACTTTGGCAAATGCATGGCCCAATATATGGTCGGAATGAATTTTTGGCAACGGCGACATTAATGATGAGGAAGGTTTTTCTGGTTTTCGCATTTCCCGTGAAAAGGCCGCAATTTATGAGCTCATTGAACACGCAAAATCTGGAAATGCATTAAGTGTCGAAAAAAGGGATATAGATGATTGTCTAAACAGTGACGAAAATGCATCAACAACGAACAATTTAACGGGCAGCGATATAGCTGACGCTGAGCTATATAGAACGGCCGGTAATGCTAGTAGCAGCTCAGAAGACGAGGATGAACAACCGGCAAAAGAAAAGGCGTCCTTAGAAAAATGCGTAAATTTGACTGGAGAATTAATATATGCTTTAAAGAAAGAAGACTGTATTTCCAAAATAGATATTCTTCATTTGTATAAAATGCAAAAAAAGAAAAAAATACTTGTTAAGGAGCGGCCAAAAACTGAAGCAAATAAAGTTGATATCGATATTTTCGAAATTACAAGAGAAAAGTTTCACTTTTTATCAAAATTTTTTTCTGTAACATAGAAAATATCAATTAAAGTTTTTTTTCCCGCATTTAATTTTCTCTTTTTCTTACATAATTATCACTTAATAATGAATTAAATTATGACTAAAGGCACCATTAAGAATATAGTACTACTTTTGATATTCGTAGTTACTACTTTTGATATATCTTCAAAAATCCGGCATAGTCTCGGTCCCGATAATGCCGGATTTTTGAAGTTATACTGTAAAAGTAACATGATACAATTCGTAGCATGCTTTCCCAAACGTAAATTTTAAGGGAGATCAAACTGACCTAGGACGGCTAGTAAAGAACAAAAAGGCTATAAAAGGCAGCTGCTGTAGCGAAGGGAGTTGACAGTAATAACGAAATAAGCGTCTAAAGTGCTAGAGGAAGTAGAAACATGTTACTAGGGAGGATTAATGAAAAGCAGTTAGCTGGTTTCCTCGATTCTTCGTACCCTCCGGGTCTGCAGGAAAGTCTAAAAATCAAGTACGATTTACGTTCAAGATAAAATTTCTTCCATCAAATGCAACTAATAATATTGAAGCCAAAGAATCTACAGACGATTTCAAACTTTAAAAAACTCTAAACCAATGCCCTATGTTCCAGATGATTCCAGGTCACTAATGACACCGATTTAACCCTTCGAGGATTTTGGAAGGATTACTTCAGTATCCTACACTGCACAAATCTGATCGAGAAAGCCTGGAATGATGTTTATTATCAAACTTTGCAGCCAACCTGTAGAAAACTTTGGTCTGATTGTGTCTCGGAAAGTGATTTTTGAGAGGTTTGAAGAATCCTTGATGTTTGTTGATGAAATCCTTTCTATTAGTAATAGTATGGGCTTGGAGCAGGTCGACGATGCTGATAATCAGTAATTTGTAGGTAATCACCACAGAAGTGCTTGTTAAATTTCAGAATGAGCAGTTGAAGGCCATACAGGAGGACCATTCGTCAGGGGTGGTTATTATTTTAGTGCTGTGATAAAGGGCATGTTTCTTGTACGCAGAACAAGATAAATCAGGGGATGAGCGACCTAAAAAGAGTATGGTTGCTTGCTATTTTTCTAGAAAGGAATTCTTGTGCGCAGAACAGATGATGATAAATCAGGAAATGAGCGACCTAAAATGTGTTTAGTTGCTTGCTATTTTTGTGGAAAGGAATTCTTCTTCACAGGACTAGCCACCTCCTCCTCCTCGACCGCCATGTCATTCCCACAACGAAAGTTATTTAAGTAAAGTAAGAATTTCATTTTATTTTTTTTTTATAATTAATGCTAAATGTAATTTACGTGAATTATAAACAGAAATACGCTTAAAAAACACGACGTTTCATAGTCTGGAACGGATTAATTATATTTATATTAATTTTAACGGAAAGAATTAGTTTCATTTGAAGACCAATTCGGTTCGCGACCAGGGTACAAGAACGGATCATGTTCGTGAACCGAGGTTGCACTGTATATTATATCAAAATTTAATTATAGCTAGTGATTTCAATGTCAATATAAGAAGCAATACTAGAAATGAACTTTCAGTATATTTTTGTCTTTTGGTCTAAATCTATTAAGGCTGTATTTCGAGCGACTTTCGCAAAGAAAATAAGCTAACCTATAACTTCTCTGAAAATATCCTAGAAAAGTATGCAAAATTTGGAATAGGCTATGCAAATGGATATCAGGAAGGGGATGCAAAAGTATTTTACTTTATTTTTTAAAATTTAAATGGCTAAATTAGGTTTTATGCGTATTGGCGATAAAATTATGTTTGGCGACGTTTGGTGAACGAATGGTTAAACTTCCACTGCCAGTATTGTAAGAAAGGGGATGATAGAGAACTGTTCTCATCTATCTATATGTAATGAACTCAAAAGGTGTAAATTTCAACGAAATTGTAATAAAATACTTTGAAAATAACGTGAATTTGATTAAAAAACCTTGAAACTCTTAAAACAATGTGTATTACTTGGTTAAATAGTGCATTATTGTGCGAAATAAGAAGAAAAGTATTGGGAATACTTAAAAGTAACTCAGATTTATTTATATTCAATATACAATTATCAAAAATGTTAAATGACTACTATTAAAAACTGCACTGACAAGCACCAAAAAAAGGTTAATATGTTTTTAAGTATAAAAATACTTCTAATTGAGTATGAGAAAGCACAAGGGGTAGCAGCCCTTCTTGGCGGCAGCTCACTGTCAATGCCAACTTTGAAAAAATGATATTTGCGCTTTTTCCATATACTCGTAGAAGAAAGCAGTCACAGTTTCGATAGAAAATATGCAGTGTAAAGACGCAGCCTGATTAAATATGAATGTAAGGCGACATCGTACCAAAAACCTTAGTTCCTGCAGTGTATCACACTCAAGCAGTGCCACCAACCATGCCCGCAGTGTAGAACAGCACAGAAAACTGATTTGTAGTGCAGTGCAGACTATTGCAGCACTCTGCATGGGAACAATTGCACATGTGCACGCATGACAGCATAAAGCATTCATTGATTGTTGAAATTATATGCAAGTGGCTGCGGCTCTACAGTGCACTATGCAGTACAGCAATGCATATGTAGATTATAAACGAACATTAGACGCATATACCTATAATATGGAAGTACAAAAGCACAGTGCAAATGTGCACTGAGGTTCAAAAGCATAATAGGAATGTACAGTGTAGTATAATTTGTATAGAAATAATGGTACACAGCGCACTGTACAAAGTTACATTGCAGACGCACGCACAGTACAACAGTGGAACAGTGCAGTTAACATGCAAAGCACGACGGAAAGTTTTATTAAAGTACCGCGAATTTCTTTTATATGGAAAAAGCGCAAATATGATTTTTTCGAAGTTGGCATTGAGAGTGAGCTGCAGCCAAGAAGGGACTACTCTTTGTCCTTTCTCATACTCAATTAGAAGCAAATGTCAAACCCCTTTTCATACTTAAAAACATACTAACCTTTTTTGGAGCACCGTCAGAGCATTTTTTAATACTAGTTATTTGAATGTTTATCATACAACAAAAAACATGCATGCTTTTTGCAACAATATAATTTAGGAGTTAATTTGCCAATTGAATGTTTTTACGGAGCTGTACAGTAATCCCTTAACATTCGCGAGTTTTGAAATGGAAAATGCAGAACATTTCAACATTCGCACCACTTTTTAAAAAGAAAGATCTTTTACATACGCGTTGACAACATTTGCAAAAAAAGTATAATACAAAATGTATTTTTTTTAAAGTAGTGGTGCGAACAGAATATAACATACATAAACAACATACATAAAACAAATTAAGTTAAATAAGAGTGTAAAATGATACCAACTATGTCACTTAGTCTATGAGAAAGGCACTCCCGGGTTCTATTCCGAACGTCCTCCTCTAGAATAGAAAGAATTAAATTACTTATTTAATGCAAAAGATGTGCGAATAAAACAATTAAACAAAAACATAATTTGAACAGCAAATTAAAAAAAAAATTCCTACAATGTTTAAGCCCGGGAAGAGACCGATATTAAGATATTTCATTCAATTAGTTCTACATTTAATGTTAAGTTTTTGTAACAAATAAGTTAAGCAAATTGAAGATTAAAAAATAAAAATAAAATTAATACAATATGATACTTAAAACACCCAAAAAATTAGATTCCGTTCAAATGAAATCGAAATAAATCTTAGACTTCTACCAATTTTAATTGAAAATATTTGTATTGCAAATTTTATATTACGTGTATATTTACGTTGCACATAAAATAGGCATGCAAAATACAAAACTTAAAAAAAAAAGCCTATTAACTTATTTGTTACAAAACTTTAACATTAAATATAGAACTAATTGAATGAAATATGTTAATATCTGTCCCTTCTCGGGCTTAAGCAATGTAGGAAATATTATTTTTTTATTTGTTCTGCAAATTAGGTTTTGTTTAATATGTCAAGTTTTTAAATAACTACTGCATTCAGACGAACACATTTCAAAATTAATGGAGGGTACCATCATCAGGCTTTGATTTATGCGGTATCGCATCACAATTTATGATGCAATTTACCAATGTATAATTCAAAATATTTCACCAGTGCAGTCATACAGGTTGCTGTAATTTGGACAAAAACTTCCAATCTGAACATAAAAAATCTATAATCGAAACATAAAAAATTAATTACACTTAAATTGAGATACCCTCTGTTGAATCCTTATTGCTAATATTTAACAATATTTTACCTGTGTTACAGTAAAAAATTAAAAAGAAAAGTTTTAATTAAAATTTGTTATCTTATTCCGTCCCAACGGGATGATGTAGACAGAAGAGAAAATTATTACCGAAGTTTTACTTGGGGTATAAATAGTTCCCATCTTAGAAAAAAAAAAAATTAAATTTAAGTTACGTAATTCCTCACAAAGCTTCCTTCGCTACCTGCGTAAAAATAGCTATCCTTTTGAAACTTTTTACTAAAACAAAAATTTAGTGCAAAAATGCCCTTTTAATTTATTTCCTCTATGACGCCATATTCATCTTTTTAATTCCTAAAAAGAAAAAAAAAACTATTTCAGTTTAATTTTTCACGTGGAAATTTTTCGACTGAAAAGAGATAAATTATTATTACGGGTTTTGAATTGTTTGCAACAACGTAGAAAAAACTGTAAATTTTAAAGGAAAAATGTCCGTTCATTTTCAATGAAAAAATCGAAATTGGGAATTATTAAGAAAAATATTTGAATTATGTAAATAAAAATTAGCCCATGCTACTCCCTGGGTTATAATTCACTCATATGGCAAGGCACTTTATCACCCATTTTGATCCTGACATCAAGCAAACATTTTTACACTTCAAATTTATAATATCATTAGAATTAGTAAATAATAAAAAAAATTGTGGCATTAGGGACAAATAGGTGGGAAGAAAAATATGAAAGGGTTATGAGCTCCATAGGCTTTTCTATGTTAAATTAACATTGAGAAGTGACGCTGGAAATAAATAAGTATTGCGCTGCCGCGCAATACACTGTTAAAAATTTGCAGTATTCTGGCAGGTCATTTGACCGTTTTGTCCGAAAACGGTTACATAACCGTAATTTTAACACTATTCTGACCATATTATTGGCCATTTTATGGTCAGAATATAGTTAAATTATGGTTATGAAGCCGTATTTTCAAAAAACGGTAGAATGACCTGCCAGAATGCTGCAAAATTTTTAACAGTGTACTTAAATAACTGTGCATTTGCCAATATACAATGGATTATATCTTTAAAAAAATTCAGAGTCTTACTCCTATTCCATGATTCTATTATAGAACTCCTGTTACAACTGTTTTTACAAGCATTTGTTAACTGAATGAAATTATACTTTGGTACTTTTCGACTATAGGGGTCTTGGCGTTTATTTTTTTAATTTTTTATTTTATTTTATTTTATTTTATTTTTTTAAGCTTGGTGCAATTTGGACTTCAGAAAGTGAGATTTGTTGCCAAATGATATACACAGCTAAGAAAACAAACCTAATGAACATATATGAATGTTTATCTATATATTTATGTATAAATATCTAACCATTTTATATATATAATGTTTTTTTATATATAATTTACATCTGTTTGTATATAAAAATAGATAAATGGTTTCTTTGTATTAAATAAATTATATAAATGTTTAAAAAATGCTTGCGTATAGGAAACAGTGAATAGGTTGGCAGAAAAAATGTTACCAAATTTCTTTTTCTCACCAAGGTCATTTACTCTGTCTCGCCGAGGCTCTATAATCGAAAAGTACCATTACTTATTTTATTTTATTTCATATTATTACTAGCAAAACACTCGGTTTTGCTCGCGTAATAGTTGAAAATGCCAAGTGGTATTTATGCGTGTATTTTTATTAGAAGAAATTATACTGGTACGGACCATATAAAAATTACTAATTAAGCCACGGTTTGACAAACTTCATTATTACACTGCATTAGACAAAAATGAGACTTAAATTAAGATAACTGAAATTAATTCTAAATAAATGATAATTTAAATGTATTTTGAAGCTTTTACTCTCATTTAAGTTTTCATTTCAAGTTATGAATTTTTTAGAAACCGTTCATAGTTTCTAACGTTTACATCTTAAAAGTAACTATTATGCAATATTCGAAGCTTCCAGTCAAACGGTGTACCACCCGTAGTAGTGGCACCATCTTAAAATATAACCTATGCTAGACAGGGACTGTCACCACTTTCCATCATTGCTTTTGAAATCGGTATGGTATTTACTGACATTCCATATAAATCGTAATTTAGAAAGTTTTTAGAATGCTTTTTGCTCATTTTACACTTTTAAATTTCAAATATTTTAGAAATTGTTCTCAGAGAGCATTTACATCTTATTATTATTTACTATGCTAAATTTCAAGTTTTTATCTTTAACAATTCGATAGCAATCGTAATTTAGAACATTTTTAGATCGTTTTTCGTTTATTTCACCCTTTTAATTTTTGAAGTTTTTCTTAGAGAGTATTTACATCTTATAAGTAACTACCATGACAAATTTCAAGTTTCTAGCATCTTCAATATTACAAAAGTTACAATTTTAGAACGTTTTTCGCTCCTGCACCCTTCCTTTTGGTAGCAGAACCGACCTGAAATATAACATATATTAAAGCAGGAACGATCACCATCAGTTTGCCACCATCACTTTTGAAATAGTCTCGGTAGCTCCAGAGATTAACCCCTACAAGCATACAAACGTTACTTCTTTATAATATTAGTATAGATGTTAAATATAGGTGAACCCAAGTAATTTTTAATTACTGTATAGTTTACTGATGTATAGTTTAATCTAGTATAGTTAATTTGGGGTTATACTCTGTTTTAATCTGTAAAAGGGATATATTAAGAGGTCAGGTACCTTTTAAAGCGTGGGAAAATTGATTTTTTAAAAAATAGCTTATAATTAAATACGATTATTTAGGAACATTTAAAAATAAACCCATACAGAATTTCGCATTAGAAGAGAAGTTATGGCTATAACACTTTTAGCTTTTTCTATATAATCAGTTGGTGATTTAGTCATTAGTGTCAATTTTCTCAAAGTAGCGATTTTGATCATAGCGTGCACGATTTCTGAAAAATGGTAACCTAGAATTTCACGAAATTTTCAGTTAATGTAGTATACATATAGAAGCACAAAATGACCTATTATTATGTTTCTCAAGTAAGAAGTTTAGAAATCATGACTACTTTTGTATTAGAAAAATCTCTATATTTTGAGTTTCTTTGCAAAAATATTTTTTTCTCTGGATCTACAAGTTTAATTTTTTTCATTGTAGGTCATTTTGAAAGCACATTATATCTGTACTCGTTAAAAAAATATTTGTTTGTTTTAGCCATTCAAATGTGAAAAATTATGCGCGCAATGCATGCAAGAATAATATTTTCGTAAAAATTGTATCACCTGTAAAAATAAATTAAAAAACTTTATATATGTGTATACTTTTCTAACAACTTTAATTGATAAAATAAATCTTTCATAAAATGTGTTTTCAGTTTTATAATTAAAAGTCAATTTTTTATAGAGCGACGGCAATTCTTATAGAAGCCACTTTTTCATGTATTTTGTTAGTTCAAAGGGTACCTGACCCCAGGACAGTTAATTCTAAGTGGGTCCCGTGAACGAGATTATAATAAATCATGAGTAGTTTATTGCAAATTCGCTAGAATTATCCAATAAATAGTAAGAGGAGATGTTAAATGTATGTTGTTTATTTATTTTACTTAACTCTTTCAGGGGTAAAGTACTTCTCTTCGTAAGATATTGAAATGATTGATTGACACCAGAATTTACAAACGAATTTATTTGGAGAGAAGTAAAAACTTATCTTCACATATTTAATGGATGGAAAATGTCCATTCTAAAATTCTGGTGCCAATGTGGTATTTAAGGATTAAAATTAAGTGGATCAAAAATGAACCATCGCACTTCAAGGGTTAAATGGGCTACTTGTGTTATTCATCTAGGATAATTTATGTTGCATTGCTGGAGAAGACCAATTAGAATTTATTACTCACAAAAAACACCTAATTCTTCGATACAAATTCAGTCTCTCTCGATATATTGTTACTTTTTTTAAATTGATGGCTCTCTAAACAGAAAATGTGCATTCCTCATATTTTAAATAAAACCTTCAAGGCTTTGAGAAAACTTAAATCCTCCATTTAATATATTTGAAATTACAATTTCACTAAAATATGGGCTTTTCTATTCCAAGAAAAAGGATCAGAGACACAAATCACTAAATACGACGCCACTTTCAATAAATTATGACGTCAATTTCGATAAATATGGCCTCAAACTGGCTCTAAAAACCGGTTGCTATGATTTATTTCCTATTTCGTTATAATGTTGTGTCTTTAATTATACCATTTAGGTAAGTGTTGTAATATTTTAAATGCAGTAATAACATTCTACGATTTACATCAAATACCATAATGTAAAATCTACTTTTATAGGATTTATATTAAATTGAAATTAAAACATAACAACTATTTTTTTTTTTTTTAGAGTTAGCTTTCTCATTTTAAACAAAGATTCATAGATTGACGTCTTTTTCCTGTTAATCGCTGTGGATTTGGATTTTATGATTAGTGTGAGTTTCCGTTTAAAAATTATAGGCAATGAATCTTAGGATACCCGTGTTTAAAGGTACCTAACACACTGCGCATTAACAGAACATAAAAAAAATTGTAGTTCAATAGATTACAACGATCATTTGGAATTTTTTTAAAAAAATAAATCTATTGTAAAACGCCGTGGCTAGTGGATTGGAGCCCCTCGAGACATGGCATTTTACTATCAATCGATTAAACATTAGATTGTTTTCTTTTTCGCGTTCGTCTTTTATTCTGTAATCGATTTTCATGGGCTACATAATCAGTTGAAGACCTCGATTTTTTCTTTGCAAGACAATTTTCATTTTGGCGTCACTCTTTGGCTCTGGATTTTTCCATATCTGATAATTTGTGCCTACCCATTTTGTAACATTTTTCAATTTTTAACGATTTTATGCCTTTCGATTACCTAATCAAATAAAAATTCTTCTAAAAGTAAAGAACATCGTTGAATTTCGTTAAAAAAATAAAATGCGAGCATCATTTGGCTCCATCCTCGACCGAAAACAATAACCATTTCCAAATGGTTAATAAAAATCGTTTGCTATTTGAAACACTAATATATTTACTGTATTTTTTAGATTTCTCAAAAACTACATGAAAAAGCATTTTTGGTACTTTCGTATTATAGCGAGTAGTTAATCGTGAATATTTTCGCTATATTTCCCTTATAATCTGAGTAGCACATTTCGCTCGCTGTGTTGGTAGGTTTCTCCAAACGAATCTTGAATTAAATGAAATATATCGGTGAATTTGATCCGTCATTTTAATGCAATATGGGTCTTTATCTGAAACGTCCTTTCGCGTAGATGAAAACGTTACTAACGCCACTGAGCTATTATACTTTCTAATGTTTAAGACAAAACTTCCGTTGTTAAGGGCCAAATTTTTTAGTTGATGATTTACAGTAGAACTTCGTTTAAGAATGATAGACCGATATGCAATATACTAAAACTATCCCTGAAAAATTATCTAACATTTTAAAAGACTTTCATTCAGAATGGGGTTCAACTGATTAGTAACTTTTCAGCTAACTTTATAACAAAACATGTAGAGCAAAATGGGATATACTAAAACTATTATAGAAAAATGCGTGCATAGTAACAGCGCAAATTCCATCAAAACCTGCCCAGTAGAACTTTCTAAAAAGGCTAATCTTTTATAATTGGCCTCATCTGATTATTGAACTTTCTTCCATAACTTCATATATAACTGCCTGACGTAAATGCAGTATTCTAAAATCATCCGTGTAAAATTATCCAAGAAACGATGCAAGTTCTAAGGAATCCCATTAATAAAAATCTGTTTTAAAATACTAATCTTTCATAATCGGGTTCACATGATTATAAAACTTTTCCCTATAATTCTATGACTAAGCAACATAAAATAATATGTTATACACTAAAACCTTTCCTGAGAAACTGATAGTCGCATTGAAATCCATTCAGAAGAATTGAAGTTATAAGCAGCCGGAACGAAATTCCCATGTGCATTTTCTATACATAATAGATTATTTTGCGTAGTTCGATTTGATATCTGTTAAATTCGTGTTTTATTTTATTTTATTAACCATTTGGAAAAACGGTTATTGTCTTCGTCAGGGTAGGAAATCAAAAGCATATCTGAAGCTTTTTATTGGCTTAATCAGCATTTTTTTCGTTTTCTGATTGGTCTATACGGTAATCTGTATTTCCCTTTACTTTCAACAAAGATGGATACTTCTGTTGCCACTATGACAAAAAAGTAATAAAAACTACAAAAGAAAATTAATAACTCAGAAACAAATTGAGATACAGCTTCCAAACAAATTGCATTTAAAAGTACATTTTTTTCTCTATACGACGGTGTAAAAAGTAATATTGTGGGATGTTTAGAAGTTTAAGAATGAAATTTCATTTAAAATGGGTCGTCAGATTTCTTGGCGATGGAAAAGCATTTTCCCGAACAGCCAATGAACTGCTTGGATAATACGTAAGTTTTAGACGTAAGTTTCAGGTGGATAATACGTAAGTTTCAGGACGAGTCGCAGGCGATTTTTGTCGCTTGCAATTTTTACGTGTAATAACACTATTAATGTTTAATTCATGACGTACGCAATGTATGATCAACTCCGTGCGATTTTTTATGTGTTAAATTTTAGTCTTTGAAAAAATCATTTTCCAAATGGTCGCTGTAATTTGTTAAATTGCTTTTTATATTTTTTTATTTTGGCTTTTTAATTTCGTTAACCAATTTAATTATGAAATACTAGCAGGCCCGCCCGGCGTTTGTAAATAATAACCTTAAACAAAACTTAAGTTTGTATGATTTTATATCTTTGGGAATTCTTTTAAATGAACCTAATTTCGGAGGCCCCATTGACTTCCGCAGCGTCTTATGTGTTCCCATCAAACTACTTTCCGAACGAACCTGTAATGTAGATCCCACTACCTATGACATTTGCCGGAAGTATCCGCATGTGCCGGAGACAATCGAAAACCAAGTTGAGTGAGCCAAACCTCGTAGGAATCAAGCTCACAAAATAAAAAAAAAGAATATACCATTAATGTTAGAAAAGTGGATAACTAAAGTCTAAGTTAAAATTTCATAATACAGAAAGTAGATGTAATCTAAGTTGAAGGCAGCAATCCCGTTGAATATGGACCCTTAAACCTGAGGAAATAAGGCGCCTCCAAGCGGTGGAAGATGCCTCTTCACCTTGTAAATTTCATGAATTACTGTTAGGATTAACACAACATTTAATATATGGATGAAATCCCTTATCTAAGGTTACCTTTAAAGTAACGCGATTTTTAATTTACGGCTATAGTAAGTAGCCGTAAGTTGATGCTGGAGAGGGAAATTAATGCTCGAAAAAGGTGGTAGCTGAGGTATAAAGAAAGACCGGGCCCGGCGAGCTAGGGCCTTAACTGGAATGTAATTGGGTATAAGAAAAAATTTTAGGGCTTTTAAAGTAGCTGGAAGACGCTTAAACTATGTTAAAGAAAATTGCAATAGAATAGGATAGTTTTTAAAGAAGCTGCAACAAAGGCCCCCAAGAAGATGATTAATATTCAAGATTGGTGGCAGCTGAGGTCTGCAAATTTTTGTTTGTCGTTCATGTAATAGCTGGAAAACATAAAAAGTTGTTAGGAAAGAAACGTTCATGAATCGGACCATTTTTAAGACAGCTATAACAGGGGTCCCAAAAGGGTCCTAACATAAAACATGTTTAATTGTTTTAGTACTTAGCGTTTTAGATCTTCAATTAGTCAAAATTAATCATAGGGCATGAGATAATCATTATAATAATATTTTAAAGAAATGCGCAAAAATGGGATAAATGCTTCAAAAGGGGCCCTAGAGCCCCATAAAAATATGAGGGTGTTGGTCAAGGGGGAAAAATCCAAGACTCAATTTTAAAATTATGCAATGAGAAGGTGAGAAAATTAGGATGTAAAAAATGCATAGCGCGCAAAAAGTTCAAGGGCACCCGGATCGGGCCCTATAGGACCCCAAGGTGCCCCAGGATTTCTACTGGAATATAGAAACTGGAGAATAACTAAATGGAAAAATGGTTCAAAAAATGAAGATCGGATTAAGAGGGGTAATTTATTAATAATTTATGGTGCAAAAGCTTCAAGGGGCCTTGTACTGGGCCCCAAGGGGGAAGGGACTAAAGTGGCCAGCAGTTTGGTATAAATACACTTTTTAGTAGTTTTTAATGTAATCTGAGAACGTTAGCACTATGGTAAAGAAAACTGAAAGGAATTCGATTCATTTTTAAAGAAGATGCACCAAGGGCCCCAAGAAGAAGATTATTATTGAAAATTGGTGGTAGTTGAAGTCTGAAATATTTTTTTGTCGTTCATGTAATAGCTGGAGGACGTAAGATGTTGTTAGAAAAAAAAAAGCTAGTGAATCCGACTATTTTTAAGAAATCATCAGAAAAGAGGCATGTTATTAACAATTTAGTGCACTAAAACTTCAAAGGGCCCTGTACCGGGCCCCTTGCAAGAGTGCCAGTGTCTTAACTGAAATGTAGAAATGGGGCAGAAATTGAAAGTAGAATTCATCCCATAAACAGAGAAGATCGATAGAAAAGAGGCATGTTATTAACAATTTAGAGCACTAAAACTTCAAGGGACCCTGTACTGGGCCTCTTGCAAGGGTTCCAGGATCTTAACTGAAATGTAGAAATGGGGCAGAAACTGAAAGGAGAACTCATCCCAAAAACGACGAAGATCGGATAGAAAAGAGGCATGTTATTAACAATTTAATGCACTAAAACTTCTTGGGGCCCTGTACCGGGCTCCTTGCAAGGATGCTAGGGTCTTAACTAAAATGTAGAAATGGGGCAGAAATTGAAAGGCTAATTCATCCCGAAAACGAAGAAGATCGGATGGAAAAGAGGCATGTTATTAACAATTTAGTGTACTAAAACTTCAAGGGGGCCCTGTACCGGGCCCCTTGTAAGGGTGCCAGGGTCTTAACTGAAATGTAGAAATGGGGCAGAAATTAAAAGTAGAATTCATCCCCAAAACGGAGAAGATCGGATAGAAAAGAGGCATGTTATTAACAATTTAGAGCACTAAAACTTCAAGGGGCCCTGTACTGGGCCCCTTGCAAGGGTTCCAGGATCTTAACTGAATGTAGAAATGGGGCAGAAACTGAAAGGAGAACTCTTCCCCAAAACGACGAAGATCGGATAGAAAAGAGGCATGTTATTAACAATTTAATGCACTAAAACTTCATGGGGCCCTGTACCGGGCTCCTTGCAAGAATGCTAGGGTCTTAACTAAAATGTAGAAATGGGGCAGAAATTGAAAGGCTAATTCATCCCGAAAACGAAGAAGATCGGATGGAAAAGAGGCATGTTATTAACAATTTAGTGTACTAAAACTTCAAGGGGGCCCTGTACCGGGCCCCTTGTAAGGGTGCCAGGGTCTTAACTGAAATGTAGGAATGGGGCAGTAACTGAAAGGAGAATTCACCCCAAAAACGAAGAAGATCGGATTGAAAGGAGGCATGTTATTAACAAGTTGGTGCACTTAAACTTCAAGAGGGCCCTGTACAGGGCCCCTTGTAAGGGTGCCAGGGTCTAAACTGAAATGTAGAAATGGGGCAGAAACTGAAAGGAGAATTCACCCCAAACACGAAGAAGATCGGAAAGAAAAGATGCATGTTATTAACAATTTAGTGCACTAAAACTGCAAGGGGCCATGTACTGGGCCACTTGCAAGGGTGCCAGGGTCTTAACTGAAAAGTAGAAATGGGGTAGAAACTGAAAGGAGAATTCACCCGAAAAACGAAGAAGATCGGATAGAAAAGAGGCATGTTATTAACAATTTAGTGCATAATAAGTAACTTAAAGGGGCCCAGGGGCACAGGCCCTTAAAAAATTAAAAATCTGAGCCTCAGGTGCATCAGGACCTATTTTGGATTAATCACTCCTGAATTTTCAGACTTCTACGTGCGGTAGATTTCGCTAGCCATGGCCAACAGGCACACACGCACACAGAGCGATTTGTTCTTTTATTATTACTAGGGGATCGTACCCGGGCTTCCCGGGTTAAAGAATATAGGTGAAAACATTTTTCTTTATGGAAAACTAATAATTTTTTTATATGCAATAATTTTTTTAGATTGACCACTTACATTAAAAAAGCATTTTGCTTATATAAAATACGAAATATACAATCAAATAAATTTTTGAAATTTATCAAAGGCAATATTTTCTTATTTGCCGCATGCTAAGAGTTATTTACCAAGATTTTGCTACTTATGGCATCCTTTTATATTCTGATAATTTCAGAGCTTATACATGTCTGGTAAATTTGTGTTTTATTTATATTATGTTATTTATTTATTCATATAATTTAACCATTATTTATCCACCCATTTAATTTATTCATATAATAATTCATAGGGAAGTTTTTTCTTTTTAATGGATATTAGCCGTAAGAAAATTATGAACTCTTTATTTTGTTTTAAGGGCAAACGGATTAATCTTTCGTAATCGAGCTCCGCGCGATATAGGTAAATTAAAAAATATTTCATGCTTTAAAATTGTTTTTAAGACCATAGACAATCAGTAAACTGAGATGAACTTTGCAAACAAATTCCATTTGAAAAAAAATCGTATTTGGTGTACTAAAAATTTAAATTGTACGATTACAAATATGTTAGATTTGTGTTTTTTCAATATTATTCTTTTATTTGTTTATAAAAGAGGCATTAATTTCGTTAATTTGTCTTTCACAAATATGTTAGATTGGTGGTTTTTTTAATATTATTCTTTTATTTGTTTATAAAGGAAGTATTAATTTCGTTATGCGGAAATAGTCAGAAACAAATGCTGAAAAATGTTTGTTGCTTTATGTGAAAAATGGTTCTTATTATTATGTACTGATATCGGCACGTGATAAGATAAACTTAAAAAAAAAATGATGCTTAAAAATTATTTTAGAAAATATAATACATCAGTCAATGAATATAGTTTTTAAACAAATTGCATTTGAAAGAATTTTTTTCCCTATGCGACGAAAATTGAAAATGTACGATGGTCAGAAGATTAAAAAATTGCAGTAGCGAAAATTTCAAGACCGAAATTTGATAGTGAAGTGTTGCCATTCGCAAAATGTCGTCAGCGTTAAGTACAGATACGTTTGTTCTTTATAATATAAATACTTAATCAGTAAAATATAATAAAGATCAGTTATTAGGATGTGGTTATCAACTGAGGCTCTTATGCTTGGTATTCCGGAATGAAAAACAGCAATTTTCACCTTCTCAAAATTTGCAACCGCACGTTTCCCATCCATATTCATCATTAAAAAAAAAAAAAAAAATTATTTTGTTTGATCATTTAAAAATCATTTTAACTCAAAACTTGAAGTCGCGATTGTCAGCAACATCTTTTACGTAAACAGACGCACCCTTTACTTGAGATTCTAATCTCAATTCCGGAAAGTAAAAATTTCCGTAATTTATGTTTTTTAGACGCATTTGTGTTAAAATGTTTAGTTTTATCTAAGAAAATGATCGTTTTCTTTTAAATATGACTTCATTTTCACTTAAATAAGCATTTCGCCTAGTGCAGTGGTTCCCAACGTGGGCGTGCGCCCCACCGGTGGGCAATTTGACCTTCTAGGGGGGACAATTCCAAATTTCTTACTTATTCATTCACTATAAGTTTCTTTTGTCTTTTTTGGGATAAGTAGCGTTGTAGGTTAAAAATGAAGGGAATACAAGCAAAATTTAATAAATTAATTTTTTATTGAATTTTTAAAATGTTCTTTATCGAAGTTTTAAAATAGATTTATGCCAGAATAATTATCCGAATAATTTTTGAAAATATTTTGATATCTTTTAAAGTATTAAAACTCACTATAATTTTTCTGGTAGTGAATTTTTAAATTTTTCGTAACGTTTTCGATTATTTATTAAATGTGTTTTCTACTTCTATTCGCCAATACAATTATCGATATTGAGAAAGGGAAAACAGAGAGAATGTGTTATGCGAAATAATAGATACTTAATTTGATAAAGATACGAATATTAAAATACTTCTTGTGTATTGTGTTATCCATATAAAGAAAAGTCAGTGTCCAAAGCTTTTCCTACAACTCTTAATAAGTTACAAGAATGCATTATAAAATGTATGAATTTATCAGTTTTAACGTTAAATGTAAGTGTTTATTTAAGTTACTTGGGAAGATAAAAATGCAGACCGTATAACACTTTTCTTTAACGTTGAGTTAAATTGGAAAAGTACAATATAACTCATTTTGGCATGTAGGCAAAGATGTATAATCTCATTGAATTTATAAAATTATGTTAAAAACACATTTGTGGTAGAAGATTCGCCTCTTTGATAACTTAAAAAATATGAAATGAATCGATTATATTAAGGCTCTATTACACTTCCACCGTGTGAATAGAGTTCATTTTTATATAATGAGACATAATTTACATATTAGGGTGGGGGGGGGGGGGTATAGTGACTTTACGGATGCTTTGGTGGGGCGTGGCCAATAGAAGGTTAGGAACCACTGGCCTAGTGTCTGAAACTTAGTATCAGTACACATGCAGAAGGAAAAACAATATAGAAAATTTATGAGAAAAAATGCGTGTTTTCAAAAGCAGTATGCTATTTTCCGTTATTATGCCCCTAATATAATATTCTGCTCCTAATGGGATTTTGCGCCACTAAACCCTATACAACAATTTTTATAAACAATTTTGAATTTGTATCAGACAATAGCATGAATAAAGTTAAAAATACTTCTCTGGTCTGCAATATAGAAAGCTATCTAATTTTCATCATTTTGAAGAAATTTCATAAAATGCTTTTAAAATTAAAATATAAAAGTGGGGATATTTAAAAAAAAAAAAAAAAAAAAAAAAAAAAAAAAAAAAACAGATAGTGCGATCACATCTCCAAAGGAGGAGCTTTCAGTTAAAAAAAATATATATATTAGTAAAATTGGTTCAGCAGAAAGATCAGGGCAGATGACTAAAATACACACTTGTGTTTTAAATATTTAGATTATATAAAATTAGGAAAAATTAAATTAAGCAAATTATGTTATCTTGATAAAATTATAGTAGAATGTCCTAAAGAATAGCATTAAAATTTTATTATTCGAGAGAATTTTCGAGAAAAACTTCAGGAACACGATATTATTTTAAACCACGAATTAATTTTTCGCTTGTCTAACTCGGCGAAGCAAATCCATCCAGGCGAGAATCATAAATTTCTGTAGTATAAATCGCTATTATTTGCATGTCACCTCTCTTTTATAAAGACACTCTAAATTTTTGTAAAACATTGTGTTTTATCAGTGTGTGATTTCGATTACATTATTTTCAAAAGTGAAGCATTTTGACCTGTGAAGAATTTCAAAGCAGCTGGGCTGTGAAAATGACGCACTTCTATAAAACGTAATTCAAGATTAAGAATTAAAATACTCGCTTTTTTATAAAATGACGTCACTTGCATCCGCTAAAGCAATCCACTTTTACAATCCGGTCTTAAACTACGTCTATAGAAAAGTGTGCATATGACGTCATTATTACGGAATAACAGACAATATTCATAACGTAGCCCATATTTTAATTTCAACTCTTTTTTCAGGTTTTATGAGAAAATGGCAACAAAAAGATGCAGTACCTCCTATTTTCGACTATTTTCCGTTTACTTTCAATGACTTTCAATAGAAATGAGGTACTTTTGTTGCCACGATATGAAAAATGGTATTAAAAACTACAAAAAAATTAATATCTCAAAAATAAATTGAGATACAGCTTTCAAACAAATTGCATTTAAAAGAGCATTTTTTTTCCTTATACGACGGTGTAAAAATTTAAAATGTGCGATGTTTAGAAGATTAAAAATTTGCAGTAGAGAAAATTGCAAAACCAAAATTTCATTTCAAATTTCAGAGTGTTGCCATTCGCAAAATGACGTATGCGTTACGCACAGATATGTTTGTCCTTTATAATATAGATAGATAGATTAGACGAAAACAAACAAGTACTGAATCATTTGCAGCGTTTTTGAGCAATTGAGTTAATCTTTTGTAACATTTAAAAAATATTCATGCTTGAGAATAACTTTAAAATGTATAAAAAATCTATAAATCGACATAAACTTTTCAAACAAATATTATTGAAAGTTGTTTTTTGTTTTCTATTAGACGTTGGAACAGTAGAATGTGCGATGTTTAGAAGTTAAATTGTAGTAAAATCGAAATTTGTTTATAGATTAGGTTGTTGTCACCAATAATATGATGACAAAGTTACACATAGACATGCCTTTTCTTCATAATATTGCATTAAGAGCAAACGGGTTCATCTTTCGTAATGGTTTCTTTGGGCTGCATGCACATTAAAAAATATCCATGTTTGAAAATTACTCTCAAACCCATTAAAATAAAAAAAACTGAGATACAATTTTCAAATAAATTTATTTGAAAGGAATTTTAGTTCTATTCGACAGCTTAAAAAATTAAATTGTGTGCTGTTTAGAAGTTAAGAAAAATTGCTGTAAAGGAATAATTTGTCTGTTAGGTCGTTGCCATCAACACTATGATGTCAGCGTTACTCACTGACATATTTTTACTTTATAATGTAGATATACGCCATACAAACGAGAATTTCACTATATGATATGCCATTTGGTGGATTTGTTTTTCGTATTGTTAGAAAATTATAAATTTTTCTGTTACACCAGCCAAAGAAAACGGGCATTGTGATATTAAAGCTGAGACATTTTATAATGGTGGCGAGACAATAACGTACGCTTTCTAATTGTCATTTTAATGATTTGTGGACGGGAATGCACAAATCTCACTTATTGTGATTAGTATAGTAGTTCATTTTAATTTATTATTTTACATGGAAAGTCTCTTATAATTGACACGGGCGAAGCAGGATAGTTCTGCTAGTTATGTATATTTATGTATGTATTAATTAGAAAAAGTTTGGACGTTTTCGTTTGCGGACCAAAATTTCGGCCGAAAATAGAAAGATTATCGAAATTCGGTTTCTGTTTCTGGTTCTGTCTTAAAAACCTGGTTTGGTCGACCCTTAGTAATAAGTGAACACCACAAAGCTCTAATTTAAGAACAGACACAAGGTGGGTGATTTAGCTATTCAAGCGGGCCAAAATTATTTTTGGCGTCAATATAGTCGCATCGCCATGAATATGAAAAATGTTGTTTATATTCACTATTGAATGTTAGGTATTGCAAAATGTAGCGTGTAGCAGTCACAATTTCGTTACAGAGACTTTCAAAAGTATTTCATAACATTACGGCGTATGGGGGGAAAATGGTTTGCGGTAGTTTTTAATGATGTTTCATAATTTCAAACACTTTGAAATTTATATACATATCTATGAAGTGCACTACAAGATGATTGCTATAGAACATGGTATGGATAGCATTTATCGATCATTTACAGAGACACTAAAAAGAATTATGTTACATTACGGTCTATGGAGAAAAAAATGTTTTTGGTGTATTTTGTTCATGTTACACTATTTCAAAAGTATTTAAATTGATATACATCTCCAAGGTGCTATATAAGATGCTTACTATTTAATATGATGTGCATAGCATTCATCTTTTATATACAAGGGCACATAAAATAAATCAATTATATTTCTCTCTATGAACAATAACTGCTGGAAGTGCGTTTTCAGTTGTAGAAAGCTTTTTTAAATTAAAAATAATTGTATACTATTTAGTGTGTATAAATTCTATAAATTATATACAGGGCTGCACAAAACGTCTGAACTACATTTCCTTTTATTGACTGAAATTGCTGAAAAGGAATTTTCAATTGTGCTATGCGTTCCCTATCTGTTCTAAATTTTAACATAATATGCATTATATGATGAATCTATAGTTCATATACAGGGATGTACAAAATGTTCAGCTATTTTTCTCGACTTTGGTTGGAATTTGTTTTCAAACGTATTAATGCTTTACAAATTATTACTTAGACATCGTTTTTCACGTTATTAAGCTAGAAGTTTTATTATAGTAATTCGAATGCGTAGAATTATTTTCTATAATCTGATTGACGCATGATTTTACGTTTTTCGTGATAATTTTAATGATACTTTCTTAACGGTATGGAAGCTAAAGTGATAAAACTATTTTTATATTATTATAACAAATCCTGAAATTTCTTTTTCTAAAGTTTAAGATACGGGGCAAACATTTGGCAGCTTTAATGAAAATTGATGTGTTGTATATTTATGTTTATCTCTGAACAGAGGAACCTTATGTAAAGAATAGGAATCATGAGGTATCATGAGAAAATGCCTACATTATATTTTGCATTGTATCAAATATGAATTTGGAGAATTTGTCTGGATCAATTTTGTAACCACTCAAAATTTGCAGCCAAGTAATATATTTTAAATCATTTTGTCCTGAGATATATACATACAGCTTGCAATTTTTGTCCAAATTTGGTCATAAATTTAAACATTTCGCTCTTTGCAAAACTTTATGTGCTCTACATTCTAGTTTTCCTCTATAAACAAAATATTTTCAATCAAATTCACATTTTCGTTAAATTTTAAATCTTGTTGCCGTTTCATAATGGTGGAAAAGTTTATTTATGCGACTAACTTAAATTCTGCTATCTTTGATAAAAAAATAAATGGTACTTGAACTAAAATTTCAAAAAAAATTATTTAGACTTAATAAGCTAAAAACAAATAAAAAAACTGGGGAGGCAGCTAGGGGCAGACAAAGTAAATTGGAATGAAAAGATAATAATCTAAACTATTTAATCACATCAAAAATTTATCTTAATCGTGCTTTATCATATAACTTTTTCTGTATTAAAACTGAAAAATTGTAAAAAAAAAAGGAGTTTTTTGCGTCATTAAATATGAAATAACAACTGATGTGTGCAAACTTTATGCACATAAATGTGATAAAATAAGTCCATATTTTGTTTAGAAGCGTCCATAATCGAGCAGCATATTTTATTTTGTTTCAAGTAACAGATTAAGGAACTATACTAAGGCTCACTGATTCATTCCCAACTAAGAAACACCAACTTTGCGCTAGTCTGTGGATTATACAATTATATTTATATCAAAACCAATAGCAGGTTACAACGCCCTAACTATTGAGCTATAATAGGCAAAAAATAAATTACGCTAGGATAAACTTTTAAAAATCGACTCTTGGCCAGCTAGAATCGGTAAATCACCCGCCGTGAGACACTTGTTTGATGGGAGCTACTTTAGTTTTAGAAACTAAGAGAAGGATTTGGATTGAAGAGGGACATTTGTTTTGACATTACGAGTTTGTTGGCAATAAATTGTGGTAGCATAAGCAATTATTGAAGCGTCAGCAAATCCACGTAAGTCAAAAGTATTATCGGAAGAAAATGTGAGACATCTTGGTATAGAAATTTGGTTCATTACATTGAAAGAATTTTAAAAATTTTCTGCCATATGTTGCGGAATAGGAGATTCTCGGTCCCTCTTTGTAAGCCAAAACTTCTGATAAAATAATTTTAATGTCACAGTATATGGTTGAAATTGGAGCCATTGAATCAAAAATTCTTGCAGATTCAGATAAAATATATTTCTTTGTGAGAGGTGGTGTAAGCGTTAGTGAAGTCTTGAAAATAAATGTATATGAAGGAGAGTTCCATTATAAGTTTAAAACTTTAAAACGTTTGTTATTGCTAGGAACTGTTTCAAAGCCTGTTTCTGTAGGGCGATAACCTTGAAACTCTATAAGAATTTACTTTGCATGAATTCGAATCCCGCTTTTTTAAGTGGAAACCGCGCTCGTGTAAAACAATTATATTTTCCTTACACTTTTCCATTGCTTTTCTAACAGTACTTGAGCATGATAGTAAATTAACAGAGGACAAATCTTTTAACGAAAAGCTAACTGTAAGTTAAAGCTAAACTGTAAGTTACAGTTTTTAACTTGAAATTTCCTTATTAGGATTAGACATAATGACAGATAAACGTTGAATTCATTGTGGAGAATAATGTTTATCTGATAAACATTTAAAGCATATTTTTTTTTCTAACAAAATGTTTACTATCTCTGACATTAACCCCTTATGTACTGAATTATGAATTAGTGAAAATTTCATCTTCTAAAGCTTTTACGTAAATTGTTTAAACTACATTAGAAAATTTACATAATCAGTTAATAAATTTCAGAAAGATTTTAGAAGGATTGAAGGACTAATTAAATTTGAATTTATAGGGTAATAATCGATGTATTGATTGAAATTTTATAACAAGTTATTTTAATGGTACTTATAAGTATCGTCAGTAGACAAAGGGGTAAACTCTTTAAATTTAGTGATTTAAAAAGTACATGATTCATTTTACACATAGTGCACTTACTGTTATTAGAAGTAGATATATGAAAATTAAATTGCTTTTCCTTTTTCTGCGTACCGTAATTTCCGGCATATAATCCGCAGACCAAACAATTCTGTTTGAACCCAGAAATTTTATTCAGTAATTGAAGACAAATATTTACAGCGATTTAAAAAGTTACATTTTATTTTTAAAAACAAATTCCGAGTCGAAACATGTTTGATCCGCGGATTATACGCCGGAAATTACGGTACATTCATTCTCATTATATGATTTATGAGATAAACATCTGCTATTAAGAAATTGAATGAAATTCTCAAAAGGAGAACATTCATCCTTAGATGAATATGAGCCCATTCTTCACGCATTTTAGGATCAACTTTTTGCAGCGTCATATAAATCAACCATATATCTATGTCGATGCTTTTGCATCGATTGATTTAAGACCCCCCTGATTACTTCGTCAGAAGTGTCTGCAATATTGTGTAATTAGATTTGTTAGCATGATGCATGAGGAATAGAATGCTGGTCTATGAATGTTTTGGTAAGAAATGAAACAAGTTGTTTTTTTCTTGTCATATCTTGACAATAATTTTTCTCATGCTTCTCGATATCTACTTTTCGAAATAGGAATGTCTTTTATAATATATACGGGTTCATCACTCAATAATTCTCTCAAATATTGAAAAATTTTTATGTTAGTTTTACTTTCATTATTATGCATCAATGAAAAAAAATCTTTAAAAGACATCTCATTCTGAAAACTTTCATTTAATTGCTCCACATTCAATCTAGGCAATTTAAAGTTGTTATCACTAATTGAACTAACGACAGGAATGTGATGTTATAGTACATTGGATTGCACATGCATATTTACAGAAAAATTCTCAAGTTCTATTTGCGGTTTGGCTTTAGTTTCGAATATTGTTTTTAAAATTTTTCCATTTCAAAGGATTTTAAAAGTAGCCGTGCGTCTGATTTATCAAAATCTGAATAAATATTTTTCCAATTTCTGCAATTTACTGCGTAAATCATTTTTCTGGAAAATCTGTTCGGTGCTGTTAATGAATTTAGTTATTCTCGTTAATGCTGATTTAGCTCTGCCGCAGAAATTTATAGTTACTTTTCCAGTTTCTTCTGCAGCAGTTTTTAAATCTTTATTTTCATCTTTGTCCATTATTGGTGAGAAATAAACAAAGACAACTCAATAGTAATAAAATAAAATATAATTATCTAAGATGCAATGATATTTGCTTACTGATAGATTCGATGTTTACGAACCATTTCTGCCGGTACTTTCAGAGTATTGTGAGTGATTGTACAATGCTAACCTTTAACTGATGTTACTGATCTCACAGACCGCTGCTTTTTTCAATTTCTATAGTTTAACTTGTAACTTTCAGTTTAACTACAAGCACTACCAAAATTTTGTTTCGTTTGGAACTTTAGTACCATCACCAGAGACTTTTGAATAGGTGAATTTGAATTCTAACAGTCCTGTACAAAAAATTTAGTACAAAAACACCATCCTATAAGTTAATCGTGCCTTTTATTATTCTTTCGATGGAGCGGTCACACAGACCGCTTCACAGTAGTTTAGTTATCTGACAATTTCTGTCACAACAGTTGAAGGTTAATGAGACATAATGATCCATTTAGCTTTATAAACATAGATCGAGAACTATTTACAAAAGTTCTCGTTTACATTACAAAAGTTACATTAATTTGTAGAGAAACAACTTCCGATGTTTGACATATCAGTAATATTCTGCTGTGAAAATTATAAAAAACAGTTAAAGAGTGCGTAGCATTAAGGTTGATAAAACATAATTCGAAGTAGGCAGTTGAATGTAATAAGCAGTGAGTAAAACCATTGTGCGATCGCGAGTTCCATGCGTTCTAAAGATGATGGAGATAATATGATCTTCTAGAAATGAAATTCGAAACATATTGCTTTCAATCATAGAAGTTGTAGTTGCTTGCAATGCGAACATTTTGTTTTGAATCTGTATTAATGGTTTTTGGATGGAACAACATTGAAAATGTTTGCTATGAAATGTCAATTTCGCATTGCAAATTATTTAGGAATATTGATGCCATGTCTGGATAACATTTCATGCTAATACTGACAATAATGGCCAAAGAATAGCAATTAAAAACAATATTAACCTATCATTGTTTTCCTACTAGGGTTTGATGTTCCTGATAATGTGAAGGACAAAGTATAAATTTAATTATAAGATAATTACCTGAACGACAGAGAGAACCACTCCAGCATTTATAAAAACCTCTTTCGTCGGTATCTCTCACTTGAACTAAACCGACGTCACCTTTGACAAAAGTAAAGATTACAGCACTGAACAATAGAAGAACTGCTTTCTTTTGCATCTCTGTAGGCGATGTTGGAGTAGCAAATAAGTTAAACTACTACTAGTAATAGTAAAGGATTGAGAAATGTGCTTTTATATAAAAAGTCTAGAACGTACATCTGATTTCACATCAAATTTTCCTGTTTCATGATTTAAAAAATAATTTTTTGTTAGAAAGAATCGCCCAATGTATTAAAAACTATTTGTATTTATCTTCGGGTTATAAATAACTTCACAGGGACGAATGATAGAAGCTGTTTCAATAAATTCTACAGCTAAAACAATCCATCAGTCAATGATTGCAATATGAAGGAAGTTTTTGAATAATTGTTGTCATAAATATAGGAAGTGTCGAAATATATAACACGCGTTACATGCCATCAATCATATGAAAGCATGCTTTTACGGAAGAATATTGTTACTTTCCTTTTTTCTCAATGGTTGTGAAATATTTTGAAAATATTTTGTTTTATGAAAATCAATTAAAAGTATCGGGTCGATAAGACTATGAAAATGGTTCCTTTCAATGGTGAATATAATATTTTTATTAAAAATTCTTATTTTAACTTTCCTAATTGTTTATTATATTTATTTAATTCTGTATAATATAATAGCTGTTACCTGTGACTTTTATTCTTGTAAGATTTAAAACAAGAATGTAAAATCATGCGTCAAGCATGGATTACGAAATACCTTTCAACACATTCAGAATGCTATTATAAAACTTCACAGTTTAATAAGATAAAAATGTTCAAATAAGTAATTTGTAAAATGCATAACGCATTTGAAAACGCAATTTAAAAAATTGCAATCAATAGTCGGAATAATATCTGATTTTTTTGTGCAACTCTGTTTATTATCTATAGATTTATCATATAATACATAGTAATCTAAATTTCAATTCTGTTAGGAAATCCATAAAATAGTTGAAAATGCCCCTTCATCAATTTCCATCATAAAACGAAAATGTACTTTAGAAATTTTGTGCAGCCCTATATACGATCATTAGAATTTGTGCACACTAAGTAATATCCAAAAAAAGTTAGTTAATTAAACGCATACCACAACGGAAAACGCACTTCCAGCAATTATTGTTCATGAATAGTATTGTAACCGAACTATTTTGTGTGTCCCTGTATATGAACGAAGAATGCTGTGTACACCATTTTCTATAGTAAGCATCTAACAGTGCACCTCACTGATCTATATAAATTTCAATATGTTTGAAATAGTGGTACGAATAAAATACACTGCAAATGATTTTTCCTCAGAGACCGTAGTGTAACGGAATTCTTTTGAGTGTCCATTTAAATAAACGAACAAATAATGCTATGCGTAGCATTATCTACAGCAAGTATTTTGCAAGATCATTTAATTTCAAAGATATATATAAATTTCAATATGTTTGAAATTGTGAAACATCATTCAAAACACCGCCAATGATTTTTCCCATAGGCCGTAATGTAACTAAATTCTTTTGAGTTTCCCTGTAAAAGAATTATAAATGCTACACACTTCATTTTCAATACTGAAGATGCCATAATAAGTCTCACTCATATATATCAATTTCATGGCAATCCGACTCAATTTACGCAAGTTAGAGCACAGAAAGACAGCCTGACAAACAGACAAACAGACGGACAGACAAACCATAAACACTTGTGAACTATATGTTAGAAAGTGTTAAAAAGAATCAATGCATCAATTAAGCAAAATATTCATTCCCGATAATTGGACGTATACACAACCAACCAATTCTTCATCACATTTTGTAGTAAACAATACTTTTTATTATCCCGGTTTGCATATTTGTGTTTTATATATAAGATCATTCAATTTTTTTTTCATATGCTTGAAAATTCATAAGCTTTATTTAAGATTAAGTGTCTTGAGTATATTTATTTCCTTGTTGTTTTATTTTATTCGCCCTCTTATTTTATTCGCGAACTATTGATTTTCAAACTACAGCGCCTAGAATACCTAGTGTGGAAATATGCTATCCAAACAGTGCTAAAAATTTGTATCCCTTAAATGTGCGACAATACTGCTAAAATCCCAAGTGTCGATCGCAGCAACATCTGCGGGATTTTCGTATTACTAGTATTACATTGTATAGACTAGCAATTTCTTGCAGTTGTAGAAAATATCCTGCAGATGTCGTTGCGATTAGCATATTGCAGCAGTATCATTGCACATTTAAGGGATACAATATTTTAGCGCTTTTTTAAGTATTACAGGGATAGCCGATTTCCACACTATATATTCTAGACGCTATATTTCAAACATTACCAAATTTTACAATTGAGTACCGTAGAGAAACCTTCACGTGTAAAAAGATAAGGATAACGGACATGAAGGAAACAGATGGATGGAAATGCAGTATGCCTTAAAAACGGTTTGCAATATGGTAGAGGTTATCGCTGAAATTTAAATGCCCTCATTGGTCCCAAGCAAGAGAAGCACGTGGAACAGATATTTCATCCTATAACTGCGTATTTTCTCGTTTTTAATCGAAATTTTGATCATACCTACGCTTAACGCGCGATTTATGAATAAAAATTTGCAACGGTAAAAGCAAAAGCAAAGAAATACAGGTTTGAATTGACAAACGCGTCAAAGCACGTGGTTGTGTTTGGGCCGGATGTAGCGGATTTTAGGGTTACATTTTCGGCGTCACCCCCAGACACCATACTTCATCTCTATTATTTCTCTTTACTCTGTGGATAACGCAATATGTATAGACGTGTACACTGGCTATAGCACGAATTACAAATTATAGTAGTCTTATTATTCTATTAAAATATAAGAGTGAATTGTGATGTCACGAGTGCAGGATTTTTATTTAATTCTCGACAAATTCTAGAAGCGCCAGCCGCTTCTAATCGAGCACAGCTCGTCAAGTAATCGAAAGTTCATTGGGAAGTTTCCCAATCCTACGGAGAATCACTTTAGAAGCGGGAATTATTTACCACAAATTACTAAAACAACACCACACACTTCAATATTATGCACCCAGGCCTGCCACTGCCCAAACAAAAATCTTTCACATAAACTTTAACAATATGTGTAAGAGAAAAATACTAAAAAAATATTTTTTTTTAAATAGTGGTGCAAATAGAATATAAAAATAGTCACCAGTGGCAGCCTTTGTACTACATGACGTACGGACAGTACGTCTAGTAGGGGTGTACGATGAAATCGTGAAGTACGCAGTGTACGTCTGGTAATGAAGGAGTTAATATTTCGTTTACAGAGGCACTCAAAAGAATTCAGTAAAATTATGGTCAAAATCGTTTGCAGTACATTTTATTGATTTTACATTGTTCTAAATATATTGAAATTAATATACATCATAGAGATTCACTATGAGATGCTTACTATAGAATATGGTTTCCATACCATTTACCATTCGTTTACCGGGACACGCAAAAGAATTTGCTGAAGTACTGGATTTAAGCAATAATTGCTGGAAGTGAGGTTACAATTTTGCCATGCGTTTATAAAATTAACTAATATTTTGCGTATAACTCGATGTGTATAAATTCTATAAATCATATACAAAGCTTCTCAAATGAGTTCCGGCGCATTTCTGCTCATTGCCGGAAATTGCTGAAGGAGGATTTAAAACTATGTTATGTGTTTCCTAACTGAACTAAATTTTTGCGTACTATGTGTTTCTTAAGTGGAACTAAATTTTAGCATGTTATGTAGCGTATATACAAGTCTATAGATCATATACAGGGTTGCACAAAAGATTTCGGATAATTTTCCAACTTTAGATAGGAATTATTTACATTATGTTTTCAATTGTGTTATGCGTTTTCTAATATGTGTAATTAGTCATAATATTGCACAATATTAAACAGTGAAGTTTTGTTACACACTCTCAGAAATAAAACTCTCACTTTTGACGATTCAGCAAGCCTTGAGCCATATTTCGTCGTTTTTGAAAATCATTTCGTATCAAAATCACGTAACTTTTAACGAAACTTTAAACTCTCAAATATTTGACGAAAGTGTTTCCCCACTCACGGCCAGACTCAATACATTTTAAGAAAACATTTGCGGTAGCTGTTTGAAGAGGGGCGCGCTACCGTACCTCCTCAAATCCTGCCATTTTAACAAGCAGATATTTGCTTGTTTATGTTATTTTATTCCTGTCACAATTTATTTAAAAAATAGCACTTTTTAGCACTTTTCAGAAAATACTGAAATATAGGTAGATATTGTTTTAGCTGTTAAAGTTTTTAAGAATGTTTATTATTATTATTATTATTATTATTATTACAGTCGGACCTCTATTTAACGAACCTCTATTTTGCGAACTTCTCTATTTTGCGAACTTCTCTATTTTGCGAACTTCTCTATTTTGCGAACTTTTCCTTGGAACCAAGAACATTTTGCAAATTTCTTTGTAAAATAACCTCTAAATAGCGAAGTGCATTCGCTATTAACGAACTTTTTCTTGTGATCAATTTTTTTTCTCCCCATTTCTCAAAATATTTCCGAACATTTCAAACTTATTCTTTCTTTAAACACATTTTATGATGTTCAACGGCCTTGAACTGGTTTTACCAGGCGCCTTCTTTGTCAGCAGTGAGAATTCGGTAAGTACGGAGGACGAAGACGATAATCCCTTAGAGTAACTTAAAAAAAAATGTGGATACAGTGAGGAGAAAAGAAGAAATTAACCATGATGTGCTGATTCATGATTGTATTTCACTTAATTCTGAAATTGAGACCCCGGAAACACTATCCGAATTGGATATTTTCGACAGTGTCAAAAATAAAAACAATTGAGCAATGAAGACGAATATGATGATGATGGAAATGATCATTATGCAGGAATTAACAAAACCTCGTATGATGAAATGCTAAAATCATTTGAAACAATCCGACGCGGATTATAGTTAGAACATAATACGCATGAAGGGGTTTTTGGTGCATTGCAAAGATACGAGACGTATTATGAGAGAAAGCACTTTTTAAAAGAAAAAACTCAGGCAAAATTAATTTTTCCCTTTGAAAATGAACACGTGTGTGTTCGAAAGCTCACAGGGTTGCATTAAATAATATTTTTATACGTTTGTGTCACCTTTTAAGTAGTTATAAGTATATTATAAAGTTTATTAATAACAAGGTGAAAATTTCCTTCACGACACTAGTGTTTAAAACAGTGTTTTGACTCTATTGAAAATTAACAGTTTTTCAGAAATTAAATTTAAGGATGCATATGTTAATGTATGGTTAAAATTATTTTTTATAATAATAATAATAATAAACATGATAATCATACGATCATTAAAATTCGTTTATTTTAATGTAAAACTATTTACTTTAAACAGAAAATACAGTGTATTCCCGGACAATGCTTTGCTTTCCTTGCAGATTTCAAAGATTTAAACACATAAAAAAATGAATGGATGATGGATATTGGTGGGTAAAATAAATAAAACAAATCGATATAATTTATTTAAAAAAAAATGGGATTAGTTACTTTTAGTAAATATATTTAGTGTTTATGAATTTAAAATCTGTTTTATGTAGTTTAAAGTATTTTAAAAGGTGAATCTCTATTTAACGAATTTTCCATATAACGAACTTTTTTCCGGGATTTAGCGACTTCGTTAAATAGAGGTTCGACTGCATTATTATTTTGCTGTTGTTCGTTGGTTTAATTCGAAAGAATAAATTTCCTGTGTTTTACAAAATCGTTCAAAAAGAAAATTTGTTCAATAAAATTTCAAAATTCCACGATATCTTTTTTCATTTAAGAAGTATATTCATATAACTATCAAATTAAAAATATGCATAATTGATCCCTCTCCCTTCTGTAAACAGTAAAGTGTTAAAATCTTAATAACCTACTCAAGTTGATAAAATCTCCCTCAATATGCACTTCAAAATTTGCTATTTCTGAGCAACAAATGAGCCAAACCCTATTTTAATCATTCATTGAGCAAAGAAAAATTCTCTGATAATTATTATTAATCAAGCCATATTCTAATTATTCATAAACCATAGAAAAACCATAATAATAAATTAGTCTTATTAATTAAAACCTGTAGGAATTATAACAGCATCGATAAAATTACAATCTTCCTTATAAAAATATAAACACACAGTAGAATCCACTACATGATACGCGAGGACCCAATAGCGAGATAGCTAGAGCAACGGACTCCTACACCGGGAGTCGTGAGTTCGAACCACCCCGGAGGGAAAGATTAGTGATTTAACTTTTTCCCCTGTCAATAAATACAGACGCTTCTAAACTGCTCAATAGATGGCACCACCAGTTCTTTTATTGCTCCTTTCGAACAAACACTTTTGAGGAAATTTGTATCCTGAAACAAGCAAAGAAAGTAATTTTCTCAGTTTGACGAGATATTCGCTCGGAGCATTTCCCAGGAAACGGTTTCGTCAAAAATGAAGAAAATTTCGTGAAATCTGAGTATCCATTTCTGAGAGTGCATTATTTTGAATATGTTAAAAAAATTTCATAATCTATGCTTGATGAAGGATTTTTCATTCTTGTTGAACATGATACAAGGTAACAACTGATGTATGCAGGAAAGCTGCACGCAAGTTTAATTCAGGCTCAAACGAGGAAGGAAAAATCGGCGCTACTTAATGTAAATACATCTTTTTTTTAATTAAATAATATGATAATTTTCTCTGCTGATTAATCCAAATATTGAACTGAATAAGAATCTTTTATTTAAGTGGATAATATAGTTTTCCAGCGACCGTATATAGAATGCCTATTGTGAATGATTATTCTGTGATATTTTCCTTCCTGTAGCAAAAGCTGTTTTTGTGGATAATTATAAACTTTGAATATTTAAAAGGGTAGCTGGTCTACGAATAGGCTTTCAGTCCACGCTTAAAACTTCCATTCAATTATGTGCACTGTTGCGGTTCTTCAAAAACTGATCCATAACTTTCATTTTATTACGTTTCTTTCCCAGCTTGTTACTCACTTACATTTAAAGCGTGTTTCATTA
Source organism: Maratus speciosus (assembly GCA_963932465.1). Classification (NCBI taxonomy): domain Eukaryota; kingdom Metazoa; phylum Arthropoda; class Arachnida; order Araneae; family Salticidae; genus Maratus; species Maratus speciosus. The sequence goes on along the minus strand of OZ010786.1, from coordinate 144,087,347 downwards.
GATACATTAAATTGCAAAAGTTCTTACAAGGTATGTTATTTACTTCATGCCTTTATCCTTTTGGTTAAAGAAAAAATATTAGGTAAGTGTTTATTTATCATTTCTTGAAAATATGTTAATGCAAATTGATTAATTAAGTTTGTACTAGTACTTGTCGTTATGGTATTTTTTTAGAGTTTAATTACATCAAAAATCCTTTTAAGATGGTCACATTTATAATGACTTGTTTTCTCGGCGATTTCGGATATCTAAATGCAAGAATCTTTTTATTACAGTCTGATTTTGATAATTCTGGCTGCATTTTTTCTCGGATCATAATTTACTAATGACATATCAGTAAAAGTGAAGTAAAGGTAAAAAAACCCTGCCGGCTCGGACCTACAGGCGGAAGTAGATTTCGAAGTTAAGTACTAAATTCACCAACAAAACTTAAATCAAGATTAGAGATAAGCCCAGTTCCTTCACTAAGAATGAGCTTTAGGGAGCTAAACATTTTGTGAAAATTCTAATACACACGAGTACACACACGCATGCATATGGAATAGGTTTAAAAAATAGCTAAAGCAAATGCAGAGAACCTCAAAGTGTTAAAATAAGTTAATATTTCCATAGTCGGATGTTTATCATGTTTTAATACATTTCTTCAAACTCACATGACGTTACATATTCACCTGTTGAGGTCCATTTTATTTCCATTATGACGCAATATTTTGTTTTAGTTTTTAATTCGTGAAACTAATTATTTCATTTTGAGTTTTCATGCGGAAATCTTGCTCTAGAAAACTTATGACGTAATATTCAATTTGTTTTCAATTCCTCAAACTATTTATTTAATTTAATGTTTCACGTGAAAATCTTGTAATAGAAAAGCAGTTTTTGTGGTGAGAATTTTATTATTTTTTTTTTTATTGTTGGCAACTGCTATAACGAAAAATATTTATTTTTTCCTGTCATTGTTGTGTAAAAGCTGTTTTTATCAGAATCTTGTTAAGACGGTATTCAAAATTTTGAACCCTCCTCATTTCCATTTCCTTGGGCCGATTTTGCCCATTTTCAATCCCCGCCGCGATATTAGCCATCTCAAAGTTGTTGGCGAGTTTGAAAACGATCCGTGCATAATTGCGACTTTTATCGTGCGGACAAAATTTAGTACACACACACACACACACATATATATATAAACTGTTTAGGTGGTTGTGGTTTTGGGTTCCTGGGGTCCTATAATGAAAAGTTGTGAAGGAATTTTTCAAAAGTCGCACCATGGTGACGACTACAATAGGTAGTATTTCTTACGAAATCTACCTAAAAACTAACCAAAGAATTGTAATATCTTTAAAAAATTTAGTACTTGAAATATTTAGTTAGAACGCAGCGTAAATAAATAGGTATGGACTCATAATGGTTGCTCAGTATTGCAGAATATATTTAAGTAAAAACAGGGTAATTACTCAGACTTCTGTCTTTACTTTCCCTACAAAGCAGTACCAAAACGTCACTCCCGGCATCAATTCACTCCTATCTCTTTTCAACTCACACTGTCGACGGTAGTTTTGTAAATTATCACTACTCAAAATCACAAAAACTCACTTGTCCACTATAGTACCCTTATAGAAGTGTATATAGAGAACAGAACAAGCGCAAGTTTTTAAAAATTTTTATAACAAAAGTTTCATGAATATCATGCTATTCTTACACATACAAACGTTATACAGTAATTTTGAAAACGCATTATTATTTTAGCAAAATCATACTTATTGGTAAAGAAGCTACTGAATTGGTACTAATTGGATACAAACGTTGTACAAGCCATTGAAAACCCATTATTATTTTAGCAAAATCATACTTATTGGTAAAGAAGCTGCTGAATTGGTACTGATTCGATACAAACAATGTAAAAAAATTTTGAAAACCCATCACTATTTTAGCAAAATCTTACTTATTGGTAAAGAAGCTATTGAATTGGTACTGATTGGATAGAAACGTTGTACAAGACTTTTGAAAACGCATTATTATTTTAGCAAAATCTTACTTATTGGCAAAGAAACTACTGAATTGCTACAGATTGGATACAAATGTTTTAGAAGACTTTTGAAAATCAATTATTATTTTAGCAAAATCATATTTATAGGTAAAGAAGCGGCTGAATTGCTATTGATTGTTTTAATGTTTTTCTTTTTTTTTGTTTGGATTTCAGAATTTATCCATTCTGAATTTAAATTCTTTTCCATGTAATATCGTAGCTGATCGGGTAATTTCCGTGAAGTAATATATGCCTGACAGCAGTTTACTTTACTCTAACAGAAATCAATTGCGAGTAACTTATACTGTGGAATATTGGCATTGATAAAAAATTTCGCAATATAAGTTTCCATTTACTTCTTGAAATATTTTGACATTCTGCTTGTGGATTTTTTTCTCCTCTTACTTTTATTTTACTTTTTTTTTTTCAATCTGTGCATTTTACAATATTGGATATACATTTTTATATGTATTATATTATAACTATTGGTTCATTTATATTTTGTCAATTTTCCTGTAATTTAATAATTTTTTGCAAAAAGTTTTATTTTATATATAGGTATGTGTGTGTGTGTATAAGATTGTAGCGGCAAAGATCAGCAAAATTTCTCCACCTCCTTCAAAAGTGGATTCACTTTTCAATCTAAGCAGCATTGACACATATTATTAATCAGATATCTACTGATTAAAGAGCGAATTCTGTGAAATCACTTCACATAAATTATTCAATAGCAGCATATTATTGATCAAAGAATAATCTGTCCCTCAAAAAACAGCATCACCATTCCATTTCGTGTACCGAGCGATAAAAATGATCAAAGCAACAGTGAGGATCCTTGGATGTCTTTCCTTGATAAATAAATATCACACAGGTCTAGTCCAATCTCTTTATTACATGATCATCGTTCAAATTGATAAAGCACTCAAAAAAGATGTTAAATAGAAATATTAGTAATTCGAGTACGTTCACCTTCCAATGCCGCCGTTGCATGTTAGCAGACAAAATCACTGAGAAAAAAGTTCCCTTCTGAACCAGCGCAAAGTTATTTATTGATTAGTGCGTAGAGATGCAAAAATACGCAATGCGTACGATTTTTAGCGACACCGTGTCTTCGAGACGGTACTGTTTTTAGAAACTCGCAGAGTCCAATTTGGCGGAAGAAGAAAATGAGCAAACAGTACACGAAAAAGCGCGAAAAAGAGAATCCAGAATCAAATGCCAGAACGAACCAGATCGAAAAATATTCGAAGGGAAAAATTTTGAAAGTGAGCTTTAAGAGGGAAGCCTGAACTGGCTCAGTGCCAAAATAGAAATTAAATATGCGTAGCTTGTTGAAAAGAGAAAGAATTTAATGATATTTGGAGAGAAAAATAGGGAGATTAAAAGGGGAAAAATTTAGAATGTTCTTTAGTTAAGCTAATAATTAAAATATTTTACATATCTTTATTGTTATATAGAAATTTCGTTATAATAAAGATGGTGGCGTGATTCCGCCATTTTATTTTATTTCAAGTCCTCGACTTGTGGACATATTTGAATTAAGAAACGTTACATGCTAGATTTACAATGATTATATTTATATGCTAATAGTATCATTTAATAATATTATACTACAGTGAAACCTGCCTGTGCGACCACTTCCCTGAACGACCATTTTTTCATGGAACGAAATTCATTCCCATAAGCTCAATATTAATTTTAGCTCCATTCAGAAATCATCCCAGTTGAACTCCCTCCATGAGCGACCCATTTCTTTGAAGAAAATGAAACAAATTCAGTTTTTTTCTGGTCGCTTGAAGGAGGTTTTATTAGAAAAATAATTCAGGAGAGAGCATTATTCATCAAACTTCTAATCAAAGTATAGATTTTTTTTTTTTTTTTTTTTTTTTTTTTATTGAGGTAAACTTTTAAGCGTTTAAACCCCTTTGTGCCTTTTTAGGCAATGAATTTAACTCTGATGACAAATTAAGATTGCCGGTCAATAAACTCCTCTGCCCTATTCTTCAGGAAACTCTCAATGAAATAAATAAATTAATGAAGTCGTCATTATTTGTTCCCCCCCCCCCTCCAAAATTGTATTTATTTACTGAACTTCGAAAGGATTTGGAAATAAAAGTTATAAAATATAAAACCGTAAAATCAAAGTAAACTTCAACGTATTCCTTTTAAAACTCTATAGTAATTAACTTATGTAATTAACTTTTGTTTTGATACTTAAATTTTCATATTTTTTTCCTAATGTGAAAAATAAATTTTAGTAACATTAATTGTTACCCTTTTCTCAACAATTAAAATCTAGATTTAAACATGACCTCCATTAAGAGACCACCTCTCGGAACGACCAATATTTATTGGAACGGAACGTGGTCGCTTTAGGTAGGTTTTACTGTATTATAAATAAAGATGGAGTTTTGTAATCGATTTTTAACCCACATTCTCCTTTCCTAGAATAATACAAATTGCGTTCACGTGCGTTTCTCCGATGACAATACAACATTTAAATATTCTTAGAACTGAATTATAAATTAATGCATTAATTTTAAAGCGTTTTCCTGTTATCCTGTCACAGGTGATAAATCACCAAAATTCTCTGTAACGCATACGATTGTATGGAAGTTGAAAGAACAATGGCTTTAAAGATGCACCAATAAACGCTTGACAAAATAGGCCAAAAGTCTGGCATAAACAACAACAATGAAATATGTTAACAGCTAAAAAGCAGAAAATAAATTATAATTAAAAAATGAAGAGCGTAATATTTATTATAAAGCACGCTTTTATCTATTTAATAATTTAATATTAATTAATTTACGATTATACGTTGGAAGATCAATTTAGAAATCATAAAAGGATAACTTAAATAATGTTTAATTTTTTTCTTTCCTGCTGCCCTATCTTAAAACAGAAACATAGCAAAATAATAATAATAATAACAAGCAGGAAGCAGAAATTCTGCTTTTTCAGAATTTAGTGTCGAACCTGATGAGGAAAAAAGAAATTATTATTATTGTTACGAGGTGGAACCTGTTGAATTTCGACGAAAGAAAATGTTTCATTAATTTATAATAAACCTACAAAATTAGTTACAATAAAAAATGCATCTTATATTGATTAGTCTAACTTTCGAACTAGTATTATTTTAACCTAAAGGTCACTGCTCTTCTATAAAAACACTCTAAATTTTTGTAAAACTTTGCGTTTTATCAGTGTGTGATTTCAATTGCGTTATTTTAAAAAGTTAAGCATTTCCTCCTGTGAAAAATTTCAATGCCGCTGGAGTGAAAATGATGTATTTCTACAAAACTTATATTTGAGTTTTTGAATCTATTGTTTTAGCATTTGCAGTACTTCTGGATAAACCAGGCTTTCCGGCCAATATACCATAACAAAATTAAGATCTCTTAATAAAACAAAAATTTAACAAATATGCAATAAAACTGCGTAATTAAAAATAGGACGGTGGGTAAAAATTGTGTTTTTCCCTTAAAATTTGAAAAACTGATAAAAATAATTGACAATATGGAAGCGTTTAGATGAGCAAAGTTCGGCTAGTTTATGTTCTAATAAATACAATATTAGCATTTACAATACTTCTGGGTAAACCAGGCTTTGCGGCTAATATACCATAACAAAATTAAGATCACTTAGTAAAACAGAAATTTAACAAATATGCAATAAAACTGCGTAATTAAAAAAGTCTGCTGCAACTATTGACATAATACTAATATTTAATACTATTTTTTATAACACTTTGAAATTGTATTTTTATCGTTTACACACCTCCCCCCCCCCCCCAAAAAAAAAAAAAAAAAAATCATATGTATATTCATTAAAAAATAGGATAAATTCTAAAACCCAGCATGTTTTTTTCTCTACGACCTTTGCGTCACATTTCAGCAGAAACAAATTTATGGAAGTGTCCGGCGAAAAAGAACTCCTCCGAAAAGGAAAAAGCATTGTTAAAATTCTTGTTAAAATTTGTTCATTGTTAAAATTTTTTCTTCACGCCTATTGGTGTTTTTCTTCTGTGTACCCGTGGCTAACGATTATAGGTGCTAAGAATTTATATAATTACGAACGCACTTAATACAGTTTTGAAGTTTGTCAAAAACTGGACATCCAAATTCTCCGCATGTTAGCGGTTAGTGGCCAAAGAAATCTCCAAATATTTCGCTATCCCCAGCAACCTTTTCAGCAACTTTGCCTTATTTCTTTCATTACGGACTTTTCTGTCGTCTCCAAAAAATCGTAGTTCCCTTTTGTGCTACTGTCAAAAATTAATATCTATTTTTAAAAATGCATAAGAATTGTGACAACGGTCGGCGCTGTAACTTTCGTTTCTATTGTTCTTGCATCTCTTCTAATTGTATCATTTGAATTTTTACATCATCGTATAGAAACAAAATGCACTTTTGAATGATGTTTGTTTGGAAACTGTAGCTGATTTCGTGATTTTTAAATAATATTCAAGCAATTAAAAAAAAAATCTGTTTTAAGAATGAATAGTTGTTTTCTGTACTGATAAAAAATTGCTAGGGCAGATGGTTTTCATTAATGCTCCTATTTATCGTTTTTTTTTACCCTTTTGCACTTTTGCATCCTCTGCACATTGAGGGATCGCTTCAGTGTAGTCTTTTCTCAGATCGCGAAATCGCAGATGATCCTATAGGCAATGGTGTAGTCGTAAAAAAACAACAACAGAGGGTATACGTTCTAAGCAGGGGTATACGCTCAAGGCAGAGGGTATACCCTAGTACTATACTATACTATAGCTTTCTTGAGAAACAGAGGGTATACGGTGGTTCTTAAAAAAATACAGAAGGTATACGGCGTATCCCCCCGTATACCCTCCACTACATCCCTGCCTATAAGGAAATGAGTTGTCATTTTTAAAAATATCGCTCTATATTATTTCAAGAAACCCGAGCAACTCCGGGTTGTACTGATAGTCTATATATATAAAAGGCGTTCTCTGAGTGTATGTTTCTTATACAACTCTTCAAATATTGACCGATTTGCACGGAACTTCATATACACATGTGATAGAACATGGAAAAGGTCACTGTCAACTTAAAAAATATATCAGATTACTCTTTACCCCTTTCTTCAACCACCTTCCATAATTCAACATTATTGGAATCTTTATTTTAATTTTTTAATTCAATCATTTCTTTTGTTACCACTCCCTAAGAAATGGTACAATAATAATAACTAGAAAGAAAAATCATGAGTTAAGCACAGATTATGAAACACTTTCCAACACTTCAAGAATGCTTAAACGAATCAATGCTTCGTTATTTAGGGAAATAAATTAAATAATATAAGTAAACATTTTATAAAACGAATAAAACATTTGAAATATTGATTTCAGCAGTTACCATCCATAGCCATATATGTATTCCAATTCTTTTGAACAGCCCTGTATTTTGGTCTGCGTGTTGACATATATACTATACTAGCAAACCCCGCGGCTTTGCTAGCGTAATAGTTGAAATATGCCAAGTGATATTTGCATGAATATTTTTTATTAGAAGAACACTTTTTGAAATCAAAAATTACAAATTAAGCCACAGTTTGACTAAACTTCATTATTAAAGTGCAATAGACAGAAATAAGATTTTAATTAATAAGAACTAAAACTAATTCCAATTAACTGATAATTTAGAAAGTATTTTGAGACTTTTATGCTCATTTCAGTATTCATTTGAAGTTTTGAATTTTTTAGAAACCACCTTAAGACATTTACATCTTAAAATTAACCATCATGTCAAATTCCAAGCTTTTTGTCTAACAGTCTACCACCTCTCTGGTGTTAGTGGCACCAACATAAAATGACGAAACAGAGTTGAAATAGAATGTCTTGAAAAATGTTGAAACAGAGACTGTCACCAATTATTTGCGAACATTAACCTTGAAATCGGTTGCTATTTCCTAATGTTCTATAGAAAACGGAATTTAGATGTTTTTAAAGGCATTCTTGTCATTCCTGCCAAACAGGTGGTAGCGACACCGGTATAAAATATAGCCCGTATAGGATCAGGGACTATCACTTTTGATTCGCAACCAATAAATTCTGTAATCGGTTTAATATTTCCTGCGATTCCATAAAAATCGTAATTTAGGAATCATATTGAATCGTAAAAAAGATTGCGTAGAAATCGCTATTTAGAACGTTTTTAGAACGCTTTGCGTTCATTTTCACCATTTTAAATTTCAAATTTTTAAGGAACTCTTCTCAGAGGGTATTTTCATCTCACAAGTAATTACCATGCCAAATTTCAAGTTGCTAGCCCCTTCAGTATCACAAAAATCACAATTTAGAAAGTTTTTTAAAATGCAACCGCAAGGTGGTAGTGACGCCGATATGAAATAGATCCTACATTTGAGCAAGGGCTGTCATCATTAATTTCCAACTATTACTTTTGAAATCGGTTGGGTACTTTCTGAGATTGCGTAGAAATCGCTATTTAGAACGTTTTTCGTCCATTTTCACCCTTTTTAAATTTCGAATTATTTAGGAAATGTTCTTAGAGATCGTTTATATCTTATAAGTGACTACCATGCCTAGTTTCAAGATGTTAGCCCTGCAGTATTACAAAAAACGCAATTAAGATTGTTTTTTGCTTCTTCACTTCCTTTGTGGTAGTGGCACCGAAATGAAATACAGCCTAATGTTGGAGCGAGGGCTGTCACCATCATTTTCACATCATTATTTTTTAAATCGATTCAGTACTTCCTGAGATTGCGTAGAAATCGCAATTTAGAAAGTTCTTTTTAGAACGCTTTTCGCTCATTTTCACCCCTTTTTAAATTTCGATTTTTTTAGGAAATGTTCTTAGAAATCATTTGTATCTTTTAATTTCGAATTTTTTAAGAAATGTTCTTAGAGATCATTTATATCTTATAAATAACAGCTCTGCCTAATTTCAGGATCCTAGGCTCTTTAGTAACACAAAAATTGCAATTTAGAACGTTTTTTGCTTCTGCAACCCCTAGGTGGTAGTGACACCGACATGAAATAGAGCCTATGTTGGAGCAAGGGCTGTCATCATCAATTTCCAAATATTACTTTTGAAATAGGTTGGGCACTTTCTGAGATTGCATAGAAATAGCCATTTAGAACGTTGTTTAGAACTCTTTTCGCGCATTTTCACCCCTTTTAAATTTCGAATTTTTTAAGAAATGTTCTTAGAGATCATTTATATCTTATAAGTAATTACCATTCCAAATTCCATGTATCTGGGCTCTTCAGTAACACAAAAATCGAAATTTCGAACGTTTTTCTGTTCTTGCACCCGCTTTAGGAGTAGTAGCACCGACATAAAATGTAACCTATGCTGGAGCAAGGGCTGTCACCATCATTTTGGCACGATTATTTTTTAAATCGGTTTAGTACTTCTTGAGATTGCGTAAAAATAGCCATTTAGAACGTTTTTTAGAACGCTTTTCGTGCATTTTCACCTCTTTTTAATTTCGATTTTTTTAAGAAATGTCCTTAGAGATCATTAGTATCTTATAAGTAATTATCATTCCAAATTTCATGTTTCTAGGCCCTTCAGTAACACAAAAATCGCATTTTTAGAACATTTTTTGCTCCTGCACCCCTTTTGGCCAGTGGCACGGACATAAGATATAGCTTTTGTTCTAAGTTGGACTAACACCATCATTTTGATACCATTACTTTTGGAATCGGTTCGGTAGTTCCAGAGCTTACCTCCTATAAATAAACAATTTTTACCTCTTTATAATATTAGTATAGAAGTATAGATAATGGGAAAATTCAATTAAGCAAGAAAACGCAAAACATGTTGAAATTTCTCTTTCAGCAATTTATGCTAATAGGTGGAAACATACTTGAGTAGTTTTGTACATCCCTGTAGTTCAAAAATTATTATCCATACACGGCATATATCCAATTCTTTACGTGGCCCTGTATATCATTTTATCTATATTCTACAAACATTTCTTAGTAAAATAATGCAGTTCAGCGTGAAAATGCATGAGTCATTTAAAACCCACCTTGAATATTTACGCTCATACTCAGTAATCCTTACGAAATCTTTTTTTAGCCCTGTATACGAACTATAGCATTTATACACATTATACAAAATGAATAAACTTAAAAGCGCATATCCTAATTAAAAATGCATTTCGAGCAATCATTGCTAATATACAGTAATTCGGATACAATATAGTATCTGAAATCTTTTGTGTGTCCTTGTAAACGTTAAGCATTTCGTATTATACATAAAATGTCTTATACTAAAGCTCAGCGACGTATATCAATTTTATTATTTATGAAATAGTTTAACATAATTGAAATAAGCCGCAAACAATCCCCCCTGTACCATTATGTAACGGAATTCTTTTGTGTGCCCCTGTAAATGAATAACAGTTCTTTGCACCGCATACTCTTACAGAATGCATATTTTAATGGAATTCATTAATGCATATCAATTTTATTACGTTTGAAAGAGTGTAACACCATTAAAAATCATTTTAAACGATTTTTTCCCATTGGCCGTAATATAACGGAATAATTTTGATTGTCCCTATATATGAACATGCTACAAACTTAATTTGAAATAGGGATCGTGCTATGGTAGAGGTCACTAATATCCAAATATTTCACAACGATCCGAGTATATTTACGAGAGTTAGAGCGCGTACAGACGGACAGACGGCCAGACAAACCGAAGTCATAAACACTTTTCAACTTTGTTGGAAAGTGTTAAAAAAAGGAAAACACGAGTGCTGTCTTTTTATAAACCAATAAAAATTCAGACTGTCATGCTATATTCTTGCGTTTTTAAGACTGATGTCGCTTTAAGCAGAAAATGCACATTTTTCATTTTTTAAATAAAAACTTTAATTATAAGTGCTTTGAACAGACTATAAAACTCCATTTAAATGTATTTAAAGTTAAAACATCTACTAAAATATAGGCATTTCTATTTCAAGAAAAAAGGTCAGAAAAACAAATGGCTAAATATGGCGACCCTTTCAATAAATATGACGTCAATTTCGATAAATATGACATCAATCTGGCTCTAAAAACCGGTTGCTACGATTTGTTTCATTTTTCATTGTTGTGCTGAATTGTTAATTATAAGATTTAGATAAATATTTTAATACTTTAAATGCGGTGATAACATTCTGTGATTTATACGATTATGTAAAATACGCTTGTACTATGATTTATATTAAATAGAGAAACGTAGCACCTGCTTTTTTAGAGTTATCTTTTTCTTTTTAAATAAAGCTTCATGACTGGCGTCACGGCTGAAAGCTTTTGGAAATTGATGTCATTTTCATGTTAATAGTTGTGGATTTAGATTTTATAAATGAAAATATGAGTTTCCGTTTAAAATTAATCCACAATGAATCTTGGTATATTTCTGTTAAAGATACCTGATATACCCGTTAACAGGACATAAATAAAAATCGTCTTTAATTTGAAACACTAATATATTTTTAATCTTTAATATATTTAGAAAGATTTCTCAACAACTACTTGAAAAAGTATTTTTGGTACTTTCGTAGTAGCGAGCATCTTAATCGTGAATATTTTACCCTTGTTAATCTGAGTAGCACATTTCAACCGCTACACTGGTAGGTTTTTCCATACGCAATCGTGAATTAAACGAAATATATCGCTGAAGTTGATCTTTCATTTTAAAGCAATATCGATCTTTATATGAAATGTCCTCCCGCATGACTGAAAACGATATTAACACCACTGGGCAAATATATTTCTTAAAGTGTCAGACAAAATTTCGGTTGTTACGGTCCAAATATTTTAGTTGATCATTTACAGTAGGATTTGGTTTAAGAATGATAAGACCAATATGCAATATACTAAAACTATCCCTGAACAAGAAAGAAAAATCATGCGTTCGGCATAGATTATGAAACACTTTCCAACACTCCCTGAAAGTTTTAGCAAAACTTCGCTATTTAGGGAAATAAGGTAAATAAGATAACAAAGTAAACGCTTAAAAAACTGGTTTCAGCAGTTACCGTCCATAGCCAAATATGTATTCCAATTCTTTTGAACAGCCCTATATTTGATCTGCATGTTGATATATATACTATATAATGGAAAAATTTAGTTTAGTAAGAAAACGCATAATAGGTTGAAATTTCTCTTTCAGCAATTTATACTAATAGATGAAAAAATACTTGAATACTTTTGTACAATCCTGTAATTTACCTAGTACCTTTATTATACGCCACTATTTAGCTAAAATTTAATTCAAACTAAAACACTCTTAAAACTACTGAAATCACATTTCCAGAAATTATCATCCATAGATGGCATGTATCCAATTCTTTGCGTGACCATGTATATCATATTATCTATATTCTACAAACATTTCTTAATGAACTAAATGTAGTTCAGGGTAAAAATGCATAACTCACTTAAAAAATCACATTTAAGCAATTTGCTCTCATAACCAGTAACCTTACGAAACCTTTTGTGTAGCCTTCTATATAGCCCTGAATTATAGCATTTATACACACCATTTAGTATGCATAAATATAGTGAAACATAAAAGCTCATATCATAATTAAAAAGGCTTTTTCAGCAATCACCGCCAATGTACAGTACATCTGATGCAATATAGTATCTGAAATATTTTGTGTGTCCCTGTAAATGCTATGCACTTCATATTATACATGAAATAGCTTATTGTAAACCTCAGCGACGTATATCAATTTCATTATATATGAAATAGTTTAACATAATTAAAATACGCCGCAAACAATCCCCTTCCCATATCATTATGTAACGGAATTCTTTTGTGTCGCCTTGTAAATAAATAATAACTGTTCTTTGCACTGCATCTTCTGCAGAATGCCTATTTCAGTGCACTTCATAAGTGCATATCAATTTTTTTATGTTTGGAATGCTTGTAACATCATTAAAAATAATTTGAAACGATATTTTCCCATTGGCCGTAATGTAACGGAATACTTTTGACTGTTCCTGTAAATGAACTAAATGTGCTACAAACTTAATTTCAAATAGGGTTCCTGCTATGGTAAACTTCAATAGCATCCAAAAATTTCAGGGCAATCTGTGTATATTTACAAGAGTTAGAGCGCGGTCAGACGGCCAGACAAATCGAAGTCATAAACATTTTTCAACTTTGTTGGAAAGTGTTAAAAATTATCTAACTTTTTTAAAAGACTAATAATTCAGAATTGGGTTTACATTATTATAGAACTTTTCAGCTAATTCTATAACAAAGCATGTAAAACAAAATGTTATACAGTGTGTCCACGTATAACCTGACCGACCTTTGTTTTCGCAACCGTTGGTCCTAGATGCATACTTCCAATTACAAAAATGGTTTAAATAAGGTAAAGAATTATTTTTAAAGCGATTTGGGTCAAGAAAAAAATTTATTAAAAAATTACGAAATTTAAATTTTTATACGGTCCTCCGGTCCTATAAGTGATATTTAGTAAAACTTTACTGTGACACTAACGAGTAAGACAAAAAAAGTCCCATTCATCTGACATTAAAATTGACCGAGTTATGAAACTTTGAAATGCACGACTAAGGCTGCGTACCCACTATCCTTCTAACAGATTTCAGTGTCGGCTTCGTTTCTTGTGGCTTTTCGGTGTCTTTGATTTTTAACGACTTTAGCAGGAAAGGGACTGATGTCCAGCAAAAGAGGAACCTTTCCTTCAAGTAGAGTCGAGCTCCTTATCTCCTGACCCATTGTTGATTCCCCTCATTCTTTTGTGAATAAACCGCAGATGATTTCAGAATAAAAGATTTTCCAAGAATACTAGAGAAGGAGGCAAAATACAAGTCAGAACGTAGCTTTAAACCATTTTTATGCATCTCAAAACAGATGACTTCTGCCATGCTTTCAGGGATCGTATTTAAAGTACTTCAACTTATTTCAAGGTATCTGCGCTTTGAAAGAAATCGTACAAATATTACGATTAAGTTTTATTAGTTAAGTTTCAGAATAGTTAAAATAATTGTATTTTAACATATGTTTTATTTTGTAAGGATTTGAGGCTATGATTTCTTTTAACTAAAATTGTGTTATTTTCATAAGGTTTTATTTAACTTGCAATGATCGTCTTTTCAGTTTAAAATTTGTACTAGAACTTTAACTTACTTTCAAATGTCCGATCGAAGTGAAATTTTACATACTGACTTAAATCCGATGACAGTGCAATATCATTATGATTTTCAACTCTTACCATCTTATACATACTTATATTAGAGGATAACACAAAAAATTCGGATAGATTACCGTCAAGAAGTTTAAGAAAGAGTTTTAGATTAGATAACATAAACCTGCGATGGTTGCGTTTTTAAAATTTTATAATTACATTTTATGTATTTTTTTAACGCTGAATAAAAAAAATTACCTTCACTTTTAACCATCATGTCAGGATTTTTCGCAAATCGTAAATTTCAAGATTAAAAAATAGCGAAAAATGTGATACTATAAAACAGATGCAAGGCTTTTTTATTCGGTTTAATTTTATTTAATTCAATAATTTATTAGATTTTTTGGCTTATACTGGGTTTCTTACAGCTAAACAACTCGGGGGTCCAATGAGGTTGGGAGGGGAGGGGGGGATCAATTTTAACTTTTAGCTTTTTTACTTTGAAATTTGTGATTTGAGAAAATTCCTGACGTGGTGGTTTTAAAATGAAGGTCATTTTTGGAATCAGTGCTAAAAATTACATAAGAATCAATTTTCAAAAGCTAAAAAACATGCCACAACCCAAAATTTGAAAGACAGTGGCAGCATTTTAAAATATGTATCATTTTGTAAAGAATTGTGAGGCTGTTGTTTTTCATCCTTTTATTAAACAAAAAATCTGTTATTTTTATCCTCTTATGATGTTCAGTACAAATTGTGCATTTTGAAGTAATATGTCAGAATGATTAAAGATTTCAAATTTATATTACAACGCTAATTTTACTCTCAACCATTTCTTTAATATATCTGACGAAATTATATTTCTACTAAATTTGTCAATGACCCCTAATATGCAACAAAAAGTATACTCCAACTTTAAATAGCTATTACTCGGTCAATTTTAATCGTAGAATAACGGGACTTTTTTGCCTTACTTGCCAGTGTAACAGAGAAATTTTACTAAATATAACTTATAGGACCGAGGGACCGTATAAAAATTTAGATTCTGTAATTTTTCCCTAAATTGTTTTTTCGCTTCAAACTTTTTTTTATCTTAACCCTGCATCTAATTTTGACCATTTTTGTAATTGGAAGTATGCATCTAGGACCAACGGTTGCGAAAATAAAGGTCGGTCAGGTTATAAGTGGACACACTGTATACTAAAACCATCCTAGAAAAATTTATGCAAAGTAACAGTGCAAATTTCATCAAAATCAGCCCAGTAGAAATTTTATTTCGAGATTAAAGCATTGTTTATTTTCGATGAAAAAGTATATATATTCTAGGATAACTTCAGTTGAAATTAGGTTGACAGCTTAATATCTCATTCCATAAACCTAAACAAACACAAGTGATTCATTCATCACATCGTGAATCTTAAAAAATATTAAACCATTGAGGTAATCATTCACAAAATAAGTTCTCCAACAATCGATGGACAATATTCTTATGACGTCAAAGTAGGTAAAATGATGGCAGTATCGTTTGTTTATGCTTTGAATTCAGAAATATTTTATTTTGCAGTGTCTCTTAGTTACATTACTTTATTGTTATATTTATGAGCTCAGAACAAAAGTATATTTTTTCATTATTTAATTATTAAATAATGAAACAAATTATAAATGCATGATTTGAAAAATTTAAATAATTTTCTTTTTTAATACTAAAAAAGTAAATAATTTTTTTTTAATACTAAAAAATTAAATAATTTTCTTTCTTAATACTAAAAAAATGACATTGAAGTAACAGTGGGTAACAGTTAAATAAGTTTAACTGTTTAATTCTGTTGTAATATTCAAAATAGCTGTATTTATTAGATTTCAGTAAACAACATCAGGGTCCGATTAAATTTTGAAGTTAGAGGAATTACAATGTCATTTCAGGATATTTCTTTTGGAGAAGCTTTTCTAAATTCCACATGTACATGGAAACTCTTCAGTGTTACAAATATTATTCCAAGGACAAACATAAGATCAAAACGGCCGGTAATTTTACACAAATTTTTGAAAACTACTTTATGTCAGAAATTTTATTAAAAACTGGTTACTTCTTTGTTATAGCGGCCCATACAGTTATGATTATGACAAGTTGCAACCAATTTCGCCGATCCAGGATCGTGAAGCAAACACAGTTATTATATACAATGGTATACAATGGCACAATGGTATTATATATAATACCATATAATACCATTTC
Organism: Maratus speciosus; assembly: GCA_963932465.1. Classification (NCBI taxonomy): domain Eukaryota; kingdom Metazoa; phylum Arthropoda; class Arachnida; order Araneae; family Salticidae; genus Maratus; species Maratus speciosus. The sequence continues at coordinate 144,070,947 of OZ010786.1, read as the reverse complement.
ATTAAATCGTATACGATAGTTTGATAGTTTTTACCTTGCTTCAAGTGTGTAATTTATTTATTTTTAAGAATTAACAATCTAAATTGTCCAATATATGAAGAAAAAAAATGTAAACAAAGATTGAATAGACATAACCTCAAAAAGTCTATAATCCGCACAACACTTGGAACCAAACTGTGCAGATTAGTGTTCTTCTACTGTACACAGTTTTCATAAACATTTTATGTGTTTCGTTCTTAAAATGTGTTATTTTCATCTACCACTGCAGAACAGGCGAGGAAAACTCATATTCTTGCACATGAGTTGTATATATCTTTATATCTAAATTTCCGTCATTTTTGACGGGCTACCTTGCTAGTAATAGAATATTAGTTAATTGTACTTATTCATATCGTTTTTAAAAATGTCTGAGCTATGTTGTACAACTCCTTTCAAAATTTTTCGCATTTGTAAGTGGTTTTTCAATAATTTTTCTGTCGACATCCCCCTGATCACCATCAACATTATTTTCTGTTTCTTTGCAAATTTTTTTCTAAATTTCAGCAATAAATTTTTGCAGCTACAAGAATTGTCGTTGTTAATCGCATCTATTCCTGATAATCTTGTTTTGTCACGTCTGCGGGAACGCTTTCAAAATTTTCTCATCGAAAGTAGTCATCTTTTTCAACTTCATAGAATTCTGCTTTAACAAAGCAATTTTTAAATATAGCAAGAATATTTTATTCCATGCTTAACCTAATTTAAAGCATGAAACAGAATATTCTTGCTACATTTAAAGATTGCTTTATTAAAGCAGAATTCTGCGAAGTTTAGAAAGGAGATCAAACTTTCGAAATCGGCCCTGCTGACGCGACGACGCGACGTGACGAAAGAAAATTATGAGAACGATACGATTAACAACGACATTCTTGCAGCCGCAAAGTTTACAAAAAACTGAAATTTATCAAAATATTTGAAAAAAAAAGTAAGATAATTTCGATGGCGACCAGAAAGATTAAGAGAGCAAATTTATATAAAAAAAAAATAAATAAATAAATAAAAAAATAATAATAAACAATTAGCAATTGAAGAGCTTGGTGGAAGAGCAACGTATGATACATTTTCTCAAAAATTGTTTTATTTTATGAATGAAAGCGTTATGAGGTATTATATCATATAGTAAAGCTAAAATACTAAAATTCTACTTAGAATTGAAGATATGAGAAAGTATCTTTTAATATTTAATATTTTCATATTTAATAATTTGAATGGTGAAAACAATTTCTAATATTTAATAATTAAGTGTTAATATTATTTTCTAGGAGAATTTAGTACCCCCTATTAACATTCAAACATATGCTACTAAGAAGGGATTAAATAAATAACTAAATTACAACAAAAAACTTTCATTTCAATTTTCTAGAATTCTAATCTTTGTTATATAACATTATCTTCCACTCGCATCTTCAAATGCGGAAATGTGTACGCGTTCAGGGGGATTTGCTTGTTTTCGGTTGAAAACGATATTGGTCTTTTTTTAAAACATTTTCCTATTCCCTATAGTCTGTAGATTATCTCCGTAAAATGATTTCGCCGAATTCAAAGTCATTCTGCAGTTATTTAGTGCTTTAGCGCAACGGGTCCGAAGCCTTACATTGTTTTGGAACTCTCTAAACGCATTTTACGCAAAATGACCTTTTCAAACGTTTTCAAGCAAGGGCACAAGAACTATTAAACAGATCTTGCTAAGTGGTTTTTTTTTAAATTAAAGGTAATATATTTTATTGGAGCTTAGACAACTTTCAGCCATTTTTATATATAAAAAAAGAAATATTTTAGAAGCACACCAAAGTATGACTGCCACTTAGTTGATTTTGAACTTTTTGACCTCAAAATTCTTCAAGCTCCAGACAATATTATCTATTTTCATAATCATTGACAAAATTTGATTGCAAATGACTCTGGCGATCTAATGGATCCCATCCGATTGGAAGTTGCACGGCGCACGCGGTAGGACATCCACTCACGCTACTCGAGCCACATCATAAATTTTTTTATGATTTAAAAAAAAGTTCTTCAAGTGATACTAAATAGGATGTAAAAAACCCGGAGCTAAAAAATTCATTCCTATTCCATAAAGAAAGAAAAAATTCTAAAAACACCCTTTTGCCTTCTAGAGGCAAATTCCCCTTTAAAAATTTTGTACGAGTTACATTTGAACATTGTATTAACATGAACTATAACATTTTCTTTCTAAAATGATTACTACAGTAGAGTCTCGATTATCCGAGTTAATAGGGACCAAGCTCACCTCGAAAAGCAAAAATCTCGGATAAACCGGATTGACAAAAATCGTCACCAACTAAGGAGATGAAATATAAATTTTCACTTAATTCATTCATTTTTATGATGCTGTTAGTAACATTTCTTTGATGTACGTTTCCAATTCTTTTAAGAAAAACGGAGAATGACATTGTTTATTTGAAAAAGTCCTTGATAGTTTTTTGTTTATTAAATGTCAATTTTGCAGCAGTTTTTTTTTCTTGCTGTAGTATTACGCCACTGCATAGCTATCAATTTCTACGATTTTTTCTTACCACTAAAACTTAGCCGTAAATTTTGCCTAATTCAATCCCCGAAATCTAAAAATTGTCAAAGATAAAAATATGGCAAAGTTTTGTATTAAATTTTAGAGGTCGCAAAACCGTACAAATTGGCAGCTATGTTATTCTATTGGTATCATGAAAATTGCAGGTGTAGCCTCTTCTTTCTACTCAAAGTATTAAATAGTATTTTTCAATCGAACTCATACCTTTGGAATAAATCATTTTCTTCTAATGGACTGATGGCTTCCATTACTGAAACAGCCATTATAAATGAAGTGTTAGGTGAAGATGAAAGAGCAGTCGTGAAAAGTTAGAACTCAGATTTTCTGGTCAGAAGGGGAAAAAAATCGCCATAATTTTTTTTTCTGACCAGAAAATCAGAGTTCTAACTTACGACTGCTCTTTCATCTTCACCTAGCACTTCATTTATAATGGCTGTTTCGTAATAATAGAAGCTATCAGTACATCAGAAGAAATAACTCGGTTAAAGCGGAAACTCGGTTAAGCGGGACTCGGATAATCGAGATTCTGGATAGCATATGTAATTTTTTATATTCATTATTGCTAGTCACATTAGTATTCGATTACAATAAAATATTTTTAATATGTTATGTACATAAATTGTTAAATATAATTCTGAGTAATATATGTGAAATTTATTCTTTCGGTTCCCATATATGATCTAACAGAGCATCTATCATTTTTCGCAATTATATTTGAACATGGTATTTACAGTCGTGGAAAAAAAGTAACTAACTATCCAGCAAATTATTGTAGAAGAAAGTTATTGCTACCAAACGATTGGAAATAATGTCTACTTTAAATGATATATATAAAATTGACTTGGGGGAGGGGGGTGTATCTACATATAAAAACGAACCCAAACTTTGTTTTTTTCAATAGCAATACCCAAGTTTGACACCATAAGTAAATTCTATACCCATCAATTAGCCTTAATACAAATTTTCTTGAAATTCGTACGATTAGTTTCAGAGAAATTATTTTAAAATGGGCGTATTTTAGGGGATGTATCCAAAATGAAGTTCGGTGCTCGATTGTTGAAATGCTACAGAATGACTATGCCACTTCAATTAATGTATTATTTCTTGCCAAGATAACTATTTCACTCGCTTAATAGGTTTCGACTATTACCAGCCTAAATGTTTCAATAAAATGAGTAAAATATATTTTTGTTCAAATTAAACTTTTCTGCACCTCATATTAAACCATCATTTTGAAGTTTTTTAATCATGATTTGAAAACTACTTGGAAGAAAAAAAATTAAATTCAGAATTCGCATAAAGCAGGACATAATAAATATAAATCTATTAAAAAAATTGTAGGTTTCAATTCATATTTTTTTCGAATATTAATTTCATAATTCATATTATAAAAAATTTTTAATTACAAATTAATTGTATTTGGATTTGGGTTTTTTAGTATTATAATATAACCTCACAAAAATTATCACATTATTATTATATTTTCAGGATATATTAATAAATATATGAAAATGTAACTTAACATTAGAAGCTCTAAATTTTGAATGTTTATAATCCAAAAACTTATCGTCCAAATGACTTGGAATTTCTTTTCTAGGCATAGTTTGAATCGAATATTAAAAATATATTGTGAAAATTGGGTGTTACCAATGAAAAAAAAAAACAAAGTTTGGTTTGGTTTTGATTTGTAGATGTCCCCCTAAGCAAATTTTATATGCATTATTTAAAAGTACATTTGGTGTTTACTTTTATTTTCTGCACGACCATACTAACGTGTTCTGCAACGCGCTTAGGTTATAAAATCATTAATATAAAATCTATATGTCATTTTTATATTACATTTAATTTTAGTCGAATTTGTATTTAATTGAAATAGAATACATTTAATATGTTTTGTACGGATTTTTTAAAATAGTAGTCAGGTTAAGGTATGTGGAATGTCAATTATGATCTTGCAATGTTTGAAAAATGTTCCTGTTCTACACTGTTAAAAATTTTGTGGTATGTTAATCAAATTTTTGGTGCTCCAGTAGCTGCCACCATAAGATGGTGAAATCTTGAAACAACATTTGGAGCTAATGTTCAATCTGAGCTCCAAATCTTGGGGTGAGATTTCACCATCTTATGGTGGCAGCTACCTGAGCACCAAAAGTTGGTTCAACCTACTACAAAATTTTTAACAGTGTATACTAGGTATATGATTATTTTCTCTACTATGAAACTAAATGACATATAATAACAAATAAAAATTCAAGATCATGCTTCCTCAGATTTATTCTGCATTATTGTGGTTATTTTTATACATTAGTGGTAACTTAAAGTCTTCTAGAAGAAATAGCCATTCTCCTTCTTCAATTGCCACAGTTATTCAGTTCTTTCTGTAACCACAATCATTCAGCCCCTTCTGTTTATCAAATTCCTTCTTTATGCAAGTCTAGAAAAATGAAATTACATTTCATTAATTGAAGTTATATCAATGAATTAAATACAAAACATGTGCTGATGATAATAATGAGGGATAGCGACATAACCTAGCACATGAAGTACAATTGAGTTAACCTAGCACATAAATCAAAATGTGTTCCCGATGATCCCGAATGGCCATACCAACATGCCTCAAATCTCGATAATCAGTTCTAAGAAGAGGGTAGCAAAGGTACTTTTACCACAATGTAATAAAACTGTTATTTTAATGAAAAATATTTAAAATGAAGGGTATGGTCGACGCCTGGGATCCAAAATAAATCAGATATTCTAGCTATTAAAAATTAGTAAAGATATGATCTTTTAAAATATAAAACTTTATAGAAACTCATTCTATAAATAACAAGAAAGGAAAAAAATCATGCCTCAAACATAAATTATGAAACACTTTCCAACTCATACAGAATAATGTAACAAAACTGCACCGTTTAATAAGTTAAAATATTATGTCTAATTCAAACACATGGAAACACATAACACACTTGCAAACCCAATTTCAGCTGTTCCCATCTATAATCGGAAAATTATCCTGATTCTTTGAGCAGCCCTGTATATAGATTTGTATCTATTAACTAATGCATGGCAAAATTTAGTTCAGTTTACGAAATACATATATATATTAGTTGGAATTTCCCCTTCGGCAATTTCCGCTCATAAGGAGAATGGCACGTGAATTCTTTTGTGCAGCCCTGTATATCAGGTATAGAATTTATATACAACTAGTAAAATACAAAAAAAAAAGTTAAATTTAAAAGCGCATGCTGAAATTGAAAACGCACTTCCAGCCATTATTACTCAAAGACAGTACTGTAATCGATTTCTTTTGTATACCCGTGTAAATGCACGACAAATGCTATGAACGCCCTATTCTATTGCAAACATCTTGTAGGGAAATACTCAGTGATTTATATTAGTTTCAATACATTTGAAATAGCGTAATGTCATTAAAATACTCTGCAAGCGATTTTCCCCCGTATACCATAATGTAACGGAATTCTTTGTGTGCCATTGTAAATGAACTATTAATCCCACATACTTCATATATACGGCTTGCATTGACGTCACGTTTCTATTAGCAACGACTGATACTATTGCATCTGGAGTACACACGGAACTTCAGAACTCCCCATTTGCCGTTAAAAACACGTTTTATCTTTCTGTTTAATTCAGATCTTTCTTATTTTTATTATTATAGTGCAAATAAGTCTAATAAGTCAAATGGAGAGGATCACATTAGTCTTATATTTGGGCGCCATGTGAAGCGATGCCAGACATGTGACGTCATGTGCAAGCCGTCTATACAATACCTAACATGCTTAGGTGACCCTAAATAACGTTTATCAATTTCATGAAAATCCCAGTATATGTATTTACGAGAGTTAGAGCGTGGCCAGACAGCCAGACAAACCGAATGCATAAACACTTTTCAACTTTGTTGGAAAATGTTAAAAAGAAGTTGAGAATAAAGTAAATAAATGATTTTGTCTATCAATATGATAAAAATGTAAAAAAAAAATGATTAAAATCAATGTGTGTTATATTTTTTAATTTTCAAACAAAGTTTATAAAAACTATCATAATGTCAAATTAATCTTCCGTGTTGGGGAAGAGTAAATTGCAGTCTTAAATTTGCTTTTTTCTTTAACTTCATTAATTTTGTAAATAGTATATATGTTTATTAGTAACTTGTAAATAAATATAATTAGTCGAGATGTTATCTCAGTCTGTTTATTTTAGTAAAAATAAGTTGATGTGTGTCATTTCTTCTAGGATTAATTCACTTTTAGTGTATTCGTTGTATTGTTTAGGTACATTTGATTTTCTAGGAAAAACTTGTTAATATTATTATTCATTTTTCTAATGGATATTTTAGCTCAACATTTATTTTGTAATTAAATTTTGGGAGAAATTCATAAATGTTGGGGCCATCGTAAATATTCACAACGCAAAATTATATTTTAATTAATTTAAATTAATTAACCTGTAGAGGCGCGAGCGTTATTTTTAATTATTTCTTAGTTCGCATCGTCCTATGACTAGAATTTATTTTTGGTGTACGATCACAATAATTTGTTTATTAATGTAAATTAAAATGTACCAAAGTGAATTTTTGGTGGTGTTAGGCAATGCTGGACGATATTTATAAAAATTAACCAGTAACAAGTTGAGTGTCTATTTCTGTCCAGCACAGATTTCGCCACAATGTAGTGTTATCTGCGAGCAGTCTAATTTCATGTCAAGATGTAATGCATTCGTATAAAGGGAAAAGCGCCATTCGATTCTAAAGCATTTCAACAGCAATAGCTTCAGATTCCATGTTTTTACATATAAAAATATCTTTCTGAATGTGTCAGAAAGATTTGCATTGTTTAGATGAGATTTTCTTTTAAGATGAGTTTTATATTTAGACATTCAGTATCTTCCTGTAATAAAATAATTGTTTTCCCGCAGCTTTAGTTTCTGCGTAAGATATGATACAACAGTTTTTATACTTACCGCCACGTTATTAAATTTCTTACATTTAGGACTATTTGTGTCTTGACAAGCAGCCTAAAAAATTAATAGATAGAAATATATAAGATAATAGATGGTTGCAATTTAAGTTAAAAACACAAAAGGTATATAACAGTTAAATATTTTTTCTCTATAAAAAAAAAAAAAGTAACTAACACTGTCACAGCCACCGTTTTTCAATTTTTTTGTGACTTGGGGTCTTTTTTGTTAATATTAAGAAAAATATTGCATATATATATATATATATATATATATATATATATATATATATATGAAAATTGGTAGTGTTATAGAGAAATGTTTGATAAAAACGCTGATGCAGACAGTTTTCAAATCGAATAATTATTTTAAGAGATATTTAATGTTAAAGTTGGTCAACAAAAATATTGCCAAACAGTTTAAATTTAAAAATATATTTGCGCGAGACATTTATTTCATATTTTGAGATAATTTTTTTAACTATTGTTGCGAATTCTAAGACAGCGCAAATAATATTTCCTTTCTAACAACGAAAGTATTTTCACATGAATATTAAAAAGAAAACGAAAACTTTACGTCAGATTTAAAAGGATTCATTTAAAATGACTTATTTAAAAGAACTTTCTTTCTTATAGCGTTGTTAAAAAATACCGGGAGAGAGAAGAAGACTGTTTACTTAATTAATTTTATATTAGCTTATTTTCAAATTTTTCACTGATATGATTTAATCGAAGACGAAAATAGCCCGTTAACAGGGAGATCACCCCTGTATTTTTTAATTATAATTCAGCCTTCCGAAATTTTTTTTAAAGCCGATCAAATTAGCGTGCTTTTAGAGTTTGCGGTGTCTGAACGGGGTTTCTCATAGGGGACAGAGCCCCCTAGTGCAGTATGAAATAATAACTCGAATAATGTTTCTATGAGATATTTCCCGAACGTTTTTTATGAATAATTAACTTCAACAGAAATAACGAGTATGGGATTTTCCCTATATATTCAATACAAGTTTTGTACACATGCTACAATTTTTCTAACTTTCACTTTTATTTATTTATTAATGATGATTTTAAAAATCAAAGTTTATACTCATGCATTTTTGTGCACTGTTTTCGCCATTTTTTAGTTCAGAAGTAAAGAGTTGCGATCGATGGTTATTCAAGATTGCGAGTAAGTTACATACAAGCGTTCTTTTTAATTTATAACAAATTATATTTTTATTTTCTTTAGGAGCATATTTGAAAGATATAGTAGTAGGAAATTAATATTGACCCAATATCATACCATTCATTTCCACAAACATTTGCTCCAATGTTGAGATGTTGACATTTTACTAATGTAAACTTTATAGAATCAATATTGTGCAATATTACTGTTTCATTAAAAACATTTCAAATATAAACTCAATAATAGTGCAATAGTGCCAAATCACTAGAAATATCTCTAATGTAAAACAAAATATTTTCAGAATACATGCGTTTTGTTGGAAATGTTTCAAATGTAATGTCGATATTTAGTCAAGATTGACATTGCATCTAATTATTTCCGATGAAACGCCTATATTGACTTTTTGTTGAGTAAATATTGCTTGCCAATATTGGTGTAATATTGACAAAATATCGAAGCTATAATATTGGGGCGATGAATACTATATTGGGCCAAAATATAGGCAGTTTTGGTCTGCTATTATCGCTAAGACGTGATGATTACTATTAGTAAATATTGCAGTATTGTCCAGTAAATCTCATATACCTAAAGTAAACCTGTAAGGAACCAGTAACTTTGTTACAGAGCCTCTCTAGTGGTTTGAAGGTGAACATGGTGTAAGACGTAACCCTAATATAGTGGCACTCTAATTGTCCGCGGTGCATTTTAAATTAAGAGTTTACTGTTCCGCAAGTTAGCGGCAACGATATGCAAATTTATTTGCTCAGTCTGCCAGAATATAAATAGGGGAGCGAAATTATGTTAAGCGGCTAGTTAGTTAGCAGTTAGTTGGCGTGAGTAGTTTTGGTGGGGAGAAATGGCCTGTGTGGCTGGAGCTTAGCCTGGAAACAAGAACAGATTTAGAGTGAGAAGAAATCTAGACGTGGATTTGAAATGAATCCCGCCGTCGCAGCTTAAGCACGCTCCGGAGAACTGAAGTTACGTGAGTTAACTTTAGACTTTATGTTTTATTGCTATCACGGAGCGAGACCGAAATTTATGAGATCTTGTCTGCCAATCCTCTGCCCATTATTGAATAAAAGCTCTATACTTAAAGCCTATAAGACTCCTCATGAACTCCCAGCACTACTAATACGCCACAAATGGCGCCCAACTCGGTTTCTAACCCCGACCACGAAAATTTTATGCTAACGGCACAAATAACACTCAACGAGATTTCAGAGCACGTCCATATTATATTGAAGCTACAGATAGCCATGTTTTTGAACAAAATGACATTTTCTATGACCATTTTGCTAAGTTTGTTGACATTGTATCTCGAGTATATTTTACGGGCGAAAAAAATGTTCAGGACTTTGTACAGCAGCTAGAGGATTATATAAGTTATAATAATATACCTAGTAAAAACAAATATCTAATACTGAAAAGTTCACTTAAGAATGAAGCTCTTCTATGGTTAGAAAATATAGGTAGATTTTTAGTGAAAGATGATACAAAACGATATGAGGAAACAGTATTTGAGCTCCAAAAAGCATTTCGAGAGGTTAAGGGGTCTTATACCTTTTAAACGCGACAAAATTTAATGGAAAAATTCAAAGTTTGAATTAGTCTGTCTTCAAAACTTTTTATGTATAAACATGAAATTTTGGACATTGATTAAACAGATTGTGGTTTGTAATATGCTGTCATTAGAAATTTATTAGCCTTTTACAGAATTTGTGTATTGTTGAAATAAAAATAGCTCCTTTTTTTACTCCATAAGTCATTGCGCGTATGATATCTTAAGAAAGTATGTATGGATTGTCATGAAATTTGTTAAAGATACTAAACATATATGTGTGTTTAAAATGAACTACTCTTAGGTGAAAATTATTTCATTAACTATACAAAAAAATATTTTTGTAAAAAGAAATAAAAATTTTATATATTTAATGACTAAAAATAGTCATAACTAAAAATATTACCATTGTAAATATTTAAAAGTAGTTCATTTTAAACACACATATTGGTTTAGTATCTTTACAAAATTTTATGACAATCCATGCATCTTTCTCAAGATATCATGCGCGAATGACTTCTGGAGTAAAAATAGAGCTATTTTGATTTCAACAATACACAAATCCTGTAAAAGGCTAATAAATTTCTAATGGTGGCATATTACAAGGCACAATCTGTTTAATCAATATCCAAAACTTCATGTTTATACATAAAAATGTTTTAAAGATAGATTAATTCAAACTTTGAATTTTTTCGTTAATTTTCGACGCGTTTAAAAGGTACAAGACCCCTTAACAACAAAAGTGCGCTACAACGTGAGTTTTATTGTCACCAGCAAGATAATTTTGAATGTGCATCTAAATTCTATTTGCATAAATTAGATTTAAAGAATAAATGAGGACTAGAATTTATCATTTGATGAACTGTTAGACATTATTGTGCCCTTTTTACTGTGCAGATTCAAGACTATATTGAGTTTCGAACTCCTAACTGTTCCGCAGAATTATATCAACTTTTATTGAAATATGAATCTTGTCACGGCTCAGGCAATTGGGAGGGACGTAGCTCTCGACCGGGAACCTATCGCAATAACAAATTTGTGAATGAGAATGTTGGTCGTAATATCAGAGGGGCAGAGCATGGAATACATAATACTTATAGAAGTGGTGGTGTTCAGAATCAGGCTAATAGAAGTTATGGTCGTAATATGTCTAATGCAGGTAATAGAGCAAATGGAAATTATAGAAATGATGGTTAGAATAGGAATTTAGGAAAGTATGGTAACTTTATTCAAAGAGGGGGAGTTTGTGATAGGGATGTTCCTGCTCCACGAGTAAGGCAATTGACGAGGAATGAAAACGATTTGGATAGAGGGATAGCGCAAAGGCAAGCTAGTGAAAATTTAGAAGATACACAGACACGAGTTAAGCATGAAAAACCTTCGGTTAGTCTAAGTAGTGTTACAATTAACCCGATTGAGCTACTTGCGTGGTTAATTATATTAAATGGTATTGTGGTGAAATGCTTATTGGATACAGGAGCGGAGCGCTGTTTTATCTCTTATGATCTCTATAGAAAGTATTTTCGATTTAAAAAGTTAAAGTTTTCAAACTTAGTTGTTCATTCTGGTCAAGGGTCGGTTTGTATTAATAAAGGTACGGTATAATTAGAAGTAGAGATTCGTTGAGTAAAGTCGTGTTGGCAGTTTTGTGTTCTTGATGGTTTAAACGCGCATTGCAACGTGGGAATAGATTATATGAGAGATAGAGGAATTAGTTTAGATTTCTTTAAGCGATCTTTGGTTATAAATAATGAGGGAAGCGGATACAAAGAAAGGTCGATACCAGTATCAATTGATTTAGAATAGACTGGTTTGAGTGAAGTTGAAAAGGAGGAGTTTAAGTAGTTTTTGGTGGAGTTTGGTGAAGTATTTTCGGATAAACCAGGGTTAACACAGGTAGCTTAGAACGAGATTAATATTGGTTCAGCAGCACCTGTCGCCAGTAAATCATATCGTTATGATAAAGTGAAACAAGATATAATTGATTATCATATTGAAAAGAGGTTTTCAGATGATATTATAATGCTTATAGAATCACCTTTTGCGTCTCCGGTTGTATTATGTCGTAAAAACAATGGTAAAAGTATGGATGACCCAGAAGCATGGCGATTCGCTATAGATTACAGGAAATTAAATTCAATTACGCAATACTCTCAATATCCAATTCCAGTGATGGGCGAGATTTTGGCAAACATAGCTAGCTCAAATTATATGTCTGCATTGGATTTAACTTCAGGTTACTTTCAAATTGCAATGAGACCGGAAGATATTCCGAAAACAGCTTTTATGACTCGAAACGGGTGTTTTGCCTTCAAAAGAATGAGTTTCGGATTATCGGGAGCTCCTTCGACGTTTTAAAAAACGATGAATAGTATCCTTAAACCCTTAATAGTAAAGGTGTCTTGGTCTATCTGGATGATATAATAGTAATGGCTGCTACATTTGCGGAGCATTTAAGGTTATTGCGAGAAGTCTTTACATTTTTACGAAATGCAGGACTAACGGTTAAGTTGGAGAAATGCAACTTTTTGAGAAAAGAAATAAAGTACTTAGGCGTAACTATTACGCAAGATGAAATTCAAACTGATAAGCAGAAAACAGAAGCTATCACGTCAATGCTCCTCCTAAGAATTTTAAGCAGGTGGCTACATTTTTGGGAATGGTGGCTTGGTTCTCTAAATTTATTCCACGGTTCTCGGAATTGTGTGAACCATTGTATGCTTTAAAAACGAAAAGAGTGAAATTTCCGTGATCAGCGAAGGCTCAGAGATCTTTTGAGTTGTTAAAGGAGGTGTTGTGTCCCCTCCAGTGTTGGCTCATCTGGATTATTTATCACAGTTTGAATTGTATTGCGATGCTAGTTCAGTGGGTGTAGGAGCGATGTTAGCGCAAAAGGGAAGACCGGTAGCATTTGCATCAAGAATTTTGAATCCAGCTGGGCGGAATTATTCAATTACAGAAAGGGAGTGTTTGGCTCTGATTTGGTCTTTAGATAAGTTTCGTTGTTTCTTTACGCAGATACCAGTGAAGGTTGTTTCGGATCATTCCGCATTGACAAAGTTAACGAACGGAAAGGGTTTGTCGTCTCGTATGGTTAGATGGTGTTTGAAGCTGGCTGAATATAATATAGTTATAGAACATAGGGCAGGCAAGGAAAATGGGGTAGCCGATGCATTGTCTCGAAACCCGCAGGAGTGTGTTGAAGTAGTGGAAGAAATAAAACTTTGTCTGTCTCTGGTGTTACAATCGAGAGAGCAGTTAATAAAGGAGGATAAGGAAGCACAAGGAGGATGAGGAATTTGGTAATTTATATAAATATTTGGAAAGTTCGGACGAAGTTCCGAGTGCGAATGTGCATATTTTAGAGAGATGGTCTCAATCATTTAAGTTAATAGACGGACTTTTATTCTATTCAAAATCAGTTAACTCACGAGATGAGTGAAGAGTGTTCATCCCCTCTAGTCTTCGCAAGGCCATCTTAAAAGAATTTCACGATAACCCCCTAGAAGTATTAGAAAAACTTATGGTCGAGTTTGTGATTCCTGCTACTTCCCTAAAATGCGAGGAATAGTAGCGTGCGAGCTTATGTCTCTAGCTGTAGTACATGCCAAATATATAATTATAAAAAGGTAAGGCCAGCGGGAAAATTCATTCCCATTAAAGTTACGTAACCCATAGAATGTGCTGGAGTAGATTTAATTGGACCTTATCCTTTCTCTAATCCCAAGAGATTTAGATTTGCTTTAGTTATAGTAGATTATTTCAGTAAATGGGTAGAATTAGTTCCCCTCAGAAAGGCTTCGGGACCAGCAGTAGCTGATGCCCTCTTTGATAATTTCATCTCTAAATATGGTGCACCAGTTACAATAGTAAGTGACCACGGTCCTTGTTTCATTTTTGACATATTTAAGGCTCTATGTACGAAGCTGGAGATTTCCCACTCTTTTACAGTACCTTACCGGCCGCAATCTAACATGGTGGAACGTGTTAATAGAACTTTAATCCAGATGATATCGTCGTGTGTTTCGTTTCACCATTCAAATTAGGACACATTTCTGCAACACTTCGCTTATGCACTACGCATAGTAGTTCATGAATAGACTGGGAAAACGCCTGCTGAGTTATTTTTAGGTAGAAAAATCATAACTCCGTTTCAAAGATTAGTAATGTTGTCTGGTGCTGAAAGTCAGTTCATGTATAAGGACATTGATAAGTTGGTGAAAGAGGCACAATTTCAGATGGGAAAAGCTAAAAAAAAAAAAAAAACAAGCACTGTATTATAATATGCGTAGGAGGGAGTTGGAAGTTAAAGTTGGTGATTTTGTTTTGTTGGAAAAGCATTGGTTGAGTTCTAGGTGACAGAAAAGAGTAGCCAAATTTAGTCTTAAGTTTGTTGGTCCGTTTGAAGTATTGGAAGTGCGAAACAATAATCTGGTGATAAGGATGGGTGGAGAAAGGGTGACGGTAAACCTCGATCAGGTGAGAGTGTATAAGTTTAGGGAAAATGGTAGTGATGGTTGTTCGAAATTTATTTATCGTCTGCCAAGGCTCAGTGTGAGCATTTTTGTGTATGTTTAATTTCTAAAAAATGGCAACGTTCTTGTTTTGTTGACATGTAATTTATTCTATTCTAAGAGTGTGAAACCAAGAGGGTTTATAATTAAACGTGTGATACAGTTCACTTTGTTATTTATTAAGTGTTGTGAGTTATTGACGAGTTTGTGTTTATTTAATTTCAACCAGCGCACTACATAATTTTTGGTTATGTTTACCGGAGATTTGATATTTTTTCTTTTTGTTAATTGAGTGATAGAACGAACTTAAGATGAGTTTCGTTTTCAAGAGTAATCATGTTATCGTTCCGAAGTTGTGATGTGAAAATAAATAAAGAAGCTGCGTCATTTAAACATCCATACTACACTGCTAAAAACAATTAAAGGATATTTGAAGTTTTATATAAAATAAAGATATAAACGAAATTTTTTTTGCCGAAAATAGAAGAAGAGAATCACAAATGCAAATTTTTCTGGTTTTCAAACTGTGGAGTATGCAAATTTTGAGTTCGATGTCAAAAACGTCGCTTCAGCGGCAGCGAATGAAATTTGACTTTCAATTGGATAAAAGAGAATGAAGACAAGGATGATCGGCATTCAGTGATTGCTTTGTTTCGATGAGTACGATGTCTCAGCGAAGTCATTTGACAGAGTCATTTTGCAATCGGAGATAACTTCATTTTAATGGACGATAACTGCAGGCCACATCGTGCAAACCTGGTGGAGGATTTCCTTTTCGAGGAAGGAATCGTTCGAATGGAATGGCCAGCGTGTTCTCCAGACATGAATCCAATCGAGCACGTTTGGGACGCTCTAGGAAGACGAGTTTCTGGCCGCCAACAACCCCCACAAACTCTCCAAGAACTGGAAAGAGCTCTTCTGGAAGAGTGGGACACAATACCCCAACTCGTCATTAATAGCCTCATTGAGTCCATGCCTCAAAGGTGTTCAACGTTGCTGGCCGCCCGTGGAAACCATACCCCCTACTGAAAATGATTTTCTTTGAAGAAAACACCTTTTCTTATTCTTTTTTTCTCATATGCACAAATTGTGTTTTTTTCCTTTAGTACACAAATGCGCAATAAAATGCATTTTTTTCTGCCAAACATGAGTAATTTATTCTCATATAACCTACTATGTCTGTCGACCATGTATCAATCAGCTAAACAGTTTACCAGATACAAAATCCACCTAAAACTGCAATATCCTTTAATTGTTTTGAGCAGTGTATTTGGTGAGTCTTTTTTGTTAATATTATCTCATTATGACAGAATTTAAAGACATTTTAGTTAGAAAACGAGTTTTGAAAGCTACTGTCATTAAACTAGAAAATAATATTATTAGTTCGATAGATGATGCTGATTCTAGTCAGCTTGCTTTATTCGAAAATAAAATCGAAAAATTAAATGAGGAATTACATGAAATTTTTAATGCAATTTTTTCACAAGATGAAGATGTAGATAATTTTGTTGATGAGCAACAATCCGTACAGGATAAACTTGACAATTTTTGGTTAAGTGTTAACCGGAAAAACTCAAAATTTACTTTAAATGAATCGAATCAAAATGATAGTCTTTCTAAATCTCAAATACCAGAAGTAAAGCTCCCAAAATTGACACTTCCTACGTTTAGTGGTAATTTAGAAGAATGGATATCATTTTATGATTTATTTAAAGCTAGTGTGGATAATAATGAGAGTTTATCCGACTGTCAAAAATTGCAGTATTTGAAATCGGCATGTAAAAACAGTGCACTTAAAATTATTCAGAGTCTTCCAATATCTGATTCAAACTATAAGACAGCTTTATAATTATTGAAGGAACGATATTCAAATAAACGTGAGTTAATGCATTAATAAAGAAATTAATTGGAATGCCTTGTATTTCGGATAATGCACAGTCTATGTTAGAGAATGTAGATGTTATAAACGAATGTGTGCGTTCTTTAAGTGTACTTAAACAAGACGTTAGTGGATTTTCGGAAGTAATGATAGTTTATGTAATTACAGATAAATTAGATAAAAATACGAGATATTGGTGGGAAAGAACATTAAAAAAGGAGGAGGTCGGAAATCTTGATAATTTATTATCTTTCTTGAAGGATCACGCTAGAACCCTTCAAAACATCAAATCCTCAGTAAGGGAAATAAAGAAAGGTAAAGTAACGACATTGTTTTCTGCTAGTAATAGTTGTTGTGTATGCAAGGAATCACATCCGTTGTATAAATGTCCTAAGTTCTTGCAGTTAAGTGTACATAAAAGAATAGAATTGATTAGAAGAAACAATTTATGTTACAATTGTCTTTTTGATAAACACCATGCAAAAATCTGTAAGAGTTTAAGTAAATGTAAAGTATGCCATAAGCCTCACCATACAATTTTACATCTTCCGAGAGACCTTAAATCTTGTTCAGATAGAGTAATTGAAACACCGACTGCCCCTCTTTCTCCGAACGCACCAGAATTTCAGCCGAGACTAACTGAGTCATTAAATCAAACTTCTTGTACTAGCATCTTTGAATTTCCAAACAACTCTGTGTCGGGATTGCATTCATTGCAAAATAAGCAAACTCTACATTTTACACCAATGATTAAGGTTAGTGACTCACTGGGTAATCTTGTAAACTGTCGCGCTTTGCTGGATAGTGGCAGTGAAGCCTCTTTCATAAGTGAAAATTGTATGCGCAAATTATGTTAGCCAAGGCAATCTACTAAAGTACAGATTACATGTTTAGGTTCTTATAATGCTGAATCTAATGAAGAGGTAAATTTAAATTTTACTCCCCATTTTAATTCTGAAGTAAGATTTGGCACTAGAGCATTTGTGATAAAAAGAATCACATCAAATGTGCCGTATTGTTCTATTCCTTCAAATATTGTGAATAATATCAATGATTTAGTTCTATCAGACCCAATATTCTTTGAATCAAGACCAGTAGATATCTTATTAGGTGTTAATGTTTTCTTTACATTGCTTAAAGGGGAAGTTATAAAAAGAGAAGAAACTCTACCCTTCGCCGTATGTTCTAAACTTGGTTGGATAATTACGGGAACTACCTCTTTTGATACAAGTCAACGTACATTTTCTGTTAATAATATTCAATTTCCATTAGATGATTTAGGTTCAAAAGTTTTGGTCCTTAGATTCCATTCCTGAGCTAGATCGAATTTCTAAGGAAGAACAAGAATGTGAAGACCATTTTAAGAGCAATTATTTTCGAAATAGTTCTGGAAGATTTGTTGTGAAACTTCCATTTAAAGATTCTCCATCGCAATTAGGTGATACTAAGGAATTAGCCATACAGCGATTTCGTTCTTTGGAACGTAAGCTTTCAAAACAACAGTCTATTTATAAAAACTATAGAGAGTTTATGAAGGAATATTCGGATTTGGGTCATATGGAAAGGATATCCAAATCGGAAAGGGTCCCTGAATTTGTTTTTTATTTACCTCATCATGCGGTAATTCGTGAATCCAGTTCGACGACAAAATTAAGAGTTGTTTTTTATGCCTCTGCTAAATCTACCTCTGGTGTGTCCTTGAATGATATTCTAATGGTCGGACCCCGTATACAACAGGAACTTTTTCCAATTCTTTTAAGATTTAGAGCTTTGCCTATTGTTGTACGAGCAGATATAGAGAAGATGTTTAGACAAATTTTGATTAATCCAGAAGATAGAGATTTTTTAAGGATCTTTTGGAGAGAGAATTCCCAGGATCCTATAGAGGAATATCGTTTAACAACAGTCACTTATGGCACGGCATCTGCCCCGTTTCTGTCTACAAGAGCTCTTCATCAGCTTGCCTTAGATGAGAAAAACGATTTTCCTTTGGCATCTGCAGCCGTGTTGAAAGATTTTTATGTAGATGATTTTCTCTCTGGCGGCCAGAATGAGGAAGAAGTTGTGGAACTAATTAGTCAATTGACATTATTAATGAAACGAGGTGGCTTTAATTTACGAAAATGGATTTCAAATGTACCTGGAGTACTGAGGAATATTTCTGAAGAATGTATGGAAAGTACAGAATCATTGCTCTTGACTAATGATGGCGGGATAAAAATTTTAGGAATTCAATGGAATTTAACGGATGATTTCTTCTGTTTCACTGCTTTAGACCATGAGAAAAAGGACAGATATTCTAAAAGAGATATTTTGTCAGAAGTTGCAAAGGTGTTTGATCCGCTAGGCTTGCTTTCTCCCTGTGTTGTTTTCATGAAGGTACTGCTGCAAGACTTATGGAAATTTTCACTTACCTGGGACGAGCCAATTAGTGAAGAACATAGTAAACGGTGGACATCTTTTCAGAATGATTTAAAAGTAATTTCTAAGTTGAAAATTCCTCGATTTGTAATAGCTTCAGATAAGATAAACCTTCAAATTCACGCATTTTGTGATGCGTCTGAAAATCATATTGTGCAGCAATATATATGCGTTCTGTTTCTCAGAATGAGAAAATCACCGTAAATCTTTTGACATCTAAAACTAAGGTCGCACCCATTAAGACTCAGTCAATCCCAACGCTGGAACTTTGTTCAGCCCTTCTTTTGAAAAATTTGCTAAAAGTTGTTTTGGATCACTTAAGTCTCAAGGAGAGTGAAGTATTTGCGTGGACTAATTATAAGGTTGCGTTGCCATGGCTTTCTTCAGAGCCTCATAGATGGCAAACCTTTGTAGCAAACCGTGTTGCTAAAATCCAAGAAACACTGCCTAATATTTCGTGGAATCATGTTCGCGGGCTTGAAAATCCAGCTGACTGCGGAACAAGAGGTATGCTACCATCGGAATTAGTGAATTGTGAGCTATGGTTTCATGGTCCTAAATGGTTAAGAGAGCCATGGGATAAACCGTCTAATGAATCATTTGAAGGCAAGGATGTACAAGAAATTATCCTAAAGGAAGAAAAAAGGAATTGTGTTGTAAATATTTCTAAACTTAATGATGATCATCTGATTTTCAGATATTCTTCTTGGAATAGACTAGTACGAATCGTCGCGTGGTGCTTAAGATTTGTAGACAATGCAAGAAAGTCGTTATCAAATCGAGTAAATGGTTTTCTCTCAGTCTTAGAGCTTTCAAATTCCACAACGAAAATTCTGAAAATAGTCCAAAACGAGTGTTTCCGTGATGAAATATCTGATTTAAGTCATCACAAATCTTTAAAATCTTCAAGTAAACTTTTGTCTTTAAACCCATTCCTGGATCATAATTGTAATTTGCGTGTTGGTGGAAGATTGAGACATGCTAATGTCTCAGAAGATCAGAAACACCAAAATATTATTGCCTAAGACACATCATATAACTGCATTAATTATCAAACATTATCATATAACTTATTTACATGCTGGTCCACAGCTTCTTTTAGCTGTTCTTCGAACCAATTTCTGGATTTTAAGTGGTCAAGATGTAGTAAGAAAAGTAGTGAGGTGTTGCTTAAAATGTTTTCATGCTTCACCATCTGTTGGCACCCAAATAATGGAGGATCATCCAGCCATACGTGTTAGGCCAAGTCGTCCATTCTCAAAGACTGGAATTGATTATGCCGGCCCATTTATGTGTAAGGAGAGAAATCGTAGAAATATCAAGTCAAGTTAAGAGTTATATTGCTATTTTTATTTGTTTTACAACTCGTGCTATTCATCTTGAATTGGTTTCGGATTTGATAGCTTCCACATTTTTGGCTGCTCTGAAAAGATTTGTTGCCCGTAGAGGTAAACCAGCTGAGTTGGTCAGTGATTGCGCAGGAAATTTCAAGGGTGCAAGTAGGGAACTGCGTGAGTTATACAATTCCGTATCCTCCATTAGTAAGGATCAAAAATTACAGAATTATGTGGCTTATGAAGGTATCATCTGGAATTTTAATCCCCCTTCTGCTCCACATTTTGGTGGGCTGTGGGAAGCTAACATAAAATCTGTGACATATCATCTACGTAGCACAATGGGAAATTCACTATTTACAATTGAAGAATTATCTACATTATTGTCACAAATTGAAGCCTGTTTGAACTCGAGACGTTTATGTCCTCTGTCGAACGATCCAAGTGATCTACAAGCCCTGACACCAGGTTATTTTTGACTGGTGCTGTCTTGACAGCTATTCCAGAACTTGACGTTTCTGAAATTCCACATAATAGACTTCGCCGTTGGCAATTAACTCAGAGAGTATTTCAGCACTTCTGGAAGCGATGGAGTAGTGAGTATTTGTCTCAACTCCAGCAACGTCCCAAGTGGCTGCGTTCGACAGCAAATTTAAATATTGGTGACTTAGTGCTAATTAAAAATGAACTTCTTCCCCCTCTTCAGAGGAAGTTAGGAAGAATTATTCAGACATTTCCCGGCCAATATTCTTTTAAAATTTAATTAATTTGTTCTTAAAAGCTGAATAATTTATGAAAAATAATATAAATCTTACTTTTAACACTATATATATACGGTGCTTACAAGTGCCATTAAAATAACTTGTTATAAAATTCATTTAATACATCGATTAGTTGTAATACAGTTTAGAATGAGTTATAGATACATTACTTTATCTTGTACCAAAAGCATTATTGGTTACACAAAACAAAAATATTTTTAAAAGAATCATTTCTCTTGCCTTTGCATCTTTTCAGCTTTCTTGGCGTTGGGGGGAGGGGGGGGGGTTCAATTCGGAAATATTTCTATATTTCTATTGTAAGAACATTATATGTGCATATTTCCTAATTCTACATAATACTAAGAAATATATTTAAAATAAAAGATTTGAGTGGGGTAATGAATATTTCACAAAATCTCTATAAATTCAAATTTAATTCATCCTTGTAAATCCTTCAATCTATCTAAAATCCTTCAAAAAAATTTTAAACGATTATGTATATATTCTAATGCAGTTCAAAGAATTCACGAAAAATGCTTTAGAAGATAAAATTTTCATAAAATTGCATAAAATCATATCAATTTGTCACTTTAATCTTTCAAAAACTCCTTAGTTCTCTAAAAAGAGAGTGTGAGAGTCGCCATAGTAAGAACTGTTGCCGGAAATTTTAAACGAGCGGTTCATAAACTCTGTCCTCTGCCCTTTCATTAACAGTAAGACACATATAACTCTTTTATTTGTACCCCTTGAAGATTTCAAGGCCGGGAGTGTATGTTCGAAATTTATTTATCGTCTGCCAAGGCTCAGTGCGAGCATTTTTGTGTAAGTTTAATTTCTAAAAAATGGCAACGTTCTTGTTCTGTTGACATGTAATTTATTCTATTCTAAGAGTGTGAAACCAAGAGGGTTTATAATTAAACGTGTGATACAGTTCACTTTGTTATTTATTAAGTGTTGTGAGTTATTGATAAGTTTGTGTTTATTTAATTTCAACCAGCGCGCTACAATGGTTCTCACTTGTCGAGTGGTGTTTCGCAGAACTCCCAGTCAAACGAGTCCGGTGATTCTCAGTTATCTGTGCCTAACAATAAATCAAGGACTCATGGTAAAATACATGGAAATAGAGCTAAGAACCAAAGCGCTCATAATACAACGATGAGGTAGTATGGACAAAAAATCAAACGACGAGATCGTAAATCATTAGATTCAGAATTGGACCATTTATGTGAAAAGAAACCTAAAATTACAAGTGAACGTTCGCGTAGGAGCTATAAGCGCTCAGACAATTCGACATCGATACTATCGAATCTCCCACAAAAAACAAATCTTTTCACAACCCACGCTTTCAATATAAACGTGCAAAAACTAATTAGAATAGTGACTCTCCCACAGCTAAGAAAAGGCGAAGAGCAGGAAAGAAACATGGCTTGCCCTCGTCTACGACATCAGGAACGCCTAGAAAACAGAGAAACCATACGACACACATGAGTCAGGAGCTACTCATCGATACGATACTTCTAACCTGCTTAGATCTAGTCGTCGATTGGACTCTACAGTGGTTCCCCGACATCGATACCGAACGCGTCTTCAGGTCAAGCAACCGACAGTGACTTCACCTTTCAGCTCCGACGAGTACCGAGCATTTATCCAAGGATTCTGGAATAAAGATAGAAAGCCTTCATTCAGCATGAAGACAACAAGCTCGGAGTCAAGTCTATAAATCAGGTGATGACGTTCTTTTTTTATTTTATTGTTTTTTAAATGAAAGTGAATTTATGATGTAATAATGTGAAGAACCCATGTGGACTTTTGCTATTTTTGGAACTTTTGACACAGATTTTTGTTTTTCTTCGCAAGTCCGCAAATCTTGATAGTTATAGTTGAATATGCAGTTATTTTGAATTTCGATGTTTCCTTATTTTTCAATCCAAGGAAAGATACCATTTATGTTAACTGCTACGGCATACAGATGAAGAATTTTTGTGTTGTATATTTTTTACATTTATTTATTGAACCAAGCATAGCAAAAATGCTGTTCGTATGCGTCCCAATTATTGTACTGGCAGAGAGGTTTTAGATAGTTTTGAGAGGAGCGTTAACTTATTTGGCCTATTTCAGATTGAGATATTCTTTATGTCGGGAAGTTTTTTTTTGGAAAGTTAAGAATGGGGAAGGAAAATTCAGGTAGTTATATTTTTTTTCGGCAGTTATGCGAATACTTTGTTAGGAAAATTTTGCGTACAGGGATTTTTGACATTGGAGAGGTTTTTTTTAGATTTCTTTTGGCAGGTAAATTAAGATTGTAGAGAGATTAGATATGTTTGGAGTTTATTTTTTTTACCACCATTGTGTGTTAAAAGTTTAAGTAGATTGTAAATTATTTTTCGGACATGGAAATTTTTTATTAACCCAGCATTTGTTTTTTTGGCTCTAAATTTATTTCGAGAAAAAGGTTCGGACATGCTTTTAGTCAGACCCTTTTTCTTTGTAGTTTGCCGGGGGGTGGGGTTGTAAGGAACCAGTAACTTTGTTACAGAGACTCTCTAGTGGCTTGAAGGTGAACATGGTGTAAGACATAACTCTAATATAGAGGCACTCTAATTGTCCGCGGTGCATTTTTAATTAGGAGTTCACTGTTCCGCGAGTTAGCGGTAACCGTATGCAAATTTATTTTCTCAATCTGCCAGAGTTTAAATAGGGGAGCGAAATTATGTTAAGCAGTTAGTTAGTTAGCAGTTAGTTGGCGTGAGTAGTTTTGGTGTGGACAATCGGTCTGTATGGCTGGAGCTTAGCCTGGGAACAAGAACAGATTTAGAGTGAGATGAAATCTAGATGTGGATTTGAAATGAACCCTGCCGTCGCAGCTTAAGCACGCTCCAGAGAAATGAAGTTACGTGAGTTAACTTTTGACTTTATATTTAATTAAGATTGTTTTATTGCTATCACGGAGTGAGGGCGAAATTTATGATATATTGTCTGCTAACCCTTTGCCCGTTGTTGAATAAAAGCTCTATATTTAAAGCCTATGAGACTCTTCATGAACTCCCACCACTACAATTACGCCACAAACCGTCTAAAATAAACAGAAAGTGTCATCATACGGGACTGCTTTCTATACTTACTTTCATAGACACTTTGGAGTGTGCCCTTATGATTATCAGTGTAAACAGCGAGTTTGATCAGGCAAAAGGAACAGCGAGTTTGATCAAGCAAAAGTTATGTATCCAGCATTTAATTAAGATATGTACATTATCAGCTATACCTTTCATAACCGACGAAAAAAATATAATGGAATACATACCACATGTCCACTACACACAGTAGAGACCCCGCATCATGAAATATACGCAATATATGGTTAAATAGTCTAAAAAATTAAACATCCAATAATTTTCCTTTGCATATGAGCCCTACTTCCGGCAAAACTCCGAGAGTAATAGACTCCCTCACATCAAATGAAGAGACGCATTTGGACGAATAGGGCGGCAGTTGATGAAAAGTTTCTCCCTGATGAACACTGCGGATACAAGCCGAAAGTACTCGGAGGTCAAATAAAATGGGTATTTTAAACTCTTAAGATCTATACTGTTCATGGTCATTTTTTAAGTAGACGATGAACCTTTAACTTTCAAATTATATTTTATGAGATATAGGTTTAAAACAAATTGCATTTGAAAGTACATTTTTTCTTTGTTCACGGTGTAAAAATTAAAATTGTGAAATATATAGAAGTTAATAAATTTGCAAAAAAGTGAAATTTATTATTCAGGTTGTTGCATCATCAATATGACGTCAGCGTTATTCGTAGACATATTTTTGCTTTATAATAGAGCTATTTTCAATACGTAGTTACTTTTTTGAGGTAACAAAGGTGGTGGCCAACGAAGTGGATTTGACAATTAAAAAAAGATAGTGGCTTTTAACGTTAAGTCATTTATGATCTATAATCATTCCTCAACGACACAAGTTTGGTGAGATTTTTTAACGAACACCATAATGGTCATGGCTACAGCAGCGTATAAAATAAAATAGTGTGGAAATCGGCTATCTCAGTAATACTTTGAAAAGTGTTAAAATGTGGAATCCCTTAAACGTTAAACCGGGAGGCACACGCAGCCTTCTACATGCGCATTCTGCTGCACAAACTATCCCCTTATCGAGTTGACGAATGAAATTCCAGGATTAGTTAAAACTAAATTCGCACATTAAAGGGCAACTGGTCTTCCAAGTTATATCTTGGGGGAAAAGACATGCAAACCCGATTTTGGTGGTTGACTGGTACGTTTACCATAGTGTTTTTCTGCTCCCATTCCTCCATAATTTCATAGCTTTGGGTGCTGGAAAACACACTGATAAACCTACTGATTAACCACTAAAATCGGGTCTGCAGGTGTTTTCCAACAAGATTTGACTTGTCAGACCAGTTCCATTTTAATATGCTGCTCAAGTTCTGTCTAATCGTGGAATTTCAGCCGTCAACTCGATGAGGTGATGGTTTGTGCAGCCGTCCGGTGTATGCCCAACTATGCCGAAATCCGACGAGTCGATCTCAGAGACATCTTCAGGATATTTTCTAAAACTGCTAGTCTAGACGTATATGCTGTAATAATATGAACTTTACATTGAAATTTGAAAATATCGCGCGGATGTCGCTGCGATCGACTGTTAAAATTTCAGCAGCGTTGCACATTTAAGGGATTCAAATTTTTAGCACTGTTTGGATAGCCAATTTCCAAACTATTTATTCTAGACGCTGTACCATGGCGTCTGTCACTGTACTGAATTAGATGGTGATCGGCCAAATTGATTAGGAGTTTAGAGTTTCAAAGAAACCATTATAACTCTAACTTCAAAGAGTGTATCTGCGTCTGAATTCAAAGTAATCATAGCACACATAAAAGAAAAAAAACTTACCGTTATATCAGGTACATACTCCTGTACCATTTTGTTAAATATATCTTCCTGCAAGAAAATGATACTTATATGAGTGCAATAATAATTACTTATCACATAAAATTATAAAATAAATACATTAAACCCTTTCGTTGTAAATAAAGCTATTTTCGAAATTCAATTTCTCAAGAGCATTCCGCAGTTGAGAACCGAAATGTTTTCTTAGCATAGTAATTGCTTCAGAAAATATTCAATAATACTTATTATTATAATTATTATTTACGATTATTGCAATTAACACGATTATTATCTTAAATGAAATTTCAGAAGTGCACGCTTAATAAATTTCTTTATGATACTGCATTGAGGTTACGTTTAAAAAAAGAGATAATAACAAGGATAAAAATCACGAATCACGCACAGATTATGAAACATTTTCCAACTTTTTCAGAATATTGCAACGCAACTTCCTATTTCGATACAGTGAAAGAAGATATCTAAATAAACAACTTAAAAAACGCATACCCTTGTTGAAAACCTAATTTCAATAATTAATGCTCAAAACTGGTAAAGTACCCGAACTATTTTGTGTAGTCCTATATACCATCTATAGGTTATACATACCTCTTACAAGGGCACCACCAAACATGATGCGCACAGATTTTGATGATTTCAAAGTATGTTGTAGGGGTCATACCACTAATTATTCTGATGAAAGGATTTCTTCAAATGGGCTTTAGTTTGTGAAAAATTTGAGGTTAAAGCTCAACGCATATTTCAAATACCAATTAGTATGACATTCTGTTACGTGAATTCGTGGCTCAGCGATAGCGTGCGAGCTTACGGACAGGACTTTGCGGGTTCGATTCCACCCTGGGGCTCTTTTTTTCAATTTTATTATTTACTTTTATTTACTTTTTTACTTATTTATTACAGGCTTTAGCTAATGCAACAGCATTCTTTATGTACCACAATGGAATATAATCGCGTGGTTCAGGTGCAAATTCTTCAGGTACAAAATTCTCACGATCCTCATGAAATCCCGGATACTATAAAAAATATTTAAAATTCAATTGTTTGATTTCGATTTTTTTTTAACAATGAAATATAACGAATATTTTTTTTTTTGCTGCTAAAGTAAAAAATCATACCTTTGTAAATTCGTTAAATTCATCTTCTTCATTCAATATCAATTCCTCGGCCTCAATAATTTTTGTCGATCTTCTAATATTTCTAAAATTGCACCATGAAATTCTTCAGGCATACCAATAGAAGCACAGGATATTTCATCCGGTGGAGAACTTTTAAACAGATCATCATTTTGTAACAACGTCTCGCAATATTTTAATGCATTTGTAATTCGGCCTTATTGTTTCTCTTCCAAACGAGAATTTTCCGCATCAGCGCTGGTTCTTTCCATAACACAATCTTTAGCATTCAATCTGTCACAATCTGTAGTCTTCTTTTAATTTTCATACAGAAATTTTCCCTATATATAACAATATTTCAAATATTCTAATTGTCTGCAAAAGAAGCTAAACGAGATCAATAAAAGAAATTTTTATTTATTCCAATATTACCAAGAAAAGGAAAGCAGACGATTAAAAAATATATTTATATGTATCGTAAATTTTATCTCATTAACAGACGATTTTTGCAATCCAGTTGAATTTTTATGAATCACGTAGAGAGTGTTTTTATTTGCTATAATAATAAAAAAAAAAATTTAAAGTAATTTTATATTTGTGCAAACGAAAAATGATGTTGAGGTTGAACTTTAGATAAATGTATTTTGCAGAGTATAAAAAATTTGTGCAACTGGTAAAAGACTTGTATTTAAGCATTACTGCTTTAATATTTTACTACTCTTTCGGTTGGTTGTATTTATGTCGGCCAATTATCAGCACGTGGGATATGGGCCCTAAGGGGGGGGGGGGGGAGTGCCTTCCGTGAAGGTCTTTCTAAGGGAACCTAACCCGTATTAACGCTTGGAGAACCAAGGTTCGAAGAAAACCACGAAAACTCCGAACGATTAGGCCGACGGGCGCGATTGGGATCAACCCAGCACCTCCCGTCTACCAGCTTCGACAGCAGAACCTCTCGGCCACTGGTGGGGCTACTCTTTCAGAGATATGCATTATTTGAATTATCTAATCCGAAATACGTTTGAGAAATTGCACCTGAAAATTATTTTGTATAATTTATACAAGAAAAGGATAAATTTTCCTTTTAAATTACATAAAGTTAAAAAAAAAAGATAGAAAAAAGAAAAATCATTTTATCAGAATTGTGCTTAAAATAAAAAATGTAACTAATAATTAATTTGAAAAAAAGTTTTAGGCATAAATTAGTTTTGGAGTTCTGTAAGAAATTTTTGTAGAAATATTAGTAGAGTTTTGTAGAAATATTAGTTTAAAAATTGAAGAGAAACATAAATTGCCATGAAAAATTCGAAAATGTAAATGTAATTTATTAAGGAAATATCAAAGTTCAAAGCTGTAGAATGCCCAATTCTGCTTAAAATTTTTAACGTATAAAAAATATAAAAATAAGTAAAAAAGAAAAAAATGCCTCGAAGTGGAATCGAACCCGCAATGTCTTGATCCGTAAGCTCGCACGCTACCGCTGCACCACGAATTCACGTTCAAATAGTTACACTAATGGGTATTTGAAATATAAGCTGAACTTTAGCCCCCAATTTCTCAAAAACTAAGGCCCATTTGAAGAAACCCTTTCATCAGAATAATTAGTGGTATGACCCCTACAACATACTTTGAAATCATCAAAATCTGTGCACATCATGTTTGGTGGTGCCCTTGTTAGTATGCTAAAACTTAATTAAACTTGAGAAACACAATACAACTGAAATCATACTTCCAGCAGTTACCATCCATAGATGACGATGTATCCCATTTCCATATGCGTAGATCTGTACACGAATTTATCTGTATTTTGAAAACATCTCTTACTATATAAATATATAGATCAGCTGTAAAATGCATAATACAGTTAAAAACAAACAGGCATAGAATTTATACACACAACGTAATATAACTAAAATGTAGTTAAACTTAATAATTGAAAATCCCCTTTCAGCAAATATACCGGGTGTCCCAAAAAGGACTGACTGATTTGAAAATTCAATAACTTCCAAACGGTGACAGATATTAAAAAAATTCTTGCAGGAGGGTTATGCATAAAGTCAAAAGTTTTATTACAGTGATTTTCGATTTTAGTTCGAATTACAAACAATAGATGGCGCTGTAAGCAATAGTCGCTAAATACTGTCTCGATTTTGGGTCCTTTCTGTTGTTCCATGCAGAAAAAGGAGATGGAAATGTATTATCCGGGCCACGAAGTACCAAAAATCGAGCCTGAATTTAGCCTCTATTGATCGCAGCGCCATCTATTGTTTGTAATTCGAACTAAAATCGAAAATCACTGTAAAAAAAACTTTTGACTTTATGCATAACCCTCCTGCAAGAATTTTTTAAATATCTGTCACCGTTTGGAAGTTATTGAATTTTAAAATCAGTCAGTCCTTTTTGGGACACCCGGTAGATCATAGACAAAAAAGTAATTGAATTATTTTGTGCGTCTCTGTAAATGCTAACACTCCATTTTCATTAGGGGACTTATGCTACTAAACATCAGTAATATGTATTAATCGAGTAGCAATCTATGATTGTTTATGAAACTTGAAACGCGGTCACACAAACAGACGACCAGATGAGCCAAAGTTACACACAATTTTTTACTATTTTAGAAAATGTCAACAAGGATGTAACAATTAAAATAATAAATCTTCGTAAAAAATCACCATAAAATAAAAACAATACATAGGACGCGTTTCGATGTAACAAGCTGTAAAGGTGTAAAACGGTACTGTCCAACACGCGGTCGCATGGATCTCAGTGATGTCATTAGATTAATGATAGAAAATTTTCTTGAAATATCGAGATTTCGCTGTTTTTCGAATTAGTGTGTTTCAAAATATATTGATTGAAATATAGCTTCAAGATAATGGGAGTATAAATTTAGAATTGAATTGAGGGCGTGAGTTTCAAACTCGACTTATCCAAAATTTAAAAAATCGAGTTTTCTCTATCAATATATTCTATTGGTAAACCTGCACCGAAAAAACACTATAATAGGTAATATATATATATATATATATATATATATATATTATCCTTTATTTCTGAGTTTTTAAAATATTGGTTTGGTTTCAAAACTCGCCTTATCCACTAGGGAGATGGCAACAAAACTAGGTTTATCCCTGCGCATGCGTAGACCAATGGATGATTAGCTTATCAGCTACTATCACTGTAATTTTCCTTCATTTATCTGCGACCTGTTGCTATTTTCGTTTAAAGTTTTTATTTGTTCTATTCATACAAACTAATTAAATAAGTTTTACAGCATATGTTATGTATAACGGACAGTGAATAAACTCTTGCATTTTGTGAGGGAAGGAGAAAAGAGAAAAAGAAATGCGGACACATGGGCTATTAAAGTATACACGTAAAAGAAGGTTAAACTGTAAGTTCAAAATGGAGAATCGCTTTCTATATTTCTTACTGTCAGAAGGTGTTAAAAGAATTAATTTTTATTCTCAGTCATAAACCTAAGGCATTTACGACCCTCTCAAAGTGCACTCACCAGAAAGAGAACCTGCAGTATTAAACTCTCTCAATGCAAGATGTATATCGCTTCCACCAAGATTTTTTTTCAAGCAAAAACTTCATAAGATAACTTTATTTTGATGTTCACATCTCAAACATCTCCTTCAAGAAACAATACAGGTCTTTTTCCTTCCATGAAACATCCATGAAAGTAAAATTTTCACCTTGAAAGTTTTTTTAAGTGCATCCTAGTGCGCTTTCAAAGGCATTACAATAAGGTACTGTATAAAGACTAAGAACCATGGCCATCTTCAAATTTGTGGAAGTGTATTTCGAAAGATTCTTGGACTATTAAAATTCAGAGTGCAAAAGTTGTGCGAGAGGCATCTAAAAACCGCACTTTCTTCTTAAAAAGAAGGTAGAGGGAATCCCCGTGAAGTAAGAGAAACTTGAGGGCGTACACACATTGTTGAAAAAACATTTTGATTTCGACTGCTCAGATGGAGGTGCTTACTTTCTATAAAAATATTATACCTAAGGCACCAGAACAGGAGGAGATGGTTGAGAAGGATCACTATGATATTCCAGAAGAAAACTCAATGAGTTAATTGTTTAATTTTTTTGTATGTTTTGTAAGTACATTATATTATATTATATAGACATATATATATATATATATATATATAATATTATATGTTATATAGATTATATTATATTACATTCTTTTAAAAAAACGTTATTTGAATCATAAGCTATTTATGATAAGTTTTATTTGATTGTTGATAAGTTTGCTTTTTTATAATAAAACGTAATACTAAATTTTAATCATACTTATTGCTCTCGTAAGGTTTATTTTTTAGTCCAAAATTTGGTTGTCATCCGACGACCAAAAATGGAAACTATTAATTTATTTTAGCAAGTATGATAGACGATTGGCAACAAAACTTTTCTTGCCCTTAGGTTGGCAACAAAACTCTTCTTATCTAAAACTTTTTCCAGTTCTTTAATTAAATTAATTAAAGTAGATTTCCCAACTTAACACAATGATATCAATAGAGCAACTACACTGTAAAATAAAATCTGTAAAGTTACTAAAGTTTTTCTAGGAAACTGGGATTCCTAGCACTTTTTATGTAACGACAACAACAAAAATTCTTGTAACAGTCGCTGTTACAGGAATTTTTCTTGTTGCCGTTACATTAAAAGTTCACGGAATCCCAGTTTCCTAGAAAAACTTTAGTAACTTTACAGATTTTTTTTTACAGTGTAGTTATAAGTATAAAACAAATTGTAGCAATTCGATGCACGGGGTCGCAGTTAGAGGTTTTTCGCTATTTCCCAAAATTTGATTTTTTGGATAAGGCGAGTTTTGAAACCCACCTACTCAATTAATTTGTTTTATAGATTTCCTGCATTACACTAACCAGATAAAACATTTTAAAAACTCGCGTGTTCCACATCAGTCAACTTGCTTGCCTGAAATATAATTCCGCATAACAAATAATAAAAAAAAGCATGCAAGAAAAACTGGTTATATGTCTATTATTTTATCGAATGAGTGTAGGTGAAATTAGGAACGCTTTAAGGTTTTCAACAAAAGCTAGGGAAACGTCCACGGTAGAAAAAAATTTTTGCTGAAAATTTTTTTTAAACGGAAATATAAGTGTGATACATCAATTTAAAGCTAAAGAGTTGAAGCATATGAATTTGTATGTTTTAATTTCATAAGAGCAAGTGTTTACTGAAAATGAGCTGGATACTAACAGTATAAAACTACTTTTACGTTTGAGCTTAAAATGCAACGTATTGAAATGTATGATTTTTTTTTACTTTTTAGAATTCAATAAAATTACTATGCGTTCAAACCAACAAACTATTATCATATCTTTAAGATCTACATAGATAAAACCTTTTAGATAATGTCTTTAATGTATTTTTGGCTGTATTTAAACGTTAATTCTTAAATGTCACAAGAATAACGGAAAACATACAAAAGTTTTAATAAAAGAAAAACTACTTAAAATTTTTACCCAAAACTTCTAATTCTCTGATTTCGAGGTATAAGACATATTTTACATTAAATATTTTGTTTATGCTATGCATGGAATAGGCTCTGGGGAGTTTTCACAAGAGTAACAAACGTCTGTGTCACAAGAGTAACACATAATAGTTTGTGGATAGTTTGATATAAAACTGCGTTACAACCAAAACAAACAGAATGCTTAAAGTTTTGTTGTTTTTTCTCTATTATTAGAGCAGTCTTGAAAAAGTTTTAGCTATAACTAATGTTATTTTGTAAATTTTAAGGAAGATAAATTATCTTTATTAGTGTTTTTTTACTGGGTGGATTTATTTGTATTCATTTTTGGTATTACTTAAGATTATAAAATAATCATGATAAGTAATTAAAGATATAATAAAACTCGTGTCATTTTTGTGTGCTTTCTTTTGGTTTGAAGCACATGGTCTTTTATTAGATATTTTATAGGTTTTGTAAAAGCTTCGTTTACTAAATTCTGCTGTATAACCTACAGAGGTTCTTATAGTAACTCTAATGGAAAGGATTCTGATAGTATATTTTAAAGGAAAGATTTAATATTGTTTTTCATACACGATATTGTTTTAAAGAGCAGGAAAAATTCTGCTAAGCGCCAAAAATTCTAGAGAAAAAATAAGAATGAAATTGAATATGTTGTTGTGAGAAAGAAACAAAACAAAATATATTACGATAAGGTGAAGAAAAGTCGTAGAACTAGCGAAAGCTTTAGCAAGAAAATGGAAATATTAAGAAAAGGAAAAAGTAGAGAACTAACTAACCTCAGATACTGTAAAGGAAAAAATCTAACTCCACAGCTTTGGAGAATTTTATGTCGATGAAGATTTAAGAAGAGGTCATTCTTCAGCTAAATATACGTTAGTTAAGCGTGAAAAAGATCACATAATTTCATCAATTCTAGGGCATATTTAATAAGAGAATACGTTTTTTGTTTAAAGAAGCTTTTCTAAATTGAAAAATTGGAGATTCCTTTGCAGCTTTGAAACTTAGTTTCATAAAACAATAGAAAATAACTCATCAGAATTTCTCCATTTGTTGCTGTCACGAAAACATTCAAGCAATTCATAATGTAGTAACTGGTGTATTTCCTGCATTAAATATTCCTGTGATGGATTTAATTACTTTGTTTGCCGAGATACATGATAATTAGAATTTAGGAATTCAGAATGTCTAATTTGCGGAGATAACATCGAAGAGTTATTTGAAACGGAAGTCCATAATACAGAACTTCTTATAAGTTATTGTAAATAGCAAAACGTTGATAGACGTTTTGCTATTGACAAAACGTTTCTCAACATCTTCTCAATACTGTTACTTTTTCAAAACGTTGATAAACGTTTTGAAAAAGTAACAGTCAAAGAAACCATTTCTGATTGTTTAAAAATTTTCGAAAGCAACTAAATCCATTTCTGTGGCACACATTCATTTAAACTTGTACAAGGGATTATTTTCGTAATGCTAAAAAAATAACAAATTTTCAAAGAATATTTATGTCAGTGGATTTTCTGGAAACTGTTTTATTTTCAGACCAAGACGAAATTTTTGTATGAAATACTACATTACGGGTCAAATCCACAAGCGACTGTATTTTCAGCTTTTTATTTAGTATGATCCCAATAAAGTAAAATTTTATGCTATTATTTTAGACAATGTAACTCATAATCAATTTTTTGTAAATGCTTTCGTATGTAAAATTTCAACATTGCATCTTTAAGGGAATTTGTATTTTCCTAAAATGTACCTGTTTTACTTTTTTATATGATGGTTGTGCTTTACAATTTAAACAAAAACATAACTATGCAAATATGCCTGCAATGAATCAGACTCCTTTCTCAATTAACTTAAGTGGGCATATTTTTTTTTCAAATACTCCTGGTATAGATGCTGTAGATTTATTTTGAGTTGTTGTATAATGATATATATGGAATGAAGTGCGTGCTAAAAAAGCTATTCTAAGATATACTGCTTATTTTGTCAAAAGAAATAAAACTATAAATTTTCATTACTTTACGAGAAAATACCAACAGCGAAGGGCATTCAACAAATACAATTTGTTAAAACCATGAAAAATGATACTATCTACTACAAACCTTACACTAATATGATTCGTACAAAGAATTTGAGTTTCATTAAGTAAATAATGATACAGGAGAAGTTGCAAGTGATATTATTGATAATGAAGACAATGACTTATTCTGTTAAGTAGCAGAAACTGGGAGGTTGCTATGTGGTTATAGTGTTTGTTAATTTTAGAATTTTTTACATTATTTTATGTTATTTTAAAATTAAACCATCATTAAAAGTTATTCTTTATGGAAAATAATTTTTTTTTAACTTATTCTAATTATTTTGTTTAGTATTTAAACTGAATTTTTGCTAAAATTACATTATAGACAAAATGTCACAAGAGTAACTTCACAAGAGTAACTTCACAAGAGTAACACTTAGCATTTTGCAAAATCAAATGTAACTAATTCATGTGTTATCAGGTGAGTTCAATGATTAATGCTTTTTTAAAAGCTATAATTACTCTGCTATATTCTGTAAATTTTATTTCTATAGTCCCATATAATTCACAGAAATTTTGCGTCAAACACAATTTTTAAAAATTGCATTTTTTTGTGGTCGCAAGAGTAACAAAATTTTCATTTATTATCTAGCCAAGTAAAATACTTTTTGTTACGAATTGTACATGGTTTATGAAAGTAGAGTACATGTATTTTTAACAAGT
The DNA here is from genome assembly GCA_963932465.1 of Maratus speciosus. Taxonomy (NCBI): domain Eukaryota; kingdom Metazoa; phylum Arthropoda; class Arachnida; order Araneae; family Salticidae; genus Maratus; species Maratus speciosus. Next base: position 144,035,447 of record OZ010786.1, on the reverse strand, counting down.
TGCATCAAAATTATCTTAAATATATTTTGTAATAAAAGAATTGGAAATATATATGGAAATTTGCTCTGGTGGTCACAAGAGTAACAGTGGACTTTCCCCTCTGTTGTAGCAGTCTAGCTGCTTAGAATGAGTAAATTTGAAACTATAGAATTGATGAGTTCAAACTACCTCCTAGTGAAGTACCGAAATTAAAAGACTTCACCTTGGACATTTGGTACAGTGATTCTCAACCTGTGTGCCGCGAAAAAATCTTAGGTGTGCCGCGAAACTTTTAAGCCAATAAGTTGCGTCAAATTTTTAAAAATTCGAATCCGTAATTTCCGCAATTTCATATTATACGATTTACTTTGAAATAAGATATAGTGTCACAAATTTGCTTTATATGGGAGGTTTTTCTTCTGTTACTCATTATAAGAGTATACGTTTAAACCCTAAAAATGGTCTTACTTCTCTCGAGATACATTCTTTCAGAAAAAAAAGATCATGTCTCCTGAAGGAAATGGATTACAATTTAAAATGCACTAGAAATATAGTTCAAAAATGATTTAAGAGTATGCCTATCCGAAGATTTGATCTTACACAGAAAGTCTTCTAATTTAAAACAAGTGGGTAAGTGTGATCACAGATCGCACAGAGGGTTTCGTTTAATATTCCTTTCAAAACACTTTATCCTTTTGAAAAATCTGTTAGTTCCACATTTCACAACCAGGGGGCGCACTTGATTCTAAACAAACCTGTATCCGAACGAAAATCCGTTTTACACACTATCCGTAGATATATAGTCGTGGGGATTGGGCCCATAACACCCGAGATAAGTAGGCGCACCTGGCGGAAAAAAATGGAACTAAAATATGTAAGGTTATGGTGCATAATATGAAAGAATGGTCAAAGGGGTGTCGGCAAAAGTTGGAAAATTTCTCCCCGGGTTAAAAGAGCGGAGGTTAGAAAAATTGCTTAAAATACACAAGTTAAAGCCGAGAGGGGTAAATAATAAAAGAGTTTTTGAAAATTTTATGATTTGTCGTGTGGTCTGAGGCATTCAGCTATACGTATGCAAAATTCCATGTCACCAACTTAATTAGGCGCTCTCTTCGAAAGAATTGTTCAAATACATATGTGGTAGCTCAAAGGGTTAAACGTAAGATTTTATGATTTGTCGCCAGACCTCAGGTGTTCTGCAATAAGTATGCAAAATTTCAAATCTCCAATTTAATTAGGGGCTCAATTAGAAAGAATGGCTTAATATACACAAGCTGGAGTTGAAAGGGTTAAACATAAATCTTTTTCAAAATTTATTATTTGACGTGAGATCTGAGGTGTTCAGCTATAATTTCAAAATTTTATGATTTGTCATTTGATGTGAGGTGTTCAGCTATAAGTATGCAAAATTTCACATCTCCAAACTAATTAGGAGCTCACTTAGAAATAATTGTTTAAAATACACATGCGGGAGACCAAAGGGTTAAATGTACGACTTTTTCAAAATTTTATCATTTGTCGTATGATGTGAGGTGTTCAGCTATATGTACTCAAATTTTCATGTCTCCAACATAATTAGGGGCTCACTTAGAAAGAATTGTTTAAAATGCACATGTGGGACCCCAAAGGGTTAAATGCACGACCTTTTTCAAAATTTGATGATTTGTCGTTGGGTGTGAGGTTTTCAGCTATAAGTATGCAAAATTTCACGCCTCCAACCTAATTAGGGGCTCACTTAGAAATAATTGTTTAAAATACACATGCGGGATCCCAAAGGGTTAAATGTACGACTTTTTCAAAATTTTATCATTTGTCGTATGATGTGAGGTGTTCAGCTATAAGTATGCAAAATTTCATGTCTCCAACATAATTAGGGGCTCACTTAGAAAGAATTGTTTAAAATACACATGCGGGAGCCCAAAGGGTTAAATGTACGACTTTTTCAAAATTTTATGATTTGTCGTATGATGTGAGGTGTTCAGCTATAAGTACCCAAAATTTCATGTCTCTAACATGTATAGTTTCTGAGAACGGGCTCTGTGACGGACAGACAGACAGACAGACAGACAGAGGAGCGAGACGAATAGGGTTTCGTCAGATGAACGAAACCCTAAAAAAGTCAAACTCAGATATATATTTAACTGCTAACAAATTAAGGTACTTTTCCACATGACCAGTTCCTTTCCCTATACAATTTCCTATTGTCTGTAATTTCCCGCACTTCTATTGATCAATAAACTTATACCCCCGAATCCGCTTCTCCTCCATATACCAAAACTAGTGTTAAAATTGGTGCTTAAAACGGTGTTTCATCTGCTTATAAATGTTAATGCATATTAAAGACAAGTATATAAAAAAATCTATAAGAATTTTATTTAAAATAATATTCTTTTCTTTTATTCGACTCGGATGGCCTATTTTGTTTGTAACAGTAAATAAGTTAAAAATTATATGTAATCATTTCTTATGTAATGATAGATAATCCTTCCTTTAAGTCATCATAATTTTAGTGTGCCGCACAAATTTAATTCTAGGTTTAAGTGCGCCGTGAAGTGAAAAATGTTGAGAAACACTGATTTAGTATGATGTACCTCTGGACACTTGTTAATCTCTTCACGCCCTTGATCACATATGCGCGGAGGTTTAGTTTTTCATAATCATTATTACTGTCAATAATAAACAGAACAAAAATTTGATAACTTCATATTTGCCAGTCTCCCGATTTTTTAATACCAATATTTTTATGCAGAAATACTTGTTTTATACAATCGTACAATTTCTACAATTAAATAAAACGAACATTTTTGTAAGCGTCTACTGGTATTAAGAAAATAGGGAGGTTGGCAACTATGTAACTTATTCACTGCAGAATCCCAGAATCTACAGAGAAGCAAAAATTGTATGGTTTGGCTGCACAGATAATGTTATTTCCGATGTACTGTTAGAAATATAAAACAAGTTGGAAATTGCTCGTCAAAAGTTGCAAATGAAGTGCGTTCGTACTATAACTAGTTTTACAATAATTTTTTGCACCGCATATTGTATTGAATGTATATTTTAGTGCACTTCATAAGTGCATATCAATTTCATTCTGGCTGTAACATCATTAAAATGCACTTGAAATAATTTTTTCCCATTGGCATTAATGTAAAGGAAAACTTTTGACTGTCCCTGTAATTAAACTATACATCCGATTTTCATAAAATTTGAAATGAGTCGACAGAATTTTGCAACAATTATATATTTAAAATTTCAGACCATTCGAAAGGCTGTAACATCATTAAAATGCACTTGCAATAATTTTTTTCCATTGGTCGTAATGTAACGGAAAACGTTTGACTGTCTCTGCAATTAAACCATACACCTGATTTTCATGAAATTTGAAATGACTCGACAAAATTTTGCAACATTAATATATTTAAAATTTCAGACCATTCGGTTGGGTAGTTTTTGTTCTGTTATATGCGGACGGACAGACGGACAGACGGACTGAGCGACGACTATAGGTGGTACGTATTTATATAATTACGAACGCACCTAAAAAAGCGTGAAATAATTTTTCGATAGTCAATGTTGTTGGATTATTTAAAGGAATCGTTAATGTTTGATAAAAATAATATCAGTATTATTAAATATATTAAGTTTTAATAATTTGTAGAAAAGTAAGAAAGAAATTTACTGTTAGTTTTTTATTTTATAAGAAATCATTTCACTCTTAAATTCAATAAGATTATTATCATGGAGTCGGGAAACACCGGCGGATCAGTTCATAGGCATAGTTCTCCGGAGGAGAAAGGGGGTCAGTTTCAAATACAAACTCAAATGAGGTCGCCATGCATAACAGATTAAACGCTTCGTGACCTGTGTCGTGCATACGAGACGTCAGAGTTTCTTACAATCATTGATAATCAACACCAGTAAACTTTAATAGAAAATTTTATCTTTTTCAATTGCAGAATTTCTGCAGCTAAATTGGACAAACATTTCTTTTCTGAGATATTGGTGATAAAAAATTAAAAATCCTTTAAACGACATTTGTTGCGAAGGGGTTGCCTAAAATGTCTGTTACTGATGATAATACTGTTCCATTATTTCTTAGGTGAGGTATCTTAACAGTACAAATCCGAAATTACAATTTTAGAGGTAAGTGGGAAAAAAACTCTATACGCCTGTTTTTGGTTTAACTGGGTACTGTTTTTTTTTTTTTTTTTTTTTTTTTTTTGTTTAATATCAATGTTATTTAACCTCGAAATGTGTTTTGATAATGTAAACTAATAACGTTACTGCTTGGTTTTGTGCAGTGAGTACTGTAATATAGCAATATAGTGAACATTTATTTTTTGTACAGTTATGAACAATAGCTAAAACAGTTTGAAGTGCTCATAGCACCATCGTAGTTTTACAATCATTTAAAAAATCTTCACACATTTAAACAATATTCAAACAAAAATAAATCGAAGAGGCAACAAAAATAGATCCTAAATTATATTAAAGTTTTTATATAGTATTTTATAATCTCAAAAATTAATGAAAACGGACACTGTCTGTGAACTAAAAACAATGATTACCTACCTTTTATATTATGAACTGGCAGTTAAGTATTAACCTTTATATTATAAATTGATTAACCCTTATATTAATAACTTTATGTTGTAACCATTATATTACTAACAATTACTTATTACGAACTGAATTTTCGCAAATGACTGAAAAAATACTTAGGCCGGAAGTCAAACTCAAGTCCTTTAAGGGTGTATTCCGATCCAAGTTGCTTATTTTCCGATTCATTTTAAAATTCATTTTTGCTCTCAAACGCATTAAACTGGGAAATTCTCTTATTTAGAAACTACATAATGTGCCGTGCTTCTCGATTTTTTAATAAATGCAGAAAATACTGTATTAAACGCTGTCAAAGTTGGCGTTTTGAACTGAATTTTCCGAAGCGGGCGATCTGGGAATGAAAAAAATGGTCATACTGAGAAAATAATTGTTTAAAAATCAAATTCTAATTAATTGAGCTGAAAATGAAATCACACGGCATATTAAACATGTCTTCAAAAATCACCCCCAGCAAGTTTCATGTTTTTACTTTTAAAAATGAGTCTGAAAATGTCTCAGAAAATTTCAAGCTGTTGAGGGTGGAAAAACATTTTTTCGAATACACTTACACCCTTAACTGAAATTGTCAACGCTCTACCTATTGAGCTACCCGAACTGACACTGTCGGACACATTTCAGTTCGGTTACTGGTCTAGGTAGCTCAATAGAGAGTTGACAATTTAACCCTTTGAGCTCTGGTTTTTTTTTCCTTTAAAATGCCCAAAAGTCACATTGGCACCAGTATTTTGAAATCAAAAGATTCGGCTTATAATATACACGCAAAAATGCATTAATCTATTTTTAAATCAATTTGGTTGAATATTCCGGTGTCAATTAACATTTGGGGATTAAAATTAAGTGTGAAGAAATTCACCCATCAGAGCTCAAAGGGTTAAGTCAAAGGTCTTGGATTCGACTCCCGGCTTAATTTTTTCATTCAGCTGAAAAAATTCAGTAGAACTGATAGATGTGGGTAGGTTTTGATTTTGCTTACTTTCCAACGGGCGCCTTCTTCTTCTTCTTTCACTACACAGTAATCCTTTGTAAATGCTTCGACATTATTCTCGAAGTCAAAAATATTCTTATAACCGTAATCTTTCAGGCGTTGAAATGCCTCGTCAAGGTCCTATATAAAAATGCAAAAATTAAGAATTAAAGATAGTATTTAAAAAAATTCTGAATTAGCTGAATTTTCTGTTAATCAAATATTTCTATGATATGTATGAATAGGTGATAATCCACGTTTCTTTAACCCTACATTCTTTAAGACTGAAAAAAAACCCAGAAAACCCTCGAAAAAAACAGAAAATGTACTGATAGAAAATTTATCGTCTATTCTCCGTTTCTTCACAAAACTTCCCGTTTTGGTATGCCTTCGGTTTCATGACAGAAATTTCCCCTTATTGAAAATGGGAAATTTTATATTTAGAATTAAATATGCAAAAATTAAATAGCGAAATATTAAAAAAAAATTCAAATAGTATTTATACATACTGATGCACATTTGCACGGAATAGGTATTTGTATTGAATATTATCACACCCGTTTTTATTGCCTTGACTTCCTCAGAATTCAGAACCTCGGTATTCATTATGGACCCTATTCTCCCTTTGGGTTCGCGGCTACGGTAGCGAAAATGTTTCCTTAAAGCAAGTGACTCCACGTCACTAGAATATTCTTCGTTACTGCACTATGGAATGCAGCCTTGTGTTATAAAACGACTAGTTACATAATTGAGCCTATGATATCAGAAATGTTTCCCCCCAGCATGTGACTTTGACGTCACAAGAATAGGGTCGAGGACTCCGTGCGTCACGTGTTCTGGGGAAACATTTCCAACATCGTAGATTTAATTATGCAAAGATTCGTTTCGCAAAACAAGGCCGTAGATCAGTGCCGTAGAGCAGTGACGGAGCATATTTTTGTGACGCGAAGTTAAGTGCTTTGGAGAGGATGAGTGCTCTGTACTTGCACCAATTGGCCACACCCAATGACTTGGTGATAGGGTAAAACTTCAATTTATAAAATGTAACTGGAATTCTTTCCGTTTGCTCTCAACTCAAAGGGAACATTACCGTTTGTCAGTCTTGAAAGGAACATTTCCGTTTTTAACATTCATCGAGTAAGAGTAAAAAGAATATTCCTTTTTATTTCCTAAAAAATTACGACTTATGCTCAAAATAGAATGTTTCCGTTAAAAGACAGTTGCATAAAATCAACCGTATATGCGGAAGCATTTTTACAGTGTACGTTTAAGTACCATTAAGACGCTTATAATTTCTTTAACACATTGATTGCTAAGAATACAATTTACGACAACATTTAGTTATAGATATTTTATTTTATCTTGTTTCAAAAGCATTATCTATCTACTTATATACAAGTATATAAAATACAAGCGGAAATTTCGTTCCGGCTGCTTATAACTCAAGTTCTGCTGAATGGATTTTTATGGAACTTGCACTGTTAGATAGATAAAGTTTCAGGAAAGGTTTTAGTATACAGCATATCGTTCTACGTAGATTAGTTATAGATTATGATAGTTATGATGGACACTTATGTTACTTTGGGAGAAAAAATTGTCGTTATCTTTTTTTTTTGGCGATCATTATAGTTGATAAATGAATTGAAAGGGCTATACATCTCGAATAAGAAAACTGTTACTAATTTTATTTAAAATAAAAAAAAGAAAAAAGATTGAATAAAAAACAGTTTTGACGAGTAATAATATTATAAAGGGAAAATATTTAATTTAAACATAAAAAGGAATGAAAGGAATGCTCGTAATGCTTAAAAATTTATTCAGTATGAAAGTTTCTAGTTTATCTAGTTTAAACAATATTTGGAGATTTATATTGTTTGCACCACATATTGTACTGAATGTATATTTTAGTGCACTCCAGAAGTGCATATCAATTTCATTCTGTTCGAAAGGTTGTAACATCATTAAAATGCATTTGAAATATTTTTTTTCCCATTGGCCGTAATGTAAGGGAAAACTTTTGACTGTCCCTGTAAGTAAACTATACATCCAATTTTCATAAAATTTGAAATGACTCGACAAAATTTTGCGACAGTTATATATTTTAAATTTCAGACCATTCCGTTGGGTAGTTTTTGCTCTGTTATATGCGGACGGGAGGGCGGACGGATGGACAGACAGACGGACCGAACAACGAGTATAGGTGCAACGTGTTTATATAATTACGAACGCACCTAAACATGATGGTACTTGTGAGTTACATGTTGTATGTTTATTTACGATTTTGATTTTATCGCCAAACAATTTGATTTTAAACCAAAGTGCCATAAGCGTGGCATTGACTTCAGTGACGTTTACAATAATGGGAATTTTTCAAGTGTAGGACAGCATTTTTGGAGGCATCGCTCCTTCTATTTATCAACCCTGTATATATAAAATCCTAATGAAACGAATTTATGAAACGGATATATGAATCGACTGATTAAGCAACTGATTATGTTTCAAGCGATTTCTCCTAAAATGTGGAATACTTTGCAATGAAATTAACATCAAAAATCAGCATTGATCCGCAGATCTCAAAACTGGTATTAGAATTTTTAAATTCGAATTAGTTTTCGAAATATTAATTTTTTTCTAATTTTATATACATTTTTCTAATGATGGCAACTCGAATTTTAATCAAAAAGATATTTTTTTTTTCACATTTCAGAAAAGGTTGACATGGTAACCCGGCTATTGTTGTTTATTTGATAATAAATGTTTATTTACCTTTATTTCTTTTTATAAATTATATAAATTATTTTGTTCTATAATTATTATTTTTTTTTATATTTCCTTTAGAAAATAATAGAAAATAATTAAAAAATACGGTACTACTTAGTTATTCCATCGACTAATTTCGCCAAATTATATAAATCGCCAAAACACTCGCCAAATTATACAAATTGACATAATTTTTATTTTAAATAACGAAAGAACAAATAAATTAGTATAACATTAATAAATATACAAATAAAACGTCGAAATCAAAATCACTTGATGACGTAAACACGTGTAACTTGCTTAAAGTCAAGTGAATGTGACATTTACGATCAACTATTATTGGCATTTAATCTTATTGTTTGGCGATAGATTTTTGGTCGACGGGATAACTAAGTAACACCAAAAATGCATATGTAACTGATATTTGAATACGAGGTTTTCGCAAAATTTTCGTAAAAAAAAAAAAAAAAATCACGCCAAACCTGCTGTGCGTATATGACATCTGGCCAAATATTACCCCTCGAAAAAAAAAATGCTAACTGGCGAGTTGAAGAAAAGCTATTGGCGAGATTTGCATCCGGCTAGCGTAACAGTACCAAGAATTCTTTGCAACCATGGCAAATTTTATGTAGTTTTATTCGAAATTTTTTTTTGATTTTATAATCAAAATGGAAAACTTACGGTCTCATATTGGCGCGATTTTTTTCTAACGCTAATGTCATATACGGAACGGGCACTTAACTGACGCCAAAGTTTCGTTATTTTGCTTGATATGGTAAGCCAGAGGTTGTTGTTTATGCTGTTGATGCGTTCCTCAAATTGGCGTCGTTAAAAAATCGCGCCAATATGGGACGTATATGACATCTGTGCCAAACTTTCATATGAACGGCAAAGAGATCAGACCGTATTTGTTTATGGCAGTTGATGACTTGAACTATTATAATATAGATGAAATGATGGCGATAGAATAATATTTGGCGACTTATCACCTGTACCTGGCTAACATTATAGCACCAAAATGGCACCTAGAGTATAAAAAGCGAAGTGGTCCGCCTGGAACTGTTGATGATAGTCACATGACTTAGGCTATTGTTATAGAGATTGTTTTAAAATACCGGGAGACAAAGACCCTGTATAATTAATTTATTTTATTTTAGCTTCTTTTCAAATTGTTAACTGATCCTCTTTAATCAAAAACGAAAACAACCATTGAATGTCTCAACAGCAACTGATTCGCCCTTACATTTTTGCAATCAAAGGGAATTGAATGGAAACCTGTTTACAGGGAGATCTGCACAGCTTTTTCCAGTATAATTCAATCTTCTCTAATATTTTTAAAACCCATCAGATTAGCGTGTTTTTAGATTCTGTGGTGTCTGAACGGGGATTGGCGAGCGTAGCTTGTAGGGGGCGGAGCCCCTTAATAATTAATATAATCCTTTAAGCTAATATTAGTTTTTGTTGCATTAAAATATCTCAATTTGTTAATTTTCCGTAAGCAAGTAAATCCTGTTGCTCTACAATGGAAGTATATGGGAATTTGGCGAAATATTTAAGATTTCGCCAATTTGATTTTTGGCGTCTAATTTTGGTAGCCAAATTTGGCGATATATCGCCCAGTTGCCGACAAACTTGGTGGCATTTGGCGACAGAACAGGGTCTTCCCAGTGCTAACCTCCCTTATAGGTATGGTGATGCGTAAAATGCTGTTCAATAACCAATGAGATGCGTTTCATTCGGGCGTTGCCATTAAACAATTAACAAATAATCGGGATTTCTGTGCCACGTACGATAGCGTAATATATATATAAATTCTGAGTTATTTAATAGTGAAATTAACTATATTAAAGCTGTCGCCATCGATTCTGGATTTAGCCTGAATATCATTAACCTATTTTGTCTAAACATCCGACAATCACTGATTCTGTTCCAGCAAATAAAGAATTTAAAAATGCCATTGCTATTGTAAATGCTTTTCTGCCTTAGTTTCCTAAAATCTGTACACAAATTTCTCGTATTCTCAGTAGGTTTAATTTCAAAGTTGTTTTCTTTCCAAATAATAAAGTTTCTTTCTCCAGTCTCAAAGATCAAATTGACGACCATAACACCTGGGGCATTTATAGAATTTTTTGTGAGTGCGGCCTCTCTTACATTAGGCGGACGAAGCATTCTCTTAGATTTAGGCTGAAAGAACACCAGAATTACGCTAGAAGGCAAGAATGTGAGAAATATACGATAGCTAAAGATTCTTGGAATTCCAACCACCAGTTTAATTATCCAGAGGCTAAAATTATTCAAAAATGTAATTCAGTTTTGTACCTAGACTTTTATAAAGCTTACTATATTCATAAACATACTTCTTCCTTTGTGAAGGATATGACCAGCACCCCTTTTCTCTGGCTAGTGTGGAGGGATCCTGCGCAGTGTCTCCTTTTTTCAGTTAGTTTAGGTCAATTACGTCATTTCTTTAAGATATATAAATTCTTGCTTTTTCCTTTTCAATCAATCCATTAGCTAGTACTCGGGTTCTTCGAACCCATTTTAATCCTCTTTTTTTTTCGCACTGAGGAAGAGGATCCAAGAATCCTCGAAACGATCGAATATGATTTTTTGTGTCATGTTTGTACGTATTTGTGCGTAAAATCATTGTTAAAGATTTTAGTTTATGTATTAAATTCGCACAAAATGTTTGATTTATGCTTCTAAAGTAATGGTTGCAAATTGATGGCGACAGCCCCTGCTCAAACACAGGCTATATTTTATGTTGTCACTATCACCTGGGTGTTGCAGGAGCAAAAGATATTCTGGATAGCGTTTTTGGTGATACTGAATGGTTTAAAATTTTGAAATTTGGCATCGTAATTGCTCAAAAGATCTAAATATTTTCTAAGAACCGTCGAAAGAAAACTCCAAATTTAAAAGGATGAAGTGAGCGAAAGATGTTCTAAAAACGCTCTAAATTACGATTTTTATGCAATCTTATGTAATACCAAACCGATTTCAAAAATAATTGTTGCAAATTGGTAGTGATAGAACTTCTGAAACATAAGCTATATTGTATGTCGGTGCCACTATCACCAGAGGATTGCAGGAGCAAAAAACGTTCTAAATTGCGATTTCTGTGATACTGAAGAGGTTAGAAACTTTAAATATGGCATGGTAGCTACTTATAAAATATAAACGTCCTCTAAGAACTATCGAAAATAAATTTGAAATGTAAAAGGGGTAAAGCATTAGTGAAGGTGCGTAAAGCGTTCTCAAAAAGTCCTAAATTACGATTTCTATGCAATCTCAGGAAATAATAAACCGATTGCAAAAGTAATGGTTCCGAATTAATGGTGGCCGCCTTTAATTCTACACAGGCTATATTTTATACCGGTGTCACTAGCACGTGGGGTTGGCAGGAACAATAAATTTTCTAAAAAGATCTTTTAAAAACTTTCTAAATTACGTTTTCTATGGAATATTAGGAAATACCAAACCGATTTCAAAGTTAATGTTGTCAAATTAATGGTGACAGTCTCTGTTTCAACATAGGCATTTTATGTTAGTGCCACTACCACCAGAGATGTGGTAGACCGTTAGCCAATAAGCTTGGAATTTGACATGATGATTAATTTTAAGATGCAAATACGCACAAAGACCGGTTTCTAAAAAAATCAAAACTTCAAATGAATACTGAAATGAGCGTATGAAATGAGAATAAAAGCTTCAAAATACTTCATAAATTATCATTTATTTCGAATTAGTTTTAGTTCTTCTTATTAATTTAAGTGTCATTTCTGTCTAATGTAGTGTAATAATGAAGTTTAGTCAAACTGTGGTTAAAGTGGTAATTTTTGAGTTATTCCTAAAAATATAATGTCTTCTAATAAAAATTAGACATACAAATATCACTTGGCATATTTCACCTATTATGTGAACAAAGCCGCGGGTTTTGCTAGTTAAGATGTCTCAGGACTTTTAAAGCTTTAAAATTTTCCGAAATTTTAATTTTTTTAGATGTTAAATTCCTAGCTTTTCTGAACAGTTTGATATAATTGTTTCCTTGAAATTTCCATTAGAACAGAAATTATGGATTTTAGAATTGCAGCCGCTTAATAGCTGAAGCGGCGTTTTGGAAACTTTGAAGTTGTTTTTCTCCAAATGACGTTTTTGGACATAACGCGCACGATATTTCAAAAACTTCTGAATTTTTTTTTTCATGAAATTTTTAAAACATATGTTTCATGTTAGTCCATATAAGCTAAACCTAAAATTTCCTCTTAATTGTTAATATATATCTACCCTATATATATATATATAATCCTAATGAATCGAATTGAAACAAATTTATGTAACGATTCTATGAAACGACTGATTAAACAACTGATTACGTTTCACGGCGATTTCTCCTAAAATATGGAATACTTTGCGATGAAATTAACACCAAAAATCCGTATTGATCCACAGATCTCAAAATTGGTATTAGAATTTTAAAATTAGAATTAGTTTTCGAAATATTATTTTTTTTTCTAATTTTAAAACTTTTTTTCTAATGATGGCAACTCAAATTTTAATCATAACAGATTTTTTTTTCATATTTTAGAAAAGGTTATTTTAAATTAATTTGGCGACGAGTTTGGCCTCTCTTAAATGTATGCTAAGAAATGCATCATGTTACTTTTATTCAGAATACAATTTGTATTCCATTATCATTTTATTTAATACAAAACTTTCATTTAAAATTGAAACCTTTAAAATAAATGGCTTTTACTTCATTCTTTTTTTTAAACGAAACGAAAAGAAAAATATTAGACACAGATGTCATATACGCCACGGGTTACCTAATTGGCGCCAAAATGGCGTTATTTTGCCTGACATGGTAACCCGGCTATTGTTGCTTATTTATTAATAAATGTTTCTTTGAATTTATTTTCTTTTTATTTACAAAAAATGTTAAAAATTGTTTTGTTCTATAGTTATTAATTAATTTTTTTTTAATTTATTGTTATTTCATTTTAAAAATAATTTAAAAATACATATGTAACAGGTATTTGAAAACGAGGTTTTCGCCAAATTGTCGTAAAAAAGAAATCACGCCAAACCCGGTGCGTATGTGACAATGCAACAAATTATGAGATTTAATTTCCACTTCAAAGCAACTTTTTAATGTTATTACTTCTCCCGTCGACCAATTTCGCCAAATTATACAAATTGACATATTTTTTTATTTTAAATAACAAAAGAATCGTCGAAATAAAAATCACTGGATGACGTGAACATGTGCAACTTCCTTAAAGTCAAGTGAATGTGACATTTACGATTGACCATTATTGGCATTTAGTCTTATAGTTTGGCGACAGATTTTTGGTCGATGGGATAACCAAGTAGCACTGTTTTAATTTATCACTCGAAAAATAATAAAATGCTAACTGGCGAGTTAAAAAAAAAAAGCTATTGGCGAGATTTTCACCCGGCTAACATAAAAGTACCAGGAATTCTTTGTGATCATGGCAACTTTTATGTAGTTTTATTCGAAAAAATAGTTTTGATTCTTTAATCAAAATGGAAACCTTTCTTATGAAAAGCGAAGGAATCAGCCCGTTGTTTATGGCAGTTACATGACTTGGGCTATTATAATATAAGCAGAATAATGGGGATAGAATAATATTCGGCGACTTATCACACCTGTGGCTGGCTAACATTAAAGTACCAAAATGGCCGCCTGGAATATAAAAAGCGAAGGGATCCGCCTGGAGCTGTTGGTGATAATCACATGACTTAGGCTATTATTTTAGAGATTGTTTTCAATTTTAAAAACAGCGCAAAGAATAATATTTCCTAACGATTAAAAATTTATTTTCACGTGACTATTAAAAACAGAAGAAAAAAACTTTAAAATTACTATTAAATGAGTACGTGTTAAAGGCAGGAAAATATTGAAAATTATGTCCTGAAAATTGTATTTACACGTGAATATTAAAAGGGAAAGGAAACTTTAAAATAATAAATACATTAATATGCGTTTAACCCTTTCACGGGCAAGGCACTTCTATTCGTAAAATCTTGAAATCAGTGAATGACACCAGAATTTACAAGTAAATTTCGAAATACTAAAATGCCTTTGTTCACTTACTTAATAAAAGGGAAATTTTCATCCCAATATTCTGATGCTAATGTGGCATTTAAGAATTAAAATTAAGTTGTCCAAAAATGAACCGCCGCCCTTGAAGGAGTTAAAGCAGCAAATTTTAGTAATTGTATTATTTCAATCGTTTTATAACGCTGTTAAAAAATACCGAAAGACAAAAAACTCTGTTTACTTAATTCATTTTATTTTAGCTTCTTTTCAAATGCTTAACTGATCTTCTTTAACCAAACACGAAAACAACCATTGGATGTCTTGACAGCAACTGATTCTACCTTAAATTTTTGCAATCAAAGGGAATTGAATGGAAACCCGTTTACAGGGAGATCGCTACAGGTTTTTTCAGTATAATTCAGTCTTCTCTAATCTTTTTAAAACCGATCAGATTAGCGTGCTTTTAGATTCTACAGTGTCTGAACGGGGGTTGGCGAGCGTAGCTTGCAGGGGGCAGAGCCCCCTAGTATATATTTATATTTAAGTGATTATATTGTTGAAATTTTCTAAATTTTGCATTAGCTAAATACAACTTTGTATTAAAAATATAAAAATGCTTTACATACAAATTTATTTAGGTTCAGGGTAATTATTATAATCTGAAGTATAAGTAGACACCAAAATTTTCATTATAGTTGCAAAATTTGTTTTGTAATCCTGCGCGTAATTTATTATGCCGATTTTCTGCTTGTCAAATGTCTGACAGTTTGGAGCCCCATGTAAATACTAATTCTGCATTATACAATTTTTAAAATATTTGAAATGAAAGAACATACTTATATCTCTCATTCCCAATTAAAGTTGTGTCTTAAAATCAAATACATTTTAAGATATTAAATGTTGAAAATAATCTTTTTTTTCTCCAATTTTAAGAGTCCTGAGACCCCTTAAGGGGACCGTTAAAACCCTATCTCCGCCATGTTAAATTCACCAACTTTATGTACCTTTTTCTCAGAAATGGTGAAAGATAGAGGTCTATATTTTTTAGAGTAGTTTTAATAACATGATTTACGTATTTTAACAGACCATTTTCTTTCTAAATGAAACTCAAAATTAATTATTAATTATTTACTGAAAGTCATTTTTAAATTAGCATTATGAGTAAGATTTCTCTGACTAAAATAAATAATTCTCAACAAATCATTAAATCCCTGAGTTAAAGTATACAATATAACATAAGTATTAAGAAAAAAATCTGAGTTCTTAAGTTTAATAGATATTGAAAAAAAGGGAACATAAACATGAAAAATCCAAGTTTTGAGAAAAAGTCAATTAAAGATTTAAATGGCCATTAAGCTGTGAAATACTCTTAGAAAAAATGAATATTTTCAACACTTATATTTTTTTAATATATAAACATGCATGACACATCGTTGGAAAGATAAAAGTTTAAAGTATTTAATGATATCAATAAGAAAGAAAAAATCATGCGTACGGCATAGATTATGAAACACTTTCCAATACTCCCTGAAAGCTTTAACAAAACTTCGTTATTTAGGAAAATAAGTAAATCTTTAAAAATTGATTTCAGCAGTTACCGTCCATAGCTAAATATGTATTCCAATTCTTTTGAACAGCCCTGTATTGGATCTGTATGTTGATATATATATACTATATAATGGGAAAATTTAGTTTAGGAAGAAAACGCATAACGGGTTGAAATTACTCTTTCACCAATTTATACTTATAGATGGAAACATACTTGAATACTTTTGTACAGCCCTGTAGTTTTTACACGCCACTATTTAGCTAAAATTTAATTTAAACTAAAACACTCTTAAAACAACTGAAATCATATTTCCCGAAATTATCATCCATAACGGAATTCTTTTGTGTGGCCCTGTAAATGAATAATAACTATTCTTTGCACCGCATATTCTACAGAATGCATACTTTAGTGTCTTTCATAAATGCTAATCAATTTGTTATATTTGGATGCGTGTAACATTATTAAAATCAATTGAAACCTTTTTTCCCGTTGGTCGTAATGTAACGGAATACTTTTGACTGTCCCTGTAGATGAACTAAACATGCTACAAACTTCATTTGAAATAGAGATTGTGCTATGATAAATGTCAGTAACATCCAAAAATTTCAGGGCGATCCGAGTATATTTACGAGAGTTAGAGCGCGTGCAGACGGACAGCAAACTGAAGTCATAAACACTTTTCAACTTCGTTGGAAAGTGTTAAAAAGTAAAAATCGATTTTTTGATTGAATTTTGCTTTCCTGGTCCCCTTAAGTTATAAAAACATTAAAATGTTGTATGGTCATCGGAAGCATATCTGTATACATAATTGTTTTATGATTGTAGCATATCAGGAAGTGAGTGAAAAATCGATTACGAAATTCCACCTGTAGGGGAGACCGGGGCTAGTTGGCTACAGGGATAAGTAGGCGCAGTCCTTATAAATCGGCTGTTTGTGGATAGATTACGCACCCATTCACAGAGTACCGTTCTTCTTGCTTTTTACAATCCTCATTGTAGTCTCATTGTAGTTTTGCAGCGTTACCTACGTTCAGTGGACATTTATTACGATTTTTCTGTTTTTTTGCACTCATAAGTAATTTTTTGTTGCTTCATTCTTTTTCTAATTTTTAATACTTATCTTAATAATTTCTATTTAACTTGCGCAGTTTTTCTTAGTGTAGGATTAACTGTATTTACCCCATATGTGATTTACTAGGATTATTTATGCTTAGATGATTACGTGTCCCTTTTGTGAAGAAATTCATTATGGGGCTAGTAAGCGCATTGAACACGGGGCATGTTGGCTCGATGTCTGGTGCGTGCTGGTAGCTTGAAAAACATAAAACACCGAGAAAAGTGGTTGCAATGCAAGATTTTGGGCACACGAGGCTTGCCCAAACGGAGAAACTCGTTTTTTTTATTTGTGACAACTGTAATTCTGATGATGATATCGAGTAGGATAGAAGTTACTCATTGTTAATGTTTTATTCATTATTTTTATGTCTGTATAATTTAGAATTTACATTGAACGGCGATAACGCCGTTGTTTAATCTTACTGGTAATAATGAAATTGATTTCTCTTAACTGCGTGTCTTATTTAAATTTTTATAAAGCGTGTGCCAACTTACCCCATAGGTATAGGCAACTTGCCCCGTGACGGGGAAGGTTGGCGCACAATTTCCCTTTTACTTTAGGCTTCCGCTAAACATAAACTACAAAAGCTACAAACTCAAAACTCCAGGTATTTATAGCCCAATGCCTGCTCTTTAAAAGTACAGTTAAATTTTCATAAAAAACTGAAACAAAAAATTAATAAAAATCAATAACTGAAAACTGCGCCTACTAGCCCCGGTCTCCCGTACATACAAATCTAAGTTAAATAAAATAGTGTAAAATAATACCAACTTCGCCGGTTAAGTATTTTCTAATGCACTTTACAATTTCATCCCGAACTTCCTCCCCTAAAAAAAAGAAAGAATTAAATTACATATTTAATGCAAAAAACTGTCAATAAAGCAGTAAACATCAAAATATTTTAAAGAGAATTAAATACTTTTGAAATTTTTAAAATTTTATGAAGAATCTGAGGTTTTTGTATTAGAAATGTTCATAAACCTTGAATTATATATCTTGGCAAAATTTCAGAATCTCACTTCTATTAAACATCCTGCTACGGATGTTTTTAAAAGCATTTGTCAAATATTTGTGTACTTAATAAAGTTATTTCGCTTTATTTCATTTTATTTAATTACTAGTAAATCTGCAGGTCAGGAGCCTCAACGTCAGCTCTGCAAGTCATTGTTTTTAGACACACTTTGGTAATATTCAGTTTCCTGCAAACCGCAATTTAAAGTTTTTAAATTATGTAATTATTTATAAGAATAAAAAATACGAAGTTTTCAGACATTAGAAGCATTAAACTAAAAATGGAAGGATATTTCGAAATTTTCATGAGCTGTTAATTCTGGTATATTTTTTAAATAATAAAGTAGATTTCTTCAGGGAGGCTCCGCCCCCCTGAACCCCCCGTGGTCTTATTAATTTACACACGTAACTTTTTATTGATTGCGCTAATGGTTAGCGCAAATCTTAGATTTTCTTTACGCTTCCGAGCCTTATTTTTCAATACTGGTAACACAGAAAATGATTTACATTGACGCAATTATATTAAACGTTTAGGTTTTATGAATGAAAATGTAATTTCCTTTAAAAATAAATTAATTTTCATTCATCTTTTCTGAAATGAGGCGGCATTAAGAAGTAACACCCGTCAAAAAACATTTTTTCAAGCAATCTAGTTAATGCTTGGTTTTTAAGGATGAAAATATTTATTTCCCGATACAATGACGTCATTTTCGACAGCGATAATTTTGTGGTGTATAATTTTGATATTTACTATATATTTGCTTTTCAAAAGTTTTTTTTTTCTCATTGGAATTGTCGATTAAGAATTAACATTTCTGTTAGCTGTGTGCAGACGATAAACCATGAGATATTAGTAACATTTTTTTTTAATAATAAGAATTAATATCATAACACAAGCCCCTTTTATTTCAACCTCAAAGCGTATTCGTTTTATTTTTGATATATGAGATCAAATTCACCTTCTTTTCGTATTTTCACTTTATTTCTAATATGAAGGCGTATTCATGTCTATTTTTTATTTCATTTTCCTGTCGCACATAAAAATCTTTCAAATCAAAATTAACTGTTTAGGATATATTTTTATTCCGGGATTAAATTAACGTGGCAACGGCAAAAAAAAAAAAAAAATGATTGTTAAATTTCATAGCAAAATGTCGATTTATTCCTTATGAAAATAATGAACTTTTTAATTTAAAAGAAAAATATTTGAACAAAACAAATAGAACATAGTCTTTCTTTATTTCTGTGGTTAATTCCATCTATATGTAAAGACACAAAGGCATTAATTCGTCCCTTTTGACTTTGATTTAATTTCAAACAATTACACATACTTTCACATTTACGATATTTTTAGGTGTAGTTCGCTGCTAGGTAACAGTTAAAGGATAATAAAAACAATTAAATATCCTTCTATACATAAAAAAAAGTTTTGATTTGGAAATGGACCAATGAACATCCGCGTAGATATTCCGGGTTCATCCGCATCAAATTTGAATGCTTAAGCATGGCCTTTCATCGTTAACATTAAGAAAACTGTTGCATATAAAAATATGAAAATCGGTGGTATTATAGAAAAATGTTTGATAAACACGCTGATGCAGACAGTTTTCAAATCGAAGAATTATTTTAAGAGATATTTAATGTTAAAGTTGGAAAGTCGTTCCATTAAAAAAGTTTTATTTGAGCAAAAACTATGCATGAGAATTTAATCATTTTTAGATCATTTTATACGTTATAAGTTCCCAATGCGCAGATTGCATTTAGTTTTCTTATTTGACGCATTTTTTGAGGTTTTATTTCTATTTTAAATTCAAATTTTCAGCATTTCGAGAGATGTTTTTTACAAATTTTAGAAAATGTCATTAATTTAAACTGTTGCCAATTGTATAAACAGCGAAACAAATTATCATATCAAATATTTCTTCAAATTAAAAATTTATTTACACGTGGCTATTACAAACAGTAAAAAAAAAAAAAAACTTTAAAATTAGAATTAAAGGATTACATGTTAAAAGCAGGAAAATTACGTCATAAAAACCATATTTACACTTGAATTTTACGTCATATTTAAAATGCCCCCAAAATATGGTAAAACAATTTAAATTGAAAAATATATTTGCGCGAGATATTTTGAGATAATCTTTTCAACTATTATCGTGAATTCGAAGACAGCGCAAATAATATTTCCTTCTAACAACAAAAGTATTTTTACGTGAATATTAATAAGAGAAATAAAAGTTTGGTGTAAATTACGTCAGATTTGAAACCAAACATTTAAAATGAATTATTTAAAAGAACTATCTTATAGCGCTGCTAAAAAATACCGGGAGACAATGACACTGTTTACTTAATTCATTTTACATTAACTTATTTTCCAATAACTAATGTGTTTAATTAAATACGAAAACAGCCATTGTATCTCTTAACAGCAACAGATTTGGTCTTAAAAATCCCCAATCCAAGATAAACGAATGGAAACCCGTTTACAGAGAGATCGCTACTGTTTTTGTTTTTCTTTTAATTTTAATTCAGTATTTTTAAAGCCGATCAAATGCGTGCAATTAGCGTGCTTTTTGGATTTTGATGTGCCTGAACGGGGGTTGGCGAGCGTAGCTCGTAGGGGGCAGAGCCCCCTAGTGTGCTTAAAAAGAAAATTTATATATAAAAAAATATTTTATATTATTGAAACACATATATAAAATCCCTCCATAAAAGTTATACACCGAATTTTAAAACTCTGACAAATGTATACACAAAATTTCAAACTAGTATGAATAATGTATGGTTCTAATTAGGAAATTTCATCATCCTTAATTTAGCATTTAAATCCTTCAATCATATGAGCCATTTCTTTTCAACAAATAAAAATGGAAAAATCGTCTGAATTGCTATAGGAAAGCATTAAGTTGCAAAATAAAATGTTCTATATGTTCCGAACGAATGAATCAAATTTAACCAAAAACTATACAGCTAAATCCGGGGATTTCACCAACATGCATCCTTAATTTTAAGATAATCGGATGCTTTTTACGGCAGTTATCGCGGAACAGACAGACAGACAGACTAACAGAAACAAAAACTTTTCGTGTCTCCACAGTAAGCCTTCACTGACGTTTCGGCAATTAGAACTAGTAAATCTTCAGATCAGGAGCCTCAACGTCAGCTCTACAATTCATTGTGTTTAGCACCCTTTGAGTAATATTAATCTTTCTACAAAAAACGAAATTTAAAGTTTTGAAATTACATAAACATTTATAAAACGAAAAAATATTTCGAAGGTTTCTGACATTAGAAACGTTAAATTAAACCCCTTGTTATGTAATGGTATTCTGAAAATCTCATGAGCTACTTATTCTGGTAATTTTTAGATAACAAAGTAGATTTCTTCAGGGGGGGGGGGGCTCTGCCCCCCTGAACCCCTTCGTAGTGTAATTTAATTTACATTTGTAATTATCAATTAATTGTGTTAATGTCCTTTAGTAAATTCTACCAATAGACGGAGACGTACATGAATTCTTTTCTACAGCCCTGTATATTACGTGAAGATTTTTACGCATCGTCTATAACATTTAAATTTAATGCAGACAAAAAACCCTCTTAAAACTGCTCATATCACATTTCCGGGGATTAGTATGCATAGTGTGCACCATATATCCAGTTTCTGCGGAGTCCTGTATATGGTTCTATTTAAATTCTGCAAACATTTGTTAGTATACTAAATGTAATTGGGCTGGGAAATACATAACTCAAAAAAAAAAAAAAAATCACACTGAAGCAATTTGCGCTCATTTTCATTTATACTTACGAATTCATTTGTGTATCCCTATACATGGTCTGTACAATATTTAATCACTACTTATTAAGCACAAATTTACTTAACGTTAAAACGCACACCATAATCGAAAATGCTCTTCAGCAAACATCCCTAATAGACCAGAACTGTATCCGAAATTTTTTATGTGACCCTATAAATGAACGATAAATACGATACAAATCATATTCAAGCTTCTTGTAGTAATGTAACAGTTCCACAGTAATGTAATTTAATTTCATAATGTTTGAATTAGTGCCACACAATTAACACACTGACTGCAATTTAATTAAATCTGGGTTTAATAACAGTAGAAGCTCTTCCCTCTTCTGAAAGTGTCTCGGAAATTGGTTTCTGAGATATGTTTTTCATGTTTATGCAGCAGTAAATATCTTTCAATGTACGGATGTAATATATAATGTCTTACAATCTATAAAAAATATGGACAACACAATATAAATGTCTTTTCTGTAAGGTAGAAGTCACTCCCTTAGCCAATGATAGAAGCTCTTCCCTCTTCTGAAAGTGTCTCGGAAATTGGTTTCTGAGATATGTTTTTCATGTTTATGCAGCAGTAAATATCTTTCAATGTACGGATGTAATATATAATGTCTTACAATCTATAAAAAATATGGACAACACAATATAAATGTCTTTTCTGTAAGGTAGAAGTCACTCCCTTAGCCAATGATGTATTCTGAATAAAAACGAGAATTCTCGTTTCCGTCGCTAATGTGTTAAAATAAGCTGTGAAGAGTTTTTTTTCCCCCGTAGACCACATTTTAATTGACCACTTTTGTGTGACCCTGAAAAAAACATATGCTTTGCACCCTATATACTACAAAAATGTTTCAAAAATACATATCAATTTTATTATTTTGTAACAGAGTAACATCATTAAAAAACGTCACAAAAGGATTTTCTTCAAAGATTGTAATATTATAAATACTTTTGCGTTCCCTGTACGCATGCTGTAAGTGCTACACATAACATATTTTATAGTAACCAGGTTCTCGTGCACCTTAATAAAGTATATAAATTTCATTACGTTTAAAATTGTGTAACATTATTAAAATACACCGCAGACGATTTTTCCCAAAGACTATAATGTAACGGAATAGTTTTGAGTGCCCCTGTAATTAAGCTATGAATGCTTCATTTTTAATACCAAACATACTTTGGCAAACCTCGATAACGTATATCAATTACATGTAATCCCGACTATATTTACGCGAGTTAGAGCACGTAGAGAAACACGGCAGGCGACAGATAGAAAAACTGAAGTCATAAATACTTTTCATCCATGTTGGAAAGTGTTAAAAAGGATTTACATGCCTTAAACTGTACTTTTTTTTCAGCATGGTTAAACATTAGTTTAAACATCCTAATCCATGCGATAGCAATAACATATTAAAAGCCCCCCCAAAATATGCATATCTGGAGATCTATAAATCTACTGGAAAATAATTCATTATCGTGTCCACTGTTAATTGCATAAATTGCATCGATTTGGCGAGATAAAATATTTTTTGTGATAGCTTTTTAATAGTACCTGCAACAAAATTAACGTAATTTACTAACTTCATTCATATTTGACGCAATGATAGGCTACGAATAACAGTCGCTAGGCAACGAAGAAAAGGAAAAAAAAAAGAAATATGTATCATGTAAAACAAGAAAATTAATTTAAAAATTCTTTATATTATTGGAATACATGTATAAATGTCCTCAAAACATTATACACTTAAATAAAAAAATCTGATAGATATATTGATAAAACTTCAATATAATAGGAATAATTTAAAACCCTTATTTGGAATTTTAGTATCCATAATTTGACATTTAAATCCATTAATCAAACGTGCCATTTTCTTTCAACTAATCGAAATTTGAAAATCGTCTGACTTGCCGTAGAAAAGCATTATAAAGAAAAATAAAATCTTCCATATTTTCCGAACGAATGAACCAAATTTAACCCAAAACTATACAGCTACGTCCGGGTATCTCACGAATATGCCCAATTAATTTCAAGCTGATCGGGTGCTTTTTGCGGCAGTTATCGCGGAACAGACAGACAGACAGACAGACAGACGGACAGACAGACAAACGGAAATCAAAACTTTTCGTGTCTCCACAGTAAGCCTTCACTGACGTTTCGGCAACTAGTAAATCTGCAGATCAGGAGCCTCAACGTCATCTTTGCAAGTCATTGTTTTTTAACACTCATTGCATAATATTCAACTTCCTACAAATCGCTTTTTAAAGTTTTCAAATTACATAAATATTTATGAGCATACAAGATACTTCGTAAAGTTTCTGAAATTAAAAGTGTTAAACAAGTGGTTGTACATTGATGTTCTGAAATTCTGATGAGCTACTTATTCTGGTAACTTTTTAAATCAAAAATTGCATTTCTTCAGGGGGGCTCTGCCCCCCTGAACCCTCCGTAGTCTATTTAAATTTACATTCGTAATTTTTTATTGATTGTGCGAATGGGTATAGTATATCTTAGATTTATTTTTTTACGCTGTGATTTATAAGGATAAGCATAAGTTTTTTTTTTATAAATTAATAAAATTTAAATTTAAAATAAAATATTCATGTTAACCGTACACAGACAATAAATCTTGAAGTAACGCCAAAAATGTAACCTTAAAATCCGCTACATTCGGCACAACACAAAGACGTGCTTTAAAAAAAAAAAAAAAAAAAAAAAAAAAAAAAAAAAAAAACGGATGAAGTCAAAGAATTTGGTCCCTGTTCCACGTGCTTGTTTTGTTTGGGCCGAATGAGGGCATTTAAATCTGAGCGATAACGCACATCGTATTGCAAACTGTTTTTACGGCTTACTGCATCTCCATCTATCTCTTTCCTCCGTGAATAATAGTTAATTTTATTTTACCCAAGATCTTTTTATTCCAGCATCTTTGTTTTCAATAAATGACGTCTAATTCACCTGCTATGCGTACTTACTCAAAACTTTTCATCTTGTTATATTAAGAAATACTCGAGAGTTTCCTTTTTATTTTTAATATGCAGCCATATTAATTTTTCTATTCTTAATTTTATTTTTCATTTTCCTGTTTCACGACAAAACATTTCAATTGAAAATTGTTTAAAAGAAAATATTATTCCGGGTTTTGATTTTCTTGGGAACAATTAAAGAAATATTGGTAAATGTTATGGGAAAATGTTACGTTATTCTCTATGAAAATAATGAACTTTTGTATTTTTAAGCAAAATATTTCAATAAAATAAATAAAATAAATGAAATATTGCCTATTTTTATTTCTGGGCTAAAATCCTTCTATATGCAAAGATACAAATGCATTAATTCATCTGTTTTTACTCAAGCATTATACACGCAATTATACTAATATTATTAGGACCTAATACGTTGCTAGGCAACAGAGAATGAAAAGAAAAAAAAATGAAAAATGCATTATGTCAATTTGATAAAACAAAATCCTTTATATTATTGGAAAACATGCATAAAATTCCCCCCAATATTATAAACCTAATTAAAAAAATCTCGCAAATATATTGACATAATTTATTGGAATAATTTAATAATGTTATTTAAAAATTTCAGGATCAAAAATTTACCATTTAAATCCATTTTTCATATGAGCCATTTCTTTCAACAAAAGAAAATCTGAAAATCGTCAGACTCGCCATTGAAAAGCATTATAGAGCAAAATAAAATGTTCCATATTTCCCGAACGAATGAACCAAATTTAACCAAAAACTATACAGCTAAGTCCGGGTACCTCATCAACATGCCCAGTGAATTTCAAGCCGATCGGATGCTTTTTGCGACAGTTATCGCGGAACAGACAGACAGACTAACAGACAGACAGACTAACGGAAACCAAAACTTTTCGTGTCTCCACAGTAAGCCTTCACTGACGTTTCGGCAATTATTTTCCAAATGCTAAATCTTTCTCAAATGTTTATGAAACATTTTCTGATTAAACGTTATACCACGCACACTGATGTCCAAAAGTATTGCATAATTTTATACATTATTGTTTTCTCAAAAAGTTTTTGTTGAAAATTCATACACATAATTAGAAATCGGTATGCAAACTAGAGGTAATGATGATTTTTTTTTTTTGAAAACTCAATCAAATCAGCCGTTTTTGAGGATTGGACGACAAAAGTGTGAATTGCAAAAGTAGTTGGATTGTGAGAATGGATGACTCTTTTAATATCGTGTTGTTGCTAGTGATGATTTTGATCATTTTTGTTGATGATAAGTTCATTACGTACATAAATGGATTAAATTACGCATAGTTGTGTTATCGGTATGATGAAGCCGATGTTGCACAACGCTATTTTTCAACAGAAAATCAGATGATCAATTTGTGGCATTAACGGTCCGCCGCAACCGAACAATGCCAGCAAGAGCAGTAGAAGTAAGAGTTAAATGCCGCTGATGAACCGCTAGTCTCGCAACAAACTGTATACGGACGAATTAGTCAACATTGTCTTTATGCCAGACGTACGACAATATGTGTCCCATTTGCCTCTCGTCACACGCGTGATAGTTATCAATGGTGCAGCATTGATTTTTCAGCAATTCTAATTTTCTTAAATTTTACGTACATTTCTAAAAATTTAACGAAGCAAGACCCCTTTTCTTGTTCATTCGAAAATGATTATATTTTTTAATGGATATATTTTTTCTGAAGTCAAGGGCAGATATAGTACGTGCGAACAAAGTAGATGGCAGTTGAAAATGTATCTTTTTGCAATAATAAGCACTTTTTTTATTTTTGTCGAAAAGAAACGTAATTAAACAGTAAATACAGAAATATCGAGAAAGTAATAGAAGAAATCTAATCCATTCCTGTATATTTTCTGTAATAATATAGTTACATTCATAATTTTAGATAAGTTTAAGGATACAAATTAGTAATACAATCATGAAAAACTCAAGTTTCTAGACGTAATAGATTTTATAAACAGTGTACATATGAGTAAATATGTTCATGTGCGTGACATTTTTGCATTTATAAATATAATGTTGCAATTAATGATTCCATAATAGTAATATATATATATATATATATATTTATATATTATGCAGCGGGAGACAGCATCAGAAATAACTGCGTCATCGAATGACTAGATGAATTAACGGTGTAGAAAAAGATTATTAACAGAAATTAAGGAATCAATGCTCTACCTCGGCGTATCTTGGTACTATATGAGTAGAAGGGGTCGCCAATTCTTCATTTTGGCGGTATTATAACATCGTCGAGAAAAATAAAATAATAAATCAAAAAATACATTAAAAATTGTAATACAAAAAAATTTTAATTATTAAATTTGAATACATTAAAGATATCTGTTAGTACATCAATGAATACCTATAACATGTTAAAATTTCATACCGAAACTAGATGATATGTAGTTCGCCAGAATAACGAATTGGCATCCCATTCTGCTCCTATTGT
The DNA here is from genome assembly GCA_963932465.1 of Maratus speciosus. Taxonomy (NCBI): domain Eukaryota; kingdom Metazoa; phylum Arthropoda; class Arachnida; order Araneae; family Salticidae; genus Maratus; species Maratus speciosus. The sequence goes on along the minus strand of OZ010786.1, from coordinate 144,008,110 downwards.
ACCAAGATATCACGAGGCAGACTGAAATACTTTTATTGTACTAATCAAAATATGCAACATACTAAAATTTCATCCCGAAACTTGATAACGAGATAGCACTGCCAAAAGGAAAAATTGGCGCATCGTTCATCTCAGTGCGTAGAGATATCACGAGGCAGACTGAAGTGTTTTTATTATACTAATCCATACATTTAATGTGTTAACTTTACGTGCCGAAACTTGATGACGAGATAGGTAAAAGGATGAATTGGCACAATAATGGATAACAATTAGTTCAATAATAGATATCTATAACATGTTAGAATTTATCTAAAAAATCATACATACATCAAAATCAAAACATATCATAACTCGATGAGATGTAGTACACCAGAATAACGAATTCACGCCCCTCCCCCCGTTCTGCTCGTATCGTACAAAATTATCACGAGGCAGACTGAAATATTTGTATTGTACTAGTCGAGATAGGCAACATATTAAAATTTTCTTCCGAAACTCGATGACATGATAGTATCGCCAAAATGACTAATTGGCGCCCCTGGCTGCCCATATCGTACCAAGGTATGCCGAGGCAGATCGGGCATTCTTTCAAGTATACTGTTAATAATTTTGCTCTACATCATAATTTCATCTCGAAACTCGATAATGTATTTAATTTTGTAGCTTCCCCCGTGATGTTTATGCGGCTAGATAACAACTAAATACGGTGGCTAGATAACGACTAGATATGGTGGCTACTAGATATTTTGCTAGTTTTAACTTTCCACATGAAAAAAAAAAAAAACAAAAAACTATTGGACGCTTATTTTAACAATTGCTGAGACATTGTTAGAAAAGTATACTTTAAAATATGTCACTGCTAAAATGTGCTGTTTATAAGAAATTCTACTTTAAGTTAGTTACAATAAGAAAGCTTTAAGTGGCCGTCAACTGGTTCAGCAATGATCGAACGCTAGAATTTAATGGCCGACTACTAGAGAATTTGCTACTTTTAAATTTAACTTTCTTTAAAAGAAAAACTGTAATCTTTTAAAAATAATAGATGATGAAACAGTAGAAGAAAGTATCCATTAATATACGTCGAAGAAAGTATCCATTAATATACTTCATTGTTAAAAATATTGTACAGCTTTTAAAAATTCCACTTAATGCTCCATACAAAAACAAAAAGGCTTAAGTGGCCGACTATTGGTACTTTTAGCCTATATTTTTTTCTTGTCCGGGATATTACTATGAGCTTTATTTAGCTTTAGAGCAACTAATTTTTTAAGTGCGTCTGCATCATAATACGTATTAATTGCATTTTACTTATTTTATAGAAATAGGAAATCCCGATCCACAAAATTTTCTTTTACTTGAATTTAATTTTGGTTTTTAATTAAAAACAAAAATGTTTAATGCTATTATTTTAAACATTAAGAAGATTTTAAAGCACGTGTGATTTCTTTTTTTTTTTTTTTTTTTTTTTTTTTGTTTCAGTTTTAGAAGGAAGTCGTCGATGTTTTTCTCGACTGCATTTTGTCAATTTTTATGAAATTGGCATTACATTTACTTGAAAACCCCGCGTACTGTAAGTAAAAAACCTTTTGCTTTTTTAAAGAAACTTTTATATCTTCATGAATATGCGTGCTATTTTTATACTAATGAACACAAATCTTGTCATCTGCTACAGCTGTAGATCATTTCCATAGCATTTTATTTTACAGAGTTATTGCAATTATTATTATTTTTAATTCAATTTGTTCTTGGTCTCCTTAATGCTCTCGGGTTTAAACGTTCCCCGAAAAATATGAGATCAAACATGTTCTTTATGCCTGAAGTTCCAGAAGAATGCGTCAAGTATTTCTCTAGATATTCGACAAAGCGTCTAAAATCGAGATTAAACATGTTCTTTACATCCCTGAAGAATTCGCCCAATCTTTATCTGGATATTTTAGATAGTTTTTAATTATTAAAGGTGTCTCTAATAATATAATAATTCACTGTACATAGCGGAGCAAGTGGATTTCATCATGCTATTGATCTCAGATAAAAAAAATTTATCCCAATCTATAAACACCATTTAACTACTGCACAGTGTCTCTCGAAAATAATTTTTAAACTAGCCGCTCTTGGCGACCAGTTTGGTCTCCCTTAAAATTTATGTTTGGGAAAGAATGCTAAGCATTGTATCATGTTTCTTTTATTCATAATTTAATTTACTTGGACTCCCTTAAATATAATTAATATAATCCCTTAAGCTAATATTAGTTTTTGTTGCATTAAAATATCTCAATTTTTTTATTTTCAGCAAGCAAATGAACCCTATTGGTTTACAGTGGAAGTCTATGGGAATTTGGCGAAATATTAGAGATATCGCCAAGTTGGCGTCACTTTTGGCGCCAAATTTGGCGACAGAACAGCCTTCCCTATGGTAACTCCCCTTATAGGTATGGAGATGCATTAAATGCTGTTCAATAACCAATGAGATGCGTTTCATTCGAGCGTTGCCATTAAACAATTAAACAAATAATCGCGATTTCTCTGCCACGTACGATTGCATAATATATATATAGGCTGAAGTTATCATAATAAATCTATATAATAAAAGCCGAAGTCATGTGACTGTCATCAACAGTTCCGGGCTGACCGCTTCACTTTTTATATGCCAAACGGCCTTTTCGGTACTTTTATGTTAGTCGGGTGCAGGTGATAAATCGCCAAATATTCTTCCATAGCCATCATTTTACTTAAAATATAAATCTATCACTCATTTCATTTAAAATACATAACTTTCATTTAAAACACATACATATATCAGATACATTTAAAATACGCGTCTTTCATTGACCTCATTTAAAATGCAATAAATAAATAAATAAGTAAATAAATAAAGGTATTTTTCCGGTATAGGTCTTTGGCAAAAAAAAAAAAAAATTGGCACCGTATTTTTCGGCAATCTATATCCTATTTCATATACATAAGCAATTTTTTCTATATGTAGGCAATTTATTTAATCTGAAGAAGTCATTAATTTATTTTTATATAGAAACAGAAATAACTTGTATATAAACAAATATTGTATATATATGCATAAATAAAATGTTTATATGCAAATAAATACATATAAACAAAAATAAAATTTCACCAGGTTTGTTTTCGTAGCTATTTATATATTTTGTCAACGTATTTCACTTTCTGAAACCTGAATTGCGCCAAGCTTAAAAAAAAATTCCAAGGCCCCTGTAGTGAAAAAGTACCTAAATAAATAATTAATCGTAACGTAATAATAATAACATAAACTAAAATATTTCATATTAACATCAAAGTATTGTTTCTAATTTCCATTCAAATAAATATATATTCTAAGATAATTTCAATTAAAATTATGTTGACAGCTTACTATCTCACTTCATAAAGTAAACAAACACAAGAAATTCATTCGTCAATTCGTCATGAACGGTAGAAAATATTAAACCATGAAGGTAATCATTCGCAAAGTATGTTCTCCAACAATGAATAAACAATGTTCTTATGACGTCATAGTAGGTAAACTGGCGGCGCTAACGTTCGTTTACGGTTTTCATTCACAAGCAGGGGCGCGCCAGCAGTATCCGGCGCCTGTGTGCAGAACTTCAATTGGCGCCCCATATTCCTACCCCCCCCCCAAAAAAAAGAAAGAAAAAAACAAACTTTATATATTATTTTTTTAATGAGTACATATGCATAGCCAACCTTCCGGGGGGGGGGGGGGGGGTTCTCCAAATCAAATAAACGAATTTGGAACCAGAAAATTTATTTAATGAAATGTGTCTTGTTTCTACAGGGTTCTTTTTTATTTCATTTATTAAATTAAATTTCTGGTTAAAAATATATTTGTTTGAATTAAAAACAAAGAATATTGGCAGCTATGCAAATAACGGACATCCCTGAAAGATGGGTGCTTCAGCTGTTTGCTCCCTCTCCCCGTCCCCACAATGGCATACCTCCTAAGTAAATCAGCTTCATTTACCTCCATCACTCCCGGAATTTTTAAGATCTGATCTTTATTTATATTTATACTTAAAACAGTTCAAATAAATTTTAATTTGAAAATATAGCTGCGTTGAATTAATCAATGGTAGGACTATGACACAAAGAAAGGTAATATGGCAAATACACATAAAAAAGTAGAAAAATATTTTCTCAAATTTATGATGTTTGTAATACACTGGAGCGCACATCAATTAAGATGCGCCTTAAACAATTACCACACGTAGATCATAATTAGGGATGCATTCGAAAATTTTCCAGTCCCGGAATATTTGATTTTATATTAGCAAATATAGAACCCCTATGCTAGCTATATAACAATTGCTGTGAAAAATACACATACAGTGCGTGTAAAAACTTTAAGGGCAGCAAAAAATTGTAAAAATTTTGATAAATTGAAAATGCGACAAGTGAAATGGTAATTTAATGTTGATCATAAAGTAGAAATACTAATATAAAAGTCAACAGAATGTATCTGTGTCCTTTTTATTGAGAAAAAATCATAATTATGCAAAAAAAAACGCTAATTTTGACTGTGTAAAAACTTTAAGGACACCAGTATTTTTTTTTTTATATAGAAATGTTATATATAATTATTATTAAGGATCGACCGAAACAGGTTTTTAATGCCGAAACCGAATTTTGGAGATCTTCCTATTTTCGGCCGAAAACGAAAACGAATACGTCCAAAAACTTTTTTAAAGTAATTAAATTGTATGTATTAAAGTAATTAATACATACATAAATATATTACTAATTAAATATACGTATTTATTAAATATGCATAATAAATTAATTATGCGTATTTATTAATTATACATAATTATTAATTAATTATACGTGTGGCCCAAATTGTCTCTCTATGCCTTAGATCCAAAACATTTTTTTTTTCATATAAAATAAAACGTAATTAATTCATCAACGACACAGAAAGATTTTGTAATAATACGAATTTCATTTAATTAAAAAATATTTTAGCTTTATGTATACACACACCTCGATTTATCTTTTATAATGATTTCTGTAAATGATCATCTGTTATACTAGAACTTTCTCGAAGAGTATTCGAAACTCTTCTGCGGTTACAAACTGAAAATTTTATGTTACTTTTATGTCTGCAGCTTTTAATGAGCACGTGAAAAAGTTTAGCTATATATGCATTGCTTGCTTTATGATTTGCATTCACGTCTTCAGTCAGTCATGACTGATAATTACAAACAATGAAGTTCGTAGCAATAAATAGTTTCATTTGAGCCGGCTGATAACGCTCAAATCGATGAGAAATGTTAAAAATTTCCGAAGGAAGAAACGAGATTTTTGAAATACTGATAGTTTCGGTTGAGTTTCGGTCTAAAATCTGAGTTTCGCCGAAAATTCGTTTTCGGCGAAACTCAGATTTTGGACCGATACTATCAGTATTCCAAAAATCTCGTTTCTTCCTTCGGAAATTTTCAACATCTCTCATCGATTTGAGCTTTATCGGCCAGCTCAAATGATATTATGTATTGCTACGAATTTCGTTGTTTGTAAATATCAGTCATGACTGACTCAAGACGTGAATGCAAATCATAAAGCAAGCAATGCATATATAGCTAAACTTTTTCACGTACTCATTAAAAGCTGCAGACATAAAAGTAACAGAAAATTTTCAGTTGGAAACCGCAGAAGAGTTTCGAATACTCTTCGAGAAAGTTCTAGTATAACAGATGATCATTTACAGAAATCATTATAACAGATAAATCGAGGTGTGTATACATAAAGCTAAACTATTTTTTTATTAAATGAAATTGGTATAATTAGAAAGTCTTTCTGTGTCGTTGAGGAATTAATTACGTTTTTTTTTAATATGAAAAAAAAGTTTTGAATCTAAGGCACAGAGAGACAATTTGGGCCACACGTATAATTAATTAATATTTATGTATATTTCATAAATACGCATAATTTGTTAATTATTATGCATATTTAATAAATACGCATAATTAATTAATAATATATTTATGTATGCGTTAATTATTTTAATACATAAAATTTAAGTACTTTAAAAAGTTTTTGGACATTTTTGTTTTCGTTTTCGGCTGAAAATAGGAAGATCGTCAAAATTCGGTTTCGGTTTCGGCCTTAAATCCTATTTCGGTCGATCCTTAATAATAATTATGTATAACATTTCTATAAAAAAATACTGGTGTCCTTAAAGTTTTTACACAGCCAAAAATGCCGTTTTTTTCCTTTTTTGCATAATTATGATTTTTTTCGCAATAAAAAGGACTCAGATACATTCCGTTGGCTTTTATATTAATATTTCCACTTTATGATCACATTAAATTACCATTTCACTTGTCGCATTTTCTTTTATCAAAATGTTGCTGTCCTTAAAGTTTTTACACGCACTGTACATTTCGACGTTTACATTGTTAAGAAGCTAAGCGTATCTTTACCTTGTCACACTGTTAACCCTTCCTTCTCTGTCAGATTTTTTTATTTTTCGAATTTCTAATTTTCGTGCAATGAATCGAAGTTCTAAATTACAAATATCTATACTAATAAAACGAAGTTTCTCTCTGTCTGTGTACGATGGCTAGAAGAATCTACGGCACATATGAGGCTCAAAATTTTTGTGAGAATAGTCTCCTGGTGCTCCGTGCACCTAAGTTTCAGAATTTTAAATCTCTAATAATTAGTTGAGAAATTAATTAAAAAGCCCAAATTAAAAGAATGGGAAGATATTCATAATTCAACAAGAGTATAGATTTTTTTCAAACCGTAGACAACTTCTTCGAAAACTCGAAGAGAGGGGGGGGGGGGGGTAATAGAATTACAGAGCTGCTAGCGAGATAAATATACTGGGTCTTTTTAAAAAGGACTGTATCTTAAATTCTACTGGGTTTAACCACTCGAAAAATGCACAGCCAGACGCAAAAAAAAAAAAAAAAAGTCCCCCTTTCGGAAATTCTAAAAATTATTCCATTACGATTTCAGGAAGTCAAAAAAGCCACGAAAATCGATTTATAAAAAATCTTTTTATTTCCTTAAAAGAAAGGTTCGATATCTCTCACATGGATGCCAGGTGTTCATTGCAGACAACCGACATCTTCCAATAGTGGACATTTTCAAACTAATATAAAATTTTCAAAATATAAATTGATAGATTTAATTTTTATGCATCCAGATGTAGAATTTTTTGTTGATTTCAGATAGGTAAATTTATTCATGGTCGTTCAATTACAACCTTAGATATTGATTATTATTTCATTAATTGCATGATTCCTTTCAAACTCTCAATTTAAAAGCCAGTCTTTCGAAACCAAAAAGGATTTTTTTACTAGGATTCTTTGGAACGCCGTCAATTTTTTTAAAATACACCATTTAGAGATTTTAAAGTTATGCATCTAGCCCTATCTTTAAACGCTGTTTAATAATATCTAAATTTTATAAAAATCTATCTGCAACTTTTTGTTTTAGAAAAAATTCGATTTTAAAAAAAGAAAAGAAATGCTTTGTTGAAACGCTGTTTGTTAAAATTAAGAAAACTGACGAACCAATCGATTTGGAACTTTCTGATAGTTTATAACACATAATAAAGACACTAGATTAATTTTCACACAATTATTCTAAATTGGTAAACAAATCATAGGTTCGAATCCTGGTCCGGACATTTTTCGCCCAGTTGGAAAATTTACATCTACATAATAAAGATTTTAAAAAGTAAGGGGCATCAAATTTCAGGTGGGGAGGGGGGAGGGAGGACGCAGCACCATCATGTGACCCTCACTAAACCCTCATGTGATATATCATCGGAAAACCCTCGAACCACTCTTTCATATTATGAACCTTTCTACCCCCTCACTGAGATTCCCCTTCTGGGGGGTGAATTTTCTAACTGAGCTCCTAATTAAGCTGCAACAAGATTCGACCTCATTTGAAGGCTTAACCGAAGGTGAAACTCTTCACGTTCCTTCGATTGGTGAGGACTATCTTTGACCCCAGATTATTAGAGGGCATTCCCCGTGTGTGTGTGGGTGGGAATTAATTTTTTCATGCGACATATCGTTTCAAAGCTTTTGGCCTGTACTTTACTAAGCACTCACCCCTCTCCTCTTAACACTTTTTTTTTCATCAGTAAGTACAAGCCATTTTAAAGTTTTAATTTGTTCATTACTACCCCATACAATTTTACAAAAATCATGAAAAAAATTTACATAACAAATCTGAACAATTAGCAGCTTCTCCCACATTTTCACACTGTAAACGGGTGCGTATTTCAGACAAAATCGAGTTAAAGATATAAAATCATGCAAATTTAAGGTTCATTTAAAAATCATGAAAGTGGGCTAGAGTCCTAAGCGGGTCGGGTTCTACCCGACCGAACCCGCAAATTCCATTTTAAGTCAACCCGCAATCCGACCCGAACCCGAGGTATATCAACCCGCACCCGACCCGAACCCGCAATATTTCAACCCGCAACCCGAACCGAACCGAACCCGCAATGTAAGGATAGCAAATCATGTTTTAATGCCATTATGAAAAATAATCTACAATTGTATTTCTAATAGAGGTCTGCATTGCTCCGGCCCGCGGGCCGCGGATGGGCGGCAAAATTTCAAACTGGCCAAGCCGCTTTATTGGGACAGTTTTTTCAACGGGCCAAACCGGCAAAAAAATTGAACGGCCCGGCAGCGGGTTTACCGGCCCGATATAAATATTTAGACGAAGCCGATAAAATTATAAACGGGCCTTGCCGGGCTAGGGCCGAACTTTTAAGTTTTATACGGTACGGGGCGGGCCGTTCCCGGGCCTGGAAATTCCGGCCCGTGCAGACCTCTAATTTTCTATTACCATTTTAATGTTTTACATAGACGAATGAACAAATCTATATTCTTCGATATTCAACAATAGAAAAAAATCTGACCCGACCCGATGCAGGACTCTAAATGGTATAAAACTAAAAATCTAGTCTTTAAATATTCTTTAAAATGAGTTGCGGTTTCAAAAGTTCCACTAAGAACGATACACCTTGTTTTACACAAGTGACCATTTGTCTTTAGTTTATCAGGAGTTATTATATTGAAAAATTCCCCGTCTAATATAGTGCATCGCGTATCACCACAATTAAATTATTCACTGGATACATTAGACAGGAAAGACCATTTAGCTTTTTGCTGCGTATTGTATTTTTAAAATACGGTAAAAATATAATGCAGTTTGTTATTTCGAAGACTCGTGAAAGGATGACTAAAGACAAAACAGACAGGAAACACATTTTGCTTTTGTGAAACTTTGATCTGCGGTTTACATAGGCTTTTAACAGGAAAAATATTTTCCACATTCTTTTAAAAAAGCGGGTCAACCCGAACCCGATCCGCAAGTGTAAAAAAACTAACCCGAAACCGACCCGAACCCGAAACAATAAAAGCCAACCCGAACCGCACCAAAAAAATTGAAGTCAACTCGACCCGACCCGAACCGCAACGAGAAAATATAGCGCCAACCCGACCCGACCCGCGGTTCGTGTCGGGTCGGGTTCGGGTAAAAGCGGGTAACCCGACCCGATGAGAGAGAGTGCTATCGTTCGAAAAGCTCTTAACACAGAACTCAAAAATATATTTGTTTTACTCTTAGAGTCTTAGATACTATTATATTTTCAGAAATTAGTCGAAATTATGTTCACCCTCCTATTTCTGAATCTATCTTCTATATAATAATAAGGAAAGAAGTTTGTGTGTGAGTGAGTGAGTGTGTCGACGGTGTTCTGAAGAGACCACTGCACGTAGAGTTACAAAATTTGGGAAAAGGTACGTCTATATATGAAGTTTTGCACCTCGAAGCCCGATTTTCGATTTTTTTATAGATTTTTTTAAATTTAATTTTTTATGCGATTTTTAACACTTTTTTAAGTTTCGAGGCAATTTTTCCATATAAGTGAGAAGAATATGGTTTCTTTCTTTTAAACCAATATAGTACATTTTGTTCTCTTTTCAAAAAAGTTTATTCGGAATTCATGCAACGATTTTTGAATTTTTAGCGAATTTTTTATGCAATTATTTAACAGCATTTAATGTATTTCCATTACTATAAGGAGGTTACCGCAGAAGGACACAGTTCTGTCGCCAAATGCCGCCAAGTTTGTCGCCCACTTGGCGTTATATCGCCAAAAGTGACGCCAACTTGGCGATATCTCTAATATTTTGCCAAATTCCCATAGACTTCCATTGTAAACCAATATGGATTACTTGCTTACAGAAAATCAACAAATTGAGATATTTTAATGCAACAAAAACTAATATTAACTTAAGGGATTATATTAATTCGATTTTTCCACATTAGGAAAAGAATACGGTTTCTTTCTTTTAACCCAATATAGTAAATTTTGTTCTCTTTCCAAAAAAATTTATCCGGAATTCGTACAGCGATTTTTGAATTTTTAGCGAATTTTTTATGCGATTATTGAACAGCATTTAATGTATTTCCATTACTATAAGGAGGTTACCGTAGAAGGACACAGTTCTGTCGCCAAATGCCGCCAAGTTTGTCGCCCACTTGGCGTTATATCGCCAAATTTGGCGGCCAAAATGAGTCGCCAAAAGTGACGCCAACTTGGCGATATCTCTAATATTTCGCCAAATTCCCATAGACTTCCATTGTAAACCAATATGGATTACTTGCTTACAGAAAATCAACAAAGTGAGATATTTTAATGCAACAAAAACTAATATTAACTTAAGGGATTATATTGATTCGATTTTTCCACATTAGGAAAAAGAATACGGTTTTTTTCTTTTAACCCAATATAGTAAATTTTGTTCTCTTTTCAAAAAAATTTATCCGGAATTCGTACAGCGATTTTTGAATTTTTAGCGAATTTTTTATGCGATTACTGAACAGCATGTAATGCATCTCTATACCTATAAGGGGGGGTTACCGTAGGGGGATCCAGTTCTGTCGCCAAATAACGCCAAGTTTATCGCCAAATTTGGCGACCAAAATTAGTCGCCAAAAGTGACGCCAACTTTGCGATATCTCTAATATTTCGCTACATTCCCATAGACTTCCACTGTAAAACAATAAGGTTTACTTGCTTACAGAAAATCAACAAATTGAGATATTTTAATGCAACAAAAACTAATATTAACTTAAGGTATTATATTAATTATATTTAAGGGAGTCCAAGTAAATTAATTACGATTAAAAGTAACATGATCTAATGCTTAGCATGATTTCCAAAACATAAATGTTAAGGGAGCCCACAGGGTCAAAGGAATTTGACTTGAAACTTTTATCCAATTATAGTAAATTTTGACTTTCGTGATTTTTGAACTTTTTGTGATTTTTAATGCGATTTTTACGTTTCTTCGCGATCTGCTGCAATTTTTTGACATTCCATTTTTGACCTAAAGTACATTCTGCCCTCATTTCAATAAAGTTTATTCGGATTTCGTATAGCAATTTTCGAATTTTTCCGGAATTTTGTATGTGATTTTTAGTGTATTTTAGCGATTTGCTACTATTTTTCCACGTTAGTGAAAGGAATCAACTTGCAATCTTCGAACACAATATACAATTTTTTTTTTCTCTTTTCAAAATTTGAGAAGCGATTTAAAATTTTTTCGCGATATCTTATTGTGATTTTCAGATCTTTTTCGTAATTCCTGGTGTTTTTTGACGTACCCGGGAAACGCCGGGCAAGTTCACTAGTTGAAAATAAAATTACGTAAAAATTGGTTGTAGTTGGAATTTATTTAAACCTTGCAGGAAAACTATAGTGATTATCTTAGGTCATACAGTTTTTCAGAAAATCACATTCCGTTATACATAAACTTTATTTGGCGGGCGCTCAGCGGGCAGTTGAGGGGAGTTCGAGGTACCTGTTGACGCGAAATCATCCAAGAACTGTCGATAATGATTTTCCAAAAGAATTGTTAATAATTAGACGAGATATAAATAAAAAACCTATCTAGAAAATGTTGCACAGACCAAAGTGCCCATGCAACTTTGCGACGTCCCACAGTGGTCCCAAATCGCGATTATGTGGCCAAAAATCAGAAAATCGAAGTTTCGTATTTCGAAATGAAATCTATTCTACAGTATTTAGAAATAGCTGAAGATTTATATTCTGTTATATTTTGCTTTTATCAGCTCCCATGAATTAGCATTGCTTATGTGAAGTTAGATGTTTTTAGCGTTTTCTGCTGTTGCGTGAATTTCAGGCAAATTCGCTGGATTCACAACCTAACTAAGACCATTTCAGATAGTTTCTCGTTTTTTTATTTGCACTTCTCTGAAACAACATTAAATTGCATATTTAATTTGATTTTTCGATTGCAAAAATCTCAAAAATTAAAAAAAGAGGAATTTTTAAAAAAATACATAGTTTTAAGGCATTTTTGTACACAAAAAGTGATATATAAAAAAAGTCCTTCCGAGTTCCTCGGACTTTTATAGTACAAAATGTAGAATGAGCCTTCTAAAATCATATCCCAAGAGATTTATTGCGACTTTTTGAGAACTAGCAGTTTGAAGTTGGACATTGGATATTGCCAGTATTAGCCCTACATGAGTAATCGGGTTTGAAGTCAATCTAATTTCCGCACTGACACAAAATTGTCAGTGTTTATATAATGCAACATTCTAATTAACATAACACTGTCAATTTTATTTTTTTAATTCGCGGAGGAAGGGGGGGGGGGTTAAGAGTTGGGGATATTTTTTTATTTTTATATATATTTTTATTTGTTTTTACAATTTTTCCCCTGCCTTTTTCGTTTACATAAAAAATAATATTAAAACATGACCTTATTTTAAAAAGTACATATTTAAAGTTCAGTTTATATATATATATATATATATATATACTAAACTCTAGCAACATGCATGTCTGGGAAAATCAATCAACTGGGAAACATCATTTAATTATTAAATTTCCTGATTATTTGAAAAGTATATTTTACCTACTTACAAATAAATTTTATTATTAACCCCTTCGATACCGGATGCTTTTGCGCAAATTTTATTCAGTTGGCACCACTTTTTTAAAAAGAGTTACCTTTGCTTAATCAATCAAAAAAATGCTCTAATTAAATAAACTAAATATTTAATTTAACTAAATTTTAACTAAACTAAATTAACTATTTTTTTTTCTACTGGTGCCTAAAACAAATTCTTTATGCTCTTTTTTAGGGTGCATATATGCGACCATGGTCCCGAACAGGTTAAGTAGTATTATTAAGTTTTACTTTAATTTTCACGTATCGTCACATAAATCTATTGTAAATATTTTTATTGCGTTTATTTTTTTCCGTTTATTACATGAATGTTAATTTAATTGTATTAATTTATATGCACATTTAAATTTTAATGAATACTTTAATACTTAACAAATTAAAAAAAACATATGAAAAATTTGCTCAACTCTTGGGATGAAATGTTGCAGTTACTTGAAATGTGTAAATCCACTTTTCTGAAGGTTTATTTAAAAAACAGATTTTATTTTATTTTTCAATAAAAAGATATAAAATTGTTTTAGATTAAAACATAGTTTTGATTTTTTTTTTTTTTTTTTTTTTTTGTAAAATTTTTAAAACTGTTAGGGGTGATAGAATTTTATACCGGAGAGGACATGGGGGGGGGGGGAGAGAAGCGGAAATTTCAAATATACTAGAAAATTAGTGAGGTAATTATTTATTTAATATTATTAGAATAAAGTAAGAAAGGCAGATTCATCATTTTTATTGGAATTTCAAAGGTATTATTCTCTGTGTAATAGAGAGAAACAAAAGAAAGGGGAGGGGCAGGGCGAAAATTTTGAAAGTAATCTAATTAATGAATTTAATGATTTTATTATTAATTCATAGTAAATAGATGTTGAAAACTTAAAAAATAGCAATGATATTTTTAAAATTTCCTTGGTATAGAGACAAATGGAGAAAGGGGAGATTTCACGTGTGTGTGTTATGTGTGTTGGGGGGGGGGAGTGGAAAAATCCAGCTGATTGATTCTTATACTCTTTATTGTTAATTTGCAATAACATAAAAAGATAAAAAATCAATAAGATTGTAACCTGTACATTTTCAGGGAGGGCTGGACGGGGGGGGGGGGGGGTTAAAATTTCACATTTTCATCATCTATTGAATTAGATGATTTGTTTTGAAAAAGGGAAAATATTCCCCATAATCAAAAGTGAAAAATTCTCATTCCTGTAAAAAAAAATCCCGTAAAAAAAGAAATTTTAATTTAATAAAAACTTGACCCCTCTATTGCGCCCCCCCCCCCCCAAATCCCCTCCCCTAGAACCCCAATTACATTTAGTTTATATTCGCTATGTAATGTCATTTAGAATGCTATAAAATTAAAAATGAAGGATATACAACCACCAGGAAAGCCAGAAATGATTTTTGGCCACTTGATCGCGATTTGGGACCACTGTGCGTCCTTTCGAAGCGCAATTGGCACAATGGCAAGATTAAACTTTATACGAGGTCTTTGTTTTAGGTAGAACGGATCACCGTGATAAATAGTCAGCTCTTTTCATTTTAATTGAATTCAATTATTAAGAAATATTAATAAAATAATTTCAAGTTATTTGCAAAGTCTTATTATTCGGTTAACAACTATATTTTGTAAGATTGCAGTTAGTAATTAATGAATTTATTGTATGAATTCTCTGTACTCGAGTGAAACTCGCTCTTGACCGATTATTCTTTGTTCAAAGCAAATCTATAAAATATACAATTAAAATTTCAATAAAACGTAATTCATTTTGAGATTGTTCTCAAAACCATGTTTCCCGACTGTATATGACACGGAACTTTCTTACATGCTCATGGGCTCGTTTTTATGTGTTGCATACAATGATATGCGTGACTATTAAATTTGTTTGGAATCGAATGGCGTTTTTCATTTATTTTTTTAAAAGCATTGCATTTTGAGCTACATCCTGTTTTATTTAAGTATTGCGCGGCAGCGCAATACTTATTTATTTCCAGTGTCACTTCTCAATGTTAATTTAACATAGAAAAGCCTATGGAGATCATAACTTTTTCATTTTTTCTTCCCACCTTTTTGTCCCTGATGCCACTCATTTTTAATTCTTTGCTAATTCTAATAATATTATAAATTCAAAGTGTAAAAACATTTGCCAGACGTCAGGATCAAAACGGATCATAAAATACCTTTGCATATAGGTGGATTATAATCTAGAGAGTAACATGGGCTAATTTTTATTTACATTATTCAAATATTTTTCTTAATAATTCCAAATTTCGCTTTTTTCATTGAGAATCAACGGGCATTTTCTAATAAAATTTAACATTTTTCCTTCATTGTTGTAAATAATTCAAAAGCCGTAATAATAATTTGCCTATTTTTAGTTGAATGATTTTCACGTGAAACATGAAACTGGAGAAACTGAAAAAGTTTTTTTTTTTTTTTTTTTAAGAATTAAAAGAAGATGAATATGACGTCATAGTGGAAAAAAATGACATTTTCAAGCAGATTTTTTAAGTTCAGATTGTAATTTTTGGAACAAAGTACAACAACATGCATTACTGCACTGGTGAAACATTTTGAATTATACATAGGTAAATTGCATCACAAATTGTGATGCGATATCGCACAAATCAAAGCCTGATGATGATACCCTCCATTAATTTTGAAATGTGTTTGTCTGAATGCAGTAGTTATTAAAAAACTTGACATATTAAACAAAAACCTAATTTGCAGAACAAATTAAAAAAACAAAATTTATTTCCTAAATTGTTTAAGCCCGAGAAGGGGCAGATATTAAGATATTTCATTCAATTCGTTCTACATTCAATGTTAAATTTTTGTAACAAATACGCTAAACCAATTGAACATTAAAAAATAAAAAAGAAATTCATGCAATATAATGCTTTAAACACCTATACAGGGTGATTCAAAAAAGATAGGAAAAATTTTAAGAGGTGACAGTACACACCCAAACAAATATTTTGTATCAAAGAATGCATGGTCGAAAACTAAACGTAAAAAAGTTAGAGGGCGCCAAAAGTTATGTTCTTATACGAGGCAAAAACACACAATGAACGATTAAGTTACGAAAACAAATTTAATGGCATTTGATTACAATAAGTGCTCAAAACATTGACCGGCAGCTGTTATGCACGCAGTACAATGGCGAAGAACAGATTGGCGAATTTTCTGAAACACACCAGGCATATCGCGAACTTCCCCTACAGCAGCCGAAAGCTTGGCGACAAGTTCTTCTGCGGATTCAATGGGAGTCTCATACACAAGAGCCTTTAGCTGTCCCCACAAAAAAAAAAATCAAGACATGAAAGATCTGGCGAGCGCGGTGGTGCCTGGTGTGTTTCAGAAAATTCGCCAATCTGTTCTTCGCCGTTGTACTGCGTGCATAACAGCTGCCGGTCAATGTTTTGAACACTTATTGTAATCAAATGTCATTAAATTTGTTTTCGTAACTTAACTTAATCGTTCATTGTGTGTTTTTGCCTCGTATAAGAACATAACTTTTGGCGCCCTCTAACTTTTTTGCGTTTAGTTTTCGACCATGCATTCTTTGATACAAAATGTTTGTTTGGGTGTGTACTATCACCTCTTAAAATTTTCCCCATCTTTTTTGAATCACCCTGTATACTTAGATTCTGTTCAAATGAAATTGAAATAAATCTTAGACGTTTTTCATTTTTCAGTTGTAAATATTTGTACTGCAGATTTTGCATTATGTTTATGACGATTGTACATAATATGATAAGGTACATGCAAAATACAAAACTTTACAAAAAGTCTGAGATTTATTTCGATTTCATTTGAACGAAATCTAAGTATATAGGTGTTTAAAGCATTATATTGTATGAATTTCATTTTTATTTTTTAATTTTCAATTGGTTTAACTTATTTGTTAAATTTTAACATTAAATGTAGAACGAATTGAATGAAATATCTCAATATCTTCCCCTTCTCAGGCTTAAACAATTTAGGAAATAAATTTTGTTTTTTTAATTTGTTCTGCAAATTAGGTTTTTGTTTAATTTATTTATTGTTTTTGTTATAATGTAACCGACTGCTATGATTGATTTGTGCTTTTTTCGGCAATTTACTTTTACCTGGGAACCGTGCATAACCTGGAGGCTTATGTTGCTTTAATATTGTGCAATATAATATACTACTCGTTTTTGTATCGTCAGTATGTGTATCACTACCAATACTACAGTAAGATAGAAGTGTTATATATTTTCAATTATTTGAATAATGGAGCCTTCCATGTTTGCCACCAGCTGTAGTGCGCCCCTGCTTTCGGAAAAGCTGGACAGGCCTGATCTAGAGCAGGGATGTCAAAAAAGGCATTCGTGGTCGCCCTTCCGAATTTTTTATGTTTCTAGCTTTTAAAATTTTATTTTAGACGATTGACGGCGCCCTTTAAGCTTTCCGCGGCGCCTTACGACTGTGACCTTTCGACGACAAGGCGCCTTTCGATCGTTACCATTCGACACCGTGACGCCTTTCGGTTTGAGACTCTCCCCACCCTTAAAGCTGCACCGCTGATGAGCATTTGCAAATTTCATATATCTTCTAAGTAAAAATGAACTCATAAATGTGTCAGAAATGACGCACTTTCGATTTAAATTCCGCTTTAATAAATTTAAATTGGATAAAAGTTTTTCAAGTTTGTCAGCTTCGCCTAAAACATTTGACGCTTTTACTGTTCTGACGCCTGTGTGCGGTGCACACTTTGCACACCGGGTCGGCGCGCCCCTGTTCACAAGTGTTTTATTTTGCTATTTCTCTTAGTTACGTTACTTTATTGTCATATTTATGAACTCAGAAATCAAATTAATAAAAACAAAAGTATATAGGTATATTCATTATTTAATTATTAAATAATGAAAAAAAATTATAAAAGCATGATTTGCAAAATTTAAATAACTTTATTAATACTAAAAAATAAATTTGAAGTAACAGCATGTTTAAGTAAAATAAGTTTAATTAGATAATTTATGAACAAATCTCAGTTTAAACACTTGAAAATTCACTCATTTTTACAGCTACGGAAATTAAAAGGTTTTTGTCAAAAAAGACGTATATAATACGCATAACAACAAAAAATTAATTAAATGTTACCAAGATCGCAAAGAATTCTTGATTTCTCTATCAGAATCTTCGAATTTGGGGAGGGATTGAGCAAGTAAATTAATTTAACCCTTAAATGCCGGGTGTTGCTTTTCGGCAACATACCCAATTTAAACTTCTAAAATACTATTAGAATAATATTGAAGCTGTAATGCCCAGCCAATAAAATACATTCTGAAAATATTATTAAATCGATTTTCAACATGTAGATGGCAACACTTGTGCTGTTTAAGAATAAAGATATATTTATTTTTTCAATTGTTGCTATATGTTATTTTTGTTTTGTTTGGAAGCTTGCGAAATACCCTATTTTGTTCTGCAGTGAGCAAGTAAAATTTATTTTTTATTATAGTTCCTAAAATTCTTGTGTGTTTAATATTATAAAATTTTATCAAGGAAAATTATTTTTTCAATTAAAGACCAGTATTGCCGATTAGTAACAAACTGTTTTTTAGCCGTAAACCATACTTAAAAGAAAATATGATTTTTTAAATTATTTTTCCCATGATTTACTTAAAAAATCAAACCCTAAAAACATTATTACAATAATTTTTGAAAAATCAGGCATTTAAGGATTAAGAATGAAAGTAACATTAAAAGACCAAACTAGTCGCCAGAGGCGGCTAGTCCTTAAATAAATCCTTAACCCTCTCGCTGCGTAATTGTTTTATCAAAGTAGCTTAAAAAATTGCGTATTTAATTCCTTCGCGACGAGCGTCTTTTAAGAATTTTTATGCTTTTGTCACCGGTTTTTCAAAACAAAAATTTTCGTCTGATTTAATCGGGAAAATGCTCCGATTAGATAAGGCAAAATTTACAATAAAAAGTAACTGGTGGGAATGATCAAGGAGGGTTAATTAGACGGAAAAAATGCATCCCCGATGAAATCTGGGGTTGCGCAAATTTTGCAACTTTTACGTTGCCAAGAAACTCTCAGGTTGCGCAGCGAGAGGATTAAATAAAGAACATTAAATAAAGCGAAACTGCAGAATATTTGTATATTAAATCATTAACATTTTAGCCACGAGTAGTTACTCATAAAATCTTTTGAAACCAGCGTGGTATGGCTTTTGTAATCGTTTAAAAAGCTCTACATATATATTCGTCCGAATAACACTCAGTGAACGCACTGAAATGTTGGAAAAAGCTTATCGTAATTTTTCTTTGTTCTATTGATAAACAACAAAGCCAGAAAAAGTGGCGTCTAAGCTTATTGAAAAAACGTTAAAATGTTTGAAAATCATAATAATAATCGTTGAATAAAGGGAAAGTATCTTTAAACTGGGGATAATATAACATATAGGAATAAAAATAGATGAATCCCGATCATGAAAATTTATCGTTAAAATGAGGTTATACTGTATTTATTTTAATCTGTAAAGGATAGAGATCCACAACATACCGGTTGTCCTAAAAGGATTGACTGATTTTAAAATTCAATAACTTGCAAACGGTGACAGATATTTAAAAAATTCTTGCAGGAGCGTTATACATAAGGTCAAAAGTTTTTTTACAATGATTTTTGATTTTAGTTCGAATTACGAACAATAGATGGCGCTGCGATCAATAGACCTAAATTCAGGTCGATTTTTGGTACTTCTGGACCCACTCAATACATTTTAACCTCCTTTTTCCACATGGAAGAAGAGAAAGGCCAAAAAATCGAGCCTGTATTTAACGCTTATTGCTTACATCGCCCTCTATTGTTTATAATTCGAACTAAAATCGAAAATAATTGTAAAAAAACTTTTGACATTGTGCATAACTCTCCTACAAGATTTTTTTAAATATCTGTCACCGTTTGCAAGTTATTGAATTTTAAAATCAGTCAGTCCTTTTTAGGACACCCAGTATATACATACTAAGTTGATCCTGAGAAGGACAGTATAATAAAATCTTGAGAATTTTATTCAAAATTCACTAGTATTTTCCTACAAATACTAAAAGTACAGTCGTAGAAAAAAAAGTACCCCCCCCGCTTCTAATTCCTCAACAAATTATCATAGATGTAAGTTACTGGTACCGAACGATTGGAAATAGTCTACTTTTCAATGATGTACATAAAATTTGCTTAATTGGGCCATCTACATATTAAAACGAACCCAAACTTCATCTTTTTTTCAATGGCAATTTTAACAAGATATTTCAAATCTTCGGTTCAAACTATGTCTAGACACCAAATTTCAAGTCATTTGAATGATACATTTTTGAATTATAAACATTCAAAATTTAGTGTTTCTGATGTTAAATTACATTTTCATTAATATCTCCTGAAATTATACTCCTAATGTGCTAATTTTTTGTGTAGCAATAATACTAAAATACCCAAACATAAATACGTTGAATTTGCAATTTTTATAATTTTATGACATGAATTATGAAATTAATATTAAAATAAAAAATGAATTTCAACCTACAATTTTTTTGTTGGATTTAGATTTATTAAATCCTGCTTTATGGAAATCCAAAATTTCACATTTTTCTTCCAAGTAGTTTTCAAATTACGGTTAAAAAACGGCAAAATGATGGTTTAAGGGGCCGTCTATGATAGAAATGACTAGATATTTTGAAATTTCTTATGCTATCCTGTAATATAGATGAATCTTCAATGACTGCTTGAGTGGCCTTTAAGATGCCTTGATGAAGAAGGGGGCTCTCTCGGTCAACAATCGAGTACAGAACGGATACAACGCCTAAAATACGCTCGTTTTAAAATAATTAATTTCTCAGAAATTTATCGTACGAATTGCATAAAAATTTATTTTTAGGCTAATTAAAGATGGTAGGGTTCATTTATGCTGTCAGAATTGTACACTGCTATTGAAGAAAACAAAGTTATGGTCCGTTTAATATGCAGATGGCCTCAAAATCAAATTTTGTATACATCATTTAAAAGTAGACTTTCTTAGGAATCGTGTGGTACCAGTAATTTTCTTCTATACGATATTTTTTTGCAGAGTTAGTAAGGGGTGCTTACTGTTTCCCCCCACGCCTGTACATAGATGTTTAATGTATTTTATTTTACTTAAATGGACCACTTGTATTATCATCTAGGTAATTTATGGTGTAATCACCGCCCCCTGAATACTAGGCCGACACGCTGACACAAAAATGGCGGCTGTGGTAGGCGGATTTCAGCGTTTGTACGGTCTTTTTAATTTGTACACCAGTAATTTCTAAAAGTTTTCTGAGTCTTATTTTACAGGCTTTAAATAAATCAAAGAAAACTTTTGGGAAATACTGGTATCTAAATTCATGGGAGGGGGGGGGGACACAAACGCTAAAAAAAATTCACTACGGCAACCGCCATTTGTGTGTCAGCGCGTAGGCCTAGTATTCGAGGGGCTGTGCTGTAGTGCTAGTGAAGACCAAATAGAGCTTATTTGTCATAATAAAAAACTATTTTTTCACTCATGCTCATCTTTGTGATTTTCCTTGACCATACAGTGGTGGCCAAAATTGTGGACACTTTTAGGTAGCTTTCATTACAAAAAGTAAAAAGCTACCTATTGCAGCGTCCGAAGAAAAACACTTCGGGAAATTTTGCTATATTTTCGCCGATCATGACCCCTAGATATCGAAACCATCAACCAGCTACAATTCTTACATATAAGGTGTCCCATGGGTAAGTACAGATTTCAAAAATTCATAAAAACAACAACAAATTTTTGTTTCGGAATACGATTTGTAAGACAAGACTGAAGGAAATAAGGTTCAAATTTTCTTTGAACTATTTTTTGCTATAAAAATTACGATGATTTGTGAAGTCTTATGGTAAAAACCACATTACGATGCAGTAATATGTTACATATTTTTTAATGGATTTTTGAAATCTAAACTTTTTATGGGGCCTTTTGAATTATTATTTTCTGTTGCCACAAAATATCTGACATTTTGACCAGTCTTATGGTGCATTCCGCACTTCGGTATGACAATTTTTTCATTTTTTATGAATATCTGAAATGTACACGGACTTATGGGACACCCCATGTATTACGTATTCCATTAATTCTTCATTTATTAGGGTCTCGTTCATCTCACGAAACCCTTATAGTCTTGCTTCTCTGTCCGTCACACGACTGTTCTCGGAAACTATTTAAGTTACATGCTTGATTTTTTTTTTCTTTTACATAGAGATGAATACCCCCTGACCTTCCCAAAATCATAAAATTTTGAAAACTCCTTATATTATTTTAATTAAGCGAATTCGTTCTTTTTCGATTTCAAAACATAATCTAAAATTCAGCAAATATCATCGAACAGCGATGGCACCGTGGTCATGCAAATGTCTTCCACGCAGTAGATTGTGAGTCCGTTTCTCTCAGATGGAACTTTAAAATTTTGATTTTTATTATTATCACTTTTTTCTTTCAAAATGGATTTAATTTGAAGAAAATTCCTTTTTTTTGACCATTTTAAAGGTTTATTTTATTTATTTTGCGCAGGAATAATTTTCAAAACATCTTTTTTTTTTTTTTTTTTTTTTTTTTTTCAGATGCAGAAAATCTGGCAGCATTTGCAAAAATTCTAAAACCAGCATTTTTGTTTACTACTGCTACCTACTGGCCATTTTTTTTGAAATAATAGGGCAACTTTTTTCATTAGAAGAATTATTCGGGAATTAAAAGCTTTTTTTTTCTTTTTTCTTTCGAATTTTAATAAATGTTAGCATCCTTTTTGGCGCCATCTAGTGAGTGTTTGGAAAGTCAAAAAATTAATATGGATTATTTATGAATTAGTATCTGACTTATTTGAGCATTTTAAATATGTTTTGAACAATTTTTTGCTTTTAAAAATTTTACATTTTATTTATACCTGCGCTAAATTTTTGAAATTGCTGAATTTAAAAATATTCAGATTTTTTAATTTTTACAAATAATTTTTCTTGAATATTTTTCATTTGATTTAAAAATATTTTTCTAATTATTTTTAAATTAATGTAATTGTGCTGTCATTTACGTAAGGATTTGATAATTATAAATTAACAATTTTGATTAATTAATTTAAGTATAAAGTGTTTTAAAAGAGATATTACACGAAATCCTCTGCGCGATCTGCAATTACACTTACCC
The DNA here is from genome assembly GCA_963932465.1 of Maratus speciosus. Taxonomy (NCBI): domain Eukaryota; kingdom Metazoa; phylum Arthropoda; class Arachnida; order Araneae; family Salticidae; genus Maratus; species Maratus speciosus. The sequence continues at coordinate 143,984,909 of OZ010786.1, read as the reverse complement.
ACTAGTTTCTATAAAACGTGATATTGGAATAAATATTATAAATTGTTGAGAAAAAAATACTGCAATTAAAGATTGTTTTTTTGTATCTTTATAGGAAGCTATTGCACTGTCAGTGTTCAATATACAACACGAAATTTCTGAAAATCCCAAGTGACCAATAAAAGACTTACCTGCTATAAACAGCATCTTCAGGAGTCACCTTTATTTCTCTTCTGCAAGTCTGACAGTTCCCAGGGAACATATCCTATTATCCTGTATTCAATATTTTTATTTTCAAAGCGCTTTGTCTACTTTTGAAGAAATTCGATGGCTACGGGGGAAAAAGTAGGTAAGTTCTACTGTTTACGTATGTACTTATCTACTTTTATCCCCATGAATATTGAATTATTAAATATCGTCATTCCTGTTGCAAGGTTTTAAGAGTTACAGTGACTATTTCCGTTACATTTGATAACCAAGCTAATGGAATCTAAAGAACTCTTCGGGTTTCTGTTTTAAGATGGAGACTGACTTTGCTTTCTGAAACTACAGATGCTTTTTCTTTCCTCTTTTTAGGTAATGTAAATAAAATTCTTGACAAAAAACAGCATCCAAAATATTTCTTTTCGGTGCATTTTTTACCATATTCTAGTTTATACTACCATATGCATTTTTTTACCATATGCTTAATTACACTTAAAGAAATTTTTTTATGTAACTTAACTATGCAATATAAACATTTCTTTTGATAATTTAAAAATTGGAAACATTTCTGTTCCTTCCCTAAAAGGAATACAATACTGGATATGTTTGTTATTTTGGGGATTAATCCTAGCCAACTAAGGAGATAGGCGGTTACACCGATCTCGGTTGCTTTACATCGTATTTTGATTGCTTGGTAGCTCGATAATTGGTGGAAATCAGACTATCTTGAACACGTGACAGCCAAGAAATATGGAAATATCGCAGCTTTTTCGTTGGCTGCAAGGCTTAATATTGATGCACTATTACATTGATCAGAAATGCTTCCAATGAAATACCAACATTGCTTAAATATTGGCCTCTTTACGTTGGGAATATATTCCAATAACAATACTTCGCTTTATATTGGAAATATTTCCAATGAGATGCTATTATTATATAATTATTGACTTGACATTAAATTTTTTCTATGAAATGCCATTTCTGTAGAAGTGCTGAATTTATATTTTTAAATATAGGCAAAGATATTGCGAATTATTTCTTAGCAACATTGATGCAATGTCGGGACAGTATTTTGCGCCAAATCTGCCAGTACTGTCCAAGGTATAACCAATAAAATCAGTATTAGAGTATTATTGTGATACTACTAGGGTTTGATGTTCATAAAACTAAGAAAAATAAAATGTAAATTTAATTATAAATTACTTACCTAAAAGACACATACAACCATTCCAGCATTTATACAATTCTTCCTCTCCCACTGAACCATTGGGATTGCCATCACTTTTGACAAACGCAAAGGTTACAGTACTGAACAACAGAAGAATCGCTTTCTTTTGCATTGCGGTATACGATGTTGGAGTAGCAATTAAGTTAAACTACTTCAAGTAATAGAAAATGTTCGAGAAATGTATCATTTATATACAAAATCTAAAACGTAACATCTGATTCCACATCAAATTTTCCTGCTTCATGATTTAAAAAATAAATTTTTGTTGAAAAAAATCTCTGAAAGTATTAAAAGCTATTTGTAATTACCTTCAGTTTATGAATAAATACACTCGGACGAACAATGGAAGCTGTTTCAATAAATTCCAAAGATAAAACAATCTATGAATGCAACATGAAGGAAGTTTACGAATAATTGCTCATTCAAAGATACGGGAAATATCGAAACAAATAATACGCGTTTCGTGCCATCTTTCATAAGAACTCGTGTTTTTACGGAAAGATATTGTTTCTTTTGTTTTGTTTTTTCAATTGTAGTCAAATGTTTTGTACAAAATTACTTTATGCAAGTACGAATTAAAAGTACAGGGTCAGAAGACTATGATAGTGGTTCCTTTCAATGGTGAACATAGTATTTTTTTCCTAAAAATATGTTATTGTAATTTTTTTATGTCTATTCAATATTATATTATTCAGTATGTCCCTGAATTCATGGGCCAAATTTTAAGGGGAGGTAAAGTACACACAAAGAAGCAATTTTGGTATCGCAATGTTGGGCCGAAAATGAAAAGTTTTGTCGAAAAACAAGAAATGCGGAGGAAATGAAAACGAGCGTTTTATTAAAATAACAATTACAGTAAGTGCTCAAATGTGCCACTGACATCGTCAACAAGTGATTGGCGTACCTTTTCGCAGATTACAAGTGTTTCACAAACATGCACGGCAACGACTGGAAGTCTTGCACTAATCTCCTCATCAGAGTCAACTGGTGTCCCATAGACTCTCATTTGAGTCTCATTAAGAATTTGTGCAACAAATTTACAACGCTTATGATTGCGATGCATAATAAATGTGTAGAAATAGTCGCATTTCTTCTGCAGGGAAGGAAGGTTCAGTGCTTTTTTTTAGGAAAAGGGATAAAGATCCTGCTGCTCCTAGAGACTATCGTACCATAGCTACCGTTACTGAATGATAAAGGGGTTGTTACCACCGGAGCATTAACCATAAACCGAATGCGTGGAGATTCGGTTGGGTGATTATGGGTATCTAATAGATAATACATCTGAAACCTTCGAAAGAGTACGCCAAGGCTGACCAACCCCGTGCCCGTCGACGCCATGGCGCACTATTATGGGTTTCATTGCGCCCTTTCGTATGATTCCTGTTACTGGGAGTTTTTTAAATAAAAGTCCATTTTAAATTATGCTTCATTAAAATCATTAGTGTTCTATATTATTCTTTTTTAATTTGTTAGCTTCATTCCCTACAACATAGTTTGATATGCCTCTCATTCAGGAAAATGTAATTCTAAATTTACTACGATTTATGCTTTTTTTAAATTTATTTTTCACATCGAACTCTGCATAGTAGGAGGCCTTGCGGCTCACATTGTAAGATGACTGTGCATCTTATAAAACGTCTGTATATCGGGACTTCGTTGACAGAATGGCCTCCTTTTTTATTAATAATACCCGAATTCATACCAGAAATTCCGAAAAGCAATTTTTACTTTATTTAATGAATGAGATTTTAGGATAAGTTAAAGTATAAATTCGTCTTTCGGAAATTCTGGTATAAAGTTGAAATTTCTGAATAAAAAAGTAAGCCAACTTGCTTGATTGATTGGTTGGTTGATTTTTTGACGGCCGATTATCTACGCTAGGGATATAGGCCCGATGGGGAATGCCCTTCGTGGGGGTCTTTCTAAGGGAACCTAACCCGTATTTACGCATGGAAATCCATGGCTCGAAGAAAACCACGAAAACTCCAAACGATTAGGCCGACGGGCGCGATTGGGTTCGAACCCAGCACCTCCCGTCTACCAGCTTCGAGAGTAGAACCTCTCAGCCACTGGTGGGGCCTTTAAGCCAACTTGCCAACTTTACTCCTAACATAATGATGTAATATAGTTGTATGTTTCCAGGCTTGTGAATAATGGCGCCCTTCAATGTTTGTCTCTATATGAGGTGCGCCCACGTTTACTGAAAGGGTGGACAGGCCTGGGGTACGCCAATCACTTGCTAGACGATGCCAGGTATGTATCGATGTTGGTGGTAGCCCATTTGAGCACTTGTACTGTAATTGTTACGTCAGTAATACGCTTGCTTTTATTTCCTCCTCATTTCTTGTTTTTCGCCAAAACTTTTTATTTCCGACCTTGCATTGCTGTACCAAAATTGCTTCTTTATGTGTCCTTTACCTTCTCTTACATAGTTTGGCCCATGAATTCGGGGACACCCTGCATAGATTCATTATACTTTTTAAACATATATTTCTTGTTGTCAAACTTGGCTATTTTGTATGTCGTTGCTACATTGTAAACAATTTATCTATTTATCCTACTTAATAGCGAAACCAAGGTACCATTTTGATTTTTATACTTGTCCATGTAAGGCAACTATACTCAACCTTCTTTTCTCACGGGCCGCAAGCGTATGTGCACGATGCTACGCGGGCCGAAACACATTTATATATTACAGTAAAAAAAGAGTAAATAAAATAATAGGGAAACAAAAGTAGTATTAAAAAGCATTGTAACAAAGTTAATATTAACAGTAGGTTTGAACGTTTGCCGCGGAAGAAGTGTAACCAAAAATTTTAAAACCATTATTTCCAAACTATATACTTCGAGGTGCATTGCTATTGCAAATGTTGTAGTAATAAGCTGGAGAAGATTGTTGTTTGGAAATAGTAGTGTGAAAAGTTTTTGTTGCCATTTATTTCTCGCGACAAATTTTTAATCTCAATAAACAGCATTAGTTGTACGTAAGTATAAAACGTAATAATATAACGATGCAGAATTTTTAATTCTAATGAAAAAAAAAATCAGATTTTTTTTTTAAATAAATCAGTTTTTTGCTCAATAACAAACTTATTATTTTTTTAATGTAGAAATATAGAGTGTAAATTTAATTAATTTGGAATAATGTTTAATTGGTGCTGAAGATTATGAAATGCTTACATCACTTTAGCCCAAATACGACTACATGTAAAACGAAATCTTTTGACTAAGCAAACGGCATTTAAGATGTTTTATATAATTTTAAATTAATTAGAATCGATTTTATCTTTTCTGGAAAACATATAAAACAACGGTGAAAGTTTTAAACATCTTTTATACACATCTCAATTAATATCAATTAATAATTCTGTGTCTCGGGCCACACATTAAAGGTCGCCGGGCCACATGTCGCCCGCGGGACTCAGGTTGAGTATGGCTGATGAAAGTGGTATAAAAGATTAAACGAAAAGTGGTGCTTCAATTCGCTCATACTTTAAAAAAACTGTTTCGCATACATGATAAATACGAGGGTGGTTCAATAATTATTGTCCCGAGTGTGTATAAAATATTTGTACTGCGATGGTTGATGTGGAATATTGAAGCCTGATGTCTTAGATGCCTACATGCTCGATTTCAGAACTGTAGCTTCTATATTAACATTTTTTTTTTCGTTTTTGGTGTGAGAGGTCGCTCCTAGCTTGAAAGGGGGGAGGATGGGGGTGACAGTGAGTGAGACTGTCTACTGTCGTTTGGACTCGGATCATAGTGATGTAGCCACGTCTCATCCAGTGTCACAAATCTATCAAGAAGCGCTTCAGGTCTGGCCCCATAAGCTCCAAACCAGCCTTTCCCCCAAACCGTCCCCCTTTCAAGTTAGGTGATATCTCTCACACCTAAAACGAAAAATAATATGTTAATATAGCAGCTAAGGTTCTGAAATTGAGCATATAGGCATCTAAGACATTAGGCTTCAATATCTAACATCACTCATTGCAGTGCAAATATTTTATACACACTCAGGACAATAATTATTGAACCACCCTCGTAGAGTTTATTATTTTATATTTAATATATTTATTTAAAATTATACTTTTGCAGTGCAATATATAAACTATGTTTCTGTAGTGTCCATAAATAAATTATTTTACTGCAGTATTACTTTATATTAAGTCATATTTAATACTATTATATATTAAATATTTTGGAGCTTCTAAATAATAATTGTTTGTTATTATTTATTAATTGTTCTATGATATACTTTAAAAATTTGGTGATTGTCGTTGGGGCCCAATTTTGTGTTTTGAAAGATCTAATTTTCATATTTTACTATGATATTATTTACAAACATTCTTAAATAAAAAAAAAAATACTTAACACCCGCTTCCCCCCCCCCCCCCCCCAAGCACCACTTAAAAAAAAAAAACGTGATTATGGCGGACATCCAAATTTTATGACTACATGTATTTCATACTTTTCGCTGATTTTTGTTAAATGTTTAATTCTAAACAATTTAACGTTTTTTATACTTTAATTGCAAAAGTTTAAGGGGACAGTAGATTTTTAAAAAGAACAAAAACACGAATTATTGTTTCTGTGTGAAATTTTTTGTTAAAGTTTGAAAAATATCACTGTGCTGCAATATACTTAACAGAAAGTATTATAGTTCTTATAAATTTAAATAATAAAAATAATATATCATAAGTTATTTCAAATGAGTTTTTATTTTTTAAAAAGTAGTCTACACATCTTCAAAATGTTTCATATGCTTTAATTCTTCTTCAAAATTCATAATATCACTAAGAGCAGTGTTGGGCGCGCTTACAAAACAACAAACTTATTCAAACTCAAATTCAATTTTTCAAAAATGAGTCAAGTTCAGGCTCAAATTCAAAAATTTTCAAACGAACTTGCTCAACTCAAACTCATTTATGAAAGTGAGCGAAGTTCACAAAAAACTCTTTAAAAATAATAATATTAGAGCTTTATCGTTCAAAAAAAAAAATAAATAAATAAATAATTGGGAACTAATCTTTTGGTTATTCGATGTAAGGGGGCTGGCCCAATTTTCCTTCCCAACAAACGGTCCCAGCTTGGTTTGGGGAATACTTATTTCTAGAAGTTCGGTCCGAGATGGGCCGGGACTGGATTAATTTTCTGGCCCAAGTCGGGGCTAGAATGCATTCTTCTCGAGGTCTGAGCAGGCAGAAATTTGCAGTCCCCGTTCCAACCCAGCTCATATGAAAATCGCTGGACCGGCATGGCTCTGGCCTGTCCAGTAAAAATATCAGTAAAATTTGACTAGGCCCAACTTTTTTTTTTTCAAAACTAGGGGGCTCTGCCCCGTACGAGCTACGCTCGCCAACACCCGTTCAGATACCGCAGACTCTAAAAGCACGCTAATTTGATCTGCTTTAAAAAGATTTCGGAAGATTGAATTACAATTTAAAAAACGGTAGCGATCTCTCTATAAACGGGTTTCTATTCCTTTCTCTTTGATTGTGGAATTTTAAGGCCAAATCTGCTTATGTTAAAAGAAACAATGTCTGCTTTCGTATTTGATTAAATAAAATCAGTTAAACATTTCAAAATAAGCTAATATAAAATGAATTAAGTAAAAAGAGTCTCTATCTCCCGGTATTTTTTAACAAATGGAAAAGAAAATTCTTTTAAATAAGACATTTTAAATGTATCGTTTTTAATTTGACGTAATTTTCACCAAAATTTTCTTTCTCTTTTTAATATTCACGTGAAAATACTTCTGTTAGAAATGAAATATTATTTGCGCTGTCCTAACAAAGATAGTTGAAAACATCATCTCAAAATATCAAATAAATGTATCGCGCAATTTTTAAATTTAAACTATTTTGCAATATTATTTTTTGTTCATTTTACGTAATAAGTGTAATGTGACGTAAATGTGTCGTAATTTCTCCTGTTTAAGACTTCTAACGCATGTTAATGAATTTATTATTTTACAATATCCTTTCTCTTTTAAAATTCACGTGTAAATATAGTTTCTATGGCGTAATTTTCATAAGTTCCTGCTTTTTATACCTAATTTTTTAATTCTAATTTGAAGGGTTTTTTCTGTTTATAATAGTCACGTGTAAATAATTTTTTTTTTAATTTGAAGCAAACATTATTGTTTGCGCTGTTTATACAGTTGGAAACAGTTTAAATTAATTCCATTTTCTAAAATATGTAAAAAATATCACTCGAAATGCTGAAAATTTGAATTTAAAATAGAAATAAAACCTCAAAAAATGAGTCAAATTAAAAAAATAAATGCAGTCCGCACTCCGGGAACTTGTAACTAATAAAATGATCTAAAAATGATTAAATTCCCATGTATAGTTTTTGCTCCTACAAAACATTTAATGCAACGATTTTGTCCAACTTTAGCATTAAATATCTCTTTAAATAATTCTTTGATTTCAAAACTGTCTGCATCAGGGTATTTATCAAACATTTCTCTATAATACCACCGAATTTGATGTTTTTGTATGCAACAGTTTTCTTAATATTAACGAAGAAAGACCTCCGGTCACAAAAAATTCAAAACCGGCGGCGGCGGTGACAGCGTTAGTTACTTTTTTTTTTTTTAGAATAGAGAGAAATGCACCCATTTTTAAATCTCTATTATTCCACAATTAAAATTTATATACTTAATTTTATTATGTTTTAAGATGGGTAGATGCATTTCTAAGCAATAAAATTATAATACGTCAAAACCTTGGAAAATGAACTCTGCCTATGACGAAATCCCGTGTTTAACTACAACAACAAAAGAATATGTTGATCTATGTAAAATGAGGATAACAGTACTTTTGAAAAGAATATAATGCATTTACAACAGACGATGAACTAACTGCTCATAGGGGAACTTGCCCATAATGGATTTTTATTATTTCCTATGCAATTCCATCCTAGAAGATTTTATTGTATAGAATTAAAAAATTTTTTAAATCTCCAATCCATAGAATGTGGATGAACGATAGTAATGATAACTGTGACATTTACATATAATCAGATGCATTTAAAAAATTAATACCACAGCCTAGAACACTTTTCAAAAATGAAGAATATAAACATGAAATAAAAAGATAAAATAAGTATTTTACTTAGGACTTCTCGTACAAGACAATTTTAACCTTACAGGTGTAAATATAGCCAAAAGTTCTTTTACACAACTACATTCATTTTAATTGAGTTCGTGCAATATCAGCATTAAGAAATTCTTTTCTTATTACTCTTTTCCTCCGTAACTTTTATGAAGTTCTGGCATATGAAGTTCTGGTTCTGACATAAAACTTGCTACTTTGTGACACATTTATGAAATGTTTTTTATTTATGAAATATTATTTATAATGGGTAGATTTTACAATTATGGAAAAAAAAAGAATTTGAATAATGTGTCTCTTTTTTTACCCTGTAAATTAAAAAGATATTTAGAAAAATGGGGTCAAAATGAACGTCTGGAAGCAATCTTAGATACTCAATAATCGCAGAAAGTTCATCATCATGGTGCATTTAAAAATATCTCAACCGAGCCAGAAAATTTCGGTCGTTGCAGACTTCTAGGAAGAATAAGGCACAGATCCAGAAATAAGTCCAGTTCGGCCCGGCCGAACTTCCAGAGAAAGCAAGACTCGGGCACGACCCAGAAAAAATGATGATCAGACTCGACCCGTCCCAAGTCCGTGTAGACATTTGAATGGGAAAAACGTGTTCTTAACAACTGGAAAATTTTTAAATAAATTATGAAAAAAATTGTGTTTGATTTGTTAATTTCATTCAAACTCACGGATTTTTTGAGCTTTCGTTTAGTTCACGTTCGTTTATCAAAAAGTGAGTCGTGTTCAATTCAACGTTCACAGAAAGTGAACTAAACTCGTGAGTTTTCGCTCAATGAGCGCGCTCATATTGACCCCGACTAAGAGACAGTCTTGTATCATAATGCAAGAAATTTGTGAAATTGTTTTGTAATATTCATTTGTTAAAGTTCACGAATTAATAAAAAAAAAAACTATTAATAGGGGAATTTTTAATGAAAATTTAGCTTCATGCCAGTTAAGATTAAACAAGAACGAAAAATCATGTGGCCAGCATAGATTGTATAACATTTTTCAACACATTTAGAATCTCTCTATACTAAAAAAAAAAAGTAACTGTCACCGCCGCCGGTTTTTAATTTTTTGTGACCGGGGATCTTTTTTCGTTAATATTAAGAAAAATATTGCATACAAAAATATGAAAATCGGTGATATTATAGAGAAATGTTTGATAAATACGCTGATGCAGACAGTTTTCAAATCGAAGAGTTATTTTAAGAGATATTTAATGTTAAAGTTGGTCAAAATCGTTCCTTTAAAAAAGTTTTATAGGAGCAAAAACTTTACATGAGAATTTAATCATTTTTAGATCATTTTATACATTAGAAGTTCCCAGTGTTCAGACTGTATTTATTATTTTTTTAATTTGACTCATTTTTGAAGTTCTATTTCTATTTTAAATTAAAATTTTCAACATTTCGAGTTTTTTTTTTTTTACAATTTTAGAAAAGGGTATTATTTTAAATTGTTGCCAAATTTAAAAACAGCGCGAAGAATAATATTTCCTTCAAATTAAAAATTTATTTACACGTGACTATTATAAACAGAAAAAAACTCTTTCAAATGAAAATTAAATGAATACATATTAAAAGCAGGAAAATATTGATAATTATGTCTTAAAAACTATATTTACACATGAATTTTAAAACAGAAAGAAAGTTGTAAAATAATAAATCCATTAATATGTGTTAAAAATCATAAATGGAGGAAATTACGTCCTATTTAAAATTGCCAAACCATAGTATTGCCAGTTTAAATTAAAAAATATATCTGCGCGAGACATTTATTTCATATTCTGAGATAATCTTTTAAAACTATTGTTGAAAATTCTAAGACAGTGCAAATAATATTTCCTTTCTAACAACAAAAGTATTTTCATGTGAATATTAACAAGTTGGAAATTGCACGTCAAACGTGGCAAATGAGGGGCGTTCTTACTATAACTAGTTTTATAAATATTTTTTGCTCCGCATATTGCACTGAATGTATATTTTAGTGCTCTTCATAAGTGCATATCAATTTCATTCTGTTCGAAAGGCTGTAACATCATTAAAATTCACTTGAAATAATTTTTTCCCATCGGCCGTAATGTAACGGAAAACTTTTGACTGTCCCTGTTATTAAACTATACATCCGATTTTCATAAAAATTGAAATGACTCGACAAAATTTTGCATCAATTATATATTTAGCATTTCCGACCATTCGGCTGGGTAGTTTTTGGCTTGTTATATGCGGACAGACGGACAGACAGACAGACAGACGGACCGAACGACGACTATAGGTGCTACGTATTTATATAATTACGAACGAACCTAAAAAAAGAAAGAAAATTATGTCAGATTTAAAACGATACATTTACAATGCCTTACTTAAAAAAAGAAACTTTCTAGAACAACTCAAATCTTTTTTAAGAATTTAAAAGAATATTACAGACGATTAAATCTTTACTATTATTTTACAGACTAGTTACCGGCTATTCTATATTTATTCATTCTTAATTATAATAATAATTTGAAACTTGCTGCTTTTTATTATCTATATATGTATTTTTCTTTCTTTTTTGTTGATAGGTATAAGTATATGGTTACACTTTTAATGTATTTATAGAATTTTATCTGATTATCTATTCATATGTGATCAGTTATTGTAGAAAGTAGTAATTATATGTATTGTACTAATTGCAATTATAATGTTATTGTAACTGTATGATATGTAATTGTATTGTATTGCAATTGTATTGTGTCTGTTGAAATAAAATTCCCTTTCTTTTGCTTATCAGTTATTGTAAAAAATAGTAATTATCTTTATTGTACAAATTGTAATTGTAATTATATCATTACAAAACTGCATATATTAAGCGTACAATGCCAATACTGGAATCTGGAGTACACAAATACGCAAATACGCGGTTTTCAGTATGACGTCATATATGACAGAATATCTACTATCTGCGCATCTCTGGCGCACATTTTCTGAATCTTTACTCACTTATGGAAGATGAATCTTGTTTACCAGATTTATTGCAAAATATTTTTATTACAGTTTGTTTTGGTAAAAATTATGTACATAAAAAAAAGTCGCAATATCATTTTAATTTCGGGAGAAAAGCACTAATGCTACGAAAGCATTACTGCCTTTTGCCTTTAAACTAAAAAGACATAGCGACTTTTTTTAAATACACATATTTTTATCAAAACAAGCTGTAACAAAAATATTTTGCAATAAATCTGACAAACAAGATTCATCCTCTGTGAGTAAGTAACAATCTGAAATTCATAATTGAATTTTTAACAGGGATTCTCTAAATGGCTTTGTCTGTTTTTTAAAAAAAACTAATCTGGCGATTTTAGGGAAATTATTGAAGTTATTGCCTAGACTTGAAAAATATTTAAACAAATAAATGAACAACATTTGTTCGTTTAACAGTACAACATTTAATGCAAGCATTTTAAATTAAAGTGATTCGAAATATAAAATGAAATGAGTTTTAAATTAAGTGAATGAAACATTTGTTAGTTAAATAAGATGATTGCAATGCGATTAAGAAAGAAATTTATCGTTTGCGCTGGATAAGCGAACAAAAGGACTTACAATTGAATATTTTATTTATAATTAAATTCTATGCATATTCTAAACATTCACAAATGGTCCGCCAACTGAATACCAATAAATTTTAACAGAAAATTTTATGGTAGGTTTGCGCTAGAATTAACTTTCAAAGCTGGTTCCGGAGCGGTTCGTAAGACAATTCTAAAGAGAAAATTTTTCTAAAATAATATTGGTATTCAGTTGGCGGACCATTTGGGAGCCCTGTAAACGCTGTATTCTCATCGGGAATACAACCATGTAAATCATTTTTATAACTTTAGCACATCAAGAATTGAGTAAAAAATAAGACTACAAAATTCAATGTTTACATATTAACTACTTACTAATTTTTATGCGTCATTTTTCATTTCATTAAAAGAAAATAATTAAAATCGAGCGTATTTAAATCAACAACATTTGATAATAAATATTAAATAATATTTTATCTTTTTTAATAAATTAAAGTTAAAATACGTAACTAACTTGTTTTACTCTTTAGGAAAGGACAGATATGAATTCTATAACAAAAAGAATTTTCTTACAATTTCGAAAACTACAGCTATTCGATGGCCAACATTTGCCATTTTAACAAATAATATTAGTTCTGAAAATAACTGTTTTTATTTAAATAATTAACTATAATAAATAAGTCAAAAAACACGGATAAAAAAAATCCCTGCCGGCCCGGCCTACAGGCGGAGGTAGATTTCGAAGTATACTAATTTCACCAACAAAAACTAAATCATGATTAGAGATTTATCCACTTTAATAATTTTATCTGTCTGCTTTTGACGAGTTTTTATTTCATTTTTGTATAATAGCTGGTTTTAGAATTTCTGGAATAGAATATTCTATTCCAGAATCATGTTAAGGAGGTATTCAAAAAAATATTTTTCCATGCTCAACAACTCGAAATTTTCTGCCACATTTTTAGATTCATTTTTAATAGAAAAACATTAAACTTGCTGACGTGATTTTTGAAGAGATTTATAAAAGACCTGTGTTTTTATTTTTCGTTCAATTAATTAAAACTTGATTTATGAACAATTATTTTCTCAGTAGGACAATATTTTTCGTTTCTAACAGAAACGCTTCGGGCATTGACATCATTTTTTTAAATATATTCTGCCTCTATCAAAAAATCGATCGTTACGGTACATTATATAGTTTTTGAATAAGAGAATCTACCGATTGGATGCGTTTGAGAGCAAAAATGAATTTAAAAATGAGTCAGAAAATAAGTAGTTTGGATTTTAATACACCCTTAATAAGTTGATTTTTTTTCTACAATCTCTATGTATTTTCAATTTGTTTTTGCTGTAAGAACTGGTCCTATCAAAAACTTGTCTATGTAAATGTTGTAGACAATATTAAGAAGATATATGCTAAATTCATGGGAATTTTATATCTTGTAAATTGACGGAGTTATGGATTTTTTTTTTCTTCAACTCCTCCCTTTTTGTTTTCGTTTTTATTTATTTATTTATTTATTTTTGGTACGAATTGGTCCTATCAAAAACTTGTGAATATAAAAGTTGTAGATAATATTAATAAGATTTATAATAAAATTAATTGGATTTGATATCTTGAGAATTGACGAACTTATGAATTTTTTTCTCCCAAAAACCCCATTTTTTGCACCCGTTCAGCCCATTTTTGATTTGATCAAAAATCTGTGATACATAAATTTTTGGCCCTATTTTTAGAAGTAATAAAAACTTTAAACTGATTTGATATGTACAAAATTTAAGAAGTTATGGGTTTTTTTCGGTTTTCACAAAACCCCTCCCTGTTTCCATCCTCTTGGTCCGATTTTGCTTATTAACGAACTTGACCGAGATTTTATGCTCCTTGGTTTTATGTATCAGTTTGGAAGAGATTTGTGCAAAATTGTGGGGCTTATCGTGTCCAAAAGAAAGTGATAGATATATATATATAAAGTTTTTTACTGAGGGTGGTTTTAGGTTCTAGGATTCATGATCGGTGTAGATCTGCAAAAATATTTCAGAAATTCCAACATAGAGGAGAATGTAATAGGTAGTATTTCATACGAAATCTACCTAATTAATAGAATATTCTATTTTTGTTAGAATATAAATGGTACGAACAAATGAAAACACGACGTTTGCGCAGTTATTTCACAGATGTGCAATTAATAGATTATCATTAAGAAGAAAACAGTTAGGCGTCTTTCTTTAGTTCACCTCGTCCGCTACGTGGCGTGCGGCCTTGATTGATGTGACCTCGTCTTTAATCTTGCGGTTACCTCTCCCATATAATATAGGACGCTTACTTATATCGCTTTGATCATAACTGCATTGCATGAAATTGTATCGTATTGTATTAAGTCTATTGTGTCTGTTGAAACAAAATTCCTGCGCTTTACTTTCTGTAAGTCCTAGGAACAGAAGTCTGTGTAAGCGCTTCGTTCTCTGTTATTCAGAAATTTTTTGAATTAACGTTTACCGAGTTGAAGTTGATTACAACAACGAACTATATTTTAGGAAACTACAAACAATATGTTCTTAATTATACATACCAATAGTAAAATATATTGGAATGACACACATGTAAATTGTACCGCTTATACACCCTCACCGCCGAACAAAAGGGCAAAATTGTAATGTTGTTTTCTCTAATTTTTTTAAATGCTAAAAAAACACGATTTCTCCAACGTGATACAAAAATTGTTATTACCTATAGGCAAATAAGACTTAAGAGTAATACAGGCCCGTAACCAGATGGGGGCGATGGGCTGAGCCCCCCCTAGCTTCCTCTAGAGCCCCCTCTAACGATTTCCCTACTTTTTATTTTTTCAACAAAATGTACGTTTTAACTTTCTTAGAAAAAAAAAAAAAAAAAACTAGCAAGAAAAACATTTAGATCTTTTAACTGCTTGAATGCAGTGGAATATGCCAAACATTTTGCGCTCAGAACCCTATTAGATTAGTTGTTTTATATTATCTTGCTTGCGATACAATCAAAAGGCGTTCTAAGTAGGAACATTTCCTTCTCCCGAAAACATTAAGTCCAGATGCACTAACTAGCCACCACAAGTTTTCGTACATCTTGACATTTTAAAAGGAATGATCATATACGGGATGAATGGAAATAGACATATGCTGCTCAAGTTAATCGATAATTAGTTAAGCAATGGTTAAACGTCTTCACTAAAACGTAGTCACAAAAAAGACGTGTTTCTAAATGTTAATGATTTGCCTGTTGACATTATGTATTTGACAGCAGATTTAGTTAATGATGAAGCATCACTTGGAAACTAACTACAATGTTTGTTGAAGGAAATCAGAAAGATAACAAAATGTCGTTTTATACAAATGGAATAAGAAAAATAATTGCTTGAAAGCCAAAAATTGTTTCATGCTATGGGTGTAGGCAGTAGGAAAGCAGGGGTAGGGCGTTTTTTTGTTTGCTTTTTGAACTTTCGTCTAATTTTTTTTTCTTGTGTTCCATGAATTTGCTAAATATTATTTTTTTTTCTATTTGTCATATAACAATAAAAAACATTAAGTGAAAAAGCATGATTAAGTTTATTATAAGATTATGACAAAAATACCTTCAACTATTTGGCATATGTTTAATTTAAATCTATTTTCAAGAATAAATGCGCTACTTTCTGACACATTTTCGAAATAATTTTAATGATAAAGGCATGAAATTTGCATATATGGTTATTCAAGCTCAAAGAATTACACTGTGTTCTGTTCTTTATAAGACTGTTTTCCAATCTAAACCAGCTACTTTCTGACATATTCGCGAATTTCTTTTATTTATAAAGGTATTTGCAAGTATTCAAACTATACAGAAAATTTCAAAAAATCTGTCAAAAAATGGCGGCAAATTTGACTTTGTAGGCTGATTTTCTTGGCATTTAACGACGGAATGCTAGTTATCGAGTAGCAAATGACTATAAATCATGTTATTTATAATCATGGCATTTATAAGAAAATGGGAAACGGTATTCAATTCTTAGGCGCATGAATGTGAGAAGCTGAAAATTTTAGGCAAAGGGAAAGAAAATTACTTCTTAACTGCATCAGAAAAATTTTCGTTATTGAGTGAAAGAAGAATATTTTTAAAGATCTTTAGAAATGGGGGAAACGTATAATAATAAATAGTCGCCTACATTCAATAAAAACTGTTCGAAAAAGACATTCATGCCCTTGTGCTTATTTTTTTTCTAAATGAGATTGAACGAATTTCATGAAACACATGTAAAACGTATGCAAAAAAAAAAATCTATGTTATTGCTATTTAAATGAATTAAATCTAAGTTGTTTTCTTTGAAAAAAAAGTATTGAATATAATATTAAAATTACAATGTCTTTTTTTATTATATCATATTATTAATAAAATAAGGTTAGGTAACGCTCGTTTTAAAGAGAAACAATATCATCACTAAATTAAATCGTAAACAAACAACCGTGATTTTAAAATGATCTAATAATTCAGCAGAAACCAAAATATTAATAAAATTAAATAAATTACAAATAGCTATTAATTAAAAATATTAAATGTA
Source organism: Maratus speciosus (assembly GCA_963932465.1). Lineage (NCBI taxonomy): Eukaryota > Metazoa > Arthropoda > Arachnida > Araneae > Salticidae > Maratus > Maratus speciosus. The sequence continues at coordinate 143,968,259 of OZ010786.1, read as the reverse complement.
TGGAATTAAAATATTAAATTATTTTTTTAATGATAATAGTAAGTTTGTGAATTATTCAAATTAATAAATATAGGACACATAACCATAGATGCCAACATCTCTTAATTTTTCCGAAGTCTGATCCAAAACAAGCATGTTTTAAACCGGAAAAAATATATAAAGAATTGTGTGTTTTTTCGATAAGGTACATTTTTGGATTTCAGTTTGAAATTTTTGATTAAATGAAATTTCCTGTTGAAAATATTTTCATCTTGTAACAGACTCCGGATAAGTGTTGTTGGCATCTATGCATAAAGCAAAAACATTTGCAAAATCTCAAATTTTCGTTCATTTTTCTACATACTAAAAAATTGAACAGAATATGATATTTAAATCTATGTAATGTCTTCAATTTAAAGAAAAAATATGTGAAAAGAACTGTATCCTACAGCAGAGGTCTGCACGGGCCAGGGCTTGGCTAAAAGCGCGTACTAGGCCGGGCCGGCAAAATTTGAACGTGCCAGCCGGGCTGGACCGGGCCAATAAAAGAAATTCAGCGGGTCTGTCGGCCCGATATAAATATTTAAACGCAGACGAGAAAATAGGAATCATTTTCAATGAATATGAGTTTCACGAGAATAAGCATAAATGTGCGTTGCAAGCCGATACTAGTTTGCCAGCATCAATATCGAAATATAACATTTTCCAGCGTAGAGATCGGCATCGGACAGTTACATGGCGTTTGAGCCCGGGCTTAAATTTTTCAGCAGACTCGTGCTGGACCGAGATCAGGCTTGCATTTGTTTTCAACATAGCCAGAAATGGACTTAATTGCTCTCAGGATGGTTAGGGCAGGCAATGTGTTTTGTAAAAATATTAATAGCGATAATGAACTTCTGTTAACGGAATTTTTGGAAATATACTTGAAGGTGGTTCTCAAATTCACTGCTCAAAAACGAAAAACTTTCTGACACATTTTTAACTGTAAAGGTCGTCTCCGGAAATTCGATTCAAAACGCTAACTTGGACAGTATTTTCTCAAAAATATATTGACGTTTTCGAAAAGAAATGAATTCAGAAATGTGTCAGAAAGTAGCTTCTTTGGATTTGAGAAAAGGCTTAAGGAATAGCAGAAATATTTTTGCAAATCTACTTTTTATAATACAGCCTCAAAAGTTATCATCATGTTTTAAACCTTCCCGCTTTTCTTTTATTCTAAACAATATGAATTTTTTAATGAATCCTTATTTGAATGCTGAAACGTCTAAGACTCTAAGTAAATCATTAATGTTGCTATTGTGTATTTTCTGTCTTGCGAACACATCGTAAATTTAAAATATGCTGTAAAATTATCCCATAAATATGTATGCAGTATTCTTTAAAAGAATCTTAATTGTATGTTAAGAAAAATCTGAATTTTTTGTAGAAATTGAGTCGGGTCGGATCGGGCCTGATTTAATTGAATTTTCCACTAGTCGGGTCTGTTTTCACTAATTTTTATATGACCGTGAACTGTGAAAATATGAACGTGTCGGGTCAAAATAGCTTTCGTTCGGGCCGGGCTCGGGCCTGGAAATTCCGGCCTGTGAAGACCTCTATACCAACAGATTCCTTTTTCTCAATTTTTTCAAAACGCATCTTTAAAAAAATGGTCATGCTGGGCGGTTGAAGATTTCTATGTTTGCTGTGATCGGTGCTATGGTTGTATGAATCTGTGTTTTTGTAAATAAAGATGTACTTTTCTGTCAGAATGCTAGCACGATAAATTACACTAATTTCTTCAACAGAAAGACTGATTTTATTAATCAGAAGTTCAAATATGCATATATATAATCAATGTTCAATAGAGTAGAGCGCTGATAATCCGGACCAATCGAGGCCGATGCCGATCTGGTTAATGAAAAATCCGGATAATTGGACAACTTTAAAAAATGGCTATGGCAGTGTTTTTCAGCTAACTTCCCTTCACACTTTTTCCAGACTTATGACTGGCAATTGTAGTGGTGCACATTTTAGCATTACAAATGGCCTGTTTAGAAGTTATTTTTTTAACATTTTAAAAATTTTATTTTCCACAAAATTGGTACAAAGTTATACATAGAAGTACAGATAGAAATTATTGCTTGTATGTATGCACACACTGTACAAACAAATGCGAGCGGAGAGGAGAGAGGGGGGGGGGAATCCTTTTTCCGAAAACACCAAGGGACAAAAGAAGCAATAAGCTTAATAATGCAAAAATTGCAGTGAGAATAGAATACAGTGTACAATCCATTAGTTTTCCTTATTAAGATTTAAATAAAATCATTTTTTATGAGATGTCGGATGCTACCTATTTTTTAACCATTAAATACAATAAGACCTAAGACTACATCACACGGATGGAGAAAAGTTCTATTTTAGGTAGGTTTTCTTAAGAGATACACCGCCCCTAATCGTTTTATATTCATTTTCCGATTACCATAAAGTATTTCATTATAGAAAGTTCCGTTATAGAGAGATTACGCTTTAGACGGGTTCCTTTATAGAGAGGTTCATTTTATCAGTTTTACTATATTTAGTTTGCTTAAGATTTGGATTGTTAAAAGATGTTAGCCCCATCAAAAAAAATTCAGAGCCCCCTCTGACTGGACTTGCTAATTACGGCCCTGGAGTAATATTCATAACTTATTAGCCCCCGGTACGGTGTGCTATTTCTTTCTCCCAGCTTATTTTGTGTCGCCTCCAAAAAATAACGTTACCTTACAGAAGCCAGCTGTAAAACAAAGCAGTACGATTAAATACTCTATAGCAATTTTTTAAACTTCTAAGCATCGCACATTTTCAATTTTTATACCGTCGTATTGAAAAAAAAATACTTTTAAATGCAATTTGTGTGAAAACTGCATCTCCATTTATTTTTGAGATATTAATTTTTTTTTTTTTTGTAGTTTTTAGAGCCATTTGGTTAATATTGTCAACGGAAGAATTCCATTTCTGTAGAAAGGGAAAGAAAAATAGCAATATCTTTTTGTTGCCATTTTTCCATAAAAACTGAAAAAAAAATTTAATTAAAATACGTGCTATTTTGAAAAAATATAAATGAAGGATTTCTGATAAAACATGGAGCTATTAGAAACTAAATTTAATTTTAAATATCTATAGTAATAATACAAACAAATGAAGGCCTGTGAATCTTAAGATAGCCGATTTTTTTGTCGAGTTTTTTGAATGAGGAAATCTCTTTTTGTTTGGATTTGTGTATTATTCAGCGATAATGACGTCCTAAGCGTACTTTACTGTAGATGTTGTTTAACACTGGATCGCAAATGATGAATTCTTCAGCGGATGTGGATGACGTCACTTTATGTAAAACAAAATCGCGTGTTATAAGTCTTAAGACTGAACTACAGTAGAGTCCCGATTATCGGAGTTTCTGCTTTCATCGAGTTCCTTTCTTCTGATGGACTGATGGCTTCCATTATCATGAAACAGTCATTAAAAATGAAGTGTTAGGTGAAGATGAAAGAGCAGTTGTAAAAAGTTAGAACTCTGATTTTCTGGTCAGAATGGCAAAAAAAAAAATGGCCATAATTTTTTTTTTTTTTTTGAAAAAATCAGTAATATGCATGGATCTTAGAATGTCATATAAGGTCTCATAATTTTAAAATTTGGATTAGTTTACGAGATACTATTTTCTAATTTTTAAGAATATTTCTGTAATGGTGGCAACTAAATTACTCCATTTTTATGGCGAAAAGGGGAGATTATAGATAATGTGCAGTGCGTATTTATCAACAAACTGTCTTGTTGCATGACTACTCAAATTAATGTAGGCAAAAAATCGAATTAAATTGCTTGAAATTATGCTAAAATGTTCGTAATTTTCACGACGTTATAATATATTGTATAACATGTAGAAAATAATACATTATGAATTACAAACTCTGCGAGAATTGTTTCTTTCTGCCTACAACAAATTGAGAACTATGTCTTTTTTTGGATGTGTGACGTCACATGCACATTATCTGTATGTATTAGATTTTTTAAAATTCATTATGAAATTGAAATTGGAAACTGAAATTATACTTTATTTTAGGGATGCACAACCTTTTTAAGAGAAGGGCCACTTACAAAAATTTCTGGGTTGTCGAGGGCCAACACAGAGAGAATTCTATTTCGGGCAGTTGACCTGTGGCTTATAATCAGATAAAAAATATGGTTTCAGAGGGTGGGGGGAGTTTTAAACCCTCTTGGTTCCCTTACCCAGTCAACATATCAAATTCATTAACACATACTGGACAATTACACTATAAACTATAATAAATAAAGACATACAACCTTTCTTAATAATACAAAACACTAACTTTAGTAAGCTAAAAGTTAAATTCTACGTTTCGACCTGTTTCTAGAGCCGTCTTCAGGAAAAATATGATGGTTAAATGGCTAAAAGCTCAGAGATGAAGGCTTCCTGTGCGAGAGATATATAGGGTGGTCATAAAAAAACTTTGCCGATACATGGAGTTCTAGCGGCCGTTCCGTCCAACCGATCGAGGTGAAATTTCAGATATAGTTATTCAAAGGTATTAGCTCGGGATTCTATGAACGGCAACAATGAGGCGCTCAGGGTTACGGTTATAGGTACAGAAACTCGAAATTTTCGAATGGCAACGCCCATTTTTCCCGTCGCAAAATGCTTAGCGCATGCGAAAACCCTAAAGAGCGTTGGAACGGGACGTGAATCACAAGAAACGAGCGCGTTATGCACGTACAAAAAATGGCTCTGCGAAAGGCCCCAAAAAATCACGATCGGGTCGCATCGAGGAAATTTGCATATGACAGAGGCAAGACATCAATCACAGAACGCCATTCGCCAGATATTCAACGTAAAAAACGGATAAAAAAGCGAGGTGGGAATGTTGGTTCTTCAGTCGGGAGCTCACACATGCCGATGAAATAACTCTGCCAGCGAAAGTTCTGGTGAATTGGAAAACTTTTTTATCAAAATGGGATGAATGCCGCGGAAGACTTCCGTGTTTACCTTCGAAACCATAACCAAATACGTGGCCCATATAGCCCGCTTCTGCTTGATTTAGTAAAGAAATTCGAAAAAACTGGCAGTACCAGTGATAGACTGCGTTCCGACCTACCAACTGTTCTTGAGGACAGACACTGTTATTGAAGTGCATAATATAGTGACTTCAGGACGCATGCAAGAAGTGCAGCTCGTGTATTGAATATACCGAAAACAACGGTTCTAAAGCCTACTGCGCTCTGCAATCCGATGTTTCCATACCGGTACCAGCTCGTCCAGATGTTGGATGCGGGAGACCATCAACAACGTACGGACTTTGCAAATTAATTTCTTATCCGATATGATGGTGATAACGACTGAACTTTTCGCATATATGGATTCTATCAAATGTGAGATTGAAAAAATCCCTCATGCTATGTTACGTTCGGTTGTATTGTCTACAGTCTCCCGCTTGCAATACGTAATTACCTGTGATGACACACATGTGGAAAATAAGTAATCCAAATAAAAGTTTTCTTTTCTCCGATCTGTGTAGCAATCGCCCCACCAGTGGCTGAGAGGTTCTGCTCTCGAAGCTGGTAGACGGGAGGTGCTGAGTTCGAACCCAATCGCGCCCGTCGGCCTAATCGTTCGGAGTTTTCGTGGTTTTCTTTGACCCATGGATTTCCATGCGTAAATACGGGTTAGGTTCCCTTAGAAAGACCCCCGCGAAGGGCACTCCCCCCTCGGGCCTATATCCCTAGAGTAGATAATCGGCCGTAAAAAAAATCAACCAACCAACCTGTGTAGCAATCAGTGATTGGTGTCTTGCCTCTGTCAAATGCAAATTTCCTCCATGCACCCAAATCGTCGTTTATTTGCTCATTCGCAGAGCTATTTTTGTGCGTGCATAACGCGTCCGTTTATTGCGATACACGTACCGTTCCAACGCTCCTTCAGGCTTTCGCATGCGCTGAACATTTTGCAACGGGAAAAAATAGGCGTTGCCATTCGAAAATTTCGAGCTTCTATGCTATAACCGTAACCGTGAGCGCCACTTTGTTGCCATTCACATAATCTCGAGCCCATGCCTCTGAATAACTATATCTGAAATCCCATTTCGATCGGTTGAACAAACCAGCCGCTAGAGGTCCATAAATCGGCAAAGTTTTTTTTATGACCACCCTGTATATAGAGAGATGATTTGCTCAGATGACCAATTAAATGAAGAAATCGAGTTTATACAGAAAATAGCAATGGATCACGGTTTTCCAGAAAATTATATAGATAAGATCATTCAAAAGTACAACGTTCCCCCTTCTTCGGGCCAACGACAGCATAATAATCAACTTGTAGTCTACAGAAAATTTCACTACATTCCCACTATATTCGAAAAGCTAAAAAAATCATACAGAAGTATAATATGAAGTTGATCGCTACTCCACCTCCTTACCTCATTGATATCGTCAGTGATAAGATCGACAGGATCCCAATGGATCAAAAATCTGGTATATATATGAAATCCCTATCACTTTATTTAATAATGTTGAAAAAATCAACATTGGTCAAAACGTAAGTTTTCAATAAGGATTATGGAGCATCGCAGCGAAATTAAACAACGTAAACAGAATACAGCTATTTCTACGCTCTACTTGGCCAATGAAGTCTGCTATATTAAATTTGGTGAAGCAAAAATTATAGTTCCGTGCAATAGCCCTTTTGAGAGTAAAATTAGAAAATCAGTTGAAATCATTGCACGTGAGAATAAACACTGTAGCGATAATTTATCCTATAACATTCCAAAAATTTGGCATAATATCATAAAGTCATAATTCTGTATCTAACTGCAAATTTCAATTTAAACTGGAATCTTGTTGCCAAGTTGAATGAAAACTTTGTTGAATGTGGTTCTGGTCCTCATACGTAGATGGCGACACTCGTGGTTTCTTCAATCAAACTTTTGATTTATTTGGACTCATTTCACTAATAAGTATTTATTTTCACTGGATGGCAGCACTATAACTTTGTTTTCATATCTTTAATCAATGTTCGACAAATTATCTCACGCACAGGAAGCCTTCACTCTGAGCTTTTAGCCATTTAACCATCGTATTTTTCGTGAAGACGGCTGTAGAAACAGCTCGAAACGTAGAATTTAACTTTTATCTTATTTAAGTTCGTGTTTTATGTTCCATTAAATAAGGTTGTATGTCTTTATTTATATCCAATTCAATTGACAAGGATATACAGGGTCATCGAAAAATAATGCCTAGATTTAAAAAAATCATAACATCGAAACCTTTATGTTAAATGAGTATTTCTTTCACTACACGATAACTGGTGAACGCAAGTTTGGTTTTAGTTCACCAGAATTTGTTTGCGTGTCTGTGTTATGCGCGGATTAGTTACGCAGTCGTCAAGGTCAGCCGACGCGCCAGACTGCAGCTGCTCAGTACGATGTTGACCGTGTAACAAAAAGCACAGTGCGTGATTTGGTATGTGGAGTCAAAGTCAATCGTCGGTGTAGAGCGGCAGTCAACATCGTACTGAGCAGCTGCAGTCTGGCGCATCGGATGACCTTGACGACTGCGCAACTAATCCGCGCACAACACAGACACGCAAACGAATCCTGGTGAACTAAAACCAAACTTGCGTTCACCAGTTATCGTGTAGTGAAATAATTACTCATTTAACATAAAAGGTTTCGATGTTATGTGTTTTTTAAATCTAGGCATTATTTTTCGATGACCCTGTATTAACAGTTTATGTTTCTATATATAACAGAGATATAGCAAGGATTATTTATAAGGAGTGATAATATTCCGTGGATTTATTCGGAGGAGTAAATTTTGTTTTATTAAAAGTACATAGGCATGAAAGTGGCTAGTGCCAAAAAAAATTGTGAACTCTATGAACGAAGTGGGGAGGAGAAGCCGATCAACGAAATACGCTATTCTTCCGCTCCCGATCGACGAAATTTGCGATTTTTCCGCGGCTGATCGACGAAATTCCCGATTCTTAACTGACCCTGTTGAAATTTGCAACTTTTTTCAGCGGTAAATTGACGAAATTCGCGATTTTTCCTTGCGAGAAACTGACGAAACTCGCGATTTTTCAACTGAGCTCGATCGACAAAACTCGCCATTTTCCCGTGTCCGATCGACGAAGTTTGTGATTTTTCCGCACCTGATCGATGAAATTTATGATTTTTCCATGCCTGATCGACAAAATTTACGATTTTTCTGCGCCTGAGCAACGAAATTCGCGATTCTTAACTGACTCTGACGAAATTTGCAATTTTCCCGTGTCAAATTGACGAAATTCGCGATTTTTTCTCGCGAGAAACTGACAAAACTCGTGATTTTTCCGCAGTCGATAATTTTTCCGCGCATCATCGAGAAAATTCGCAATTTTTCGATCGCGTCCGATCGACAACACCGCGATTTTTTTCGTGCCCGATCGACGAAATTTGCGATTTTCCGAGCCTGATTGACGAAATTTCCAATTTTTCTGAGCCCGATCAACGAAGTTATCAGTTAACGATTCTTAACTGAATCTGACGAAATTTGTAATTTTTTCACACGGCATATTGAGAAATTCGCGATTTTTCTCGCGACTGACGAAACTTACGATTTTTCTGCAGGCGATCCACAAAATTTGCAATTTTTCCGGGCATTATCAACAAAATTTACATTTTTCAGCGCACCATCAACAAAATTGGCGATTTTTTCTGTTTCATCAACGAAATTTGCGAATTTTCCTCGCCCGATCAATGAAATGTGCAAATTTTCCGCTCCCAATCGACAAAATTCTCGATTTTTCCATGCCCGACCAACAAAATTCGCAATTTTTCCGATATCAATCGACAAAACTCACGATTTTTCCGTGCCCGATGAGCGAAATTTGCAATTTTTTTAGCGCCTTATCGACTAAATTCGTGATTTTTTCCGTGCTTGATCAACAAAATTTGCAATTTTTTCGCGCCTGAGCAACGAAATTCGGGATTCTTAACTGACTCTGACGAAATTTGCAATTTTCCTGCGTCAAATTGACGAAATTCGCGATTTTTTCTCGCGAGAAACTGACGAAACACGCTATTTTTTAGCAACCGATAATTTTTCCGCGCATCATCGAGTTTCGATCGCGCCCGAAAGACAATACTTGCAATTTTTCCGTTCCCGATCGACGAAATTTGCGATTCTTTCGTGCCCGATCGACGAAATTTGCTATTTTTCCGAGCCCGATCAACGAAATTCGCGATTCTTAACTGACTCTGACGAAATTTGTAATTTTTTTCCACGGCATATTGCCGAAATTCGCGATTTTTCTCGCAACTGACGAAACTCACGCTTTTTCCGCAGCCGATCCACAAAACTTGTAATTTTTCCGTGCATTATTAACGAAATTTGCATTTTCCCGCGCATCATCAACAAAACTGACGATTTTTTTGTGTTTCATCAGCGAAATTTGCGATTTTTCCGCGCCCGATCAACGAAATTTGTAATTTTCCCGCCCCCGATCGACAAAATTCGCGATTTTTCCATGCCCGACCAACGAAATTCGCAATTTTTCCGAACTCGATCGACAAAATTCGCGATTTTTCCGCACCCGATGAGCGAAATTTGCGAATCTTAACTGACTGACGAATTTTTCAAATTTTCCAGCGGCAAATTGACGATTGCCACGATGTTTTCCTGCGACTTATGGACAAAAATTGCAATTTTTTAAAGTTATAAATTGTCGAAATTCGCGGGCCGCACGTTAACCCATTGCGGGCCACAGGTTATGCATCCTTACTTTATTTGAAAAGATGGTGTAAATAATTTTGTAATTAAATTACATATTTGATGAAATAAAAACTCAATTTTCACATATTTAAGCTTCAGGAATTAATTTATTCTACAGAAACAATAATCGCCTGTCGAAATTTAGGAATCATTATGTAGATTTTTTTCGGTTTTACTTTCAACCAAGGTAGAAGGTATAAAGTTCATGTATTTAGATGAACTGGGTCCTATTCATGTGATTTGGATACAAGAAAAAACATGTACATTGTACATGTAACATTGTACATGTGCATGTTACATGTACATTGTACATGTAACATTCAATTAATTATTTTTGAATAATGGCGGTTAAAACATTGCAGAAAGGCGTTGAAAATAAAAGGGTTTAAAGGGTAAAAATTAAATACTGTTTTTCTCGTAGAGCACTTATGTTAATCAAAAAGCTAAAATATTTTTTTACAAGTTTGTCTAAGTGCACCAAAATTAGAAAACAAATCTTAAAAGAACAATATACTTTTGACAACCAAACATTTGGATAAAAAAATCAACTAATATAGAAAATGTACAGTCGTGGAAAAATAAGTAAACACCTCCTGCTAACTCTGCAATTATTTGTAATAGAAGAAAGTTAAGGGTACCAAACGATTGTAAATAAAGCCTACTTTTAAATTATGTATATGAAATTTGCTTAGTAAGCCATCTAAATCAAAATGAAACCAAACTTGTTTTTTTAAATGGCAACACCCAAATTTGGCAACATATTTGAAATCTTCGGTTCAAACTATGCGTAGAAACGAAATTTCAAGTCATTTGAACGGTAAGTTTTTGAATTATAAACATTCAAAATTTAGAGCTTCTAATGTTAAATTACATTTTCATATTTTTTACTTCCTTCTGTCTTCAATATAAATTGTGTGTGTTCTTCAATATAAATTGTATGTATTGTAATTGGAATTTTTTTCGACTCCTGGTTTTAGACGGATTTACACGTTTTAGGAGTCAGAGATTCCGAAAAATAAGTTTATGCAAAATGTCTGTCTGCCCGTATGTCGCCATTGTACCATCGAATAGCGTATGAAGTTATGCATAGAACTGAACCAAATTTTTTGCGTATATTTTTGGCTGTGGCAAGCAGGTACTGCTTCAATTTTGAAACATTCCGTCGGAAGGGTGCGATAATATAGCGATTTTTGGGACATTTTCATTATTGTACCATCGAAAAGTGTATGAATTTATACACAGAATTGAACTAGATTTTTGTGTATGCTTTTGACTATGGCGAGTAGGACTTCCTTCAGTTTGGAAGTATTCCGCAGGAAGGGTATGCTGTAATAGAGATGTCTGTGCCATTTTCATTATTGTACCACCGAAAAGTGTATGAAGTTATGCATAGAATTGAACCAAATTTTTTGTATGTGATTTTGGCTACAGAAAGCAGATCCTCCCTGAATTTGAAAAAAAAAAATCAGCGAGAAGGGGCGCTGTAATAGCGATTTTTGTGCAATTTTAGTTATTGTACCATCGAGATGTGTATGAATTTATGCATAGAATTTAACCAAATTTTTTTGTGTAAGTTTTCTGCAATGGTCAGAAGTTTCTCTTTGAATTTGAAAATATTCCGCGGGAAAAAATCGCTGTGATTTTTGCATAATGTTCTCAAATTTTTGTAGTTCTGTTGTCAATTGGTGGCTCGTGCAGCGACCGGAACTTGCGTCTTGCTAAGCCGGCTATTCGCGAACAGCTGATGTACAACAAAATAACGAAAAACTATTGATTTTAATAAATATCATGGTCAAGATTAACTCGTTTTTACTCCGATTAATTGACTGAAGCAGAAATTTAAGATGAAAGTCAAAATTGGTATGTTATTAAACTAATAATATTGAAGTATTAACATCTGCAACTACTTTTTGAAATATTAAGATGTCTGAGATAGAAGACAGTTCTGGGATTGACACATTCAACTAGTAATTAATAACTCCTGAAACTACAATCCTAATGTGATAATTTTTAGTTTGGTTATAATACTAAAAAACCCAAACATAAATACACTGAATTTGTAATTTAAATAAAAAAAATGAACTATGAAATTAATATTCGAAAAAAATATGAATTGCAACCTACAATTTTTTTTATATATTTACATTTATATGCCCTGCTTTATGTGAATTCTCAATTTCAAACTTTTCTTCCAAGTAGTTTTCGAATTATCTGAAATAAAACGTCAAAATGATGGTTTAGGGGGCCGTCTATATGCGAAGAAAAGCATAATTTGAAAAAATATTTCTTTTTACTCATTTTATTGAAACATTTGGGGTGGCAATAGTCGAAACCTATTAAGCGAGTGAAATAGTCATCTTGGCAAGAAATAATACATTAATAGAAGTGACATAGTCATTTTGTAGCATTTCAACAATCGAGTACCGAACTTGAATTTGAATACAACCCCTAAAATATTCTAATTTAAAATAATTAATTTCTTTGAATTTCAGGAAAATTTGTATTTAGGCTAATTGAAGGGTATAGAATTTATTTATGGTGCCAAATTTGAGTATTGCTATTGAAAAAAAGTTTGGGATCGTTTTGATATGTAAATGGTCCCCTAAGCAAATTTTTTATACAGCAAAATCTGTCTAAGACAAAATCTGTGTAAACCGGAAATCTGTCTAGCACGGAAAGACTTTCAAGTCCCGGCGAATCCATAGACAATAACATTAATATGTGCTTCAAAAGCCGGAATCTGCCTAACGCGGAAACGGAAAGTTTTTTAAGGTCTGCAGACAACCAATTTTTACATAAAACGAAAAAAAAAAGAGTATTTTAAAACCGAAAGCATTCGGTAAATGGAGCTTTAAAACTGGTAGATAAATCAAATACATATAAATAAATATATATAAAATACAAATATAAATAAAAACACATTTTTACGCATTCATTTGTTTACAGAGAGAGAATTTTAATTTTTAAATTTTGCAGATTTAATGATCAGGAAAAGAAAATACGCAGTTTGTATTTGTTCAATCTACAACATTTTCTTTCTATTTACAATTTTTAACACAAATAAATTTCTGTTTTTCTACGGTACATAAATTTAAAGTATGCATTTTTATTTTTTCCATTACTAGGGGGCTCGGCCCCCTACGAGCTACGCTCGCCAACCCCCGTCCAGACACCGCAGACTCTAAATGCACGCTAATTTGATCGGCTTTAAAAAGATTGAATTATAATTTAAAAAACAGTGGCGATCTCCCTATAAACGAATTTCTATTCATTTCTCTTTGATTGGGGAATTTTAACGCCAAATCCGCTGCGGTACTACTTGATTATCCTGTCGACCAATTTCGCCAAATTATATAAATCGCCAAACCACTCGCCAAATTATACAAATTGATATAATTTTTATTTTAAATAACGAAAGAACAAATAAATTCGTACAACATTAATAAAAACACAAATAAAACGTCGAAATAAAAATAACTTGATGACGTATACACGTGTAACAACATTTCAAAATAAGCTAATATAAAAGGAATTAAGTAAAGAGAGTCTTTGTCCTCCTGGTATTTTTTAACAAAGCGAAAAGAAAGTTCTTTTAAATGAGACATTTTAAATTAATTCTCAAAATATCAAATAAATGTCTAGCGCAATTTCTAAATTTAAACTTTTTTGCAATATTATTTTGTGTTCATTTTATGTAATAACTATAATGTGACGTAAATAAGACGTAATTTCTCCTAAGACTTCTAACGCATGTTAATGAATTTATTATTTTACAATATCCTTTCTCTTTTAAAATTCACGTGTATACTTTTTATGACGTAATTTTTAATAAGTTCCTGCTTTTTATACGTAATTATTTAATTCTAATTTGAAAGTTTTTTTCCTGTTTATAATAGTCACGTGTAAATAAATTTTTAATTTGAAGCAAACATTATTGCTTGCGCTTTTTATACAGTTGGCAACAGTTTAAATTAGTACAATTTTCTGAAATCTGTAGAAAATATCTCTAGAAATGCAGAAAATTTGAATTTAAAATAGAAATAAAACCTGAAAAAATGAGTCAAAATAAAAAAATTAATGCAATCTGCACTCCGGCAAATTCTAACGCATAAAATGATCTAAAAATGATTACACTGCCATGTATAGTTTTTGCTGCTATAAAACTTTTTTAGTGGAACGATTTTGTCCAACTTTAGCATTAAATAACTCTTAAAATAATTCTTCGATTTGAAAACTGTCTGCATCAGCGCGTTTATCAAACATTTCTGTATAAAACCACCGATTTTCATATTTTTGTATGCATTATTTTTGTTAATATTAACGAAGAAAGGCCTCCGGTCACAAAAAATCAAAACCGGCGGCGGCGGCTGCGGTGACAGCGGTAGTTACTTTTTTTTAGAATAGAGAGACCCTTATAATAATAATAAAAATGAAAAACAGGCCGTTATTCTTCCATTACATTTATAATTAAAAAAAAAAAAAAACTAGTATGTTGTGGCCATCACAAAACTTTTTCTATACAAATCACGCCAATTAAATCATTTAAATAGTAAAAGAAATTACATCAATTTAGAATCAATTCATATCAAAGTACATCTGAATTTGAAGTTTGATGAAAATTCGTGCATTAGTTATTGAGATAGAGCTGTAGGGGAAATTCTGAAAAATGCAGCATAGCAGTGCCACCTGTTGAGCGATTTGCACCAAAACACAAACAGCACTAATTCATATTAAGGTATACCGGAATCTGAAGTTTGATGAAAATCCGTGCATTAGTTCTGGAGCTAGAGCTATTAGGGAAATCACAAAAATGCAGCAAAGCAGCGCCACCTGTTGAACGATTTACACGAAAAGGTACAAAACATCAATTCATATCATGGACTAACTGAATCTGAAGTTTGATGAAAATCTGTGCATTAGCTCTGGACATTGAACTATTGTGGAAATCGTGAAAATGCTGCATAGCAGCGCCACCTGTTGAGCGATTTACACCAAAGCATAAACAGCACTAATTCATATCCAGGTATACCTGAATCTGAAGTTTGTTGAAAACCCAAGCATTAGTTCTTGAGATTGAGCTCTTGCGAAAATCACAAAAACGCAGCATAGCAGCGCCACCTGTTGAGCGATTTAGACCACAAGGTGCAAAACGTCAAATTATGTCAAGCACTAACTGAATCTGAAGTTTTATGAAAATCCGTGCATTATTTCTTGACATAGAGCTATTACGAAAATCGTGTAAATGCTGCAAAATGCAGCACAGCAGCGCCATCTATTGGGCTATTTGCACCAAAACGTTACCAGCACCAATTCATATCAAGGATTAACTGAATCTGAAGTTTGATGAAAATCCGTGCATTAGTTCTTGAGATAGAGCTAGTGCAGAAATCGCGAAAAATGCAGCATAGCAGCGCCACCTGTTGGGCGATTTACACCAAAAACTAATCAGCCCCAATTTATATTAGGGACTACTTGAACATAAATTTTTATTAAATTTCGTGCATTAGTTCTTGAGATAGAGCCCCACAAAGTTTGTGTCACAGACAGACATTTTGTAAAAAACATGTTTTTTGGAATCTCTGACCTCTAAAACGTGTAAATCCGTCGAAAACCGGAAGTCGAAAATTTTTACGAATCCAATACTTTTTTCTTGTAAAAATAGAAGAAAGTAAAAATACATGCCGTTATTCTAACTGTAAATGGAAGACTACGAGATTTGAAAAATATGTCATACATTAAAAATTTGAAAAGCAAATTTTTAAAAATCATATATTTTTTAAATTTTTAGGATAATTGAAAAAAAAATTAAGTAGTATAGTTTATTTATATGTATCGTATTTCAATAACTTTCGCTGAGGAAAATACGAGTTCTTATGTGTAAAAATCTGTAAATAAAAGGAAAATGTCGATTGAACAAATAAAAATTCGCGCACATTTTTGTCTTTTACTTTTCATCTATCTATTATATATATATAATCCAAACGGAAATTTCGTTCCGAACGCCGAGATTTCGAGTTCTACCGCATAAATTTTTACCAAACTTATACCGTTAGATAGGTATCGTTCCAGGGAAGGTTTTAAGCTATAACACATCATTCTACCTAGATTAGTTATAGAATTATTACGGAAAATTCTATTATTTTGGACTTTGTTACTTCATATTTCCTTAAATATCTGGGCTCCTATTGGTCGTAGAGCTTAGATCTCGCGCCAAAAGTAGCTCCGAAGCACCCAAGCAAACTTTTCCCCGCAATTTTTTTGCCGTCTTCCGATTTCCTCTAACTCTATTAGGGGCCCGCGTAGGGCCCCTTTAAAATATTTTTCGTAGTAGTTTCAGCAATTATCTTAAGTTATTGGTTAAGACCGCCACCCTCCCGATTCATGTATCTACGGAAAGGTTGCATGAAGGAGTTTCGTTCAGATACGCTTTCGTTAAGAATAGAGTGCGCTCCCTGGTGGTGGAATGTGGAACTAACATACGCGATATTGTTAAAATTAGGAAATCTAACAATGCGATCTGTTTTAAACTTTGAGATAGTTCATAACACATAATCTATTATCTATTCTATTATATATATATAAAATCTATTATCTATTCTATTATCTATCTATTTATATAAAATCCAAGTCTCTGTGTGTCCCTCACTATTCCGATAGGACCGCCTCATTGAAATGAGTAATTGTTGAAAAATATTAATGCAGGGTTACCACAGTACGGCAAATGTTAGCCAACTTGGCGATAGCTGGCTAATTTGGCGAAATTCCCATTTAAAACCATTAATCTTTCATAATGGAGGTCACCGAAATTTAAGTTAAATTCCACTCTTTTAAGATATTTTTTCGAAATCTAAGGGTGAGAATTTAAAGTACATCTTTACATCTTCCTCCCGATGCTACTAATAAAATAACCGCCAATAGACAACGGTGTACTGTGTGAGCTCCTAACTGCGCGATTTTAATGAGCTTTAGGTACTTTTCCAGTATAGGTGCCTTGGCGAAAAAGGAAATTTACTAACATATTTTCCGGGAACATATTCACTGTTTCATTTTATATACACACGCATTTTTGGAATGTGGAACTAACATAACGCGATATTGTTAAAAATAGGAAATCTAACAATGCGATCTGTTTTAAACTTTGAGATAGTTCATAACACATAATCTATTATCTATTCTATTATATATATATAAAATCTATTATCTATTCTATTATCTATCTATTTATATAAAATCCAAGTCTCTGTGTGTCCCTCACTATTCCGATAGGACCGCCTCATTGAAATGAGTAATTGTTGAAAAATATTAATGCAGGGTTACCACAGTACGGCAAATGTTAGCCAACTTGGCGATAGCTGGCTAATTTGGCGAAATTCCCATTTAAAACCATTAATCTTTCATAATGGAGGTCACCGAAATTTAAGTTAAATTCCACTCTTTTAAGATATTTTTTCGAAATCTAAGGGTGAGAATTTAAAGTACATCTTTACATCTTCCTCCCGATGCTACTAATAAAATAACCGCCAATAGACAACGGTGTACTGTGTGAGCTCCTAACTGCGCGATTTTAATGTGCTTTAGGTACTTTTCCAGTATAGGTGCCTTGGCGAAAAAGGAAATTTACTAACATATTTTCCGGGAACATATTCACTGTTTCATTTTATATACACACGCATTTTTGGAATGTGGAACTAACATAACGCGATATTGTTAAAAATAGGAAATCTAACAATGCGATCTGTTTTAAACTTTGAGATAGTTCATAACACATAATCAATTATCTATTCTATTATATATATATAAAATCTATTATCTATTCTATTATCTATTATATATATAAAATTCAAACGGAAATTTCGTTCCCAACGCCTAGATTTCGAGTTCTACTGCATGGATTTTTACGGAACCTATACCGTTAGATAGGTATTGTTTCAGGGAAGGTTTTAAGCTATAACACATTATTCTACCTATATTAGTTTTAGAATTATGACGGAAAATTCTGTTATTTTGGGCGATAAGGTTACCATTTTATTTCTTGGCGAAATTCATCGTTGATAAAAAAAAAAATTGAAACGGCTATTAAACTTCGAAAAATAAAAGAAAAACTGTTACTAATTTTAATTAAATGAAAAAAAAATGAAAAAAAGAAGAAGAAAATCCGTTTTAATGAGTGATAATATTAAAAAACGGAAACATTTAATCAAAACCTGAAAGAAATATTTGTAATGCTTAAAAATTAATTTAATAAGAAATATTACACTTGATACGCATTATTTGGCTCTTTATCGCTTGCGTTAGATATGGAAACGAAACTGAAAATTTGATTAGATGAAATTTTAACGACATTTTCTTTCTGTTCTGTTCTTTTCTTTTTTTTTTTATATCTAATTGTCCCATCACATGATTTATAGAAGAAACAAGCACATGTAATTGTGAGTCACACGTGTAATTACTATTTGTTTCTTTACAATTTTTTATTTTTCTTTTGTCGCCAAACAATGTGATTTTAAGCAAAAAATGCATAAGCGTGACATTAGCTTGAGGATGTTCTCACAAATGGTGTTTTTTTTAGGTGAAAGAGATAATTTTTTGAGTACATTTTCATATTCAATTGTAACTTATATAGATATCAGTTAATATTTTAAAAATGGAATCGAATACTTAAATTTCAGTGTGAATTTCTGCCACACATACAAATTGTAAAATAATTTCATACTTTTTAAAATGTTTTTCGCCGTAATTCCGAAAGCATGTGATATTTATAAACTCGAACTCAGTCAACGAATATTACCCATTTTATTTAAGCAAATATTATCTATTTTCTCAAGTCATATAGCCAATTTCATTTATAGGAAAATTCACAGATTCGAAATCTAGGAAATAAAGATAATTTTTAAGGAAATTTTTATTTTAATACGTTATTACTATAGAAAAATTCAACATTTTGAAAAAAAAAATTACAAGTCTTCTGTAATTCGTCCTTTCTTCTTCGTCTTTCTTCGTACTTTCTCCTCTGTTATGTAATATTTCAAATGATATTGGACTAATTTTCGATCATCGATTCACCGCAAAATCGCATATCTAATATAGTATATAAAATAAAGTCTGGATTAGGGGACTAATTAACGCACATTGCAAGCTACTGAACCTAAAATCTTGAAAATCGTGGTAAAAATACTTCTTATGACATAAACTTCTGCTAAGAAAGGATTTTCTAAAGTGTCACCCCTAATGGTTTTTGCACGGGGAGGGGAAAAAAATCGAATATCAAAATTATGCGTCAAATGATAGCATATTTTAATGTAGTTTTGTATGCTGAATCGAATGCTACCAAATAAATTTTTATAAGTCCAACAGTTCATGACACATTTCATATTTTTCTAATTTGGCGGTGTCTTTGGCATCTAAACCTCAAAATATCTATCATTACATCCGTTACTCTAGCAACGGAAAAAATTCAAATCAAACCTTTTGGCTAAAAAATAAAAACGGCTCTATCAGTTTGAAATAAAAATGCAAGCATCTTAATTTTTTAAAAAAATAGTGATTTTATGTAAAATAAAAGAGAAAATATTACTGAGAATTTAGCGTTCTAAAACAAAAATTAAAAAGGTACTACTTAGATATTCCGTCGACCAAAAATCTATCGTCAAACTATAAGATTAAATGCCAATAATGGTTGATCGTAAATATCAAATTCACTTGAATTTAAACGAACTACACGTGTTTACGTCATCAAGTGATTTTAATTTCGACGTTTTATTTGTATTTTTATTAATGTTATACTAATTTATTTGTTATTTCGTTATTTAAAATAAAGATTATGTCAATTTATATAATTTGGCGAATGGTTTGGCGATTTATACAATTTGGTGAAATGGGTCGACGGGATAACAAGTAGTACCAATGAAAATATTTAAGTATGAAAGCAATGTTTGTAACGACTTAAAAATTACTTTCATATATATAAACTCGGTTTATGGCGTCAGATGCCGTTATCCGAAGAATCTACAAGAGTCTTTTTCCATTTTTTCCGGTCATAGGTTCCTCAATGAAAGAAATTGGAATTATATTGTGCGATTTATAAATTGTTCCTCGATAAGAAGAAAAAATGGGTACATTTATAAAAACGGTGCGCACATCTCGCTGATAGCATTTTTTAAATTCCCAGTAGCAGTAGTTACAATTTGCGTATGTAAATTAAAAATATTTTTTTGCTTTTAATTATGGCATTATTTCCTATTATTGTTTATCGTTTCAGTTTTTTAAATGAAATTAGTATAAAGCAGGCATTTTAAATTAAATGAGTGAAAGGTTTGTGTTTTAAATGAAAATAATAAAATAAGAATATGCTATGAAAACAATCTTTATTGATTTATTACCTGCGCCCCGCTGACATAAATTATCACAAAAGCCACATATTCACTTTTCTTTGAGTAGTTGCTCATGAGAATTCAAGTTAACCTTCCGTAATCGGATACTTCATATATTGGTGTATTAGCTTTAATGTTGAAAGCATCGTTTTTGTTTGAAGCGAAAACTTTACTATGAATTCTAATTACACAAAATCGCATCATCATCATCTACTATATATTTACAACGGAAATTTGTATTTCATTCCGATTGTTTATAATACTTTCGTAGGATATACCACAATTAGTTAGGTAATAATTTTGGAAAGGTTTTAGTGTATACATATTGTTCAAGGGTACTTAGTTATAGAGCAACAATAAAAGTTCAAAAATTAAGTGAACCTGATTATGAAAGTTTATCCTTTTTTAAAAAAATCTACAGAACATATTTTGTTACAAGTGGCCCTGTTGCATGACTTTTAGGAATGGTGTTAGTATATACGATTTCATTATATGTTGATTAGTTACAGAGGTATTAATTCCTGTTGTCATAACGGTCTCATTACCCGACCATAAGTGCGCTGTTTATAATCAACTAAAACAATTACTTCTTAATTGCTAAATTTTGTCCAACGCTTAAGAAAACATTATATCGCAATGGCGTTCGCATCGTTTTCAGTAATGTGCAAGGTCAAGCTGAAGATTCATATTTTTTAAAATACAAGTTCAAATTCACCATTTAGTTTAATCCAAGGTTCATTTGGAAATATTGACCAGCGCAGCGGGCATAGCCTGCTAGTTAAATTCATAAAATAGAAACTTCATACTTTAAATTCTCTCTATCTGTAAAACTAGTATGTTGTGGCCATCACAAAACTTTCTTCTATCTTATACATGTTAGTACTTCAAAATTCACTATCTCAGTGCCAAATTAAATGGCAATTTGTGTTCATCATGAGAATTCTAAAAATATGAAATTCCGTGCATTAGTTCTCGAGCCATGACTGTCGCTGAAATCGTGTAAATCCAGCAAAATGCAGCATAGCAGCGCCACCTATTGGGTTATTTACACCAGAACCTAATTATCACCAACTTAAGTCAACGTCTAACTGAATATGAAGTTTGAGGAAAATTCATGCATTAGTTCTTGAAATAGAGGTATTGCGCAAATCATGACAAATGCAGCATAGAAGCGCCACCTGTTGAGCGATTTGCAACAACACATAATCAGCAGCAACATTAATCAAGTTTTACTTAAATCTGAAGTTTGATGAAAATTCGTGCATTAGTTCTTAAGATACAGCTATTGAGGATTTAGTTCAAAATGCAGCACAGCAGCTCCACCTATTGGGCGATTTACACAACACGTAGTCAGCATCATTTCATATGAAGGACTAACTAAATCCGAAGTTTGATGAAAATGTGTGCATTAGTTATTGAGATAGAGCTACTGCGAAAATAGTGTAAATCCTGCAAAATGCAGCATAGCAGCGCAACCTGTTGGCGATTTACACCAAAACTTAAACAGCATCCATTCATGTCAAGGACTAACGGAATCAGAAGTTTTATAAAAATCCGTGCATTAGTTCTTGAGATAGAGCTTTTGGGGAAATCCTGCAAAATGCTACATAGCAGCGCCACCTACAGGTGTTGGGTGGTTTTTCTCTTCTACTAATTTTACACTCCACTTTTAAATTACTCAAATAATTTTCACCAATGACATTAACCTGACCTCATATTTTTAAACAAGGTGTGAGCAGTTTACCATAAAGTAGATGTTGTTACCAAAGAAAAGAAACTAAAAAAAAATAAGCAAATTTGCTTCGAGAAATATCACTTTAGTAAATTGAAATTTAGAGTAATTACCAACAAACAAAAACAGAATAGCGAGGAAATACATAAATTAACTTTAAGTATATTAAAATGTTGCCATTAGAAATTGCAAGATTAAACCTTAATTCTTTAACAGTAACAACACCCTCAACCACTCACAACTTATGAAGAGAATACCACCAACACTACTGGATTTGAAAACATAAGACATTCATAATAAAAAAAGGAAAAGTAAAATTTGATTACCACAGAGCCAGAAAGGTGAAAGGCAAACTCTTAAGTCTGCACCAATTTTAAACAATATGTTTTAATAATTTAAAAGGATGGAATAAAAAATTATGACTGCACTTTATATTCTCATTTCCAGGGGCCAAATAATCGTATAGTGTCATTAGCATTGAAAACTATAAAATCTGATGAATTTCACCTCTGACAAAGTTCTTTCTTAAGCCACTCATTTATGTATCAAAATTAGTATTAATTATTCCAGTGGCTACCTAGATTTCAGTATTTATAATTTTTTTTTGAAACAATGCTTACTCTTTTCAGAAGTCAATTACTTATATATAATACTTTATTTTTTCTCTTTTTTTTTTTTTTTTTTTTTTTTTTTTTTTTTTACTGAGGGAACACATGTACGACTGAATTTCCGTCTAAAACGGATCTTGTTACCATATTATCTAACTCCTTAATTTAAAAACTTAAGAACCAGCATAAATATAACCAGAAAAGTAAGTTAATAAGAGGGGTAACACACATTAAAATTAATCCACATAACACTCATAAAATGAAAGGGAAATGCATAGTAAGCATAAAAGCCATTAATCAAAAAAAAGGTAACAAAACCCTCAATTCATTTCGCACAGTATTCCTCCTTTAATACTTAATCTTACTACTGATACAGAGTTAAAAGATCTTAAGATTCTTTAGTATTTATTTCATTTACTAATGAGATTAAAACCTTTTTTTTTAATTTCAAAGATTAATTTAGTTGAAAGAGAAGTGAGCAAAGCAGCGCAATACATTTGACATCATTTTATTAAGGTTCAGATCTTATTAAGAATTTAATATTATTTTTGCCAATATTTTTCAGTGAGATTTTAGTATAAAAAAATCAATTTGATACATGACAGGGTTTAACTCAAAATAGTTTTTAATTTAAAAGAGTCGTTTAACTATTATCATATTGCAGAAAATTTTCAATACAACAAAAACTCAATTAAATATTTAGCAAAGAATACCTCAAAATAGTTTCCACTTTAAAATAGCCATTCTAACACAACAAATTGCGAGGGTATTTCGATTCCTTCTAATACTTTTGACATAAATAAATATGTAAGAGATAATCAAAACAGCACAGAAAATTCTACTTATATTAAAGGCAATTCAAGAGAAGGTGTAGGCTATAACATCATTTTACTCTTCTTTATTTATTTTTTAATCTATTAGGCAGTCCTTCTAATAGGGTGGAGACAAGGTCGATCGGTGTATACTTTTCTTTAGACGAATGGATGTTGGTATTCTCCCATTGAAGCTATTTTTGTCCATATTAACTCTTTCTTTAAACCCAGGGTAACCACGGATATCACAGACAGTTCACAAAAGAAAAAATCGTTCAAGGGATCACCTATCAACTTTCAATGAGGATGTACTAAACCATCATTTCCTCTACAATTTCATTACACGCACATATCCAGTTTCTGTGCCGCGAATCTTTTCAGATGTACCTGAATTCTGAAATCAAGGCGATGATAAGCACATGCTGATTGCGTTTCGTTAATTTCAGCGAATGCCCATAGGTTTTTTTTTCTTTTAGTTTCTTAAGACAACATGAGCTTCTAAATCTTCAATCTCAAAGTAAACATAAATTTTGTTCCAACGGTGTTAGTGGGATCAATCATGGTTGCTGCTGTACCCACGCTTGGTAAAAAAATTCTATTCTTTTAAGATAGCAGGACAATATCACGTCCTTATTCTTGAGAGACTATTTTCTTCTCTCCTAGTTTTAACAAATCCGAAACATAGTCTGACCACTGGTCAGGGGGAGGGCTAAAAGAAAGCCTCCTTTCCCCTACCCCCACTCACTAAGAGAAAATATCACATTTTTTGGAAAACTCCTGCCTTAACTAACTTTTTCCCCGTATCGTGTAATAAAATTTCACACGTGCACTTCTACTTGCTGACGTCAGACGCTCCTATTCGCTAACCTGGTTGGGTTCAACCACTTATCTAAAAGGGGGTGTAATCCACTTTCCACCTTATACACTTTTTCTAATGGGCCACCCATCTTTAAATGCCAAGCAAACTATCTTTTCTCACGGCAGTATCCCATAAAAATTTCCAAAATAGCCTGTATGACAATAACTTTTAAAAGGAGGGTTATAAAATTGCACCAAGCATTTTACTTAAAAGGCTCATAAAATTTTATATACATGGTTGGCCACCCAAGCAGGCTTTTAGGCTGTGATGATAAGCAACACAAAATTGTGGGAGAATGCATTCGCAGATTTTTTTCCCGCGCTCACTTTATACTAACAAAACGGGGTTGCCATTGTCACAGGGTGCACCTGTTACATTTCCACCCCCCTGTTTGGTACTGAGAAACGTTTTTCTCTCTTTTTCTTCTTCTTTTTTTTTTTACTCTGCCCCAAAACATGAAACACATACGCAGAACAACATTGTACTTTAAGGGTTCTAACAAGGATATAGGGGGTGTATATACATACAATTTGATAATATTTAGGTACCGGAATATTTTTAAATATACTGTAACATGGCTCCCCTATCTCAAAGAAAAACAAAAATTTTTTTTGGAAACACCAAAAAAAAATTTTTTTTTTCTTTTTTTTTTTTTTTTTTTTTTTTTTTTTTTTTTTAAGAAACGAAAACTTAACTCCCAGCGGAGAACTCGATTTTCCCACTCAAAGTTAGTTAATTAAGCATATTAAATAAATAATACAAAAAAAATGGGAGAAGCGAAAATATAAGTATGTCCATTGCAATGCTGGGGTATCACCGACATGAGCACTTGATACTCGAACAAATCAAACAGCGACTCGAAGAGTCTCGAAGCACGACATACCTGACACACCACTCTGCATAGTCCGGAATGCGCAATATGAGCTGCTTACAATGAATCGACTACCTAAACACTTCCTTAATAGACAGGAACTTTAAGTTGAATAATCTTTAAAAAAAAAGTTAAATATTAAATCATAAAAGTAATCTACAGCCAGCTGAATTCCAATCCCAGCCTTCATACTAGCACCCAGTATCTGCACAACATAATATTTACCTATAATTTTTACCTGTATATACTTTTGACCTAAACATGTAGGCAGTGAACTCTCATTTTAGTACTACTACTACTCTTACTGAATGAACACCACACCTGACCATACATGCCCATTACATCTGCAATTGAGCCTAAAAAAAAATTTCTAAAATAGAGAACTCTCAATTAATATGGAGGAATAAATATGTGAAGGACTGCCAACCGGTACTTACACATATGCATAAACATGAATTAGACACAGGCTGGAGATGCAGATGCATACACATAAAAAAAAATCAAATCTTTTGCAAAACACATAACAGTATCTGATTCATAACTAAAAAAAGATCATTGAAACTAACTTACAGCATTAACATGATATTATATACATACATATGTTTAAATAGAAAAACATCAATAACATTACAGGGTGTGTAAAATTTGTACTGTGAAAAATTTTTGTAACCCCTATCGTGAAAAAGTTCATTGTCCAAAGGGTGGGGTTTTAACTTGAAATTTACAAATGCACTTACAGACCATTTGTGCAAACAGTGTATGTCTGCAGTTCTGTACTACTAGGAATACACTACCCATAGCTTAGAAAAATTTAGAAAAAGGCAAAAATAAACTACACAAACAATGCAAGGCTGGTGATGTATTGTCTACAATCATGCAATAAACATGCCTACCCAATTTTAATCAAAGAAGAAAAAAAAAATTAACAGGAAAGAATAATAATAATAAAATAAATAGGGAGAATTTATACATTTACTCATATTTACAGCTAAAGAAAATAAAACATGTAAAGCATAAAGAACATGAGCGTGTACTAGTATGGCCGTAGATAACTCACATCAAAAACACAGAGAAGTATAAACATAATATCATTCCGAAAATTTTGCAAAATACCCCAAAATTTATTTATTTCTGAGAGAAAAAAAATTTATCTATGTAAAAGATATTGGATACACAATACAAAATACACTTAACTAAACGTAAGTAGACATTTAAACATATCGCTTCAGTTGCAGCACCTAATTTTCAAAACACACCTGAAAATTTCAAACTCCCCAAAATTAGCTTAAATTTTGGCTAAAATTGGCTAAAAAATTTTTAGAAAACTGGTGCGGAACGGTATGCAGGCCATAATATAACACAAAACATGAGAATTTTTCCAAATAGGACATATAAAGCTCCAAAAACTGCTACTAATATTTACGGACGACAAATCAAAACAAACCCATTTTGAAGCTTCAACAGTTTCGATATTGAGTTTTAAATTAAATACATTTACCTAAAAACAGATTAAAACACATATAAATACAAATTAATTAAAATATATGTACAGAAAACATTAAAAAAACAACAAATAAAATCGTTACTCCCTATAATGTGGTCGCACACTTCTATCCCGAAACGAATATTCGGTACGTGTAGTCGACCTGGATCGACTGACGCGTTTCGATTTCGCGATAGTTCGTATCGAATCACCCGACGTCCCTGCATTGTTGCTATCTGGATGATCAATTTCGTCCCTGACCCTTTCAGCAACACTAGATGCATCTGGTGAGCAACCTAAACATTCCCCTCCCGGTGCAATCTCTGGTTGCGATTCTACTCCTCCCGGAGCTTCCTGCGGTTGCGGGGAAAGAGCAACAATTTCCGTTGGATCACTATGTGCGTCATCGGGAGTACTGCCTCTATTTTCATTAGTTTCGATTTCCCTGGTGCTTTCACTTACATTACGTTGCATTACAGGGGGCGGTACCCATGCATAGCATCTCCTACGTCTACTAGTGCGGGGGTGGGTTGCTCGCTCGCTACTCTGAATCGGTTCTGTTTCATCGATGGGCGGACTGTGAATCGAATCCCCATTAGTCGTTTGTTGTTGTTGTGGATTGTTTTGGTCTGCAATCGTTCTGTTTTTGAATAAAGTGAGCCTGTCAATATGCACAACTTGAGTATTTTTCGGGTTAGCAACTAGCGCGATTTTAAAATTAACATCATTTAACTGCTCTATTATAGTGAAAGGACCATTATTTAACTTACTTAATTTTTTTGTATGACCTGGTTCAATTTTAGGTGTGTAAAGCCACACAAGATCACCCACTTTTAGATTTTTACAAACTGCTGTTTTCTCTCTGTACTTTTCTTGATTCTCAGCTACTGAAATAAGATTGTTGTGAACTTCAGCATACACTTTTTGAAGGGTGGGGATTATGAGTTCACAAAAAGATGGTGCATCGTTGTAATTGATTCTAGGTGGTTGTGAAAATAGACTATAGGGAAGGTTTAGGTTTCTTCCATACATTACGGCTGCCGGAGTAAGTTTTGTTGAAGAGTGTACAGCAGTACGCATTGCAAGAAGGGCAAATTTAAGCTTAGTATCCCAGTCAGATTGATTTTCATTCACAATATGAGAGAGTGCATTTTTTAATGTACGATTTTGGCGTTCGATCTGGCCATTGCTAGAAGCATGATAGGAAGTTGTTCTGATATGCTTTATGCCAAACATATTGTACACATGTTCAATCGCTTCTGATATTAAGTTTTTACCATTATCTGTTGTAATATAACACGGTGCTCCATATCGCGATATGAAATCAGCCAAAGTGTCTGCTATCACATCAGATGTGACCGAACTGACAGCATATGCTTCTGGCCAATTTGTAAACGAGTCAATGTAGGTAATTATATACTTATTTCCAGAAAAGGTCTGTGGCAGGACTCCAATTATATCTAAGTGTACTTTATTGAGAGGGAATTGGGGGGTGGGAAGACGTTGCAGTGGTGCAAGATGGTTTGCCTTATGGGCTCTTTTTTCTTGGCAGCTAATACATGGTTCCACTAGGTGCTTGACATCTGACGACATCCCCGGCCAGTAAAAATGCTCACGGATGCGGTCAATTGTTTTTTGGAACCCCTGATGACAGGCAGCTAGAGAGTCATGTGTTAGAGTGAATACTTGTAAAATTAATGCTTTAGGAACAACTAATTTGATAGGATTATTTACAATTAAAGAATCTCTCGTATCTTCACATACTAGGATATCATCTCTAAAAAAAACTTCATGTATTTAGGTGAAATTTCCAAACCTTGCTCTAATTTCTTTACAATCTCACAACACTTCTTGTCCGCTTTTTGGCATTCACTAATTTTTTCCATAAGGTTGGAGTATGGTTCAAAGGATGTCTCTTTAGCAACTTGAATATTGAAATTGCAGCTGACTGCACATGTAGGCTCGTCTACCTTAACAAAACGGGATAAAAAGTCTGCCACACTATTACATTTACCACGGACATAACTTATAGTAAAGTTATAGTCTGATAGAGTACAAATCCATTTTGCCATTCGTGACGTCGGGTCTTGAATCTTTAACATGAAAGTTAGTGGTGCATGATCTGTATAAATGGTGAAATGAGTGTTGGCAAGGTAGCATTTAAAATGGGCAGTGGCCCAGACAAGAGCAAGAAGCTCCCTCTCAGTGGCTGAATATCTTACCTCAGCATCTTTGAGTCTCCTGCTAGCAAAGGCAACAGGGTGTATCATCTTGTTCTCGTCAAGTTGTGAAAGGACTGCCCCTAGAGATTCACTACTTGCATCTGTATATATAATGAATTCTTTGTTAAAATCTGGCAAGGTGAGACATGGTTTTGAGATAAGCGCTTGCTTAAGATCCTCAAACTCCTTTTGGGCTGCCTCATTCCAGACAAAAGGCCCAGTTTCTTTAGTTAAATCTATTAAATTAATTGCTCTTTTAGTAAAATCTGGGATAAAACGCCTGTAAAAAGAAAGTGTGCCGATAAAAGATCTGACACCTTTACGAGTAGTAGGAGGTTGCAATTTTTCAATAATTTCAATATTTTTATTAATGGGAGACACTTTGCCACCATGAATTTCGAAACCAAGATATTGAATTTTATCTGTTAAAAATTTACATTTGCTAGGTTTAAGTTTTAGTTTGTGTTGGCGAAGCCTTTCAAATACAAGATTGAGTTTCTTGATGTGAGACTCAATGTCTTTCGACGAGACCACTATATCATCAATGTAGACCAAAATACCCAAGTTTCCTAGGTCCCCAAAAATGGCATTCATAAGTCTTTGGAACGAATTACCAGAATTCGCCAAACCGAAGCAGTTGCGGGACCACTCAAATAATCCTTTATGTGTTATAATGGCTGTCTTATGCTTGTCCTCAGGTCTAATAACTTGTTGAAAAAACCCACTCGTGAGATCAAGAGTTGAAAAATATTTAGCACCTGACAAAGAATCTACAGAGTCTGTGATATTAGGAATAGGGTTAGCATCTTTTACCAAATTCTTGTTAAGCTTTCGAAAATCGACAGCTGGGCGAAAACTACCATCTGCTTTTTCCACTAAGATGACAGGAGAGGCAAATTCCGACATTGAAGGTGACAAAATATTAGCTTCTAACAAAATATTCAATTGATCCTCCATTTCCTGGCGCAGTTTGTGGGGAACTCTATAAGCTTTGCAGCGAACCGGTTTGTCAGAAGTTAAGTTTATAGTATGGGGAATTGTGTCACATCCGGGTAAATCGAGTACAGAGGCTGCAAACACATCTTTATTTTTATCAAGGAATTCTTGCATTTGAGTTTTTAAAGGAGGTGTTAAGTGATCCAAATTAATTTCTGAACTCCACTTTAAATCAGTGTGATCAAAATCTGCTATTGGGGTGTCAAAATTTACATTACAGGTTAAGTTACATTTATTTGGAGTTGAATTACATTTACTTGAAGTTAAATTACATTCATCATGAGTTAAATTTAAGTTATCTGTACATTTAAGAATTTTAGCTACAAACGTTCCTTTATTTAAGTGAATCATATTGTCTGAAAAATTAGCAAAAGATAAAAATAAACCATGCTCTTGTGTGCAAATGGTTCTGGAAATAAGGAGGCCTTGATGCAAACTCCTAGCAAGGGGTTCTAACATTATAGGATCATTTACGCTTACATTTAATTCTTTACTACACTTAACATTTGTCAAAGTTTTAGTTTGGGGAGGGATTGTTATTTTATCACATAATGCGGCTATACCTATGATGGTTTTGTCA
The DNA here is from genome assembly GCA_963932465.1 of Maratus speciosus. Taxonomy (NCBI): domain Eukaryota; kingdom Metazoa; phylum Arthropoda; class Arachnida; order Araneae; family Salticidae; genus Maratus; species Maratus speciosus. The sequence goes on along the minus strand of OZ010786.1, from coordinate 143,937,967 downwards.
TTACTCTCATTTTCATTAACTTTATTTTCACTTTCACTATTCTCATTGTCATCACTTAAATCCTCCTCAATATCAGCAATTTGCACCGCATCAGTTTTTTTTTATCTTCTCCTTGCTGTACCCTACCTGTGTCTTGCGAAATAAGGTTTACTTGGTGAACATGAGTAGTTTGTGGTATATTGTGGTTATCTATGGTACTCTCAACTTCCTCGGTGATTTTCTCCCTTTGCAGGTCACTATTACTTTCATTTAGTAACTTCTTTTGCCCTCTATTACCTAATTCTTCCTTCTCATTACTTATGGTACCCTGAACCGCCTCTATACCACTACTACAGGCTACTTTTTGTTCACTATTAGCTTTGTTTACACTTTTGCACTGGTAGTTCTCACAAGTAAATTTCCCACAATTTGTACACATTTTTGCTATATTACATTTACATTTACAATTACATTTACTAGAATTATTTACAGCATTATTTACAAAGTTTTGACACAATTTGGTACTATTCTGACACTTTTCTACATCCTCGGTTACTGTGCTAATACTATGGCAACCTGAATTTCCCTCAACTTTGGAATGATCCTGGTCTTCAGTTGTTTGTTTACCTTGTGTTTGTTCAGAGCTTTTAAGACTGACAGTATTATTTGAACAATCAATGGTAACTCTGTACTTTTTTAAAAAAGGTATTCCTAAAATGGCAGAAAATTCATCCGCCAGTTTCCCTGGGACAACAAAAAATTTAGCACTGCACAGAATATCATTAATTTTAAACGTTGCTACCACACATTGATTTAGATTCATTTTCTCGCCAGTTACAGTCACAATGGGTGTGCAACATTCCTCTACGTTACTCTCCAAAAAAAAATTTAGCATAGCACTACTCAAAAGATTTATCGCAGATCCAGAATCGCATAATGCAGTGATAGTTTTATTATTTACAATCATACTCGTCACTGGGAGACTGTACACTTGTGGGGAAAAAACACTATATACTGGGGTGGAGTCGTTCGGCTTCTGGGGGATCAGTCCGACCATCTCAGATCCAGCCTTATTTAGTTTAAAGGTACTTTAGGAGCACCCTGTGTATTGCTGTCACTACTAGGTTGATTTACATTTACATTATTCGTTTGATCCCTATTACTATTCCCTTGATTATCATGATTATCTGTACCCCTATTGCTATAATCATTCCTATCCCTATTACTATAATCATTTCTGCCCCTATTGTTATTACCACTTCTACCCCTACTTCCCCTATAGTTAAAGTCCTGTCTATCTCTACCATTATAATTATAATCATTTCTGTCTCTATTTTCCCTAAAATAAGTATTATCAGGTTGGCCAGGATACCCTCGATAATTGTTGCCATAGCCCCCACGGCCCCTATAGTTACTAAACCTGCCCCTACCATAATTGTTTTGATACCTAGCTTGTGGGCAATCTCGTGCAAAGTGGCCTATCTCAGAACAGATGTAACACGAAAAATTACGCACATTTGTTCTTTCCTGGCTCTGCATCTCGCTCCGTTTATCATTACTTTGCACCAAACTTTCGATTTTCGCCGTGAGTAATTCTACTTGTTCCCTTAGTTTATTTATTTCCTGATGTGACTGTTTCGATTCGCTTTTTGGGTGCACAGCGGCACACGCTACACTTTGTTGTACACACTGAGGCGTAAAAGGGGTACTAACGTCATTTTGCAGATTGTAGAAAGGGTTTACACTAACACTCCTACATGCCTTTTCTTCTAAAAGCGCAACTCTGAGGATTTCTACGGGTGTCTGTGGATTTTTTGTGATAACCCCCCTCCTAATTTCAGGGGAAAGGATACCAAGGAGCATCGAGTGCAAAATAGCATTCCTATTTTTTTCTACTACATTACCCTGCAGCCCATCAATATCCAACGCTTTAAGCGACATATCATATGCCCTATCATAGAAATCCTGCACTGACATATGGGGTGTTTGCTTGAAACTGAAAAAATTCGAGAGTGCTACAACCGGAGTGATATGGTGGGTATATCTTTCCTTAAAAATTTTTATAATATCATCTACTGTTTTTCCCTTATTAAGCTTATATAATCTAGCTGCTCCCCCATTTACTCTACTAAACAAAGCAAACTTTTTTTCTTCCTCTTCCCATTTGAAAAAATTAGCCAAACTATCAAATTTTTCAAAAAATTCAATGAAGGGCACTGAATTTGCCTCACCGCTAAAAGGTGGAATGGAGGAAATATTTTCCATAAGTGCATTCTTCTTTTGGACCAGTGCAAAATCTTTGATGTGATCGTCAGTAGCCATAATTAGTACAAGAAAGTTTCAAGAGGTGTGCAACTATTCACAGAAAAGTAAATTCGTACAAAAAAATACCAAGAAAACTCTTAAAATTACACCAGTATGGAAAAAAAATATCCACAGCAATCCTTAATCAGTAGTACAGAACCACACACTTACCTTTCACATGTTTATATAAAAATGTAACAAAATTTAAAAAACAACAAACCAGGACTAAATGTCACGGTACCATTCTTGTTGGGTGGTTTTTCTCTTCTACTAATTTTACACTCCACTTTTAAATTACTCAAATAATTTTCACCAATGACATTAACCTGACCTCATATTTTTAAACAAGGTGTGAGCAGTTTACCACAAAGTAGATGTTGTTACCAAAGAAAAGAAACTAAAAAAAATAAGCAAATTTGCTTCGAGAAATATCACTTTAGTAAATTGAAATTTAGAGTAATTACCAACAAACAAAAACAGAATAGCGAGGAAATACATAAATTAACTTTAAGTATATTAAAATGTTGCCATTAGAAATTGCAAGATTAAACCTTAATTCTTTAACAGTAACAACACCCTCAACCACTCACAACTTATGAAGAGAATACCACCAACACTACTGGATTTGAAAACATAAGACATTCATAATAAAAAAAGGAAAAGTAAAATTTGATTACCACAGAGCCAGAAAGGTGAAAGGCAAACTCTTAAGTTTGCACCAATTTTAAACAATATGTTTTAATAATTTAAAAGGATGGAATAAAAAATTATGACTGCACTTTATATTCTCAAATCCAGGGGCCAAATAATCGTATAGTGTCATTAGCATTGAAAACTATAAAATCTGATGAATTTCACCTCTGACAGAGTTCTTTCTTAAGTTCAGTTGACAAAGTTCTTTCTTTTTAGAAAATGTCTGTCTGTGAGTCTGTCTGTCACTCTGTCATTCTGTCACCCTGTCACTCTGTCACTCTTTGAGTCTGTATGTGACAAACATTTTGTGGGCGCTCTATCTCAAGAACTAATGCACGGAATTTCACAAAACTTTATATTTAGTTAGACCTTGATATAAACTGGACCTGATTAGTTTTTGGTGAAAATCGCCCAACAGGTGGCGCTGCTATGCGACATTTTTCACGATTTGTTCAATAGCTATATCTCAAGAACTACTGCACGGATTTTCATAAAACTGCAGATTCAGTTTGTCCAGGATATAGTTAAGTGCTGATTACTTTTTTGTGAAAAGCGCCCAGCAGGTGGCGCTGCTATGCTGCATTATTCATGATTATCGCAATAGCTCTAACTCAAGAAAAAATGCACGAATTTTCATCAAACTTCAGATTCAGTTAGTCCCTGATATAAATCAGTGCTGTTTAATTTTTAATGTAAATTGCCCAACAGGTGGCGCTGCTGTGCTGCATTTTTCACGATTCCCGCAAGAGTTGTATCTCAAAAACTATTGCACGGATTTTCATCAAACTTCAGATTTAGTTAGTCCTTGACATGAATTGACGTATAAATTAGTGCTGTTTAATTTTTGGTGTAAATCGCTCAACAGGTGGCGCTGCTATGCTACATTTTTCAGAATTTCCGCTATAGCTCTATCTCAAGAACTAATGCACGAATTTCATCCAACTTCAAATTCAGATATACTTTGATAAGAATTGGTGCTAAATCGTTGTTATTTCTTGTACTATTTAAATGATTTAATTGACGTGATTTATATAGAAGAAAGTTTTGTGATGGCCACAACATACCAGTTTTTTTTTTTTTTTTTTTTTTTTTTTTGTTACAAACTTAAAAAGTATACACAAATATAAATAATATTTCACTTTAAAAAATGGTATCGAAGATTATAAACGCAAAGAATACGCGACAGTCTTTTATTTTACCAATTTGCATAAGGTGGAATATTGTCTAATATGGAAAATTTTCTTGGTCCCGATCGATTCCGCCTTAGATAGATTTTACTGTATATCATGTAAAAGCAGACTTTATTTCCAATCGTTTGGTACCAGTAACTTTCTTCTACAATAATTTTAGTAGGTGTTGTTTACTTTTTTACTTTCTTCTATCTTTACAAGAAGAATGTATTGGATTCGTGGTTTTCGACGGATTTACACGTTTTAGGGGTCAGAGATTCCGAAAAACATGTTTTTACAAAATGTCTGTCTGTGAGCCTGTCTGTCTGTATGTGACACAAATTTTGTGGGCGCTCTATCTCAAGAACTAAAGCACGGAATTTAATAAAAATTTATATTCAGTTAGTGCCTGATATAAATTAGTGCTGATTAGTTTTTGGTGTAAATCGCTCAACAGGTGGCGCTGCTATGCAGCCTTTTTCACGATTTCCGCAGTAGCTCAATCTCCACAACTAATGCACGGATTTTCATCAAACTTCAGATTCAGTTAGTCCTTGACATGAATTGAAGTTTTGTACATTTTGGTGTAAATCGCTCAACAGATGGCGCTGCTATACTGCCTTTTTTACGATTTCCTCAATAACTCTATCTCAACAACTAATGCTTGGATTTTCATCAAACTTCAGATTCAAGCATACTTTGATATGAATTAGTGCTGTTTGTGTTTTGGTGCAAATCGCTCAACAGTTGGCGTTGCTATGCTGCACTTTTCAGAATTTCCATTATAGCTGTATCGCAAGAACTAATGCAACAATTTTCACCAAATTTCAGAATCAGTTAATCCTTGACATGAATTGACATTTTGTACATTTTGGTGTAAATTGCTCAACAGGTGGCGCTGCTATGCTGTATTTTTCAAAATTTCCGCTTTAGGTGTATCTCAAGAGCTAATGCAAGAATTTTCATCAAACTTTAGAATCAGTTAATCCTTGACATGAATTGGCATTTTATACTGTTTGATGTAAATCGCTCAATAGGTGGCGCTGCTATGCTGTTTTTTGTGATTTCCGTAATAACTCTATCGCAAGAACTAATGCTTGGATTTTCAACGAATTTCAGATCCATGTATACCTGGATATCAATTATTGCTGTTTATGTATTGGTGTAAATCACTTAACAGGTGGTGCAGCTATGCTACATTTTTCAGAATTTCCACTATAGCTCTATCTCGAAAACTAAGGCACGGATTTTTGTCAAACTTCAAATTCAGATACAATTTGATATGAATTGGTGCTAAATTGATGTAATTTCTTGTACTATTTAAGTGATTTAATTGACGTGATTTATATCGAAAAATTTTTGTGATGGCCACAACATACTAGTAAATTTACCCATCATACGTAGTATAGGGTAAGTCTTGTAATCGTTTTAAAAATCGAAAATTTTTTTTTGACGGATTTACTCGTTTCAGACACTGGAGATTCCGAATAACATATTTTTAGAAAAAAAATGTTGGTGTCCGTCTGTATGTATGCCGGTGTGTGTCTGTAATCGCTCTATCTCCCGAACAAATTGAGATAGAGACTTGAAATTCGGTGTGTACTTAGGGAGTAATAATGGGAAGAAGCCTATTGAATATCAGTAACCTCGATTATCCGGAATTGTTTTTTTGGACTCTTGAAATATTCGTTCTGATAAAAGGTATACAAAAATTTTCGAAATTGTTTATTTGAAGGAGTGAATATAAAAGATAATAAAAAAACATAAATTGTGCATCATGAATGAACTCGATTGGATAATTAGTTGCCGAGATATTTGTAATCCTATTTTTCACACTCTTCGATTTTTCATGACCCTGTATTTCATTCAAATTTCAATTCAAAGATATATTTTAATTGGAAATGAGACGCTTAATTCGACGCAGTAAACTGTTAGTTAATATGATTATAATTTTTCGAGTTATAAGGATGTTCTTTTTACGCAATTCGGTACTACTCGATTATCCATCCGACACAAAAACTATCGCCAAACTATAAGATTAAATGCCAATAATGGTTCATCGTAAATGTCAAGCATTTAATGCATCTCCATGCCTATAAGGAGGGTTATCATAGGGGGGACCCTGTTCTGTCGCCAAAAGCCACCAAGGTTGTCGCCAATTCGCCGGTATATCGCCAAAATTTATGCCAAATTGGCAGTATCTCTAATATTTCGCCAAATTCCCATAGGCTTCCATTGTAAACCGATAGTGTTTACTTGCTTACAGAAAATCAACAAATTGAGATATTTTAGTGCAACAAAAAGTAATATTAGCTTAAGGGATCATATTAATTATATTTAAGGGAGTCCAAGTAAATTAAATTATGATTAAAAGACACATGATACACTGCTTAGCATGTATAGCATGTTTTATTTTCATATTTTATATTACGTATATCCATGATGGGTAAGTATTACGGTGGCCTCCAAAGACTAGTTTTTTTTTTTCTCACGACTGTAATTTTAGCAATTTTTATTTTAATTATATTGTAGATTTGATTTCTTACTGGAAATGTAGTATTTAATAAAATTAATATTATAAGATTTTCTAAATGTACAATAATATTCTATTTATTTTTTCCTCGAAAAATTGAGAAATCTCACGCAATGGAAATGGAACACATCGGTTGCCACACAGCCGGTAAATACAACTAGCCGAATGAGGCAATCCCAAATCTTTCTTCTATCTCATAGATGTTAATATTTCAAAATTCACTATCACAGTGACAAAATTAAATGACAATCACTGCCCATCGTAAGGATTCTAAAATTCCGTGCGTTAGTTCTTGAAATAAGGACTATTGCGGATATGGGGAAAAATGCAGCATAAAAGTTACTGTTAGGCGATTTACACCAAAACATAATCAGCAATAATATTTATCAAGGTATACATGAATCTGAAGTTTGATGAAAATTCGTGCATTAGTTCTTGAGATAGAGCTATTGCAGGAATCGGGAAAAATTCAGCATAGCACCGCCACAGGTGGTCAGATATAATAGATGCAAGGTGTGCATAAACGTCTCAGATTTTACAATTGTTAAACGTGCAACCAAATTTACATTAACTCACAAAATCAAATTTCCCATAGAAAACACTTTAAGTTCATTAAATTAAAATCAAATTTATGTTGTCGCTACAAATTTACATTTCATTTATTTCGTCTGTTTTAAATTCCCTTTGACGGAATATATAATTTATTCCCTGTTCAGTGTGGCATTTCTCGTTCACTTCCAAGGCTGTAATGTAAATCACATCGACCCGGTAATCCAATATTATCACCTAACTGCAGATTCGAAGTTCGAACAACCGTAATTCCACAAGGTATGTGCGGAGCTGAGCTTCTCTAATGCCCAAGTTTATGAACAAAGGTTTCAGTGTTTTCAGTTCATCAGACTGGATTAGACTGATTTGATTAAGGAACAACAAAGCTCTTAACCGAGTTCTGTATTACAATCACCATAAAAATAAAATTACATGATTATATATGGAAACATGAAAAATAAGACAACATATAGAAGCTATGACAATATGCAACCTTATTTTTTTTAAGCTATGTAAATGTTGTCAGAAGTTACTGTTATTAGAAAGCATTAGAAGATTCAACCATTAACTATCGTTTTAAACAAACCTTCAGTTTTATAAAATTATAACGTAACTTTCAATAAATGCAAAACGTTCCGCAGTTATTGAATTCAAAGTAGATTTAACTAATGACTTTAAATGAGCATTTTTTAATGTAACAAGAAAATAAAATCTCTAAAATGAATGTTAAACGTGTTCTTAAATTTTTATTTTCCCTGTCAACAACGCGAAACCTTCTGTCTCATTTATGAACTTATTTTTCCACGTACATGTACTCAAATTGAAGATATTACTATTTAAATACCTAAGAGTCGTATAGCACTTACCACTTCTGAGAAAATTCAGCATTTTTCATTTCCATCTTAAATGGGATATATTTTGATTTATAATCAGTTGCTTCTTGATGAAAATATCTTGTTATTAATTTTATTAATGCACTATTATTAAATATGTACACACAGTGTAAAATAAAGGACAAATGTTTCTTAATCTATGTACAGTCTAAAATAAAGGACAAATGTTTCTTAATCTACGCATAGTTAAAAAAAAGGAAATGTTTCTTAATCTATGTACAGCGTTAAAAAAGGACAAATATTTGTTAATTTACGAAAATATAATCACGAACAAAAATATACAGTAATCTCTTCTGATTTACCAACGATTCTGAAAAGCATTATTTTGTCTTTAGAAATAACCAATATATTGGTTTACTTTTTCGACTTTGTCTGTAGATTTAGATTGTAGAAGTTACTTTCACTTTCGGAATTGGTTCTAAAAGCGAAAGTAGCCCATTAAAGGAAAAAATAAACTGCAAACAAAACCGAAAAGTAAAAACTACCCGAGTTAGGAATTGATCTGAGCTATCCTACGCAAAGAAAAAATAATTTAAAAACATTAAAATGAAAGCGAGAAATTTCAAAAGAAGCTCCCATGCACTGTTAAAAATTTGTAGAATCTGGTAGGTCATTTGACCGTTTTTTCCGAAAACGGTTACACAACCGTAATTTAACACTATTCTGACCATATTATTGGCCATTTTATGGTCAGAATATAGTTAAATTATGGTTATGAAACCGTTTTTTCAAAAAACGGTCGAATGACCTGCCGGAATGCTGCAAAATATTTAACAGTGTGGGTATAACTAGGTACTAGTGTGCCAGTTTCTTCGTCTGACTAGTGTAGTCTATTACAAGGGCAAATTTGGCTAATAAGAAAAATGAAAATAAATAAATTCTATTTCAAACAATAGGAAAATATGAGCGAAATAGTATGACTGATTGCTTAATTAATTTATGTTAATGAGTAATAACCAAAACTGAATCTCAAATGGGTTCAGAAAGAATTTCACCAAATGAAATATTTCCTAATTATTTGAGGCTATTCATCTGTCTGTTTTACTGAAGCGTGAAATTTTTAGGCAATACAACACATTGATCCCGAAACTCAGAATCATTACACGAACTCTCTTTTCTCTGGAATATTGTTTTAAAGTAATAGCATGGAATCGGTTGAGCAGCTATATTTACAACATAACTTAATCAGATCATAATTTATATTTAACCTTTAAACTGTGAACGAGCAAATAATGTCTCGATTAATTTCAATGCAAATTATCTTATTTTACATTTTAATGTCAACAGAATTAAATGGCCACTTTTAAAATCACTCTAACTTTTTAAAAACTGTATTTTTAAAAATGGCAGCTGGATATATGAGAATTTATTGCTTAAAACTTTATAAGTGTGTACTTCAAACTCGATTATACAGGGAGGTTCATAGAACTAACTATATATCAAAAATGTAAAGGCAGGTAGAGGGGATAATAATAAGCAAAATAAGGAGCTAATAACCTAAATAAGCAGATTTCGTATAGGAATGTAATTACGGAAATGCAGTGTTGAAGCAGTAGAGGGTGCTGTTGAATGAGGCGGATGAATGCTCTTCGTTGACTTGAATCGTCACACGATGTCTCAAAAAACTCTATTTTTTTACAATTTTTCAGTTTTGGTATTGAAATATATGATAAAGCACGATTAAGCTCAATTTTTGGTATGATTAAATAGTTTAGATTATTAGCTTTTCGTTCCAATTTAATTTGTCTGCTCTTAGGTGCCCTGACAATTTTTAGAATTGTTTTTAGTTTATTAGGTCTAAATAATTTTTTGGAAATTTTAGTTCAAGTACCATTTTTTTTTATTAAAGACAGTAGAATTTAAGTTAGTCACAAAAGTAAACTTTTGCACCATTATGCAACGACAAGAAGATTTAAAATTTAACGAAAGTGTGAATTTGGTTGAAAAAATATTGTTTATAGAGGAAAATTACAATGAAGAGCACATGAAGTTTTGCAAGAGCGAGATGTTTAAATTTATGACCAAATTTGGACAAAAACTGCCAGTTGTATGTAGACATCTCAGGACAAAATTATGTAAAATATGTTACTTGGCTGGAAATTTCGAGTGGTTACAAAATTGATCCAGACAAATTCCCCAAATTCAGATTTGATACAATGCAATACATCATGTAGGCATTTTCTTGTGATATCTTATGATTCCCATTCTTTACATAAGGTTTCTCTGAGCAGAGATAAATATTAATGTACAACAGAATATACAACACAGCAATTTTCATTAAAGCTGTCGAATGTTTGCCCCGTATCTTAAGTTTTAGAAAAAAAATTAGGATTTGTTATAATAATACAAAAATAGTTTTATCACTTTGGCTTCCATACCGTTAAGAAAGTATCATTAAAATTAGCAAGAAGAACGTAAAATCGTGCGTAAATCAGATTATGAAACATTTTTCAACGCATTCTGAGTACTATAATAAAACTTCAGGGCTTAATAACGTGAAAAACGATGTCTAAGTAATAATTTGTAAAACATATAACACGTTTGAAAACACATTTTCAATCAAAGTCGAAAAAATAGCTGAAAAATTTGTACAATCCTGTATATGAACTATAGATTTATCATATAATTCACAATATGCTAAAATTTAGAACAGTTAGTGAATGCATAGCACAGTTGAAAGCCCCCCGTCAGCAATTTCCGCCAATAAACGAAATGTACTTCAGATGTCTTGTGTAGCCCTGTATATGATTTATAGAATCTATACAAACTAAATAGTATGCAATTTTTATAATTTAAAAAAGTGTTCCGGTACTGAAAACGCACTTCCATCAATTATTGTTCATACAGAGAAAAATATAACTGATTTATTTTGTGTGCCCCTGTATACGAAAGATGAATGGCGTATAATATTCAACAGTAAGCAATAAAACGCAATCGGTCTGCCAAGTCATATCTTTGTGGAAAACATACCTGAAAACCCGATTTTAGCGCATGACTCGTAGTTTTACCATTGTGCTTTCCTGCACCTAAAAGTATGAAAACATGGAGGACTAGGAGCAGGAAAATACAATAGTAAACCTACGAGTCAACCGCTGAAATCGGGTTTTGAGGTGTTTTCCACCAAGATATGACTTGGCAGACCGATTGTGTTTTAATATGCGAATGGAGTTTTAACTAATTCTGGAATTTCAGCCGTGAACTCGATGAGGTTATTGTCTGTGGTTCCGACTCCCGGTCCATTATTTCTTGGTTTTGAAATGTAGCTAATTTTACTCAAATTTTAAGAAGCTAAAATGCGACGAACCGAATAAAAGAATATTCGCCAATATTGAATTTGAATGAGAACTGCTCCAAATTAGTAAACTATAGCCAAGTTGGCATCATTTATGGTTGCCAAATTTGGTGATATTTCGCCAAGTGTCGCCATGTTTGGCGAGAATTTGAAGCTAACATTCACCATAGATTAAGGACCTAGATGTGACATTTACGGTAAAATCTGTAATGGCAACAGTACTAGCGTCACTACCGAAGAGGGGGAAGAATTAACAAGCCTCCCAAATTTCCCAAATTATGTTGAAGAAATATGTTTACCCTCTATGCTTTGAATATCTATACTTTCCTAAAACTAAGCAGGTGTCAGACGATATTTTATTCATGCTTGCTTTATTTATTTAGCTGTTTTTTTTTTTTTTTAACCGTACTTGTAATGGTCGCTTTTCACTTACAAAATGATAATTAGAGTAATAATATAAAAGAAAAACCTTAGGTAAATATGTAAGTTTATGAGATCAAATTGTAAAAAATCGAATTCAGGTATTGTGTTAATTTATTCATATCGAATAAACCTTTATTGAGTGTAATGTCAGTACCTCTATTTATTTTTAACCGTTAGATTTATATAATTCTAAAAATTTGCCGAAATGAGTTTTTCCCCATCTGTAATTTTATTATTATTTCTTATATGTTAATATTATAAATATTATTGAATTGATTGTACGTGATTTACATTAAAAACAATATTTTTATTTTATCTGTAAGGAAGGGAAAATGCGTAAATTTTAAAAGATTATTGAAACGATTGTTTAATACGTTAAACTTCATAAATTAATAAAACATCGGCTATAAAAATTTTGCTACCGAATGGGAATATATATGAAACTTTCTGGGATTTGTAGAGTGCAATACTTCGTACATTTTTATTAGGTAGCTTTCATTACAAAAAGCTACCTATTGCAGCCGTTCGGAGAAAAGCGATTTCAAAAAAATTTGGTATATTTTCATCGATCATGACCCCCAGACCCCGAAACCACCCTCCGTTCAAAATTGATATATATATATCTGACCTATGTCACACTGTAACTCTCGTAATTATGAACCGATTTCGATGTAATTCAGTGTGTACATAGTAATTACAAATGTCTCGACCGAGTTCGTTGGCCAGCTTCATCCGCCATTTTGTTTCAAAATGGCGGCCATTTAAAATTTTTAAAAAAATTTAAAATTTGAAATGGAGTACCAAAAAATTAAAAATGGAAAAATATTTTTTTCTTATGTATTTGGCCTTTATACAAAGATTCCGGAGCAGTTTTTGTTTCGTCTATACCTTAAAAAATGGCTGAGTTATAGCATTTTGAATTTCCAGCGTGGCTGACATTTTGAAACGTCCTGAATTTTGTCACGCGATAAAAGGCGTATTTATGAACCGATTTCGATGTAATTCGATGTGTACATAGCACATACCAATGTCTCGACCGAGTTCGTTGGCCAGCTTCACCCGCCGTTTTGTTTCAAAATGGCGGCCATTTAAAATTTAAAAAAAATTTAAATTTGAAATGGGGTACCAAAAAATTAAAAATGGAAAAATATTTTCTTCTTATGTATTTGACCTTTATACAAAGATTCCGGAGCAGTTTTTGTTTCGTCTATATCTTAAAAAATGTCTGAGTTATAGCATTTTGAATTTCTAGCGTGGCTGACATTTTGAGACGTCCTGAAATTTGTCACGCGATAAAAGGCGTATTTAAGAACCGATTTGGATGTAACTTCGTTTATACACAGTACATACCAATGTCTCGACCGGGTTCGTTGGCCAGCTTCATCCGCCATCTTCTTTAAAAATGGCGGCCATTTAAATTTTTAAGAAAAATTTAAATTTGAAATGCGGTACCAAAAAATTGAAAATTGAAAAAATATTTTATTCTTATGTGTTTGGCCTTGATAAAAAGATTCGGGAGCAGTTTTTGTTTCGTCTATATCTTAAGAAATGGCTGGGTTATAGCATTTTGAATTTCTAGCGTGCTGACATTTTGAAACGTCCTGATTTTTGTCACGCGATAACAGGCGTATTTATGACCCGATTTGTATGTAACTTGGTCTGTACATAGTACATACCAATGTCTCGACCGAGTTCGTTGGCCAGCTTCATTCGCCATCTTGTTTCAAAAGGCTTGCCATTTAAAAAAAATTAAATTTAAAATTTAAAATGAGGTATTAAAAAATTGGAAAATGAAAAAGATTTTTTTTATGTGTTTGGCCTTGATACAAAGATTCCGGAGCAGTTTTTGTTTCTGAAAATTTGCTCTTTTGTTTATATCTTAAAAAATGGTTGAATTACAGCACTTTGAATTTCTAGCATGGCTAACATTTTGAAACGATCTTGTATTTGTCACGCGATAACACACGTATTCGCCTATTTCGATGTAAGAAGGCATGTGGATAGTATACATCAATACCTCGACCAAGTTCGCTGGCCAGATTTATCAGCCATCTTGTTTCAAAATGGCGGTCATTAAATTAATACATATATATATATATATTTAAAGTGAGGTGCAAAAAAATAAGAAATTGAAAAAGGTTTCTTTCTTAAGTATTTGACCTTGATATAAGGATTCAGGAGCATTTTTTGTTTGTCTTTACCTTAAATAATGGCTCAGATATAGCAGTTTCAATTTCTATTGTGGGTGACATTTTGAAAAATCTGATTTTTTGCATGCGGCAGCACGCATATATATTAACCGATTCCGATGTGAGTGAGCATGTGCACAGCAATTACTAAGGTCTCGACCAAGTTCACTGGTTAGCTTCATCCACCATGTTGTCTTAAAATGGCAGACACTTTAAAAAATCGCCGAATTTGGCAGCCAAATATAAGTTACTTTAAAGAAAAGCAGCTTGGATAAAGCTGACTAATTTCGCGAAATTCTCATTCATTATATTGATAAAAATTAGTATTGAATCTCCTATATTCGGTTTCCACTAAGTTGAGCTTCGTGTGTTTGAATGATATAAGTTGGCTTTTTTAAAATAAGGAATATGAAAGCTACCTCTTCCTCCCGGCACTGGCCGGAAGGACTTTTTTTTATATTACACCATTACTTTATGTAACTTTAAATCCAATTATATCATATTTACTTCATATATAGCATTCAAGACGAAATTTTTACCCTGTGTTTCGTTGCACTTATATGGTTCACTCATCATGTAAAAAAAAAAAAAAAAACATATATCCGTGCATGAACATAGAATAGACATTAGATATATAAAATAGAATATCTATTCTATATTCATGTAATGGTGTAAGATTCTATTGAAAACGTAAACATGAAACATTAAAAAAAGGAAGATCACAATAAGGTAAATGCTCAATGATAAAAATTTTACAAGGACGGGGAGTTTTCTTCCCCATTGTCACTAAAAGCGCTACGATCGCAATCACATTACCATTACGCTCTGTGGAAATGTCCCATCTTGTATGTTAATCTATGACGTTCACTTGCATTCATAAATTAATACCTGATTTTTTTTAATTGTTGACTTGTTCCAAAACGTCAACCACCCTAGAATTTCAAACTACTGTATCTCAACTATTTTTACTTTCTTCTCTCTTTACAAGAAGAAAGTATTGGATTCGTGAAAATTTTCGAATTCCGGTTTTCGACAGATTTACACGTTGTAGGGATCAGAGAACCCGAAAAACATGTTTTTACAAAATGTCTGTCTGTGAATCTGTGACTCCGTCTGTCTGTCTCTCTGTCTGTGATTATACTGTTGAAATATTCAAAATTTTGCAATAGCTAAATACAACTTTGTATTAAAAATATAAAAATGCTCTGAATATAAATTTATTTAAGTTCAGGGTAATTATTATAATATGAAGTATAAGCAGGTACCAAGATTTCTATTCTAGTATCAAAATTTATTTTGTAATCTTGCGCGTAAGCTGTTATACCAATTTTCTGCTCGTCAAATGTCTAACAGTTTGGAGCCCCCTGTAAATACTAATTCTGAATCTAGCAAGTTTTTAAATACATGAAATGAAAGAACGTACTTATATTTTTCATCCCCCCAAAAAATTTTGTTTTAAAATCATACATTTTAAGATATTAAATGTTGAAAATAGTCTTTTTTTTTTCTTTTTTTTCAATTTTAAGAGTCCTGAGACTCCTTAATGAGAGGTAAATATTATGAAACGAAAAGGCTTATTTTAAGATTGAAGGAATGTTCGTAATGCTTAAATTTTTTTCAATGTGAAATTTTTTAATTGAAACAACATTTGGTGATTTATATTTTACGTCAGGTTAAGAAAAATGCAATTGAAAACTTGATAAGATAAAATCCGAGTAACAATTTTGTTTTTGATTTTTTCTTCTTATTATTATTATTTAAATTTGATTTTATCTAACTCTCCCATCATGCGACTTATAGGAGAAACTAGTGGATGTAGTTGTAAAAATGACTGTACTTGTGAGTTACATTTTATTTGTTTATTTACGATTTTGATTTCACTTTTGTCACCAAACAATGTGATTTTAAGCAAAAATTGTATAAATGTGACATCAGCCCGAGAGACTTTCGCAACAATGTGTTTTTTTTTCAAGAGTACGGGAGCCCTTTTGGAATACATTTTTATATTAAAATGTAAATTACATAACTAGCAGTTAATATTATGAAAATGGAGTGAAATATTTAAATTTTAGTGTAAATGTCTACAAACACACATATTGTAAACTAACATATTTTCAGGCATTTTAAAAAAATTTCATCGTACTTTACGGAAGCATTCTGGATTGCTTTCTCTAAACATGTGATTTTTATAGCCCCGAACTCAGCTCATCGAATACTGTCCATTAAAAAATATAAATAAACGTATCGCCAATTTTACTTATAGAACATTCACTGCTTCAAAAGTTAGAAACTACAGATTATTCTTAAACCAATTTATGGAGTTAGTTATTACTATAACTAAAGCTAACAGTTTATAATCAAAATTTTTTGCTAAATAAATTTTCGATATTCTTTTTAATTCGTCATTTCTTTTTAGTTTTTTTTTTCCATTTCTCCTCTTCTTTTAGAAAGGTTTTAAAAAAATATATTAGACTAATCTTCCATAATCAGGTCACTCGCCAATTTTCGTGTTTATTATATGTTGGAAGATTCTTTTATGTTTGAAAGTTACTCTGGACGGTGAATCCTGTTAGGGAATTTACTGTTATATATTTTTTATATCAAGTTATTTTACTATCACCAAAAAAGCAATACTTGTTAATGTACAGAAAAAACTTCGTAATGCCAATGGTAGCGAATGAAACAATATTTGTCGATTTATAATTTGAGCTTATATAAGAAAAAAAAATACCTGAAATTCTGATTAGATATAACTGCGATTATTAAAAAACAATTTTGGTTGATTCACAGTCCTAACAGCTAAACTTAGTGACAAATTAAATATTATTAATGGATTAATGGACCAGCGAAGATTGGCAAAATGGATTACTGGACGTAGCCTACAAGTATTAAATAAATTGCTTATGTGTGTGAAACCGTGAATAGATGAAAGCACATGTAAAAGTTTTTTCTCTTCTTCCAAAAGCCATTCTCTCCTTTTGGGCAAGACATTTTTAAAAAAGGATGTACTCAATTTTGCTTTTGATAATAGCAAGAAAAGTAAAATGACAATGAACTTACAATGATAGTTACCACGTAAATTAAAAATTGTATATTTCATGATTTTTAACGTCCGACTAGGAAGTCTAGTGATAAACTGTCAAATAATTGTAGGACAAATAAATGAAACATTGTTAAATTTTTTATTTGTAAAAATAAAAATACTACATTTGATTTATTTGTAAAATTAAAATTATAACAATTCTTTTGTAAGGAACTTGACATAAATGGCATCCTGTAAAGAAAAAAAAATCATCATTATTATCAAATTACTTAATAACTTATCCAATATAGGGGAGATGAAGGCACATGTAAACATGGGGCAGATGTGAACATCGCAATTTTTCAATAGTTATTATAAATGCTTTTATTTGAAAAAAAAAATACTAAAGATGATAGCACCTCTAGACATATGGTAAAAATTTTTTGAAGCTCTTTGGCATTTTGTTTGTCCTTTGTAGCCAAAAAACTGCTTTTAAATCTCAAACGTAAAATCTTTGTTCTAAGTTGATAAACGGATAACTTTATTTCTTTATTCATTTATTTGAATTTGAGTGTTTTAACATATACTCTGTATGCTGATAAATATTTTTGATAAAGTTCTTCTTTTTTTCTAAAATTGAGAAGTGTTAATTATTTATCAATTTAACAGAAGCAGCAATGTGGGGCACTTGTGAACAGACTAGTTGGGTGCAGATACGAACAGTTCATAAGTGCCCCAATAATCATTCTGTGATTCTGTTCCTTTCAATTAACTTAATGAAAAATATTGTCAGTTCCACTATCTATAATTTTCCTGAAATAGATAATATTTTTCTCACACGAAGCTGATTTTGTTTTGAAACTCCCACAAGCACATCTTTCAGCAAATACATAAAGAGCAATAAGCTCGTTTACGTTCAATTGTACTTTAAATAAATTTAATGTTTTCTAAAATGCAATAAGTGTTGTGTATTATTTTACTAAATGATTTACAACAATATTTTTTATGCATTGTTAATACAAATGGTACTTTGAACCTTGAACAACCTTGCAAATTTTTCTATTACATTTGTTCTAAACTTGCAATGATGGCTTACTTCCATCTATAAAACAGTTATGTATATGATGCTTTGAATGGAGATAGATATCAGTAATATTTTAAGAAAGTAAAATTTTTATACCGTAAAATCCCGATTGTAACACTCCCCCACCCCCACCCCCCCTGTAAAGACTTTCTAGTTTTGTACTGGATATGTTTGAAACTGGTTAATAGGATTTCATTTTGCATCGATGATTCTTGGAGTATCATAGCATTCACATTTTAGTATGCGAAAAGATATGTGACCAGGTTTGAGTTAAAACAAAGACACACAATTAGTAAATAGGAAATCCCAGATGTAAACAGGAGGTTCTTTATTGTCCAGGTCCGCACAAATCGAGGTTCCCGGCGGCAACGGCAACATAGCCGGTGCTGGAGAGGGGACGAGCTACATTTTATGTTTACAGAAGCACGATCAGGAACCGAATGATATCATTACCACATTTTAGAGCGTTGAGTTATTGGAGAGCAGTAATTTACAAAACTAGCAATCCAGTAGAAATCTGGCGTGAAACCCATTGAAATGAGACATGTGTTCAAAACCTTTAATGTATTGTCAATGAGGAGGGGAAAAAGGCAACATATGAAATTTTAACGCCAACGGATAATCGAGAAAATGTGGGCAACCGAAAACCACAAAGTCGCATTTTACAGGGGGTTTGCCAAACCATGGGAATAGGCGCGCTGAGCCGTTTGAAGGCATATGCAATTAAAAATAAGATATTGCAGACAAAGTTTATGATAAGAATTTATACGTTGGAAAGAAAAGATGCAGATGTAGAGACACAGGGGTAGCAACCAAATTAAGCATGCAAACTTACTGTGTGAATTGTTTCTATGCGAGATAAAAATCAGTGGCGTGGCGTCCGGTCATCGCTGGATGCGGCGATGACCAAGCAATATTTTAAAACTCTTAATAAGCTTTTAAAACTCTACGATCCAGTTTTAGCAGAACATTTGGAGTTCATGTATAAGTGAAGGTAAGATTTAAAGTTTCTTTTTTGAACATTCAACCATTGAATTTTAGAGTTAATAATTTTTCACCACAAACTTAAATAATTGCGATGACCACCGAAAATTTTCACGCCACGCCACTGATAAAAATAGCATGTCACTTTTAATCTACGACTGCTTTTTGCGGTTTTTGAGAATTAAGAGTGTGAAACGAGAATGTATTTATAAAGGAAAAGAGCGATGAAAATAAATTTAATTTATGATTTTATGACAGATTTAAAATATAGGAATTTAGTAAAATAACGTTATTTAAAAAAGGGGGGGGGAGTAAAGGAAAAAGGTATTAATAGAATATGGGAAGGAAATATCCTTCACCCCCCTTCTTTCAAAAGCAAAATAAGTTGGGGGCGAGAGGTTATAGTCGAGATTGTTTTTATCATTAAAAAACCTTCTTTATCTATAATTTACAAATAAATAAGGCAAATACAGGAATGAGAATCTTTCGTATTTGGGCAGATTTCAGATAATTAGTATGTAAATGCCCCCTCCATAAAATTTCCCCCAAACAAAACCCCCTAAGCAAAATGTAAAGGTTTTAATTTATTTTTTATAATTACTTCTTTACTTTATTTTATTTTATTGCAACAATACTTAATAAATCATCTAAGCCCTCATCCCCAAATCTACTTATTTTCATTTTGTAATCTTTTGCTTAAACATACTACACAGAAACTAGAGAAATATATATACAGTGACCTCTCACTTATACGACTTTCAAGGAACCGTAGAAAAAAGTCGCATAACTGAGAGAGTCGTATAAGTGAGAGACCGTCTTATTATACAAGTTTCAAATTTTATAGACATTAATTATTTTACCTATACTAAAAACGACACGTTTTGAGTACTAAGAACATATTTTAACAAAATTTGAAAAATGTATTAAAAAATTAAATGTAAAATATATTAAAAAAATTCACAATATAGCTCATTTACCTCTATGTTTAATTTAAAGATTTACAGATCAGATTTTCTCAAAAAATAAGTGGTATTAGTTTGTCTCTATCGTAGATGGAAAGAGAAAATGTCTTTTTCTAAGTCTAATAAAGCTTTAAGCTAGTTTGGGAATAATTATTTTGATGGACATAATTCTTTAATTTATTTAAAGTAGTACATACTTTTGAAAAATTTACAACAGCAGGAACATTGCTTTCATCTTCGTCATCCCCCTTGCTCAAGTTTTCATTATTAATATCCTCAAAGATTTCTTCAGCAGTTCTCAGTTCTAACAGAAGAAGTTTATCATCACGATCTACATAACCTTTGAAATTAATACCTTCGTTCATAATCATTTCATTCGAGTCTTCGTTATTAAAGGATCCCATACGCTCTCACTATCAGGTTCATTTGTTGAACTAGCAGTTTGGTCTTGTGGAAAACTGCATTTCCTAAAACAATTCTTAATTGCCTGCGATGTCACATTTTTCCATGCAGATGCTGTAAAATGCATAGCATCTAAAATGTAAATTGATTTAGCTTCCTTTTTGTTTTCCCGATCAAAAATAAAACGACGAATCAAACTCCTTCTGTAGTTTATTTTGAAATTCTTTTTAATCCCTAAATCTAATGGCTGTAATCTGCTTATAGAATTTGCTGGCAAAATTTTAAACGTTAATTTGTTGCAGAAACGGTAGATCTTTTACATCAGGATGTGATGGACATTGATCCATTAGAAGTAAAACCTTTCTTTGTTGTTTTTAAAATTTATCACCATCTCTTTTAAAAAATCAGTGAACATCTCTGATGTCATCCATGCTTTTTTTTTTTTGAATTTCTGTAGCCACATGGCTCTTGATTTTCCTATTACTAAAGGTTCTATTTTTTCTGAACCATCACTATTTGTGCAAAAAAGGATAGTTAATCTTTCTTTACTTTTTCTGGTCCCGTGATATGGTTCTTCTTTGTATGATAATGTGTTATCTGGTATCAGCTTGAAAAACAGTCCGTTTCATCACAGTTAAAAATGTCTTTAGGTCCCTTAATCCTTAATTAACATAGGTAGGTTTTGCAACCGTAGTCTAACATCATTTTCACTAACACATGCGCTTTCTCCTGTGATGCGATGATGTAAAAGTAGATGTCTTTTTTTCAGCTTCTCGAGCCACCCCAAGACGCTGAAAAATTCTCGATTCCATACTTCTCAGCAAGAGCGCAAGCCTTTTCTTTTAAAATCACACCATCTATCGGTAAATTTGAAGCTCGCATTTGGTTATACCACGCGATTAATGCTGATTTCAATTTTTTAAATCTGCCACATTGCATCCTAGATCTCTTTGAATCGACATTTTTTGATGCATTAATATTGCCATTTTTATTTTAATGGTTTCAATTTTGAATTGTTTGCTTAATGCTTTATGTTTTGACATTTTCACACTGTAAACTGAAATGTCTTAAATTCAGACATTTAAGTGTCTGAAACGGAGTGTTCAATTTTCAGACGTTTTAAAGTGTCTTAATTTTTAAGATACTTGTATGCGTCTGAATTTCAGACACTTCAAATGTCTGAATTGCATCCATGTTTGACCACTTTGACAAACATTTTTTCACCTTTTTTTTTCTTCTGTAAGCATTATACACTGCAAAATATATATATATATCGCTAAAAATATGGAAATTGTAGCCACTCGAGACTCCGGTATAATTTACATATATTAATGGAAATTTTCTGATCTAAATTCCAAAAAAAAAAAAAAAAAATCCGTTTAGTTTGTGCATATTTCTGTATTTAAAAATTTCCATTTAAAAAGATAAAATATATTTTTCAAGGACTAACCACCATATTTCAACAACCACCTTCCCGAAGGATCACGGTACTTGTATTCAATTCTACTGTAAACTTTTAATACTTACCGGAGGTGGGATTCGATCTGAGGTCCTGTTGTATAGGAGTTCAGTGCCTTATCCATTCGACCACGCTTTCATCGGCCGATCGTTGAAATAAAGTATTTATAAAGCACAAGGCAATGTTTTTAAGGGGACCGGGTAAGTCCTATCTCCGCCATGTTAAATTCACCAACTTTATGTACTTTTTTCTCAGAAATTGTGAAAGACAGAGGTCTAGATTTTTTAGAGTAGTTAAAATAACACGATTTACGTATTTTAACTGACTATTTTCTTTCTAAGTGAAACTCAAAATTAATTATTAATTATTTATTGAAAGTCATTTTTAAATTATCACTTTTGGTAAGATTTCACTGCCAAAAATAAATAATTCTCAACAAATCATTAATACCCTGTGTTAAAATATACAATTTATCATAATATAAATATTAAATAGAAATCTGAGTTTTTAATTTTAATAGATATTGGAAAAAAAAGGAACATAAACATGAAAAATCTAAGTTTTAAGAAAAAGTCAGATTTAAAAGGCCATTAAGCTGTGAAGTATTTTTAGAAAAAATTATTAATTTGAATACTTATTTCTTTTATATATAAATATGTGTGAAGTTGGAAAGATAAAAGTTTGAACTATTTAATGATATAAAAAAGTAAAAATCGATTTTTTAGTTGAATTTTGCTTTACCTGTCCTCTTAAGTAGCAGTAAGTTTTTTTTTTCCAATTTAGTACAATTGTAAATATTTTTCACACAGTGTTGTAGTCGTAAAAAAATTAGAGGGCATACGCTAGAGGCAGAGGGTATAGGCTAAAGTCATGTATAGAGTTTTCGTTGCAGTTTTATTTGAGAAACAGGGTATACGGAGTATTTTTTAAAAATCCAGAAGGAATACGGCGTATACCCTCCACATCCCTGTTACACATTTTCTTTCTAGAAATTTATTTGAATATGTGGTATTTTAAGTTCAGTTTTTTCTTTTCTACCAGAGGAATTGTTAGAGGGCAAATGAGGACCTCCCCCCCCCCCCCGCCAGAAGCCAAGGGATGCACGCCATAAAATAAAGGTTTTAAGTAAATTGGGTTATAAGTTGAACATCAGTAGTAATGTACTGATTTAAAATATGAAACTGCAGCTTATTTAATAGTGGTCTTTGAACTGTTATTAAAAGGAAAGTGGACTACAATTTTTTTTAAATTTAAATAGAGATTATAGAGGTTACGAATTAAGTAGTTTACAGGGTTTAATTAGTTGACTTCTAGAATGCAGTACATAATTAGAAAATCCTTTTCTTTTTACCAGCAAACGAATAAAATTGTTTCCAGATAAACTACTTTGACACCAATAGATGGCGGCACTATTCATCTTAAAATTGAATGTTTAATTTCTAATCCAAAGAAAGATTCTTCTGGCATGAAATATTTAATGTTTTGGAAATGTATAAATTTTTATTCATTTTTGTTTGTGGTCGAAATGATGAATAAATTACCTATCGAATTATAAGCTATCCTCTTTAAACAGGTTTTTATAACGGTAAGTTATTATGCAATCAAACTTAAGACAGAATCGTATGGGACTGGGCAAAATTTCACTTTCAGCATGGTTATACCGTATTTTTTTAAATGGACTACAGAACATTATTTGCTAAATGAAACTCAATAAACAGTAAATAAAACTGAAGTAAACCTCTGTATAACGGAAACTTGGCTAAAATGAAAAATTTCATGGTTTCTGCGAAATCACGCATTGTAAGGTTAGAACAAGCTTTTATTGAAACTTCCGTACTTAAATTTGACATTTTCTACACAGCAGCTCGCCTCTTGGATACGAAACTGGTTTGAATATAAATAAATAAATCATGCCTAATTAATATACGTGGTTTTTGAAAGTGGGGAATGAATTATATGGGTTTATCCTTGAAAAGTTACATATTATCTTTTAAATGGAACGTTTTAAATACAGAAATATGCAAAAAAATGGAAATTTTTCTGGAATTTACGGGGAAAAAAATTACATTAAAATACGTAAATGGCTGAATAACCAGTACAACTTCCATATTTTAACGGATATTTTTTACAACGTATAAAGCTTTAAAAAAAAAAAAAAAAAAAAAAAAAAAGACAGTTGCTTATTGCCGAACATGCAGGTTGACCAAAGATGGATGCGATTCAGACGTTTGAAACGTCTTAAATTCAGATGCATACACGTGTCTTAAAAATTAAGACACTTTAAAATGTCTGAAAATTGAACACTCCATTTTCAGACACTTAAGTGTCTGAATTTCAGACATTTCAGTTTACAGTGTTTATACCATGATCATAGTAAGACACTTAAGTGTCTTAATTTCAGACTTCTATGGTGTCTGAAACTTCATATTCAGACACTTAAGTGTCTGAATTACTTTTTCAGTCACATATGTGTCTGAATTTTAGACGCCTTTATTTGCAGTGCAGTTTAGATATCGACATGCAGCAAACTGAAAAAATTACAGCGAAATGAATAACCTTTCTCGCGTCTAGTACGGAAGCTTGTAGCGATTTGCTGCGAGGTATGCGTTTTCCCCCCTTCGCTCTGCGGGCTGTACGTGCATGTGCATAGGTCTTTTGGCAGGTTTCTAGCTTGGGATGTTTTTCCGATATGTTCTCGCTTTAGTATTTTTTCCTAGTGATGTTCAAGAACTGTTATTTTCGATTTGTTAAGTTTAAAATAAAAGTCTATTTTTCTTAAAACAATCTCATTCCTAAAAGCTGTTACATTTTTCCAGGAAAGTGCATTTTGCAAAAACCCTGTTTGCTTACCCAGTGCCATACAGAGACATGATCTGCAGGAGGTCATTTGGCTTTTATTAAATGGCAGACACAAGAGAATTCCATACAATCACCTTCCTGGCATAGATTTCATAACATACAACGGTAGATAAGAAATGTCATTCATTATTCATAAACAATAATAATATTCATAAACAATTCATTAACAATAATGAAAGGATAAATAAAAGAAAACGTGAATGATTTGTACTTCAAAGATTATAAAAATTAATTCTAGCGTAAGAAATGTAAAATCACCTGAACTTTTTAAAGCGTCGTATAAGTGAGAGAAGCAGTCGTATAACTGAGAGAAGTTTAGCATTATTTCCCATAAAGCGTGGACGGGACCAAGAGAATTCGGGGTATAACCGAGAGAGTCTTATAACTGAGAGTCGTATAAGTGAGAGGTCACTGTATATATATATATATTACCGTATGGCGAATTTAACAGGTAATATTAGTGATGGGCGATTCTCGAGAATTCGACAATCGAGAAAAATCGTCATCGTAAAAAATCACAATCGATACAGGAATCGATTAATTCCTAGAATCTACAATCGAGATGTTTTAAAATCGATTGTAAGGAGAAAAGCTAGAAACAGTTATTGGAAAACTTAGCTATTATTCTGGCCGACAATTTCATAGTAGTGATGGGCGATTCTCGAAAATTTACCAATCGAAAAAAATCGTTATCGTAAAATACACAATCGATACAGTTATCGATTACTTTCGAGAATCTACAAAGGAGATGTTCTGGAATCGATTATTGAAATCATTGTTTTTACATATATATAAGGCAGATTTTATTAAATATAGGGTAACTGAAAACAGATGGAATAAAAAAACAACAAACCAAAGGGAGGCTATAAAGGAGCCATAAGACTGGAAAAGTCTTGTAAGGTTGACCCCTGGTTGAAAAAAGCTGAAAAAAACGCGAGTTGCTATGAAGCGGTACGGGGAGTTTAAGTATCAAAAATTAGAATTTTTCGGCAATTACCACCAAAATGACCAAAAAAATAAGAATCAAAAGCACCCCCTAGTGGCAAAAACATGGGATGATAAAAGGGATCAAAATTTTTTATTGATTTTTCTACGTCATTTGAGATTGGATCTTTAATGTCCCCATTTTTAGAAAGTCTTCGATTGGAATACATTAAACGAACCCCCGCGGGGAGCAAAGTAGGGACGGGGAGGGGCAAGGAAAGTGCATATAATGAATAAGTGGTCACAGGACTTTCCAACGATATGTCACATGAGGGGTGTCGGCTAAATTTAGAAAAGTGCCCCCGCGCGGGAGCAAAGTAAGGGGAGGGGCGCGGGCGATATATAAAATGAAATAGTAGTCACAGAGGTTTCCAATGATATATCACATGAGGGGTGTCAGCAAATGATAGAAAAGAGTCCCAACTCCCAGGGTTCCAATTATCGTGCCCCCCGAAATATACCCTGCCCATCCTTCTCTTTGAAATTTTCATATATTAAAAATTATTTATCGGAGGGCTCCGTAAAAAAATCCGATCTAAAATGTTTAAAAACGCTACGATTTCAAAAAAGTTCGAAAAGTGTCTCTCTCGGGGCGCCAAACTAGGAAGGGAAGAAGAAAGGTTCATAATATGAAAGAGTAACTTTCCGATGATAACCGAAAACTTTCCGATGATATATCAAATGACTGGTCCAAAAAAAGTTTGAAATCTACCCCTCCCACGTGGGTTCCCTCTTTTATCCCAGAATATACCCGGAAATCACGCAGCCCCACTTTTAAAATTTTATATTTAATAAATAATATTTATCGGAGAGCTCCATTAAAAAACCTCATTTAATGATATTTATTGTAGAAATCTCTACAATAAAAAAAAAAAAAAAAAAAAATCACCCCCGCACCGCTCTCCCCTCCCCGCCCCCTTCCGGAATTCAACTCTGGGAGGAGAAAGGTTCATAATATAAAAGAATGGTGAAAGGACTTTTCGATGATATGTCAAGGAGAGGTTTGGTAAAAGTTTGAAAATTACCCGCCCCCCCCCCCCCCTTTGTCCACTCTCGCGCCCCCCAGAATTCACTCACCTTCCTCTTTGAACTTTTTGTATTTAATAAATAGTATTTATCTGAGTCTCCAGGTATGGGGTAGCTTGGCAGAGTTAAAATAAGAGAAACATTGAAAATTCGGGGCAAAATGACACTAAATTTAACAATAAAGTTTGAAACTAGGACTATACAGAACTGAATACATAAACCACTATGCTTCATAACCCGCATCGGTTAATAGCAATAAAAAGATAAGTGCCAGTTAAACTGATGGCATTGAGCTCACAGGTTATTCACACTAATTGCATATTATACTCTTATTTCAAAGAATAATGTCCCTCAAAAAATAAATGAAGGGAAACACCCCCCCCCCCCGTTTGCCCCTTTTATACTTAACCAATGAACCTCCAAATCTAATCAGGGAAACTCCTTAACTATAATAAATCAGTATATCAAATTTGAACCAAATCAGATAATGCTGCATGAAAAAAGGAAACATATCGCTAAATTCAGGGTGGTCTAACCAATTTAGCCCTTTTATACTTAACTAATGAACCTCCAAATCTAATCAGGAAAGCTCCTTATCAGAACGAACATAGAAAAAAAAAATTAAAGTAAATTGAATAACTCTCCATGAAAATCCATTTATCTAAATTAAGGGGAGGGGACTTGCCCCCTTTTCGCCCTTGTATACTTAACCAATGAACCTCCAAATCTAATGAAGGAAGCGCCATATCGGAATAAATCGGTATATTAAATTTGAAGCAAATCGAATAATTCTGTATGAAAAACCCTTTTATCTAAATTAAGGGGGGAGACTAGCCCCTCCCCTTTATACTTAACCCATAAACCTGCAAATCTAATCAAGGCAGCTTCTTAACATAATAAACCGGTATCCCAAATTTGAGGCAAATCGAATAATTCTGCATGAAAAACCCATTTATCTAAATTAAGGAGGTGGTCTACCACCCTTTCCCCCCTTTATACTTAACTAATGAACTTCCAAGTTTAATCGGGGAAGCTCCTTAACATAATAAACCGGTATACCAAATTTGGAACAAATCGAATAAATCTGCATGAAAAACCCATTTATCTAAATTAAGGGGGGGGGCGGACCAGCCCCCTTCTCCCCCTTTATCCTTAACCAATGAACTTCCAAGTTTAATCAGGGAAGCTCCTTAACATAATAAACCGGTATACCAAATTTGGAGCAAATCGAATAATTCTGCATGAAAAGCCCATTTATCTAAATTAAGGGGGGGCAGCCCCCTTCTCCCCCTTTATACTTAACCCGTAAACCTCCAAGTCAAATCAAGGCAACTTCTTAACATAATGAACCGGTATACCAAATTTGGAGCAAATCGAATAATTCAGCATGAAAAACCCATTTATCTAAATTAAGGAGGGGGTCTACCCCCTTTGCCCCCTTCATGCTTAACTAATAATGAACCTCCAAGTTTAATCAGGGAAACTCCTTAACATAATAAACCGGTATACGAAATTTGGAGCAAATCGAATAATTCTGCATGAAAAACCTATTTATCTAAATTAAGGAGGGGGGCAGCCCCCCTTCTCTCCCTTTATCCTTAACCAATGAACCGTCAAAACTAATCAGCGGAACGCCTTATCAGAATGAACATAAAAAAAATTGAAGCAAATCATACATTTTAATCAAGAGTTATCGCGTTACGTACATACATACGGACGTACGTACATACATGCATACACACAGAACCGACGGGTACATTAGCTCTCAGGCTTAGATAGCCTGTGAGCTAAAAGAGATTGGATAAGCAGATGGACTCCTTTAAGAAATTATGACTTAAACCAGAAATGCGGTAAGTTTGACTCTGAAATCTTCATTTCCATTTCGCATTTCGGCAAATCTCATCTCGATGATTTTTCCAGCATTTCGACGCTTCCATATGGGAAGCTGCTCGATGGTTGGTTCTCTCGCGGTTTTAAACCTTTCGGGATGGGAAGTCTCTCGAGAGTTTCTCTCGCCGTTTTCAACCTTTCCCGATGGGAAACCTCTCGCTGGTTTCTCTTGTCCTTTTCGAAATCTCCCAATGAAAAGCCTTTCGAGGATTTCTCTCGCGCTTTTCAACATTTCGCTATGAGAAGCTTTTCGAGGATTTCTCTCGTCCTCGGCAGAGAAGAAAAGTAAGAAAATTTATCGAGAGTACCAAGGGACGAGATAGAGAAAGAGGCATGACAATGAGCTGTGAAATGAAGCACTAATTTTCAAAGTTTCTCTTATTTTAGCCCTACCAAGATGTCACATACCTGGAGCTCTCCGATAAAAATTATTTATTAAATATAAAAATTTCAAGGAGGAAGGTGGGTCGGGGGATTTCGAGGGAGGAGGACGTGAGAGTGGAGTCATGCGGGGTGCAATTTTAAAAATTTTACCGAACCCTTCCTGTGGCATATAATCGAAAAGCCCTTTGACCACTCTTTCATACTATGAACCTTTCTTCGCCCAAAGGGGGATGGGGAAGGGGCGAACAAATTTTTAAAACAGTAGCCGATTTCTATAATAAATTTAAATATCACTTTAGATGTGGGTTTTTTATGCAGTCTTCCGGTAAATATTATTTATTGAACATAAAAATTTTAAAGTGGCGGCTGTGTGAATTCCGGGGCGAAAGAGTGGGCCCACAGGGGGAGGGAGGGGGAGCAATTTTCAAACTTTTTTTGGACCAGTCATGTGATACGTCCTCGCTAAGCTCTCGGATGACTCTTTCATATTATGAGACTTTCTTCCTCCCCTCCCCAATTTGGCCCCCACTGCGAGGGTAGTTTTTTCCGTTTTTACCATTTTAGATCGGATTTTTTTATGGAGCCCTCCGCTAAATATTATTTATAATATATGAAATTTCAGGACACTTTTTCAAATTTAGCCAAGACCCCTCATGTGACATATCATTGGAAAGGTTTGTGACTACATATTGATGCTATGCACTTCCGGTGGCCGCCCCCCACTTTGACCCCCCCCCCGGAGGACACTTTTCCAAATTTAGTCAATGCCCCTCTTGTGGGCTATCGTTGAAAAGGTCTGTGACTATTTATTGATGTTATGCACTTCCGGTGACAGTCCCCCCCACTCTTTGCTCCCCCGGGGGACACTTTTTCAAATTTAGTCAAGACCCCTCGTGTGAGATATCGTTGGAAAGGTCTGTGACTACTTATTGATGTTATGTACCTACGGTGTCGCCACCACCACTTTGCCCCCCCCCGGGGGCACTTTTCCAAATTTAGCCAAGACCCCTCATGTAAGATATCATTGGAAAGGTCTGTGACTACTTATTGATGTTATGCTCCTCCGGTGTCCATCCCCCCCATTTTGCCCCCCACCGGGGGACACTTTTCCAAATTTAGCCAAGACCCCACATGTGAGATATCGTTGGGAAGGTCTGTGACTACTTATTGATGTAATGCACCTCCGGTGACCGCCCCCCCCGCCACTTTTCCCCCACGGGGATGTTTTTCTAAATTTAGCCGAGACCCCTCATGTGACATATTGTTGGAAAGGCTTATGACCACTTACTCATGTTATCCACCACCCGCACCCCTCCCCCCCTTTGCCCCCACGGGGAGGGCATTTTTATAAATTCAAATCCAGACTTCTCATGTGACATATGGTTGGAAAGGCCTAAAGACCTGTGACGACTTAATCATATTATACAGCTGCTGTGCTCCTCCGCTCGCTTTGACCCCTCCCCCAAGAGATCTGGTCCGAGGTTCATTCGTTTCGATATTATATTTTTTACAAGATTTTGTAGTGCGTGCACACCACACCCGCCTGCTATCATATATCAGTGCCATATATAGCGGGTAACCTGTTCGTGATTTCATATTACAAGATTACGTATAAATTAAGGGGCCCCGATTAAAAGAGGGGCCCGCTAGCGGTCGAAGTCACCTAGTCTTTATTAACATCGACTCATTCCAGACGATTCTTGATAAATGTATGACGTATATAATACATAATATATGATTTATAAAAAAAATTTGCAAACTGTAGTCATCGAGAAAAAATTTACACAATCGAAAAATATCGAGATGTCCATACAATCGAGAAAATCGAGAAAAACATCTCGTTATCGCCCATCACTAGGTAATATAACTAATGATTACGAGGACAGATGAATAACAGAATAAAAAAACATGCCAAAGGATATTTTTTCCATGTGTTCACATGTGCCTCACGTGTGTTCACAACTACCTTGCTGATGGGGTTACATGTGAACAATTTTTTGAATTTATAAAACTATTAAAAAATGTAAGAAGAACTATACAGATGATTTTAAAAAAATTACCATGTGTAAAAAAGTTCTGTGTTTACTATATTGAGTAGTTTTTGTTTATGGAAATTAATCCAGTTATGAGAAAAAGTTAAATTTATGCGAACTGTTCACATATGCCTCCATCTCTCCTATCTTTTGTCTCTCAAGAATGTTAACCTCTTGATAACGCCCACGTACGTTCCTGAAACCACATAGGGTTCACACAGTTCATGTCACAAATCCTGTATTGTTAATATTTCGATTACTTATTGTCTGAAATTCTGACATTAAGTAAGGCGAAGCTTTTTATTAGAAAGTAGTAGTATTTAATGTAAAAACTGTACAAACCTTCTACATGACTTTCAGAGGCGACATAGTGAAGGTGATTAAATAGCTTACGAAACATAAATCTGCATATTTAAAACGATCTTTTACCAATTTTATTCACAGCTTTTTTTTGTACGTGCATATATAGAGGAAATAGATCGCTGCACGAGTGATCTATTTCCTCTTTCTGAAACCTTTTCCTTAAATAATGTTGATCACAAAGTGGAATCGGTACTCGAGCACAATGATTTAATCAATTTTCAAATCAGTACAACTCAAAATCAGAAAAATGTTAACTTGTGAACCCATATTCACAAAACACCTCCTCTCTCACTAAATTCAAATTTTCCTCAGCCATTACCGCCAGGGTTGCCAGCTTGGCCTCCAATTTTAATCCAAAAGTTCAAATTCAGATTGAAGATTTCGAAAGAAAATTTTTTACTTTATGTGATCGCTAAATATCTCTTATTAAATAAAGCATAAAATACAATTCTTTATTTCTGGTGTGAACACTAATTTTTTTAGAAAAAATGGAGACCAAACTGGCGACGCTGTACCGCTAGGGATTAAAAATCATGTCTAAATAACATTAAGAGAAAAGGGAAAATACACTGCTTTTAAGGGAGGAAGAATAGTTTACAACATCTGACATACGTTCATTAGTGATAATGCATTTCCTTACAAAAGTTACAAATTAAATAATTTAAAATCAAATCTCATGCAGCAATGCAAAATAAACTGTTAAAACTCCTCCTCATACTCATAAAAATACATATAGTACAGGTAAAATAGGTCAGTAATTGGGTAATAGACAACAACTGATATGCATACACAAACATTTGAAAAAAACTTCATTTGGCACTAGAAATGAAAATCTGATGAGGCCACAAATAATCTAAAAAAAAAATAATAATAATTTTCTCTATTTAAAAAAAGATTTTCCTATTAAGGACGATTTAAAGATATTATCACGACCAGTGGCAATCTCCCATAATCGATACTGCTGTCGTGACAGCTGACGGCTGTTTTCGCAATACATTAAGTAAGATCAATAATATATTTGAAAATCAGCTAGTATAAAATGATTAAGTAAAAAATGTCGCTGCTTTCCGGACTGCTACAGCGTCTAGAAGAAAAGGTAAATATTTTTATTTGTCCTTTTTAAAATCTGGCAACAATAAATAAAAACAACTATTTCAAAATATGAATTATATCTTCATTCAGACAATGAATATTGAATTAAAAAAATAACCGCAGACTACAATCTAGTAAATTATATGCTTCTAAAGCATGGCTAAACTGTTATGCATAGTTTTTATCTTATAAAACTTAAGGAAGTGAAATATCTTGACGAATTTCAAAATCAAATAGAGATTAAAGTAATTATTCGATTGAAAAACTATCCGCTTCAATATGTTTATCATACATTTCTCTATACAATTTACCAGTTTCCACATTTTTATATGCAATAGTTTCTGCAGCCGAGAAAGTGGAAAGATCACATTAGATTGAATTGCGGCAGCGACAGCTTTAGTAACTTTTTTAGAATAGAGAAACATTTAGCTATCAATTAATGAGAACAAACTTATTTAATTTTTTTTTAGATAGTATTCAAATTTAAGAACTTGAGTATAGTATCCTAATGAATGCATCAATGGTAATTTTCAAAATTTACTGAAATTCCACTCAAATTACACTAACCAATCAGATATATGTATACTTTTGAAATGAATGGCAAAGTCAATTTTAATCTGCGACACTTGACTTTTCCTAGAAAAACATTTATTAATAAAAGTGTTATAACCAAATCATATATTATTAATAATATTACGAGTCGAAACCCGACGAATGAAAACGTTTAAAAGAACTGATTGACTGAATTTATAAAAAAAAAAATAAAAATAAAAGTGCCCAGTTAAACTGATGGCATTGAGCTCACAGGCTATTCACACTAATTGTATATTATACTCTTATTTCAAAAAATAATGCCCCTCAAAAAATAAATGAAGCCCCCGTTTCCCCCCTTTATACTTAACCAATGAACCTCCAAATCTAATCAGGTAAGCTCCTTAACTTAATAAACTGGTATACCAAATTGAAGCAAATCAGATAATCCTGCATGAAAAAAACATAACGCTAAATTAAGGGGGGTCTAACCCCCTTTCCCCTTTTATACTTAACTAATGAACCTCCAAATCTAATCAGGAAAGCTTCTTATAAGAATGAACATAGAAAAAAAAAATCAAAGTAAATTGGATAATTCAGCATGAAAATCCATTTATCTAAATTAAGGGTAGGGGATTTGCCACCCTTTCCCCCTTTTATACTTAACCAATGAAATTCCAAATCTAATGAAGAAAGCGCCATATCGGAATAAACCGGTATATCAAATTTGAAGCAAATCGAATAATTCTGCATGAAAAAACCGTTAAGTATAAAGAGGGGTGGGGGCTGGTAGCCCCCGCTCCCTCTTTATACTTAACTAATAAACCTCCAAATATAATCAAGGCAGCTTCTTAACATAATAAACCGTTATACTATATTTGGAGCAAATCGAATAATTCTGTATGAAAAGCCCATCTATCTAAATTAAGGTAGGGGGGAGGAGTAGCCCCCTTTCGCCCCTTCATACTTAACTAATGAACCTCCAAATTTAATCAGGGAAGCTCCTTAACATAATAAACCGGTATACCAAATTTGGAGCAAATCGAATAATTCTGCGTGAAAAACCCATTTATCTAAATTAGGGGGGATAGCACCCTCCCCACCCCCCTTCATACTTAACTGATGAACCTCCAAATATAATCAAGGCAGTTTCTTAACATAATAAACCGTTATACTAAATTTGGAGCAAATCTAATAATTCTGCATGAAAAACTCATCTATCTAAATTAAGGGGGGGGGGGAGTAGCCCTCCATTCCCCCCTTCATACTTAACTAACGAACCTCCAAATTTAATCAGGGAAGCTTCTTAACATAATAAACCGGTATACGAAATTTGGAGCAAATCGAATAATTCTGCGTGAAAAACCATTTATCTAAATTAAAGGGGGGGACTAGCCCCCTTCTCCCCTTTATACTTAACCAATGAACCCTCAAAAGTAATCAGGGAAGCTCCTTATCAGAATGAACCTAGAAGAAAAAAATTGGAGCAAATCGAATGATTCTGCATGAAAAACCCATTTATCTAAATTAAAGGGGGGGGGGGTACTAGCTCCCCTTTATACTTAATTAATGAACCTCCAAAACTAATCAGGGAATCGCCTTATCAGAATGAACCTAGAAGAAAAAATTGAAACAAATGGGATATTTTTATCAAGAGTTATCGCGTTACATACATACGTACGTACATTACATACATACATACATACATACATACATACATACATACATACATACATACATACATACAGAACCGGCGGGCACATTAGCTCTCAGGCTTTGATAGCCTGTGAGCTAAAAATAACAAAAATAAATACAATAATTAATCAATATTATATTGGCTAACTTAAGGCTGTTCTCAAATCCAAAAGGGCAACTTTCTGATGTAAGTTTAAATTTATTTTTGGTCGGAAATGCATGAAACTAGCCGGTGTTGTTGTTCAGAAACTATGTAATCGAGCTGTTTTTTCAGTTTTTTTGCAAACGCAATAGATCTTTTAGAAAATATTGTCAAAGTTGACGTTTTGAACTTAAGTTCCCGAAGAAAGCAGAAAAACCGGTCAGTGAAGGGAGAAAACATCTTTGTCAAGTGATCGAAATCGCTTATAACTCAATGGGTAATTTATTTATCAAAAAACGGAAAAAGCAGTTCGATTCCAAATCGCTTCCATAGTCAGGTCTTCCAATTTTATATCTTTGTGTTGAAAAATGAATCTGTAAATGTGTCAAAACGTTTTGCGCTTGTTGAGCAGAGCAGTTGAGAACAGACTTAACTCTTAAAACAAATATTATTTTTAATTATAGTTTACTTTCAACTTTCCAAATTATTGAAAAAAAGAACTTTATTTATATACATAATCAGTAAAATGCAATTAAGATAATGCAATTATGAGGTTGTTAATTGAAGCTTTGATCTTTGGTATTACGTAAAAAAAAAATTAATGAAAATTGCTCCACTATAACACAATTATAATTTTTGTTTTCAACGAAATCTAAAAATAACATCTTTTTCACTGTCGTAAAACTTACATGTATTCTTTTCATATTCATATTCACTATTTTAAAAATATTTTAACGTGCAATAGATTATTAATAAATATATTCCCAAACTTGATGTCACGTTTGCCAGATACAATTTTGCATGTAAACATTCGTACTCTTTACTTGAGGTTCTAATCTGTTTGCCGGCGATGTCTAGAAATTTACTTTTAGAAGCATTCGTAGTAAAGTGTTTTGTTTTATCAAAGAAAATACCCATTTCATTTTTACTACGACATCATTTCCAACCACTGAAGCCCTCTGAGATTAGCTTTTCAATCTCAGTATCAGAGGAATGAAAAAATATTGAAACGTACCAGATTTATGAGTAAAAATGCGTTATTTTAAATCGTGACGTCATTTTCTGTTCAAAAGTTTTTAAAAAGTTATTTTTAATTGTAATACGAAAATGACATCCGCAATGATATGGTAATTCTTATCTTCTCCTTTTCTCTTCAACAATGGAAGCATGGCCTTGGAAGTAACCCGATTGCCACCAATGCGAAGACATTTTATAAATGACATTTAAAATTAAAATTAAAATATAAAAATTGGATTATTTTAAAAAATAGCGAGTACGGTCATATCTATAAATAAAGTGCTTTCATTTAAAAAAATAGTTACCAAAATCGTTTTAGTAGAAAGCTCAGGCCAGATGATTATAAAAACAGCTTGGTTTTTTAAATATATAGATTATACAAAGATAAAAAAAAAAAAGAATATTTGCTCAATGTTTCATCATATTCTGTTTTCAGAAAGCAACTAATAACGTATCCGATTTTATCCTACTTTCTCTAACGCCGCCCAAGTTAGAAAATGGTTCATCTCAAATTTAACAAATAATGAAATATCATCGATCCCCCCCTCTCCTCCCTGAATTTACAATTGCACAACACTGCAAATTGGAGTAGAAAAATTCCTATAAGTTTAAATAATTAAATAATAAACAATTTAAAACTTACCTGAATATTAAAATAAATGAAATATTCGACTTTGGAGGCAAAAATAAGATCAGTGATCGTTCTGGGGTTTAACTGAAATCACATTCATCGAAGTTTCATTCAAACAATGATGAAAATCTGAAATGATAATAATAATAACAATAACAATAAATGTTTAATAACTACAATATTACTGAAAATAATAATGATCGTAATAAAAAAGGCTGCCAAATCTGTTGTTTGCTCTCTGTGAACCTCCTATCTCTTAAAAGTAACAACCATGTCAAACTTTAAATACCTAGCCCTAAAAAATCCAAATAAATCATAATTTAGAAGCTTTTAGAATGTTTTCCACTAACTTTATTCTTTTAAATTTCGATTTTTTTAGAAACAGTTCTTAGCATTTACCTCTTCTGAATAACCACCATGCAAAATTTAAGGTTTTTATCACGAACAGTTTCACAAAAATCGGAACTTTAAAACTTTTTTTGACTTTGCACCCTTTTAAAATTCGAATTCTTTTTAATATGTTATCTGCTAGTAGCCTTAAAATGTCGAATTTTAAGTTCCTAGCGCCTCCAAAATAAAAAAGTAATTTGAAACGCTTTTATCTAGTTTCGCTGTTTTAAATTTCGACTTTCTTAGAAACTATTCTTAGCGCTTTACATTTTATTTTACAGGCATTTACATTTGCAGCACTTGAACATTTTATAGGTAACAAACATATCAAAATTCAGGTTTCTATTTCGAACAGTATCACAGAAATCGTAATTTTAGTACTTTTTTTACCCTGCACCCATTTCAATTTCAACTTTTAGAAACCATATTTAGGGAACATTTACATTTTACAGGTAACCACCATGCCAAAATTAAGATTTCTATCTCAAATGGTATGACAGACATCGCATTTTCAGTACGATTTTTACGCCTGCACCAATTTAAATTTAGAATTTTTTAGAAACTGTTCTGTGCAACCTTACAAGTAACATGTCAAATATCAAGTTTCTAGTCCTAACAATTCCAAATAAGTCATAATTTAGAATGTTTATAGAATGCTTCTATTTCGTTTCGCTCTTTTAAATTTCGAATTTTACAGAAACCGTTAGCGAGCATTTATATTTTGGAGGTCGTATAGGCACTGACGAGGATTGAACCATGGACCTTATGAAGGGTAGGCGAGAGCATCGAATCGAAGCCGTCGCGGGTCGTCAAGATGTATTAATCCTTAAATGCGCGATTTTTTATTTTGCTTCGAAAAAATTATATATGATTCTCTGAAAGGTTTATTACACAGGGAAAAAATCAGAGATACATTTTTCATTTAGTACGTCAATCTTTTATTCTGTTGCACATCTGCAATACAAGTAAAAACTTCTGTCGTGTGGCTGTTTTAAGCTAAAGTATTGCAAATTAGTAAATATTTTAATAAGTATGTCTCCAAATGCCTTATTTTACATAATTATTTATTTTATAAAACTTAACCTTTAACCCTTTAATTCCCATGATAGAATACGTTCAAGAAATGACGTAGTTCAGAGAATCTGACTTTACACCAGAAGTTTCAATGGTTAATTTCGTGTTATTTAAATACAGAATGTCTGTTATTAATTAAAGCAAATATTGCTATTTTAATTTTCTAATTTGATTTAGGTCTATACGAATAAAAATAAATCTATTAAATTCAAAACACTGTTGTTTGCATACTGTTGTTGTAAATACTGACAAACCGAAATTCATGAACATTTTTCACTATGTTGGAAAATGTTAAAAATAAATTTTCAGATTTTATTAGATTCGCAAAATACATGTTTTAATGAAGTTTCATAATTTAAACCCCAAGCGGTAAATGTCACTTGGCCAGATGATTATAAAAACAGCTTGGTTTTTTAAATATATAGATTATACAAAGATAAAAAAAAAAAAGAATATTTGCTCAATGTTTCATCATATTCTGTTTTCAGAAAGCAACTAATAACGTATCCGATTTTATCCTACTTTCTCTAACGCCGCCCAAGTTAGAAAATGGTTCATCTCAAATTTAACAAATAATGAAATATCATCGATCCCCCCCTCTCCTCCCTGAATTTACAATTGCACAACACTGCAAATTGGAGTAGAAAAATTCCTATAAGTTTAAATAATTAAATAATAAACAATTTAAAACTTACCTGAATATTAAAATAAATGAAATATTCGACTTTGGAGGCAAAAATAAGATCAGTGATCGTTCTGGGGTTTAACTGAAATCACATTCATCGAAGTTTCATTCAAACAATGATGAAAATCTGAAATGATAATAATAATAACAATAACAATAAATGTTTAATAACTACAATATTACTGAAAATAATAATGATCGTAATAAAAAAGGCTGCCAAATCTGTTGTTTGCTCTCTGTGAACCTCCTATCTCTTAAAAGTAACAACCATGTCAAACTTTAAATACCTAGCCCTAAAAAATCCAAATAAATCATAATTTAGAAGCTTTTAGAATGTTTTCCACTAACTTTATTCTTTTAAATTTCGATTTTTTTAGAAACAGTTCTTAGCATTTACCTCTTCTGAATAACCACCATGCAAAATTTAAGGTTTTTATCACGAACAGTTTCACAAAAATCGGAACTTTAAAACTTTTTTTGACTTTGCACCCTTTTAAAATTCGAATTCTTTTTAATATGTTATCTGCTAGTAGCCTTAAAATGTCGAATTTTAAGTTCCTAGCGCCTCCAAAATAAAAAAGTAATTTGAAACGCTTTTATCTAGTTTCGCTGTTTTAAATTTCGACTTTCTTAGAAACTATTCTTAGCGCTTTACATTTTATTTTACAGGCATTTACATTTGCAGCACTTGAACATTTTATAGGTAACAAACATATCAAAATTCAGGTTTCTATTTCGAACAGTATCACAGAAATCGTAATTTTAGTACTTTTTTTACCCTGCACCCATTTCAATTTCAACTTTTAGAAACCATATTTAGGGAACATTTACATTTTACAGGTAACCACCATGCCAAAATTAAGATTTCTATCTCAAATGGTATGACAGACATCGCATTTTCAGTACGATTTTTACGCCTGCACCAATTTAAATTTAGAATTTTTTAGAAACTGTTCTGTGCAACCTTACAAGTAACATGTCAAATATCAAGTTTCTAGTCCTAACAATTCCAAATAAGTCATAATTTAGAATGTTTATAGAATGCTTCTATTTCGTTTCGCTCTTTTAAATTTCGAATTTTACAGAAACCGTTAGCGAGCATTTATATTTTGGAGGTCGTATAGGCACTGACGAGGATTGAACCATGGACCTTATGAAGGGTAGGCGAGAGCATCGAATCGAAGCCGTCGCGGGTCGTCAAGATGTATTAATCCTTAAATGCGCGATTTTTTATTTTGCTTCGAAAAAATTATATATGATTCTCTGAAAGGTTTATTACACAGGGAAAAAATCAGAGATACATTTTTCATTTAGTACGTCAATCTTTTATTCTGTTGCACATCTGCAATACAAGTAAAAACTTCTGTCGTGTGGCTGTTTTAAGCTAAAGTATTGCAAATTAGTAAATATTTTAATAAGTATGTCTCCAAATGCCTTATTTTACATAATTATTTATTTTATAAAACTTAACCTTTAACCCTTTAATTCCCATGATAGAATACGTTCAAGAAATGACGTAGTTCAGAGAATCTGACTTTACACCAGAAGTTTCAATGGTTAATTTCGTGTTATTTAAATACAGAATGTCTGTTATTAATTAAAGCAAATATTGCTATTTTAATTTTCTAATTTGATTTAGGTCTATACGAATAAAAATAAATCTATTAAATTCAAAACACTGTTGTTTGCATACTGTTGTTGTAAATACTGACAAACCGAAATTCATGAACATTTTTCACTATGTTGGAAAATGTTAAAAATAAATTTTCAGATTTTATTAGATTCGCAAAATACATGTTTTAATGAAGTTTCATAATTTAAACCCCAAGCGGTAAATGTCACTTGGGATACTACATAATGATGTTTAGTTTGATATAAATAAACATCGGATACTGCATTATGGAATTAGCTGCTAGCGATTTGAAAATCATTCATTAAGCTAATGTACACTGCGGCATAGCTGCGCAACTGTCTTAACATATCTTACCCGGATTTAATTAGAATAAGTACTGTAGATATTTGAAACTAAGAAGATAAATTTAAGCTGACATTAACCTGGGGG
This sequence comes from Maratus speciosus, assembly GCA_963932465.1. NCBI lineage: Eukaryota > Metazoa > Arthropoda > Arachnida > Araneae > Salticidae > Maratus > Maratus speciosus. The sequence continues at coordinate 143,897,172 of OZ010786.1, read as the reverse complement.
ATAATGTTAGATGAACGCAATTGCATCGATATTACAATGTATTACTGTATTTGATTTTTTTTGGCTTATTGTTGCAAATAAAATTACAATTTAAGGTATCCGTCCCGAAATTTAAATGAAAGTTGTGCTAAATAAACCTTTTTAGAAGAATATATTTTTTATTTTCATTAATAAAAATTAGAATTTTTTTTTTTTTTGAAAATTTGTGTAACATGAATATTATTTTAAAGGAAATTTCGTGCAAGGAGTTAAAAATATTACGTTGCGAAACAATTTAGTATATTTTCAGGTGATTTTATGTAAAATGTTTGTCTTTTAACGCAGGGTTGGCAAGTTTCTTCCAAATTGGAAAAAAACGTAGAAAAAACCGACCGGAAGAAGTGGAAGAAACTGTTGTTATTTTTTACCGAATTTAAAATATAAGTTGCAACTTTGTAAGATGCAATAAATGCATTTTTCTTATGGATAACCTTAAGAAAAATTAATTAGAACTACAAAAATTTAATTATTTGCTAAATTAATAATTACTACATCAGTTTTTTAGCATTATCACACACCTGACTTAATCTTTTCAATCGCTGGATACATGAAGAAAAGAAATTTTATCCATAATAAAAAAAATCCATTAAAAGTTATCCATTTCAATTTAACTGGTACATTTTTATTATTATTGGTTACACTTCTTTAACTGGCAGTCAGTATATGAATCATTTACCTGTTGTAGGATTTAACTTATTTTACAGATTATTTAAATAAAAGACAGTGTTTACATCCATTTTTTAAAGAAAACTAATATGAGGAGAGAATAATATATTGCAGGTGTGTTAGGTAAGGTGCAAATGAAAGAGATGATAATAATATGAGATATTATGATAATAATAAATAATATGAGATAATGCCTATGCCTATACAAAAAGTTTTAGAACATTAGTCTTTTAAATTCAACACTGAGATATGAGATATATATGCTAGTATAAATAATAAAGGGAATAAGATTCAAAGACTAATTTGTTTATTTAACCCTTTATCTACTGACGGTACTTATAAGTACCATTAAAGTAACTTGCTATAAAAATCATTTAATACATCGGTTAGTTGTAGTAATACAGTTTAGAATGAGTTATACATACATTACTTTATCTTGTTCCAAAATCATTATGGGTTACACAAAACAAAAATATTTTTAAAAGGATGATTTCTTTTGCCTTTGCATCTTTTCAGCTTTCTTCGCGTTGGGAAGGGGGGGAGGATTTTTCAATTCGGAAATATTTCTATACTTCTATTGTAAGACCATTATATTTGTGCATTTTATAATTCTACAAAAATACTAAGGAAATATTTAAAATAAAAGATTTGAGTGGGGGTTATAAATATTGCACAAAATCCCTATAAATTCAAATTTAATTAATCCTTCTAAATCCTTCAATCCTTCTAAAATCCTTCCAAAATTTATTCAATGATTATGTAAATCTTCTAATGTAGTTTAAACAATTCAGGAAAAATGCTTTAGAAGATAAAATTTTCATGAATTCATAATTCAGTACATAAAGGGCTAACGTGTTGCATAATATTCTTTAAAAAATAAAGCATTTTTATAGGAAAAATAAAGAATTGGTAGATAATTTTTTTTAAACAATGAAAAAAACTTCCCCTTATCCCCAAGTTGTAAATACCTGACAAACCTGCAGCTTGTTATTAAAAAATAACTTATTTTTCAAAAAAAAAAAAAATAATAATATTTTAAATATTAATTAAGTTTTCCACTTTAGATTTATTATAATTATGCTTTGAATTTAATTTGTTTATATAGTTAAGATATTTTAATTTTGAACGAATGTTTGGTTTTCTGTTGCTTTCTTCCATATCTTCCAGTTTCTTCCGGTTTTAATCGAACTTCGTCCACTGTCCTGGAAGAAACCCGTTTTCCCCGAAAGAAAGACAACCTTGTTTTAAAGGAAACTTTTTGTTTTGAGTGGAAATAATACATTTTCCTCAAATAAATAGAAAATTTCCTTTTTCTCCTTACTCGTTGAATGTTTAAAAAAAAAATGCTTTTTTTTAAGACAGACAAACGGAAATGTTCCTTTTCAATTGAGAGAAAACGAAAAATAGTGATATCAATATGCTGATTATCATCTCTATCCCAACATAGGCTATATTTTATGTCTTCGCAACAACCCCCAAGAGGGTGCAGAGACAAAAAAACTCTAAAAATGCAATTTCTACGACATTCTTTGGGCTAAAAACTTGAAATCAAGTGTGATGATTACTTTTAAAATGCAAATGCTCACTAAGAAGCACGGTGTCTAAAACGTTCGCAATTTAAAAAAGTGAAATGAGGGTAAAACGTTTTAAAAACGTTCAAAATTATGATATATTAGGAAGTGTTAGGCCTTTAAACTTGAAATTTGATGTGACGTAATGTGACTTTTAAGACATAAATACTCGCAAAAAAAGACTTTCTAAAAAAATAGAAATGTAAAAAGGGGCGGGGTAAAAAAACGCGCTAAAATTGCGATTTCTGTGATACTGCTGAGGATAAAAACTTGAAATTTCGCATGGTGGTTGCGTTTAAGTTGCAAACGCTCTCTAAGCACGGTTTATAAAAAGTTCGTAATTTAAAAGGGTGAAATGAGAGGAAAACGTTTTAAAAATGTTCGAAATCGGGATTTATGTGCATCTGTTAGGACTAGAAACTTGAAATTTGATATGACTATTACTTTTAAGGCGTAAATACTCGCAACAGAACAATTTCTAAAAAAAAAATGTAATTTAATAGATTACAACGACCATTGATTTTTTTTTTGACTTAATATTTACTTAGTTTTAATTATGGGGCATTTCGACAAGAGAAGCCGAGAAAGATAAGAGGTTAATAATCGAAAGCAATTCTACCGAATCATCCACAGATCGCGACAAATCATTTTAGTAACAAAATTTAACCAAACAAATCTAAATTTCGCCCACCAAATTCCGTCGCATCCTCTTCAACAACAGATCGCAAAGATCAAACTTCAGACGACCAAAACCTTCATCGATAAACTCTCCAAGTCCTGTTTCGAGAAGAAAAACAGTTTACAAATCGAAAGCAGTTCCACCGAATCATCCACAGATTGCGATAAATTACTTAAGTTGAGCTCAATTTTCCCCGGTTAGAATCGACCGATTGTAAAACGCCGTGGCTAGTGGATTGGAGCCCTTCGAGACATGGCCTTTTACTATCAATCGATTAAACATTAGATTGTTTCCTTTTTCGCGTTCGTCTTTTATTCTGTAATCGATTTTCATGGGCTACATAATCAGTTAAATACCTCGATTTTCAGGGGGCTACATAATCAGTTGAAAACCTCGCTTTTTTCTTTGCAAGACGATTTTCATTTTGGCGTCGCTCTTTGGCTTTGGATTTTTCCATATCTGATAATTTGCACCTACCCATTTTGTAACTTTTTCAATTTTTAACGATTTTATGCCTTTCGATTACCTATTCAAACAATTTTTAACGATTTTATGCCTTTCTATTACCTATTCAAATAAAAATTCTTCTAAAAGTAAAGAACATCATTGAATTTCGTTAAAAAAAGTAAAATGCGAGCATCATTTGGCCCATCCTCGACTGAAAACAACAACCATTTCCAAATGGTTAAAAAACAAAAAAAAAAAAAAAAAAAAGAAAATAGAAATATAAAAGGGTGCAGGGAAGAAAAGAAAAACGCTCTAAGATTACGATTTCTCAGATACTGCTGGGGCTAAAAACGTGTGGTGGTTACTTTTAAAATGTTCTAAAATTGCGATTTATTTAGAATTGTTAGCGCTAGAAACTTAAAATGCATAATAAACAAGATTGCTCGCCTCCCCTCCCCCCTTCAAAAAAAAAAAAAAAAAAAAAAAAAAAACGAAAGACGACGTGCAATTTAAAGGCAACACTACCGGTTCCGATGCAGCTAGTAAAATATAAATCGAAATAGAGGATGAAGAATCTTACTTATTTCTGTATCCAAAAACAATGAGCGTGTAGAAAAAGAAGGTGATGGATATCACAGCAGCGAATATAGGAAGAACCTTACATTCGGTAGAGAAACTGTTTTCTTTTTTCTGTAAAACAAAGAGCATTTCAGTTTTATTTGATTTCATATCTATAAATTTCGCTGTTTACCACACTATCTAAAAATAGTTAATATTTATTATTTATTTTTATTTTTTAGGTTGAACTAATTGTATTTTTACAATCTGAGTCAAATCAGAAACAAACATCTCTTTCAAAATTATGCAAAAAAAAGTAACAAAAATAGCTTTTTATATTATTTATGCTTTTCTTTTTTTGTGATCTCTATTAATCAATCAGTCAAGCTTTCACTCTATTTTTATTTCTCTGATTATAAACTAATAAATCTGCAGATCAGGAGCCTCAACGTCAGCTCTACAATTCATTGTGTTTAGCACCCTTTGAGTAATATTAATCTTTCTACAAAAAACGAAATTTAAAGTTTTGAAATTACATAAACATTTATAAAACGAAAAAATATTTCGAAGGTTTCTGACATTAGAAACGTTAAATTAAACCCCTTGTTATGTAATGGTATTCTGAAAATCACATGAGCTACTTATTCTGGTAATTTTTAGATAATAAAGTAGATTTCTTCAGGGGGGCTCTGCCCCCCTGAACCCCTTCGTAGTGTAATTTAATTTACATTTGTAATTATCAATTAATTGTGTTAATGTCCTTTAGTAAATTCTACCAATAGACGGAAACGTACATGAATTCTTTTCTACAGCCCTGTATATTACGTGAAGATTTTTACGCGTCGTCTATAACATTTAAATTTAATGCAGACAAAAAACCCTCTTAAAACTGCTCATATCACATTTCCGGGGATTAGTATGCATAGTGTGCACCATATATCCAGTTTCTGCGGAGTCCTGTATATGGTTCTATTTAAATTCTGCAAACATTTGTTAGTATACTAAATGTAATTGGGCTGGGAAATACATAACTCAAAAGAAAAAAAAAAAAAAATCCCACTGAAGCAATTTGCGCTCATTTTCATTTATACTTACGAATTCATTTGTGTATCCCTGCACATGGTCTATACAATATTTAAGCACTACTTATTAAGCACAAATTTACTTAACGTTAAAACGCACACCATAATCGAAAATGCTCTTCAGCAATCATCCCTAATAGACCAGAACTGTATCCGAAATTTTTTATGTGACCCTATAAATGAACGATAAATACGATTACAAATCATATTCAAGCTTCTTGTAGTCAACCACAGTAATGTAATTTAATTTCATAATGTTTGAATTAGTGCAACACAATTAACGCACTGACGACAGGCAATTTAATTAAATCTGGGTTTAAAAACAGTAGAAGCTCCTCCCTCTTCTGAAAGTGTCTCGGAAATTGGTTTCTGAGATATGTTTTTCATGTTTATGCAGCAGTAAATATCTTTCAATGTACGGATGTAATATATAATGTCTTACAATCTATAAAAAATATGGACAACACAATATAAATGTCTTTTCTGTAAGGTAGAAGTCACTCCCTTAGCCAATGATGTATTCTGAATAAAAACGAGAATTCTCGTTTCCCGTCGCTAATGTGTTAAAATAAGCTGTGAAGAGTTTTTTTCCCCGTAGACCACATTTTAATTGATCACTTTTGTGTGACCCTGAAAAAAACATATGCTTTGCACCCCATATACTACAAAAATGTTTCAAAAATACATATCAGTTTTATTATTTTGTAACAGAGTAACATCATTAAAAAACGCCACAAAAGGATTTTCTTCAAAGATTGTAATATTATGAATACTTTTGAGTTCCCTGTACGCATGCTGTAAGTGCTACACATAACATATTTTATAGTAACCAGGTTCTAGTGCACCTTAATAAAGTATATAAATTTCATTAAGTTTAAAATTGTGTAACATTATTAAAATACACCGCAGACGATTTTTCCCAAACACTATAATGTAACGAAATAGTTTTGAGTGCCCCTGTAATTAAGCTATGAATGCTACACTCTTCATTTTTAATACCAAACATACTTTGGCAAACCTCGATAACGTATATCAATTACATGTAATCCCGACTATATTTACGCGAGTTAGAGCACGTAGAGAAACACGGCAGGCGACAGATAGAAAAACTGAAGTCATAAATACTTTTCATCCATGTTGGAAAGTGTTAAAAAGGATTTACATGCCTTTAACTGTACTTTTTTTTCAGCATGGTTAAACATTAGTTTAAACATCCTAATCCATGCGATAGCAATAACATATTAAAAGCCCCCCAAAATATGCATATCTGGAGATCTATAAATCTACTGGAAAATAATTCATTATCGTGTCCACTGTTAATTGCATAAATTGCATCGATTTGGCGCGATAAAATATTTTTTGTGATAGCCTTTTAATAGTACCTGCAACAAAATTAACGTAATTTACTAACTTTATTAATATTTGACGTAATGATAGGCTACGAATAACAGTCGCTAGGCAACGAAGAAAAGGAAAAAAAAAAGAAATATGTATCATGTAAAACAAGAAAATTAATTTAAAAATTCTTTATATTATTGGAATACATGTATAAATGTCCTCAAAACATTATACACGTAAATAAAAAAATCTGATAGATATATTGATAAAACTTCAATATAATAGGAATAATTTAAAACCCTTATTTGGAATTTTAGTATCCATAATTTGACATTTAAATCCATTAATCAAACGTGCCATTTTCTTTCAACTAATCGAAATTTGAAAATCGTCTGACTTGCCGTAGAAAAGCATTATAAAGAAAAATAAAATCCTCCATATTTTCCGAACGAATGAACGAAATTTAACCAAAAACTATACAGCTACGTCCGGGTCACGGTGACCGTTTTTAGCCTGTTGTATAAAATCTGGACTGTTGTATGAGATACAACAGGCTAAATCAGGCTAAAAACTCAGGCTAAAAGATAGTTGTCAGTCTATCGACTGGAAATTAACAGATTTTTTTAATACTCGTATAACAAAATTTAGAAACGATTGCGGATGATTAAAACAAAAGACATGGGTGTTTATTGCTCCGGGAGGTTATCTTTCTCTGGATGTCTGTCTGTCTATCCTACAGCATGCAATTTTCTTGTAAAGGATGATATTATTATGCAGTAAAACCTCCATAACGGACACATCCGATTAGTGGACACCTCTATTTAGCGGATATTTTTTTCGATTACCAACACTTAAATAACTGTACATAATTTACTCTCAGTAGCGGACACCTCCAAATAGAGGACAAATTCTGCCCTCCCGAGGTGTTCGCTATTCAGAGGTTTTACTGGTAAAACCTCCATAACGGACACACCCGATTAGCGGATACCTCTATTTAGCGGACATTTTTTTTATTACCAACACTTAAGTTACTGTACATTTTTTACTCTCAGTAGCGGACACCTCAAAATAGAGGGCAAATTCTGCACTCTCGAGGTGACCGCTATTCAGAGGTTTTACTGTATATATTATTGGCAGTTATTTTACAGGGCCGCACAAAAGAATAAGAATATATGAAACGAATATAAACTATCTTCGGGATTGGTAGATCGCTGATGGTAATGTAATTTTAGAATGTTGTTGCAGTCACCCGCAGCATGTTTCCAGGGTTTCGTTCATCTGACGAAACCCTACCTGCCCCACTCCTTTGTCTGTCTGTCTCTCTACCTGTCTGTCTGTCTGTCCGTCTGTCACAGAGCCCGTTCTCAGAAACTATATATGTCGGAGACTTGAAATTTTGCATACTTATAGCTGAACACCACACATCAAATGGCAAATAATAAAAATTTGAAAAAGTCTAATATTTAACCCTCTGGGCTCTAACATGTGTATTTTAAACAATTTTTCTAACTCAGCCCCTAGTTAAGTAGGAGACTTGAAAGCTTGCATACTTATACCTGAACACCACACATCAAACGACAAATCATAAAATTTTGAAAAAGGTCTAATATTTAACCCTCTGGGCTCTAACTTGTGTATTTTAAACAATTTTTCTAACTCAGCCCCTAATTAAGATGGAGACTTGAAATTTTGCATACTTATAGCTGAACACCGCACATCAAATGGCAAATAATAAAAAATTGAAAAAGCCTAATATTTAACCCTCTGGGCTCTAACATGTGTATTTTAAACATTTTTTCTAACTCAGCCCCTAGTTAAGTAGGAGACTTGAAAGCTTGCATACTTATAGCTGAACATCTCACATCAAACGACATATCATAAAATTTTGAAAAAGGTCTAATATTTAACCCTCTGGGCTCTAACTTGTGTATTTTAAACAGTTTTTCTAACTCAGCCCCTAATTAAGTTGGAGACTTGGAATTTCGCATACTTATAGCTGAACACTTGCGATAACACGACAAATCATAAAATTTTGAAAAAGTCATATTTAACCCTCCGGTCTCTAATTTCTGCATTTTAAGCATTTTTTCTAACTCAGCCCCTAATTAAGTTGGAGATATGAAATTTTGCATACTTATAGCTGAAGACTTGCGATCACACTACATATCATAAAAATTCAAAAAGTCTTATATTATTACAGCCCTTTGACCACTCTTTCTTATTGTGCACCACAGCCTTACATATTTTAGTTTCACTTTTTACCACCAGGTGACGCCTACCTATATCGAGTGCTATGAGCCTGATCCCCTCGACTAATATGTCTACGGATAGGTTGTAAAACGGAATTTCTTTCGGATACAGGTTTTATTTAGAATAGAGTGCGCCCCTGGTTGCAAAATGTGGAACTAACATATTTTTTCAAAAAGATAAAGTGTTTTGAAAGGAATATTAAACGAAACCATCTGTGCGATCTGTGATCACACTTAACCAACTTGTTTCTTCAAGATGGTGCATTTAGCATTTATAATAGTTATTTTACAGGGTCCCACAAAAGAACACGAATGTATGAAACGAATATATCTTAAATGCGGGGTTTGTAGATCACTGATGGTAATGAAACTTTAGCACGTTGTTACAGTCACACGCAGCAAATTTTTTATTTTATTTTTATCAAGAGGGCGCAAATAGCATTTATAATAATTGTACAGGGCCGTACAGTAGAATACTAATATATGTTATATGCGGGATTTTTAGATCGTTGATGTAATATAATTTTAGCGTGCTGTTACAGTCACCGCAGCATGTTTTACCTTCAAGAAGGTGCATACAGCAATTAGAGTTATTTTACAGGGCCACACAAAAGAACACGAATGTATGAAGCGAATATATGTTAAATGCAGGTTTACTAGAACGCTGATGATAGTGTAAATTTAATATGTTTTTACATTAACATACAGAATGATTTTTCTTAAAGAGGATATATATAGCATTTATAATTATTGTACAGGGCCGCACAAAAGAATACGTACATATGTTAAATGCGGGATTGGTAGATCATTGATGGTTATGTAATTTTAGCATGTTGTTACAGTCACCCGCAGCTTGTTTTTTTTTTTTTTTTTAAGCGGGTGCATGTAGCATTTATAGTTATTATACAGGGCCTTACAAAAGAATACGAAATACGAATACATGTTAAATGCGGGATTTGTAGATCACCGATTGTAATGTAATTTTATGATGTTGTTACAGTCATCTACAGCATGATTTTTCTTAGAGATGGTGCATATAACATTTATAGTTGCTTTACAGGGCCGCACAAAAGAATACGAATATATGTTAAATGCGGGTTTCGTAGATCGCCGATTGTAATGCAATTTTAGGATGTTCTTACAGTCACCCAGAGCATGTCTTTCTTCGACATAGTGCATATAGCATTTATAGTTATTTTACAAGGTCATACAAAAGAACATGTAAGTATCAAATTAATATATGTTAAATGCGGGGTTTGTAGAACGCTGACGGTAATGTAATTTTATCATGTTGTTACAGTCTCCTACAGAATAACTTTTCTTGAAGAGGATGTATATGTCGTAGGCTAATTGAGGAATCCGGCTCTTTGCAAACAGCCTAGGCTCTTTGCAAAGAGCCGGGCTAATTGAAGAATCCATCTCCCTTTTTCCAATTAGCCTGATATTTTTCAGGCTTATTGCAAAGAGCCTAGAAAGCGTTAGGCTAATTGAAAAATGACCACTTATTATCCGATCAGGGTGATATTTTTAGCTCACAGACTATCAAAGCCTGAGAGCTTATGTGCCCGCCGTTTCTGTATGTACGAGTGTACTTACGTACGTACGTATGTACGTAACGCGATAACTCTTGACAGAAATATCCGATTTGCTTCAAAATTTTTTTTCTAGGTTCATTCTGATAAGGTGCTTCCCTGATTAGTTTTTGGGGTTCATTGGTTAAGGATAAAGTGGGAAAGGGGGACTTGTCCCCCCCCCCCTTAATTTATATAAATGGGTTTTTCATGCAGAAATATTCGATTTGCTCCAAATTTGGTATACCGGTTTACTGTGTTAAGGAGCTTTCCTGATTACATTTGGAAGCTCATTATTTAAGTATAAAGGGAGGAGGCTACCCCCCTTAATTTAGATAAATCGGTTTTTCATAATGAATTATTCGATTTGGCAAAAATTTGGTATACCGGTTTATTATGTTAAGAAGCTGCCTTGATTAGATTTGGAGGTTCATTAGTTACATATAAAGGGAGGAAAGGGGGGCTATCCCCCCCCCGTAATTTAGATAAATGTGTTTTTCATGCAGAAATATGCGATTTGCTATAAATTTGGTATACCGGTTAATTATGTTAAGCAGCTTCCCTGATTACATTTGGAAGATCATTATTATGTATAAGGGGGGGGGAAAGGGGGGCAATTGCCTCTCCCCTTAATTTAGATAAATGCGTTTTTCATGTAGAATTATTCGATTAGTTCAAATTTGGTATACTGATTTATTATGTTAAGGAGATGGATTGATTAGATTTGGAGGTTCATTAGTTAAGTATAAAGAGTGCAAAGGGGGGGGTAGCACCCCCCTTAATTTAGGTGAATGGGTTTTTAATGCAAAATTATTCGATTTCCTCCAAATTTGGTATACCGGTTTATTATGTTAAGGAGCTTCCCTGATTAGATTTGGAGGTTCATTAGTTAAGTATAAAGGGAGGTAAGGAGGGGCTAGACACCCCCTTAATTTAGATAAATGGGTTTATCATGCAGAGTTATTCGATTTGCTCCAAATTTCGTATACGGGTTTATTATGTTAAGGAGCTGCCTTGATTAGATTTGGAGATTTATTGGTTACGTATAAAGGAGGGACAGGGGCTAGTGTCCCCTTAACTTAGATAAATGGGTTTTTCATACAGAATTATTCGATTTGCTTCAAATTTGATATACCAGTTTATTACGGTATGGCTTCCTTCATTTGATTTGGAGGTTCATTCGTTAAGTATAAAAGGGGGGAAAGGGGGCAATTGCCCCCCTCCCCGTAATTTAGATAAATGTGTTTTCATGCAGAATTATCTAATTTAGTTTAATTTTTTTTCTAGGTTCATTCTAATAAGGAGCTTTTCTGATTAAATTTGAAAGTTCATTGGTTCAGCATAAAGGGAGAAATGAGGGAACTAATACCCCCCCCCCCACCCCCACTTAATTTAGTGAAATGGTTTTTTCATGCAGAATTATCTGATTTGCTTCAAATTTGGTATACCAGTTTATTATGTTAAGTAGCTCCCCTGATTAGATTTGGAGGTTCTTTGGTTAAGTAGAAAGGGGGGCAACGGGGACTAATACCTTCATTTATTTTTCGAGGGGCATTATTCTTTGAAATAAGACTATAATATACAATTAGTGTGAATAGCCTGTGAGCTCAATGCCATCAGTTTAACTGGGCAATTTTCTTTTTATTAGGTTTATTAACGCATAACCCTAACCAAACCCGAAAAATAAATTACAACAAACCGTACCCCGATCCGAGCAAGACAAAATAATTTCAGTCTACATGCAGCCCGACCCGGACCTGAGAGTTCCATTTGAAAAAAATCCGAAATCCCGAACCAAATCTGATAACCCACAAAAATATTCCAAAGATCCATAACCGGATCCGAACAAGACAAATTAGTTTCCGTGGACACCCAACGCTACCAGGACCTAAAAATTTCATTCGAAGTCAACCTGAAACCCGTCCCGAACCAAATCTTAACCGACAAAAATATTCCAAAGAACTATAACCCGATGCAAGCCAGACAAAAAAATCTCCGTCCACCGGCAAACCGATCCGAACCTGAAAGTTCTAATTGAACTCAATCCGAAACCTGGTTGTTGTCGGTTTTCGGGTCGACTTCAAATGGAACCTTCAAGTTCAGGTCCGGTTGAAAAAAAATTAAACTAAATCAGATAATTCTGTATGAAAACCCATTTATTTAAATTAAGGGGAGGGGCAATTGCCCCCTTTCCCCTCTTTTATACTTAACCAATGAACCTCCAAATCATATGAAGGAAGCCATATCGTAATAAAATGGTATATCAAATTTGAAGCAAATCGAATAATTCTGTATGAAAAACCCATTTATCTAAATTGAGGGGACACTAGCACCTGTCCCTCCTTTATACTTAACCAATAAATCTCCAAATCTAATTAAGGCAGCTCCTTAACATAATAAACCGGTATACGAAATTTGGAGCAAATCGAATAACTCTGCATGAAAAACCTATTTATCGAAATTAAGGGGGGGGGTAACCCCCCTTTCCTCCCTTTATACTTAACTAATGAACTTCCAAATTTAATCAGGGAAGCTCCTTAACATAATAAACCGGTATACCAAATTTGGAGCAAATCGAATAAATTTGCATTAAAAACCCATTTACCTAAATTAAGGGGTGGGAGCTCCCCCCCCCTTTCCTCCCTTTATATTTAACTAATGAACCTCCAAATCTAATCAAGCTATCTCCTTAACATAATAAACCAGTATACCAAATTTGAGCGAATCGAATAATTCTACATGAAAAACGCATATATCTAAATTAAGGGGAGAGGCAATTGCCCCCCTTTCCCCCCTTTAGACATAATGATGATCTTCCAAATGTAATCAGGGAAGCTGCTTAACATAATTAACCGGTATACCAAATTTATTGCAAATCGCATATATCTGCATGGAAAACTCATTTATCCAAATTACTGGGGGGGGGGGATTGCCCCCTTTCCTCCCTTTATATGTAACTAATGAACCTCCAAATCTAATGAAGGCAGCTCCTTAACTTAATAAACCGGTATACCAAATTTGGAGCAAATCGAATAATTCATCATGAAAAACCTATTTATCTAAATTAAGGGGGGTAGCCCCCTTTCCCCCCTTTATACTTAAATAATTAGCTTCCAAATCTAATTAGGGAAGCTCCTTAACACAATAAACCGGTATACCAAATTTGGAGCAAATCGAATATTTGTGCATGAAAAACCCATTTATATAAATTAAGGGGGAGGGACTAGCCCCCTTTTCCCCTTTATCCTTAACCAATGAACCCCAAAACTAATCAGGGAATCACCTTATCAGAATGAACCTAGAAAAAAAAATTTGAAGCAAATCGGATATTTCTATCAAGAGTTATCGTGTTACGTACGTGTGTACGTACGTACGTACACACGTACATACAGATTCGGCGGGCACATAAGCTCTCAAGCTTTGATAGCCTGTGAGCTATAAATATCACCCTGATCGGATAATAAGTGGTCATTTTTCAATTAGCCTAACGCTTTCTATGCTCTTTGCAATAAGCCTGAAAAATATCAGGCTAATTGGAAAAAGGGAGATGGATCTCCAATTAGCCCGGCTCTTTGCAAAGAGCCTAGGCTGTTTGCAAAGAGCCGGATTTCTCAATTAGCCTACAACATATATAGCATTTAAAGTTATTGTACAAGGCCGTACAAAAGAATAAGATGGGAGGAAATGGGGTAACCAAATTTCGGTAAAATTAATTTTTTTGATTTTTCAATTTATGATAGCTATATTAAAGTTAAAGTTCGCACAGATTCAACACAATTTTATCACGTGTTTATATATGCAGGGTCCCCTGGCGGGAAATAGAACAACAATTTAAAATAAAATATTTTTATTAAAATAAATTTTCAGAATACGTTTCTGCCATGGTGAAATTTATGTTTTACTAAAATATTTTACACGAAACTTTTTTTTCGCTGATAGTACCCCTGGTGGGAAGATTGTATAACTGAAATTTTAAAATATATATATATATATTTTTTTACGTTTTCTTTTACGTCCTTAGCTTTAAGTATGCAAAATTTCATGTCTCCAACTTAATTAGGGGCTGTGTTAGAAAAATTGCTTAAAATGCACAAGTTAGAGACCGGGGGGTTAAATGTGACTTTTTCAAAATTTTATGATGTGTAGTGTGATCGCAAGTCTTCAGCTATAAGTATGCAAAATTTCATGTCTCCAACTTAATTAGGGGCTGAGTTAGAAAAATTGCTTAAAATACACAAGTTAGAGACCGGAGGGTTAAACATGACTTTTTCAAAATTTTATGATTTGTAGTGTTATCGCAAGTGTTCAGCAATAAGTATGCAAAATTTCAGGTCTCTAACTTAATTAGGGGCTGAGTTAGAAAAATTGCTTAAAATACACAAGTTAGAGCACAGAGGGTTAAATATTACACTTTTTCAAAATTTTATGATTTGTCGTTTGATGTGAGGTGTTCAGCCATATGTATGTAAAATTTCATGTCTCCAACTTAATTAGGGGCTGAGTTAGAAAAATTGCTTAAAATACACAAGTTAGAGACCGGAGGGTTAAATGTGAATTTTTCAAAATTTTATGATGTGTAGTGTGATCGCAAGTCTTCAGCTATAAGTATGCAAAATTTCATGTCTCTAACTTAATTAGGGGCTGAGTTAGAAAAATTGCTTAAAATACACAAGTTAGAGCACAGAGGGTTAAATATTACACTTTTTCAAAATTTTATGATTTGTCGTTTGATGTGAGGTGTTCAGCCATATGTATGTAAAATTTCATGTCTCCAACTTAATTAGGGGCTGAGTTAGAAAAATTGCTTAAAATGCACAAGTTAGAGACCGGAGGGTTAAATGTGAATTTTTCAAAATTTTATGATGTGTAGTGTGATCGCAAGTCTTCAGCTATAAGTATGCAAAATTTCATGTCTCCAACTTAATTAGGGGCTGAGTTAGAAAAATTGCGTAAAATACACAAGTTAGAGACCGGAGGATTAAACATGACTTTTTCAAAATTTTATGATTTGTAGTGTTATCGCAAGTGTTCAGCTATAAGTATGCAAAATTTCAAGTCTCTAACTTAATTAGGGGCTGAGTTAGAAAAATTGCTTAAAATACACAAGTTAGAGCACAGAGGGTTAAATATTACACTTTTTCAAAATTTTATGATTTGTCGTTTGATGTGAGGTGTTCAGCCATATGTATGTAAAATTTCATGTCTCCAACTTAATTAGGGGCTGAGTTAGAAAAATTGCTTAAAATACACAAGTTAGAGACCGGAAGGTTAAACATGACTTTTTCAAATTTTTATGATTTGTGGTGTTATCGCAAGTGTTCAGCTATAAGTATGCAAAATTGCATGTCTCCAACTTAATTAGGGGCTGAGTTAGAAAAATTGCTTAAAATACACAAGTTAGAGGCCGAAGGGTTAAATATTAGACTTTTTCAAAATTTTATGATTTGTAGTGTTATCGCAAGTGTTCAGCTATAAGTATGCAAAACTTCAAGTCTCTAACTTAATTAGGGGCTGAGTTAGAAAAATTGCTTAAAATACACAAGTTAGAGCACAGTGGGTTAAATATTACACTTTTTCAAAATTTTATGATTTGTCGTTTGATGTGAGGTGTTCAGCCATATGTATGTAAAATTTCATGTCTCCAATTTAATTAGTGGCTGAATTAGAAAAATTGTTTAAAATACGCAAGTTAGAGCCCAGAGGGAGGGTTAAATATTAGACTTTTTCAAAATTTTATTTTTGTCGTTTGATGTGAGGTGTTCGGCTATAAGTATGCAAAATTTCATGTCTCCAACTTAATTAGGGGCCGAGTTAAAAAAATTGCTTAGAATACAGAAGTTAGAGACCGGAGGGTTAAATATGACTTTTTCAAAATTTTATGATTTGTCGTGTTATCGCAAGTGTTCAGCTATAAGCATGCGAGCTTTCGAGTTTCCAACTTAATTAGGGGCTGAATTAGAAAAATTGTTTAAAATACACAAGTTAGAGCCCAGAGGTTTAAATATTAGACTTTTTCAAAATTTTATGTTTTGGCGTTTGATGCGTGGTGTTTAGCTATAAGTATGCAAAATTTCAAGTCTCCAACATTTATAGCTTTTTAAAATGGGCTCTGTGACAGACGGACAAACAGACAGACAAGTGAGACGAATAAGGTTTCGTCAGATATGAAACCCAAACAATATGTATGAAGTATACATCTTTTGTTAAAAACATACAATAATGTATATGAACAAAGTATTTCAATTTCACCAGTGTAGTGTAATATAATTCAAATACGATACTTCCTACAATTTACGCCTTTAGAAAGTAATGGACCCGAGGTTTTTTGTGGAGCCCTGTATATGAATAATAAATATTACGTTAATCGTTTTTGATTGAACCATGCTAGAGTGAACCTAAAGATCGTATATCGAATTTGTTTCTCAAAATATAATTTTTTTACATTTTTAATTATACAAACCGCCAATAGATAGCGGGACAATCGATTTTATTTTTAGCCTGTTGTCAGGCTAAATCTAGCCTGCATTTAGCTTGAAAAAACGGTCACACTGGTCCGGGTATCTCACGAATATGCCCAATTAATTTCAAGCTGATCGGATGCTTTTTGCGGCAGTTATCGCGGAACAGACAGACAGACAGACAGACAGACAGACGGACAGACAGACAAACGGAAATCAAAACTTTTCGTGTCTCCACAGTAAGCCTTCACTGACGTTTCGGCAATTAAGCGTTCCAAATTATAAAAAAAATACATTGAAGCAGAAATAAAGGCATTTATTTTTACAAGCCAGAATTTCTTGTTTAGTTTCTGGTTTTAAAAAATAAATAATTTTGCAGAGATGTAAAGAACATATCCCATCAATATACTAAACAATATTGTACAATTTTAAAAGCATAAAAAAAGTGTAGATCATTTCGCCTTAAGCTTTTGAGGACGTCTGTTTTAAGTAAAGGCGAGGTTCCTTATTAAAAGTCACAAATCTATCTTAAAATCTAGCAAAAGCTCACAATTACTGTTACAAATGTCATCTCGAAGCAACAGGTTAATAATAACTGTAGAAATAATATATTAAATTTAAAAAATCAAAAAACCCGACTGCGTAAAAAGCGAACTAATTAATTATTTCTCATCAATATGAAACTATTTTTTATATTACTTACCCTTTTTTTTATTTACTTGTATTGATGACTTTTAAGTTGTGTTTAATTATTAGTTCCTATCTACAAACACTCTTTTGATGAGGCCTATAGATGTCTATTATGAAGGTTAGAGTTACAGTAAAGGTAGCGATCCAAAGTACACAACTTCCAGGTTGTGTAATATTTAAACGGAGCTTCTGACCTCAAAATGGTCAAAGAAACATCGTCTTCGTTTTAAAAGACCCATTCAATCATATGCCACTCAATAGGGTGCGTAATTATTTTTTTTTTCGTCTCTACCGCCATTTTGTATTTTACGGCCGCCATTTTGAATTTATAAAAACGAAACCTATCCTATAACCATCAGAAGATTAAGACGAATTGATAGAGACCTCACTCATAAAAATCCATCCAGCCGTTGGGATGTTTCGAGGGTATAAAGAAATCCACATACCCAGATACGCGTGACACACATAACCCTTCTTTTCAGTCGGGTAAAAAGAAACACTTGATATACTTTAAGGTCATTGCTGTTTATTAAAAAGGGTTTCCACCTGGCCGATATTTAAACCACACGCCGTGCGATAGCTGCACAAGCTATCGGACCCGCGCCAGTGGGATAACCGACTGAGCCAGTTTTTATCCAGTGGGGTACCTTAGAAAGGCGGGATCTCATCTCCACCTGTAACAATAAAGTCTGCTTTGCTCTCGTCCCAAAATTTTATTCATGCCCGGGTTCAACTTAGTTGCAACTCCTTTGTTTGTCTCCCCACTTTTTCAACCAGGTTCTTACAGCCCATTTGGCCCCAGACACACCCACTTTAAGTCCCTGCAAACATGACGATCTAAATCGTTGAACTGTGCAGTGCAATGTCCAATCAACATAGTTAATAGTAATCTAGAACCGGTCAATACAGTAAACTAAAGTAGCTATCACCACCAAGCGGTGATTAGGCGAATTTCGCCCCGCTGCCAGGTACACAACACGTTAAGCTAGACACTCCATTGTGGCCTGGTTAGCGGTAAAATAATAATAAATGTAATAAAACCTCTCGAACTGAAAAGGTTAAGATAATGAACTTTTAACAAATAGATTAAAATTTTCTCAAAATATTAAAAGCAAAGACATGGGATGGTTCTGTTTTGAAAATATATATGCATTTTCTTTTAAAATCTTCTTTCATAAAATTTTCTCAAAATTACATAAAATATTAAAATGAGGATAAAGAATACCATATATATACTTGCCGTTTCAATATTTTTCTCAAGTAAGATAACGGAGAGTGAACCTGTGGTGTAACATTGGCAGACAATATGTTCCTCAAAATTTTCAATTTCTTCGCAAGGCTGAATATTTTGGTTTCTAAAATTAATAAATAAGTAAATTAATAGGAAAAATAAAAGAAGAACGAAAGAAGAAAAAACAGTTAAAACGAACATAAAGTAGTTACACTCAAAAGTAATTTATGTTACAGTGTGAGTCGAAAATTAAAGCATGTTTAAATCATTTTGGGACACATTGTATATTATGAAAGGATAATTTTATTTCTTATTTATTTTCAGAAATGAACTTGATCCGAGAGCTGTCTAAAATAAACCTTTGTCTCATTTAAACATATTTGTCAAGGGATGTATATATGTGTCAGTAACCAATTGTTTAAGAAAAAATATTATCGCCGATAGCAAGGAACTTTCAGTATAAAGTAATTTCACGATGAAATCACGTTCAATTTAGATGAATTCACATATTATTTATTCTTCTCTACTATACTTGCAAGACTAGCCTCTAAGAAATATATAATAGCTTTAAAATTATATAATGTCACACGTATTAACCAGCTTCTCTAAATTCTAGAATCATATCGAAATATTATCCGCAGGCTAGTATCCATTGTATTTTGATGATTGTTTGATAATGCGTAATTCATACCAATTACTATTACAAATTCATTTCCGTAATAAAGCTTCGAGAGCCACGTCTTAGTGTACAAAATTATCCGCTGAGTAATTCCTTGATATCACTTTACTAATCAAGTAACATTCGAAGAATTTTATTCTAAATTCTCTTACTAAATTCTCTAATTATTTTCAGAAATGTACTTGATCCGAGAGCAGTCTAATATAAATCTTTGTCTCATTTAAACACATTTTTCAAGAGATGTATGTATGTGTCAGTAACCAACTGTTTAAGAAAAAAATATTGTCGCCGGTAGCAAGGAACATTCAGTATAAAGTAATTTCACGATGAAATCACGTTAGATTTAGACGTATTCACATATTATTTATTCTTCTCTGCTATACTTGCAAGACTAGCCTCTAAGAAATATATAATAGCTTTAAATTTATATAATGTCACACGTGTAAACCAACTTCTCTAAATTCTAGAATTATATCGAAATATTATCCGCAGGCTAGTATCCGTTGTATTTGTAATATAGTTTGATAAAGCTTAATTCATATCCATTACTATTACAAATTCATTTCCGCGATCAATCTTTAAGACCCACATCTTAGTTTGCAAAATTATTCGCTGAGAAATCCCTTGATATCATTTTACTAATCCAGTAACATTCGAGGGATTTTCTTCTAAATTATCGTACTCTCGAGAATATTTGATTCGATCTGTACTATAATACACAACAATTAAATGAAATAGTATTATAATTTATTTGATAAGGGACTGTATACATATATAACACGTTATCAACTTTTTGGCAATTTTGGACCCCTTGCCTCCCTCGCGAGATCATACGTTATCATTTCTCGAACACCCCCACCTTTCCTAATGATATCGTTATCAGTGTCTGAAAATTCTTTTAATTTTAATAATTTTTTTCTTTCTTTCTATACCTTTGCAATCATATACGGATTATGTTACAGATTTATTATCTGCATACTTTAGTGGTTTAAAGGAAGAGTAGAAGTCAATAAAATATCACTATTATATATGAAATAACTTTATATCAAATAACACTATAAAGAAACATTTACTATTTAAAATTATTTAATAATATCTTTTTGTTACATAATGCATTCAACAGTAATATTGTTTTCTTGAACTTGGCCCCTGCACGGCGAGGGGGTAAGCAGCACTTCTTTTCCACAAAAAAGGTGGAAGTTTCTTCAGTTCTTTTTAACTAGTAAACATAACATGTTTCTTTTCGAACCTGGTTTCCCTTATTATATGCACATATGGTAGAAGAACAGGAATGCCGAACGTTGGAATATTCCATATTTTAGGATGAAATGGTTCTATAATCATTTAATGGTTTTATAACTCTGAATTTTCATAAAAATAGATGAGACTGAAAAAAAAAAAAGATAACAGACTAATTGATCTCTATTCTAAAAAAAAGTAACTTACGCTGTCACCGCCGCCGCCGCCGGTTTTGCATTTTTTGTGATCGGAGATCTTTCTCCGTTAATATTAAGAAAAATATTGCATACAAAAATATGGAAGTCGGTGGTATTATAGAGAAATATTTGATAAACAGGCTAATACAGACAGTTTTCAAATCGAAGAATTATTTTAAGAGATATTTAATGCTAAAGTTAGACAAAATCGTTCAATTAAAAAAGTTTTATAGGAGCAAAAACTATACATGGGAATTTAATCATTTTTAGATCATTTTATACGTTAGAATTTCCCGGTGTGCAGACTGCATTTATTTTTTTTTAATTTGACTCTTTTTTTTATGTTTTATTTCTATTTTAAATTCAAATTTTCAGTATTTCGAGAGATATTTTTTACTTATTTTAGAAAATGGTATTAATTTAAACTGTTGCCAACTGTATAAACAGCACAAACAATAATGTTTGCTTCAAATTAAAAATTTATTTACACGTGACTATTATAAACAGAAAAACCTTTCAAATTAGAATTAAATAATTACGCATAAAAAGCAGGAACTTATTGAAAATTACTTCATAAAAACTATATTTACACGTGAATTTTAAAAGAAAAGGGACATTGTAAAATAATAAATTCATTATCATGCGTCAAATGTCTTAAAAAGGAGAAATTACGTCACATTTACGTCACATTACACTTATTACGTAAAATGAACAAAAAGTAATACTGCAAAACAGTTTAAATTTAAAAATTGCGCGGGACATTTATTTGATATTTTGAGATGATGTTTTCAACTATTTTTGTTAGGACAGCGCAAATAATATTTCATTTCTAAGATAAGTATTTTCATGTGAATATTAAAAAGAGAAAGAAAAGTTTGGTGAAAATTACGTCAGATTAAAAACGATACATTTAAAATGTCTTATTTAAAAGAACTTTCATTTCGCTTTGTTAAAAAATACCATGAGACAAAGACTCTGTTTACTTAATTCATTTTATATTAGCTTATTTTGAAATGTTTAACTGATTTTATTTAATCAAAGACAAAAACAGCCATTGTATCTTTTAAGAGTAGCTGATTTGGTCTTAAAATTACCCAATCAAAGAGAAATGAATAGAAACACGTTTATAGGGAGATCGCCACTATGTTTTAAATTATAATTCAATCTTTCGAAATCTTTTTAAACCAGATGAAATTAGTGTGCTTTTAGAGACTGCGGTGTCTGAACGGGGGTTGGCGAGCGTAGCTCGTAAAGGGCAGAGCCCCCTAGTGTTGTAAAGAAAAAGTCAACAAAAAAGAAAATTTTGGTTGGATCAACAGTGATAACCATACAAAAAGACAAACCCCCTACCCCTAGAGGTATTTTACGATATCAAGTGCCAGATCCCGCCTCCCCTAAAGTTACTGCGTTATATATGTACAACCCCTAACGCATTTTACTCTGGTATATTTTAGATTTTCATAATACTAAAAAGTCTATACTTTAAAGAAGAAATTTTCTTTCCGATTATTTCCTGATCATATATGCAAATATCCCTAGAGCAAAACGATGAAATACATTTATATTTAAATTAAAAATTAATCTATCGCTGTATGTTTTAAGATTTACATATTTACTGTGATAATGTTTTTCAAGAACAGAATTTTCTCTTTAACTATTTTCTCTCAAGGACAACTGCATCGACCTGTATTGCAATAATTAAATAAAATTATATTTTAGTTGATATAATAATTATTTCAGTTCAAATTATACTTTAGTTGAAATTAAGAACATCATTTTTAATTTACAGAGAATAGTGGTTATAAATGTATTTTTTTTACGTGGTATATAATACCAGGGAATTTATTAAATCAAAAGTAATAATTATTTTCTAAGCAATCATTACCTTTCTGTGCCAGAAAATCTCTTGAAACATGATATAGTTGGAACGTTTATCTGGAATGAAATAAATTGGAAAAGTTAATATATAATTCTGTAAATCAATGCCAAATCTTAAATTTGATTGTATATTGTTTCACTGGATAACTGATATTAAAGAAATTATCTAAGCAAATATATTGTGGTTGAATAAATGTAAATGCATTTAATTATAAAAATATAATCTGAGACTTAATTAATCTAAATATAGTTTATTCTTTGATATCACAAAGTAATGAAATAAATTTTATTCTTAAGGCTGCTAGTCACTCAGTTTCCGTATTCCCCTCACTAATTTTAAGTCTATGGGTGTTTGATGCTTTCGTATATTCAAAATATCTCCTCGGAAAATTAATATTTTTAACACTTTTTTTCTATGAACTCTTTTTTAAAGTATGTCTCCTTTTTTTCTTAGTTCTCAAAATATTTTTAAAATATATGCTCAATTTTATATGAAGTGCTAAAATCCTACTCATAGTTCGTCAGCTTTTAACACATAAAATATTAAATTCAGCACAGATTTTAAAAATATTTTGCGAAACAAGAAAAAACAAGAAAGAAAAAATCATGCATCAAGCATAGATTACGAAACAGATTCCAACACATTCAAAATAATGACAGAAAACTGCACCGTTTAATAAGTTAAAATATTATGCCTAATTCATCATTATTCATCATAATTAATCATTTGAAAACACAATTTCAGCAGTTCCCATCTACAACCGGGAAATTATCCGAATTCTTTGATCAGCCCTGTATATATTGTATTGCCCTATTGTAGGATAATCATCTTGCAGTGAAATTTAGTGATTTATATCAATTACAATACATTTGAAATAGCATAATGTCATTAAAATACACTGAAAACGATTTTTTCCCATTGACTATAATGTAACGGAATTTTTTTTGAGTATCCCTATCAATGAACTATTAATCTCACATGCTTCATATACAATACCAAACATGCCCTGGTGACCCTAAATAACGTTTATCAATTGCATGAAAATCCGAGTATATTTACGGGAGTTAGATCGTGGACAGACGGACAGACAAACCGAATGCATAAACACTTTTCAACTTTGTTGGGAAGTGTTAAAAAGAAACCTTATTTATGAAGACTACACAGAAAAAAAAATGTTAAGAATATTAATTTCCCGAGAAGATATTTTGAATATACGAATGCATTCTCTCGCCAATAGACTTCGCATTAGCGAGGAGAATTTGGAAGCTATGTGCAGCCTTAAGCATATTATATATATAATGACACAAAGTGTATAACGCTTCCGGGGTTGAACTCATCCGGATTCCACTTTATCATATTCCATTCGGCCGTTTTTATTGAAATTTTTTTTTCGAATTAAACTTCATAAAAGTTACATTTTTAGAAAGATTATTCAAAATAAATTAACATTTGAGAGATGACTTATATTTAATTATGTACATATTCTGAGATAACTTCAGTTGAAATTAGTTTGGCCCCCTCCCTCCATAAGTAAACATTCATTTGTATCGCATTCATTGTGAACTTTGAGCTTTGCTGGCACCATCTATCGGTAGTTAAAATAAAAAAGAAGTTTCTTTTGAAATTCTTTAACTCTGAAGACATTGGGGGGAAAATGAATAGTATTTCTTATAAAATATAATTAGACTATCAGGGATACTTAATGCCCTGTAGAATATATATACTGTTATACATATATATATATATATATATGCATATACATATACTATTATATATATATATATATATATATATATATATATATATATATATATATATGTGTGTGTATATATATATATATATATATATATATATATATATATATATATATATATAACAATGGAAATAAAATTTTGTATTTTGTAAGGAAAATAAATTTGTAATTTAATAAAAGAATTTGAGAAAAAAAATCTGTTAATGCAATTAATAGTTACAATTTACTTAAGTGATAAAGGATCATTTTTAATGATCAAAATTTATTATAGGTTTCTTTATGCATGTTTTTAAAAAATGAGGGTTTAATCTGAGTTAAACTTTTTTAAATTTAAGTTATATAATTATTATTTTGGCGTCAGCTATCGGCAATTAATCCGTTAAGGACTCTTATTTAATTTTTTTTATTATTATTATTTTGATTTATAAGAAATTGAAAGTTATTGATTTTTTTAAAGCAATGAACGAAGACGAAAGTTAATTGACAATATATTTTAAAATAGCATTATTAATTCTAATTTGCATGTTTTTTTGTGAAGTAGTTCTTTAAATTTTGTGAGTGAAGTTTTTTCTTGCAAATTAAGTTTCAATTATAAATAGGCTGTTTTTATAACTATTTTATTCCCATCTGATCCTATTAGTCAGATAAGATAAAATTTATTACTTCATAATTCTTTTTATAATGCAATGCTATATCATTCTTTTGAAAATGCAAACACGTCATTCTGACGGGCTACCTTCTAGTTAAATAAGAAATTCTCTCACGAAAGTTTAGGCATACACTAAAATAACATAGTAAAATTACAAGGAGAAATACAGGGTGTCCATAACAGTATGCCTCTGTTATAAATTTTAAGCGTATCAACTGTAAGCGTTGTAGAGCGTTGGTTCAAGTTTACATATAAAGAGTAATTCAAACAGTTTTAGAAAAGCGCATGCGTGAGTACTGCTTTGTTATTGACTCGCTTGCAGTACCACATACGCAAAATGGCGACCGATGAACGTAAAGTATTTTGTGTTTTGCAATTTGCTAAGAGTGAATCTGGTATTCCAGTTCAACGTGCGTTTTGTTTAAAGTTTAATTGTATCCCCCCATGTGGCAAAAACACACAGAATTGAAGAGGCTATTGCTTCCATTACTCCGGACTTGTTAACCGAAGTGTGGGAAGAATCGGACTGACGGTTGGACGTGTGCCGAATAACTAAACGTGCACCTATAGAACATTTGTAACAAAAACAAGATTAGTTTACCTTCAATTTGGTGTATAATTTGTTGTAAATAGTCCAAACTGTTATACTATACCAGGGTTGGCGAACCTTTTTATAACCGCGTGCCAATTTGCTTCCAAAAATATTTTATATGACCTTGACGTGCCAACAAATTTAGTGGATTGAAAAATCATGAGAAAAAAACCTTTAAATAATAACATTAAGATAAAAAAAAATAATAATAATAATTGGGTAATATAATTACCCAATAATAATCATAAAAAAAAATTCGAGAAATTATTAAAAAATATATGTGATTAATTGTGTTGTTTGCACCTTGGAAGGAAAATAATTAATATCTGGTTTATACCCAGTTAATTTCAACAGAATGCAAACTGAACTGCATTTATATGACAACTGCTTTTTATTTGATTTTTTGCATTATTCATTTTAGAAACTAATGACCTTGCGGACATAGATGGAAAAAATATTAAAAGGTCAAAACACCAGTTTCTTTAAATAGCCCTGAAATTAATTTCTAAGTTGAAATAATTTTATCATGGGTACATTTACTAATGCGTTAAAATTACGGTATTTTAAAAAACCGCAATTAAAATATTTCAATTTCCAATAAATCAAATTTAGTCAAGATTAGATCATCTAGAGTTTGTGTATTTTGTGTAATATCAATGTATATATTGATTTAGAGTCACAAGTAACAACGTGCCAAAATTATTCTTTCGCGTGCCACTTTTGGCACGTGTGCCATAGGTTCGTCATCCCTGGCATTGAAACTGTGACATTCTTTTAAGGACACCCTGTATATAGAATAATTTCATAATAAATACTCGCACTATAACTGAACGGAAACATAGTAGAGATTAGAATGTTTTGATCAGCACTATATATTGATAAAATATGCCTATTCAGGATTTTTGTTAATCTATTGTCTCAGAAATTTAACCATGCTATACCAAAAAAAAAAAAAAAAAAAAAAAATAGCAATTTAACAAATTACAACGACCATTTGGAAAATGATTTTTTCAAAGACTAAAATTTAAGACATAAAAAATCGCACGGAGTTGATCCTACATTACGCCGCCATGGATTAAACGATAACATTCCTGGAACCATCGCGATGGTTCCAGAAGGAAAGACACTCAAATAAAAACTTTACTTTTATCCAAATGGGTAATGAATTGAGAAATGAAACCACCCTTTCATCCAGAAAAGGATAACGAGACTCTACACCATTGTCTGCAATGATTCTAAAAAAGAAAATCTCTATATTAAAAGAATATAAAACTATCGCACGATGCATCGTGAACAAATTTTAAAAGAAATTTCAGTTTTACAATTTTCGGTACTGTAAATTTTTAAACTTCTACGGAGCTGGTCATACATTACGTACGCCATGAGTTAAACATTAATAGTGTTATTACACGTAAAAATTGCAAGATTTCCTGAAACTTGCGTATTATCCTAGCATTTCATTGGCTGTTCGGGAAAAGGCTTTTCTATCATCAGATTTCCAAAAAATCTCACGACTAATTTTAAATAAAATTTCATTCTTAAACTTCTAAACACCCGACAATATTAC
This sequence comes from Maratus speciosus, assembly GCA_963932465.1. Classification (NCBI taxonomy): domain Eukaryota; kingdom Metazoa; phylum Arthropoda; class Arachnida; order Araneae; family Salticidae; genus Maratus; species Maratus speciosus. The sequence goes on along the minus strand of OZ010786.1, from coordinate 143,870,038 downwards.
TTTTTATACCGTCGGATAGAGAAAAAAATGTACTTTTAAATGCAATTTGTTCGAAAGCTGTATCTCAATTTGTTTATGATTTATTAATTTTTTTTGTAGTTTTTATTACTTTTTTGTCATAGTGGCAACACTCTGTTGTCCATCGTTGTTGAAACCAAAGGGAAATACAGATTACTGTATATACCAATCAGATAACGAATAAATTGCGGATTAAACCAATGAAAATGTTCAGATATGCTTTTGATTTCCTACCCTGACGAGAACAATAACCATTTTTCCAAATGGTTAAAAAAAAGAACGGGAGCCGACAGCACAGACAAGCACCCCATCGAGTTCACGGATGAAATTCTAGGATTAGTTAAATCTTGATTCGCATATTAAAACGCAATCGGTCTGTCAAGTCATATCTTGGTGGAAAAAACCCGATTTCAGCGGCTGACTCGTAGGTTTACCATTGTGTTTTCCCGCTCCCAGTCCTCCATGTTTTCATACACTGTTAAAAATTAGCAGCATTTGCTGCATAGTCACCCCACCGCCTTTATAGAATATCTCTATTCTAACCAATCAGAATGCTCCATAGTATAGTCAAGTAATCGTTTTCTATAATAGCGGTGGAGTGACTATGCAGCAAATGCTGCAGATTTTTATTTATTTATTGGACACATACATCATCAGACTTGTGTGCTTGACAACAAGGTCCGCTTATAAGTCATCGCCGGTATACAGGGACAAGATAGCACAATGAAATTTACAACACAGAGAATTTTTACATCCGGGAGCTCCACAAAGAGAGTGCAATGGAGCCAGCGGGAGTCGAACCCGACAAACCTCCTACGCTCTAAAGCGATTAGCAGCGTGGTGTCTTAACCACTCGGCCACGGAGGCCCCGCAGATTTTTAACAGTGTACCTTTGGGTGCAGGAAAACACAATGGTAAATCTACGAGTCAGCAGCTAAAATCGGGTTTTTAGGTTTTTTCCACCAAGATATGACTTGACAGACCGATTGGGTTTTAATATGCGAATCAAGATTTAACTAATCCTAGAATTTCATCCGTGAACTTGATGAGGTGATTGTCTGTGCTGTCGAGTCCCGGTCTAAAATTTTGCCAAAAACCGGATTTGTTTCAACTAACCACCCGTTCAACCAACCAATTGTTTTCTCTGAGCAATATAACAGTGAATATTAAATTCCCGTTTGTTATTTAAGATGCTGAAAAATACCGAATTCACAAAAGAAGAAATTTTAAAGATTTACAAGTTGAAAAAGAATAATAATAAGTTCATTATTGAAATTTCTAGAACACTAAAAGCCAAATTCAAAGCCAAAAATATACCGGGTACTTTCTAGAAATGATAATTTCAACCGAAAACCAACATGCGGCAAGCCACATGTAACATGAAACTGATGAAGTGAGAAGCGACTGACCGAGATTAGGCTGATCGAAAAATTGAAAGATTAGTGTCAACACAAAATATCTCTATAAGGCAAATAGAAATAATCTCGGTGTCAATATCTTAAAGGATAGAATATATAGGCACATAAGAGATTGAAAGAAAATTGTTAAAAAAAAATGTCATGCAAATCACGCTTAAAATTATAAAAAAAAAGTGCTACAACTACAATAGAACGACCTTTCAATGAGGATTGCATTTAAGGCTAAACTGAAAACAACAAACACCCCCAGATTATGATTTTAATTTGACTCTCACTCTATTTTATTTCACTCTCACGAAATTATAACGGGTGTTTATAAAGTCCGGGACTCATTTTGATGTTTAATAACTCATAAAATAATAAAGATAGATTAAAATTAATAACATAAATGGCTAGATAGACTCAAAAAGTTTCATGACCCTTGTCAATGAACTTCCACGTGTGCCCCCTTCGTCGCACGGAGAATATCCTGTCGATAGTCAATTTCACGCCAGGTAGCGGCAAGCATGTCGGCATGCACAGAGGCTATTGCGGTTTTAATTTTGGCTTTTAAGTCATCTATAAGACGTCCGGAACGTTTCTTATCTGCGATACTTCCAGTTTCTAGAAAATTCTTTTTCCACCGCAAGATGCTGCTTTTGGATGGAGGATCTTTTTGGTAAATTCTTCTGCAATATCTCTGTGCTTGCACTATCGATTTTGTTTCTATGAACAACCATAAAATCTGTGCTTTCTCTTGTGATTTATGCATTCTCCTTAATATCCGCTCGAATAAAACATCACATACAAAAGTAACATATAACAAACACATCAGAAGTAAACATAACATTGCAATAGTTGCCAAAAAGAAAAGAGAGAAAAATGCAATTAATAAGCAGACGATATTTAGAAAAGTACAGATATTTAGACTGGAAAATGAAATTATCTGAAATTAACCACACGCTCAAACGATATTTACAAAAGTAAAGATATTCAAACCTGAAAAGGAAAATATATGAGTTATTCCATCAATAAATGCAATAAGTTTATTTATATCTTCATTATTTTATAAGTTATTAAACATCAAAATGGGTCCGGGACTTTATAAACACCCTGTATATATATATACAAATATAAATTCTCCCCAAAAATTTATAAAATCGAAATGCCCCTGTGGAGAGTTGAAGACGGGAATTCTAAAAAAGTTATAAAACATTTATATATTAGTAAAAAAAAAGGAGAGAGTTTATAAGGACTCACGCATTTATATTTCGTACGTTATTCTACCTAATGGTACGTTACTCTAGTCTATGCAGGGCGATTCTAAATTGTTTTTACAAAATAAGAGAGGTACCCATACAGACGAGTAATAATTACCATAGAACATGGGGTGGCAAACCACTTATTGAATCACAAATACAGGGTGTTTCACCCTAACTGAAGTCGGCTTGTCGGTAATAATTATGTGAAAAATAAAAATATCGCAATAAAAATTTAACAATATGTACCTTATTTCGTATGAAATGTGATAACATCACAAAAAGTTCTGGAAGAACATGGTACGCAATCGATGATACCGTATGAACTGATGATCCAAAATGTGGAGCTTCAAATTCGTACTGCTGGCGCATATAATGGAAACTTCTATCACTTTTTTGTGTGTTATCATATTTACAACAAAAGTGAGCATGTCAATTAAAAGTTTCTTTGTAATATACTTCAATTTGCTAAAAATTATTACCGTCAACCAATGTTCGATTAGGGTAGGGCACCGTGTATTTGTGACTAAGTAAGTGGATTTCGACCCCATGTTCTATGGTAATTACTGCTCGTCTGGATAGGTACTATCACCTCTCTTATTTTGTAAAAACAATTCAGAACCGCCCTGTATTTGTATCCCCTTAAACTGATATACCATTTTCATCGCTTTCCTATACGCATACTCACATCTACATTCATCATTATATATCTTTTAAAGCTTAAATTAAGTCACACGCCTTTATTAACTTTCATTAATTTTTGTTTTATTTCCTCGTTATCCATCTTTAATTTCAAATCATTTTATTTTTATCTCGATTTTCAGTAATGTAATTCCAATTTTTTCACCCATCTGTTTCCATTTATTTGTTCACATTTAACTAATTACAACGTAGTTACTCATTCCAACTATAGATGGCGGCTGTTGCCTTGTTACCCTTTTCCTTTCCTTCCTTCTCTTTCGATCCTAGTTCAGTTTTCTTGGATATTTGGTGGCGCATGGATGTACCAATTTGATCCGGGAGCATTCTTACGAACTAATATATGAATGTATGTACATATAATTATTAATCTATTTATTTTAATTATTTATTAGTTTTTAATCCAACCAATGAATATTCCTAATAAGAAATTATTGCGTAATCATTTTAAATGTATCATTTAGCGACAGAGGGCAGCACTTTATTGATTCTTTGGGTAATACATTGGAATTCATGTTTAAATTCACTATAGATTATAGATGGCAGCACCATATCTTCTTCAATAGAAATACTGTATTTTTTAAAATAATTATACCTTCTTACACTTTACATTATTACACATTGTTCCTTCTCACATTTATAGAAAAATTGGCAACATGTGAAAATCATTTCTTATACGTTTTTTGCTTTATCATTTAACACCAGGATGGATCTTCAATTGGTAATATGCTTTTCTTTTTTAATTCCATTTCAATCCATATTTTTTTAATATCTTAAATTATTTCTGTCTTTATATTTTCTGTATTTATTGTGTAAGGTAGCGCTTTTTTTCATTCTTTAGCTTGTTATGGCTAATGCAATGATGAATCCGTACATGTTATTTGTGGTAATCAAAGTAATTAGGGTCAGAGAATTCTGCTTTAGTTCCACAAATATTTCTAATTTTTCATTATTTACTACATTTTCAATTCCATGTTGCTCCTATTATAAAGATCTGTTTAAAATAATTGTTTAATGATTTGTACATCATTTTTAATTGGAATAAATTCCTTTATTATTTATACATACGCATAAGTTGTTGTATTGGTTTATAATGGTTATATATATATATATATATATATCATTTATATTTCATTATATATTTAATCATACATCAGTATTTTGACCCAGAAAGCATTCATTGAAATTTAGTTTTATTTGTTGTACATAAATTTACTCAAATATGTAATTAACGGTTTAAATTTTGTTGACGGAAAGACTAAATAATATTTACAGTTTATTACATCCCAAAAATTGTTATGTTTTTATCTTCATAGTCAGTTATTATGAAATATCATGATAAGAAATTAATTGTTTTAACTTAATGAAAATTAATTCTAAATCTGAAAATGCACCATGAGGTTCATTGAGTTGAAACATATTTAAAACGGTAAAAATAAGTTAAACAACAGCAATATTAAAGATATGCATGCTTACTCTGTTTTGGAATTTGTATTTATAAGTTAATATAACCTTTATTGAAATACTGTCCTCACAAATACTACATTTTGCTTCTGCCATGATGACAGGCATGGAACCATTTTCTTGTTGAGGTATCGTATAGCTGCATAAATGAAAAAGAGAAAGAAGGTTAAATATTACGCATAATACATTCATGGACAAAACTGTATAAATGGGAATACGAATGTAAACAAAGTAAAGTAAAATTCTTATGCATGTTAAATTTTCTAAATTTTATTCTTCAGTTTATTTAACGAGCTATAAATGTCTTTTTCTTTTTATGTTGTTTTATCCCAGTTTGTAAAAATAAAAATATATTATTTAAGTATGCATATGTGCATGCAAATACTGTATATTGAATTATCCAAAGTGATATTATGTTAATTTAATGTCAGAAAATCTGCTTAAATCAGTGTGTAAGGCACGAGTTTTTTGTTTATTATTTTTTTGTTCTTAAACTCGTGCGAACATTCATATAGATTCATTATTATTATATAATATTTTATCGTTAAATCTGAAGATCTTTTTATTTCTCTCTTTAATGATATTTGGGTCAATCAATTAAGATTTGCACCAAAGACGAGTTAGATTTATATTTAATATGCATAAATACTGTATTTAAAAGCTGACATCATATTAACATAATTTCACAACCTAAATAATAAAATTAGGATATTTTTGCAAATTTATTAACTTCTAAACATCACATAGTTCACATTTTTACACCGTCGAATAATTAAACTAATACATTTTTATTTCAAATGCAATTTGTTTGAAGAAAGATCTAGTTTGAAAAATTTTATTACAAGCTACTGAGGCATTTAATTACATTCAGATTTCAAATATGTGAAGATTGTTGCGGAAAAGCCATAAAAATCGCTAATAATTCAAAACTCATAATAAAAATAATTAATGATTCAAAAATCCAAGACGACAAAATTTACTATTTAGGAAAAAATTTTTAAGCCGAATTCCTTTTACTAATGAGGAAAAATCACCGCGAAACGCAAACAAAACTCTAAAAATCGCATTAAAAATTCACAAGAAATTCAAAAATCCCTGTAAAGTTTCCGAATAAATTTTATTGAAAAGATGATAGAATTTACTATATTGGATTAATAGAATAAAACCGGATTTTTAAAAAATTAATGTACAAAAATTGACTCAAAATGTATAAAAAACCCACTAAAAATCGCATAAAAAATCAAATAAAAAATTTCAGAATCGGGCTTCGAGGTGGATTACTTCAGATATAGAGGTAGGGGAGACCGGGGCAAGATGACGAATGTCTTAAATTTTCCGTTTTCCACTAGGTGGCAGCATCAACCGGACACTACTGGCTCTCCTATCGGCCGTTCGTTAAACAATAGTATAGACAGCTGAAATCGCCATTTTTGTGTTAGTTCTGAAGCTTTGATTGTTTACCGCTGCCACGTTACACTATGACGCAAAAGTTTAGACAATGAAGAAATTCTTACATACTTTGAAAAATATTTATTCAATTTTCAAATCACTGCTTGAAATTAATGTGCTGTACATATAAACAATATTTATAACAAATAAAAGTGGAATTGTGCATATTGCAATAAATTAAATGGTAACAAAAATAAACTGCTGTCTCAAAAGTTTAGACACAAATTAAATAAAATCGAAATAAACAATTTTTAAAACCTGGTTGCGCATCCATGCTTATGTATTACGTCATATACACGAGATTGCATGGAAGAAACTAAATCTTGCATAGTTTGTGGATCGATATCGTACCATGCATTCTCAATAGATGTCTTAAGTTCCTTTTCAGAAGAGTATTGTCTAGCGTTGCTATAAACTTTGCGACACATGATGCTCCAAAGGTTTTCTATAGGGTTAAGATCTGGGCTACATGCTGGCCAGTCGAGAACTCTTATATTATGGGAATTAAACCAAGATTTTGAATGTTTTGCAGTGTGAATTGAAGCATTGTCTTGCTGAAATTCCCACTGAGGGCCCCCTAGAAGCTCAGCAAATGGCAGTAGGTTTTTTTCTAATGCCTGTGTATAATGCTGTGAAGTTTGACGACCACTGGTGAAGGTCAGAGATACTTGTCCATTATAGCAAAAGGCTGCCCAAACCATCACCGAGCCCGTTCCTTGTCTGCGACTAAAAAAACGTCGAGGTTCCTTCCGCAAGTCATGCCAATACGATAAACAACCATCTGGACCATCCAGATTCCACCTTTTTTCATCGCTAAATATGACTGACTGCCATTTCTCTCCATATGACATATGCTTTCGAGCCCACATAAGTCTTTGTAACTTATGATGTGGTTTCAGAGCTGGTTTCTTCTGCATTTTGCTATAAACGATTGTTCCTTTTTCCAAAATTCGTCTACGAATCGTATCCTTTGATACAGAGAGTCCCGATGAGCTTTGAACTCCACGTACGCTCATTTGTTGAGTACTCGATAGTCTTTGTATCAGGCGATCCTCTCGTACATTTGTCACACGTGGCCTCCCAGACCGACATTTTGCTTTATATTCGGAACCACTCGATAAAACTCGATAAATAGATTTTTTTGACCTATTAATAATAGCAGAAATTTCAGAAACGCTCTTCCCTTCACCTTTCAACTGCCAAATCCTTGAAACCGCATTCACTTGAATTTCTTTAGCTCTCGGCATGTCGACTATGAAGCGCAATCGTTTGCAGAACTTAAGTACTCCAAATTTGTGACATCATCGATTCTAAATTTGCATATGCCAGCGAATATTCAAAGAAATTTAGAATAGTGTCTAAACTTTTGCGACAAGCACATTTGAATTTTTATGAAAAAAATTAGTATTATAGCAAATAAAACGACTGTCTTTTGTACATAGCATTTTAAATCAGTTTTTGAATATATTTACAGGTTTTTGTAATTCTGACGTCATAATTCTACATTTTAAAGCTGAATGACGTCATTGTCTAAACTTTTGCGTCATAGTGTATAACTTTTATGCATGTGTAAATAAGCTCTGCTACAGATACAAGTAAGATATGTCGTTTCTCTTTAATATTTATGAGTAACTTAGTTTAAATACTACCCATTGCCATGAATAAATGTCCATTAATCCTCTTCCTTCATGGCAATGAAAACGAATATTTTTAAACAGGCAGTCTTGCGTATTTCGGAATTTATTAAACTAACTATGTTGTCCATTCTATTTAAATTCTGCAAACTCTTGTTTAGCTGTGTGTTTGTCCGCGCGACCTTGCGCTTCTATATTCTCTGGAGCTAAGGGGCACATCAGATCGAATGAGGTGTCGTTCGAAAGGGGGGGGGGGGGTGGCAGAGGAAGCACACCCATCAAAGAAATGTTAGAACGAAGGGTAGAGTAGAAGGAAGAACATGAAAGTTTAAAAAACAGAGAAAAGATGCTCGTGAAGCTAGAAAGGGAGTAAAAAAATATCAAACTAAATTCCTGTAGGTCCAAGTCTATTAAATCTAGGCCAAATAGTCCAGTTGCATCAACTTCAAAGGATGGTGTTTTCAGATGTCCTGCTTGTGACGAGGAATATTGTGACCCACCAACAGAGGAATGGATCCAGTGCTGTAAATACCAATAGTGGTGGCATGAGAAATGTTCCAATTATGAAAAATGGCATTTTTATTTGTGACTATTGTTAGCTGCACAACTAAACACTTCAACATTATTTTACAATGCATTATGCTTAGTTTGATACTTTGTAAGATGTAAAAACACAGTTATCATTTGTTAAACCATGTAACATATTAAAAAGATAAAATATGTTCAACCTTTTTCAGTGGTGTCATCTTGCCCCAGGTGGGCAAGATGACGATTTCTTAATGTTATGAAAAAATAAAATTGTCCTTTATATTTTTCATTTGAAAAATTAAGTGGTAATATACTTAATACTACAAAGGAATATTCTAACAGCTCATGTAAATTTATTTTTTCAATACTTAAAAATAAATTAATAAACAACAAAAATTGTTAACATAGTCATCTTGCCCCGGTCTCCCCTACCTTTCACAAAATTGTGTAGCTCCGCGTACAGCGGTCTCTTCAGTACACAGCAGACACACACAAGCACAGCGAGAGACAAATTTCTTTCCTTATTATTATAGAAGATTCGATTTATAATTGATATACTGTTAGGTCAGTTCCTCAATTAAAGATGTAAAATATAATATTTCCTTCCTTTTCAAAAGAAAGTGTAAGCTGTTTCTTTTTCTGTCTGATTAATGTATCCACGCCGTCTTACTCCACGGCTCGCATGAAACCACCGAATTATTTGACTTTTTCAAGTAAAGATTTATTAACACAAGATAAAGTAAAAAAACTAAAACCCAACTACGACAAAAAACTACGCTGAAAAAGTATAAAAGTACCCCATGAATACAGGTAAAGTCACAAGCAAATGCTAGTAATATATAGATATATTCAAAATGTACAAGTAAAGCGCTTTTGAATGATACCAAACACGGCATATTTATCTTAACTTTATTTTTTGACGTATGACGCTTCCAGTATTTGGTAGTAGTGACGCACATATCCGTCGATGGCAGCAAATGGGTAATGGACCGATTAGTGGATGAGGTCGTTAGTGTAATGTGTAAATGTGTAATGTAGATTGAAGGTTTCATGTATTAAGATGACCTAGGAAGATTTCTTAATCTATCTAATTCTGCTAACGATTGACTGTCATGTGGATTTTTAAGCAACTTATTATGATCCAAGGCACTTATAAACAAACCCTCTATGGTTTTGACTCTACTGAGAGCGACATAGGCCTGTCCTTTAGCAAACAATGACTTTCCTAGATCGATAACTGCTTTATCCAGAGTACAACCTTGTAATTTATGTACAGTACAACCCCAAGAAAGAATCAGCGGGAGCATTTTACGCTGAATTTTCCCAGACCCCCTCAAGCCGTCAAATTCAGTGAGGCAAGGCTCGATTCTGACAAGTCCGTTAATATCGGCTTTTATGGATGCGTCGTCAAATTGTATGAGAACAGCGCTTGGCTGTTCTCCCTGTTCCAACTGATCGCGCCGAAGAGCAGGCCATTCAAAGGCCTTCACCACTCCCATCGCTCCGTTTACTAAACCCTGGTTTACATTCAAATTTCTACGAAGCATTACTCTGGAGCCGATTCCCAGTTCGATACTGTTTATTATACCCCCAGTCTTATTGGGGTCACTAGGTAAATGCTCAGGTTTCGGGGTCTGTCCGTATGTCTTCGATTCAGTAGATGTATCTATTGCTGTGATGGTGTACATTTTAGTAAGTAATGTTAAACGTTCCGACATCTTGGTGTTATATGCCTCTACCTGTTTCAAAGTGGGATATATATGTACTATTTCATCATAATCGTTTGTTTCATTAGTTATTTTTCTTGTGTCTAACGTGGCCAGTTGTTCTAAGGTCAGTTTGCCTACTCTGATATTGTTCAAAAGATCAACGAAAGTGTTATCGTTGGCTTGGCGCATATTTTGGCTCAATTCACAGAAATCAAACATCCTCCACAAGTGTGGTTCATGTACATGATGTTCCGGCTGCTTGAAGCAATACGCGCCCCCAAGTGTAGCAGCAACCGGGGGTAGCTGCATGAGATCGCCAAAAGCTAGAACGTTGACACCTCCGAAGACTCGGTCGTTCTGTTTAAGCTCTTGTAGCCTCAGGTGAATATTTCTTAGTGTAGAATAGGGCACCATTGAGACCTCGTCTATTATAACCCACTTGATATTTCTCCATTTATTTCTTTCCCTTTGCAGACGATCTCCGGTCAGCGGCCTCAAGGTAACTGTTCGGCCCTTTTCAATAGGCAATACAAAAGTACTGTGTAAAGTGCATCCTCCGACTAGTCGGGCAGCAACACCAGTTGGTGCCGTGACTATGACACTTGTATTTGAGGATAGTCTTCGAATTTGTTCAACCAGCAGTTTTAGAGTGAAACTTTTGCCGCTTCCAGCTCCGCCAGTAATGAACATTAGGAGTGATCTTTGTTGGTCATCAGTATTTGTTCGTAATTTGTCACATACTTTGGTGAACAACTGTTTTTGATCGTAGTTTAAGGAATTGACTCCCCTCAAAAAATCCTCATCAGACATAATGTTTACTACCATATTGTCTTCAAAATCATCTTCTTGAATATTAATGTGATGAAATGGATTTTGTAATATTGAAGTCTGATTCGTGGCGCTATTATTGGCACACATGTCGACTGCTTGTTCAGCAGCTAGTCGTCGAAGGGCATCTTGTATTTCGTTTTCCCAACGAGATAATAGCTCATTATCATACCCAGAATGAAGTGGTCTTAAAAGACCACGTTTCGCCAAGAAAGCATCTTTAGCATTGTCGTACCCCTCTAACAGCTCACATTCACTACGGAAGGGACAATGCGTAACTAGCAAACTGTAATAGTACGCTTCAGGGTCGGAGTCAGCGGTGTAATATCGAGTTCGTAGAACTGCTGGCCGTGATCGTTTCTTCATTCTACCCATTCTATTCAGCAAATTTATTATTGGCTCTTGGTTTTCAGTTTCTTGCTCATAGGCATCAGCATCTCCATCGTCATCGTCTTGATAAGTAATAGAACTTATCGGCTCATAATTGACAGCGAACTCACCGAGACTCAATTCTTCTAAGTTCCGTGGTCGACTTTCATATCGTTCGAATATATTTTTGCAAGGCTCAACTGTATCCGAATCAAAACGTAACATCCTGTACCTGAGCTCAGGCTTGCATGTGTTAACGAATGTTGACTTCCTGGAGCTGTCGCGTAACTTCAGGTGGCACAGCCTGTATGCACACTCCGGCGCTGACACTTGACGATGATTCATCAAACAATTCTGAACGGCAAATATCTGCTGGCCAAAATTTCCTCCTCTTTCTCTAACTCTATAAAGCGCTTCTGCTATTGCGGTTTGCAGGTTCGCTGGTTCCGATTTCGCGATATATTTAGCGATATAATACGCAACGCCAAGAGCTGAAACCACAGGCTGTATGTCAATATTAGCACCCCACAATCGTAGTAGTGTTGCATTGTAATTATTAATCATAGATTCTTCCGAGCGTCTCTTTAATATATAAAATTTTCCACCATTTGAAGTAGCTTGGTTGTCATCCAATATTACTGTTCTTTCTGAGCTTCGTTTTGGAAACCCAAATCTACATGAATTTGGACTTCTATAACTGTAACATGTATGTGTGTGTCTGTGAGTTTGAAGTCTGGTGACAAGATCTTTTAATTCTGAATCGTTTTCAGGTATTTCGCAGGTAATTATATTTTCAAGCAGATTAATTCCTTCTGGCGAATTGAAATCGGGCATATCTTTACACCAAACAATCATATGTATATGTGGAGATCCCCTTAATTGAAATTCAACCCGCCACCAGAAATCAACCAGTTCATGACCCAATATATAATTCGATTTGCTTTTTAATACTCGCATAAGAGCATTAAACCTGAACATAAACTGGCGCGACAGGGTTACTGGATACGATTCCACTAATCTTAGCTTTTCATCATAAGTCAGATCGTCGATAGGAAAATCAGGCCTACCATCTGCCACCAAGAGAGCTTTTAACATGTCCCGCCAATTCAAATCATTACAGGATAATGTAAGATAGAAATGGGGTGGCCCTAAGTTTCTGACCATGGCCATTAGCTCTGTAAAAGCCCTGTGCCAGTAGGAAGAAGTCCCTCGTATGTTTCTCATACATAAATGTATATTTTGTATAAGATCCTCCGGCTGTATCCCATCTTGTCGAAGTCTTCCACAAACAGATACATTCTGGCGTGCTCTTAACAATTCTACTGCAGACAGAGCATAAAATAGGTATTCTATTTTTTGAAATCGTTTGTCGCTTCCCATAACTCTAGTCTGAAAGTAGTCCAATGGGGTTATTTTGTGTTGCCTTTCTTCATGTAATCCATTATTTCCATCAGGGAAGAGTCTAACCCATGCTAATTCCTCAGCTCTTTTTTCTACAAGGAGGCTTATAGGAGGAGCTGTCTTTCTCCGAATATCGTATACTGGGAGGGGTGTATCGTTACCTACAGGATTATTTATGACATCAATTAAATTAGGTATCTGGTACTCGTTAGCCATCAACATTGTGACGTTTATTTGGCCATTATTAGTTAAGGATCTGGCAGTGATGTCATCGTTGCAATGACCATTAACGGAGTCATGTTCGCTATCGGTGGTTTCATGTGGACATACGTTTGATGGTGTCATGTTGTTGACAGATACGTTTACAGACGTTATGCAATACTGGAGGTTTCTGCGTCCTCTTGTCATAAGGACAACAGGTAGGTGCTCAGCGAGAGATTCAATAGTACTGAACATCATTAACATTGCACAACCTCTAGTTGATGCGACAAATCCTTTAGGTCCCCTTGAATGGGAATCAAACAGGTAATACGACGTATCATGTTTAATTACAGAGATTGATATCTCTGTTTCTGCGGTGATTATGCCTGCATTCTTCTCAATAGTCAGGAAAAAGTGCCGTAGACCTTCTAATAAGCTCGAAAAATATCCTTCTAGCACATCTACTGTTGGGTTAATTAGTCCTGTTATACAATCTATGTCAAAATCAAGTGTATAAGACATATTTGCGATGACTAACTCCGGGAGCAATTCTTCGGTGTTTAAATAATTTGGTTGTATTGGCAAGCTCCTTAGACACTGGGAGTAATATGCATCACCAAATATTAACACCCGATCAATGTCCGAAGCGTCCCATTGCGACAGATCTTTGGTGGAAGAATAAGCTATAGCAACTGCTGCATTTGCAGTGCATTGTTTCCCCCTACTGTCGGAAGAAAACATGTCACTTCCTTGATTAAAAGAACCTCTAAGAATTTTTCGGTCTGAATTAATAACTTTAAAATGTTGATGTGGCTCTCGGTTATGATTAACTGTTGTTGGCGGTATTTCAATTATATGCTCATCATTCATTGAATTTTGTAGGTGTTCAAAGTTAAGAGTAACGCCTCTATAGAGATGATTGTTGTTTACAAGCCAATTTAAAGCTGCACGTAGGTTGTCTAAATTCACTCTATATTCCCTGACCCTATCAACATTTTCTAATGTTTCGATGACAACAGTGAGACCGCACTGTTCAATCGCCAGTGGTAGTTGTTCCGTGATTTCTTCAACTTGTTGAGCAAACAACACAGCCTGCCCTTTAAACCCTTTTTGTCCGAAATGTCCTCCCAGTTTTATTATTTTAACAAACGGTATAATCCTTGATACAAGCCTTATTTCAACTTCAGATAAAGCTACTAATTGTTGAGGAGGTTCCGGAACTGTCATTTTATTCCAAAAAGCCGTTGACGGAACTTTATTACGACTTATAGAATTGGCACATCGATTACAGGCTGTTATTCTTTGTGGAGTGTTAGGCGGGAAAAGATTATTAGATGTTATATTTTTTACTTGATTTTTGTATAGTGTTTTTTTACAAATATAACATGTTTTGTCCGATACCTCCGAAATTGCCCTATCAAACTCGTCCTTGTCTGTTTCGAACAAAATTCTTCGAGCTCGGTAGGTTCTAGATGTATTTATCTGCATGGATTGAAGTCGTATCTCTCTTGATGTTGGAGTTTCGTTAGCACGAATTTCTGAAGCATGATTGCTCATCGACTCAAGTCGTGATTGCCTAGTAGACGGGGATTCTAGATCACGCATTTCAGAGGCATGATTACGCATGTTTTCCAAACGTGATTGTCTAGTCGACGGAGACTCTTGATCACGCATTTGAGAGGCATGATTACACATATTTTCCAAACGTGATTGTCTAGTCGACGGAGACTCTTGAGCACGCATTTGAGAGGCATGATTACACATATTTTCCAATCGTGATTGTCTAGTCGACGGAGACTCTTGAGCACGCATTTGAGAGGCATGATTACACATATTTTCCAAACGTGATTGTCTAGTCGACGGAGACTCTTGATCACGCATTTGAGAGGCATGATTACACATATTTTCCAAACGTGTTTGTCTAGTCGACGGAGACTCTTGAGCACGCATTTGAGAGGCATGATTACACATATTTTCCAAACGTGATTGTCTAGTCGACGGAGACTCTTGATCACGCATTTGAGAGGCATGATTACACATATTTTCCAAACGTGTTTGTCGAGTCGACGGAGATTCTAGATTACGTACTTGAGAAGCATGATCTTTCATTGACTTGAGTCGAAGTATTTTTGAAGTGGGAGTTTCTAAGCTTCGGGTTTCGGAAGCATGTGTCTTTAACGAATAAAGTCGCTGTGATCGAGAATTTTGAGATTCTTGCGATCTTATCTGAGCAATGTAGTTTTTTGCTTTATGTAAACGTATGATTTTTTTTTGAGAAGTTTCTTTCTCACGAAGATTATCAGCCCGTTTTTTAGCATTCCAACGATTTTCCACTTTAGAATGTTCGGACTGCGTTTTCCTACGATTTTTCTGATAATCTTTGTCTTTTATTCTTCTAAATTCAGTAATATCTGGGGATTCATTTTTTCTTGTCTCAGAAATGCGTGAAGCTTTTTTTGTTTTCCTTGATAAAGCCATTTTTTAAAAGCTTTTATTTTATACCTAAAATAATGAAACTAAATGTTAATATTTATAGCTCTATTTATTTACACTAGATTTACTAACCTAACTCAAACTAAATTGTTTTTGTTTATAGACCTATACTTATTATACTACTTCTTATTTCTATACTTACTAACTATACTATACTACTAACTTTTACTGCTATTTCGTAGACTATATAAACCTGGTACTTTTGGTGCAATACCAGCAAAATTATTTTTATTTATTTAATCCGACAAAATTTAAACAGTGTATCGAAGTAGGATGGCTGTGGTTGCTTCCCTGCGTTACCGGGTACACAACGTGACAACGAATAGGCAAATAGATACACACGCACATATAACAACATAAGCCCGAAGGCATATAATGCAGAGGACATTTTTATGGGAGTTTTAGCCAGTTATCAAACTGTTTCCGCCTTCACCGCGTGGAGGTACTCCCAGCTTATGTCGTTTACATTAGTGCATTAAATTATTCTATTAACGTTCACGCTGCTCTACATTACAGTTCCCGTGATCCGCGCTTTACTCTTATCGCTCATTTTTTTTAAACATCTTCAAAGCAGTCTTGTAATTATGTATAAGCATATAAATACTGGTGAAGCTCTTTCAAGTAATACCAAACACATTACATATATTTTTATTTTATACTTTTTGTCCGCTAGAGGGCATAATAGTAAATTTGGTGACAAACTTTATAGCTCACAACCAACAGAATATCAAGATCAAGACCCTTCTAATGGCACTGCAGTGGTCTTATTCTGATTACTAAGTACCAAAGAAATTAAGAACGAAAAGATGTGAATTATATGCAATTAGCCCATAAATGCAAGTAAAGTCACAAGCAAATGCTAGTAATATATATATATTCGAAATGTACAAGTGAAGCGCTTTAAAATGATACCAAACACGGCATATCTAGCTTAACTTTATTTTTTTACTCTGTATATTTTGTCCGCTAGAAGGCGCCACATTGAATTTGGTGAAAATCTATATAGCCTATAACCAGCGGACAATTAAGACGCTTCTAATGATATGTCATTTGTCGAATTCTGATTAGTGGTTTAGAAGTTACGAGGGAACAGATGAACATACATACATACATACATACATACATACATACATACATACATACATAGCCTGTCAAAATCATAACCCTCCTTTGGCTTTGCCGTAGTCGGGTAAAAATGGGTTGGGTTGGGTTGATTTTTGACGGCCAATTATCCACACGAGGGATATGGGCCCTAGGGGGAGTGCCTTCCGTGGAGGTATTTCTAAGGGAACCTAATCCGTATTAACGCATGGAAATCCACGGCTCGAAGAAAACCACGAAAACTCCGAACGATTAGGCCGACGGGCGCGATTGGGTTCGAACCCAGCACCTCCCGTCTACCAGCTTTGAGAGCAGATTAACAAAATGGGATAAACGAATCAGATACTTGTTGTAATTTTTCCAACTGAGTGTAAATTTTGCATGATTCTATTAAATTAATTAAAGACAATTACCTATCCAACGAATATTACAGTGGAGTCGATTGATTCTGTTGAAATGTTTCAGATAAAAGAGCAGATGCTATTGTCAAAGGATTCTCTGATTGAAATCTGTCCACCGGATATGTTCAGCATTGCTTTAATGGGCGAGCGTTGGCAGCTTAAGCCAAGGTCCTGGGTTCGAATCTCTTCCAGGTCAAATTTTCACTCAGTTTCAGTGGGAAAATTACAGCTATTATTATGTAGTTATAATGATATTATTGCACAAAGATACGTGGGGAATGTTTGCACACACTCTCATTAATTTCTATTGGTCATTCTGGCTTCAAGAAACAACTAATAATAAAGTATCCGATTTTATGCTACTTTAATATAAAATGCATCCCAGGTATCAAGCATAAGTTTCATGAAAAGGAATTTTGCCACGTGAGACACGAGAAAGTATTACTGAAGACATTGAGTGACATAAATAAAATTGAATAAAATTGCATATCATATTGTAAATTTCAATTTTCTATTTAAATTGACATTTCTAAGACATATAGAAAAATTCTTACCTATTTGGATATTCTTCGACGCCAGCAAATGTATGACTTCTGTAAATTATTATAACAGCTGTTACCGAAGAATTCCCTTAAAGAAAAAAAAAAAATTAAATATAAAAACGTTTTACGTGTTTCAAATGAAAGATTATACAAAATGAAGACTATGAAGTTCCAGATTTATTTATATTTACATGTTAACATTACTATGATTTAATTACTTACACCAAAGCTTTTATAATTTAAAAGAAAACCTTAATCTAATTACCTTTTTCAAAATGAAGCGATTCAGATATCAAAACTGGGTGATTTTATGAAGTAATATGATTTTATCAATTAAAATAAATAATTCTATAATGTAACAAAATTAATCTTTTAAATAAATTTAAAGAACATTTAAAAATCTTTCTTCCCTTATAAATATTTTGCAGTACTTTCTTTTTTATGCTGCTCTTAGATGTGTTACCTGTAACTTTAAAGATTAGATTATCTTTAACTTAACAAATTTAAGAGAAGAAAAATAAAATGTCTTGACATACGTAATAGTAGAGTAAAAAAGACTAGCTTACTTAATATATTTTTTTAAAAATAAACTACTATTTATGTTATTGAAAATCTGATCCTTTCTTAAAACACATCATAAGAAACCTCAATAAAAAAATCAAGTAAAGGAGAAATATAGGTTTAAGCATTAGCATTTTGAGCATATTAATACACTGAAAAAATACAAAGAAAAATACAATTTAAATATTGTTACTCTGAATCATTTATAGAGAAATGTATGCAATAACATGCCTTTTCACATATTTATAATTATCGGATTTACGTAACTTTGCCAGAATATACTAGGATATATATATATTATACTAGGATAAACACAGGGTGTTCCAAAAGTTCATGACACATTTTAAAATTCAATATAAAATCAAATAATTGCTATATAGGAGCGCGGTTTGAACTAAAATGCCTCTCACGATGAAAAGTTTTCTTCAAGGAAACGCAAATAGTTAGTTCCAAACTTCGATCATAGATGGAGCCACTTGTCCGTATGTTTGGTTTCAAACATACGTTTTTACTAATTTTCAGAATAGTTTTGACGCTGTGACGCAGAATGCCGACTCGGACAAAGGACAAAGGGACAAAATGTATACTTCTACTGTGGTATTGAAGTACTGAAGATGAGAACCACGCATCCAGTCAATTTCGCAATCGATGCTAGCAAACACGTGTGGTTGGAGCTAAAAAGGGCGCACACATTGAACTATGCTAATGAATTGCATATTATTACTGCTCTGAAACTGCTTTTGACAAAATAAAATAAAATATAACTGATTGTGTTGGGTTTTTGATCCTTTTTCTAATAATTTAAGGTACAGTGCCACCTATGGACGAAATTTGGAACCAATTTTTTTATTCTCTTGAAGAAAACTTTTTATCGTTAGAAGCATTTTAGTCCAAACCGCACTCATGTACGACAGTTACTTTATTTTGTATTGAGTCTTAAAATGTGTCAGGGATTCTTAGGGCACCCTGTACATAAAACAAAAACGAAAATTGATATTTTTACCAAATGAAGAGTAGCGAATCCCTTTAAGGAAAACTTTTATCTTTGTTATACTCACTGATAGAAATAAAAAGTGTAATTTTCAATATTTACATTTAATAAAATATAAGTATTTTAGTTGTAACATGTGTCCGGATTCTGACAGATGATAGTACAGTACACAGGCATACCAAAAGATTAGTGTCCATAACAGAGTTGCCAGTTTAGAATCCCGAATTTATACCAGAAATTTAGAAGTAGTTTTTTTCTTTATTTAATGAGAGAGATTACGTGATTACTCAACAAGCGCAAAACATTTTGACACATTTACAAATTCATATTTTAGCAAAAACATATAAAATTGGAAAGCCTGGCCATGGGAGCGATTTGGAATTGAACTGTTTTTTCCATTTTTTTTATCAATAAATTACCTATTGAGTTATAAGCGATTTTGTTCACGTGAGAAGCGCGATTTCCGCCCTTCACGGGCTAGTTTTTCTGCTTTCTTCGGAACTTTGGTTCAAAACGCCAACTTTGACACTATTTTCTGAAAGATCTATTGCGTTTGCAAAAAAACCCCGGAAAAAATAGCTCGATTACATAATTTCTGAACAACAACACCTGCTAGTTTCATGCATTTCCGAACAAAAATAAATTAAAACTTATGTCAGAAATTTGCCCTTTTGGATTTGAGAACATTCTTAAAGTAAAAATTCTACTTTCGTGAATGCGGAATTTCTAAATAAAAAATTAGGCCTCGGTTTTGAGTCAAGCGAATTTAATAGCCTTAACTCGCGTAATGTGTGAGGTTATGCTATAGAAAATAAGGAAACAAATACGTTAGTTCAAAATCTTTTATTTAAAATTGTAATTATAATGTGAGATGTCAAGAAATTAGGACGTAGAAAAATGACGCTTTAAGACATCTTTAATTTTATTTATATGTTCAGAACGAAAAATCAAAATAACAAACAATCTATTTTTACCATATTCTTCTTTATATTTTCTATCCTTTCCTGACCAATTGGAGGAGGTGATATCTATGATAAAATAGTCTTAATCAGTATTACGGTTTCACTTGATCGACTTGCCTCTTGTATGCTACGCATTATAAAACGGGTGCTACGTGTAAAAATACTTGTACTTAAAAATACTACATAATGTTTCTACCTTGTACTGAAAATACCAATAAGAAATCAGGGGAGAATAACAGTATATCCAAGCATTGCCTATTTTTGATGTTGTATTTCGTGATTGTGATTCAAAAACCTTCGAAAACTTGCTGAAACTGTATGTCGATTACCAATTCATTTATGAATCTGATACTGATATGAACAGCGGCGTACACTTGTGTCACTCACACGTATAGCATTTACTGATTTGATAGCATTTTCTCTTCAAACAACAACCTAAATTTTTTTTTTTTTCAATAGTTTTATTTTTCTATCAATTACGCGTATTACGGTTAGTGGTTAGTGGTTAAGATAACACTCCCTAATCGCTTGCGAGCGATATAGATTTGTTTCAGTTATTGTAGATTATTTTAGTAAATAGGTAGAGTTTGCCCCCTCAGGAAGACTTCTGCGAAAGCAGTCACCGATGCCATTTTCGATCATTTTGCTTCTAAATATGGTGTACTAGGATCAGTGATAACGGCTACTGTTTTGTTTCAGTTACTTTTAAGACTCTGTGCGCGAATCTGGATTTTTCCCAAGTTTTAACCATACCCTAGTCTAATATGGTGAGACAGTGAATAGAATATTAATTCAGATATTCTCCTATATCTGTTCGCATCATGCGAACTGGCACCTTAATATAATTCATTATCATATCATACCATATCATCATGTATTAACAGCCCTTGTAAAACTGTAACTTTAAAGACAAAAAGAAATTTGCAAAAATATACCTTCAGATATGCTTGAATTAAACATGCTTATTCCCACTTGGATATCTGTGGAACTGGACATTTTATCAAAGTCGGAAAAATTCAAATATTTTTGAGGGTATTTTTCAATTTTCCATATTTTAACAACTGAAAAAAAAAGAATAGTGTATAAAGTTTTGAAAAGTTTTCACATAAATATTGTTAGGATCAAAAAGTTCGGAGAGCGGCGTTCTAAACGGATATGATTTTTTGATATCACGTGTTACGCATAACAATATTCAACACATAACCATTTCCGAACACATTTCTAGAAGCCTTTGAGCTAGACTGTTTCTATTAGTGCCTCTGCAGCTTCTTCAATTTTAGATGCATTCAAGAAATATCGCCCTTTGAATATATTTCTTCAGGACACATTGCTCTCTAACGGTACACCTACTGCAACATTTGTAATGTTCCTGTCGGCTATTTGTCCAAAAATTGGCAGAATTTGATATCATTAAAATCATTTCTACTTTCGAAAAACGCGAACGACTACATATAAATGCCAAACATTATCTCGAAAGAACTTGCACTACGGATGTATTTCTTCCTTACTACCTCTCACGTTACATGTGCCTCTATGCCACAGTAAACAGTAACACGGTAAACCACTCCTCTCCTCCAATCTGGGCTTGAGATCAGCGCCATCCTCGAACTTTTTAATCCTAGTAGTATAATGTTATTTATCACAAGCACTATACAAAGTGTATTTGAACTGTGGGAGAGAGTTATAAAGATTAATAGAAGATGTAAAAAAAAATAATTTTTATATAGGAAACCAAGGTAGAAGTCAACTTATTCATTCAAAAATAGAAGGTGTCTCGCCATAAGCTAAACCCGATTTTTTCGTTCACAACTTTAAAAGAAAAGAAGATGCTTTACCGAGATTTTCATCAGATTCACAGAGCTTTGTATTTGAAATGTAATGAGACCATGGAAAGTGCTAAAGGTGTGCTGCAGTTTTGACAGCGAAACTGTGCGTTATGTTATTTATATTCCGAATTATATACACCGCGTCCCAAAAGTGTAGAGGATGAATGAAATTTGCATTAACATAAAAAAGTAATAAGGTACAATTAAAATTCGTGGGAGAGGTAATAAATAAAAGCAGTTTTTCTGATATACACATATAAATTATGATCAAAGGTTTGAAATTATAAAATATACATTAAATTATATAAAAATGTGCTGTCCCAAAAGTATAGACAATTGTAATTTTTTTTGGTTTTACATTTATAAATGTAACTAAAAACTTACTTTTAATATTTAATTGTATTGCCACGACACTTTATAACATCAAATACACGTTGTTTCATAGAATTAACTAAGCATTGCATTACAGAAGGAGGTATTTCATACCACAATTTGTCAATTGCAATTTTAAAGTCATTTACACATGTATATTGCTTTCCATTTTTATATATTTTAGGAGATAAGATCCCCCATATGTTCTCCATGGGATTCAAATCTGGACTAAGTGCTGGCCAGTCTAATAGTGTGATATTGTTTTGCCTAAACCATGTTTTCGATGATGTGGAGGTATGGATGGATGCCCCATCTTGTTGGAAAACACAGTACGGTCCTGCTAGCAAATGCATAATTGGCAGTAAATGGGTACGTAAAATATCCTGATAATCCTCTGATTTCATTTTTCTGTCCATAAATCCTAGAAATGTTTGGCTGTTGAAAGAAAATCCTCCCCAGGTCATTATGGATCCTCCACCTTATTGCCTGCTGAAACAGTTCTTGGGTTTTTTTCTTAGGTCATGCCAGTAAAATTTATGACTATCAGCACTGTCTAAATTCCATTTCTTTTCATCACTGAATATGACAGAAATCCATTTTTCACTGTATAACATATGCTTTCTAGCCCACTTTAGACGTGCATCTTTATGTCTCTGCTTTAAGCAAGGTTTTGCTTTCCTTCTCCAGTAAACAATATTTTTAGGTAGCTTTCTTTACAAAAAAGCTACCTATTGCAGCCGTTCGGAGGAAAGCGATTTCAAAAAATTTTGGTATATTTTCATCGATCATGACACCCAGACCCCGAAACCACCCTCCGTTCAAAATTGATATATATATATATATATATATATATATATATATATATATATACATATATATATATATATATATATATATATCTGACCTATGTCACACTGTAACTCCCGTAATTATGAACCCATTTCGATGTAATTCGGTGTGTACATAGTACATACCAATGTCTCGACCGAGTTCGTTGGCCAGCTTCATCCGAGGTTTTGTTTCAAAATGGCGGCCATTTAAAATTTTAAAAAAAATTTAAAACTTGAAATGTGGTAACAAAAAATTAAAAATGGAAAAATATTTTTTTCTTATGCATTTGACCTTTATACAAAGATTCCGGAGCAGTTTTTGTTTCGTCTATATCTTAAAAAATGGCTGAGTTATAGCATTTTGAATTTCTAGCGTGGCTGACATTTTGAAACGTCCTGAATTTTGTCACGCGATAAAAGGCGTATTTATGAACCGATTTGGATGTAATTCGGTGTGTACATAGTACATACCAATCTCTCGACCGAGTTCGTTGGCCAGCTTCATCCACCATTTTGTTTCAAAATGGCGGCCATTTAAAAATTTTTAAAAAATTTAAAATTTGAAATGTGGTACCAAAAAATTAAAAATGTAAAAATATCTTTTTCTTATGTATTTGACCTTTATACAAAGATTTCGGAGCAGTTTTTGTTTCGTCTATATCTTAAACAATGGCTGAGTTATAGCATTTTGAATTTCTAGCGTGGCTGACATTTTGAAACGTCCTGAATTTTGTCACGCGATAAAAGGCGTATTTATGAACCGATTTGGATGTAATTCGGTGTGTACATAGTACATACCAATCTCTCGACCGAGTTCGTTGACCAGCTTCATCCGCCATTTTGTTTCAAAATGGCGGCCATTTAAATTTTTAAGAAAAATTTAAATTTGAAATGTGGTACCAAAAATTGAAAATTGAAAAAATATTTTCTTCTTATGTGTTTGACCTTGATAAAAAGATTCGGGAGCAGTTTTTGTTTCGTCTATATCTTAAGAAATGGCTGAGTTATAGCATTTTCAATTTCTAGCGTGGCTGACATTTTGAAACGTCCTGATTTTTCTCATGTAATAACAGGCGTATTTATGAACCGATTTGGATGTACCTTGGTGTGTACATAGTACATACAAATATCTCGACCGAGTTCGTTGGCCAGCTTCATCCGCCATCTTGTTTCAAAATGGCGGCCATTTAAAAAAATTAAAAAATTTAAATGAGATACCAAAAAATTGGAAAATGAAAAAGAATTTTTTTGTATGTGTTTGACCTCAATACAAAGATTCCGGAACAGTTTTTCTTTCGTCTATATCTAAAAAAAATGGCTGAGTAATAGCATTTTGAATTTCTATTGTGGCTGACATTTTAAAACGACCTGATTTTTGTCACGCGATAACAGGCGTATTTATGAACCTATTTGCATGTAACTTGGTCTGTACATAGTACATACCAATGTCTCGACCGAGTTCGTTGGCCAGGTTCATTCGCCATCTTGTTTCAAAAGGGTTGCCATTTAAAAAAAAATTAAATTTAAAATTCAAAATGAGGTATTAAAAAATTGGAAAATGAAAAAGATTTTTTTTTATGTGTTTGGCCTTGATACAAAGATTCCGGAGCAGTTTTTGTTTCTGAAAATTTGTTCTTTTGTTGATATCTTAAAAAATGGTTGATTTATAGCACTTTGAATTTCTAGCATGGCTAACATTTTGAAACGATCTTGTATTTGTCATGCGATAACACACGTATTCGCCTATTTCGATGTAAGAAGGCATGTGGATAGTATACATCAACACCTCGACCAAATTCTCTGGCCAGATTCATCAGCCATCTTGTTTCAAAATGGCGACCATTAAATTAAAAAATATATATATATTTAAAGTGAGGTGCAAAAAAATTAGAAATTGAAAAAGGTTTCTTTCTTAAGTATTAGATCTTGATATAAGGATTCAGGAGCATTTTTGTTTGTCTTTACCTTAAAAAATGGCTCAGATATAGCAGTTTCAATTTCTATTGTGGGTGACATTTTGAAAAATCTGATTTTTTGCATGCGACAGCACTCCTATATATTAACCGATTCCGATGTGAGTGAGCCTGTGCACAGCAATTACTAAGGTCTCGACCAAGTTCACTGCTTAGCCTCATCCACCATGTTGTATTAAAATGACAGGCACTTTAAGAAATTGCCGAATTTGGCAGCCAAATATAAGTTACTTTAAAGAAAAGCAGCTTGGATAAAGCTGACTGATTTCGCGAAATTCTCATTCATTATATTGATAAAAATTAGTATTGAATCTCCTATATTCGGTTTCCACTAAATTGAGCTTCGTGTGTTTGCATGATATAAGTTGGCTTTTTTTAAATAAGGATTATGAAAGCTACCCCTTCCTCCCGGCACTGGCCGGAAGGACTTTTTGAAGCTTTAATTCTTCTGTGTACAGTACTTTTTGAAATTCTGGAATTTGATGCAATTTCACGCACAGATGAATTAGCAACTGAAGCCATTTTTAATAACATTCTATCATCACGTAACATTGTTTTCTTTGGTCTTCCGAGCCGCTTTCTAGTATTCCATGTTCCACCTGAGCTCAAAACTGCTCAAAAAACATGAGCGCAAAACATAAATACTGCTCAAGGATCTCTTTATTCTTCTAGATATTTGTACAGGATTTTGTTCTTGCGTTTTTAAATGTAAAATCTTAATAATTTCATGTTTAGAAATTTCTTTAGAACGTGGCATTTTTATCAGAATATGCAAGAAATGTATTTTCCGAATCACAAACAAAATAATACATTGAACTCATTTGATTCCACGCAATTTCAATAAATTATTATGCTAAAATACAGCAGATGATATTTCAATTAAAGGGAAAAATTGTTCTGCATTTATAGAAGCAGACGAAAATAAAAATATTTTATTTTGTGAACAAAAATGTAAAAGAAAACATGTAATGTTGTATTGTGTCTATACTTTTGGGACAGCACATTTTTATATAATTTTATGTATATTTTATAATTTCAAACCTTTGATCATAATTTATATGTGTATATCAGCAAAACTGCTTTTATTTATTACCTATCTCACGAATTTTAATTGTACCTTATTACTTTTTACGTTAATGCAGATTTCATTGATTCTCTAAACTTTTGGGACGCGGTGTAGCATCTATTTCAGAGTCGTTTGAACCGGGCGGTGTCCAATTACAGCCCTTCTCGTGATGTCATCCTGTTTCACAGCAAAGTCAGTTTCATGAAGATACAATTAAATATTTTCATTATTGTTAAAGTTATGAATGAAAATAAGAGTTCGATTTGAAGTGAAACAGCCTGCACTTTTTGTTTGTGAAATTGGATTGCGAACTTGATTTCCTATACAAAAAATGTTTGTCTTAACGATTAATATCATCCCATACAATTGCGACAACCAGTTCGGATGCACGCTGTACAAATGATGTTTCCAAATTTTGAGAATTGCGAAATAATGAAGGAATACTGGACTTTTAATAACAATAATTGGCTATAACCAAGTCTTGACCTGTTTTATTTACAATCTCACTCAAATTTACTCGATACGATTTTTTAACTTGGCATGTGGACATGTTCTAAATGTTAGATTGCCGTTATGTAAAAAATTATTAGAAATAAGTGCCCATTTGTCGACTAGTCGAAACATAGCCTGCTTACGGTCGTATCAGATGAGAGAAAAAATAATCAAAAAGCATTATACAAAGCATATTCGTAGCTTTGTGCTAAAGTTACTGAAGCATAACGAAAAGTTTCTCTGAGCTTTTCGGTACATTTATCTATTGTATGTTGACCATAGACCCTTTAAAATTAAACTGAGCATGGTAACCACTTTTGCCTATATCAGCAGTAGTGAAACATCAATCATGTTTCGCAAGTACATGTGACTTGATTAGATCAATGGTCTAAGCGTGATAATGACAAGCAAGATTGAAAAGATCCTCTCGACCAATCAAATATCTTAAGTATGATCAGCTGTTGTTAGGAAAGAACGTTCATTTTGAGAATAAGAAGCTCACACGCATTTTCTAATTCCGAAAAGGTCTATGGTCTTGAATGGCTAAGGTTATTAAATAACATTTAGGCGCTTCTTTCCTATTGGTAGAAGTTCCTGAGCATGGAAAAAATGCACAACATTTTCGACTTGAACACTGAAAAGTTGCTTTAACAAAATTGCAATCTCCTTCAGCAAGTTTTCCGCATATTCTGCTGATTGTAATGTTCCGCTGGGTGAAATGCTGAACGAATATCTCCTATCTGATACGACCATTAGAGTGAAATCGCCAGTTAACGTTTCAGGACTTGTATAAAGAGAGCAACCTTTGTCGTTATTTTGGAATTACCTCATATTTGGTATCTGGTCTAAGAAACATCATAAGTCGAAAAAGTTGTTTGCATAAACACATTTTGGGTCCAAATAAATTGCTTTAATTCACATGTTCAAATATATTACACTCATACTACAAACATAAATTTGATTAAAGCATAAACTTAATTAATGTGTTTACTGTATTTAATTTTCTTCGTTATAACATACTCGTATAATATTCTAAAATTTATGTAAAATTTAAAACGTTTCAATATATAATAGTTTTATTCAAATTACTTATTAGCCAGTGTCACACAACATTCATTTGTATGTTTTACCATATATGCTTTTGTGTTCTAAAGCCCATAAGTTTCCAAAAATGTTTCCGAAATTATAAGCATGCAGAATATGACTTTTATGTCATGAACTTTTTCTCTTTCTGAACTTCAAAAATCAAGAAGTTTTTGTTATTTTAATGTTTGATTCTCCTCCTAATGATTTTTGAAAACGAAAGATGTTTTTCTGAAATTGTGGGTAACTCTGAAGTTCTATGAGGTTACATTAAAATTTCGCAAATGTTTCTGCTATCCCAGGAAACAATTCAACAACAGCGTTGTCATTTGAGACCAAATTTAGCCCTTATCAATAATATTAGCCGTGAAAATTTATGATTTGGATTTGGCGCGTATTTTGGACGTATTCTTTGACACTTTTAAAGACCTTCATTTTAGAGTTACTTAATTTTTCTTATTCAAGATTAATAGATCAAAGATTTTTTAAGTTATAATTTATACTGAGTGAGTATAATTTAATTTCTTTAATTTTTAGCTTTAAGTATGATGCTGAAATGCGAATAAGATGCACCGAACTACAGTGTTTCAACTGTGTTTTCATTATCTAAAGGGCATGTTTATAATGGTCATCTTGAATTACCACGTCTATTATTAGTTTCATGAAATTATTATGTTGTTATTATTATTACTTTTTCTATTTGCTTGATTATTATATTTAACTATTATATATTTCTGTATTTGAAAACATGATAAGTCTGTCTGTCTTAAATTTGACTGAACTACACGTGAATGCAATGCAATTAAAGCTTCACTTAATTATTGTAATTTATTAATAATTATAAATACAATATTCTTTCCTTTATTTATTTATCTATTTTAGCGCATTTTTTGCACGTTTGACAAAAATTTAGTTGTTCTTTCGGTTTTGTCTTCTGATAAAAATGCATCCTCTTTTTAGGCAATCCCTTTAAATCGATTTTAGCCATTTTCTTTTTTTCAGCAATAGGTTACAATGAACAGAGTATAATAAAACAATGTTTAGGGAAAATCAATTGATCTTTTTGCCCCATGCATTATGTATGTAAAATGTAAAGAAAGACCTGCATAATGAATATTTTCATAACTATTTAATAATCAGAATGACACATTGCACTAATGTAATATAAATTTTGACTTACTCAAAGCAGAACTTTCGAAAATTTCGACTGAGTTATTGGCAATACATCTTCTTCCATACCAGATTGACATATTTCTTATGAAACTACTCAACTTCTGTTTACTCTGTTAAAATAAATATTTAAAAAATATGTATTTATATATGTATATAAAAGTATTTTGAAAAAAGAGGTGTTAAAAATACTGTTAAGAAATTATTTAACTTTGAAATCAAGTATCAAATATTGGGGTTTCTTTCTTTAAAGTAACATAATATAGATTTTTTTTTTTTAAATTAAGATTAACCTTTTATTTTTGTTGATTTTTATCTTAGGTTAAATGTGAGAAAATTTAGGAGATAACGCCTGCATAGTTAAATTGTTTTGCACAACAATACAGATTACCGAACCAACTTTCTGCTAATAACTATTTAAAAGCACAGTTCTCGAATGAATCTTCCATGACTTTCAGAATATAATTTCTTCCAAATAGACGGCTTATGAGAATCACAATGATACCTTTAGGATGAAAATTAATAAAGTATAAATCAATAAAAAGCATGTTTGTATACTTTTCATTATCTACTATTAGTAAACTATTGTTCAACACAAAAGTTACCTTATATTGTCAATGACTGTATACAGGGTAACCTTTCGCATCATTGATTAACAGCTAATTTCTACGCTGTTTAAGGGGTATAATTACAATTGCAAAAAACTGGTCTTTTTCCTTTTTAGTGCCAGAAAACGCCAAAAACTTATAAAATTCAAATTATCGTAACTTCGTTAATTTCGGTCGTAGAAGAGCGGAATTTTTACTACTTTACTTATTAGAATAAGGAGAATTTTTCTAAATGTAACTTATAGGACTCGGGAATCGTATAAAAATTTTAACTTCTCAAAAAAAAAAAAAAATAGTTGTCTTGATTATAAATTAACATAAAAAATAATTACTATGCTTTCAAGTTTTAGAAATATTTTCTTCATGTTTTCCGTTTATTACTTTATAGGTCTTTATTTAAAATTTTATGCATCCATTCTTTTATTCAACAAATAAATGTGACAAATAGATATTTTAAAATCAAAACAACTGACATGTAACTATGAATTTTCATTGAAGACATGTTGAAATACTTTGTTACTGGTTTGAGAAACTTAATGAACCAACATTCAAAAATTTCTGTATAAATTTGTTGCGGTATGTATCAAGAGTGTCCCATAGTGTCTCATAAGAATTTTGAACAAAAATTAAGTCATCTGGAGTATTTCAAAGTTGGATTAGACTGCATAAATTTTCTTTAAGAAAAGTTCATTAGAAATACATTATGATTATAAACTTTCAGAACTTGCCTAAAAGAAGTATAAAAGTACACTTTCTACGAAGTATATGGCAATATATTAGCATTTTAAAAATTCTAACAAGAAATTTTAAGACACACAAAACAATCATATTTTTGGTCGATTTTGATCATTTTAAAGACCGCGGTCTGTTAGCGTTAATTGGTCGTCAATGTATTGTTTGAGACTGGACAGTTCGTAGCTATGTTTTTTCTTAAATTTAATTAATTCTCTTGGTAATATGGTATTGCGTATATTATACCATATTTTAAAGCATTAACTTTGGTAGCAAAGTAGATTTTAATATGTAATACATTTATCAAAATATGAAACACGTTATTTGATTTAAAATTTCTAATCACGTCTGCCTGATTCATGGTTTTACGTGTAAAAATGAGTCCGTCAATGCGTCAGAAAACTTCGTGTATTTTATTTTATTTTATTATTTTTTCTTTCTGGGGGGGGGGGGGGGCGCTTCAAGTACAAACTAGCTACTTTCTGACACATTTCTGTTCCTTTTTGTTCGCAAATGTATCGAATTGGCAGGTGCACTTATTCAGAAGCTATGTAATCAAATTTTTTGTAGGATTTTTGGTAAAGGCAACCGATTTTCAGAAACGTCTATTAATTTTGACTTTTTAAACCCAATTTCTGGACGCAACAGCAAGGGAAAGAAAAAAACTTCGGTCTTGAGACAATAATCGCCTAACCCAAATTGTAATTTTTTTAATTAGGAAATGAACGATGACTGTTCGATTACGATTCAGTTTAATAAGCATCCCTGCGCATATAATGCTTTTTTGTTTAAAAAGGCTTTAGAAAATTTCACGCTGTTGAGCCGGATTTTATTTTTCTTTTGAGAACAACCCTTAAACTATAAATCAGAAAATTATTTCTAATATGTATTTGCTTCTAAAAAACATCGTGTTAAAATAGCAATAGAAGTAGTAAGTGCTGGATTATTTTACTAAATTTAACTCATATTGTTTTACTCATCATTATATTCATTATAGAGAAACATCGGCGTTTTTAAAGTTTAGAATAAAAATGTTATTCATTTCAAATTTTTAACTCAGAAAATTAAAATTTTAACTACTATTTTAACTCTTCTTACCTACAATTAAATATCTGAAATTTTTATTTAAATTTTAAAAAGGTCTTCCTTTTTAACGTACTTATTACTAGGGTAAACTAGGGAGGATTGACTCACTTTTTACAAAATGATTTTTTATTTTTTAAATATTGAACGTAGAATAAAGTTTTATATATCATTTTATTCGTTATACAATCAATTATCAAAATAAAATTGCTACATAAGTGTAATATATAAGAAATTTGAAAAATGATTGATTTTAATCATGAGAAAATAATGGGTCAAAGCTCCCCCACATACGGGAGGCTTGACCCACTATAAGGGAGGCTTGACCCACTTTGTTTTATACTGAAATATTTGTGAAGAGAAATAAAATCAGATTAAAAAAAGGTAAAATAACTTTATGCTACATGATTTGTTTATTATAAATAAAAATATTTTTGAAAATATGAGGCTTCAACAAACCTGTTTAGGTGCAATCGCATGTCAGAGGGGGGGAATTTTTGTTTTATGCAGGATTTTGTCTGAGCAGGTATAATTCTACAACAGGGAAAATGAAATTTTAATATTTAAGACATTATTCCGTTAGAGACAGGTTCTGATTTCATAGGGTTTCATATATTATTAAGTTCGGTAGAAGCAACTGTCGCGCTTTTTATTTGTCTTCTTGGCCTACTTTATGTGACATGCGATCTGACAACTGTAGTTGTCACATAGTTTGGACTCATCTCACTCTATACATTGTGTTGAAATTTGTCTACATACCTTCCAATAGTTTTCCGATTCTTGCTATGTTCTTTTGCAGCCGCATGAGTACTTAACTTATCATTAATATCCTTTAACGTTTTCAGAGGCAAAGTACTTTCAGTACTAAAATGTTGAAATAAATGACTGGCACCGGAATATATGAACGAGTTTATTTGGAAATATGAAACAGGCTATATTTCACATACGTATTAAATTGAAAAGATTTTAGCAAAATTCTGATGCCGTTGTGGAATTTGGGAATTACAATAAAGTGGTTTCATACACATACCACTGCCCCTGAAACGGTTAAGACTGCTGCTTTCGTACTTTCTAGTATTTTCCATTGTTTCTATTTACCTGTTGTAAGTAATATTTAAATGGAAAAAAGTTCCTATCAACTTTCCCATTTATGTGTCATTATTTTTTTTCCTGCTGTACAAATAGCAATTTTTTACATCTTTCTTTAATCAGTTTTAACCCTAGATCTACCGGGAATTTTATTCAAATTTTAATAAAACGTTCTACACCAGAATTTTTATTTAAAACTATTTAACTTATTTATTTACCTTATTTTTGTCTGGTTTATATACTTAGTTTATTTTAAAGAAATTTCTGGTTTGAATGAATATTTTGTATGTACCTGTCGGGTCCAATGGACCCGTCTGGTAGACGGAGGGTTAAATGTTTTCTTTTCCAACACCCCCTTTTACTGTGCCTTTGCAGAATAAATTTACATTCATTTTCATATATAACCATTAATCTTTCATTATGCACAGTATATAATAAAAAGATTTCCAAACCCCCTTAATTAACACATAGCCGACGGACAATTTTTATCAAATTCGAATTTTAAAACAGTAGAAGCTCCTCCCTGTTCTGAAAGTCTTTTGTAAATTGGTGTTATAGATAGGTTTCCCAAGTTTATGCATCGGTAAATGTCGTTCAATGAACGATCTTAATAAAAAATATCTTACAATCTAAAAAAATATAGACAACATGATATAAATTCATTTTCTGCAAGATAGAAGCCACGCAGTCAATGATGTTTTTTGAATGAGAAACGAGAATTCTCGTTTCCCGCCGTGAATATGTTAAAGAAGCCTTGAACATGTGGCCAACCTTTCCTCACATTGACTGGGTCAAGCCTCCTCACATAGCCTATTTCTAAAGAATAGCACATTGTTATGTTAAGCCTAACTTACTGTATAATCTTTATGCCTGGATTGAAAACTCGATATTTCTGCATTACTTGAAACCTACTTACTTAAATTCCTGTGATATATTTTATTTGAAAAAAACTTACAAAATATTTCTAAAAAACTCAACTTTTAGGTTGCAAACGCCTCACAATTGATTTTTTCCATACCTATCGCGATTGTCTGTATGAAACAGAGACTGTTGTTTGAGCATTCCGGTAGCTTTGGTTGACACCTATTGATAAAACCCTGAAATTCTTTTAAATATGAAAACTGATGGGTGGGTCAAGCCTCCCGTATGGTCAACCCTCCCTAGTCTCCCTTATATGAAAATGGTATTCCATACGGATTCCCTTTAGTATGTTTAATTGATATAATATGAGAAGATTCAACTTATATTAGTAACTATATCTTTTTTACCATCTTAAGAATCTATATTTATGTAAATAAAACCTTCCAGAACATAAAAAACCGTGCTTAAAAATTTTCCTTGAAATATATGGGTAATATGAAGTTCTTGTTATGAAACATATATTTCAATTTATATTTTGGTTGTATTTCATCTTCGAAATCTTTTAACTGAAACTTAAAACCAAAATTTTATATTTACTTATTTAAAAAGATTCCACAAAGATTTCAATTTTATATCTCTGCTTCGTCTTTGTATTGATTATTTGCGGTTTGATTATTTTTCTATCTTGAATGCATTTCATAGATTATATTTATGTACCTATAAGCTCGATTCTTTGTGGTTTTTGTTATATTGCGGATACTATTGTTAATTTTTGGACGTTGAAATTTGTTTTAAAATTACAATCTTTTACAATATTGTAATTCGATCATCATACTTTAAAAAGAAAGTGTCACTATAAGTCTTTTGATATTAAGCTAACTATTTCAGTTATGGACACTTTAAACCATTATAAGCCTGAATTTTAAATTAAAAAAAAAACTGCTTCATCTGATTAATTATTTAAGCAGGGGACTGTCCAGACTTTTCTCACGGGGTCCTGTTTTTGTGAAATTGTGAAGTTTTTCTTATTTTTGTGAAAATTCTAGTCATAATTCTGTGAATTTTAAATTATCGATGTCTTCATGTCCTATCCTTCATGTATAATAAACTAAATAATATGCTCTTTGGTGAGTTCAACTGCTTACTTACAGGCCAGATTTTATTTTTAAATGACTAAATTTGTGAAAAGTTCAATTTGAAAGTGAAAAAATTCTGTGAAAGGTCTATTTAAGAGACATAATTTTTTGAAGGGTCCTGTTTTGGGATAAAATGTTTTGTGAAGGGTCCTGTTTTGGGATAAATAATTTTGTAAAGGGTCCTGTTTTAAGATAAATTATTTTGTGAAGGGTCCTTTAAAGGACCTAAAATTTTCCTAAACATATCCCTGATTTAAGTTAATGTATAAGACATCCGGAATAATATGTATAATAATAATTTGATTTTTAGACAATTTTTTTAATTGAAACTGATTCAATAAATCGGTAGTTAGAGCTATTTTTGCAAAATATTTACAAGAATAATTAGATTAATTAACAAAAAATGCTGTAATGGAAATCTCACAATTCTTATAAAAACAGTGTAGGGTAAAGTGGGGACAGATGCCGCAGAGATTGTGTGGACGACACTAGCGCTCCCTAGACCAAGTTAAGAAGTTCGTAGTGTTCCTCTGTGCTGTGTGCTGTGTTGTATGCATTTTCACCGTTGAATTGTCAGTATTTATATATTTATGCCCGTGTTTATGGTTCGAACCTGCGTAGTGAGTTGCTAAAATTATTCTAATAAAGTTTTATTACTTATTTTAAACCAAATAAACAGAGATATCATCCTAAAAACGATTGCAACTGTAGACTAGATCCTCGTAGAATACAGATATGTGCTTGCATTTCTCTCGTGGTGCTCACATGACACAAAATGGCGGCATGGATCTTACCCGCCACTATGGGACAGATGCCGCAAAATATATATATTTTTTTCGGTTTAATAAATTCATCACTGCGATTTAAGTAGAACTTACATTTAAATGAATGACTATTAGCGCATTCTGCTACTAATAAAAATACTCTCAGCAACGATGTTGGTTCACCATGTGTGAATAAGGAAACCGTAGGTCGTTTATAATTCTCACCGTCTAAACTGTTAAACAAAATATCTCCTATCTCAATGGTCAAAAGACCTGTACAGACAAGTAAGAGAAAGCAAAAGGATGCAAATATTACAAGCACAGAGTTCATAAACAAGAAAAAAGAAGAAGAAAATAAAAAGCAAAAGGAACTAGAAAGCGTCAAAGAACGATAGCTTGGCGGAAGTAAAATGTGTAAAAAATGAAGGGAAAGATCAACTTGAAAGCACCTTACTTGAGGAAGAAACTAAAATATGATTCATCTTCTGACAATCAGTAAATAGTTCCTCTTATGGATTCTGATGGCAGTATTGGATTGGAATTTGATGACTCTGAATGTGCTGAGTGTCTGGAGTCTTATCAAGAAACAAAGTCTAAAGCGAACAGGATTCAGTGCATCAAATTCAATCGATAGCTGCGTGAAAAAGGCTCACTTTACTTTTGTAACGGGAAGTGTGGTGTAATTGTGGGCGAATGGAAATACAAAATCAAAGAATGTGAAGAAAGACCAAAAATAAACAGGCTAGGGCCTAAATAGAATATAACTAATACTTACATTAAGAGCAAACTGCAATGTTCACCTGGATGTAAACCAGTGATTTATATCTTTTTTGTAATTTGCTGTCTATTGTTTCCAGCAATTATACTATCCATTCATGTAAATTCAAATGTTTTACTTTTCATTTTCCTTTTTCGTCTTAAGTTTTATTTTTTGAGCTTACACTTTTGCATTTTCGTTAAACTTTTCACAATTTAGTGATATATATAATTTTTGTAACTTTACCGTTATTTATTTTCATTTTAACTAGTTTGAGAAAATAAAAGTGTGATTTGTTTAAAAAAATATACAGCCTAGCTTTTTTCTCCATGCGTCATCTGTCCAGCACCCCATGCGGCATCTTACCCAGCACTTAAAAAATCATGTAAAAAAAAAGACAATTGGGAAAATAATTATGCCTACTTTATTAAGAAGTTTTGAACTTGTTTAACATAGAAATTAGATTATAAAGGGTTTGATTAATGATTTCTGATACTTAGTTTGTTGTTTTTTGATTTATTGTACATTTTATAAGAAGAAAAGTGAAACTGCGGCATCTATTCACACTTTACCCTAAATAAATTTATTGTGACCCTATCTGTAACAGAGAAGTGTTTTGTAGTTGCAAATTTTTTCGTATAACATACTTAATAGGATGATATATATATTAATTACAAAAAATTATTACATTTATTACAATTGTTTAAAAATTTTCTGCCTTACTTCTTATTTTGTAGTTGCAGTAATTAATTAATCATCTAAATTCCCACTTCCACTCTAACTTGACATTTACACTACCCCATCCTTCGCTCTGACAGCCCAAAAAAAATTAACTTTAAGTGTATACAATGTTAACTTCAAAGCATTGTTTAAAAGAATACTTCAATATTCAGTAACTTATTTTCACAATAATTTCAGTTGAGGAAGGAATCTTGTTTAATTTTAATAATTCTTTTAATTTTTATAATGCATACATATTTTTCCAGGTATCAATGGGATATGTATGAAAATTTGCGGGAAACATATTTTATTCCACACTACAATGATATATTTTATTTACAAATTATTGATAACATATGTTTTAATGTTTTAAAGATAGCAAACATTGGATTGTAGTTCCATTTAAAAGGGGGTACTCAAAAAATAAATATCTTTTATGTAAGAAATACTTTTACCTTATGAAATAGCTACAATTAAAACGACAACAGATTATTTAACTAACTAATGTTATGCATTTTTCTCTTGTAAAATTTTAAAACTCTGTCAATAAAATATTTGAGATCACTGGTTTCATAAAACTATTTAAAAGATTAGTTTTAAAAAATATTATCAATATTTTTTCCACATATATCAATAAATATAACAAGAGATTATATCATTTTATCATGCAAAAATACATAAAACTTTTAAGATTATCTATTAATTGCTTTAAAGCTCAAACAGAAAAACTTACTTTGGTTGTTGAAAAATATACTTTGTGGAATATTCTAATCTTCTGTAGCATGTACTGTTTTGAAACTATATCTGTTTAATTATCCCAGTGATAGCATTTATCAAATGAAATACCAATTTATTTATGGTTGTAGACCATATAAATATTTTTGTTTTCGCATTGATCACCTGTTTTATTCAACTCCGCTTTCCCAACACAAAGTAAGGTACGCAGTATGACTGCATAAACTAAATGGAAAAATGTATTTTAATAATAATAATTTCTACAGTCTCTTTAACAATATTTTTTTCTTTTTGATTGCACTTTTGTAAGATTATTAGCATCCCGTTTCGACGGAATATCCAAATTGAAATATCCAAATCGGAATATCCAAAGCGTCAAATGAAGTTTTTATTTGTCGATTAATTATATGTATATATGTAGGATTTGAATTTATACATACTTTATTTTCTTCATAACGTGCATGATCAGCAAATTAACTGATGCTCTGGTATTTTTATTATTCATGATTTGAAAACACGAGTAATGAAAATTCCCGATCACGAGATCAAGGTTTGGACATATTCAAAATTAGAAAAGAGTCGGTCTATAAAATAGTATTGTTCATGAAGCATCGGCTGACGAGATGCCAAAAAAGGCACTTTTAGGCCCAATTAACTTGTTCTAAAGAAGTATATTATGAGTTTTAAGTGAGAAATGAACTGTATTTAAAAAAGGTATCAACGAAGCCGTGTAAAGTTATCTTTATAGAATTGTATTAAAGTGTATGTGTTGTTATTCCAACGTCTAGTTATTCAAATCATCTGTATATTAACATTTTACATATAATATTCCTACAAAGGGTCTAGCCGGATAAGCATGGCGAAATGGCCCCCCACGGCCGATGTTTGAAATAACATGTGTGGTAATAAGACTCACCATGAGAATACAATATAGAGTGTTTTTAGCCTCTGACCTTGAACTGTCCTTGAGATAATCGGGGAAGTATGTGCCGCCGCTACTATTTTTCAAATACGTTTTTCTCAAAAAGTACAAAAGTTAAAAAATGAAACCAACGCCAATTATTGAAGAATATATTATTTCACATTATGTATTTTTTCCACATTTTTACAAAAATTTTAACATAGAAAAACAAACAAAAATATTTTGTACAAAAATTATTAATATAGTAATTTTATATTTACACCAACCAAAAAATTACAGAATAAGCCTCAAAGTATGTACTTTTAAGAAAAAAATTTCGTTAAAATCGAAGATGCGCTTTTTGAGTTATAAAAAAAAATAATGTTAGCAACTTGCTAAAATATTCCTAACTTTCCCTGTTTGCACTTGCAGAAATACGCTACTATCAATGCATTGGTCGATTCGAGACATTTCCACCCGGGCAGGATGCGCAGTGCGCCAAAATAAGAGAATGTTTCCATACATATCACTTCCTTGGTTTGTTTCGTGTTTGTAAACATTCTGTTATTTTGGCGTACTGCGCATCCTTCTCACATAATAATATCAAGAATTGGCAAACAAAACGATAACATTTGCCTACGATGATTTTCATATAGAAGAAAGCTATGGGGTTGAACAGTGTACATATATAACGTAACACTTTAGGGGGGAGCGTGTGTGTGTGTATGTGGGGGGGGGGTCTGGCACTTGGCATCATAGGATATCTGTAGGGGAAGGGGGGTTATCATTTGATATCGTTATCATTTTTGATCAAAACAAAATTTACCATTTTGGTATCTTTTTCTTTACATCCGTTATCTTAATTTTTTTAAGTCTGTTTTCTTCTTTTTATGAAAATACAAAGTTATAATTAAAACCATTGAATGATTATAAAACATTTCATTCCAAAATAGGGAATAACCCAACGTTCGCCATTAATATTCGCCTGCCATATGCGTATATAATTCGTTGTTAGAGAAACCAGATTCGAAATTATACTTGTTATTTTTGCTAGTAAAAGATGGGGAAGAATGTTGTCCGCCTGTTTTGTTTACAAGAAGTTCTATTTAGCCCCGTGCAAGGGCGAAGTGCAAGAAGACAATATTACTGTTCAATGCATTATGTAACAAAGAGTTATTATTAAAAACTATGTTATTTGGTATAAAGTTATTTCTTATATAACAGTGATATGAATTTCTTCTCTTTATTTAAATAAGTAAAATATGCAAATAAAAATTGTACAACCATACCTGTATATCATTGCAAACGTATAAAAAGAAAAAAAAGGAAAACAATTGTAAAAATAAAAAGAACTTTTAAACACATAACAATATTATTAGGGGGAGGGGGATTTGAGGAATGATAACGCATGATATCGGAAGTTGGGGAGGGGGGTCTGGAATTACCAAAAAGTTGATAACCTTATATATTTACAACCCCTATAGCTGCACCTGCACAGTGGACTACACCATCCACTTGATATTATTATGAGAGAAGGATGCGCAGTACTCCAAAATAGCAGAATGTTCACAAACACGAAACAGACCTATAGAGAAGTGGTATGTATGGAAACATTCTCTGATTTTGGCGCATTGCGCATCCTGCCCGAGTGGAAATGTCACGAATCGACCAATGCATTGATAGTAGCATATCTCTGCAAATGCAAACAGGGAAAGTTACGAATGTTTTAGCAAGTTGCTAACATTATTTTTTTAATCACTCAAAAAGCGCATCTTCGATTTTAACGAAATTTTTTTCTTAAAAGTACATACTTTGAGGCTTATTCTGTAATTTTTTGGTTGGTGTAAATATAAAATTACTACATTAATAATTTTAAAAAAAAATATTTTTGTTTATTTTTCTATGTTAAAATTTTTGTAAAAATGTGAAAAAAATATATAATGTGAACTAATATATTCTTCAATAATTGGCGTTGGTTTCATTTTTTTAACTTTTGTACTTTTTGAAAAAAACGTATTTGAAAAATAGTAGTGCCGGCGCATACATCCCCGATTATCTCAAGGACAGTTTAAGGTCAGAGGCTAAAATCACTCTATATTGTTTTCTCATGGTGAGCCTTATTACCACACATGTTATTTGAAACATCGACCGTGGGGGCCATTTCGCTATGCTTATCCGGCTAGACCCTTTGGAGGCTCGATGCCACGATATTAAGCAACTATCAGTGGAATAAATAATTAATATTACGCAACGGAATCTTAAAAGGATATTAAACAACTAGTAGTGAAATAGATAGTCAAATAATTATCGAAGAGAAATTGTTGTCAATCGCCAGTGTCAAAAAATGGATTGTGAATGAACAAGGCAAATGTTAAAACCGTAATTGTGTTTATCCAAATACAACTTTGAAAAACATGGGATCCTTGAATAAAGCTAAAAGAATTGGTCTAATAAATCTCTGCGAAGAATGAGGAATTGAACCACCAGAAAAATCGACAATACCTGTCCTAATAAAGCTGATTAAAAGCTGGGAGGATTACGATGAAGATTTTATATGGGATCGCCTAGAAGTAATTAGGGCGGCTAGAAAAGAGAAAGCAGAAGAGGAAAGAGAAGAGAAGAAACAAAAAGCACAAGCGCATGAAGAAAAGAAATTACGAGCAGAGATCGAGAAAAGAAACTGAAAATGGAAATGGAAGAGATAAAATGGACAATAGAATTGGAAGAAAAAGATCGCGAAAGAGAGTTTGAGATTAAGAAAATACAACTACAAGAAAATTCAAGACAGCACATCGATGTGAACACAAGGACAAATCCAGGTAAACAATGTGAATTGCTTAGATTATTAACAAAATATGATAGTACGAATGATATTAGTTTATACTTGGCTATGTATGAAAGGCAAATGGCGCAAACGGGCATTGATAAGAAAGAGTGGTTCAACTATTTAATTAACCTAATGCCATTAGATGTGATTAATGTAATAACCAGGGAGAGTGAACCCGAAATGCATGATTATGATTACATAAAAAGTATTCTTTTAAAGCAGTACAAACTATCACCAGAAGAGTTTAGGCTGAAATTTTTCTCACTCAAAAAAGAGCCATCCGCTAATTGGCGCGATTTCGCTTATGAGATCAAGGTGTATTTCAAACAATGGATTGACGGTCTTCAAATAGATAACTTTGAGGAATTATCGGAATTAATTGTAGTTAATCAAATTAGGCATAATTTACCTGCGGAAACAAAGACACATTTCACAGAGGAATTGTTAGTAATAAAAAATATAGACGACTTAGTTAATAAGTTAGATATTTACGAAACGGCTCGAAAGGTTTGCAATAAACAATCGGTAAGATGGGGGTCCATCTTCCGGTCCCAGGCTCTTTTCAGGCACATCTGTCTACGCAAGGAACCACCCGTGAAGCAAGCCCCGCGGCGCGTCCCGAAGGTCGCCGCCAGACAAGCTCCAACAGAGCAGATCCCCACGCAAACTCCGGTCAGGCCGACGCACTGCCCAGCGCACGTCACGCCGGCTATTCCCAAGTTGGTGAACAATCGCTACGATAGTCCTCACCACCCAGATAGAAAAACCAAGTGGTCCCTAAACTTGGTTACTCGAGCCGGTAGACCCCGCAAGCCATCGCAGGAACCAGACTCCTATAAAGACGCTGGGCCCACGGACTGAACCGAGGCTTCCCGACACGAATTTAATTTACGGAAGGCCCCCAAGATCAGATACCATTTTCCGGCAGAGACATTTTTGTGGGCCAGCCGATAGGAAAGTTATTGAAGAGCCCCTAACTTGAAGACCAGGGAGGACGGGGAAAGTCCCTCCGGTCGTAAAGCGACCCAGCTCCTGGCTTTTCGCCTAAACCACCCGGCTCAACCGACGGAACCCCTCGCGGATCACGCCGGGAACCAGTTGGCCCAGACTAGGTGCCGTTAGCGACCCCAGGCGGGCACGGAAAGCTCCACCTAGACGGAATAGACTCCGCCTCGCTAGGGGGTTGGACGGAACGGAGTCCCGCCAGCCCCCACCGACTCGACCCCATCCTAAGACAGAGAAGCCAGTGGAGGCCGACAGAAGCCTGCCCGCCACTACCTTACCTCACGGCCGTCGAGGGTACCCAGGCCCGAAGGCCCCTCACCCCGTGCAGTGACCGACCGCTACCTTTGTTAGTGCGTTCGAAAGTTAGGTGGAGACACCTCTAGGTCCTCATCACCAGGCGAGGAAAACTCCGGTACCGCATAGACACGGAGGACCTGGATCGGACCAAGAGTTCACCTGAGGCACGATGAGCCGCCGCGTTACCGGCGAGCCTCCGGCCCGTTTCCCTGCGGGAATAGTGTTCGATGATGGACCTGCCGGCCGACCCCCTCCCATGGGTCACGGCACGACATGGAGCAACCAGAACCATACTGGCCTTCCCACGCGACCGCTCCTTGGTCAACGGGGGCACCGCCAAACCCTACCACCCTTAGGGTCGGCTCCCGACTGCTCCAGCTGAGGTCCTCGGAGGGATGAGCCACCCAAGTCATAAAGTAACCTGGGCGCTGTCCGAAACCCTCGCCCTTCGGTTGCTCCGGGAGTCCCTGCATGGCGTTCCCGCGAGCCCCGTCGTCACTAGCGAGCACCGAGGACTTTCCACTACAAAGCCCTCACTCATACTTCAGGCTCCCTCTTAGTCAATTGGTGGATGGGGTCCTATCGCCTTAGCTATCCTTTGCCCAGAGTCACCACCCGGCCACCGCCGGCTCTGGGATCAGACTATGGAGCGTCGCTATCCGGCTTGGCCAGAGAACCTGGCTGCCGGGGGTGCGCCCTCCCGCGGACGACCGAAAGGCTTTGCACCCATGCACAACGTCCGTTAACCGTGGCCACCGGACTCTTGGCCTGTCGACCGCAAGTCTCTCGAGGAGGTGGCGAATCGTCCCCATCCGGCCCCCTCACATTCGTACACAACGAATTCTGCCGAGCTTCCGGTCACCTCACCCACTCAAGGGGTCGGGTCGGAACCACCCGGAGGGGCGGCCACATAAACAATCGGTAAGGAATACATGCGGGAGTTTTGAGGATAAACGATCAAAAGTGGCTGACTACGCCAATACGAAAAGACGCCAAGTTGACAATAGGCACAATGTGAATCACGGAAGAAACGAGGCGCATATAACCTGTTTTCGTTGTGGGAAACCTGATCACGTGAGTAGTAAGTGTACCATGGGGAGTAAAACACAAGGCTATTCAAATTACAACCCGCAACATAATCAAAATTGGCGGGAAACGAAATACCAAGATTGGAGCCAAAACACGCAAAGAAAAGTAGTTAATACGGACACGATAAATGGTAAGAAAGGAAGAATCCGGGATATTCAAGGAATAAAAACAAACATAATAATCGATACAGGGAGTGGTATTTCAATCGCCAATTCAAGATATCATACTGCAATAAACGCGCCAAAGTTAACCAGCGGCAATATAACTATATCGGGCATAGGTGGAAAAGAAATTAAGCCAACCGGTTATTTCTTGCATAAAGTTTATGTAGATGGTATAGAAATACAAGATAAATTTTACGTTGTACAAGAAACTGACTATGATTTAAAGAAAAATTAGGTAGAAAAGCAGTCGAAGGATTGACGTTAAAAGTAGTGGAAGATGTTGTTAAAATAATAAACGACAATTCAGTTCGAGTAGGATACATTAAAATTAATGATGTCCCTTCCAAAACAAATGAAGTAGCCACATCAAATATAGATAACGATAATCGATGTTAGGAAGATATGGTTAATATCAACTACGTAAATGCCGAGTTGGATTTAAATCATATTACAAATTTAACTAACAGAGAAAAAATACGAGAATTAATAGAATTATACAAACCAAATAAAACAAAAGATACTGGGTTAAAGATGAAAATGCTATTGGCGGATGAAAAACCTATCTGTGAACGACCAAAGAAGTTACCTCTAGTTGAGCAGAAAATCATCAGTAAGCAAATACAACAGTGGTCGGAAGATGGGATGATTAAACGAAGTTACTCAGATTTTGCGGCCCCAGTCGTCCTGAGTAAGAAAAAAGATGGGTCACACCGATTATGTATAGATTATCGGAAAATAAATCG
Organism: Maratus speciosus; assembly: GCA_963932465.1. Lineage (NCBI taxonomy): Eukaryota > Metazoa > Arthropoda > Arachnida > Araneae > Salticidae > Maratus > Maratus speciosus. The sequence continues at coordinate 143,825,708 of OZ010786.1, read as the reverse complement.
AAAAATATTAAAAGATCGCTATCCACTACCGTTAATTGAGGATGTTATCGATAAATTGCAGAAGACAAAAGTATTTACGACATTAGATCTCAAAAACGGCTTTTTACACGTCGTAATTGATGAAAGGAGTCGTAAATATACAGCTTTTGTAACAGATGAAGGGGAATACGAATTTTTACGTTGTCCGTTCGGATTGTGCATATCAGGTAATCAATTTCAAAGATATGTAAACACAGTATTCTAAGATTTGCTGCGAGAAGGCACTATCATTGTATATATGGATAATTTTGTGATTCCCTCAGATGATGAAGAAGATGGGATAAAGAAGCTGAAACGAGTATTAGAAGTAGCATCAGCGTATGGTTTAGAAATTAACTAAAAAAAGGCCAATTCCTTAAAAAGAAAATAGAGTTCTTGGGTTATATAATTGAAAATGGGACCTAAAACCGTCTGAAAATAAAACAAAGACTATGCGAAATTTCCCTAAACCAACTACAACAAAACAATTACAATCCTTTTTAGGTTTAACAGGATACTCCAGAAAGTTCATCCCGAATTACGCCAAAATCTCCAAGCCTCTAAGTGATTCATTAAGGAAAGCAAATTATTTCAAATTTGAAAGAGAGCAGCTCGAAGCTTTTAATGAGTTAAAGAGAATATTATCAACAAAACCAGTTCTTCAATTATATAAACAAGGACCCACACTGCAACTCCATACTGACGCAAGCAGCCCAGGATTTGGTTGCAGTTTTATTACAGAAAGGAGATGATGGAAAATTTCATCCATTACAATAGATGAGCAAGACAACGTCACCACAACAGGAGAAATATTCAAGTTATGAACTTGAGGTATTAGCCATAATAGAAGCTCTAAAAAATTCAGAAATTACCAAATGGGAAACAAATTCATAGATGGGTTCACAGATTTTTCTCTTTCAAATCATATTTTTTGTTGATGACACTTCATTTTCAGCTTGTAATCTTTTTTATTTTTATTACATTACTAAATAATCGCTCGAAACCAGTCTAAACGCGTTCAATAAAATTGATATTAATCTTATTAATATAATCTCAAAATATCAAATTAATGTCTCGCTCAATTTTTAAATTTAAACTGTTTTGCAATATTATTTTTTGTTCATTTTACGTAATAAGTGTAACGTGACGTAAATGCGACGTAATTTCTCCTATTTAAGACCTCTAACGCATGTTAATGAGTTTATTATTTTACAGTATCCTTATAAAATTCACCTGTAAATATAGTTTTTATGAAGTAATTTTCAATAAGTTCCTGCTTTTCACACGTAATTATTTAATTCTAATTTGAAAGTATTTTTTCTTTTAATAGTAGTCACGTATAAATAAATTTTTAATTTGAAGCAAACATTATTATTTGCGCTGTTTATACAGTTGGCAACAGTTTAAATTAATACCATTTCCTAAAATCAGTAAAAAATATATCTCGAAATGCTGAAAATTTGAATTTAAAATAGAAATAAAACCTCAAAAAATGAGTCAAATTAAAAAAGTGAATGCAGTCCGCACACCGGAAAATTCTATGGTATAAAATGATCTAAAAATGAATTAATTCCTATGTATAGTTTTTGCTACTATATAACTGTTTTAATGGAACGATTTGGTCCAACTTTAGCATTAAATATCTCTTAAAATAATTATTCAATTTGAAAACTGTCTACATCAGCGTGTTTATCAAACATTTCTCTATAATACCGCCGATTTCCATATTTTTGTATGCAGTATTTTTCTTAATATTAACGGAGAAAGACCTCTGGTCACAAAAAATTCAAAACCGGCGGCGGCGGCGGTGACAGCAGTAGTTACTTTTTTTTAGAATAGAGAGAAACTTGGTTTTTCCCTGTTGGCATCATTATAAACAATTCAGAAAAAAATCTTTTACCCGACCTCTTGCAAGATAACCCCCCTTTTTTGGCACATTTCCCCTGTACTAAACCGATTTGTCCCCTTTAACCCCCTCACTGACAAGACCGTGTTAATACGTTCACTAAGCTCCAGGTTTCACTGCAATACAAGCAATATTTAAAGTAATATAATTCTATTGATTTAATGTATTTTTAATACATTGAACAATGATTAGTACTTCCAAGGATTGCATTCATATTCGTTATTAAGTTTTTTTTATAAAATGTTCAAAGAATAATTTTTTTTAGCATTTAAAATATAATGCAGAGAAAACAACATTACAAATTTGCCCTTTTCCAAGACAGTCGGAGGGTTTTAAAGAGATAATCTCAGTATTTAGAAAAAAAGCGGTCTCGGCAGCATAAAACACTTTGTTTGAGTCTTCAAATATGGAGTTAACCCTTTCCGGCACACTGTGTCCGGGTCGGGATACCTAATTTTAATTCCAAACTTACGATCGGCACCAAGAATATTTTAGTAAAATTTTGTTTTTACAATGAACATTAAAAGTAACATATTTTTAATTCCTAAAAAAGTCGTTTTAAAATTCCGGTGTCAGTCAATCATTTCATCATTTTACAACAAAACTTGCTCGCGCCGGAAAGGGTTAAAGAAGTGAAGTCCGTTTTCTGACATGTAGCTGTTGACCTATTCAAACAATTTCAATAGCTTTTTCACTTTGCTACAGCTATTATTGTTGTTAAATTCTCAGCTATTTTAGAGAAAATTGTTAGATTCCTGTGTAAAAATGCATCAAACCATTTGCACCTTGGCCGGTTATTTACAAAGTAGTTTCTCTCGATCCAATTTCACTGTTAGTTGTCGCATTCTGTTCGCAACATCGCACAGTGGTGGATTTTCTCAAAATGCTTCCCAATGTTCGGGAAAAATGTTCGCTATTTCTACGCACAACTTTGCATAATCGTACCTCAATGTCATTAAAATATCTTTAGTTCGCCTTTATTTTCTATAGCATTACAGTTTACTTTTACCTCATACCATTGTAATGTTCAATATTTTGAAAATTTATGATCTTCATTGTTCAAAACAATAATTGAAAATTAATCTCTTTTGGCAATAATTTTCTGTGTTTTATAAAATATTGGGTACTAAACTTAAATTTTAAAGGATTGACAACCGATGGCGTAAGTAGCACCAGCAGGTTTCGGGCGTTACGACAGCCAACGGTATATAAAACCCCTGTCATTAGGCTTTAAAAATCAGTTGTCTTTAGGCTTTAAAAATCAGTACATTTGACTTAGTCGAAGTGTAAATAACAGATATGTTTTGAGGATAGAATATGTCAAGTTTTGTGCCAACGAAACGCAATTTTCGGGAAGCATTACCTTTTTGTTTCCATGTGAAACATTTGGTAGTTGAATGTTGTCATTTACTGACTAAAGCTTATGGGGATTATGCTTCATCGATTTCAATGTCTGAGCACTAGTTTCGATACCGCAAAGATGGCGAATTTGATTTGGACGACAAGGAGAGCTCTGGTTAACCGAAACATTTTACAGACCAGGATTGAAAGCTGGACACAGATCAGTGTCGAACGCTTAGCGACCATCTCGTAACGTATGAAATCGATGCAAATGGTTGAAAAGCAACAAAATTAGACGTCATATGAATTGAAACCAAAAGACATTAAAAGGCGCTTTTGCACGTATAAATTGCTGCTTCACCGGCAAAGAAGGGAGGTTTTTACATCGAATCATCACTAATTCAAAATGGATATATCACGATAATCCCAAGTGCATAAAATTATGGTGAAAGCTTGACCAACTATCCACATCAGCAGCAAAACCGAATACCATTGTTCGAAGATGATTGTTTGTATTAGCTGTGTTCAGAAGGGGGTCGTCTATTTAGAGCTACTGAAACCTGGTGGGAACCATTACTGGGGATCGTTAGCGACAAAATTTCGTGCAGCTGAATCAAGACTTGAAATTAAAACAACCGGAATACGTCAGAAGACCGGACAAGGTGATTTTTCATCCCTTCGACAATTGTCTGCATGTCTCAAGAAAGGTGAAGGTAAGGCTAGAGATGCTCAAGTGGGATGTGCTACCCACCCCTTTTATTCCCCATACCTCGCTCTTTCTCATTACTACTTGTCTCGATCCACGCAGAATTATCTTTCTGACCAGCAATTCAGCTCCTTTGAAGATATCTAAAAATGGCTCGATTCATAAATAGCCCCAAAAGACGAGTTTTTCTTTCGACAAAAAATCCATTTTTTACCGTAAAGATGAGAAAATGACATAGCTAACGATAAACAATACATTGTATAACAGGTACTTATCACTTTGTTTAATAATACAAGTTCATTGTCATAAAAAATCCTTTAAAATTAAGTTTATCACCCAATAATAGGTTTTGATGTTAAGAATTTACGAATCTTTGAAAAAGTCACCTCAGAATTAGCAATTTATTGTAGTTGAATTCGTTTAATACAAGCACGGATAAAACAAGGACACAGTTGGGTAATAAGAGATTGTTGATTCCGTAATAAAAAATGCTTAAGTCTATAAGACAAATTTTAAAAAAATTGTTGCGTACGTCAACAAATCTATATTTAGCTTATTGTAACTCAAAAAGGAACTTTTTTATCTGACATTCATCAATATCATCATCAAGTGTGTTTTGATACTTCTTACAAAAACTAAGGAAAATGACATATTAAATGTGCTTCAAACGAGTTTTTATCAAAACAAATTTTTCACAGTTATACATCTTTGAAATGTTCCATGCTTTTAATTTTTTATGATGAAAGAGATCCCACATAGTGTAAAAATAAGAGACTGATAAAACTGTATAGAAAACATCTTTAAATCTCAGAAATTAGCTTTAAAATTTTGATAAATATTTGTAAAAGCTTCATGAAATTTATGAAGTGTCATGTATTTTTTTAAAACACTTTTCGCCTCACACATACAAAAAAGTCTCTTTTTGATTTCTTTGTCTTTTATTATCTTTCATATTTCCCTATTAAACTAATTGTTTCATTTAACTGTATTCTTTTAAACATCTGACCAAATATAAATCCTACAGACCATACATTTCCAAGCTACAGACTAATGTAACAAGTGTAAAATATAAGTTAAAAATAACACTACATGCACAAGTACTGGATGTTTTTTTATTTGTGAAAGTCAAAAATGATGCTTTGAGACAAAAAGTTTTAATCATTTATTTGTCATCAACCTAACAAATTTCTATACTAGTGTAGCTTCCACGTTTGAATTGCGTTTACTTGTTTTTGTCCGATCGCTTTTATCAAACAAGAAAAGACAAAAGTGTACTTACTTCATTTAGAGCATGGTATTTATAATCAAGGTTGGTTGATGCATATCGTCATATATATCCGATATTTATTTTTTAAATATCAGGGGTTTTGATATTTTCGATATTTTTATACAATTGATATTTATTTTCAAAATATCATGTTTCTTGATATTTTCATATCTTATATTTATTTTCAAAATATTTTCAGGCAAAAGAAGCGTAAATGAACTCTTCAACTGTTATTGAAAATTAGTCCATCTGTAAATAAATAACCAAAAAGAATAGCTCACAAAATATACCCTTCCCTCTAAAAACTAGTTTTTGACTCTACCTGCAAATTTCCCATTACCATCACAAGAAATCTGTCTTTGAACAATACCTGCAGTCCCAATTCTATATTTTTAGACTGCACCTACAAGAATGGGATAAAAGGGTTGATTGGAGATTGGATTTCAGCAAAAAAAAAAAAAAAAAATCTCACTTTTCTAAGCTTTGTGTTTCAAATTGAATACTTTAATGTTGAACCAATAATTTGGTGGCATAATATTAAACTAGAACAGCACATGAAATATAATTTAACTAATCGGTTATTTAAAGCTTCTCCTTCAACAGCTATATTAAAAAAAAATCCTTTCTAGTTTTGATTTGTTCAGTATATAGGTTAAGGAATGAAAAAGGAGACAAACTTACATTCATGTTCAAATTCTCAAATAGAAAAAAAAATGAAGTTTATTTTATATTTCAAAATTTGTTGTTTTAAATTTTTTTTTACTTGAAACTGAATCCTGCATTCGGTGTTTTGATGATTGAAAAAACAATTTTTGAACTTTACAGAAAATTGTTTGTGTTTTCAATTATTTGATCATTAATTTTGTAAGAAAAATTATAAAAAGACATTTAGAATATTGTTTTATTAACCCTAGATCTACCGGGAATTTTATTCAAGTTTTAATAAAACGTTCTACACCAGAATTTTTATTTAAAACTATTTAACTTATTTATTTACCTTATTTTTGTCTGGTTTATATACTTAGTTTATTTTAAAGAAATTTCTGGTTTGAATGAATATTTTGTATGTACCTGTCGGGTCCAATGGACCCGTCTGGTAGACGGAGGGTTAAGTTTTCATGATAAGTGTAATATTTTTAGATTCTAACTTTTATTGCCTAAAAATATTTATAATCAGCAGTAAGCTGATGTATTCGCAGATATCAGATATATATCAAAATATCGGATATATATCAAAATATCGGATGTATGATATTTAAGAACCCTGTTTATAATTAAAATAATAAACTAATAAAATAACGATATTTACTTTAAGACCACATTCGACTTTGAAAAGAACAAAAATGCCAATTTTAATGTTAGATTTGAAATTTAACGTTAGAATAAAATTAAAAAAATCTCTATATTGTAATATATTTATCAGAAATTATATTTTGATACTTCTTATAAAGAATAAGCAAAATAACATATCATAATGTATTTTAAATACGTTATTATCAAAAGAAATTTTCCGCAGTCTATACATCTTTAAAATGTTCCATGCTAGATGTTGCAAGAGAAAGATGTTTTAAACATGAAAGGAAAATCATGCTTCAAGCATAGATCATGAAATTCTTTCCAACACATTCAGAATATGATAACAAAACTTCATCGTTTAATAAGGCGAAAAATGATGTCTAAATAAACAATTTGGAAAAGCAATTTCAGCAATTAACATCTATAATCGAAAAAATATTCGAATTCTTTTGTGCTGCCTTGTGTATGTCTAAATAGCTTTGTATATGTACTACATAGTATTCAAAAATTCAATTCAGCTAGGAAACGTATAATACAGTTCAAAATTCCACTTTAGCAATTTCCGGCATACTCAAAATCTTTTGTGCAGTATATGATCAATAGAGTTTATGCACACCAAGAAGTATGCAAAAAAATGAGTTACATTTAAAAACGCATACCGCAAGTTAAGATGCATTTAAATTATTCCTCATAGACAGTATTGTAATTTCAATACATTCACTTGTGTGTCCCTGTATAAATGAATAAGAAATGCTGTACACACCATATTTTTAAAATAATACAACAACGTTAAAATGCACTGTAAACAAATTTCTGCTATAGACCATAATATAACTGAATTCTTTTAAATGCCCCTGTCAACGAATTATAAATACTACACGCTTTATTTTCAATACCGAACATGCCATAGTAAACCTCAATACCAAATATTAATCACATGGCAATCTGCGTATATTTAGGTCAATTAGAGCACAAGCTGATGACCAGACGAAGAGAATATATTGTTGAAAACTGTTAAAAAGCCAAAACGAAACAGAATTTTTATTAAAAAATTATTTGTTAATATACTTTATGGCTGATTTGAGCCCCTTTATAAAGCAACATAAAAAAAAAAAAAAAAAAAAAAAAAAAAAAAAAAAAAAAAAAAAAACGAATGCACAGATTCCTTGTAGTATTTATCAAGATTGTCTATTAGCGGTACAAGGGAAATAAGCTCGGGCTTCCCGAGTTACAGAGTGTAGGTGAAAACCTTCATATATATTATTTTTGATGTTAAAATCCTTTTTTTCTTCACATACTAAAGGCACAGCGATGAATGAGGTACTTTTCGAAAGATTCTGCAAGCGGCTTTTGACGCAGTATACTTATAAAATATTAAAAGAAACGTGTTGTTTGATAAAAAGAATCTCAATTAATCAAAAATTAATGAAAAACGTATCAGCAATTAATCTCAAAGATTGCGGCGAGAAAGGCTCGCACGGGTCTACTGTTTTTTTTTTTTTTGTTGTTCTTGTTGTTTGTTTGTTTGTTTTATTGATAACACTAATATATTTTTTAGAATGCCCATACTAAGTTTTGAAACCTATAAAAAGTGATATTTTCATAGTGGTCTCGCGTTATGAAGAAATGTGCAAAGATCGCTATTTACAATAAACCTTTTTGATTCTCTTCATTTCAGTGGATTAAACGCGAAATTCGATTACATGTCTTAAATGTGTGTTTTATTTATATTTTATTGGTTTATTTATTGATTAATGAATGTTCTAATTTTGTTATGTAATATAAACAGGAATCAAATGATGAGCTATTTATATTAGGTTAAATGCAAATGGATTCATCTTTCGTAATCGTCTGCACGCGATATAGATTTGGAAGAAAAAAAAATCATGCTGGAAAATTAATTTAAAAACAATAAAAATGAAGTAAATTGCTATACAGTTTTCAAATAAATTGCTATATAGTTTTCAAACAAATTGCATTTCAAAATACCTTTTTTTCCCTATTCGAAGGTGTAAAAATTAAAATTGTGCGGTATTAAGAAGTTAAAAAAATTGCAATAAAAGTTAAATTTAATCATCTGCTGTTACCACCGTCAAAATGACGTCAGCGTAACGCACGACACTTTTGATTTTTATAATATCGATTGATAATCTTGAATAAAAAGTAAAGCGAACGGAACACTTTAAAGATGTATATAAAACTTTGTTTTGATAAAAACTCATTTGAAATGCATTATAATATGTTATTTTCATTATTTACTTTTATAGGGTGTATAAAAATACGCTTTCTGCTAAATATAATGCAGCCAAAGAGATATCTTTTGAACTTTAACAATAAATTTTCACACAAAACAGAAATTCGTAATTTTAAAATTTTTAAAGTATTTCCCTCCCCTTTAAATGAAATTAGGCGGGAGTTATGAATTGCGGAAAGTGATGTTGTTTTTTACGTAACGCTATAATGTCAAACTGAAATAATGTAAAACAGATTACTTTTTCAATAGGTATGATCAACATTAATTTATATTTATTGAAATAAATCAGTGAAAGCATAGTAGCAAAATAAATGTTTCGTAAATGAAACTGAAAATAAAAAGTTTTTAAATATCTCCAAAAAGGTTTAAAACTCAAAACTTTTGCTAAACATTTATCATATAAGAAATTTATTTTGAGTCTACAAAAATATGATTATAATTTTATGAAAAAGAAACGCATAGGCGCTAGGATACACGCTTAGCACAACAATAACAACAATGAAAAACTTTCTTGATAAAACACAGTGACAAATATTATTAAAATTTTCTTTTTATTCTATCAAAAAAATTTCAGTAAAGGAAAAAAAAACATAGTTACTTGTAGTCGAGAAACAGCAGTAGAATTTAGTAACTTGGAAGTAATGTTTAAAATAATCTGAAAAAAGGAAAGAATAAAAATGTAACGATTTTAGATTTTAAAAAAATGCTATTAAGTTTAATTTTAAATGCACAGTTTATCAATACTTACCTGGCGGACATTTAACAGAAGCTCGTGCTAATGAGCAATACTCCACGAGGGGAAAAAAAACCTAAGCTTTTTTATTCGTGTATATTTTATTATTGTTTAATTACTTCAGTTTAAGCACCTGACGCTCCTTTATCGATATTGACAATTAAATAAAAATCTTTCAATAATAAATTGTTATATTTTGAAATAATAGAATATTTAGTCATTGTAACCAATTATTTTTATATCTATAAACTGAACTGCAATATTTTTTAGTTAGACAGGTCTACTTTATGAAGTGTATTTTGGTACATATTCTTAAAATTGGCAGTTCAAAAATAATTTAGAAGTAACTTCAAGTTCACAGAATTAAATAAGTTACGATGAAACAAGCAGTTATTCTCGAGATAGGAAAATATAAAATGTAAAAACAATTATTAAATTTTTCTTGAAAAACCTTTTTATCAAATTAGTGACAGTATTGTGAAATTGAAATAATATTCATCTATATTCAGAAAAGTTCTTAGATCATCTATTTATATAAAATCCAAGTATCTGTGTGTCCCTCACTATTCCGGTAGGACCGCCTCATTGAAATGAGTAATTGTTGAAAAATATTAATGCAGGATTACCACAGTAGCGCCAAACGTTAGTCAACTTGGCAATAGCTGGCTAATTTGGCGAAATTCCCATTTAAAATCATTAATCTTTCATAATGGAGGTCACCGAAATTTAATTTAAACTCCACTCTTTTAAAATATTTTTTCGAAATCTATGGGTGAGAATTTAAAGTACATCTTTACATCTTCCTCCCGATGCTACTAATAAAATAACCGCCAATAGACAACGGTGTACTGTGTGAGCTCCTAACTGCGCGATTTTAATGTGCTTTAGGTACTTTTCCAGTATAGGTGCCTTGGCGAAAAAGGAAATTTGGTAACATATTTTCCGGGAACCTATTCACTGTTTCATTTTATATACACACGCATTTTTTTCGATATTTATACGATTTATTTAACATAAAAAAGCAGTTTCTCTAATTTTATACAGGAACAGATGTAATTCGTACATAAAATCATCAATAATATACATATAAAACAAACAAAAATGGGTACAGATGTCATATTCGCCCCATATTGGCGCGATTTTTTTCGGTTGCCAATTTGGCGAAAACATCAACAGCATAAACAACATAATCCGGGTTACCACATCAAACAAAATAACGGCACTTTGATGCAAGTTAAGTACCTGTTGCCTATATGATATTGGCGACAGAAAAAAATCGCGCCAATATGGGGCGAATATGACATCTGCCCCCAAAAACGCTCATCAAATTTGTTTTCATAGCTCTTTATATGATTTGACAACAAATCTCGATATTTTTCCGTTATACGGACACCATGCCAAAATGTATGGTAATGCGCCAATTATTTCAAAATGCTAAAAGATATTTGTAATTTTATGCCATCAGTTTAATATGAGTTTTATTTTATTGCTTTATTTTATAGCAGTTATTTGTTCACTTATTTTAAGTATATATTTGTGATTTGATGAAATAGTTCGTAAAAGTCTGGATTTTTCAAATGTTATATTGTTTAAATGCTCACTTTAGTATAGACAATGGTTTTTCTTTTATTTTTCAAATGCTTCAATTCACGATTTTGCGCCAACTATTACGCTTGGCGACAATGGTGTCTGCATAACAGAAAAGTACCCAAATCTCACTTTCTGATGCCCAAATTACACCAAGCTTTTTTTTAAAAATGCCAAAGCCCCTACAGTGGAAAAGTACCAAACTGTCTATTATTTTGCGCTATTCGTGTTATAGTTTGTACTATATGCAAGGGGAGTGAAGCGAAGAGTTTAAACATTAAATATTAAAGTTTCGGCACAGATGTCATATACGCCCCATATTGGCGCGATTTGTTTCTGACGCCAATGTCATATACACAACGGGTACTTAACTGGCGCCAAAGTGTCGTAATTTTGCTTGATATGGTAATCCGGATGTTGTTGTTTATGCTGTTGATGTTTTCGCCAAATTGGCGTCGGAAAAAAATCGCACCAATATATGATAACGTATATGACATCTGTGCCAAAGTTTCTGTTGAAGAGAAACTTTTCTCTGCTCCGATGCGCGCGCATCGCGCGACCTTCGTTTCCATGGAGAGCAGAGAAAAGTTTCTCTTCACTGTAAAGCAGTATAAGACTAAAAAATTAAGAATAAAATAAATGCAAAATAAGACTAAAGAAGAAAGAAAAATCATGCGTTAAGAATAGAATATGAAACACTTTCCAACACATCCTGAATGCTTTAACAAAACTTCGTTAGTTAGGGAAATAAGATAAATAAGATAACGTTACTTCTTAGATATCCCGTCGACCAATTTCGCCAAATTATATAAATCGCCAAATCAATAAATATTAATAAAACAAATAAATATTAGTAAAACATTAATAAAAATACAAATGAAACGTCGAATTAATGGTTTTATTGGCCATTATTGACATTTAATCTTAAATTAATTAATTAATGGCAACCCTTATTGGCAATTAATCTTTCAATTTGGCGACCGTAATTTGGTCGACGGGATAACTAAGAAGTACCAAGATAACTAAGTAAACATTTTAGAAAACGCATAAAAATATTTAAAAATTGATTTCAGCAGTTACCGTCCATAGCCAATAGTATCGTTATTACATGCCACTATTTAGCTAAAATTTAATTTAAACTACTCTTAAAACTACTGAAATCACATTTCCACATATTATCGGAACAGATGTCATATTCGCCCCATATTGGCGCGATTTTTTTCTGACGCCAAATCATATAAACAAAGGGTACTTAACTTGCGCCAAAGTGTCGTTATTTTGCTTGATGTGGTAACCCGAATTATGTTGTTTATGCTGTTGATGTTTTCGCCAAATTGGCAACCGAAAAAAATCGCGCCAATATGGGGCGAATATGACATCTGTACCATATTATCATCCATAGACAGTTATGTATCCAATTCTTTGCGTGACCATGTATATCATTTTATCTATATTCTACAAACATTTCTTAGGAAACTAAATGCAGTTCAGTGTAAAAATGCACAACTCCTTTAAAATCGACCTTTAAGAAATTTACCCTCATACTCAGTAACTATACGAATTCTTTTGTGTAGCCCTGCATATGAACTGTAGCATTTATACACACAGTATAGTATGCATAAATGTAGTGAAACATAAAAGCGCATATCATAATTAAAAATGCATTTCTAGCAATCATTGCTTATGTACAATACTTCGGAGAAAAGTTTCTTGGCGAGAAAGAAGTTTGTCAACGTATTTTCTGGCAACCTATTTACTGCTTCATACTCACAAGCAATTTTTTTCATAGGTACACAATTTGGCACAGATGTCATATGGGCGCGATTTTTTTCCGACGCCAATTTGGCGAAAACATCAGCAGCATAAACAACATTCGGGTTACCATTACAAGCAAAATAACGACACTTTGGCGCCAGTTAAGTCCCCGGTGCGTATATGACATCGGCGTCAAAAAAAAAAAAATCGCGCTAATATGGTCGTATATGACATCTGTGCCGACAATTTAATATTAAAAAAGCTATTTACCCATTTTTATAAAGAAACAGGGCACAGATGTCATATTCGCCCCATATTGGCGCGATTTTTTTCGGTTGCCAATTTGGCGAAAACATCAACAGCATAAACAACATAATCGGGTTACCACATCAAGCAAAATAACGACACTTTGGCCCCTGTTAAGTACCCGTTGCGTATATGACATTGGCGTCAGAAAAAAATTGCGCCAATATGGGGCGAATATGACATCTGTGCCAGAAACAGAAGTAATTTTTGCGCAGATGTCATATACGCATGGGGGTTTACGTGATTTTTCTATGACGCCAATTTGGCAGAAATCTCGCTTTCAAATACCAGTTACTTATATATTTTTCAATTATTTGCTAGCATTTTGAAAAGGAAATAACTATAAATAAATAAAAGTTTGAATAGTAACTATAGAACAAAGCAGTTTATATAATTAAAAAACAGAAAATAAAAGTAAATAAACAATTTATTTATAAATAAAAAACAATAGCCGGGCTACCATAGCAGGCAAAATAACACCATTTTGGCGCCAGTTAGGTATCCCGGTTCATATCTGAAGTCTGTGTCGTAATTTGTATATATAAAAAAATTATATGTATTTAGAAACGATTTTTTTGTGTATATAAGTGCATATATAAACAAAGATAAAAGTTCATTAGATTTGTTTTCATAGCTGTTCATATATTTTCGCAACATATCTCACTTTCTGATGCCCGAATTGCGCCAATTTTTTTTTAAAAATGCGCTATAATGGAAAAGTACTTAAATAAATAATTAACAGAAATAACAAATTATACAAACTAAAACTTTTTATTTCGAGATCAAAGCATTGTTTTTAATTTCGATTAAAAATACACATATCCTTGGATAACTTGAATTGAAATTAGGTTCACAGTTTAATATCTCAATCCATAAACCTAAACAAACACAAGTGATTCATTCATCGTAAAATGTCAAATATATTAAATCATTGAGGTAATCATTCACAAAGTAAATTCTCCAACAATCAATCGGCAATATTCTAATGACGTCATAGTAGGTAAAATGGTGGCGGTATCGTTTGTTTATGGTTTGTAATCACAAAGATTTAATTTTGCAATGTCTCTTAGTTACATTATTTTATTGTCATATTTATGAGCTCAGAACAAAAGCCTATTTTTTTCATTATTTAGTTATTAAAGACGGAAAAAAATCATAAATGCATGATTTGAAAATTTTAAATAATTTTCTTTCTTAATACTAAAAAATAACATCGGGAAGTAACAGCGGGTTTAAGTTAAATAAGTTTAACTGTTTAATTCTGTTGTAATATTAAAAATAAATGCATTTATTAGATTTCAGTACTCAACATCAGGGCCCGATTAAACTTTGAAGTTAGAGGAATTACAATGTCATTTCAGGACCTTTCTTTTGGAGAAGCTTTTCTAAATTCCATATATACATGGAAAATCTTCAGTGTTAGAAATATTATTCCTAGGACTGACATAACACGAGAACGGCCTGCAATTTTACACAAGTTTTTGAAAGCTACTTTATATCAGAAATTTTACTAAAAACTGGTTACTTTTTTGTTATAGCAGCCCACACTATTAGGATTATGAAAAGTTGCAGCCAATTTCGCCAACGTCGTAACCAAGATCGTGAAGCACACACATATAATACCATATAATACCATTTCATAAAATCGTATACGATAATTTAATAGTTTTTAACCTTACTTCAAGTGTGTTATTTATTTATTTTTAAGGCTCAACAATCTAAATTGTCCAATATATGAATTAAAAAAAATGTAAACAAAGATTGAATGGACATGACCGCAAAAAACCTCAAATCTGCATAACACTTGGAACCAAACTGTGCAGATTAGTGGTCTTCTACTGTACACTGTTTTTGATAAATGTGTTTCTTTCTTAAAATGTGTTATTTTCATCTATCTCTGCGGAACAAGCGAGAAAACTCATATTCTTGCACATGAGTTGTATATATCTTTATATCTAAATTTCCGTCATTTTTGACGGGCTACCTTTCTAGTCTATAATAATAAAGAAAGAAGTTTGTGTGTGAGTGAGTGAGTGTGTCGACGGCGTTCTGAAGAGACCACTGCACGTAGAGCTACAAAATTTGGGGAAAAGGTACGTCTATATATGAAGTTTTGCACCTCGAAGCCTGATTTTCGATTTTTTGATTAGATTTTTTTAATTTAATTTTTTATGCGATTTTTAGCGCTTTTTTATGTTTCAAGGCGATTTTTCCATATAAATGAGAAGAATATGGTTTCTTTCTTTCAACCCAATATAGTAAATTTTGCTCTCTTTTCAAAAAAGTTTATTCGGAATTCGTGCAGCGATTTTTGAATTTTTAGCGAATTTTTTATGCAATTATTGAACAGCATTTAATACATTTTCATACCTATAAGGAGGTTGCCGTAGAGGGACATAGTTCTGTCGCCAAATGCAGTTAAGTTTGTCGCCAACTTGGCGGTATATCGTTAAATTTGACGACCAAAATGAGTCGCCAAAAGTGACGCCAACTTGGCGATATTTCTAATATTTCGCCAAATTCCCACATACTTCCATTGTAAACCAATATGGATTACTTGCTTACAGAAAATCAGCAAATTAAATATTTTAATGCAACAAAAACTAATATTAACTTAAGGGATTATGTTAATTATATTTAAGGGAATCCAAGTAAATTAAATTGTGAATAAAAGTAACATGATACAATGCTTAGATTATTGTATTTTATTGATATTTTCAACGAAAGGGTTGCCAGTGGTCATTTTGCCGAAAATTATAGTTGATAAATGAATTGAAATGGCTATATCCGTTATAAAATAATGTAAACAACTCGCAAATTAAAAGAAAATAACTGTTATTTGTTTAATTTAAAAAAAGAATCAAAAACCTTTTTAATGCGAGATAAAATTTATAAAATGAAAATATTTAATTTAATATGAAAGGAATGTTTATAAAACTTAAAAAATAAATTAGTATGAAAGAAGCAATTTATACATTATTTGGCGCTTTTTCGCTTCGCCAGGTTAATAAAAACGTGCCTGAAAAAACTTGAAGAAATAAAATTTAAGTAACAGTCTTTTAGTCCTTCTTTTTTTTTTTAATTCAATTTAATTATCATTTTTATGTAATTTTCCCATCGTATGTCTTACAGGAGAAAGGCTTTGTTTGTGAGTTACATGCTATTTAATTATCACCTTGGTCGCCAAACAATGCAATTTTAAGCCACAAAGGCAGAAGCGTGAAATAAGCCAGGCGAAGGTCGCAATATTTTTTTTTAAGTATAGGAGAACATTTTGGAGTAAATCTTTATATTCAAATGTAAATTATATAAAAAGGATTTAAAATTATAACTATGTAGTCAAGTATTTAAATTTTAGTGTAAAAATGTGCCATATACACACATATTTTATAATCTTCGATAATCAAGCCACCATCAAATGACATATTTACTATATTATTGAAATTTTTGTTGGCACAGATGTCATATACGCTCCATGGTACATAATGGGCTCCAAAATGGCGTTATTTTGCCTGACATGGTAACTCGGCTATTGTTGTTTATTTATTAATAAACTGTTTATTTACTTTTATTTTCTTTTTTACAGTTATATAAACTGTTTTGTTCTATAGATATTAATTAAAATTTTTATTATTTATTGCTATTTCCTTTTAAAACAATAGAAAATAATTGAAATATATATATGTAACTGGTATTCGAAAACGATGTTTTCACCAAATTGGCGTGAAAAAAAATCGCGCCAAACCCGGTACGTATCTATGCCTAATAGTTATTTACATTATTGTGATTACTTAGTATCAGGCAACAGATTGAAGAGTATTTGGTATATTTTTAATATATGGGCTTTGGTGAGTTAGAGAAAATGGCCTTGGCGAGTGAAGTGAATTTTACGTATATTTACGGGCAAACTATTTACTTTTCATATACATATAAGCATTTTTTTTCGATATTTATTTTATTTATTTATATAAAGAAGAGCTGTTTATCTACTTTTAAATACGAACAGAAATAATTTGTGGTTCTACCTGATTATCCCATAGACCAAAAAAAATATCGCCAAACTATAAGATTAAATGCCAATAATGGGTGATCGTAAATGTCAAATTTACTTGACATTAAACCCTTTACATGTGTTTGTTACGTCATCAGGTGATTTTTAATTCGATATTTACGTTTCTTCGTGATCTGCTGCAATTTTTTGACATTCCATTTTTGACCTATAATACTAAAATAATTTCTACCTTCATTTCAATAAAGTTTATTCGGATTTCGTATAACAATTTTCGAATTTTTCGGGTATTTTGTATGTGATTTTTAGTGTAGTTTAGCGATTTTCTACCATTTTTCCACATTAGTGAAAGACGTTGATAGAAGTTGAATCAACTTTCAATCTTCGAACACAATATATATATATATTTTTTTCTCTTTTCGAAATTTGCGCAGCGATTTAAAATTTTTTCGCGATATCTTATTGTGATTTTCAGAGGTTTTTCGCAATTCGTGCTGTTTTTTTACGTACCCGGGCAACGCCGGGCAAGTTAGCTATTAATAATAATAATAATAAATAAACAACAAGTCGGATGTGGCAATCCAAAAACTTTCTTTTATCTCATACATGTTAATACTTCCTGAAAAATGCAGCATAGCAGCGCCAGCCGTTAGGTGATTTACACCAAAATTCAATCAGCAACAACTTATGCGAACTTCTAACTGAATCTGAAGTTTGATGAAAATCCATGCATTAGTTTTTGAGATAGAGGCTATTGCGAAAATCGTAAAAAATTCTGCATAGCAGAGTCCCCGGTTGGGCGATTTATAGAAAAAAAAACTAATCAGGACCAATTTATATTAGGGATTAAATGAATCTCAAGTTTGATGAAAATTCGTGCATTAGTTCTTGAGATACAGTTATTGCGGAAACCGTGAAAAATGAGGCATAGCAACACCAGCTGTTTGGAAATTTACACCCAAAACTAAACAGCCATAAACTATATCAGGGACTCACTGAATCTGAAGTTTGATGAAAATTCGTGCAGTAGTTCTTGAGATATAGCTATTGCGGAAATCGTGAAAAAAGCAGCATAGCAGCGCCACCTGTTGGGCGATGCCCACCAAAAAGTAATCAGCCCGAATTTATATCAGGGACTAACTTAATATAAAGTTCTATTACATTCCGTGCATTAGTTATTGAGATAGAGCGCCCAGAAAATTTGTGTCACATACATACAGACAGAGAGACAGGCAGGCAGATTATTTGTAAAAACATGTTTTCTGATGATCTCTGACCCCAAAAATGTGTAAATTCGTTGGAAAAACGGTATTCGAAAATTTTCACTAATCCAATACTTTCTTCTTCTAAAGATAGAATTATATCGCTCTTTTTTTTTAGAGGAAAAAGATGATTTTCCTTGGATAACTTTAATTCACTCAAAGGTTGTTTAAAAATTTACATTGTGGTCTACGTCATGCGTAAACATCTTAATAGATTATAAAATTGGTTGTATTTTTTCAGGCCTTATAGATGTTCCAAAACTTTATTGTTCAATTCCGTCGCGAACTGTTTTAGCTAATCATCTAAGCATTTTACTGTAACTCTAAATGTCTTTTTAGTTAATAAAAGATATATGTATATGTGTACAAAATTTTATCATCGTTAGTGATTTTTTTTTTAATTCAACAAAATAAAACCTCCACTTAAAGTTATCTGTTAATGGGTGATTGCAAAAGTTCGTGCCCGATTTTCGCTGCATGGAGTTTCGAAGTGTACCCAAGTCAGTGGCGTAGCCAGGATTTCATTTCGGGAGGGATCCAAAATTTTCCTTCGGTTTATATATATATATATATATAGTGAAACCTGTCAAGTTGAAGTCGCAAAGCTGGTAAAAAATGTAAAAGTTTTAAACAGGTTTTGTGTTAGCCAGTGTAACTGTATGGTATTCTTTTCGATGGGACTGTAGAATATTTCCGTTTAAGATAGAATTCCGTTATAGGCAGGTTCCCTTTTTACAAGTTTTGCTGTATTTATATAAATATACCTATTTATGTTATATGTATAGTAAAATTGTCTAAATGGTAATTATCTATATCAGAATCCTGAGTTAAACGGAAGCATTACGTGCTCCTGATATGGATTGACATACAATTAAATGTTTTGAAAACCTGTCTGAAAGAGGATTTTCACCGCTCTTTAGCGATTCCGTCTTAACAGGTTTTATTGTACTTATAAACAACACAATAAAATCGTTTGAAAGAGGAATCTCTTATAACGTATTCCTGTCTCAAACGGGAGAGTTTCGGGATCTCGACGAAATGAACAATAGATTCTATTGCGGTAGTGTACATTAGAAGTATAATTAAATGCACTTCTTTAGAAGGAGGCGTATCTAAAATGGAATTTTTCCAGCCCCTTTAGATCATATTTTAACAGGATTGATTGCGTGCGTGTATTTGTAATAGAATTATTTCGAGTAACTTTAAGAATTTATGTATATTCTCATTTAATTTCTCCATTAAAAAAATAGCAATATAAAAAAAAAGTAAGATCAATTTCTATAATTGCAGCTAATAATATGACGATTATGATATTACAAACACTACGATATAAAAAACTGAGCACATACTGAAGAGTTAAATGTATTTAAATTAAGTTTCATGTAACAAACATTTGCTTACATTAAAGTCAGGATCAAATTGTTAAGTTTAAAACAGCAATTTCCATGTTAGTCCAGGCAATAGAGACCGTATAGGGACTCTACCTAGCAAAATTAATGGTAGAACTGGAAATCGGCTTTCTAGATGTTTTTTGGGTCGCTGAATCCGAATTTGTAACTTCCCACCAAAATTTCCCCCGGCAAACCCCCCAAATTTTGGTAAAAAGCCCCCCCAAAAAGGTTTTTATTAAAAAATTCAATTTTTTAATCAAAATTTTTTAATTTTTCAATCAAATTGCAAATTTTGTCTAGTTTTTAAATTTCGTAATGCTTTTTCCCTAAAACAATAAGAAATTTAAATTAAAAACAACTATTTGGGGGGGTTTCGGGGGGGAGAAATTTTTTGGGGAAAGTTAAAAATTCGGATTCAGCGACCCAAAAATCTTAAAGTAAACCTTATAGAGAAAGTTCGGAGGAGAGATGGGAGGGCGAATGTAAACGTGTGAGTGGTTAAGTGGAATTGGGCAACTTAGTTTACGCAGCACCGCGCGCATGTTCCGAGGCAGATCCCCCCTCCCCCTTCATCCTAAGTCATAATGTCATATATCTAATTTGTTGGAAATTTTGCCTACTTTCTGAATTTCTAGATATTTTTTCTCTAAAACAATAAAAAAATTGATTTTTTAATAAAAACCTTTTTTGGAGGGCTTTCTACCAAAATTTGGGGAGGTTGCCGGGGGAAATTTTGGTGGGAAGTTACAAATTCGGATTCAGCGACCCAAAAAACATCTAGAGAGCCGATTTCCAGTACTACCATTAATTTTGCTAGGTAAAATTCCCTATTGCCTGAACTATGTTTAATTTCTTGTCAATGAATTAAAAACTTGTGCTGCAATAGATTACTGGATAATGAGTTCACGTAAGTGCCAATACCGTCAGCCGGTAATTCCCCTTAAGATTTCTGAGATAAAGTTTCAATATTTAAGAAAAAGATTTTGCAATTCCGGCTACAGAAATTAGGAATGTAAGAAGCAGATGGAACAAATATAGTTAATCAGTGAATAAATAAATAGAAATGCTTAATTTATCTTTAAAAGTTAAACTTAAACTTACACTATGTACAAACTACTTAAAAGATGAGACAATATTTAAAAAAGATGTTAAATTACTTTAATATCCTTAATATCCTTAATACTTTTAACTATTAAAACATAGCCTTCGTCAGAGAAGTACAAAAAATACTACTGTTATCAACCTACGTGAATTCTGAAAATAAGACGTTGATAACAGTAGTATTTCTTGTATTTCTCTGACGAAGGCTGTTTTTATAGTTGAAAGTGCTAAGGATATTAAAGTAATTTAACATCTTTTTAAAATATCGTCTCATCTTTTAAGTTGGAGTTCTGGGGAGGGGCTAGCACTTTTAGACCATTAATAAGCATAAAATCACAAATCTTCCGGAGGGGCATTTCGATACTTCGGGGTTGGGGAAGCTCCCCTGAATTCAACGCTATAGAGTAGTATAATTAATGTAAAAACCGTTTCCTATGTTTTGCATATCATTTTGAATTCGTATAAAAAAAAATACGAACTTTCCTATATCTCTGTAACTGCTATAAATATCCCCTACAATGGCGAAAAACAAAATTGTAATACTACATAAGTAGCTAAAAATCTGCCTTTTAAATAATAAATAGCAACGTAATACTCCATTAGCAATTTATTAAAAATAGCTGTGGTTGAAAAATTGAATAAAAAAAATCGCCGTTATTTTGTAAAAACCCAGAAGAACATCAAAACTTTTCAATATCTCTCTGCTGTTACTCTAACGATCAACGAGACCAGAAATAAAAATATCTAAGAAAGAAAGAAACATTGACCTGCTGAAATATTCTTTAGATTTGTCATGAGATGTATTATAAATCTTTATCGGATGGCCAACTTGACAAGGAATTTGTATGGCTAAAGAAAATTGTATCTTCGTTTTAATTAGCGATGGATTCGGCTCTCTTGAATACGTGAGTAAACATTTGAGCATCAGTCTCCTGTTTCTTGCTTACTGGTTGACGCAAATTTTTTACAGCTGAGAAGACATCATTAGAATGTTTTACATGTGATTCTTTTAAAATGCCCATAAAAGCAAAATGAAAAAAGAATTGACTCCTTAAAAAATGAACATTCACTCTTATGAAAGAGTGACTATTCATTCCTACCAGGAGTGAAAAAAACGCACTCCTTTAGCAAGAGTGAATATTCACTCCTCCGAAAAAGTGATTATGCACCCCTGTTTAGAGTGAATTTTCACTTCCCAGGAGTGACTATTCATTCAGAGAGTCAAAACTTTTTGCTCAGAGTTAATAGTCCCTCTAAAGAGGTTGGGCATATTTTGACTCTGTGATAGAGTGACTATTCAGTCATCCGGAGTGAATAGTCACTCCTTTTCATTTAGAGTGTGACAATTGTCCAAATCTACTCCCGTCCCCCTTCTTCCTTGTAGACGCACATGCATAATGAGAAGCTATGATAAGGAAGTGATTTTGTTTTTTAACATTTCTTGAATTTAATTGGGCGTCAAAATGAGGTGACGTGTTAAATAACAAATTGCGAATGGAGTAAAAACAACAAATGTATTTTGCTAATCTTAAATTGCAGAATTTTTAATAATTGATCATATAATTTTTGTCAGAATTATTAACTTGTATCCCAAGTAGTATGTCCCGCGATACATTTTTCAGATGAAGCTAGAAATTAGATTAATTCATTCTGTAAAAATTATACGTGACTGAATAAACCTAATTACATATTTGACTTTAGCACATGAGGTTTACTTAAAGTCACATAGATTCATTTTAAATTAAAACCTTTGGTAAAAATTTACAGTACAGAATTATACGATGCAGTGTACCTAAAATCTGAAATGAAATGTATTTTTCTTTTTTCAAATTATATCTTTAATATATTGGGATAAGACTTTATTTTGTAGCTGTGACTTCAAGGAATCTATAAGTAGGTTCTACAATACAAAATCCTTCCTAATATCGAAGCATAAAATCTTAATTGCATAAAACATCAGACGAGAACAACTCGATAGCCCTTTTAATAAAATATTGATGGTTATTCTATCCAATTTATGCATAAAAATGAATGCTATATATTTTTTCTTTTAAATAATTTAATATATTTCCTACGGCTCAACAACAATTAATAATTATATTTTTTCAAAACCTCAGAGCGTTTATCCTAAAACAATGTTGGTACCGTCAACCGGGGCAATTTGGTCCTTGCGGGGTTAGTTTGGTCCATCCCATAAAAAAGGTTTTATTCTTTGTATTTAACAAACAATACAAGATAATTCGGAGTTTTTGCCCTTGAAAAATATTTTAGACCCTACTATAGGGTATTTAAAAAGTTGGGGGTAATTAAAATTTTTTTAGTGGCAACACTGGATGGGTTTGTAAACAACTGTTTTCGTGTATAGATTTTAACTCCCCAAACTTTCTATAGTGAGACAATCTGGATAAGAGATAGAAATAAGGTAAGTGTCAAAATATTACCTTTAATAACCTGTAAACCATGTGGGATCATAGTTTTTTCTTTAACTTTTTATTTTAACAGAAAATGTTTACATTTTCATAAAGCTAACATGAAAACTAGTTTTTCGGGGCTACTTTGTGCCAGACCTTTTTTGGTCTGGAAGTAGCCCCAGTTACTCTGAAATGCCTTTTATACAATCAAATCTCTTAAAAAATGTATTAAGGGTCCTGTCCCTGCCGGCGAAGACACTCACGAGCTAATGCTAATCCTATAAGGAGGGATTTTTATAATATCTCGTTTGCATTTCGACATTTTTAAATAATTTTTTTTTGCATTGGATAGCCGAGGTCCGTCTCTACAGCGCACCTTGGTTACTTTTTTGATTTTGGTCGCAGATATTTTTAATAAAGTTACTTCCATTTTCAAAACCGGTTCTGAAAATGAAAGTGTCATTCTAAAAAATATCTGCAACCAAAATCGAAAAAGTAACCAAGGTGCGCTGTAGAGACGGACCTCGGCTATCCAATGCAAAAAAATTATTTAAAAATGTCGAAATGCAAACGAGATATTATAAAAATCCCTCCCCATAGGATTAGCATTAGCTCGTGAGTGTCTTCACCGGCAGGGACAGGACCCTTAAGTAATATTTTTTTTTCAAATGTTGCTTTAGCAAAATGTTACAGTAATTATTTTTGTTCCAGTTGCTGAGGATAACATGATGAAAACTGTTTCTCGTGTCTTTAATATTAACATTTGGTTTATTGTGTTTAAATGTACAAAAAAAAAAAAAAAAAAAAAAAAAAAAAAAAAAAAAAAAAAAAAAAAAAACATTTGTTTATCAAGTTTGCAGTGTTAATTCACTAGCAGATCCTATTGCAATCAATTGCGAATGGTTTCAGTATTCCAACATTTGTACTTATTTTATATGAAAATAAGGGAATGGACCAAAGAAGTGACCAGCAGGGCCTACTTTGTTCCAAAATTTTAAAAATAGTTAAAAAATAAAAAAATAAAAAAATGCCTCTTTAAAACCATACAGTTTGCTTCATTGTTTCCTGTTAATTGATTACAATTCAATTTCAACGTTGAAAAATCATATATAATATTTTTTAATAATGGAAATGTTAGTGAAACCAGGAAAAAGTGCCCCAAAGTAGCCCCGGGTGACGGTACCCGTAGTTATTCTCGTATATTTAGGAATCAGTAAACCACAGGCGATAACCACAGGTGGCTGTTCTGATAGATTTTCAAAGCAAGAGTACTTTCACTATATTAAACATAATGATAAGATATAATTAGGAAGTGATTTTTTTCTGACTAATATTTCTTCAGTATGATTGAGCATTATAATGAGATGACAAGATGAATATCGAACTGTGAATAAACGAAAAACAAAGAATGAAGTTTGCTAATCTTAAAATAAAGAAATTTTTGCCGTAATTATCAATAACATACACAACAACTATTTACTGAGACAAGTACAACAAGTATGAAATTCAATTATCACCCCCTCCCCTCTCTCCCGGAATATTCTTGTCAGCTGAAGCTTGAAGCTGTAACTAAAGGAAAAGAAGAAGTATAGCAAGATGAAAATGTTTCAGCATTGTTTTCCTGCCACGTAGTTTCTTAAATAAATACTCACGAAAGAAATTTCGCTGTGGAAGGAATTAGAATTTAGTTGGGAATGTGGGTAAAATTATAAAAAGTTTTAAGGGAAACCGTGAGACTTAATTGCTGTTGGCAAAGGAAAAAACCCAGATTAAGAAAATATATATCAATTGAAATGTAATAATCAAGTTCCTACCTGTGATTTCTGTAGGAGCAGCAGGGACTTTATTTATACCTAAAAAATATTTTTATTGGTGTGAATTGCGGTGAGTTGTGAAATAATTTCTACGCCGTAAGAGATTTTTCGCTGAGTTTTCAACTTGTAAATACACTTTTTATTTCTTGAATAATACTAGAAAAAAGCAAACAGATGAGGTTAAATATTTAAATTATATAATGGTAAGATTTGTAACAGTTTTTTAAAACTGTATATAGGTGCAGGAATTGATAACATCCAGGTTCTGAAGAGTGTCTTTCAGAAAACAATAGATTGCAAAAAAAAAAAAAAAAAAAAAAAAAAAAAAAAAATGGACGCATGTCCGACAGGCATGGAGATTTGGTAGAGACTGACTGTTCTTGGGGCTGCGAAACTGAAATTAGGATATTTTCTTCCGTAAAACAAAGCCTCTTGTTGAGATCAGCAGTTTTCTATTACGTGAAATTAAGTTTTAAATTGAATGTTCGAAGCACACCGTTCAGTGCCGTCACCTGGTATCAGATATATGAACGAGTCTTGAACGATTAGAGAAAAAACAAAGTTTTTGGTGTCTCCACCTAGTGTCTCTAGGTAGAAGCATTTATAATGCGCTGATTGTTATTGATTGAAAAAGAGTTTCGTTAAGGTACACTGTATGTTGTCGGGCATATATTCACAAACACACATTGTAGCATATGTCACAAAACGTTGTACGTTGCAATGCAATTCACAAACATTATTTTCGCGAGTGGAAAAAAATATTTATTATAGATTCTCACACAAAACTGATTGTAGGAAAGATGAATTTTTACATTCCTCCTTTTTGAGTGATGAATCTATGACACTGTTAGTTGCAGTTTATTCCTTAGAAAATCAAATTTAGTTTTTGGGAGTGGCTTTGTTAAGATGCCAGCGATCATGAATTTTGAAGGACAGTAAACATTTTTAATTATGCCACTTTCAGGCTGGTGTCTTATATGATGAAATTTTACATCAATATGCTTGGTTTTTGTTTGTGCTTTTTCATTTTTCGTCAGTTTTATGGCGGATAAGTTATCTTCGTAAGCGTCTATTGGTAGCTTTTGGGGTAGTTCGGCATCACTGAGTAGACTCAATAACCGCTTGATCTCTTGCGTAGCGGTTGACGCCGCAATATATTCGGCTTCTGTCGAAGATAATGCTACACCGGTCTGCTTCCTAGAAAGCCAAGCTAAGAGATTGTTACCTAATTTAAATAGGTTGCCTGTGGTCGATTTTCTATCAATTCTATCATTCGCCCAATCGGCGTCGCTATACACTGTTAGTATTGGTGGTTTTGACTTGTCGATAACAAATTTCAATTCTCTGGTAGTCATCAAATATCTAATGAGTTTCTCAATGGCCTCCCAATCAGCCTGTCTCGGGGATTCATTCCTCCTCCCCAAGAGGTTAACTATTGCCGCGATATCAGGTCTTGTTAATGTCGCGATGTATAATAATCCGCCTATTGCTTGTCTGTACCTTGTATTGTTTACCATTAGTTTTCCTTCTGGATCCAAATTAAAATAGTTAGTGCACATCAGCGTGCAGGTGGGTTTGCTAAGGATTAAGTTGAACTTTTCTGCGATTTCTATTATTTTGTGCTTCTGATCGAGTTGTAAATTACCTTTTTCTGTTTTTGTTATATTGATCCCTAGATACTGTGTTACATGTCCCAGGTTTTAAATTTCGTATTCCCTGGATAATTGGGTATATATCTCGTGCGTATCATCTTTATTACCCGCTACGAGAATATCGTCTACATAGACAATTACATATGTGACATTTCCGTTTTTAACTCTTTTAAACAGACACTGGTCCGATTCGCATTCTGTGAATTTTAAGTTTCTTAGGGATTGGCTAATTTTTAAATTCCACGCCCTGGCGGCCTGTTTAAAGCCATAAATCGCTTTATTCAACTTACACACCTTCTCTTCCTCCCCTCTCTTTAAATACCCTTCCGGTTGATACATATAAACTTCCTTTTCAAGAGTGCCGTGTAGAAAAGCGGTTTTGACGTCAGGGTGCGTCACGTCTAAATTCTTATAAACGGCTGCATTTAAAAATGCTCTCAATGTGGTATGTGATACGCCGGACGCATAAGTTTCGTCGTAATCACATCCATATTTTTGTGAGTATCCTTTGACGACTAACCTGGCCTTATATCTCTCTATAGTTCCATCGGCCCCTCTTTTAGCTTTAAATGTCCACCCTATGACGCGCTTTCCGGGTATAGCTTTAATTAATTTCCATGTTTTATTTCTGATGTAGCGATTTCATTTGTTGCTTCCAACCACTTATTTTTTATTTCTTTGTCCTCAATATTTTGAAATTCGGTCCACGATTTAGGTTCCTCAATTTTGCATAAATTTACAGTTACTCCAAAACGATTTGGAGGTACGCCTCTGTTTTGCCTTAGTGACCTTCTCGGTTCGGGATAATTTTGCGTTGGGGTTTCTACTTGATCTTCGTTATCATTTGTTAATTCAATTTTGATATTTTCCGCAGGCGTTTGAGCGCCATTTTCGTTTTCTGTAATATCATCAATTTCCTCACATTTAGTCCCCTCTTCAATAAATTTTACGGTTCTTGAAATTGTTATGTTGTTACTCCCCGTATGAATTCTATATCCTTTGCTTCGAAAATCATACCCCATCATGATCCCCTCAATTGCTTTTTTGTCAAACTTGGTTCTTTTAGATTTATCTAGGTAGGCAAATGCCTTACACCCAAATGTTTTAATATTAGAGAGGTCGGGCTTTCTATTATTCCACAATTCGTACGGTGTTGCATGATTTTCATTTGCGTTTGTTGGCAGTCGGTTGGTTAAATATGTGGTGTGGTATTACTAATAATGTACCGTGATATGAAAGATATAATTAAATTTTGAAGTTCCTTTTAGTTACATGCGTTGTGTAATGTTTGCAATAAAACCCTCTGTTCTTTGAGGTCAGCAAAAATAGAAATAAATGAAACTTCTTACTTGGATCGTGTCGTCTGTAAAATAAATGAAGAGGAGACTTTTAAGCATAAATCAATCTTTTATTTCATCTTGAGAAGAGGAGAAAAGGCTTCCCGTTGGTCACCGTTCATAAATTAATTCTTGCCAATAAAAGCATCTACTCCACTTGAAGATAGATATTTCTTTTAAAAATTAAAGTGCAGCATAAATGAAATTTAGTATTGATGAGAAACGTAATTAAAGTCTTTTCCACGGTAACAAGAAATAATTTAACAGGAGTTGTTAAAATCGTAGACATCGTTTTCGAAAAACTCTTTACCGGATTCCACATCCATCGGCAGACAGATAGACCGGAGCCGAAGCTCGCGATCTTTAAAAACAAGAACTAAGTTATCACAGATCACCAACAAAACAGATTCTGATTTAAAATTAACGGAATTTTTAATTTATAGTAAGAATACGGGGACTTCAAAAGTTACTGAAAGAAAAGATTTAAATCTATTAGAGAATTTAAAATATTAGGTAATGTCTTAATAAACAAATCCGAAAGAAAACATTTAAAAAGCTTATTTTTTATTTGCTCCACGCTCGGCGAATAGACACACCTCCGAAAGTTCAACATCCATTCAATGCATATGCCGTGAGAGGCTTGCTCCGATGACGTCATCACAATCGTACAAAACTCAAAGGAGAAACACCCTATGCCAGGGGCAGCCGAACGTCAGCGAACTTGCCGATGTGTGGTGAAGCGAAATCACCCGCGCAAAAATAAATATGGATTTAAGCTTAAAGAACATCGATGTATAAGGCCAAAAGAAATAAAACAGTAACATAATTTAAACAATGTGAGATTTCATCTCACATGTGGCTGTCATCACTGCTTCCCCCCAGAAATACTTAGGCAATTTTGCATCCAACAGTATAGTACGTGCCATTTCTACGATTGTTCTGTTTTGTCTTTCCGAAACGCCATTTTGTGGGCTACTGTACGGGACATTCAATTGGCGTTCTATGCCGTTTTCGGCCAAATAGTTTTCGAAGCTCTCACCAAGATATTCTTTGGCGTTATCTCTGTTATCAGGAAACATCCAGGTTCTGAAGAGTGTCTTTCAGAACACAATAGATTGAAAAAAAAATTGGACGCATGTCCGACTGGCATGGAGATTTTGTAGAGACTGACTGTTCTTGGGAATGCGAAACTGAAATCAGGATACTTTGTTCCGTAAAACAAAGCCTCTTGTTGAGATTAGCAGTTTTCTATTATGTGAAATTAAGTTTTAAATTGAATGTTCGAAGCACACCGTTTAGTGCCGTCACCTAGTATCAGATATATGAACGAGTCTTGAAGGATTGGAGAAAAAACAAAGTTTTTGGTGTCTCCACCTAGTGTCTCTAGGTAGAAGCATTTATAATGCGCTGATTGTTATTGATTGAAAAAAAGTTTCGTTAAGGTACACTGTTTCTTGTCGGGCGTATATTCAAAAACACACATTGTAACATATGTCACAAAATGTTGTACGTTGCAATGCAATTCACAAACATTATTTTCGCGAGTGGAAAAAAATATTTATTATAGATTCTCACATAAAACTGATTGTAGGAAAGATGAATTTTAACAAAAATAAAATATATACATCACCTGAAAAGGATAACAAAGCCTACGTTAAGTAATAATTGAAAAAAAAAAGAAAATTGTTGCATGTGCGGAGTTTTTAAATTAATGATTTAAATATTTAAAGATATCTACCTTAAATGAAAGGCTTTTAATCTCGAAAACATTACAACAAAAAGTTCATTCGAAAATTACTATTTCTGTGAAATCTACCTTAAATGACAGGCTTTTAATCTCGAAAACATTACAAGCAAAAAATTCACTCGAAAATCACTAATTCTGTGAAATCTACCTTAAATGAAAAGCTTTTAATCTCGAAAACATTACAAGCAAAAAGTTTATTCGAAAATTATTAATTCTGTAAAATCTACCTTAAATGAAAGGTTTTTAATCTGGAAAACATTACAAGCAAAAAATGCATTCGAAAATTACTAACTCTGTGAAATCTACCTTAAATGGAAGGCTTTTCATCTCGAAAACATTACAAGCAAAAAGCTCATTGGAGAATTATTAATTCTGTGAAATCTATTAAAATTTAAACCTTTAACAACAAATAGGGATGCATATATTTTTTTTTCATAAAAGTATATATCCCATGAAAGGAACATTCTGTAATTTTTTCAGGTTCTTCTGAGTTTGCGCGTATATGGTGATCTTCCATGCTAGTATTAATGAAATTAAATAGCAAAGAAAAACCATAAACATCAGTTTTGAAATTGAAGAGTTATATGACCTTTGATATCACAAGCTATTATTATTTACATGCTATTAGTTCTTTAATTGTATAGTTACGTCATGATTTAGCCTTACATTTCGCGAAGTATTTTGTATAATCTACAGTTATATGTTCATGATGATTGTTTTCTTAGCAACATTTTCACAATAAAGATTTTATTATACTTCCCCTGAATTTCAGGAACAACATTCGTCGACACATTTGCCTATTTTTATTTTGCGCTAAAGTGTGGAGTCATTCAATATTACATCCAATAAAGAAAGAGTGAAAAAGTGAAAAGTGTTAATTATTAAATGCTAAAATCTTCCATTTCTGTAATAGGTTATCCTGGCTAGAAATTTCGGCAAAATTTTAAAGCATGTTGGAGTTTACCTTTTCCCTTTACAATTATTTTTAAAGAAAAAGGAAGAGTTTTTTATTTCAATATTAATAACTTCCATTTTTCTGTTATATCTTATAAATATCACTTTCATATGATGTTTTCCTTGTAAAGGGGTTTATTTATGGATTATTTACTTCATTTATGGTTATAATAGGTAGATATATCTGCTAGCAAA
Source organism: Maratus speciosus (assembly GCA_963932465.1). Lineage (NCBI taxonomy): Eukaryota > Metazoa > Arthropoda > Arachnida > Araneae > Salticidae > Maratus > Maratus speciosus. Next base: position 143,794,666 of record OZ010786.1, on the reverse strand, counting down.
AATTACAGAACATTGGAGTAAAAACCCCATTTTCACGAAAAAACATCTATAAAGAGAAAAATGTATTTCTGTACCTTCCAATTATCTGTTGAATTTTCTTTGAGATAGACTTCAGATTCAACATTAGATAAAATATCAATCAAAGGTTCAGCTTCGGACATGTGAAGATGTGACATCATTTCTTCCAGCGTGGTCAGCGTTTTTTTTAAAAGATCATTCAAGTTGTCAATTCTGTATCCTATTTTATAACTTTCAAACTAGAAAAAAATATCACTAAATTAAAATAGTTATTAAGTTATAAAGAAATATAAAAATGGAAGAAAGAATATCATTGAATATAAGTAAAAATCTAATTTTTAGTCCCATGGAAACTTAAAAAATAAACATTAATGCAAAAAAGTTGCAAAATGATAACAGCCCACATAGCAATTTTAGTTTGCAGAAAATTTGCAGAGGTCTTGCTTTGCAAACATGTAAAGTTGCAGCAAGTTCAATATGACAAGACTGAGAGTTTATAACAAGACTGCAGCAAAATAACGCAAACGCCGAAGTCACCGCACTTTGCACTTGCAGCTAACTTGACGTGCAAATTAAACTCTTGCTGTATCAAATTTACTGCAAATTAACGGCAAACAAGCAGAAAATTTAGTTCTGTCATGACTGAAGTACTGCAAATTCTTTGCAAGCTAGGAGAAAATTCGACTTCGTCTTGTCAAAAATACTGCGAACTTATTGCAACGTAGTAATCTTGTCATGCCACACTATCTGTTTACAACTGTTACACTATGAGTGTAACCCCTTCAGGTCTATTGATGCATACGCACTGATGTACACGCATCCGTCAGAAGGTGCATGCATCGTTCTTATCACCATTAATAAATAAATGTAATACTTGTACTTTTAAATTAGAGTCTTTTTGGTATTTGATAAGTAAAGCGTTAAAAAAAGCGGTGCCAAGCAAATAACATTTGTTTAAGGGCTCCCGAAAGGGTTAAAAATCATAGATTCGAATGGGGTTAAAGATAAAAAATAAATAAATAAATAAATATCTATTAACACAATATTTTAGAAAAATTCAATAATATTGAGAAAAATTCATTTAAAAATTAAAATTTTCAATATAAATTTAAAATGGCCGAAAACGTAAACATAACTTAGTAAATTAACATAACTCTTTAATTTGTAAGAATTTTTATATGAAATAAATTGTAGATTCTAGATAAAATGTTACTTTACAAAAAATAACTACATTAGAACAGCAAAAATAATAAATACCTTTTTCTGGGTTCCTTAACTTAACCAATCAATGAAAATGAGATTCCATAACGATAACAATTACGTGTGCATCTTGCCTTTGAGTTAGCACCGAATTCCTGCGCATGTGCTGATTGTCTACTCTCTCAACAGAGGGATTTTTTTGTTTTAATCACTTTCGTGAATTAAAGACACTCTTGCATCAGTTTCGCAACAAACTATTCATGCAAGGGGTTGATGGTATACCTTGCAGGAGATTTGCTTCGAGTTTATCAAGTCAAATGTGTCACGGCAAGATAATATCAGAAAAAAATCAAACTTGCTGCTAACGTGCATGCTATCTGGGAAACTTCTACAAGAACACTGTACAAAATCCACTGTTGATTTTACAACAAAAAACTGTCAGCCAATACCCTTAGTTAAAAACTGCTTATTTTACAAAAGAAAATCTGTAAATAGTTTATTTTACTGTCAAATCTGCTAAAACAACAAAAAATTCGTAACAAATACAGATTTTACTTCGGTAATAACTGTGCAATCTGTTTATTTTACAGACAAAAATACGTTAAAGAATCAGAAAGTTCGTATAAATAGAGATTCGCTTTCGTAAAATAAATAGTTTTTAGTGGCGTCTTGCGGTTACAGTCTTTTGCTATAAAATCAACAGATGTTTGTATTGCGCACTGAAAATAAACTAGTTACTTATTTTCTTTTGTCTTGTAGAGAAATTCTGTAAATAATGCTTTAAAAAATAAAGGTTAAGGTTCAATTATATTTTAAGTATTGACGCCTTGAATGATAGTTTTTTCGGTAAAATCAATAGATTTTTCATACAGTGAAGAGTCGCCTACTTTTTTTTTTTTTACATCTGCAGGTACAGTCGTGGAAAAAAAAAAGTAAACACCCCCTACTAACTCTTCGACAAATTATCGTACACGGACGTTACTGGTACCGAATGATTGGAAATAAATTCTACTTTTAAATGATGTATATAAAATTTGCTTAGGAGGCCATCTACATATTAAAACGAACCCAAACCTCATTTTTTTCAATGGCAATACCCAATTTTAACGAGATATTTCAAATCTTCGGTTCAAACTATGCCCAGACACCAAATTTCAAGTCATTTGAATGATAAGTTTTTGAATTATAAACATTCAAAATTTAGTGCTTCTAATGTTAAATTACATTTTCATATATTTATTTATATCTCCCGAAATTATGCTCCTAATGTGCTAATTTTTTGTGTAGCAATAATACTAATGTGCCCAAACATAAATACGCTGAATTTGCTATTTTTATAATTTTATGATATGAATTATGAATTACGAAATTAATATTCGAAAAAATTATTAATTGCAACCCACAATTTTTTTGATGGATTTAGATTTATTAAGTCCTGCTTTATGAAAATCCGAAATTTCACATTTTTCTTCCAAATAGTTTTCAAATTATGCTTAAAAAACGGCAAAATGATGGTTTAAGGGGCCGTCTATGACAGAAGTCAGTAGACATTTCGAAATTTCTTCTGCTGTCCCGTTGTCTAACAGGCTTCATTGACTGCTTAAGGTGCCTTGATCAAAAAGTAGGCTCTCTCGGTTAACAATCGACTACGGAACTTCCATTTGGATACAGCCCTTAAAATACGCACGTTTTATAATAATTAATTTCTCGGAAACTTATGGTACGAATTGCATAAATATTGGTTTTTAGGCTAATTGAAAGGTGTAGAGTTCATTTATGCTGTCAGAATTGGGTATTGCCATTGAAAAAAATGAATTTATGGTTTGTTTTAATATGTAGATGGCCCCTAAGCAAAATTTATATACACCGTTTAAAAGTAGACTTTATTTTCAATCGTTCGGTACCGGTAACTTTCTTCTACGATAATTTGTTGAGGAGTTAGTAGGAGTGTTTACTTTTTTTTTTCCACGACTGTACGTTTGACTTATTAAAACTCTTCGTAAGAGTCCCTCTGCTCTTTGATAGATTAAAAAAATATATGTTTTCCTGCTTAACAACACCAAACTTTGACATTCGCGGATTCTGTTTTAAACATTAAAGCATAAAATTCGTGATTTATAAGTGATTGCCAGGACTGTGGCGTCTGGAAGTTTGGTTCAAGACGCCAATTTTGACAGCTTAAGAAATATTATTTAACTTTGTCGAAAACATAGAGAAACCTATTCGATTTTATAGTTTCTGAATAGGAAAACCTTCGAATTTATTTATGACTAAAAATGAATTTAGGAATATGCCAGAATGTACTCTGTGTGAATTTGAGAACAGCCTTAAGCACACACATATTTGCTTATTCATACGAATATAAATTGAGAAATTACATATACATACTATACGTGGTTTTTGAATGGATTTAGATGCATTTTTAAAGAAATATTTCAAGCGAATATATTCCAAATGTTAAAACATTTCAAAGGTATCATATACCGGGTTCCTAAAAAGGACTGACTGATTTTAAAATTCAATAACTCGCAAACGGTGATAGATATTTAAAAAATTCTTCCCGTAGGGTTATGTATGATGTCAGACGTTTCCTTTACCATGATTCTCGAATTTATTTCGAATTACAAAAAATAGATGGCGTTGCAAGCAATAGGAGCTAAATTCAAGCTGGATTTTTTGGCCCTTCCCTTCTTCCATGCTGAAAAAGGAGATTAAAATGTATTCAGTGGGTTCCGAAGTACCAAAAATCGGGCATGGATTTAGCGCATAGTGCTCGCAGCGCCATCTATTGTTTGTAATTCGAAATAAATTCGAGAGTCACAGTAAAAAAGCTTCTGACATCATACATAAATCTCCAGCAAGAATATTTTAAATATTCGTCACTGTTTGCAAGTCATTGAATTTTAAAATCAGTCAATCCTTTTTAGGACACCCGGTAACTTCCTTCCATACAGAGATTTTCATACCTTCCAACAATACACAGGCTGAAATAATGTCAAAAAATTCTACCGTTCTTCAGGAGTGTAAACAAGTGAAACTGCAAAAATCCCAATCTTCTACTAAAAAAAAGCACCGACTTATGATACCTTGAGTTTTATGAAGTTTCAGAACTTTCCAGCACTAAAAAGGAACAGACAATTTTTTAGAGCCGGAATGCTGAGAAATTTCTTAAAATTCAAAATATTATATGCCGGCGAGTTTTAGTCGCAGAAGAATGGAATTTTTACTGTTTTATTTAAAAGCATGGTTAAAATTTCTCTAAATATATCTAATGGGATCGAAGGACCGTATAAAAATTTAAAAAGTGTAACTTTTTGAAAATTAACGGTAGGATTTTTTCCATCAACATAATCTTAAATTTTACCTTATTTTGAACGCTTTTGAAATTTACATTCCCTACGTGTAATTCCCCACAGATAAAAAAATATAGCGATTTTCAATGTTTTCAGGACACCTTGTATACTGCATTTCTTAATTTTGTCATCTAGAACTTTATTTGTGTAAATATCAGCTATCGATTTTTTTTTTTTATCCTTTAAATACACGTACAATTAAATAATAAGGAAATAAGTTGTTAATGAAATATTTAAACATTTAAAAATGTAATTAAACTTTTGAAATCAGCTAAAACTATTTCCGAATCCATTGCATATTTATTTCCTACCTTCAATATCATATTTATTTAAAAAATGGTTGCGATACTATATTTCAAGTGAAAACTATTTTTGTTCTAACAACAACTAGAAACTTTATGACATGTTATGTAAATCGATTATGTTCTATGATATGCTTTTAAATGTTTTTTCAATATTCTTCAACAAAGAAATTACTTTTTGCTTCAGCCTTTGCAATTCCTATATTCCATTGCCTAATGGAGAAAATAAATTAACTTTTTTAAAAATCGTTTACATTTCGAAATGCATTATAATGCTAGGAGTACTGGATTTAGAACGAAAAAAATCGATTACATAAAAAAAAAAGTTTAAATCCCCCAAATCTACACTGTTAAAAATTTTGCAGCATTCTGGCAGGTCATTCAACCGTTTTTGAAAAAACGGTTTTTTAACCATATTTTAACTATATTCTGTCCATAAAATGGCCAATAATATGGTCAGAATAGTGTTAAAATTACGGTTGTGTAACCGTTTTCGGAAAAAACGGTCAAATGACCTGCCAGAATGCTGCAAATTTTTAACAGTGTATTATCAAAATAATGGGTTTTTTAAAATACCGTTTAAAGTAGAATCAATCTTTAAAAGCAAAGCAAATGTTTTCATAGGAGAAATTTACATTTCGAGAAGTAGCGGTAAAGTAAGAGAGGGAATTAACTGGTAATCTTTACGAGAGAAAATGTAATATAAACTTTTCAGCGAGATATTAGCTTTTGATAGAAAAAAGAAAATCAACAGAACCCATGAGAAATTAAAAGAACTATTCAAAATTCTGAAGAAGTCGGTATGTGTCCAAAAATATATTATTCTTCAGTGAAAATAATATAAATATTGCTATAGTTAGAAGGTGTCACACAATTCGTTTTACGCACATAATGAGAGTGGTTTTAGGAAAATTAGGAAAGTAATGTATAACCCTCGACCGTATTACTTTAGGCTATTTTCATGGGTACTTGTAGTATAAGTCCAATGCTACGATTTTTCGTTAACAGTATTTTAAAACGGAACAATGGGACTTAATTTATGGGAGATATCTCATTAATTGAATAAGGCCAAGCACATTTTACGAAAATAACGGTGGCCAACAAGCATAGCAGTTATCTGCTATGTGACTTACACTGCAACAACCCTTGGAATTAGCCTTTACAAATCGATATAATATGGTTCCTTGAAATTACATCAAATGTTTCTAAAAAATTTTCTTGAAAATAACATAAATCTTGTTTTAGTTAGAAGGTATCACACAATTCTCTTTATGCATATAATGAGAGTGGTTTTAGGGGAATCAGGAAAGTAACGTATATACTCCAACCTTATTACTTTACAAATCGGATATAATATGGTTTCTTGAAATTACATTAGATGTTTCTAAAACATTTTCCTGAAAATAATATAAACTTTGTTATAGTTAAGAGGTGTCACACAATTCGTTTTATGCACATAATGAGAGTGGTTTTAGGAAAATTAGGAAAGTAATGTATAACCCTCGACCGTATTACTTTAGGCTATTTGCATAGGTACTTGTAGTATAAGTCCAGTGCTACGATTTTTCGTTAACAGTATTTTAAAACGGAACAATGGGACTTAATTTATGGAAGATATCCCATTAATTGAATAAGGCCAAGCAATCTTTACGAAAATAACGGTGGCCAACAAGCATAGCAGTTATCAGCTCTGTGACTTACACTACAACAACCCTTGGAACTAGCCTTTACAAATCGGAAATAATATGGTTCCTTGAAGTTACATCAAATGTTTCTAAAAAGTTTTCTTGAAAATAACATAAATCTTGTTATAGTTAGAAAGTATCACACAATTCATTTTATGCACATTATGAGAGTGGTTTTATAGGAAAGTAATGTATATACTCCAACCTTATTACTTTACAAATCGGATATAATATGTTTTCTTGAAATTACACTAAATGTTTCTAAAACATTTTACTGAAAATAATATAAACCTTGTTATAGTTAGGAGGTGTCACATAATTCGTTTTATGCACATAATGAGAGTGGTTTTAGGAAAATTAGGAAAGTAATGTATAACCCTCGACCGTATTACTTTAGGCTATTTGCATGAGTATTTGTAGTATAAGTCCAGTGCTACGATTTTTCGTTAACAGTATTTTAAAACGGAACAATGGTACTTAATTTATGGGAGATATCCCATTAATTGAATAAGGCCAAGCAATCTTTACGAAAATAACGGTGGCCAACAAGCATAGCAGTTATCAGCTCTGTGACTTACACTACAACAACCCTTGGAACTAGCCTTTACAAATCGGATATAATATGGTTCCTTGAAATTACATCAAATGTTTCTAAAAAGTTTTCTTGAAAATAACATAAATCTTGTTATAGTTAGAAAGTATCACACAATTCGTTTTATGCACATTATGAGAGTGGTTTTATAGGAAAGTAATGTATATACTCCAACCTTATTACTTTACAAATCGGATATAATATGTTTTCTTGAAATTACACTAAATGTTTCTAAAACATTTTACTGAAAATAATATAAACCTTGTTATAGTTAGGAGGTGTCACATAATTCGTTTTATGCACATAATGAGAGTGGTTTTAGGAAAATTAGGAAAGTAATGTATAACCCTCGACCGTATTACTTTAGGCTATTTGCATGAGTATTTGTAGTATAAGTCCAGTGCTACGATTTTTCGTTAACAGTATTTTAAAACGGAACAATGGTACTTAATTTATGGGAGATATCCCATTAATTGAATAAGGCCAAGCAATCTTTACGAAAATAACGGTGGCCAACAACCATAGCAGTTATCAGCTCTGTGACTTACACTACAACAACCCTTGGAACTAGCCTTTACAAATCGGATATAATATGGTTCCTTGAAATTACATCAAATGTTTCTAAAAAGTTTTCTTGAAAATGACATAAATCTTGTTATAGTTAGAAAGTATCACACAATTCGTTTTATGCACATTATGAGAGTGGTTTTATAGGAAAGTAATGTATATACTCCAACCTTATTACTTTACAAATCGGATATAATATGTTTTCTTGAAATTACACTAAATGTTTCTAAAACATTTTACTGAAAATAATATAAACCTTGTTATAGTTAGGAGGTGTCACATAATTCGTTTTATGCACATAATGAGAGTGGTTTTAGGAAAATTAGGAAAGTAATGTATAACCCTCGACCGTATTACTTTAGGCTATTTGCATGAGTATTTGTAGTATAAGTCCAGTGCTACGATTTTTCGTTAACAGTATTTTAAAACGGAACAATGGTACTTAATTTATGGGAGATATCCCATTAATTGAATAAGGCCAAGCAATCTTTACGAAAATAACGGTGGCCAACAAGCATAGCAGTTATCAGCTCTGTGACTTACACTACAACAACCCTTGGAACTAGCCTTTACAAATCGGATATAATATGGTTCCTTGAAATTACATCAAATGTTTCTAAAAAGTTTTCTTGAAAATGACATAAATCTTGTTATAGTTAGAAAGTATCACACAATTCGTTTTATGCACATTATGAGAGTGGTTTTATAGGAAAGTAATGTATATACTCCAACCTTATTACTTTACAAATCGGATATAATATGTTTTCTTGAAATTACACTAAATGTTTCTAAAACATTTTATTGAAAATAATATAAACCTTGTTATAGTTAGGAGGTGTCACATAATTCGTTTTATGCACATAATGAGAGTGGTTTTAGGAAAATTAGGAAAGTAATGTATAATCCTCGACCGTATTACTTTAGGCTATTTGCATGAGTATTTGTAGTATAAGTCCAGTGCTACGATTTTTCGTTAACAGTATTTTAAAACGGAACAATGGTACTTAATTTATGGGAGATATCCCATTAATTGAATAAGGCCAAGCAATCTTTACGAAAATAACGGTGGCCAACAAGCATAGCAGTTATCAGCTCTGTGACTTACACTACAACAACCCTTGGAACTAGCCTTTACAAATCGGATATAATATGGTTCCTTGAAATTACATCAAATGTTTCTAAAAAGTTTTCTTGAAAATAACATAAATCTTGTTATAGTTAGAAAGTATCACACAATTCGTTTTATGCACATTATGAGAGTGGTTTTATAGGAAAGTAATGTATATACTCCAACCTTATTACTTTAGAAATCGGATATAATATGTTTTCTTGAAATTACACTAAATGTTTCTAAAACATTTTACTGAAAATAATATAAACCTTGTTATAGTTAGGAGGTGTCACATAATTCGTTTTATGCACATAATGAGAGTGGTTTTAGGAAAATTAGGAAAGTAATGTATAACCCTCGACCGTATTACTTTAGGCTATTTGCATGAGTATTTGTAGTATAAGTCCAGTGCTACGATTTTTCGTTAATAGTATTTTAAAACGGAACAATGGTACTTAATTTATGGGAGATATCCCATTAATTGAATAATGCCAAGCAATCTTTACGAAAATAACGGTGGCCAACAACCATAGCAGTTATCAGCTCTGTGACTTACACTACAACAACCCTTGGAACTAGCCTTTACAAATCGGATATAATATGGTTCCTTGAAATTACATCAAATGTTTCTAAAAAGTTTTCTTGAAAATGACATAAATCTTGTTATAGTTAGAAAGTATCACACAGTCCGTTTTATGCACATTATGAGAGTCGTTTTATAGGAAAGTAATGTATATACTCCAACCTTATTACTTTACAAATCGGATATAATATGTTTTCTTGAAATTACACTAAATGTTTCTAAAACATTTTACTGAAAATAATATAAACCTTGTTATAGTTAGGAGGTGTCTCATAATTCGTTTTATGCACATAATGAGAGTGGTTTTAGGAAAATTAGGAAAGTAATGTATAACCCTCGACCGTATTACTTTAGGCTATTTGCATGAGTATTTGTAGTATAAGTCCAGTGCTACGATTTTTCGTTAACAGTATTTTAAAACGGAACAATGGTACTTAATTTATGGGAGATATCCCATTAATTGAATAAGGCCAAGCAATCTTTACGAAAATAACGGTGGCCAACAACCATAGCAGTTATCAGCTCTGTGACTTACACTACAACAACCCTTGGAACTAGCCTTTACAAATCGGATATAATATGGTTCCTTGAAATTACATCAAATGTTTCTAAAAAGTTTTCTTGAAAATGACATAAATCTTGTTATAGTTAGAAAGTATCACACAATTCGTTTTATGCACATTATGAGAGTGGTTTTATAGGAAAGTAATGTATATACTCCAACCTTATTACTTTACAAATCAGATATAATATGTTTTCTTGAAATTACACTAAATGTTTCTAAAACATTTTACTGAAAATAATATAAACCTTGTTATAGTTAGGAGGTGTCACATAATTCGTTTTATGCACATAATGAGAGTGGTTTTAGGAAAATTAGGAAAGTAATGTATAACCCTCGACCGTATTACTTTAGGCTATTTGCATGAGTATTTGTAGTATAAGTCCAGTGCTACGATTTTTCGTTAACAGTATTTTAAAACGGAACAATGGTACTTAATTTATGGGAGATATCCCATTAATTGAATAAGGCCAAGCAATCTTTACGAAAATAACGGTGGCCAACAAGCATAGCAGTTATCAGCTCTGTGACTTACACTACAACAACCCTTGGAACTAGCCTTTACAAATCGGATATAATATGGTTCCTTGAAATTACATCAAATGTTTCTAAAAAGGTTTCTTGAAAATGACATAAATCTTGTTATAGTTAGAAAGTATCACACAATTCGTTTTATGCACATTATGAGAGTGGTTTTATAGGAAAGTAATGTATATACTCCAACCTTATTACTTTACAAATCGGATATAATATGTTTTCTTGAAATTACACTAAATGTTTCTAAAACATTTTACTGAAAATAATATAAACCTTGTTATAGTTAGGAGGTGTCACATAATTCCTTTTATGCACATAATGAGAGTGGTTTTAGGAAAATTAGGAAAGTAATGTATAACCCTCGACCGTATTACTTTAGGCTATTTGCATGAGTATTTGTAGTATAAGTCCAGTGCTACGATTTTTCGTTAACAGTATTTTAAAACGGAACAATGGTACTTAATTTATGGGAGATATCCCATTAATTGAATAAGGCCAAGCAATCTTTACGAAAATAACGGTGGCCAACAAGCATAGCAGTTATCAGCTCTGTGACTTACACTACAACAACCCTTGGAACTAGCCTTTACAAATCGGATATAATATGGTTCCTTGAAATTACATCAAATGTTTCTAAAAAGTTTTCTTGAAAATAACATAAATCTTGTTATAGTTAGAAAGTATCACACAATTCGTTTTATGCACATTATGAGAGTGGTTTTATAGGAAAGTAATGTATATACTCCAACCTTATTACTTTACAAATCGGATATAATATGTTTTCTTGAAATTACACTAAATGATTCTAAAACATTTTACTGAAAATAATATAAACCTTGTTATAGTTAGGAGGTGTCACATAATTCGTTTTATGCACATAATGAGAGTGGTTTTAGGAAAATTAGGAAAGTAATGTATAACCCTCGACCGTATTACTTTAGGCTATTTGCATGAGTATTTGTAGTATAAGTCCAGTCCTACGATTTTTCGTTAACAGTATTTTAAAACGGAACAATGGTACTTAATTTATGGGAGATATCCCATTAATTGAATAAGGCCAAGCAATCTTTACGAAAATAACGGTGGCCAACAACCATAGCAGTTATCAGCTCTGTGACTTACACTACAACAACCCTTGGAACTAGCCTTTACAAATCGGATATAATATGGTTCCTTGAAATTACATCAAATGTTTCTAAAAAGTTTTCTTGAAAATGACATAAATCTTGTTATAGTTAGAAAGTATCACACAATTCGTTTTATGCACATTATGAGAGTGGTTTTATAGGAAAGTAATGTATATACTCCAACCTTATTACTTTACAAATCGGATATAATATGTTTTCTTGAAATTACACTAAATGTTTCTAAAACATTTTACTGAAAATAATATAAACCTTGTTATAGTTAGGAGGTGTCACATAATTCGTTTTATGCACATAATGAGAGTGGTTTTAGGAAAATTAGGAAAGTAATGTATAACCCTCGACCGTATTACTTTAGGCTATTTGCATGAGTATTTGTAGTATAAGTTCAGTGCTACGATTTTTCGTTAACAGTATTTTAAAACGGAACAATGGTACTTAATTTATGGGAGATATCCCATTAATTGAATAAGGCCAAGCAATCTTTACGAAATTAACGGTGGCCAACAAGCATAGCAGTTATCAGCTCTGTGACTTACACTACAACAACCCTTGGAACTAGCCTTTACAAATCGGATATAATATGGTTCCTTGAAATTACATCAAATGTTTCTAAAAAGGTTTCTTGAAAATGACATAAATCTTGTTATAGTTAGAAAGTATCACACAATTCGTTTTATGCACATTATGAGAGTGGTTTTATAGGAAAGTAATGTATATACTCCAACCTTATTACTTTACAAATCGGATATAATATGTTTTCTTGAAATTACACTAAATGTTTCTAAAACATTTTACTGAAAATAATATAAACCTTGTTATAGTTAGGAGGTGTCACATAATTCGTTTTATGCACATAATGAGAGTGGTTTTAGGAAAATTAGGAAAGTAATGTATAACCCTCGACCGTATTACTTTAGGCTATTTGCATGAGTATTTGTAGTATAAGTCCAGTGCTACGATTTTTCGTTAACAGTATTTTAAAACGGAACAATGGTACTTAATTTATGGGAGATATCCCATTAATTGAATAAGGCCAAGCAATCTTTACGAAAATAACGGTGGCCAACAAGCATAGCAGTTATCAGCTCTGTGACTTACACTACAACAACCCTTGGAACTAGCCTTTACAAATCGGATATAATATGGTTCCTTGAAATTACATCAAATGTTTCTAAAAAGTTTTCTTGAAAATGACATAAATCTTGTTATAGTTAGAAAGTATCACACAATTCGTTTTATGCACATTATGAGAGTGGTTTTATAGGAAAGTAATGTATATACTCCAACCTTATTACTTTACAAATCGGATATAATATGTTTTCTTGAAATTACACTAAATGTTTCTAAAACATTTTACTGAAAATAATATAAACCTTGTTATAGTTAGGAGGTGTCACATAATTCGTTTTATGCACATAATGAGAGTGGTTTTAGGAAAATTAGGAAAGTAATGTATAACCCTCGACCGTATTACTTTAGGCTATTTGCATGAGTATTTGTAGTATAAGTCCAAGTGCTACGATTTTTCGTTAACAGTATTTTAAAACGGAACAATGGTACTTAATTTATGGGAGATATCCCATTAATTGAATAAGGCCAAGCAATCTTTACGAAAATAACGGTGGCCAACAAGCATAGCAGTTATCAGCTCTGTGACTTACACTACAACAACCCTTGGAACTAGCCTTTACAAATCGGATATAATATGGTTCCTTGAAATTACATCAAATGTTTCTAAAATGTTTTCTTGAAAATAACATAAATCTTGTTATAGTTAGAAAGTATCACACAATTCGTTTTATGCACATTATGAGAGTGGTTTTATAGGAAAGTAATGTATCTACTCCAACCTTATTACTTTACAAATCGGATATAATATGTTTTCTTGAAATTACACTAAATGTTTCTAAAACATTTTACTGAAAATAATATAAACCTTGTTATAGTTAGGAGGTGTCACATAATTCGTTTTATGCATATAATGAGAGTGGTTTTAGGAAAATTAGGAAAGTAATGTATAACCCTCGACCGTATTACTTTAGGCTATTTGCATGAGTATTTGTAGTATAAGTCCAGTGCTACGATTTTTCGTTAACAGTATTTTAAAACGGAACAATGGTACTTAATTTATGGGAGATATCCCATTAATTGAATAAGGCCAAGCAATCTTTACGAAAATAACGGTGGCCAACAACCATAGCAGTTATCAGCTCTGTGACTTACACTACAACAACCCTTGGAACTAGCCTTTACAAATCGGATATAATATGGTTCCTTGAAATTACATCAAATGTTTCTAAAAAGTTTTCTTGAAAATGACATAAATCTTGTTATATTTAGAAAGTATCACACAATTCGTTTTATGCACATTATGAGAGTGGTTTTATAGGAAAGTAATGTATATACTCCAACCTTATTACTTTACAAATCGGATATAATATGTTTTCTTGAAATTACACTAAATGTTTCTAAAACATTTTACTGAAAATAATATAAACCTTGTTATAGTTAGGAGGTGTCACATAATTCGTTTTATGCACATAATGAGAGTGGTTTTAGGAAAATTAGGAAAGTAATGTATAACCCTCGACCGTATTACTTTAGGCTATTTCCATGAGTACTTGTAGCATAAGTCCAATGCTACGATTTTTCGTTAACAGTATTTTAAAACGGAAAAATGGGACTTAATTTATGGGAGATATCCCATTAATTGAATAAGGCCAAGCAATCTTTACGAAAATAACGGTGGCCAACAACCATAGCAGTTATCAGCTCTGTGACTTACACTACAACAACCCTTGGAACTAGCCTTTACAAATTGGATATAATATGGTTCCTTGAAATTACATCAAATGTTTCTAAAAAGTTTTCTTGAAAATGACATAAATCTTGTTATAGTTAGAAAGTATCACACAATTCGTTTTATGCACATTATGAGAGTGGTTTTATAGGAAAGTAATGTATATACTCCAACCTTATTACTTTACAAATCGGATATAATATGTTTTCTTGAAATTACACTAAATGTTTCTAAAACATTTTACTGAAAATAATATAAACCTTGTTATAGTTAGGAGGTGTCACATAATTCGTTTTATGCACTTAATGAGAGTGGTTTTAGGAAAATTAGGAAAGTAATGTATAACCCTCGACCGTATTACTTTAGGCTATTTCCATGAGTACTTGTAGCATAAGTCCAAAGCTACGATTTTTCGTTAACAGTATTTTAAAACGGAAAAATGGGACTTAATTTATGGGAGATATGTCATTAATTGAATAAGGCCAAGCAAACTTTACGAAAATAACGCTGGCCAACAAGCATACTAGTTATCAGCTATGTAACTTACACTACAACAACTCTTGGAACTAGCCTTTACAGATCGGATATAATATGGTTCCTTGAAATTACATCAAATGTTTCTAAGGCATTTTCCTGAAAATAATATAAACCTTGTTATAGTTAGGAGGTGTCACACAATTCGTTTTATGCACAGATTGAGAGTAATTTTAGGGGAATTAGGAATGCAACGTGTAATCCTCGACCTTATTACTTTAAATCGGATATAATATGGTTTCTTGAAATTTCATCAAATGTTGCTAAAATAATTTCTTGAATATAATATAAATCTTGTTATAGTTAGGAGGTGTGAAAAAATTCGTTTTATGCACATAATGAGAGTAATTTTTGGAAAATTAGAAGAATGATATGTAAACCTCGCCCTTGTTACTTTACAAATGAGATCTAATATGATTTCCCGAAATTACATCAAATGTTTTAAAAAATTTACTTAGTTACATTTATTTTAATAGATGTAATAGCATATCGATTAGTTTATGTCTGCATGCATTGGTGTTGAGAATTGCTGTAAATATTGTATATCCTACTTACTTTTAATTTTGCAATGCGAGGATGGAAACCAGCATTTTGATATACATTTTTCTTTTATAATGTATCTAAGGAAAATGTTTTATTTACTTTCAAATATATTTATGTGTCAATCCTGGTGTAATAAAATCCTTTCAGCATTTTAGGAAGTGGAAGCACTATACCCCTCAGAGAGTTAAGTTAAAATGTGACCCTTGTATTACCCGACTGAAAAGAAGGGTTATGCGTTTCACACGTATCTGGGTATGTGGATTTCTTTATACACTCGAAACATCCCAACGGCTGGATGGATTTTAATGAATGAGGTCTCTATCAATTCGTCTTAATCGTCCGATGGTTATAGGCTAGGTTTTGTTTTTATAAATTCAAAATGGCAGCCGTAAAATACAAAATGGCGGTAGAGACGAAAAAAATTTTACGCACCATATTGAGTGGCATATAATTGGATAGGTCTTTCAAAATGAAGACGATGTTTCATTGACTATTTTACAGACAGAAGCTCCGTTTAAATATTACACAACCTGGAAGTTGTGTAGGTAGGATCTCTAGCTATTCTGCAAATCTAACCATCATAGACATCTATAGGCCTCTTCAAAACAGTGTTTATAGATAGGAACTAACAATTAAACGCAACTTAAAAGTCATCAATACAAGTAAATTAAAAAAAATACGTATGTAATATAAAAAAAAATAGTTTCACATTGATTAATTTCAGATTAATTAATTGATAATTAATTAGATCGCTTTTTACGTAGGCGGGTTTTTTGATTTTTTAAATTTAATTTTTGATAGATATATTTAACATTATATAAAGATCTATCTATTTGCCGAAATCTTGCCAAGGAGGTTGAAAGTGATATGTTGCAGAAACTGCAAACCTATTAAAGGTAAGAATGGTTCCTTTGCTTCCGGAGGGTGGAAGATAATTATTTTAAGATAGCGTGATGTGCAATATATATAGTTTTATTTTTTAAACTATTAATAACGGAGTAAAAATCTTCGTGGATTTTAATTTTTATGGATGCCAACAAAATGTTAAAATAAATAAATAAATAAAAGAAAAATGTTCTAGAATACTTTACATTTTGTACAAATAGTTCTGACTCCTCTTATATGTGAAGTGCGACAAAACCATGGCTTGCAAATCGCTTGCGCTATCTATTACCTTCTGAGTGGCTTGCGATTTATCCAGAAAAAAAAAATATTTTATTAATATCATTAAATATTTTGTCGATAATCTAGAACAGACGTATGGAATAGCAAAGACATATACCAAAAGAATCTAAAAAAAAAATGGATGACAGGATGATTTTTTACGGACAAAATTGGCAATCTCAAAATGCTGAAATTTACACTCCAGGGCGAGAGTACTTATCTGACTCACACAGCTTTCAAAGTAAAACGAAAATGTTTCCCTCTTCCATCAAAAATAAATAAACAAATGAAATATCATGCTTAAAAACTTTTGTCTTTTTTTTCGTCTCGAAAAAAGAGTGAATGTATATTAAAATCAAGGATATATTATACTGAACGAATGAAATGGTGAAATGGGAAAGCCCCATATTGATTTATCTGTAAATCCATTCTCAAGTGATGTGATCAATGTGCTGGTCCAATTTCAGAACATCTGATTATGGAATCCCCTGATATCGAAATAGAGTCAATTTAATAACAGGAAGAGCTGAATTCTAAGGGGACTTACATAAATCTGAACTTACAGTTGGCATTGGAAAACATGATCCAGAAACAAAACAACAACAACAAAAAAACAAACAAACAAAAAAACAGCAATAACTTTAAAAAAAAATTCTGGAGTGACACCACTTGACTTTCCGAACACTTTACTGAATACTTTGCATTACGGTATTAGATAATCCAAAAGTAACTGAAAAAATATGTAACGCTACAGATTAAATTTGTTCCAATAAAATAATTCTATTATACAGCTAAACTTCCGTAATCGGATTGATAGCCCAAGTTAAAGCGTCACACACTGGCATCCATAGCAACAAATAGTTTCTGGTGTATGAGAATTGCAACCTTTTTTTCACCAAACAAGCACCATTTTAGTATATTTTGCGAAAGTATTTCGTTTGATTTGTTTAAATGTAAATATTTTTTGCTTTCTTCTGCAACAAAATTAATGCATAAATTTCTATACGATTTTACTCAGTATTTTTTTCACAACTAGAGGCTCTGCCCCCTACGAGCTACGCTCCTCGTCGACGTCCCTGTAAACGAATTTCCACTTATTTCTCTTTTACTGAGGGATTTTAAGGCCAAATCAGCTGCTGTTAATTGCTGTTTTCGTGTTTGATTAAATAAGACTAGTTAAACATCTGAAAATTAGTTAATTTAAATTGGAATATTTCAACAGAGTATTTTCTTCCCGGTATTAGGTAGATTTTATAAGAAATACTACCTATTGCAGTCGTTTCCATGGTGCGACTTTTGAAAAAATCCTTCGTAACTTTTCATTATATGACCCCAGGAACCCAAAATCACCCACCTAAAAAGTTTATATATATATACTAGCAAACCCGCGGCTTTGCTAGCGTAATAGTTGAAATATGCCAGTGATATTTGTATGTCTAATTTTTTTTAGAAGAAATTATGCTTTTAGGAATAATTCAAAAATTACTAATTAAGCTGCAGTTTGACTAAACTCCATTATAACACTGCATTAGGCAGAAACGAGACTTAAATTAACAAGAAGAACTAAAACTAATTCTAAATAAATGATAATTTAGAAAGTATTTTGAAGCTTTTACGCTCATTTCAGTATTCCTTTGACGTTTTGAATTTTTTTAGAAACCATCTTCTTAAAACACATTTACATCTTAAAATTAACCATCATGTCAAATTCCAAGCTTCTTGTCTAACTGTCTACTACCTCTCTGGTGATAATGGTACCAACATAAAATGCCTATGTTGAAACAGAGACTGTCACCATTTATTTGCTAACATTAATTTTGAAATCGGTTTAGTATTTCCTAATATTCCACAGAAAACGTAATGTAGAAAGTTTTTATAGTCAGGAGGGGTAATTATGACCACTTTTTACATTTTCAACATTGTTATTATTATTTTTTTTTGCTTATTTCTATTTGGAAAAGTGGTGTTTTTAGTACATAGGAAGTAACTTTGTTCCTTTAAGAACACCTTTTAAAAGTTTTAATTCTCATAGCTGTTTTTTTTTCAATTCCTACTATTAGTTCACATTCTCCCTATATATATCTTGTTCAAATTTTCAATCGTTAATAAAATACTTATTATTCATCCACTCAAGTTCAAATAATTTTTTTTTAATTTGTAGTGGATGACACTTGATGTTAATACAGTTTTTTCAAATATTAATTCATTAATTAAATTAAATTAATTAATTTTAGTTTTATATGGGAGGCAAAATGGCGGCCATTGGTTATTGAACGGCATTTAATGCATCTCCATGCTTATAAAGGGCGTTAACATAGGAGGGGCCTTGTTCTGTTGCCAGATACAGCCAAGTTTATCGCCAACTTTGGCGACCAAAAGGAGTCGCCAAAAGTGACGCCAACTTGGCGATATCTCTAATATTTCACCAAATTCCCATAGACTTCCATTGTAAACCAATAGGATTTACTTGCTTATAGAAAATCAACAAATTCAGATATTTTAATGCAACAAAAACTAATATTAGCTTAAGGGATTCTATTAAATTTTTCTTTGATGACCTAAGTAGGAATTGACATTAATTTTTTTTTAAATATTACTTGTTTTTAAGTTAAAAGGATGGTTATAATTACCCCACCAAAAACTCACAATCACATAAGTTTGGGGTAATTAAGATCACTAGTGGGGAAATTATGACCACTATATTTTCTCTTTATACTTGCCAATACACATTTGTTTGGGGTAATTGTGAACACTTTGAACTTCAGAGTGACAAATCCGTTTATCAAAAATTTTATACACTTAGTTTCAAATTGCTATTCCGATCACAAAAAGGCATCAGACTAGAAATAAAGAATATCTAAGATGAAATATACATTACTATTAGCAAACCCCGCGGCTTTGCTCGCGCAATAGTTGAAATATGCCTAGATATATTTATATGACTATTTTTTATCTGACGAAAACTTTTTGGAATAATTCAAAAATTACAAATTAAGCCACAATTTGACTACACTTCATTATAAAAGTGCAATAGACAGAAACGAGATTTTAATTAATAAGAAGAACTGAAACTAATTTCAAATAAATGATAATTTAGAAAGTATTTTGAGACTTTTATGCTCATTTCATACGCTCATATTTCAGTATTCATTTGAAGTTTTGAATTTATTAGAAACCATCTGAACACAATTACATCTTAAAATTAACCATCATGTCGAATTCCAAGATTCTTGTCTAACGGTCTATCACCTCTCTGGTGTTAGTGATATAGAATGTCTTGAAATTTTTTAAACAGAGACTGTCACCATTAATTTGCCAACATTAACCTTGAAATTTGTTGGTATTTCCAAATATTCAGTAGAAAACGGAATTTAGATGTTTTTAAAGACTTTCTTGCTGTTCCTGCCAACCAGGTGGTAGTGACACCGGCAGAAAATGTAGCCCGTATAGGATCAGGGACTATCACTCTTAATTCGCAACCAATAGCTTCTGTAATCGTATTATTATTTACTGAGATTCAATAGAAATCGTAATTTAGGACTCTTTTAGAATGCTTCTCGCTCCTTCCCTTCGTTTCACCCCTTTTTAATTTCGAATTTATTTTCGACTGTTCTTAGAATACATTTATATTTTATAAGTAACTACCGTGCTATATTTAAAGTTTCTGGCCTCTTCAGTACCGCAGAAATCGCAATTTAGAAAGTTATTTGCTCCTGCAACTCTCTAAGGGTTGTGGCACCGGCATAAAATATAGTTTATGTTTGAGCAGGTTCTATCACAATCAATTTGCAACCATTATGTTTGAAATAGGTTTCGTATTTCATACGATAGCATAAAAATCGTAATTTAGAACGCTTATAGAACGCTTTTAGCTCACTTAATCCTTTTAAATTTTGAATTTTCTTTCGACAATTCTTAGAAAGCATTTGCACCTTTGAAGTAATTACCATTCCAAATTTAAAATGTTAGACCCCCTCAGTAACAGAAAAAACGCAATTTAGAATTTTTTTTACTCCTGTAACCCCCAGGTGGTAGTGACAACAACGTAAAATATAGGCTATGTTGGAGCGGGGACAGTCACCGTCAATTTGAAACCATTACTTCTGAAATCGGTTTATATTTCCTGAGATTGCATAGAAATCGCTATTTAGAACTTTTTTAGAACGCTTTTCGTTCATTTTCACCCCTTTTAAATTTAAATTTTTAAGGAACTCTTCTCAAAGATCAATTACATCTCATAAGTAATTACCATGGCAAATTTCAAGTTGCTAGCCCCTTCAGTATCACAAAATTCACAATTTAGAACTTTTCTTTAAATGCAACCGCAAGGTGGTAGTGACGCCGGCATGAAATAGATCCTATATTGGAGCAAGGGCTGTCATCATCAATTTCCAACCGTTACTTTTGAAATCGGTTCGGTACTTTCTGAGATTGCGTAGAAATCGCAATTTAGAATGTTTTTCGTCCATTTTCACACCTTTTAAATTTCGAATTATTTAGGAAATATTATTAGAGATCATTTATATCTTTTAAGTAACTACCATGCCTAGTTTCAAGTTGCTATCCCCGGCAGTGTTACAAAAAACGCAATTTAGATCGTTTTTTGCTCTTCACCCCCTTTGGGATAGTGGCACTGACATGAAATACAGCCTATGTTGGAGCGAGGGCTGACACCATCGTTTTCAAACCATTATTTTTTAAATCGGTTCGGTACTTCCTGAGATTGCGTAGAAATCGCAATTTAGAAAGTTTTTAGAACGCTTTTCGCTCATTTTCACCTCTTTTAAAATCCGATTTTTTAGGAAATGTTCTTAGAGATCATTTGTATCTTATAAATAACTGCTCTGCCTCATTTCAGTATTCTAGGCCCTTCAGTAACACAAAAATCACAATTTAGAACGTTTTTTGATTCTGCATAGGTGGTAGTGACACCGACATGAAATAGAGCCTATGTTGGAGCAAGAGCTGTCATCATAAATTTCCAACCATTACTTTTGAAATAGGTTGGGTACTTTCTGAGATTGCGTAGAAATCGCCATTTAGAACGTATTTTTAGCGCATTTTCACTCCTTTTAAATTTTGAATTTTTTAAGAAATATTCTTAGAGATAATTTATATGTAATAAGTAAGTACCATGCCAAATTCCATGTATCTGGGCCCTTTTCAGTAACACAAAAATCGCAATTTCGAACGTTTTTTTGGTCCTGCACCCCCTTTAGGGGTAGTGGCACCGACATAAAATGTAGCCTATGTTGGAGCAAGGGTTGTCACCATCATTTGGACACCATTATTTTTTAAATCGGTTCGGCACTTCCTGAAATTGCGTAAATATCGCCATTTAGAACGGTTTTTAGAAAGCTTTTCGTGCATCTTCACCCCTTTCTAATTTCGATTTTTTTTAAAGAAATGCCCTTAGAGATCATTAGTATCTTATAAGTAACTACCATTCCAAATTTCATGTTTCTAGGCCCTTCAGTAACACAAAAATCGCATTGTTAGAACGTTTTTTGCTCCTGCTCCCCTTTTGGCCAGTGGCACGGACGTAAGATATAGCCTATGTTCTAAGTTGGACTAACACCATCATTTTGATACCATTACTTTTGGAATCTTTTCGGTAGTTCCAGAGCTTACCTCCTACAAATAAACAATTTTTACCTCTTTATAATATTAGTATAAATAAATAAATTAATATAAATTAATTAGTATAAATGAGGTTAATATCTAAGCTTGAAACAAAATTTTATCATACACAGTTTTCTCCAATATGACGGCGGTCATAATTACCTCCTAGTCATAATTACGCCACCTGACGCTACAGACTTTTTAGAGCGATTTTTGTTCCTGCCAACCCAAGATGATAGTGGCACCAACATAAAATATAGCCTCTCTAGGATCAGAAACTGTAACTCTTGATTCGTAACCATTACTTTTGGTATAGGTTCATTATTTCCTGAGATTGCACAGAAATCGTAACTTTGGACTTTTTAAAAACTCTTTTCATTCCTTCCCTTCTCTTCACTCCTTTTGAATTTCAAATAATTTTTCGACTGTTCTTAGATAGCATTTATATTTTATAAGTAACTACCATGCCATACTTCAAGCGTCTAGCTTCTTCAGTATCACAGAAATCTCAATTTAGAACGTTTTTTGCTCCTGCAACCCTCTAGTGGTAGTGGCACCGACATAAAATGAAGCTTATGTTTGAGCAGGTTCTATCACCAACAATTTGCAACTATTTTTTTTAAATGGTTTAGTATTTAATAAGATTGCATAAAAATCATAATTTAGAACGCTTTTCGCTCACTTAATCCTGTTAAATTTCGAATTTTCTGTCGTCGGTTCTTAGAAAGCATTTGCATCTTTTAAGTGCCAAATTTCAAAATGTTAGACCCTCAGACAGAATCTCGAAAAATGCAATTTAGAACATTTTTTGCTACTGCAACTTCCAGGTGGTAGTGACAACAACAAAAAGTATAGGCTATTAGAGCAGGGACTATCACCATCAATTTACAAACATTAATTTTGAAATCGGTTCAATATTTACTGAGATTCCATAAAAATAGTAACTAAAAACTATCGTAACTTTTAAAAACCTTCTGAAATGTTTTTAATATGCTTTTCGCTCATTTTACCTCTTTAAATTTCGAATTTTTTAAGAAATTTTCTTAGAGATAATTTATATCTAATAAGTAACTACCATGCCAAATTTCATGTATCTAGGCCTTTCGAAAACACAAAAATCGCATTTTTAGAACGTTTTCCGCTCCTGCACCCCGTTTTGGGTAGTGACACCGACATAAAATATAGCTGATCTTGGAACAACAGTTATTGGCCCTAGGTAGCCCCGTTGGTAATGACATTGACATGAAATAGAGCCTATGTTAGAGAAAGGGCTGTCACCATCAGTTTCACACCACTTTTATTTTTGAAATCAGTTCCGTACTTCCTGAGATTGTGTAGAAATCGCAATTTAGAACATTTTTAGAACGCTTTTCGAGCATTTTCAACCCTTTTAAAGTTCGATTTTTTTAGGTTGGTTGGTTGGTTGTATTTATGTCGGCCAATTATCAGCACGTGGGATATAGGCCCTAAGGGGGGGGGGGTTCCTTCCGTGGAGGTCTTTCTAAGGGAACCTAACACGTATTAACGCTTGGAGAACCAAGGTTCGAAGAAAACCACGAAAACTCCGAACGGTTAGGCCGACGGACGCGATTGGGATCGAACCCAGCACCTCCCGTCTACCAGCTACGAGAGCAGAACCTCTCGGCCACTCGATTTTTTTTAGGAAATGTTCTTAGAGATCATTTAAATCTAATATGTAACTATCATGAGAAATTTCATGTTTCTAGGCTCTCCAGTAACGCAAAAATCGCTTTTTTAGAATTTATTTGCTTCTACACACTTTATGGGAGAGTGGCGTGGACATAAGATATAGCCTGTGTTGGAACACGGACGAACCATTTTGATAGCATTACTTTTGAATTTGGTTCGCTAGTTCCTAAGAAATAAACTCTAACAAAGAAACAAAGAAACAAACAAACTTTACTTTTTTTATAATATTAGTATAGATATTCATTTTTAAATGATCTATAGAGGGCGCTGGTCACATATATTGAGGTACGTAGGGGAGACCGGGGCTAGTTGGCTACAGGGGTAAGTAGGCGCAGTCCTCATAAATCGACTGTTTGTTGATAGATTGCGCAACCAGTCACAGAGTACCTTTCTTCTAGCTTTTTCAATCTCCATTGTAGTTTTGCAGCGTTATCTACGTGCAGTGGCCATTTATTACGATTTTTCTGTTTTTTGCACTCATAAGTGTAATGTATTTAATAGGTTTGCACCTGATGGCAGCACATACTATGTACTAGTACTACTACTTTAACTTGGTGGTCTCGTGGTGTTCTAATAAAATTGCTAACTAAGATATATCATGGTGTCAGAAGTATAGTGACCCATGTATTTTTGTTAAATATTACAAAAGAAATTGAAGCAATATGGCAGGAAGTTTACCTAATATTGCAGCATTTGAACCGGGATCAAATCCATCCGAGTTATGGCGGTATTGGAGGCAAGATTTTGAAGATTACATAGAAGCTTTGAAATATGCAGGTGAATCCGAAAAAACAAAAACAGCGCTCTTCCGGCATGTTGGCGGTGATGAGTTAAAAAAGCAATTTCGTGCATTTGATCTGAAGCCAGAAGGAGGATCCAGTGAAATAACATTGAAGCAAATTTTCGACGAATTTGATAAATATTTTCAGGACTATGTGAATGAGATATATGCTTCATTTAAATTTTTAGAAATCAAGCAAGAAAGTGAAGAAAAATTTGCGGACTATTATTCACGTTTACGTAGAGCTGTTATTGAATGCAATTACGGCAACCTTGCGGATCGGAGGCTTCGTGATAAAATCATTCAAGGGTTGGCTGATAAATCGCTACAAGAGCGATTAATTCGCGAAACTAGTAGAAAGAAGAAGACGTTGCAAGAAATTGTTGCTGAATGTAAAACGGCCGAGTAGAGTAAAGTGCAGGCCGCGGAAATGTGCGATAAAATCAGCCGATTGAATGTCGATGCAATGAAGTGGAAGGATGGCCGGGCACGATATCATAAAAGAGAAATATTTTGTAAATACTGTGGCAGATCTCACAAACCAAAGAAATGTCCAGCCTTCGGTACAAAATGCAGAAACTGTGAAGGAAAAAACCATTGGTCGAAAGTATGTCGGAATAAAGTAAACAACAGTCAACAGGTGCGTCGACTAAATGCAGTGGAACGGAATAATGACAGTGATACAGAGTTTGTTTATTTGGGTGAACTGAAATATATAAATCAACTTGAAAGTAAAAAATCAAATTCTGTATGGCTACAAAAATTAAAAGTAAATGGAAATGATGTTATATTTAAGCTAGATACAGGTTCTCAAGTCAATGTTATTCCAAAGAGTCAAATATTAAAATGGAGTGAAAAGCCAATGGTGAGAAAATGCAAACAACCTATACTGGATTACTATGACAACGTTGTACCAATTCTAGGTGAGTGTTTTCTTAATTGCAAAACTTTAAAGAAAGATATGACATGTTAATTTTTAGTAACCTCTTTAAATGCTAGTCCAATATTAGGGCTCGAAGCCCGTGAGAAATTAGAACTTATCCAAAGACTTAATAATGTTATAAAGCCCATGTATAATTTTTTCCATCAAACACCAGAAGATATTGTCCAGCCGTTTTCTGATGTATTTACAGGAATTGGTCGCTTGAACCGTGTTGTAAAAATAAAATTAAAAGACCACTATATTTCTCACATAGCGGCCCCACGTAAGATACCACTAGCTCTACATGACAAAGTAAAGAATGAGTTGCAGAATATGGTAGAATCTGGAATAATTGCAAAAGTGGATGAACCAACAGAATGGGTAAATAATATGGTTGTCATTAACTCTCCAAAAAAAATTGCGCATCTGTTTAGATCCAAGGCCTCTAAATGAAGTAATTCGTCGATCTCACTACCCTATACCAACAGCTGATAGTCTTATTGCACGACTACAAGGATGTAAAATATTTACTATCCTAGATGCAAAAAATGGTTTTTGGCAATTGCCATTAGATAGAGAATCTTCATATTTAACTACATTTACAACACCTTGGGGGCGGTTCAGATATTTAGTTCTGCCTTTTGGGCTTAATAATGCTGCAGAAGAGTTTCAGATGGCTATGGAGAACACGTTTGAAGATATGCCTGAAGTAAACCCTTACTTTGATGATCTAGCCCTTGGAACATCCTCTATTGAAAATCGCTGCCAGTTACTACATAAAGTTTTAACACGTGCTAGAGAAGCAAATCTTAAATTTAACCTTGCCAACACGCAGTTGTCAAAATCTTCTGTGAATTACTTAGGCCACATATTATCTGACATAGGAATAGAACCAGATCCTAAAAAGATAATGGCTATAACTGAATTTCCTGCGCCAAAGAATCGAGAGGACTTGCAAAGGTTTCTTGGCATGATAACATATTTAGCTAAGTTTACGCCTCATCTCTCAAATCTAACCCATTCATTGAGACAGCTTTTGAAACAGGATACACAGTGGTTGTGGGATGAAAATGTTCAACGGGACTTTGAACTAATAAAAGGTACTTTAGTACAAGCTCCATGTTTACAGTATTTTGATAAAGACAAAGCTGTAACCGTTTCAGTGGATGCCAGCCGTTATGGCTTGGGAGCTGTTTTACTGCAAGATAATAAACCAGTTGCATATGGTTCTGCATCATTAACTGAAACACAGCAACGGTATGCTCAAATCGAAAAAGAGTTACTCGCTGTAATTTTTGGCCTTGAACATTTCAATTATTATACATATGGAAGACCAGTTGAAGTGCAGACAGACCACAAGCCATTGTTGGGATTAAGCAAAAAGCAGTATGATGCCATATCACCGAGACTTCAACGTATGCTTCCCAGGCTTAATAGGTATGATTACAAGCTTGAATATGTCCCCGGAAAACGTCTTCTGATAGCCGATACACTTTCTCGTGCTCAGTTAGTCAAAGAATATTTTGCCGATGAGGAAGAATCAGACACAAGTGTTAAGATAAATCTACTATCTCATGCATCAGTAAACAAGTGGAAAGAATATGCAACATTTACGACCAATGACAATGAATTGCAAGATGTTTTATGCCACATACAAAATGGTTGGCCTTTAAGAAAAAATACACGAAATTTCGCTAAGCCCTATTGGCATTGCAAAGAAGAATTGTACTGTACAGATGAAGGTATAATTTGTCGCGGTAAAAGACTTGTTGTGCCAAAGGTCGCAAGAGCAGAAATATTACAAAAGTTGCATTTAACACATAGGGGTATAATGGCTTGTAAAACGAAAGCAAGAGAATATTTTTATTGGCCATCAATGAACTGTGACATTGAAACTTTTATTGAGAAATGTAAAACTTGCCAGCAGCATCAGCGTAACAATCAAAAGGAAGTTTTGCTTGATCAAGATGTTCCAGAGAAGCCCTGGCAAAAGGTTGGTTGTGATTTGGTTTATCTAAAAGGCCAGCAATATCTGTTATTAATTGATTATTTCTCAAAATATGCTGAAGTCCAAATAGTTAAGAATAATAATGCACCAAGTGTCATAATTGCCTTCAAATCTATTTTTGCAAGACATGGAATTCCAGAGGAGTTGGTCAGCGATGGGGGACCACCATTCAATTCAGAGGAAGTGAAAGTTTTTTTTAAAGAATGGAATGTGGAACATAACCTCACATCACCATACTTTCCTAGAGCTAACGGTCAAGCTGAAAGAGCCGTGCAAACAATAAAAAAGTCCCTAATTAAGGCATTACAGGATGGAAAAGATCTATATATGGTCTTATTAGACTATCGTATTCAACCATCTCAAAATCTCACCTCTCCAGCTGAACTATTAATGGGCAGACGACTGAGGTCTCTTTTGCCATGCCATCCAGAAAAACTTAGGCCAAATTTTCCGTTAGCTGAAGCAAAGCAGTCTTTAGAGAAGCGACAGATGATTCAAAATAAATATGCTAACAAGCATACTGCACAACTCTCAAATTTGAAAGATAAGGCAAGAGTTTGGTTTCGCCAAAAGATGAACGAACCATGGAAGCAAGGAACTGTCATTCAGGTTGGTCCTCAACCTCGATCCTACATTATTAAAGGGATAGATGGTATTATTTACAGAAGAAACAGATTTTACATCCGCCCTGATAAATCCGAATTAAGTCAATCTGTGAGATCAGTAGAGGATTTTTATCCAGCAACTACAGATTCAGATACAATAGATAATAAAACAGCTAAGTTACAAACGGTGTTGCCTCAAGTGCCTCTACGGAAATCTTCAAGAACAATAGTAAAACCTCAACGCTATAGAGACAACTAAACTATGTTAAATTTAGAACTTTAAGTGATTTATAATTTTTAATACTTTTTAAATATCCATTGCCTTCATAACTCTCTTGTTTATTTAAAAAAAAAGGGCATGTAATGTATTTAATAGGTTTGCACCTGATGGCAGCACATACTATGTACTAGTACTACTACTTTAACTTGGTGGTCTCGTGGTGTTCTAATAAAATTGCTAACTAAGATATATCAATAAGTAATTTTTTGTTGCTTCATTCTTTTTCTAATTTCTAATACTTATCTTAATAATTGCGATTTAACTTTTGCAGTATTTCTTAGTGTATGATTTACTGTACCTACCCCGTATGTGATTTACTTAAATTATTTATGTTTAGAAGGATACGCCTCCCTTTTGTGAAGAAATTTATTATAAGGCTAGTAGGCGCGTTGAATACGAGGTAAGTTGGCTCGGCGTCTGGTGTGTGCTGGTAGGTTGAAATACAACAAACACAGTGAAAAGTGGTTGTAATGCAAGATTTTGGGCACATGGGGCTTTCCCAAACGGAGACACTCAAATTTTTATTTGTGACAACTGTAACTTTGATGATGATATCGACTAAGGTAGAAGTTACTTAGTTTTAATGTTTTATTCATTATTTTTATATCTGTGTAATTTAGAATTTACATTTTACGGCGATAATGCCATTTTTAAAACTTACTGGTAATAATGAAATTGATTTCTCTTAACTGCGTGCCTTATTTGAGTTTCATTTAAATTTTTATAAAGCGTGCGCCAACTTACCCCATAGGTATAAGCAACTTGCCCCGCGACGGGATAGGTTGGCGCACAATTTTCTTTTTACTTTAGGCTTCCGATAAACATAAACTACAATAGCTACAAACTCAAAACTTCGGGTATTTATAGCCAAATGTCTGTTCTTTAAAAGTGCAGTTAAAGTTTGTTGAAAAACTAAAACAAGAAATTTATAAAAATCTATAACTAAACACTGCGCCTACTAGCCCCGGTCTCTCCTACTACATGAAGGTATGTACAGGAACTTAAGGCATTTGGGACCTGATGAAGGTGTCTAGGCTCCACAGATTAGTATTATTCATTTTCTTCTTCTTTTTTTACTATGTTTTTAAATATCTACCATGTGGAACCTGTCGAATTTCGACGAAAGAAGATATTTAAAGAAGAACAGTTACATTGATTAATAATAAACCTACAAAAGTAATTACACTAAAATATCCATCGAACATTGGTTAGTTTGACTATTAAAACAAATTTTCCTTTAATCTAAAGTTATCAAAATACTATTTCCTTAATGAAAAAATAAAAAAAAATGTTCCAAGTTATTGAAAAATTAATATTTATTCGTTTACATGATTCGTAAAAAATATAATCAAGATAAGTAAATATGATGAAATTATCAACTGAGGCTCTTAAGTTACGTATTATGGAATAAAAAATCAGCAAAATGTTATTTCCTACTGACACAATTATATGATAGAATTTTTTTTCTACATGAAATCTAAACCTTACATCCTTTTTACCATCTCAAAATATACACATGCACCTCACATACCCGTATACACCATTTTAATAATATTTTGAAGCGCAATAGTTTATTACTAAATATTTTTCTAAACTTGAAGTCACTTTTGTCAGCTACAACTTCGCGTAACATTCTCTCGCTTGACTTGAGGTTCTAATCTCAGTACCGGCCAGTAAAAATTCGAAAAATTTATGCCTTTTTAGACGCACTTATGGTAAAATATTTAATTTTATCAAATAAAATGTTAGTTTTTTTTAAATATGACGATATTTTCTCTCATATTCTCTCATTCCAATGAAGCATTTCACTTAGCGTCTCATCAGTATCAACAAAATGAAAAGATATTTAAATGTAACAGCTTTATGAGGTAAATACGTTTTTTTCTTGAAGAGTGACTTCATTTTCTGTTCAAATTTTTTAAAGTTATTTTTGATTGTATGAGAAAATGGCATCAATAAGGATTTAAGCAATAAAAATAATCTTTTCTCTGCAACAATGGAAATAATCCGATCGCCATATTTTAAAGAAATTTCACAAAAAACTTTTAAAATTAAAAATAAAATATAAAAATAAAAATAAATAAAAAAATAGCTGGAACGGGCACATCCACAAATAAACAGCTTTCTGTGGCATTATTTCTTATTTTCTACTAGCCGTCTCTGGCGACCAGTTTGGTCTTCCTTAAATGTATCTAAGCTTATTACTTTTATTCATAATGTTATTTAGTTGCGTACCTTCATTAAATGTAAAGATTCTGATAGAGAAATTAACAAATCTATGCGATCAGGGCAGCATTTCGTTTATATATTATACCGGGCGTTTCAAAATCCGGTACGAAAGTAAAACGCGATAAAAAAAACAAGTTGGAAATTGCTCGTCAAACGTGGCAAATGAGGTGCGTTCGTACTATAACTAGTTTTATAAATATTTTTTTCGCCGCATATTGTACAGAATGTATATTTTAGTTTACTTCGAAAGGCTATAACACCATTAATTTGCACTTGAAATAATTTTTTCCCATTGGCCGTAATGTAACGGAAAACTTATAACTGTCCCTGTAATTAAACTATACATCCGATTTTCATAAAATATGAAATGACTCGACAAAATCTTGCAACAATTATATATTTATAATTTCAGACCATTCGGAAGGCTGTAACATCATTAAAATGCACTTGCAATAATTTCTTCCCATTGGCCGTAATGTAACGGAAAACTTTTGATTGTCCCTGTAATTAAACTATACATCCGATTTTCATAAAAATTGAAATGACTCGACAAAATTATGCAACAATTATATAGTTTAAATTTTAAACGATTCGGTTGGGTAGTTTTTGCTCTGTTATATGCGGACGGACGGACAGACAGACAGACAGACGGACTGAACGACAACTATAGGTGCTACGTATTTATATAATTACGAACGCACCTAAAAAGATCTATGGGTCAGAGAGACATGCGGTTTGCAGATAAAGATTCATCGTGGTACAGGATTTCGTATGGCACCAACAAAAAAATTAGTTCAAAATCTCGATAATAGAGGGCGCTATTACAGATAATTCCATGGAATAATTCCATATTGCTTACAGAACGCAAAGTTTGGATATAAAAAAGTGTACATGCAGTATTCCCTAATGTTTTTGTATCCAAATATTGCGTTGTGTAAGCAATATGGAATTATTCCATGCAAATATTTGTAATAGCGCCCTCTATTATCGGGATTTTGAACTAATTTTTTTGTTGGTCCCGTACCACGCTAAATCTTTATCTGCAAACCGCATGTCCCTCCGACACATAGTTCTTTTTTTTTTATCGCGTTTTACTTTTGCACCGGACTTTTGAATCACCCGGTATAAATGAATGTACTAAATTTCGTAGGCACGATAAAAGTCGTAATTATGCAACGATCGTCTTCAAACTCACCAAAAACATTGAGATGGCTAACATCTCGGTGGGGATTGAAAATGGGTAAAATCGGCCCAAGGGGGTGGAAATGTGCAGGATTAATAATTTTGAGTGCCGTCTTAACATGATTCAGATAAAACCAGCTCATAAATAGTTTGACGAGTTTAAAAGAGGTGAATATAACGTCATAACTTTTCTATAGCAAGATTTCCACGTGAAAAAGAAAAATAAAATAAATCGTTTGACGAATTTAAAATAAAGTTAATATTACGCCATATTGGAAATATAATGGACGTCAGCAGGTGAATATGTAACGTCATATGAGTTTGAAAAAAACGTATTGAAACATGATAAAAATCCGATTATGGAAATATTTGCATATTTTAACATTTTGAGGTTCTCTGAATTTTCTTTCGCCATTTTTAAATATATTCCATAGATATACGTGTGTGTATGCGTGTATATTAGGAAAACGAAATTAAAAACTCGTCAGAAACGGCCAGATAAAATTGTTAAACTGTGTTTATCTCTAATCTTGATTTAGTTTCTGTTCGTGAAATTAGTACTTAACTTCGGAATCTACCTCTGCCTGTGGGCCGAGTCGACAGGATTTTTTTTATTTTTTTTTTATTTTTTTTTTTTTTAATAACGCTATAAGAAAATGATTTTAAATGTATCATTTTTAATCTGACGTAATTTCCATAAAATTTTCTTTTTGTCATATTCACCTAAAAATATTTTTATTTTTAGAAAGGAAGCATTATTATTTGCGCTGTCTTAGGATCATCTTGAAATAGGAAATAAATCTCTCATATACCTGTTGTAAATATATATTTTAATTTAACCTGTTTGGCAATATTATTTAGCTATTTGAAATAGGACGTAATTTCACCCTCATTTACAGCTTATTACACATATCCTTCTATATATATAAAAAAGTAATGCTTTGGAAATGGAGCAATGAAAATCTGCGTAGATACCGCGAAACGCATCTCATTGGTCAGAGCTTTCTGACGCTATAAGGAGGGTAACCAAGGGGAGAACCGTGTTTCTCGTGAAACGTCGACAAGTTTGTCGCCAACCTGGTGATATGTCGCCAAAAGTGACGCCAACTTATCGCTATTTTCAGTAATTCGCCAAATTTCCATAGACTCCCATTGAAATCCAATAGGGTTTATTTGCTTTCAGAAAATATTTCAGAGATATTTCAATGCAATAAAAACTAATATTAGCTTATGAATAGAGCTTAATTGAACTATTTACATTACTAGGGGGCTCGGCCCCCTACGAGCTACGCTCGCCAACCCCCGTCCAGACACCGCAGACTCTAAATGCACGCTAATTTGATCGGCTTTAAAAATATTTCGAAAGATTGAATTATAATTTAAAAAACAGTGGCGATCTCCCTTTAAACGAATTTCTATTCATTTCTCTTTGATTGGGGAATTTTAACGCAAAATCCGCTGCGTTACTACTTGATTATCCCGTCGACCCATTTCGCCAAATTATATAAATCGCCAAACCACTCGCCAAATTATACAAATTGACATAATTTTTATTTTAAATAACGAAAGAACAAATAAATTAGTACAACATTAATAAAAATACAAATAAAACGTCGAAATAAAAATAACTTGATGACGTAGACACGTGTAACAACATTTCAAAATAAGCTAATATAAAAGGAATTAAGTAAACAGAGTCTTTGTATCCTGGTATTTTTTAACAAAGCGAAAAGAAAGTTCTTTTAAATGAGACATTTTAAATTAATCGTTTTTAATCTGACGTAATTTTTACCAAGCTATTCTTTCTCTGTTAAATATACACGTGAAAATACCAGTTGAAAAGTACCCTCTCAAAATATCAAATAAATGTCTAGCGCAATTTTTAAATTTAAACCGTTTTGCAATATTATTTTGCGTTCATTTTATGTAATAACTGTAATGTGACGTAAATATGACGTAATTTCTCCTATTTAATACTTCTAACGCATGTTAATAAATTTATTATTTTAAAAATTCCTTTCTCTCTTAAAATTCACGTGTAATTATAGTTTTTATGACGTAATTTTTAATAAGTTCCTGCTTTTTGCACATAATTATTTAATTCTAATTCCAAATGTTTTTTTTTCTGTTAATAATAGTCACGTGTAAATAAATTTTTAATTTATTTACACTTATAAATATTTTTTTTTTGAAGCAAACATTATTGCTTCCTCTGTTTATACAGTTGGCAACAGTTTAAATTAACATCACTTTCTAAAATCTGTAAAAAATATCCCTCGAAATGCTGAAAATTTTAAATTAAAATAGAAATAAAACCACAAAAAATGAGTCAAAATAAAAAAATTAATGCAATCTGCACTCCGGCAAATTCTAACGCATAAAATGATCTAAAAATGATTACACTGCCATGCATAGTTTTTGCTGCTATAAAACTTTTTTAGTGAACGATTTTGTGCAACTTTAGCCTTAAATATCTCTTAAAATAATTCTTCGATTTGAAAACTGTCTACTTCAGCGTGTTTATCAAACATTTCTGTATAAAACCACCGATTTTTATATTTTTGTATGCATTATTTTTCTTAATATTAACGAAGAAAGACCTCCAGTCACAGAAAATTCAAAATCGGCGGCGGCGGCGGTGACAGCGGTAGTTACTTTTTTTTAGAATAGAGAGATTTTTAAGCACAAACACTAACTATTTACAATATTCGTAATAATATATATATAATTTTCGTCATATTTAATAATTCTTATAATTATGAAAATCTGTAAGCTGATTATGTGCTTGGAGATAAGGAAGTAAAATTGTCAGAAGTTGAGGAGGAGCCCGTTTTTTCCAAGTGGAATCTAAAAATTTAATGCATAGATAATAAGGATCGCGAAGTGATCCAGAATTGAAACGCGAACCAATTTTGGCTGAGGATGGCTAGAAAAGAGGGATTGCTTCGCGATAGCAAACGGAATCGCGAAGAGATTACGCGGGGGGTGGGGTGGGGTGGGGGTGGGGTGGTGAGCGTAGCGAGCAGGTGGGCGGATCCCCCCTAGTTAAATAAGTAATTATTTTACAGGTTTTTTTTCTTTTAAGTATTCACGTGCATAAACAATTTTTATGATGGTATTTTCAATATTTTCTTGCTTTTAACACGCAATCATTTAATTCTAATTTCATAGGGTTTTTTCTTTTTTTAATAGTTATGTGCATATAAATTTTTATTTTATAGGAAATATTATACTTTGAGAAATTGTTACAATTGGCAACAATTTAAAATAATAAACTTTTCTAAAATATGTAAAATATATCTCTGGAAATGCTGAAAATTTGAATTTAAATTGGAAATATACCCTCAAAAAATTCGTCAAATTAAAAAATAAATGCAGTCTGCACACCAAGAGCCTCCAATGAATTTACAGTAGAACCCCTTTTATCCGAAACTCTTTTAACTGAAACTCTCGGTTAACCGCAATTCATTTTTAAAGCTTTTTTTTAACTATCATATTTCGTGTGTGCAAGCGGTCCTTTGAATTTAACTTGAGCTGCCGTAAGCTGCGGTGTGGAACGAAGAAAACGAACAAATTATCAATTCTGAAGCTTTTGAATG
Source organism: Maratus speciosus (assembly GCA_963932465.1). Classification (NCBI taxonomy): domain Eukaryota; kingdom Metazoa; phylum Arthropoda; class Arachnida; order Araneae; family Salticidae; genus Maratus; species Maratus speciosus. Next base: position 143,759,029 of record OZ010786.1, on the reverse strand, counting down.
TTTTGCAAAAGAATTAGCATGGCTGGAGAAGCAGGAAGACTGTGAATACTGATGAACTAATAATATTAAAAAACTACGTGATAGAGCTTCAAAGCAAAGGCAATCGAAACTGCGATAAACAAAACATTTTTTCAAACCCTTGTGACATACGTAAAAGGTAATTAATTTCAAAATTAAAGCTCAGGTAATTTATTGTTGTTTCTATTTTGCTATTTCTTTTTTTTTTTAAAGCATTTGTTACCATAATGAGAAATAGCGCTTATATTTCTCCTTCATCTTAAAATTGAAGCATTCTCGATTATCCGAAATTTTCGATTTTCCGAAAGATGGTCGGTCTCAATTACTCCGGATAATCGAGGTTTTACTGTACTTAGAAAAAATTATTGAATTCCTATGTATAGTTTTTGCTCCTATACAACTTTTTTAAAGGAACGATTTTGACCAACTTTAACATTAAATATCTCTTAAAATAACTTGGAGGCTCTTCCCCCTACGAGCTGCGCTCGCCAACCCCCCCACCCCCACCCCCCCCGTTCAGACTCTAAAAACCCGATAATTTGATCGGCTTTAAAAAAATTACGGAAAATTGAATTTTAATTAAAACAAGTTGGAAATTGCTCGTCAAACGTGGCAAATGAGGTGCGTTCGTACTATAACTAGTTTTATAATTATTTTTTGCACCCCATATTGTACTAAATGTATAATTTTTTGAACTTCATAAGGTGCCTAGTCTGTAACATCATTAAAATGCCAATAATTTTTTTCCCATTCCCCGTAATGTAACGGAACACTTTTGACTGTCCCTGTAATTAAACTATACATTCGATTTTCATAAAATTTGAAATGGCTCGACAAAATTTTGCAACAGTTATATATTTAAAATTTCAGACCATTCGGAAGGCTGTAACATCATTAAAATGCACTTGCAATAATTTTTCCAATTGGCCGTAATGTAAAGAAAAACTTTTGACTGTCCCTGTAATTAAACTATACATCCGATTTTCATAAAATTTGAAATGGCTCGGCAAAATGTTGCAACAATCATACACTTAAAATTTCAGACGATTCGGTTGGGTAGTTTCTGCTCTGTTACATGCGGACAGACAGACAGACGGACGAACAGACGGACGGACGGACGGACTGAACGACGACTATAGGTGCTACGTATTTATATAATTACGAACGCACCTAAAAACCAGTGGCGATCTACATGTAAACGGACTTTCATTTTTTTCCCCCTCTCTTTTAATGAGGGATTTTAAGGCCAAATCTGTTGCTGTTAATTGCTGTTTTCGTGTTTGTTTAAATAAGATTAGTTAAACATCTGAACATTAGCTGATATAAAATTATCTAAGCCAACAGAGTCTTTGCTTCCTGGTGTTTTTAGGTGCGTTCGTAATTATATAAATACATAGCACCTATAGTCGTCGTTCAGTCCGTCCGTCTGTCTGTCCGCATATAACAGAGCAAAAACTACCCAACCAAAGGGTCTGAAATTTTAAATATATTATTGTTGCAAAATTTTGTCCAGCCATTTAAAATTTTATGAAAATCGGATGTATAGTTTAATTGCAGGGATAGTCAAAAGTTTTTCTTTACATTACGGCCAATGGGAAAAATTATTGCAAGTGCATTTTAATGGTGTTACAGAATCCCGAATGTTCTGAAATTTCAAATACATAATTGTCGCAATATTTTGTCGAGCCATTTCAAATTTTATGAAAATTGGATGTATAGTTTAATTACAGGGACAGTCAAAAGTTTTCCGTTACATTACGGCCAATGGAAAAAAAATTATTGCAAGTGCATTTTAATGATGTTAAAGCCTTCCGAATGGTCTGAAATTTTAAATATATATTTTTTGCAAAATTTTGCCGAGCCATTTCAAATTTTATGAAAATCGGATGTATAGTTTAATTACAGGGACAGTCAAAAGTGTTCTGTTACATTACGGGGAATGGGAAAAAAATTATTGCAAGTGCATTTTAATGATGTTACAGACTATGCATTTATAAAGAGAAAAAAAAAAAAAAAAAAATACGCATTCAGTACAATATGGGGTGCAAAAAATACTTATAAAACTAGTTATAGTACGAACTCACCTCATTTGCCACGTTTGATGAGCAATTTCCAACTTGTTAATAACGCTGTAAGAAAATTATTTTAAATCACACGTTTTAAATCTGGCGTAATTTTCACCAAACTTTTCTTTTTGCAATATTAACTTTTTTATTGTTAGAAAGGAAATATTATTTTTTGCGCTGTCTTAGAATTGACAACAATAGTTAAAAAGATAATCTCGAAATATGAAACAAATCTCTCGAGTACGTGTAAATATATTTTTTAATTTAAACTGTTTCGCAATACTGTTTGGCTATTTGAAATTGAGCGTAATTTCACTCGCATTTACTGCTTTTAACATACATTAAATAATTAATTATTTTATTATTATTTTTAATTTTTAAATAGTCACATATATAAACAATTTTTATGACGTAATTTTCAATGTTTTCCTGCTTTTAAACCGTAATCATTTAATTCTAAGTTCATAGTGTTTTTTTCTGTTTATAATCGTCATGTGTAAATAAATTTTAATGTAAAGGAAATATTGAGGTAAATATAAGGTTTAAGAAGTTTTTTAAAGTGGCAACAATTTAAAATAATAATTTTTTCCAAAATGTGCATACAATACTCTGGAAATCCTGAAAATTTCAATTTAAAATAGAAAGAAACCCTCCAAAAATTAGTTAAATAAAATAATAAATGCAGCCTGAATATTTGGATCTTCCAATGAATACACTTAGAGAAAATGATTAAATTCCTATGTATAATTTTCGTTTTTATATAACTTCTTTAATGAACAATTTTGACCAACTTTAACATTGAATATCTCTTAACAACAATTCTTGGAATTAAAAACTGTCTGCTTCAGAGTGTTTACCAAATATTTCTCTATAATACCACTAATTTTTATATTTTGTATGCAGTATTTTTCTTACTAATAATGAAGAAAGACCTCACGTCACAAAAAATTCATTGGCAGCGTTAGTTGCTTTTTTTTAGAATAAAGACATTCTTCGATTTAAAAACTGTTTGCTTCAGCGTGTTTATCAAACATTTTTTTCTATAATACCACCAATTAACATATTTTTGCATCCAGTATTTTTTTTTTTTAAATATTAATGAAGAAAGACCTCATGTCACAAAAAAATCATTGACAGCGGCGGTGACAGCGTTATTTATTATTTTTTTTTTTTTTTAGAATAGAGAGATTCTTCGATTTTAAAACTGTTTGCTTCAGCGTATTTATCAAATATTTCTCTATAGTACTATCAATTTTCATATTTTTGTATGCAGTTATTTTCTTAATATTAATGAAGAAAGACCTCAAGTCGCAAAAAAAAAAAAAAAAAAAAAAAAAAAAAAAAAATCATTGACAGCGGCGGTGACAGCGTTAGTTACTTTTTTTTTTTTTAGAATAGAGAGATTCTTCGATTTTAAAACTGTTTGCTTCAGCGTATTTATCAAATATTTCTCTATAGTACTATCAATTTTCATATTTTTGTATGCAGTTATTTTCTTAATATTAATGAAGAAAGACCTCAAGTCGCAAAAAAAAAAAAAAAAAAAAAAAAAAAAAAAAAAAATCATTGACAGCGGCGGTGACAGCGTTAGTTACTTTTTTTTTTTTTTAGAATAGAGAGATTCTTCGATTTTAAAACTGTTTGCTTCAGCGTATTTATCAAATATTTCTCTATAGTACTATCAATTTTCATATTTTTGTATGCAGTTATTTTCTTAATATTAATGAAGAAAGACCTCAAGTCGCAAAAAAAAAAAAAAAAAAAAAAAAAAAAAAAAAAAAAAAATCATTGACAGCGGCGGTGACAGCGTTAGTTACTTTTTTTTTTTTTAGAATAGAGAGATTCTTCGATTTTAAAACTGTTTGCTTCAGCGTATTTATCAAATATTTCTCTATAGTACTATCAATTTTCATATTTTTGTATGCAGTTATTTTCTTAATATTAATGAAGAAAGACCTCAAGTCGCAAAAAAAAAAAAAAAAAAAATTATTGACAGCGGCGGTGACAGCGTTAGTTACTTTTTTTTTTTTAGAATAGAGAGATTCTTCGATTTTAAAACTGTTTGCTTCAGCGTATTTATCAAATATTTCTCTATAGTACTATCAATTTTCATATTTTTGTATGCAGTTATTTTCTTAATATTAATGAAGAAAGAAAGACCTCAGGTCGCAAAAAAAAAAAAAAAAAAAAAAAAAAAAAAAAAAAAAAAAAAAATCATTGACAGCGGCGGTGACAGCGTTAGTTACTTTTTTCTAGAATAGAGATATTCTTCAATTTAAAAGCTGTTTGCTTCAGCGTGTTTATCAAACATTTCTCTACAGTACCACCAATTTTCATATTTTTGCATACAGTATTTTTCTTAATATTAATGAAGAAAGACTTCAGGTCGCAAAAAAAATCATTGACAGCGGCGGTGACAGCGTTGGTTACATTTTTTTTAGAACAGAGATATTCTTCGATTTAAAAACTGTTTGCTTCAGCGTGTTTATCAAACATTTTTCTATAATACCACCAATATTCATATTTTTGTATCCAGTATTTTTTTTATATTACTGGAGAAAGACCTCAGGTCACAAAACAATCATTGACAGCGGCGGTGACAGCGTTAGTTACTTTTTTGTAGAATAGAGAGTTTCTTCGACTTAAAAGCTTTAGCGTGTTTATCAAACCTTTCTCTATAATACCACCAATTTTCATATTTTTGTATGCAGTTATTTTCTTAATATTAATGAAGAAAGACCTCAGGTCGGAAAAAATTCATTAACAGCGGCGGTGACAGCGTTAGTTACTTTTTTTTCTTTTTTTTTTTTTTTTTTTTTTAGAATAGAGAGATTTTTCGATTTAAAAACTTTTTGCTTCAGCGTGTTTATCAAACATATCTCTATAATATCACCAATTTTTATATTTTTGTAAGCAGTATTTTTCTAAATATTAATGAAGAAAGACCTCATGTAACAAAAAAATCATTGACAGCAGCGGTGACAGAGGTAGTTACTTTTTTTTAGAATTAGAGGGAAACAAATAAAAAATATTTTACATACGAATAATGAGAGTTTTGGAGGTCGTGAATTCTGAATAAAAATAAAGGCTCTTCTTTCATTTAGTATTTCTCAAAATTATTTTAATTTAAAGTTAATTTCAATTGAAGTATATTTGTAAGAGAAAATAAGTTCTTCTTACCTGTATAGGTGAGAACGCCGACTCTTCGGAGTTTCACAGCAGTCGTTGTATTCACCTGATCCTATGAAAATTCTGAAATATATATTTTATTGAAATGAGGTATAGTATGTAGAATTACTCAGAGTGATCCAGGCTTGCAATTTTAAAGGAGATTAACTATATTTAATCAAACACAAATAATTAAGGTACTATGTATAGTCTTGATTAATAGTATTATATATATTTTATATTTATCTTGATTAGTAATATATTGCATTCTTGAGAGCTAAACATAGCTTCCCATAAAATGAATGCAGAGAGCGACGGACAAAAAATAGGTCCTTCTCACTCGAGAGTTACTCCCAATTCTGAGATGAAAAGGGTTTTCACAAGTACAGGCAGGACGCCTTTTCAACAGATTTAATTTTTACAATACAAAATGCTGATTTAAGCATAAATATAGTCTATCAAAGTCCAATTAAGATGTCCTGCTCTTACAGTCTTTCAAAGTTTTTTTCTTGTGGTGTTGCCATCTGTAGGAATTAAACCAAGATATTGTTAATACTGGTGATAATTCAGGTCCTTAGGAATATTGAATAATCAGTCTGTATAGCGGCGACATCTAGTTGCATACCCCACAGACAACGAACACAAACGAAACATATTTGAATTTATTGTTTCTAACATTCTCCCTTTTCGTTTGAGCATTGTGGTGGGAGAAGTTGGAGTTCATTCCTTAGGTTTTCGAAATGGAGTTTGGGAATTGGTTTGGTGAGGGCATCGGCGATCCTTCTCTTTGAAGGACAGTATACTAGTGTAATGACACCGTTTTCTTTCAAGTGTCTCACATTGTGGTATTTTATATTCACATGTTTCACCCTAGATTGGTGTTTTTCATTGTCGCTCAGCTTTATACAGGCGGTATTGTCTTCGTAGATGGTAAATGGTAAAGTCTGGTGTAATTCTAAATCTTTTAGCAGATTAATTATCCATTGGATTTCTTGAGTCGCATTCGAAACAGATATATACTCTGCCTCTGCGGTGGACAAAGCCACGCAGTTTTGTTTTCTTGATGTCCAGGACAGGAGATTGTCTCCTAATTTTAATACATTCCCGGTTGTGGACTTCCTGTCTTCTCGATCTCCTGCCCAGTCCGAGTCACAGTAGACTGTTAGTATGGGTGGCTTTTCTTTATCTATTATTAGCCGTAAGTACTTTGTAGTTCGCAGATATCTTATTACTTTTTCCACTGCGTCCCATTCAGCCTTTCTGGGAGTTTCGTTTTTCCTTCCTAGAATGTTAACCGTAGCAGCTATGTCTGGTCTGGTCAACGTGGCTACGTACAGGAGTGCTCCCACTGCCTGCCTATATTGTTTGTTACCATTTAGCGGTTCACTGTGTGGGTCTATATTGAAATAATCCATGCTCATGAATGTGTATGTTGGTTTTGAGTTTGACAATTTAAATTTTTCCGCTATTTCATCGATTTTATTTTCTTAGTCTAGCTCAAGGTTTCCGTTGTCTACCCTTTTAATATTTATCCCAAGAAATTGTGATACCTTCCCAAGATTCTTTATTTCGTATTCCTTAGATAACTCCGTGTGTATATTGCGCATGTTTTCTTCGCTTGCAGCGACTAAAATGTCGTCTACATATACGATTATATAGGAAATGTCCCCATTTTCATTCCTCTTATACAAGCACTGATCAGAATCACACTCTCTAAAATTTAAATTTCTTAACGACTTATTGATTTTTATGTACCAAGCCCTCGCGGCTTGTTTGAGGCCATATATTGCTTTTCTTAGTTTGCATACCTTTTCTTCCTCTCCCTCTACTATATATCCCTCGGGTTGTGTCATTAGGGCTTCCTCGTCCAAGTCTCCGTGTAAGAATGCTGTCTTTACATCCAGGTGAGTAATTTTAAAATTTTTATACATGGCGGCATTTAGGAAGCTTCTGATTGTGGTGTGCGCTACCACCGGTGCATATCTTTCATCATAGTCGCTTCCGTACTTTTGAGAGTAACCCTTCGCGACGAGTCGCGCCTTGTGCCTCTCTACTTCTCCGCGGGCATTATATTTTGTCTTAAACGTCCATTTGCACCCTATGGTGCGTTTTCCTGGTGTGGGGTTCGCCATTTCCCAAGTATTGTTTTTCTTTAGTGACCTTATTTCCTCATTCTCGGCCTCAATCCATTTGTTTTTAATTTTAGCGTCTCTGATGTTGTTTACGTCTTCCCAGTTTTTCGGATCTTGTACTTTACAGACATTCGCACTTCTCCCGTAGCGATTCAGGGGGGACACCCCTGTTATTTCTCAGTGATCTCCGCGGTTCAGCAGTGCTTTGCTGCGGAGTATTGTTTTGATTTTGTTCGTTATTATTTAGCTCAATCTCTACTGTTTCAGTAGGTGTCTTCGCGTCATTTTCGTTTTCGTCATCTTCATTTACTCCGTTCGCAAAGAATTTTACCGTTCGCGATATTATTACGTTGTTTCACCCTGTGTGTATTTTGTACCCTTTGCTTCGGTTATCGTATCCTAATAGAATACCTTGAACGGCCTTTTTGTCAAATTTGGCTCTCTTCGATTCCTCGACATAGACATATGCCTTATATCCGAAGGTCCGTATGTTCCATAAATTAAGTTTTCTGTTATTCCACAGCTCGTAAGGTGTTCTATTGTTTTCGTTTGCCTTGGTGGGCAACCGATTTATCAGGTATGTCGCTATAAGTACGGCTTCGCCCCAAAAGTGGTTTGGTAAATTCGCGTCAGATAACATGGTGCGCGCCATTTCGACTATAGTTCTATTTTAACGTTCGGCAACGCCGTTCTGCTGGCTACAATATGGTTCGCTTAACTGATGTTCTATGCCGTTTTCTGTCAGGTAACTCCCAAAACTATCTCCCAGATACTCCTTCGCGTTATCGGATCTGATCGCTTTTATAGTTTTTCCGAATTTGTTCTTCATCAGGGATACAAATTCTTTAAGTTTTGTTATCGCTTCTGACTTATGCGAAATCAAATATATCATTGTAAATCGGCTATAGTCATCGGTAAAGGTTATGAAATATCTTTTCCCACTGAATGTTGGCGTTCGCATCGGCCCGCATAAATCTGAATGAATTAAATTTAATGTTTCCTTAGATCTGTTAGTGGCGAATTTGGGGTAGGGTGCGATTGATAGTTTGCCCTCAATACATTCTTTACAAACAGTTTCATCCATAAAAAGTGGGGAAGGATTGTACTTTGCGCCAATATATTAAGAAAAAGAAGAAACAACGTATAAAGGCACAAATAAAATGTGTTTAAAAGCATACAGCTGTTTCAAAACCTCTAAGGTTTCCTCATCAGTGCTTAAAATAAAAGTTAAAACTAAGACATTGTGTAAAAAGAGGGGCGGGGAGAGAGGTGGACAGAGAGTCAGAAAGGAGAGCTGAAAGGTACGCTTTTCTGACTCTCTGTCCACCTCTCTCCCCCCCCCCCCCGTCTTTTTACACAATGTCTTAGTTTTAACTTTTATTTTAAGCACTGATGAGGAAACCTTAGAGGTTTTGAAACAGCTGTATGCTTTTAAACACATTTTATTTGTGCCTTTATACGTTGTTTCTTCTTTTTCTTAAACAGTTTCATGTTTACAATTGTGTATTTCTATACCCTCGGCTAGTTTATGTTTCGTGAGATATTTTATTGCTTCGAAATTTTTATGTCCTAGCCTCTTGCGCCAAATGGATATGCAATTTTTATTGTCACAAGATATTTGTGTCTGCGCGTTATATCCGTAGTCATTTTTGGGTTCTAACTCATATAAATTATCATTTAATTTTGCCGTTAAAATCGTTTTGTTATCCTTTACGAATGAGCATTTCTGTTTTTCAAATATTACCTTAATATCACTCTCTGTGGCTCTTTTGACAGATAAAAGGTTGCTTTGCAATTCGGGACAATATAATACATTTTTGAGAGTTATGGAATTTTGTGAGTCTGTGTTTATATTCACGTCTCCCAGACCCTGTGAATATAGCCGCTTTCCGTTCGCTATGGTTATTTCGCCAAAGTTTCCTGGCATAAAGTTTTGTAGGTTTTGCTTCGTAGCTACAACATGCCTTGTGCATCCAGAATCAATTATATATATATCTGCCACCGATGTTTGTGCTCTATTCGCGGTAACAGGTTCGTTTTCAGGAATTTTTTCTTCTGAAGGTTTGTTATCACTGGGGGGAATCAAACTTTATTCATGGTCACTATCTACAGCTTTCCACCCAAAGCAAAAATTTTATGTTTCCTTGGGGTTATTTTGGGCATTTTTGTGACTATTAGTGTTGTTTCTGTAGTTATTTGAATTGTTGAATGCTTTGCTCCTGTTCCACTCATTCCTCGCGTAGTTATTATGCTGGTTTTTATTTTTTAGATGGTAACACTCATTTATTATGTGCCCCTGTTTTTTGCAGTAACCACAGTATTTTTTAATTTTATTTTTGTTTGTTATTTTATATGCAGTTTCACGCGCGTGTTGATTTGTTCCATGATTCTCACTCCTGTGTCTGTATCCGTCAGACAGTTTGTTTTTTACAAATTCTAGAGTTAAATCACTCTCATTTCGAGCTTCAAGACCTATAATTAAGGGGTCATAGGACTTTGGTAGGCTGCACAATAAAAGTGCCACTATGTGAGTCTCGGGGATTTCTTCCCCAATGGCGTATAATTTGTCCCTCAGTGTTAATATGCTGTTGATATGTTTATTCATATCGCCACCGTCGCATAGTTTCTGCGAATACAATCTTCTCAACAAAAATAGTTTAGAGGATAAGGTGGATCTTTGGTGAACTTGCTTAAGGGTGTCCCAGATTGCCTTTGCTCTTTTTAAATGCTTAATATGGACAATCTGAGAGTCATCAATGAACAGATTTATGGTAGCACGGGTTTTTGCGTCTTTTTTACGCCAAGTGTCATCTGGGTTTACTGGGGGGGGGGGGGGGGCGACATAACTAAATAAATCGTCCCTGGTGAGCAGCATTTCAACGCGAAAGGCCCAGAGATCGTAGTTACTATTAGAAAGTTTCTCTACCAGGGATATTTCTTTGCTGTAGAAATTGCCATGGCTAAACACGAGATGCTATCCTATATATTTTTTCAATTATCTATATCTTTATGCGTATTGTATATATGTATTTTCTTATTAATGCCACACTATCGTACACAATATAATATTAATGTCTATATAATGGTTCTTTATATACTTGAAATATTTCTTATTATCAATAGATCACTTTACATTTATAATATATTCAGTTTTTTTTTCATATATATATTTTCAATATTGCATCACTTTATATATATAATATGTTCAAAAAAATTTTTTCGTATATATATATTTTTTCAATATTGATCAATATTATTTAATTTATTATATTCAATATAATCAATATGCATTTCAATAATACTATATTCAATAACAATCAATTATTTTATGGCCTTTTTTTTTTCTCACATTTTCAGTCTCATAATCTGAGAGTTTTGGAGGTCGTGAATTCTGAATAAAAATAAAGGCTCTTCTTTCATTTAGTATTTCTCAAAATTATTTTAATTTAAAGTTAATTTCAATTGAAGTATATTTGTAAGAGAAAATAAGTTCTTCTTACCTGTATAGGTGAGAACGTCGGCTCTACGGAGATTAACTATATTTAATCAAACACAAATATATATTTTATATTTATCTTGATTACTAATATATTGCATTCTTGAGAGCTAACATAGCTTCCCATAAAATGAATGCAGAGAGCGACGGACAAAAAATAGGTCCTTGTCACTCGAGAGTTACGCCCAATTCTGAGATGAAAAGGGTTTTCACAAGTATAGGCAGGACGCCTTTTCAACAAATTTAATTTTTACAATACAAAATGCTCATTTAAGCATAAATATAGTCTATCAAAGTCCAATTAAGATGTCCTGCTCTTACAGTCTTTCAAAGTTTTTTTCTTGTGGCGCTGCCATCTGTATGAATTAAACCAAGATATTGTTAATACTGGTGATAATTCAGGTCCTTAGGAATATTGAATAATCAGTCTGTATAGCGGCGACATCTAGTTGCATACCCCACAGACAACGAACACAAACGAAGCATATTTGAATTTATTGTTTCCAAAAAATAAAAAGGTGTTACTAAATTAAGTCACGCTTTGGTTAAGCATACATGTTTTATCGACATAAGATGAACCCAAGCAATAAAAATAATTTAATTGCGATATAAGAGGAAATGTTTATAAATTTTCGTCACAGAATGATTGATAATGGTTAAAATATGTTTAGATACCAAAGCCGACGGCCGATTTCGTCGAAAATGTACACAGTTCTTGCAACAGTGGCGTGTAACATATTAAATAAATGAAAGCTTAATCGAAAGAATAGTTTTGACGCTATTGTGTTAAGTCACTCACCTACATACATACTCAGTGACATCATTGAAAAAACATCAAAAACGATCTCTGGGGACTTAAAAACGTGAGGAAAATATTCTAATATATACGTATACATGCACACATACATATGGAAAAGGATTAAAAATAGCAAAAAACTTAGGAAACCTCAAAATGTAAAAATATACAATATTTCCATAATCCAGTTTTTTGAAATTACTACAGTATTTTCCTTGCACTGTATGCCTACGGAAAGTAAAAAGTGTACGACTGAGGTCAATTTTTAGAACTACATATTTTTGCGTGTCACTCTATTCAGTAATGATATTTTTACAGTCGCAGCATTGCGCAGTACTTATAAACCAACAATTAAGAAGCAGTTTCGTAATGGATTTCACAACAGGTAATACAGGTTAAAAAAAAAAAACAACAACAACAAAAAAAAAAACATGTTTCCAAAAGACAGGCATCAAGCCAAGTACGTTTTCCTTTCTTTTTTTAACACACTTACGCGAGAAGCGTGAAAATAAGTCTTTTGGATATATGTAATTCCGCCCACGGGCGCTATTTTTGCGTTTTATGTGTTACATTATTCCTCAAAAAACATACTCAAAATTCGCATTTTTACAATTAGAGTACTACGCATATGCATACTTTGATGAGAAACAATACCATTATTATATACATTTATGAAACATGCTAGAGTAACGCCCACAGTCGGAGCTTTCTGTTTAAAAGTGTGAGAGAATTCGACCCTATCTCACTTGAAAATCCCGATATACGATGCAGAAACCAGCATAAGGTATCCCATGTAAAATCATTTATGCTCAGAATTATTTCAAAGTCCAGTAAAACGTCGCAGAACATGAAATGAAAAGATCAATCTCATTCTATCGTCACTGACGACATTAACTTGAAATGTATTCCTTTACGTAGTGAGAGAAGATATTCCTTTAATCCTCGCACGGATCACCTCCAGACCACCCGCAACCCTGGGAACAAAAAATTACCTCTACGTCACGTTCATCTTTCCGTCCTATGGAGGGAGACCTTGTTTGTGATATCACGATCTAGAGATTTTAGTGGCTAGAGGATATGGCCTTTGCTCTTGGTGGAAAACTGAGCTAATAAAAGAGAGATGCAAAAGCATTCTCGGGAGATTTTTGACTTGCGACTTCAAGCCGATTTTTAGCCGTGCAGAGAGATAACTCTCTGACGGGATTTTCGCTTCGGAACCTTTCCGAAGTACGGCAAAGGTGGAAGCCCGGAGCGGCTTTGTTTATTCTCTACCCCGGAGAAACTAGGAGGTTCCCTAAACTCTGTTGTCAACAAATAAGAAGCGACATCCTGTCGTGCGCCAAAGACCATAACTACCCAAGAGTAGATATTATTCTAACTGAAAGAGCGAAAGAGACTTCCATTATTATCCTATTAGTTGAGAACCTGGTACTCAAAGTTACATCCGACAGTTTTATGCCAAACATTCAGCAGTTCGGCAGCTGGACTTCGGCAGCTGTTACTAACAATTAATTGCAAGCTGAGAACGAACCCTATTACATATGTTGTAAATCTATCACCTAATATAGGGAATTGATTATTGGATTGTTTTTATTACAATAAATATATCTTTGAATTAAATGAGACTCGACCGTTAAAGTATCGCACGCTACCACACCAACTTACAACACCGACCTCCGTTACAAGACGCATACTAGCCGCTAAAGATGTGTTAATATCTTTTGAAAGTTATCATACTTTTTGCATTGTATTAAAAATAAATTTAATACAATTTATATTATTTTTGTTCAGCCTTTACTTTTTAAATTTATTTTTTATTTTGTATTTTCACAATCTATCTATATTAATTAATTAATTAATCTATTATATATATATAATCCAAACGGAAATTTCGTTCCGAACGCCGAGATTTCGAGTTCTACCGCATGGATTTTTACGGAACTTATACCGTTAGATAGGTATCGTTCCAGGGAAGGTTTTAAGCTATAACACATCATTCTACCTAGATTAGTTAAGAATTATTACGGAAAATTCTATTATTTTGGACTTTGTTACTTCATATTTCCTTAAATATCTGGGCTCCTATTGGTCGTAGAGCTTAGATCTCGCGCCAAAAGTAGCTCCGAAGCACGCAAGCAAACTTTTCCCCGCGATTATTTTGACGTCTTCCGATTTCCTCTAACTCTATTAGATGCCCGCGTAGAGCCCCTTTAAAATATTTTTCGTAGTAATTTCAGCAATTATCTTAAATTATTGGTTAAGACCGCCACCCTCCCGATTCATGTATCTACGGAAAGGTTGCATGAAGGAGTTTCGTTCGGATACGTTTTCGTTAAGAATAGAGTGCGCTCCCTGGTGGTGGAATGTGGAACTAACATAACGCGATATTGTTAAAATTAGGAAATCTAACAATGCGATCTGTTTTAAACTTTGAGATAGTTCATAACACATAATCTATTATCTATTCTATTATATATATATAAAATCTATTATCTATTCTATTATCTATTATATATATAAAATCCAAACGGAAATTTCGTTCCGAACGCCTAGATTTCGAGTTCTACTGCATGGATTTTTACGGAACCTATACCGTTAGATAGGTATTGTTTCAGGGAAGGTTTTAATCTATAACACATTATTCTACCTATATTAGTTTTAGAATTATGACGGAAAATTCTGTTATTTTGGGCGATAAGGTTACCATTTTATTTCTTGGCGAAATTCATCGTTGATAAAAAAAATTGAAACGGCTATTAAACCTCGAAAAATAAAAGAAAAACTGTTACTAATTTTATTTAAATGAAAAAAAAAAAGAAAAAAAGAAGAAGAAAATCCGTTTTAATGAGTGATAATATTAAAAAACGGAAACATTTAATCAAAACCTGAAAGAAATATTTGTAATGCTTAAAAATTAATTTAATAAGAAATATTACACTTGATACGCAATATTTGGCTCTTTATCGCTTGCGTTAGATATGGAAACGAATCTGAAAATTTGATTAGATGAAATTTTAACGACATTTTCTTTCTGTTCTGTTCTTTTCTTTTTTTTTATATCTAATTGTCCCATCACGTGACTTATAGAAGAAACAAGCAGATGTAATTGTGAGTCACATGTGTAATTACTATTTGTTTCTTTACAATTTTTTATTTTTCTTTTGTCGCCAAACAATGTGATTTTAAGCCAAAAATGCATAAGCGTGACATTAGCTTGAGGATGTTCTCACAAATGGTGTTTTTTTAGGTGAAAGAGATTATTTTTTGAGTACATTTTCATATTCAATTGTAACTTATATAGATATCAGTTAATATTTTAAAAATGGAATCGAATACTTAAATTTCAGTGTGAATTTCTGCCACACATACATATTGTAAAATAATTTCATATTTTAAAATGTTTTTCGCCGTAATTCCGAAAGCATGTGATATTTATAAACTCGAACTCAAATCAACGAATATTACCCATTTTATTTAAGCAAATATTATCTGTTTTCTCAAGTCATATCGCCAATTTCATTTATAGGAAAATTCACAGATTCGAAATCTAGGAAATAAAGATAATTTTTAAGGAAATTTATGTTTTAATACGTTATTACTATGGAAAAATTCAACATTTTGAAAAAAAAAATTACAAGTCTTTTGTAATTCGTCATTTCTTCTTCGCCTTTCTTCGTACTTTCTCCTCTGTTATGTAATATTTCAAATGATATTGGACTAATTTTCGATAATCGATTCACCGCAAAATCGCATATCTAATATAGTATATAAAATAAAGTCTGGATTAGGGGACTAATTAACGCACAGCGCAAACTACTGAACCTAAAATCTTGAAAATCGTGGTAAAAATACTTCTTATGACATAAACTTCTGCTAAGAAAGGATTTTCTAAAGTGTCACCCCTAATGGTTTTTGCACGGGGGGTGGGGGGGAAATCGAATATCAAAATTATGCGTCAAATGATAGCATATTTTAATGTAGTTTTGTATGCTGAATCGAATGCTACCAAATAAATGTTTATAAGTCCAACAGTTCATGACACATTTCATATTTTTCTAATTTGGCGGTGTCTTTGGCATCTAAACCTCAAAATATCTATCATTACATCCGTTACTCTAGTAACGGAAAAAATGCAAATCAACCCTTTTGGCTAAAAAATAAAAACGGCTCTATGAGTTTGAAATAAAAATGCAAGCATCTTAATTTTTTTTAAAAATAGTGATTTTATGTAAAATAAAAGGGAAAAAATTACTGAAAATTTAGCGTTATAAAACAAAAATGGAAAAGGTACTACTTAGATATTCCGTCGACCAAAAATCTATCGTCAAACTATAAGATTAAATGCCAAAAATGGTTGATCGTAAATATCAAATTCACTTGAATTTAAACAAACTACACGTGTTTACGTCATCAAGTGATTTTAATTTCGACGTTTTATTTGTATTTTTATTAATTTTATACTAATTTATTTGTTATTACGTTATTTAAAATAAAGATTATGTCAATTTATATAATTTGGTGAATGGTTTGGCGATTTATATAATTGGGCGAAATTGGTCGACGGGATAACAAGTAGTACCAATGAAAATATTTAAGTAAGAAAGCAATGTTTGTAAAGACTTAAAAATTATTTTCATATATATCAACTCGATTTATGGTGTCAGGTGCCGTCATCCGAAGAATCTACAAGAGTCTTTTTCCAATTTTTCCGGTCATAGGTTCCTCAATGAAAGAAATGGGAATTGGAATAATATTGTGCGATTTATAAATTGCTCCTCGATAAGAAGAAAAAATGGGTACATTTATAACAACAGTGCGCACATATTGCTGATAGCATTTTTAAAATTCCCAGTAGCAGTAGTTATATTTTGCGTATGTAAATTAAAAATATTTTTTTGCTTTTAATTATGGCATTATTTTTTGTTATTGTTTATCTTTTCAGTTTTTTAAATGAAATTAGTATAAGGCATGCATTTTAAATTAAATGAGTGAAAGGTTTGTGTTTTAAATGAAAATAATAAAATAAGAATATGCTATGAAAACAATCTTTATTGATTTATTACCTGCGCCCGGCTGACATAAAAGTATCACAAAAGCCACATATTCACTTTTCTTTGAGTAGTTGCTCATGAGAATTCAAGTTAACCTTCCGTAATCGGATACTTCACATATTGGTGTATTAGCTTTAATGTTGAAAGCATCGTTTTTGTTTGAAGCGAAAACTTTACTATGAATTCTATTACACAAAATCGCATCATCATCATCTACTATATATTTACAACGGAAATTTGTATTTCATTCCGATTGTTTATAATACTTTCGTAGGATATACCACAATTAGTTAGGTAATAATTTTGGAAAGGTGTTAGTGTATACATATTGTTCAAGGGTACTTAGTTATAGAGCAACAGTAAAAGTTCAAAAATTAAGTGAACCTGATTATAAAAGTTTAGCCTTTTAAAAAAAAATCTACAGAACATATTTTGTTACAAGTGACCCTGTTGCATGACTTTTAGGAATAGTGTTAGTATATACGATTTCATTATATGTTGATTAGTTACAGAGGTATTAATTCCTGTTGTCATAACGGTCTCATTACCCGACCATAAGTGCGCTGTTTATAATCAACTAAAACAATTACTTCTTAATTGCTAAATTTTGTCCAACGCTTAAGATAACATTATATCGCAATGGCGTTCGCATCGTTTTCAGTAATGTACAAGGTCAAGCTGAAGATCCATATTGTTTAAAATACAAGTTCAAATTCACCATTTAGTTTAATCCAAGGTTCATTTGGAAATATTGACCAGCGCAGCGGGCATAGCCTGCTAGTTCCTATTATAAAGAGGAAAAAATTGTTTATTTGTAGGAGGTAAGCTCTGGAACTACCGAACCGATTCCAAAAGTAATGGTATCAAAATGATTGTGTTAATCCAACTTAGAACATAGGCTATATCTTATGTCCGTGCCACTTACCAAAAGGGGGTGCAGGAGCAAAAAGCGTTCTAAAAATGCGATTTTTGTGTTACTGAAGGGCCTAGAAACATGAAATTTGGAATAGTAGTTACTTATAAGATATTAATGACCTCTAAGAACAATTATTAAAAAATTCGAAATTTAAAAGCGATGAAAATGCTCAAAAAGCGTTCTAAAAAACGTTCTAAATGGCGATTTTCACGCAATCTCAAAAAGTACCAAACCGATTTCAAAAATAAGGGTGTAAAAATGATGGTGACAACCTTTGCTCCAATATAGGCTACATTTTATGTCGGTGCCACTACCCCTAAAGGGGATTCAGGAGCAAAAAAACGTTCGAAATTATGATTTTTGTGTTACTGAAGTGTCCAGATACATGGAATGTGGAATGATAGTTAATTATAAGATATAAATGATCTCTAAGAACATTTCTTTAAAAATTCGAAATTTAAAAGGGGTGAAAATGCGCGAAAGGAGTTCTAAAAAACGTTCTAAATGGCGATTTCTACGCAATCTCAGAAAGTACCCAACCTATTTCAAAAGTAATGGTTGGAAATTGATTATGACAGCCCTTGCTCCAACATAGGCTCTATTTCATGTCGGCGTGACTACCACCTAGGGGTTGCAGAAGCAAAAAACGTTCTAAATTGCGACTTTTGTGTTACTGAAGGGCTTAGAATCCTGAAATTAGGCAGTGCAGTTATTTATAAGATACAAATTAGCTCTAAGAACCTTTCCTAAAAAATCGAAATTTAAATGGGGTGAAAATGAGCGAAAAGCGTTCTAAAAATTTTTCTAAATTGCGATTTCTACGCAATCTCAGGAAGAATCGATTTAAAAAATAATTGTGTGAAAATGATGGTGATAGCCCTCGCTCCAACATAGACTATGTTTCATGTCGGTGCCACTACCTCAAAGGGAGTGCAGGAGCAAAAGATGTTCTAAAAATACGATTTATGCGTTACAGAAGGGCCTAGAAATATGAAATTTGAAATGGTAGTTATAAGACATAAATGAGCTGTAAGACCATTTCCTAAATAATTCGAAATTTAAAAGGGTTGAAAATGGTCGCAAAACGTTCTAAAAAACGTTCTAAATAACAATTTCTACACAATCTCAGAAAGTACCCAACCGTTTTCAAAAGTAATGGCTGGAAATTGATGATGACAGACCTTGCTCCAATATAGGATCTATTTGATGTCGGTATCACTACCACCTTGCGGTTGCATTTTAAAAAACATTCTAAATTGTGATTTTTGTGATACTGAAGGGACTAGCAACTTGAAATTTGGCATAGTAATTACTTATGAGACATAAATGCTCTCTCAGAACAGTTCCTTAAAAATTTGAAATTTAAAAGGGGTGAAAATGAACGAAAAGCGTTCTAAAAACGTTCTAAATAGCGATTTCTACGCAATCTCAGGAAATATAAACCGATTTCAGAAGTAATGATTTCAAATTGATGGTGACAGTCCCCGCTCCAACATAGCCTATATTTTACGTTGTTCTCACTACCACCTGGGGGTTACAGAGCAAAAAATTTTCTAAATTGCGTTTTTTGTGTTACTGAAGCGGTCTAACATTTTAAATTTGGAATGGTAATTACTTCAAAAATGCGAATGCTTTCTAAGAATTGTCGAAAGAAAATTCCAAATTTAAAAAAGGATGTCCAAATCATCCAAGCAACCTCATAGCAAATTGGTATATAGTTTTATATACCTTAGATAAATTTAAATAATATAAGTGATCGTATTTACCTACATTCTAGTAGAAGAGCAACGCGAAGCATTAATAAAATTAAATTATGATTCGCGTCAAAAAGTAATTATTAAATTTGAATAATTACGAATAAAATTAAGAGTTTGCGTTGTGAATTATTTAGACGAACTCTTCCACTTATGAATTAAACTAAAATTTAAGCTGTAAAAAGAAGAATTGACACACTTTAAATATTATTAATTAAATAATTACAGAAACTTTTTTAAAACTTGATTAAATATTTTATTTACATTGAACATATCTATTTACAGAAAAACATAATATTAATTCAAAAAAAAAAGAAAGCAACACTTTTGTTTGCTTCTCATTATTTTAAGTATGTTTAATCTTTTTTAAAAAAAAGACAATATTTTCACGTACTCTAATTATTATAATTGTTTCTTTTTGCTAAAAGAAATACTCTCTTTCATTTTTAAAATTACCTTAATCTTATTTAATTATTGGTTTGGTCGGATCTCAGATAACTCTCTACCGTAAAATATCAGAAAAGTATTTTTAAGGTTTTTCATATGATCTTAAGTGGTAAAAGAAAATGTTTAAAATAGTACCTTCTTTTAATATACGGGATGGTGGCCTCTATTCATCAAATTCCGAGTTGATGCGTTGCTTAGGATCATGGCAAAGTGTCATCAGGAACGCATCCTCAATTTGGCTTGATTAGGATCACTCCGATATGTACATCAGGAAGACATCCTCAATTTGGCTTGATTAGGCTCACTCCGATAGGTACCTCAGGAAGACATCCTCAATTAGGCTTGATTAGGCTCGATCAGGCTCGCTCCGATAGGTCCATCTCGCCTGGGCTTTACTAGGGCTTACGGGACTCATTGCACGGGCTTTCAGGAGAGCTCTTGCATCCTCTACCTCTTTTTTCAGACTATCTTTTTTCAAAACTTATTCTTCTTGCACACCAGCTCCTGCAGTGGGAGGAATTATTTTTGTCTAGTCCACTGTTATTGGATGTGAGAAGATTTTTTATTATACTTCGATAGGCCTATTAGCTAGCAGTCTGCAAATGGCCCCTAACATATACTTTAATATTATTATCTGCCTTAAAGTTTGGGTGGTCTGAAAAGTCATAAATTTATCCCAACACTTTTATTGAGGCCATAAATTGATTCTAACGTTTTTATGATTTTACGACTTCTAATTATACACCACTTTCCATTGGCTTGTCATAAAACGACACCATGGCGTCTGGGTATTGTTGTTGTCTGAGATCCGAACTCCATTCAACGTTATACATTCATTTTACAATACAACAGTTTTTTAAAAATATATATTTAATCTTTAAAATCAACTTAATAATTTTTGTATGAACTTACACTCTTATTTTACTTAAATATATAAACATTATAATTTTACACTCATAATTATATTTTATAAAAAATATTTATACAAACAGAAATAACAAATTACGCAATTTTACTTTGATTTAACCAACATGGTGCGGGAACATATCATAGTTATATGTTGCCCAGCATCTCTCCCGGTATCGGAAAAAAAAAATAAAAACTGATTGCTGGTTTTATTTTTTTTGTAAAGCTTGAAGGAATGTACGTGTCCATATGACTGTGTATCTACACAGTTTTTGAGCGAAGACTGTAAAGTTCAATTATGAATGGTTCTGGTATATTTTATAAGAAGTTCTTCTATTGTTTCATAACAGAAAGTTCAACACATGATAGCATAGTTGTCTGTTGACATTCACATTTATAGAAGACCTCTGTACTGACAATCAGACGTCTTTCTCGAAGCCTTTTTTCTTTACCACACACATGTTTACTAATTTTGTAACTTTACAGTTTAAGTGCCCAAAATACATTCAAAGCTATAATTTTGTCTGAAATTAATATGCCGAAATAAACCTCATTATAAGAAAAATAATGGCATACGCATTTGACATATTATTTCATCACATACAACCTTATGACACAGTGTTTTATCTAAAACACATTTTATACTGAATAAAAGTAAATACAATGCTTGTAATATGACATGTTATATTTTCACATAATTAATCTGATGTATTCAAATTATAATCAGAAAAAATATTGTATACAAACTTGTTACATTATTTTATTTATTTGTTACTTCTAACATGTATGATCTGTCAAAATGTACAAGCTAATTCATCTCCTTTAATATATCATTACGCAATGCTTTCCAACTTTACCCGATACGAGAAAGAGAGAAAAAAAAAAAAAAAGAAGAAGGAGGATTGAATAAAACCAGTTTTGAACGTCCCCGATTCTTTCGAAACGAGGGGTTGGTCAAGCTACTAATCGCTTTCTGTGAGGTGAATTGTGCTGTGACAAAATTTTACGACTTCCCAAAGGTATGTATTTAAAACCATTTCATGCTTGTAATTACCGTATTAATTAGTATAATTTCTTGATATACTTTCTTCTTAACTCACTGTGCATGCCTGTATGTAATTTTAAACATAATCTATGCATAAACAGTGTATGTATTTGTATCGTATCTAATGTAAACCTTCTGCTTTTTTTTTTATTATTTTGCAGGGGAAAAATGGCGATTCTAGCATCTGCATTCTCCTGCCTCATACTGGAACTGAAGCGAGGGTGGCTTTTTATGCATTCAGGTTTAAATCTAAACCAAATTGCCTTTCAGGATTAAAAAAAAATGCATATAATTTTCTTTAACTGATTACATTGTATATTTTTAGACCTTTTTAACAAACACAAATTTTGATTCATGATATTGTTTACTATTAAAATGTAAACAACACGGAAAAATGACTTCTACGGCCTCTCAAAAATGCAAAATATGCATTACGCTGACCTTAAAAATGCACCTTCATTTAATACTATTAAATAGTGTTGTCAGAAAAAGCCATTGACGGAGAAGAGAACAATTTTTTTGTCTTAAATTATTATTTATTTAGCCAACAATTCTATCTTAAAAGATTGTTAAATTTTCATATTTATTTATTTTTTTACTGAATGAAATAAAAATTTATTTATTCAAAATTTTATTTATCATTAACATTCCGTATGTGAATTCTACTGTCTAAAATTTAATGATATGTTTAAAAATAAAAGATAATAAATTATTATTATTAATCCAACATTAATAATTATTATTTAATTATTAAAAAAAATGTACTTAATACACTTGTATAATTTAAAAAAAAAACAAAAGTAAATGATAATTACTACGTAAAATCGTATGCAGCCCTCTATGAGTACCCGGCCGGACCAAAGAACTTCTGCCAGCAGAAAAAATCTTTGTATACTCACAAACAACCACATCCAATTTTTTTTATAGATCAAGTTTTTAAAATAATTACTGTACGTACTATAAAAAAATTAAGTAAATAAATTTATTAAGCCATACTACATATTTTAATAAAAATAAGGCCAATATATATAAATATATTTATTTATTTATTTTGTTTTCTTATGTTAAATTGGCCAAATTATATATATAAAAAAAAAAAAAATTATGAACTCACACACTCAAATTTATCAATACTATGTATATTTATATGTGTTAAATTTAGAATTGCATTTAATTCTAAGGGAAAGTAAAGAAAAAAAAAATGCTTAAATTCTAAACTAACATAAATTTATAAAATATTTCATTTAAAAAAAAAAAAAAAAAAAAAAAAAAAAATCTAATTTCTAGCTGATTTCAGCAAGATGTCATTTAATATTTATATTAAATAATTTTGCTAATACATTTTATTAATTGTTAAATTTGCATATTTTTATATATACAATAAAAATATAATAGTCTTACATAAAATTTTACACTACAACAATGTTATTAATTAATTTAACTTGAATTTAAGCCTACTTTAATTCTAATTGAATACCGTTAATAAAAGTAAATTAGCTTATCAAGTTAAATATAATATAAACTATGTTTGTCTAATGTTAATTTTGCTGAAAATTCCATAAATTTTAACTGTAAATGCTAATTGCTATACCTTTTGTTATTTATTTTGAAAACAACACGAACTTATATTTTTATTTATTATTTTTTTATTAAATATAGGAACTATTGTTACTGAGCTAGACACTCCATAAATGTGTAAAACCTAAAAATCAAAAGTTTTCCTAAATAAAACTCAAAATGCTGCTTTTTACAATATAATATTACTAATTTTATTGTTTCTGAGCATAACATCTAGTAATTATACCATACTTAATTTTTTCTTCGATTCCTTTTTCAGCCAAGAATCCTGAAATTTATGTCCAAGTGATGACTATATATTGATGTATCTGTGAATAATTTTTCTACAAATATTTTGTTGGTGTTGGTGCATACCCAGCCGTAGGCCAAAATTGCACCCTATACAGAAAGCCTTTGGTGAGAAAATTTTAATTTTACTTCAATTATTTATTTGTGTATTTTTTTTTTTTTTTTTTTTTTTTTTTTTTTTTTTTTTTTTACTATTATTTTTGTGTGCAATCATGTTGAAATAACTTGCCTTGTCCATTGTTATACATATATATGTTTTTTTAAAAACCAATGTGCTACACCAAAATCCTTTTTTTAAATTTTTTCTTATAACACTTTTGTTCATAAAACTTATCCCTGCTGTCTAAAGTCTAGACTTTAGCATATAAGTTGTACTTGAACTACCGGAGTAAATCTTAGCACTTTTTGTATATTTTATTATATTTAGGCTTATAGCTGACCGCTATCCTAATATAGAGTGCACTAATAATTTATTCCTTGTCAACCATATATTTATATAAGAAAAAAATATATATATGAGTATGCTATAAAGCTGTTCTAACTACCCTGAACCTATAGCTTACACCTACTCATTTTAAAGAGTAATTCTGAAATTTTGTCATCTAAATTGTAAGGCTATTAGCAAAGGCTACCCTTATAGAAGACAGAAAAAATTCTCTTTTTTTTTTTTTTTTTTTTTTTTGAAAATTACTCCAACATTATTTACTATTAAATTAATTAAGTTTTAATGTTATTTGGCTTTGTTAAGATTTTATATTTTCTAATTCATATTCGAAAAGAAAGAAAATATATATATAACTTTTGCCTGGAGAGAAATATTTCACTGCTCCATTGAAGTTTTGTGAAGCACATTACATAATTTTATAAGTATGTTTTCGGGTGCGCCCTGCACATTTGCTCAATATTGTAACCCTGAGACAAATTGGCGTTCCCATGTTCCTATCCTTTCTTATTATTATTTTGAATTTTAAAAAGGCAAGTTATTAATTTTGTTTCAATTTTTTTTATCTAAAAGAGAAAAATTTATTTTTAAATTTTGAAAATTTTTAAATTTTGAAATTCGATTAATTATGCATTTTGATTTATTTTTAATACCAATTCATATCCCTTACTTGTCCCTTTGATCATCAGTTTTACCCTTATTTTTATACTTTTTTGGATACTTTTGAGCATTGTCTTTTAAATTCTCATTTTTATCCTCATTTGGATAATAACTGGCATGACTCTGAGGTTGACTATTCCTATATGGCACATGCTGAGGGAAGTAATTTGGTGGGGGTGGGGGATATGGAGAATATCCATAGTAACCACCTGTGGGTGCATAAGATTGAAAATGCCACTGCTGGTTTGGGTTAACAAATCTAGGATTAAAATTCGCTCTCGGTTGATACTGTCCATTATAAGAGTACCTTTTATTAAAATGCCGACCTGCGAAATCTCTGCTATCCTTATAAGTATTTTTATTATCATTTTTGTACCAGCACGTTTCTAAAGTATGCGAATTTTTTTTACATAATTCGCACCATCTGGTTGATGCATTGTCTTTTGTTTTAATTTTCAAATTGTTTATTTCGGAAGTCAAAATTTTAATTTGCTCCGCGCTTTCCATATTTAATTTTAGCAATTTGTCCAAATTTTCCTCAGTGGAGGTTTTTGTAATCGAATTAATTTCCTTTGATGCAACTTGATTGTATGCATCTTCCATTTGTTTCGCAAATTTACATGCGTCGTTGAAATTTTTCGGCGCCATTCTTCGAATGTCCAAACTTAAATCTGCCCTAACTGATTCTAAAAATCTTGTGAATTTTATCATTTCAAATAAACTACCATTACCGTTGTCAATATTTTGGCCACTTTTATCTAGGTAAAGTTTTGCAGCCGCATTGAATTCACTGATAAAATCAGCGATAGCCTGCGCAGGTTTTTGCCTAAGAGAAAAAAAATTGCTTTGAGCCGCAGAAAAACTTGTTTTAGTAGAAAAAGTATCGATTAATTTTTCTTTAAAGTGACCATAGTCCTTTTCTGTATTAAGATTTTCTTCGTTAGCTAATTTATCTCTAGCACTACCGACTAATTTCGTTTTCAAGAGCGCTAGTTTCGAAACATTCTCTAATTCCGTTTGTTTAATTAGATTATCGAATTCGTTCAAAAAAAATTTAATATTCGACTCTTTCTTTCCGTCAAAGACGGGGATACAATTCAACAGCGTATCAACACTAGGTTGAGTCATTGTATTCTTTTTAGTTTTTTGTAGCGAATAATTTAGAGAAATAATTTTATTTTTCTGTCCTCTGGTTTTAACTCCAGAGGTATTTAAATCTACACTTCTCCTTTTAAATTTTCGCTTATTGTTGGGCATAACCTTTTAACAGAATGTTTCTGTTTATCATACTTTTTTTTTTTATATTACCACATATGTATGAAAATATTCTAAATTGCATAAATACATAAAAACAACAACACTAAAATTTAAAAAAAAATTTCTTAGGAGATGAAGTTGTTTTGTAGATTATTCTTTTACACACATAAATACCCCTAAAATATTTATAATACACGTATATATAAAAAACAACATAATTTCATTTAACAGAAAAATATCTGTCTTTTTCTACAGAAAAAACAATCTTTTTTTTTTTTTTTTTTTTTTTTTTTTGTAAATATTGTACTACTACTTCGTAGTACGACTCATAAATTTTCTTTTGTATCAAGGTGATACAATTTCAAAAATCGTGATCTATTGACATTTCAATCATTTTTATACCAGACATATTATAAAATTTTACTCATTATTCTTCTTATTATTATTATTTATACATTATATAAAAAAAAATTATTTTTACAAATGTGTCATCTGTGATGTGAATGCCATTATTTTTCAATGGTCACTGAGATCCAACCACAAGAGAAAAGAGAGAAAAAAAAACAAAATTGTAATTCCTAAATTTACCTATTATAAATCCCAGAATTATTTTTCTCATTTCCTTTTTTTTTTTTTTTTTTTTTTTTTTTTTTTGCTAACATATATTATTCATTTTATTTATATAAAATTATTATATGTGTGTCATTATTGTTACAATAATAAATTTAATTTTAATAAAATTTTAATCAATTAAACTTACATACCTACAATATCTTTAAAATTGTGACATTAAAATAATACTTAAATTTATTTTCTTTTATTATTATTATTATTATTATTATTTCTAATGACCTCAGATGAACGTTCCTGAGTCATAGCACCATTTACCTATCTAATGACCTCAGATGATCGTTCCTGAGTCAGAGCACCATTTACCTATCTAATGACCTCAGATGATCGTTCCTGAGTCAGAGCACCATTTTACTAATGAAGGGGGGATGCTGGACAGATAATTACACCTGTTTATTTTTTATTAAATATATTCAAAATTGTTAATTGGTCCAAATCATCCAAGCAACCTCATAGCAAATTGGTATATAGTTTTATATACCTTAGATAAATTTAAATAATATAAGTGATCGTATTTACCTACATTCTAGTAGAAGAGCAACGCGAAGCATTAATAAAATTAAATTATGATTCGCGTCAAAAAGTAATTATTAAATTTGAATAATTACGAATAAAATTAAGAGTTTGCGTTGTGAATTATTTAGACGAACTCTTCCACTTATGAATTAAACTAAAATTTAAGCTGTAAAAAGAAGAATTGACACACTTTAAATATTATTAATTAAATAATTACAGAAACTTTTTTAAAACTTGATTAAATATTTTATTTACATTGAACATATCTATTTACAGAAAAACATAATATTAATTCAAAAAAAAAAGAAAGCAACACTTTTGTTTGCTTCTCATTATTTTAAGTATGTTTAATCTTTTTTAAAAAAAAGACAATATTTTCACGTACTCTAATTATTATAATTGTTTCTTTTTGCTAAAAGAAATACTCTCTTTCATTTTTAAAATTACCTTAATCTTATTTAATTATTGGTTTGGTCGGATCTCAGATAACTCTCTACCGTAAAATATCAGAAAAGTATTTTTAAGGTTTTTCATATGATCTTAAGTGGTAAAAGAAAATGTTTAAAATAGTACCTTCTTTTAATATACGGGATGGTGGCCTCTATTCATCAAATTCCGAGTTGATGCGTTGCTTAGGATCATGGCAAAGTGTCATCAGGAACGCATCCTCAATTTGGCTTGATTAGGATCACTCCGATATGTACATCAGGAAGACATCCTCAATTTGGCTTGATTAGGCTCACTCCGATAGGTACCTCAGGAAGACATCCTCAATTAGGCTTGATTAGGCTCGATCAGGCTCGCTCCGATAGGTCCATCTCGCCTGGGCTTTACTAGGGCTTACGGGACTCATTGCACGGGCTTTCAGGAGAGCTCTTGCATCCTCTACCTCTTTTTTCAGACTATCTTTTTTCAAAACTTATTCTTCTTGCACACCAGCTCCTGCAGTGGGAGGAACTATTTTTGTCTAGTCCACTGTTATTGGATGTGAGAAGATTTTTTATTATACTTCGATAGGCCTATTAGCTAGCAGTCTGCAAATGGCCCCTAACATATACTTTAATATTATTATCTGCCTTAAAGTTTGGGTGGTCTGAAAAGTCATAAATTTATCCCAACACTTTTATTGAGGCCATAAATTGATTCTAACGTTTTTATGATTTTACGACTTCTAATTATACACCACTTTCCATTGGCTTGTCATAAAACGACACCATGGCGTTTGGGTATTGTTGTTGTCTGAGATCCGAACTCCATTCAACGTTATACATTCATTTTACAATACAACAGTTTTTTAAAAATATATATTTAATCTTTAAAATCAACTTAATAATTTTTGTATGAACTTACACTCTTATTTTACTTAAATATATAAACATTATAATTTTACACTCATAATTATATTTTATAAAAAATATTTATACAAACAGAAATAACAAATTACGCAATTTTACTTTGATTTAACCAACATGGTGCGGGAACATATCATAGTTATATGTTGCCCAGCAGTGAGCGAAAAGACTTCTATAAGCGTTCTAAATTACGATTTTTATGCAATTGTATGAAATACGAAACCGATTTCAAACATAATGGTTGCAAATTGATGGTGATAGAACCTGCTCAAACATAAGCTATATTTTATGTTGGTGCCCTAGAGGGCTGCAGGAGCAAAAAACTTTTTAAATTGCGATTTCTGCGGTACTCAAGAGGCTAGAAACTTTAAATTTAGCACGGTAGTTAAGTATAAAATACAAATGTCCTCTAAGAACAGTCGAAAATAAATTCGAAATTAAAAAGAGGTGAAGCGAAGAGAAGGAGCGAAAAGCATTCTAAAAGAGGCCTAAATTACGATTTCTATAGAATCTCAGAAAATAATAAACCGATTACAGAAGTTATTGGTTGTGAATCAAGAGTGATAGTCCATTATCCTATACGGGCTAATATTTCATGAGGCTGCCACTACCACTTGGTTGGCAGGAACAACAAGAAAGCCTTTAAAAATGTCTAAATTCCGTTTTCTATAGAATATTAGGAAATACCAACCGATTTCAACGTTAATGTTGGCAAATTAATGGTGACAGTCTCTGTTTCAACATTTTTGAGACATTCTATTTCAACTCTGTTTCGGCATTTTATGTTGGTGCCACTAACATCAGAGAGGTGGTAGACTATTAGACAAGAAGCTTGGAATTTGACACGATGGTTAATTTTAAGATGTAAATGTGTTAAGATGTTTACTAAAAAAATCAAAACTTTACATGAATACTGAGATGAGCGTATGAAATGAGCATAAAAGTCTCAAAATATTTTCTAAATTATGATTTATTTTGAATTAATTTTAGTTCTTCTTATTAATTTAAATCTCATTTCTGTCTATTGCACTTTTATAATGAAGTTTAGTCAAACTGTGGCTTAATTTGTAATTTTTTAAATATTCCAAAAAGTGTTCTTCTAATTAAAAATTGTCACGCAAATATCACTTGGCATATTTCAACTATTACGCGAGCAATGCCGCGGGGTTTGCTAGTATATTTATAATAATGCAAAGAAGAAACATAATGACGTTTCTTTAGAAATTTAATTCCCGCGGTCTTCAAACATCAGTTGTCATTTTGCCTCTTAGATTATGCAAATTTGTAACAAACTACTATATGCCTGCTGTCACCTCCGGCTTGTGCGTTTGATTTAATGTCTAAGTTATTATCTTTTTTTTTTTTTTCATTTTTCTTCTTTGTTTTAAGAAATTTAGATTCGAAATAACATTTTGGAAATAAATAATAAGAAACTACTACTATGAATTAGACTTAAAATGTTTCTACTTTTAATTAGTTGCAGTTACCTTAGCCCATTTTATGAAATGCCCTAAAGGAGGCTCATCATGTATTATATCTAAGCTATCGCGCCTACCAAACTGATACTTAAATGCAAATGCAAAAATGACGGAAAGATTAAATGTGGAAATTACATGTAAATGTAAAACCTATTTAAAGAAGAACTTCATTTTACTGTCATCCATGGAAGAGCCATGAAATCCCCTTAGATTATATTGTACTTTAGAATGCATAAGCAATGTAAAAACTTTTTAATGACGGTTTTAAGTATAACGATGCAGCATACAGATTATATGAATGCATAAATATTTCTTTATTCATTTATTTAAAATCAACAATTTAGAAAGAAATGATGCAATTTTCATAAAAATTATTTGAATAAGCTCCAATAAATTAAATCTTTATTTAAGCGTAAATAAAACTGCGTTGCTCTAGTATTAAGGTATCCAAAAAATGCTTAAGGAGATCAAAGTTTTAATGTGTTGCGAAAAGAAGGTAAACATTCTGAATTGGGATGCTCAAGGGTTTTTTCTTTTATGTCATTTTTTTTTTTTAAATGCTGTACAATGCGAATTTGTCTGGCACTGACACATTCACAAACTTTTTTTAGCTCACAGGCTATGAAAGCCTGAGAGCTAATGTGCCCGCCGGATCTGTACGTATGTACGTACGTACGTAACTCGATAACTCTTGATAGAAATATCCGATTTGCTTCAAATTTTTTTCTATGTTCATTCTGATAAGGCGCTTCTCTGATTACTTTTGGGGGTTCATTGGTTAAGTATAAAAGGGGGAACGGGGCTAATCCCCCCCTTAACTTAGATAAATGGATTTTTCATGCAGAATTATCAGATTTTCTTCAAATTCGGTATACCGGTTAATTCTGATAAGGCGCTTCGCTGATTAGATTTGGAAGTTCATAGGTTAAATATAAAGGGGGGGGAACGAGGGGGCTAATACCCCTCTTAACCCGTAACTGGAGACATGAATTTTCTTACGCGTTCAGGAGATGTAATGTTATTTTCCTTTTTTGTCTTTTATAAACAGCATTGGGACTTTTTTTAGAAACGCAATATATTCTGGAAATCATGTAATGATAAAAGAACTACTTGTCGGTACTGGGGAATGATTTTATTCAAGAACAAAAAAACACATGATAATCAGAACCAAAGAACAACGCGGAGCCATTCTGACTCCCGTCTCCAGTTACGGGTTAATTTAGATAAATGGGTTTTTCTATCCGATTTGCTTCAAATTTGGTATACCCTTTTATTCTGATAAGGCACTTCCCTGATTAGATTTGAAAGTTCATTGGTTAAATATAAAGGGGAGAACGGGGGGCTAATATAGCGCTGAATTTAGATAAGTGAGTTCTTCTATCCGATTTGCTGTAGATTTGGAAGTTCATTGGCTAAATATAAAGGGGGGAACGGGGGCTAATATGCCCCTTAATTTAGATAAATGGGTTCTTCTATCCGATTTGCTTTAGATTTGGAAGTTCATTGGTTAAATATAAAGGGGGGAACGGGGGGCTAATATCCCCTTAAGTTAGATATATTGGGTTTTTTATCCGATTTGCTTCAAATTTGGTATACCGGTTTATTCTGATAAGGGGCTTCCCTGATTAGATTTGGAAGTTCATTGGTTAAATATAAAGGGGGGAACGGGGGGCTAATACCCCATTATTTAGATAAATGGATTCTTCTATCCGATTTGCTTCAAATTTGGTATACCAGTTTATTTCTCTAACGCGTTTCCGTGATGACATTTGGAGGCTCATTTGTTATGTATAAAGAGGGGAAACGGGAGAGGGAGCTAATAGCCCCCCTTAATTTATTTTTCGAGGATCATTATTCTTTGAAAAAAAAGAGTAGAATATACAATTAGCGTGAATAGCCTGTGAACTCAATGCCATCAATTTAACTGAGTACTTTTCTTTTTTATTTATAATTAGTTGCGTGGCAACCCGATGTGTTTATCTAGAATTGCAATTATTTTGGGGAGAATGAAATATAACTTTTTTGTAAATTTAGAAGGCAATTACAATATTAATTTAATTAAATATGCTATTTCAAATTATAAATTATCTTTACAATTCAAATCAAAAGCTTTCCCAATAATAATGATCATATTCTATAACTTTATTTTCCAAAAATTTTCGTTCTTCCAAGATTTGGCTTCTAATTTCGGAGCTGGTAGAAATAACGCCATTTGGGTGAAATTATACAAAAATGACTCTGTTTTGGCGAATTTATTCAAAAGCATTTTATATTTATCAATTAAAATAAATGTTCAGAGAAATATAATTTTTCCCTCTAAAACATTTTGTTTTTAACGTCCTTATGAAAAGATTTAATGGCCATCTTAAGGAGATAGTTGAAAATCTGTTTTCTACTTTAAATTAAATTTAAAAAAGGTACGATGAATTTATTTTTTTTTCCTTTTTACGTCAAAGGAATCTACCTCAACGTTCCAGCCGACAGAGGTTTTTTGCTTTCTAAAATAAACTGATTCCTGACGCTCGAATATGTGAAAATAAGTTTGCATTTCTCGAACTTTTCTTGAAAAATACAATTTAATCCCAATATTATTTTCATTATCTATTCAAATAAAAGTTAATTTCAATTTGAAAATGATGTCAAACAAAGAAATCTAATAAATCCCTAACGTTTTCTCTTTTCTCCACAAAAATGGAGGAATTTGGTTGCCATCTTTACAGAAATTTCTTTAAAATTTACGAAAAAATTAATAGTTCAAAAACTATTTTAAATTTTAAAATTCTAAGACTACTTTTGTCATCCTCAGGTCCACGCGGATAGCTGGCGTTAATTTGATCGTCCAACATTCTATATTCTAGGATGAGTAGCTGTGAAATACAATCGAACAGTGACTTTTTAGTATAAAAGATTGATGAAATTTCAATTTCGTTATGAAAAATAGCCAGAGACAAATGCTGAACTAATTATATTATTTTAAGTGCAAATTGGTTATTTCGTAATGGAGCTTCCACGCGATGGAGATAGATTTTTAAAAAATCATGCTTCAAAATTATTTTAAAAGCCATAATAAATCAGTCAATTAAAGTTCAGTTTTCAAACAAATTGCCTTTGAAAGTAGTTTTTTTTTCCTAGATGGAGGTGTCAAAATTGAAAATGTGCGACGTTTAGAAATTTAAAAAATTGCAGTAGCAAAAATTGCAACGCCGAAATTTTATCGTCAAGTGTTCCCATTCGCAAAATGACGTTACGCACGGACACGTTTCTCCTGTTTAATATAGAAAGATTTAAGGATATTTGTAGATAAGCACTGATTTTCGGCTCCCCTCCTTTCCCCGATAGTGTATTTTTTGTTGTTGTTTTGTTATGTTTCAATTGACATCTGAAGTCATACTGCTTACATTGAAATCTGAAGTGTCTGAAGATGTTTTGATTGTTATAATTTAACTTAGGCTCTATATTTATTGCCTCTCTCATTGGTTTTTGTTGGAAGTTGTTTAAATATGCTGAACAAGGACAATTCTACATAAAGTGGCCAATTTCATGTATCGACTTTTACAGGCATTGCAAATAAGGAAACCTACAAAGATAATTCTCACGAAAAGGTACATTTTACGGTCCCAAAGGGATAAGCATTAGGAAATGTAGCAAATTTCCTAATATTTTAATCTAATCCTAATTTTAATTATCCTTTAATTATCTTTAAATGAATGTATGTCGAAAGTGTCGCCCATGGGCGTCCCTACATCTGAAACACAACGCTCATTTCACTGACGTTTAAACAATTAATTTTTTTTTTTTTTGCATATTTTTTTAATAATAATTAAATGTCTTTAGTTAAATTCTAACTTAATATATTTTTAAATGGTTTTATTTTTACTAAGAAATTCATTTATAAACTTAATTCGTAGCAAAAATGTCCTCCCTCCGTGGATACTGAAAATAAATTTTTTTTTAAGTGCCGTAGATGACACTACATCACAAATGACCATTAGGTTATTTCTGAGAAAGAAAGAAGTTTTGTTTTTAGATTTAACTTTTTATTCTGTTGTCAAATTATAGAATATTTTCTAATTTACTAATTCTATTTGGAGTCTGGCAAAGTTTTTAGTGCATACTCTCTGCTCATCATAAATAAGAAAAAAAAAAAAAGCTTATAATACATATTTTAGACAGCTTTAACATTGAATTTAATAAAAAGAAATGCACCGGTTTAGGAACCTAAAAACCAAAGCAGTTAAAAATTCAACACTTAATTTTTGTCTCTTTTCGTGGATCTGGGACATACATTTTTAGTGATATTACCTAGATTATCGCTCATTTATCCGTTCATAATTCTATTTTATCATATACAGCTCATTTATCGCCCATTGCTCAAATACAAATAGATTTCTTTTCAAAATAAAAAGGAACGAAAATTACATTCTATAAATTCAAAATTCTAAACATTTTTTTTTTTTTTTTGTCAATTTCGCCTTTTCTGTAAGAATTACTCTTGACAGTTTAATTATAAAAAATAAATATGCACCAACTGCGCCCAATAATTTCTCAATTATGTCTTTATTTAAATTTTTGAAATCTAAATGTTCCTTCTCATGGCCTCCGTGGCTATGTCAAATTAAAAACAATACAAAAATAACAGCTTGTAAAAAATGAAATAGAAAACTTGACCATTAATATAGGGTTATTTATGAAGCATGGATGAAAACAACCATGCAATTTTTAAGATACAAAATACACAAATACAGAAAAAAAAAACAGATGCCACTCAAGAAACTCGATCAAAAAAAACCTGTATCTAATGATTCATATTGCTTCCTTTGTTTGTAATATAGATAATTAAATTTGGTTTATAACAGCTCCATGCTTTATCAGAAACCATTCATTTATATTTTTTCAAAATAGCACGTAATTTAATTACGGTTTTTTTTTTTTCAGTTTTTATCAGAAAATAGCAATAAAAAGATATAATTGCTATTTTTCAATTATTTCCCTTTATTTTCTACAAAAATAGAGTACTTAATTGTAAAAAAAAAAATGGTGCTAAAAATCACAAAAAATTAATATTTCAAAAATAAATGGAGATGCAGTTTTCAAACAAATTGCATTAAAAAGTACTTTTTTTTCCAATACAGCGGTACAAAAATTTTAAATGTGCGATGCTTAGAAGTTTAAAATTGCACTAGAGATTATTCCGTACAATGATACATCTGCTTTGTTTTATAGCTGGCTTATCCTCTTCAGACCCCAGGGCTTATTTTCATATATATTTTTACTACAGTTATGAATTTATGTTAGCAAAGTGATAACTAAGAAAGATTGAAAAGCAAAAAAAATTAAATTTATTTTTGTACATAAAATTTGATATATCATATATGACACATGGGACACAATAAGTACATTTTTTGACAAATTGTTAGGATATTTTCTTTTGTTTTGCATGGAAAAAATAATGAAAAATATTAATTATGCATTTAATAAATTTTTATTTTGAATGTACTCTCCATATGGTATTTTAACGTATAAAAAATGATTTACTTTTCGTTTTTGTACATAGCCCTCATTTTTTCTGCAAGTCATTTTTAAATCCCATTTTATGGCCGAAAAAAACACTATAAGTAACAAATTGATACTTTGCTTTAGTGTGGCTATCTTTTAAGATTCCATTCACACCAGTTTAATTTTTTTAATCATCATTTATATACAGAAAAAAAAATTTGTGAAGATGTGTATCCTATAGGATACTCCAGGTCCGAAGAGGTTAAACAAAGAAACGTTATTTTTTAGAGACGACACAAAATAAGCTGGGAGAAAGAAATAGTATACCGGGAGCTAATACTTATTAAAAGAAATCCCAATCATTTCTTTTATTTTCCAGAGAAGATAATTAACTAAGTGTTAACTTGCGAGATTAATAATAATGCAATAAATAATCAATACATTTTATAAGTAGTTTTAATTATGATTTTTATCTGTATTCGTTACCATGGTATAAATGCTGTGTCTAAACTGAGAAAAATATAAACTATTAATTAATAAAAAGAAGTAAGTTCTATTTTTTTTTCGCAAAGCTGAAAACATAAATATATTAATTACATAAAATCTTACCCCATTTTTTATTTTCAGAAACTGTCGGGATATGCATCTAGAAAAATCCGGCTGCTGCCAAACAATTGAGAGATTTTCCGTTCTTATGCATTTTCGAAAAATGTATCCTAATTAAATAAAAATATATTGTTAGATTGAAAGAGAATAAGAAAAAAATAAAATGTTACAGGTTTAATAAAAGTATCAGCAGGTGATATAGAATAAAAAAAAAAATTTATGGTATTTCGTATTTTCGCAAAATATAAGCAGTTGATTAATTATTTCCTTTCAAACACTGAGCAAATGCTCATTAAATAGAAAAACTATTTATTATACAGTAAAAGATAATTTAGGAGAAAGTGATACGGGCAGTTTTTAGGTGCGTTCGTAGG
Source organism: Maratus speciosus (assembly GCA_963932465.1). Classification (NCBI taxonomy): domain Eukaryota; kingdom Metazoa; phylum Arthropoda; class Arachnida; order Araneae; family Salticidae; genus Maratus; species Maratus speciosus. Next base: position 143,722,557 of record OZ010786.1, on the reverse strand, counting down.
TATATAAATAGGTAGCACCTATAGTCGTCGTCTCGTCTGTCCGCATACAACAGCGCAAAATCTACCAAACCGAATGGTTTGAAATTAAGTATATCGCTCACCCGCAAAAAAAAGTGACATCTTGCAAAAATTCATTTTGCGTTTTATTCCACTAAAAAGTTTGTCATAGGTGTGTCTTGCTATACAAACAGTTTCATAAGTGTAGTTATACGGAAAATCTCTTTATTAGGCCATATGTCCATTCGTGACCACAGAAGAGGGGTGGATTGTGTGGGGAGGTAAAATTACACAACCTTCCAAACCTCATCCTAGGTCTTCATTATTAAGGGTTTTATTCTTTTATGCACGTTTTTATTCCTGCATACAGAGCTAAGTGCTGAAATTTCCTCTTATAGTAAAATTAGGCAAATCTTCCTTTCGCCTCTCCTGTGAAATTTACTTTTGTCGAGATGTGTCACTTTTCTTGCGGGTGAGCGATGTGTAATCATTGCAGAATTTTGTGGAGTCATTTAAAATTTTATGGAAATCGAATCAAAACTTAGAAAGAAATTAATAAAAGTTTTCTTCGTTCTAATAAATCCTATCATGCGTAATTAATTAGATGATATCCCATGATAGGTAATGTCTAGGTTGCCATGGTGATCACGTCCTATTTAAGATGGATTCATATTATTTCTTTATTATTGAATTTAATATATAGAATCGGAATAAATTTTGTATTCATGCACTTTTGCATAAGAGTGCAACAGCTATTGCACCAAGATCTGAATATTTATAAAACTAGTTATAGTATCATTTGCCACGTTTGACGTACAATTTCCAACTTGTTTTCATTGATACTGATTGTGTTTTGACCACACACATAGCACAACGTGGGCAAAGAAGAATGATTTATTATGCGCAGTTATATAATCAAACTTGAATAAAGATTTTTTTTTCTCCAGGAGGGAATTTTACAGCTCCCGGTTGGGGGACAATATGGAATTCCGAGGGATGAAATTTACATTTTAAACCTTAGCCTAAAACAAAAATTAATATCTTCCAGGGGGTACATTTTGAAGCTCCGAGGGGAATGTCATCCCCTCACCAACCTTTAATACGTGAAAGTCCAAATGATTATAAGAAAGTGCAATACATAAATTTTACATTTATTTACAAATACAGTCCTTCCCGTTTAAACGAATATTGGCGGTTCCAGATAAAATATTCGATTAAGCGGGGTATTTGATTAAACGGGGAATCATAACTGTAATATTTATTGCGTAGTAAAGAGCCAAAATAACCATCTACGGTATATTTAATTAACAGCATAATAAATCGTTAATAGAATAACATAAACTAAAATAAATACAAATGCTAATATAAAGTAAATAGGTATTAATTTAATGTCAGTACATACATTTATATGATTTACATCATACTTAATGCAGCTCGTTTGAATTGTGTCAAGACTTTGCTATTTCTAATTTACGTTACTTATACTGCCTTTAAAAAATCGTATAAAGTGGTTTATTTAAGTGGAAATTTAAAGGAATAAATATCGAGTTATTTTTCGAATGAGTGCAAAATATCACAACTACCATTTCGAGTCTCGAAGTGACGGCGCATTGCCATTGAAGCCTGGTTAACAGCAAGAAGTGATGGTGGGGAAATCATTTGACCGGTCCATTATACACTTGTTGGCCGAAATCATTGCAGGAAGAACTGAAAATTTGTTTTCAGCGTGAAGGAACCGAAAATGACAAAAGGTGGCAGAAAATTCCAGCTGAAACATGCTTTCCGTGCTTATTTTCAAACATCGGTCACACAGTTGTTATTCGATTAAGCGGGGACGTCCGTAAAAAGTATTCGGTATAAGCGGGGAAAAATAGCATAGAACGAATAGGAATAAATTCGGTTCCGGAGGATTCTATTCGAATAAGCGGGATATTCGATTATCCGTGACCCGATTAAGTGGGGAGGGCTGTATTTGATGTGTCCACCTTTCGTATCTCTATAAATGTCCCATCGGTAAATCAAAACAGTTCGTACCATAAGTTTGTGAGCACATTCACATCTAACAAATCAAGTGCAGTGACTGTTCACTGTAAAAAAAAAAAAATGAAATTACTACTGGCAATCTAGACGTCAGTACTATTTCCGTTTTTTTACGGGAAATTTTACCCATAAATTACAAAAAGATTTCCGTTTTTAATCAGAAAAACGGAAAAATTTCTGTAATTTATGGGTAAAAATTCCCGTAAAAAAACGGAAATAGCACTGGAGTCTAGATTGTCAGTAGTATTTCCTATTTTTTTACAGTGTTGATGTGATATCAATTCAGGAATGTATTAGAGAAGCTGCGAGTTATGAAACTGATCTTTAATAAATGTTAGGTTGTAGTTAACTCTATTTCAGTTAATCTATACTCTGAAATCTAGGGGTGAGATAAGGAGGAATAAATCCCCTCTTCATAGCTCCATGGAGTGAAAGGGCTGATGATCGCGGTAGTCCTTGAATAACAGCTCCTCGACTTATCCAAACCCTGGGACATCAACAGTAGAACAAGAAGTATATCAACAAACTTAGGATTACACTGCCACTGCCGCCTATATACACAAAATTATTTCCTGTTTTTAAACAAATAATTTCTGTACTCCTAGAAAATATGTTTATACATGAATTCTTCCCGAAGTCTGAAAAAGAGGGAGAAAATCAGTTCATTCCTAGCACGCCTGAGTATTGGCTCAATTAATTCTGAAATCAAAATTCATTTCAAAAAACGAAAAACCAAAAATTCCACAAAATAAAATTTCTAATTTAGTTAAAAAAAACTAAATCACTAAACCAACAACAAAGAGAAGAAACGTTTTCGAATTTAAAAATAAATAACAATTAATTTTCTCGTTTAAAAGTATTTACAATTTATTTCTTTAAGTTATACGAAAATATTCGCATTCAAAATATTTTTTAAATGAACACATTTAAAATAGATATTTTAATTAAAATATTAAAGGAAAAAAATCGATTTTCTTCAAAAAAAAAAAAAAAAAAAAAACATATATACTTGCATAAAAATATAATATTCATATTTTACATTATTTAGCAATCTACATAAAAATATTTATAATTCATATTTTTACCTTGTTTTAATACTAAAGTCTATTAAAACCCCAGTCACAATCTCATTAAAGACAAAATCTTCCTGAAATTAACTTCCAACTTCAAAGCTTTTTAAAGAAATTAATTAAGCCATACCCCACTGTGACAAACACATTTACTTCAAACTGTTTCACTACTGTACAACTGTAGCGGAGTGGTTATAGTACTGGCCTCGTAACGTGAAGGCAGCTGATTCGATTCCAAGGTCAGCAACTTTTATTTTATCCCCAGTTTCTTCAATTGACGTATATTCCACCTCCTCTAACAGAGAAAAAAAGAAACGGATATTCGTCTATTAACGGAAAAATCCTGGTAGCACTGCTGCCAAGAAAATGTATGTAAATTGAAGAAAATATTTCTGAGAGTGTACACTGTTAAAACACTATTCTTAAAAATAAGTAAATTGTACTAATTATTGAGCACTTCCCGATCTTAAAATATCTTCGAGTACTTAACTCTTATATTTGAAAAACGCATGTACTCATTTTTTTTTTTTTTTTTTTTTTTTTGAGTACATACAGGGACTCGAAAATAAGTATGTATAAAAACACACATACACTATAAGAAAAAAAAAGCGAAATTACAGAGAACCGACAAATCACCATTTTTAATTGCGAAGAACTACAATTTTTGGAGTAAAGAACAACGATTTTGCTATCTTAATTCTTGTGTATGAGCCGCCTCGTGATTTGAACTCGAGTCTTCTAGGTGGGAGACAAGTATTGTACTGACTGTGCTATAAGAGCAGTTACCAGCTGCTTCTAAATGACACTTTTTATGAATCAGCGACGGAAGATCGCTAACAGCAGAGATGAATTTTCCCTTTCTTAAATATTCTAATTTCTAATAAAACAATTTTTAAACTAAATTTTCTTCTTTAACATTTCTAATGAAATTGTAAATAAATTTGAAAAGTGTGTATTACAAATTAAAAATTACAACAAAGATAGTCATATCTTTAAATAAAAGCTTGGAAATCCCTACTGTCAATTCGGTATAAGAAAAGGGTTTATCAGAAAACTCATATTTTTGAGTACATAGGATTTAAACATGAATATTAAGGCTTTAAAATACAAAATATATGTATTCATTTCTACATACATTTATAAATCAAGTATAAGTATACACAACTTCAAAATATCATGTATTCGTTTCTGAATAACTTGTACTTAAAAAAAATCGAGTACAAAGAACTTTTCACTTTTAAGTAGATTAATGCTCCTTTTTGAAGCAATTGTACTTAAAAAATATGAGTACATAGAAATGCTCATTTTTAAGTAGATTACTTTTAACAATGTACTTTTAGAAAAAATTGTACTTAAAAAAATACGAGTACATGGAAGTTCTCATTTTCAAGTAAATTATTTTTGAGAGTGTACAATACTAGGATAAGTAGGATACTAATCTCCTATTGAGCTAGTACCATGCAATAAATATTTCACAAATTATTCAGTTCCGAAAGGGCTCAACCAATTTAGGACCACCCTGTATATTTATTTATTAAACCTTTCCGGTAAGATTTTTTGAGGGAGATGTATTATCTGTTTTGGTTTAAATAATTTAAATAATAAAGACAGCTATCTAAAAGGGGAAAAAATAAAATTTAACAGGTATTTCAAGACAAGTATTAAATAAATATAACCCTTTACGATGCTTGCTATAACTTATGCAGCTCATACCGTTTGAGTAACATAATTTTATTTAATTAACAAATTTCAACAAACAAACTATACGCGCATTTAGAAAAAACAGGTTTTTGCCAAACAATGGAGTGATTTTTCGTATTTTCAAAAAATGTAACTTAATTAAATAAGAAGAAATTTTCAGATTGAAAAAAAAAATTACTACAGATTTAATAAAAGTTCCAGCAAGCGATGGATTTCTTTTTAATGATATTCATGTTTTCGCAAAGTAAAAGCACCTGATTTGTTAGTTGATCTCGAGAACTAAACAAACATTCGTTAAATAGAAAATGTCTCTTATCTGATTAAAATATAAGAAGACATAACAAGCAACAACAAAACATAACAAGGCCTGTATATAACAAGAAAGATTATTCAAGTGAAGGATACGAAAAAGCTTTTTACTTATATTGATTAAGTTTTAGTACATATAAGCAATTCAGAATTTGCTTCTTTGGCTTTCTGGTACTTATGATGAGCAATAAAAAAATTGATAAAGACGCAGTGTCTACAAAATACCGGATTTTTTAAAAGTATAACACGATACAAAAAAAGATCTATGAATCGCTGGGCCCAATTATTGAGCCATGCAGTGGCAATCAGTTCATGCAGTTCAAATCTCGGAGCCCATCTTCTCTATTCTCAACTTTATTCCCAGTAGATAGATACGGTGATGTAGGAAGGGTAGAGTAGATACCTAGCGGATAGATATTTATTTTTTGGGTATATACCCAAGCCTGGGGTAAATACCCAAAAATTGGGTATTTTCATATTTCGCTATAAAATATCAAACTTGAAAAAAATCTTGAAATCATAGTTTAGAATGTTTCAAATATAATAACAGCTTTCAATTTAGTTAAATAAATATACCACCTGAAAGTTGTTCGATTGAGAGGCTTTGCAAACCTTTTCCATTTACTATTTTCTTATATTTAAGATGCCAGTCAATTTAGCACTTTTTTTTTTTAAACAAATGTAATTTATATAGTGCGGACCATGAAAGAAAGTAATTATTTACATGCAATGTTCAGTCGACTTCAAGATGAAAAAGGAAAAATAAAATTATTATTTCAAATTGCCATAAAAAACTAAATGGGTAGTTATTTGCATTGTCTTAAATATTAACGCTCAAGCTATTTTAAAGTTGTTTTTTTTACCGAGATTTTTTTTCTAAATATTTTTTTAGCATAAAAAACAAAGTTTTGTCCCATAATATCAAAGAAAGACCATTCTTAAATACTTAATAAAAAGAAAATAATGCATCGCTTTTATAAAATCTTTCTTCGTCAATCTGAAAAGGCCGTTCTACTAGCCTGTACAAGAGTAGAAGCAAGTTTTCTTTCCTTATCGTAGAGGTTGTACATTCTGAGAAATATTTTCTTCAATTCACGGAAATATTTCTACTAGCACTGCTGCCGGTATATATTGGGTTGATCGGAAAGTCATGTCGTATTTTGCTGACAGATGTAGTTAGTGCGTTTTTTTTGGAATACTAGGGGGCTCGGCCGTCTACGAGCTACGCTCGCCAATCCCCGTCCAGACACCGCAGACTCTAAATGCACGCTAATTTGATCGGCTTTAAAAAGATTGAATTATCTCTCTATTCTAAAAAAAAGTAACTACCGCTGTCACCGCCGCCGCCGGTTTTGAATTTTTTGTGACCGGAGGTCTTTCTTCGTTAATATTAAGAAAAATAATGCATACAAAAATATGAAAATCGGTAGTATTATACAGAAATGCTTAATAAACACGCTGATGTAGACAGTTTTGAAATCGAAGAAGTATTTTAAGAGATATTTAATGCTAAAGTTGGACAAAATCGTTCCACTAAAAAAGTTTTATAGTAGCAAAAACTATGCATCGGAATTTAATAATTTTTATTTCATTTTATACGTTATAATTTCCCGGTGTGCAGAATTGATTTATTTTTTTAATTTGACTCATTTTTCGAGGTTTTATATCTATTTTAAATTCAAATTTTCAGCATTTCGAGACATCTTTTTTACTTATTTTAGAAAATTGTACTAATTTAACCTGTTGCCAACTGTATAAACAACGGAAACAATAATGTTTGCTTCAAATTAAAAATTTATTTTCACGTGACTATTATAAATAGTAAAGATACTTTCAAATTAAAATTAATTGCGTATAAAAAGCAGGAACTTATTGAAAATTACGTCATAAAAAGTATACACGTGAATTTTGAAAGAGAAAGAATAGCTTGGTCAAAATTACGTCAGATTAAAAACGATTAATTTAAAATGTCTCATTTAAAAGAACTTTCTTTTCGTTTTGTTAAAAATACCAGGAGATAAAGACTCTGTTTACTTAATTCCATTTATATTAGCTTATTTTGAAATGTTGTTACATGTGTCTACGTCATCAAGTTATTTTGATTTCGACGTTTTATTTGTATTTTTATTAATGTTGTACTAATTTATTTGTTCTTTCGTTATTTAAAATAAAAATTATGTCAATTTGTATAATTTGGCGAAATTGGTCGACTGGATAATCAAGTAGTACCGCAGCGGATTTGGAGTTAAAATTCCCCAATCAAAGAGAAATGAATAGAAATCCGTTTATAGGGAGATCGCCACTGTTTTTTAAATTATAATTCAATCTTTCGAAATCTTTTTAAAGCCGATCAAATTAGCGTGCATTTAGAGTCTGCGGTGTCAGGACGGGGGTTGGCGAGCGTAGTTCGTAGGGGGCCGAGCCCCCTAGTAATTTAAAAAACAATGGCGATCTCCCTATAAACGAATTTCTATTCATTTCTCTTTGATTGGGGAATTTTAACGCCAAATCTGCTGCGGTACTACTTGATTATCCCGTCGACCAATTTCGCCAAATTATATAAATCGCCAAACCACTCGCCAAATTATACAAATTGACATAATTTTGATTTTAAATAACGAAATAACAAATAAATTAGTACGACATTAATAAAAATACAAATAAAACGTCAAAATAAAAATAACTTGATGACGTAGACACGTGTAACAACATTTCAAAATAAGCTAATATAAAAGGAATTAAGTAAACAGAGTCTTTCTCCTGGTATTTTTTAACAAAGCGAAAAGAAAGTTCTTTTAAATGAGACATTTTAAATTAATCGTTTTTAATCTGACGTAATTTTTACCAAGCTAGTCTTTCTCTTTTAAATATTCACGTGAAAATACTTTTGTTAGAAATGAAATATTATTTGCGCTTTCCTGACAAAAATAGTTGAAAAGTATCCTCTCAAAATATAAAATAAATGTCTAGCGCAATTTCTAAATTTAAACAGTTTTGCAATATTATTTTGTGTTCATTTTACGTAATAACTGTAATGTGAGGTAAATATGACGTAATTTCTCCTATTTAAGATTTCTAACGCATGTTAATAAATTTATTATTTTACAAATTCCTTTCTCTCTTAAAATGCACGTGTAATTATAGTTTTTATGACGTGATTTTTAATAAATTCCTGCTTTTTGTACATAATTATTTAATTCTAAATCCAAATGTTTTTTTCTGTTTATAATAGTCACGTGTAAATAAATTTTTAATTTATTTACACGTATAAATATTTTTTTTTTTTTTTTTTTTTTTAAGCAAACATTATTGTTTCCGCTGTTTATACAGTTGGCAACAGTGTAAATTAATATCACTTTCTAAAATCTGTAAAAAATATCTCTATGCTGAAAATTTGAATTTAAAATAGAAATAAAACCTCAAAAAATGACTCAAAATAAAAATAATTAATGCAATCTGCACTCCGGCAAATTCTAACGCATAAAATGATCTAAAAGTGATTTCACTGCCATGTATAGTTTTTGCTGCTATAAAACTTTTTCAGTGGAACAATTTTGTCCAAATTTAGCATTAAATATCTCTTAAAATAATTCTTCGATTGGAAAACTGTCTGCATCAGCGTGTTTATCAAACATTTCTGTATAAAACCAACGATTTTCATATTTTTGTATGCATTATTTTTCATAATATTAACGAAGAAAGACCTCCGGTCACAAAAAATTCCAAACCGGGGCGGCGGCGGCGGCGGTGACAGCGGTAGTTACTTTTTTTTAGAATAGAGAGATAAGCGCCATGCGCACACACCTCCCTGAAATACTAGATAAAGTCATTCTTCTAACCCATTCAATAAACAGGAAATTGTTCGATTCGAGTGAGTTGGATAGATTTTAGACGGATTTGAAAATGGGGGAAAAAACTGTTGGTTTTCGCTATATTTTGCTTTTTTATTTTCGCAAAGGCAAGAATGCGACTAAAGTTTGTACAAAGTTCCGTAAAGTTTATGGGGACGATTATCTAACGATAAGTCAGTGCCAGCGGTAGTTTGCAAAATTCCGTTCTGGCGATTTTGATGTGAATAATGCACCTCGGTCAGGAATGACATTAAAGGCTGACGATGACGAAATAAAGGCAATGGTTGAGTGTAACCCGCGGTACACAATACGAAAGATTGCAGAGGCACTACACATTGCTCAATCAACCGTTGTCGGCCATTTAAAGAAGCTCGGATTCGTAATCAAGCTTGAAGTTTGGGTTTCTCATGTGCTGAAGGAAATCCATTTGGTGAAGTGTTACAGCATCTGCCATTCCTTTCTTAAACGTGTAGAAAACGACCCTCTTCTGAAGCGTATGGTCACTGGCGACAAGTAATGGATTGTTTACAATAATGTCGTACGCAAGCGGTCTTGAAGAAAGCGCGATCAACCACCTCAATCAACGTCCAAAGCGTACATTCACCAGAAAAAAAGGTCATGCTGCCAGTGTGGTGGGATTTCAAAGGTGTTGTGAATTTCGAGCTCTTACCACAGACGCAAACAATTAATTCAGCCCTGTACTGCCAGCAATTGGAGAAATTAAACAATGCAATCAATCAAAAGCGGCCAGAACTCGTGAATCGTAAAGGCGTTGTGTTCCACCACGACAACGCCAGACCACACACGAGTTTGGTCACCTGCCAAAAGCTGTTGGAGCTTGGTTGGGATGTGTTTCCCCACCCACCGTACTCACCTGACCTTTCACCTTCAGATCACCATTTGTTTCGCTCTTTGCAAATTTAATTGAATCGTAAAACATTCGATTCCAATGAGGCTGTAAATCGGCACCTGGTACAGTTTTTCTTTTCTAAAGACAGGTTATTCTACAAGTGTGAAATTATGAACCTTGTTGAGCGATGGCGAAAGGTCAACGAACAAAATGGCCAATACATTATTGATTGAATTCTAATTTTTATAGGAAAAAATCAACTTTAAAAAACATAGTAAAAATACGACATGACTTTCCGATCAACCCAATATCATAGTATTGAAGAAATTTCCATTTTTTTTTTTTTTTTTTTTTTTTTTCGTTCTAGAACAGAAAATTTTCGTAAGCTGAAAAAAAGAGGTTTTTTTTTTTTTTAAGTCTCTTGTTTATCAGTGGATCGGCTTGGATTTGAACCCAGGTCCGCGCGTCTCGAATCCAGCATCTTGACCATTCTGCCAGGGAGCACTTGGGAAATGAAAGGAAGATAATGGTTTCTTTAAATGGGAGTTGTAAGGCCTGTTAAATTTCTCGTTCAGAAAGCTCGGAAATTTAAACTTAATTGCAGGAATATTTCGTCGTTATGAAATAATGGATGGTGTTTTAAAACATATAGAATAATAGAGGATAAAAATTATCACATATTAGACATATTTTTAATAAGACATAATGAGATCATTAGATGTAAAATATGAACATCTCATTCTTAATTAAATTTGAGAAGAAATGTTTGCTTTTTTTAATAAATCGATTTTTTTAACTTGATTGAAGTATTATATATATTTTTTAATGTGTTCGTTTAGAATATATTTTACATGCAGATATATTTTTTAATGCTCTAAAAATAAATTGTGAATGAGTTTAAATGAATTAGAAAATTTTCACTTTATTAAATGAGAAAGCATTATTTTTGTTTGTTTGTTTTTTAAATAAATTAAAAAGTTTGATTTATGGAAATTTCGGTTTTCATTTTAAAAATAAATTCGAACTTTGTTATTAATACAGCTAATACGCATGCGTGCAAGGAATAAACTGAATTTTCTCCTTTTTTCAGACTTCCGGGAAGAATTAACGGAAAAAAGCATGTTTTCTAGCAGTATGGAAATAATTTGTTTAAAAATGACGGATTAATTTAGTGTATAAAGACAATTTTTTTCTGACAGTGTATGTAATATAAGTAGGATGTACATCATATCAGTTGTAGCACTTTGTAATGGTAAACAGCGATTTACTGCAAAAACTAAAAAATGGTGCTGTTCATACTCCAACGGACGAAAAAAAAAAAAAAAAAAAAAAAGAAAGAAAGAAAAAGTAACAGATTATGTCAGTACCCAGCCGTATGGAGAAATGAGTAAGAATGCTGGATTACATTAACGTGCAGAAAAGAATTAATAAGATGTATTAATCCCTTAAAAAGCAATAAGAAAATTAACCTATGATGAGAAACTGTAATCCCAAAGAACTATAAAATATTAAAAGCATAAAAGATAATCATTTTTTATTGCAAATTGTGGCTGTTGGTGAAGAAGCTTATATGTTAAAATAAAAAACTTTTAGATGTGCTTTAGATTCGTACAGTAAAACCTGTGTAAGTTGACCACTTGCGGTGCCGCACTTCAGTGGTCAACTTATAAAGGGTGATGATAAATTTAGTTTTTTTTTTTTTTTTTTTTTTTTTTTTTTTTTTTTTTTTTACGTAATATTCATACCATATCATTTTTTTCCCAGAAAAATTATATTTATTGACAGGCTTTAAAAAAATATTGTATTACCATGCATATTTCTAACACCTTATAAAAGAAAAGATTAACTACAAGAATGAATTAATAGCTTTGTATCAATTTTAAAATCAATTAGTATTACTACTATTTATTTTAAAAAAAACATTCAATCAATATACAGCCAATTAGTTATTCTTCAAACTATACTAGTTATTACACATAATTTATAAAAAACATAAAAAAAAATATTTTTGCTTACCAAGTAGCACCTGGAGTTATTGAAAGAAGGAAAGGAATGATAAGAGAATGGGAAATAGAAGAAAGAAATCTAGAATCAAAGAATGGAGGGGGAGGGTTGAAAAGCCAAATCCACAAGAGCAACAATGTAAGAATAGATAAGCCTTGAATTATTTACCTACACCTATCACTGCTAAAAGCATTTCCCAGGCTAAGAACTATTTCACCCTTTTAGAAATTCTAGTTTAAAAAAAAAAAAAAAAAAAAAAAAAAAAAAAATTCGTGGAGAGTTAATTTTTTTTTTCTATTCATGATTTGTTAGCTTTTTGGATGGTCAAGTTATAAAGGGTTTTGATGGACATTTTATAATAGTTCTAGTCAAATTTGTATAATTTCAGTGGTCAAGATACAAGATAGACAGGTGGTCAAGTTACAAAGGGTTTGTCTTATAGTTTTGTATAGGATAAATTTGGTTCCTGACAACAGAGGTGAACATGGACAGGTGGTCAACTTACAAGGGTGGTCAACTTTACAGGTTTTACTGTATATTAAAAAAAATCAAATTTTAAAACCAGTTGTAGATCTAATTGAATCCTTTCAATCAAATGAACATCGGATGCAATTCGTATATGAACAAACATAACACCATAATGTATTATCTATAGTACAACTACTTCATGTATCTTTATATAAAAAAAAGACTTATTCAGCACAAATTTACAAAAATCTGTCACTACTCTTCTCTATCTTGCAACAGATATTTTAAATCCAGTTATGCAAGGATGTACAGTTGGACGAAATACAAAGAAACATTTTATTGCCCAAATTGTCAGAGAGAAGAAAAAACATAAATGGCCATTCAACTGGAAATTGGGATTTTGTTTTCAATTGATATTCACACACAAAAAAAAAGTAAAAAGTTAATGGTCTTCTTTATAAAGAAATTGTATCACACTCTGAAATTTTAAATACGAGAACCTAATATTGACATCATATTTTGCCTTTTCTATAAGTTTCACCTTGGAGCACCAAATGGGAAATCATTCGGTAAAATAGCTTATTAATTATGATGATTTAAAATTTGGAACTTCTAATATTAAATTCATTTGCAATTGTGGCAAAACAGATTGCAACGCATCAGGTGATTTTTTAAGCATAACCCTAGAAGTAGTTGGCAGAATCGGTGGTAATTTTATCTTATCATAATTGATGCTTCTGGAAATAGGTGCAATTTTTTAAAAAAGCATAAGTTGCATTTAATTTTTTTAAAAAATAAATTAGATTTTTTTTTTCGAAAAAATTATGAAATGGAAATCTTTTTAACTAGAAATCTTTTTAACAAAAATAGATTTCTAAAGGCTTCATATATGTGAATTATAAAATTATAACTTATTCTGCAAAGTAGTTCTGAAGTGATGCTTAAAAAACTACCCGCATTGTAATCTCTTTTGCAATGATTATAAATGAATTTAGCAATACGAGTTCTAAGTTTCAAATCTTCATAATTCCTCAATTACGTAACTGTATGACTTCCCATTTTGTGCCTCAAAATAAAAATTTAACGACAAAACTGAAATATGATGTAAAAATTAACTGTTCATACTGAAAATTCCAGAGTTTGGTGCAATTTTAGCATGAAGACGAATTCTAAGGTTTTTGTTTTTTATTATTATTATGATGTAAAGTGAAAGAATACACAATATTTAGTCTAATGTCTATTTTAGTTGTTTCCTGAGAAAATTTGATGATTAAAATGCATGGGGTGTTCCTTTTTTCTTTTGGTTGATTGCACCTTAAAACCGTCAGATATACATGACGTTTATTTATTAAATTTATCGCCATGTAGAATTAGATGGCACCCAACTTAAAACGTGTGGAGTTATTTTTCACAGAAAAAGAATGTATTCGGGAAAGAAAATTCTTGCGAGAAGGATTGTATTTATGTCCTCTTTATTGGAGTAACCTACATAATACTAATAGATTAGCTGAAGTCGTATTGCGCATATTAAGAGCACATGTTACGCAAATTTAATTAAAATTATCTTTTTGATAAAATTCTTCTGAATAAATATGTTAAATTTTTTGCATTCTTCATTGTAATTTAATTTTTTTTTTTTTAAGTTCACTAGTGAAATGTCAAATGTTGAGCTTCTTTAAAATTTAAGAGGTCTAAACATGTAAATTTTTCTTTCTATTTCAGTAATCCATCATATTATAGCTAACAGCAAGTTATGTTCAGTTATATTTAATTAAATAATAAATACCCGGCTATTTGACATCACTGGGTATTTAAAACCATGTAAATAGACACACGCACTACATCTATACTAATAAAAGAAAGTTTCGCTCTATGTGCCTGCCTGTGTGTGTGAGTGTGTATGCGATAGTTAGCGAAATCTATGGCACAAATCTATGGCACAAATCTATGGCTGGAAATTTTTGTGGAGGTAACCCAAAGTGTCTCCCGGTGACCTGAGACTCAGAATTTTAAATTTCTAATAATAAGTTGAGTTATTAATTAAACATCGCAACTCACTTTTTTCAAAAACTCATCCAGCCAAGGACAGCGCTTGCGCACCCGCACAAACCCATTTACGAATCGGAGGCTAGCGAAGAACCGCCTTTCGATTTTATTTGTGTTTTTACTTTCTTTCATCTTCAATAGAAGAAAGTATTGTAATCGAAATTTTTTTCGACTTCCGGTTTTCGACGCATTTACACGTTTAAGGGGCAGAGATCACAAAAAACATATTTATAGAAAATGTCTGTCTGTCGCCATTGTACCATCATAAAGTGTATGAAGTTATGCATAGAATTGAACCAAACCTTTTTTAAGTTTTTGGCTAATGGCAAGCAGGTCCTTCCTTCATTTGGAAAAATTCTGCCGGAAGGGGGAGTTGTAATAGCGATTTTAAATATTGTACCATCGAAAAGTGCATGAAGTTATGCATAGAATTTAACCAAAATATTTTTTTAGTTCTTGGCTATGGCAAGTAGGTCCTTCCTTAATTTGGAAAAAATCCGCTGGTAGGGGGCACTGTAATGACGATTTTTGGGCAATTTTTGTGCCATTTTGAATATTGTACCATCGAAAAGTATATGAAGTTATGCATATAATTGAACCAAATGCTTTGTGTATGTTTTTGGTCATGGCAAGAAGATCCTCCTTGAATTTGAAAAAATTCCGCCGGAAAGGAGCGCTGTAATAGCGATTTTTGTGCCATTTTTAATATTGAACCTTCGAAAGGTGTGTGAAGTTATGCATAGAATTGAACCAAATTTTTTGTGTATGTTTTTAGCCATAGCAAGAAGATCTCCCTGACTGTGGAAAAACTTCGCCAGAAGAGGGCGCTGTAATAGCGATTTTTGTGAAATCTTCTTAATTTTTCATAGTTCTATTGTATATTAGTGGCTCGTGAATCGACGGGAACTTCCCATCCTGATAAGCCGACTATTCGCGACTATTCGTGATTTTAATAAATATCATGATCGAGGTTAACTCGTTTTTACTCCGATTAATTGACTGAAGCAGAAATTTCAGATGGAAGTCAAAGTGGATATAGTATTGAACTAATAAAAATAAAATATTGACATCTGTAACAACATTTTGAAATATTAAAATATAGGAGATAGAAGAAAGTTTTGGGATTGACACATCCAACTAGTTTAATAGTATTGTTTTAAGCTAAGTCGACCAAACCACTCAGTACAGTTAAAATTGAAAGACATATTCAGAAAGATCGTACTCTTACGTCGCAAATGTTGCAATCAATTCAAAAAAATATTGCAGTTAACCCTTCGAAAAAAAAAAAATTCAAAAAGGGTCATTTTCCCGAAAAACGTTTACCCCCTTATTGCAACTCCGCTTCAGGCCGCAATTTTAAAGGTGTCGGCAAATCAAAAATATGTTCTTAAAGCTAAAACCTTCTTCTAATCGATGATTGACAAATTAAATTTATATATAATATAATTTAATGAAAAATTATAAGTGCATATAGTCTTTTAATACAATTATGTACCACTTAAAACACATTTAGTTATATTTAAGACTCAATTAATCCAGTTTGTTTAAAACGAAATGCATGATCATAATCTTCTTTTACAAAACAAACTCCATCTTTTAACACAAAATTTAAAAATTTTTACTTTAGCCCGTGAACGTTTTATTTTTTTGAATTCCCACTAAAAATAAATAAAATTTCAAAGGAAATTTGAAAAGCTGTAGGAAATGTTTTATATTGTTAAAGATTGTTTTTAACGATCCCGAAAAGCGTTCTTTAACAATAGAAACATCAGAAAACAATATATTTATCGAAATTTAAAGAATCATTAAAAAAAAAAAAAAAAAAAAAAATTGTACTGATTTCCAGAAACGTTTCCTGGTACTTTTTATAGCGTATAAATTTATTTTCTCAAACAGGAATACCGATTTTTTAAGATAGTATTAACTACCAATTAAACCTTTTCAGCTTCGTAAATGAATTATTATACATACAAGAGTAACAAAATAATATTGATTTTAATGTTAATGTTAAGGCAGTTAATTTATCATGTTTGTTTGCAAAACATGTTTGTTAAACATGAAAATGTTTACTTATTATAGTGTATTAATCTATTTTCTCAAACAGGAATACCGATTTTTAGGATAGTATTAACTACCAATTAAAACTTTTGAGCTTCGTAAATGAATTATACATGCAAGAGTAACAAATGTTAATGTTAAGGCAGTTAATTTATCATGTTTGTTTGTAAAACACGTTTGTTAAACATAAAATGTTTACTTAAGTATTAATAGCATACGAAAAAAATGTATATTCTGGATTTAGAAAACTGATTAACCCCTTGACGGTCGCATTAAATTAAGGTTTAATAATTCAAATTGCTTATTGGCACCACTTTTTTTAAAGAGAAATATTCACTTTATTTAATGACAGGTAAAATGATACCACAATAAAACCACTTACACTATTTTATAAGACTGGTGGGAATTAAACAATCTGAATAAAAGACATAGCCCGTGAATATCACGGGAGTGAGAATTAAGGGGTTAAATGTAATAAAAAGTACTCGAAAACGTATCCGAAAACGAGCGTTAGGCAATGAAAATTTGCTCGTGTAAATTCTTCTTTAAATCTCAAAAATGTATTGGTTTCTAAGATTTTTGAAGGTAGAGAAAGCTTTTAGGATCCGTAAGTAATATGGAAGAGGCTGTTGTATATTTTCGTTCGCAGTTATATTAAATTTTTCTAGATTAAGAAACATCTGTATTTTTTTACAGTATAGAAAATGATATTAGTTTTTTAATAAAAAATTATATTTAAGTAGTTAATAAGTAATTTTTTAAATGACACAGAACTCAAAATTTGTGTTTTCTTTTCTCTCAGTGAGTCATTTTTATTTATAACCTAGAATGCACCTATATTAACACCTGTAATGCAAATTTTGCATTTTCTTTTCTTCCCGATAAAATTATATTTAAATAACGTGTAATTTTTAAAATGGCACAGAACGCAAAATTTGTGTTTTCTTTTCTCCTCGTGACTCATTTTTAATGTGTCCTGTAATACAAGTTTAACATTTTCTTTTCTTACTTATAAAATTCTAATTAAATAGTACGTAATTTTTAAAATGACACATAACGCAATTTTTTTTTCTCCTTGTGACTAATTTTTAATGTGCCCTGTATAATGCAAATTTTGCATTTTCTTTTCTTCCTCATGAAATTGTAATTAAGTAGTACGTAATTTTTAAAATGACACACAACGCAAAATTTGTGTTTTCTTTTCTCTTCGTGAATTATTTTTAATGTGACTTATAATGCAAATTTTGCATTTTCTTTTCTTCCTCATAAAATTCTAATTAAATAATACGTAATTTTTAAAATGACAAATAACGCAAAATTTGTGTTTTCTTTTCTCTTCGTGAGTCATTTTTAATGTGACTTACAATGCAAATTTTGCATTTTCTTTTCTTCCTGATAAAATTATATTGTAATAGTGAGTAAGTTTTAAAATGATAAATAAACTTTTAATTTTGTTTTCTCAAATTACGAATTTAATTAAAACGAATCGTAATGTCAGGCTAGCTAATTCTAGTTGCGATTTTTGGATAATTCATTTTCTTTATTTCTTCCTTCTTCTTTTTTATGATGAAGTTCTCGCAAGAGGAATATAATAAAACATTAATAAGTACGGATAAATTTCATAACCGATATTAAAGTCACTTGTGGTGATATTAAGAGAAATTATTATTATTAATCATTACTTTTATGCTTGGCTATAAAAATACTACTCCTACATTAGCAGAAAGATTTACCTGTATAATTATTCGGACAAAGATGAAAATCTTCTGAACCAACAGCAGTGAGCTTCCAGTTAATTCCAAATAAAGTTTCCTTGGAACATGTTGATGTAGAAAATTCTGTAAAATTAAATATTGTTTTAGATAAAATCCTTTTACAATGAATTTTCTTATATTCAGTCATAAGTCATACTTGAGCATTATAACTTTGTGTATAAAATGGAACAGAAGCAAAATTGAAATAACAATGAAGGTACACTGTAAAAAAAGACAAATAGGTACTTTTATGCTTGTCGGGCGCAAATGATAAATCGCCAAATACTACAGCCATTTACATCCCATCTTTATCATTCGTATTAAATTAATTCCATTTAAAATACATAACTTTTATTTAAAATATATGTATTGCATATATTTAAAATACAAGCCACTCATTCATTTCATTTAAAATACAAAAGAAATAATACCACAAACCAAAACATTTTATCTCAACGTCAAAGCATTGTTTCTAGTTACACATGCGAAAAATGAAACCTGATATTGGCGAGATTAGAGCCAGATTGACATAAAAGTACCGACAAATGTTTCTTAATCTATGAAAACACGTTACAACCACGATCGAAAATAGAATAACCTCTTTCAAGTTAGCCATGATTACAAAAAGCAGAAACCTCAGAAACCAATAAACTTTCGTGATTTAAAGAAGCATGTGATGTCTGGAGAATATTTCTTTAGCCTGATCTGGCGCGCCGTTGGTCACATGACACGCAGACGTGAGAGAGAAGGAGTGAGATTCTGTTTGAGAGTGAAAGGTAGAGGTATTATGTCGTGCATGTCTGCCGGCGGGTTTTTCATTTCAATTTTTAATTTCCCTCAAAATTGCCCCCTTCTACAGCTAAGAAATTTACCACCTTTTAGGCATCAAAAATAATCCAGCCCTTTTCCAACTGGCATGGCAAGTACGTGGTGTGTAGCAACAATCATAGTTTTGCAAAGTGCAATAAACAACCTAGACGCATCAACTTAGCTTAGTATAGTTGGCCCGGGTGCTTGCTGGTGTGGTCCGCCGCCTGCGGCGATCTAGCGTATGTACTCACAATGCATCGCCCTGCTTTCCAGGCAATTACAAACCCGTTCAGCTGGGTTAACCCCGGTAGGTAGGGGCATGGTCAGTAGTCTCCCGAGAAACAGAAGGTCGTTATAAAAATGTTTTCAGGTGCTATGGGCATGGGAAAGTAAGAAATTTAATAGTATAATGAAGTGAGGATTAATGTGTGTAAGAATAATATGAAGGTAGTGCTGTGCACCCATGTGAAATTTATGTTTAGTTTGAGTCGTCATCTGTGAGATCATCGTTAATATCTTCATCCTGTACTGTGTTAATAAACCTTTTTTTTGTGATAAACAAGGAGTGCTATTTGTGAAAAGGGTAGCCTGGATATACGAAAGTCGTTAAAGACGTCACAAAGCATTTATAAAAACAAAGTTCCTTTTCCTGGCACTAATTTTTGGAAACGCTTCTGAATAGTTCTTATAGCGGATTAATGAGTTTTCGCAAACTGAAATCTCTGTTTTTTGGATGATAAGAATTCTCAATCAAAAACAACAGCTGCGTAATTAAATTTATGTATCCTAGAGTAACAAAGTGATATTAACTTTAATGCTAATGCTAATACTATTAATTTATCATGTTTGTCTGTAAAACATGTTTGTTGAACATGAAAATGTTTATTTGAGATTTTATAGCTTCCGAAAATCCTATATTTCGAGTTGAAAAAAACGATTAATATACAATAAAAACTACTCGGAAATGTTTTCGAAAACCAATGGCAGCGAAAGAAACTTCGTTTTTATAAATGCTTTTTTAAATTTCGAAAATATTTTGGTTTCTGAAGTTTCTAAAGATAAAGAACGCTTTTCGGAATCTTCGGTAACTCGGAAGAGTTTATTACATATTTTCTTTGGTGGTTATATTGTATCTAAATTAAGAAAAATTTGTCTTTTTTTACAGACTTTTGTTTAACTCAACTAGGTTTTTGAATATAAACATGAAATTTTGCAATCTATTCTTAACCCACTTTCCGATTTCTTAACCCACTTCCCAATATGCTAGAACTATACAAATTATGTACAAAGGTGTGTTTCTGATTACAATAAAACAGTTTAATATTTTTACAACTTAATTATAAATTAATACATTAATTTTAAGCCATTTGTCGATTAGCCTTCGATAGGTGACCATTCGCCCAATATTCTCCGAATCTCATACAATTGTATGGGAGTTGAAAAAACAATGGATTTAACGATGCGACAATAAACGCTCTCCGAAATATTCCAAATGACTGTGAAACTGCAACAATGGAACTTTTTAAAGGATAAAAGTTGAAAATAAATTAGAAATGAAAAAGGAAGAGCGCAGTATTCAAAAATGTATATGCTTTTGTCAGTTAATAGTTTAGTGTTAATTAATTTACGATTATATGATGAGAAATATAATTAGAAATCCTAAAAAGATAATTTAAATAATTTTTATTTTCCTATTTTCTGTTTTCCTATCTTGAAAAAGAAGCAGAGCTTTTAATAAATTCACTTGCTTTAGCTTTCTACTAAGCGTAAAATAAACAGTAAATTGTTCATAATCGAGTTCGGTACCCACGACAAATTAATTTATTTTAACAAATATATTTGTTATTTTCCATCAACCGACTGAAGAATTTTGCAATTTTTTCTGTAACAACTTGCAATTTTTGTCATCCCCCCCCCCTTTCGCAAAACTAATTGGCAAATTTTAATATATTCTCCCCCCTCCCCCCCCCGACCAATTCAAGAAAATTAAATTTAATTTCTGCGTTCAATGGATATATTTCATGAGCTTTACGTTTTCACCCCGTAACCAGAAAAAGAAATGAATCAAAACGGTGTATCAACAGTGACACAACGGGCAGCAGGTACATACACTAGTTAAAAAGGGCCCCCCGGCACATGAACTCGTTAAAATGGCCGGAAGGCACATAAACTAGTTTAAAAGGGCTGCCAGGCGCTGCTTCCTGCCAAATTGGCGTTTTCATGTGGTCGATAGATGAGTTTCTTGATTTTTTTGCACAACCGATTGACAAATTTCGGCATATTTCTCTGAAACTGAATGCTGGAATTTTTGATTTATTTCCCACAGCCAATAGATTCATCCTGAAAAATTTTCTCCTATGACCGGAAAAGAAAATGAGTTGAAAAAGCACAAGAAAAAGGGCCACCAGGCATGTAAAAAGAGTTAAAAACAACCGCCATGTGTTACGCCTACCAACCTGAGTTCAGGGATGCGCTAAACCGTTCGTCAAATGTAAATAAATTTGTAAAATCACAATAGAAGTTTAATTTTTGTGAAATGTGTGCGAATGATTATTTTAATGATTGTTTTTAAAATAGGTACAAATACCACCATTTTTTTTTTTTTTTTTTTCAAATACAACTGAAGAAAAAGTAAAATGCATGTTGTATGTAAGTAGTATGTAAGTAGTATGACATGGTGCACTTCAAAGCTAAGAATTTTTATACACATTATTGTAAAGTTTAAAGTTTACAAAGAATAGTTAATTGATCAATATTTAATTTAACTTTATGAAAACATATTATCTACAACAAGCTTATTTAACCCCTTCGCGACGGGAGCCTTTTACGAAATGTTTATTACTTTGCTACCGGTTTTAAAAAACAGAAGTTTGTGCCTATTCAAATCGGGAAAATGCTCGGATTAAATAAGGCAAATTTTACAGTAAAATTTTACTGGTGAGGATAAACGAGGATCCTTAGGCCTATTTCCGGCACGTAGGGGAGACCGGGGGAGGCGACACCTTAAGGGAATTTAAATTTTTTCACCTCGAAAAAATGTTTATTTTTTAATAGTAAAAATTCTAAAGCTGAATCATGATCTTTAGTATCTGTATAAATTTAACCGTAATCATAACTGTAAAGTAAGCATATATAAAAAAATATTTTTTAAACATCTACACAGTGGCGGGATTACCCAGGACACTGGGGTAATTCCGACACTGTACCGGGGTAATGCCGCCACTCTTTAATGACCTAGTACATGCATCAAATGGATACTAGGAAACACACAACCTACTGAAAATAGTTAGAAAGTAATGTAATTGAGCAGAATAATGGTTAAGCTTACAATTTACTTCATATTGCAAAAGTCACTCTGCTGAATCGGCTCCACTACATTAAAATGAGGCCATTTCTCACCCGATTTGCATGGCGGCGGCATTATCCCGAGAGGACAATATGGCGGAAATACCCAAGCAAAGCCGAAAGAAGAACCGAACTTGTTCAACACATTGCATCAAAATGTCGGCGAATGCAGGTAGATTACGGGTCATATTATCTTAAATACCTAATGTTACAATAAAAGGTGCTTATCTCTACTCATTTGAAGCTCCAAAATAATAAGCAACTAGATGAAAACTACATTTTTCACTAGAACAAACGAACGACGTACAGCAAAGCCACTCTCACTTTTGGCACTGTTTATATTGTTGGCCGGTATAGTGCAGGCTCATTCACTATCTCAAACTGCCCTTAGTTTTTAAACTAGGTGGGGTGGCGGCATAACCCGGGTTGGCGACATTCCCCCGGTCTCCCCTATACGTGTCGCTCGTCCCCAAGGGGTTAAAAATAACTGTGAATGTAAAGTCATTTTGCTTCTAGTAAGCTAATAAGACTCTAAATTATGGAGAAATGCAGTTCATTTTTTATTAATGTTATTTATATTTAATCATGAAACATTGTAAATTTAGCTTTCTAATTCTTTATATTTATTTCAGCTCCTTTTGACATCTCTTCGCGTTAGCATCGGGAACATTGACAACTTTTGGGACATGTTTCAAGAGAAATTGCTAAATACACCTTAAAACATAGTGCTCGTCAAAGGGATCAAGTTGCAATAGAACTAATTTTCTTGTTCCCAAAATTGGCAATAGAACTAATTTCCTTGTTCCCAAAATTGAAGTCCAACATAGGAGAAGGCCATCATGATTGGCTCAAAAAAATTATGATAAGATGAACGAAGAGTTAAAGAGGCGTATTGAGCCACTAAAACAAAAAACAAAAAACAAAAAACAAAAAAAAAAAAAAAAAAAAAAAAAAACCCTCCAACATATATATTTTTTTCAGAACAAGCTCTGTTTCATGATTTTAATTTGATTAATGGATTCCATATGGAATGTCTTTTCTGGAGCGTCTTCAATTATGCGCTCAAAATATAATAGAAGAAGGTTTTGTGCAAAAAAAAGGGAATACTTTTATCGATGAAATATTTCAAAATCATCAAAATCTTAATATAACTGCACTAAAATGTCTTTGGTCTTAAAGGATAAAAATGGCAATTATTTTTATGAAATCTATCCATTGGAAACGGATCTTAGTGTAGCAAAGATGCCTGGTCCTGAAACTCCCCATGTTTTAGCACTTGGGGATGTTAATGATACTGCCTCTCAGGGACGTAGCTACAGGGGGGGGGGGGGAATCAAGTTGCAATAGAACTAATTTCCTTGGTCCCAAAACTGAAGTCCAACATAGGAGAAGGCCATCATGACTTGCTCAAAAAAATTATGATAAGTTGAACGAAGAGTTAAAGCGGCGTATTGGGCCACTAAAACAAAAAAAAACAACAAAAAAAAACAACCCCTCCAACTAAGACAAAAAAATACAACCCCTCCAACATAAGTAAAGTTAAACTTGTCAGACTTCCTCGTAGAGGGGAGATTAATTTTACTCTCGATGAAAGCGTTCCTGCAGCTACCAAGCAATTCCTTGCTGAAGAGGTTAGGAAACTTGAAACCGAGAGAAAGTATTGTGAAGCCATTGCTGAACGCATGAATATAACTTTCAGACATAGGCGTTTACTTGTTTCTGAAAATACATTGGTTAAGGATATTATTCTAGATTATCGATTTTTTTTTCTTTCTGAGAACAAGCTCTGTTTCATGATTTTAATTTGATTAATGGATTCTATATGGAATGTCCTTTCTGGAGCGTCTTCAATTATGCGCTTAAAAGATAATAAAAGGTTTTGTGCAAAAAAAAAAAAAAAAAAAAAAAGGGGAATACTTTTATCGATGAAATATTTCAAAATCATCAAAATCTTAATACAACTGCACTAAGATACCTTTGGTCTTAAAGGATAAAAATGAAATATTATTTTTATGAAATCTATCCAATGGAAACGGATCTTAGTGTAGCAAAGATGCCTGGTCCTGAAACTAACCCATGTTTTAGCACTTGGCGATGTTAATGATACTGCCTCTCAGGGACGTAGCTACAGGGGGGGGGGGGGAATCAAGTTGCAATAGAACTAATTTCCTTGTTCCCAAATTGAAGTTCCAACATAGGAGAAGGCCATCATGACTGGCTCAAAAAATCTATGATAAGTTGAACGAAGAGTTAAAGCGGCGTATTGGGCCACTAAGACAAAAAAAAAAAAAAACCAATCCCTCCAACTTAAGTAAAATTAAACCTATCAGACTTCCTCGTAGAGGGGAGATTAATTTTACTCTCGATGAAAGCGTTCCTGCAGAAGTAATTTGAGCTAGCAAGCAATTCCTTGCTGAAGAGGTTAGAAAACTTGTAACTGAGAGAAAGTATTGTGAAGCAATTGCTGAACGCATGAATATAACTTTCAGACATAGGCGTTTACTTGTTTCTGAAAATACATTGGTTAAGGATATTATTCTAGATTATTCATTTTTTTTCTCAGAAAAAGCTCTGTTTCATGATTTTAATTTGATTAATGGATTCTATATGAAATGTCTTTTTTGGAGCGTCTTCAATTATGCGCTCAAAAGATAATAAAAGAAGGTTTTGTGAAAAAAAAAGGGAATACTTTTATCGATGAAATATTTCAAAATCATCAAAATCTTAATGTAACTGCACCAAGATACCTTTGGTCTTAAAGGATAAAAATGCCAATTATTTTTATGAAATCTATCCATTGGAAACGGATCTTAGTGTCGCAAAGATGTCTGGTCCTGAAACTCCCCATGTTTTAGCACTTGGCGATGTTAATGATACTGCCTGCCTCTGTTACATTTTAGTGGAAAATCAAGATGTCATATCAGTACATGGGTTTGTGAAATCAATAATGATGGTGTTTTCTATTTATTACTGCTGCAATATGCAATATCCATCTGAATGTTTAAGATAATTACAGTTTATTCAAACCTATCTATTACAATTAACAGATTAATCGAAATTGGCATAAAAATTAATTACATTTTGTTCAAAATGCCCTAAGTATTGATCAATGCAGGCGTGAAGATTATCAGCCTTTTTTCTGAAATTGGCCCTTTATAGTATTATTTTGGTCGTTTCGGAGAATGATGCAAAGACCTGAAAAAAATCATAATCTGATTTGGAGATATCTACAATCAACGAAAAATCTAATCCAAAATCGCCAAATTGTTGTAAAATAAACCAGCTGTTCAATTAGGAATTATGCCTTCTTTCAATTTATGTTTAAAAACTAATTTAGGAAGTTGTATCCATATTAAACTTATAATAAAATTTCAAATTAACAATATGAACACCTAATTTTGATCTCACAGTTAAACTGTTTGGTAAATTATCTTCAGATAACAAATGGAAAGCCATACGATGAAGTAATTTAGGAAACATAATTTCCAGTCAAACTACTATTTTTAGTTATCTCTGCAATAATTTGGAAATTAAAATGTAAAGAAGGTATACTTTTTCCTTTTTTTATGCTGTCTGAGCAACAGATTAAATATTTAGTACAGTATAGAGTACAGAATACAGTAAATATTCAAAGTATGTTTACATATATATTTTCATTTTTTTAAGTTAGTGAAAATTGACTCTTGGTTAATTCTGAAGATGTTACTCTAATGATACATTGGTGTGTTAATTTATTATTTAACATTATTTTTTCGTGTATATTTTTTCAGAAAGTTGCTGATATGTTGGAACATTTTCATATATTTTTTAACAAATGAGCATAATATTTTAAATGATAAAAAAAAAACTTGCTAAATTCTCTTATTTTGCAGTTGTGCTTATTATTTTAATGCATAATATTTTATATTATTTAATGTATTCAAAATATTAATAGTGTAATACATTGTGTTTGGGCTGTTTTTGTTGTTGGGCATTATCTGGTCATGGGATGAAAAATATCCACTAAAAAATAGAGAGAATAAATTCAAAGACAGAGAGTTAGAAGGGAGGGAACAAATAAAATAGCATTAATCCTATACAAAAAGTTAAACTGGCTAACGCATTAAAAAATCAAACAGCAAATGCAAGAATGTCCTTGATGGTGGGACAAATGATATCAAGAGGTTGGTATCAGTGTTTGAAATTATTGGTCATAAACTGCAACAGAATTACTTCATTTAATGATTAAAAAATTATTCCCAATCATTGAATTTGATTCTTAGCTTTAGCACTTATTTTTGTTTAACTTTTAAAATCCTCAGTTTAGTTCTGATTTTTTTTTCTACTTCCTGCTGCACATGGTACGTCCAAAGCTGATCACCCATCTTTGAAAAGCGAACAAAATGGATAGAGTTATGTCACGTATCCCACTTCACTTCTCAATCTCAATAACCAATGACTGATAAAACTGATCTTACAGAATTACATCCCTAAAATACTTGCACCTATTGTTCAAAAATTGATTGTTAAAATGCCGATTAAGGAGAGTACCATTTTCTTAAAAGTTTTAAGACTAACATATGCCTGCCTAAGGGCTGAACGAAAAATATCTTTTTATTCTTTCAATTGCATCCAATATTAAATGTTTAAAACCAAATGAAACTAGTATGTTGTGGCCATCACAAAACTTTCTTCTATATAAATCACGTCAACTAAATCATTTAAATAGTACAAGAAATAACAACGATTTAGCACCAATTCATATCAATGTATATCTGAATTTGAAGTTGGATGAAGATTCGTACATTAGTTCTTGAGATAGAGCTATAGCGGAAATTCTTTAAAAAATGTAGCATAGCAGCGCCACCTGTTGAGCGATTTACACCAAAAGTAAACAGCACTAAACGATATCAAGGTATACCTGAATCTGAAGTATGTTGAAAATCCAAGCATTAGTTCTTGAGATAAAGCTATTGCGGAAATCGAAAAAAATACAGCATAGCAGCGCCACCTGTTGAGCGATTTACACCAAAAATTAAACAGCACTAATTTATACATCAATTCATGTCAAGGACTAACTAAATCTGAAGTTTGATGAAAATCCGTGCAATAGTTCTTGAGATACAGCTCTTGTGGAAATCGTGAAAAATGCAGCACAGCAGCGCCACCTGTTGGGCGATTTGCACCAAAAATTAAGCAGCACTAATTTATATCAGGGACTAACTGAATCTGAAGTTTGATGAAAATTCGTGCATTTTTTCTTGAGTTAGAGCTATTGCGATAATCATGAACAATGCAGCATACCAGCGCCACCTGTTGGGCGATTTTCACAAAAAAGTAATCAGCACCAAACTATATCCTGGACTAATTGAATCTGAAGTTTTATGAAAATCCGTACAGTAGTTCTTGAGATACAGCTATTGCAGAAATCGTTAAAAATGCCGCATAGCAGCGCCACCTGTTGGGAGATTTTCACCAAAAACTAATCAGTTCCAGTTTATGTCAAGGTCTAACTAAATATGAAGTTTTGTGAAATTTCGTGCATTAGTTCTTGAGATAGAGCGCCCACAAAATTTGTGTCACATACAGACAGACAGACGGACGGACAGACAGACAGACGGACAGACAGACAGACAGACAGACAGACAGACAGACTCACAGACAGACATTTTGTAAAAACATGTTTTTTGGAATCTCTGACTCATAAAAGGTGTAAATCCGTCGAAAACTGGAATTCGAAAATTTTCATGAAACCAATACTTTCTTCTTGTAAAGATAGAAGAAAGTAAAAATATTGAAGCAAACGAAGAAGTAAAAGATTAAGTGCATTTTTACCCGGCTGCCAAGAAGGGTTATGTGTTTCACGCGTATCTGGGTATGTGGATTTCTTTATACCCTCGAAACATCCCAACGGCTGGATGGATTTTAATGAATGAGGATGCTATCGATTTGTCTTAACTGTCCAATGGTTATAGGCTAGGATTAGTTTTTATAAATTCAAAATGGCGGCCGAAAAATACTAAATGGCGGAAGACACGAAATTTTTATTTTTACGCACCCTATTGAGTGGCATATCATTGGTAGCTCTTTCAAAATGAAGATGATGTTTCATTGACTATTTTACAGTCAGAAGCTCAGTTTAAATATTACTCAACCTGGAAATTGTGTAGGTAGGATCTTTAGCTTTACTGCAACTCTAACCATTATAGACATCTATAGGCCTCATCAAAACAGTGTTTATTGATGGGAACTAACAATGAAACACAACTTAAAAGTCATCAATACAAGTAAATTAAAAAAATAGGTAAGTAATATAAAAAATAATTTAACACTGATGAGAAATAATTAATTAGATCGCTTTTTACGTAGTCGGGTTTTTTGATTTTTTTAAAAATTTAATTAATTACATAGTGTATATTTGCTTCTACTAATTTCTAAATATAAAATTATTTAGTGCTTCAAATAAATTTTACAGTTGTTTTAATTATTATGATCTTGCAAATTAAGAACTTCAATAGTTTAAAATAAAAATAAAATACTTGTGCTTTTTTCATAAAGTAGCATATGTTACAGTTACGCTAACAATGAATTTTAGAAATTGCCTGTCAATTATAATTTGGCACCTACGATAGTTACATTAGGGTGTTATTTGATACCTACCTTTTATTTTCCAAGTTTTATCACTGACTGGAGCATCAATCCACACATTCTGAAATCTAGCATAGAACAGTAGTGGAAAAAACGCCACCTTATGATATTACTAAAAATTTATTTAATTAATCATGATTCTATCTATATTTACTAACTCCATGATTTATTTTTTCTTCTGAAAATATACTTGTTTCATTTTTATTTTCGAAAATGCGTCCGTATTGGAAAAACATGTAAAATAAATTAATTAAAATAATAATTTTTTTAAGGTTATTCTGTAAAAAAAATAATATTGTGCAAATCTACAGATCATAATTTATTTTTATGTTTAATTTCTAAGTCAAAATACTGAATAGTCTTTTTGTAAAGTGTATGACAAAATGTAATTTGTGTAGCCTAGTAGTTGATGAGCGAAGTGAATCCTAATAATAAAACTTTGTATAAATCACCATAAAAATATAAAAACACACATCAAGCGTTTCGAACTGGAATTTTTTATAGCCCGTCATCAGCCGAACTAAACGCGTGTCCGAAAGAGAACAAGGTCCCAAATGAACTGGGTTTATTTGTCAACAGTTCATTTGTAAACTTCTCCCCTAAGACTGCGTTTAGAAAGGAAAAGTGCTCCCTCTCATGCTAAAGCAATGAAATGTGGTTTTAACTAAAGCACAGGAGATTCAACAATGAAAAGGAGATAAGAAGATTAGATCGAACTTAAGGTAAACTTCTCATTCCTGCAGGATGTCCAGCAGATTCCTTGTAAAGAAAAATGAAAAAAGCCGCGTGAGCAGAAGAAATAACGTAACGTCGACACTGAAAGTAGTTCAATGATACGTCTGTCTGGAGCTTTACGGACACGTGTTTACTTCGGTTGATGAGAGGCTGTTAAATTTCCAGCCCGAAACGCGTGTTACGTGTTTTTATATTTTTGTGGTGATTTATAGAAAGTTTTATTATTTAATTGAAGTACAGTTATTTATACTTACCTTTTCCACTTATTACTTTAATGACACTCGTCTCTTTTTTTATTCCAAATACAGAATGTAACGCACATGTATAGTTGGCAGATTCCTCAGTTCGTGTTATTATTAGCCTGGATCCGCTGGGAAATAAATCTTCAACTTTCTCTTTAGCTGTAAACACAGGACCCTCATTCCGAGACCATATGTACGTGACGTTCCTGTCCCGCTGAATTTCTTGAGAAACGCATGTTATTGTCAGAGAATCATTGAGACGAATAGTTGCTGACAAAGGTGTAAGTAGCGGCTTAAGGAGCTGTGTCACAGTGACTTGCACTGTAAGCTTGTCTGCACCAGTATCATCTACTGCTTCACATTTAAAAGTTCCTGAAAACCAAAACATGAAGTAATTGTAAGAACTAAGATAAGGGAATTTTTAGTAAATGCAACAGTAAGTTACTAAGAAATATGAGTTTAAAAAAAATGTTAAAATCTACAGATACACGTAGCAGGTGTTACTCTTGCGACAATTACTTCAGAACTTTATACTACGCAATGAAAAATGCTCTTTGCATTTAAAGTTATACTGCAAATGAATGGATTACACCGTACAATTTATACGGTTTTGTTTAACAAAGCTTATTCTTTGGAACCCTACTTTTGTCTGATCAGCCCTTCCCATTTTATCACTTCGCATACCGGCTTTTATTGCATGCCTGGAAAGAGGAAAATCTGATTAGAAAATACTAAAATATTTTATGGGGAACTGTTGATCTAACTATTATAACTGCTTGAATTCGATTCCGGCTCCTTTTTTCTGCATAAAAACAAAATATCCTTGCTTATGAATTACTAGAGTAAAATGCCCGTCCTAGGACGGTGGGTGAAAATTGTGTTTTACACCTAAATTTTGGAAAAAAGGATAAAAATGATTGAAAATATGGAAGTGTTTAGATGAGCAAAGTTTTTTGGTTAGTTTATGTTCTAATAAACACACTATTTGTACTTGCAATACTTTTGGGTAAACCAGGCTTTCTGGCTAATATACCATAACAAAATTAAGATTTCTTAATAAAACATAAATTTAACAAATATGCAATAAAACTGCGTAGTTAATGTCTGCTGCAACTATTGAAATAATACTATTTTTTAAATAACATTTTGAAATTGTATTTTTATGATTTATATGATTATGATTAATAACCCCTCCCCCCCATTCAAATATATATATATATAATCTAAATGAAACGAATTTATGAAACGACTTTATGAAACGATTTTATGAAGCGACTGATTAAATGACTGATTATGTTTCATGGCTATTTCTCCTAAATTACTGAATATTATGCGGTGAAATTAACACCAAAAAATCCGTATTGATCCGCAGATCTCAAAACTGTTATTAGAATTTCAAAATTTTAATTAGTTTTCGAAATATTAATTTTCTTCCAATTCGAATTTAATTATTCTAATGATGGCAACCAAATTATTCCATTTTTTGAAAAAAGGGTGAAAACGGATAACGATACGGATTATTAGATTTCTTCTTTTCCGCCATTTTCAAATTAAAATTGAAATTATCTTTTATTTCAATCGGTAGTGAAGACAATATTGCGATTAAATTATGTTTTTCAGGAAAATTTGAAAAATTAATTCATTAAAAAATAATAATAATATTAAATAAATAATAATTTCTTATTAAGTTTAATTAAATTTTCATCATTTCAAGAGATATTTTTTGCATATTTTAGAAAGGTTATTATTTCAAATTGTTGCCAATCGTAGAAAAAGTGCGAAGAATAATATTTCCTTACGATTAAAAATTTATTTACATGTGACTATTTAAAACAGAAAAACTTCAGAATTAAATGATTGCATGTTAAAAGCAGGAAAAGGTTGAAAATTACTTCATAAAAATTGTATTTACTATGACTATTAAAAGAGAAAGAAAACTTTAAAATAATAAATTCATTAATAGGCATTAAAAGCAGTAAGCGGGAAATTATGTATTAATGTTGGTAAATTGTACTTAATGTTTTAATGTATCGAACGAAAATATTCGTGTATCCTTTCTGTAACAAACGACGCTAGCATCGTTGACGAACAACGAACGCCTTTTGAACTTTGAAAACGACCGCCAAAGAATCTTTTGCAACCCTTTGAACTTTGTCCATTCAAGTTATGTGTGTGGGGGGTGGGGGGTGGGGGAGTGCGGTAGCCGTATTTCCCCAGCATGTTTTTTCTTTGTCCGATCTTTGCGTCACATTTCAGCAGAAACATTATTCACCGAAGTGTCTGTTCTTGTCGCCGGAGAGAACGACCGTAGTTGATTTGCGCCGCGAGAAGAATACCTTCATGGTTTAATTTTTTTTCGATGAATCAAATGAATCAAGTGAATGACTCGCTACCGCTTGTTTACGCTTTACGCTACGTTTATATGATTTAAATTCGATTTCTGAAATGGTTTTTCAACTGCTCAAATCATTGAAATTTTTTTAGTTTTGAATCTTTCACAGAAAATTATGTTGAACAGAAGGGATTTCAGGTAGTAAAGATTTGTATTTAGGCAGATAAGTTTTCTTTTACACATCTCAAATCGAAATTAAGCCTGATTGGCCCCATCTTATCGGAGACTGGTAAGATTGGTGGGTTCGCCAAGGATTCGTTACACTGTGTTTTATTATATAGAGATTCCTATTGAATTTAAACACTTGCTTATGGCTGGCTTATCAACATTTAATGACTGTTCCAAGATTTTCAGCATGAACGTCGGATCTTGATCTAGTAATCTTTCCCAAATCTCCGTCTTCAATTTTTTTTCAGTCGGCCAGGTAATTAATTCTTTGTCTCTCACACGGAAACTAACCCTTTGAATTGTCTAAACCAAGGGTTGCCAAACTTTTAGACTGACTGGCGTACCACTAAACAGAAATTAAACGTTTACGGACGTTTTAACTATATACGGATATTTCTTTTAATTACATACAGACCGCCGCGCGTCGGACCGTATGTTATATTTGGGAAACTATCGATGCGCGTGTTTGTGAATCCGAAGAGTGGATTTATTATTAGTTTTTTAGATCAAAACGATTGTATATTATATACATATACACATATATTTTAGGATGTCTTAGCAAAGTTCATGATACTTCGATATACAGTCGACTGTCTTTTACAGAATAGAATTTCAGATATAAAATTTATATCTATATTAATTCTTTTATTAGATCTATTTTTCTTTTTTTTTTAGTTTTGGAGTTTAGAGTGGAGGCCAGGACACGTGTGCTGAATGCCCTGCTGTAAATTAGAGTGTTAGCATTACTTTCGTTACTTGATGCTGTGGTAAAAGCATAATCTCTTTCATTCAAAGATTTATTTTTTAAATATCACCCATACGAAAATCTTATATAACTGGCCTTTAAACAATTCTGAGAAAAAAAAATCAAAATTAATTTTCTTACTTAAAAAGAATTCAGGCTAAAATAAAAAGACTTTAAATTTATTAAATATGATTATACATTAATCTTATTTGAATACATCTTCGCTTTTAACGACTATTCGCTTCTACGAGACTAAAATACATTGAAACTCATTCATAAATATAAAAGTCTATAAAAAGCTGATTTTAAATGTATTTATTAAGAAAAATATCTAAAGGTATTTTTTGCTTATATGAACATATCTTGCATTTTGAAATTTACCTTTTTAAATAGAGTTAACTTTGATCACAAAAGTAAAAATGGTATGATTTTATAATATATATATTTTGTAATGTATATAGTTCATTTTAAAGTTCGTTTATATTTGTCACATATTTTTATAATTATAATGAATATGCTATTTTTTTTAATAATTATAACTAAAATTCTTTCACAAGATACACCACATGATTAAAAATATTTATTTTCAAATAACACTTATAACTGACTCTTTAATTAAACTTTGAATCAAAAAAATTAATACTTTTCCTTATTAAATAAGGTGGAATAATAATTTTTATTTTATTAGATATGATTACGTTTTTAACTTACACGAATACATCTTTCTTTTTGAACACCCCAACGAGACTTAAAATACGTTGAAATTCATTCATAAAAATACATAAAAGTGATTAATCTTTAAAATACCTAAAAAAATATTTAAACTCATTTTCTGCTGACCTGAACACATCTTTGCTTTTACAGTTCACTGATACAAATGTAATTGTTTGAACACCAACCACAAAAGTTAAAATTTTAAGATTTTGCAATGCATATTTTTCAAGTGCATTTCAAAAGAATCTTTTTAAAGTATTACCCCCACTCCCTTTCTAATGGTGCGGAAACGCACCATTTTCTTAAATGTTTTTTCTATTATCAAACTAATTGGTTGGATCAACGAAAATATTTTTGATGAAAACATAAAGTTTGTTTTAACAAATTATTATTTTTAATACTAATAATTTCTACTTTATTCTGTCTATAATAGAAGAAAGTATTGTACTAATTTCTTTCGACGGATTTACACTTTTTAGGGGTCCCGAGAAACATGTTTTTCCAAAACTTTTCTGTGTCCGTGTCCGTGTGTGTGTGTGTCCCTTTTCTATCATCGACAATTGCATGAAGTTATGCATAGAACTGAACCAAATTTCATATACAGTAAACATCCTCTAATCCGGCCCGTTCGGAACTTGAAGCACGCCGGACAGGATAAATGCCGTATTACAGGATAAATGCCAGTAAAAACGTGTAGAAGTTAGAATTAAAAATAAACGGTCAAGTGCAAGTATTACTCGTGCACAGAGTGTTCCGTACAATAATATATGAATTAGTAAGTGTATTACTAAAAAAATACCGTTGCTAAAAGAATACTAAGACTTTCTAAATTCTATACAACGTAGGATTGGGTATAGCTGTATAGTAAACAGGGTGCAAAGGAAAGTCCCTTTAACCTGAAAATACTTACGAACGGAGAGAGCTACAGTTATACAAGTGAGGTAACGGTAAAGTAAAGGGACTACGCCCGACCTAATGCAAATGACAGCAGCACCCCTAGTGACGAAATTTGGAAGATAACCATTACAAATCGAAAACGAAAAGAGGTAGAGCAGAGTTTTCAATCAGAAAGTTTTAGAGCATCAATTAATTAGTATGAAACGACATTTGGTTCACACGCATAAGATAAATCCTCGCCTGCATACCCAAAAATGCCCGAACTCTATGAGCTACGATACTACTTTGCCTATTCACATTCCGGAAATGTAGCAGTGCATAATTGCAGATTGTGACGTTGTACTGTGCTGTAATGTCTGTAAAGATTTAATATCCAATGCATTTAAAATTTTACAATAACCCTTTCAGGGCCAGACGAATTCTGTTCGTAAACTGATGAAATAATTGACTGAGAACAGAATATTCAAACGAATTTCTCAGAAAACAAAAACCCGCTAATTTGCACTTTCATTACAAAAGCAAAATTTTATTAAAATATTCTTGGTGCCATTTGTCAGTTTTGGAATTTAAATTAGGTGACTAGACCGTTTAGCCACCGCCCTTGAAAGGGTTAAATCTATGTCGTCATATTGAAGAGGCTTGTAATAGACGTTCCATGCTGAGAAATGTGCATGAGAATTACTCTCACGAATACAAACGTGTATCGTGAGCAATGGCGAAATTTTCGAACATACTGAATATTAACTTTTTATCACTGTGAGACAGTTTGTCTTTTTTGTGTGTGTGTGTGTGATGTTATCAAAAGATATTGAGACAAGTACGTTTTTATAGCATAAATTGTGCGTATTTCTTCATACTTCTGATTATTCCATTCAAATGTTTACACAAAATGGAGTGCACCGATTTCGGACATTTTTGGGTAAACAGACGAAGATTTATCTTATCCATATAACCAAATGTCGTATTCTATTAATTAATTGATGCTCTAAAACTTTCTAACTGGAAATTTTGCTCTATCTCTTTTCGTTTTCGATTTGCATTGGCTATCTTCCAAATTTCACCACTAGGGGGCGCTTCTGTCGTTTTTATTAAATCGGGCGTAGTCGCTTTACTATACCATTACTTCACTTGCATGAAGCTCTCTCCGTTCACAAGTATTTTCAGGTTAAAGGGACTTTACTTTGCACCCTGTATACAAGAAAAGTGTAAATGGATATACCATGAAAGTTCAACGATATATGGAACCTAAATAATAGCAAATATAGCTATTCTGTATATTTGTTATTCCACATATGTTTTTAGTTAACCTTTAACGACATAGTAGGTGTATTGAGAGAGCCACTCAATGGAAACTAGTCGCAAATCCCATAGCATTTATGTGATTCATTCTCATTAAATTAGTCTGTTTTTAACAATTTGACGTTTATTGCTTTTATACTGCTACTGGGCATTACATAAATCTATCCTTAAAATTTGTTATCTAGGCTTTAAAAGCCGATGGAGCATAGAGTACGCCGTCCCTGTCATTATGTATGTCCAAACCGTCTGTGTCTTTAAGGCTTAATATCTCGGCTAATTACCGACGATTTTTTCCGAAATGCATGATCAACAATGCTTTTATACTTCTGATACGATAGGTACTTTCAGCTCTGCTCAACACTTTTGCTGAAGCCCGTAAATCGAAATTTGAGTGTAACGGAAAAATGCGATTTTCTCAAAAACTATGTGACCTAGGGTAATCGCTATAATTTTCCTCCAAGGTTTAAATTAATGTCTACTAACTCTAATTTTTTCATAATTTTAATTTCAATAGATTCGGAATTAGATGGGGGGGGGGACATATTTTTGCACTACATTTTCCA
Source organism: Maratus speciosus (assembly GCA_963932465.1). Lineage (NCBI taxonomy): Eukaryota > Metazoa > Arthropoda > Arachnida > Araneae > Salticidae > Maratus > Maratus speciosus. The sequence goes on along the minus strand of OZ010786.1, from coordinate 143,685,872 downwards.
CCATAACTTTGAAAATATAATACCTAAAATTAAATGAAATATATTTTTGATTTCAGCGTTACGAAAGCTTTTACACGATATACAAAGAAAATATTTTTTTTTCAAGTAATTTAATTAGCCCCTCTACATTTTTCCTAAATATATTTATGGATATTTATTAATCATAAAATATGCGGGTCAATAGTCTTTATTACTTCCCCCAATTTGAACTTTCCACGTTGCATAGTTTACGAGTAAAAGGGCTGTGACAGACAGACAGACAGACACAGGAGGGATCTTATAATGGTTCTGTTTTTACTTTTTAAGTACGGAACCCTAAAAATGAAAATAAAGCATGCTATTTATTCTTTAAACAGCTTGAATAGAATTAAAAAAACCCTCAATAATATAAAGTAGAACATATGGATATGACTATAAAATGAAAATGCGCACTTTAAGCCTACACAGTAGGTCTACACGTTGAAACCATCTTAAACAAATCTCGAATATTAATTTGTTTTGTAGTAGTCTTCTCTCTTCTTGTGTTTAGGAAGTCATTTCGCATGATGTGAAGTTTAATAATTTCCGCATGCTTCAACGAATGGCTGCGCTCAGAAACTTGATAAATGTATTCAAGGTATCAGGTGCTTGATTCCAACTGGTTTTGTTTTACTCGTCCGCATCATCTTCATCAGAGCCAGCGTCTTTGGGGTCTGTTGGGTTGATAGCAGTCTGAATGATGGCCTCATCTGTCAAAATTTTCTCTGCCTGCTTAACAAAATCTGATTCAATGCACTCTTTTATTTCTTCTCGATTCAGTTGTCTTTCCGAAAGTCGTGCCAAAATACCCAGCATGCCAGACCTTAGAATGCCGAATTGGAGGATGTTTACTGTATATGCTTCTGGTTATCGCCAGCCGGTCCCAATTGAATTTGCGGATATTACGCCACAAGGTGCGCTGTAATACCGATTTTTGTGCCATTTTCATTATTATATCATTGGAAAGTATACGCACTGCAAATGGAGGCGTCTTAAATTCAGACACATATGTGACTGAAAAAGTAATTCAGACATTTAAGTGTCTAAATGTGAAATTTCAGACATCATAGATGTCTAAATTTAAGACACATAAGTGTCTTACTATGATCATGTTATAAATGAACGGAGAAAAATGTCTGAATAATAGTGACATGTCTGAAATTAAGACAATTAGAAATTCAGACACTTAAGTGTCTGAATGCGATACAATTGTATCATATGAGTGATGACTGTACGTACAATTGTATTGCAATATGTATATCAGCGCTATCAGAAAATATTTCCGAATGGATGAAAGATATTTAAAATACTCTTTCATCCATTTAATTTAGTATTTATTTATAAATGAAGAAATCATGGGACATCTGAGAAAATTAGAAAAGTTCGCTTACTAAGGTTTGGAGCTAAGTTATTTTTGGCGCAATAAATAATTAAATAATTGCTTTTCACAAAATATAAAGTTTTCCAAAAATTACTTGTTATCATGATCGTATACAGGGAGAATCGCTCACCTAAATACTAAGAGTTTTATGAGTAGAGGGAGAAAGAAACGTACTGAGGAGCAAGATTTTAGAACATACAGTAAAACCTCCCTAAAGCGACCACGTTCGTTCCAATGAAAAGTGATCGCTCCGAGAGGTGGTCTCTTAATGGAGGTCATGTTTAAATCTAGATTTTAATTTTTGAAAAAAGGTTACAATAATTAATGTTACTAAAATTTATTTTTCACGTTAGTAAAAGAAACTATAAAAATTTAAGTATCAAAACAAAAGTTAATTATATAAATTAATTACTGCAGAGTTTAAAAAATGAATACATTGACGTTTGCTTTGATTTTACGGTTTTATATTTTATAACTTTTGTTTCCAAGTCTTTTCGAAGTCCAGTCAATAAATGCGTTTTTTTTTTTTTTTTTTTTTTTTTTTTTTTTTTTTGACGGGAACAAATAAAGACGATTTGATTAAATTATGTATTTCTTTGAGAGTTTTCCGACAAAATAGGGCAGGGGAGTTTATCGACCGTCATTCTTAATTTGTCATCAGAGTTCAATTTATTACCTAAAAAGGCACAAAGGGGTTTTATTTAAAAGTTACCGGAATAAAGAAAAAAAATCTAAACTTAGTTTAGAAGTTTGATGTATAATGCGCACTCCGGAACTATTTTTCTAATAAAATCTTCTTCAAGAGACCAGGAAAAAACGGGATTTGTTTCATTTTCTTCAAAGAAATGGGTCGCTCATGGAGGAAGTTCAACTGGGATGGTCTCTGAATGGAGGCAAAATTAGTATTGAGCCTGTGGGAATAAATTTCGTTCCATGAAAAAAATGGTCGTTCAGAGAGGTGGTCGCACAGAGAGATTTCACTGTATATGCCTGGGGTCCACAGCCCAGTTCGATTTTGTAAAATGCAGAATATAAACATGAAGTAGGCTAAATTAAGAATTTATGCCAGAACCCCTCGTGTAAGACAATTTTTAAGAAATTTAAAAATTAAGAAATATTAATAGTTTAAAAATAAGTTTCTAACGATATTTTTCACAATGGAGAACTGATTTCTTTTTCTCTCTCCTCTCTCTGTCTTTTTTTTTTTTTTTTTTTTGAACTGCCCCTCCTCATTTCAGATAAATTTGATATATATGAACACTAACAGATCAGAATTAAAATCGTCTTCTACGAGAAGTTAAGGGGGGGGGGGGAGGGGCTCCTCTGGAGAAAAATTCTTAGCAGCATTTTCTCTTAGCGTTTAATTAATATATTGCTATTTGGAAGAGAAAAGTATTTTTTAAATAATCAAACGTATAGAAAATATAATTGATTAAACTTCAGGGATGGACAATTGCTCTCTTCATGACCACCGAAAATTCGATATGTTATTTTCTAGTTTTACAATAAAATCTTTATTTAAAGTATGTTTTCTATATGTCTAAAAATAAAAAAACTGCAAAAACTATACTCAAATAAATGTAACACATTAAGAAAAACACCTAATAAAGAAAATAAAACTTTTCTTATTTCTTCTTATTCAATGATTTATTTTTCGCTGATAAAAAGTTCAAATGAACTCATCAAGCCCTTTATAACGGTTTATAAACAGTAGGCTGAGATCAGCGACTGCAGTGGTAATTAAAATGCTGATTTCGCCTATTTCTCTTTGTTCAAATACGTCCGTTGGCAACTGGCTCGTTAAAACGGTTCTTTCAATGAGGTAGTTCCCTGTTTAACAAAGTTGCCCGCAATTTTTTTATGTGTAACATTATTTATATTCTGTGACTGTGACATATACATAGCTGGAACAGTTTTTTGGAATAATTCATTTATGGAATAATATATGCGATTATTATAAAAATGATACGTTGAGTAATGTGATTGTGCCATCCACATAGATGTATATGCAGCTTACTAATACACAGCTTATAAAGTGCATTTTTGGAATTTCAATAATTGTTCTTGAGAGATTGGAGAATAAGAAAGTGCGAGTGAAATGTGATTCGAAAAAGCGAATTGAATTAAATTCTGCATTATATTAAATTATATCATTATGAAAAAAATATGTTGAATAATGAAAAAAAAAATGTCTTCGTTATGTTTTTCAATTATCAGCATTCATCTGAATATTTAGTGAAATATGTAAGAAGAAAGTGTCTATATTTTTGTGTTTCTGTTTATATTACATGGATTTACTTTATTACATTTAAGGAAATACTAAAAAGGTAAGAATGTGATTATTTACAAAAATATAATTTTTATTTGGAAATAGAAATTTTCCTTGAACAATATTAATTATGTAATATTAATTATTTAAATCACTTTTTAAAGAATACATGTGTTTATCATATTTGTATCTTTCTATATAGAATAAATATTTTTCAGTATTACAGTGTTTTTTATTATTTTCGACTAAATTTATTTCATTTTCAGGATTAATTAACTAACTTACTTGATAATTCTTAAAGCATTCGATTTATAAATAAATGTTTTTCATATAAAATAATATCATCATTGCTTAAATCATTGCTTAAGCATTAAAAGTTATTGCTTGTGTACATTGACACCCAAATTTGTCAACATTTTTAGTATTATATTTTTGTCCAAAAAAAAAGAAAAAAAAAGCAGTTGCAGCACTATATAGTTTTTGTTGTGGATACAAGCTATTAATCTGACTATAAAAATGTCAGTAAATATTAGCCATTTAATATAATGCCATTTTTTTAATAGTTAATTTTATTAAAAATATTTTTCTATAGTAGCTATATAATGATTTACAATAAAATAAGTAAGGAAATAAATCATTATTTACTTTGTTTAATTACTTAAAATTATATTTAAGTTTCGTACAACTTCAGATATTGAAAAATTTATTAATATTGATTTATTGATTGTTAAAAAGAAATTACAGATTTAGAACGGAAAAAAGACTTTATTTTCATATTTTACTGCATTTTTCACATAAAATTGGGGGATTTTTTTTTCAACGTTTGTTCATTTTTATAAAAGATACAGAAATAACAATTAAATATGTATTTTTAATGCAAAATAAGTTTTGAAATTAGATGTTATTTCTCTTGCATGTTATTAAAAATATATATATGTTTAACTTTTTAAAGATAGCTTAGTAGCTCTGGTGATTACCACATGCTATATGTAAAAGAAATTGCCTATATGGCAAAATATAATTAAAAAGATCAAGTTATTAAATGATATTGTTATTAATAAACCCTTCCGTTGTAATTTCTAGTTACAGATAATATTAACATGATTTCGTATATGAATTTTTATGTTTAATGACAGATCATTTAATTCTTTTACATTTTCGAAATTAATGTTTTCATGTAACAAAATTAAATTTATGTATAGGAAATGCTATGAACATTTTTGCTTCAAGTGGTGGGCATAAAACTTGAAAAAGAATTATAAAAGCATCAGAATTGGAGTTATCGTGAAATTTTTAATGTTTTATAAATACATTTTAAATTGTTCCTTTGTAACGCTTTATTAAAAAGTTCGAAATTTCTACAGTATTTAATTGCACGATGAAAGAATTTTTTTTAGACTATGGAAACTTGTTCAAAGTAAAATAACTACATTTATATGTATTTCCTGTGTTTCATCTGTATAACATATTTAAATTTTAAGACACAGAAATTTTCTGACAACTTTCAACGTCAAAATTATTCTGATTTTTTATAGGATTACTTTTTATTATCATCAGAGAATGCATCCATTTGCGCAAAGCAATTTATTGTACTTATTATATATCATATTGCATACTTTTAGATTAAGATGAAGTTAATGACAAAGGATATATTTATCCAAACATATATTTACATGTTCATATATATATATATATATATATATATATATATATATATTAAGTCATCAATGTGTTTAAATTTTTGTTGCTGTATATGTAGTAGGGGGAAGGGGGGGGAGGGGTAATGAATGTAAGCCGCTGGTACTGGAATTTATTAGGACCACATTTCCTATACTGTCAAAAAAAAAAATTCTAATTTTTTTTAGAATATATTTATAACTGTATATATTAAATAAAATCTCTCAATAACAGACACCCTAGGACCGTAGAATTTGTCCGCTATTTAGAGGTTTTATTTTCATATGTAAAAAAAGTCCAGAGTGTACAAATACCCAGCATACCAAGTACAAATTACACAAAATATGCTTCAATATATTATTAATCTGCTTTTCAATCCACAAATGTTGTGGATTGAAAAAAGTGATCGCTATACACTCTCAGAAATAAAACTCTCCCTTTTGACGATTCAGAAATCCTCAAGCTGTATTTCGTCGTTTTTGACGATCATTTTCTATTAACATCACGTGCACTGTTAAAAATTTGCAGCATTCTGGCAGGTCATTTGACCGTTTTTTCCGAAAACGGTTACACAACCGTAATTTTAACACTATTCTAACCATATTATTGGTCATTTTATGGTCAGAATATAATTAAATTATGGTTATGAAACCATTTTTTCAAAAAACGGTCGAATGACCTGCCAGAATGCTGCAAAATGTTTAACAGTGTGACTTTTAACGAAACGTAAACCCTCAAATATTTGACGAAAGTTTTGCCTCAATCACGGTCAGACTCAATGCATTTAAAGGAAACATTTCCTCAAATCCTCCTCAAATCCTACGATTTTAACAACCAGATATTTGCGTGTTTATGTTAGTCCTGTAATAATTTATTTTACAACAGCACTTAGTGCTTTTCAGAAAATACTGAAATATAGGTAGTTATTGTTTCTTCATTAGTTATTTTTTTAGCTGTTAGAATTTTTAGGAATGCTTATTAATATTATTATTATTTTATTTATATGTTGTCATTCGTTATGTTTTAATTCGAAAAGAATAAATTTCCTGTGTCTTTTAAAACCATTCAATAAGAAAATTAGGTCAATAAAATTTCAAACTTCTAGGATATCCTTTTTTTAAGAAGTATATTAGGTTTTCAATCAAATTAAAAATAAACATAATTGATCCCTCTCCTCTTTATAAACAGTAAAGTGTTAAAATCTTATCCTCCTACTCAAAGTGATAAAATCTCACGCAATATGCACTTCACAATTCTTTATTTGTGAGCAACAAATTAACCAGACCATATTCTAATCATCCATTGATCAAAGAAAATTTCAGTTGTAAATTATTTAATCAAGCCATATTATAAATATTCATTGATACGAGAAAACCATAAAAATAAATTAGCTTTCCTTAAAACTTTCAGAAAATATAGCAGCCCGATAAAATTGCAATCTACGTTATAAAAATAAAACACGAAGTAGAATTCATTATATCAGTCTAAAAGCAGACACTTTCAAGTCCCCAGCAGCCAGGTTGGAAGAACAGCGACCTCCCATGCGAAAGGTCGTGAGTTCGAATCACGCCGGGGAAAGAGAGAGGTGATTCTTTTTCTTTCCCCGTGTCGAATAATGGAGCTTCCAAACTGATTGAGAGATGGCGCCACCAGCCCTCTTTTGACGAAACTATTGACGAAATTTATATCGTCAAGCAAGTGAAGAAACTAATTTCATCAATTCGACGAAATGTTCGCTCGGAGCATTTTCCAGGAAACTATTTCGTCAAAAACAAAGAAAATTTCGTGAAATCTGAGCATTCATTTCTGAGAGTGTATAGGTGTCTGCTATTCGAGAATGTCCGTTATTACTGAAGCATACAGTAAAACTTCTATAACCGGTCACTCCCGAATAGCGGACAGCTCTATTTAGAAAAATATAAAGCGGGGTAATGTTTCTTCTAGAAGCAGGACCTGATTAAAACATGGAAACTGATCCGCGGCCCTGCCCCCTCATCTTCCCATCGATTTTTTGTGGCCCTAAATTTGGTATGCAATTTTATGAATTCAATGTTTTTATATATGTTTAGGTTTTTTAGTATTATAACCACATACAAAATTATCATATTAGGATTATAATTTCAGGAGATATTAATAAAAATATGAAAATGCAATTTAACATTAGAAGCTCTAAATTTTGAATGCTTATAATTCAAAAACTTATCATTCAAATGACTAGAAATTTCGTTTCTAGGCATAGTTTGAACCGAAGATTTAAAATATAGTGTCAAAATTGGGTGCATCCATTGGAAAAAAAAAACAAAGTTTGGTCTAATTTTGATTTGTAGATGGCCCCTATGCAAATTTTAAATACATCATTTAAAAGTAGACTTTATTTCCAGACGATTGGTACCAGTAACTTTCTTCTATTATTGTTGTCTTCTAGTTGCAGAGTTAGTAGGAGGTGTTTATTTTTTTTTTCGACGACTGTTCCAATCATGTGGATAAGAAATCGCTTTTGCGACTGATACTGCTTGTGTGATCGCAAGCAACGTGGGGAGCAGAAATGAAGGGTACTCAAATCATAATGAAGGATTTCTGTGTCCATTGATATTTACTATATTATTTATCGTTTGAAAAGAGCCAAATAAACATGAAGTCCATCCGGAATCTTATAACTACTGCTCGTCTCAGGCGCCGATGTGCGGTTGTCAAATGTTTAAGCATTTCTTGGTAATGATAAATAGTATAATAATAAAAACGAAGGGGGATAAAGAAAAGTAAGTGTTTCGTGCTCAATATTTTTTTAATGTTCGGATCTCATATGCTCATAATTTTGTGAAATCTAGTGCTAGATTTTATTTAACACAGAAATAAAAATCCAAAAAATGCTTAAACTAATTGACTGGGAATATCTAATTTAAATAGAAAAAAATTGTACAACAAAGCAGGGATGGAATTCTTTCCGAAGAAGTGAATCATTTTTTTTATAAATGGGAATAATTTGTTACCATAAAGCAGAGCTGATTGCAGCATGGACAAACTGGGCTTTTTCTATGGGACGTTAGCTTTACGGGACCACAAATTTGGTATGAAATTTCCATAAAGCTGATATTTTAAATTTGTTTTGATCTTATACTTATTTTAATAAATATTTTGTACTTTTAGAATATGATTAGGTTAAAGAAAAGGATATATTTATCCAAATATGTATTTGATGGCATCGAGCAGTTTTATTTTTTTATTTTTTTTTTTTTTATTTTTATTTTTTTTTTTTTTTGTAGCAATATATGAAGGTGGCGGTGGTGGTGGGCGAATAAATACTAGGTCTTTGGACTGGAATTAATTTAATAAACATTTTTGATGCCGTAGGGCATATATGAAATCGCATAAATACATATTTAGGTGAATATATTTATATATATTATCCTATTCTAAAACTACAAAATATTGATTACGATCATAATAAAGTCAAAACTGATATAAAATATCAGCTTTATAAAAATTTTGTACCCAATTTGGGGTACCCTAAAATCAGGGGGGCAGAGAAGCATCCTAGTTTTACCACGCTGCAATTAGCTCTGCTTTATGGTAACAAATTATTCTCATTTATAAAAAATGATTCAATGTGGTCAAATATGGCTGCGTATATGACTTAGAAAGAAAAGTGGTCAAAGATGGCTTCATATTGGCAAAAAAAAAGGGCTCAAAGATGGCCGCAATTAAGACACTTGAAATGTCTGAAATTCAGACGCAAGAAGTGTCTAAAAATTTTAAGACACTTTAAAACGTCTGAAAATCGAACACTCCAGTTTCAGTCACTTATGTGTTTGAAATTCAGACGCAAGAAGTGTCTGAAAATTTTCAGACATTTTAAAACGTCTGAAAATTGAACACTACGTTTCAGACACTTAAGTGTCTGAATTTCAGACATTTCAGTTTACAGTGCGAAGTTGTGCATAGAATTGAACAAAACTTCATATATAGGTTTTTGAATATAGACGTCAGGTTCCAGTTGAAAAATGGGGATATTCTTTTAAAAGGGGGCGCTGTGATATCGATTTATGTGCGATTTTCACAGTTTTGCAGTTTAAAAGTAAAGAATTTATGAATAGTTTTTGGTGAAATTTTATATTTCGATGTAATGTAATAGGTTGAGGTTTGTATAAAATTTTGGAGAAAATCGGCCTGAAGTGTAAATCGGCGCTGTGATGTAGAATTTAGGGAACGGGATGCCGGGGGTGGGTGAAGAGATGAAAGTCTAGATTTAATTTCCGACATTGACTGTGCTTTATTTCGAGTTATAAACATGCATGAGATAGAAGAAAGTTTTGGGGCTGGCTCATCCGACTAGTTTATATATATATATATATGTATATATATATATATATATGTAAGAAAGAGTGAAATTATGGTTTATGACTCTGCAAAAAATGCAGCATGCCTGTACATGCTAAATGTTTTGAAACGTTCCTATATATGTAATTCAAATTTGAACTTTTATTAATTTTTCAAGTCATGCATTTGTTTCGTTGTTTTATTAAATGTAATCTGGTTACATTTAATATTTTGGTGTTTCCTGCTGATGATACGTTGTTATACCATTCTATAATTATTAAATTAATAATGCTATTTTCTATCTTAACAGTTTTGGTAATATTAGAACCTATTTATCATAAATCATTAGTTTGAAGAAAATCATTAAAAAAGTTATTGCAGCAGGGAATAGGTTAAGTAAGTTAGCAGAAAGTGAGATATTTGTATTATCTGTAATTTATATATGAGTTAGTTTGTAATGCAGGTTTTTTATTCAGATTATATAATTTAGTTCAATAAGTTAGACACATTGATAATAATAGAAACTGCGGATATTAATAATAAAAAATAGTAATAAAAATCAGAATAAATAAGTTGTGTAATAAAACATTTTAAATAAATTTTTCTAAATATATCTTAACACTTAGATTTTATCTGCACTGCTCAAAAAAATTAGAGGAGCAAGCAAACAAGTGAAGAAAACAGTGCGAGACAGCCATGTATGGGCATAAAATGGATAGTACACGTGTATCAATGCGCAATACATAAAAAAGACGCAAAAAAATTGTAAAGGAGCTTTTATTCTTTGAAATGATGAAAAGAACATGAAAAGCTGGTTTAGGGTAACAATTTGGTTTCATGTAAATGATAAAAAAAAGTATTGTTTAGAAATGATGCAAGATTTTTAATATGGCGTGCGGTCTCCTCGAACAGCTAAGACTGCTGCACACCTGTTTTCATGGATGCGGTGAGGTTATTGATAAGACTTTGGGGAATACTGTTCCACTGCTCAAGAACTGCAATCTCCAAGTCCCGGACAGTAAAAGAAGGCTTCGGTCTCGCAGCAATGCGTCGTCTGAGTATGTCCCAAACATGCTCGATCGGATTTAGGTCAGGAGAGCATTCTGGTCATTCCATGCGCTGTATTGTTTTAGCTTCAAGCATGTTTTCCACAAGACGAACTGTATGAAGTCAGACATTATCATGCATGAAAAAAAAAGAAATAACTATTTACTGCAACATAAAATACGACATGAGGTCTCAGTATCTCGTCTGCATTACTTCAGACCGTCAAAGCGCCATTCCGAATGATATGCAGGCCCGTACGTCCACCTATGCTGATTCCAGCCAATAGCATCAACCCACATCGTCTGTAATGTGATCTTGCACGAACGAATGTGGGATTATTTTGAGTGCCTCTTTCTCTTCATGCCAAAACACATCACATGTCACATCCAGACTGAATCGGGACTTGTCTGTAAACAGAATTTGACTCCAACAACGTTGCCTCCCAACTCGATGCTCAGTTCCTCATTTTCTTTGGGCCGCACAGTGGCTTGAAGTCAACGGAATACAGACTACTGGCTTACGTGCATAGAGACCACCCTGATGGAGCCTATTTCGGACTGTTTGGCTGGACACCCTTCGTCCTTTGGCCAAGAACAACTGTGTTTGTAGCTGAGTAGCATTGCCCGTTCCGTCTCGACGAGCTGTTAGCAGGATATATCGGTCATCAGTTTCTGTGTTAGCACATTTTCAACCTTGCACTTGTCGATGACTACCATTCCATGTGTCTTGGAATCGATTCCACAGCCTTTCATGGACACTTCTTGCGACTCCAACAGCGCCCACTACACTTCGTTGTGTTTTCCAAATTCAACTGTCCCGATAACACGCCAAGCCATGGGTTGTGGTAAATCATGTTGTTGTGACATTTTCAAGCCACCTTTTCTCAAAACACAAGCTGAACAAATGAATTTTACAACTAAGGCAGTGAAACAGACGTTTCTGCAAAATCCCGATTTCTGCACTTATTTCCTTTTTCCAGTTTTTGACGTCATAAACTTTAATTTACATGTGAAGTTTTCTTTATCTGTTTTCTACAGCACTTTAAATTATGGCTGTTTTATTTTACGTTACTTATTGGTGTAAATATTAGCGTAATTTCGTTAAAACAATGTGCTCCTCTAATTGTTTTGAGCAGTGTATATATCTTATCATCATTATCTTAAAATAATTTAAAACATTTGTTTAATATTATTGAATCGTGTTAATATAGTTGCTTCAACTTTATAAATGTTTATTAATCTTACCTAAAATAAGAAATTCTCGCTAATAAAGATACATAATTATTTGTAGTCCAGAAAGAAATCATGGAAAACTGGCGACAATTAAATAAGCATTTGATAAAAATTGGTACGTTTCTTAGACAAAAAATAATAAATTCATCAGGTTCATAAAAACATGAGGGAGCGATTTGAATGATACGAGGTGTGGCTATTAAATAACAAGACTAAAGTTGTAAAATATTTTATTTTAAATTTATAGATATTTTGTTATTATCCCCTTCAGTATATATGTTACGGTCAATTTGATTAATCGGTTATTATTAATAATTACCAAATAATATCCAAATAAACCGGTTAATATGATTAACTTATGAGAATTTATCAAATTACCCGATTATTATTAATAATGACCAATCGAGTTCGGCCAATATAATAAATATGAACTCGTTTAGCTTGTGATTTTTATTGTGTATGCATATATTTTTTTCGTGTTTGCGCCATACTATTGTGCAATCGTATAATACCTTTGTCAGCGCGCAAGTTTGTTTTAGTCCGTTGGCAATAACTTGACGATATCAGTTAATGGACCTTATGCACGCGACCTGAGGTCGAGGCTAAAATTCGTCTGCTGGCGGTATTTACTGGCGGTGTTTAGCATAGCAGTCTATGGAGTGTGAGTTATTAATGCTTGTTTGTTAAAAATACCGCAAAACAAATTCTGTGATGCAGCAGCATATACTTAATATATTGTAATCTAAATTCAAAATGTTGTTCTGTATGCGAGAAAATTCCCTAAGTTTGCAAATTTTCAGTTAAAATGTATGCACTCAACCTGGGTCAAGGCTAAAGTCGTCTGCTAGCGGTGTTTGCGCCTGCGCATACTGGTATTCTGCCAGGGCAGTAACTAGAATAACAGATCATCATACCGCCAACTCTGGCGTCTGACGTCACCTGAATAAAGTCCATTGCTCATTTTACATGCAGGCGGTCGCATCTTCCGCGACGCTGCTCACTAATATTTATTTCTCGACGCAGTTTCGATTTTTATTTTCTTCTATCCTCAATAGAAGAAAATATTGTAATCGAAATTTTTTTCGACTTCCGGTTTTCGACGGATCTAACGGTCTGTTTGTCCGTGTGTCCATCGCCATTGTACCATCAAAAAGTGTATGAAGTTATGCATAGAATTAAACCAAATTTTTCTGCCGATTCATCATGTCCGATGTGTAATTATTAAATAACGTTTCGTCATTAGAGAATTTTAAAGAATTACTTAATTCTTGTTAGTGCGTTTTTTGAAGAATATATATTAACAATATATATATATATATATTAATATATTATATATATATTTAATATATATATATATATATATATTAAAATATATATATATATATATATATATATATATATATATATATTTTTTAAGTATATTTTATTACTTTCTTCAATCTTCAGTAGAAGAAAATATTGTAATCGAAAATTTTTTCGACGGATTTACACGTTTTAGGGGTCATAAAACCTCAAAGAAACCCCAAAAACACATGTTTATAGAAAATGTCCGTCTGTCCGTGTGTCCGTCTGTCTGTCGCCATTGTACCATCAAAAAGTGTATGAATTTATGCACAGAGTTGAACGAAACATTTTTTAAAAGTTTTTGGCTATGGAAAGCAGGTCCTTTCTTCATTTGGAAAAAATGCGCCGGAAGGGGGCGCTGTAATAGCGATTTTTCTGCGATTTTGAATATTGTACCATCGAAATGTGTATGAAGTTATGCGTAGAATTGAACCAAATATTTTGTGTATTTTTTTGGCCATGGTGAGAAGGCCCTCCCTGAATGTGGAAAAATTCCGCCGGAAGGGGCGCTGTAATAGCGATTTTTGTGTAATATTCTTAATCTTCTTAATTTTCGTAATTCTATTGTACACCAGTGGATCGTGAATCGACGAGAATTTCCCATCTATAAGCCGATTGTTCGCGATTATTCGCGATTTTAATAATATCATGATCAAGATTAACTCGTTTTTACTCCGATTAATTGACTGAAGCAGAAATTTAAGATGAAAATCAAAGTTGGTATAGTATTAACTAATAATATTGAAATATAAACATGTGTAACTACTTTTTGAAATATTAAGATGTATGAGACAGAAGAAAGTTTTGAGATTGGCGCATCCAACTAGTTTTTTTTTTTTTTCCGATTCATTGCGTGCCAAGTTGGAGGAAATTTGATGTACTTTTTGTTGTGAGTTAAAAATTTATTCAATTAAGAATTTTAAAAACAAAATGAACCTAGGAAGTTGCTTATTACTTAATGGATGTGCTCACAATATTTGGAGCACCGAGCGTCTTGCAAAGTGACAATAACTATAAGAACTTGCTTATAAAATTATTGAAGAAATTTGTGGAATGTGGAATCTTCTTAAACTTTTTCATGGAGAACCAAGACACAATCAATCGCAAGACTCAATTGAAATAACAAACCGAGACTTTGAAAAGATCCACTTGGGTTGAGACTAACAATACAAAAAAGTGGCCAGAAGGAATAAAATTCATACAATTTTTGAAAGATAGAGCACATCACTATGGAATAGATTGCAGTCAATATAAGGTTTTCTTTGGCTATAAAGCGAATGTAGATTTAATAATCTATTTGTCAGTCGATACTTTGCTAGGAATTACAAGTTAAGAAGGTCTTGTTATATGAGAAATCTGCCTAGAAATGATATCTAACTTCAGTCAGCAATCTCAACCGAGGATGAGGATATAGGTACAATGAATGATGCCGATATGTAGATGGAACTGGGGAGTGGAGGGAACTGTTTCAGACTCAGTTAAAAACGGTAATAAGAGCTAAACGGCAATTAAAGGAGAACAGCATAATTCTGAAATAGGAAAGTAAAAAAAAAAAATGGTGATGTTGAAATGGAATATTTTGAAGAAAACAAAGGAAGACTCTTCTTTTCCAATAGATGAAGCCTCGAAGAATATTCAAGAAGCTCGACACTCAGATAAACAGCCAACTATATAAGCAAGCGCAAAAAATATTATGACTTTGGAAGTTAAAATTTCCAAGTGCAAATGTAGGTGAAATCGTTCGAGTAAGAATACCAGAGATAGATATGGGATGAGCCGAAATTAATATTATAGTTGTTATATTTTCTAAGGAAAATGAAAACGTATATAAACTTGGTACAAAACAAGGAATTTTAAATCAATTCTACAAAGAATGAATAAACAAAGAATGATTTTACTGTCTGCAAGGAATCTTTAACTTCAGTTAATGAAGTTCTAGTGAATGCAATAAGTCTAAGACAATGTTCTCGCAAGAATTCCAACTTGGGTGGTCAAGGATTTCAATATTATAATTGTAAAGGCAATTGTAAATAAACTTGCTGGAAATGTAAAAAATTAAATACCCTTTGCAACTCCCATTGTCAGAAAACTCCTTCCTGCAAAAATAAATAATTTGTTAGAAATATAATAATATTGTATTTCTAATGTAATTTGTTTGAAATTGTTTGTTATAAAAATAATACTATTGTATTTGGAACCCCCGTACAGACAAGATGTATTTTCTTTTATTCTTTGATGGCCATCTAATTTTGAACTTCTTTGCGAGTGGGGGACATAATGACCTACCTCTTTTTCTTCTTTTTTAATTCTATTAGATTGGTGTAAGTATTGTCACATTCCGACAGTAACTTACTTTAATATACTTACTACATGCTAAAATTAATTTAATAGAAATCTAAATATAAAATTTACTACTTATACTACATTTTTATTAATATTCATTGCTAAAAGTATACATTTTAAAATTGAATTATTTATTATTTCATTATTCCACTGTTTAAAATTGTTATTTGATTCAGTAACTATAAATGAAAACCCTTAAGCCTTAGCGTCCTATTAATAGGACACATCTTTTGATTGAGTGTTATTGCCTTTTAAGAATTATTTTTGTTATTCGCTTCATCCAGTTATGATAGTACATGTTCCAGTCATGGACATATTAGTTACTGAGCTTAATTAATCATGTTGACCGAACTTCATTGGGAATTGTTATTAATAACCGGTAAATATAATTAATATGCAGTATTTATCAAATTTACAAAAATAAGCGGTTATTTTGGAATAATAACCGAATTTATCAAATTAACCGTAACATATACACTCTTCCTTTATCCCTACAACGCTCCATGTGAATTTTCCATTGTTTAAAACAGTGCTGGAAGTCTTTGATGAAGCGTAATGCTTTTTCTTTCACAGCTTCGGCAGTCTGAAATATGGTTTCTTTTAATGCAGATTTGACCTTGGGGAACAGATAACAATCACACGGTGCCAGATCTAGCGAATAAGGTGGATGGTTCAACACTGGGATGTTATACTTGGCTAGAAACGTCTTGACAGACAATGCAGTGTGAGCCGGTGCGTTGTCCTGATGAAGTACCCATGACTTGTTCTTCCACAATTCGAGGCCATTTTTTTTTCGTTTTGTTTCACGGAGTTGAGCAACAATCTCAAGGTAGTAATAATGATGAATATAGTTTGACCTGCAGGAACTCAGTGAAGGTACACAATCCCATGAATATCGAATTTTTGTTTCCGTTGTTGACGTGGAAGGACGTCCCGGGCAAACATAATCTTCAATGTCTTCTCGGCCATCATGGAAATGGTTAAACCACTCAAAAACCCACACATGTGATAAACATTCATTGCCGTATACTTCTCTTAACAAATGATGAGTTTCACTAGCGAATTTTCCTAGTTTAAAAAGAAATTTTACATTAATTCGTTGTTCTTCTACATTTTCCCGGCAAAACACCAAAACAGCGTCCAAAACAAATAAAGGTCATTGCCAAACTAATTGAAATACAGCCAATTTAGATGCGATAATCCGTACAGGAGGCTTTGTGCTACACAAAGTTCTTGTTATTAACCCTTAGCGGCGCGGAGTAATTCTGTTTATAAACAGTTGAAATAATCGTCTGACACCGCAATTTGTAAACGAATTTATTAGAAAATAGGAACTTGCTTTTTTTCCTGTACATTATAATAGGAAAACTTTAGTTAAATATTCTTGGCGCCGTTTGTCAGTTTTGGAATTAAAATTCGGTGTCCTTTTTTAAGGACACCGCGCCGATAAGGGTTAAATAGCGACACTTTGTATGTCGCGCTGACAAACGTCTTTTTTTTTTTTATGTGAACCTGAAGGAAGATTGGGTTATTTTATTCTTGAAACGTTTGTAGTTATTTTAAGGTATTTTTTTTTATAGTCGTAACAAAGCTTTTAATATTTAAGATAAAAATGTTTTAACATCATATATTCTTTGATTCAAAGATTTAATTTTCAAATAACTCATGTGCGAAAAAAATGTGTTATATAATCGTCTTTTAAATATTCCGGTGGGGAAACTAAATAACATTTCATTTTCTTTCTACAAAAATCAGTTTCAGATTAGAATAAAAAAGATTTTATTTTTTAGACATGATGATTTAACATTCTGCTTACTTGAATAAATCTTCCATTTCAAAATACCCTTATGAGACTTATATATATTGAACTTCATTCATAAACATAAGTATGAAAAATCGATGAATCTTTTTAATTCTTTTATGAAAATTATCTAAGCACATTTTCTGCTTACCTGAGCATATCTTACCTTTTAAAATTCACTGGTTTATTTTAGTATACTTAATTTCGATCACTAAACTTAAAGTGTTAAGGTTTTGAATTTTTTTTTCTAAGTATATTTCAAAAGAATTTTGTATTGTATGAAGTAAGTTAAAAGATTATTTTTTTCAATTTGTAATCTTCTAGGTGACTCAGCTTATAAAACAGATTTTTTTTTATTCAGAAAATTTTTGGAAATTAATTAAATAATTATCATTAAATGAAATTTTATATAAATTTTTGTATTTGACTAGGGGGCCCTGTCCCCTGCAAGCTACGCTCGCCAACCCCCGTTCAGACACCGCAGAATCTAAAAACACGCTAATCTGATCGGTTTAAAAAATATTATAGAAGATTGAATTATACTGAAAAAAGCTATGCAGATCTCCCTGTAAACGGGTTTCCATTCAATTTCCTTTGATTTAAAAAATTTAAGGCCGAATCAGTTGCTGTTAAGACATCCAATGGTTGTTTTCGTGTTTTATTAAAGAGAATCAGTTAAACATTTGAAAAGAAGCTAAAAATAAAAGGAATTAAGTGTACAGAGTCTTTGTCTCCCGGTATGTTAAAACAATTTCTATAACAATAGCCTAAGTCATGTGACTATCATCTAGAGTTCCAGGTGAACCACTTCGCTTTTTATATTCCTGGTGCCATTTTTGTACTTTAATATTAGACAGGTACAGGTGATAAGCCGCCAAATATTATTCTATCGCCATCATTTCATCTGTATTATAATAGTCCAAGTCATGTGACTGCCATAAATAAATACGCTCTGATACCTTCGCTTTTCATATGAAAGTTTGGCCCAGATATCATATACGGTTTCATATTGGCGCGATTTTTTTCCGACGCTAATTTGTGGAAAAGATCAACAACATCCGGCTTATCAAATCAAGCAAAATAACGATACTATGGCGCCAGTTAAGTACACGTTGCGTATATGACATTGGCGTCAGAAAAAAATAGCGCCAATATGGGACCGTATGTGGCATCTGTGCCGAAAGTTTTCCATTTCGATTAAAAAAAATCAATTCTTTTTTTCGAATAATACTACATAAAAGCATTGTCGCAAAGAATTCTTGGTTACGCTAGCCGGGTGCAAATCTCGCCAATAACTATTTTTCAACTCGCCAGTTAGCATTTCTTTTTATTTTTGGAGTGGTAAATTATAACATTGCTTTGAAGTTGGAATTAAATGTCATCGTTTGTTACATCATTTAATATTTGGCCAGATGTCATATACGCACCCGGTTTGGCGTGATTTTTTTAACGAAAATTTGGCGAAATCCTCGTTTTCGAATACCAGTTACATATGTATTTTTGGTACTACTTAGTTCTCCCGTCGACCAAAAATCTATCACCAAATTATAAGAATAAATGCCAATAATGGTTGATAAATGTCACATTCACTTGACTTTAAGCAAGTTACACGTCTTTACGTCATCAAGTGATTTTTATTTCGACGTTTTATTTGTATATTTATTAATGTTATACTATTTTCTTTGTTCTTTCGTTATTTAAAATAAAAATTGTGTCAATTTGTATAATTTAGCGAGTGGTTTGGCGATTTATATAATTTGGCGAAATGGGTCGATGGAATAACTAAGTAGTACCGTATTTTTTAACTATTTTCTATTATTTTTTATTTTTAAAGGAAAATAACGAAAAATATAATAAACTATAGAACAAAACAATTTATGTAATTTAAAAAAAAGAAAATAAAATAATAAACACTTATTAATAAATAAACAACAATAGCCGGGTTACCATGCCAACCAAAATAATGTCATTTTGGCGCCAATTAGGTACCCCAGTGCGTATATGACATCTGTGCCTAATATGTTTCTTTTCATTTCGTTTAAAAAAAATAAAGAAGTGAAAGCCATTTATTTTAAATGTTTCTGCTTGTATTAAATAAAATGATAATGAAATACAAATTGAATTATGAATAAAAGTAACATGATACATTTCTTAGCATACATTTAAGGGAGGCCAGACTTCTCGCCAAATTAGTTTAAAATAGTAACCTTTTCTAAAATCTGAAAAAAAAAAACTATCTGTTTGATTAAAATTTGAGTTGCCATCATTAGAAAAAAATATATATAAAATTAGAAAAAAATTAATATTTCGAAAACTAATTCAAATTTAAAAATTCTAATACCAGTTTTGAAATCTGCGGATCAATATTGATTTTTGGTGTTAATTTCACCGCAAAGTATTCCTTTTTGTAGGAGAAATCACCGTGAAACATAATCAGTTGTTTAATCAGTCGATTCAAAGAATCGTTACATTTCAGGCGTTTCATATATTCGTTTCATAAATTCGTTTCATTAGGATTTTATATATATAGGGTAGATATAAACTATATGTGATGTGAATATATGTGATATACTTTATATAAATTTTTATATTTGATATTTAGATTTTCAAAAATGTAATCAATTGTGAATATTTTATATTATCTTACAATATTTTAATGTGTCTATTATTAAGACGTGAAAACTTACTTGAAATGTGAAAAACATTTTGGATTTTATTCAGTGAAAACTCAAGTCTTTAAGGAAGTAAATTGCCATATGGTAAAGAAGTTTAATAAATTGGCAACTAACTTTATTGAAATGACACTGTAGTGTAAGTTATTCTTGATATTCCGATTTTATGTTTAACAATCATGAATCTGTAATCTATAATAATATTATAAAGAAGTAAAAATTGTTTGTTTGTTTGTAGGTGGTAATCTCTGGAACTACAGAACCGATTTCGAAAGTAATGGTATCAAAATGACTGTGTTAGTCCCCGTTCGAACATAGGCTATATGGGAACGTCCACGGCAGAAAAAAAATTTTTGCTGAAATTTTTTTTTTAAACGGAAATATAAGTGTGATACACCAATTTAAAGCTAAAGAGTTGAAGTATATGAATTTGTAAGTTTTAATTTCATAAGAGCAAGTGTTTACTGAAAATGAACTGGATACTAACAGTATAAAACTACATTTACATCCGAGCTTAAAATACAACTTATTGAAATGTATGATTTTTTTTTTCTTTTTAGAATTCAATAAAATTACTATGCGTTCAAATCAACAAACAGTTATCATATCTTTAAGATCTACATAGATAAAATCTTTTAGATAATGTCTTTAATATATTTTTGGCTGTATTTAAAGGTTAATACTTAAATGTCACAAGAATAACGTAAATCATACAAAAGTTTTAATAAAAAAAAACTACTTACAATTTTTACCCAAAATTTCTAATTCTCTGATTTCGAGATACAAGACATATTTTGCATTAACTATTTTGTTTATGCTATGCATGAAATAGACTCTGGGGAGTTGTCACAAGAGTATCAAACGTCTGTGTCACAAGAGTAACACATAATACTTTTGTCGATAGTTTGATATAACACTGCATTACAACCAAAACAAACAGAATGCTTAAAGTTTTGTTGTTTTTTCTCTGTTATTAAAGCAGTTCTTGAAATAGTTTTAGCCATAACTAAGGTTATTTTGTAAATTTTAAGGAAGATAAATTATCTTTATTAGTGTTTTTTTAATGGGTGGATTTATTTTTATTCATTTTTGGTATTACTTAAGATTATAAAATAATCATGACAAGTAATTAAAGATATAATAAAACAACTCAACTTGTGTCATTTTTGTGTGCTTTCTTTTGGTTTGAAGCACATGGTTTTTGATTAAATATTTTATAGGCTTTGTAAAGCTTCGTTTACTAAATTCTGCTGTATAACCTACAGAGGTTCTTATAGTAACTCTTATGGAAAGGATTCTGATAGTATATTTTAAAGGAAAGATTTAATATTGTTTCTTATACACGATATTGTTTTAAAGAGCAGGAAAAATTCTGCTAAGCGCCAAAAATTGTAGAGAAAAAATAAGAATGAAATTGAATATGTTGTTGTGAGAAAGAAACAAAACAAAATATATTATGATAAGGTGAAGAAAAGTCTTAGAACCAGCAAAAGCTTCAGCAAGAAAATGGAAATATTAAGAAGAGAAAAAAGTAGAGAACTAACTAACCTCGGATACTGCAACGGAAAAAAATCTAACTCCACAGCTTTATAGAATTTTATGACGATGAAGATTTAAGAAGAAGTCATTCTTCAGCTAAATCTACGTTTTTAAAAGGGGTGAAAATGCGCGAAAAGCGTTCTAAATGCCGATTTGTGAGCAATCTCAGGAAGAATCAAACTGATTTCAAAAGTAATGGTAGGAAATTGATGCTGACAGCCTCTGCTCTAACATAGACGCTATTTCATGTCGGTGTCACTACCACCTGGGGGTTGCAGGAGCAAAAAACTTTTTAATTGCGATTTTTGTGATCGGTAGGCGATAAGAACTTGAAATGGTACATATTAATTAGATATAAATAATCTTTAAGAGCAGTTTCGAAAAAATTGGAAATTTAAAAAGGGTGAAAAGGCGCGAAAAGCGTTCTAAATTGCGATTTCTACACAATCGCAGGAAATATCAAACCGATTTCAAAAGCAATGGTTGAAAATTGATGGTAACAGTCCCTGCTGCAACACAGGCTATATTTTATGTTGCTGTTACTACCATCTGGGTGTTGCAAGAGCAAAACATTCTCTAATTTGCGTTTTTTGCACAACTGAGGTGTCTAACATTTTGAAATTTGGCATGGTAATTACTTACAAGATGCAAATGCTTTCTAAGAACTCTCGAAAGAAAATTCCAAATTTAAAAGGATGAAGTGAGCGAAAAGCGTTCTAAAAACGTTCTAAATAACAATTTTTATACAATCTTATCAAATACCAAACCGATTTAAAGAGTAATGGTTGCAAATTGGTGGATATATAACCTGCTCAGACATAAGCTACATTTTATGTTGGTACCACTACCACCAGAGGGTTTCAGGAGCAAAAAACATTCTAAATTGCGATTTCTGTGTTACTAAAGAGGCTAGATATATTAAATATGGCATGGTAGTTGCTTATAACATATAAATGCCCTCTAAGAACAGTCGAAAGTAAATTCGAATTAGAAAGGTGTGATGCGAAGGGGAGGAGCGAAAAGCGTTCTAAAAAAGTCCTAAATTACGATTTCTATGCAATCTCAGGAAATATGAACCGATTATAAAAGTAATAGTTGCGAATCAAAGGAGACAGTCTCTGATCCTACACAGGCTATATTTTATGCCGGTGACTCTACCACCTGGGGTTGGCAGGAATAACAAATGTTCTAAAAAAAGGCCTTTAAAAGTTTCTAAATTACGTTTCTGTGGAATATTAGGAAATATCAAACCGATTTCAAAATTAATGTTGGCAAATTAATTATGACAGTCCCTATTTCAACATAGCATTTTATGTTGAGAGAGATGGTAGACCGTTTGACAAGAAGCTTGGAATTTGACGTAATATTTAATTTTAAGATGTAAGAAGATGGTTTCTAAAAAATTCAAAACTTCAAATGAATACTTACTGAAATGAGAGTATTAATAGAGTATAAAAGTTTCAAAATATTTTTTAAATTATCATTTATTTAGTTTTGGTTCTTTTTATTAATTTAAGTCTCATTTCTGCCTAATGCAGTGTAATATTAAAGTTTAGTGAAACTGTGTTTTAAATAGTAATTTTTGAAATATTCCTAAAAGTATAATTTCTTTTAATAAAAATTAGACATATAAATATCACTTGGCGTATTTCAACTATACGCGAGCAAGGCCGCGGGGTTTCCTAGTATCACAATACAGACATATCACATATTGTAAATATTAACCTATAATACGTATTTACTATCAATTTTACATAAAAGATTAGCTATTAATTATATTTCGAGATAGCAACTGAAGAATAATAAAAGTTTATCCAGAAAGATTCCGTTGTATTTTTTTTTTAAAAGTTGCAATCTTTCTGCCTTGAATTGGGCACTGACAATTGATATACTTGCATCTTGAACTGTTGACTTATAATAGATGAGTACATAAGTATTTAACTAAAAATAATTATCAATTTTCTAAAAAGATGCTTACAATTTATTTTCTATTCCATTACAAATGAACAGGTATTAAACTTAAAACCATTGATATTAAAAACATATGTAAAGAAAGATGTTAGACTGATTAACTCTGAGATCTTTCGACATAAACGCGATCGTTTACAAGGTGATAGCTTTACTAGAATGTTACATTTTAGTTATAGAATATGTTTCCAAAGTCTTTGATACATTTCAAAATTCAATATAAAATAAAGTAATTGTCGTACAGGGGTGCGTTTTGACGTAAAATGCTTCTCAAGATGAAAAGTTTTCTTCAAGTGGATGAAAATAATTAGTTTCTAACTTCGATCATAGATGGCGCCACTTGTCTGCATGCTTGGTTTTAAAGTTTTCAAACATGCGTTTTCTTTCTTTTTTTTTTTTTTTTTCCAGATTAAATGTGGTACTGTGACACAGAAATGAAGCCTCCCACCGAAAAAGGATGAAGTGTATGCTTATGTTGAGACTGAGATTGAAGTGCTTAAGTCTCCTGTCCCTGCCGGCGAAGGCTCTCACGAGCTAATGCTAATCCTATGGGGAGGGATTTTTTCTAATATCTCGTGTGCATTTCGACATCTTTAGGTATTTTTTTGCATTGGATGGCCGAGACCCGCCTCTAAATTGCATTTGCAGATATTTTTTAGAATGACTATTTTATTTTCAGAACCGGTTTCGAAAGTGAAAGTAACTTTATAAAAAACATCTGCGACAAAAATCGAAAAAGTAAAAAGGGGGCAATGTAAAGACGGATCTCGACTATCCAACGCAAAAAAATTATTTAAAAATGTTGAAATGCAAACGAGATATTAGAAAAATCCCTCCCCATAGGATTAGCATTAGCTCTTGAGTGCCTTCGCCAGCAGGGACGCCTGCATAGAAAGCTCAGTTGATGCTTTCGAGCTGAAGTGCAATCCCCGAGGAGAAGGAGACAAAATTCAGAAAGGAGAACGTCGGTTCTAAATGGATATGCGTTGACATTTACCAGTGTTGAATTCAGGGTGTGACTGCGGCGGGGGGGGGGGGGGAATCCCCTTAGGAACAATGGGATGTCCCCCCGGAAGATTTGAGATTTTATGTTTTTAACGGTGAAAAGTACAATCTCCCCATAACTTTATAATGTCTGATCTATCTGCCAACTGTTTTGTACAAACATTTAAAAAGCTTGAGGGAAGCGACCAGATCACCATAGAAAATGCACAAGAGTTGTTTGAGCCTGATAAAGATCTCAATCATGAAGCTTTATTTGACGAGGATATAATCATGATTGTAACTGATGTTGTTCAATACGAAGACGATCCTAATGATGGACCAGCTGAAGTTGACACTGCTAAAATTCTTCATACGGTAGGGATAAAAGCATTAGAGTTGCCACTACACTACGCTGATCAGCGGCTAACAGCTTCTCGGTTAAACGTATGGTATTAAAGATATGGAGAGATTATGCTGCAAAATGTCGGGCATTTTGTTTTCAACAGAAGAAGGTCACTTTATGGTTGATTAACATAAATATACATAATGTATAACAATTTCAACTTCTTTTAAAGGTATGAGATACGATTTTCAACAATTTAATTTGTGCTAAATATTTTTCATTATTTGTTATCAGTGATAATTTTTCTTTCAATTCAGTTAATTATAACTAGTATTCATTTCACAAAATATAGAAAATGGTGTACTTTTTTAAAACTACACTAATTGAAAAACTAAATTCATCGTACAGGTTTAATTAACTAAATTACGCATTACTTATTTAATACTTATTTAATATTTTTTTACTTCTCCGCTTTAACCGGTTTTTCTCTTAACCGGTTAACCCTCGGTCCCGTTTAGGCTGGGTAAGCGGGAGGCTACTGTATAATTATTGTGATAAAAAAGTGAAATTTTATGTTTGAGTTTTAAAAGTGGAAAAGCTTATAAAGCATGCACGAATCTTGCCTTAAGACTGCTCTCAAATCCAAAAGGGCAACTTTCTGACATAAATTTAAATTTATTTTTGGTCGGAAATGCATGAAACTAGCCGGTGTTGTTGTTCAGAAACTGTGTAATCTAGCTGTTTTTTCCGTTTTTTTTTTTTTTTTTTTTGCAAACGCAATAGATTTTTCAGAAAATATTATCAAAGTTGACGTTTTGAACTTTGTGTTAAAAAATGAATCTGTAAATGTGTCAAAACGTTTTTCGCTTGTTGAGCAGAGCGGTTGAGGACAGCCTTAAGATGAGCATCACGCATGTGATCCCGTCAATTCTACAATCAATACTAGCGAACCCGTGGATTGAACTGGTGTTTCGTTTGAATGTCGCTCAAGCTACAAAGGTTGCGCTCACTGAACTATGCTAATGGATTGCATAAATTATTACTGTTTAAATGGTTTTGACAAAATAAAATGATCTGTAACTGATTGTCTTGAGTTTTTTATGCTTCTTTTTGATTAATTTAAGGTACAGCGATATCTATGGCTGATGATAGGAACTAATTATTAGCTTGAAAAAAACTTGTGTACGACACTCCAGCCAACAATTACTTGATTTTTTATTAAATTTTAAAATGTGCCATAGACTCTTGGGACACCCTGTATTAACCCAAGATGAATGTAACATTCTGCTCTAAACTATTTTTGAGTTTTTCCATTAGATAAGTGTTTATTTTTTTACCCGCCCCCGAATAGGTTAAAAATGGATGTTTGGCTCCTTGGTACTACAGATAAATCTTATTTACTGGCACCTTATGATATGATACACGACTACTCATACCCAGGGTGTGGAATTGCTTTGCAACTGGGTAGTCCATTGAACCCAACCTCAGTTCCAGTTCCAGTTCCAGTGTTGTAATATGTATTATGATCTACATTTACTTCTTCACCGATTTATTTTTGTTTGAAGATTGCTTACATGTTATGTACAAGATAAAAAAGATTTATTTAATAAATTTTTATATAAAATGTTATGTACAAGATAAAAAAGATTTATTTAATAAATTTTTATATAAAATGTTATGTACAAGATAAAAAAAGAGTAATTTAATAAATTTTTATATATTTAAATTATATCATCTTATTATTATATCATTTCATAGTTGTATATTTTTATTATTATATCATTTCAATGATATCATTTTACCCATCTCCTTAATCATTTCTGGAGCCTAAAAAATTCCTTTTGCTGCAATATCAATATTTTTAACTCACTGGAATTTCAATCTCACCATTATGCAGTTCTTAATTGTTATTAATGATTTCATAGGTGGAATCAATCCACAATCCTTCTATATATAAAAAAAGTAACGATTTGGAAATGGACCAATGAAAATCTGCGTAGATACCGCGAAAGGCATCTGATTGGTCAGCGTTTTCTGACGTTATAAGGGAGGCGGCCCTGTCGCCAAGTTTGTCGCCAGCTTGGCGATATATCGCCAAATTTGGCGACTAAAATTAGTCGCCAAAAGTGACTTTAACTTGGCGCTATTTCCAGTATTTCGCCAAATTTCCATTGACTCCCATTGAAATCCAATAGGGTTTATTATGATTATGAAAATCTGTAAGCTCTAATGTTTATGTGTTTGGAGATAAGGAAATAAAATTGTCAAGATTTGGGGAGGATTTCGCTTTTACCAAGTGGAATCCAAAAATTTAGAAAATAAGGGATCGCGAAACGATTCAGAATGGAAACGCGAAACAATTACGCCTGGGGTTAGCTGGAAAATAGGGATTGCTTCGCGATACCGAATGAAATCGATTACGCGGGGGGTTGGTGAGCGCAGCGAGCGGGGAGCCCCCTAGTTCTGTTAAATAAATCTAAAAGCAATTTATTTCTTAGTACAAAAAAGTTATTAAAATTGCATTTTTTTCATTGTTTTTTTTTTCTCTTTTGCTTATTTATTGTGTTCTTTTGAATAACTATGTAAAAAATATTTGAAAGTACTGTAAACTGTTATTTACCATCAGAGGAAAAGAAGCAACTTTTCCGATTTTGCTAATTAGTTTTTTTTTTTCGGATTTGACGAAAAAAAGAACCCCAGAATATTAAAACTATCTTTAAGATTATATTTAAAAATAATAATGTCTTTGATTTCTTATGTGCTAAAAAATACAGTATCTACGCATTCCTGTAAAACTATAGCACACAATACTCTAAACAATTTTTCTAAACAATTTTCTTTTAAAACAACTAATATTTCTTTCTAAACAATATTTCTAAGCAATTTTCTTTTTAAAATAATATCTAAAATATGCTTGACTAAAACTGTCTTTTTATATTTTATATTGTAAAATACATAGATATAAAGTTTTTAAAAATGTTTGCTTTAAGATTTAAAAATTTTACAATAAGTTTGTCAAAACAATCGCAATATTTTGAATAAAAATTTATGAAATCACAACTTTATTTTTCTCCAGTCTGATTTTAAAGTTACATGATTTAAAATTTTAAAATTAGTTTTGTGAAAACTATCACAATTTTTTGCATAGAAAGTTCAGAAATTATAATTATTGTGATAAAAAAATGAAATTTTATGTTTGAGTTTTAAAAGTGGAAAAGCTTATAAAGAATGCACTAATCATGCCTTAAGGCTGTTCTCAAATCCAAAAGGGCATCTTTATGACATAAGTTTCAATTAATTTTTGTTCGGAAATGCATGAAACTAACAAGTGTTGTTGTTCAGAAACCATGTACTTGAGCTGTTTTTCCTGTTTTTTTTTGCAAACGCAATAGATCTTTCAGAAAATAATGCCAAAATGGGCGCTTTGAACCGAATTTCCATACGAAAGAAGAATATCCACTCAAGAAAGGGTAAAAAACGTGTTTGTCACATGATCAAAATATCTTATAACTCAATAGATAATTTACTTGTCAAAAAATGGAAAACACAGTTCGATTCCAAATTACTTCCATGGTCAGGCTTTCCAGTTTTATATCTTTCCATTAAAAAATGAATTTGTAAATGTGTGAAAACGTTTTGCTCTTGTTGGACAGAACAGTTGAGATCAGCCTTAATAATCAACAGTATCCACCTTATCAACAGTAAAATGAAAGTAAATATAGCTTTCTTCAATGAATATGGCAGCATTGTAAGGTAATCATTAATATTCTTAACCGATTTTTAGGTGCGTTCGTAATTATATAAACACGAAGCACCTATAGTGGTCGTTCAGTCCGTCCATCCGTCCGCATATAACATAGCAAAACTACCGAACCGAATGGTCTGAAATTTTAAATATATAATTGTTCCAAAATTTCGTCGAGTCATTTCAAATTTTATGAAAATCGGATGTATAGTTTAATTACAGGGACAGTCAAAAGTTTTTCGTTACATTACGGCCAATTGTAAAAAATTATTTCAAGTGCAGTTTAATAATGTTACAGCCTTTCGAATAGAATGAAATTGATATGAACTTATGAAGTGCACTAAAATATACATTCAGTACAATATTCAGTGCAAAAAGTATTTATAAAACTAGTTATAGTACGAAGGCACATCATTTGCCCCGTTTGACGTGCAATTTCCAACTTATTAATAATTATATTCTTCAAATCACTCGCAACATTTTGTGTACGATGTTATGAAATTATAATTATTATAATAATATTTTTTATTTGAGTTTAAAAGTGGAAATCCTTATAATCTATGTATGAGTCTTTTCTTAAGAAAACTTCGATTTCAACAGAAAAATGAAGTGAAATATAAACTTCTAGATTTAATATGGAATTAATCTAAGGATTTAAAATAGTCACTAATATTTCTAACCGTAATTTGAAGAATTATGATCAACAAAGCTAGCATTCAGACGAAAATTATCATTTTTCCAGTCTTTATAGTCATGCTGAAATAAAATTAAAATACCGAAGGCACGTTAAGAAACGTTCTAAATTCGGAGGAAAAGATTGTAAGTTATTTCGAGTGCGAGCGATTCATCATGGAGACTTCTTTAAGAAGGAAACAATTTCTGAATGAGGATATTCTGAACATATTCTGAAAATGATCTCGTGCGTATTACGTTCTATGAATGATAATAAAGGAGTTTCTAGTAAAAAGGAGGAGTAAAAATTCTGACTTTAGAATTAGAATTGCTAATGTTTTCATCTTGTGGTTGAAAATTTGTAAAGTGGAACGTATCAGATTTCTGTGGATAAAGTATATATTTTTATTAGTCAATGGGTTTTAAATATCAATGTAATGTCAATCTGGTACTAGCTGTTTAACCCGTTCCATGAATTTACTTCTAAAACCAAAATTAAAAATAACTATTCGATTTAGTAAAATATTTTTCTACTACTGCGCATTTTTTAAATGAAATTTAATTTATCATGTTACTATGGCAAGAGACGATAAAACGATATCTTTGGAATAAGGGAATAAATAGAATAAAAGGTTTTGTTGATGTTTGTGATAAAATGTTTGCCTTTATTTTTTTTAACGTAATAATTAAGCGCAATTAAATAATCTCTAATTATTTGCATGTGAGGTAAAAGAATTATCATAATACCCGCTGGAGCTTTTTAGTATTGCAGCATGACGTACGTGGTACGTATATCTCTAATTATTTGAATGTGAGGTAAAAGAATTATCGTAATACCCACTACAGCTTTTTAGTATTGCAGCGTTGCGTATGTAATATGTATATCTCACATAAGGTAAGGTTGTATGTATATCTCACATATACATTGGTTAAAGAACTCGCGCGATTACGGGTTGAACATAAAAAAAGGATTTTATTGTGAATTTTTAATTGTTGGCAGCTGCTATAATGAAAAATGTTTACATTTGATTGGAAATTGCTGGTAAATTGGTGTTTTTTTATTAATTAAAAGTTAACTATAAATTATTTCGATTCCGGATTGCTTTAGTTGCCTCGGCCGCGTTTTAATACACATTTACAAACATTTCACAATTCTGGCTTCCAAACTGTGGATTTGTATTGCATTACACACAGACATACAGACATACAAATTTTCATTTTTATATATTAGATTTATTACATTGAGATATCAAATATTTTTAAAGCGATGGAATAATTTAAAAACAGTTAATTCTGATATTAAAATTATACTTTGCAACATTTTAATTCAAAATTTTGCATTTGAAGAAAAGCTATAGTAAAAGGAATTTCAGCTATCGTCATATACGATATAAGGAATATTCATTTTCAAAACAATTTTATTTAAAGCTTTTTTTTTTTTTTTTTTTTTTTCTTATTCGGTGCACTATGTAAGAAAATTGGTAATCCAGATTTTCGTGATAGTTTTTAAGAGAAGTTTTAAAACTTTCGCTGACTTTTCACATTTCAAATGCTCCTGAACCCTCAATTTTCCAAATATGTTCTAGAATTTGTGCCCAGCTATCCTGTGCCCTCACTTTACAATCATCATTCTCACAAATATCAAAAAAATTTCAAAACCCCATAGCTGACAAAGAAACTATTTTAATTTCATGCCATGCCACGAATTTAATGTTAGGTGTTTTTAAAGATAAATGAATTAGATTTATTCAAAAGTTAAATAATTTAAAGATTAATGAGTATAGTTCTCATAGGTCAGAAGTTTCACAAGATTTATGTAAGTTATACTACATTTTGAAATTAGATTTTCTAAAGATATCTTCATAGAACCCCGAGTTATAGATGTCAGAATATTTAAATAAAATTTTACTTCTATACATTTGGTGAAAAAAGTTGCAAAATTGTATTTCCCTATTTTAAAATAAAATATTTCGAAAATTCTTGTGAGAATTCAACCTTACAGAAATGCAATTACTTTCCCCTAAAAGGTTAAGGTGTTTATCAAATTTATACTCGCGGCTATAGCTATTAGTTTGTTTTAACCTACGAATAATGTAGCATAAGTTGGATGTTGCTTCCAAATTGGGACTTATAGCAGTAAGTCGGTTAGTCAGCAAAAAGATGCAAATTCAATGACAGTTGCTGGAAGCGTAATGTGAGGAAACATTTTCCTCTAACAAAATGGCACGTTGTTCTATAATGAATGGGTGCACTGACGTTGAAGATATAGTGAGAGCAAAAAACGGTCATAAACGTTCAACAATGACAAATAATGTTGACCGCGTTAAAAATTAATTACAAACAGGTGAATTACAACAGACATTATCAATTTAAATTGAACATAAAACTGAATTATTACACGATGTCCGAATGTAGAATATATGTGTGTTATAATATTTCATGATTTGAAAATGATTTAAATTTGTAGCCACATGTAAAGAATCTGATACACTTTAATATATATTGGGGTGGGTGCACCTCAAAGCTACTCCGAATTAACCTGGCATATGTGCAGGAGGATGACCAGAAGCTTGGCCGAGGACGCCGTGGTGGTTCCTATACTTTTGGAAGAAGACTAAAGTGGGGTCCCTGTCGAATACAGGTCGCCGATGGAAAGCCCCATCCAGCCCGGAGACTCCGTTTCCGTGCAACGTGCGCCTAGATAGTCTGCCGTTGGTGTATCATCATGGGGATAACCAAAACCCACTCAGGGTCTTGGAGGGCTGTGAGGCGTAGTCTTCCTTGTGTAGTTTGAAGCAGGTGGATACTCTGGTAGCAGATGAACAAGCAGAATACAAACGGCTCCCACAGGGTCCGGCCGAACCAACTTTTTTGCTGTCTATTTCTGTCCCAAGAGCTCTGACATGCGGGGAGGTAGTTGGCCTTGGTATGCACGATGCAGGAACACTAACTTTCCTATTCTATTAGTCTATCCACTTTTTTATTAACACTTTATTAATACTTTAATTAACACGCTATTTGAATTGTTTTATATGTTTGTGTTGTCCGTTCTCTGACTGGAACACCAGTGGTAGCCTGTTCGTAGGGGTTTCTCATTTCTGGCTGGCGGTAGGGTAATTTTGTGGTGATCCTTACGAGTCCTCGGGTAGTGGAATTCTCCTGTGAGGTCTCACGATTGGAGTCTATGATGTACCGATTGCTCAAAACTAGACCTGTTCCGGCCCCTCTCCAAAGTGTTGAGTTGGGTTCTATCGCAGTGTTCGGAGTCGGTGTAATGCACCGTGTGATGTCCAGTATTGGCCACGTACACTTGCATAATTTTCCTTAACACATATTGAAACTAAAGCCTAAATTCAGAATCATAAAATATTTGCGTACTCATGCCTGTGTATAACTGATGGATCATTTAAAAATATTTTAGGAAATTCTACTTTTGGAGTATAGCAAGTGTGTGTGTTTACCTATATTCATTAGATTCAAGCCAAAAATTACTTAAAACTATCCTG
The DNA here is from genome assembly GCA_963932465.1 of Maratus speciosus. NCBI lineage: Eukaryota > Metazoa > Arthropoda > Arachnida > Araneae > Salticidae > Maratus > Maratus speciosus. The sequence continues at coordinate 143,653,014 of OZ010786.1, read as the reverse complement.
AAAAGGGTTTTCAGGCATGACTAGTGAGTAAAAGCATGGATTTTAAAGTGTTAAAGACTAACGTTTTTAATCAATGTTTTCATCCAAATTTCATTCAAATATTCTCTATAAACAGAAAGTTCTTGTCAGATGCAACTGGCTTTTAGGTAGCTTTCATTACAAAAAGCTACCTATTGCAACCGTTCGGAGGAAAGCGATTTAAAAAAATTTTGGTATATTTTCATCGATCATGATCCCCAGACGCCGAAACCACCCTCCGTTCAAATTTGATATATATATATATATATATATATAACCATTAATTAAACATAACCGACCACCATCAAAAACCGTAATATTATGAATTAAAGCTGTAAGTAAAAAAAAAAAAGTGCCAAATAATTTATTATAAGAATTATTATGGAAGAAAAAAGAAGAAAGTGGACACCGACAAATAATGTAAAAGCTTATATATTGAATTACGTTTTCAAGGGCACAGAATTCAATGATATAAGCAATATGGTTGTTTTCTGTGAGAAGAATAAGCTAAGGCTAAAAATTATCCTTCTCTGTGCCCGAACAACCATTATAATAAAGTGAATAATTTAAAATGAAAACAGAATAGAAACAAATAATATGAAATGGAAAAATCAATAAAACCTGTTTAAATATTTATAGGATATAAAATAGAAATAATACACAACATACCGATTAATATTTCAGTATTTTTCAATAAATCCACTCGCACATGGCTACCAGATTATCGTAAAGATTCAGGTGAATAAAACAGTTAAGAAATCACAGTAATAAATACCAAAGGATGCAGTTCATACATTTTGAAATACCATGATAAAAACAATTAATATAATATAAAATAAAATAAATAGAAAGTAATTACATTATTTAAAATAACTAAAATGCACTATTAAATTAATTAATTACTATTTAACAATATCGTCAAAATTTAGCTAAAACAAAAAAAAAACAAAAAAAACAAAAAAACACCTAGTGTAGGAACTTATAACTGAATAGGAGCTGCAAAAGACAAAATTTATAACTTAACGTCAATAGACAAATTTTGGTGCTGCCATCTAGTAGTATTTTTATTATTCAAATGTCACAAGATAAACAATTGAAAGCCTTTGAATGTAAAAAATTTTATTAACAGCAAAACCAAACAAATCCTTATATATAGATAATTATAAACGTAATATAAACCACACTATATATTTTTTTAAAAACTATTGTCCGTAAAATTTTAAAAAAGCATTCAAAATTCTATTATCTTACTCATTAAAACTACACTAAGAATTTGAATAATACTATGACATTGATAGTATATAATAGCATATAGCTATATGCTATAAAATAAAATAAATTCAATAATAATTAATAAAAATATATATTAAAAATAATATAAAAATCGTTAATAATAACTATTATATATAAGATAATTATAAAATGAACAGTAAATAAAAAACATATGTAAGTATATAGAAGATTATCAGATACTTAAATTCCTATAACCTAAAAATCTCAAATATAGTGTGTGGATTATTTTCATACAACCATAAAAATCCTAAAAGTATGAATGTGGGACATTCAAACACATTAAACCGATAATAAATTTTATAACACAAAGTGAAAATAGATCAATATTAAAAAGAATAGAGGAATAATAATAAAAATAATTACCCAATTTTAATACATACAGTATAACTTTATTTATATTAAATATATTTATATGTATATTAATCACTATAAAATGGCATACTATTAGTAATTAATATGATATTGTCCTTAGTAAATTAAAATTTAATAACAAATGATTGTAAATAAGATAAAACTTTAATTAAGCTAAATATGTTAATGAAAGTCACCAATTACATATAAAATATCAAATCAACATCCTTATAAAATACTTATCAAAAATATAGTAATAATACAAAAGCCCCATTTTTTTTTTTTTAATTAACCATTGCGTATTATCCAGACAACACCAGCCTCCTCCGTACTCTAAATATATATATATATATATCTGACCTTTGTCACAATGTAACTCTCGTATTTATGAACCGATTTGGATGTAATTCGGTGTGTACATAGTACATACCAATGTCTCGACCGAGATCGTTGGCCAGCATCATCCGCCATTTTGTTTCAAAATAGCGGCCATTTAAAAATTTTTAAAAAATTTAAAATTTGAAAAGTGGTACCAAAAAATCGAAAATGGAAAAATATTTTCTTCTTATGTGTTTGACCTTTATACAAAGATTCCGGAACAGTTTTTGTTTCGTCTATATCTTAAAAAATGGCTGAGTTATAGCATTTTGAATTTCTAGCGTGGCTGACATTTTGAAACGTGCTGAATTTTGTCACGCGATAAAAGGCGTATTTATGAACCGATTTGGAAGTAACTTCGTTTATACATAGTAAACACCAATGTCTCGACCGAATTCGTTGGCCAGCTTCATCCGCCATCTTCTTTAAAAATGGCGGCCATTTAAATTTTTAAGAAAAATTTAAATTTGAAATGTGGTACCAAAAAATTGAAAATTGAAAAAATATTTTTTTCTTATGTTTTTGACCTTGATAAAAAGATTCGGGAGCAGTTTTTGTTTCGTCTATATCTTAAAAAGTGGCTGAGTTATAGCATTTTGAATTTCTAGCGTGGCTGACATTTTGAAACGTCCTGATTTTTGTCACGTGATAACAGGCGTATTTATGAACCGATTTGGATGTACCTTGGTGTGTACATAGTACATACAAATATCTCGACCGAGTTCGTTGCCCAGCTTCATCCGCCGTCTTGTTTCAAAATGGCGGCCATTTAAAAAAATTTTTTAAATTTAAAACTTAAAATGAGATACCAAAAAATTGGAAAATGAAAAAGATTTTTTTTGTATGTGTTTGAACTTAATACAAAGATTCCGGAACAGTTTTTGTTTCGTCTGTATCTAAAAAAATGGCTGAGTTATAGCATTTTGAATTTCTATTGTGGCTGACATTTTAAAACGACCTGATTTTTGTCACGCGATAACAGGCGTATTTATGAACCGATTTGGATGTAACTTCGTCTGTGCATAGTACATACCAATGTCTCGACCGAGTTCGTTGACCAGCTTCATTCGCCATCTTGTTTCAAAAGGGTTGCCATTAAAAAAATTAAATTTAAAATTTAAAATGAGGATTAAAAATTTGGAAAATGAAAAAGATTTCTTTTATGCGTTTGACCTTGATAGAAAGATTCCAGAGCAGTTTTTGTCTCTGAAAATTTGTTCTTTTATTTATATCTTAAAAAATGGTTGAATTATAGCACTTTGAATTTCTAGCATGGCTAACATTTTGAAACGATCTTGTATTTGTCACGCGATAACACACGTATTCGCCTATTTCGATGTAAGAAGGCATGTGGATAGTATACATCAATATCTCGACCAGGCTCGCTGGCCAGCTTCATCAGCCATCTTCTTTCAAAATGGCGGCCATTAAATTAAAAAATATTATATTTAAAGTGAGGTGCAAAAAAATTAGAAATTGAAAAAGGTTTCTTTCTTAAGTATTTGACCTTGATATAAGGATTCAGGAGTATTTTTTGTTTGTCTTTATCTTAAAAAATGGCCTAGATATAGCAGTTGCAATTTGTAATGTGGGTGACATTTTGAAAAATCTGATTTCTTGCCTGCGACAGCACTTGCATATATCAACCGATTCGATTTGAGTGAGCATGTGCACAGCAATTACTAAGGTCTCGACCAAGTTCACTGGGTAGCCTCATCCACCATGTTTTCTTAAAATGGCAGGCACTTTAAGAAATCGCCGAATTTGGCAGCCAAATATAAGTTACTTTAAATAAAAGCAGCTTGGATAAAGCTGACTAATTTCGCGAAATTCTCATTCATAATGATTTAGTATTGATAAAAATTGGTATTGAATCTCCTATATTCGGTTTCCACTAAATTGAGCTTCGTGTGTTTTTATAATGAATATAATAGTATGAATAATATAAGTTGGCTTTTTAAAAATGAATATGAAAGCTACCTCTTCCTCCCGGCACTGGCCGGAAGGACTTTTTAAATCATACACGTAGTTAATTGACTCACTATCTTCACGGTTCATCTAGAACCGAGCTCGGGTACACGAAACATGCCTTTCTTACCTCATCCCGAGTGTAGTTCGGGAGCAGAAAATTTTACACCATATAGGTCGCCAAATTATTTTATATGTGCTTTATTATGGATTCAATCGCTTTCCTGTATTTTCCTGTATAAAGATGGTGGCATTTTCAATAGCAGATATCAAAATAAAGAGGCTCAAAGGAAAATTTGTCAGTTCATTATAAAGAACGTAGGCAGCAGCTGTTGATCATACTTTATCGGACTGTTAATTATCGTCGCTTGTGCTTAATCATATCATTTTGATCAGAATTAATCTGATTTAAAATATATTATATGAATAATTTTAGATATTTCATAAACAGATTTTTCTCATTTTGATTTTTTTCTGAAACAGAAAGCGATAAAAGCCCCTCTTATACTTTCGTTTTAGAAAAACATGCTTATCAGTGATGCTATTAAGTTTCGAAAACTTTTTACTTATAAAAACTAATATAAAACGAATGAATTTTTTTTTACCCCCGAACCGGGGATTAACTCTGCCTAGAAGTGAACAAATTGAAAGGGAACATCAAACACAATATATGCCCAATAACTCAACTCTCAAAACCAATGCATCTGTAGCACAAAGTAACATTACTCAATGTGCAGTATAACAACGCACAATGAAACTAAATTATATGATCTTTTCCCCCCTCAATTTGTTTCGTTCGTTTCAATAAAAATATGTTCAAATTGAATGACAAAAAACAATATTTCAAATGTTAATGTACAATGAAAATGATACGAAAAAAATAATCACGTAAACCTTTTTGTAAGCTCATATCGCAATAATAAAACACAACTGCACAGAAATAAATGTCATTCATATGAATAGACTGGGTACACGATATCACGCACATTCTACATTCATAATATCACAATAAGTTGTCATTATGAAATATATTATTTTTCTTTACATCATACGCAATATCTAAAAACGAGGCGGGTAAATAGATAGAAAAAGTAGTAACAGAATTTAATAATGTTTGGTGTTGTTTATTTCATCTGATTAAAGTTTTTGTTGCATGTCCCAAGAGGAAAATCTCTTGCGTCACGAAAGCTTCTGATTATTATATAAAAATAGAAATGTAAGGAAATGATAGCACACCATAAATACAATAAAAATGAACTGCATTATAAATTAATCAAAATTCGTTTAAACATTATTTTCTTCAATATTTCTCTAATAAAGTACTGATTTTGATGGCTAAATTAGCAATAGGCTAAATTAATGGAAAAAAGTCTTGCAACACTCTGTAAAAAAATGTTATAGACAAAATCCCTTTGTATTATTCAATCTACTTTTTTTTTTATCAATTTAGTTTTTTTTTTTTTTTTTGTTTAAATGCAACACACACAACGAATCATACACAATATTTAAAATAATGAGGAGTCAATAGGAAGAAAGTAGACTCAAAACTATTAATTTTAAATGACATCATATGGTCGATTAAAGTTATTGTTGTTTAATTCAAGAGGAAAATTTCTTGCGACACGAAAACTTGCTATTATTACATAAAAATAGGAATATAATGAAATCGCAACTCAGCAGAAATACAAAAAATGAACTGCATTATAAGCTAATCAATCATAGATTTAACTTTATTTATTGAAATATTTTACTGAAAAAGAAATGGCCATAATTTTTTTCTTATTTCAAAAACAGAAAAAAATGGCCATTTTTTTAAAATTTCTGTTCAGAAAATCAGAGTTCTAACATTTTACAACTGCTCTTTCATCTTCAACTAACTCTTCATTTATAATGACTATTTCATAATAATGGAAGCTATCAGCCCATTAGAAGAAAATAACTCGGTTAAAGCGGAAACTCGGTTAAGCGGGGCATCACTGTACTTTCAAGGGGAAAAAAATTAGTCGACAATAATTTTGAAATAGCGTACCGGTTCGTGGATTTTTCCATTTGGAGCCCTGTCTCCTCTACAGTCAACGGTAGCCAACTAGAAGTCTGCACGAGCCGGAATTTCTAGTATTTGCTATGTATATGTAAAGATCTTCCATAGGTCGAAATAACTTTACTCATGACATCACTGCTAACCGAATTATGAATTAATTCTATTAGTAGTTCCGTGATGCATCTAGGGTAGATGGGAGTTCGATCAGACATAGGATGGAGATCCCGGGAGCTAATTTGTTTAGTTGACATGGTTATCAGGCACGCTGACTTTTCAAACCTTATATTTTTAATGCAGGATGTCCCCCCAAAAATGTATACATAATTTATTTTCTAATAACTGGCATGTTCTTCTTTTCCTTTCAGGTTTAACTAACTTAAAATAATAGCTGAAACTGAACTAAGCATTAAACAAAAGAAATATTTTCTAAAATGTTATGTTGCCAGCAGCTGGAAAACTGAATTTAATTGCAAAGACAGTTTAGTTGAGAGTTTCAAAGAAACACCTTACGTAATTTACAATCGCTACAAAGTATTTAATAAATCTTTTTCAAAATTATGGCAATCGGAATACTTCTATTTCCAATGTTGTACAGAAAAGGGAAATTAAATGATCACTATTTTTTTTTTTAATTTTGTTTTATTATTTCTTTATCGATGTCATTTTCGCATTACAATTAGAAGATATATTTTAAATTTGAAAAGATGATATTTAAAACCCCCTCACTGACAAGCCCGTGTTAATACGTTCACTAAGCTCCAGGTTTCACTGCAATACAAGCAATATTTAAAGTAATATAATTCTATTGATTTAATGTATTTTTAATACATTGACCAATGATTAATATTTCCAAGGATTGCATTCATATTCGTTATTAAGTTTTTTTATAAAATGTTCAAAGAATCATTTTTTTTAACATTTAAAACAAAATGCAGAGAAAACAACATTACAATTTTGCCCTTTTCCAAGACAGTCGGAGGGTTAAGAATGTCAAGAGGCTCAAAAGTTAACTGATATATATATTTTTTTAAAGCATCCGTTTAAAAACATGAAATTGCAACATTTTCTTATATTTTTATGATAATTACAAGACTTTTCATTCTCACCAACTTTGAAATTAGAGGCCAAATTTTCAAAAGAAAACACTTTCACTTGTAAAAAATAAATATATTTTTAAAAAGCATTACACTGAACATGTTCATTTTACTCAGAAAACGAAACTTTTCCTATAATTGTGTATAAATGCCAGAATTTATATTGGCTTGCATTCTTTTGATATACAGATTAGGCACAAAAGGCTCTTAAAATTTACACTGAACACGTACATTTTACTCAGAAAACGAAACTTTTCCTATGATTGTGTATAAAGGTAAAAATTTACATTGACTTGCATTCTTTCGATATACAGATTAGGCACAATAGGCACTTAATCATTAAGCTGAACACGCAAATTTTACTCAGAAAAAACGAAACTTTTCCTATGGTTGTGTATAAAGGTAAAAATATACACTGGCTTGCATTCTTTCGATATACAAATTAGGCACAAAAGGCTCTTAAACATTATGCTGAACACGCATATTTTACTCAGAAAACAAAACTTTTCCTATGATTATGTATAAAGGTAAAATTTTACACTGGCGTACATTCTTTCGCGATATCCAAGGTCCAAAGCGCTCTTAAACACCCCCCCCCCCCCCCCATTAATGTATAAATGTATTTAGTAAAATGATCGCCATCGCCACTGACATCAATACCTTGAACTTTTTTTTTAAATACTAGGGGGCTCGGCCCCCTACGAGCTACGCTCGCCAACCGCCGTTCAGACACCGCAGTTCCTAAAAGCACGCTAATTTGATCGGCTTTAAAAAGATTTTGAAAGAATTTAATTATAATTTAAAAAACAGTGGCGATCTCCCTATAAACGGGTTTCTATTAATTTCTCTTTGATTGGGGAATTTTAAGAAAAAATCAGCTGCTGTTAAAAGTTACAATGGCAATTTTCCTCTTTGATTACATTAAATCAGTTAAACATTTCAAAATAAGCTCATATAAAATGAATTAAGTAAACAGAGTCTTTGTTTCCCGGTATTTTTTAACAAAGCGAAAAGAAAGTTATTCTAAATAAGACATTTTAAGCCGGCTCTCATGTCAAGCACACAAGTCGTATGTTTGTTGGTCAATAAATAAATAAAATACATTTTAAATGTATTGTTTTTAATCTCACGTAATTTGCACCAAACTTTTCTTTCATTTTTAATATTCACGTGAAAATACTTTTGTTAGAAATGAAATATTATTTGCGCTGTCCCAACAAAAATAGTTGAAAAGATCATCTCGAAATATCAAATAAATGTCTCGCGCAGTTTTTAAATTGAAACTGTTTTGCAATATTATTTTTTGTTCATTTTACGTAATAAGTGTAATGTGACGTAAATGTGATGTAATTTCTCCTATTTAAGACTTCTAACGCATGTTAATGAATTTATTATTTTACAATATCCTTTCTCTGTTGAAATTCACGTGTAATTATAGATGAAGTAATTTTCAATAAGTTCCTGCTTTTTATACGTAATTATTTAATTCTAATTTGAAAGTTTTTTTTCTGTTTATAATAGTCACGTGTAAATAAATTTTTAATTTGAAGCAAACATTATTGTTTGCGCTATTTATAAAGTTGGCAACAGGTTAAATTACTACAATTTTCTAAAATAAGTAAAAAATATCTCTCGAAATGCCGAAAATTTGAATTTAAAATAGAAATAAAAGCTCAAAAGATGAGTAAAATTTAAAAACTAAATGCAATCTGCACAGCAGGAAATTATAACGTATAAAATGATCTAAAAATGATTAAATTCCGATGTATAGTTTTTGCTCCTATAAAACTTTTTTAATAGAACGACTTTGTCCAAATTTAGCCTTAAATATCTCTTAAAATAATTCTTCGATTTGAAAACTGTCTGCATCAGCGTGTTTATCAAACATTTCTCTATAATACCGCCGATTTTCATATTTTTGTATGCAATATTTTTCTTATTATTAACGGAGAAAGACCTCCGGTCACAAAAAACTCAAAACCGGCGGCGGCGGCGGCAGTTACAGCGGTAGTTACATTTTTTTAGAATAGAGAGAAATTTATACTTCATGAGAAAGCATGAATTCAGTCATATTAACCAGAATTACATATTAAAATGTGTACGGAATTATATAAAAATAAAAAAAAATCTGATTTTCTTCTTGCATCTTAATTACTGTTTAAATCTGCAACATCTGTTTCACTGTTTACACCAGCAACAATGTGCGGATTTTAGGTATTTGAGGATTTGAGGTTCGCGGATTTGAGGGAGTCTATTGTAATAAGTTTAATTATGTACTCATTTTATGGGGAGGCCCAAAGAACTCTAATCGCAGAAAAGCGTTAAGCTTCTATAAATGAAGATGATGTCATGAAACAGGCATTTTGTTTCATAAAACTGTTATGTTTCATCACAATGTTGTCGAAATGATTTTCAACAATTTTTCATTTCTCTGATGCTGTGTTTGAGACCTTAAACCTACACTAGCGAAATAAAAAACCATGAACAAATTGGGTCATTTTGACGCGATTATAATATTTGGTTCCGTTTCTGTGTTATTTTTCAGTTTTTTAATGCATATTACAGATGTCTTCTTCATTGATAGCGGTCCGCCATTATGCGTTTGAAATGACATTATGTTAAACTTGACTTTTATTTTTCATTGATAAAACTAAACTAAAAATTAATAAGTTTGTATTAAATTGAAGTAATTTTTGTAGTTTTTTTTACTTCATAACTGAAAAATATAGATTTAAAGCCTTACTTGATTAATTTCCTCATGATTTACCTTGAATACCGGTCACGTATTATTTTATTTTGAAATAACTATACAGTGGTGGCCGCAGAATTGTAGGCATTTTTAGCAATTTATACTAATAACATTTTTTGAAATTTTCATGTTTTATAACTTTGTGTGCTTATAGAATATATCAATTTGCACTTAAATGCAAATGTTTATATATCAAATTCAAGGAAATTTAATGTAGAATTTAATAAGAAAAAAACAGAATTAAAATATATGCATTGCAAAATATCTGCATTACAAATATCTGCACACTTTAGTCTAAAATACAAGCACAATTAGTCATGAATTCTGAAGTGAATTGTAATAAAAGCTTCCTAACCAATTACAATAACTGTTCTAAGAAGCAATCAAATGTCAGTAACTAAACTGTAGTATGTTTTAATTTGTAAAAGGGTATTTTGCTGGATTGAATTTTCAGAAGGGTGAAAACTAGTGTAACTAAATAGAATAACGTTTTTTTCTTTTAAATATTTCTATTTTTTCTTAATGTAAATAATTTAAAACAATGTCACCAACAACGAGAACTGATTGGACACCTACAAAGAGAAGCAGAATTGTCATATTGAGAGAAAATGGTCTCTCTTATGCTGAAATTGCAAGACAGGCTGGTGGATCAGTCATTTTATCTGGCGTACGAAAGTTGTGCTTACGTTATGAAGAAACTCAATCAGTGATAAATAAGGCCGGAAAAAAAATGCACAAGTGCTTCTGACGATAGAAAGATAAAAAGGATATGCCTCAAAGATTGAAGAATTCCATCAGATATTGTTAGAGGTGAAATGAATACGATGGGTATTTCAGTTAGTTCAAGAACAATAAGGAGAAGATTAGCAGGTTTTGGACTGAAAGGTAGAATTCCGAGGAAAAAACTATTTTTAAATCTTCAGCAAATCTTCTTATCAAACTAAATTTCTTAAGTGTGATAGCTATAACTCGAAATTTTACGATACAGATGAAGCGGCGTACATAAGGCAAAGTGAGATTATTAGAAAATTATCGAAACGCATAAAAAATAGTTCTGTTCAATATAAAAATATGGTTACATTCTCCACAGGTTTATTGGACATATCGAACTTCCATCGTGATAAATAAAAAAGAGAATGATATACTTAAGTACTTATGAAGCCGTTTGTTCATAGATTTATCTTGTTATTTTTTTCCCTTAAAATACCCATGTAACTTTTATACTTAATATCTATATTAAAGTACATAAGTACTTACTTAATTTTTATGTTCATTGTATAAATAAATCTAATATTTTCACTTTTAGTACTTTTTCAGACACATTGACAGTAAAGATTTCCCTTACAACGCCCTTTATTTGATATATAATGTACATGATATGCCTGGTTTAAAATTCTTTTAGTTGTTCACACTTTTCAAACAGGACCTGATACCCCATAAAAAAAAAAATAATAAATAAATAAAAAATAAAAACGCTTGTGGAAAATAGACCCTCCTGGTCCACTCGCCCCATTTTTATGGGACAACTGGACCCATGAGGAAAGAAAGATGATATATATATATTTATTTATTTATTTTTAGATATTAAAATGTAATTTTGAACATTTCTGTCTGATAGAGAGAACCTAACTGAACATTTACAAAAGTTCAGACTTTAATTCAAATGAATATTATCCTTTTGAAGCTGAATTTTGAAGATGAAATCCTTTTGGAGCCAGAGTCACATTGTAAAATCATGGCACAGTTGCCCCACGTAACCTTAATATTACAGTAAATATAGTTTAAGATAATAGTTGCTTTTGGAGTTGTATTTAACAGTGTAAGACAGATATTTTATTAAAATTATTTTTGTAGGCTATTATTATTTTTTATTCCATCGAATTTCAAAGGGAGCCATCTTATTTTTCTTCAAGATTTTTTTGCTGTTGTTTAAGAACCCAAGCACCTTTGTTTTACTGAAAGTTTTGTTGTTGCGTTATGCAATTTTTATTACTTTTTAAAATAATAAAAACCATACATAAATTTTAAATATGATTTAACAATAATTAATAGTTTTAATTTATATGAAGTTTTTTTTTAAATTTTTCAACATAATTCTGTTTGTCTTGGAATTTTTTACAATATTTATTTTAATTTTCATGATTATACATTTACTTGCATAAGGCAACAAAGGAACTCCGGGTAAAACAAAGAAGCTTCTCTGTTTAAAAAAAAAAAAATACTTTCTAAAAGAAAACGGTTTAATTAAAATGGTTTAATTAAAAGTTGAGTTTTTTTACTGTTATTTTTACAAACTGAAATAACTTTAAAAAGATCGTATGCGGATAAACATTTGCATGAGGCCATTACTTAAAACAAGTAAGAAAAATCATGCGTACAGCACGGATTATGAAACACATTCCAACACTCCCTGAAAGCTTTAACGAAACTTCGTTACTTAGGGAAATAAGGTAAATAAGATAACTAAGTAAACATTTAAAAATCTGATTTCAGTAGTTACCGACCATAGCCAAATATGTATTCCAATTCTTTTGAACAGCCCTGTATTCGATCTGTATGTTGATATATATACTATATAATGGGAAAATTTAGTTTAGCAAAAAAAAGCATAACAGGTTGAAATTCATATTTCAGCAATTTATACTAATAGATGGAAACATACTTGAATACTTTTGTACAGCCTGTAGTTTACCTAGTACCTTTTTAATTACCTAGTTTATTACACGCCAATATTTAGCTAAAATTTAATTCAAACTAAAACACGCTTAAAACTACTGAAATTATTTTTCCAGAAATTATCACCCATAGACGGTCATATATCCAACTCTTTGCGAGGCCCTGTATATCATTTTATCTATATTCTACAAATATTTCTCAGTACACTAAATTCAGTTCAGCGTAAAAATGCATAACTCCTTTAAAACCTACCTTTAAGCAATTTATGCTCATACTCTTTACGAATTCATTTCTGTAGATCTGTATATAAACTATAGCATTTATACGCACTTTATAGTATGCATAAATATAGTGAACAAGTAGGTAAGTGTGATCACAGATCGCACAGAGGGTTTCGTTAATTATTCTTTTCAAAACACTTTATCCTTTTAAAAAATCTGTTAGTTCCACATTTCGCAACCTGGGGCGCACTCTATTCTAAACAAACCTCCATCCGAACGAAACATCGTTTTATATACTATCCCTAGATATATTAGTCGAGGGGATTGGGCCGATAGCACCCGATATAAGTAGGCGCCCCTGGAGGTAAAAAAATGAAACTAAAATTTGTAAGGCTATGGTGCACAATATGAAAGAATGGTCAAAGGGGTGTCGACAAAAGTTGGAAAAATTGCTCCCAGGGTGAAAAGAGCGGAGGTTAGAAAATTTGCTTAAAATACACAAGTTAGAGCCCGGAGGAGTAAATAATATAAGACTTTTTGAAAATTTTATGATTTGCCGTGTGGTCTGAGGTATTCAGCTGTACGTATGCAAAAATGCATGTCTCCAACTTAATTAGGGGCTCTCTTAGAAATAATTGCTTAAAATACATATGTGGTAGCTCAAAGGGTTAAACTTAAGACTTTTTCAAGATTTTATGATTTGTCTCCTGGCCTCATGTGTTCTGCTAAAAGTATGCAAAATTTCAAATCTCCAATTTAATAAGGGGCTCAGTAAGAAAGAATTGCTTAAAATACGCATGTGGGAGCCCAAAGGGCTAAATGTACGATTTTTTCAAAATTTTATGATTTGTCGCATGATATGTGGTGTTCAGCTATAAGTATACAAATTTCACGCCTCCAACCTAAATAGGGTCTCACTTAGAAAGAATTATTTAAAATACACATGTGGGAGCTCAAAGGGTTAAATGTATGCCTTTTCAAAATTTTACGGTTTGTCATTTGATGCGAGGTATTCAGCTAAAAGTATGCAAAATTTCAAATCTCCAATTTAATAAGGGGCTCAGTAAGAAAGAATTGCTTAAAATACACATGTGGGAGCCCAAAGGGTTAAATGTACGAATTTTTCATACTTTTATGGTTTGTCATTTGATATGAGGTGTTCAGCTATAAGTGTGAAAAATTTCACGCCTTCCAACTAATTAGGGCTCACTTAGAAAGAATTGTTTAAAATACACATGTGGGAGCCCAAAGGGTTAAATGTACGACTTTTTCAAAATTTTATAATTTGTCGTATGATGTGTGGTGTTCAGCTATAAGTATGCAAAATTTCATGTCTCCAACATGTATAGTTTCTGAGAACGGGCTCTGTGACAGACGGACAGACAGACAGAGGAGCGAGACGAATAGGGTTTCGTCAGATGAACGAAACCCTAAAAAAGCGCATATCATAATTAAAAATGCATTTCGAGCAATCATTACTAATATACAGTAATTCGGATACAATATAGTATCTAAAATCTTTTCAAATACACCGCAAACAATTTCCCCTATACCATTATGAACGGATCTTTTGTGTGGCCCTGTAAATGAACAATAACTATTATTTGCACCGCATATTCAACAGAATGCATATTTTAGTGGGCTTCATGAATGAATATCATTTTTACTATGTTTGAAAGAGTGTAACACCATTAAAAATCATTTGAAACGATTTTTTCCCATTGGCCGTAATGTAACGGAAAACTTTTGACTGTCCCTGTAAATGAACTAAACATGCTACAAACTTCATTTGAAATAGGGAACGTGCTATGGTAGAAGTCACTAACTTCCAAAAATTTCAGAACGATCCGAGCATATTTACGAGAGTTAGAGCGTGGACAGACGGATAGACAAACCGGAATCATAAACACTTTTCACCTTTGTTGAAAAGTGTTAAAAATACACTAAAAATATGCAGATGCCGAATACTTTTGGCCTAGGCTGTATATGTAAAAATGTCTCTGTTTATATTTTATTTAAAAGACTCTATCTTTTTTTTTTTTTTTTTTTTTTTTTTTTGAGAAATCCTCGTGTTTTCTGCCTTTTCCCATTTATTTTCAGAAAATGTTTTATGGGCTATAGAGAAGGTTTAAATGTAGGCTATATGACGCAGCCAGTCAGACAAGATTTTTTCCCTTATTGAATCTATTTTTTCATAATTTGTTTATTTTTATTTATCAGATTTTCACGAGAGCCGAAGAAGTGCAAGCCATCATGCAGTTTTCCTAAACTGGAATTACAAATACTTCAAAAGTATAGTTTTAAGATATGGAATTTTAAAAATCTTAACGTTCATGAAATATATAATGTTAGAATTTTCATCAGTACCTGATCTGACAGTTAATTGCAATTCCTAAAATTAACTTACTTGTAAAACTGCACTTAAAACACCAACCCACTTGATAATTGTCTTTTTTTTTTTTAATTTAATCTGTTTAATGCAATGTATACTTAAGTCTAAGTATGTATGTCTTAAGTCTGCATGACTGTTTTTAGGTAGATTTCGTAAGAAATACTACCTATTGCAGTCGTTACCATGGTGCGACTTTTGAAAAATTCCTTCATAACTTTTCATTATAGGACCTCAGGAACCCAAAACCACCCCCACCTAAAAAGTTTATATATATATATATATATATATATATATATATATATATATATATATGTATGTATGTACTAAATTTTGTCCGCACGATAAAAGTCGCAATTATGCACGAATCATCTTCAAACTCGCCAACAACTTTGAGATGGCTAATATCTCGGCGGGGATTGAAAATGGGCGAAATCGGCCCAAGAGGGTGGAAATAGGGAGGGTTCAAAATTTTGAATAACTGTCTTAACATGATTCTGATAAAACCAGCTCTTACACAACAATGGCAGGAAAAAAATAAAAGTTTTTCGTTATAGCAGTTGCCAACAATTAAAAAAAAAAACAAATAATAAAATTCTCACCACAACAATTACTTTTCTTTTGCAAAATTTTCACGTGTAAAATTAAATAGTTTGACAAATTGAAAACAAATTGAATATTACGTCATAAGTTTCCTAGAGCAAGATTTCAGCATGAAAACTCAAAATAAATAGTTTGACGAATTAAAAAAATATGTATATTGCGTCATATTGGAAATATAATGGACCTCAGCATGTGAATATGTAACGCCATGTAAGTTTGAAGAAACGTATTAAAACATGATAAAAACCCGACTATGGAAATATTAACATATTTTAACACTTTAAGGTTCTCTGAATTTTTTGTAGCCAATTTTTAAACCTATTCCATATATATGTGTGTGTGTATTCATGTATATTACAATTTTCACAAAAAGTTTAGCTCCCTACAGCTCGCTCTTTGTGAAGAAACTGGGTTTTATCTCTAATCTTGATTTAAGCTTTGTTGGAGAATTTAGTACTTAACATCGAAATCTACCTCCGCCTGTAGGCCCGAGCCGGCAGGGATTTACTGCCGGCTCGTTTGTTCTGTTCGTTCATGACTGTTTTTTTTTTAAATAAAAAACAAAATAAAACAATATGAATTGATTGTTGTATCTAGTAATTGTATATATATATATATATATATATTTTAACGGCAGCATTTTGTTTATACTAGATTAATTTTGACACAATTATTCTAACTGGTAAAGAAATCATATGAGATGTAAATTTCCAACTGGGCGAAAAATGTTTGGACCGGGATGCAAATTCACAAACACTCAACGTCCCAGCGCTTTTGACGCCAAGCTCTGTAGCCAAGCGTTTTGGCGAGAAAACGAACTGCGCGTATGCAGCATTCTGTTCTCCTCAGTTTCACGGTAGTTGTTTATGTTTTGTCGAATGTTTTTATGTTATGGATACCCTTACGGAATTTAAGGAGGGTTTTTCCCCCCATATTAAGTCAACGTATCCAAATAGTATTATTGATTTTTCCATTTTTATTCTACAGTTGTAGTAATAAATATATATATTGGTTATCCTTAAAAAACCACTGGTGAATTTTGATTTAGTTATTTGCATAGCCTGAGAATACAAATGTTGTTTACAAAATAGTTTCTAAATTTACAGAAAATCTTAGAAAATTAAATAAAATAAGTTTTTTCTTTTTATTTATTCATATTATTGCTGAGCTATTGAGAATTAAGACAGCTGCCAATCTTTACAATTTTTTTAGAATAAAAAAACATATACCATACATGGCACCAAAAATTTAACAAAATTGTTTAATGATATGGCTTTTTTATTATTTAATAATATATCACTGCCCCCCCCCCCCTTCTCTTCATGAGGTACTTATTTGATTTAATTTCTTCAGAAAAAATTGTGGTATAAAGTGTGTTTGACATTTAAAAACTGGAAGGTTGGCAGGTATGGATTGATAACTTTTAAGTCCATTTTCAAATCCACTGGAACTAATTTCTGACACATTTTGAAATTCTCTTTTGTTCAGAAACACATGAAATTGACAGAAAATATTGTTAAAGTCTGCATTTTAAATGAATTTCTGGATGCGACAGCGTAGGAAAGGAGATCCCATAACGAAAATCACTTGTAAATCAAGTAATTTAGTTAACAAATGAAAAATGCTATTCGACTCTAAATTTCTATTTTTAAGATTTATTTATGAATCTATTTGTTATCGACTTTTTCTGTTTTAAAAAATTTAAGACTATTTCTGATACCTTGCTTTAATAGGTAGCAAGTAAATAGTAATTAGGCCTACCAGTTATATTTTTTAGGTTAAAAGCATGTCAGGAAGTTTTGTTTTTGTTGAGCAAGGAATTTAAGAAGAGCTTTAAGGCTCTTCTCAAATCCAAAAAGGCAACTTTATGACATAAGTTTTAATTTATTTTTGTTCGGAAATGCATGAAACTAGCAGGTGTCAAAAAATATAACTGTTGTTCAGAAACTATTATGTAATAGAACTGTTTTTCCGCAAACACGATAGATCTTTCAGAAAATATTGTCAAATTTGACGTTTTGAACCGAAGTTCGCGAAGAAAGCAGAAAAATCAGTCAGCGAAGGGAGAAAAACGTCTTTGTCAAGTGATCAGAATCGCTTATGATTCAATAGGTAATTTATTTATCAAAAAATGGAATTACAGTTCGATTCCAAATCGCTGCCATAGTCAGGCCTTCCAATTTTATATCTTTCCGTTAAAAAATGAATTTGTAAATGTGTCAAAACGTTTTGCACTTGTTGAGCAGAGCAGTTGAGCAGCCTTAAGTTAAGTATAGACATTTTTCTTAATAATATAATATAGAGTTTTTCTAAATCTTAATGAATAACTGGTAGACAAAATTACTTTCGTCAGTCAGTGGGTTAAACAAATATTTTATAAATTCATTAAAGTATGAAAGTCATATTCTAAAAGTAGGGTGTACCCCTCCTAACTGTTCTTAAAATGAAAAATCATTAATCTGATAGAAAAATGAAAGAGGGAGGGGGTAGGAAAATTGAAAAATAGTGGGCACACCAAAATTTACAAACTATAGCCGCTTGTGGATACCTGTATTGGCAGGGCTCAATAAATCAAGGTCGTAGGAAAGAGGGTAGGTCCTATTTTTTATGAACCAAAAACTTTGAGGGGTGTATGAGCATTTTTGGATATTTTTAACCTGTTATCAATCATCAACAAATCGCTTATCTTAGCATTCTCTCAACTAGTAACTAAGATAATTATAGTGAATTTTTATTTATTTATAGTTATCATTTAAGGAAAGGCCAAAGTTACAGAGTGGGTCTATAAAAAGATTAAGTATTTCACTTGTTCATAATATACTATAGATTCATATGACATGACATCGCGGTGCTTAAGGAGTGCCAACGCGGCGTGCAACGCCGCCGCGCGTAACCTCCAACTAAATATGAGTACGAACTAGAGTGAATTTCGAAACAATGCACGGCCTAAAAGTATAATTTGGAAGCTCTGGTGGAGTCCCGAGGGCCATTCCAGAGTTGAAAACACGAGGTTAAATATAACCTCCAGGAAAAAAGGGGCGCATAGGGCATCCAAGAATTTTTTGGTTGCCCTATACTTCGATGCCACTTCACCAACTGGCGTCGGCAAAAAACGGAAAATGCAAAGACAGTAGGGTACCAAAGAACACAGAAAGTTATAGCATAAGGTAGCCAAGCCTATCTAACCTCTCTAAAAACTTATAAAAAAAAGGGGGCCACATAGCTCACTAATTTTGATGTCAAGCCTAGTGCGCATTACTTGTCGCGGGTCTCCCGGCTTTCACACAAACCGTACAGCCTTGAAAAAGGCTTTGTGTTACTAGACATTGAGAGAACACCGCTAGTGCAAATTGCATGTTGGCATTGACAGAGATCGAAAATGGGGACAAGTTAAGATTAAAATTAAATGCTAAAAAATATTTAAGCAACAACTTCAAAAATAACTATAAAACTGGGGTATGAATTTCGTGACCGGGATGCCTAAGCACCGCCGGTCGACTGAACCGAAAAGGGGGGGGGGAAGTATAATTGGCCGGGATGCCGTGAGCAAACACCCCAAGGCCGGCGGGAAAAAGGTAGGCAGAGCCTGACCTCTCCCTGGTGGAAGTACCGAAGATGCACTAAGACAATACTAAAATTTTGAAAAAGCAGGTAACACCCATTAAATAAACAGTAAAGTAAAGGGAAGTCCAGAATATAAAAGATGATAATTACAAACAACAAAGTTAGGAAAGTTGAAATGCGCGGCTGTTAACAAAAAACAGTGTGCTGCATGACGTCACGGGGAAAGCCAATGCTAGATGAAAATTTCTTTCAATCTAGGGAAAGATAGAATTTTCCCGGGGAATTCTGCGTTTAGGTGACACCAGAAGGGTTCCTTCTCGAAGTCTTCGAACATGGGACGAAGTCGTCATCCCGAGTGAGAATAGCGAGGGGCCGTTTCCGGTTCCTCCCCACTCTTGCGTCGTAACGACGGATGGCATCTAACGCAGGATTCCTCACGGCTGGGACTGACCTGTGAAACTTCATCGTAAGTTTCTTGATTTCTGCAAAGACAGGTTTAATTTTGAGGTCACGATGAATGACGTCATTTCGGACATAGCGGGTCGCCTTGGTAAACCTACGCAGGAGTTTATTTTGAAATAACTGAATTCTACTGAGTTGAAATTTTGAAGTACTACCATAGATTGCAGAACCATAAGTCAAAATTGGTCTGATCATTGATTTGTGCAGTAACAATTTGTATTTGATTGACAGGGGGCTGTTCCAAGCCAAAAGGGGATTAAGGGAGCCCACGGCGCGGTCAGCACGCCCCAGAATTTCAGTGATGTGCTGGCACCATGTTAATTTGGAATCTAGGTTAAGTCCTAGGTATTTATACTCAGTCTTCCAGGGAATATCTTCGTTGTTTAATTTAAAGTTAAGATTAGCATCTGGGGTAAAACGTTGATTGGTGAAGAAGATGGCGGCACTTTTGACACTGTTCACTTTAATTTTCCATTTCCTTAACCAGACCGAAAGTGTGTCCAAATAATTTTGAAGTCTAGAGAACACTGTTTGTGCATGTTTATGTTATTTAAGCATGGCAGTATCGTCGGCAAATATTGCTAAGTCGATATCAGGCTCTATAGATTCATATATTCCGAAAATGCATTATTTAGAAGATGATTGTTTTACATTTAGTATTCTGACACCAGATGGCAGCACATCACATGGCACTTATAAAACTCCATAAATAAATAGTTTAGGAAGAAGAAAGATCATACTTATAGAACATATATCTATAAGATTAAATACTTCCCTTGTTTATAATGCATATATAATTATTCAGGCGATGAAATAAGCATTTATTATTTCGCCTGGTATTCTTGCAAGTATTCCATAAATAAAAAATACGCGGTTATGGCCAAATGTACGAAATATTAAAGATCGAAATTAGCTTCAGACTTGCATGCACGTCGAAGATGCGCGTCAAAGTTCATTTACTCGCCAATGCCCTTGGCTATGGAGCTTGGCATCAAAAGCGCTGGGCCATTGAGTGATTGTGAATTTGCGACCGGGATTCGAAGATACACCAGATTCGACCGGGATAGCTGAGATGATAGAGCATTGGTAGCTTCAGCCAAGAGATTCCTGGCGAAAAAAAGAAAAATGTCGAATCGAGGTCCGGACATTTTTCGCCCTGTTGGAAATTTATATTTAATATGTTTTATTTAATTTTAAAATTGACTCTACTTTTAGAAACTAAACAAGCAATAACTGCAATCATCCTTTTGCTTTTATTTTTAAAGATACTGTAATTTCTGAAAATAAATGATAAAAATACGTAGTTTTTAGTTTTTCTTAGTTTTCTTTAGTTTTCTTTAGTTTTTTGGAGATTAGTTTTTCTTTAGTTTTTCTTTCTTCAGTTAATTCTTTAGTTTTTTGGAGAAAAAATTCCTATATATAAGAAAATATTATTTTTAATAAACTGAAATCTTACTGTTATATGGTGATGAGAAAAGAAATGCCTCTAATAAATTTGCTTTCAAAATAGCGTTTTTGATGAACTGAGAATACGTTTCACTCTTATTAGTTTCTGTTTCTTTTTTTTTTTTTTTTTAAAGAAAAACTTGTCAAGAACTTTCATTCGAAATAATGGCTGATAATGCTTATATTATTTTTGTAGATATATTGCTTCATATTTTCTATGAAAGAGTTGCATTATTAAAATATGATTTGATGTAAAATAAAGATGACGGATAATAGCTTATAAATTTGAAAAAGGTGACAAATAACGGAGTTTATAAATTTGAGTGACTTTTAAAATTTTTATATTGAGTAAAAACGCACATATCAAGTGTGTATTTTAATGAAATATATAAACGAAAATCTAGTTAATAATTTTATTTTAAAATAGTATCAATAGAGCCGGAATACTGATAACATTTTTCTGAACTTTTTTAATTTCCTTTTTAACTATTCTAGGTAGATTCTAAAGCTTTTAAAGCCATTTTGTATATTTGTGAGGAGTTTCAAAAAGGGCATAGGGAATTTTTTAACATTTTTTAAAATTCCTACTTAATATATTTAATGTTAAATATTAACATTTTATAAAAAATTAAATACTTTCAATGTGAGAAGTTAAAAAAAAAATATATATTTACAGAGAAGCAAAACAAACTTACAAGAAAGCATCAATTTTGCAATTTTGATTAAAATATTGATTGTAAGCAGTCCTTTGAATTTGAAATGCATTGTATATTCTCCCTTACAGTGTATTTAAGAAATATTTTAATTTTGATGTGTTTTGGATTATTCTTCCACAATTTTCATAAAATAATTGTTATTATAGATTTATTTTATTATTTTAACTATATGTGACGTTATACGAATACAGTATTTTTACTTAAGCGCATGAAGCATACCTTCCTAATTAAAAAAATATACAGGGTTAGCCCAAATGATTCATCGGGCTTCAAAACACTGTGTATTGAGAGGTATACTACTTACAAAGGCGGGTGATACATGACAAGATACATACACTCATCAAGTTTAAAAGCCTGCCTCGTGGCTCGCTTGCAGGAACGCATCACTGCTGCTGCGACGGACATTGACAGAAACATGTTATTGAACGTGTGAACGGAACTGGATTAGCTTTGGGATGTGTGCCGTGTGAATATAATGGCACACATATTGAACATTTCTAGTATGTACCAGAAACTTGATAAGTGTATGTATCTTTTCATGTATCACCCGTCTTTGTACGTCGTCGTATAGTTGTAAATAAACAGTGTTTTGAAACCTGATGAATCCTTTAGGGTAACCCTATGTATATTGCTTAATTAAGTTATGGCAAACATAAACCAATATGTCGTTTCACATTATAATAAAATGTAATAGATAATAAAAGGTAGCGGGCAGAGTTAGCGAAAATAAATTACCCTTATTTTAAGGACTCTGTATCTGTGTTACTTTCTACTGGACAAAATGGAATCCTTAAATAATGTAATGATGAGATTGCCATTTATTCATTCTTTTTTTCAAAGGTTTATGAAAGGTGTACAAATACATGCCCGATAGTGTTATGCATTTTAATTCGCAATACGCATACACAAACATGTTTAGTATGTTACAACAAATGTTAAATATGCCCCTTTCATTGTCAACAATGTGCTGTAATCATATTTTCGCTATGACAGATTACCGTACAAAGCCTGTTTCTATGCCAACTTTGAAAGAAATTGTTTGTCACTATGTCCTGGATACTCAGCCAAACTTACTTTATTGTGACAATAAAAAAGACCCTAGTGAACCAGGGCCGGAATTAGGGGAGGGGCAGAGGGGGCACGTGCCCGGGCGCCCCTTTAACAGAAGGTGAAGGGGGCGCCAAAATGAAGATTTTCTTTGACGTTTGATACAAGAATGTATATATATATATACGAAATTTGTATAAAAATGCTTCGTAGCCGGAAAATTTAAAAGGAAAACTGAACCAAATGCATTAAACTTTACAAATAGATAAAAAGATTCATCTACAATACAAAATTGCAAATGAATAAGAAAAAAGTACTGTTCTCTTAGGCTTTCCTCATTCTCCCATTGCAAAAGTATCATGTCTATGCCTTTGCCTTCTATTTTTTAAATCACTTCCTGTGTAGGAGAATCACTACCGTTTATCAAGGTCTGTCTCTATTGTGGGACACTGTCCACTACGGATAACTACCAAACGCGAAGCGACCCCTCAGTCTGACTTTTCTATTAGATAAAAAAAATCCATGAAATCTGTTTGTTTTTATCCGCTGAGCAGCGTTGAGATTCCCCTTTTTTTTGGTCTTGCCATGGGCGATGACTGTCCGGGACAAGAAAAACAAACGGGAAAAGGAATGCGCAAAGTAAAATTCTTAGTAAAATCTTTTTTTTTTTTTAGATATCGACCTCATTTAGCATATACAAAAAAAAAATGTTTAAAAAGATTAAAATGCAATTCGGTTCCTTTTGATTCCGTTTTCAAGGTTTTAATGAATCAATGTTTGACAAAGCTGATTACGTAGTTCAGTTTTATATATTTTAAATTTAAAAATAAGTTATTTATTAAATACTTAGTAAAATTCTTTTTGTAAATTTACTTTATGGTGGAGAGGGGTGCGGGGGGGTGCCAAAATCCATGTTTGCCCCGGGCGCCAAAAAGGCTAGTTTCGGCCCTGTAGTGAACATTTATTGAAGCATTTTAAATATGTATGTAAAGGCATTTTAAACATTACTTGTAATATATGTATATTTGTGGCAACACTTATTTAGCAATCAAGTTTTTGTACGTAATGGTAACACTATATTTATAGAGCCTGAATCCTGAAGGCAATACGAATTGTGATCGTAAGTGCTGGTGCTGGTAACACCCTCTCTTGAAACCACGGTAAATGCCTTTATTTTAGACCAGCTTGTATGCTACTCTAATTTACTTATGTTATAAATAAACTTAAGATGTCCGTTCTTCATCAAATCCAAGAATAAAACATTAGTACTGAAATGTGTTGGCCTACTAAATATTTATTTGAATGCTAGAGAGCCACCTTTCAGAAAATTTTTGCATTAAAATTTTTATTTAAAAAATCACAAACACATCATTTGTTATCATCATTTGTTGTGATTCCTTAGTTTCGATTTCGTCTCAAAAAGAGCAGTAGAATGTAATACAGAGCCATTTGAAGTCGGTAACTCATTTTTTGCTAATCTTGTACAATTGTTTTCTAAATCTTTAGATAAATTAAAATGCATAAGGAAATGTTAATAGGGGTGTTCAAATGAAAAGGTACGAAACGTTGTAACAATCAAACCGGTTGAAATTTGAATAGAGTAACTCTGGGAGAGTCGCCGCATACGGGATAGATTCCGCACCCCTTGTATTTCTTGTAATTATCGATAGATGGTCGTCAAACGCACTGTATAGGTGCGCAATGAGATTATTTTAACCAGTGTATAGCGTGAATCCCATTTCAATGTTTATTTGTAGAAGTACAATCCTTAATTTGACGTAAGTGCATGATTTCACTGTCCAAACTTTTAAACACGTTATGTTTAAATGCTTTTCATACACTAATTACTAAATGCATGCATGATTTCGAAGTCAAAACTAAGTGTAGCGTTTGTATAGAGTACTATGTGTATGATTACGCCATTCCCCTTAGCGATGGCAGGTAACTGTGATGGCCGACGTCTGCACCATGCAAAGGATACATGCCGCACTGCTATTCCGGTATACATGCCGCAGTATCTTTTCGCACAGACTAACCATGTTAGGCATGTTATCAACTTTACTAAAACCAAAGGAGAAAAGGGGGAAAATAAAAAGTAAGAATTGTAAGAAAGATGCAAGTCAAGATGATAATAACGAAAAATTGGATTACGCGTAACGCAGACGTTCTTTGCAAACTACTCCAAAAAAGAGGATGTGTAATTGGCTTCGTTGCATCATATGTCAGATGTAGTTACATAAAGACTGTACTTTTTCGACACTTTTTCTGTAGATTGTAGTCGAAAAAACAGATCTCTTAACCCATTATTGACCCTAGGTGCATATAAGCACCTTCATAAAGAGCTTACAAAATTTGTTTTTGGCATCAGTAAAAAAGAAAAGTAATATTTGCTTTGTTTAATTAAAGCATTTTCATGATTATTTAAGTAAAGATAACTTCTTTTAAAAAAGTGGTACCAACCGAATAAAATTTGTATAAAAGCAGCCGATCCCGAAAGGGTTAACAAATAAATTATTTAAAAGCAATTTTATTTTTTGCTTTTCCCTTTATAATACATTGATGTTACGTTGTTGCTGAAATAACAATTAAAATTTAATTTTAAAAAATAAGCCTATAATGTTAATAGTGAGAGTAGGCAACAATTATTAATTCAATCTACTAATACGTTTCATTGTACTCATTTAGTTTCATTTTGTCATTACATCGTTAATTATAGTCCAGACATGAATATTTTTTTTATATTTTTATTTATAATTTCATTCTGTTCTTGTTACAAGCGCCGCATAACTACCACACAAGTGCGGCGTCTCAGCCTGAATGTACAGGTGACGCGCCGCAGTGTAATGTTTTAGAAAAAAATTGTTAAAAAATATTAATAATTTTTTTGAATATTTTTGTCGCAGTACACGCATTGTATATTTAACATTAAATAGGGCAGCATTATTTTTTTAATTTGATGTAAACCATGGGACTTTATACACAAATTCAAAAAAATGTGCGGCATAAATCCCGAAATTACCCTATATCGCTTTGGGATAACGTAGTGAGACATCGAGGGACGCGATTGGAGTTTCCGGCGTGGTTGTGCGCAACGACGTTTCGTACCTTTTCGTTTGAATTCCCCTAGTATGAAAAAAAATGTACGTTACCTGAATCTAAAATGTGTGTTTTATCAATTCCAAGCAGAAATGTGAAAGAGTCAAATGAATTTTTCGGAATGGTAGAATTCCAAAGTCTTCCGTGAGTTTCCGGAAATGCGATGGGTGAATCATCTTTGAGCCATCTAATTTTGGCGGCTGAGCCACTACGAACTATGCACGCCAGAAGCAGCGGAGTTCCTTCAATGATGGGCATTTTTTCAGATATCTCTATTCGCTCGATAAAAATCACTGCAACAAAAATAAAGTAAGGCAATTGTTGACAGATAGGGTACTTTTCCTTCATAGGGACCTGAAATTTGTTTTTTAAAAGCTTAGCGCAATTCGGGATTCAGAAAGTGAGATTTGTTTCCAAATGATAAAATCAGCTATGAAAACAAACCTGCTTGTTTATCTATGATACGAGTATATGTATATATATGTGAGTGTGTTTGTGCATATAAACATTTTATTTATATATATATTATTGTTTTTTACATACAATTTACTTCTGTTTGTATATAGAGACAAATAGATGGATTCTTTATGTGAAATAAATTGCATAAATATTGTAAAAACAATTATTGTGTTTATGAAACAGTGAATAGACTGTCAGAAAATATACATAAAAAAAATTCATTCTCTCGTCACGGTCATTTTCCCTGTTTTGAAAAGGTCCCTATACTGGAAACGTACCACAGATGGTTGACTTACACTAACTATGATGAATACTTCTTTTTTTCTGATTATATGAGTTAAAAAGTGATAAATATATAGCTATATAAAGAGTCCCTCAAAAAGGGCACACGAACCTTTTCAATAATTACATATAATAAGTAAGAAGATGAATAAGTGACACCTGTATATCAAAGATTATAATGTTTGTATACATGAATATTAAAAATTGTTCATAATTTATTAAATAGATGGCATTTCCTGTTCTCAACTTGTAAAAATGATTCAAACTAATGTTTAAAATTGACGCGAAAAAAGTTTCGATTCCGACAATGACTTTAAAGTATGAGTAATCTTAAAAGGAAAAGCTGTGTAGCTGTTAGTGACATTCGAACTATTTTTTAAATCACTATTATACGCAAAATTTATGATCAACTTTATAAACATGTATAATGTTTCATCTTCTTATTTATTACTAGCAAACCCCGCGGCTTTGCTCGCGTAATATTTGAAATATGCCAAGTGATATTTATATGTCTAATTTTTATTAAAATGTACTAACTAAATTTTTATTTTATTAAAAGGTATATTTTATTTTATTAAAAGGTACTTATTACTTTTAGGAATAATTCAAAAATTACTATTTAAAACACAGTTTGATTAAACATCATTATTACACTGCATTAGGCAAAAATGAAACTTAAATTAATAAAACGAAATAAAACTAAATAAATGATAGTTTAGAAAATATTTTGAAACTTTTATGCTCAATTAATACGCTCATTTTAGTATTCATTTGAAGTTTTGAATTTTTTAGAAACCATCTTCTTACATCTTAAAATTAACTATCATGTCAAATTACAAGTCCTACCACCTCTCTCAACATAAAGGGCTATGTGGAAATAGAAACTGTCACCATTAATTTGCCAACATTAATTTTGAAATCGGTTTGTTATTTCCTAATATTCCACAGAAACGTTATTTAGAAAGCTTTTAAAGGTCTTTTTAGAACGTTTGTTGTTTCTGAGGTAGGTGATAGAATCATCGGCATAAAATATAGCCTGTGTAGGATCAGACACTGTTACCATTGATTCGCAACTATTACTTTTATAATTGGTTTATATTCCCTGAAAGTGCATAGAAATCGTAATTTAGGACTTTTTTAGAATGCTTTTCGCACCCCCCCTTCACTTCACCCCTTTTTAATTCGAATTTAGTTTCGATAGTCCTTCGAGGGCATTTATATTTTATAAGTAACTACCATACCATATTTAAAGTTTCTAGCCTTTTCAGTATCACAGAAATCGCAATTTAGAAAGTTTTTAGCTCATTCAACCCTCTGGTGGTAGTGGCTACACATAAAATATAGCTTATGTTTGAGCAGGTTCTATCACCAACAATTTGTCATCTTTATTTTTTAATCGGTTTGGTATTTTATAAGTTTGCTTAAAAGTTGTAATTTATAACGTTTTTCGCTCACTTCATCTTTTTAAATTTGGAATTTTCTTTCGGCTGTTCTTAGAAAGCAGTTGCATCTTGTAAGTAAATACAATGCCATACTTCAAAGTGTTAGACCCTCAGTTGTGCAAAAAACGCAAATTAGAACATGTTTTGCTTTTGCATCCCTCAGATGGTAGTGACAGCAACATAAGATATAACCTATGTTATAGCAGAGACTGTCACCATTGATTTGCAACCATTACTTTTGAAATAGCTTTGGTATTTCCTGAGATTGAGTAGAAATCGCAATTTAGAACGTTTTTAGAACGCTTTTCGCGCATTTTCACCCCTTTTTAAATTTCCAGTTTTTTCGAAAATTTTCTTAAAGATCATTTATATTTAATAAATATGTACCTTGCCTAATTTTAAGTTGCTAGCCCCTACTGATCACAAAAATTGAAATTTAGAAAGCTTTTTTGCACCTGCAACGTCTAGGTGATAGTGATACCGACATAAAGTAGCGTCTATGTTAGAGCAGAGGCTGTCAGCATCAATTTCCTACCATTACGTTTGAAATCAGTTTGATTCTTTCTGAGATATTGCTGACAAATCGGCATTTAGAACGTTTTTAGAACGCTTTTCGCGCATTTTGCTCCTGCATCTCCTCTGGGGTAGTGGAAACAGATACAAAATATAGTCTATCTTGGAGCGAGATCTGTCACCATCATTTTTACACCGTTATATATGAAATCGGTTCAGTACTTCCTGAGATTGCATAGAAATCGCAATTTAGAACGTTTTTTACAACGCTTTTTGCGCATTTTGATCCCCTTTTAAATTTCGATTTCTTTAGGAAATGTCCTTAGAGATAATTGATATCTTATAACTTACTAACATTCCAAATTTCACGATTCACGCCCTTCCGTAACGCACAAACCGCAATTTAGAACGTTTTTCTCCTGCACCCCCTTTGGGGTAGTGACAGCGACATAAAACATAGCCTATGTTGGAGCAAGGGTTGTCACCATCATTTTGACGCCATTATTTTTTTAGATCGGTTTGGTACTTCCTGAGATTGTGTAGAAACCACCATTTAGAACGTTTTTCAGAATGCTTTTCGCGCATTTTCACACCTTTCAAATTTCGAATTGTTTAAGAACTGTTCTTAGAAATCCTTTATATCTAATAAGTAGCTAATATTTCAAATTTCATATTTCTAGGCCCTTCAGTAACGCGAATATCGCATTATTAGAACGTTTTTTTCTCCTGCACCCCCTTTGGGATAGTGACACCGACATAAAATATAGCCTATGTTCTAAGTTGGACTAACACCATCATTTTGATACCATTACTTTTGAAATCGGTTCGGTAGCTCAGGGCCGAAACTAGCCTTTTTTGCACCCGGTGCAAACATGGATTTTGGCGCCCCCCCCCCCCCCCCTCCCCACACACACACTCTTCCACAAAGTATATTTACAAAGATAATTTTACTAATTTTATAATTGACGACTTATTTTAAAATTTAAAATATGTAATCATAAAATATGTAATACTGAATTACGTAATCTACAGTGGCAGATCCAAGTGGGAGGTCCCTCTGAACATCAACAAAAATATTCTAAAAATCATTTTTAAAATGACATATTCAGCAGAATCCCGATTATCCGAATCCCGCCTAACCAGGTTATTTTCTTCTGATGGACTGATGGCTTCCATTATTATGAAACAGCCATTATAAATGAAGTGTTAGGTGAAGATGAAAGAGCAGTAAAAAAAATTATGGCCATTTTTTCCCCCCTCCGGACCAGAAAATCAGAGTTCTATCATTTTACGGCCGCTCTTTCATCTTCACCTAACACTTCATTTATAATGGCTGTTTCATAATAACGGAAGCCACCAGTCCATCAGAAGAAAATGATCCATTCCAAAGGTATAATCCTTCATTTGGCGCCCCTTTGTTCTGGCGCCCGGGGCAAATGCCCCCTCTGCCCCCCTTAGTTTCAGCCCTGCGGTAGCTCCAGAGATTACCTCTAACAAACAAACAATTTTTACTTCTTTATAATACTAGTATAGATAGTTAATGAATTATTATATTTTACTACTTGGATGTTGTTTTTTGAAACATTTTATAGATGCATAGATTTACTTAAAAAGCACATAGGCTTTCCTAATTGAGACACTATAAAGAACAAAATAAGCACAATCTGCTTCTTGTCCACCAACTCATTTTTAGATTAACCTTTTATCTACTGACGGTACTTATAAGTACCATTAAGTACCTTATACTTATAAGTACCATATTGTTATAAAATTCATTTAATACATCGATTAGTAATAATACAGTTTAGAATGAGTTATAGATGCATTACTTTATCTTGTTCCAGAAGCATTATTGGTTACACAAAACAAAAATATTTTTAAAAGGAAAATTTCTTTTGCCTTTGCATCTTTTCAGCTTTCTTGGCGTTGGAGGGAGGCGGAGGGGGGATTTTTCAATTCGGAAATATTTCTATATTTCTATTGTAAGATCATTATATTTGTACATTTCCTAATTCTACAAAATAATAAGAAAAATATTTACAATAAAAGATTTGAGTGGGGTTATAACTATTGCACAAAATCCCTATAAATTCAAATTTAATTAGTCCTTCTAAATCCTTTAATCCTTCTAAAATCTTTCTAAAATTTACTAAATGATTATATAAATCTTTTAAAGTAGTTTCAAAAATTCACGAAAAATGCTGTAGAAGATAAAATTTTCATGAATTCATAATTCAGTATATAAAGGGGTAAATCTCCAAAATGAAAAACTGCTCATTGTACGTCGTCAAATGTGGTATTTATTAATTTTCCTTTACGGAATGCTGTGTGAATGCTTTGCATTAGTCGGAAAAAGAATAAATTTGAATAAAATAAATTCAATTCGAAGCTTTACAGTTGTTGTTGACGAAATAGTGTTATTTTTTATGGAATAATCAAGATGAAATTCAGATTTGGACAATTGAAAACACACAAAATACTGATTTTTTGGCACAAAATGCTGATTTTTTAAATAAAATTTGGAAAAAGTAATATCATTTAAAAAATAAGTAGAATTTTTAAATCGAAAATCGAATTTTTTGATAAAAAATGGAATTTTGTTCAAATACGTATTTCAATGTTTTTTTCTTATAAATCATAATTATGTTTTAAAATGAAAAAAATTATATTTTCAGTAAATTTCCTAATAATTCTTAAAACTAAAGAGTTTTTAAAAAGTGTATTAATCTTTATCATTCAAAATTATTTATCAAACGTAATTTTTCTTGTTGAATGAAAGTTCTAAAACGCAAATATAGTGCAAAAGCAAAAGTTTTAATAGCAGGTGTCCAGGTATCAGCTTAAAAAGCAACGATTTTACATGCAAAGAGATGTTCTGTAGTATTTAAAACGACAAACACATATATTTGTAAATTTTTTAAACTGGCAAACCGATCAATTTCTAAATTTATTAAACTGTTTTAGATTTATTTTCTGATAAGTAAATTATAAAAACAAAAGTGTCAAACATAGATTTCTAGGTATCAATTTAAAAAGTCATAAGTTATACATTATTTTACTTGTATTTTCTTACTTGTATACTTGTATATAATTTCTTTCTTTACTTGTATTATTTTTCTATTAAATAAAGTGCAACACCAAAAGTCTTAAGTGCAGATTTCTAGGTAAAAGTTTAAAAAACAACGATTTTGCATGATTTTATTTGTAAATCTACATTCTGTAATCCAAAGACGAAGCAATCATTTTTTTAAATGGGTTAAATTATGTTGAACTAATTGTCTGATGTGTGTAAACTATTAATAAAATGCATTGCAATTCTTAAATAAAATTTAAGCGTATATTTAAATATTTTTAACAAAACAGGACCCTGATTGTATTACAATGGGAGTCTATGGGAATTTTGCGAATTACCAAAGATAGCGCCAAGTTGGCGATAATCTTGGCGGCATTTAGCGATAGTTTGGCGATAGTTTTTTGGTCCACGGGATAACCGAGTAGTACCGAATTTCGTAAAAGAAACACCCTTATAGCACCAAAAATGATAATCATATTAACTAACAGTTTACTGCGTCGGAGTAAGCGTCTTATTTCGAATTAAAATATATCTTTGAATTGAAATTTTAATGAAATACAGGGTCATGAGAAATCGAAGAGTGTGAAAAATAGGATTATAAATATCTCGGCAACTAATTATCCGATCGACTTCATCCTTTATGCAAAATTTGTTTTTTTATTGCCTTTTATATCCACTCATTAAAATAAACAATTTCAAAAAAATTTATGTACCTTTCATCAGAACGAATATTTCGAGTCCGAAAAAAATAGTGCCGTATAATCGAGGTTACTGATATCCAATAGGTTTCTTCCCATTATTACATACTAAGTACACACTAAATTTCAAGTCTCTATCTCAATTTATTCGGGAAATAGAGCTTTTACAAACACACACACAAACACAAATACAGACAGACGGACGGCAATTTTTTTCTTCTAAATGTATGTTTTTCGGAATCTCCAGTGTCTGAAACGTGTAAATCCGTCAAAAAAATTTTTTTGGTTTTTTAAACGATTACAAGACTTACCCTGTACTACGTATGATGGGTAAGTAAAAACAACGCAAGTGGGTGTGGAATCTGGCAACATGTAATAATGTGATAACTGAAATATCCGCTGCTATAAAAAAATATCGTCTGCTACTGAAATGACACGCGGAAGAAGCGAGTGGCTTGAAGGTTATATATTTGCTCTTTCTGAAGAGAATACTATTGTATAATTATTATAGAATAATTATTCGTGATTAGAAAACGTTGCGAGAAGCATGGTTTTAAAGTGTCGAAGCAAAATAAGTGATATTATTAACTGCAAAGGAAAAAATCGCCAATTTTTAAAGATATCGAAAAGAAAACACCAAAAGATCTATCCGAAAATGGCACGTACCGTCTCTAACATTTCTAAAGGGCACTATCTGGTTGTACTGGAAAATCCAAAACCTCAAAGAACTATCGCAAAATCTTTGCATACATATGCAGCAACTATAAATAAAATAATTAATAGAGATTTGAATTTAATTAAAACAAACAAGTTGGAAATTGCTCGTCAAACGTGGCAAATGAGGTGCGTTCGTACTATAACTAGTTTTATAATTATTTTTTGCACCCCATATTGTACTGAATGTATAATTTTTTGAACTTCATAAAGCGCATAGTCTGATACATCATTAAAATGCACTTCCAATATTTTTTTCCCATTCCCCGTAATGTAACGGAACACTTTTGACTGTCCCTGTAATTAAACTATACATCCGATTTTCCTAAAATTTGAAATAGCTCAACACAATTTTGCAACAATTATATCTTTAAAATTTCAGACCATTCGGAAGGCTGTAATATCATTAAAATGCACTTGCAATAATTTTTCCCATTGGCCGTAATGTAAAGAAAAAATTTTGACTGTCCCTGTAATTAAACTATGCATCCGATTTTCCTAAAATTTGAAAGGGCTCGACAAAATTTTGCAACAGTTATATCTTTA
The DNA here is from genome assembly GCA_963932465.1 of Maratus speciosus. NCBI lineage: Eukaryota > Metazoa > Arthropoda > Arachnida > Araneae > Salticidae > Maratus > Maratus speciosus. Next base: position 143,619,175 of record OZ010786.1, on the reverse strand, counting down.
AAATTTCAGATCATTCGGAAGGCTCTAATATCATTAAAATCCACTTGCAATAATTTTTCCCATTGGCCGTAATGTAAAGAAAAACTTTTGACTGTCCCTGTAATTAAACTATACACCCGATTTTTCTAAAATTTGAAAGGGCTCGACAAAATTTTGCAACAGTTATATCTTTAAAATTTCAGATCATTCGGAAGGCTCTAATATCATTAAAATCCACTTGCAATAATTTTTCCCATTGGCCGTAATGTAAAGAAAAACTTTTGACTGTCCCTGTAATTAAACTATACATCCGATTTTCCTAAAATTTGAAAGGGCTCTACAAAATTTTACAACAGTTATATCTTTAAAATTTCAGATCATTCGGAAGGCTCTAATATCATTAAAATGCACTTGCAATAATTTTTCCCATTGGCCGTAATGTAAGGAAAAACTTTTGACTGTCCCTGTAATTAAACTATACATCCGATTTTCCTAAAATTTGAAAGGGCTCGACAAAATTTTGCAACAGTTATATCTTTAAAATTTCAGATCATTCGGAAGGCTCTAATATCATTAAAATCCCCTTGCAATAATTTTTCCCATTGGCCGTAATGTAAAGAAAAACTTTTGACTGTCCCTGTAATTAAACTATACATCCGATTTTCCTAAAATTTGAAAGGGCTCTACAAAATTTTGCAACAGTTATATCTTTAAAATTTCAGATCATTCGGAAGACTCTAATATCATTAAAATGCACTTGCAATAATTTTTCCCATTGGCCGTAATGTAAGGAAAAACTTTTGACTGTCCCTGTAATTAAACTATACATCCGATTTTCCTAAAATTTGAAAGGGCTCGACAAAATTTTGCAACAGTTATATCTTTAAAATTTCAGATCATTCGGAAGGCTGTAATATCATTAAAATGCACTTGCAATAATTTTTCCCATTGGCCGTAATGTAAAGAAAAACTTTTGACTGTCCCTGTAATTAAACTATACATCCGATTTTCATAAAATTTGAAATGGCTCGACAAAATTTTGCAACAATCATATATTTGAAATTTCAGACCATTCGGTTGGGTAGTTTTTGCTCTGTTACATGCGGACAGACGGACGGACGGACGGACAGACGGACAGACGGACGGACAGACGGACAGACAGACGGACGGACTGAACGACGACTATAGGTGCTACGTATTTATATAATTACGAACGCACCTAAAAAAATGGACCTTTCATCGCCTGCTACTAAAACATGTTGTTGAGAAGAAGACAAGATGCATATCGTTATATGAAAATCATTTAGCAGGTGATAAGTGGAAAACAATTGTCAAAAGTGATGAAGCGTGGGTTTATCTTAAAGTCTGTAATAAAAACAAGTAAGAAAAATCATGCGTACAGCATAGATTATGAAACACTTTCCAACACTCCCTGAAAGATTTTTTAACGAAACTTCGTTACTTAGGGAAATAAGGTAAATAAGATAACTAAGTAAACATTTAAAAATCTGACCGATACCTGAGTCTGCAATTTTTCACCAATAAACCATGTTGGGGAAGTCACCAGCCATCTATACGACAGCCTTGGATGACCGGACAACGATGAATAGATTTTACTATTACATCGATCTACGATAATTATAATAAAACACTCATACGCATACACTACATATATATTAAAACACACATACAGACATAAATAACGCCTGAATTCAGCAGTTAAAGGTACATATAAATATTATACAGACATACATACAATAAACACAATAAACCCAACTGGAGTGAAAAATTAGCCAGAGCCAGGAATCCAACCCGGGACCACAGTATACAAGACTGCTGCTGTAACCACTGACCTACTGAGTTAGAGCAGCAGTCTTGTATACTGTGGTCCCGGGTTCGATTCCTGGCTCTGGCTAATTTTTCACTCCAGTTGGGTTTATTGTATTTATTATATGTATGTCTGTATAATATTTATATATACCTTTAACTACAAATTAAGTTTCTCTAAAGGATTTATGGTCATTATTAGAATCTCTTACAACGGAAAATTAAAGATAAGAAAAGTCGAGAAAAATGTCAAAATTAACTCTACTTATCATCAAAACAATGTTCTAATTCCTGTTTTTAAAGAAGTAATTCCAAAACTTTATTCTACAGACACTAAACGTCTTGAGTTTCACTAGGATAAAGCGAGCAGACATATTCCAAAAGTACAATCGCATTTCTCGAAAAATTGACAAGAGAAACTGGAATCAAGTGTATACCGTTTAATCATATTCCAACCAATTCCCCAGATGTTTCACCAATTAATTACTGCGCCTTTGGACTATTAAAACAATCTCTTGAGAAACGCAGACCAACTACGTTGTGCGGACTCTGGAAATGTGTGGTGGAGGAATGGAACAAAACTCCCAGTTTTACAAAAAGCCCTACTATCTTGGAAATCATGCTGCAATATGGTAGTCCACAACAAAGGCTTCCAGTTAGAACATATTAAAATAATAATTGTTTTAATTTATACATTTTACTTTTGTACTCAAAATCGTTTCCAATATGTGTATACACCCTCTGTAAGTGTATTAAATCACTTTGACTTGACTTTATATTAAATAAAATGTAATAACAAAACTTTTCTAGGCATTAGTTTAAAAATCAAAAGATTTTGTATGATTTTACTAGATTCATGTTCTATAATCCAACGGCGCTGCGGGACGATCATTTTCAAATCTTGGTAATTAATTTAAATTAACTTTCTACAAAATAAATGACTATAATAAAGGTTTTAAAGCAGATGCCTAAATTAAAGTTCAAAAATCAATAATTTTTACATGATTTTACTTGTAGATCCATGTTCTGTAATCCAACTGTGAAAAGATCATTTTCAAAGAATGTTAAATTATTTTTGATGGAGTTTCTGTTCCCTATATTTTCGCTCTCAGCTACAAATTTTATCTGTAGTGAGCCACCGTTTCTGAAAAAAAAAAAAATAATAATAAAAGATAAAAAAAAAAAGGAAACATAAATAACAAGAAAAATATCATAAAATAATGGATACTTTACATTTTCATGCAAAGAAAAATGAAAGTAATTTACAGATTCAGCTGGTTTTAACTTGTTTGTAAGGGGCTATAGTTATGTAACGTTAATCGTTATCAACATTTTTCTAATTTTGGACCCCCTCCCCCCCTTACGATATCATACATTATCATTCGTCGACCCCCCCCCCCCCATACACACACGCACCTGATGATATCGTTATCAATGTCTAAAAATTATTTTATTAGCCCCGGAATGGTATGCTATTTCTTTCTCCCAGCTTATTTTGTCTACAAAAAATAACGTTACCTTGCGGAAGCTAGCAATAAACAAAGCAGATGTATCATTGAGCGATTAAATGCTGTATAGCAATTTTTTAAATTTCTAAGCATCGCACATTTCCACTTTTTATACCATCGTATTGGGAAAAAAAAAAAGTACTTTTAAATGCAATTTGTTTGAAAACTGTATCTCCATTTATTTTTGAAATATTAATTTTTTTGTAGTTTTTAGCACCATTTGTTTAATTTTAGTAACTCAAATACTCCATTTATATAGAAAGTAAAAGAAAAATAGTTGAAAAATAGCAATTATATCTTTTTGTTGCCATTTTCTCATAACAACCGAAAGAAAATGTAATTAAAATACGTGCTATTTTGAAAAATATAAACGAATAATTTCTGTTAGAACATGGAGCTATTATAAACTATATTTAATTTTAAGTATCCGTGTGACGTCAGTCATGACGTTTTAGTTGGAAACTGAATCAAACAAACGGTTGCTATGCGTCATTTTTGTTTAAATATAAATTGTGGAAATATTACCAGTACGAATCAAGTATTAAAACACTTAGATGTGGGATATAGATATAAGATATAGCTGCAGCACACAAACAAAATAGAAAATACAACATAGCAACCGTTTTTTTGGGGTCAGTTTCCAACCAAATCGTCATGACTGACGTCATGACTGAAATCGTCTATATTAATGTTACAAACAAATGAATGCCTATGAATCATCAGACAATTTTTTTTGTCGAGTTTCTATAATGACGGCATCTTTTTGCTGCATTTGTGTATTATTTTGCGATAGTGACATCCTTATGCATGCTTTACTGTAGATGCTTAGATGTTTAAGAGTGGATCGTAAATGTGGAATTCTTAAGCGGATGCGAATGACGTCATTTTACATAAAATAAAAATGTGTGCTTTAAGTCTTAAAATTGAAATGGGTTTTGTACTATTTATATATACATTTTTTTTTCATCGGGGGCGACTCTAAATTCTGAAAAAGCCGAATTCCTGTTTTCTAGTTTTTAGATTCTTTTTATTTCTTTTTATACTCTTGCAGTGATATACGACACAAAATAAGCTGGGAGAAAGAAATAGCATATACCGGAGGCTAAAAATTACATGAAATCTTGCAAAGCATTGACCATTATTTCTCAAAATGAATTTTGACTTGCGAAACAAATATAAAATAAAAACTAGTCGGATGTGTCAATCTCAAAACTTTCTTCTATCTCATGCATGTTAACACTTTAATTTGCTATCATCCAAAATTAATTGACTATCTATGCCCATCATGAGGATTGTAAAAGTATTGGTTCGTTGAATTGCGGTCATTTAAAAAGGAGACAGAAGCATCGCATTTTTTGAACAAATCATTGAATTTCGGCACCTAGCCTCTTAGATGTCTGGAACCAAAACTCCCAACTCAAAGAGCATAAAAGCGACACCTTTTGTGCAGTATACACCCATACACCAATACACAGCAGTATACCCCTTTTGTTCAGTATACACCCATAGTCCAAGAATCAACAGAACAAAAACCCATGTTATCAAGCGCAAGAAATAAAATCTTTATTTTATGGGAGAGTAGAAGTAGAGGAATCTAATGATACTTGTCTACCGGGAGTGAAGTGGTGCTTAAGCCAAAAATTAATACCACCAGTGGTTGACTCGTTGGTTTATCATTGTGTTTGTCCTACAACTATCCACCATGTTTTCATACCTTTGTTTGTAGGACAAACACAATGATAAACCTACGAGTCAACCACTGGTGGTATTTATTTTTGGCTTATGCGCCATTTCACTTCCGGCAAAAATGGATCATTAGATTCCCCTGCTTCTACTCTTCCATAAAATAAAGGTTTTTTTCTTGTACTTGATGCATAGGTTTTTGTGCTGTCGGCTCTTAAACTACCAAGCCTAATAAAAATCTACTTATATGTGAAAGTGTAACAATATATGAAGTTTTATTAAACTAGGGGGCTCTGCCACCTACTAGCTACGCTCGCCAACCCCCGTTCAGACACTGCGCAGACTCTAAAAGCACGCTAATTTGATCGGCTTTAAAAAGATTTCGGAAAATTGAATTATAATTTTTTTTTTTTTTTTTTTAAAGTGGCGATCTCCCTGTAAACGGATTTCTATTCATCTCTCTTTGATTGGGGAATTTTAAGGCCAAATCAGCTGCTGTTAAAAGATACAATGGCTGTTTTCGTCTTTGATTAAATAAAATCAGTTAAAAATTTCAAAATAAGCTAATATAAAATGAATTAAGTAAACAGAGTCTTTGTCTCCAGGTATTTTTTAACAAAGCGAAAAGAAATTCCTTTAAATAAGACATAATGAATCGTTTTAAATCTGATGTAATATTGATCAAACTATTCTTTCTCTTTTTAATATTCACGTGAAAATACTTTTGTTAGAAATGAAATATTATTTGCGCTGTCCTAACAAAAATGGTTGAAAAGTTCATTTCAAAATATCAAGTAAATGTCTCGCGCAATTTCAAAATTTAAACTGTTTTGCAATATTATTTTTTGTTCATTTTATGTAATAACTGTAATGTGACGTAAATGTGACATAATTTCTCCTATTTAAGACTTCTAACGCATGTTAATGAATTTATTATTTTACAATATCTTTTCTCTTTTAAAATTCAAGTGTAAATATAGTTTTTATGACGTAATTTTTAATAAGCTCCTGCTTTTTATACATAATTATTTAATTTTAATTTAAAAAAAATTTTCTGTTTATAATAGTCACGTGTAAATAAATTTTTAATTTGAAGCAAACATTATTGTTCGCGCTGTTTATACAGTTGGCAACAGTTTAAATTAATACCATTTTCTAAAATATGTAAAATATATCTCTCGAAATGCTGAAAATTTGAATTTAAAATAGAAATAAAAGCTCAAAAAATGGGTCGAATTAAAAAAAGAAATACAGTCTGCACACCGGGAACTTCAAATGCATAAAATGATCTAAAAATGATTAAATTCCCATGTATAGTTTTTGCTCCTATAAAACTGTTTTAGTGGAATGATTTTGTCCACTATAGCATTAAATATAGCTTAAAATAATTCTTCGATTTGAAAAATGTCTGCATCAGCGTGTTTATCAAACATTTCTCCATAATACCACCGATTTTCATATTTTTGTATGCAATATTTTTCTTAATATTAACGAAGAAATATCTCCGGTTACAAAAATTTCAAAACCGACGGCGGCGGTGACAGCGGTAGTTACTTTTTTTTAGAATACAGAGATTCAGTGCATTAGTTTTTGAGATAGAGCTATCGCAAAAATCGTGAAAAATGCAGCATAATAGCACCTCCTGTTAAATGATTCACACGGAAACCAACAACAGCACCGATTTATGTCAAGGTCTAACAGAATATGAAGTTTGATGAAATTCCAGGCATTAGTTCTTGAGCTATGACTATCGCTAAAACCGTGTAAATTCTGAAAAATGCAGCATAGCAGTGCCACCTGTCGTGCGATTTACACCAAATCTAATTAGCATCAACTACTGCCATCGTCTAACTGAATCTGAAGCTAGATGAAAATCCGTACATTACCATAAAAAAAAAAAAAAAAAAAAAAAAAAAAAAAAAAAAAAAATGCAGCATAGCAGTGCTACCTGTTGCGCGATTTACACCAAAACCTAATCAGCAACAAATTGTATTAACGTAGAACTGAATCTGAAGTTTAATGAAAATCCTTGCATTAGTTCTTGAGATAGCCACCTGTTGGGCGGTTTACACCAATTCTAATCAACAGCGATTTATATCAAAGTCTAACTTAATTTAACGTTTTATTAAATTCCATACATTAGTTCTTGGGATAGAACGTCCACAAAATTTTTGTCACATACTGTCGGACTCACAGATAGACAGACTCAAACAAAAGACTTTCTAAAAACAGTCAAATTGTGTTCAGGACGTTCTATAAAACTTATAAATCCGGCGAAAAGCGAAAGCCGAAATTTTTCATATATCAAAGTCTAACTTAATTTAACGTTTTATTAAATTCCATACATTAGTTCTTGGGACAGAACGTCCACAAAATTTTTGTCACATACTGTCGGACTCACAGATAGACAGACTCAAACAAAAGACTTTCTAAAAACAGTCAAATTGTGTTCAGGACGTTCTATAAAACTTATAAATCCGGCGAAAACCGAAAGCCGAAATTTTTCATATATCAAAGTCTAACTTAATTTAACGTTTTATTAAATTCCATACATTAGTTCTTGGGACAGAACGTCCACAAAATTTTTGTCACATACTGTCGGACTCACAGATAGACAGACTCAAACAAAAGACTTTCTAAAAACAGTCAAATTGTGTTCAGGACGTTCTATAAAATTTATAAATCCGGCGAAAACCGAAAGCCGAAATTTTTCATGAAACCAATGCTTTCATCTTCTAAAGATAGAAGTAATAATCTTTGGAGGTTACGAAGGCTCAAGGAGTAATCTGTAGATATATAAATTTAATTTTGTGAGCTTTTAAAGTTTTTTTTTTTTCCGAAGAATAATAAAAAAAAAATAGAATAATCTGATTTAAACAAATTTTGAACGTTGCCAATTTACACACAAATAAAATCAGCTTTAATTATACAAGTTGGAACGCTTTAAAATGCACTTCGGGCGACATTTTTTTGTACTTGTTTTAATTAAATTATACTGAATCCTTTTTCAGAACAATGTTAATATTATAATCAGAAGTACTTGAAATATATTGATTCATTATGAAACTGTACTTTATTTTAGCAAATGCATTTATTGTTTAAAGCTATTTTTCTAACAACATTTTGGATATTTTATTTTACATTTAGGTTATTTACTTTCTTCTGTCTTTACAAGAATAAAGTATTGAATTCGTGAAATTTTTCAACTTCCAGTTTTTGACGGATTTACACGTTTTAAGGGTCAGAGATGGTAAAAACATGGTTTTACAAAATGTCTGTCTGTGAGTCTGTAACTCTATCTGTTTGTATGGGACACAAATTTTGTGGACGCTCTATCTCAAGTATTAATGCACGGCATTTATTAAAAATTTACAAATTGGTGCTGATTAGTTTTAAGTCTAAATCGCCCAACTGGATTTTTCACGATTTCCGCAAAAGCTCTTTCTCAAAAATTAGTGCACGATTTTTTTTCAAATTTTAGATTCAGTCAGTCCTTCATATGAATTGGTGCTGATTATGTTTTCGTGTAAATCGCGCAACAGGTGGGGCTGTCATGCTGCATTTTTTGCGATTTCCGCAATAGCTCTATTTCAAGAACTAATGCACGAATTTTCATCTAACTTCAGATTTAGTTAGACGTTGACATAAGTTGTTGCGGATTAGGTTTTGGCATAAATCAGCCTACAGGTGGCGCTGTTGCGCTGCATTTTGCAGAATTTACACGATTTTAGCGATGGTCCTATCTCAAGAACTAATGCACGGAATTTCATATCTTTAGAATCTTCATGATGAGCATAGATTGCCATTTAATTTTGGCACTGTGATAACAAATTTTGAAGTATTAACATGTATGAGATAGAAGGAAGTTTTGAGATTGGCACATCCGACTAGTTTTTTCCTAAATTACACGAGATTTAATTTAATTTACATTTGTATTTTTTTTTTTTTTTTTTTTTTTGGTCTTTTATGTTTCACATTAATAAAGATTGCATTACTTTTTTATATTATAGAAATTTTTTAATTCGCGCAGAATGAAGAGTATTTAGAGATATTCATTAGTTTTATTATCATATTGACTTACAAAACGAAAACAACAAAAAGTTACTTACATATAGAAATCTGTAATATTGATGGCATCAGGAAAAACAGAATCTAGCTGTTCGTAAATCTACAAAATATAATTTGCACATTCAACATATATTACATTTAAAGAAAGCACGGTTAAATTCAAAATTTTGATAAAATATTCTCATAAATACAATTAAGTAATGTAGAAAACCTTAGAAGAAAAGAAAAGAAATACTAGAAATGTGTATCATATCCATAATGGAAAAGAAAGTTTTCAGATGTTTGAAAATGTTGCGATACATAATTAAGTTGAAAAAGTAAATTCTGTAACAACAAAATAAATTTATATACATTTTTACCACAGTTTAATGTATCGATTTTTTTATAAGATAATAAAAAAAGCGATTATCGTTGAACAGATTTAATACCAGTTACAATTATAAAGAAATAACATTCCCTTATCAACACTTTAAAAGCGATGCAATTATTTAAAATTTAGAAATATATCTTTTTAATAAACATTACTTACATGGACTTTCTTTAAAACAAATTAAATTAATGCTTGCACAAAATTCCGAATAAAAGCATGTACTGATAAAAGATTTTTTTTTCATATTTCACTTGTAACAGCATCCTTTTATGATCTGTAAGTAGATTTAACCCTTAAATGCCTGGTGTTGCTTTTCGGCAACATACCCAATTTAGGCTCTAAAATGCTATTCGAATAAAATTGAAGCTATAATGCCTAATGTTGCCAATAAAATACATTCTGAAAAAATTATTAAATCGATTTTCAACATGTAGATGGTAAAATTTGTGCTGTTTAAGAATAAAGATAGATTTATTTTTTCAATCGTTGCTACTTGTTCTTTTTGTTTTGTTTGGCAGTTTGTGAAATACCCTATTTTGACCTGCAGTGAGCAAGTGAAGTTTATTTCTTATTATAGTTCCTAAAATTCTTGTGTGTTTAATATTATAGAATTTTATCAAGGCAAATTATTTTTTCAATTAAACACCAGTATTGCCGGTTAGTAACAAACTGTTTTTTAGCCGTAAACCATATTTAAAACAAAATATGATTTTTTAAAGTATTTTTCCTATGATTTATTTAAAAAACGAAAGCCGAAAAACATTATTATAATGATTTTTGAAAAATCAGGCATTTAAGGGTTAAAATGTTTTTTGTTTATGATTTCTTTTATCTCTGATATTGTGAATTTTTTATATTTCTATAAATGCGGAAATTTTCATTTTGTGCACGAAGTTGCTCTTAAAGTAGAGATTATTCTAAGCCTATTTAGTAAGGCGCGAAGCCGTGTGAGTTTTTTTAAAGCGCTGTGCTATTTTTAAGTGTGCTATGTGATTTTTTAAATGCGTCGACGATTTTCCTAAGACTCGCGCCGATTTTTCCACAGCCAGATGTGATTCTGTTGTTAAATTTTCAAAATTTTAATGCATTTATTTCCGATTTTTGTTCCTTTTAATCTATCATCAATCCAAAAATTCGGGCATTAGAAAAAAAAAAAAAAAAAAAAAAGATTCAGAACTTTATTTTGAAAAATTGAATTAACCAGAACCCATGCGGTTCGGGGCGCAGTCGAGTAAAAACTGGTCACCCGACCCGATGCGAAGCTCAACAAATTTTCTTCTTTTATTGGAAACTCGCTTTGAGAGAAAATTGACCCACTATATAATATAAAAGTCCTTCCGGCCAGTGCCGGGAGGAAGAGGTAGCTTTCATATTCCTTATTTAAAAAAAAAAAACAACTTATATTATTCAAACACAGGAATCTCAATTTAGTGGCAACCGAATATAGGAGATTCAATACTAATTTTTATCAATACTAAATCATTATGAATGAGAATTTCGCGAAATTAGTCAGCTTTATCCAAGCTGCTTTTATTTAAAGTAACTTATATTTGGCTGCCAAATTCGGCGATTTCTTAAAGTGCCTGCCATTTTAAGACAGCATGGTGGATGAGGCTAACAAGTGAACTTGGTCGAGACCTTAGTAATTGCTGTGCACATGCTCACTCACATCGGAATCGATTGATATATATGAGTGCTTTCTCAGGCAAAAAATCAGATTTTTCAAAATGTCATCCACATTAGATATTGAAATTGCTATATCTGAGCCATTTTTTAAGATAAAGACAAACAAAAAATGCTCCTGAATCCTTATATCAAGGTCAAATACTTAAGAAAGAAACCTTTTTCAATTTCTATTTTTTTTGCACCTCACTTTAAATATAATTTTTTTTATTTTAATGGCCGCCATTTTGAAACAAGATGGCTGATGAAGCTGGCCAGCGAACTTGGTCGAAATATTGATGTATACTATCCACATGCCTTCTTACATCGAAATAGGCGAATACGTGTGTTATCGCGTGACAAACACAAGATCGTTTCAAAATGTTAGCCATGCTAGAAATTCAAAGTGCTATAATTCAACCATTTTTTAAGATATAAACAAAAGAACAAATTTTCAGAAACAAAAACTGCTCCGGAATCTTTGTATCAAGGTCAAACACATAAAAAAAAATCTTTTTCATTTTCCAATTTTTTAATACCTCATTTTAAATTTTAAATTTAATTTTTTTTTAAATGGCAACCCTTTTGAAACAAGATGGCGAATGAAGTTGGCCAACGAACTCGGTGGAGACATTGGTATGTACTATGTGCAGACCAAGTTACATACAAATCGGTTCATAAATACGCCTGATATCGCATGACAAAAATCAGGTCGTTTTAAAATGTCAGCCACAATAGAAATTCAAAATGCTATAACTGAGCCATTTTTTTAGATATAGACAAAACAAAAACTGTTCCGGAATCTTTGTATTAAGGTCAAACACATACAAAAAAAATCTTTTTCATTTTCCAATTTTTTGGTATCTCATTTTAAAATTTAATTTTTTTTTTTAATTTTTTAAATGGCCGCCATTTTGAAACAAGATGGCGGATCAAGCTGGACAACGAACTCGATCGAGATATTTGTATGTACTATCTACACACCAAGGTACATCCAAATCGGTTCATAAATACGCCCGTTATCACGTTACAAAAATGAGGACGTTTCAAAATGTCAGCCACGCTAGAAATTCAAAATGCTATAACTCAGCCATTTTTTAAGATATAGACGAAACAAAAACTGCTCTCGAATTTTTTTATCAAAGTCAAACACATAAGAAAAAAATATTTTTTCAATTTTCAATTTTTTGGTACCACATTTCAAATTTAAATTTTTCTTAAAAATGTAAATGGCCGCCATTTTTAAACAAGATGGCGGATGAAGCTGGCCAAAGAACTCGGTAGAGACATTGGTATGTACTATGTATAAACGAAGTTAGATCCAAATCGGCTCATAAATACGCCTTTTATCGCGTGACAAAATTCAGGACGTTTCAAAATGTCAGCCACGCTAGAAATTCAAAATGCTATAACTCAGCCCTTTTTTAAGATATAGACGAAACAAAAACTGCTCCGGAATCTTTGTATAAAGGTCAAATACATAAGAAAAAAATATTTTTCCATTTTCAATTTTTTGGTACCACATTTCAAATTGTAAATTTTTTAAAAAAAATTTAAATGGCTGCCATTTTGAAACAAAATGGCAGATGAAGCTGGCCAACGAACTCACTCGAGACATTAGTACGTACTATGTACATACCAAATTACATCCAAATCGGTTCATAAATACGAGAGTTACAGTGTGACAAAGGTCAGATATGTATATATATATATGGATATATATGGATATATATATATATATATATATATGGATATATATGGATATATATATGTCAATTTTGAACGGAGGGTGGTTTCGGGGTCTGGGGGTCATGATCGATGAAAATATACCAAAATTTTTTGAAATCGCTTTCCTCCGAACGGCTGCAATAGGTAGCTTTTTGTAATGAAAGCTACCTAATAGAAAACTAGTCTGTAATCATATAATATGGATATATATACATACATACATATATATACATAATTTTATTAATATTATTAATATTTTCTCTTAATTTATTAAAATTAAAACATTGAATATAGTTAAATAAAATAAATGATCGATTTTTGTATTTTATTATTCTTTTCAATTAAGTGTATTATTATCTTTGTCAAAATACTTTTGAGTGCTACTGTATAATAATATTTCACATCTTTATCATTTCTGAGAAAATTAACTAGCTTTCTTTTTTAAGACGTTGTTGACATTTGATTTGACCTCATGCATCATGCATAGAAAGCTTAAAGGCAATTTATACAAAACTCACCATCTTTTGAATTATATTCCATAAATTGTAGTCTGATAGAGTTGGCTTATATCGGGTAACATTGATTTCAGCTTGAATTATGTACATTTCTTTTCCTAGCAATGAGAAAATCAAGATAATTTATCATTAGAATAAATAAGGAATCATAAAAATTAATAACTAAATAAAAATACATTACTAAAATTTAATTATCAGTACGAAGTGCTTTAATGGAGAATGAAACATTTCGAGAATTATTTATGCATTATCATCATATATGTTTCTTAATACATTTTATACACACACTTACACGAATGCGATTACTTATGTTTGATCTGCTTTAATTATTAAATACGTGAAACTTTCAAACTTGCTAACAAAGCGCAAACCAACAGAGTAAAAAATGCCCAAGCCAGGAATCGCACCCAGACCTTTGGAATAACGCTCCAATGCTCTAGGATTAAGCTACGAGGTCGATACGCAGTTTGTCATCCCTTACTCTTAAATGCCCGTTAGGCTGTAACCGCAGCACAAGATGGAAAAGTCTTCATGAGCACACAAACTCTGCGCCAAGCATGAGACGAAATAAAGCCCAGCATAGAAGAATACATATAAGTATATAATTAACTTTTCAATTAATTTTAAGCAGTGATATTACTCTCGAAATTATTGAATATTAAATACGTCAAATTTTCCACATCGCTAACTAAGCATAAACCAACAGAGTGGAAAATGTCCAAGCTGGGAATCGAACTCGGACCTATGGAATAACTCCAATTCATCCAATTATTCCGAATGTCCGAGTTCGATTCCCGGCATGGACGTTTTTCACTCTGTTGGTTTACGCTTAGTTAGCAATGAGACACCCACGGAGGGCACTTCCTCTTTGGGCCTATATCCCTCGTGCAGATAACGAGCCGTCATAAAAACAGTAACAACTTAGTTAGCAATGTGGAAAATTTCACGTATTTTATGTTCAATAATTTCGGGAGTAATTTCACTGCTGAAAATAAATTAAAAAAAATAATTATATACTTATGTGTTTAATTATCTTTCATTGTGTTCTATGTGGTTAATTATTTTTTTACTATGTTCTTTTAACTTTTTGTGTCGGACTTGACAGATATTTGCATATTGTTAGGCTCAATATCTACTGCATTCTCAGTAATTACATTCAAAATTAAATTAACGGAAGTATTCATTATCAAATACCTAATTAAATTTCTAAAAAAGCACTCAGTAAGGGATATTTGTATTAAACGGTAACAACCTTGTGCATTTTAATCTTAAATTCGATATTTTCACCCAGATTTTGATATATTAATTATTGTTGAGTGGTCATGGATTAAAACTGTTTTTTTTTTTATCAATTTAAAATTAAAATTTTCCGCCACCAGTAATCCTGTGATACATTAATTATGTATCAACAATATTACTTTCAATTTAATGTTGAAAAACCTGAAATCAAATTTAGAATCATAGTGATTAAATTAACTAAATACCAAATAATGCCTTCAATTACGCCTTTATCATGACATTACCTTCTATTTTGGTAAAATTTAAATCCTTTGTGCATAATAAGATAATATTTCTTACCGGAAGCATTAGAAGTAGATTATTTTAAATAAATTATTTGTCCAAACTAGGCTAAAAATGATATGCCTTACCTTACCTTAAGGGATACCACTATCCCTCATAATGCTCAAACACCTTTTTTCTACAAAGTTTCTGCATTTAGTCATTCTGTTCAAAGAGGTTTCACAGTCTGTACCCCTGAGCAGTTAAACAACGAAATAAATAAAATATTATGGTATTGCAAGAAACAATGGATACAAAGAAAGCACTATAGAAACATTAATTATGAGCTTGAAGAATGTGAAGAATAAGGAGAAAAGAAACTTCAATACAGAAAATTCTAAGTTATCCACTTTACAATGTTTTTCTGGTTCCTTCGAAAGATTGAAATATAAACTCAATAAGTTCAATATCTCCCTTATTGCAAAACCTTCTGTAAAATTAAAAAACACAGTTTGTAAGAAAATGGATCCAATTGAACCACAGCAATTATCAGGAGTATATGAAATATCCTTCACCAAGGAGGATGGAACAATGCGATTTTATATAGGTATGACAAGCAGAACACTTTAAACTAGAATCAAAGAACATATAGCAGGCATCAAATACTGCAACAAGAGAACTACAGCATCGGCCAGATTATGTAGCAAAGAACCTTTACAGATTAATTTTAAAAATAGTAGAATAAGTTATCCATCAAGATTTTATTTACCATCCATTATCCTGAAATTAATAGAGTTCTTCTTTCACAGTGAGGCAATGATTCAGCCACCATTGAGTTACATAAAATTTGGAAAGAGATGCTCTGCAGAATAAGAAACAATAGTAGAAATTAATTCACGTTCACAAATATCCATTTTTATTTTATTTTATGTTTGCACTTGTTTTTCATTATACATGTGATCTCGTGATTTTATTTACCAATTTCTTGTTTATTATTTATTAATTAATTTATTTTTGCGATAGTACTTGTATCAACACAGATCTTGAGAATGTCGCCGTTTGAGAGATTAAACGTATGTTGATCTGAATAAAACTATTTATATGCCTTTTAAGGGGTTCTTTTTAATCACTTTTCACAATTTTAACTTAGTTTGGGTAATTTTAAGTGTCTTTCATGCATAATTTTATCTTTATTTGTTTTAAAATTAGTAATTAAAGAAATAGTTATCGAAATATTTTTAAAAGCAAATTTCAATTAAAGATACACGTATATGGTAGATTATGTTTTCCTTTCTATAGCGAGAAACGAAAACGTATACCTTCTGTTGCTTCTAAAATGTACTCAGTTACTTGTAAACCTTTATTACGCTAAGATAAGCTAAAATAATCCTTCATTCATATACATAATCAAAACTCTTCACTGTCTAATAAGAGTGTTTTCGAATTATTTCATTTGCATTTATAAATTAATCCCTTTGAGCAAAATAAATATTAATTTTAAAAACGATAATGAGTTTACTCGCATTTTATTGAACTATAAAAAAATCTTTTACAAATAATTAGCAGTTTTTATTCTTTAGGAATTTTCGCTGGATAAAAATTGTTTCAAGTTCTAATGCAGCATTAATTACGGTATGCTTTTAACTATAAAACTTGATTTAATCTAACTCCTTTTAAAATAAGATTAAATTATATTAATGCAATGAATTATTTTTTTTAATTAATTCTTTTAATGCCATAGCTTATTTAATAAAGTTTATTCTAAAATGTATCTTGTTATTATTTGATTTGATGAAATGATTATTTCCTTTTCATTCACGTTGTTAATTTTTTAATTCACTAGGGGGTCTGCCTCCTACGAGCTACACTCGCCAACCCCCGTTCAGAGACTGCAAACTCTAAAAGCACGCTAATTTGATAGGCTTTAAAATATCTTCAGAAGAATGAATTATAATTAAAAAAACAGTAGCGATCTCCCTGTAACGGGTTGTTTTTGTCTTTGATTAAATCAGATCAGCGAAGCATGTGAAAATAAGCTAATATAAAATGAATTAAGTAAACATAGTCTTTGTCTCCAGGTATTTTTTAACGACTATAAGAAACTATAAGAAAGTTTTTTTTAAATAAGACATTTTAAATGTATCGTTATAAATCTGACGTAATTTTCACCAAAGTTTTCCTTCTCTTTTTAATATTCACGTGAAAATACTTTTGTTGTTAGAAAGGGAAGATTATTTGTGCTGACTTAATTCACAACAATAAGTTTAAAAGATTACCACAAAATATGAAATAAATGTCTCGCGCAAATACATTTTTAAATTTAAACTGTTTGGCAATTTTAAATATGACGTAATTTCCTCCATTCACGACTTTTACCGCATATTAATGAATTTATTATTTTACAATTTTCTTTCTCTTTTAAAATTTACGTGTAAATATATATTTTATGACATAATTATAAATATTTTCCTTTCTCATTTGAAAGTTTTTTTTCTGCTTATAATAGTCACGTGTAGATAAATTTTTAATTTAAAGGAAATATTATTCTTTGTGCGGTTTCTGAATTCGGCAACAATTTAAAATAACACCCTTTTCTGAAAACTGTAAAAATATATTTCGAAATGCTGAAAATTTGAATTTAAAATAGAAATAAAACCTCAAAAAATGAGTCAAATACAAAAAATAAATGCAGTCTGCACACCAGGAACTTCTAATACATAAAATGATCTAAAATGATTAAATTCCTATGTATAGTTTTTGCTCCTATAAAACTTTTTTAATGGAACGATTTTGACCAACTTTAACATTAAATATCTTCTAAAATAATTCTTCGATTTGAAAACTGTCTGCATCAGCGTGTTTATCAAACATTTCTCTATAATACCACTGATTTTCATATTTTTGTATGCATTATTTTTCTTAATATTAACGAAGAAAGACTTCCGGTCACAAAAAATTCAAAACCGGCGGCGATGACAGCGTTAGTTACTTTTTTTTTTAGAATAGAGAGATTCTTGTATAAAATTATTTGCTCTTTTATAAGGTTTCTTTTGTTTGGTTCATAAAAAAAAAAAAAAAAAAAAATCTATTGAACTACCTTTCTAAACATGCGCCGTGAGGGGCTGCCTGATCATCGCATGAATACATTCGTTTTGACTCATACCTAGTAATACTTTCTCTTCTCGAATAAATATGGAAAACTTACTGAGCATTAAACGATGTTATGAAATTTAAGCTTAGATATATCCGTTTTCAAATTAACAGAACTATTCATGAAACTACACGTAATTAAATAAGCGTGTAGTAAGTGGTTCGCAAATTTTTATGGTAAACTAGCTCATGGATATACCCTGGTATGTACAGTTGTGGAAAAAAAAAGTAAATATTCCATACTAACTCTGCAACTAATTATAATAGAAAAAAGTTACTGGCACCAAACGATTGGAAATTAAGTCTACTTTTAAATGATGTGTATAAAATTTGCTTAGGAGCCCATCTAGAAATCAAAATCAAATCAAACTTTGTTTTTTTCAATAGCAACACCCAATTTTGACAATATATTTTAAATCTTCAGTTAAAACTATGCATAGAAATCAAATTTCAAATCATTTAGATGAAAAATTTTTGAATTATAAGCATTCAAAATTTAGAGCTTCTAATGTTAAACTACACTTTCGTATTTTTATTAATATCTTCTGAAATTATAATCCTAGTGTGATAATTTTATGTGTGGTTACAATACTAAAAAACCTACACATAAATACATTGAATTTGTAATTTAAAAAAATTTATAAAATGAATTATGAATTCTGAAATTAATATTCGAAAAAGATATGAACTGAAAGCTATAATTTTTTTGATAGATTTATCATATACAGGGTGGTTATAATTAAAGTTACCCTGTTTAGACCTACGTAGAGTCCGCTCTGGTTGACAGATATTGATAAAATTTGGAGTATAAGTTATACAGACCATGGCGAAATGAAATCTGCAATAAAAAAATTAGTTTAAATTTGGACCACCAGGTGAAGAAGGAGGCGCATGAAGACCAAAAATCTCGAATTGGAAAAATAAAACTTTTATTTTTATTTTCCACATATGTTCAATGTGATTTCTATTTGCGTCAAGCACATGCTCAAAGCGTATTATAGCGTGTTCAACAGTAGCACGAAGGGTTTCTCTATCAATTGTAGCAACATGACTAGTTATGCTTGCTTTCAAATGAGGCAGAGTCAGTATGCTTCCTCCATACACACGATCTTTCAATAATTCCCACAACCAGAAGTCACAGGGATTCAAGTTCGGAGAACCAGGAGGTCAGGTTGTCTGAAAACTTCTCGAAATTACCCGATCATCTCCAAAGTGGGCACAAAGCAGTGCCGTAACTTCTCGGGCTATGTGAGGTGGTGCACCATCTTGCATGAATAAGGTAGTCCCTAAACATTCTCGCTCTTGTAAGGTTGCAATGACCTGCTGCTGTAGTAACGGGTACCCGTAATGGAACACCTTTTAGGACCCTGAGAAGTGTTCTCCTCGAAAAAAAGGGACCAAGAATGAAATCAGTCTGAAAGCCACATCATTGAGTAATGTAATCAGAGTGCAAAGCCTGCTCATGCACAATATTAAGAGTTACAGTACCCCATACGCCACAGATCTGAGTATTCATTGCTCTATCTAGGGTAAAATGCACCTCGTTCGACCACAAAATGTCCCAAGGCAATGCATTGTCAACGGATATTCTGGCCAAAAACATCCTCCCAAATTGAGTTCGTGTGTCCGAGTCTGCAGGGTTCAGTGCTTGCACAGCGGGAATCTTGCATCGATACCACTTTATAATGGATCAAAGAGCCTTTCGTACTGTAGACGAATGGAAAGACAAATCACGTGACACCGCTCGAGCATTTGTCGAAGAATATTGTGCGAGGAGCTTCTTCGGCAGTTTCAAAATCGGTTTCCGTCCTCTTCCTTGTTGGACACCCAGCTCCCCAGTCTCTTCGAATTCAGGCATCATCTTTGTCAAAGCATGCCCCGACATTGGTCCTTTTCGTAAGCCTTTCAAGCGTCGATATGGACCATATTCTCCCCTTGGGTTCGAGGCTACGAAAATTCGTCTGCTTGGAAATAACATTCATAACCGGGATATTGAAAAGCATTATGTTTAGAAAATTTATGCTTATATTTTATTTTATACGGAGTTTTAGACCATTTCAGGGGCAGGTATGGGTTATACGTGAATTCTTTTCTCTATTTTAAAGTAATGGCATGCATATTTTTCATTTTATTTATAAAATAAAAATTTTAAATTTTAGTTAATACATATATATGGATTTTCATTAATATATATATAAGTATTGATCGAAAATAATTCGTACAAAATAAATCTGCAGTACTGTACGCATGCATTTGGCTGTATTTCTGCTGCATCAAATGACGCAATAAGGTAAACAAACGCGCTAGCTGCTATTTTTACACCACGCGATTCTCACCGTGACCTCACGAGGACATTGTCCATTCTTGTAGTGCAAGTGACAAATTACTGCCGTTCTGATAATCCAACTTCACCAGTAACGTTCGTTACTTCTTCTCTAACAGCATGGTGCAAAATGACTTTACGGCAGCGACTACTGGCTTTTTAAACCGCACTAAATTTGCATAGTCCCTTCTCGTAGATGAAAATCGCCATCTATAGGTCGAAGTTTGAACTATTTTTTTTACTGCGGATTTCATTTCCCCATGGTCCATATATCTTATATTCCAAGTTTAATCGATATCTGTCAACCAGAGCGGACTCTACGTAGGTCTAAACAAGATTACTTTAATTATAACAACCCTGTATATTAAACGAGCAAGCAATTATCCCGATTATGAATGATATCGTAAACGACTGAATCGATTTTCACAAAACTTGCATCCTATACTAAATCGAACACGAAAAAAAGATCTAGCTAGATCCCGAATCCCAGAAAATTCGTTTTTACAGGGTAAAGCAAAATCAGAGGTGAAACTTCTGCATGCTATAAATCAAACAATGCCCATGCAATTTACACGAAATGTGTTTTCTATACTAATTCGAGCACGAGAAACATACCTAGTTAGGTTTCGAATTCGAGAAAAATTGTCTTAATTGATTAAAACAAACTCAGCACTGAAAATGTTGCTAAATGTCGAAAACAGCTCTAATGATTTTTATAACACTTGGTTCTTATACTAATTCGATCACAATAAATCGATCTAGTTAGGTCGCTAATTCGAGAAAACTCCTTTTCTACTGTTAAAACAAACTCATTACTCAAAATGTTGGTACCAATCGAAAACAATTCCGAATATTTTTATGAAATATATTTCATTCGATTGTGAGAAAACCATCCAACTAAGTCTCAACTGCGAAAATAATGTTGGTATGCTTAAATCATTTTTTTTTAAATATTTAATCTTCCGTAATCGAAATTCACGCCAATGCTAATGTTCTTTTATCATCAACAAGTTCAAAGGATGATCTCGAAGGCGGCACAAACTGCTTGCCTTCTATAGATAGAGCACTAGATAACGGCCTACGTAGGTCAAAAGTACAGCAACTTTCGTTTTAACTGACTAGAATAAATAAAATTAATTGATTTTACCAAATGTTGATTTCGTGAACTTAAGTATTTTCATAAATATAATTGTAAATATGCTAATAATTTTGACAGATAACTGCGCTTATACTTTTGCTATGTTTAAAACTATTTACATATTTACATACTTACATATAGCTCAGTAGTTAGAGCGACCGCCTAGAATACTGTGGTCCCGGTTTCGATTCCTGGTTCTGGCTAATTTTTCACTCCAGTTGGGTTTATTGTATTTATTGTATGTATGTCTGTATAATATTTATATATACTGTAAACTGTTGAATGCAGGTGTTATTTGTGTGTGTTATATTATATATTATAGTATGTGTGTTTTATTGTATATCGTAGATCGATGTAATAGCAAAATTTATTCATCGTTGTCCGGTCATTCAAGGCTGTCGTATAGGAGGCTGGTGACAACATGGTTTATTAGTGAGAAATTGTAGACTCAAATATCGGCCGGAGTAGCTCAGTGGTTAGAGCGACAGCCTGGAATGCAGTGGTCCAGGCTAATTATTCACTCCAGTTCGGTTTATTGTATTTATTGTATGTATGTCTATATAATATTTATATAAACTGTTAACTGTTGAATGCAGGCGTTATTTGTGTGTGTTATAGTATATATTGTAGTATGCGCGTTTTATTTACATATTGTTAGAAATATCGCTGTAGTTTGATGCCATGGCGATTCATTCTGGCGCAAAATTAACAGCAGTTTTAAAAGCAAGATATTTTTTCTGCTAAACTTGTCACATAGTTCCCGAAAGGTTCATTTTTACCGCCAAACATTGACTTGGACAACGATTGTTGAAGAATAATCATTTAATTTTTTACAAAATATGGAGAATAGCAGTCAGAATATGCCGGAGGTAATTGCATTTAAATAAAAGTCTTTTATTTTTATAAATGACAATCGAAATTGTTCCCTACATAATTTTTTTACAAAATTGTGTACAATACAAAATTTAAATTCTACTCCACTCCTGCCCTCCCAAAATGACATTATATTTAAAAGAAAAAAAAAACATTTTTATGTTATATCTGAAACATGCCATTACTTTTGCATCACTGTGACATCATTTTCACTGACTTTTAGCTTTCAACTGTGCTAAGAATTCAAGCGGTAGATTTAAATATATACTCCATGGCTTAGTGATATTTTCCAAATAGTAACTTTTACTTTTTGATGTTTATAGAAAAATAAGTATAAAAGTAAAAATATTTTTTTTTAAACGCTCTTTTATAAAAATCCAATGTTCATCTTCAAAATCACGACTTATTTCTTTTTACTTATTATGCATTAATTTGACGCGATTACCGGAATCAGTTATGAAAAATTCACTCTTTTTGTTTATGCTAGGCTAAAAGCGCAAGCAAGTTAATTAGTTTAAAAATATATAATTTTTAAACATTTTTTCTTAAGATAGGGTAAAATGAATCAATATTTAAACTATCTGTTTAGAATTTCTAAATTGATATCTCAACATATTGATTAATATTAGACTATTAATTTATAAAAGCGTATTTTTTTATACTCTTTTACTTAACCCAACCTGTTTTTTGTATGTAAAAATGAAATTTTGGACGTTTTTTTTTTTTAATGCACTTCTTCATAAGCTAGAATTATTAAAATTATGTTCACAGGTGAGTTTTTGATGACAGTGCAACATTTTATTATTTCCAGTAATTAATTATAAAATAATACATTAATTTTAAGGCATTTTAATGTTAGCATGCCATAGGTGATCAATCCCTAAATATTCTCTGTAATGCGTACAGTTGTACGCATTACAGAGAAACAGTTAAAACAACGATGAATTTAATTATGCGCCAATAAATGCTTCTCAAAAAAGGTCAAATGGTTGTGCAACTGCAACAATGAGACATTTTAATGGCTAAACAGTAAAAAATAATATAAAAAAAGCAATTTAACAAATTACAACGACCATTTGGAAAATGATTTTTTCAAAGACTAAAATTTAAGACCTAAAAAAATCGCACGGAGTTGATCATACATTACGTACGCCATGAATTAAACATTAATAGTGTTATTACACGTAAAAATTCCAAGCGACAGAAATCGCCTTCGACTCGTATTTGGTGTGAAATATTTATATGTATTCATTCCTGTCCTATTTATCTTTTTTGTTATTTTTAATTGGCTTATTCCATTTTTCTTTTGTACGTGAAAATCTTACAAATTAAAATTAACTCTTTGGCAGAAACTGTTATTCATTTTCTTTCATTATCATTAGTTATTATCCACCTGAAACTTTCGTATTATACAAGCATTTCATTAGCTGTTCGGGAAAAGGCTTTTCCGTCGTCAGATTTCCAAGAAATCTGATGACACATTTTAAATAAAATTTCATTCTTAAACTTATAAACATCCCACAATATTACTTTTTACATCGTCGTGTAGAGAAAAAAATGTACTTTTAAATGCAATTTGTTTGAAAGCTGTATCTCAATTTGTTTCTGAGTTATTAATTTTTTTTTTGTAGTTTTTATTACTTTTTTGTCATAGTGGCAACACTCTGTTGTCCATCTCTGTTGAAACTAAAGAGAAATACAGATTACTGTATAGACCAATCACAAAACGAATAAAATGCGGATTAAACCAATAAAAACCTTCAGATATGCTCTTCATTTCCTACCCTGATGAGAACAATAACCATTTTTCCAAATGGTTAATAAATTATAAATCAAAAATAAAGAGTGTAACATTTAAAAAAAGAGTATACTTTTATCAATTAACAGTTAATAACTTAATTAATTTACGATTATATGTTGAGCAATCAATTTAGAAATCCTGAAAGGATAGTTTAAATAATGTTGATTTTTTTTTCATTCCTGTTTCCCTGTCTTGAAAAAGAAACAGAGCAAAAATTATCTAGTTTTTAATAAATTCATTTCCTTGCGTTTTCTAGAAAGCACAAAAAAATCCTTGAATTGTTCATAATCGAGTTCGGTGCCCACGCCAAATAAATGTATTCAAAAAGAAATTTTTGAAAAAAAAACATGAATTGCAGTCAAACAAATAGACGTGATTTTTAAGATAAACATTGCTTCTTATAAAATAGCGTTAAAAAAAGGGGCGGGGGGGGTAAGTGTGATCATAGATAGCACAAAGGGTTTCGTTTAATATTCCTTTCAAACGTGGTTAAAAAAGCACGTGCCTTCATTTTAATCTATGCATTATATAGAAATGAAACAGATTAATTAAATAATAATTAATATCTCAGCTTCTAATTAAGCTAGCTCTTTGAACTGGGTATGTATGAAATCTGCGAGAGATTTCCCGTCCGGATGTCAAAAATTTAAAAAAAAAATTTAATATTTAAAAAGTTTAAATTTCGTATTAAAATAAAAACCGCAAGTGCGTCGTCATGTCTGAGATAAAAAACGTTGAAAGGAAAGTTTTAAAGCAATGATCCAATTAATGAAATAATAATTAATATCTCAGCTTGTAATTAAGCTAGGAGTTTGAACAGGGTATGTATGAAATCATCGAAAATTTTTACGTCGGTATGTAAAAAAATTAATTTAAAAATTTAATATTTAAAAAGTTTAAATTTCGTATTAAAATATCCT
Organism: Maratus speciosus; assembly: GCA_963932465.1. Taxonomy (NCBI): domain Eukaryota; kingdom Metazoa; phylum Arthropoda; class Arachnida; order Araneae; family Salticidae; genus Maratus; species Maratus speciosus. The sequence goes on along the minus strand of OZ010786.1, from coordinate 143,594,130 downwards.
CTGCTTAAATTTCTCCAGCGCTGGTATGTATGAAAGATGACAACATCTGCTTTCCGCTGAAATGAAATCTCATTTCATTGTCTTTTCAAATACAGAAATTAAATTTTTATCGATCGATATTTAGTGGATTTTTTGCGTTATACCCAACGCAGAAATTTGAACTTTATACCAAAATAAAGTAGAAATTTTTCCTCGTCTTTCTATACCTTTTACGAATTTGTAGGACCAATACTTGGGAGATGAGATTTCGCTTTTTAAATGTCCACTTCATTTATTGCTTAATTTCCTCCGTGGTAACCATGCATCCGCTGATTTTACTGGCAACCCTTAGGAGAAACTCTGATTATTTGGAGAAGGTGCGTTTGTAGCTGCGTTCAAAAGGTTGATTGGTTAATTTTAGAAGTTAATTAGTCCGTAATTCGGTTAATTACCGACTTTTTCAAAATTTTATGATTTGTTGTTTGATGTGAGGTGTTCAGCTATAAGTACCCAAAATTTCAAGTCTCTAACATATATAGTTTCTGAGAAAGGGCTCTGTGACGGACAGACAGACAAAGGGGTAAGACGAATAGGGTTTCGTCAGATGAACGAAACCCTAAAAAAAACTATTTTTGATTTTATTGTATTGTACTCTTCATATTTTATTCATAATTTATTTTCTTCTTTTTAGTCCTTAAAATGTATTATTGATGCAGTTTATGGTTAACCAGTTGGGATATTTTAGCGTGCATTTGTTGGCACTTAATTAAATCCATTGTTGTTTCAACTCCCATAAAATTGTTGGCGTCATAGACAATATTTGGCGATTTATTACCTGCGGCGGGTAATCGAAAAATGCCTAAAAATTAATGTATTAATTTATAATTCAGTTCTAAAAATAATAAAAAGTTGTGCTGTCATCGGAAATACGCCAGTGAACGTAATTTTTTGCTCAGAGGCTATCAAAGCCTAAGATCTAATGTGCCCACATGGTCTGCATGTACGTATGTATGTACGTACGTACGTAACGCGATAACTTTTGATAGAAATATCCGATTTGCTTCAATTTTTTTTCTAGGTTCTTTCTGATAAGGCGCTTCCTTGATTAGTTTGTAGGGCTCATTGGTTAAGTATAAAAAGGGGGGGGACAGGGTCAACCCTCTTAATTTAGATAAATGGGTTTTTCAGGCAGAATTTTCCGATTTGCATCAAATTTTGTAAATAGGTTCATTCTGATAAGGTGCTTCTCCGATTACTTTTGGGGGTTCATTGATTACGTATAAAGGGGGGACAGGGGCTAACTCCCCCTCTTAATTTAGATAAATGATTTTTTCAGGCACAATTTTTCGATTTGCATAAATTTTTTTAAGGCAGATAGCCTTAGCAGATTTATTAAGGCAGATTTTTTTAGGCAAGTTTCATTCTGATAAGGTGCTTCTCTGATTGCTTTTGGGAGTTCACTGGTTAAGTTTAAAGGGGGGAACGGGGGATCCCCCCTTAATTTAGATAAATGGTGTTTTTTCAGGCAGAATTTTCAGATTTGCATCAAAATTTGCAAATAGGTTAATTCTGATAAGGCTGTTCCCTGATTACTTATGGGGGTTCATTGGTTAAGTATAAAGGAGGAACGGGGACCTAATCCACCCACTTAATTTAGATAAATGGATTTTTTCCCGATTTGCTTCAAATTTAGTATACCGTTTTTTTCTAATAAAGCGCTGCGCTTCCCTGATGAGATTTGGGGGCTCATTGCTTAAGTGTAAAGATGGGAAACATGGGGGTGGGGGCTAATCTCCTTTAATTCATTTTTCGAGGGCATTGTTCTTTGAAATAAATGTATAATATACAATTACTGTGAGTAGCCTGTGAGCTCAATGCCATCAGTTTAACTCGGCACTTTTCTTTTTATTGTAATTCTAGCCTATCAAGAAGTGGGATAAAAATCGATTTTAAAATTCCATCTTTACATACAAAAATCAGATTAATTTTATAAAAAAAACTGAAAAAACTGACTGAAAAAACTGATTGACTTAAAAAAAACAAGAGTGTTAAAAAACTACCGAGCGAGGCTCGGTAGTAGTATAGAAAAGAGAGTTCGAAAATGACGGAGGACTGAGGATTGAGGTGGAAGTGGGAATCATACTAAAGTAGGAGGGAGTTAGAGTGAGTTAGGTTCTTATCAGACGGAAATGACATAAGAAATGATAATCTTATAAGAACATGTTATAGAGAGATAAGGATAAAGTGTGGGAACTGATTGTCGAAATTAGAGGTTAAGTTATTTTTTAAATGTATGGAATCGATTATCCTAGTAGAGAGTCGGCTACCCCTCCCCCTCCCCTCTCCTCCTATCAAGTCGAGATTGTAAATGTTAAAATAGTGTTGTCAGGTGTGAGATACGTCATTTTTCAGATTAGCTCAGCGATAGGAATTGTTGAGTGTGGTATGCCTGTATATAACGGTGTGTATTATTTTTTCACTGATATATGTATTTACCGGAAGTGAAAAGATTATGATTGATTTTATACTTAATTTAATTGAAACCGGAAATTTATCTTTTTCAATACGATGCGATCCAATATTAAGATATCACGTAATAAAATTTCATGCTGTAATGAAGGAGATTTATCAGAATCCAAGTCACGCGGGAAGTTTCGGTGGTGTCAATGCTTTGTATTCTGCTGCCAAAGGAAAAGTTACGAAAAAGACCAGACAGAAATGGTTAAGCGGGGTCGACTCGTACACGCTACACAAACCTGTACGAAGAAAGTTTCTGGCCAATCGTGTGATCGAGCATTCCATCGATCAGCAATGGCAAACCGATCTAGTGGATATGATCACTCTGAAAAAATGCAGTCGGGAATATCGCTACATTCTAACCTGCATCGACATTCTGTCTAAATATGCATGGGCGATTCCGCTCAAAACGAAACGCTGTGAAGATATTGTGAAAGCCTTTGAGAGTATTTTTGCAACGCGAAAGCCCAAGTCTTTACAAACGGATTCTGGAAAAGAATAAAAAACAATCACTTTCAGAGATTTTTAAAACAGCAAAGTGTGCGATTTTTTACTACTTTTAATAACACAAAAGCATCGGTGGTAGAACGTTTTAATCGTACATTGATAACTAAAATGTGGAAATATTTCACGCATAAACACACCTATAATTTTATCGATGTGCTAGACTCCCTGCTACGGAGTTACAACCATACCTATCATTCCAGCATTAAAAGAGCACCTGTGGAAGTAACACCTGAGAACGAAAGCGATGTATGATTTACTTTATTCGGGAAAATGCAGAATGCAGAAAGAAAACCGTGTGTGTTTAAAGCGGAGGAAATCGTGCGCGTGTCGAAGCAAAAATTAACTTTTGAAAAGGGTTATGAAACCAATTAGACCAAGGAGCGGTTTGTGATAACGAATGTGTGTCGAGAGACCTTGCAGTGTAACGAATTAAAGATTTGATGGATGAACCCATCCAAGGAACCTTGTATGCGCACGAACTTCAAAGAGTTCAACCGAAAGAGGACTATACTATCGAAAAGATTTTAGAAAAGTGCACGCGAAAAAATCATGTGGAATATAAAATGAAATTTAAAGGTTACCCTGACAAGTTTAATCAATGGATACTTGGATAGGCTTGTCTAATATGTTTTCTATATAAAATCTACGTTTTCGAGAATGCATGGTCATTTCGAATCATGTTTTTCTACGTGAGGCTACCTTCAGAGAGTTCGTTGAATTATTTTCCTGAGAATAAAATTTGTCATTTTGTGACGATATTACCTTCTGCTTCGGAGTTGAAAGGCGAGTAGGAAGTAGGTCTAACGGAACTCATTTGCCCACACATGTGGAACAATATAACGGAATACACGAACGGATATGAATATGTTTTAGGGGAGAATATCGAATAGTCAGTGGGAAGGTCCAGAAATGAAGCTGAATTTGAAGTGAAAAAAAGTTAGAATCTCACCTGAGTTTTATGAATCCCCTAACGATATTATTAAAGCAATCAATTATCAAAAATTTCATGATTAAATGTCACTTAATTATAATAAAAATTCTAAAAAAAGTAAGAGTAACTTTGAGAAACAATGCACGAATCAACTTTGATTCAGGGTTAGCGGAAAGTTTAAGGTTTCCACCTGGTAATATAGGTGAACCTTTCGCAGGTTATTCAATGTCTTTTCATAGTCCCTTCATAGCCGACCCTCATGCTGATTTTAAATTGTTATACATTTATAGCGGTCTCGTAGAGTCGCAGATAGTGAGTGATACGGTAGACTAGATGTGCTCCCCGTGAAAGGACAAGACGGTGATTTGATTCACGAAGTGTTTGACAGACCTCACTACATCCCGTTCGCTCGAAAGAAATTTCAAACGATTGAAACCGTTATAAGAACGCATACAGGTCTATTAATGTCATTCAAGCGTGGGAAGTTGATCGTGACATTTCATTTTCGTCAAAAGTATCTCTTATAATGCATGTTCCTTACCAGTGCTGTGCGAAATCTTTCAAAGATTATTACACCCACCAATCGGGTAGAGGTTTAAACTATTATCACGGTACTACTTTAAAAAAAGGCTAGGGTATCAGCGGATTGTTTCGGGCTGCGGTGCCTCTGTTAGGTAGCTTTCATTACAAAAACCTACCTATTGCAGCCGTTCGGAGGAAAGCGATTTCAAAAAATTTTGGTATATTTTCATCGATCATGACCCCCAGACCCCGAAACCACCCTCCGTTCAAAATTCACACACACACACACACACATATATATATATATATATATATATATATATATATATCCATATATATATATATATTATATATATATATCTGACATTTGTCACACTGTAACTCTCATATTTATGAACCGATTTGGATGTAATTCGGTGTGTACATAGTACATACCAATGTCTCGACCGAGTTCGTTGGCTAGCTTCATCCACCATTTTGTTTCAAAATGGCGGCCATTTAATTTTTTTTTTTAATTTAAAATTTGAAATGTGGTACCAAAAAAATTGAAAATGGAAAAGTATTTTTTTCTTATGTATTGACCTTTATACAAAGATTCCGTAGCAGTTTTTGTTTCGTCTATATCTTAAAAAATGGCTGGGTTATAGCATTTTGAATTTCTAGCGTGGCTGACATTTTGAAATGTCCTGAATTTTGTCACGCGATAAAAGGCGTATTTATGAACTGATTTAGATGTAACTTCGTTTATACATAGTCCATACCAATGTCTCGACCGAGTTGGTTGGCCAGCTTCATCCGCCATCTTGTTTAAAAATGGCGGCCATTCAAATTTTTAAGAAAAATTTAAATTTGAAATGTGGTACCAAAAAATTGAAAACTGAAAAAAAATTCGGGAGCAGTTTTTGTTTCGTCTATATCTTAAAAAATGGCTGAGTTATAGCATTTTGAATTTCTAGCGTGGCTGATATTTTGAAACGTCCTGATTTTTGTCACGTGATAACGGGCGTATTTATGAACCGAATTTGGATGTACCGAATTTGGAGGTCGCTGTGTACATAGTACATACAAATATCTCGACCGAATTCGTTGTCCAGCTTCATCTGCCATCTTGTTTCAAAATGGCGTCCACTTAAAAAATTTAAAAAAATTTTAAATTTAAAATGAGATACCAAAAAATTGGAAAATGAAAAAGATTTTTTTCGTATGTGTTTGACCGTAATACAAAGATCCCGAAACAGTTTTTGTTTCGTCTATATCTAAAAAAAGTCCTTCCGGCCAGTGCCGTGAGGAAGAGGTAGCTTTCATATTCCTTATTTTAGAAAAGCCAATTTATATTATTCAAACACACGAAGCTCAGTTTAGTGGAAACCGAATATAGAAGATTCAATACTAATTTTTATCAATATAAAGAATGAGAATTTCGCGAAATTAGTCATCTTTATCCAAGCTGATTTTCTTTAAAGTAACTTATATTTGGCTGCCAAATTCGGCGATTTCTTAAAGTGCCTGCTATTTTAAGACAACATGGTGGATGAGGCTAAACAATGAACTTGGTCGAGACCTTAGTAATTTCTGTGCACATTCTCACTCACATCGGAATCGGTTGATATATACAAGTGCTGTCGCAGGCAAAAAATCAGATTTTTCGAAATGTCACCCACATTAGAAATTGAAACTTCTTTATCTGAGCCATTTTTTAAGATAAAGACAAACAAAAAATGCTCCTGAATCCTTATATCAAGGTCAAATACTTAAGAAAGAAACCTTTTTCAATTTCTAATTTTTTTGCACCTCACTTTAAATATAATTTTTTTTAATTTAATGGCCGCCATTTTGAAGCAAGATGGCTGATGAAGCTGGCCAGCGAACTTCGTCGAGATATTGATGTATACTATCCACATGCCTTCTTACATCGAAATAGGCGAATGCGTGTGTTATCGCGTGACAAACACGAGATCGTTTCAAAATATTAGCCATGCTAGAAATTCAAAGTGCTATAATTCAACCATTTTTTAAGATATAAACAAAAGAACAAATTTTCAGAAACAAAAACTGCTCGGGAATCTTTGTATCAAGGCCAAACACATAAAAAAAAATCTTTTTCATTTTCCAATTTTTTAATACCTCATTTTAAATTTTAAATTTTATTTTTTTAAATGGCAACCCTTTTGAAACAAGATGGCGAATGAAGCTTGCCAAAGAACTCGGTCGAGACATTGGTATGTACTATATACAGACCAAGTTACATCCAAATTGGTTCATAAATACGCCTGTTATCGCGCGACAAAAATCAGGTCGTTTTAAAATGTCAGCCACAATAGAAATTCAAAATGCTATAACTCAGCCATTTTTTTAGATATAGACGAAACAAAAACTGCTCCAGAATCTTTTTATCAAGGTCAAACTCATAAGAAAAAAATATTTTTTCAATTTTCAATTTTTTGGTATCACATTTCAAATTTAAATTTTTCTTACAAATTTAAATGGCCGCCATTTTTAAACAAGATAGCGGATGAAGCTGGCCAACGAACTCGGTCGAGATATTGGTATGTACTATGTATAAACGAAGTTACATCCAAATCGGTTCATAAATACGCCTTTTATCGCGTGACAAAATTCAGGATGTTTCAAAATGTCAGCTACGATAGAAATTCAAAAGTCCTTCCGGCCTGTGCCGGGAGGAATAGGTAGCTTTCATATTCCTTATTTTTATAAAAGCCAACTTATATTATTCAAACACACGAACCTCAATTTAGTGAAAACCGAATATAGGAGATTCAATACTAATTTTTATGAATACTAAATCATTATGAATGAGAATTTCGCGAAATTAGTCAGCTTTATCCAAGCTGCTTTTATTTAAAGTAACTTATATTTGGCTGCCAAATTCGGCGATTTCTTAAAGTGCCTGCAATTTTAAGACAACATGGTGATGAGGCTAACAAGTGAACTTGGTCGAGACCTTAGTAATTGCCGTGCATATGCTCACTCACATCGGAATCGATTGATATATATGAGTGCTTTCTCAGGCAAAAAATCAGAGTTTTCAAAATGTCACCCACATTAGATATTGAAATTGCTATATCTGAGCCATTTTTTAAGATAAAGACAAACAAAAAATGCTCCTGAATCCTTATATCAAGGTCAAATACTTAAGAAATAAACCTTTTTCAATTTCTAATTTTTTTGCACCTCACTTTAAATATAATTTTTTTAAATTTAAATACGGCCATTTTGAAACAAGATGGCTGATGAAGCTGGCCAGCGAACTTGGTCGAGATATTGATGTATACTATCCACATGCCTTCTTGCATCGAAATAGGCGAATACGTGTGTTATCGCGTGACAAATACAAGATAGTTTCAAAATGTTAGCCATGCTAGAAATTCAAAGTGCTATAGTTCAACCATTTTTTAAGATATAAACAAAAGAACAAATTTTCAGAAACAAAAACTGCTCTGGAATCTTTGTATCAAGGCCAAACACATAATAAAAAATCTTTTTCATTTTCCAATTTTTTAATACCTCATTTTAAATTTAAAATTTTATTTTTTTTAAATGGCAACCCTTTTGAAAGAAGATGGCGAATGAAACTCGCCAACGAACTCGGTCGAGACATTGGTATGTACTATATACAGACCAAGTTACATCCAAATCGGTTCATAAATACGCCTGTTATCGCGTGACAAAAATCAGGTCGTTTTAAAATGTCAGCCACAATAGAAATTCAAAATGCTATAACTCAGCCATTTTTTTAGATATAGACGAAACAAAAACTGTTCCGGAATCTTTGTATTAAGGTCAAACACATACAAAAAAACTTTTTCATTTTCCAATTTTTTGGTATCTCATTTTAAATTTTAAATTTAAAAAATTTAAATGGCCGCCATTTTGAAACAAGTTGGCGGATGAATCTGGCCAACGAACTCGGTCGAGATATTTGTATGTACTATGTACACCCAGGCGCGGATCCACGGGGGGGGGGGGGATCGGGGCGATCGCCCCCCCCCCCAAAAAAAGTATAAATCCACCTCTTATCGCGAATTCCAACAAATGGTCGCCGAAAAAAAAATCAATTTCTTCATTCGTTCCTAGAACAAATCACCAAATTCGTCAAAGCATCGCGCAGAAACCGCCAATTTCGTCAAAAAATCGCGGAGAAACGCGAATTTCGTCAAAAAATCGCGCATTATGTCAAAGGACCTCGAAAAAACGAAAATTTTGTCAAAGGACCGCGAAAAAAACGCAAATTTTGTCAAAGGATCGCAGAAAAAAACATAAATTTCGTCAAAAACCGCAGAAAAAACGCGCATTTCGCCAAAGAATCGAGGAAACAACGCAAATTTCGTCAAGAGATCTCGGAAAAAATGCAAATTTTGGGAAAGAATCGCGAAAAAAATACGCGAATTTCGAAAAAGAATCGCTGAAAAAACGCGAATTTTGTCAGAGGGCCGCGAAAAAAAATGCATATTTAGCGCCAGGAGGAGGTTCCCCGAGGCACGGATCCAGGGGGGGGGGGGCGATCGGGGCGGTCCGCAAGATATAAATCCAACGCTTTTGACGGCAGTTTTCGTAGAACAGGCAGACAAGCAAACGAAAACCAAACACTTTTCGGTTGTCAATGGTAAATCTCACTGACGTTTCGCCAATTAATGAACAAAAAAGGATTATGTCCTGTCAAAAGGCATATGGCGCCACAATTTTTGACACTATGGGTTGAGGTGGGGGTTGATACTACTTTGTGTACCTTTTCTTGAATTTCTACAACAGAAAATTGACACCGTTATGCGGATCCCTTTAAAGTGTGGAAACTTTTCATCTTTTCAAAGAAGCTGCACTTCTAATTTCTGTATAATATTTTTGCAGAGAGCTCTTTTGTTTGAGAAAAGAATGGGATTCGTAGGAATTTTCAAAGAAAGAAAGAAACAAGAAAAAGAAAGGACCTTTTGAAACTTCAAGCATCTTAATATTTTCTGAAGAGAGCCACTAATGTTTTTAAAAAATGTTTTTAAAAAACTACTATTGCCACCCACATTGGTGAATTTCAAGGGGTATTTTATCAATGAACAAAAAAGGATTATGTCTTAATCAGTTAAAACCTAAAATGCATAATGTGTGTTAATTTGTTTAAAGCCAACTTGGTAAACCAGTTCTTCCTTTATGTATTTACTTAATGAAAGGCCTTCTAGGTGATTTGAATAGAAAATGCCGCTCTACTGTCACCCACCATTCATTGTTTGGTTTACCATTTTTCGCTGTCTTTCTACCTCTTGTAGAGAAGCTATGGAAACAGACCTAGGTCTCAGTAACAAATGTTAACCTTGATGAACTAATAATGAGTAGATTATGAAGGAATATACGCACCGCTTAGATGACACATTTTGACTTTTCAAGGATGTTAAGAGCTCTTGAGATTTTTGTTCAGTCCCTTTTTTGAATAAACCGATAATATAAATAATTACCAGAGTAAAAATGAAAAGAATAAAAATAAGACATTTAATAAATAAATTCTATGGTAACATTTTTAAGTTTTTGGCACAATTAGTAACAATAAGTCATATTTTGAGGAGAGGAGACTTATATAATAGGGTGGGCCGAAAAAAACTTTTTTCGATTTTCGATTATGGGTAGTTTGGAAAAGTTGCCACTGGTGGCACTAAGTTCACACAAAAAATTTGCGATTTTTCGGACAATTCCTTCATTTGCCGCAAATGGCTTGAAGTTTGCTCAAATGCTGATTTTTGAGCTTTTTTAGCAAAAGTTTAAAAAAAGTTAAATTTAAGTTTTTTAGCTGAATTTACTTGAAATGTTTAAATAAGCTCAAATTATGCATTATTTAATAGTTATATGCATTTTGAATTAGGTGACTTTTATAGTTTTTTCGCCTATAAGTGAGCAAAAATTGCAGGAATTGTGACAACAGGGAATAAGGATCTCGTCATCGGTAAAGACTCTGTCAGGAGGCAGAAAAAGAAACTTGAAAAGAAGATACAGGAGGAGGAAGATCTTCGAGGAAGAAAAATTACAAGCATCTTTTTTGATAGTAGAAAAAATAAAACGATTTTCATAGACTAGCAGCACCGTCGACAGAAAGACGAAACAAATATCACCGTGTTATCTGAACGTGGTTTGGAATATTTGGGTCATTTGACCCCCTCCTTCTGACCACTGCGGAGAAATAGCAAAATCATTATATAATTTTCTAAGCCAGAATAAAGCCTGCTTTGGAAAAAATCAAGAAGAGAACTGCAACATTTGATATGTATACTCCATACGAACGAGCTCCCCTCTGACAGCGACATCAACTGTCTAAACTAGATGGTAGAGCCACTTGGCCTAAGACCTTTACCAACTGAAACGGAGCTAGATTAATAGAGTACTCAAATCTTCAGCCTTTTGAATTTTAATGTCCATGAAACAGGAATAGGCTCATAGAAATGAACAAGTACATTTTCGCATGCCATTAGTGATTATGTGCTTCGTACTTCTCTCGACGGTGCCGCTTGTTCCCCTTTTCTATAAAGATTGTGTTATTATTTCTACTATAAAAAAATATGGTTGTAATTTTTCATCCTCCAAGATAATCCTCCTCCTTATCTTCTTTTCAAGTTTCTTTTTCTGTCTCCTGACCAAGTCTTTATCGATGACGAGATTTTTTATTCCTGGTTGTCACAATTCCTGCATCCTGAAGCACAGACGAAGCTCTTAACGCAGTTTACCTATATGATATACCAGTTCTAAATCTGGTGAACGCTGTGTGAAAGGATATGCGTTTGGGAGTGTCTCCTTTTGAAGGCCCTGGTTCAAATTCTGATTCAGACGAACTGCCTGCTTCAAAGTTCCCACTTTTTTAATCTTCTGACAAATAACTGTATAATTTAGGGCAGAAAAATATTCGCTATAAAATCCCATCTCGCAGTTACCCCCATCTCCAATTTCCCCCCTCATCCTTGTGATGACTGATTGCGTTTTCATTGGTTTCTACTCCATATCTCCTCACCTTCCAGAATTGCTGTCTAGACATGCTGTGGTCCGGCATTCAAATATGTGACTCTGAACGCATCGAAAAACCGAAGGAAGAGTGAGGAACATGATAAAGACAAAAGAGAGAAAATGACGAACGAACCAAACAATACTTACAACTTTTGCTCAGTTATACGCGAAAAAGTTATAAAAATCGCCTAATTCAAAATACACATAACTAATAAATAATAGATAGTCAGAGCTTATTTAATCATTTCGCACACTAAACATGACATTTCAAGTAAATTCAGCTAAGACAAATTTAATTTACCATTTTATAAATTTTTGCTAAAAAAGTTCAAAAATCAGCATGTGATCAAAACTTCAAGCAATTTGCGGCAAATGAAGGAATTGTCCGAAAAATCTCAAATTTTTTGTGTAAACTTAGTGCCACCAGTGGCAACTTTTCCGCACTACCCATCATTGAAAATCGAAAAAAAGTTTATTTTCGGACCACGCTATTATATAATAAGAGGGTTGGTTAAACCAGTGTGTCGGTTAATTGAACGTCGGATAATCGATAGTCTATAGTAATTTTAAATAGCACTAATTATTTCATATTCATATAATAATTAACTACAAGGAATGATTTAACCAATAGAAACTATGACTGTGTTGATTATATATCATCCATCCGGTATCGCTCCCCCCCCCCCCCAAAAAATGAGTCTCTGGATCCGCCCCTGGTACACACCAAGGTACATCCAAATCGGTTCATAAATACGCCTGTTATCACGTGACAAAAATCAGGACGTTTCAAAATGTTAGCCACGCTAGAAATTCAAAATGCTATAACTCAGCCATTTTGTAAGATATAGACGAAACAAAAACTGCTCCCGAATCCTTTTATCAAGGTCAAACTAATAAGAAAAAAATATTTTTCTATTTTCAATTTTTTGGTACCGCATTTCAAATTTTAAATTTTTTAAAAATTTTAAATTGCCGCCATTTTGAAACAAAAGATATACATATATCTACCCTTTATATATAAAATCCTAATGAAACGAATTTATGAAAGGAATATATGAAACGCCTGAAATGTATCGATTCTTTGAATCGACCGATTAAACAACTGATTTTGTTTCACGGCGATTTCTCCTAAAATATGGAATACTTTGCGATGAAATTAACACCAAAGATCCACAGATCTCAAAACTGGTATTAGAATTTTTAAATTCGAATTAGTTTTCGAAATATTAATTTTTTTCGAATTTTAAATACATTTTTTCTAATGATGGCAACTCAAATTTTAATCATAACAGATTTTTTTTTCATAATTCAGAAAAGGTTACTATTTTAAATTAATTTTGCGACAGTTGGGCCTCCTTTAAATCTACGCTAAGAACAATGCTTTTTTGTATTTCGTTATCATTTTATTAAATACAAAACTTTCATTTAAAAATGAAACATTTAAATTGATGGCTTTCACTTCTTTTTTTTTTTTTTAACAAAACGAAAAGAAAAATATTAGACACATATCTCATATGGCACCGGGTTACCTAATTGTCGCACAAATGGCATTATTTTGATAGACATGGTAACCCGGCTATTGTTGTTTATTTAATAATAAATGTATATTTAGTTTTATTTCTTTTTTAAATGTATATAAATTACTTTGTTCTATAGTAATTAATTATTTTTTTGCTATTTCCTTTTGAAAATAATAGAAAATAATTAAAAAATACGGTACAATGTAGTAGTTATTCCGTCACCCAATTTCGCAAATTATATAAATCGCCAAATTGTACAGATTGACAAAATTTTTATTTTAAATAACGAAAGAACAAATAAATTAGTATAACATTAATAAATATAAAAATAAAACGTCGAAATAAAAATCACTTGATGACATAAACACGTGTAACTTGCTAAAAGTCGAGTGAATATGACATTTACGATCAAGCATTATTGACATTTAATCTTATAGTTCGCGATAGATTGATTGTCGACGGGATAAGTAAGTAGTACCAAAAATACATATGTAACTGGTATTCGAAAACGAGGCTTTCGCCAAATTTTCGTAAAAAAAAAAAATCATGCCAAACATGCGGTGCGTATATGACATCTGGCGAAATATTAAATTATGTAACAAACCATGACATTTAATTTCAACTTCAAATCAATGTGTTAATTTACCACTCGAACAATAAAAAAAATGCTAACTGGCGAGTTGAAAAAAAGATATTGGCGAGATTTGCACCCGGCTTTTTTTTCTTTCGGCACAGATGTCATATACGGCCCCATATTGGCGCGATTTTTCTCTGACGCCAATGTCATATACGCAGCGGGTACTTAACTGGCGCCAAAGTATCGTTATTTTGCTTGATATGGTAAGCCGGATGTTGTTGTTTATGCTGTTGATGCGTTCCCCAAATTGGCGTTGGAAAAAAATCGCGCCAATATGAGGCGTATATAACATTTGTTTCAAACTTTCATATGAAAGGCGAAGGGATCAGATCGTGTTTGTTTATGGCATTTGATGACTTGAACTATTATAATATAGATGAAATGATGGGGATAGAATAATATTTGGCGACTTATTACCTGTGCCTGGATAACATTAAAGTATCAAAATTGCACAAAAAGCAAAGTGTTCCACCCGGAACTGTTGATGATAGTCACATGATTTAGGCTATTGTTATAGAGATTGTTTTAAAATATTGGTTGACAAAGACTCTGAATGATTAATTCATTTTATTTTAGCTTCTTTTCAAATGTTTAACTGATCCTCTTTAATCAAAAACGAAAACAAAAATTGGATGTCTTAACAGCAACTGATTGTCCGTTAAATTTTTGCAATCAAAGGGAATTGAATGGAAACCCGTTTACAGGGAGATCTGCACAGCTTTTTCAGTATAATTTAATCTTCTCTAATATTTTAAAAACCCATTAGATTTTTAGATTTTCAGATTCTGCGGTGTCTGAATGGGGGTTGGCGAGCGTAGCTTGCAGGGGGCAGAGCCCCCTAGTATATATATATCAATTTTGAACGGAGGGTGGTTTCGGGGTCTGGGGGTCATGATCGATGAAAATATACCAAATTGTTTTCAAATCGCTTTCCTCCGAACGGCTGCAGTAGGTAGCTTTATGTAATGAAAGCTACCTAAAATGCTATAACTCAGCCATTTTTTAAGATATAGACGAAACAAAAACTACTCCGGAATCTTTGTATAAAGGTCAAATACATAAGAAAAAAATATTTTTCCATTTTCAATTTTTTGGTACCACATTTCAAATTTTAAATTTTTAAAATTTTTTTAAATGGCCGCCATTTTGAAACAAAACGGCTGATGAAGCTGGCCAACGAACTCGGTCGAGACATTGGTATGTATATATATCAATTGTATCGATTTGTATGCATATATATCAATTTTGAACGGAGGGTGGTTTCGGGGACTTGGGGTCATGATCGATGAAAATATACCAAAATTTTTTGAAATCGCTTTCCTCCGAACGGCTGCAATATGTAGCTTTTTGTAATGAATGCTACCTAAAATGGTTGAGTTATAGCAATTTCTATTGTGGCTGACATTTTAAAACGACCTGATTTTTGTCACGCGATAACAGGTGTATTTATGAACCGATTTGGATGTAACTTGGTCTGTTCATAGTACATACAAATGTCTCGACCGAGTTCGTTGGCCAGCTTCATTTGCGATCTTGTTTCAAAAGGGTTGCCATTAAAAAAAATTAATTTAAATGAAATGAAAAAGATTTCTTTTTATGTGTTTGGCCTTGATACAAAGATTCCGGAGCAGTTTATGTTTCTGAAAATTTGTTCTTTTGTTTATATCTTAAAAAATGGTTGAATTATAGCACTTTGAATTTCTAGCATGGCTAATATTTTGAAACGATCTTGTATTTGTCACGCGATAACACACGTATTCGCCTATTTCGATGTAAGAAGGCATGTGGATAGTATACATCAATATCTCGACCAAGTTCGCTGGCCAGCTTCATCAGCCATCTTGTTTCAAAATGACGGCCATTAAATTAAAAAAAATTATATTTAAAGTGAGGTGCAAAAAATTTAGAAATTTAAAAAGGTTTCTTTCTTAAGTATTTGACCTTGATATACGGATTCAGGAGCATTTTTTGTTTGTCTTTATCTTAAAAAATGACTCAGTTATAGCAATTTCAATATCTAATGTGGGTGACATTTTGAAAAATCTGATTTTTTGCCTGCGACAGCACTCGTATATATCAATCGATTCCGATATGAGTGAGCATGTGCACAGCAATTACTAAGGTCTCGACCAAGTTCACTGGTTAGCCTCATCCACAATTTTGTCTTAAAATGGCAGGCACTTTAAGAAATCGCCGAATTTGGCAGCCAAATATAAGTTACTTTAAATAAAAGCAGCTTGGATAAAGCTGACTAACTTCGCGAAATTCTCATTCATAATGATTTAGTATTGATAAAATTAGTATTGAATCTCCTATATTCGATTTCCACTAAATTGAGCTTCGTGTTTTTGAATAATATAAGGTGGCTTTTTTAAAATAAGGAATATGAAAGCTACCTCTTCCTCCCGGCACTGGCCGGAAGGATTTTTTAAATTGGGCGCTAAAGCCGTAGGCAAACAATTTTTTTCAACAGGAGTCGATTTGCCGAATGACGTGTCACGTGGGGAAAATGTCAAAGTGGCTGCCAAACGGAGGTTAAAAAAGGTGGGCAGACTTTAACAGACAAAGCCGCCGAAAAGGTTAAGATCACGTTAGGTTCAGGTCTTAGACAGTTCAGATCGTCAGGTCGTAATAAGAGAAAGCTCCCTAAAATAACCGTCAGTCGAGGCAATGTCAAGAAAGTGACAACAAGTGATATTTTCGCTTAAAGATGTTTGAACTTATTCATAAAGATTCTGTCGCTTGTGTTAAAACGGAATTGGATCTATTTTTAATCCCTCCCACTCAAACGGCTATCGAAAAAGGGTATTTTGAAGAATACCACCCCTTTGCTAATATTCGGGATGGAGTACCTGTGGAATTTAAGATTTCTTGAAACGGAGAAGACTATATTGATTTATCCTCGTCATACCTGTATACGAAAGTGAAAATCACCAAGCCAGACAGTTCAGCCTTAACGGAGGATGACCAAGTCACTCCTGTGAATTTATTCTCTCAGGCCTTGTTTTCTCAAGTCGATGCAAGCCTAAACGAAAGAGTGATTTTTTATCCCAGTAACACTTACCCTTATCGAGCTTATATCGAAATACTGTTGAATTTCGGGGAAGACGCCAAGAAAAGTTTACTGCAATGCGAATGTTTCTACAAAGATCAGAAATTAGATACTACCGACCCCACATCAGATGATAACCCTGGGCTGAAGAAACGATATGAACTCACTAAAAATAGCAACACTTTGGACCTGATATCTCCCTTGCATTGCGACATTTTTCATAAAAATAGATTGTTACTGAACATGGTCGATTTGCAAATTAAATTGATTCGGAGTAAACCCGACTTTTGTTTGATAGAGGCAAAACCTGATTCTGATTATAAAGTGATTTTAAAACATGCCTCTTTGTTTATTCGAAAAGTAAAAGTAAGTGCCGGTGTCTTATTGGGGCACGCAAAGGCCCTTGAAAAAATGTCTGCGAAATATCCTATTGATCGCGTGTTGTGAAGACCTATTCCATTTCCACTGGAAGTTGTTCTTTTATGCAAGATAATGTGTTTTTGGGGTCTATGACAAAACGCATCATTATTAGATTATTGGAAAATGTTTCCATTAACGGTCAATACGGTTTAAATCCTTTTCACTTTCATCATCACAAGATCAACTTTTTAAACGTTTATGTGAATGGACAGCCCATACCTTCAAAAGGTTTAGAATTAAATTTTTCGAATAATAATTATATAAGAGCCTATCATCATTTGTTCGCTGGATTTCATCACGACACTGGTATTTATTTAACATGTGAAGAATTTGAAAACGGACATACCCTGTATGCTTTCGATCTCAGTCCAGACTTGTGTGATGGACCCCACCTCAATTTACAACAGCAAGGAAATTTACGAATTGAAATTAAATTTTCTGAAGATTTAAAAACAACTCTTTCCGTGTTGGTGTATGCGGAATTTGAAAACATTATAGAAATTAACGAATCAAGACACGTTTTATGCGACTTTGCGAACTAGATGGATTCTTTGCAAATTGACAAGATTTTATCACGAGATTCAAGAACCCGAAAATATTTTTTAGGTGTTTTCGTCAGTGATCAACTGCCTAGGAAAATCCTGCGCTATCCTACCTGTTTTGTATGCAATGTCGATTAGTCATCGGAACCTGGAAGCCATTGGCTCGCATTCTTTATACCTTGGCCTGATGAAGTGGAATTCTTCTATTCGTATGGAAACGAGCCTACCACTTTTCGAGGACTTGTTTCGAATTTTACATCTCATTTTTCTCGAGTGACGTTTAATCCACTCACCTTACAAAGTAATAAGACGGCTGATTGTGGTCAATATTGTATATTTTATCTGTATTCTCGATGTCGTGGTAAAATTTTGAAATATATTTTATCGCATTTTGTAACTGAAAATCTCTGTAACGACCAACGAGTCTATAACTTTTCAGAGAAACGATTTCGTATCTTTGTGAATGTTTTTCAATAAATCGATATTTAAACTATATTTCTTAGTGTCAGTGTTTATTCCTATGTTAACCTTCCTTGTGTTTGTTTGATGGAGTTTCCTCGCTTTCAACAGCCCTTCACAATGCTTCTCGCACGCCCTACGAGAGTAGGGAAAAGTTGGTTTCTTCGCGATTTGCTAAAGGATAGAAACCAGATGTTTAACCCCCAGTCTGACAAAGTGGTTTGGCTCTACGGCATCTATCAAAAACTGTATGATGAAATTCCTGATGTTACCTTTGTAGAGGGATTTCCCACGAATTATACTGGATATTTAGGAACAAATACTTTAATTATCTTAGACGACCTCATGGTAGAGGCTGGATCGGAAGAACGTATGACTTATCTCTTTACAAGAGGAAGTCTTCATTTAAACATTAGTATGATTGTTATCATGAAAAATTTGTTTCATAAAGGAAAAGAAGTGAGAGGTGTTTCCCTAAACAGTCAATATTTGATTCTGTTTAAAAATCGTCGCGACATGAGTAAAATTATTTATTTGGTTCGACAATTATATCCCACTAAAAATAAATTTTTCCAAGAAGTGTTTGAAGACGTGACTCAAAAACCTTTTTCCTATTTACTCGTGGATTTAAGAAATGAAACGGTAAAGCGCTTACGACTGAGAACATAGATTTTACCGGGTGAAACACAATTCATCTATATTCCGAAACAAGGTTTAAAATGAAAGACATTTGGTTTTTAATTCAGTCGCGAGTATGGCATTGAAGAAGAAACAGCTTTGTGATTTAGAATTGATTAAAACGTGTCCTAAAGCATTGCGTAAACTTAAACAATTATTGAAAAAATTACCCTCTCGCTCTGTAAAAGCCATCTGCGAATGCAGTTTGAATTTGTTAAAAGGAAATATTCCTATATCTTCGCAGCAGAAAAAGCGTTGCTTTTCTTAAGCCTACTTTGTTGCGAAAAATCGAAATAAAAAAAGGTGCTCTTTTTCATAACAAAAGACTTATAATTCAACGTGGAGGATTTTTAAATATTTTAATTTCAGCTGCTCTGAGTGTGTTAACAAGTTTAATCCATGGAACACGCTAAAAAATATGCGCTGGTACCGGAAGAGAGTCTCTCCAAACATGTACCGACAAAACGAGAAATGAGTGAATTTGATACTGCCATGTCGAAAATATTACATAGCACTATTCCTGATCATGAAAAAGTGATATAGTATTTTGTATTACTTAAATAAAAAATGGACTTGCATGAATTCAACATGCCCTGGATGTCGAAAAAGCTTGAAGAAGCACCTGTGAAAAAGGAAATTATTCCGTCGAAAACTGAACCTGGACCCAAACCTGGAGAAGATTCCTCTTTGATTTTATCGTCGGTTCCACCTGCTACGAAAAGACGAGATTAAACCTTGTTGGATTTTTTAAAAAATCACCTAAGGAAAATCGAATGGGATAAAAATTTAACCGTTAATTTCGAGGGGAAACCCATCCCTGAATCGAACCTAGCTGATTTTTTTTATCTTTTGTTTTCTGTGAATAAAAGAACTTCTATTAAAGCCCAGAATGAACTGTTAAAGACTCTTCGTGAAATGCATGTACCCGAAAACTTTATCTAGAATCGAAACCTGTCATTTAACAAGAAACGTGAATCTTCTGTAGAATATCCTGCTAAAAAATTGAAAGCGGACACTCATGTAATTCGATGGGAAAATTATAAATAAAATTTATTTTAATATTTTAAAAAATTTATGTCTTTCATAATTACATTTCACAACACTACATAACAAATTAAATACTACTTACCACTTTCACGTCTGCTTGCAGCGAATGATTATCGAGAAATGGGGAGGATACACGCACTGGGCGTTAGTGATAATTAGATTGTGACGACACATATCTGATATGTGATGAGAATTCACTATATAAGAGCTTCACAAACCTCTCACTTGTTAGCCTTTTGTCTTGTTGCCCAGCTATGTGCTGATACTTCTTATCTCTCGAACGTTTTTTGACTTGCTGGTTACGTGTCTTGATGACTCATCAACTTGTGCTTTGGCGACCTTAGTCTTGCTGATCACGTTCTAACTGACTCACCTCCACGTGTCTTAGAGACCTTAGTCCCCGCTGACTCACCACCACGTGCCTTGGCGACCTTAGTCCTACTGACTCATCAATACGTGCCTGAGTGATCTTAACCCTGCTGACTCATCGGCTTGTGCCTACGTGACGTAACCTTGAGAGATGACCGCTATCAACTTCACTGAAAATGGCTTGAATGTCGAATACATCGAGGACTTTATACAGAAAGACGTGGCCGATCACTTTTTTGAGGAACTCAAAACCTTGCCATTTTATACGCCTACACTGCGAATGCAAGGGAGATTATTAGGCGTAAAAGAAAAGTCCTAGCCTTCGGCGATCCGGATCTGAGTTACAGTTTCAGTGGAACCACCATTCATGCTAACCTATGGAAATCCCTGATTCTTCAACTGCAAGATCTTGGGGGAAAAACAATGTAGTTATACGTATAATTATATTCTCTTAAATTCATATCTTGATGGTAGTAATTACATTTCACACCATAAAGACGATGAGAGTGAATTAGACAGCACTTTCCCAATTTCAGTTCTAAGCTTTGGAGCTAGGCGAAAAATTGAATTTAAAAACGAAGTCGCACCGATGACTTGTATAAATTTGAATCATAGACCTCTTTTCTTAATGCATGCCTCCACAAACCAATTGTTTACACATGAAATTCCGCCTGACCCCACCATTAAACAGATAAGGATAAGTTTTACATTTCGTCATATTATCCCTAAATTTACTCCTTTTAAAAAACAAAAAATAAATTTAGAACATTTTTCAGTTTCGCCTGAACGATACATCGAGTCTAATTTGTCAATCCGGAAAATGATTGGTTTGATACCCATTTCCAAAATTTGAATGCACCTGATCCTTTACTAATGGAATTTGATTTAAACTGGTTAACATTTTTACAAGTTAGATTAGAAAAATCAGATTTACTTGAGACTTCGCATTAGAAATTTTAAGGAATCGAACACGCAGCAAAAATATCTTTCAAAACAAGGGGTCGTTTTAAATTTGCCTATACGGCAAAAATTTAGCGAAAAACTTCATTTTTTCAATTTTTATTCAAACGACGATTTTTTTTGTCTCGAATAATCAATTATTAGTTTGTTTTCTCGATTCTGATTATTGTTATTTACAACAATTGTTTAATCTTGAGAAATCAGGTTTCTACTTAAAAGATTCTGGTATTCGAATGTCAAAAGATAAAAATTTAAAATTGATTGAATTAATCCCGCAAATTAATGAAACATTAGTCGAAGTGATATTAACACTAGTTATTCCAAGCGTGATAATGAATAGACCCCCTGTATGCAGTTCATATTTAAATCAGAATTTAGCGAAAGATAATTTTTTAATCTGTTTCGTAAAAGATGTAGAATCTTCTGTGAATAAAATCTTTAAGTGTGAAGGATGTCGTTACAATAAAACTTCAGCCTTTCGACATGAATGCATTAACACGTCTATGAAAGAGAGATTTGAACTTTCGAAACAATCTGCTATACTGCATTTGAACACATTCCAGCTCGCCAAAACTATATGCGCATCCTGTTCCTGTTATTATATGAAAGATTTTTTTGAAAAATTAGATTTGACTTCTACAATGATTTTTTAGAGAAGCTGTTTGATTGAACTGTAACAAAAAAAAAAAAAAAAAAAAAAAAAAATTGTTGTATACACATTTTAACATTGAATAAACTTTTTGTTATTTTAATTTATGTGTTATTATTTCCCTTCACACATTTTGAGTTTAATTATTTAATTAGAATTATTTTTATATACAGAAAAAAGTCATCTCTTATTATTATTCCAAGAAAAACTTTGAAATGTTTTATTAAATACAGAGAAAAAGTATAATTTAACTTTTGATATTCAATTAAAAAAAAGAAATTTGATATCTAATTTTTTTTTAAAGTCAGTATGATGTATATTAAATACAGAACTTTGAAAAAAAAAGTATCATTGATATTCAATTTTTAAAAAAAAAATGAAAGTAATAATTTTTATATTTCAATATATTTGAAAAGCAATTTTTATATTTGAAACAGAAATTTGATATCTAATATTTCAATATATTTGAAAAGCAATTTTTATATTTGAAACAGAAATTTTATATCTAATATTTTATATTTCAATGTATTTGAAAAAAGAAATTCTGATAAAAAGCAATTTTTATATTTCAGTTATATGGATTAAAATACCTAAATTTAACGGAGTGATATCAGTATCTGATATTTTCGAAAGGCATTGAAACTGAGAGTTCGAAGAGCGAATGTTATATTGATTTAATCTAATTGCTTTAAGATAGCAAAATGTTAGTTTAAAAGTATTTCTAGAATAACCGACATCTAATCAGTGGGAAAAGTAATCAAAATATTTTATATAAGATGAAAACAATATGTTTTTTTAAAACAGCAGCTTAATGCGTACGTGTAAAATAAACAACGACTCGAAATCGAATGTTCGTTAACACGTTTCAATTTTTCATCATCATCTGATACTCTGATCCATGACCATATATGGGCAGAATCAAAAAAGGGTGATGTAATTATCACTGATAAAAATTGCTATAAATAAGCTCTTCATAATACTCTAGATTATCATTATTCGAGTGATTTTTATAGTGTGTAGTTATATTGTTTAATAGCTCTCAAAGTAGCCCGATATTCAAAGATGCCAGGAAATCCGGTAAGGTGATTTTTTCCTTATGCTATGTTTTGGTGGGTAATATTGAGTAATAATTACAGTAAACTCCCGACTATCCGGCCTTCCGTACTATCTGGCCGAGTAAAAAATTGAGGAATGTTACAAGCGTCCGAGACAGGCATGTTCCCGTCCGTAGGAAAGGGCAAAATAACGAGTGAAAGGATCAAGAAGGGATTGCAGAATGCAATAGCAGAGACAGACAGAAAGGGAGGAGGAGGGGGGGTTAAGGCTGGATAACCTGTTTCGTCAGTTATGCAATTGATGTTGGCAAGTGCGGACGTTATTTTCCGATTATCCTGGTTACTTTCGTATAGTCTTTTGGTGTGCCTCATGTTTATTTATTGAAGATTAACGAAATGGTGATAAATGAAGTGGACTAACGGGGAGAAGCAGCCATCTGTCAAGGACTTTTTCAAGTTTTGACTCTTCTATCTTATGCACAACTTTTCATATTTGTGAAATCATTTATTAACAAATAGAAAAATAAGATTTACTCATTTTTTTTTACGAATTTGACTTACGTTTTACGTTAATAGTTTTGATTATTTTCAAACAGTATGTACTGCATATATAAAATTTATCTTAAAATGTGTAACATGCGTTTTTAATATAATTTGTAAGGGGGGGGGGGTGGAAGTGAGTAAATATTTATAAAACTCTTGAAATATGATATTTATTTTATTTATTTATTTATTATTTATTTTTTTTTAGTATAATTAAAAAATACGATAGTATGTTTTGAATGGAAATATTTTGCAATAATTACTAAGACAAAAAATTGAAATATGAGATTTATTTTTGTTTTTAATGTAGTTTTTAAAATATTATACTATGTTTTGAAGGGAAATATTTTGCAATAATTACTGAGGCAAAATTGAAATATGATATTTATATTTCTTTTTAGTATAATTGAAAAATATTATAGTATGTTTTGAAGGGAAATATTTTGCGACTCAAAAAATTGAAATATGATATTTATTTTTCCTTTTAATATAGTTTTTAAAATATTATAATGTGTTTTGAAGGGAAATATTTTGCGAGACAAAAAATTTAAATATGATATTTATTTTTTTTAGTATAATTTAAAAAAATAAGTTGTATACGTAGTAACTATTTACTTAAGCGAGTACAATTACTTAGCAATATATTCTTTTTTAAATATTTCTGATTACTTTTAATAACTATTATGCAGAAATGTTTCATAATTACTTAGTAATATATTCTTTTTAATACAGTTTTAAATATTTCTGATTACTTTTAATAACTATTATGTAGAAATATTTCATAATTACTTAGTAATATATTTTTTTTACTACAATTTAAAAAATATTTCGTAATAACTTATATGGTTTTTGAATAGTGGTTATGTAAAAATAGTATTAAATATTGTTTTTAAATATTTTGCCAGACAAAATTTGAAATATTATATTTATTTTTTACTGTAATTAAAAAAATATTTCGTGATAATTTATATGGCTTTTGAATAGTGGTTATGTAAAAATAGTATTAAATGTTGTTTTTAAATATTTTGCGAGACAAAATTTGAAATATTATATTTATTTTTTCTTTTTAATGTAATTAAAAAATATTTCGTGATAACTTACATAGTTTTTGAATAGTGGTTATCTAAAAATAGTATTAATTATTGTTTTTAAATATTTTACAATTACTTAAACAAAATTTGAAATATTATATTTATTTATTTATTTATTTATTTTTTTTTTTTTTTTTTTGTATAAAATTATTAGTATGCTAAACTTTTCTTTCTTTTCTTTAGTATAATTAAAAATATATAGTATGTTTTGAAGGGGAAAATATTTTGTAATAATTACTTAGACAAAAAATTGAAATACGAGATATATTTTTCTTTTTAATATACTTTTAAAAATACCATAGTATGTTTTGAAGGGAAATATTTTGCAATAATTACTTAGACAAAAAATTGAAATATGATATTTCTTTTTAGTAGTAAAATTTTATATATTTAGTTGAGAACTTTTAAATTATCAAAACTGCTTTAAGTTAGAGGATAGGGGGTTTCTTTTTAGGAACTTACGTGTACCTTTTGTGAACGAGCATTCTCAAGGATTGATAGTCTGAGAATACATATAAAAAATCTACATGGAGCAAATCCTGTGGTACTTGAAAATGAGTCAGTTACTCCTGTAGCACAAGAAACTAATCCATCTTCTTCGGAAGCAAAGGCAGTTATTTCTCATTTGAGAGAGATTAATTTTAAAGAGTGGGAGGGGAAAAAATAGATAGTTAAATAGGTTCGGTTTATTTATTTCTAGTAGTTCTCATGCGAAGTATGTGGAAAAAAATTCACACTACAGTATAACTTACGAAGGCATTAGAAGTCTCATCCAGTAGATCCTAAATCTTCAGGAACTTCAGTGCAGGTATGAATATTTTATTATATCTATTTTTTCAGATTATCGCGAATTCATGTATTAAATTTATACTAATAAAAAAAAACTAGTATGTCAGGTTAAACAGTAAAATTATGTTAAAAACTGATATGTTAAGTTAAACAGTAAAATTGCGATAAATAGATTTAATAGCTAAAAACTGTAGAAGACTTTCTCTTCTTTTTTAATCAGTAAAAATTAGGATAAAAAATAAATCTAAAGAAGATTTTTCTTCTTTTTAGGTTGTTCACACTTGTAATGTTTGTGGGAAAAATTATTCTAGGTTAAATAATTTATCGAGGCATAAATTAACTCATGAAGAGAATAGATGAATCTACATTTGTAACGAATGGGGAAAAGAATTCCATCGAAAATATGGGACTATACAGCATAACTTACGAAGGCATCACAAGTCTCATCAAGTAGATCCTGAATCTTCAGAACATTCAATGCAAGTATGGATATTTTATTATAACTATTTTTTTCAGATTGTCTCGAATTTATGTATTAAATTCATATTAAAAGAAAAACTAGTATGTTAGGTTAAACAGTAAATTTATGTTAAAAAACTGATATGTTAAATTAAACAATAAAATTGCGATAAATAGATTTAATAGCTAAAAACTGTAGAAGACTTTTACTTCTTTTTTAATTAGTAAAAATTAGAATAAAAAATAAATCTAAAGAAGATATTTCTTCCTTTTAGGTTGTTCACACTTGTGATGTTTGTGGGAAAAATTATTCTAGGATAAATAATTTATCGAGGCATAAATTAACTCATGAAGAGAATAGATGAATCTACATTTGTAAAGAATGGGGAAAATAATTCCATCGGAAAGATGGGCCTATACAGCATAACTTACGAAGGCATAGACAAGGCATAGGCTCATCAAGTAGATCCTGAATCTTCAGAAACTTCAATGCAGGTATGAATATTTTATTATAACTATTTTTTCAGATTGTTGCGAATTTATGCATTAAATTTATATTTAAAAAAAAACTAGTATGTTAGGTTAAACAGTAAAATTATGTTAAAAAAACTGATATGTTAAGTTAAACAGTAAAATTGCGATAAATAGATTTAATAGCTAAAAACTGTAGATGACTTTTTCTTCTTTTTTAATCAGTAAAAATTAGAATTAAAAATAAATCTAAAGAAGATTTTTTTTCTTTTTAGGTTGTTCACACTTGTGATGTTTTTGGGAAAAACTATTCTAAGATAAATAATTTATCGAGGCATAAATTAACTCATGAAGAGAAAAGACGAATTCACATTTGTACCGAATGGGGAAAAGAATTCCATCGAAAAGATGATTTACAGCGACATATTACAACTCACACTGTCTCTAAATATTCTTTTCCGAACTGCCCTGACAAATTTACAGCTAAACGTAGTTTACAGCAGCCCATAAAATCAGGATAATGCATATATATGCAGGATAGCAACCATAATATCACTTCTTATGTTACTGTAAAATGAAGGAAAACTAGCGCTAACCCTTCCATATAAAGACCCACGACCGAATCGCTGAACACCTTTAAAACTGTCCAATTAGAACTAGACGAGGATAGCCAGTATGATATTAAAGTTTGTTTTCGATAGCATCACGCAGGAGCTCTACGAAAAAATAGAGCAAGAAGTTCATCAGAAAGATGCGATCAAATTTCACCTGATATTAAAAGTTACACTAGAGAGTATTTCTAGCGAGGAGGAGGTTATAACCACCGAGCCTTATTTACATAGTGATATCTATACTCAATTAATCAACGATACTATTGAGTTACAAATTCAAGAAGGTTTCGCGAAAATTATAAAATGTTTCGATCGATACATTCCAGGCATTTCTGGATGGCGACTGAAAGATATCAGTTATTTAGAACTGAAAATGGCGAAATACAATCCACTGCGGGATAGCAGTTTCATTCCTTTTCCACGAAACATCAAGTAAAAGAACGCCGTTTTAAACATAAAGAATTATGAAGACTTGAAATGTATCGTTTGGTGCATTTTAGCTTCCCAGTTAAATGTTCCTGCAGAAGACCACCCCGACGACGTCAGCCACTATGTCGGTTTCGAAAACACGTTAAATTTGAAGCATATTTCTTTTCCCATGCTTTATCAGCAAGTTAAATTAATAGAACGACAGAACAAGTTAAGGATTAATATATATGGCTACGAAGATGGGAAAATCACACTTTTGTATATTTCAGAGAGAGAAGAAGAAGAAACAATTAATGTATTGCTCATTGCGACTGAAGACAAGCAACACTATACTTTTGTACAGAATTTTCCACGGTTACTGGGAAATCGTACCAAACATAACGGTGAGCAGCATTACTGTTACAGGTGCCTCCGTGCATTTTCCCGTAAAGATTTACTAGCAGACCACACGCATTTTTGTAAAAAGAAATGCTGCTCAAATTATCCAAATGCCGAGAATTGCAGAGAATTTTTTGAAGTTCAAAAATATACACATGCAACATCCTGTCGGCTATACCATCTATGCCGACTTCGAATGTATATTAGAACCCATACATTTCAAAAAACTTCCTTCAAATATCTCTTTTACTCAGAAAACAGATTGACATATTCCATGCGGATTTTCTTACGTCATCATCGGGCCGAACGGTCGACGTGTTAATCCGGCGAAAGTGTATCGAGGCGAAGACGCAGTAGAGCGATTTTTGAATTACATGATCGAGGAAGGAAAAACATTGGGAGATATTTTAATGAGCATAAAGCCTCTGAAGTTGTCACGAGAACAGGAAAGAATCTTTTACGATGCTGTGCAATGCTGCATATGCAAAATCCTCTCGGCTCACATCGGGTATGTGAGCACAACCATCTCTCTAGAGAGTATCGAGGAGCCGCGCACTCAGAGTGTAATTTGAGATATCGCCAGCCTAAATCTATCCCGATTATTTTTCATAATCTACGAAATTATGATGGCCACCTTCTGATGAGCGAACTTGGAAAATTCAAGGATCGCATCATTTCTGTTATTGCGACTACTTTAGAGAAATTCATTACATTCCGATTAAAAGAAACAGACTTCTCTGTCCAAATAGTCTTTTTAGACTTCTTCCAGTTCCTCTCCACCTCGCGAAAATCTTCCAGCAGATCAATTCCCAATCTTAAAAGAACATTTTCCTTTCAACATCCATCCAGATTTACTAAGAAGAAAGGCAATTTTCTCTTATAGTTATATAACTTCCTTCCGGAAATTCGACGATACACAACTTCCCCACCTTCTGAATTTTTTAATTGTTTGACAGAAGAAGATACTGAGGCTGAAGATTACCAACACGCATTAAACGTTTAGCACACTCTTACTATTCAAACTCTAGGTGATTACCACGATCTGTACGTTCTGACAGGCGTGCTTTTGCTGGCAGATGTATTTCAAAATTTTCGTTCTCTCTGCCAGCGCTATTACGACATCGACGCTTGTCATGTCATGAGGTCACCAGATTTATCGTGGAATGCCTGCTTAAAAATGTGTTACATCAAGTTAGAACTTCTGACTGATGTCAACATGTCGATGTTTTTAGAAGAAGGAGTGAGGGGTGTGGTATCACAAATGTCCCACAGATATGCTGTTGCGAACAACGCCTCATGTCCTAACCATAATAAAGACGAATTATCCAGTTATATTTTACATTTATACGCTAACAACCTCTATGGATTGTCTATGTCACAATTTTTGCCTTACGCTGGTTTTGAGTGGGTGGATGCCACCAAGCTGGATGAAGATTTTGTGCGAAATCTCAAGGACGAGTCGCCTGAAGGTTGCATCTTCGAGGTGGACCTAGAATATCCCAATTCTCTACATATCCTCCATAACGAATACCCATTGGCGCCTGAAAGAGTGACAGTGACAGAAGAAATGCTATCTCCCTAAGCAAAGTCCCTTCTCAATAATCAGAAATATGTTGGTACACATAAACTAATTTCTAATCTTAATAATAAATATAAATATGTCACTCATTACCGTAATTTAAAATTATATGCAGCTAGGTCTCATATTAAAAAAATTCACCGAGCACTAAAATTTAAGCAAGCAACCTGGCTACGTAAATATATTGATTTTAACACTGATAAGAAAAAACAGGCGGCTTCGACCTTTGAGAAAGATTTCTTCAAGCTCCTGAATAACGCAGTTTTTGGCAAAAACATGGAGAACCTCAGAAAAAAGAAGGAATATCGAATTATGCACAGATAAAGTTCGAGATCAGAAATTGGTGGTATCGCCTACTACAAAAATTTCAAATAGTATGAACACGAGTTGGTCGCTGTGGACAGGAAAAAAACCTACCATATTGATGGACCGCCCTATTTACGTAGGTTTCACAGTTTTAGAGCTTTCGAAAGTTCTCAAGTATTCAGTCCACTACAATCATATAAAAAAAAACCTATCAGAAAAATTCTACCCTATTATTCACCGGCACAGATAGTTTAACTTATTACATCACCACCCCCAATGTATACGACGATATGGAACACCATGCTGATCTATATAACTTTTCAGATTATCCCACAGACCACAAACTGCATTCTACTTGTAACAAGAAGGTGATTGGCAAGTTTAAAAATGAGCTAAAAGGCAATCTAGCCCATGAGTTTGTTGGATTGAAATCAAAAGTGTACTCTCTGAAATCCTCCATAGAAGAGAAAAAGAGCGCTAAAGGCTTATCTAAACACGTCGTCCAGGACCGTCTAAAGCATTAAAATTATGTCGATTGTATTTTGAAGAGAAAAGGCAGCTATGCGATCAATATAAAATTTTTACAAGAAAAACACAAGTTGTACACAGTCAACCAGAATAAAAAATGCCTTTCTCCGTTCGACGACAAAAGATTTTTGTTGTCGGATAGAATTACAAGCTTAGCGTATGGCCATAAGGACATTCCGAAACATAATGTAAAAAGTTTTTATCTCATGAAAACCTGTATTTATACAATATTTATTTCAAAATATATGATATATAAACATACTAATTTAAAATGTAGAATTTGCACATTTTGGGCCACAGTGAGTGAAGCGGCGTTCATGATACATGATGTCTTTGCACAGATAATACGACATATAAATATATGTTTGGGGACCCACAGCCAGTGCAAAAGATGCGTTTGTCTTTTTATATATTTTTTCAGATTGGACACCAGAGAAGAAAGAAGCCTTCACTCAGAAGATTCCATTAACTTCTCCTTCTATACTCTACTGTCTCTCTTATACTCTCCATAATTTTCCCTAAATAACACTGTCATACTATAGCATGATTAAAACTATCTTATCAGATTAAAAAAAACTACTTTCCGTATTTTTTCCTTATCGCTCAATAACATGCTCTTATCAGATTATCATTTCTTATCTCATTTCCGGCTGATAAGAACCTAACTCACTCTAAGCCCCTCTTACTATAGTATGATTCCCACTTCCACCTCAATCCTCAATCCTCCGTCATTTTCCAACTTTCTTTTCTATACTACTCTCGGTCTACCAGGTACTCATATATATTAAATGAGCAAGCAATTTTCCCTATTATGAATGATATCGTAAACGACTGGACCGATTTTCACGAAACTTGCTTCCTATACTAAATCGAGCACGAGAAAAAGATCTAGTTAGGAGCCGAATTCAAGAAAATTCGTTTTTACAGGGACAAATAAAATCAGAGGTGAAACTTCTGCTTGCTATTAATCGAATAATGCTCATGCGATTTACATTAAACGTGTTCTCTACACTAATTCGAGCACGAGAAACACTTCTAGCTAAGTTTCGAATTCAAAAAAATTTGTTTTGATCGATTAAATTAAACTCAGCACTGAAAATGTTGCTATATATTCAAAACGGCTCTAACGATTTTCATAAAAAAACTTAATTCTTATACTAATTTGAGCACAAGAAATCGATCTAGCTAGGTCGCTAATTCGAGAAAACTCGTTTCTACTGTTGAAACAAACTCATTACCCAAAATGATGGTATCAATCGAAATCAATCCCGACGATTTTTATGAAATATGCTTTATTCGATTGTGTGAAAACAATCCAACTAAGTCCCGACTGAGGGAAAAAAATGTTGGTTATGTTTAAAGCAATTTTTAAATGTTTAATCTTCCGTAAACGAAATTCCCTACAGTACTAATGTCCATTTATCAGCAACAGGTTCAAAGGATGATCTCGAAGCCGGCACTATAACTGTTTGCCTTCTATATTAAATCGAGCAGTAGATAACGGCCTAGGTTGGTCAAAAGTACAGCAACATTCGTTTTAACTGATTAGGAAAAGTAAAATTAATTGATTTTACCAAATGTTGATTTCGTGAACTTAAGTTTTTTCGTAAATATAATTGTAAATATGCTAATAATTGAAGAGCTAAGTGGAAGAACATGTTAAGTAACAAAAATTACATTTGAAGAAATTTGATGTGAAAATTTTTGTTGTCAATTTTAATGATTTATTTTCTGTTTGATACCATGTGTTTAAAATATTGACAGGTATGGTACTAAACTCTATCAAAAAAACTTATTGATATTTAATTTTGAAATATTAAAAAATATTAATATTATTTGCATTATTAAATATTAAAATATTAAATATTAATAAATAATGTCTTAAATCTTCAAGGCTAAATAGAACTTTAGTATTTTAACTTTACCATATGATAGAATACCTGATAAGACCTTCGTCCGAAAGATAAAATCATTTTTAAGAAAATGCAACATAACATGTTCCACTCAGCTCTTCAATTGTGATAGATAACTGCGCTTATACTTTTGCTATGTTTAAAAAAACTAGCTTGTTGTTAGAAATATCGCTGTAGTTTGATGTTGGCGATACACCCTGGCGCAAAATTAAGAGCAGTTTTAAAAGCAAGACAATTTTTCTGCCAAACTTCCCACATAGTTCCCGAAATGTCTCCTTTGTCCGCCAACCATTAACTTGGACAACGATTCTTGAAAAATAACCATTTACATTTTTACAAAACATGGAGAATAGCAGTCAGAATATGTTATCGCATTTAAATAAAAGTCTTTTATTTTTATAAATGACAGTCCAAATTATTTCTACATACAGTTTTTACAAAATTGTTTACAAAAAAAATTTATATGCTACTGCCCTCCTACCCCCCAAAATGGCAATATATTTAAAAAGAAAACAAGCATTTTTATATTATATCTGAAACATGTCATTACTTTTGCATCACTGTGACACCATTTTCACTGACTTTTTGCTTTCGACTGTGCTAAGAAAACAAGCCGCAGATTTAATTTCATTTTTGATGAACATAATGGTAGGTAATTTTGTGTATAAAGTTTATACCTTCAGCAGTCACAATTTCATCAAATTCATTCCCGCTAGTTTCTCAAAATCATGCACGAAATGACCATAATCTCCTTTTAGAGAAAATTTACTTTTCTCCTCAATAATATAAAGAGAGCGCCAACTGTATTGGGCATAACTTCCCTTCTAAACGGAAATTTTTCATGGGGTTTCTTTTAAAATGTTTCTTGAGAATCAAATTTTAATATAAAGTATTAAATAAAAAATCGATTTCTGGATACTGTCAAAGGTACTTGACCCCTTTTAACTTAAGTAGATATATGCGCCCACATTTTAATTGCGGTCATTCGCGATCAAAAACTTACACATCACAAATTTTTGATAAAATTTAAAATGGGCTCAAGTGGCCAAAAAAATAGGATTTTAAGGAGAACAAAATTCATAACTTTGTCAATTCTCAAAATATCAAATTCACTTAAACTTATTATAAATCTTCTTAATGCAATCTACAACTTTTATATTGACAAGTTTTTGATAGGACCAACTCTTACCGAAAAAAAATTAAAAAAGGAAAAAAAGAAGGGTTTGAAGAAGAACAAAAATGATAACATCGTCAATTCAATATATTCAATCCGCTTAAATTTATTATACATCTTCTTAATATTATCTGCAACTTTTATATTGACAAGTTTTTGATAAGACCAACTCTTATAGCAAAAATAAATTAAACGAACATAGGGGTTGAAGAAAAAATTCTCATATTAAGGGCGTACTCAAACCCAAACTGCTTATTTTCTGACTCATTTTTAAATTAAGTTTTTCTCTAAAATGCATCCAATTGGCAGGTTCTCTTATTCAGAAACTATGTAATGTGCTGTATTAGTCGATATTTTGGTAAAGGCAGAATATATTTTTTAAAATAATCTTGTCAAAGTAGACATTTTGAACCGAATTTTTCGAAGCGATAGTGCTGGAAAAGAAAAAAAAAATTGTACTGTGACAATAATTGTTTGTAAATCAATTTCTAATTAATTGAACGAAAAATAAAAATACAAGTCGCTTATAAATCTCTTCAAAAAATAACATCAGCAAGTTTCATGTTTTTACATTTAAAAGTGAGTCTTGAAAAGTGTCAGAAAACTTTGATTTGTTGAGCGTGGAAAAATATTTTTTTTAATACCGCCTTTACATGATTCTGATAAAACGAGTTCTTACAGAAAAGTGAAAAAAAAACTCGTCAAAAGCCGTCAGATTAAATTGTTAAACTGGGTTTATCTCTAATCTTGATTTAGTTTTTGCTGGTGAAATAAGTACTTAACTTCGAAATCTACCTCCGCCTGTAGGTCGAGCCGGCAGGGATTTTTTGCTTTTAAACGGAGCCTTAAGGGTCCTGTCCCTGCCGGCGAAGGCACTCACGAGCTAATGTTAATCCTATGGGGAGGGATTTTTCTAATATCTCGTTTGCATTTCGACATTTTTAAATAATTTTTTTTTGCATTGGATAGCCGAGGTCCGTCTCTACAGCGCACCTTGGTTACTTTTTTGAATTTGGTCGCAGATATTTTTAATAAAGTTACTTTCATTTTCAAAACCGGTTCTGAAAATGAAAGTGTCATTCTAAAAAATATCTGCAACCAAAATCGAAACAGTAACCAAGGTGCGCTGTAGAGACGGACCTCGGCTATCCACTGCAAAAAACATTATTTAAAAATGTCGAAATGCAAACGAGATATTAGAAAAATCCCGCCCCATAGGATTAGCATTAGCTCGTGAGTGTCTTCGCCGGCAGGGACAGGACCCTTAACCTGCGGCCTCTACTCTTTGGTTCAACACCTGCGCACTCTACGCTATTGCTATTTCGAATGCTGTAACTTTGACTGCACATAAATTTGTTGGCAATATAGTTAATTGTATATTATTTTTTTGGTAATATATTAAAAAATATATCGATCTTGTCATCTGTTTTGTAACGACTTGCAAAGGAATTTAACATTAGGATCTTCAAACGTTAAACGTTCATATTTCGTAACGTAAATGACCGAATGACTTTCCGTTTGGTACCCTAAATTTACAAAAAAAATGTATGTAAATATGCCAAATATGATGTAAAAAATATTTGTTCGCACTGAAAATTTCACAGTTTGGTATAATTTCCCTATGAAGACGACATCCTAACTTTATTTTTCTAATATACAGTAGCTCTCAAAAGTATTTTGACAACCTTACATTATCTTTTATTTTATTTAATATAAAAATGTAAAAGAAAATATATTCCCTATAATTGAGAACACTATGACTGCAGTTATTCAAATGTATCAAGTTTCAACTTGTTTGTTTACATTCGGCGACACCGAAGAAATATGACTCCTCCTTAGCTCAAAAGTATTTGGACAATTAGTTTGCATTTAATTGTTGAAGGTGTCAGTGGCGCTATAGCTTCGATTAGTGTTTATATCGACTTATTTTGATTATTTTCAAATGCCGAAATGTAAAAAACATTGAAGTGATTCCAGAAAAGGCACTGTAAATGCACTTAAGAAAGATAGACTGCAAGCAGAATTAGCTCGTTCTTTTAACGGGTCTCGTCAACTTGTTATTACATAGAATAAAGTTTTTAATAAACAGAAATACATCGAAAATAAGCCTCAAAGAGGCCATCCGAAAAAAACAACTTGCAATGTTGACTGTATTCTAAAAATGATATCTACAAGTGATTGTCGTAAGTCCGCTGTAATAATAAAAAATGAATTGAAAGAAAATTACGGCATAGACATACACGTTTTATCAGTCAAACGACGTCTAAACCTCTACGGTTTACATGGCAGAAGACCAGCAAAAACACGTTTGTTATCTACTAAGAATAGGAAGACTAGAGTCGCATTTGTAAAACGGCATAACCTTTTCAGAGGCAAAGCAATTCCATTGTTAAAGTGTTGAATTTAATGACTGACACCGGAATTTGAAAACAAATTTATTTGTAAATAAGAAAAAGCTATGTTTCACACACATAATAAACCGAATTTTTTTAAACCGTTTAAAAAAATTCCGGTGTCAATCATTAACTTCAACACTTTTTCAATGGAATTGCTTTGACCCTGAAAGGGTTATGCCGTTTTAGAAATGCAACTCTAGCCTTCCTATTCTTAGTAGATAACAAAGGTGTTTTTTGCTGGTGTTCTGCCATGTAAACCACAGAGGTTTAGGCGTCGTTTGACTGATGAAACGTGTATTTCTATGCCGTAATTTTCTTTCAATTCATTTTTTATTATTACAGCGGACTTACGACAATCACTTGTAGATATCATTTTTATAATACAGTCAACACTGCAAGTTGTTTTTTTCGGATGGCCACTTTGAGGCTTATTTTCGACGTATTTCTGTTTATTAAAATCTTTATTACATGTAATAACAAGTTGCCGAGACCCGTTAAAAGAACGAGCTAATTCTGCTTGCAGTCTGCCTTTCTTAAGTGCATTAACAGCGGCTTTTCTAGAATCACTTCGATATTTTTTGCAATTCGGCATTTAAAAATAATCACAATAAGTCGATATAAACACTAATCGAAGCTATAGCGCCACTGACACCTTCAACAATTAAATGAAAACTAATTGTCAAAATACTTTTGAGCTAAGGAGAAGTCATATTTCTTCGGTGGCGCCGAATGTAAACAAACAAGTTGAAACTGGATACATTTGAATAACTGCAATCATAGTGTTCTCAATTATAGGGAACATATTTTCTTTTACATTTTTATATTAAATGAAATAAGAGAGAATATAAGGTTGTCAAAATACTTTTGAGCGCTACTGTAAACTGAAAGAGAACATAATTTCCACTGAATAGCCATTTTGTTTATTTCCATAATAATTTGGCGACAAAATGTACAAAGGTGTTCTCTTCCTCTCTCTCTCTCTCTCTCTCTTTTTTTTTTTTTTTGACCGACTGTACTTAATAAGGTATTTTTCATCGAAATCATTGCTAAAAGTAAATTTATTTCAAATCTTTATTTGTTTAAAAATGTAAGAATCTTTGAAAGAACTTTTTTTCTAAATGCCGAAGGTTATTAAATAAAATTTGTTTCAATTCGAGTGTTTTTGGTTTCTTTTTGTTGTTATAATGATTATTTAATTTTTATTCAATGACGTTATTTACGTTTTAAGATTTTGAATTCAATTGTAGAGAAAATGTTTTATTGCTTTTCTTTTATAAAGTTTCTCTTGTTTCTAACTTACAGTAAGTTAAAAAAAAAGTAAAGAAAAGAAAGCTACTTTTATAAAAGTAGCAGCTCTTGAGAGGTTGCCTCACCGCATGCAAAGAAGTAGAATTGACCGTTCAAGACCTTTGCCGCACGCTTAGCATCGGTTGTGGGTCTTAGGATACGAACGCACCATCTTTCTAACTGTTATCAGTGTCGAGCGTCTTTTTTTGTGGCCACGTAGTGTTTTCGATTTTTAATGACTTTAAAAGGAAAGGAACTGATGCCCTGCAAAAGAGGAACCTTTCCTTCAAGTAGGGTTCAGCTCCTTATCTCTTGATCCATTATTGATTCCCCTCATTCTTTTGTGAATAAACCGCAGAATGGTCCTGAACAAAAGATTTCCATGAAAACTGGAGAAGGATGGCAAAATACGCGTCTGTGTGCAGCCTTACATATTATTCAATTTTGTATACTATTTTTCGCGAAGACAGGTATGTGACCATTGAGGGTGTTTCAGTGATAAAGGGTTCTAAATTCCCCAGTTGAATACTTTTTTCACACTACATTTAAGGCTGTTTCGGAGCTTTGATAGTCAAGAACGAAAAGAGTGGGAAAAACGAGTTATCTAGGATTTACATGGAAATTAGTGACAGTGACTATGAAAGTCATCCGCCAGTTGAAAAAAAAAATGAAGTTATAGCATACATATAACTATGTAGAATATGAAGAATATGATATATAGAATATGATATAACTATATAGATATATTAAGTTATAGAAGTTGAACCATGGAGGAATGAAGACTAATTATTTAATATTTATAGCTCCATGGTTTGAACAAGAAGTAGGGTTACTAAAGTTTTAATTTTAGTTTTACCAATTAGTTACATCTAAAACTTATTACTCTTTTTATACGCAATTTAATTATTATTAATTCTTAATGCAACAGTGATTTTGTGTGTGTGTGTGTGTGTGTGTGTGTTTTCGTAAAACATGAGTCGAAAAGAAAATTAGGCATTAGTAAAACTTTTTGCTCATTACTGGGAAAATATTTCTTTAAGAGATAAAACGACGTTCGCAGCCCATTTTTAAATGAAGGAAAAAGAAAAGTAGCAATTTATCGAATATTTGAGATATATATATGCAAAATAAAACAGCGTTATTCAAAGAACCCGAGGCTTGTACACCATCTAAATCTACCCCAGGAATCATTAAAAAAAAAAAAAAAAAAAAAGAGAATATCTCCAAGAAAGACCCTTCAACTTCCCCCTCTACAGATGAAATAAAATTGAACTTAACGCAGTTATTAATATCAACCAAAATGAATTATTTATTCAGCACTAAACTATAATATCAAATCTAAGATTAAAAATATTCATCTTCTAAATTAACTAAACTATTCATGGAAATATACCAATTAAATGATCTATAAGTATTTGTACACATTTGTCAAATTTCATAATAAATTTGATCAGGAATTCACAAACAAGTGCCTTTTATATTTACATCCGACATATTTATTTAAATTTTACGTAGTTAATAATTAGCCATGTCTAAAAACACTTTTTGTTTCTATCAATATGGAAAGTGAAATTCGGACACACACCAAAAAGAAAAAAAAACACATAACAAATATAAAGATATATTTTTAACTAAAAAAAACAGGAAATCAAAATGAAAGTCATTATTATTATAATTATTACCAAATACTTATTTCAATTGCATCTGTCTCAAAACGAAAACATAGGTAACGAAATCATCGGTAAAAATATATTTTATTGGTATGGTAAAAGTAGATTTTTATTTTAATAATCATCAACATAATATTAGATTAACAAATTAAAATCATTTGCATGCAATAGAATTAATTTTCTCATTAAAAAAAATATTGAAAGAAGTGGATTAAAAAAAAAAAAAAGTCTTTATTTGTTTTAAAATTTAAGACTTAAACTAATCCGACCGATTATTTATCTAAAAATATTCCGTTGAGTAAATATTTGTTTAAAGTGTATGTTTAACTATGCATTTCTTATTAACAAAACGCTTATGTTTATCTATTTGTAAATCTTTCTTATTGTGAGATAAATTAAAATAATTCTCTTTTCACAAACATATGTATAAATATATATATATAACACTTGGAACTAAATTGGGTTTGATTTTTTTTTTTTTTTTTTTATAATTTTTTACAGTTCTCTTTTTATTTTTTTTAATTAATTCATTTGAAAAAAAAATGTAAAATTTAAATACCCTACGAAATTTATAGATGTTTATTCATGTATTACTAAACATAAAAAACGTTATTTAAAACCTTTTACACATAATTAACATACATTTATTTAGACATATATTCTGTATAAATATAAACTCACGTTTTAATACCTGATCTATTGTTTTGATACCTGATCTATATCTGTGTACTTTTAACAATAAAAACATAATTATTCATGCAATTACATTAAGTTACAAATAAAATTACCTTAAGTTACAAATAAATTACATTCAAAAATTAAAAATGTTTTAATAATGCATAACTGCAGCATTCAGTTTTTTTGTAAGTCAAAAAATATATATGGAATCAAAAAATTTGTTTTATCAATTTACTTAATAATATGTATAGCTGCTATGTGATACTGATTTGATTTTATACATTGATTAAATTTTTTGTTTCAAATTAAGTTTACTTGATTGAAAAAAAAGGAAGGTTGACAGGTATGATAATGTAATTTTTTTTTCTTTTTTTAGAAAATACCGTAGAATATTTAATAAAATTTGCAGAAACCTGCGTGTTTTTGTAGTTGGATTTAAGAAAAAAGTTACTTACTTTTTATTCATTTTATTTACGACTACATAAAATCATTGCATATTATTATATTATGCTTAATGACGTAATAATCATACTTCAAGTGGGCAAAAAGAGAAAAAAAAAGGCTCTTAAAGGAATAATTTTAATTTTAGTTTATAAATACAATTGTATATTAAATAAGTAGAAAAAATAATGCATGAGGCATAGATTATGAAACACTTTCCAACACTGAGAAAATATTATTAAGAAATTTCATTTTCTCATAGACTGAAATAAGATGTCAAAATAAGCAACTTAAAAAACAAATAATAATAATAATAATAAAACCACATATATACCAGGAGGCGTCAGCACAGTCCCCACCTCATCGAGTTGACGTCTGAAACTCCAGGATTAGACAGAACTCGATTAGCATATTAAAATACACCAGCAGACCCCATTTTAGTGGTTGATCGGTAGGTTTATCATTGTGTTTTCCTGCACCCAAAGGTTTGTAAAAATGAAGGGCTGGGAGCAGGAAATCGCAATGGTAAAGAGCGGAAAAGGCACTTCTAACAGTTATCCATCTCAGTCAGTCTTGTAACGAAGACTTTTGTATGTCTCTATATATGAACCATAAATGCTATGCATTCCATAATGTATTTAAAAGTGGTTTTGTAGTGCACTTCATTGATTTCGAAGTATCATAACATAATAATGAAGAGAACGAATATTTTTTCCAACTGGATTAAATCATATTCAAGGCTGGAGTAGCACAGTTGAAGTTTATTCCAACAGAGTGAAAAATGGCTGCAGTTCGCAGCCATGTCCAACAAAAAAGAGTGAATTATGTCAGCCAGGTATCGTCCGGATAGCTTAACTGGTAAAGCATTGGCACGGTACGCCAAGTATCCAGGTTCGATTCCTGGTCTGGACATTTTGCACTTTGTTGGAATGAACTTCATCTGTGCAACTCCAACCTTGAATATGAATAATATATCCTAACATCATTAAATTGCGCCACAAATGATTTTGCCCTATAGATAATAATTTAATGGAATTCTTTTTTGTCTCTCCGTAAACGAACTATAAATGCTACTTATTGTATACTCCTGAAAAAAAAAAACTTGTTGTCCATCTCAGCGGTGTATGTTAATTTCATTATGCTTGAAATATCACAAAACCAATAAAATTCACTGCAAACGATTTTTCTCCATAGACCATAATATAATAAACTTCTTTTGTGTGACCCTCTAAACGAACTACAAACGTTATACACTGCAATTTCAATACATGTAATTCTATTGTAAACTTCAGAACTATATAAAAATTTCATGGCAATCCGAGTATATTTAAGAGATTTCGAGCACGGACCGACAGATAGACAAACACTTTCAAGCATGTTGGAACGTTTTAACCCCTTCGGGACCGGCATCTCTTACACAATTTCTATTCATTTGCCCCACTTTTTAAAAAGAAATTACCTTCACTTTCAAAATCACGAAAATGCTCAAATTTAATAAGCCAAGTATTACTGTTTTCTATTACTGGTAGCAAAAATATATTATGAATGTATCTTATGAAGGTGCATTCTCACAATCTTTTGACTTTCAGGAATAAAAATCTGGTGAAATTATACTTGCTAAAATAACATTTTAATCTGATAGACGAATGCCTTAATGATTCCAAATAAATAATAATAAAAAAAAAAAACGGTCAGCAGTGAATTTTTTTTTACTTTAACTGAGGCTTAAGTTTAACTGGCGAGTTTAATTTTCCTTACCATTTTACCACTAAAATTTTTCATTTTGTGGCTGCATCTGAAGTGATTTTCTGTATATTTTTAGAAGAGGGACAGTAAAAAATCTAAAACCCATGGACAGAGTTAAAAAAATAATAACAACCGTAAAAATGTGTGCAAATTAATTTTTTG
Organism: Maratus speciosus; assembly: GCA_963932465.1. Classification (NCBI taxonomy): domain Eukaryota; kingdom Metazoa; phylum Arthropoda; class Arachnida; order Araneae; family Salticidae; genus Maratus; species Maratus speciosus. The sequence goes on along the minus strand of OZ010786.1, from coordinate 143,552,642 downwards.
CACATATTTATATAAAACAATAGTCCCAGTTTCGGAAAAAAATTACATCGAATTACTTTTATTGAAACAATTTTATACAGACAGCTCCAAATTTAGAAATCAGCATCAGGGACACGGGACGTTGTAGGAGTTTCCTGGATATTTGGACCCACAACATCGTCCAAAACTTATTTATCTCGTTAATATTGTTATGCAGTCATGCAATGGGATGTTCCCCAGTATATGAAAAAAAAAAAAAAAAAAAAAAAAAAAACACGAATATGTACTTAAATAAAAATTATTATTCAGGGACTTAAAAGTCAAAGCTTTGACCATAGGCTTTGACCATTTTTAAGTAAATGAGGATATGGAAATTTTCAAACTACGAACAATATTTTTTGGGAAAGAAGAATAGCAGCATTGAAGATAAATAACCATAATGTTCTCAGAATCATTATTCAAAAGTGATTTTGTAGAAAAGAAATCAATCGTAAGTTTTAGAAACAGGTGTTATTTTGTGAAAGTGAATAAATTTTTGAAATGCTGAGTGCATAATTGAACAGGATTTTTGAGTAACAATAAACTGGCAGTTAAGCTAGAAAGGTAAAATTCAGAGAAAACCTAATTCAAAATTTAATTGGCAATTTTTAACACTTTCGAACATTATTGAAAAGTGTTTATGAATTCAGTTTGTCTATCTGTCCGCCTGTCCGTTAGTCTGTCCGAGCTCTAACTCGCGTAAATATAGTCAGATTGCCATGAAGTGGATAGATGTTATTGGGGTTTACTATGGCATGTTCCCTATTGAAGATGAATTATGTAGCATTTACGGTTCGTTTACAGAAACACTCAAAAGAATTCTATAGCATAACGGCCTATGGGAAAAAATCGTTTGCGTTGTGTATTTTGATGGCGTTACACTATTTAAAATATATTGAATTTCATATGTATCCCTGAGGTGTACTACAAAGCGCTTACTGCAGGATAGGGTGTGCATAGAAGTTATATGTCATTTACAGGAATATACAAAAGTATTTGGCGCAATACTGCCTATGAAAAATTATTGCTGGAAGTGCATTTTCAGTTGTAGTCCACGTTTTAAAATTTAGCTATTTTTTGAATATTACTTGGTGCGTATAAATTCTGCTTGTGATATATAGGGCTATACAAACGATATCAACTATGTTTCCATTTATTGACAGAAATTGTTAAATGTGAATTTTCAACTGTGCTGTGCGTTTAATTGAACTAACTTTTAGCATATTATGCAGTATACATGCAAATCTATAGATCATACACAGGATTGCATAAGAAAATTCGGATATTTTTTCAACTATTGCTGGTAATTTGCAGCAATAATTGGTTGCAGAAATTGTGTTTTCAAATGCGTTACGCATTTTCTTAATTGTTTATTTAGACATATTTCACCTCAACAAACCTTAAAATCTTGTTACAGTATTATGAATGCGTTGGAAAGTGTTTCATAATCAATGCTGGATGCATGATTTTTCGTTCTTGTTTGTTAGATTTCTTCCGCTTTTTAATATTTAATATTTCCGACGCCATTTTCTATCTTTATTAAAAAGAATAATTTCTTATTCAACTTATTTTGAAACATGTTGGTCTCTATACTTTTACCTACACTGTAATAAAAAAAAGGTGTCTTTCGATCAAGTAAAAAGTTTTACGAAAATATAATATAACCTACGAAAATATAATATAACTTACGAAAATATAACATAACTTATGAAAATATAATATAACCAAAATTTAATTTTTCTGATTTTCTACCTTTTCCTAAAACCTTACTATACCTTCAGAAAACAATAGATTTCTGAGATTTAAAGAAGCATTTTTAAGGCAAAAGTTTCCTTAACTGATAGTAATTTTCGGAAACTTTGCAAAATTTGTTTTTACATTGTATTAATTACTCTTATCAACCCGGTACCAACACGAAATATAGATTTTTCGAATGATATCAATTTTCAAGTAGTAACCTTCTTTTTTGATTCAACCTCACGTTCAACAGACATGCTAAATTAACTGTGTAATGTAAGCATTATTTTATTACTTTTGCATGCATACTGTCACACAACTGGAAATGTTTATTTGAGAATTGATAGCATCCAAACGTGTTGATACTGTGTCGAGAAAACGGATTAATACATTGTAAAAACTATTTCGTAACGTTTCCGAAAATAAACGGAACCAAAAGAGACATTTGTTTCGGAAAAACTTCTTTAAGTTTAGGAAATTTAGAGGTTTCCAAAATTTCTCCAGATAAGGAAACACTTTTTTTAAGGTGACCTACATTAAAATGGCCATTTTTGTCAAAATTTTCGAAAATCGTTTTATTATTTCATTTGAAAGAGCAATCTTTTATGATTCGAAATCTGTTTTAATTTTATTTCTACGATTATTAATAGAAGTAATGGTCAATTTAATAAACAGAAAGTAATGAGTCAAATACCGGAAATAGGAGCAGAAAGCCAGGAGAAATGTAAACTATATTTCTATGCATGGTTTTCTTACGTGTTTTTCATAAAAACACAAATAAACCTTAATTGAGATTTCGAGATTAATTTTATAGATAAAAAATAATATAGATAAGAAATATTTAAATGAGATTTCTGGAAAATCAATTTTTCTTTTATTTCCATGTTCGATAGAAATCCATCACATAAAATGTTTTAAACATATTTCAATGAAATTATCTCAGAATGCTTATCATATTACTCACTGCGTTCTGAACTAGAATCTAAGCTCTATGCGATAATGTAATTATTTTATAGGTACTCGAATATAAAATAAACGGTCAAGTGCGAGTATTACTCGCGCTCAGAGGGTTCCATACAATAAATATATGAATTATTAACTGTACTATTTAAAATATCGTTACTAAAAGAAAAATAAAACTTTGTAAAAAACTATACAGCTTAGGGTTTGGTATAGCTATATATATACTAGAAAAGTATGAATGGATATACCGTAAAACTTCAAAGAGATATGAATCCTAAATAATATCAAATATTGCTATTCTGTCTTCTTCTATTCTTATTTAAATCTTATCCTAATCCGTTTATGATGAACATAATTTGGCACTGACAATAAAATTAGCCCCTATTTAAACTTCATTTGGCATTTCATAAAACCAAATTCAGCGTCGTAATAATCTTTTCTTTTTACAGTGTAGGTAAAACAAAACCCTTGTTCAAAGTTTAAACTTGTCACTTTGCTAAGCGTACTTCGAAAGATAGTCGCGAAGTAGCAACACCGCCTTGGCCCGTGCCGCATTTTTCCAGATAGGTTTTTAACTAACTTTTAAAGACATGGGAGCCGTATTCAGAGATCTACTCAATGCAAACTAGTCGCGAATCCCATAGTATTTCTGTGATTAATTCTAATTAAATTAGTCTGTTTTCACCAATTTCGCGTTTATTGCTTTTATACTGTTACTGGACATTGTATTACATAAATGTATCATTAAAAATTGTTTTCTAGACTTTAAAAGCCGATGGTACGTACAGTACTCCGCAACTGTCATTATGTATGTCCAAACCGCCCGTATTTTTAAGGGTTAATATATCGGCTAATTACCGACGATTTTTTTCAAAAATTATTATGAACAATGCTTTTATACTTCTGCTATGATAGGTACCTCCAGCGTTCCACAACAGCTTTGCTGAATGCCCGCAAATCGAAATTTGTGTGTAATGGAAAATTGTGCTTTTCTCAAAAACTATGTGACCTAGGTTAATCGCTATAATTTTCCTGCAAGGTTTAAGTTAATCTCTACTACCTCCAATTTTTTCATAATTTTAGTTTCAGTAGATCCGGAAATAGATTGGGGGAGGGGGGGACATATTTTGCGCTACATTTTCGACGGTATGTCTGAAAATATAATACCTAAAATTAAATTAAATGTATTTTTGAGTGCAGCGTTACGAAAGCTTTCACAAGATATACAAAGAAAAAATATTTTTTTTCTAGTGACTTAATTATCTCCTCTACATTTTTCCTAAAATATTTGTGAATGTTTAATAATCTGTAAATATGAGGGGTCAATAGTCTTTATTACTTCCCCCAATTTGAACTGTACACGTTACACAGTATACGAATAAAATGGCTGTGACAGACAGACAGGCACCAGGAGTGATCTTATAATGGTTCCGTTTTTATTTTTTAAGTACGGAATCCTAAAAATGGTAATTTTTTTATGCAAAACGTGCATTTTTTAAAAAAATATTTCAGTTAATTTCGTAATGTAGCGTGAACATATTGTAAAACTCCAATTTTTTAAAATGTTATAAAGATATTTCTAGGATTTTATGTTTTTTTATTATTCTCTATTACAATTGAACTAAAAATATGTCTATTGATTCAATATTATACGTTAAAAAAATGAGCTCCGAACGTAGGCGAGAAAAATTTATATTTTTATATAATTTATCAGTTATTATTATAAAACCGTGTAAATTGAGATTAATATTATTTTACTAATATTTAACTCAAACCTTGCGCACGAAGAATAATTTCAATTATTTTTGTTTACCTTTTGGTGGGCATTTTCCGTTATCTGGATAAATAGTGATATAATCTGGATGTGACGTATAATGATGTAATCCTCCACATTTAAGATCTGTGTCTACAGTCTCTAGTAAAGTGTCAGATTCTGTAAAAACAAGTGATAAAAATATTCAAAATTTAATGCATAATTTAAAGTCATAAATCTTAATAAATTTTATGGAATATACAGAGTTATTATAAACAGTTTTCGGGACTTACAATACAGTAGAACTCCAATTATAAGAACTCCGACTATCCGAATCGTTGATTATCCGAATCGCTTTCAGAATTTCAGAAAAAAATAAGACGAAACGTACTGCGATTCACAAAATAATGATTCTGTCTACACGCGCTATTGTCCTTCCCTCCGCGAACCTAGTGTAGACGCAGCGCGAACATTATTGGGATGATGAGTCACTTTCTCATAGTTCAGAAGTTAGTGTTGAAGATATAGGAGAGTGGGTATTGTGTGATTCGTCAGACCCTGGGTTTCAAATTCTAAATGATGATGAACTTATTAAAAGTGTGAGAGAAGAAAGTGTCGAGGATGAAGATGACCGCCGAAGTTGAAGCAGACACGGGACGTCAGCCGATGTCCGCCATGTACGCTAATGGCGCCTGGTGCATGTAAAATCCGTCGTAGGTGCAAAGTCCTCCAAGTTACCTGTGAATTATACCTCTGGAGGTGCCTTGCCAGTTGAAGGTCTCGTCACCTGATCAAGGTTCTAAATTACGAGACCAACTTGAGTAGCAAAGCGCAGGTACAAAACAACAAGAACAAAATGTTAAGTAACCGGATTAACTAAGGTCACATCTAAGCAGTAGGCACAGTCCATATGATGAAGATCTAGGCCCTCGTCAGATTTATTGCCGCTACGCAGCGATTAGGCGATCACCGCCCCGATACCAGGTATCAAACCCGTTCAGCTGGGGAGACCCGGCAGGTAGGGGCCTGGTCATCGGTTAGAAAGAAAGAAAGCAGACACGGGACCATCAGCTAGTGAGGCATTTGCCGGCCTTGTAACTGCGTTGAACAAGATGGAGCGTCAGCCCGAGTGTGACCACATGTAACTTCTTATTGTCACGCGGATGAATGACTTGGCTGCCAGAAAACGGAAGAAGACTGTCAAACAGCTTACTTTGACCGAGATGTCCAGCAAGTAATGGATATCATTTACAGTACGGTACGTACATACTGTACTTCGAGTGATATAGATTCGAGTTTGATAGCATTCAGCATACCGTCATCAGTGCAAAGTATAATGGAATTTTGAGCATATACGAGGGTTGTAAATTAATTAGTGGCAACTTAACCTTGAAACTCGCAGAAGGACGGGCATGCGGAAATAGGATATGGGAGCGGTGAGGTGGCGCTGTGGTCGATGTGTAGAGTGCAAAAGTCAGTGGATCTGCTTAGAAGGGTAGTTGTTGTGGGGCGTTGAAGTGAGGAGTTTCGTTTCCATCGCTCTAAAGCATGTTTTCAAAAGGTGATCAGCGGTCGTGGCTTAAAATCGAGGTTGCCCGTGGCAAAAATGCAACAGAATGCTATCGAGGATTAGTGGAAGCCTGTGGCACAAATGCTTTACCGTGTAGGACAGTAGCACGGTGGGTTCAAGCATTTCGTTCGGGTTGGAATGAGACTGCGGATTTGCAACGCACAAGTCGGCCCTCCATTTCTCAAGAGCAGATTGACATCCTGAGCGGTCTCCTTACTGACTGTGATCTGTTTCCGAAGTTGAAGGAACCCCTCTGAGGTCACCGATTTCATGACGTTTCATCTGTACTCCACGCAGTAGGGCGCTCGGTCGCTCACATCAACAATCAACACCTTGCCACTGGTCTACAATGGCTTCCCGACATTTGGCAAAAGGTTATAAGCTTTGCTGGTGATTACATAGAAGGAATGTAATGCAATTGTACTTGTAAGTTCATTAAAAATTGACTTATACCTATGTTGCCATTACTTAATTTACAGCCCTCGTATATGGAGGTGAAGCAGATTCTAGTGATAGGTTTATTGACCGATAGAATTGCAGAAACTTACAAGAACATAGGAAATTTTATTTGGAAATGAATTGGTAAAGCGGAAAAATGCTAATGGGAAATAGAAAAAAAGGGCCTTATATAATATTTCTAACAATCTGACGATCGGGAAATAACGAAATCAAAATTTACAACATTTTTATGATTTTTTTCAATTATGAAATGCTCCAAGAAAGTTAGGTTCAAGTATAGAAGTGGGTTTAGAGATAAGTTTAGTTGAATTTGTACAGCACTTGTAAGTACGCCTAACCTGTAAAAGTGTTGCTATTTCATTTAATTAATTAAAGGGTCTTTTTTTTAAATAATTTTTTTTCTACCATTTTCAACATACATACAGTAATTAATTAAAATAAACACTCTTTTTTCGGAAAAAATCAAATTATCCGAATTTTTGATTATCCGAATGGGGTCCGGTCCCAATTGATTCGGATAATTGGAGTTCTACTGTACTTATCATAAGTAATACAAGCGAAATACAAATAAAACTTTTTATGCATTTAAAATTATTACATTCTAAGATTGTGTACATCTATCTAGAAATGTTCGATATGGGGCCATTTCGCCCTTTCGGGACTAACGGAATTTAATAATAGCGGCCAATTTAAATTGATTTTCTTTTGTCTTAACAATTATTTTTGTTGTTACCTGCATGTATCTGTCTTTTGTTGTTAACTGTATGATACACTGTAAAAAAAAAAAATTGTAAGGTTACTAAGAATTTTGTAGGAAACTGGGATGCCTAGAACTTTTTATGTAATCACAACATAAGATAATCATGTAAAATTACAGAAGTGTCTTCAGTAACTGTTACTAAATATTGCTTAGTAAGCGTACTAGTGATTTTTTAGGGAGTTTCCCCAAAACACTATTGTAAATTTTCTAAATATTGTTTAGTGAGGTTACTAATGCTGGTTTAGGGAGTTTACTAAATAAGTTTTAGTAAATTTATCGGTGAATATGTTGTAAACGTACTATCCATTTTTAGGGCGTTTTCTAAAAAATTTTTTGTAAATTTACTAAATATTGTTCTGTAAATTTCTAACTGTTTTTCAAGGGAGTTTCTCTAATTAGTTTTTGTAAATTTACTAAATATTTCTTAGTAAACTTACTAGCGATTTTTTAGGGAGTTTACTAAAGAATTTGGGGTAAGTTTTCCAAAGATAGTTTAGTAAACGTACTAAGGATTTTTTAGAGAGTTTTCCAAAGAATTCCTTGTAAGTTTACTAAATATTGTTCAGTAAACTTACTAACGATTTTTTAGGGAGTTTACTAAAGAATTTTTCGTAAATTTACTTAGGATTATTTAGTCAAGGTACTAACGATTTTTTTAGGTAGATTCCTAAAAAATACTTTGTGAATTTTCTAATGATTTTTTAGTACACTTACAAAGTAATTTTTAGTACATTGACTATGAAATTGTTTTGTAAATTTGCGAAGGATTTCATAGCACATTTACTATGAATTTTTTTAGTATTGCACCCAAAACTTTACATATACTTTAGCAAAAAATGTTTGGTAACTTTATTAAAGTATCGTCAGAAAAATTACCAATGATTTTTTAGTGTTGTATCTAAAACAGTTTTTGTATTCTCGCCAAAAAGTTTTTTGTAACCGTGCAAGAGATTTGCAGTAAAGTCAAAATTCTTCGATCAAAATAAGTAATATGGCCTGACGTGTTTTTCAGTAATACCACAGCAATTGCCAGAAATATTTGTATGTTATGCATAAAAAAACTGACTGAAGCTTCACTGTAGATATTCAAATAGGTACAAAATCATTTCCATATTAAATTAGCATTATAACAACAGCAGTAAATAAGCAGATCAGCAGAATCAGATCTTACGGTTAATTAAAAAAGCGAATAGAAACAATAATGAATGTAACTAAGTTTATAAAGTATGCTTAATTTTTTTTTTAAAAATGTTATCGATACACTTAAAAATAAAGTGTGATGTTTCACAAAGAAAATGGTGAAAAGTCGCTGAAATTTAGCTGCAACCAAGATATTGGCGATAAGTTTTACCAGTTTATTGGTGCTTTCTCAAATACCATTATATTAGTGAAATGTTAAACGATTCATGTTTTTTATAAATCCAATTTTCTGGTGAAAGGTTGAACCATAAATCAGGATTTTTTTAAATCCAATTTTCTGATAAAAGGTTTAACCATAAATCAGGTTTTTCTTTTTAAATCCAATTTTCTGGTAACAGTTTGAACCATAATTTAGTTTTTTTTAATCAGTTTTTCTGGTAAAAGGTTGGACCACGAATCAGGATTGTTTTAAATCCAATTTTCTGGTGAAAGGTTAAATCATAATTCAAGGTTTTCCCTATTCCAATTTTTTGCTAAAAGTTTGAATCACGATTCAGGATTTTCTCTCATCTTTATGTGGAATGGTTACACCGGATTGTAGCTTTCTTTTTTCCCCCTCACTTTGGTTTTAAATTTACCATTTTATGGTGTAATAAACCAAATTTCAGATTATGCGAGATTATCTTGCAGTAGGAAAGCTTACTTTTTTTTTGTTTTCATTAAACCGAAAATTATTTAAGTTTTAATTATTGATTCTATTGTCTTTGAAACGTATTTAAAAAACAAATGTAAACCAATTTGATCTAATTTCACAAAATAATTGCATTTTTTTTTCACCACAAATATTACCATTCTGTCCTTTTACATTTTGGAATATTTCTTCGCACTCAGTTACACTTATAGTCCATTTAGTGTTTGCTTATTCACAAAGAAAAAAAATTCTTTAGATTTAAATACATACCCTGTTTTTATTATTGTTTTAATTTAAACAATGGCTGAATAAATTTCTTCAACCAATATTAATTTTTGCACGAGTTTGAAAAGGTTTTTTGCATAATGCACTTAGCTGCTACTTTCATGATCTGTTTTTTTTTTCTTTAATTGTTGTGAATCTATAGATGCTGAAATTTTCATATTATACAGTTTTCAAATTTTTACCTTCTTTTCACAAAACAAAAAATAAAATACAAATATTTTTAAAATTTATATTGCAACACCGCTCAATTATGCAAAATTAATTGATTTGAATATAAAACAACAACAAAAAAGTTTAGTATTTGTTTCTGTTTAACATTCAATAATGAATATAACACATTTGAATAAATAAAGCACAAACATAACGAATACATAATCAAAGTATATGCGTAAATACTGAAATAATCAGCATTAAAAAGGCAGCTATAAGTAGCAGAATCCATTTAACCTCTAATATCAGCTAATACAAAATATTACTTTAAACTTTAAAGCTTTTTTAAAATACACAATGTATTTCTATAGTATATTAAATATTTACTTTGAAGGGTTAATTTAATGACAGCAGTGTCGCCACCAAGCGACTAATTATTCTTACATATATAAGTATTTTTTCAGTATTCCTAAATGATAATCTATGACGACGATTTATTTATTTTTTAACAGTACTCGTAAAAAAGGAAAATATTCACCAGCAGCAACCTTGCAATAGCTGAAAAAGAAATGGTTACAGACACTATTAAATAGCAACACATTTAAGTTGGTTTGCGGTATGCCGCTCCATTTATTGAAAATACAAATTATATAATCATTAAATTATACGTATCATATGTCAGACTAATATTTACTGTAATATAATATCATTTTACACAGAGTTTCTCTCAGACAGTTTTAGGAGGGTGCTGCACCCTCTCTGACTATTCAGGTCATCAAATATAAAGAATTCTTGAAGCTTAGTATGTTTTGAATCAGGATTTCAAGTCAGGAATAGATCCAAGCATCAGGTTAAGTTATCCACCTATTTTAAATGAAAGAGTAAATATTTTAAGACATAAAATATTTCTTGTGCAGACATAACAATAATCAAGTTTCACACAGGGGAATTAATCAAAAAATTAAACAGTATATCAATTCAAATCTCTTTTACAAGAAAATCTTCAGCATTTAAAAAATCAGTGTTCGAAATCATTGGATTGGTGGTCCGCTGGTCCGAGAACACCAAAAATTCATTCGGACCACTAATTTGAAAATTTTAGTGGTCAACAGGAACAGTAACCCCCCCCCCCCCCCCCCCCTCTCTTACAGGGTCACAGGTAAACTTAAATTTTCCCGTCTCAGAGAAAACGGCAACCAAGCACAAACCACAGAATTTTATTTTAAAAAATAAATAAAACTGCATTAAACCTTAGTCAATTCATATATTGGAATTAAAATATCTAAATTAATAATTTTATAGTTTTTCTTTATGTGCTGTTTATTTAATTTTTAGTTATAATTTTATATTTTATTAGGCTGAAAATTTTGGATAACTGCAAAGAAAGTTTGTAAGAAAGCTGCAAAATTCTCCATCTGTTAGGTAGAAGGAAAATATTGTGACATTCTTAAATCAAATGTGGAAAAATATTGCAAAAAGCGTCAGTTGGTTGAGGGAAAAAAATCGTCAATCAATCGTGATTAACAAAAACTAATGCTTGCCATTTGGCTGCAATAGGGTGTTAACGATTTTAATCAACGATTAAATCATGATTTTGATCAACTGATTTTTTTTTAGAAAATTTATGATTTTCATCAATGCTTTTTTATGCTTTATTTCAATGGTCTGTAGGGAAAAATCATTTGTAGTATATTGGAATGATATTACACTATTTCAAACATATAAAAATTGATACACATCACTGAAATGTACAAAAATATGCTTACTATAGAACATGATGAGCATAGCATTAATTTAATCGTTTATTTATGGGGGGAAACAAAAGGATTCGCTTATAGTACTGTATAAATAAGCAATAATTGCTGGAAGTTCGTTATCTGTTGTGGTACGAGTTTTTTTTTAACTAATTTAGTTACTTCTATGTATAAAATCTGTAAATCATATGCAGGTCTGCAAAAAAGATGTATACATTTCCGTTTATTGACGAAATATGTTGAAGGGGAATTTTCAGCTGTGAAAATGCGTTTCTTAAATGAACTAATGTTTAGCATACTATTTGGTATATATTCAAATCTATAGATCATATATAGCGTTGCACAAAGGAATTCGGATATTTTTCTGATGACTGATAATAATTGCTGAACTTTAATTTTCAAATGTGTTACGTGTTTTGTAATTTGCTTACTTAGCCATCATATTGAACTTTATTAAACGTTGATTTATTTTTTTTTTTATTTTTTTTTTTTTATTTTTTTTTTTTTTTACATAATTCTGAATGTGTTGGAAAATTATAATCTGTCGTTGAAGCTTGATTATTTTACATTCTTGTTTAAAAAAAAATATTTTTATTTTGTATGTGTGTATATATATATATATATATATACACACACATATATATATATATATATATATATGGGCGAGTTGTAAAAAACAGGGTAGGTGGGTTAAGCCGGGTAGTGCAGACCCCTCCTTCAGTTGTACTTCTGTCTATCAGCCAACACGAGGAATTACTTGTCGGTAACCATTATGGCATTTATAGCTGATTGAAACGTTACTGTGTGCTTTTTTTTTTTGTGTGTGAAGGAATTAGATTCAATTACTCTTAAAAAATTGTTTTATTTGATTCTAGATTTTACGCGTATAACCACTATTTTTCAGCATATTAAATATTCCTGAGTACTACATCTAATTTTTTCCTTTTATGATAATATTTAAAAATTTTTACTGATCTTTTGCTTATAGGATTAAGAGTAGTGACGCCATATTTTAAACTCTGTCATGTTGGGGTAAAACCGGGTACTTATTGAGTGGGTCAAATCTGGGTATTCCCGATTTTGTCCGACACTCATAGAATGTTTTTTAGTATAGTTAATAAATTAGCATGGAATTTTAAATTGCATTCTTAATGCTGTTAAGTTATAATATAATTCTAAATCTATCTAGTTACAATGAAAAAAACTAATTTTGATTTTGTTTTATATTAAAAAGTGGGTCTAATTTTTAACTTACATTTATGAAATTAAATAATTTGCAATTATTAATGAACAAAATAATGGTACTAATTAAGGCATAATTTTATATTATGCTTATTACATTTTAATAACTTTCTAATCTGAGGTGTAATAACTTGCGTTATAGGTCCACTTAAAATGCAAATATATTTCGTGACTTGTTTTTCTAAATAAAATAATCTGCCCAAATTGACAAATAATCCATAAAATCTCAATCCTATATAACTAGGCTATATAATCTATAACAGGATTTTTTTTATCAAATATTAAACAGGCAAGAAAAAAACCTCTTGATGAATGAAACTTTTCCAGACTCATTTGCTGTATATAATAGGAGTGGATGGATTACGAAATTAGGTCTTTATTTTATTTGGTTTAAAAATGTATAGATTTTTCCAATCCTTGTCCTGAAAAGCCCGTTCTTTAAATCCTTGACAGGTGTTCAATTCATATAAAAGAATCCTGTTAATCTAGTAAGAGAAAGCAATGTATTTATATATGATTCTTTCCTTACGCAACGCATCGATTTCAACCCCTTGATGTGTCATTCATGCATCTCTAAGCTCATACTAAGAACAAGAGGTGAAGAAGTGGTTATTTTCCAACTCTACGCGATCTGTAACAATTTACCAAATTGGAAAATTATTTAAAACTGCATTTTCGAGAGCAGCAATTGTAAATGCTGCAATCAGAAGGTTCGAGAAAACGGAGTTTTCCCTACAACAATGTTTTTCCAGACCATCTTTTTGTTCCTTCGGAAGTGAGAGAGAAACCCATGAAAGTCATGATAACACACCTAGGTCTATGCAGCCACAGGTTTGCATAGCTGCAGAAATAAATATTTCTGAAACATCACAGGATAATGGAGCTCAACCTTCCGAACATAAACGAGTTGACAACATCCAGCGTCTTTCACGCCGAGCTGCTTCCAGATGCAGCAGTTAACATCACAGTCACAGACGTCATCACTCATTCAAAATTTTACATCTACAAAATACATTAGTAAAATTATCCATTCGACATCTTCAGACTATATAGCCCATCAATCTGTATTTCCAATTTCGCCTAAAATGTTATTATCCCCTTCTAAGGAAGACTTTAGAATTGAGAAAAGAAAGGGAAAAACTTATTTTGATTTCTTCTCCCTATAAATTACAGGTCGAAACAGATATTAAGGAGAAAAAAGCCAAACAAACTGCAAGACGAAAAAAGAAGTTTCTTTAAAAGAAAAAAAAAAGAAACCAAAAAAAGATTGCGGAAACATCTTCAGAAGAAGAGGATAATGAAACCTGTATGTTTTGCTATGAGCTTTACTCAAATTCTAAATCCAAATACGATGTTTGAAATGCCCCGGATAGGCACACGAAGCATGTAATATTGCAGAAGAATATGATGACAAATTCATCTGTGATTTTTGAAGCTAAAAGAAAACTCTTAAACGTACAGTGTAAAGTAAGCAGGCCTATACAAGGTAGAAAATTTTCCAACGAATTATTTTTTTTTACACATGGAAGAACACATGTGCAATTTCGTTTTGTTAAAAATAATAAAAATGTATTTTTTACTATATTAAGCAAGACCTTTTTGACCAAAATGAGTTTTCCAGTAGTTTTTAATGGATACCCAGTTTTACCCAACCAGCGAGGTAAAATCGGATTTTTGCATACGTTTGAAAAAAGCTACTTTTTTAAATAAACACACATATATATATATATATATATTGTTTGAAAAGAATGTTTTATTATAGCCAAGGATTCATTTTACATTAAAAACAGTGTTGAAAGTTTATTTTCCCATTTCACAGCATTTGAGACTAACAAACTTATATGGTACCCAATTTTGCCCCACCTTCCCTATATATATATTTTTTTAAAGGATGCTGTAGAAGAAAATAGCATGAAACATTTATTAGCTCCTTTCTACATCTGTTTCTAGTAAAATTTTTGGTAACATGCCATTTATCTTTTAAAATAAGCAATTTTTCTATTCGCATACACATTACGGTAGTTATCGCGATATATCACCCATATTAACACGTTGATACATTCCGATATTAAATTTACGATACCCCACCTAGCAGTTAAACTTTTGAAAAAAAGATGAAAAAAGGTTTTCCGAAAACTTGTAGCAATTTATTCCAGGATGATATTTTAGAAGTATCGGCAAATATATATATATGCTCTAAAAGTTAAAATCTTCTAACGGATGATGCAATTGATTTTTAAAAACATGAGTTTTAACTCTTTGAAATACATTGGTAAGCGTAGGTCACTTCGCCCCTCACAAAGACTATATTTTTTCTACCATAAAACTAACTAAACGTCCGTATTTTAACACAATCTTTTTTAGAGCAACTCAACAGGCCAGATTTACATTTACTTACGAAAACTTCGAAACATTCGGACAAATATAAATATTTTTTACTAAATAAAATGTGTAAAAACTTCGTCAAAATTAGAAAAAACCTCAGTTACATCGTGGTAAAAATCTTACCAGCCTTTTCCCCACTAAATATTATTTTTTTTTCACTCGGGCTACGAAAACATTATGTTTTTAACATCAAAAAATTTCAAAGGGTTTGGATGATAACGGCAAACTTTAAGAATTTAAAATACTGGAAGAACCTTGTCCCTCCCCCACCCCCCTTTCCAGGCATATTTCAAAATTACACATAAGACTCCAAAAATCAAATTATGCAGAATATTAATACCAAATAATAATAGCAATACCAAAAAGCATATACTTTCAATTCTGTTTGAAATACTGCAATACATTTAAAAAAATACAAAATTAATCTTTAAAAAAATTCATTGTCCGAAGTCACTTTTCTATTTTTCTGCACATTTTACTGTACGACTCACATTACGTATATATTATTTTAAAATACACGATGTTATACAGTAGCTTTGAAATTATCGAGTATTCATTTGATTCAGATATAAATGGGTTTAAGGGTGAAAAAAATTTGTTTGAAAAGAAAAAAACCTACCAAGATTTTGATATGAAAATAAAATCTGTATCTATCTATATTATAAAAAACAAATATATCTGTGCGTAACGCTGACGTCATTTTGCAAATGGCAGCACTTTCAAATCTGGAATGAAATTTAGGTTTTGCAATTTCCGTGTTCAGCTCGTCGTCAGCTTAAAATTCCGAGTAAAATGAGAACTACATTTAACATTTTTGTTGAACATTGTCACAATTCTATTTCAAAGACCCGTGATCGGGGGGGTGTAACTCACAATTATGTGGGTGGGAAACTGGAAATTGTTTTAATCCCTTTCGTTTAGGTCTAAAATGAAAGTACTAAGTTTTATCCCACGTACTAGGCGAACATTAGAAAATATGTACATATTTATAGTCGAAAAACACTTTTTTAAAATTATCTTAACAATATCTCAGAACAATTCTTTCAAAAACATTGTCAATACAAATGTCGTAGAACTTGAAATTCTGAATAAAATGAGTACCCATATTAATATTTTTGCTGAACATTAAGGTCGCAATTCTATTTCTAAATTTTGTCTTAACCGCTAATCAAGAGAGAGACAGAGTTATCAATCCGCCCTGCCTCCGTTTATTACATACATGCATTTTCTTTAAGTTGTTGAGGCCCTCGCGATGTTTCTGTAATTATGTTAATGCTTTATTTTGTATATTTTGAGGATTATAATTTAGTAGTTATCGAGAAAGAGGTACATAATTGACAGCCGTTTTAAATGCCATTTCTCAACTGATATCGTCAACCTTAAACCTTAGTTCAAAAAAACCCGTAAAGCTTATAATACTTTTTTTCAATATTCCGAAGGTTTTAAAATTTTATGAATTTAACTTCAGATGCTCGTATAGTCGAAAGTAATTTTTATTAAAACCATCTTAGTCCTTTTCGTTAAATATCGAAGTTTAAAATCGTGCTATTGGTTGACCTATAATTCCTCTAGCGACAAGAATCCTGCACACTCATTTGTTCCCTCGCTCCTCCCCACTATTTTCGACCTCCTTAAATGTGTTTCATACGCACTGTTATTCGCTATATATGCCAAATTAAATACGACGCATAATTCAAATACAATATCAGAGATCATAAACAATATTTCCCATCATTTACAAATCATTTTTGAAATATGCTAAAAATCATGAAATAATGCACTTTTTAAGTTATCTATTTGTTCGTAGCGACAAAGCCGCACCTAGTAGGGCGGGAAAAGTTAGTACGTTTATTTCTGACCTATGTCGAAGGGATTAAAACAATTTAAAGCTTTCCCGTATTTAATTCCGATTCGGCCTTTTTTTTTCATTTCCTACCACTGGGCTATAATCCGTAATCAAGAGTTTAAGCCATAACTCTGAAAATATCCAAAATAAAGCCTAAAATAATTAAAATCCTCAAATAGTACCTCAATAAATTAAAATATATATAGGGGAGATGGGGGCACATGTGAACAGTTCGCATAAATATAGCTTTTTCTCATGACTGGACTAATTTCTATAAACAAAACCTACTCAATATAGTAAATAGAACTTTCTTTTATACATGGTAATTTTTTAAAAATCACCTGTATAGTTCTTCTTACATTTTTTAATAGTTTTATAAATTCGAAAAATTGTTCACATGTGCCCCATCAGCGGGGTAGTTGTGAATACACATTGGGCACATGTGAACTTAAGGGAAAATATCCTTTGACATGCTTTTTATTCCGTTATTCATTTGTCATCGTAATGATTAGTTAATTACCTGTGAAATTCGCCATAAAAAAAAGTATATATATATATTTCTCTAGTTTCTGGGTTATATGTTTAAGCAAAAGATTATAAAATGAAAATAAGTAGATTTTGGAGGTGGAGGCTTAGATGATTCATTAAGTATTGCTGAAATAAAATAAAAAAATAAAGAAGCAATTTTAAAAAAAGAAATTAAAACTTAAATTTTGCTTAGGGGTTTTTGTTTGGGGAAATTTTTGGGGAGGGGGCGCTTACATACTATTTATCTCAATTCTGCCGAAATACGAAAGATTCCCACTGCTTTATTTGCCTTATTTACTTGTAAATTATAGATAAAGAAGGGGTTTTTAATGATTAAAAAAAAATCTCGACTATAACCCCCCCCTCCCCTAACTTCTTTTCCTTTTAAAAGAGGGAGGGGTTACAATAGGGATTTTACGGTAGTTATCAGTTTAAAAATTTTACTTTCTTAAAATATTACTCATATGTATCTCCATTCAAAGCGTCATATACATAACTGTTTTAGATATGGAAGTAAGCCATCATTGCAAGTTTAGAACAAATGTAATACAAAAATTTGCAAAGTTGTTCAGGGTAATACTTTTGTATTAACAATGCATAAAAAATATTGTTGTAAACTGTTTAGTAAAATAATATATAACACTTATTGGATTTTAGAAAACATTGAATAAATTTAAAGTACAATTGAATGTAAACGAGCTTGTTGCTCTTTATGTATTTGCTGAAAGATGTGTTTGATGAAGTTTCAATGCAAAATCAACTTTGTGTGAGGAAAATATCTTGTATTTCAGGAAAATTATAGGTAATGGAACTGACATTATTTATCATTAAGTTAACTGAAAGGAACAGAATCACAGAATGATTATTGGGGCACTTAAGTAGGGGAGACCGGGGGAATGCCGCCAACCCGGGTTATGCCGCCACCCCACCTAGTTTAAAAACTAAGGGCAGTTTGAGATAGTGAATGTGCCTGCACTATAGCGGCCAACAATATAAACAGTGCCTAAAGTGAGAGTGACTTTGCTGTACGTCGTTCTTTTGTTCTAGTGAAAAATGTAGTTTTCTTCTAGTTTCTTGTTATTTTGGAGCTTCAAATGAGTAGAGATAAGCACCTTTTATTGTAACATTAGGTATTTAAGATAATATGACCCGTAAACTATATGCATTCGCCGAAATTTTGATGTAATGTGTTGAACAAGTTCGGTTCTTGTTTCGGCTTTGCTTGAGGATTTCCGCCATATTGTCCTCTCGGGGTAATGCCGCCACCATGCAAATTGGGTGAGAAATGGCCTCATTTTAATGTTGTGGAGCCGATTCAGCAGAGTGACTTTTGCAATATGAAGTAAATTGTAAGCTTAACCATTATTTTGCTCAATTACATTGCTTTCTAACTATTTTCAGTAAGTTGTGTGCTTCCTAGTATCCATTTGATGCATGTACTAGGTCATTAAAGAGTGGCGGCATTACCCCGGTGCAGTGGCGGAATTACCCCAGTGTCCTGGGTAATTCCGCCACTGTGCAGAGGTTTAAAAAATATTTTTTTATGTATGCTTACTTTACAGTTATGATTACGGTTAAATTTATACAGATACTAAAGATCATGATTCAGCTTTAGAATTTTTACTATTAAAAAATAAACATTTTTTCGAGGTGAAAAAATTTAAATTCCCTTAAGGTGTCGCCATTCCCCCGGTCTCCCCTACTGTTCATATCTGTCCCAACTTGTCTGTTCACAAGTGCCCCACATTGCTGCTTCTGTTAAATTGATAAATTATCAACATTTCTCAAATTTAGAAGAAAAAGAACTGTATTAAAAATATTTATTAGTATTCATAGTGCATGTTAAAACACTCAAATTCAAATAAATGAATAAATAAATAAAGTTAAACGCTTATGAACTCGGAACAAAGATTTTACTTTTGAGATCTAAAAACAGTGTTTTGGCTACAAAGGACAAATAAAAGGTCAAAAAGCTTCAAAAAATTTTTACCGTATGTCTACAGGTGTTGTCATCTTTAGTAATATTTTTCAAATAAAAAAACTTACAATAACCATTGAAATATTGCGATGTTTACATCTGCCCCCTGTTCACATGTGCCCCCATCTGCCCTATAAATTAGAAACAGGGTGAACTGATAACCTCGTCTTGTCTGGCTTCAATCACTTGATTAACAAATTAGGCAAAACTTTGCAATATAATTGTAAAAATTCAACAAATATATTAAGTACACATTTCAATCAGAATTTTAACCTCTACAACATCTGTATTGACAATGTTTTTAATAGAGTTAGTTTTTTTTAGATATTGTTATGGTAATTAATAAAAATGTGTTTTTTGACTATAAATCTGTACATATCTTCAACCACTCACCTAGTAAGAGGGGGAAAACATAGTACATTCATTCTAGACTTAAAGTAAAGGGATTAAAACAATTTCCAGCTTCCCCTAATTAATTCCAAATGCGGCCCTTTTTTTCTCCCCTACCACTGGTCTATAAAGAGTTTTAAAGACTTTAAAATTCTATGCGCTCTAAGTTTTTTTTTTTTTTTCGGGGGGGGGGGGGGGGAGATGCCAATTTCGAGTGGGAAGAAAAATCTTGATTATTTATTGTGACAATAAAATGACACAGAACATATATATATATATATATATATATATATATATATATTAATTTAAGCAGTTTTAAAGAGTTTTGAAACTTTAAGTATTATTACTTTGAGAGGTGAAGAAAACGGGGAAACGAAATTTTGAAGGTGAAATTCAGATAAAATTTTAATGAAATGGATATGATGGAATGAATAATTAATGAAATTTTGGACTGATTATTTATTCACTTAAAGTAATAAATACAGTAGAGCAATTTTTTTTTAAACATGTAACTGATGTCAAAGAAATTGTCACATAACTAGTGTGAAGCGGACTGCGAGACCGCTCAAACGAAAGATGAATTAAAGTCGCGATAAACTCATAGGATGTTGTTTTTGTACTAAACTTTATGTACAGGAGTGTTATAATTCAAATTCACCTATTCAAAAGTCTCTGGTGTTAGTACTAAAGTTTCAAACGAAACAAAATTTCAGTAGTGTTTGTAGAGAAACTGAAATTTGCATGTTAAACTATGAAAATTGAAAAAAGCAGTGGTCTGTGAGACCTGTAACATCAGTTAAAGGATAAAAAAAAAGTTTTAAACAGTTTAAACTTTGATATTGTGGAGAAGGGAGTAAAAAGGGGAGGTGAAATTTCAGAAGAAAGGTTACCAATGGAGGTTTTATCTTTATTTTTTAAATAAGAAATGAAAAGAAATGCAGAAGAGTTCCACCACCGATTAAGAAATAATATGACAGTTAAGCACTTTTAAAAATTTTTGTATGAAAATAAGCACTTTCAAGCACAAAAAAAAATCCTTTTTGAAAAATGCAAGTACTTTTAAGGACCGTACGAATCCTGATATATTGAAAATTTCCCGACTACAGAGTAGTCCAGCACGGGTCAAGTTGCAAAAGACACAAAACCGAATATTATACTTAAGTCAACCCGCAACTCGACCCGAACCCTCCAAAAATATTTCCTCGATCCGCTACCTGACCAGAATCAGCCTAAATTTTCGGCAACCTGCAACCCAACCCAGACTTATTTCAACCCGAACCCGAAATAAAAGGAAAGGAAATCGTGTTTTATTGATATTATGAAATGCAATCTACAATTACATCTCTATAACAATTTATGTTTTATGTAGGAAAATGGACAAATGTATATACTTTAATATCCAAACATATGTGGATATCATGCCCACAAGTATTTGAAGTGAGGACAGCTTATTAAAAAGCGCCATCGATATTCACCATCATGGTTGATCTCAATGGCGCTTGGTGACAAATTGTCCACATGGCTCACAACAATCACATGACACACCTAAGGGATGTACGATAGGTGGGGGCTAAAGTTACGCACTTATCATTTTGATTTTTAATGAACACATTGATCTAAACTTATATGACGACTGATTAAAATGTTGTATTAAAACCTTAGGCACGTTCCACTATGTAACGACATTCTGTCAAATTATAATTCCGTGAGAAATTGTAATAAAAAAAAAACATTGCTGTGCGGATCTTTGCCCCAATGGTTGGGCTAAAAGTACGCAGTGATGAGGCAAAGATACGCAGTGCGCATTTTTGCCCCATTACGGCCGGATTTTGCCCCATTTTCACTAAAATGAATGAGTAATGTAAAAGTATTAGTAAATTTCGATAGTATTTAAACTGAAAACTCTAAACTAGACCATGAAAAAAACAGCGGTCTGCGAGATCGCAAATAGCAGTTAACCTCTAACTGTTGTGATAAAAATTGTTTCATAAATACTGTAAACGGTCTCAGAGACCGCTTAATCGTTGATTGAATAAAATGGTTGACTGACTCATAAGAGGCGGTTTCTGCGCTAAACTTTATGCAAAGGGCTATTATAGTAAAATTTCCCGCATTCAGAAGTCTTCAGCTGTACTTCTAATTTACCAAACGAATCAAAATTAAACTAACATAACTACTTAAATTGAAAATTACAAGTTAAACTGAAAACTGAATATTGCAGCGGTCGGCGAGACCGTTAACAGGATTTATGGATTAAGGTTTAAAACAAAAGTGATTCATGAAACAATATAGATTTTTAAAAGTAGGTAGGTAGATACCTACGTTCTATATTTAAAAAAAAAAAAAAAAAAAAAAAAAAAAAAAAAAAAAACTTAACTAAAAAAAGGAAAATGTAGTTTACTAACTTATATTAGTTAAGTAGCTATTATATTTTATATAATACAAATTTAGAAATTGTGGAAAGCTTTGCATCTAGCTAAAACGATAGGGCAAAGTCCCGTATCTTAACCCTAGAACTACCGGAAATTTTACTCAAGTTTTATAAAAACATTCTACACCAGAATTTTTACTTAAAACTATTTAGTTTGTTTATTTAACTTATTATTGTCTGATTTATACATTTAGTTTGTTTTGAAGAAATTTCTGGTTTGAATAAATATTTTGAATGTACATGTCGGGTCCAATGGACCCGTCTGGTAGACGGAAGGTTAAACATGTGCGTATCTTTGTCCCAAGAAGGATGCGTACTTTTACCCAATTCTGCAGTATTTTGCTTAACCGGCTACGCATAAGTATAAACAAATGTGATCGAGGTAAACTGCGGCATTTAGAAGCTAAAAATCTTTCGATCTCTACTAAAATTTTGGATTTGTAAAAATTCCAGGTACTGTTAGCTAAAGAATAAAGTGAAATTTTAAAAATATTAGATCAAAATTCGAAAATTTAAACTTACCTCATTTTCTTAGGACAAATTGCTACTTTTATCAAAGGTTTAAACAAATGACTAGTACACTTGAAACAAAACTGCCACCTATTGGCCAAGAGAGCCGAAATGTTACTTCATATGAAATCAGCCGGTGCGTATTTTTGCCCCGCTCGTATCTTTACCCCTACCTACCCTATATCTCTCTTTGCATGAGAAAGTAAAAACTCTACATTTTATCGCTCAGAAACTCACGTAAAATTAAAATGCAAATGTCTATATTTAGGTTTTTTCCAAGTCTAAGATTTTCACAAAAAGTTTGAGCAGAACAATTTTTCAGATAAAATAAATACATATTTCAATATGAATGAGTTATTATTAAATTTACTCCTTAACCTTTAACTGATGTCACAGAAATTGTCACCACTAGTGTGAAGTCAACTAGTGTGAAGTTGTCTGTGAGACCGCTTTATTGAAAGATGAATAAAAGGGACGATTAACTCATAGGATATTGTTTTTGTATTAAACTTTTTATACAGGACTGTTATAATTAAAATTCACCTATTCAAAAGTGTCTGGTGATGGTACTAAAGTTCACAACGGAACAATATTTCGGTAGTGTTTGTAGTTAAACTGAAAATTGCAAGTATATAAAAAATTGCAAAACTATAAAAAAAAAAAAAAAAAAAAAAAAAAAAAGCTGCGGTTTGAGAGACCGGTAACATCAGTTAAAGGTTAAGAAATAAAAAGTATATAAAAAATGTGATAAATTCTTTTTTTTTTTTTTTAAGGCACAGTTAAGAACGATTTTTTCTTCTCTAGGAATAGGAAAAATATTACCAACATTTCATTTTTCATATACACGCAAACACATGTATAATATTTCTGATAGTTTTAAAACACATACCCAAACCCATGATACGTGTGTATAGATAGAGAAGTGCCCAATATTCAGAGTTAAAAGCATAGGAGAGAGTATGGAGGAATGGGACACCTTTTACAAAAATAAGAAAAAGAACTTTGTTTGACACAAAAACAATATTTCAGTTTATAGAATACAAAATGAAATACTTTCTATTGTCCTTGAACAATGTAGAAACATAATTTTCAGAAACAATTTTGTAATTAAAGGAATGGAAATATAACAAAATTTAACTCATAAAGAAGAAATATTTACTTGCATCCTAATTTGAAATCATAATCAAGATGGATGCCTTGAACACCTCTGTGGCTGCGTGAACAGTCATTACATCATCATTGAAGTCCTTTCTCATTGGCTGACAGGTGCGACTAAGATATTTCATGTATTTGTACTATGCGAGTGGTAAATATTTTACCCGGTTACAGATACAATTCTAATAAACATACAGATTTCTGTAGTTTTACAAAAACTAGTTTTGTAGGATTACAGATTTTTTTTTACAGTGTACTACATGTCTGTACATACTTTATTATAATTTCATTTACGTTCCAGCATTTAGAAATTAAACAAAAATAAATAAATAAATAAATAAATAAATAAAACGTTTCCTTAAAACACTTTGCAGCGTTGGTGATTCTTTTATTTTAAAAATACGATTAATTCTTTAAATTTAAAATAGATGCTACTGTTCTAAAGCAATAAGTTATTTAAAAAAATATATAAAACACTAGAAAATTGCTAGGTATATTATATTGTTGAAATTAAAAATTTTGCAAATGTCTTTCAAAAAACTCATCCTTAGCATATTGTCATATTAATAGAATCCAAAATAACTATATTCGTTAAATTTCATTAAATGACATTAATGATATGCACTTACGGTTTTTTATATTCCATAAAGGAAATATCGAAGGTTTTTTTTTTTTTTTTAATGAAGTGTAAAACTAGAAAACATGAATTCTGTTTTTCTGAATTTAGTGTCGCCCCCGATCACAAAAAAATATATGTATATAAATATAGATACAGCAGAGTCCCGATTATCCGAGTTAATCGAACTTATACCTTTGGAATGGATCATTTTCTTCTGATGGACTGATGGCTTCCATTATTATGAAACAGTCATTATAAATGAAGTGTTAGGTGAATATGAAAGAGCAGTCGAAAAAAGTTAGAACTCTGATTTTCTGGTCAGAATGGAAAAAAAATGGCCATAGTTTTTTTTGACAGTCATATAAATGAAGTGTTAGGTGAAGATGAAAGAGCAGTCGTAAAAAGTTAGAACTCTGATTTTCTGGTCAGAATGGGAAAAAAAATGGCCGTAATTTTTTTTTTTTTTCAAATAAATTAATTTTTTTTCCAAAAAAAAATTATGGCCATTTTTTATCCCATTCTGACCAGAAAATCAGAGTTCTAACGTTTTACGATTGCTCTTTCATCTTCACCTAACACTTCATTTATAATGGCTGTTTCATAATAATGCAAGCCATGAGTCCATCAGAAGAAAATAACTCTGTAAAAGTGGAAACTCCGATAATCGGGACTCTAGTTCAGTTTTAGGACTTATAACACGCGATTTTATTTTACATAAAGTGACGTCATCCACATGCGCTGAAGAATTCATCATTTGCGATCCAGTGTTAAACAACATCTACAGTAAAGTACGCTTAGGACGTCACTATCTCTGAATAATACACAAATCCAAAAAAAAAAAAAAAAAAAAAGAGATTCCGTCATTCAAAAAAATCGACTATCTAAAGATTCACAGGCCTTCATTTGTTTGTATTATTAATATAGATATTTAAAATTAAATTTAGTTTCTAATAGCTCCCTGTTTTATCAGAAATCCTTCATTTATATTTTTTCAAAATAGTACGTATTTTAATTAATTTTTTTTTCAGTTTTTATGGGAAAATGGCAACAAAAAGATATAATTTCTATTTTTCTTTCACTTTTTGCAGAAATGGAGTTCTTCCGTTGCCAATATTAAGCAAATGGCTCCAAAAACTGCAAAAAAATTAATATTTCAAAAATAAATGGCGATGCAGTTTTCAAACAAATTGCATTTAAAAGCACTTTTTTCCCAATACGACGGTATAAAAATTGAAAATGTGCGATGCTTAGAAGTTTAAAAAATTGCTATAGAGTATTTAATCGTGCTGCTTTGTTTTACGACTGGCTTTTGTAAGGTAACGTTATTTTTTGGAGACTACACAAAATAAGCAGGGATAAAGAAATGGCATACCGTACAGGGAGATAATAGATTGGAAACACCTTTGGACTTCTTTTTATGGGGATACATGAAAATCATTGTTTACCTATATCCAATTCGTAACACTGATGAACTGAAAAGTCGAATTACAGTGGCCCTCCAGACTGTTGATTTAATATGCATCATACTAGAACGTGGTTAGAAATCTCGTATAGACTCGATGGTACACCCATTGAAATCATGAAATAAAACGATAAAAAACTTTGATATTTTCTTTAGGGAACGTAAAAAACCGTATTCGCATATCATTGTTTGTTTATTTTTAATTATTTTTAAAAGTATAAAGATGAATTTCGGACATTATGTATAACATAACCACAAACGGAAATACGCAATAAACTTTTCCGAGTTACCCAAGATTTCGAAAGCGTTATTTATCTTTAGAAACTTATAAATTTTCGAGATTTAAAGAAGCATTTATAAAAACAAAGGACATTTTATTAGATGTAAATTTCCAACTGGGCGAAAAATGTCCGGACCAGGATTTGAAGCCGGGACCTCCTGGCTGAAGCCGCCAGTGCTCTGCCATCTGAGCTATTCCGGACGATTCTGGTCGAACTTTTTCACCCAGCTAACCTTGATGATTACAGCATCTGGTCTGAAACCTGGTTCAGCTCAACAGAATAAATCTCAGGTAATGGAACTCCAGAAATCGCTGGATACGAAATTACACTATATTAATATTAACACAATTATTCTAATTGGTAAACAAATCATATTAGATGTAAATTTCCAACTGGGCGAAAAATGTCCGGACCAGGATTCGAACCCGGGACCTCCTGGCTGAAGCCGCCAGTGCTCTGCCATCTGAGCTATCCCGGACGATTCTGGTCGAACTTTTTCACCCAGCTAACCTTGATGATTACAGGATCTGGTCTGAAACCTGGTTCAGCTCATTTCTGGAGTTCCATTACCTGAGATTTATTCTGTTGAGCTGAACCAGGTTTCAGACCAGATGCTGTAATCATCAAGGTTAGCTGGGTGAAAAAGTTCGACCAGAATCGTCCGGGATAGCTCAGATGGCAGAGCACTGGCGGCTTCAGCCAGGAGGTCCCGGGTTCGAATCCTGGTCCGGACATTTTTCGCCCAGTTGGAAATTTACATCTAATATGATTTGTTTACCAATTAGAATAATTGTGTTAATATTAATCTAGTGTAATTTCGTATCCAGCGATTTCTGGAGTTCCATTACCTGAGATTTATTCTGTTGAGCTGAACCAGGTTTCAGACCAGATGCTGTAATCATCAAGGTTAGCTGGGTGAAAAAGTTCGACCAGAATCGTCCGGGATAGCTCAGATGGCAGAGCACTGGCGGCTTCAGCCAGGAGGTCCCGGGTTCGAATCCTGGTCCGGACATTTTTCGCCCAGTTGGAAATTTACATCTAATATGATTTGTTTACCAATTAGAATAATTGTGTTAATATTAATCTAGTGTAATTTCGTATCCAGCGATTTCTGGAGTTCCATTACCTGAGATTTATTCTGTTGAGCTGAACCAGGTTTCAGACCAGATGCTGTAATCATCAAGGTTAGCTGAGTGAAAAAGTTCGACCAGAATCGTCCGGGATAGCTCAGATGGCAGAGCACTGGCGGCTTCAGCCAGGAGGTCCCGGGTTCGAATCCTGGTCCGGACATTTTTCGCCCAGTTGGAAATTTACATCTAATATGATTTGTTTACCAATTAGAATAATTGTGTTAATATTAATCTAGTGAAAGGACATTTTGCTGCTAGGGCAACTTCAGGTGAGATGCCGTGTTGTACAAGTTGCCGTATCCTGTAATTTTCATATGCACAGGTGATGTAGAGAAACGCTTCTCAGTTGTAAGGAAGAGGGTTCCCTAGGGATAGTTTAATTTCCATTTGCGGTTTTTTTTTTTTTTTTTTTTTTTTTTTTTTTAAGTGGTACATTTTTGTTGCTATTTCATCTTAACACTTTTGGTAAGTGTCCAAAATCTTTTACGTGACTTCTTTATTTCCCTATATAAGTCTTAGTTTAAACTCCAGAGAAATAAATCTGATATTTTTAGAGAGTACTGGTACCTGGCCTCCCTGCAAAGCATAAATAGTGGCCGGTTCTCGCTTCTTCACGTCAGTGGGGGGAACCGGCGTCTTGCCCAATGCTTTGAGGTTAGTCGACGAAACTTTTTGGTGGTAAGATGCCAGTTGTTTTCCCTTGGGGTACGATGCCGGTTATTTTCCGTTGCGGTCAAATGCCTGGCTGTTTCTTCATTGTTTAAATTACTCTTGGCTATTAACTAATTTGTCAACAATTTTAATTAGATAATTTAAATCAGTGATTAAATCTTGAATTTAATCAACTAATTAAAAAAATCATTCATTAAAATTATAAATTTTCTAAATGTTTAATATGACAAAGAAATATTAAAATCTAAGGTGAACATAATTTGAAAGGTTTCTATATGTATTCTGCCTTATAAATAATTGTTTAATTATTATTAATTTTAATCATTGTTAAAATTTTATGTTAAATGGAGTTATAAATAATTTTAATAAATGTAAATATAGATAGTATATAATATAGTTTTAGATAATTAGGAGGTTTTGCTCCCTACGCGCTATGCTAGCCAACCTCCATCCAGACACCGCAGACTCTAAAAACACGCTAATTTGATCTGCTTTGAAAAGATTACGGAAGATTAAATAATAATTAAACGACTTGTGGCGATCTCCTGTAATCAGGTTTCCATTCATTTCCCTTTGGCTGAGGGATTTTAAGACAGAATCAATTGCTGTCGAGACAGCTAACTGCTACTTTCGTGATTGATTAAATAAAATCAATCCAACAATTTAAAGTTAGCTTGTATAAAATGCTAAGTAAACAATTTTATAAAGACGGTATAAGAAATTTACTTTAAATTAGACATGTTAAATGTATCGTTTTAAATATGACGTAATTTTCACCAAAGTTTTTTTTTCTCATTTTAATATAAAAAATAATAATTTTAATCGGTGTGACAATAGCAACTGCGAATTTCCATGTGTCTTAAGCGTTTTTAAAAAAAGATTTAGATAAGAAGTCAAAAATTAGAAAGACAGAATCTTCAACAGACTATGATATGGATGATGATTAAATTCCCTCCCAAGATTCAGAACACGAGGTTTTTTTTTTTTTTAAGTGAATGAGAATGATTGTTCAGATTAGAGGTCTGCACGGGCCGACATTTCCAGGCCCGGGCCCGGCCCGACTCAGAGAAATAAAAATTCGGCCCGGCCCGTACAAAAAAAAATATTGGACCGGCACGCTCAGGTAAAAATGTTGAAAGTTCGGCCCGAGCCCGTAGAAAAAAATTTATTAGCCCGACCTGAAAAAAAGTTAAAATCTCGGCCCGAGTGAATTTCTACAAAACATTGACTTTTATGTCGATTTGGTTAAAAGTTTTTCTCGTACGAGGAGATCAAACCAAAAATATTTAACTTTTCTTTTCATGTTTATAATCATCATTTTTATAGAAGTGCCGCAGGGTGAGATATTTATTTTTTTAACGAATCTCTATTTCTTGTACATAAATGTTTCAGTTATCATTAATATTGTTAATCCATATTCCATGTATTGATGTTTTAAATATCTGAAAAATGCTATACAGTAAAATCTAAGACTGAATTGCACAGAAAAGAAAAAAAAATGCGTTATAGACAAGTTCCCTTTTTAGCAAGTGTAAATGTATTATATATTATTTTCTTACGTAGTATATTAATTTTGTTTGTTATTAATTTTTATAATATTCTTACGTAGTATTAATTAGTATATTAATTTTGCATGGATCAACACGTTTTTCAGTTTAAAACAAGATTCCGTCAGAGACAGGTTCTTTTTCACACGTTTTACTAGATTTTAATTTAACTATATTTTAATAAGTGTAGAAAATCTACTACTCTCTAAAAAGAATGAATTTGAATGTTTAATTGTAGAATAATGGCGATTTAAAAATGTATGCATTTTTTGACAAAAAATTTGTGCCAAGCCTAATTTTAAAAACCTTTGAATGGACGAGGCCATTCCGAGACAATGATTTTCATAGGAGGTGGGTGAAAACTAGGAATGAAAATTTTGGGCCATGAAGATTAGGAATGAAACCAGTACCTGGGTGTGTGCCGAAAAAATAAGTTAGGCCCGGTCCGAACCTTCGGGAAAAAAGTAAGGCCCGAGCCCGTCCCGGCCCGTAAAGAATAGTGAATAGGCCCGGCCGGCCCGAGACTTCAGAAAAAAGTAAGGCCCGGGCTCGGGCCACGGGCCGGCCCGTGCAGATCTCTAGTTCAGATTGCCTAGCAGAGTGTAATAAAACCTCGGGAATTTGTGATGGGATCAAGTGCATTCAGTGAGACTGTTTGTTACATAAAAGCTGCTCAAAGTTTCTAAACAAATGTGCAGTTTGTGGCAGACCTGAGATATTGCTAAAAAGAACAAATGGACATATGAAAAACATTAACAAAAAAGCTTGACTCTAAAGCACTTTATCACAGTGTCTTTACCGTAGTTAGACATGTTATAACGTTTAAAAATAGGCATACTTAAGAGCCATAATTCTTTTAAATGTTAAGTAGAACATAATATATTAAATATTACACAACCAAATATATTAGCATAACATAAATAATTATACAACAAATAAATATTAGTATGTTCTTTTACTATATTGCCAACCTTTTTACAGTCATATTTTTTGTAATTTCCTAATATTAAGTAAGTTAACAACTTTAGTATGTCTAAAATATTAAAATTACTTTTATTCGTCCCATTATGTTTTATACTGCTTCACAAAAACGATTGTTTACATTAAAACTCCATAGGGCATCTTGCCGCTAGCTATTTGGCCATCTTACCCATTACCTATGGGAAAGATGCCGAAATGCAAGTGTTTACAAAACAAAATTTTCGATGCTTTCTATAATATCTGTAAAATGAAATAAGTTTTTAAATCATACATAAAAATCTAAACTTTAACAAGACAGCAATGAATAATAAATATAAACAACCGGCGATTTTTAAAACAGTTAAGTCAAAAACTACGGCATCTTCACCCAATCTACTCTATAAGAAATGTGATCACAGGTTATTCTTTCTTTAAGAATTTTTTTTTCTTCTTTCGGAAAATAAAAAATATTACCAACATTTCGTGTAGATTGAGAGGTCCCCGCTATTCAGAGATGTAGGCGTACAAATATGTAAGTGTTAGGAATTAAAAAATATATATATTAGCTACATAGAGGTGTCCGCTTTTCGGGAATGTCCATTGTGGAGGCCTTATTGCATATAGATTTTTTATCTGAAAAGGTACTTTGGACATTCTTTGAAATATCGGATCAACCTAAACCCGACCCGCAGGACTCAAAACCCAACCCGAGACCGACACGAACCTGAAACATTGAAAGTAAACCCGACACTCAGTAAAAATAGTAGTCAACCCGACCCGAAACCAAAAAAATATAGCGTTAACCCGACACGACCCGAACAGCAGATCGGATCGGGTGCGAGTTAAAGCTGGTAACGAGACCCGATGCATGACTCTAATCGTGGGTAACTCGCAAAGATTACTATATTTTTTCGTTCCTGGTGATGTTATATTTTTCTAGTTTAGGAAACATCTTTCTATTTTTTATGGGGTACCCATAATCATTTCACCCCCAACAGTGATTTATAATTATATAGGTAAATTTATCATTTTATAAACTTGAAAATAATCTTTAGTTAATAAATTTCAATTCTATTCTTTGCATATTGATTACTTTTCAAACGGCATTAATTAATTTTAATTATGTACATTATTACAAACCAAAAGAAGCTTATATAACTGAAGTAATAAATAAGCATTTTAACTCTAGGAACTTTAGCCTCAGTTTCAAAAGCAACTGTGCTTAGCTCTATATTTAGATTTTAATTAAAGGCTTTTAATATGCGATTATTCTCATCGGGTTATTTTACTGAATAAGCTAATTAAGAAATTTCGACATTAGACTTTTTCATGGAATTTAAAATCTAATCTTGTCCGCAATTTATGAATTTTCGCTGATTATATTTTTCCACTAAAAGTAAAATTACATTTATTATTATTATTTTAAACGTAAAAAGTACAGGCTGCAAGTTGCTGGAACACTGCTGTAATTGGAAGAGATTTTTTTATGTTATTTGAATAAATTTCCATCTTTTGACTGGTGAATTTCGGAAACTTTCGATGTTCGTTAGCCATCTTTTTGTGTTCTGGGGGTAAAAAGACATATGTCCATTTCTAATGCGAAAAACTAATAAACAGTTCAGAGCAGTTAAGCAATCTTTTAAGGGCTTCCTAGTTGCAGCCAACTTCACGCCCGTGTGAGAATAAAATGTCTTACTGATATAAATGAGCCATTGGAAGAAAGTTAAAATGTAGTTAAGAGCTACTTAAAAAAGTAAAAAAGAAAAATAAAGATATATGAAAAAAAATTGAAAAAGAGGATATTTTAAAAATTACAAAAATAATATAAAAGTTAAATAAAAAGTAAATATAAGCCTACATTATATTAAAAGAAAGGTTAAATTATGGTTATAATTTATGAGTATAGCTATAGTTCTGAAAACTACTGTGTAAATGTAAGAAGAAAAAAAGTAAGAATAAAAAAAGAATGAGTAAAAAGAGGAGTATTTAAAAATTACAGAAAAATATGAAAATTAAATTTAAGGTAATGAAACGTGTCAATTACACTAAAAGAAAGTTTAAATTTCAATATAAAAGTGAAAGTATAACTGTAGTTATAAAAACTACTGCGTAAACATAAAAGGAAAATTAGAGAATTTAAGGATTTAATGAAATAAAGTTCATACATGTTCAACGAAAAAAACAAATCAGGGCAGGGCAAAAGGCTAGTCTAATCAAATGAGGTTGAGCAAAACAAAAAAAGCACTTTTCAGGGCGATTTTTTTATATATAAAGAAAGTAAAAAGAAATTTAGATAAAAGCGAACACAAGTTCACTGAAGATCCATTAAAATGGAATATTTGTACGCAACACAATTGCCGGAGCACTCCAGTCATTTGTCGAAAATGCAGCTTTAGTTTGAGGTATTTCAATATTTTTTAAGTTAGATTGCTGAATTTTCTGCATTTTGACGGGAAATGGACAAATCAAAGTGGAAATTTTCGTTTTTTGACGCAAAAGAAAAAAAACCCAACTCACAGATTTATATATATATATATATATATATATATATTGGAGTCTAATTGTCAAATATTTATTTCATAATATTGAATTTATTAATTTTAATTTTCTTCATTATTTTCTATCAAATACGATTGCAAATTATTTTAACTGAATGTAAAAGCATTTGTCACAGATTTATTACATATTTATGTACGTATTAGCCCCTCGAAGGGGCAGTTATGGCATCACCTAATTTTAATCACTAATTGCCACATTGGTACCCGAATTTTTTAATGAAAATTTCACTTTTATTAAGTACGCGAAAATATACTTTTACTTGTGTACAAATAAATTTACTTGTAAATGCTGGTGTCGTTCAATTATTTCAACATTTTACGAATGTAAGTACCTTGCCCCTGAAAGGCTTAAACGCTTTTATGTAACTTCACTTTGTTAATGTATGTAAAGATACATATAATGTATGTATATAACTATTTTTGTCCGATTGCTAAAGATGCAGTTAAAAAAAATATTAATAGATATCTAAATTGCATAACTAAAAGTAGAGGGGGTCATAAATTGTGCACAGAAAAGCCCTCATAGCTGGGTCAATTATATTTTAATTGCTAGACTGAAGTATTCGAGCAGCTAACTATTAGCTAATCAAGCTATTTTTTTAATACAAGAAACTTAATCTTGTAGAAGAACTTCTCACATTATGTTTACTGCAGGGTTCGCAAAACCCCGAGTTTTTTTCGGGTTTTTTAATGAAAAACCCAATTTTTTCCGGGGAAAATCGGGTTTTTTCAAAAGTATAATATATGCGTAATTACATTATTGTACACTATACTTTCTATATATCATATACACTATACATAAAAAAATACATTGTTCCCTTATATACAATATAATTGTAATGCTATTTTACAAGTTATAAAATTATATGAATTTAAATTAATTAAATGTCAGTGTTTCTCACAAATTAGTTTTAAATATAATAGAAGATATAAAATTATTAATTTTCTTAAAATCAAATAATGAATAGAATATTAAAATTTAAAATATATAGGTAGGAAGAAAAAAAGGGGTAAACTAGTCGGATGTGCCAATCCCAAAACTTTCTTCTATCTCATACATGTTAATAATTCAAATTTCGCTATCACAGTGCCAAAATTAAATGACAATCTATGCGCTTCATGAGGATTGTAAAATATAGATTTGTTGAATTGGATGCATTTAACAAGGAGATATAAGTATCACCTGTTGTGCAATTTACAACAAAACCTGATCTGTAACAGTTTACGTCAACGTCTAACTGAATCTGAAGTTTGATGAAAATCCATGCATTATTAATTCTTGAGATAAAGCTATTGCAAAAAATGAGATAAATGCAGCACAACAGCGCCACTGTTGGGCGATATACACCAAAAACTAATCTGCACCAGTTTAAATCAAGGTCTAACTGAATCTAAATTTTTATTCAATTCCGTACGTTAGGTCTTGAGATACGAGTTATTGCTGAAATCGCCAAAAATGCAGCATAGCAGCACTACCTGTTGGACGATATGCACCAAAATTCAATTAGCAACAATTTAACTTGTAACACAATCTGAAGTTTTATGAAAATTCGTGTATTAGTTCTCGAGATAAAGCTATTCAGAAAATTGAGATAAATGTAGCATAGCAGCGTCACCTGTTGGGCAATATACACCAAAACTAATCAGCACTAGTTTACATCAAAGTCCAACTCAATCTAAAGTTTTGTGAAATTCCGTGCATTAGTTCTTGAGATAGAGCACCCACAAAAGTTTTTTCACATACAGACAGACATTTTCTAAAAACCATCAAATCGTCTTCAGGACCTTTTTAAAACGTATAAATCCATCAAACTGGAAGTCGAAATTTTTCACGAATCCAATACTTTCTTCTTGTAAAGATAGAAGAAAATAAAAACACATATTTTTTATTTCCATGAATATAGTTGATTTGAATTTTTTATATAGACATTCTTATGATATAGGTTCTATGTTAGTAAAGTATTTGAATGTGTTGAACTACATTTTTATTTTACTTCAGATGTGTATGTAATGGCTTTTATATATTTTTTTTTTCAAAATTAACTGAAATGACTTAAATTCATTAAATGTATACGTTGTTTAAATTTTTAAATTATTTCTGAAAATTGAAAAAACCCACATTATGGGTTTTTCAGTGGGCTTTTTCAAGTGGGCTCATTCTGAAAAAACCCACCGAGTTTTTTCGAACTGGGCCCAGCTTTCCGAACCCTGGTTTACTGTTTTAATATTTTTGTTCATATACATGCACACATAGAAAGAAGCTCATGTTTATATCAACGCATTCTTTCTATATTATTTATGAAAGTTTATCGTGAGCAGTGCCTGAGGCGGGACTATTGTCAGTATTGCTGTATTTTCTGGCTAAAACGCATGGATATTTGCTATGTTATTGTATATTATATCACTATTCTTAAATCACACATAAAAAAGTGTTAATTTTGCTGTTATATCACCACCACAATCGGGTAATATATTTTAATATTTCCATTATTATTATTACTCTGTTAAGAAAAAATATAATTTAGCGGATAATAAATATTTCTTTGATAAAGATAAAATTAATAATATCACGCAGTTCTGATTAAATTAATAATGGTATGTTCGCACGCAAAATGTCTTACTTTTTTCGATTATACTTTGTCGTTTGTGCAAAATATTATTACAACGATGCTTGCTGATAATCGATTACTTAAAGTTCATTTTTACTAGCACACGCATAACATATGATAGAATAAAATGAGACTATTTAGAAAGTTTTAAAATTTGAAAAGACGACAAAATTTTACCATTTTTTAATGGACTTTTCTTTTCACACTTGGCACCTTCAAAACCAGACGGGCATTCACATGTTCGGACGGTCGATCCTATGTAATATCTGAAATATTTTATCAAACGTCATTAAAATGCATTTTAAACTCATATAAACACATTCAATATTTAGTGCTTTATATTATCATATAATACGAGGAAATCTTATGTGTGTGTGTGTGTGTATGGAAATTTTATCAAAGAAAAACGTTTCTAACGATTTTCATTAAATTTTGAATCCCACCATTTTGGGGTACGAGAAGACCATTAAGCTAGGTCACATGTTCGAGAAAATTCGATTGGGTCATTTTGGGGCCAATAAAACGTCATTCCAATTGGAATGAAGCTTGAAACAGTTATTAAGTTATTGAACAGTATGCAGTAAACCAAGTCGCAATGTTGGCAACATATCACTAAATTTGGCGACGTATTGGCGAGATTTGGTGGCAAAATCAAATTTCAGGATTACAAGTGCCAAAACACTCGCTTGGGACTAAGTGAAAGAATGTCGCCAAATTTGGGAATATTTGGCAATATTTTGGGAGCATTTGGTGAAAAAATTGGCTTTCAGAATCTGAAGGAATTTTCTAGATACAACCAATAGGAACCGAGATACATGATTCAACTAAAAATGTAATTTGGAAGGATCCCTTTCGTTTCAAATATGTAAGTAATGTAAAATTTAGAAATATGTACAGTCGTGGAAAAAAAAAGTAAACACCCCCTACTAACTCCTCAACAAATTATCGTAGAAGAAAGTTACTGGTACCGAACGATTGGAAATAAAGTCTACTTTTAAATGATGTATATAAAATTTGCTTAAGGGTCCATCTACATATTAAAACGAACCATAACTATGTTTTTTCGATAGCAGTACCCAATTCTGACAGCATAAATGAACTCTACACCCTTCAATTAGCCTAAAAACGAATTTTTATGCAATTCGTACCATAAGTTTCCGAGAAATTAATTATTTTAAAACGAGCGTATTTTAAGGGCCGTATCCAAATTGAAGTTCCGTACTAGATTGTTAACCGAGCGAGCCCCTTCCTTGATCAAGGCATCTTAAGCGCCACTCAAGGAGTCAATGAAGCCTGTTAGATTACAGTACAGCAGAATAAATTTCAAAATGTCTACTCACTTCCATCATAGACGGCCCCTTAAACCATCATTTTGGCGTTTTTTAAGCATAATTTTAAAACTACTTAGAAGAAAAATGTGAGATTTTTGAATTTCCATAAAGCAGAACTTAATAAATCTAAATCCATCAAAAAAATTGTAGGTTGCAATTCATAATTTTTTCGAATATTAATTTCATAATTCATAATTCATATCATAAAATTATAAAAATTGCAAATTCAGCTTATTTATGTTTGGGTATATTAGTATTATTACTACAAAAAAATTAGCACATTAGGAGCATAATTTCGGGAGATATAAATAAAAATATGAAAATGTAATTTAACATTAGAAGCACTAAATTTTGAATGTTTATAATTCAAAAACGTATCATTCAAATGACTTGAAATTTGGTGTCTAGGCATAGTTTGAACCGAAGATTTGAAATATCTCGTTAAAATTGGGTATTTCTATTGAAAAAAATGAAGTTTGAATTCGTTTTAATATGTAGATGACCCCCTAAGAAAATTTTATATACATCATTCAAAAGTAGACTTTATTTCCAATCGTTCGGTACCAGTAACTTTCTTCTACGATGATTTGTTGAGGAGTTAGTTGGGGGTGTTTACTTTTTTTTTTCCACGACTGTACATTGTTTTAAATTGGTTGTTTCACTAAATAATACTGTTACAAAAACAAATGCTTCATATCAATAATATAGAGGCAATTTATTGTTATATCGAGTTGAACACAAAGCTAATTTTTACCGAGCATAGCTCGGTCTTCCCCGATGGTAATTATTTATTCAAAGTAGAATATTTAAAGTGAATAAATAACATATGAATAAAAGCACCTTAACTTGAATAGAGCTCCTTAACTTGAAAATTCAATAACTCATTAACTAAAATAGATATAAATTCGAAATAAGTAAAATTATTACGTTATTTATTACGTAGCGCACAAGTTATGCTCACTGTAATTAAAAAAAAAAATAGTTCAAATGTTCGTTAATAAATGGTGCTGCGCAGCCTCAAAGTATAAGAATGTTCAAATTAGCTTGTGAAAACTGCATCAAAGGTATCTCAGTGTTTAAGTTGTATTTTATTTAACAATTGAAACACGAAAAACTATATGTATATTTCGAAATGTTGAAATTAATTTGAGCATTTTTACAGTTTGCGTCAGCATAGTGCCATCTAATGACAAAAAGTTAAACATTTTTTAATTATTCTATACAACATATATGAACTACCTAATACTCAAATCATTCATTTCATATTTACTATATTTAATGGAATATTGTAATTTATCGTATAAGTCATTTATTTTATATTTGCTATAATCAATGTAATAAGGAATTTTAAAATTAGGGCTTTATAAAGCACGATGGTAAATATTGACACTGTCACAAGTGATCAAATTTTCACATTAAATTGAGAAATACGAAATTGGTGGCACACATACCATACATATGTGCTCTTTTAAAAAACATACCGATATGTAACAAAACTAAGCAGTTATGAAAAATTACCGTGTTGCCATCAATCATTTACAGTAATAGCTTGTCAAAATAACAAACAATAAAAAGTACTACTATAAACCACTTATCAGAATTTCTTAATAATACGATAATTTTTAGGTATTATTTTAAAGTGTTGAACATAACGCAAATAAATTAATTTTAATTCCCTATACATTTAATTGGGGTCATTGCACCACCTTGAATTTTCAAATTTAATTAAGTAAATTTTAATTGCCTCTGTGGATTTTGGATAAAAATAACATTTATTCATCCTCAACTAACTTAAAATAATAAAGTACAGAGAGAAAAAAACTGTGATTCTTTTTTTAACGAAAAATGATGATGAAAGTCTTTATTATGAATAATAAAAAGAGATGTGTAAAAAAATTAATATTTCTAAAATGTTCAATTTCTGTATTGCTTTTTATGTTGGTATGCTTAAAAATTGTCTTTCACGGGCGATTCTGATTATAAACAAAAATCTGTTTAAAATAAAAACCTATAAAAATATAAAGAAGGACATTCTTACATTATTACGCTTAAATATATGTATGTTTCGCAGATAAGTAAAAGAAAAATTAAGGGGATGCATTCACGAAACTTAGTAATTTAATGTTTTTATTTTTAAATAATCCTACATAATTTTAATTTATAATCCATTTAAAATAAACATTTTGAGAAACATAAAGGAGATATACTTTGATTATTATCATTAAATATATGCAAGCATGTTTAAAAAATAACTGAAAAAAACAATTAAGAGATTTTTTTAAACTCATACTGAGTGCTGTATAGATAGATGTCGGGGCGTTTTAATTTATGTTTTAGTTCATGTCTATTTACTTTAAATTTTTCCATTTTGTTAACCTCTTCAAACCATCTTTCGAGAATTTTTCTGCGTTATAGAATTATTTATGAGATTTCAAAATAGTAGAAATGGGAAAATAAATATATAAATTAAACATGTGTTTTTGAAAGAGAGATGAAGAATAAGAAGTTGTATTTCCGATGTTTGGTAAAATTGCGTTTGTTCTCATGTTTATTTTAAAGAAGACAGATTTTTTTTCATTTAAAAAACAATATTAAATTAAATACATAGGCTCTGGCAAAGGGGAGAGAGCAGCGCAGGACAAGTCATTGCTCCGCCCTGGATTTAAAAATTTAATTGACTAAATTTTATTTATATCAGAGGATTTTAGAATAAAAATAACATTTTTTCATCTTCATCGGGAGAGGCACATAGGCCGAATTTTCTTTCGAAGGAGGTTCATGACTTGAGGCTTATCTCGACCATAGCCACGGGATTCAGCTATGACTTTTGAGGTCTCTGGACACAGACTCGAGATAATTTTCATGCATGTATGTCCAAGGTGCCTGTTAAATGTTTTAAATAGCCTTTTTTGATGACATAAACAAAACATATCACAATAATATATATTTCAAACGGAAAAGTTCATATATTAAAATACTTATTTGCTTAAAACACGTTACTAAAAACAAATTAAAAATATATTAAAAACCGCTATTGACATGTTTCAACTCCTTCATTGAGTCGTCATCAGAATGTATAACAGAAATTACAAATACAATACATTAGAAAACCGGAAAAATCATCGAATACAAGTTAACATATAACACCCCCTACATTTTTTATATCGCATGTGTCCCTTCTATGTCACGATCCCGTAAGTTTTCCAACCATTCAATCCATATATTCGGGATGCGAAAAGATAACGTATCGTTACAAACCCCTGAACTTCTTATATGAATCTTAATTGACTCTCTTATCAATAACTGTAAAAAAAAAATTAAACCTGTAAATCAATCTTCTCTCGTTAAACAGTATGTTAATGCTCTCTATTTGATTCAGCCGGGATAAAGCAGTATTACCCCTGTTATATTTTATATCCGCCACATGTTCTTTACATCTGATATTGAAATTTCGTTGGGTCATGCCTACATAATGATTTCTGATCCCCCCCCCCCTCCCCAATAAATGGAATCATATAAATTCCTGAGAGGTCATCCCTACTAATAGGTTCAATTTTGTTGTTTAAAAGTATCTTTAATTTCGGGGGAGGCTTCGCGGTCAAACATAAACCAAAATCTCTTAAAGGATTTTTTATATACTTAAAGAAACCCGGGAAATAATTTGCCACCACCTTTTTCATACTACCTTCATTAACAGTTTTATTTTTAGAAGCATTCGTGTACATTTTATCAAAATAGTTCTGAATTAATTTGTTAATTAACTTTACCCGATACTCATTATGCAACACGTTTAATTTTCTCTAATTCATCCCCCAGATTTATATCGGAAGAAATTCTGAAAGTACGGTTAATTAGGAGCCTGAAGGTGGATAATTTATAAGATATTGGGGTGCTTGCATCGAAAGGTATAATGTTTAAATCCGCGATAGGTTTTCTGTAAACTGAACGAATTAACTCACTTCCCTTTCTCTTTAACTCAACATCTAAAAAAGGTAATCTTCCCCCTGTTTCTAGTCCAAAAGTAAATTTAATATCATTGTGAAGTTCATTTAATCGCTGTATGAAAACCATTAAATCCTCAATATTTCCTCGCCAAACAATATATTTTAATATATTTTTAATATGTTCTTAGTAACGTCTTTTAAATAAATAAATATTTTATTATATGTTTTGACTATACGGGGGTTGTCTTTTAAGTTTTTACAAAAAGTAGGAAGAAAAAGAATTTTTTGGGAACAAATTGTTTTATTGCTTTTCAAAATATTCGCATTTAAGATTTATACACTTTTCCATCTGTTCAAAGGAACTCTTGAAACAGTTTTTCCACTCTGAAATTGATATCTCAGAAACATAGTTTTGGAAGCCATCAACAGCTTCTTGAGGTGATGAAAATCGCTGGCCACACATGTTTTGTTTGACATAAGGGAGCAAGAAAAAGTCGTTAGGCGACAAATCGGGAGAATATGGGCAATGAGACATTAATTCGATATTTTTATTCTTCAAATAATCAATTGTTTCACGGGCTGTGTGGGAGATGTGATGAAGAAGTTGTCGTGATGAAGAATGATGCGGCGTTTTTTGTTGTTTTTCCTGATTTCGTTGATGACTTTTGGCTAATAAATTTCTGTATACAAATTAGCGTTAACACTTTTTCGATCCTCTAAAGGAATGGTTGCGATAAGTCCTGTAAGGTCGAAGAAACAAGCAATCATTTTCTTGGAAGTTTTTCTTAAACGAACAACTTTCGTAGGATTCGGTTCATCTGGAAACACCCAAACAGTGAGTTGTTATTTAGTTTCCGGCTCATACGAACATATCCAAGTTTCGTCATCTGTAACGATATTATATACGGATTTTCCAGTTCCAAATTTGAATTTTTTTACTATTTCCTTACACCAATTTGCACGAGCCTCTTTTTGAGCTTCTGTCAAATTGTGCGGAATCCATCTGGAACAAATCTTTTTAACAGATAAATGTCCGTGCAAAATCGAATGTATTGCAGTCTGTGATATGCCAAGGGATGCTTCTATCTCACAATACGTGACATGCGGATTTTCTTCAATCATCTTGCGCACAGCATCGATGTTGTTTGGAATCACTACCGATTTTGGTCGTCGTTCACGAGATTCATCACTGACGGACGCACGACCACGACGAAATTCTGCAAACTAATTCTAAACATTCTTTTCTGATGGTGCTTCATTACCAATAGTTTCACGAAGCGATACTAAGCATTGTTGTCGAGTGAGGCCTTTCTTAAAATCATAAAAAAATCATCCAACGGAAACCTTCACGAGTTATTTCCATTTTTTTCACTCACTTGTTTCTTTAGAAAACTCACTGTAAACAAAATACACAGACGATTTCTAAGATGCCACTGATTCCAAGATTTAAAAAAAATTGTGAATTTTACGAATATCCTGAAGACAAATTTCAGTAGTGCCTTCTTGGTCGTTTTCAAAAACATAAAAGACAACCCTCGTATATTATTGTGACATGATTATTAGTAGACGTAATTAAGACTTATTACTCTTATTTATCCTCC
This sequence comes from Maratus speciosus, assembly GCA_963932465.1. Taxonomy (NCBI): domain Eukaryota; kingdom Metazoa; phylum Arthropoda; class Arachnida; order Araneae; family Salticidae; genus Maratus; species Maratus speciosus. The sequence goes on along the minus strand of OZ010786.1, from coordinate 143,510,183 downwards.
TGATACCTGACATCCTTTAAAATGGATGTTTTATAATGTATTTTATTTTGTTCAGGTCTCAGGAGGTTCTACTTACATTTGTAAACAAAACACGCTAAAAAAATTATAGTAAATAATAAAATAATAAAATAATGAGAGAATAAAGACAAGGAATTTTTCACGAATAATGATAATATAAAATATGTAATAAAAAAGATGGATAGTAAATTTGGATTGCTTAAATGATTTTTATATTGCTTTTTAGATAGTTAAGTTGAAAATCTGCTTTTCACGGGCGGTTCCGATTATAAATTCTTAGTTTAGCCTATTTCATGTTTGTATTAATATTTTAAGAAAAGCATGTCTCAGAAAGAGCTGACGCCATTTTGACAATCAATTTCATAAATGGCGTTTTGACGCGGTTTCGAAAGGATCAACAAGGGCACATCAAAATCTTATCTCTTTAAATTTCATTTTAAGTAGTTAACTGCCACAGATGACGGCAGTTTAATAACTTAATTTTTGTACAATATGAGAAGGTGCTCACAGAAATCCTTACATGATTTGGCAGTCAGAGAAAATGTTGAATAATGCGATCTACAGACTGCAATAGCGTTAAAATGCATTTTTTTGAATGCTTTCATCAAGTCATGGTTTTCATTATTCCAATTTGTTTAATCCAGTTCTTATAAAGTCGTAACTAAGTTTTGTGTTAAATGTCGGTTATTTATAGTGCAACAACTAGAAAATAGTAATATTAATAAGATTTTATTGTTCTAAAAAAAGTTAGAAATACATTTTTAGAATTATGCAAAAGTAGTCATCAAGAGTGCTAAGTAATAGTCGAATCAGCAAATGATTCCACAGTCAATTATAAAGTCAAGCATGCGTCAAATGACGCAGTATTATTGATGCACCATTGATTATTTATATTTCATACAAGAAAAAAATAAAAATGAAGCTAACGTACAAATCACAGTAGCAAAATTTGATAAGCCAAAGAAAGGTTTTCATTGGCAACCTCTGAAGCATCAATGGTCAATAGCTAATCATCCTAAAAGACCCCACAAGTTGAATTTTTATTCAAAACTCATTGGAAATCTCTCATCTAGATGCTCCCAATCGATGATTGGCAGAGTGAAAATCAAATGGATGCCCTAAGATATCGATGATAGTTTTGTGTACTGCCCTCATAGCATGCATGGTCACGGTGACGTCGTTGTGACGTCACTGTAACTCACTGTGGTCACGTCACATCTGTGACCAAAATGCCACCACTGAGTGATGTCACATTGTGACTGAGATGTGAACTTCTTAGAAAACTTTAAAAAATTACGAAAATTCTTCAAAACATGTTATTTACTGTAAAATTATATTTTTCTGGCAATAAAAAAAAAATGTGACGTCACTGTTATGTCACTGCTATGTAACGTACGTCACGTCACATATGTGACAAAAAAACCACTATATTGTAAGTCACAGTGTGACAAAAATATGAACTTCAAAAATCTTTGAAAATGAAGAGAAATATTTTAAGCAGTCACGAGTTATAGCGGCATAAGGAATGAAAATATATTAGTGGATAGAAAATCGTAAATTCTGTCACTAAAGGGGAGGGGGGGGGGCATAATAAATAAAGTGCACGATACAAGCATTAATAAACTAAATTTTCGGGCTATATTTTATCCATTTGATATCTAAGACAGTGAATGTATACTTTTTCATGATTTCAATTTTATCTAGCATTTGGACAATATATTTAGAATTAGAATTATTAAATTTATACACTTTACATATTTAGTTTGCTGGGAGGAAATTTCTTTCTTTCTTTCTTTTTTTACCGACCAGGATTATTCGAAACACTTCTGTGGTTTCAAACTAAAAATTTTCTATTACAGTTAAATCTGCACCTTTTAATGAGCACGTAGAAAGAGTCTTCAGAGTTTAGTCATCTATGCATTTCTTGCTTTAGAATATTTTTATAATTTGTATTCAAGTCATAAATTCTACTTCTTTCAGACTTTTAAAATAAAATTAGCATTTTCCGAAAATAAAAGAAATATACAAAATTTGTGCAAAACAAACTTTACTTTTTTTTAAAAAAAAAGAAGAAAAAAAGGGGGGGGAGGGTCGTTATTACCATTAAATTTATTTTTACACCTTTTAAAAATTTAAACAATGTTTTATCTAATAAACTCTAATTATGAATATTATTATTATAATTATTTAGAAAAAAGGAACTTTACAATACATTTAACTTGAATTATTTGGTACGGATAAAAAAAAGGTTAAATATATTGGACATGTCTTCAAATGCAAAATTTTAATTAACGATACTTTCAGAAAATTACTGCGCATTCAAGTTCAATATTTCTTGTATACAAAAACAAATAATCTGTAACAGAACATCTGCTTGAAAATCGTCTGCCCACAGAAAAATAAATATGAGAAGACGCGGGAAATTGTTCACTGTTTTTAGAACATCACCAAGTCTACAACACTTTAAGATAAGGAAATGACCATTTTAGGATACACGGATATTAATGGAACGTATATGTAAGTGTTATTTAATTTAAATATTTTGTTCCTGATTTGTATATTATGAGTTAAATAGTTTTATGTTATATTTGTAAGAGACTGATCTATAACTGTGAGAAGCGATATTTTTCAATTCGATAACTGTAAAGAAAAATATCTTAAATATAAACATTAATTTACTCTTACTTGAGATTGAAAATGTATGGAACGACAATGATTTGGAATTATTTTATCGGCTTCTTACTATTTTTTGATTACTAACACTTATAGTTATTATTATTTTGGGGTTAAATATGATGTTCGATTATCATGAGATTACGAAACTGTTTCAGATTAGAAATTAACATTATACTGGGAAAATATATTTTTACATATTACAGTAGTGAAACATTTGAAAGAATTTTCTTTTAGTGCTAATAATATTTTAAATTATCTTTTAAAATCCTAAATCTTCAAACCAATGTTTTCAGATTTAACATTTGCCAAAATTATAAAATAATAGTAATTCCTTATACCATACGGAAAGATTTTTGAGATATTGTTAAATCTAATAGTGCATTTAATTTATTTATTGTATTTTGCTGTTGTTTAATAGTACAATTATAAATACTAATTATTATTTTTAGTGTTTTTCAAATTGGTATATTTATTTTTTAAAATTGTATGTAAGCATTTTTTCTGCTTGTGATTTTAATCAAACATTTAATTATAGACATTCTGAATCGGTTATTAAATTTTCTTCTATTGTAAATTCATTTTCTACGTTTATGATACGCGTAATTATTGGCACTAAAAAGTAAAATATGATATTTACGCATTGAAATAAAGTGTTTTTCATGCCTGATAGGAAGTTATAGATTAAACTGCTTTAGTATATATTTTTTAAAAGTTCATATAATACAGGATACATAATATAGGACATAAGTTGAAAAGTGCTTATGACTTAGGTTTGTCTCTCCGTCTGTCCGTCTAGCAGTCTGTCCGCACTCTAACTCCCGAAAATATACTCGGATTGCCCTGAAATTTTTGGATGTTATTGACGTTTACCATAGCACGGTACCTATTTGTAATGAAGTTTGTAGCATGCTTTGTTCATTTACAGGGCCAGCCAAAAGTTTTCCGTTACATTACGGCCTATGGGAAAAAATCGTTTCAAATGATTTTTAATGATTTTACGCACGCTTTCAAACATAATAAAATTTATATGCATTTATGAAGGGCACTAAAATATGCATTCTGTTGACTATGCGATGCACAGAATAGCTATTGTTCATTTACAGGGCTAAAAAAGGAATTCAAATACATAATGATATAGGGGTGGAGGGAATTGTTTGCAGCATACTTTAATTATGTTAATCTATTTCATATATAATGAAATTGATGTATGTCGCTTAGGTTTACATACTATAAATTATTTCATGTATAATACGAATAATACGTATATAGCATTTACAGGGACACCCAAAATATTTCAGATACTATATTGTATCCGAAGTACTGTTCATTAGCGATGATTACTGGAAATGTGTTTTTAATTATGATATGCACTTTTATGATTCACTATATTTATGCATAGTATCGTGTATATAAATGCTATAATTCCTATACAAGGCTACACAAAAGTATTCGTAAGGATTACTGGGTATGGGCACAAATTGCTTAAAGGTGGTTTTTAAATGAGTTATGTTTTTTTTTTTCGCTGAACTGCATTTAATTTACCAATCAATGTTTGTAGAATATGGATAAAATGATACACAGGGTCACGCAAGGAAATGGATACATGGCCGTCTATAAATGATAATTTCTGGAAATGTGATTTCAGCAGTTTTAAGAGTGTCTTAGTTTGAATTAAATTTTAACTAAATAGTGACGTGTAATAAAGATTCTAGGTAAACTACAGGGTTGTACAAAAGTATTCAAGTATCTTTCCTTACATTAGTATAAATTGCTGAAAAAGAATTTCAACCTGTTAGGCGTTTTCTTGCTAAACTAAATTTTCCCATTATATAGTATATATACACTTAAAAAAATGGGTACTCAAAATTGAGTAAGAAGTACTCAATTTTAAATGCGTCACATACTCAAAATAGCTCCGATCCAAATGTACTCAAAGTTGAGAAACACATGTATTCATTTTTTATTCCATGGTTGTGATCAAATATGAATCGTTATGCACTGCCCCCCCCCCCAAAAAAAAAACCTAAAATTTAAAGTAAAAATGTACTGACATTTATTTCCCGTTCAAAGTTCTTAACAAGAAATGTTTAATTGATTATTTATTAAGAAAAATAGCAAAATTCTTAACAAGATACTCAAATCGAATATTTTTATGACAAGAGCATTATTTCCAAGCACTTTTAAATTATTTTTAAAATGCTGTGCATAATTTAATATTTACATTAATAAACATCATTTATGCCGCTATAAATGAAATGAACCATTACAGGGTACAAAACTATTCGTTTGTTTTGGTTTTATAACATGTGATGTTTCAAAATAGAGAAAGCATAGGTTCATTTTTGATCCAAAAATATCCAATTCGATATGAGTACGTCGGTTTACTCATTTTTGAGTACTTCATTTTTTTCAGTGTATCAACCTACAGATCAAATACAGGGCTGTTCAAAAGAATTGGAAAACATATTTGGCTATGGACGGTAATTGTTGAAATCAGTTTTTCAAATGTTTTATGCGTTTTCTGAAATGTTTACTTAGTTATCTTATTTACGTCATTTCCCTAAATTACGATGTCTTGTTAAAGCATTCAGAAAGTGTTGGAAAGTATTTTATAATCTATGCTTAACGCATGATTTTTCTTACTCGTTTTTTTTCTATTTCCTAGATCAGTCTTTTCCTATAAAACATACCAAATCTATTTAGCTCATATTCACAAAATACAATATACACGGGAATAAAAAATTTAAATAAATATCGCTTATCATGCCGCTCTATAAATAATAGTTGTATTAATATCCGTTAGTCTCCATGTTCATATTTAATAAAGCAATGACAAATAACAACAAATTAAAAAAACTTACACATTCTAAATATCAAGCTTGAACTCAATATCAAGCATAGAACTTAATAAAAAAATATGGCAGTTGATAAGCATTGTTTTTTAAGTGGAAAAATTTTAAATGTTTTAGAAGAATAGGACTCCAAAATAGCGATATTTTGCTAAAAAGTACGGTAAAAAGATAAGATTTTATATTTACAACAAAAGTTTATTTTAAAATTCATCGCTGTATTAATACTCAGAAATTTTTCCAGAGAGAATCATTCGCCTTATATACAATATTTCAAATGAAAATCAAATATCAAATTAATTGCTTAAAAGGCGCAAAGGAGTGAAAAAGATTCCATGCCGGGACTCGAACCCGGGCCATCAGTATAGCACGCTGACATTCTACCGACTAAACCACATGGAACGACGCCCAGCCTCTAAAATTTCTCACTATTACATGTTGGCAAGGCTACAAAAGCAGCACGAGAAGGGATATTTATCGTGAGCCACCGACATGTGGCAAACACGAAACTTAATTAAATCCAGATTCGATTGAAACTATATTAATAATTGGAAATTTTTCCAGGGAGAAACATTCGCCTTGCATACAACATTTCAAATTAAAATTGACTTTTAAGCAATTAATTTGAAATTTGATTTTCATTTGAAATATTGTATGCAAGGCGAATGGTTCTCGCTGGAAAAATTTCCAAGTATTAATATAATTTCAATCGATGCTGGATTTAATTAAGTTTCGTGTTTGCATCATGTTGGTGGCTCACGCTAAATATTCCATCTTGTGCTGCGTTTGTAGCCTTGCCAACATGTAATAGTGAGAAATTTTTCAGCCTGGGTATCGTTCCATGTGATTTAGTCGGTAGAATGTCAGTGCACTGTACTGATGGCCCGGGTTCGAGTCCCAGCATGGAATCATTTTCACTATTTGCGTCTTTTAAGCAATTAATTTGAAATTTGATTTTCATTTGAAATCACAGTGTTTATGACAAGTTCGTCACAAATGACACATATTTCACAAATTGGTCACAGTGTGACTTCAAAGCATTGTCGCTTTCTTCACAGGTTCGTCACAAAGTTAATGCCAAAATAGTCACAAATGACACACTTTTCACAAATTTGTCACACCGTGACTTCAGAGAGTGGTCACAATGTGACGTCACAAACGACCTCTAAAACGGCCATAACGACCTCGCATTCTAGTAACTATGACGTCACATCGACGTCACGTGACGTCACATCGACGGTCACAAAATCACAGTGTGACTTCACAACGACGTCGCCGTGACGTCACCATGCCTTACGGGTGATAAGTATTTTTGCATTTACATCGTAAGTAATATGATAGTTTCCATCAGCTATTATGGCGACATTTTCTTGATAAGACAGCTCATGTCAGAAACAACTAAAAAAAAATATTAGTATATAGAAACTTAGAGATTTTGAATGAATTAAATATAATGCTAGGGCATGTGTAATGTATCTAACGATGCGAATTTGCAGTGTAAGTACAGTGATTTAAGTGTAGAATGTAAGCCATAGGTTAATTAAACGAAAGCTGACGACAATCTTGACCTTAAGTGAGTATTATAAGAGGATGCTACCAAATAAACAGCTAAAATAACGAAGTGCTTGAAAGTGGTACCGCCTGATATGCTTTGAAAAAAAATCGACAATGTAGATAAGTATTTTTTGGATTATTAAAGGTCGCATAATATTGGTAAACGATTCAGAAGATACCTGCCAATAACACAGATGTTTTACCAAATAAATTTCTAGCAAGAGGGAGACGCACATAGGCAGAATTTTTATTCGAAGGAGGTTCATTACTCGAGGTTTATCTCAACCATAGCCACAGGACCAAGCTATGACTTTTGAGGTCCCTGTGCACGATAAACTCGGCACGATAATTTTCATGCATGTATGTCTTATGTGATGTTAAATGTATTAAATAGACTTTTTTGACGACATAAACAAGACACGTTAGAAAAAAAAAAAATATATGTAGTACTGTTTGTTTTCGGATAGCAAAATCCTCCGCGCTATTGCGCATGCGTCAGGTCTGGTTTGATTTTATCAAGATTGGGGGGGGGGGGGATCCGAGTTTGTTTAGCTGCATTTTTTAAAAATGCGCTTTTGGGGAAATAATATCGATTTATATAAAAACCTTTTTTGTAGTTAATAGTTATAAAAAACGAAAACGCTTAAAAATTTTTAGAAGTTATGCAACATTTTTGCTTTTTGCGAAAAAAAACTTATTATTTTTTAAACTAGTTGTACCCGGCCACGCGTTGCTGTGGCTCAGTCTGGCTAAATGGAAAAGAAATAAAAGAGAACATGCACGTTTCTAATATGTTTAATTTCACAATGCCTGTGGGTATACAATATTTTTTGTTGTTACATTGTCTGTGCAGATATAGAGATTGTCTGGTTTACCGATTCTAGAACATGAAACATATAATTGTCCGTGTGAGAAGCAATCCGTGTCTAGATCTAAAACGCAGAATTCTAAAGATTGGCCCTAAGCTTTGTTGCTGGATATTGCAAACGCCATTCAAATTGGTAATAGCAATCTCTTAAATTTAAATGCCACATCCATCAAAGGAGTGCGAGGAATGAGGACATCTTCACCTTCGAAAGGTCCTGTCAAGATTGTTGCTTCTACGACGTTGCTCGTTATTTTTTTACTGCAAGCCGCGTGCCGTTGCAAAGCTTTGGTTGGTGGATATTTCGTAACACCATATTGGCACGCCGATTGTTAGTTGCAGTATGTGCGGTGGCATCCCTGGCAAATCGAGTGAATTAAAAAGAAAAGTGTCCAGTTAAACTGATGGTATTGAGCTCACACTAATCAGGCTATTCACACTAATTGTATTATACGCCTATTTAAAAGAAAAATGCCCCTTGAAAAATAAATTAAGGGGGATTATCCCCCCGCTTCCCCCCTTTATACTTAACCAATGAGCCTCCAAATATAATTAGGAAAGTGCATTACCATAATAAACCGGTATACCAAATTTGAAGCAAATCAGATAATTGTGCATGAAAAACTCAATTATCTAATTTAACGGGGATTAGCCACCGTTCCATCCTTAATACTTAATCAATGAACCCCCAAAACTATTCAGGGTAGCGTCTTGTCAGAATGAACCTATTCACAACTTTTGAAGCAAATCGGATAATTCTACATGAAAAACCCATTTATCTAAATTAAGGGAGGGGTGGGCTAGCTCCCTGTTTTCTCTTTACACTCAAGCAATAAAACACTAAAACTAATCAGGGAAGCCCCATATCAGAATGAACCTATTTACAAAATTTGAAGCAAACGGATATTTCTATCAAGAGTTATCGAGTTAAGTACATACATACATAAATACGTACATACATACGTACATACAGAACCTACGGGCAGGACCGGTGACAGGTTTCACGGGCCCCTGGGCAGACAAAAATACGGGCCCCATACAAGAAAACGTTCTGTAACCTGCCGCTTATTCGAATCGCTGTATAACTGAATCAGTCTCTCTTTTTTAAATTTAAAAACATAGCGTTTGTTGTCGCTTATTTGAATCAATGCCACCCCCTCTATTTTAATAAGATTCAGCTTTGCAAACAGGTTTAACTTAAAAAGCGATTGTTAAACTTTGATCAAATTTTGTCATAAACGGATTTACTCCAGGGTATTCTGAAATTTTACATTTTATCCACTTGGCAATCCCAACGTCTTATGACACAAAAAATTTGCAAACAAAAACGGCTAATTTCAATTAGTTAAATAATTAAGAAACGTGCCCTTTACTATAAATGTGATAATCTTTAAATATGATTAACTAGCAAATACCGTGGCTTTGCACGCGTAGTCGTTTAAATATGCCGATTAATATTTGTGCATTTGAAATGAATCTAGAATTAGATAATTAACAAATTTTATATAAAATTCCATAGAAATCGTAATTTAGAACGTTTTTAAAACGTCTTCTGCTCATTTCATCATTTTAAATGTCTATTTTTTTTTAAACCATTTTTAGAGAAGTCTTGTATCTTAAAAGTAATTGGCTTGCAAAATTTCTAGTTTCTATTCCCTTCAGTATCACGAAAATCGTAAATTTAGCAACACCCTTTTAAATTTTGAATTTTTAAGAAAACTTCTGTGCGTGAAATTGTATCTTAAACCTAACAGTCATGTAAAATTTTAAATTTCTGCCCATAAAAATTTCATACAAATCGAAATTTAAAAGGTTTTTATAACGTTTTCTACTCATTTCATCTTTTCAAATTTCGAATTTTTTAGAAACCGTACTTAGAGAGCAGTTATATCTCAAAAGTAACTACCATGCGCATGCACAATTTCAAGTTTCTAGACCCTTCAGTATCACAATAACAGGTCCAAGTGCAAGTAATACTCGCGCACACTGGGTCTTACATTATACAAATATATCATTAAATGTTGTTATCTAGGATTTAAAAACCGATGTTTGCCGCCCGTGTTTTTATGTATGTCCAAATCGTTCGTGTCTTTAAAGGTTAATATCTCGGCTAATTACTGACAATTTTTTTCGAAAATCAATTACAACAATCCTTTTATACTTCTGCGACGATAAGTACCACCAGCACTTCTCCACTCCTTTGTTGAACAACCGAAATCGAAATTTGTGTGTAACGGAAAAATACAATTTTCTCTAAAACTATGGACCTTACGGTAATCGCTATAGTTTTCTTGTCAAGGCTTAAATTAACTTCTACTACGCTTAATTTTTTCATATTTTTTGTTTCAGAGAAGAGGGTTAGACTCTCTACATTTTCCCTAAATATATTTGTGAATGTTTAATTATCTATAAATATGTGGGTCAATACCTTTATTACTTCAGCCAATTTGAACTCTCCGCTTTACATAGTTTACGAGTAATAAGGCTGTGACAGACAGTAAGACAGATACAGGGGTGATCTTATAATGGTTCCGTTTTCACTTCTTAAGTACGCAACCCTAAAAATCGCAATTTTAGAAAGTTTTTTCTCCAGCACTTTTTTAAATTGCGATTTTTTAAACTGTTTTATACGTGCATGTATATCATAAAAGTAGCAGTCGTGTCAAATTTCAAGTTTCTATCTCTAACAAGTCCGTGTAGAATTCGCATTTAGGACGGTTTTAGAACGGTTTTCGTTCGTTTCATGTTTTTTTAATTTCAAATTTTTTAGAAACCGTGCTTAGAGCATTTACATCTTATAAGTAATTACCATACAAAATTTGATGTTAGTAGCCCCTTCAGAATCACAAAATCGCAATTTTAAAACATTTTTCGGTCCTGCCCCTTTGGAGGTAGCGGCATCGACATAATGTATAGCCTATTTTGAAGCAGGGACTGTCAACCACCAATTTGCCACCAATACTTTTCAAATCGGTTCGGTAGTTCCACAGATTACCTCCTACAAACAAAGAAACCGACAAACAAACGTTACTTATTTATTATATTAGTATAGACTGCTATCTGACAACCAACTTTTCATAATTTTCATGTACCGAAAATTGCTTTCAAACCCTATTTTTTTTATATGTTTATAATGTTTCCGAACTCTGTGTTTAATATTCATGCTAAAATATTGATATTTAGTGGAAAAAGGGCTGCAAACCCAGAGCAAAGCTGCGTCTGTATTCAAGATTTAAGTTAGCAATCAGAAAAAAATCCTGAACTGACTTTCGGAAACGAATTTCTTTGAAAGCGTGAATTTTAATATTATTTAAACAAGAAGGCGTATTTTTTAAAGCTAAATGTACGTGTTTTAAGCATCTATGATTTGTTTTTTCGTATTTTGGTTAAAAATTTCGGATTAAAATGTTAAATATTTCGGGTAAAAAAAGAAAGAAAATAATGATAAAGAGTTAGGGAAAATATTTTTTTGAAGGGTTAATATTAATATATATGTTAACGGATTGCAACTTTCAAAGGGAAAATGAACGTAGATATGGTTTGGTACCTAAGTAATTTTCGTATTTCTATTTCCGAAGTCTATGCCTATTTTAAATAATCGCACAAAACAAAAAGGAAATCACGAAAATGACTTACTGAAACAAACGTTAATATTAATATTATTAAAGGTTAATATTAATATATTTTTAAAGGGATTGCGGCATTCAAGAAAATGAACGAAGATGTTCTTTAGCATTTTGTGTCGTATTTTGATTTACGAAGCTGTATAAAATACGTACTGTGCAAAAGTGAGTTTTGCAAAAGATGCTTTTTTTTCAAACAGCTAATATTCTTATTTTTTGAAACGGATTTCACATTTCAAAAGGAAAATGAACATAAATATGGTATGCAAATTTTTAAGGATTGCACAAATCTCAAAATATACCAAAACTGTCGAGATATGACTGTCGAGAACCTTTTTTACGAAATATACGATCTTTAATTTTGAGTAACCGATTTTCCGTATTGCTCAAAACACAGGGAATAAAAAACACGAACTTGACTTATCTTAATTTCTTTGAATGGTTTAGTTTTCATATTTTTTATCTCTTTTAGGATTCTTAAAGAAAGTAGATGTAGCTTTATGCTTTTCTTTGGTCCGTAATTTGGACAGTTCGGTAATAAATAACCCGATGTTTAAAAAAAAAAAAAAAAAAAAAAAAAAAAAAAAAACACTTTAAAATTTGAATTCGCTATTTTTTGTCGAAATCTAGAAAAGACCTTAAAAGAATATGTTCTGTTTTTAGCTCACAGGATATGATAGCCTGTGAGCTAATGTGCCCGCCGGTTCTGTATGTATGTATGTACGTACGTAACGCCATATCTCTTGATAGAAATATCCGATTTGCTCCAAATTTTTTTCTAGGTTCATTCTGATAAGGCTGAAACCAATCACCCCCCTGATTAGTTTTGGGGGTGATTGGTTAAGTATAAAGGGGGGGAGGTAATCCCCCTTTTAACTTAGATAAATGGGCTTTTCATGCAGAATTATCAGATTTTCTTCAAATTTGGTATAGCGGTTAATTCTGATAAGGACCTTCCCTGATTAGATTTGAAGGTTTATTGTTTAAGCCTAAAGGGGGGAAACGGGGGCTAATAACCCCTTAATTTAGATAAATGGGTTTTTCTATCCGATTTGCTTCAAATTTGGTATATTGGTTTATTCTGAAAAGGCGCTTACTGATTAGGTTTGGAAGTTCATTGGTTAAATATAAAGGGAGGGAACGGGGGTCTAATAACCCCTTAATTTAGATAAATGCTTTTTTCTATCCGATTAGCTTCAAATTTGGTATACTGGTTTATTTCGATAAGAGCTTCCCTGATGACATTTGGAGGAGCATTGTTTGAGTATATAGAGGGGAAACGGGGGGAGGCAATCCCCCCTTAATTTATTTTCCGAGGGGCATTATTCTTTAAATTAAGAGTATAATATACAATTAGTGTCAATGGCCTGAGAGCTCAACGCCATCAGTTTAACTGGGTACTTTACTTTTTTATTGAATATATAAATACTGAAAGGGGAGGGGATACGAGATTCATTTGAGACGATTTTCGTTTAAAAGTATAATTTTTTACAAAACCGGGTGAAAGATATCTACAAATTTGAAGTTTATTTCAGGTTTTTACTAAGAGCCCGACTGACGCCAGACGGGTGAGCTAGTACAGAAAAGAAGAAAAAAATATATAAGCATAGTTCGCTGAGGGAAGGGGACACTTTTCAATATAAAATCATATGAGGTTGTTAACCACGCTCCGTGACGAATATCACGTTTCCAGTCCTATATCTATATTCAAGCATAGAACGGCACGGCAAAATGAATGCACAGCATCAAACGGGTCGGGCTGGCAGAATTAACGGCCCGATATAAAAATTGAAACAAAGTCGACAAAATATGAAGTACTTTTAACGCATATGACTTTCGCGAGGATAATTGTAAATGTGCTGCACGAGCCGATGCTAGTTTGGCCACATCAATACAGAAATATAACATGTTCAGCATAGAGATCGGCATCGGACAGTTACATTATGTCTGAGCCCACGCTTAATTTTTTTTCAGCAGACTCGTGCCAGGCCGGGATTAAGCTTACATTTTTTTTTTTCTACATAGTCGAGCCGGGCCGGAACTGGACTTAATTGTTCCCAGAATGTGCCGGGCAGGCAACATATTTTATAAAAATATTAATAGCGATAATGAACTTCAGTTAACGGAATCTTTGGGGTTTTGACTACCTCAGACATTTTTTGGGGTTGGTCTCGAAATCCCTGTTCGACAACCCTAGATTTTCTCACTCATTTTTAACCGTAAAGGCATAAAATTGACAGGCCTGACTACTGAAGCGATTTGGAATCGAATACTTTAAAAGAATCTTAATTGTATGTTAAGAAAAATCGGATTTTTCTTTTTATAGAAATTGAGTCTGGCCGGGCCAAGCCTGATGTAATTGATTTTTCACGGCCGGGCCGGGTCATAAACTGTGAAAATATAAACGGGCCGAACTTTTAATTTTTACACAGGACAGGACCTGGAAATTCCGGCCTGTGCAGACTTCTAGACTCACGTATACATGAAGTAAAAAATCTTAAAAATCCTTGATAATTAATACCAGTAAATTTGAATAAAAAATTTTGCCTTATTCATTTTCAGAATTTCTGAAATTAAATTAGAGAAAAATGTCTTTTCTGAATTATTGGTGATAAAACATTAAAAATTATTTAAACAACACTTGTTGCGAAGGGTCTAAAATGTTTCTTATGTTCATACTGAAGATAACGCTGTATCAGTATTTGTAAAATACTGTAATAAATTTACGTTAAGTAAAAGTACATTGATATTTTTTTAATATTAAAATATCTATATTAATAAAAACAGAGATTTTGTCCATATGTCTTCTGCTTTTTTTTTTTTTTTTTTTTTTTTTTTTTTTTTTTTACGGCGGCTATGCTATGATGCTAGGAGAGTCTATCGCACATATAAGTCTACAAATTTTGGTAAGGAAAGACATGACAGATCCGAATCCATCTGTGGTTCAGATTTTTCATTTTTAGATAATTATATTAATTAGTCATTCCTTGAAAAAATTCCTGGAAAAAATCTCCTTTGCATAAGTCTTGTTGTACACGAGATTTTATCAGAGATTTGTTCAATCCAAGCAACAAAACGGAAAATATTTACATGTTATTGGGAAAATTAAAGATTTTATTGAATGATTCTTTGTAATATTGGAAATATGCAGTTTTAAGTATAATTATGAAAGTAAGCTTCACATAATCTGGGAGTTGATTTGTTGGTCAGAAGTGCTGCGGTCATTTTTTTGCACATGTGGCCTAAACGGACCGGGATCTCCATTTAAAGAGGAATCCGAACCACTATGCACACATACATGCATGGTTGGGATTCGAATCAATCCCCTCTTATGCGAGTGCGGAAATCACTATAAACACGCTACTCGTTTCAATTTTTGTGCAAGCAACAAACATAACTACCAATATTTGATTTTTCATTAGGCATAGTACGTACAGGATTAGGAACTAGAAATTTTGTGATAAGGTGGTAGATTTTTAATATTATCTTAAATTTTGCGTATTGTGGATTTCATGTATAATGAAGTTATAAGAGAGTATGATATTTTAAAAGACAATAAAAATATATTAACGCATTTCTGTTGTCAGTGTTTTTTTTTCCTTTTTTTTCCCTCTTATAATAATGGTTTAAGTTCAAGCTCGCTCATCATGGGTACAAGCAGAAATTGGAGGCCTGGAACAAAGGCTAGATGGGCCGGGCCCTCTTCATATACTGTATATAATGTATACATACACTTAATACAAAATGTATCCTCAGGGCCCCTTCTCAGCTTAGTGTCCGATACAGCTGTACCCCTTATTGCCCTCTGTGCTTGACCCTGTCACTCACGTAATAATATTTTAGCCAAATTTCTTTTTAGTTAGTTCGTATATTAATCGATGTCATTTTAAACAGATTGTGCAAGATATGTCGAATCCAGAGAGTCCCAAGAATATTTTACTTTCGGCCTATAATTTTCTAAATCAAGTCGATGACTATTAAAGTAAATTCCATATCTATTTGACTTTAATTTGGCAGTGGGAATGGTTATTTTGTGTACACACAAACTTTTACTTATTTCTTGGGTAATTTTCTTTATATGCACTCATACATAATTTTAAGGGGAAAAAAATTAACTTTTTTTACTTTTGTTTTCTTTTTACGTACGCTTTTCTCAAAACTTTGTAACAAATATAGTTAATAAAAAAATAGGGGTAAAAAAAAAGAAACAAACAAATAGAAAAACAACAACAACAAAGAAAAAAAATCCCAACAATTAGGCAATTACTGAAACCTCCTGCCTAGTGACAGTGTGTAATGAGACATAAGGATCAGAGAAGGTATAAGCGATCGTGACTTCCTTTAAAGCCGAAAAAATTCTAGCCGAAACCTACAGGGGACTGTTAAAAATTAAAATACTGAACTGAGATAAGGAATCCAGTTTCTTCTTATTTCCTTTTCACCCTCCCTCTCAACCCTGTCTCGTTACTGTTCTCCACACCCCAGTCAAACCCTTATCTCCGAGGTCACGAAGGGTCACTATTTCCTTCTACTTACTGAAATGCAAAAGACACATACTGTTTTTTTTTCTTTTTGAATAACTCTTACCTGTGCCTTTGTTGGAAATCTAAACTACACTTCTGAGAAATGTTTTTCAGCTTGTAAAGGACAAAGTATGACCAAGTTCAGATTTGAAACATTGTAAAATTCCTGTATTTGTTCTATCCGAAACCGGGCCCCCTTTGTTCCCAGGCCCCTGGGCAGTTGCCCCCTGTGCCCCCCCTCTCACCGGCCCTGCCTACGGGCACATTAGAATACAAAAACAAAAAAAAAACGTAAAAAATACTCACGAAATATTTCAATAAACTGCGCCCCCGGGCGAGCACAGTGAGAGGAGGGGGATGGGAGGTGCATAGTAAGAAAGAGTGGACAAAGGGCTTTCTAAAGATATACCACATGATTCGTGTCGAAAAAAAATTAAAAACTGCCTCCGGATGGGGAAAAATTGGAATGAGGGGGAAGTGAGGTTCATAATTGGTATATTAAAACTCGCGCGTATTCAAATGCAACAGAATTAGTGAATTTAAAAGAACTTTCGGATCTTTAAGATTTTGTCCAAACGAACATTTACATTTTTATTTATATAAAAATGTGCCTCCCGGGGGGGAAGTTGGGGAGAGAGGGAGGGGAGGTGCATAATATGAAAAAGTGGTCAAAGAGCTTTCTATGATATATCACATGATGGGTGCCGGAAGAAATTAAAAAAGCGCCCCCTGGTTGTGGGCAGCAAATTGGAGGATGAGTCGAGAGAGGTTCATAACAGGTATATAACAAGACGCTCGTATTCGAATGCAACTCAATCCGTGAATTTCAAAGCAATCGGTGGAGAACTTTCGGAGATTAGCGATTTTGTACAAACGAACATTTACATTTTTATTTATGTGTATATATTATATAAAAATGTGCCTCCAGGGAGGAAAGTGGGGGGAGAGGGGAGGTGCATAATATGAAACAATCTTCAAAGCGCTTTCTAGTAATACATCACATGATGGGTTTCGGAAAAAACTTAAAAAGCGCCCCCTGGTGGGGGTGGAAAATTAGGGGAGGGGGAGCGAGGTTCATAATAGGTATATAACAACACGCTCGTATTCGAATGCAACTCAATCCGTGAATTTCAGAGCAATCGGTAAAGAACTTTCGGAGATTAGCGATTTTGTACAAACGAACATTTACATTTTTATTTATATAGATTATATTAAAAAAGCTTACTTGTTAAAATATATCTTTAAATTTTATCCTCCTCATCTGCTGGATTTTTCGGCGAAACTTTATAATGCAGTAGGATCCCGATTATCCGAGTTCCGCTTAACCGAGTTTCCGCTTTAACCGAGTTATTTTCTTCTGATGGAATGATGGCTTCCATTATTAGGAAACAGTCATTATAAATGAAGTGTTAGGTGAAGATGAAAGAGCAGTCAACTCTGATTTTCTGGTGAGAATGAGTGTAAAAAATGGATAATTTTTTTTTAAATTATGGCCATTTTTTTTTTTTTTTTTAAACTTTGATCGTAAGTAAAAAATAACAAACAAGTAAGCGCTAATCTTAGTGACAACGAAAGACGAGAACTTCGGAAAATGCCCGTCTCAGCAAAACATCCCTTTGGAAAGTAGAATCGCCCCAGAATGCCAGGCTCGGCTTTCGAAAACGAACAGTACAATATCAGAATAATGATAGTGGCAGGATAGATTGACAACATTGAAAATACTGTAAATCTGCTATTTTAGGTAACGCCTTTTTCAATTGTTTCGACAAAAACCTTGTTTTAATTAAATGTGAGTATACAAAATCAATAGCCTGTTTAAGAATCTTTCCTATGATATCTCTTTAATCTCTCTACGTTTTGTATGTGCATAGAAAAAGACCTGTTGACATAAGAAAAAAAGTATACATGATATGAACAACACACTACACTGTAAAAGAAATTTCCGTTAAAATACGAAAAATTGTACTGGCAATTGGAACACCAATCCTATTTCCGTATTTTAATAGAATTTCTTTTCCGTAAATGCCAGAAAAATTTTCGTTTTTTCATGAAATTTTTCCATTTTTTTTTAAACATATTTCCGTATTTAAAAAATTCCGTTTAAAAGACAAAATATATTTTTGAAGAACAAACTTACGGCTATATGAATTTCAATCTTCTCTTTTCAAAGGCACGTTTACATCAAGGTGAGAATTTCTCTATTTAATTCGAACAACAGTAAACAAACAACACTAACCCGTCACGGGATACGAACTAGGGAACTGTCCTCTTCCAGAGTATTACCTTGACCAATCAGCCACGATTACACAAGCTGCGTTTTCAAATATCGTTACTTATTTCAAATGCCTTTTATCAAGTACGAGCACGGTGTTAAACATGGAACGTATTTTAGGTAGAGATATTTTTTTTTTACAATTGAGTATAATTCTGAAGGTTTTACACATTGTCTTTCCATAATTTTGAACCAGCAGGGAAGACTGAACTACGCTTGGTTAAAATTAGCTTTGTGTTCAACTCGATATAACAATAAATTCGCGCTGTATTATTGTTATAAAGCGTTTTATTTTATAACAGTATTATTTGCAGTAACAATCAATATTAAAAGTATGTACATGTTTCTAAATGTCATAGTGCCCAGATATTTACGATGAAAGGGCGACATTCTTTCATTTAGCGACAAGCATGTGTTTTGACATTGGTAATCTTGAAAGTCGATTTTACTGCCGAATTTCGCCAATGTCGCCAATATTTCGCCAAATATCGTCAAAGTTGACAAAATGTTGCCAACTTTGCGACTTCATTTACTGCCAACTATTCAACAACTTAATCACTGTTTCAACCTTCATGTCCATTGAAATTCATTGACCCGTAGTGATCCCAAAATAATCCACTAATCGAATTTTCTTGAACATGCGACCTAACCTAATAGTCTTCTCGTACCCCAAAACGGTAGGATACAAAATTTAGTCAAAGTTTTTTTAGATAAAATTTACGTACACACACACAAAATTTGCTCGTTTTATAATATCTGACATTTGTCTTTTTAATTTCACGCTCTGTAACAAATTTTTGCCTTTAAAATATTACATGCGTGAAAGAATGTACTAAGAGTAATGATTGCTTCTTTTTTTGTAAGATCTAAAAAAAGAATTGTAATATTATCTTAATTTACTTTTTTTTTTTTTTTTTTTTTTTTTGGAAGAATATCAACATATTTTTTTTTTCAAATATGTACCTTTTCGTATTTTTTGAATTATTTGTGTGATGATCTACTGAAATCTCAAATAAAGATAATTACTACATGGTATTAAAATAAATTTTCTTTATTACTTATTGTAATTTAGATAGATAAACGTCAATTTTATAATAATTTCATTATTGTATTTGAGATAAATTGAAAGTTTTGTGTACGATTCTGTTAAATCGAATAGATTAAAAAATATTAAAATAAAAAATAGATTTTACTATTTTAAAACATCCTACAGAGACTCTTTTAAAAAGAATAATAGCTTGCGATACATTCATACATACACGAGTCACACATTATTTTAAATTCATAATAATAATAATAATAAACTGTAACATTTCCTTTTCAACTTCCTCAAACTTAAAAAGAAGTAACAAGATTTTTTTTTTTTTTAATATCGTAAAAATATGTTTGCATTTTATTTAAAAATAATAATAATAATAATATAGTGGGTTGTTTAAATGTGCATACTATAGATGGTGCCATAAGTTTTGTCTGTTTCACTTAGAATATTACCAGCGTAAAACCAACATTTGGCTAATATTAGGGAATCATTGGATATATTTTTCAATTCCTACTATTAGCTCACACTCTCCCTATATTTATTTATTTATATATTTATCTTGTTCAAATTTTCAATCGTTAATAAAATACTCATTATTCATCCTATCAAGTTGAAATAATTTTTTTAAAACCTGTACTGGATGACAATTGATGTTAATACAGTTTTTTCAAATATTAATTAATTAATTAAATTTTAATTAATTAATTTTAGTTTTGCATGGGAAACAAAATGGCGGCCATTGGTTATTGAAGTTCAATGAAAGTATTTTCAATAAGGGGTTATCATAGGGACCCTGTTCTGTCGCCAAATACCGCCAAGTTTGTCGCCAACTTAGCGATATATCGCCAAATTTGGCGGCCAAAATGAGTCACCAAAAGTGACGCCAACTTGGCGATATCTGTAATATTTCGCCAAACTCCCATAGAGTTCCATTGTAAACCTACTTGCTTATAGAAAATCAACAAATTGAGATATTTTAATGCAACAAAAACTAATATTAGCTTGATTATATTAAATTTTTCTTTGATGGCCTAAGTAGGAATTGACTTTAAAAACAAAATTTTTATATTACTTGTTAATTTAAAGTCCCATTTTGCCAATATCGGCGTTTCCTTTTGGAATATGTCCAATTTAAAGCTAATATTTGTGCAATTTTCTCTTTTCTTTAAAAATATTAACAATGGAAACTTTCATAAAATATTTAAAAATATTTATTAATTTATATATATTTAAAAAAATTAGCAAATTTGATACTATTGGCGTTCCATCGCCATATTGGCATATTTATGCAATACTGGCGTTTCATTGAAAATTATTCCACGGTAAGACAAGTATATACAACAATTAATTACTTCCTTTTCCACACAGCAACTATTTCTAAACGTCATTTATAGAAAACTTATTGCACTTATACGGATTTGTAATCTCAAAATGTCAATCACTAGAATTATACCGTTTTCTTAGAAAAATGAAACTATTCCGTAAAATGTTACGTAAAAAATTAAGAATATTTACGGATTTTTTACAGTGTAAATTAGGGCACACTGCGCTTGTGCTTTATGTGCCCATGTCTATAGGCAGCAACAAATAGACTAGAGAAAAATATGGAGAGATTTTGTCCTGATTGCACACTTTTTATCTGAGAATAACCCTTATCCAAGCCGAAATTTTGTTATGCATTGTATAATATGAAACAATAATTAATAATTATACCTACTGTTTAAGCATTCTTAATATCTGTTCATCAGTACAAGTAATATATTCTAGAAGAATTTGGAAATATTTGACAAAGCAGCTTTTTTAAATTTCAGAGACATATTCCTAAATGACGATCTCATATTGTAATGTGAGTGCTTTATTGGTACTGATACTAAATACGCTAAACAATGAACAAAATATACTATCCTAATGAAAAGTTTTTTTTTAAACTATTTGAAAATAAGCTAAAATAAATAATGAATTAAATATCAGGTGGTAACGAAAGTTTTCCGCCACAGCTAATACGGTCTGTGCAAACAATTCGTGTTCACGTGTTTGCTCATATTTTGTCAAACGATTTTTGACATACAAAAGAAAGAGACTTGCTTTATAACACTGTGTTGTGAAATTTTATAAAAAATATCGTTATCCTTAAGTACAAGGTGTCTGAAATGGTACTATTGCTCTACCAGATTAGAATCACCATTTACTTCCAACTCTGTTACAGAAGGACACCGAATAAATTGTACAGCTTTACTAGTGCTCTATCCTATGACACTGTGAAGGTTTGGCGGAATGGTGGTTATATATGATATTACAGTTAATTATATATATTATAATTAGTATTATGTAATGGTGATTTGGCGGAAAACTTTCTTTACAACCTAATATATTTTTATGTAGCTGGAAAGAGAAAATTCAGGAAAAATTTGGAAGAGATTGGAAATATCAACATTTATTGGAAATAATTTTATATCTCTCTATTCTAAAAAAAAAGTAACTACCGCTGTCACCGCCGCCGCCGCCACCGGTTTTGATTTTTTTGTGACCGGAGGCCTTTCTTCGTTAATATTAACAAAAATAATGCATACAAAAATATGAAAATAGGTGGTTTTATACAGAAATGTTTGATAAACACGCTGATGCAGACAGTTTTCAAATCGAAGAATTATTTTAAGAGTTATTTAATGCTAAAGTTGGACAAAATCGTTCCAATAAAAAAGTTTTATAGCAGCAAAAACTATACATGGCAGTGTAATCATTTTTAGATCATTTTATGCGATAGAATTTGCCGGAGTGCAGATTGCATTAATTTTTTTATTTTGACTCATTTTTTCAGGTTTTATTTCTATTTTATATTCAAATTTTCAGCATTTCTGGAGATATTTTTTACAGATTTCAGAATATTGTACTACTTTAAACTATTGCCAACTGTATAAAAAGCGCAAGCAATAATGTTTACTTCAAATTAAAAATTTATTTACACGTGACTATTATAAACAGGAAAAAAACTTTCAAATTAGAATTAAATAATTACGTATAAAAAGCAGGAACTTATTAAAAATTATCTCTCTATTCTAAAAAAAAGTAACTACCGCTGTCAGCGCCGCCGCCGCCGGTTTTGAATTTTTTGTGACCGGAGGTCTTTGTTTGTTAATATTAAGGAAAATAATGCATACAAAAATATGAAAATCGGCAGTATTATACAGAAATGTTTGATAAACACGCTGATGCAGACAGTTTTCAAATCGAAGAATTATTTTAAGAGATATTTAATGCTAAAGTTGGACAAAATCGTTCCAATAAAAAAGTTTTATAAGAGCAAAATCTCTTCATGGGAATTTAATCATTTTTAGATCATTTTATACGTTATAATTTCCCGGTGTGCAGAATTAATTTATTTTTTTTATTTTGACTCATTTTTCGAGGTTTTATTTCTATTTTAAATTCAAATTTTCAGCATTTCGAGAGATATTTTTTACTTATTTTAGAAAATTGTACTAATTTAACCTGTTGCCAACTGTATAAACAACGGAAACAATAATGTTTGCTTCAAATTAAAAATTTATTTACACGTGACTATTATAAATAGAAAAGATACTTTCAAATTAATATTAAATAATTGCGTATAAAAAGCAGGAACTTATTGAAAATTACGTCATAAGAAGTATACACGTGAATTTTAAAAGAGAAAGGATATTGTATAATAATAAATTCATTAACATGCGTTAGAAGTCTTAAATAGGAGAAATTACGTCTTATTTACGTCACATTACAGTTATTACATAAAATGAACACAAAATAATATTGAAAAACAGTTTAAATTTAGAAAAGTGCGCTAGACATTTATTCGATATTTTGAGAGGATCTTTTCAACTATTTTTGTTAGGAAAGCGCGAATAATATTTCATTTCTAACAAAAGTATTTTCACGTGAGTATTTAAAACAGAAAGAATAGCTTGGTCAAAATTACGTCAGATTAAAAACGATTGATTTGAAATGTCTCATTTAAAATATTTTTCTTTTCGCTTTGTTAAAAAATACCATGAGACAAAGACTCTGTTTATTTAATTCCTTTAGCTTATTTTGAAATGTTGTTACACGTGTTTACGTCATCAAGTTATTTTTATTTTGACGTTTTATTTGTATTTTTATTAATGTTGTACTAATTTATTTGTTTTTTCGTTATTTAAAATAAAAATTTTGTCAATTTGTATAATTTGGCGAGTGGTTTGGCGATTTATATAATTTGGCGAAATTGGTCGACTGGATAACCAAGTAGTACCGCAGCGGATTTGGCGTTAAAATTCCCCAATCAAAGAGAAATGAATAGCAATCCGTTTATAGGGTGATCGCCACTGTTTTTTAAATTATAATTTAATATTTCGAAATATTTTTAAAGCCGATCAAATTAGCGTGCATTTAGAGTCTGCGGTGTGTGGACGGGGGTTGGCGAGCGTAGCTCGTAGGGGGCCGAGCCCCCTAGTGTCATAAAAAGTATACACGTGAATTTTAAAAGAGAAAGGATATTGTAAAATAATAAATTCATTAACATGCGTTAGAAGTCTTAGGAGAAATTACGTCATATTTACGTCACATTGTAGTTATTACATAAAATGAACACAAAATAATATTGCAAAAAAGTTTAAGTTTAGAAATTGCGCTAGACATTTATTTGATATTTTGAGAATTAATTTAAAATGTCTCATTTAAAAGAACTTTCTTTTCGCTTTGTTAAAAAATACCAGGAGACAAAGACTCTCTTTACTTAATTTCTTTTATATTAGCTTATTTTGAAATGTTGTTACACGTGTATACGTCATCAAGTTATTTTTATTTCGACGTTTTATTTGTGTTTTTATTAATGTTGTACGAATTTATTTGTTCTTTCGTTATTTAAAATAAAAATTATATCAATTTGTATAATTTGGCGATTTATATAATTTAGCGAAATTGGTCGACAGGATAATCAAGTAGTACCGCAGCGGATTTGGCGTTAAAATTCCCCAATCAAAGAGAAATGAATAGAAATCCGTTTATAGGGTGATCGCCACTGTTTTTTAAATTATAATTAAATCTTTCGAAATCTTTTTAAAGCCGATCACATTAGCGTGCATTTAGAGTCTGCGGTGTCTGGACGGGGGTTGGCGAGCGTAGCTCGTAGGGGGCCGAGCCCCCTAGTTTTACTAAAATTTTCGAAGATCTTTAGTTTTCCGAACTCATCCTTTTAATGTGTGTCATAACATGTAATTCCGCTGTCCAAAAATAGATTTCAACCCGTTAGCATACGATATCAATTCTAAAAGTCAGAAAACAAACATTCACTGAAAAGTAGTCCGATCTTTTGTTATCACATGAAAAAGGGTTTTTTATATGTATTTATATGCATAGACCTGCTGAAACTAGAGAAACCAATTTCCACTCAATGGCATAGCAATACGTTATCAAACTTGGATAAGTGAATGTTTTGACATGGTTTCTCTTTAATGATCATGTGATAGGACAATATAGACTTCATGTCAGCATCACCAAGATTTAAGTCAAATAATTTGGAAGTTTTACTGCAATCAGTTTACTCTGTGGACATAGGACATAATAACTTCAAACTTTCACCTGCATTGCAGCATTATCTATCTGCTTAACTCACTATCAATTCCACTTAACGCACGATTGACGTTTCCGAAGTTACAGCTTTTATCACTATGCACTTCTCAAGCAAATCTGAAATTCTTTACCAGGAAACATAATTTTGTTACCAAAGAATCGAAAAATGACAGCTTTGCTAATGTCTAATATTTTGTTGATGAAATATGTTTGTTTGAGTTGTTTCCTTTCTCGCATTTGCCTTTAAAAGGAAAAATCTTCCACATACTTTTAGTTCATTCTAGTCCGCAAAACTGTAAATAATATGACGTGGTTTTGGCAGGAGTAAATAAGAATGGATTTGGCATATGATATCATAATTCTTTCACCAATTTCTTTGATTCTATTCATGAACTGATCCCTTTATCTTAAAGTGCTATTATTATTAAAGCATCCTTGATAATTGCAAAGAGGGGGACTTAGGATAAATGTTCAATATGCTAGATCAATAAAATTAATTCAAATTCCATTTATAAATGATAAAATTTATCAAAAATTGTAAAATATCAGACTTAGTCAAATATATCATTTCTATTAACACTTTTTTACTGATTTAAGATCATGCTATAGTGAAGGGAATATTTATATACTTAGTATGAATGTTAAATCTAATCAAAGAAATCAAAGCAAGTTTAACGAATTTTCGATTTTTAAATTAATTTTCTCAACACAGAAGATTTAAAACATGCAATACAGAGTTGCAAAATGAAACAAAATTCTTTAAAAATAATCACCAATAGGAAGATGAAAATTACTTTAAAAAAAAGTTTTCTGCTGTTCTAAAACAAAATAAATCAAAATTTTGATAATTTTCAAGTTAAAGCACTTGGGGAAACGCCAAAGTTGTAATGCACTGCTCAAAACAATTAAAGGATATTGCAGTTTTAGGTGGATTTTGTATCTGGTAAACTGTTTAACTGATTGATACATGGTCGACAGACATAGTAGGTTATATGAGAATAAATTACACATGTTTGGCAGAAAAAAATGCATTTTATTGCGCATTTGTGTACTAAAGAAAAAAAACACAATTTGTGCATATGAGAAAAAAAGAATAAGAAAAGGTGTTTTCTTCAAAGAAAATCATTTTCAGTAGGGGGTATGGTTTCCACGGGCGGCCAGCAACGTTGAACACCTTTGAGGCATGGACTCAATGAGGCTATTAATGACGAGTTGGGGTATTCTGCCCCACTCTTCCAGAAGAGCTCTTTCCAGTTCTTGGAAAGTTTGTGGGGGTTGTTAGCGGCCAGAAACTCGTCTTCCTAGAGCGTCCCAAACGTGCTCGATTGGATTCATGTCTGGAGAACACGCTGGCCATTCCATTCCAACGATTCTTTCCTCGAAAAGGAAATCCTCCACCAGGTTTGCACGATGTGGCCTGCAGTTATCGTCCATTAAAATGAAGTTATCTCCGATTGATGCAGCGTATGGGACTACAATAGGTCTGAGGATCTCATCCCTATATCGGCGACCAGTCAGAGCTCCATCTCGAATGATGTAGAGGTCAGTGCGCCCGTCAATGGAGATGCCACCATACACCAACACTCCTCCACCGCCAAATCTGACACTTTCTTGCACGAACGCAGGATTATTCCTACTGCCACGGTCCCTCCAGATGAAAATACGCCTATTATCCGGATGCACAAAAAAACGGGACTCGTCAGAAAACAGAATATTGCTCCATTCATTTCTCCTCCAGTTGACATGCTCGGTTGCCCACTCCCTGCGGTCGCGACGATGCCTTTATGTTAATCTAACACATACCATCGGTCGGCGAACATACAGACCTACAGCATGGAGCCGGTTTCGGACAGTCTGAGTTGAAATCGTGGTGCCTGTAGCCGAGCGAAGGTGTTGTTGGAGGAGAGTAGCGTTCATGGTTCGGTGTCTCCGAGCTGTTAACGCTAAATACCGATCTTCATTGGGCGTTGTTGCCCGTCTTCGACCTTGCCCTGGTCTTCGGCCTGCACATCCACTCTCCAAAAAACGGTTCCAGATCCTGGAAATGACACTTTGTGACACTCCAATGGTTTGCGGTACTTCGGCTTGAGTTTGGCCCCCTTCTAATTTACCAACAATTCTCAAAGCTTCTGAATCTATCAAATGACTTCGCTGAGACATGGTACTCATCGAAACAAAGCAATCACTGAATGCCGATCATCCTTGTCTTCATTCTCTTTTATCCAGTTGAAAGTCAAATTTCATTCGCTGCCGCTGAAGCGACGTTTTTGACGTCGAACTCAAAATTTGCATACTCCACAGTTTGAAAACCAGAAAAATTTGCATTTGTGATTCTCTTCTTCTATTTTCGGCAAAAAAAATTTCGTTTATATCTTTATTTTATATAAAACTTCAAATATCCTTTAATTGTTTTGAGCAGTGTATATTGAATTTTATGAAATTTTGGTGAACAGAAAAACGCGACGGAAAGCTCCGAAATATCAGAACTCGGTGAATTTTCGTAGTACAAGTATGGACTTTTTACTGTTGTACTTGTCAGAGCACGGAGAACATGCTTCTAAATATATTCAGGAATCGTATAAAAATTTAAAAAGTGTAACTTTTAAATTGTCAATGGCTGGACTCTTCATTAATATGGCTGGACACTTCGTTAATTCATCTTACTTTTTAACACTTTTG
This sequence comes from Maratus speciosus, assembly GCA_963932465.1. Taxonomy (NCBI): domain Eukaryota; kingdom Metazoa; phylum Arthropoda; class Arachnida; order Araneae; family Salticidae; genus Maratus; species Maratus speciosus. The sequence continues at coordinate 143,482,502 of OZ010786.1, read as the reverse complement.
CAATTTACCTTACCTACGTATCACCAACAAATAAAAAATTAGAGCGCCTTTCAGTCTTTTTGAGACAACCTGTAGAAATTTTTTCTGGAGACTGTAGAAGATATGTTTTCTTCGTATTCTTTTAGTGCCATTATACTGATTAGGGAAGATATTTTTAATAAGTTAATTCAGTTTAATTGAATTTATAATACTTTTTCTAGATACGAGGGAAAAAAAACATACAGTGTAACCTCGAAAATCCAGCAACTTCAAAAATCTGGCATCAAAGCCCTCTTCTACTTCTCTCCCCCGTTATTTTACTCTTCGAACTCACGAGAGAAAGAAAAATAGCAATTGTTTACGAATTAAAACTTTTAGATCAAAAGCGATAGATTAAAAGACAGAGATATTGCTGACGCTGTGCTAAATTGAACCACCGATAACGCTGGTAGAAGCTCAAAGGAACAAGAACGAGGAGCTGGCAGAAGAAAAGGTGCCATTGGAAAAATGGACAAATTTGACTGGAAACTTAATAACTGTTTTAGAGAAACAAGACTGCATTTTCGAAATCGATATCCTTCACTTGTATAAAATCTAAGAAAAACGACTGAAAAAACTGAAGCAAATAAAATTGACATTGATACTTCAGAAATTACACGAGAACAAATGACTTCACTGTTTATTAGTTGTTTTTTTTTTTTTTTTTTTTTTTTTTTTTTTTGTAACATAGAAAATATCAATTGAAGTAACTGTTTTCTTTAAAATATTTAATTTTCTCACAGGACTATCACTTTCCTCTGAATTAAATTATGAATAAAGGCACCATTAAGAATATCGGAAATACTTTTGATATTCTTTCAGAAATACGAAATTTTCAAAAATCCGGATTAGTCCTGGTGCCGACGATGCCGGATTTTCGAAGTTATACTGTATATTACTTCAATGTTGCTTTAAGATATCGATCGTTTTGTTGTGATGTATACGTTCTGAATAAATTGTTTCAACGAAGTTTCTTAGCTTTACAATTCGTATATTAGTCTTTTAAACAGCTCTCGTATATTTTTATTTATTATAACATAAACTAAAAGTTAAAGATTCCAAATATTTTCTCTTCGAAATTCCTTTTAGTGGTATTGTATAGTGTAAGGAAATCCATTCTCAATAAATCACTCCAGTTTAATTGAATTTATAATACATTGTCTAGATATGAGAAAAGGTTTCTGAGTATGTGTGTCTGCAATATTACGTAAGGTATCGATCGTTTTGTTCTGATTTGAATGTTCTGAATAAGTCATTTAAACGAAGTTGGTTAGTACTTCAATTCTTCTATTGATGTATTAAACAGCTCGTTTATATACTAATTTATAATAACATAAATTAATAGTCAAGGTTTTCAAAACAACTTCTTTCGCATTTTCCTTAGTGCCATTATATGGAGTTAGGTAACTGCATTTTCAGTAAATCGCTTTAGCTTAATCGAATTTCTTATACATTGTCTGTCTACATGTAGATATGAGAAAAGGTTTCTGAATCATATGTTTTTACGATGTTGCTTAAGTTATCGATTGTTTTGTTGTGATTTATACGCTCTGAATAAATGTTTAACGAAATTCATCTATTAATCTGTAAAACAGCTCGTTTATATTCTTTCATAACATTAGACGCTCTGTCCACTGCGAGCTACGCTCGCAAACACCCGTTCAGACTTCGCAGCCTCTAAAAACATGGTAATGTGCCCTGTTGTAAAAATATTACTAAGTCACAGACAATTGAATTATGTTATCATGAACAGACAGCGACTATAATCTTTAATCGGGTTCCCATGCTTTTCCATTTGAATGGGGCATTTTTTCAGTTACCATGGCTTCATCCACTACTGTCTACTGAAAAGCCTTCTGTTTTGAAATATTACACTTGCACTTTATTTTTTGATTGAATTTTAGATTTTTTCAGCAACAGGTATTATAGCTTATTCAGGAATTGTTTTCTCTATTTTAATGCACCATCATCCTTATTTTCATGTTACTTTTAAAATGTAAATTGTTTATTTTAATTAATAAGCATATACGAATTTTCTCAAATGTATTTATTATCGAATAATAATTCGCACAAAATTAATCGAAAGTATTTTGCGCATGCAATTACATGTATTTAGATTGCATCAAGTGGTGAAATATATAAACAAGTTCGCTTGCCATGGGATTCCCAATGTGATGTCACATGTATGAATATTGTCCATAAGAAAAACGTTTAAATGTATTCTTTTATTCAATTCCTACTATTAGTTCACACTCTCCCTATATTTGTTTATTTATACTAGGGGCTCGGCCCCCTACGAGCTACGCTCGCCAACCCCCGTCCAGACACCGCAGACTCTAAATGCACGCTAATTTGATCGGCTTTAAAAAGATTTCGAAAGATTGAATTATAATTTAAAAAACAGTGGCGATCTCCCTATAAACGGATTTCTATTCATTTCTCTTTGATTGGGGAATATTAACGCCAAATCCGTTGCGGTACTACTTGAATATCCAGTCGACCAATTTCGCCAAATTATACAAATTGACATAATTTTTATTTTAAATAACGAAAGAACAAATAAATTAGTACAACATTAATAAAAATACAAATAAAACGGCGAAATCAAAATAAGTTGATGACGTAGACACGTGTAACAACATTTCAAAATAATCTAATATAAAAGGAATTAAGTAAACAGAGTCTTTGTCTCCTGGTATTTTTTAACAAAGCGAAAAGAAAGTTCTTTTAAATGAGACATTTTAAATTAATCGTTTTTAATCTGACGTAATTTTGACCAAGCTATTCTTTCGCTTTTAAATATTCATGTGAAAATACTTCTGTTAGAAATGAAATATTATTTGCGCTTTCCTGACAAAAATAGTTGAAAAGATCCTCTCAAAATATCAAATAAATGTCTAGCACAATTTCTAAAGTTAAACTGTTTTGCAATATTATTTTGTGTTCATTTTATGTAATAACTGTAATGTGGCGTAAATATGACGTAATTTCTCCTATTTAAGACTTCTAACGCATGTTAATGAATTTATTATTTTACAATATCCTTTCTCTTTTAAAATTCACATGTATGCTTTTTATGACGTAATTTTCAATAAGTTCCTGCTTTTTATACGCAATTATTTAATTTTAATTTGAAAGTATCTTTTCTATTTATAATAGTCACGTGTAAATAAATTTTTAATTTGAAGCAAACATTATTGTTTCCGTTGTTTATACAGCTGGCAACAGGTTAAATTAGTATAATTTTCTAAAATAAGTAAAAAATATCTCTCGAAATGCTGAAAATTTGAATTTAAAATAGAAATAAAACCTCGAAAAATGAGTCAAATTAAAAAAATAAATGAATTCTGCTCACCGGGAAATTATAACGTATAAAATGATCTAAAAATTATTAAATTCCGATGTATAGTTTCTGCTCCTATAAAACTTTTTTAGTGGAACGATTTTGTTCAACTTTAGCATTAAATTTATCTTAAAATAATTCTTCGATTTGAAAACTGTCTGCATCAGCGTGTTTATCAAACATTTCTGTATAATACTACCGATTTTCATATTTTTGTATGCATTATTTTTCTTAATGTTAACGAAGAAAGACCTCCGGTCACAAAAAATTCAAAACCGGCGGCGGCGGCGGTGACAGCGGTAGTTACTTTTGTTTAGAATAGAGAGATATTTATTTATATATTTATATATCTTGTTCAAATTTTCAATCGTTAATAAAATACTCATTATTCATCCTATCAAGTTGAAATAAATTTGTTTGAACTTGTACTGAATGACAATTGATGTTAATACAGTTTTTTCAAATATTAATTAATTAATTAAATTTTAATTAATTAATTTTAGTTTTGTATAGGAAACAAAATGGCGGCCATTGGTTATTGAAGGTCAATGAAAGTATTTTCAATAAGGGGTTACCATAGGGGGGGACCCTGTTCTGTCGCCAAATACCGCCAAGTTTGTCGCCAACTGGGCGATATATCGCCAAATTTGGCGGCCAAAATAAGTCGTCAAAAGTGACGCCAACTTGGCAACTGTTTCTAATATTTCGCCAAATTCCCATAGAATTCCATTGTAAACCTACTTGCTTATCGAAAATCAACAAATCGAGATATTTTAATGCAACAAAAACTAATATTAGCTTAAGGGATTATATTAATTTTTTCTTTAATGACCTAAGTAGGAATTGACTTTAAAAACAAAATTTTTATATTACTTGTATTATATGAAGTTGTTTTCACCATTAAATGCATTTCGCGTGTATTAATTATTTCAAAATTTTTTTTCCCTTTTAAGATTCACGTGCAAATATATTATTCAATTTAAAGTGCTTGGGAACATACTTTTGATTCATATTATTATTTGAACTATTTAAATATGACCTCATTTCCACCCTTTAAGAATTTTCACGCGCAGCAATTTAAATATTTTAGGCATTTTATATATGACGATATTTAATATTTAGGTATTTTATGTATGACGTAATTGTCCCCATTAAATGCATGTCGCGTGTAATAATTTAAAATTTTATAGATTTTCTTACTTTTTTAATATTTAAGTGTAAATATAACTTTTATGACATAACTTTCCGTATTTCCTGCTTTTAAAACGTGATTATTTAATGATAATTTAAAATTTCATTTCTGTTTGATTAGTCACGTGTAAATTCTTTTTTTATTTGAGAGGAAATATAATTCTTTGCGCTGTTTTACAAATTGGCATCAATATAAAAAAATGACTTTCTAAATATGAAAAAAAATCTCTTGAACTGATGAAAATTTAAATTATAAATTATAAAAACTCTTCAAAAAATTAGTCAAATTTAACAAATAGGCGCAGTCTGTACACTACTAGCTTGTGAACTATATCGCTAGAAAAAATATTAGATTCCTATGTATAGTTTATGTTCCTATAAAACTTTTATAACGGTACGATTTTGATCGACTTCAACGTTAAATCGCTCGTAAAAAATTTTTCGATTTAATAACTGTCTGTGTTTATCAAACATTTCTCTATAATACTACCAATTTTCATATTCTTGCAACAATTTCCTTAATATTAGCCAAGAACATTTCACACCAAGGTCACAAAAAATTCCTTAACGGCTTCGGCGGTGAGAGCGTAATGAATAATCTTCATGTTTTCCACGAGTTTCACGTTATTCTGAATGAAATCAAAGTTGGGACAGCAAAGTTCAAGATTTTGAATTTATATCATTTGAAAGTCAGCCTATTTCACGACTGAAAGTGAAACGTGTCACGTGTTGTTCAACATAAATAAGCACAGGATGATTAAAAACTTTGAAAATTCTATTTTTACACTTTTAAATATTTACAGACTATTTGCAACGAAACTTTAGGTTAATACTCGTTACACATATATATATATATTCCTCGCTGGGAACCCAAGATAATATTTTATAAATTCAGGAATATTTATTTCTCCCTTTTCGGAAGATCAAGTATTATGCAGCGTGCATGCTGCGTTCGAGTTTCACATTCTGCTATAAAACTAAACTAAAAGAACAAGAAAAAATGCTTTTTAATATTAATTCTCTAGAAGGTCCCGTGGTCTGGTGCCTCACGTCTGCTCAAAAGGAGGCACAGGGGATTTGCGAAATATTCCACAAACTACCCCCCCCCCTCCCCGATGAACAAGGGTTCATCGAAATGGGGATTCAAAATAATTAAAGTAGAAATAAAATTATTCTAAAAGATAATGAATTACACTACACATAAATATAATACAAATCAAAATATATACTTACATACTGGACATCAAATAAAAATAATAAAGTTAAATTATATCGATTTAAATATTTTGCAGACAGATGTGTGCTACTAACAAATAGAAGAAAAAAAACAATTTAAATCTATACAAATTATTATAAACAATTCAAGACAAAAATCGAACTAAATATTAGCAATATTAACAAACAAACAAAAAACTTTTTTTTTTTTTTTTTAAGTTAAATGAGAGTTTTTTGAGTCTGTTAATAAACTCAGTTCAAAGTTTTTTTTTTTTTTTTTCAATTTGTCAGTTCTAAATTATACAGTAAATTTATGGGCTTTTTAATAAATGAATTATTTGTTTTCAATTTACAAGACCTTATCTTGCCATCTCTGCCCATAAAGGTTTTAGTAACTTTGTCTAAGTTCCACAAACTTCTGGGCAAGTGTTCACCATGTACAAGAACCACATCGTCTACTTTAAAGTATGAAGTTTTATTCTGGTCCGTGTAGTGAGCAGATTTTAAGTTGAGAAGATACTCATTTTTCCAACGCTTCCAAAAATGATTTAGAAGAGATTAAACGGAAGCGTTTCACTAAAGATTCTTTCGTTGCTGGTAAAATTAAATCGTTCACTTTTATGGTAGGTAAACACAAGATACGTTTTCCGATTAAAAAATGTGCAGGAGTAAGAGGAGATGGTTCTTCTAACTCGGAATACGTGTAAGTCAACGGACGAGAGTTAATTACAGCTTCTACTTCAATTAGAAGCGTTTTTAATTCACTCAATGCTTAAGAAGATCTTCCGATAACTTTACGTAAGGTAGTTTTCACTGAGCGAACCATTCGCTCATAGAAGCCACACCACCAGGCTGCACACTCTACAATATACTTCCAGGAAATTCCGTGATTGGCGTAAAAATTTTTAACATCAGGATGGTGAATTACTTTCCACATTCCTTTTAGTTCAAGATCAGCTCTTTTGAAGGTTTTGGCGTTGTCTGAATAAATTACAGCACACAGTCCTCTTCGTGAGATAAACCTGCGAAATGCTAACAGGAATTCTGCTGTTGACATGTCTTTTACTAATTCTAAATGAAGTGCTCTTGTGATAGCACATGTAAATAATAAAATATAAAATTTATTTTCATTCCCCTTCACATATAAGGGGCCCCGCATAATCAAGACCTGTTAGTCAAAACAGTGGAGCTTCGTTAATACGGTCACCTGGAAGAGGGGCTATAACTAGTTGACCAGGGCGTACGTTAAATTTCTTACAGATTGTACATGTGTTCAGGACTGATTTTATACACTGTCTGGATCTTAAAATCCAAATTTTTTCACGAGTTTGTACTAATGTACTGGACACTCCTGAATGAAAAACATTTTCATGTGCATCTTTCACGATTAATTCAGTTAATTTATGTTTTGCAAGAATCACAGCAGGATGTTTTTCATAAAATGAGGAATCAGACTTTTGTAACCGTTCTCGTACCAACAGCAAACCTTCATCTGAAAACATAGGATTTAACTGTAGAAAGTTCGATTCTTTAGGGATACTCTTGTTACATTTATAACTTCAGGAAAACTTTCTTCCAGCACTAGCTTTAACCAAAACTTTTCAGCATGTAACATTTCCTCAGCTGATAATTCTGAAAAATCTCTTTTTTCTACCTTTAATTTTATATTAGAAATAAATCTAAATGCCCATGCAGTTACTCGATACAATTTTTTTAGGGAGCTATACATTTCAAGATTAAAATTGGGAATTTCATCAGTTTTATTTGTTTGAACAACGCAAGAAATGGTTGCTGCTTTACGAGATTTCTCTTCAGAAACATCAGGTAATCGTGATGCAGCAATTTTAACCCTAGGCCACTGATTTTCGGGAAGGGAAAGAAATTCAGGACCATACCACCATTTTTGAGAATTTATTAAATGCTTCACAGAACAAGGTCTCGTTATTAAATCTGCGGAATTAAGTTTGCCGTCACAATGTCTCCATAAACTAGGATCAAACAAATTATGAATTTCAGCAATTCTATTACTAACAAATGGTTTCCATTTTTCTTTTGGCCCTTTAAACCAATGAAGAACAATTTCTGAATCAGACCAGAAAATAGTATTATTTATCTGGATAATGTTTGTGATAAACTTTGCCATTCTGGCACCAATAAGTGCTCCCATGAGTTCAAGACGAGGCAGAGTTAACTTTTTCAAGGGAGCAACCCTAGACTTAGACATTAGAAAACTAGTTTTAAATTTATCTTTAGAAATGGGATACCGTAAGTATGCCACTGCACCGTACGCATTAGGATTAGCATCAGTGAAAATATGCAATTGAAGATTCTCCTTTTCCATAATCAGGTTGTTAAAATAGTGTCGGGGAATTTTCAAGTGTGTGAGATCCGGGATTTCTGAAAGCCAATTTTGCCAATTATTTTCTAGTTCACCACAAAAACTTTCATCCCATGATATTCCCATTATCCACAATTTCTGTAAAAGGCATTTGGCACGAATAACAAAAGGGGAAATAAATCCGGCTGGATCAAACAACATAGCTGCAATTTTCAAAACATTCCGTTTTGTACAAGAATCATTGCTTAAATTTTCTAACAATGGTCGTAATTCTAGTTGCAAATTATCTTCTGTATTGTTCCAGATAAGTCCTAAAACTTTTAGGGAAGTATTTGGGAGTTCGGAACTCGAAATAGGTATGTTTTCGTCAACCCATTTTTTCCTAAGTTCCTGAGAATTACTTTCAAATTTTCTTAACTTCATCCCCCCTTCTTTCAAAATATCAACAACTTCTTCAGTTACGTGAAAAGCTTCTAGAACATCGTTTTCTCCTGAAAACAAATCATCAACATAAAAAGAACAATTTAGGATTTCAAATGTTTTATTATGAGAGTTTTTATATTTATTAATATGGTGCTTAATAGTACAAGCAAGGATAAATGGACTGCAGGTGACATCAAAAGTAGCTCTGGTCAGGTCATTCTATAGGGTACTACGTTTTTATTCTTATCAAAATCTTCATAATATAAGAATCTAAGATAATTGCGATCTTCTTCGGCTACAGATGTTTGCAAAAAAGCTTTTTCAATATCAGCCGAAAAAGCAATTTTATGTAAACGGAATTTCAAAATTATATCTAAAACATTAGGATTTAAGTTAGGGCCAAACATTCGTTTAATGATAGAGAATCACCATATTTGGAAGAAACATCATAGACTATGCGCATTTTTGTTGTAGTTTTGTCGTCACGGATAACAGGTCTGTGTGGCATTTAATAGGAATTATTGGAATATTTCTCGGTGCATAATTCTATTACACCCTCATTAAACTGCTCTAGCAAAATGGAGTTATATTCCTTAAGTAAAGAATCATTTTTCAGGAATTCATTTTCTAAACTGGAAAACCGCTTCTTTGCTACTTCAAGATTATTTCTAAGCAGTTCACGAGAATTTTTCCACAATAATTTTGTTTCATAACGCCCATTTACGAATTTAAAATTTTCTTTAAATTCTTTTATTACCTCAAGATCGGTAATGTTCTTTTCATTGCTTTCAGCAATGCCAATTGCTTCGAGATCCCAAAATGCTTTCAGCTGAGTATTTATATTTTCAACTCAAACACGCAAACAAACTACTTCTTTTTTATTCGACTCTATCTGACCTTGCACCGTATGACCGAAAATAGTTTCTGCAACGTATAATTCTTTTGTCAATTTTACCTCGATTCCCTTTAATATTTTCCACAAAAAGTCAGACCCTAGCAAAATATTTATTTCCTGTTCAAGACCTGTATCAGCAGGCTTATAGCCTCTTGTTCTCATTATGTTTAGAAGGCTCTGGTTCTAGGGTTTTTACAGAAACTCCAGTTATATTATCAACTACAAGAGCTTCGATCTTTATCGAGTTGATAAGTTGCACAACACTGGATAATTCAAGAGCAACAACTTCGTAACATGATTCATAAGGGCGTCTCCGCCCAAAGGGATAAACTAATAAATTTTCTCTTCGCAATGGCTTCAATTTTAATTTTTGTACTAGAGATATCTTCACAAAACATTTTTCAGAACCACTATCACATAAAACGCGAGCCATCAAGCATTGTTTACCAGCAGCCACAGAAACTGTACAAGTCTGAAATAATGTAGCTTTATTTTGTTTATATTTTTGCTCCGACATCAAACAATTGCACCTTTCGTTTCTTTTTCAGTATTTTCTTCTGTTGTTTCTTTAAAACAAAACAAATAACTATGGGTGTTGTTACCACATTTGGAACAAGGGTTAATTTTTGTAAGCATTTCTAACAGCGACCTTCTTTCTTTAATTTATATCGTTTTTGTTCATCCGTGAATTTCGAACAATTTAGTCCTACATGATCAGAAGACTTGCAGAATATGCAAAACTGTTTTGTAGATGTATTTAAAGCAGCAGCTGAAGGTATATTTTTCTTTTGAGGAAAATTTTGATATTTACTTGAAGAATTTTCATATTTGGTTTTAGAATTTTCATAAGCCTTGCTTTGGGAATTATTTACTAAATTAGTAGCTTCACGGCACCTTAGTTCCGTTTTCATAAAATTTATTAAATCAGTTACTTCACAATCCTTATCGGGGTCACGTTTTCGATGGAAATCTAGTATCAAATTTTCTGGTAATAATCTTAATAATACAGGTAGTAATAAATGGCCGTAAGAACCTGATGTTACTCCTAACGTATCAAGATTTCTAATACAAGTTTCAATATTATCATACAACTTTCTTAAAGAAGTAACATTGTTAGTGGATTTCACTGGTTCAAGAATTAAGATTTTATTCATGTAACAGCTTATTATATTTTCCCGCTTCCTAACAACTTTAAACACGTTGATTAATTTTCATCTGTCAGTTCAAAACCAGCTACAATATTATATGCAGGTCCAGACAACAAAGATTTTAGATATTGGAATTTTTCAATTTTTGATAACGATTCGTTTGAATCCATTGCACTAGTAAATAAATTGAAAAAATATAAGCTTCACTGCCGAAACTGGTTTACTACCGATTTTTGAACCGTTACTTGATTCTAGTAAAACTTTTGGTTCAGTTTCGATTTTACATTTTTTAAGCCTCATCTTAATTTTAAATTTCAAACTTGATATTTTTTCAGAATATTCTTCTACCGATTTTAGTTCTTTTTCATATTCAGTTTTTTTTTCTGAATTAGCTCATCTATTTCGGAATCTAATTCCTTGAGTAGAGCTTCCTTTTCATTTATGAGCTCTAATGATTCCATTAAAGAATCACAATCAGTCATATCAATATCAACTGATGAAAATGTATCACATTTTGTGATTAATTTTATAACAGCTGTGCGAACAGTAGCTCTTTTACTTTTAAGTTTTTCTGGTTTATCCATGTTTAAATTTTAATTCAATTTTCAAAATAAATTATCATGACAAAACTTTATTTTCAGTAAATCAAGAGTCAATAGTCATGCAGAATAATAAAGGTATTTCTTACCTTTTGTCTGGTTCTTCGGCACCAAAAAATAATGAATAATATCTTCATATTTTCCACTAGTTTCACGTTATTCTGAATTAAATCAAAGTTGGGAGAGCAAAGTTCAAGATTTTGAATTTATATCATTTTAAAGTCAGCCTATTTCACGACTAAAAGTGAAACGTGTCACGTGTTGTTCAATATAAATAAGCACAGGATGATTAAAAACTTTGAAATTTCTATTTTTGCACTTTTAAATATTTACAGACTATTTACAACGAAACATTAAATTAATACTTGTTAAATATATATATATTCCTCACTGGGAATCCAACATAATATTTTATAAATTCAGGAATATTTCTTTCTCCCTTTTCGGAAGATCAATAAATATGCAGAGTGCATGCTGCGTTCGAGTTTCACATTCTGCTATAAAACTAAACTAAAAGAACAAGAAAAATATTTTTTAATATTAATTCTCTGGAAGGTCACATGATCTGGCGCTTCACGTCTGCTCAAAAGGAGGCCCGCACAGGGGGTTTGCGAAATATTCCACAGAGCGTGAGTTCTTTTTTTTTTTTTTTTTTTTTTTTTTTTAGAATAGAGAAATAATTTAAAAGTCAAGGATTTCAAAATATGTTTTCTTCGTATTTCCTTTAATACCATTATAGGGAGTAAGGAAGTCTATTTTCAATAAATGTCTTCAGTTTAATCGAATTTATAATAGTTCGGGGGAAATGTTTATGAAATATATATAATCACAATGTTGCATCATCAGCTTTCGTGTTGTTGTAAATTGAACAATTTGAAGAAATTATTTTAACGAAATTTGTTACCTCTTTCATTGGTCTATTACATTTTTTGGTTGTTTGTTTACATATTTCTTTATTTTAATGTCAGCAAAATGAAACGAAAATCTTTGAAAATCATCAGCAACAGAACGAAGAAAATTACTTCAAAACATTTCTTTTCCTATTGTAAAACAAAATAAATAAATTTTTGTAAGCTATTTTCAAATTGTAAGTCTCCTTCAAAAACATCAAAGTTTGTTTTACTGGCCGATGCAAAATTCACAAACAAATTCAATTGCGAATGTCAAATTTCAAAAAAAAAAAAAAAAAAAAAAAAAAAAAAAAAAAAAAGAGGAATACTTCTAATACAGAAAAAAAAGACTAAAGAAAATAAAAAGAAATGGCAGATTATCGATCGGAAAACGAAAAAATGCAAAAGGAAGAACTAAAAGTAAAAAAAATACCCCATACAGAATTTTAATTCTATATATATTTTTCCTGTATCATAAATGGCAGAAATAATTTCCACTTTAGAAGAAGCTTCATAAAAGACAGTTTAAGAAAAAGCACAGTTTATAAAATAAAGTGCAACGTATACTGTGCTTACTTAATATATAGCAGGAAAAGATTATTTATTATTAATAGATTTTCATTTTTACGGTAGTCTTATGGGAAGTTATATGTTACTTTTTTTTGGTGAAATATCACGTTTGCTTTCCTCTTTTGTCTACTTTTTAATGCCATGTTTCCCACAGGCATTCTTAAATATTTATTTGCTCAAGTTCATCCCTGGATAAAAATTTGTTGCCTATAAGCATATTTTTTATTTATTTAATTTATTACTTTTTCATCCTTCTTAAAGAACTCGCGCAGAAAATATTTTTGCGCAGAAAATATTCAAGACAAGTGACACGGAGAAAAGATGTATTGTATAATATATATAAAATTTAAAAAGAAAAAGAAAATATCAATAAATGGAGGAAGTGTCGGTTGATTTGGATTTGTTAAATTTCCTATACTTCCGAATTTTTAGATAAATAAATTGCAGCCTTATATCTTCATATTGTGAAATTTTTTAAAAAATATTTATATGTGACAAGTTAATGCTCGAAGCTCGCATGAGGGTCTTTGAAAAAGACGTCTCAGCATGTGCGTAACCAGGGAGGGTGGCCGGGCCACACATCCCGCTTGCACAGACTCAAACACAATTATTTTAAAAAATCGACATCTACAAAAAAAAAAAAAAAAAAAAAAAAAAAAAAAAAAGAAGAAGAAGAAGAAGAAGAAGAAGGAGAAATGAAAACAGAGTTAGTTCAATTTTAGTTAAGCAAATTAGTTTAGTTCATAAAACTAACAGCTTAAGTTTTGAAACGTGATAAAAAAAGAGACCAAGTTAGTTTTTTTTTTTTTTTTTTTTTTTTTTTTAAGAAAATTGTTCTGTTTATCTTTTTTAAAACTAAAACAATTACTAGAATCTGTATTAGTAACAATAAGTCAAAAAGGTGGTTTTATAATCCCACTTTGACGTAGAGGTCTGCACGGGTCCGGGCTTTGCCCGAGGCCCGTACCCGGCCCTGCCCGGCGAAATGAAGGCATGTTTTCAAACGAGCCGGGCCGTCAGAATTAGGACAATTTCTTCAGCAGGCAGGGCCGATAAACAAAATAAACGGGTCGGGCCGTTAAAAAAAGTTAAGCGGGGCTTTCAGTCCGGTATAAAAATTTCGACGAAGCCGATAAAATATGAGCAATGTTCAATTTATATGACTTTCGCGAGAATAAGTATAAATGTACGTCACGAGCCGATGCTGCTTTGACAAAATCAATATAGAAATGTAACATGTCCAGCATAGATATCGGCATCGGACAATTACATGGTGTCTGAGCCCCGGCTTAATGTTTTCATCAGACTCGTGCCGCGCAGGTATCAGATTTTCATTTATTTTTCTACGTTCTCGCACGGGACCGGAACTGGACTTAATTGTTCTCAGGATGTGTAGGGCGGGCACTATGCTTTGTAAAAAAATTAATTTTGATAATGAACATCTGTTAACGGAATCTTTGGAAATATGCCTTAAAGTTACTCTCAAATTCACTGAAAAACAACGCGAAACTTTCTGACACAATTTTTAACTGTAAAGGCATAAATTGACAGGCCTGATTATTGAAGGGATTTAGAATCGAATAGCGTTTTCCATTTTTTATAAATAAATTACTTATCGAGATATGACAGATTCTTATCACGTGACTGCAGGGTCCCTACAGCAGTCCTTTTCCGTGCTACCGCTTCCGGAGATTTGATTCAAAGTGCTAACTTTGCCAGTATTATCTCAAAGATGTTGCCTTTATCAAAAAATGGATAACGCCATTCGATTACATAGTTCCTGAATAAGAACACCTGCCAATCTTATGCGTTTCCGAAAAGAAATTAATTCAGAAATGGGTCAGAAAGAAGCTCCTTTAGATTTAAGGAAATCCTTAATAAATGACAGAGAAATATTCTCACAACTCTACTTTTTATTATACAGCTTCATAAGTTATGATATTTTTAACCCTCTTTCTTAACACTTTCCAACGAAGTTGATAAGTGTTTATGCATTCGGTTTATCTGGCCGTCTGTCCACGCTCTAACTCCCGTAAATATACTCGGATTTTCATGCAATTGATAAAGGTTATTGAGTGTCACCAAAGCATGTTTGGTATTGCACATGAAGTATGTAGGATTTATAGTTCATTTACAGGGGCACTCAAAAGTATTCCATTACATTATGGTATATGGGGAAAAATCGTTAGCAGAAAATTTTAATGGCAATATGCTATTTCAAATGCATCGAAACTGATATAAATCCCTGAATTTCACTACGATCACGCTAGAACAGGACATTCATAGAATTTTTTATTCATTTACAGGGATACACAAAAGAAATCGGTTACAGCATTGTCTTTGAATAATAATTGCTGGAATGTACGGTTTAAAATTCGGTATGCGCTTTTAAATTTAATTAATTTTTTGTATGTTATTCGTCATATATAAATTCTATACCTCATATACAGGGCTGCACAAAAGTATTCACGTACCATTTTCCTTATTAGATGAAATTGCTGAAGGGGAATTTTTAACTGATGTATAGGCATTTTTTAGGTGAACTAAATTTAGCTCACATGTACGGACGTGTAGCTACATGTAGTTAATAGATACAAATCTAAATATCATATACATGGCTGTTCAAAGAATTCGGATAATTTTTCGATTGTAGATGGGAACAGCTGAAATTGGGTTTTGAAATGTGTTTATGCTTTTCCATATAGCTGAATTAGACGCAATGGTTTAATTTTTTAAACGGTGCATTTTTGTTACATTATTCTGAATGTGTTGGAAAGTGTTTCATAATCTATGCTTGACGCATGATTTTTTCTTTCTTGCCTTCTTTTATTCTAAGTTTAATTATATTCTAAACTAACGTTAATTTTTTAATGAATCCTTATTTGAATGGTGAAACGTCTAAGAATCTATGTAATCATTAATGTTGCTATTGTGTTGTCTGTCTTGCGCACACATAGTAATTTTAAAATATACTGTAAAATTATCCCCTAAATATGCATGCAGTATTCTTTAAAAGAATCTTAATTGCATGTTAAGAAATTCTGAGGCTGGCCGGATCAGGTCTGATTTAATTTATTTTTGCACGGG
This sequence comes from Maratus speciosus, assembly GCA_963932465.1. Taxonomy (NCBI): domain Eukaryota; kingdom Metazoa; phylum Arthropoda; class Arachnida; order Araneae; family Salticidae; genus Maratus; species Maratus speciosus. The sequence goes on along the minus strand of OZ010786.1, from coordinate 143,466,785 downwards.
CCGGACCGGTTTTCACTGATTTTTGTACGGACAGGGCCGTAAACTGTGAAAATATAAACGGGCCGTCCCGGTCCTGGAAATTCCGGCTCGTGCAGGCCTCTACTTTAACGTCTTTTTGTTTTCGTAGTCTATAGTCTAGAAAGAAGAAAAAATTTGAAAGGGAATGCAGATGTGAAACGATAATCTCACCATGTGATTATCCGGGGGAAAGGGGAGGGGGAGGGTTGCACAGACCTGTCTCATTTGAAAATGAAAAATGATAGCACACAAAATTCAAATTAATCTGTAGTTTGGTTGGTTTGTTGAATTTCGTGTTTCGAGGCCGTTTTTTTACATTAGTAAAAGGAATGTGGTTGCAGTCTTTCAAATCACTATAGTAATTTTTTTTTCTAAAAATTTTACATGTTTTTTAGAGTTTCTTCTCGTATCGCGACGTTCTTCTGACATTTGTAAAAGGACTCGGTTTCAGTCTTTTAATCTCAGTGCTGTAAATTTTGACGAAATTAGAAATTTTTTATTGCGATCATTTAATGATATACTCATTTTTTTCCCACAGTCATTTGACAAAATTCACGTCTTTCTATCGCAATTTTTTTACCGAAATCCGCACTTTTTACTGCGAATCTTCGGCAAAATTTTTGTTTTTTACCACGATCCTTTGACGAAATTCGAGTTTTTTAACGCGACCCTTTGACGAAATTGGCATGTCTTTAGCGCGCTTCCGATAAAATTCGCGATTTCTTTCCACGATCTTTTGACGAAATTCGCTTTTTTCCGCGATCCTTTGACGAAATTCGCGTTTTTACCGCGATCCTTTGACGAAATTTATTTTCTTTTGTGACCGATTGACGAAACGGATTTTTTTACGGGGTCATTTGTCGAAATTCGTGATAGTTTTGCGCGACCGATCCGGAAAATTCTCGATATCTTTCCGTAACCAATTAACAAAATTTGCTACTCGTTTCCGCGACCTTTTGACGAGATTTGCCACATTTTTTTCGTTAATCGTTAAATACTAAGTCACTAAATGCGAAATATTAATCTTTATCTTTATTCATTACTAGTGGATCTTCGCTGGTTGGTCTTTTCAAACGAGCATAGAATTAAACAAATCAAGGATTGGGAGGGGGAAGAGATGGAGGCACTGCCTTCGACAGCGTACTCCCGAGCAAGCACACATTAAAAATTGTGAAAAATTGAAAAATCGTTATAAGAATCTCGAAAAATCTTTATTGAAAAGAGGACAAAGTTTATTGGATAAAATATTGAAATCGGATTCTTTTGTACTAATTTGGAAAAAATTCGCATAAAAAATTAAATGAAAAATTCACTTCGAAATGCATGACTTCAGGCATACAGGTGCTTTCCTGCAAAATTTTGTGGTTGTAGTTGGTTGGTTGATTTTTTGACGGCCGATTATCTACTCTAGGGATATAGGCCCGAGGGGGGGAGTGCCCTCCGTGGGGGTCTTTCTAAGGAAGCATAACCCGTGGAAATGGAAATCCATGGGAACAAATCCATGGGAAAATCAATGGAACGCATGGGAATCCATGGCTCAAAGAAAACCACGAAAACTCCGAACGATTAGACTGACGGGGGCGATTGGGTTCGAACCCAGCACCTCCCGTATACCAGCTTTGAGAGCAGAACCTCTCAGACACTGGAAGGTTTTCTGGTTGTACGGACTGCATTGTTTTCCAGAGTAGAGCGCGCGCTTGTACACACACACACGTACAGATAAGCACCTACATATCTTTATTATTACAGATGTATCATGTATAATTTTTATCACCCTGATAAAATTTAGCGCATATTATCAAGGCCTGCTTTACAGTATTATATTCGACACATTCTGAGGTAAAATTTGAATTATTAATGCAAGAATACTCTTTATTTATAGTGAAATTCATTGAATTACCAATTATTATATTGTTTAGCTGAACAGCCCAATGTTGTTCGAAACACGAATTTGTGTCCAAAATTTATAACAATGACCGAAAACATCTTTCACCCATCTATCATAGACTTTCCTCCAAATTTTTTAGATCCCTCCGGCAACCCCTAAAAGTCATGGAGTGGCATTTTGAAAAACTTTCGTGCGGATGTACTGGTGTCGCTGTACTCCACCGCACCGCATGTATTATCTAAGATTTATCATCCGGCAAAATGTCATCTGATGCAAGACTTTGACTGAGATAATTTTAGATCTCATGCAGCTTTCCCCTGCGCCTATAGAAGTTTACAGCATCAGTAAAAGCCTTATCTTCATAAGAAGTTAGGGCAAAGAAATTGAAGCGTCCCTCTACGTTCTTTGGTTAGGCTGCTAAAAGGTTTCAAACTTGTATCCACACTTAGTCACTGTCTTATGTCACTGCTGCAAGGAGATTTACATTTCTTTTTTTTACCATTAGATTTCGTTTTGAACCCCTTCTCATCCCTCCTCACGCAAACAAAAATTGCGTTTGGGGCCCTTTTTAAAATAAATACCGCTCAAGTATATCGTAAAAGACGAAAACCTGTCTAAACCGGCAATTCGAATTGTTTCATGGAATTTTGTTTTAGCAGGTTTTGCTATATATATCATTTGTTTGTACCCAACATGTTCAGGTTAAAAAAATCTGGGCACCCCTCCCCCCCGTTCAAAATGCTGGTTACGCCTATGCTCAGCATTCGTATTTCATACGAAAAAGGATACAAATAATATCTTTAATTAATCAGTTGGCAGAATATAATTTATTAAAAAGCTGAACATTTATGGATCACGCTTCAGCTGATATACCGATCTTTCTATTAATTTATTTATTGTATAGGTGATTAAATGTTGTTTTGAGTTGGATTGAGTCTTTGATTTAGTAAGGCTTTTACTTTCTATGCTATTTGCCGAAGTAAAGTTCAATTTTAACAAGTAACAACAGTTTAATAAAATTTTTAGTACTTTTTGTATACGTGAAAGGGTTGTGGCAATATGGCTGGCTATTCTATCATGTTGTCCTGAATTGGTAATATTTATATGTGAATGAGAAATCCATTCTGTCTTTCTTTAAGTTTCAGAAAATGCGAATTGATCTACGCAATTGGTTCTCGCGGTTATTTTGCAAAGATATGTTAAGTAAGTTACTGTGGGTGTGTAGGGCTAGGGCTATATATCGTGAGTTGTTAGTATAAAACTTCGGATTTTCAGCGGGTCAAGATACTCTTGATGTAATCAAAAACACGTCATGGAATAAGTCTTTTCCCAAGCTTGTTATAAAAAGTCTTTGTTTGGCATGTGGGAAGTGGGATTACTGGAAGACCGTGAGTGTCGGTAAGAATTTGTGTTCTCGTCTACTTAAAATAAAGAAATATTTAGACGCACGGAATCTATTTAATTGTGTCATTGGGTGAAGATTGTGTTCATAAAAAAATGTATTAGAAACATTGTAAATTTAGGGAAGTAGGGTAAGGTGCCCTATTATCGTCCCCCAGTCATTTTTAGGTATTTGGAAGTTGTAATTTTCAGTGAAAATCTACCAAATTTGGATTTTATATAGGCTAACTACCCACGCACATAGAAACATAGGCAAATATCGTACAAAAATTTTAACAATGCGAAAAATTGTTTTTTCAAAAGTATCTAAAAAATGCAAAAGAAAAAAAAAATATCCCAATTTCGTCCCCCCAAAAATCCAATACGCTGAGGCTTAACTTATAACTAAATCAAAATTTATTTCTAAATGAGTAAGTAATTTAATTTACATTAAAGTAAGGCACAAAGAAATGTACTAATTATCAGTGGAAGAATAACATAACAAAACATTAGCATAGTTGCCAACCTCCTGATTTTTTTCATACCAATATTTTTATGCAGAAATACTTGCTTTATACAATCGCAGTTTTAAAGCAATTAAATAAAGAAAACATTTCTGTAAGATTTTACTGGTATCCAAAAAAATCGGGAGATTGGCAACTATGCATTAGCCATCCAAACATGAGAAAAAAATTGAAAAAAATGTCATGAAAAAGCATTCCTAATTTCGTCCCCGGGACGAAAATAAGAACTGTAAGGGGACGAAATTGGGACCATGCTACTTCCCAATATTACGGAGCTTCAGTTTCCTTAAGATGAACTGAGCGTCCTAAAACTCACTGTATGCTATTGTTAGCATCTTACCAACGTAAAATACATACAATGAATAAGAAATAAATGCTTAAAGTACAGTAAATAATGTTCTACAAACGACGTAATAGGAACTCAGGTCTTCTAAAAATAGGAAATTCGCCGTCTTTAATTTATGTATGCGTCTTGGCGAACAAAACTTTCAACACTGACCCCTTTTACCTTTCGTCCCCTGTGCCGTGCGTCATAAGTGACACCACTTTCGCAGAAGCGGAGAAGTTAAGGGGAACAAAATTAGGAGAGGGGACGAAATATGGGCACTTTACCCTACTTGAATTTCAGCGAAGCGGGGAAGGATTACTTCCCTTGCTAGGCTTACTTGGAGCCATCTAAATTAAACTTGTTTACTGTTTCTTAAAGTGAATTTATAAAAAGTTGTTTTTATAGTGAAATTGATACCATGTAATGAACTTTTGAAGCTAACATCCCTGAAAAGCTTGTTACAAAATTTCTCAAGTATATATTATTTCGATGTTTCACAGGTTATTTTAATAAATTATTTTAAAGACATTAGTTAGAACTTCCTATCGTCTATTAATCTATTAAACAGCTCGCTTGTGTACTGTTATATTATAACATAAATTAAACATCAACGATTACAAAGTATATTTCCTTTGTATTTCTTTTTAGTGCCAGCAAGAATTAATGCCATTTAGAGTAGGAAAGTCTGTTTGTAGCAAATTATTCCAGTTTAATCAAATTTATAACACTTTCTCTGGAGACGAGAAAATATTTCTTAAGGATTTGATATTATGATGTTGCTTAAAGTGTCTATCGTTTGTTGAGATATGTAAGTTTTGAATAAATCATTTTAACGAACTTTATTAGCTGTTCTATTCGTTTATTATTCTTTTCAACTGTTCTTTTGTATCATTGTTTATTTTAAAAAAAAATAAAAGTCAAAGTTTTCAAAACGTGAGCTTATTTTAAAGTAATTTTATCGTTTCAGAATTTAATTATCAGAATATTGTGTAAGAAGATATAAGGTTTCTTTGCTTTAGATTAATTTGCAAGATATACATAAATAAAGCAACGTTTTGAGCAGCAACAGATTTACTAAGTATTGTATATCGGTCTCGACAGTATTCAGCATACCGTCATTAGTACTGTAAAGTCATGCTTTGTCTGTATTTAATTATAAATATCACACTGACAGTAAATGCAGATGTAAAACCTAAATATTTCTAAACCTAAAATTTTCGCTGATTAAAGCACTTTTTATTGTTTGTAAATTATAAACTTAAAATGAAGGGGACAACAATAGTGGCGAAATTCTATGGCAAACAGCTGCTATATAGCTGGAATAAAACATACAGCTGGAATAAAAAATATTAAGTGTTTAACCCTTAAGTGGTGAGGTGATTTTTTTATAACGTAAGTGGCGAGGTGGGGTGTATGTAACTCCAAAATTTGATTTTTTTGTGCACTCCACAAAATTTAGTGAATTAAAATAAGAAAATTTCCTGTGAATTTTGCATTATTTACTTGCGTAAAAACGACTGAAAAAGTACTGTAAGTGTATACATACATATGTAAGTGTACATGCCACCTCACCAGTTAAGGGATAAAATGTATCATATATTCCAGCGTATAACGGACACTTTTGATACAAGAAAATTTATCAAAAATTACTTTGTGCAAGATATACGTCTGTTATAGAAATGGAATATTAAAAATTAAAGAAAAAGAGATGATCATAAAAACTAAGATTTCTAATTAAACGAAGGGGCTATTTATTTACAAAAAATAATTTTCCATATCAGGCTGCATAAAAAGTAATAGTTCTTACCCTTTGGAATAATCTACATTTTAATATTTTCTATGTATCTGATTAATGTTTTTCTTGCAAAGAAGAGGGTGCGTATTATACGGCGAATATACCTAAAAACAGTAAAATGACGTCTGTAAATTTAAGTGCGCGTTACACTTGATCACTTGATCACTCCACCTGGGTGCCAACCAAATATGGAATAGGCATCAATATCCTAGGTGAAAATCTCCTCCACTATAACAAAGCTCAGCGAAGGCAACCGACCCGGAGAAACAGCGAGCAATAATTTTTTTAATTTTTTTCCCACAAAGCAAAAACAATAGGTGCCCTGGCAACCGTAAATTAAATAAAAGCTTAACAGAGTTAGAAACAACTACACATATGTCTGGAGAAAAAGTTGACGTGCACGTTATACACCGAAATACACGGTAGCTGTTTTTTTTATCCATTCAAATAACATCTAGAAGAATATTTAAGAAAAACTGTTTACCTGCATGTACCGCCATTGTAGCAAACTTTTGCAGTTGAAGTAGGACCACAGTCTTCATCATATTGGCACTCTTCTCCAAAAAACCCAGTTACACAGTCACAACTGTACCTTAGTAGGTCTTCAGATGCCAAGCAAAAACCAGTGAAGGAGCAATGATAATATATACAACTATCGTGCCTGACGCTTTCATTTCGCTGAAGAACTTCATACGTTATATTGAATCCATACACGTCTAATAAATGTTCTGTCACCCTCAGGTGAACATTGTCAAGTGAATAGACCTGAAGATTTAACACTAGTATCCTCTTGTTGGACACCAAATAAGTCGGTTCGTCTCTTGAACTGATAGTTCCGAAATCGGATTTGCTGACACCCATACCGATGTCTTTTATGTAGTGAGCAAACTCCGAAGCACTAAATCCAGTCTTTAAATAAAATTGTGTGAAATATACGGCTATTTTGCAGTCTGGTGGGGCCTCGATAACCCATTGGCAGGATATGGGAACTGGATAGGGCTTGGGGAAATTAGGAGTGGATATGTAACCGCGTTCTTTCTTGGTGTGATATCCACATCGATAACATGCTGATAAATCGGGATATAATAATAATATTCCTACCAAGACAGTAAGAGGAAAAATGATCGCAAACATTATTTACTTATTTTATTCAGGAACAGCACGAACTCCATGTGCAATTCTATATTTCTGTGTCATTGCTACATAAAAATAATGATCGTATTTTTTATGATGCTATTCATACTGTTTTTTTTTTTCTTTTGTAATATTTCGTCAGTTAATTTACAAAACTTTCGGTTGCCTGTAGAGTATTGGCAAATTTTTCTTAATTTTAGGCGATTTTTTTATTTTCTTGACAAAATGTACTGTATCTTATCACCATACTTACAGTTATTTAGTTGCAATTTCTAAAGAGGAATGTTTTGTTAAGTGCAAGATTCTTTAAGACTTTTTAGTTTAAATATTTAAATATTAGTAAGCATATTCAGTAATACTGATTACTAGATACAGAAACGTGTCATTTGTAGTAAAGTTTCTTATTTTTGAATACATTCAAAGACACTGGTTAATCAGATGCATAAAACTGTTGTCTATTGAATCTGGTACAAAAATAAACGGCTGACGCTGTAGATCCTCTCAGCATAATAACACATTCTTCCAAATTTATTATACATTTTTAAAGAAGTTTCAAATTATACGTGTTTGCTGAAAGTTCTATCAAGCCCGATTTCTTGATATATTCTGTAGTTTTTTATTAATGTTCTATTTTTAAAGTCAAAGCAATTTAAAAAACATAAATCTGATACATTTTCATTGCCTTACTGTAACAGAATTTGAGATGTAATTTTTGATTAGAGGGAATCATGCAGCATCTCCTTCAAGTGAAAATATATCAAAAAGAAAGGAAATTTGTGCTTATTAAAGTTTCATTACCTATCTGTGATCCATGAAAATTGTTTTGAATTGTTACTCATATTACTAAAATGCTCACTTGTATTTTTCTTATTTACGTTTTAACGTTTTAGATTAATTATGAATTTTTAAAGAAAAGAAATTTTGTACTATTTACCAGAAAGTATTAGCACTAAAACAGACAAATATTTAACTTCAAGTCATATAAATATACTTTAAAATATAATTTTATTTAATACTATTTAACATAATCATTTAACTTATTTCTGTATGGTCATATTTGATTTATTTTATGAAGAAATTTCCAGTTTTAACTGAAATATATTTATTGGGTCCCGGTAAAATTGCCGATAAAACTCTGGAAAATTAATAAATTATTTTTTAACAGATATTGGAACTAAATCTTGTCATATGTAATATTCTTTGGAATTGGAATTGTTTGTTTACATTTTAAGCATCATCCAATTTCTTTTTAATTGTTATTGATAAAATTTCTTGCAAATGACATTGGCATTACCTTCAAAATTATCTTTTGAAAAAAAGCATGCACTTTCAATACGATTTTGAATTTTCTTTAAACAATAACTGAAACTTTTGCTATTGTTATTGTTATGTTCATAGTTGTAGTTATTATTATAATTAACTTAATATATTCAATATCAGTTTTAAATATAGATTTCAATAATTTATCTATAATAAAATATCGCCATAATTTCTTAAAATAAAATCTACTTTGACTATTTGATAACGTTCTTCAAACTTTTCTTCGCAACTCGTAAACGATTTTTATCAATTGACTGATAGAGTAGCAGTAAAAATCTGTAGTATTTCATCAGAAATTTTGTGATTATTCATTTCTTCATGAATAACTGGATACCTGAAAGAAAAATGCATATTTATTTATACAAATAGTTAACTAGTTAATCATTTTTATTGATATTCTCTAAAATAAAAATAAGTTACAAAATAATATTGAAACGACATACTATATAGATAAAAGTATACCTGATATATAAAAGTTAATGATGTAATTTCTTTATTTTATACAGGGTGTCCAGGAATTCATGGGCCAAATTGTAAGGAAAAACACATAAGGAATCAATTTTTGTGTAACAATATGGGGTCGGAAATGAAAAGTGTGAGAAAAATCAAGAAATGCGGAGAAAATGAAAACAAGTCTTTTTTTTTAGATAAGAATTAGTACATTATTCAAAAGTGCCACCAACAGCATCTATAGAGGCCTTGAAAGTGATTGGAGTACTCTTTCGCACATTTCAGATGTTTCACGAACAATTGCAGCAGATACCGAAAGTCTTGCAATGAGGTTCTCATCATAGTCATTGGTGCAAATAAGACGCCTAGAATCTTCGAAAGAGCACGCCAATCACTTACTAGACGCTGCCAGGCCTTTTATCAATGTTGGTGGTGGCACATTTGAGCTCTTACTGTAATTGTTATGTCAAAGAAAACGCTTGTTACCATTTCCTTCGCATTTTTGGTTTTTCGCCATCACTTTTCATTTTCGATACCACACTGCGATACAAAAACTGCTTCTTTATGTGTACTTTACCTTCCCTTGTAGTTTCACCTATAAGTTCAGGGTTCCCTGTATTTGTTTTTTACTCGTTAACTACATATAAAAACAGTTTGTTTAGCTTATTACCCGACTGAAAAGAAGGGTTATGTGTTTCACGCGTATCTGGGTATAAGGATTTCTTTATTCCCTCGAAACATCCTAACGGCTGGATGGATTTTAATGAATGAGGTCTCTATCAATTGGTCTTAATCTTCCGATGGTTATAGGCTAGGTTTTGTTTTTATAAATTCAAAATGGCGACCGCAAAATACAAAATGGCGGTAGAGACTAAAAAAAAAATTATGCACCCTATTGAGTGGCATATCATTGGATAGGTCTTTCAAAATGAAGATGATGTTTCATTGACTATTTTACAGTCAGAAGCTCCGTTTAAATATTACACAACCTGGAAGTTGTGTAGGTAGGATCTCTAGCTTTACTGCAACTCTAACCATCATAGACATCTATAGGTCTCATCAAAACAGTGTTTATAGATAGGAACTAACAATTAAACGCAACTTAAAAGTCATCAATACAAGTAAATAAAAAAAATAGGTATGTAATATCAAAAAATAGTTTCACATTGATGCGAAATAATTAATTAGTTTGCTTTTTACGCAGTCGGTTTTTTTGATTTTTTAAATTTAGTTTTTATTTAAGAATAAAAATTTGCAATTAACATATCGCTCACCGGCAAGAAAAGTGACACATCTCGCAAAAATTCATTTTGCGTTTTATTCCTCTAATAGGTATGTCATAGGTGCATCTTGCTACACAAAAAGTTTCATAAGTGGACAGTTATACGGAAAATCACTTTATTATTACTATATGTCCATTTGTGACCACAGAAGAGGAGTGGATTGTGTAGGGAGGTAAAATTACCCAATCCTCCAAGCCTCATCCTATGTCTTCATTCTTAATGGTTTTTTGCTTTTATGCACGTTTTTATTCTTCCATGCATAGCTAAGTGCTATAATTTCATGTTACAGTAAAATCATGCAAATTTTCTTTTGCCTCTCCTGTGAAATTTACTTTTGTCGAGATGTGTCGCTCTTCTTGCGGATGAGCAATGTTATAATATCAACTTATTTACCTTTAAACCAATTAATTTATTTTATTTATTTTTCAAATTGTATACTTTTTAATTCAAGAAATTAAATCGCAAAACAATTTCAATTACATTTTATTAGCTTGAATTTGAAAATTTAAGATTTTTTTTTTCAGCCTCCTATTATTTGTCATTTTAGTGTATCGCAATTGAAACATTTTATTTAAGAATCTTCATTTCTAATCCGTAAATAAAAACGTATCATTTTCAAATGTAACAGATAAAAGTCTGCCAAAATGTTAAATTTTTAAAGTCAAAATATTTCACAATATCAAGCAGGACGGTCGTTCTGCCAAGCCAAGCTGAAAAAAAATGCTAACTCCGCCAAACAAACAAACGCCAAGAATAAGGCAAGACACCGTAACTGCTTATTATACTGATCACAACTTCTCCATGTTAAATGAACGAAATATGCCAGCGTAAAATTTCCCATATCAAAAGAAGCAATCATCGCAGAAAAATAAAACCAACACTAGAAGGACCTAATAAAGAAGATCTTCAATTTGAGATCAAATGCATCCTCATAAATTAATTATAAACAGAGATATGGATTTTTTAAAATAACGTCGAGATACTAAAAATAACAGATTTAATTTCTTCGTCACAACTTATGTTTCAATCGAGGTAGAGACTTAAATAATGGACAGAAAAAAGTAAGGATTGAATTTTTGGATAGATATTTACTCAATCTACGTGCTTTTATAAAATTCAGCTTTAAAAACATTAATTTTCTATTCATAATTAGCGAAAAACTGTTAATTAGTTCTAAAGTTTACAAATTATGCCAAATATCGATAAACCCGCCAAAATATTTTAGAAATCTTATACTTTTCTTTTATATTATCCTTTTGCATTGATTTCATCGAAGATAACTATGGCTGAGATTCAGATAGATTTTTCGCTGTTAGCGAAATGAGTTTGACCAATCAGAAGCCTGCGTGTTTGAGAATATTTGCTGTTTGTGGATCCCGGTCTATGTCATGAAAGTTTTGAGTCATTTTTTTAGAGCCGTGGATGAAGTGCAATGTTTGTAGAAATGTAGGCTAGGATCCAGATAGATTTTTCGCTGTTAGCGAAACGAGAATCGCCAATCAATAGCCTGCATTTCCGCAAACAGCGAAAAGTTCACAAAAATGCAGGCTTCTGATTGATGAATCTCGTTTCTCTGACAGCCAAAAATCTATCTAGATTGCGCACAATGGAGGATATTCCAAATATGGGTTCGAGGCTGAAAAAGTCACGTGATACCGGTAATTTATCCAAGGAACTTCTATCTGATAAGAAGGGAAGATACTACTACTTTGCCTCACGAACCGTTTCATTGGCTAGCGGGGATTTACATTACACGTCTACGGAGCCTTCTCTTCTTTACGATAGAAGTTTTTACCTTGACCACGTGATCAAAATGTAGATGGAATATCCTCCATTATGTTGAACACAATTTTGCATTTCCACATCCAGGTAGGGTATTAATTGTCATAACAACAATACATATTCGAAACTATTTAAGGCACTGATTCTGAACTCCTTTGCTATACCTTTCAATATTAAAGAAGTTGTTGTTTCCATAGTAACAGTACTTTTCTGTATTGCTTTCTCTAAAACACAAATATAGAAATTTAACAAAGAGCGCTCAGAATCAACACTATAACAGAGAGCCTACATACATAAGAGTGGTGATATATGCACAGGAAGCATGCTCATTTCAAGTTTTTGCCGAAAGTATGGCTACAGCGTCTAGAATACCTTGTGTGGAAATATGCTATTCAAACAACGCTAAAAATTTGTATCCCTTAAATGTGCGACGATACTGCTAAAATCCCAAGTATCGATCACAGCGACATCTGCGGGATTTAGTATTACATTGTATAAACTAGCAATATCTTGCAGTTTGAGAAAATATCCTGCAGATGTCGCTGTGATCTGTATATTTCAGCAGCATCATTGCACAGTTAAGGGATACAATATTTTAGCACTTTTTAAAGTATTACAGGGATAGCCAATTTCCACACTATATATACAGCGCCTAGAAGATACAGTGTAGAAAACGGCTACAAAATAGTGCTAAAAAATTGAATCCCATAAATGTACAACGATACTGAATAACAAGATGTCGATAGTAGCGCCATCGTAGTGATTTAAAAACGATAGTCATTCTAAAAGAGACTCTTTAACCTATTTCACGTCATTCCTTAACTAAATTAGCTTATAACAGAACAAAATATCTTATATTTATAGTTTCCGATATTTAACATTCTATAATTTTTGAAAACTCAGTGTTTATATTGAAAAGAGTTACGAGATGGCGCTCGTATCAGCATATTGCCGCTGAGCATTGTTGGAGATTTATGGGATACAAGTTTTTAGCACTTTTTAAAGCATTATAGGAATAGCCGTTTTCCACACTGTATCTTCTAGGCGCTGTACTATAGCTCCGTTATAGGCCTAGATTATATGTTGTAGAAATCGACTATCCCAGCAATACTTAAAAAAGCGCGGAAATAGTGAATCCCTTAAATGTACAACGATGTTGAATTCCAAACAGTCATTTACAGCGACATCTGCAGGATATTTTTTAAAGAAGAAAGAGACACGTGTAATGCACCGCTATAGCGTCTAGAATACATACTGTGGAATTTTGCTATCCAAGCAGCGCTAAAAAGTTGTATCCCTTAAATGTGCACTGACGCTGAAATCCAGGGAGCTGATTGCAGCGACATCTGTGATAAACTTTCAAAGTAAACATCGTATTATTACAGCGGGCTTGACGCCAAGCACACAGGACAGATGTATGTTAATAAAATGTAAAAAAAAAACGCTACAGCGTCTAGACCAAATTATAGCGCCTAGAATATACAGTGTGGAAATTTGCTATCCCTGTAATACTTAAAAAAGTGGTAAAATATTGTATCCTTAAATGTGCAACGATGCTGCTGAAATATACAAATCGCAGCGACATCTGCAGGATATTTTCTATAACTGAAAGATATTGCTAGTCTATACAATGTAATACGAAAATCCCGCAGATTTCGCTGCGATCGACACTTGGAATTTTAGCTGTATCGTCGATCATTTACGGGATACAAATTTTTAGCGTTGTTTAATAAAATATTTCCACACTAGTTATTCTAGACGCTGTTACCAAATCGTCATGAAGTTTTAGGAAATATCCTGCAGATATCGCTGTGATCGACTCATTGGATTTCAGCATCATTTGAAATTTAAGAGATCCAATATATTAGCACTTTTTAAAGTATTACTGGGATAGCCGATTTCCACACTATATATTCTAGGCGCTGTAGCACCGCGGTAGCCTGTCTTTTTCGTTTACCTCGGAGTAGATATAGATTAAGTCATTTGTAGCTGTTCCTAAAATGTGGCCAACAACATATAAGGCCAGTTCATAACGTCACACGGAGTTGATTATCTGTACACGGCAATGGACACAAAAAAAAATCGGCTCGCAGCTTTGTACTAATCATCGTGTAAAGATGATCCAACTCTGAGATTAACGAAAAAGACAGGCTACCCCGGTGGGTCCGATTCTTCTTTTTTTAAAGACCGCTGGAGTCACGTGATGCTCGAATGCGCCAAAGAAGGTGCGTGAAAAGAGCATCACGTGACTCCAGCGGTTTGTAATAAAAGAAGAATCGGATCCACCGCGGTAGCCTATCTTTTTCGTTAGCCTCGATCCAACTGCGTGTGACTTTTAAACATCATGAACTGGCCTATTATGTCATTGGTCGCACTAACACCCTCCCTCCTGCGTCCACCGTATATAGCGGCATCTTGTACTGGAGACTGCTAAATGGGCTGCTATCGGTCAAAATCAAGAGAGAAAAGGGCAGAAGAGAGGGAAATAACTCGTTTTTTTTGGTAACTAGTTTTTCACACGGGAAGATTGACATGTCTGTTCCTCTCCGTTCATAACTCCATGGTGGTGAAATACGCCAAAGCATCCTAAATATCTGAGAAAGTCTTGACTCGCGTGTCACGAAAACATCACACAAAGCAGGCAAAGCAAAGAAACAAAATCATTCATCGGCTCGTGAATATGAACGAACCAATGAATGATTTTTCTTCTTTGTTTTGCCTGCTTTGTGTGACGTTTTTCTGACACGTGTCAAGGCTTTATCCAATATTTAAAGGGCGTTGAATAGGCCGGGATCAAGATAGATATTTCGCTATTAGCGGGATGGGATTGATCAATCAGACGTCTGCATTTTTCCGAACTTTTTGATGTTTGCAGTAAACACCGAAAAACCTGCAAGGATAAAGGCTACTGATTGGTCAATGTAATTTTACTAACAGAGAAAAATTTATCTGGATCCCGGACATTAACTTTGGTTGGTTAAAACAATTTTGAATAAAATCAAATCAGGAAGCCAATGTTTGTTAACTTTTCTGGTTAGTTTAATTGAAATCTTCCTCGTCTATTACTGAAAACTGAGTTACCGTACTTTGGACAAAAAATTGAATATGAGTACACGACATGTGCATATGTCACCACTCTAACACAGTGTTGCCAGATGGGCTACTTTTTTTTAACTCAGATACTATATTGGCACCACTTTTTTGAAATTGTAAAATGTGCCTTATTTAATGACATATTAATTAAGGCGAAAACAATGGGAATTTTACCGTTTATAATAAGTGCTGGCAATTAAGAAATCTGAATTTAAAAAAAAGTAGCCCACTGGCAACACTGCTCTAACATATAAATGTTCTGTGTTATGACCATGATTCTAAGTGCAGTTGGTTAAATTTGAGTATATGGGCATTAGAGAAAGCAATAGTGGCCCACTGTGGCTGAGTGGATAAGACACAATGCCGCTAATCGCTTGAGAGCGTAGGTGGAAGCAGATTCGAATCCCGCCGTGATCCGCATGTGATATGATGTATGTGTTCAATAAATCAAACAAACAAACAAGCAAGCAATAGTGAAAGGTACAGTTGACATGGAAACAACGACTTCTTTAATTCGTATAGAAAATTAATGAATAGTAGTAAATGACTCAAGTTTAAAATGTAGGCAAATGGTCTGGAAATATCAATGGCTCCCATCTAGTATTTCACAAAATTAATTTAATAGATTCACATGATGTATAACTTGATGCAACTCTTAACTAATGAAAATTCTGCAACAAGACTTATGTAGGTAGATCTTTTGAATGAATAATTCAGAATTCTGAGAACAAAACGAAGTTCTTAAGGCTCTTCCTCACACCCCCCTCAAAAAAGGAAATACGATAGAAAGATATAAGAATTTGGATAGCTTCAATATGTCTGTGATCTTTTGTCAGAGTTCAGAAAAAGAGTCTGGGCATAAAAAAAAAACAAATTTAACGAACGATAAGACTATAGATTTCAGGCAATTTTTAACCGAAAAATATTTAATTCTAATGTATATGCGGCTTTAATAATAGACTATTAAAGATAATCAATTTAGGGGAAATTTTATAGTAAATTAATATCCTCACATTTATGCAAATAGGTATGGATAAACAGACTTGAGTAAAATTACATATTTATTCTTTCTTCTCTATAACACGATCTAAATGAAGATGAAGTTATATGTACAGTTTATATCTTTAAATTTTTAGATTTTTTTATCAAAAATGTTCCTTTATTATGTCTAGAATTGCTAGATTTACAGATCTTCGATTCTTTAGATGCCTGCGGGTTTTCATTCTCGGATTAACCGTAGGTATTTGTAAAGGTAAATTTATTTTGCAAAACCGTCAGCAAAAAAAGTTAGAAAAAACAATTAACTGACAGACTAACTGTAAATATATATTTTATTTGGACTCTGTTTTTTACTAAATTTTCATCTTTCGTAGAAACTTTTAAGGAGATATAAATTGAGAAAGACTGACACTTTGAAAGAAGAAATTGACTTTCCTTACTTTTAAATTATTAATCACTATAAAAAATGAATGATAGGTCAACAAAATGTATAATATTGTGTTTGCTCCCTGTTTATAAAGGCTATAGAAGGACTAATTTTAATTTGAGCTAGTAGAATTATTTCAGTTATATATCATTTGTTTTAAAAAAAGAACTGATATCTACTAAAAAACAACTTTTCAAAAGTAAAAAAAAAGCCAAGCAAAAAAAAAAAAAAAAAAAAAGAAAAGAAAAAAGGTGAAAGTTGTGGCTAAAAAATAGTGTGATATCAAATTTCCAAGCTTATATTGCGGTACTTATTTAACATTTTTTGATAAAAATTTACCATATGTAAGTCGAGTACCTAAGTATGCGTTGATAGAAAGCCTTTTCTCCTTTACTAAATACATCATAACGCGTTTCTGAAAATTAATTTTTTTTAAATTATGCATGATGGGCTTGGCGGCCATCTTTCCATATTTTACACAAATTTCTAAGCACTCAAGCTCGTAACATATTTGCATTATTAAGAATTTCGAACTTATAGTTTTAGCTACAGACAGATAAATTAAGAAAGTTTTTTTATTTTGAAAAAACAAATTGATTTTTACTGCTTTAACTAATTAATTAACCCCCCTCCGAAAAAAGAGAATCATAAGATGAAACCTGAAGTTACTTCAGCTTTATTTTTAGACACAAATTTTTAGGCACTCATTTTCATAAATTAAAAGAATAAAATGTTTGCTTTAGTAACAATTTCGAACTTCCAATCTTAACAATGAACTTGTGTGCTTAGAAATTTGTGTAAAATATGGAAAGATGGCCGCCAAGCCCATCATGCATAATTTAAAAAAAATTAATTTTCAGAAACGCGTTATGATGTATTTAGTAAAGGAGAAAAGGCTTTCTATCAACGCATACTTAGGTACTCGACTTACATATGGTAAATTTTTATCAAAAAATGCTAAATAAGTACCGCAATATAAGCTTGGAAATTTGATATCACACTATTTTTTAGCCACAACTTTCACCTTTTTTCTTTTCTTTTTTTTTTTTTTTTTGCTTGGCTTTTTTTTTACTTTTGAAAAGTTGTTTTTTAGTAGATCCAATATTACTGACAAATTTCGCAAGCAATTTTCTTCCTTTTAGATAATTGGAACAAACATTGTTTAAAATAAATTTCATATGGCATTTGTCTTTTAAAATGTTTTCTGGGTTGTCATTTGATATGTATTAGCACATTGCTGAGAGTTTTTATATTAATGAATATGAAAGTAAAATAAAAAAAGAAAAATTGATGTAGAAAGAAATTGTTAAAAAGAAAACCTAATTTAGCGTGCCACTTTTTACTGTTTTAAGTCATAATTGCTTAGCTGTATTTTGTTATCTCTTAAATAAACATAAGTAAAAGGCAAAGCGCAATTATGTATTTTGATTGATATTAAACGATCGTTGAAGTTTTCTTCAAGTAATAAATGCTTCTAGCAAAGTGAAAATTTTTAAAGTGGCAGGTAAAAAATATCGTACAAAGTGACATTATTCAATTCCTACTATTAGTTCACACTCTACTTATATTTATTTATTTATATATATATATACATCTTGATCAAATTTTCAATCGTTAATAAAATACTTATTATCCATCCTATCAAGTTGAAATAAATTTTTTAAAACTTGTACTGGATGACAATTGATGTTAATACAGTTTTTTTCAAATATTAATTCATTAATTAAATTTTAATTAATTAATTTTAGCGGGGGGACCCTGATCTGTCCCCAAATATCGCCAAGTTTGTCGCCAACTTGGCGATATATCGCCAAGTTTGGCGATAAAATGAGTCGCCAAAAGTGACGCCAACTTCGCGATATCTCTAATATTTCGCCAAATTCCCATAGACTTCAATTGTAAACCTACTTGCTTATAGAAAATCAACAAATTGAGATATTTCAATGCAACAAAAACTAATACTAGCTTAAGGGATTATATTAAATTTTTCTTTGATGACCTAAGTAGGAATTGACTTTAAAAACAAAATGTTTATATTACTTGTTTATATTTAGAGTACCAGACACACGTCAACGAAGTGAAACTTCATAGTACTAATTGCGTAGATTTTATCACAGTTACTATCGATCAGAAAGCGATGAAATAGACAAAGAAGAACCTGATTAAAATAGATTTTACGTTGCTTTGACTGTTTTCCTGTACATATAGTTAAAATTAAGAAAATTTTATAAACGTCATTTTTCTAAGTGTAAATCTCTCGCTATCTCAATTGATACTTACGATTTTAAATAAAATATTTTGAACTAATTTATTTTTCTATTTCTTTTTTATAAAGTTATCTTACACAGGCACATTCTAAAGAAATGAAACTCGCTTGGCATCAAAACCTGCTTATGCATTTCCATTTATTCATAAAATACTTTGTATGTGCGAAATATAAAATTAAGATGATAATAAAAATGATACGTAAATGATAAAAAAAAGTTATTAAACTTTTTACCATTTTTTTTAAAACTAAAAATAATTCATCATACCAGCAATAGCAATAATCGGTCATGAATATTAAGGACATAGTAATCAGTCTCATATCTATTTCAGAGCATCACTTTGATACCCTAGTACGGGTGAAAAAACTTGTTTCAATTTCAAACCGATATTAAATTGTGTTTTCTGAACACCTATTAGATCGCTAGATTTGTATTGTGGTCTTACTTCCTTTTTGTTGTTGTTCTTGGTGGTCTTTTTTTTTTTTTTTTCATGGCTTCTTGTTTAATAAAATTCTTTGCTTCTATAACTCTTTCACAGTTTCTTCTAATAGCAAATCCTTGAGAATCTTGTCTACTTATTTTTGATTTTCATAGTAGGCAAAATTTTGAATTGTATCTTCTTCGTACATGGAATATTTAAGGATTCTCTATTACCTACCTGCACGTTTTAACCATTTTGTTTAATTCCAGAGGTTCATCAACGTAAGGAATGGTACAGGAAAACGGTAAATTTACTCAATTTATACTTTCCTTGCGATGACCTATAGGTGTTGAAGACCTTCAAAGTGCAATAATCGTTAAAATCTTTTGGTGTAAAAACCGAGCGTCTACCAGTTAAGATCTTTGTGGAATTCTGAAAAGTTTTGTTCTTGGAAATTTAATTTGAATTGTAACTCATGAACAGAAACTGATTTATTAGTGTCCAAATTATTATTAAATTTCATAAAGTTCTCAAATATTGAAAGGGACTGGAAGGTGGGCGATTCCTTAGCAAAAACTAATTTAACAGCGCCCAACTCAGGGCCGAAAAGGGGAGGAACAGAGGGGCCATGTGCCCCGGGCGCCAGAACGAAGGGGCGCCAAATAAAGATTTTGTTTGTCGATTTTTCTCACTTCTATGTTTAGCACGGTATTGTTAAAATCATCCAGTCTGGCGTATGACAAAGCATAGAAAAATCTAAAGATGATATGGCATAAGGATCCTGCATAAAGCGGAATTTGTTTCGATTCTTTTCGATTCCGTTTTCAAGATTTTAATCAATTAATATTTGATAAAGCCAAGGGCGGATCCAGCTCACCATATAGAGGGGGTCATGGATTTTTGGGGGTGGGAGAGAATCACATCTCGTTATGAGAATTTTTTATATTGAAAGCTATTTCCAAATCCAAAATAACTACTTTTCTGTTACTTTCGCGAAGTCATTTTCATTCGTAACTACAAAAAAAAAATGCATTAATATTCGTAAAGATATAAAATGTACCGATTTTGTTCAGATACAAATAAATTAAAGAATTTCCCATTTTCTTATAAAGGTAAAGGTTCATTCAGAAAATGTTGTCAAAGTTAGGATTTTCAGCCAAGTTTTACGAGTTAACAGCCACAGAAATGTCGTCGCAAGGGAACAATTGGCTGACACTTCCGGAAATTCAGTTTAAAAAGTCTAAAAATTGTCAACAATTAAATATGGCAAAAATTTGTATTCAATTTTAGAGATAACTAAACCGTGCACATTGGTAGGTATATGATTCTATAAGTGTCATGAAAATTGCAGGTGTAGCCTCTTCTTTCTGCTCAAAGTATTAAATGGTTTTTTTCAATCGAACTTATACCTTTGGAATGGAACATTTTCTTCTGATGGACTGATGGCTTTCATTATTATGAAACAGCCATTAGAAATGAAGTGTTAGGTGAAGATGAAAGGGCACCCGTAAAAGTTAGAACTCTAGTTTTCTGGTCAAAATGGGGAAAAAACGGCCATAATTTAAAAAATATATATACATATATATGACCATTTTTTTTTCCCATTCTCACCAGAAAATGAGATTTCTAACTACTTTTTCATCTTCACCTAACACTTCTTTTATAATGGAAGCCACCAGTCCATCAGAGGAAAATAACTCGTTTAAAATTCACCTTATAAATATACTTTGCGGAAGAGGGGGGGGGGGGGGGGGGCGCCAAAATCATTGTTTACCCCGGATGCAAAAAAGGCTAGTTTCGGACCTGGTCCAACTAGGTAATTTTCATAAAGAAATCAACTACAGCAAAGGTCGGTTGCCAATTCTTGCTCATTCAATGCATAAAAGGGCATGAAGGGCAAACATGATAAATATTCAAAGATACATTTTCTTTTGGAATGTGACTCAAATACTGTTCCTTTAATTTCAACATTTCAAGATCACTTTCCGTTGGGGGATTGCTTTCGACTATATTTCATTTTTGAAGAATTCAAAAACTTGCGTGTATTTACCTCGGTCTTATAAAAATCACAGAACTCTTAATAAATTTTAATAAAACTGTATCCAGAATGCCTGCACTAATCCAATCTCTACCATAATCTCAAAAATGGATTAGATACCATTTGCCACATAAGAGAAACTCCATCCATATATTTGTGATTCTTCGAGAGAGAGATTTCAAAAGAAACTCATGATGATCCAATTCCCAAAAAAGGGAATGATTCGGGTGACATCTACAAAAAATCAACTTTTTTTTTTACGTATATCCCTTTATGCATTTAAGATCTATTGTAACAAATTTAACAAGAATAAAATTGTTAAAAATCACTTGCTTGGCACAAACTCTCTTAAACGGAACATTCTTGTACCGTGAGCATATAAAATCTTCTGTCTGTTTCCTCATATCCCGTTGCCAACAATTACATTTTTTACTTCTTTATTTTTACTGAATTTTCTATCAATAAATTTGAAAGTAATTTTGAAAATTCTATCCATAAACGTTCAACATTAAATGGTGTTTTCGTAAGAATAGTCGTCGTCTGGTCCGACCGTCTGTGTGTATGTCCGTCTATCCGCATATAACAGCGCAAAAACTACCCAACCGAATGGTTTGAAATTTAATGTATATAAGCATTGCAAAATGTTGTCGAGTCATTTAAAATTTTATGAAAATAAAATCATAAATTAAAATGATGTTAATAAAAGTTTTCTTCATTCTATTAAATCCTATCATGCGTAATTAATTCATTGATATCCCATGATAGTTAATGGTTCTAGGTTGCCATGGTGATGACGGACTGTTTAAGATAGAGTCCTATTATTTCCGCATTACTGAATTTAATATACAGGGTGCAATATGTTATCTATCGCCGACCTTTAATTTCTCAACCGTTGATCGTAAACATATAGTTCTAATTACAAAAACGTTTCAAATGAGGTAAATATTCATGTTGTGGCATTATTTAAAGTAAAAATTTAATTTTTATAAAAATTACGAAATCTAACTTTTTATACGGTTCCCCAGCCCCTATAGTTATATTTAGTAAAAGTTTACTTATACCATAACAGATATAACACAAAAAGTTTGACATCTGTACTACAAAAATTGACACAGTTATTAAATTTCAAAGTTTGAGATTTTTTTCGCATGATTTTCTTTTTCAATGAGGGATCAGTTAAAAGATGAATTAAAGTAATTCGAGATCAAGGTTCAATGTCCTTTTTATGGTGAAACCACCTTTAGTCGGTATCGGCAAATTGGGGTTCACCAAAGAGGGTTATTTCATTTAAAAATTTTAGCTGACTTTTAGGGGTCGTATACAAACGAAGAATGAAATATTGAAATTAAATAGAAAAATAAATATCAATTTGTTATAATATCAGAAAATGGTCTACTATAAAAAATGAATACGTCAAACGCCAGAATCTACTAGAGATACTGCTCAAAGTGCTGTTTAACACTTTTATGGGTCGAACAACATTCAAACGTCAAAGTAGTTAGAATCGACAACCGGAAAATATAATATGTTCACTAAGGACTAGATAAATGGCAGCGGAATGCAAACGACCAGCCGAGCTATAACGAACATGAAAATTGGGATTATGCAAATTACAATAGTACCGCAGCGCCACACTTTCGGAATAAAACATGACCCATCTAGCAGTGGACATGCTTGTCAGCGCTGAGATCGTGATGGCAAGCTACGCATACATACAATACGCCGAAATGACACCTATTTAAGGTGAATGTCAAAGGATAATGCCAGAGAGGCTGCCAGTGTTTATTCAGAACGTTTCCCTAAGGATCTACATCCAATGCATGAAACTATAACTAATGCATTGCACCATCTTAAGAGAGACATGCTCTGTTTCACCACGACACAGAACAAGTATACGGGCAAGGTGTAATGTTCGAGTGACACCGGAAAAGGTGCTGGGATTCGCCCTTTTAATTCCACAACTGAGCACGGCGGAAATAAGCAAGGCATGTGGTCAGCATGTCTGGCATTTGTTACATACACATGATGCGCATCCGTACCATCCGACACTGGTGCAAGCATTGATGCTGGGTGACCACGCACGACGATTTGATTATTGTAATTTCATGCTCAACACCTTAGAGGAAAATCCATTGTTCCTTTGTGACATTCCGTGGACAGATGATTCAATGTTTATACGAGGTGGCATTGTGAATGTGCACAATGTGCATTTCTGGTCTCTGGAAAACCTCCACATCGCCCGCACAGTACAACACGTGTGTTGCGGTATATGAGGAACCCAGCTTGTTGGACTCTCTTGGTTCCCATCTTCTACGATGGGACCTTAACGAACGATCATTACTTGCATCTGCTGCAAAACACGGTACGTGACTGGTATGAAGAGCTGCCTCTCTGACGTGTGTTGTTTCAACATTATAGGTCCCTCTCCACATAAAACATCAAACGTCCGGGCGTATCTAGCCACGGAATTCAGTTAACAGATGCTTGGATATGGTGGTCCGGTAAAGTGACCACCGCGTTCGCTGGACTTGACTCCCATGGACTTTTACATCACGGCATAGGTCTATGTGACTGAGACTACTTCTCTGGTTTATCTGAAGCAGCGCATCATCAACGATTGTCGCACAGTTTGCACACCTGCTATGCTCTAACGTGTCTAGGACTCAGTACTGTCACGCATTCAATTATGCATTGCCACCAATGGAGAACACTTTAAGCAGTATCTCTAGTAGATTTCGGTGTTTGATGTATTCATTTTTTTATAGTAGACAGTTTTCTGATATTATAATAAATTAATATTTATTTTTCTGTTTCATTTCAATATTTCCTTCTTCGCTTTGTATACGACCCCTAAAAGTCAGCTAAATTTTTTAAATGAAATAACCCCTTTTGGTGATATCCCAATTTGCCGATACCGGCTAAAGGTGGTTTCGCCGTAAAAAGAACATTGCACCCTGATTTTGATCTCGAATTACTTTAATTCATCTTTTAACTGATCTCTCATTGAAAGACAAAATCATGCGAAAAAATCTCAAACTTTGAAATTTAATAACTGTGTTAATTTTTGTAGTACAGATATCAAACTTTCTGTGTTATATCTGTTATGATATGTTTAAACTTTAACTAAATATAACTATAGGGACTGGGGGACCGTATAAAAAGTTAGATTTCGTAATTTTTATAAAATTGATTTTTTACTTTAAATAATGCCACAACATGAATATTTACCTCATTTGAAACGTTTTTGTAATTGGAACTATATGTCTACGATCAACGGTTGAGAAATTAAAGGTCGGCGATAGATAACATATTGCACCCTGTATATATGAACATAATAACTTTTGTATTCATGCATTTTTGCATAAGAGCGCAACAGCTATTGCACAAAGATCTGAATATTTATAAAACTAGTTATAGTACGAATGGTCCTCATTTGCCACGTTTGACGTACAATTTCTGACTTGTCTAAATTTATATCATCATTTGCAACATTAATGAACCATATTTACATCTGTTATTGAAAATTTCAATTTGGTTTTTCTCGGTCATTTTTTTGTCAATTTCCAAACAGAACATATGTGAAATTTCATATGTATCGTTTGTTTAAAACCAGCAGCTTGTTGAAAACCAAAAAATTTTGTTCGAACTACATCGTATAAAGAAATATTTACTGGAAATTATTTCAAAGTTAATATAAGTATTAAAGCATTAAAATTTTAATTTAATAAGACATTATAATCCTCTTCATAGCAACTCGTCTTTCTGAAAATCTTTTGAGAATTAATGAACATTCTCTGAAAAAAAGTTATTTATTTCTTTTCCTTCTCTAAGCTTAACTTTAAAAAGATTTATAAAAATGTAGAAAATACATTCCTACATAGATACATAATTACTTTTTTAGATAAGCGAAGAAATGTGAATGTTTCAATCTAAAGATTGAAAACGACAAATCAATATATGGCGGAGAAAATTTATTAAACACACAAAGTTCTTTTCAAACTTTTTATTTTATTATGCTTTTTATTTCAATTTTTTAATTTTCTTTTTCAATAAGCATTATGTTGAATCAACCGGGCGCATTGTAGAACTCCTTTAGGCGGTAATTAAATTATTAAAATTAAAAACATTTAAAAGTTTATTCTGAGTATTACATTAAAAAAATATATATAATATTATATAAGAGAAAATAAATCGTTAAAAAAATTAAAATCAGAGGTATGTATAATTCAATTTGCAATATTTTAATTTATTTTAACATATAAATTGCAAAATAAATGAAAAAATACTTCAGTGATTAAAATTGAAAAGAAGGTTTATTCTATTCACACAAACATGAATTTGAAATTTCTAAATATTTGAAAAAAGGGACATTGTTAAGCACTTACAGATGTTTATCCTGGATCTACATTTTAGATGGTTTGTATATATATATATATAGTGAAACTCGTTTAAGATACGAATCAAGGGACCGAGAGCATTTCGTATCTTATGCGGGATCGTATCTTATCCGGATTTCATAGATTCCCGAGTAATAATGCATATAAGGCAGTGCACATTGTTATTAACGTATTTTAACCATTTATAACTCTCATTTTACCCATTTCTAACAATTTTTAGATATTATAGAAAATTTAAGTTTAAAATTTTGAAATAAAGAATTACTTTATTTTTCTCAAAAATTTTATTGAGTCACGTTTGTACAATAACAAAATTAAAATGTCAAATTAAAAAAAGACAATAAAAGGAAATTTTTGTTAATCTTTAGAAAACAACAACTAAAATACACTACATACTTAAACAGGAAAAATAACAAATTTTCATAATTACTTTTAGAAAGACAAACTAAATGTATGCAAGGAACAATAATTATTTGTTACATTATCTAAATTAAAGTACGTGAAGTAGTTTTAATTTGTTGAAAAAAAGTCGTTTACCTTGGTTTGGTGCAACTTAGGGCGAGATTTTATCACTAAGCTTTCTGCCTTGTTGATGTTGTAGATAAAATCTTCGACAGAAGGACCAGCATCCATCGAAGAGGCGTACTGTCGAAGTAAGCTGAACGAGCTCATTACAGATGCGAATGATGGTATGGCTGGCACATCCCCAGATAGCATGAACAATTGCAGCAAGATTAATTTTTTCTTGATATTTTCTTGTCACGACAAATTTGAAGTAATAATATTGTCGCAAGGACACTACTAGGTAGACGGAATGTAATCAATCGCTCCCTTGCAACGCAACTTTGCTCTAAACGTGATACAACATCGTCATAAAATAACGACGGAAGCGAAAAATTGCTTTTGTTGGAAGGAGAACAGATATAAACAACGCATGCGCGGAAATTTGCATCCAAAGACAAAATTACGACACTTCCTTCCCATGATTAGCGAATCATTGTCCGTGATCTAGATAAGTTTTTCACTGTTAATCAAACGAGATTGACCAGTCAGAAGCCTGCATTTTTTCGAACTTTTTTGATGTTTGTAAAAATGCAGGCTTCATCAATCAGGCTTGGTCAATCTCGTTTCGCTAACAGTGAAAAATCTACTTAGATCGACCAGTTTAGTGTTGAAGACCCAGATATAAAGGTATTATTTTAATTATTGAAATGTGATTATTTTTTGTAAAGGTTGGTGCAGTTTCTTATGAAAATTCTGATAAATTAAAAAGTTATGCTTATTTACTGAGGTTTTGGTCCATGTTAAACCAATGTTGAAAATTTAAATTTTTAAATGATTTTTTCTCAGAGTTTCTCAGATATCGTTTTAATAAATATGCCTTTTTTTTTCCCTTCATCTTTCACGCTGTTCGAGCAGTGTTGAATTCAGACATTGTAATCTGGGAGCAATTTCAGTGGTGGGGGGGGGGGGGGGGCATTTTTGAGATCTGGTGAGGAAATTACACTTTTGTTCATAAAAAAGCATAAAATCTCAAACCTTCGGGAGGGTAACTCAAGGTTCTGGGGGTAATGTACCCCCCGCCGGCCAACCCTGAATTCAACACTGCGTAATGTAAGATTTTTACTTTCTTCTATCTTTACAAGAAGAAAGTATTGGTTTCATGAAAATTTTCGAATTCCAGTTTTCGACGGATTTACACCTTTTATGAGTCAGAGATTCCAAAAAACATGTTTTTACAAAATGTCTGTCTGTGAGTCTGTCTGTCTGTCTGTATGTGACACAAATTTTGTGGGCGCTCTATCTCAAGAACTAATGCACGAAATTTCACAAAACTTCATATTTAGTTAGACCTTGACATAAACTGGAACTGATTAGTTTTTGGTGAAAATCTCCCAACAGGTGGCGCTGCTATGCGGCATTTTTAACGATTTCTGCAATAGCTGTATCTCAAGAACTACTGTACGGATTTTCATAAAACTTCAGATTCAGTTAGTCCAGGATATAGTTTGGTGCTGATTACTTTTTTGTGAAAATCGCCCAACAGGTGGCGCTGGTATGCTGCATTGTTCATGATTATCGCAATAGTTCTAACTCAAGAAAAAATGCACGAATTTTCATCAAACTTCAGATTCAGTTAGTCCCTGATATAAATTAGTGCTGCTTAATTTTTGGTGCAAATCGCCCAACAGGTGGCGCTGCTGTGCTGCATTTTTCACGATTTCCACAAGAGCTGTATCTAAAGAACTATTGCACGGATTTTCATCAAACTTCAGATTTAGTTAGTCCTTGACATGAATTGATGTATAAATTAGTGCTGTTTAATTTTTGGTGTAAATCGCTCAACAGGTGGCGCTGCTATGCTGTATTTTTTGCGATTTCCGCAATAGCTTTATCTCAAGAGCTAATGCTTGGATTTTCAACATACTTCAGATTCAGGTATACCTTGATATCGTTTAGTGCTGTTTACTTTTGGTGTAAATCGCTCAACAGGTGGCGCTGCTATGCTACATTTTTTTCAGAATTTCCGCTATAGCTCTATCTCAAGAACTAATGCACGAATCTTCATCCAACTTCAAATTCAGATATACTTTGATATGAATTGGTGCTAAATCGTTGTTATTTCTTGTACTATTTAAATGATTTAATTGACGTGATTTATATAGAAGAAAGTTTTGTGATGGCCACAACATACTAGTTAAATTTAAATTATGTTTTCATTGCCATTAAACCATTTTTTCTACATAAATATAAAGTATTTTAAACAGTTTCTTAGTTGGCTATTCTCCAAGATTCTTAACAATTCCATTGTACCCTGTTTTCTAATTTTTATTATTTTTTATTGAAATTATTAACAGTATTTTCTACCGGTGTCAGTTTTATTTAATTCTTTTAAAATTTCTCTTTTCTTTTGACACAACTGCTTTTTAATCGGATGTGTATAAGTCATTATTTCGAAATTTTAAATATGAATATTTTGAAATTGTTCATTTTTCGCGTCAGAAAACCAGGGCTTGAATTGTACCGGAGCAAATCGGAACAATACTCCGGTTCGTTAAATTATGCCAAATATTGCTCTGGTTTGTAAATAATTATGGTAAATTATCGTTCAGATTTTTTGAATTACTAAAATATATTATTGTTACAGTTTTATACATGCATCTTTTATTGTGCTGTCTGTAACTTTTTTTGATTATTTTGAATTTTGAATGCACTTTTAAAAATATTTTTTGTATTGTTAGACATAAATTTGCCGAAAATTGAAAAAGAAAAAAAAAAGTTAAACTTTTAAAAATAGTTTTCCTATTCGTAATTTTTCCTTTTCGAGCCTTGCCGAAAGCAATTTTACTAAAACTTGATTTGTGAGGTTTTTTTTTTTTTTTTTTTTTTTTTTTTATATAATGAATTGGAGCTAAATAACTAAAATGCATTGAATAGTCACATCAATCCCCCCCCCCCCTCCAAAAACAAAAAAAAAAAAAGAGTTATAAAATAGTTTTGTGTGATAATTAAAACTTTGGACACCTTAACACCAACATAGTTTAAATCTGACAGTAATAATATAACAATGAGATTAAGATGTCGAAAGTTTAAATTATCACACAAAACTATTTTATAACTATTAAAATGATATGTTGGTTTCTTTCTTTATTTGTTTTATTATTAAAGATGATTCGTTTTGTATTATTTTTTACGTGTACAAAATTGTTCAACTGCATTTTTATGCGTTATCATTTTCTATGATAAAAATCTTTCATAAAAAATAAAATTCAAGTGCCGACACTGGTCACTCGGAGAAACACTCCAGCTAATGTGAATCATATGGACAGTTCTTTGCAGATTTCGGGCACACATTTTAATATTTTTTTCATGGGATGCATCTGTTTGATATCTATTGTTGGGAAATTGTACTTACGCAGTGTTGAATTCAGATAATTTTCTCCGGGGGAGGGGGGGGGATTTCACTTTTTGACCATTTAAAATACAAAATCTCAAATCTTTCGAGGGGGGCAATTCATTAATTCGGGGGAATGTGTCCCCCCGGGCCACCCCTTGTATTCACCACGGCTTTCAATTTTGAAACCGGTTCTGAAAATGAAACTGTCCTCACATAAAAGAAAACTCTAATAAAATGAAAAAAAAGTACAACAGCACAACAATATAGAGTAGATGAGGGTAAAGTTACGAACGGGGCAAAGATACGCACTGGCTGATTTAATATGAAGCAATATTTCTACAATCCTGACCGCTAGGTTGCTGGTGTGTTGGTGTTGTTTATGACGGCCAATTATCAACACGAGGGATATCGGCCGAAAGGGGGGGGGGGTGCCCTCCGTGGGAGTCTTTTTAAGGGAACCTAACCCATATTTACACAAGGAAATCCAAGGTTCGAAGAAAATCACGGAAAACTCCGAAAAATTAGGCCGATGGGCGTGATTTGGATCCAACCCAACACCTCTCGGCTACCAGCTTTGAGGGGGCCGCTAGTTGCAGTTTGGCTTGAAGTGTAGTAGTCGTGTGTTCAAACCTTGTGAAAAAAGTAGCACTCCATGCCAAAAAAAAGAGACAAGTTTAAATTTTCGAATTTTCGTGTAGTATTTTTTAAATTTCACTTTATTGTTTAGCTGACAATGCCCGAATTTTTTCAAAACCAAAAATTCAGTGGAGAACAAAAGTTCTTTAACTTCTAAATGCCGTGTGGTTAACCTCGATCGTATTTGTTTAAACTTGTAGGTAGTCGATTAAGCAAAATACTACAGAATGGGGTAAAAGTATGCATCCGTTTTGGGGCAAAGATACCCACAAGTTTAACCCCTTAACAGTGTGGCCCGAACTGGATTCGGGCAAGAACACTTTGCTTGCTTCGTTATTAAAAGCATTTTGATACCACTAATTTGTAACTGTAAATTTATCTTTATTGATTGTCAGATATTTTTTGATTAAGTAAGGTAAATATTTTAGTATGGAAAAAGTGGTGTCCAGCCCCATTTTTAATTTATGTTGTAAGAAAACAAATGTCACAGTTAAGGGGTTAAGATGCGGGGCTTTGCCCCATCGTTTTAGCTAGATGAATGCTTTCCACAATCACATTGTTTGAAAGCTTTATATTTTTTCTAAGATAGCATTGTATAAAATATCGTATCTCTTAACTAGCATAAGGTAGTTAACAACCTTTTCCTTTTTCTAGTTAAGTTTTGTAGGATTCCGTACTTAAAAAGTAAAAACGAAACCATTATAAGATCACTCTTGTGTCTGTCACAGCCATTTTACTCGTAAGCTATGGAACGTGGACAGTTCAAATTGAAGCAAGTAATAAAGACTATTGACCCACATATTTGCAGATTATTAAACATTCACAAATATATTCAGGAAAAATGTAAAGAGGCTAATTAAGTTACTTGAAAAAAAAAATCTTTTCTTTGTTTATGAGTAGAGTATCATGTGAAAGCTTTCGTAACGCTGAACTCAAAAATACATTTCTTTTAATTTTAAGTATTATATTTTCAGAGATATCATCGAAAATGTAGTGCAAAAATATGCCCCCCCCACCCCCATCTATTTCCGAATCTACTGAAACTAAAATTATGAAGAAATTAGAGGTAGTAGATGTTAATTTAAACCTTGTAGGAAAACTATAGCGAATACCTTAGGTCACATAGTTTTAGAGAAAAGCGCATTTTTCCATTACACACAAATTTCGATTTTCAGGCATTCAACAAAGGTGTTGCGGAGCGCGGGAGGTACCTATCGTAGCAGAAGTATAAAAACATTGTTGATAGAGATTTTCGAGAAAATCCGTCAGTAATTAGTCTAGATATCAACCCTTAAAGACACGGGCGGTTTGGACATGCATAATGACAGGGTTCGGCGTACTCTATGTACCATCGGCTTTTAAAGACCAGATAACAACTTTTAATGATTCATTTTTGTAATACAATAACCAGTAGCAGTATAAAAGCAATAAACGTCAAATTGTTAAAAACAGCGACTAATTTAATTAGAATTAATCACATAAATACTATGGGATTAGCGACTAGTTTGCATTGAGTGGATCTCCAATACGCCTCCCGTGTCTTTAAAAGTTAACTAAAAACATATCTGGAAAAACGCGGCACGGATCAAGGCGGCGTTAAACTTTGAACAAGGGTTTTGTTTTAGCTACACTATAAAAAGAAAAGATTATATACTACGCTGAATTTAGTCTTATGAAATGCCAAATGAAATTTAAGTATGAACTACTTTTATTGTCAGTACCGAATTAAGTTCATCACAAACAGATTAGGATAAGATTAAAAAAAGAGTTATACAGAATGGCAATATTTGACATTATTTAAGCTTCATATCTCTTTGAACTTTTATGGTAAACCCATTCATACTTTTCCAGTATATAGGGGAAATTAGGGTAATGACGCTCAGAAGGGCAATCCCGCTCAGCCAATATCTCTAAACAGAATAGAATTGAAAACGTGCGATCGGTACCGGCACCTAGCGAACTTCATCGTAAGTTCCCAGTAAGGATATAATGACCGTCGGATGGAAAGTATTTTTGTGTCCACGCGTTATTAGTTTGCAGTTGTTTTATTAAAAAATTCTACGACATCTAACTTGAAGGTAAGTGGACACTCTTATTTTCAAATATTAATTTACTCATTATGTCTACAAAATATATACATTTAGATGTACTTTAATGCTTTTATTTATTTTTGTAGTGCGTTGTTACGCCAATTATAATGCATTAAAACCCAACATCGCGATAACGGGTAATGGCGCTCGCGTGGAATTCCAGAAGTTTTGCTAGTGGGCAACTTTTTTAAAATTCAAATTTTATTGAGAAACACCACTTTTTTGAAATGGTAAATTTCCCCTGTTTTCGCCTTAATTAATATGTCATTAAACAAGGAGAATTTTACGATTTCAAAAAAGTTGTGAAAATAAAAAAATCTAAATTTTAAAAAAGTAGCCCACTATATGTGTAACACAATGTGTGTGCTCAATATGTGTGAGGTGGTCGCAAAAAGTCTGCAGTGGTGTGAACAGTCCACAGAACTACATATGTGACTTTTGTCTTACTTAAATGTTGTATTCAAACTCTGAGTTCAATTACCCTACCATGTCGGGCATTACCGCTCAATCGATGGTTATTTAAATAAAACGATAAAAAAAATTCCTTAAACTTTTATGCAAATTAGTTGATTGTAAACTGTTCCTTATGCTTTGGAATTGTACTTCGTTAATAAAATATTGATTTTTTTCTCTAAATTTGACTAGCTATTCATGTTTTCCCTTAAGTGACCGCCATTCCCCTACTTTCCCCTACAGCTATACCCAACCCTACATTGTATCGTTTTATAGAAAGTCTTATTATTCTTTTAGCAACGATTTTTTTAATAATACAGTTAATAATTTATATATTTATTGTACGGAACCATCTGAGCGCGAGTAATACTCACACTTGACCATTTTTTTTTTTTTAATTTAAATATAGAACATAGGTATCTACCTACCTATTTTTAAAAATCAATATTATCGTTTCATGAAATGCTTTTGTTTTAAGTCTTAACCCTTAACCCCTGTTAACGGTCTCACACACCGCTACTATATTCAGTTTTCGCAGTTTAACTTGTAATTTTTAGTTTAACTATTGATGTTAGTTTAATTTTGATTCATTTGGAAACTTAGTAATATCGCTAAAGACATCTAAATAAGGGAATTTTTATTGTAATAGCCCTTTATATAAAGTTTAGCGCAGAAATAGTATCTTACGAGTCAGTCAACCCTTTTTTTTATTCACTCTAAGATCAAGCGTTCTCGGACATCGCTCACAGCATTTATGGAACATTTTTTGTCAGAGCAGTTAAGGTTTAACCGCTGTTTGTGGTCATACTGACCGCTATTTTTTTCTTTTTTTTCGCGGTTTAAGTTGTAATTTTCAGTTTAACTATAGATTAGTGGGATTTACTATAGATTCTAATTTAACTATACGTATTAATTTCTTCAGGTGTTACGCTAGAGAACTAACGCTACTAACGCTTGAGACTTCTGAATAGGTGAATTTTAATTATAGTAGTCCTCGCTCACAGTATTTATGCAATAGTTTTTGTCACAACAGTTACCGGTTGACTGCTATTTGCGATCTTACAGACCGCTGCTTTCTTCTTCTTCTTCTTCTTTTTTTTTTTTTTTTTTTTTTTTTTTTTTTTCATGGTTTAACTTATAATTTTCAGTTTAACTTTTAACTGATGTGACAGAAATCATCACATAACTACTGTGAAGTGGTCTATGAGACCGCTCTATCGAAAGATGAATAAAAGGCGCGATTAACTCGTAGGATGGTGATTTTGTACTAAACTTTTTATACAGCAGGGCTGTTATAATTAAAATTAACCTTTTCAAAAGTCTCTGGTGATAGCACTAAAGTTCCAAATTAAACAATATTTTAATAGTGTTTGTAGTTAAACTGAAAGTTACAAGTTAAACTATAAAAATTGAAAAAAGCAGCGGTCTGTGAGACCGGTAACATCAGTTAAAGGTTAATTACAAAATACTAATTAAAATAATAAAACTTGTAAAAAATCACCATAAAATAAAAAATAATTAAAACAATAAAACTGTAAAAAATCACCATAAAATAAAAAATAATTAAAAGAATAAAACTTTGTAAAAAATCACCTATGGCGATTTTTTAAAAGTTTTTTATTCTTTTAATTATTACTTATTGCCAGTTTTTGGTGCTGTTTCGCAGTATGTGTACAGTACTAGTGACATTTACTAATGCTTTTACATAACTCATTCGTTTGAGTGGAAATGGGGCAAAAATCCGCAGTAATGAGGCATAAATACGCACTGGGTATCTTTGCCCCACCAGTGTGTACTTTTACCCCAACCAATGGGACAAAGATACGCAGAACAATGTTTTTTAAAAATTGCAATTTCTCACGGAAGTATAATTTAACGGAATGTCGGTTGATGGTGGCATGTGCCTAAGGCGCATCCCACACTGAGACGACAAGCGACATGTAGCGCAAAAACCGGCCGAAACAAAGGACGAAGTTGTTTCAAACCTGTTTTAAATCAGTTTTTCCAGCGAATTCAAGCGACATGTCTTATGTGTCGCTAGTGTGTGACTTGCCTTATTTATCAATCACCAAACAGACGCCAGCTATCGCGGCAGGCGTGGCTATGGTAATCGAAAAATACCCCATTAAAAAGGAAAAGCATAGCAATACGACTACAGAAAAAAGTCGCCGTCCGTTCGTGATAACATCATTATTTGTAACAGAGTAGTCTTTTTCAAGCAGGATATATTACCATGTTTTTAGAGGCTGCGAAGTCTGAATGGTGGTTGCTGAGTTTAGCTCGTTACATGGTTATTATGGTTGACTAAGTTTGGAAATTTCAAACGTTATTTATTTATTATTATTATTTTAATTATGCCAAGTTAAGTCAGAGGTTAACTTTATTATTGTGCGATTTGCCAGAAGCAATTTCCACATTGTTAAGTCTGGCTTGACTGAAAGTTTGGCAAAAAGATCTATGGCTTATTGCCTGCAAAAATAGATTTATTTATTTCTACTGGAAACCTTTAATGTTTTATTACATTTCGAGAATATCACCCTTGAGCTGCTACTTCACTCCAGCGGAAACGATAGCTCGCTAACAGGACATATTATTAAAAATATCTCGTTTGCATTTCAATATTTTTAAATGACTTTTTATATACTTTCACTTTTAGAGCCAATGAAAGTGTCCACATCAATAAATAAATAAATAAATAAATAAAATAAAAACTTCAACAAAATTAAAATAAAATAAAAAATGACAATTTCAGAAATTGACCTCAGCTATCGAATATAAAAGAAAAAGTATTTTAAAAATATAAAAAGACAAACACTTATTTTTAAAAATATGTCCCATTGTATTAACATTAGCGTGAGGAGTTCTAATTTGTGATGGCCTTTAGAACTAATTGTAAGTAGAATTTTTTAAAACTGTAAAAATTTATTAATACATGGAAATTATTCTAAAGAGAAACATTCGCATTGCATACAATATTTCAAATGACAATCAAATTTCAAAGTAATTGCTTAAGAGGTGCAAAGGCCAACTTAGTGAAAAAGTTTCCATGCCGGGACTCGAACCCGGGCCATCAGTATAGCGCACTGACGTTCTACCGACTAAATCACATGGAACGATACCCAGCCTGGAATTTCCAGGCTGGGTAAATGCCTCACGTTTTGGTAAAATGCCTCTCAAAAAAGGTTTTTATTAAAAAAATCAATTTTTTTATTGTTTTAGGAAAAAAGTATCTAGAAATTCAGAAAGTAGACAAAATTTGAAACAAGTAAAATAGATGACATTATGACGTAGGGTGAATGGGGAGGGGGTGATTTGCCTCAGAACATGCGCCGCGGTGCTGTGTATACTAAGTTGTGCAATTTTACTTAACCACTCACATCGTTTACATTCGCCCTCCCGTCTCCCCTCCGAACTTTCCCTATAAGGTTTACTTTAAGATTTCTGGGTGGCTGAATCCGAATTTTTAACTTCCCCCAAAATTCCCCCCCCCCCAAAAAAAAAAATTGTTGTTTTTAAATTAAATTTTTTATTGTTTTAGGGGGAAAGTATGTAGAAATTCAGAAAGTAGACAAAATTTGCAACAAATAGGATATATGACATTATCACGTAGGATAAACAGGGGGAAGGGGGCTGCCTCGGAACATTCCCCGCGCGCTGTTCTCAAAAACCAATTTTTTTCAAAAAAATCAATTTTTTGGGGGGTTGCTGGATGAAATTTTGATGGGAAGTTACAAATTCTGATTCAGCGACCCAAAAATTATAAAGTGAGTCGAAATCCAGAACTAGCATTAATTTTTCCAGGTAAAATCCCTATTGCCTGGACTTGCATAACTTAGTGCACGTAGCGCCGCAGTGCATGTTCAGAGGCAGCCATCCCCCTCCCCATTCATCCTACGTCATAATGTCATGTATCCTATTTGTTGCAAATTTTGTCTACTTTCTGAATTTCTACATACTTTTCCCCTAAAACAATAAAAAATTTAGTTTTAAAACAACTATTTTGGGGGGATTGTGGAGGTGGGGGGGGGGGGATTTTGGAGGAAGTTAAAAATTCGGACTCAGCGACCCACAAAACTTAAAGTAAACCTTATAGGGAAAGTTTGGAGGGGAGACGGGAGGGCGAATATAAACGATGTGAGTGGTTAAGTGGAATTGCACAACTTAGTCTACGCAGCACCGCGGCGCATGTTCTGAGGCAGATCCCCTCCCCCCCTCTCCTCATTCATCCTACGTCATAATGTCATGTATCTTATTTGTTGAAAAATTTGGCTACTTTCTGAATTTCTAGATACTTTTTCCCTAAAACAATAAAAAAAATTGATTTTTTTAATAAAAACCTTTTTTGGGGGGCATTTTACCAAAATTTGGGGGGGTTGCCGGGGGAAATTTTGGTGGGAAGTTAAAAATTCGGATTCAGCGACCCAAAAACATATAGTAAGTCTTTTTCCAGAATTACCATGAATTTTGCTAGGTAGAGCCCCTATGCGGTCTCTATTGCCTGGACTAAAAGTAAAAAGGATTTTATTGAATTATTTTTCACAATTTTGTTTATGGATGAAAGACCAGCTAATGGTACTGATTATGAAAAGAATTGTACCACTTGAAAAGTTCACTGCCCCCTGTGTTCTACAAAACAAGATAGTCGAACTTCCCTTTAACGAAATTTTCTGCTGAACCTTGACTTTGAACACCATTAACATACAAATAATTCTCTATGTTACGGAAAATACATTCTATATAATGAAGTATATTCCACTTTCGTGCGTGTAGAGCGTTCAAAATGAGAGATTGCTATTGCGATGAAGGTATGAATTTATTTCAGCGTATTGTATGAAAATGAAAATTTTTATTCATTTAATTATTTCCATTCAAAGGAAAAAATGATAAAAGTCTTCGATACAATAAGAAGGAGATTCCAGTTTCACAAGAATTTTACTGATGAATTGTTCGGGTATATTAATACATGGAAATTATTCTAGAGAGAAACATTCGCCTTGAATACAATATTTCAAATGAAAATCAAATTTCAAAGAAATTGGTTAAGAGGCGCAACATATAATAGCCAACATATAATAGTGAGAAATTTTCCCGGCTGGGTATCGTTCCATGTGGTTTAGTCGGTTGAACGTCAGTGCGCTATACTGATGGCCCGGGTTCGAGTCCCGGCATGGAAACTTTTCACTAAGATGGCCTTTGCACCTCTTAAGCAATTACTTTGAAATTTGATTTTCATTTGAAATATTGTAAAAATTTAACTTGTAATTTCTTTAAATGCACTCTTTTGTTTCTCTATTTTAGGATTCAAAGACATGAAACAGTTATAGAGAAGAATGTTGCATAATGTTAATTTGGTAAATACTATACTTTGTTATTATTGTTATTATGCTGTATATATATTTGTTGTATACTGTGATGACTGTGAACTGTGTGAACTATTATCTGTAACTGTGTGAAAATAAACTTTGTAATTATGTTATAGCCTGTACTGTTTTATTCTAACTTTGTTCTTTTTAAATTCTTCAAACTTTTCAAATATTTTGTTGTTGTGGTTTTATATTTATTCAGATTTGAGAATAGGGCAATTTTAATTCTAAAATGAGTTTTTTCTTTTCCGAGAAGTTTCAGTGTTTTAGCAATATATTCCACTTTGGCCATAAAGAAATTAAAATAAATTATATTTTCTTTAATAAAATTATATATGAAGTTGAGATTGGGGGTTGTGTTTATATTCATATAGTTTTGTTCAAAGTGGAATGTTAGCCGGGCGCACATCTCGCCTATAGCATCTTTTTTTAAAACTGCCTGCAGCATTTTTTATTGTTCGCTTAGTAAACTAAAAACAGTGCTTCGATGTTGAAATTTAATGGTTTGGTTTATGGTATTATTTATTGTTCTACTGTTTTATAAAAATTAAGTGAAAATTAAGTATTTTAGATTAAAGTTACGTATTTTAAATAAAATAAGTGAAAGGATTATATTTTTAATGAAATAGGGAAAAAAATGCGATGCGATTTTGGATATTTGGCGATTTATCACCTGCACCCGGTTAACATAAAAATACAGATTTCTTTATTTCTCTATCAGAATCTTCCGATTTGGCGAATGCTTAAGCAAGTAAAATAAATTATAACATGCAATAATTACCATATATTTTAGGGAGAACCAAACGACTCGCCAGGGATGGCTAGTTTTGCAAGAAATTAGAATTTCTTGATTGGCAGCTATGTCTTGATATGATATGACATGATACTATCATATCACATCATGATATGATAGTTATGTCTAAACTAAATTTATTTCCTAATTGCGTGAAATTTATTAGGAAAAATAGAAATTTAAGCGCTAATATACTCTGATATAATAAATTATTAATCAAATTAGACATATAATACAGTTTGCTTTGAATTGGTTATGTAAATGGACTACTTGTTTTTAGATAATGTTTTCAATTACTTTCTAAGAACTAGAAGTATATGCAGTTAATTGAGAATTGGTGTGCCTAATAAATCTCCTAAGCAAATTAAAGTACATTATTGGAAGTTATTGAGGATTATCTACCAGGTAATTGAATGGTTAACACCGTGGCCGTCCATTCAACTATGTCGGATTTAATTCTTAGGTGTGGTAGAGTATTTGTGGTGATTTGGAATCTACTTTAAACTATAAGTCCTTGTCTACTCAGTCTATATAGCATAAAAATGTCGAGCATTTGACAAACCTCCGATTATATAGAATCCTGCACAAAACACGCACAACAATGAAAAGTACGACTATTAGCGTACAGGTAAAATATACGAGGTGCATTCAAGTTCTAAGGGCTCCGATTTCTTTTCTAAGTAACTACTCACCCGAAAACTATGAAACTGGTGTTACTTCTCGACGTAATCTCCTTCCAGACGTACACATTTTTCACAACTTCGACGCCATGATTCCATGGCCGCGGCAAAGGCTTCTTTAGGAGTCTGTTTTGACCACTGGAAAATCGCTGAAGCAAATCGTGCTGTTTCACCCGCACATCGGGTTAACGTTACGTAACATTTTCTTCGCGAAAACAACTTTGCAGTGATTTCCCATGCTTCCTACTCACCTGACCTGGCTCCTAGTGACTTTTGGCTGTTTCCAATAATGAAAGACACTCTCCATGGCCGCACATTCACCAGCCGTGCTGCTATTGCTTCAGCGATTTTCCAGTGGTCAAAACAGACTCCTAAAGAAGCCTTCGCCGTGGCCATGGAATCATGGCATCGACGTTGTGAAAAATGCGTACGTCTGCAGGGAGATTACATCTAGAAGTAACACCAGTTTCATAGTTTTCGGGTGAGTACTTAGAAAAAAAAATCGGAGGCCTTAGAACTTGAATGCACCTCATATATACCAAAAATTGAATAATATACGACAACTGATGGCCATTCGCGAAAATTTGGGAAGAACTTCGTTTTAACACTAAAAATGAAGATCCGATGAGTCATCAAAAAATAAGGTTCTTTTACCATGTTTTGGGATCATTTCTAACTCAGGGAGCGGGAGGGGAAAGCTGAAAAATTTTTAAGTAGATCAGGAGACGGGTATCGTTTATTATGTTTTTTTAATCGAATGATGCCATTTGCAAATCAATACGATCATTTGTTACATAGTTTCGTTAAGTTTTATGAATGTAAAGTCGAAAATTATACTTTAGTGCAGACAAAGTAAGTTTTTACAGCAGCAACTGATAGCCAATCGCAAAAATTTTTTTAAGAACTTTGGCACTAGAAATAAAGATCCGATGAGTCCCTTAAAAAATGAATTTCTTTCATCAAGTTTTTTTGTGAGGAGGGGGGGGGGGAGGAGACTTGAACTTATTTTTAAAAGGTCAAAGGCGGTATCGTTTGTTATGAATTTTTTCATTCTGAATCAAATGACACCGCACGCAAGCCAATACGATCATTATTTACAAAGTTACGGCAGGTTATAAGTAGTGGATTTTGGTAAATTTAATGACTTTGAAGTGAACTCAAAACTATCCTGATTTTATTTATTGCTATTTTGAGGACATTTAATAATTTTGAGATGACTTAATATGATATAAAGAACTTGTTTTGAACGTAAAATAAATGTGACAAAAGTATGCTCAAAAATAAAATATAATTTTCCACTTTGCATTGATAAAAACTGCAGTAACTGTCTTACAAATGATCGTTCCGACTTGCGGATAATGTTATTCAAATCGGAATTAAAAGATACATACGAAACGATATCCTACTTGCCCTATTTAAAAAAAGTTGAATTTTGCCCCTCTCGAGCTAAAATTCCCATCCCCCCCCCCCAAAAAAAAAAAAAAAAAACACGGCAAAACAACTTTACATTTAGGGACACACCGGATCTTAATTTCTAGTGCCAAAACGAAGTTTATTTCAAGCTTTCGTGAATAGTTGTTACTGTACACATCCTATTTTACCTGCAAAAGTATAATTTTTGGCTTTGTGTTCATAAAACCTGCCGTAACTTTGTAAGAAATTATCGTATTGACTTGCTGATGATTTCACCTGATTCGGAATTAGAAAATACATAATAAATAATTTCCCCTTTCACCTACTTAAAATTCTTTTGAGTTACCCCCTTCCCTGAGCTAAAAATGACCCTTTTTGCCTACAGAACATGGTAAAACAACTTTATTCCTTTAGTACTCATCGGATTTTCATTTTTAGCATCAAAACGAAGTTCTTCCCAAATTTTGGTGAATGCACATCTGCTGTCTCAAAAAATTCTATTTTACCTGTAAACGCAAAATTCAGAGAATTAACAACATTTCAATGAAATTACTGCATATTTGCAGCTATGCTTGTCGTGAACTTGTCATGACAAGATTCCGAGTTTGCAGATGTTCTGACATGACAAGATTGCAAGTTTACAATGCGTTTGCAAATAGTGTGACATCGCAATATTACTAGTTTGCTATGAGTTTGCAGTAAGCTTGATGCAAGAAGACTGCAACTTGCACGACAAGTTAGCCGCAAGTTCAAAGTATGGTGACTTCGGAGTTTGCATAATCTTGTTGCAGTCTTGTTATGAACTTTCAGACTTGTCATGCTGAGCTTGCTGCAACTTTGAAAGTCTGCAAAGTAAGATTGCTGAAAATTTTCTGCAAATTAAAATTGCTATCTGGGTCCGTTTCTTCACTCGCGTCATCTACTTCTTCTTCTGAAGGCCTAAGTTCATCGGAACTTTTGACATCCGCGATTATATCCGGGATAGAACGAACTTCACATGTTACAAGCTGATCGTCAATTTCGACAAATGAGTCCCAATCTTCGCATTCTTCTTGATACTGTTCCTCTTCTGCGATGTCAACGTTTCGAAAAGTGCCGTCGACGTCAAAGGCTTTACAGAAGCAGTTCACAATGGTGGTTTATGTTACGTCTTCCCATGACGCATTCATGAAATGCATGGCGTCCAAGAGGTTAATAGGCTTACAGGTTGGGCAGGACAGATCTTTTTCACGATGATCTATTTGGTGTAGATGACGTACAAC
This sequence comes from Maratus speciosus, assembly GCA_963932465.1. NCBI lineage: Eukaryota > Metazoa > Arthropoda > Arachnida > Araneae > Salticidae > Maratus > Maratus speciosus. The sequence goes on along the minus strand of OZ010786.1, from coordinate 143,424,653 downwards.
TACACGACTTTTGTATTTCATTTTGAGAACATGAATTATGCTCTGATCCATGGGTTGAACAACGCTAGTTGCATTAGGGGGTAAAAAGACTAGTTCGACGTTTTGTAAACCGGGGATATCCTTGGGATGGGCGGGACAGTTGTCGGCGAGACACAATACTTTCCTGGATTCCTTTTTCATTCGTTCATCGAACTTGCGGATCCACTTAACGAATATATCGCCTGTCATCCATGCTTTGGCTTGACTTTCATAATCGCAGGGCAGATTTCTAGCATTTTTAAAGCAGCGAGGATTCCGCGACTTGCCGATGACGAGGGGTTTTAATTTATCCGTTCCGCTCATATTTGAACCAACAAGAACAGTTATACGTTCTTTGCTAAGTTTGCCCCCAGAACATTTCTCACCTTTAAACGCCATAGTTTTATCTGGCATTAATTTTTAAAAAAGCCCATCTCGTCGACACTGTAAATATTGCATCTTGAGTACTTTTTCAATAGCGGCGCGAGCACGTTAGTTTTCCAACAATTGACATCATCTACATTCACAGCTGTCGACACTCCGCATACCTTCCTATAAACTATGCCGTATCTTTGTCTGAAGCGGTCTAGCCAACCGTTGCTAGGCGTGAAATCCACCCCAAGACGTGTAACAATTTCGCAGGCCTTTTCCTTAATCAATGATCCATTAGTTGGGATGTTCATCGATCGGGTTTGGGTGAACCACTGAAATAAAATCTTCTCCAATTCTTCAAATTTTGCCACCTTAATTTTCTTTCTGCTAGAACCTCCAGCTGATGCACTGCTTTCCAGTTTCTGTCTATTTTTTAACAGAGCTCGAAGAGTTGACTCGTGGATTCCCACAGATTTGGCAAAGACTGTCTTGTTTATCACATTCTTGGCGTCGTATTTCCTTAACACATCCAGTTTTTCAGTCAAAGAAAGTGCTTTTCTTTTTACTTTAAGTTGCTCATCCATTATTTACTCCTATTGCTATTCTATTCAGCGGATAAACAAAAGACTAGATTTACGCAATACCCTTTCGACAGCTTTGCCGGCACAGAGGTTTCGAAGGCACAGTGTTCTCAGATAGGTTTTCCCTTTTTCCCTAGACTACGGAATATAAATTCCCTAGATTCTAAAGTCACGTGAAATGGAAGAAATTCTGCATTTTGTTTGGCTGTAACGGCCTGGCTGAATCACATACGAGATTCATGAACACCGGTTGGTGTTATAGAAAAACAACCTCCACCCACCCTCTGTTAGCGAAAGAATTGCTTAAAGACAATTTCTCCCCACTGCCCATCTCTTTACTTCCTCTTCCATCTATCACGTTCATTGCCAGAAAAACACAGAAGTCTAAAAAAAATCCTTTTTTTTTCCATTAGATTTCAAGAAAATATTGCTGGTCTTCTAAACATTCCCTAGAAATAAGAAGGAATTCCCTAATAGGCTTGAGTTTCCCTATATCTAGGGATTTCCCCCTAGATCGGAGAACGCTGCGAAGGCACAGTATGGAGCTGCGTCACATCACGTGATTAAGACGTTAACGAGAACTTTCCCGATCCTTCCACAGGGACTTCGAACTTAAAAGGGGAAGAAGAAACAGGGAGGGAGGGGGAAAGGCGCCAAGACAAAGACTCGAGCACAATTCAGTTGCTCTTTTGAGCTATTCTGTGCTAAAGACACGTGATAAACGGATTATATAAGCCCCATTTCGTATATTAAGCGGGTTTTTAGGTAGCTTTCTTTACAAAAAAGCTACCTATTGCAGCCGTTCGGAGGAAAGCGATTTCAAAAAATTTTGGTATATTTTCATCGATCATGACCCCCAGACCCCGAAACCACCCTCCGTTCAAAATTGATATATATATATATATATATATATATATATATATATATATATATATATATATATATATATATATCTGACCTATGTCACACTGTAACTCCCGTAATTATGAACCGATTTCGATGTAATTCGGTGTGTACATAGTACATACCAATGTCTCGACCGAGTTCGTTGGCCAGCTTCATCCGCCGTTTTGTTTCAAAATGGCGGCCATTTAAAATTTTTAAAAAAATTTAAAACTTGAAATGTGGTACCAAAAAATTGAAAATGGAAAAATATTTTTTTCTTATGTATTTGACCTTTATACAAAGATTTCGGAGCAGTTTTTGTTTCGTCTATATCTTAAAAAATGGCTGAGTTATACCATTTTGAATTTCTAGCGTGGATGACATTTTGAAACGTCCTGAAGTTTGTCACGCGATAAAAGGCGTATTTATGAACCGATTTGGATGTAATTCGGTGAGTACATAGTACATACCAATCTCTCGACCGAGTTCGTTGGCCAGCTTCATCCGCCATTTTGTTTCAAAATGGCGGCCATTTAAACTTTTTTTAAAAATTTAAAATTTGAAATGTGGTACCAAAAAATTGAAAATGGAAAAATATTTTTTTCTTATGTATTTGACCTTTATACAAAGATTTCGGAGCAGTTTTTGTTTCGTCTATATCTTAAAAAATGGCTGAGTTATACCATTTTGAATTTCTAGCGTGGCTGACATTTTGAAACGTCCTGAAGTTTGTCACGCGATAAAAGGCGTATTTATGAACCGATTTGGATGTAATTCGGTGAGTACATAGTACATACCAATCTCTCGACCGAGTTCGTTGGCCAGCTTCATCCGCCATTTTGTTTCAAAATGGCGGCCATTTAAACTTTTTTTAAAAATTTAAAATTTGAAATGTGGTACCAAAAAATTGAAAATGGAAAAATATTTTTTTCTTATGTATTTGACCTTTATACAAAGATTTCGGAGCAGTTTTTGTTTCGTCTATATCTTAAAAAATGGCTGAGTTATAGCATTTTGAATTTCTAGCGTGGCTGACATTTTGAAACGTCCTGAATTTTGTCACGTGATAACAGACGTATTTATGAACCGATTTGGATGTACCTTGGTGTGTACATAGTACATACAAATATCTCGACCGAGTTCGTTGTCCAGCTTCATCCGCCATCTTGTTTCCTAATGGCGGCCATTTAAAAAAAATTTAAAAATTTTAAATTTAAAATGAGATACCAAAAAATTGGAAAATGAAAAAGATTTTTTTGTATGTGTTTGATCTTAATACAAAGATTCCGGAACAGGTTTTGTTTCGTCTATATCTAAAAAAATGGCTGAGTTATAGCATTTTGAATTTCTATTGTCGCTGACATTAAAAAACGACCTGATTTTTGTCATGTGATAACAGGCGTATTTATGAACCGATTTGGATGTAATTTGGTCTGTACATAGTACATACCAATGTCTCGACCGAGTTCGTTGGCCAGCTTTATTAGCCATCTTGTTTTAAAAGGGTTCCCATTTAAAAAAATGTAATTTAAAATTTAAAATGAAGTATTAAAAAATTGGAAAATGAAAAAGATTTTTTTATGTGTTTGGCCTTGATACAAAGATTCTGGAGCAGTTTTTGTTTCTGAAAATTTGTTCTTTTGTTTATATCTTAAAAAATGGTTGAATTATAGCACTTTGAATTTCTAGCATGACTAACACTTTGAAACGATCTTGTATTTGTCACGCGATAACACACGTATTCGCCTATTTCGATGGAAGAAGGCATGTGGATAGTATAAGCAATACCTCGACCAAGTTCGCTGGCCAGCTTCATCAGCCATCTTGTTTCAAAATGGCGGCCATTAAATTAAAAATATATATATTTAAAGTGAGGTGCAAAAAAATTAGAAATTGAAAAAGATTTCTTTCTTAAGTATTTGACCTTGATATAAGGATTCAGGAGCATTTTTTGTTTGTCTTTATCTTAAAAAATGGCTCAGATATAGCAGTTTCAATTTCTAATGTGGGTGACATTTTGAAAAATCTGATTCCTTGCCTGCGACAGCACTCGTATATATCAACCGATTCCGATGTGAGTGAGCATGTGCACAGCAATTACTAAGGTCTCGACCAAGTTCACTGGTTAGCCTCATCCATCATGCTGTCTTAAAATGGCAGGGACTTTATGAAATCGCCGAATTTGGCAGCCAAATATAAGTTACTTTAAATAAAAGCAGCTTGGATAAAGCTGACTAATTTCGCGAAATTCTCATTCATTATGATTTAGTAATGATAAAAATTAGTATTGAATCTCCTATATTCGGTTTCCACAAAATTCAGCTTCGTGTGTTTGAATAATATAAGTTGGCTTTTTTAAAATAAGGAATATGAAAGCTACCTCTTCCTCCCGGCACTGGCCGGAAGGACTTTTTTACATCAAGGGACAAATTTTCTTCGTATATTAAGCGGGATCGTATCTTATGCGTACGTATATTAAGCGGGTAATTTTACACAGATTTAAAAGGCATTTTTCAAGGGACCGAAGATAATTCGTATCTTAAGCGGGATCGTATCTTAAGCGGGCGTATCTTAAACGAGTTTCACTGTATATATATATATAATTAAACTTAAGTAAATCAAGGAGTATGAATTTATAAATATACATGATGTGCCCAAACAGACATGATACACACTTTAAAATTGCATATTTCGTAGATATCCACATTTTAGTTTGTAATGTCTGTTTTTATAATTTTCCCGTTTACATACCATTTATCAAACAATTTTATATTGTAAAAAACACTTTTACTATCTGTAATATATACAGGTCTGTTTTTATAAAAGCACATTATAGCTTGTTTAAAAAAAAAAAAATTCTATCTGTAATATGTACAGGGGAGCCTACTGGCGTAGTGATCAGAACTTTTGAATACCGAGCTGCAAGTCGAGAGTTCGACTCCCGACTGGGCAAGGTTCACTCAGCCTTTCATCTCGTAGGGGCCGATAAAATGAGTATACCAACTTTCTTGGGAACTAAACACCGAGAACCCTGCGTTAGGCTGACCACCCGGCTGGGAAGTACGCTGCATATCATCTCGGGGCCTTGGGTGAAGAAAACAGGGGTGGTCACTGTCGGCCTAGATCCTACATGGATTGCATAGCTACAGAGTTCAGAAATATGTACAGGTCTGTTTTTATAAAAAATACATTGTGGCTTGTTTGTATAAAAAACAGACATATATATGTTACAGATAGTAAAATTGTTTTTTAAAACACAATAATGTATTTTTATAAAAACAGACCTGTGTATGGGGCATTCCACAATCTTTTGACTTTCATGTCCTGAATAATAACTTTTTATTTATTACACTTTTTTGTGTTTTTTTTATTTCATATACTGGGGAACATCCCATTGCATGATTGCATAACAATATTAACGAGATAAATAAGTTTTGTACGATGTTGGGGGTCCAAATACCAGGAAAACTCATCTACCGTCCCGTGTCCCTGATGTTGATTTTTAAGTTTGGGGCTGTCTGTAAAAAATTGTTTCAATAAAAATAATTCGACGTAATTTTTTTCTGAAACTGTAACTATTGCTTTATATAAATATGTAGCTAAAAATTAACCAGCACACATTTTTAGGGTTGTTATTATTTTTTAAACTCTGTCCCTGGGTTTTAGATTCCTTACCATACCTCTTCTAAAATTATAAAGAAAATCATTTCAGATGCAGCCACAGAAATTTTTTCAAGTTTTTTCTCATGCAGAAGTACGCTAGAGAAATAATGTCTAAAATTCTTTGGCAGGAAATGTACTGTAGAATTTAAATCAGCATTTAAATATCAATTTCAAGCATCGTGGCTTTATTGGTAGTCTTACCGTCCCCAAGGTTTATTCCTGCACTTTTCGGGGTAAATTTAAAAAAAAAAAATAATCCAATGTTAACAACTGTTTCTAAAAATCAATGAACATTGTGGCTATCACTTAGTCTTAACATGATTTTCCTAAAAATAGGTAATAATTTTCCTTACCGTTCCTTTTTTTTTACCATTTCGTCCCTTTTTTTTCCAATACCACCCCCCTTTTTTACCTTACCGTCCCTTCTTTAACACCCCTTTAAGACAATGTTATACCAAAATTCTGTATTAAAAGTACTACATTGTTATTATTTCTTAACACACGCATGTATATGGAATAGGTTTAAAAAATAGCTAAAGCAAATTCAGAGAATCTCAAAGTGTTAAAATAAGTTAATATTTCCATAGTGGGGTTTTTATCGCGTTTTAATACGTTTCCTGAAACTCACATGACGTTACATATTCACCTGCTGAGGTCTATTTTATTTCCAATATGACGCAATATTTCTTTTCTTTTCTTTTCTTTTTTTTTTTTTTTTTTATTCGTCAAACTGTTTACTTCATTTTGAGTTTTCATGCGGAAATCTTGCTCTAGAAAACTTATGACGTAATATTCAATTTGTTTTCAATTCGTCAAACTATTTCTTTAATTTAATTTTTCACCTGAAAGTCTTGCAACAGAAAAGCAATTGTTGTGGTGAGAATTTTATTGCTTTTTTTTATTGTTGGCAACTGCTATAACGAAAAATATTTATTTTTCCCTGCCATTGTTGTGAAAGAGCTGGTTTTATCAGAATCATGTTAAGACGGTATTCAAAATTTTGAACCCTCCCCATTTCCACCCCCTTAGACCGATTTTGCCCATTTTCAATCCCCGCCGAGATATTAGCCACCTCAAAGTTGTTGGCGAGTTTGAAGACGATCCGTGCATAATTGCGACTTTTATCGTACGGACAAAATTTAGTACATACATACACACACACACACACACACATATATATATATATATATATATATAAACTTTTTAGGTGGGGGTGGTTTTGGGTTCCTGGGCTCATATAATGAAAAGTTATGAAGGAATTTTTCAAAAGTCGCACCATGGTAATGACTGAAATAGGTAGTATTTCTTACGAAATCTACCTAAAAAATTACATGTATATAAAAATTAGAAGCAGGGTGGACTGATAACCGGGTCTGTTCTGGCTTCAATCTCTTGATTAGCGATTTAGGCTAAACTTTGAAGTAGAATTGCGAGCTTAATGTTCAACAAAAATATTAAGTGTGGGTTCTCATTTTATTCAGTATTTTAAGCTCTACAACATTTGTATGGACAATGTTTTTGATAGAGTTAGTTTTTTTTTTTAGATATTGTTATGGTAATTAAAAAAACCTGTTTTTCAGGTATAAATCTGTACATACTTTCTAACGCTCACCTACTACGACGGCGGAAACTTGGTATATTCATTCTAGATCTAAACTAAATGGATTAAAACAAATTCCAGCTTTCCCCTAATTAATTCCGAATTCGGCCTTTTTTTTTTTTTTTTTTTTTTTTTTTTTTTTTTGCTCCCCTACCACTGGGCTAATATTGCAAAAGAAACCACATAAAATTCTAAACAGCTTTATACGAATTAAAATGGTACTTTTCTTTTTCTCTTGCATTAATTAGAAATGGAGTTATAGGTATCGATCAGACTTTTCTGTGTACTTAATCCAGAAACAGAAATTTGTTTGATTTCGCTCCATTGTTCTAAAAATTACAATTATCTCCAATGGTTGAAAATTATTTTAAAAAGAAATTTTCAAATCGTTTTGAAAATTTACAAAATACATTATATTTTACTGAATTTTCTGTGCACCATAAAACTCTACATGAAGCACAAATTACCGTTTCTTTTATATTTTAGTGGAGATAGTATTAAAACGAAAAACATGCTAATGCGACATTTAATAAAATCTTTTGAAATAAACTATTATTTGCAAATGTTTCAGTTCCTTTTTTTCCAAAACTTCCAAATAATCAAATATTGACAGAACAGTGAAAAGCTTCATTCGCGATCTCTTTGTTTATTTGGAGTTTATTTCAGAAATATGTACTTTTCGTATTTACTTTGTTTAAAGTAAAAGTTCTAATTTTATTTTCATTAGAATCATTAAAAGAAAATACTTTTATGAGCAATTCCAAATGCAAACAACCCAATCCGTATTTACATAAATTTCACATTAACAAATAATAAAACAAGATCTTTTTTTCAAATGAGTATATTTAAATAACTGTTTAAAAATACCAGTCTTGTGTATAAATTTTTATGTAACTATGAGAATAAAAGACACAAATATTATGTTTAACGAATCTAAACGATTTGATTAAAAAATATATAAAACAGTAGAAGTATGTAGCAGATTTATTTTTATTCATTTTTAACACTTTCCAACATAGTTGAAAAGTGTTAATGAATTTGGTTTGTCTCTCCGCGTTCTAACTCGCGTAACTATATTCAGATTACCATGTGATTGATGTATGTGATTGAGGTTTACCATGGCATATTTCGTATTGAAAATGAAATGTGTAGCGTTTATAGGGTAATTCTAGGATATATGGCCATAGAGGAGAGATAGCCAGTCTAAATATTTCAAAAACTATATCATAGATTGCAGCATAAACTTTTACGTAAGAAATAGTTCAACGTGTTCATTCATTGCGACGTACAGCTGTGTTTTTCAATTGTAAAAAGTAAGTGTAATTTTAAGGTTTATTTAATTTATTGGTTGGATATTTTTGTTGAGTTAGGTATTAGAATGTTTTGCATTACGTATGTTACATTTTCTTTTACTATAAGGACTTTTAAGGCACATATATAATCCAATCTTTACTTTTAAGTCTAAAGCAAAGACACACAATGGCGAATGATACTTTAAATTGCGTGGCAATCTGTCCGTCAATTTTGGGATAGATGGCTACATCAAATCGAGGAGAGATGTCCACCTATATTTTAAAATTATACGGAGTGAGGATTTTAACTAAATATAATGATTTTTAAAATAATTACATAATTTTTATATTTATAATTATATTAATTGATATTTTTTTTAAATTTTAACTAATATAAATATTTTAACGGCAATAATATAATATGGCCTAACGATGTACTTTTGTTTCAGAAAATTTTTAAAAACTTCGGGAGCTTTCATCCCAGAAACAGATAAAGTTGACAAATAAACTAAAATAAGTGGAAAAGTCTAAAATGAAGAAGATGAAATACAATTAAAATTATTAGATTCTATAGATTCCGAGGGGATAGAATTGGATGAGGATCACAGTATTGGTTGTGGAGAAGAATATAATAACCACAACCGAAAAGGATTACTGGATACAATCCATAAGGTGCCAGAAGTGGTTCCATGAAACCTGTATAAACTATAAAAAACTTTGCTGAAACTGTGGTAAAATTTTACGAAAAGGGAAGGATTGAAATTATACTTCAAATTTTGTTTATTCAAATTTTATTCAATGATTTTCCGTGATATAATTGCATCTTTACAAATTTCTATATGTTTTTCATCATTAACTACATGAAACGTGTTATTTTTTGCTAGTTTAACTTCATTTTTTCTTTCTTGTATTGTATGGCCATCTCTCCTCGGCTTAAAGGAGAGATGGTCATCTGCAATTTTAATTTCAATTTTGTTTTCCACTTTTTGTTCTCTATATTTAATTATTTTTTTACAAAAATATGATGAATATATGTATAAGGACTTAAAATATGCATAAACATTTCTTGTATTTGCATTCTAATAATTTTCATTTGAATCTTTAAAAACTATGGCCATCTATCTTAGAGTTACCCTAGTTCATTGACAGGGGCACTCAAAAATATTCCGTTACATTATGATCAAAGGAGAAAAATCATTTGCGGTACATTTTAATGGTGTTACACTATTTTAAACATAATTAAATGTATATACATTTTTGAGATGTATTAGAAGATTATTATAATACAATATTTTATGTGTAGCCTTTATAGTACGTGTACAGGAGAACTAAAAAGTATACCGTTATAATATGGACTATGGAGAAAAATCGTTTGTGGTGTATTTTAATTATGTTACTCTGTTACAAACATAATAAAATTCATGTGAATTTCTGAGGTGTACTAAAAAAAACTTTTTGTAGAATTTGGAATACAAAGCATTTATCATACATTTACAGGGTCGCAGAAAAATAATTAGGAAATATAATGGCATCCGGAGAAAAACTGTTCGCAGCGTATTTTAATTAAGTTGCACTTTTTCAAACATGATGAAATTGATATATATATATATATACATATACACATATATATATATATATAACCATTCATTAAACATAACCTACCACCATCAAAAACCGTAATATTGTGAATTAAAGCTGTAAGTATAAAATAAAGTGCCAAATAATTTATTATAAGAATTATTATGGAAGAAAAAAGAAGAAAGTGGACACCGACAAATAATGGAAAAGCGTATGTATTGAATTACGTTTTCAAGGGCACAGAATTCAATGATATAAGCAAGATGGGTGTTTTCTGTGAGAAAAAAAAGCTAAAGCTAAAACAATTTTTTCTCTGTGCCCGAACAACCATTATAATCAAGTGAATAGATTCAAAATGAAAACAGAATAGAATCAAATAATATGGAATGGAAAATTCAATAAAACCAATTTAAATATTTATAGCATATAAAATAGAAATATTACACAACATACCGATTAATATTTCAGTTTTTTTTCAATATATCCACTCTCACATGGCTACCATAATAGCGTAAAGATTAAGGTGAATAAAACAGTTAAGAAATCACAGTAATTGATACCAAAGGATGCAGTTAATACATTTTGAAATACCGTGATAAATGCAATTAATATAATGTAAAATAAAATAAATAGAAAGTAATTACATTATTTAAAATAGCTAAAATACACATTTAAATTACTTAATTACTATTTAACAATATCGTCAAAATTTAGCGAAAAAAAAAACCACCTGGTGTAAGAAATTACTACTGAAAAGAAGCTGCAAAAGACAAAATTTATAACTTATCATCAAAAGACAAATTTTGGTGCTGCCATCTAGTAGTATTTTTATTATTCAAATGTCACAAGATGAACAAATGAAAGCCTATGAATGTAATATATATATATATATATATATATATATATATATATATATATATAAACTGCAAAAACAAAACAAATCCTTATATATAGGTAATTATAAACCTAATATAAACCACACTATATCATTATGCACAATTTTTTTTTTAAACTATTGTTAATAAAATTTTAAAAAAGCATTCAAAATATTCTATTTTCTTACTCATTTAAACTACACTATGAATTTAAATAATTCTATAACATTGATAATATACAGCATATATGCTATAAAATAAATTCAATAATAATTAATATAAATATATAATAAAAATAATATAAAAATCGTTAATGAAAGCTATTAAATATAAGATATTTATAAAATGAACAGGAAATAAAAAACATATGGAAGTATATAGAAGATTATCAGATACTTAAATTCCCATTACCTAAAAATCTCAAATATAGAGTGTGGATTATTTTCATACAGCCATAAAAATCCTAAAAGTATGAATGTGGGACATTCAAACACATTAAACCGATAATAAATTTTATAACACAAAATGAAAATAGATTAATATTAAAAAGAATAGAGGAATAATAATAAAAATAATTACCCAATTTTAATACATACAGTATAACTTTATTTATATTAAATATACTTATATGTATATTAATCACTATAAAAATGGCCTACTATTAGTAATTAATATGATATTGTCCTTAGTAAATTAAAATTTAATAACAAATGATTGTAAATAAGATAAAACTTTAATTAAGCTAAATATAATATTAATGAAAGTCACCAATTACATATAAAATATCAAATCAACGTCCGTATAAAATACGTATCAAAAATATAGTAATAATACAAAAGCCCCATTTTTTTTTAAATTAACCATTGCGTATTATCCAGACAACACCACCCTCCTTCGTACTCTAACATCTACCCACCCATCCAACCTATAATAATTTTTTTTATATTATTTTACAAATTTTTAATTTTTTATAGATATTTTTTAATTTTATATATTTTTTTGTAATTTTGTTTACGCATGTGTTAATTTGTTTTAAAAGATCATGTAAGTACTAATTGTATATTAATGAATATATGAATTTTTTTGGAAAACCATGATTTAATGCATCATAAATTAGTTTTTTAATATTATTGTTAATTAGAGGAGAAGAACATAAACATTTTATTCTATAAAAATGATTAAGTATTATATTTCGATATACAGAATGATGTAGACAAGATTTAAAATTTGTAAATGTATTAACTTTGAATTTAAATTCTTTACGTTTGTCATATAAATCTGTAATTGTTTTATTGTCTTTTATTGTAATTTTAAGATCTAAGAAGTTAATTGTATTGTTAGATAAAAAGTTTTCCGTTAATTCCAAATTAGTAGGATAATCTACTGGAAATTGAGTAATTACAGATTGATCAGTTTCAATTAAAATTATATCATCAATATAACGATATAAATGTAGATTATTATTAGTAAAAGTACGTTCATAATGATATAAGTATAAGTCTGATAATAAACTGGATGTACAACCACCTTGTGGTATACCGACATGCTGTAAATATAATGTGTTATCTTGCAATATATAATTATTATAGATAATGAAGTTTGTTAAAGATTTAAAATATGCAATATCTATATTAGATGGTAATTCAAGTTTTTTATAATACTTTTTAAATAATGCATTTATAATATTATGTAAATCAAATAGGTCTATATTATTAAAAAGATCTTTGAAGTCATATGTCGTTATATTATATACACAATGAAGATTTTTTAAAATATTGACAAGTTGATAGCTCTATATATATATATATATTCAGGACAATATCATATTAATTAATAATAGTATACCATCTTTTTAGTGATTATTATGCATATAAGTTTATTTAATATAACTAATGTTATACTGTATGTATTAAAATTGGGTAAATAGTTTTTATTATTATTCCTCTATACTTTTTAATATTGTTTTATTTTCAACTTTGTATTCCATGATTAATTATCGGTTTAATATGTTTGATTGTCACAATCATATTTTGTTTTTTTTTAGCTTTTTTATGGCTAATATGAAGATAATTCACACACTATATTTGTGATCTTTAGGCTATTGGGAATTTTAGAATCTGACAATCTTCTATAAACATCCATTTTTTATTTATTTTTTATTTTATCTTTTTTTCTTTCCTGTTCATTATTTATATGTAATGGTAAATATTAAGGTTTTGTATATATTTTTATTATATATAATTTATTTTATTTTATAGCAACTATATTCTATATATTATCAATGTTAAAGAATTTTTTTAATTTCTCAGTGTAGATTAAATGTGTTTGGTAATAGAATATATTGAAAGCATTTTATTAACATTTAATTTATTTAAATTTTTTTGAATAATGATATATAGTATGGTATTATTTTTATGATAGGATTTCTGTAGTAATGCAGTTGATATGTTTTAATTTCATTAGCTTTTATTAGGTTCTTCTTTTTGTGACATTTGAATAATAATAATAGTTTTAAAATAAAATTATAGATAGCAGAACCAAAAATTTTGTCTTTTTAAAGCTTCTATTAAAGTAATAATTTTACTTTTTTACACCAGGTGGTATTGAACGCTGGTAATTGGAAATATTGTAAATTGATATTAAACAAATTAAAAATTGATTTTAGGTATTTTAAATAATGTATTTATTTTCTATTTATATTATATTAATTGTATTTATCACGGTTTTTCAAAATGAATTAACTGAATCCATAGGTTTTAATTTCTGTGTTAACTTAACTGTTTTATTCACCTTAATCTTATCATGCTTTTGGATTCCATGTGCGGGAATTTATTCGGTAAGTTGTGTAAGAATGCTATTGCTATAAATTAAATATTTAATGGGTTGTAGTGTTTTTTCCATTTCATGCCATTTGATAATGTTCTGTTTTCATCTTGACACTATTCTTTTGGTTATATTGGTTGATTGGGTACAGGAGGAAAAAAAATTCAGCTTTAAGCTTTTTTTCTCACAGAAAACAACCGATTTGCTTATATCATTGAATTCTGTACTCTTGAAAACGTAATTCAATATATAAGTTTTTCAATTTTTTCGGAATCCATAGTATAAGGTACTTTATTTTATACATACATTTCTATATTATAGGTTTGTGGCATCCATTTTTATTGTCAATTCATTCACAATATTGCGGTTTTTGATGATGGTCGGTAATGTTTAATTAATGGTTATATATATATATATATATATATATATATATATATATATATACAGTGAAATACGTTTAACACGAAATTGGGGGGGGGGGCGAAATTTTTTTTTCGTGTTAAAAGGATTTCGCGTTAAAAGATTCGTAAGAAAAAAGAACAAAACTCACAAATATTTTCGACGTCGTTAAATTTTATTTCGATTTTCTGTTAAACTACTAGTAGGTTGCATCCATTAGGATAAAAAGCAAGTAAAAAAAATATTTTTTGGGGTGGGGAAAAATCAGATATCTTAATTTGAAGTGTCTTTTTCAGCATTCTGAGATCTAGCTTGTTTGAATCAAATAAGCAAAGCTGTCTCTAAATCTTCGTGCTTAGTGGTTCTCATAAATTTTCTCTCTGGCTTAAACATACTGCGCTCAAACAGTAACGTAATGGGATCCCTGTTTTTTTATTATTATTATTATTATCGTTGATAAAGTAGAATTGGCAATGCCAAACTCTTTGTAGATTTCTGTTTTCGTCCTTCTTTTTCATCAGCTGCATTAAGCAGCTTCATCTTCTTTTGAAGCGAAATAGCAGCTTGTTTTCGGACCGATTTCTCAGTCATTGTGCTCATAAAACATACAAAATTTACAAAAAATACAAAATTCATTGATTTTCACCCAAAATTCAGTGGTTTTAATACAAAATTTACCAATTTCAACTCAAACTAACTAGATCGAAAACGGAATTTTTTCGTGTTAAATGACTTTTGTTTCGTGTTAAAAGAAAAAATATCTATTAAATTGCATAGTATACTGTCCGGACCGCAATATCATTTCATGTTAACCGATTTTTCATGTTAAGCGTTTTCGTGTTAAACGTATTTCACTGTATATATATATATATATATATATATATATATATATGTATAATGATAATGGTTTGGAGGCTGATTACCTTGATTTAAAAATAATTTTATAAGTAACAACAGATTTCAATCTACGATAAACGTAAAAGTTTTCAATTTAAAGTTAATCAGCTTGTTCACTGGTTCTCCAACATTTACAAACGTATATACAGTGCGATTCATAAATATCGAAACAATAGGCTATCTTCTTAAATATTGCCCCTAGGCAGTGGCGCAGCGAGGGAGGGGGTTAGGGGCCCCCTCCGGGGAGGGGGTAACCCCCCCCGGTCAAGACAAAAATACAGAAATTTCCATTTTTATGAATCAAATCATTTAAAACAAAACTAAAGTTAATTATATTTATTTTGTTCGAAATTGGCCGCTTTATCGAATCAAATCCCGTTCAAAAATGTGATTCGTTTAAACGGCGGTAATACATTTTATTTTAAAATAGGGGAAAAACACATGGTAACAGGTATCGGCTTTTAACGAAAACTGGTCACTCATTTCGAAAGAGGATAGCATTCATTCGCACTATTGGAAATCAGCCGTAGGCTAAAAGGAATGGTCATTTCCTATTTCTATCAATGTCGCCTTGGGTTCTTCAATACTGCACCATTGGGAGTCTTAATTAATTGCATCTGTTTCTTGCTCTTTTTTTTGGAAACGGCATTGGACCCTCGAATACCAGGAAAGACACAAAACGCATGCTTTGAAGAGTAGACTCCACAAACATTCTATTATTAGTTGCTGTTGTGCTAAGGTATTAGTTTGATATTAAATCCTCTTCAGAGAAGAAAAAGATGCTAAGAAAACACTCTTTTAAGTCTGACTTCCTCCAAGCATTCATTAATTCAGGTATGTTCCGAAAGTATATAATTCTTTTATATTTATGTTTCTGGAAAGATATAAACGTGCATGCTTTACAGTTCGGTTATATTGTCCTTTTGTTAAGGCTGTTCTCAAATCCAAAGGGACTTTCAGACACATTTTTTAATTTATTCTTATTCAGAAAGGCATGAAACAGACAGGTTTTGTCATTCAAAAACTATGTAACTGAAAGACGTTTTCCATTCTTTGATAAATGCAAAAGATCTTTCAGAAGATACTGTTACAGTGGATGTTTTGAACATAATTTACGACGTGATAGCAACAAAAAGGAGAAAAAACCGGTCGTCACGTGATCAAATTCGTTTATAACTCAATAACTAATTCACTGGCGCAGTGAAGGGGAGGGGGGGGGGGGTGTGTTCGGGGTTAACTTTCAACTGGAAACACGAAAATCACGTGCACAAACAGAACACTTAATAATTTACCAAATAGTGAACTTAAACATTTAATCTTTAATAGTAATGCATTAGCAGGACCAATTTTTTAATATAACAGCCTAAAAATAAGTATGGAATGTCGGAGAGAGAAAATATTGAGGGCAGATATATAGACGCAAACATCTCACAGACGTACGTTTCCGGCTAAGGGTTAAAACCCCTCGTAGAGCTACAAAAATTACTATAATTGCTGCTTATATGAATCACTAGTTAAGCAAATTAACCGCTTTTATGAATCAAAACTAAAATTAATATTAAAATTTTTTTGGCTTATTTTGAATCTGTGGCTTTGCTGAATCAAATTATATTCAAATTATATTCAACAAAGTGACCCAATTAAACAGCGAATATTGTATTTAAAACAGTGAAAGCGTGTATTACATGCATTGGTTAAGAACTAGTCATTTGTTTTAAGAAAGGTCAGTGATCACATTTTCGAGATGTCTTAGGCTAAGAGAATGATCATTTCCTTCCATATAGACGCTTGAGTTTAAGTATTGCACAGTGTACAGCTTTTTAATTGCATTTCTGTCCTTGCTCCGTTCGAAACGATAATGAACCATGGACTACCAGACAAAAACATAAAACATACGCTTTATAGGTCTCTTTCAGTTTCAAACTTCTTGTTAGAAGTCCGTACGGGCCGAAATTTCCGAACCCGAGCGCGAATCGTTCCGCAGAAAAAAAATTTCGTTCCGGTATAAAAAGCGAAAAGTTCGGCTAGACTCATACAAAAGCTTAACAAGTCCTACCCTGCCTGACTGAATTTCTACAAAATATAGATTTTTACACCATTACGGTTAAAAATTGCCTTGTACGAGGAGTTCTGACAAAAAAATACTTATTTTAGCTTTTTTCATGTTTGTATTCTCCATTTTTAAAAAAGTGTCCTGGGCTGCGATATTTATTTTGTTATCTTGAAATTCACAGCAAATTTTCTGAAACATTACAGCAGAGGGGCGAAATTCCCTCCCGGCATTAACTATGCATTTTTTCCGCGGTCATTTCACGAAATTCGTGTTTTTTCCGCGTTCCTTAGACGAAATTTGCGTTTTCCCGCAATTCTTCGACGAAATTTGCGTTTTTTTTCGTGATCCTTTGAAGAAATTTGAGGGGGTTTTCGCGATCCTTTCATGAAATTTACGCTTTTTCTGCGATCCATTGACGGAATTTGCTTTTTTTCACGATCTTTTGACGAAATTTACGGGCTTTTCTTTAGCAATCCTTTGATGAAACTTGCGTTTTTCCCGCAATCCATTGACGAAAAATGTATTTTTTCCGCAATCTTTTGAAGAAATTTGCGTTTTTTCACGATCTTTAGATGAAATGTTAGCTTTTTCTCGATCTTTAGACGAAATTAGTGTTTTTTTCATGATCATTTGGCGAAATTTTTGTTTTTTTCGCGATCCTTTGACGAAATTCGCGTTTTCCCTACGATCCTTTGGCGCGCTTTTTCTGCGAACGATTGACGAAATTGATCTTTTACGGCGACCATTTGTCGAAATCCGCGATATTTTTATGTCCGAGTTTTCGGAATGATGACCGATTTTTTTTTTTTTTTTTTTTTTTTTCGGAAATTTTAGAACAGAATCACCCCTGGCTATGTCGTAAAATTTTCTAAGACGGGATCGCATAGGAGAGCAGAAATGTCCGTTCTAGGCAAGTTTACTTCTTAGCATGTACAACGTCTGTTGTAAATGTATTATATTCTTTTCACACGCATTATTATATTCATTTTGTACGGATCAACACATTTTTTCCGTTTAAGATAGGATTTCGTCACATGCAGGTTCTTTTTCAAACGTTATATTTATTTTTATTGCTTAGAAATTGTTATCATCTATAACATTTATTGCCTAAATGACAATTCTTTAAAAATAATAAATTGAAAATTTTAATTGCAGAACAATGGAAATTTGTAAAACGATTACAAGACTTACCCTATACTTCGTATGATGGGTAAGTAAAATATATGCAAGTTTTGAAAAAAGTTGTTGGGCCGGGCGAAATTTTACTAATTTTTGCACGGATATATAATAATGTCAACTACATTTTAAAATTCAGCACTGTTTGGGCACGGATGATGATAAACTTTACCAATTCTCGTGCTATTGTTACATCTGACACAATGCAAGGTAAGGTAAGTCTATTGAAAATTTTTCTAAACTTGTTTAATTAATTTTTAAGTTAGGAACAAGAATTTGGGATTGTCTTGGAGTGAAACTCCGTGTGTATATTTTTGACTGAACAATGGATTCCTGATTTACCGTACGAAAATTGTTTGCTGTATTGTGCTCTTCCATCTCTTAAAGTTTTCCTCATCATTTTTTAAACACTTTATATAAATCTAACATAGTAGTATAGTTATTTCATCGGTGCATTTTATGTTTTGTAACTGTAATATTGTAAACGTTCTTTAAATGAATCACAACCAACGTAACAAGTGATTCTACTAACCGAGAAAAAAAAATCATGATTTCATTTATTAACTAGACTGATTCAATTAATCGGTGATTCAGGTAAACGGCGATTACCATTATCAGCATCTTAACCCCCACTCCCCACCCCCTAGAGCCGAATTCTAGCCACTGCCCCTAGGCACATACTTCCAATTGCAAAGTTTCATAAAAAAAGGTGCAAAATTTGATAAGTTATAATTCCATAGGGGGGGGGGGGAGGGGTGTCTATTTGAGAAAATACAAAAGTTAAATTTTTATACTGCCCTCGTTGGGTAAAATTTCCAATTAGGATTTTTTTCTCTATCCATTCCTGAATTAAACACATAAATTCCTCTCGATATCTCCGAAATTCGCAGAGCTATTGAAAACCAAAATTCGCGACTTACACCATTTACTCATGCCTCTGAGCGACGAGTTATTGTCTTATTTTGAATGCAAGATAGGGATCATCTACAAATTGTACGTTATTAAACGTCGATTTAAGACAGGGGCTCACCTTTGGACACAAAATAACAGCGTAGAGATTTTACTTTAAACTCGCTTTCAAAATATGCTGGAGGTCTGCATTAGAGGTCTGCATGAGTCAAAATATCCAGGAGAAAAAAAAGTTCGGCCCGGACTGGAAAAAAGTTAAAATCTAAGACCGAGCTTGGACTGGCCTGACTAAATTTCTGCAAAACATAGTTTTTTACTGAATATTAAAGACGTGAATTATCACATTGCTAACAAGGCGTAAACCAACTTAGTGAAAAATTTCCAAGCCGGGAATCGAACCCGGGCCCCTGGAATAGATCTCCAGTGCTCTACCACTAAACCACAAGGAAGATGCCCAGCTTGGCATCTCTCACCTATATAAGTCGGTACGCTGCTACCGAAGCACTAGATGGAAAAGTCTTCATGAGCACACAATCTAGCGGCGTAACATGAGACACAAGTGAACCCAGCATCGGTGAAAATGCAATTTTAATTAATTTTTCAACTACTTTTCAGCAGTGAAATTGGGTTCATTTGCGTCTCATGTTACGCCGCTAGAGTGCGTGCTCATGAAGACTTTTCCATCTAGTGCTGCGGTAGCAGCCTTACCGACTTATATAGGTGAGAGATGCCAAGCTGGGTATCTTCCTTATGGTTTAGTGGTAGAGCACTGGAGATCTATTCCATGGGGCCGGGTTCGATTCCCGGCTTGGACATTTTTCACTAAGTTGGTTTACGCCTTGTTAGCAATGTGATAATTCACGTCTTTAATATTCAATAATTTCAAGCGTAATTTCACTGCTGAAAAGTAGTTGAAAAATTAATTAAAATAGTTTTTTACGTTGATATGGTTAAAAATTGTTTCGTATGAGGAGTTTCGACCAAAAATACTTACTATCGCTTTTATTTTCATGTTTATAATGTTCATTTGTAAAGAAGCACCGTAGGCTGTGATACTTATTTTTTTATGAATTTCTATTTGTACGTAAATGTTTCACTTATCATTAATATCCCTAATCCGTATTCCATGTATTGGAGACTTTGAAAAACGCTATACAGTAAAATCTTCTAAGACGGAATCACACAAGAAAGAAAAGAAAATGCGTTAAAGACAAGTTCCCTTCTTAGCAGGTGTAATTGTAGTCTATTCTTTTTTCAAAAACTGTTATATTTATTTTGTGTGGATCAACACATTTTTTCGTTTCAGACAAGATTCCGTAATAGGCAGGTTCTTTTCACTGATTTTATTGTATTTTAAATTTTTTTGCCTAGAAATCTACTATCCTTTAAAAAAAATGAATTTTTAAGTTTAATTGTAAAATAATGGCAATTTAAAAATCTATGCATTTTTTGTAAAAATTTTTAGGCTGAGCCAAATTTTACTGATTTTTGCACGGATCAGGTCAGTCAGAGGCACTGATTTTAATACCGGTTCCTTCGAGAGTGAAAATTTCTCTCCGTGCCTACCTAGGAAGAAGGAATTCAGTACTGGTTCGATATGGAAAAGATACCTTGGACCAGCCCCGGCCGAGCCTTCAGAAAAAAGTAAGGTCCGGGCCTGGCTAGGCCCCAGAATACAAAACATTTTATAACAATCTCATCTGGACGAAGTTGTGAGGTCTAAAATTATGAAAAAACTCTTAATCAGCATTTTAGAAAAAGCCTTGTTTTAAATCAACTGACGGACATTTAAATAGTACAGAAAAAAAATGGAAAGGGCAAACGTTAAACTGAATCAGAAGTTTAAGCTACAGGAAGGAGTTATTTCACTCACCTGCAATTTTTAAAAAGGCTTTTAAGCATTTTTTAGGAGACAATCTTTGTTTAAAAATTTAAATACTTTTTTCCTTCATGATGATTTTTTTCCCGCCATTTCTTGTCTTTAAAGTCTATAAGTCAAGAATTGTTTAAGAAAAAATGTGCAAATATGTTTTTTTTTTTTATTATTTTAAATTAATTTTGTTTCGGCAAATTTGAAAAAAAAAATATTTTTTTTTTAATATAATTTTTTTAATAAGTTGCATCATTTTTTATTCATATTTTAATATTTTAAAAATTAATATTTAAATAATTCCTGAAACAATATCAAAATTATATTTTCCTCTTTTAGAGGTCTACATGAGCCCGGGCTTGGCCCGAGGCTCATGCTGATTTAATTAATTTAATTGACTGGTTGATTTAATTGATTTTTTGACGGGTCGGGACGGTGCTGTTTTCACTAATTTTGGTACAGGTCGTGAACTGTGAAAATACGAACGGGCCGTGCTGTGCTTGGGATGAACTTTAAATTTTTACACCGAACCGTGCCACGATTGTTTTTGTTCGGGCCGGTCTGGGGCCGGACCTGTAAATTACAGCCCATGCAGACCTGTAATCTTTAATTAAATGAAAAAATATTCAAATGCGACAAATAATGTTTCGAGTTATAACGATTTTAAATTACCCCGCTTAAAAAATAATAATCATTTAACGGGACAAGGGACCTTAAAATCCTTAAAAATATTTTTTTTTATTTTTTGTAAATTTCACCTAATTATAATTCAAGGGTACATTATATGCATCATAACATGCATTTATCACAAAAAAAAATTACTTTTATGAAAAAAATGGAATTTTACGCGTTGTCTTAGAAATCTTCGAAATGCCCCTGCGTTATCCAATCAATGAAAATCCCGAATATTTTTTATATAATTTTGCTTTATGTATATAAATGAATTAGAGCATCGAATTTTATATATTTGAATTTAAAGGTTTAAAAAAAAATTAAAAATTTTGAAATTTTTTCGAAAAAATTTCAAAATTTTTCATTTTTCATTTTTTTTTAATCTTTAAATTCAATTATATAAAATTCGATGCTCTATTTTATTTATATATATAAACCAAACTTATATAAAAACTTATTGAAAATTTTAAAATTTTTTTCAAAAAAATTTCAATTTTTTTTTTTTTTTTTTTTTTTATCTTTAAATTCAATTATATAAAATTCAATGCTCTATTTTATTTATATATATAAACGAAACTTATATAAATAAAAAATATTGGGGATTTTCATTGATATGGAATGCGCAGGGGGCATTTCGAAGATTTCTAAGACAACGCAACGCGTAAAATTCCATTTTTTTCATAAAAATAAATTTTTTTTTACATTTTTTTGTGATAAATGCATGCCATGATGCATATAATGTACCCTTGAATATTATTTAAGATGAAATTTAAAAAAATAAAAAAAAAAATTGAAAAATTTTTAATTTAATTTTTTTTTAACCTTTAAAATCAAATATATAAAATTCGATGCTCTTTTTTATTTATATATATGAACCAAACTTTTATAAAAAATATTGGGGATTTTCATTAATATGGAGAACGCAGGGGGCATTTCGAAGATTTCTAAAACGACACGTAAAATCCCATTTTTTTTTCAAAAACAAAAATTTTTTTTTAATTTTTTTGTGATAAATGCATGCCATAATGCATATAATGTACCCTTGAATAATATTTAAGATAAAATTTACAAAAAATAAAAAAAAATTCAAAAATTTGGAAATTTGAAAAAAAATATTCGAAAAAATTTCCAAATTTTTCAACTTTTTTTTAACCTTTAAATTCAATATGTAAAATTCGATGCTCTATTTTATTTATATATATGAACCAAACTTTTATAAAAAACATTGGGGATTTTCATTGATATGAAGAACGCAGTGGGCATTTCGAAGATTTCTAAAACGACGCGTAAAATTCCATTTTTTTCTCAAAAATAAATTTTTTTTTTTAATTTTTTTGTGATAAATGCAGGCCATAATGCATATAATGTACCCTTGAATAATATGTAAGATAAAATTTACAAAAAATAAAAAAAATATTCAAAAATTTGGAAATTTAAAAAAAAATTTCCAAAAAATTTCCAAATTTTTCAATTTTTTTTAACCTTTAAATTCAAATATATAAAATTCGATGCTCTATTTTATTTACATATATGAACCAAACTTTTATAAAAAACATTGGGGATTTTCATTGATATGGAGAGCGCAGGGGGCATTTCGAAGATTTCTAAAACGACGTGTAAAATTCCATTTTTTTCTCAAAAAAAAAAAATTAAAAAAAAAAATTTTTGTGATAAATGCATGTCATAATGCATATAATGTACCCTTGAATAATATTTATGGTAAAATTTACAAAAAAAAAAAAAAAAAAAAAAAAAAAAATTAAGGTCCCTTGTTCCCTTAATTTTTTTAAAAAAATTGTGAAAAACTTCAGAATATGACTTTGTTTGCAAATTATATGATCAACCATCACAAATAAAGAAAAAGAATCAAAGTTCTAACTCAATAAATATATTTTTTACATGTTTCCTGGAACTCTTAAAGTAACATTGTTTCTTGCATTACATGCATTTCAATTTGTGTGATAGCCAATTGTTTCGATATTTATGAATCACACTATACATTAGTATCTATTAGTCAAATATTTCGATTTTTTAGAATTTGTACAGATAAACATTTGTTTTAAAAGGAATTATTTCATTTTAAAAGTAATCTATATTACAAAAAAATATCTCTCTTAATTTTATTTAAAAAAAAAAAAAAAATAAAAAAAAAAAAATCAAATTTTGCACATTTACTACATTATTGATCGTTTGCTTTTCGACGTCAGTGAATGACTCGTATTGCCTAAAGCCTGTTTAAGGACGGTTTTACGATGATGTGCCGTATGGACTGACAACAGACCTGGTACGAAATTGGATTGGAGGTTGGAAGATGGATTCTGTTTGTTTAGTTTGTTTTATGTTTTATATTTTTATTTTTGGTTGTGGCAACGTGGCTGAGTTGATGTAGTGTGGATTTTTTTCAACGAACATAATTTTGCATCTTTTACTATGTTCCAGGTGAGGCATTCATTTAATAATGTGGTGTAGGGTCCGGTGGAGGAACATGTGATATATAGCCATCGAATGTTTAACATCTGATTTTTCTACTCACTGTTCTGGCCGAAACCCACTGCCATTAAGGCATATTTTATATACATTTTTTGAATGCTCGGCTGCTGTTGAAATATAACCCACTGCCGAGGAGGCCGCAGCCTATTTTTTCCTAGATTTTCTGTATTTTTCTTGTTGAAATTTTAATTTTTTAACAAGTTACATTTTTCTTGTTCTGTGCGGGGGTGCGCTAGTTCACGCTAAATATAATCTTTTACTGGTTTATATTGAATTTATGTGTTTTACTGCAGGTTTTTGGCGCATTTCACATGAATCTAATTTGTCTTTTGTTGGTGATTATTATACTTATCGTTTATATATATATATATATATATAGGTAGCCATGTGCGAGTGGATATATTGAAAAATACTGAAATATTAATCGGTATGTTGTGTATTATTTCTATTTTATATCCTATAAATATTTAAACAGGTTTTATTGATTTTTCCATTTCATATTATTTCTTTCTATTCTGTTTTCATTTTTAATCTATTCACTTGATTATAATGGTTGTTCGGGCGCAGAGAAAAATAATTTTTAGCTTTAGCTTATTTTTCTCACAGAAAACACCCATATTGCTTATATCATTGAATTTTGTGCCCTTGAAAACGTAATTCAATATATAAGCTTTTCCATTATTTGTCGGTGTCCACTTTCTTATTTTTTCTTCCATAATAATTCTTATAATAAATTATTTGGCACTTTTTTTATACTTACAGCTTTAATTCATAATATTACGGTTTTTGATGGTGGTAGGTTGTGTTTAATTAATGGTTATATAAATATATATATATTACTGAAGTTAAGTGCTTTTGCTTGAAGCTTAAGTGCTTGTTAACTACTTGAAGTGAAGTTAAGTGAGATGCTTTTAGTAAAATAATAGTGTGCATCGCATTTATCATTCATTTACAGATACACATAAAAGATTTCGAATGCATAATACAATACAGTTTCCGAAGTATTGTCTATCAGGCATTTATTGCTGAAAGTGTGTTTTTAGTTATGGTGTGCGTTTTTAAGTTTAGCGAAATTTTGCATAATAATTGGTGTGTATAAATTCTATAGACCATATACAGGGATACACAAAAGAATTCACAAGCATTACTGAGAATGAGAGGGATTGCTAAAAGGTGCTCTTTAATTTGAAGTATCTATTTTCAAACTCAACTACATTTTGTATAATAAGAGATGTTTGTAAAATATAAATTAAATAATATACAGCGCATCAAACACTCAACTTGTGGGCCACTGAACGCAACGTTAGCCTTGACTAAAAGTGTCTGCTATGGGCCCGCTATCATTGGCCCTAACGACTCCGTAAATAAAGTGTCACACCGGACAGAATAAGGCAGTAAGGAAATTGGCCGCAAGTACAAGACGTTGCCCACAAATGCGCCATTAACGGTCATCTAAAACTGATATTTAGCCGCAAACTGGCCATAATCATACATTTCATGGCATTCATGAATAAAAGCTTGCCACAGCTATGCCATTAAGGATCATTTTAAATATAAGCTAGTCACAAGCCAGACACACTTATGCCATCAATGGGCATCATTAATGAATGCAAGCCGGAAGCGAGCCACATTTATGCCATCAATGGGCATCATTAATGAGTGCAAGCCGGAAGCTAGACACATTCATGCCACCATTGGCTACCATGGATGAAAATTAACCTGAAGCTGGCCAGAATTATACTGTTTAAGCCCCCTCACACACACACCAGAACAGTTCAGTAAATGAGGTTTTTTTTTGGCAGAACCAACAATTTTTCTTTTTAAAAATATTTTGATAAAAATTAGAGTTTAAATTTACTGTTTTTGTAATGTTTATCTGAAAACAGTTTACATATACTGTGTAAAATTTGGAACAGGTAAGTGCTTATAATATTAGCCTGACTTTTATACATGTTTTACACTAACATATACTTCAGTTTAAAACACTTCTTATTAAAAGTCAAATAATAATAATTAAAAAAAAATAAATTTTATAGAACAAAATGCATTTAGATCTTAAATTTTATCAAAACATTTAGAAATTAATAATTCCAATGGAGGCATAAATGAGCCTTATCTGCTAATCACCTTTGAACAAAACAAATTTCAAATTTGCTGTTAGTAAATGAACATTCAACAATATTCAACCTTCAGTATTTTTATAGATTTTCTTCTAAAAACATTTCTTTTTTTATGGTTATGATTTAACTTTTAAAATAAAAAAATTGATATTCCTAAACAGCTGCAACAATCATATTTATAGTTAACAAAGAAAAATTCATCAATTTTTCATATACATTTAAAATTATTCATTGAAAAAATTAATTAATTAATTAATTCGCTATGTCAAGCTTTGTCTTTAAAAGCTTTCGACAAAATTCAAGATAAGTAAATCAAATTTTTTCTTGAAAAATGAACCTATGTGATTATTAATATATTGTTTTCCTTGCAAAAACATTTTAACATTTAAACAATCATCCAACAAGTATTCTTTATAGAACAAATTTTGAATTTATGCGTAAATAATGTATATAATATTAACTTATGTTATGTATGTTGTATAAAAATAGAATGAGTTTATGTTTGTGATTTTTTTTTTTTTTTTTTTTTTTTTTTACCTTTACTGGTAAGTCTGTTACCAATATTTGATGCCCATTCATTAAAGCCTTATTAAATCATAATAAAGAAAAAAGTTAAATATTTCTGAACCATTTTCATTTTATGAACACAAATTTTCACACAATTATTATTAAAAAAATAATAAGAAGAAGAAATGCAGTTTTATGCTTATACTAGGGGGCTCTGTCCCCTGCAAGCTACGCTCGCCAACCCCCGTTCAGACACTGTAGAATCTAAAAGCACGCTAATCTGATCGGTTTAAAAAAGATTAGAGAAGATTGAATTATAATGAAAAAACCTGTAGAGATCTCACTGTAAACCGGTTTCCATTCAATTCCCTTTGATTACGAAAATTTAAGGCCGAATCAGTTGCTGTTAAGACATCAAATGTTGTTTTTGTTTTTGATTAAAAAAGATCAGTTAAACATTTAAAAAGAAGCTAAAATAAAATGAATTAAGTAAACAGAGTCTTTATCTCCCGGTATTTTTTAACAGCGTGATAAAAAGATTGACATAATACGATTTACTGCAATTACTACAATTTACTGCTTTAACACCTTCAAGGGCGGTGGTTCATTTTTGGACCACTTTATTTTAATTCTTAAATGCCACATTGGCACCAGAATATTGGAATGAAAATTTTCCTTTTATTAAATAAGTGAATAAAAGCATTGTCGTATTTCGAAATAAATTTGTTTGTAAATTCTGGTGCCATTCACTGATTTCAACATTTTACGAATAGAAGTACTTCGCCCCTGAAAGGGTTAAACGCATATTAGTGTACAGAGTGGTCATACAAAAATCTTTGCCGATATATGGAACTCTAGCGGCCGTTCCTTTTAACCGATCGAGATGAAATTTCAGATATAGTTATTCAGAGGTATGAGCTCGGGATTTTGCGAACGGCAACAATTTGGTGCTCACGGTTTCGGTTATAGGTACAGAAACTCGAAATTTTTTATTTTCAGAGTGTTACCAACACACTCAGTCTAACATTATGCAGGCGCTCAGCAGTTTTTATGCAAGCGAATCAAACATACTATCAACACAGGTTCGATTGCGCCTGACTAAGCAGAACTACATTCCAGAAACACTCGAAACACGCACATTCAGCAATTTACAAGTGCGAGATCACTTTTCCAGGCATCAAGACTACCCACTATCTCTCCCCCCTCCCCCCCCCCTCCTTTATCGCGATTACGTAATAACAGAAGCCTACATCACGAATAAATCTGAAAAAAAAAAAGTTTTGCTCCGACTGGTCACGTGATCAGCAGGCTGAAAAATTGGACGACTGACGTAGCTGTGACGTCAGAATCTGTACGGTGCAAAGGTCACCTAGACGTTGGACGTCTTCCAACTAAGGTAATACTATGCTTAATTGGAAGTGCAGCGCGTCCAAGCCTGGAAATCGGATACCTAGACGTCCAAGATGGCGGACATCTAACACGTTGGTCGTCCGGGGGATATAAAATCCAAGATGGCTTATGTCCAAAGTCCATCTATGACTGCAAACAGCAGTTTGTTAAACTAATAAATATCTGAAAATTAAAATTTTTGTTAATTAAATAAGAAACAAATAAATTTTAAGTTTTAAAAGTGCTACTGCACGCATTTATTTAAAAGAAATGTCACAAAGATATATATATAAACAATATTACACTATGATTTAAATTAGATTACTATGTACAGGAATTAGACGTATTTACATATTTTTTTCCCGAGAAAAAAGCAGGCTTTGTACAAAAACTGGTATATTACCGTGCAAGCACTGGGCGCACATCTCCAAGCTCATTTAGTACGCTTCGGGCTAGGCAAGAAGTCGTCCTCGCTGTCCACATCGGCATTCGAGCTTGTAACATGTAACCTTCAGATACAGGCCAATGGGAACAGCCAGGAACAGGAGATCTGGATCGGACGACTACATTCGGAGACTCACACTGTACACTAGACTTTGAAGTACGATCTTGTTGTACCACTACCGCTTCCCACCCCCACCTTTTATAAAACAGTGATGTATAATGCAGGCATTTTGAAATAGTGTAACATCACTGATTTTTTGAATGCGAGATCTGTTGGTTGTGTATGTTAGAACATCAGTGGGGGTATGTATGCAAGATCACACGTTGATTATGCAAACATACCAGTTTTTGTATGCTGCGTCCAATTTTTGTTTACGTGATTTCAGATTTGTCATCAGCAGGCTGAGTATTGGTTTTGTGTAAAAGGCAGACATTTTTAAAGAATAATTACAAAATTTTTACAAGTTAAAATTTGTCGGAACCAATAATTAAATTTAGTTATAAATTTAAATTGTGATTTCCTATTAAATCACATAGATTATTAAAATTCCTTGTGTAATTAAAAAATATATCAGTGGTTTGTTTCATACAAAGAGAGTCGGCTAAAGTATTCAGACAGGTAGTCTTCTGTCGTATCAGAAATTGATCCAAACTCAACGAACACATGGTCGTGTTTAATCAACATAGCGTAGAATTCGCTTGAGTAGCAGGCTATATCGAAAACTGCTTCTAGAATGACAAAATTTGTATACTTAGCGTTGTAAACATTCTGGTATTTTCTTGAAAAATTATACGACGAGCCACCTCTTCGATAGCTTCTAGGTGCCTGTCTAGCTTTCTGATAGTCTATACTCTTAATTTGATTAGCTCTACATCGATTCCATCTCTAAAAAATTTTTCGTCATCAAATCACATAACTCGATTGAATTTGGCTGCTTTGGATGTAGAATTATATACAGGGTGTTATCAACACACTCAGTCTAACGTTACGCAGGCGCTCAGCAGTTTTTATGCAAGCAAATCAAACATACTATCAACACAGGTTCGATTGCGCCTGACTAAGCAGAACTACATTCCAGAAACACTCGAAACACGCACATTCAGCAATTTACAAGAGCGAGATAACTTTTCCAGGAGTCAGGATGTCGCTTGATTTATTCGTGACGTAAGCTTCTGTTATTACGTAATCGCGATAAAGGATGGGAGGGTAGAACTCCTATAATCACTGAGCTCCATATATAACATGAGTTCTTAGTCGGCGGTCAGGATCTTGCAAGGCAAACGAAGCATGCAAGGCAAAGATAAAAAATAGTCCTCGTTGTCAATGTTAGATATTAGTGTTCTCATTTACTATTATCCTAATTTATGCATCTATAATTAAGTTATACCTATCAAATTAATAAATGATTCCCTAATCATGTAATGGAATGTGATAAATAGCATTTTTGCCCATGAATGCGAACTAAAATTATCGCCACTGTATCCTTCCACACTGACCGCTGGAAATCATGTTGGGAAATAGGAAGATAGATCTCCTGTTATATATGGAGCTCAGTGCCTATAATAGAGGTTGACGCATATCCATTTTGTTTCGGAAAATAACAATAATATTGGGTCCCGGCTCAGCATCAATCTGCCGTCGGAGCTGGCGGTCTGGGGTTGCTGCATTTAAAAGGCCCGGTCACTGACGAGCGATTATTTCTCCCCACTGGTTGGATAACGTGATTGGCTGAGTTTTCTCCCGCTTGAACTTGGCGGGGATTTGATTCAAGGAAAATGGTTTTTGGTTGTGAAAAGAAGCCACAGCATGTTTTATTCGATCGTCAGCATGCTGAAATAAAAACTTTTTTTTTTTTTTTTTTTTTTTTTTTTTTTTTTTTTTTTTTTTTACAAGTATAAGTGCAAACTGCTGTACGATAACTTTTTCAAATGTAATGACAAATTTAGCCGATTGCTTATTTAAAATGATTATAAACCATAAATGTTTGGAAGTTCACAAAACAATTTAGTTTTTTCAATGTATTAATAATTTGAGTAAATCATGAGCAAGGGACACAGTTTCATTTCTTTCATATTAGTATTACTAATTATTATAAGTAATATTTCAGGTAATTTATTTAAACCTTACGTAGAATACAAATAGTGGCGCTGATACAACATAAAATTTTTTACCAAAAGCAAGTCAACTGCAGAAATTAGTGTAAAAGTACATCTCGGGATATCTATTGAAAATTATAGCTACCAATTAAACTAGGTATACACATTATAATCATTTGAGAGACAAACTTGTGTTGAAGGACTTACATTTTTAAGTGCGGCAGTAAGAAAACAGCTACTTAGTTTTTTTAAAACATTTCAAAAATTGATTAGTTATTATTTATGCATCCAGTATAGGTTGGTTGTATTTATGTCGGCCAATTATCAGCACGTGGGATGTAGGCCCTAAGGGGGGGGGGGTGCCTTCCGTGGAGGTCTTTCTAGGGGAACCTAACCCGTATTAACGCTTGGAGAACCAAGGTTCGAAGAAAACCACGAAAACTCCGAACGATTAGGCCGACGGGCGCGATTGGGTTCGAACCCAGCACTTCCCGTCTACCAGCTTCGAGAGCAGAACCTCTCGGCCACTGGTGGGGCCCATCCAGTATAGGTTATTGATCACAAAAACAAATATGACTCTGTTTACTTATTCATTTTATTTTAAATGCATTTTTATTTTATTTTTTCATTTATGTATCAAAATTAAAAGAAGACACAATTTGCTTTTTATATTCACAAAAAGCAAGAAAATTTCATGTTTTATACAACAAAATTTTAAATAATAATAATAATAAATAATTTATTTGTATTAAAAGTTTTGAAAATTCAGCTTGTTTACTTTTCATTCCCTAACCAGTTGTGCAATTTATATTGAGCAAAACCAAATCTAGAAAGATTCTTTCTAATGAAACTGTAAATAACTTACCTAAATTAGACATTTTATATTTTAATACCACTTCTAAGTAAATATAGCCACACGATTTATTATTCGTTCTTAATTTAAAAATTCATCTTCAAACGTAAACATTGGATATGTATATATCTACCCTATATATATAAAATCCTAATGAAACGAATTTATGAAACGAATATATGAAACGCCTGAAATGTATCGATTCTTTGAATCGACTGATTAAACAACTGACTTTGTTTCACGGCGATTTCTCCTAAAATATGGAATACTTTGCGATGAAATTAACACCAAAAATCCGTGTGATTCAAGAACAGATCTCAAAACTGGTATTAGAATTTTTAAATTCGAATTAGTTTTCGAAATATTATTTTTTTTCTAATTTTAAATACATTTTCTCTAATGATGGCAACTCAAATTTTAATCATAACAATTTTTTTTTTTCATAATTCAGAAAAGGTTACTATTTTAAATTAATTTGGCGACAGTTTGGCCTCCTTTAAATCTATGCTAAGAACAATGCTTTTTTTTTTGTATTTCGTTATCATTTTATTAAATACAAAACTTTCATTTAAAAATGAAACATTTAAATTGATGGCTTTCACTTCTTTAAAAAAAAAAAAAAAAAAAAAAAAAAAAAAAAAAAAAAAAACCGAAAAGAAAAATATTAGGCACAGATGTCATATACGCACCGGGGTACCTAATTGGCGCACAAATGGCATTATTTTGATAGATATGGTAAGCCGGCTATTGTTGTTTATTTAATAATAAATGTATATTTACTTTTATTTCTTTTTTAAATTTATATAAATTAGTTTGTTCTATAGTAATTAATTATTTTTTTTTTGCTATTTCTTTTTGGAAATAAAAGAAAATAATTAAAAAATATGGTACAATGTAGTAGTTACTCCGTCACCCAATTTCGCAAATTATATAAATCGCCAAACCACTCGCCAAATTGTACAGATTGACAAAATTTTTATTTTAAATAACGAAAGAACAAATATAAATTAGTATAACATTAATAAATATAAAAATAAAACGTCGAAATAAAAATCACTTGATGACGTAAACACGTGTAACTTGCTAAAAGTCAAGTGAATGTGACATTTACCATCAACCATTATTGGTATTTAATCTTACAGTTTGGTGATAGATTTTTTGTCGACGGGATAACTAAGTAGTACCAAAAATACATATGTAACTGGTATTCGAAAACGAGGTTTTCGTCAAATTTTCGTAAAAAAAAAAAAAAAAAAGAAAAAGAAAAGAAAATCATGCCAAACATGCGGTGCGTATATGACATCTGGCGAAATATTAAATTATGTAACAAACCATGACATTTAATTTCAACTTCAAATCAATGTTTTAATTTACCACTCGAAGAATAAAAAAATTCTAACTGGCGAGTTGCAAAAAAGATATTGGCGAGATTTGTACCTGGCTTTTTTTTCTTACGTCACAGATGTCATATACGGCACCATATTGGCGCGATTTTTTTCTGACGCCAATGTCATATACGCAACGGGTACTTAACTGACGCCAAAGTATCGTTATTTTGCTTGATATGGTAAGCCGGATGTTGTTGTTTATGCTGTTAATGCGTTCCCCAAATTGGCGTTGGAAAAAAATCGCGCCAATATAATGCGCGTATATGACATTTGTTCCAAACCTTCATATGAAAGGCGAAGGGATCAGATCGTATTTGTTTATGGCATTTGATGACTTGAACTATTATAATATAGATGAAATGATGGGGATAGAATAATATTTGGCGACTTACCACCTGTGCCTGGATAACATTAAAGTATCAAAATGGCACCTAGAGTATAAAAAGCAAAGTGTTCCGCCCGGAACTGTTGATGATAGTCACATGATTTAGGCTATTGTTATAGAGATTGTTTTAAAATATCGGTTGACAAAGACTCTGAATACTTAATTCATTTTATTTTAGCTTCTTTTCAAATGTTTAACTGATCCTCTTTAATCAAAAACGAAAACAACCATTGGATGTCTTAACAGCAACTGATTCTCCGTTAAATTTTTGCAATCAAAAGGAATTGAATGGAAACCCGTTTACACGGAGATCTGCACACCTTTTTCAGTATAATTTAATCTTCTCTAATATTTTTAAAACCTATTAGATTTTTAGATTTTTTGATTCTGCGGTGTCTGAACGGGGGTTGGCGAGCGTAGCTTGCAGGGAGCAGAGCTCCCTAGTACATATATATATATTGGAATGGGGGGGGGGGATAAAGACATTACCTGGGCAAAATTTCTTTACCTACAGAACAGCACTGTCAATAACAGTTAAAAAATTAATTTAGTTTTTGAGATAGAGCTCCCACAAATTTTTTGTCACATACAGACTCACAGAGTGACAGACAGACATTTTCTAAAAACCCTCAAATTGTTCATAAATAGTTTAAATTTCTCAATGGACAAGTGTAATTATGTTCTTGCTAAACAATCATTTTAGCAAATATACATAAAAGAAAGAAAGAAAAATGCATAAAAGGGATGCATAGGCGTAACCAGGGGGGGGGGGGGGGGGCTGGGTGCCCGGGCACCCCCCCCCCCCCCCCCGCTTGCGCAGACTCAAGGACAATTATTTTAAAAAATCGAATTCTACAAAAGAAAAAGTGAAGGCAGAGTAGTTCAGAAAATAACAGCCTAAGTTTTGAAATGTGATAAAAAAGGAAACCCACGTTCTTTTTTTTTCCTTTCTTTTTTCTCTATCTTTCTTTCTTTTTTTTTTTTTTTTTTTTTTTTTTTTTTTTTTTTTAAAGAAAGTTATGTTGTTTATCTTTTTTAAAACTAAAATATTTACAAGAATCTGTATTAATCATTATAAGTCAAAAAGGTGGCTTTATAATCCCACTTTGACGTCTTTTGTTTGTGGGAGATTTTTTTTTTTTTAATGCCGTTCTTTCTATTGCATGTTTCTGCAATTTCATGAGAAATTAACGCAAGTTCTTGACGAGGATGAAACTATTTGCCTCTTTGCTTTCGTAGTTTAAAGTGTAGAAAGAAGCAAAAAAAAAATGGAAAAGGAATGCAGATGTGAAACGATAATTCTAAAATGAGATTATCGGGGGGGGGGGGGGTATACAGACCTGTCTCCTTTGAAAATGAAAAATAATAGCACAGAAAATTCAAATTAATCTGGAGGTTGGTTGGTTGGTTGTATTTCGTATTTCGCGGCAATTTTTTGACATCCGTAAAAGGAATATGGTTGCAGTCTTCCAAGTCAATATAGTAATTTTTTTTCCTCTGAAAATTTTTATACGATTTTTAGAGTTTTTTCTCGTTTCGCGCCGTTCTTTTGAAAGTAAGAAAAGGAACCCGGTTTCAACCTCTTAGCCCAGTGCAGTAAATTTTGACCAAATTCGCGATTTTATTCTGCGATCATTTCATGATATTTACAATTTTTTCCCAAAATCGTTTGACGAAATTCACGTTTTTTTACCCGATTTTTTGTCGAAATCCGCATTTTTCACCACCAACCTTTGACAAATTTCGTGTTTTTTACCGCGATCCTTTCACGAAATTCGCATTTTTTACCGCGATATTTTGACTTGACAAAATTGGCATTTCTTTTGCGCTGTCCTTCGATAAAATTCGCGTTTTCTTTCCTCGATCTTTTGATGAAATTCGCTTTTTCTTTCCGCAATCTTTTGACGAAATTCGCTCTTTCTTTCTGCGATCTTTGGACGAAATTCTCATTTTTACCGCGATCCTTAGATGAAATTTATTTTCTGTTGCGGCCGATTGACGAAACTGATTTTTTTACAGGTAGATCATTTGTCGAAATTCGGGATAATTCTGCGCGAGCGATCGGGAAAATTCTCGATATCTTTCCGCAAATAACAAAATTCTCTACACTTTTCCGCAACATTTTGACGAAATTTGAAAAAAAATTTCGTCAATCATTTATCTAAATTCGTAATTTTTTTGCGCAATCTTTTGACGAAATTGGCGATTACACTTTACACTCTTTTACCGAAATTCCCGATATTTTTCTACGATCGTTTGAAGAAATTCTCAAATTTTTCCGGGACCGATTCACGAATTGATTTTGAGAAATTCCATAAAAGAAATAAAAATCGCGGGCTTCAAGTTTTTTTTAAATACTCACTGAAGAATCACAGATCTGTAAAAGAATTTGAAGGGGGGGGGGGAGGGCGGGGAAATACTGTGCAGCATTTTTTATTATGCGGGATTTTCTTTTTCTGTGCACAAATCGCGCGATCCCGCACGTTATTTCAAACCTTGTCTCTCAAAGAAAACTTCATAACTAGAGGAATTTCGCTGGTTGGTTTTTTTTTTACACGAACATAGAATTAAACAAATCAAGGATTTGGGAGGGGGGGGGGGGACTGCCTTCGGCAACGTACTCTCGGGCAAGCTACGAGCTCTTCTGCCTCGAAACAAGTCAATCTTGAATTATTGCGTTTTTTATTTCGAGCAAAATTAAATTTTCATCTTTCTTATAAGAACTGATTTGACATTATTCCAATTCGAATTTAATCACGGCAATTGCAAAAATTACCGGAGAGTTTTTTCTTTAAAAAAAAAAACAAAAAACAAAAAATCGCCTCAAAGCACGAAAATCCCGGCTAAAAATCTCATTAGAAATTCGGAAAAGATTAAAGAGCCACAGGGGATGGAATTAACTAATTGGGTAAAAGATTTAAACCGGATTCCTTTTAGGAATGTCGAAAAAAAAATCACTGCGAAATGCGAAAAATACCCTCTAAAAATAACATGAAAAAAATTGTTGAAAATTGAAAAATCGCTGTAAGAATCTCGAAAACAGTTTATTGAAAAGAAGATGAAGTTTACTGGATAAAATATTGAAATTGGATTATTTTTTACTAATTTGAAAAAATTGCTCAAAATGCAGAAAAACCCACATAAAAAATTAATTGAAAAATTCCAGAAATTGTCTTTCATATGCATGAGTTTAGGCATACAGGTCCTGTCAAATCTTGCGGCTGTGCGGGTTGCATTGTTTTTTCAGAGTTCAACGTGCGCGCGTACACACACAGAGAGACAGATAAGCACCTATCTTTATTATTACAGTCGCATTATGATTGTATAATTTTTATTCATCTTGATAAAATTTAGTGTATATTATCATGACCTGCTTTACCTAATATATTCGACATATTCTGAGGTAAAAACAGGAATTACCATAATTTCCGGCCTATAATCCGCGGTTCAAACAATTATGTTCGGACCCAGAAATCTTGTTTCATAAAACGTAACTTGTTAAATCGCGATAAATATTTAACTTCAATAATGAAATAAAATTTCTAGGTAGAAACATGATTGTTTGATCCGCGGATTATAGGCCGGAAATTACGGTATTAATGAATATTATAATTATTTGTTATATTATAACAATTATTATAAGAAGTTAGGGTGACAAAAGGTTTTACACTTGTGACCACACTTAGTCACTGTCTTATGTCACTGCTGCAAGGACATTTACATATCTTTTTTTTTTTTTTTAACCATAAATTTAGTTTTAATGTTTTGAACCCCTTCTCATCCCTCCTCACGCAAACAAAAATTGGTTTGAGCCCCTTTTTTAAAGAAATACTACACAATTATACATTCTAAGACGAAAACCTGTCTAAACGGAAATTCGACCAGTTCCGTTTTAGCAGGTTTTACTGTATAATGTTTGTACCCAGCATGTTCAGGTAAAAAGTCTGGGCACCCCCCCCCCCCCCCCCGTTCAAAAAGCTGGTTACCCCTATGGGATGGTGGAAGGGAGTAATAGTAGTAGTGTTTTTTATATTTACGTACGATGCACAATTAGTTTAATGAAAGATGAAATAATTCCACAGTCTGTCTTGTTGCGTTCACAATTGTATTTTTTTTTATTTTATTTTATTTCTTTTTCAGTGCAAGTGCGCGGCGCGGGACTAGCGATAAAGGCGCCAATCAGTAAGCTGGCCTTGTTAGGCGTAGTTTCGTCGAACAAATGGACGCACAGTGGGGCAGAATACCTAAAAACCTGGCAAAAAATCAAAAATCTGAATTCCTTTATTCTTTTCGGTGGAAACGATAAAGACGATTTCACGTCATAAAACAATGTTGTTCTCTACTTCATTCCTCCACCCGCGGTTAAAGTTACGCTTAGTTGCGTAGAGTTTTTCGTCGAGATAATATGTACGATTTGCAGGCAAAATTTGAAAGTTGTCGTACGTCATCATTATTGCAATAAATTTTAATTTTGTGATGACATTTTGAAGTTGGTGTGCGTAGATATATTTTAAGAGTTTTGGATTAATAAAAGAGTGTGTTAATAATATTGAAATTGTTTTCAGTGTGAAAGACTTAAATATTTACTCTATGTTCAGAATCACTGAGATTTTTAATTATGTTCCAAGGCTGTCCAAGCTTTGGTTTTTACAGTTTGGGAAAGCTTATTTATTGCTTAATTTAGGATTGCAAAAAAATGTTGCCCATATTGGGCCTTTTTTTTTTTGTTTCAGGACAATTTCTGATAAAATGTGTTGCGTTTATCACGGCTTCCATGGTCTCAATTGTAATTGTTTTTGATTTGCGTTTCGCGCAGACGATAATTTTTGTTTTGTTTACAAACGAATTTGTTTTTAGAATGTTTATGGATGTTTACGTCGCTAACATATGTAATTGATTTATACTTATTACGATCATATAATGATGAAACGCGCTAACGTTAGTTGTTGTGCGTTGTAAAAATATGTTTCCGTGTCTCCATTTTCCTGTGATTTTTAAATAAATAGTAAGAACATTCAACAGAAGAATTTTTAAATGGATCACTGATATAAGAAGATTTTAGGTAAGACTAATCTAATCTCCTGAATTAATATTAAAAACTTTTTTTATGCTGAATGAATATTGATAATAAGACTATCAGTATATTAATATTGAACATATTTTTTTTAGATTAAAGAACATATTTATAATGTTTATCAAAAGAAAAGAACTTATTAGCATAATGAGAAGTTGTGGAAGTAGTGAAATGGAAAAACAATTTCAGCACTTGTATGATGAAATTAAAAGACGTAGTAAATGTGATTCAAAACAACAGAAAGAAACGCTAAAAAAACTTTCGTATTTCAAGACACAGTATAAGACACGTTACACCAAAGCAAGGCGAATGGAAGAAAGGTTTAAAAGCAACAATCAGGAATGGCTAGAAGGATCAATTTTGTTTCCTAATGAAATAGTAAATAAGCGTGGTCGCCCTGAACTTAGCTTTAATGATAGCTCAGAGAGAATAAAACGATTAAAAACTAAGGAACTAAGGAATACTACACCTGCATCTGTGTTGTCATACGCAACGCGAATGAGTTTAAGGTCAGAAGGCCAAGTACAGGCGTTGAAACTTCTCAGTGAAATAACTACGTCCCCACATCGTGCCACTAAATATATAAAAGCCTACGCAGCTTCTTTGGACTCAAAGCCGAAATCTTTATCTGGAGAAGATGCTTTAGCTGTTTTGATAACAGCAAAATTGTCTCGATATCAATATGAGATTGTGAGGAATAATACTCCACAAACATTCCCCTCTTACAAAACCATACAATCCGCAAAGAAATTCTGCTACCCAAACAATATACATATTACAGATACCTCCAGTGGCGTAGCTACAGATTCAGCGCCCTGGAGCAAGTTATGTTTGTGCGCCCTTTTGTCACTTAAAAAAGTTCTGCGTAATTTTGTTTGGAAATTTAAAATTTATATACTAATCTGAATTCGACTTAAAACTACTTTTATTTGAAAGTCAAAGTATTTTAACAACGTATTAAATCCAAATGATTAAAAGTAAAAAATGAAAGGTTTAAGTCCGGAGTATATACCAATGTTTTCTGCGAATCGGGGAAAGGAGGGGGGGGGGATTTTTATTTTAAATGCGCCAATGGGCCTGTACAATCTGCTGCCCTTATATCTGTTTTCTTTTCAAAAGTTTCGAAGCATTGTAGAATAACATAAAAACACACTATTGTCACGATTTTTATATTTTTTACTTTTTACATATAGATGAAGTGCATTTTCTATT
The DNA here is from genome assembly GCA_963932465.1 of Maratus speciosus. Classification (NCBI taxonomy): domain Eukaryota; kingdom Metazoa; phylum Arthropoda; class Arachnida; order Araneae; family Salticidae; genus Maratus; species Maratus speciosus. The sequence continues at coordinate 143,385,031 of OZ010786.1, read as the reverse complement.
TTTAGTGCCAGAAAATACTAAAACTTCATAAAATTCAAAGTATAATTGCTCAGTAAGTTTTGGTCGCACAAAATAGAATTTTTTATTATTTTATCTGCTGAAGTACGGAGAAGATTTTTTAGATATAACGTATAGAACCAAGGGACAGAATAAAATGTAAACATCGTAACTTTTTAAAAATAACTGTTTTGACATAAATTACTTTTAAAAGGATGAAGACACTTTTCTCCAGGAAGGATTTCTGTGGCTTTGAAGGGGGGGGGGGGGCATAATACAGAGCCACTCCTGAATTCAACACTGAGAACAACATTGAAACTTTTTTACTATTAGAATTACATTTCTAAAACTATTGGTTTAGAAAATTAGCCAATGAACGGCAGTAAAAGTTGACACTGTGCTTCTCAATGGCTTTTGAACCAGGTAAATTCAAATAACACAGAAAAGGTTTAATCGTACAATAACATAATTGAGATTGTCACCGAAAGAAAAAAAAATCTCTTGCAATTTGACGATTTCAGTCTTTAGTTTTCTCGCCAAATGAATCATTTTGACGCAGTGGCGATCGGCAGCGAGAACCCTGATTGACACCAATTATTCACGACTGCAGTTTTTACTTTCTATACACATACAATGCAAAGAAGGAAATATGAAAGTATTGTAATCATAATAAAAATAATGGTATATTTTTGCATTTTCAAATGCTTGAATCTGTTCTCACAATTTTTATAACGATTCAAGATGTATGTGTGTGTGTATGTTAGAATTTCCTAAAGTCTTTAGATTCCCAGAGCATGATTTGGTGTGTTTTTAAAGATGTCAGCGGTTATGTTATAAATCTGTATGAACTGTAATATTTTCGAAAAAATCGGCCGATGGTTTTGGTATCTAAACTACTTTTCAACCATTGAGTGACGATACCTGATGGACACTTTCTCTTATATCTCAATTAAATTATTTTTATTGCTCACGTTCATCCTATATCCATACAGCAACGTTTCAGTACGCAGATAGTGGTAGCTCGACAACGGGTTCACAATCACATTACTACCAGTCATTTCAGAAAAAAAATTCTCATTGTTTAATCGTTGAAAATTCCCCGATTAAAAACAGAACAAATTTTATTTACAAATACTGGTATAAAAGTGATTATGAACCCTTGAAGAGCCGCTAGTGCACGTAGGGTCGGATAGGTCATTGTCAAGTACGCAGACATTGGATTTTTGGAGGGCGCAACATTTTAGAAACTGTTTTATCACCTTGCTTGTAGAAACCAATAATACCCATTACCATTTCAGTTTTTTTGCGGGGAAGGGTGATGCTTTTTCAACTTCTGAATTGGACCCGAAATTGAAAGTACCCTTAGGAAAAAAAATCGAAACAGTATACACATAACCATTTAAACATCACCCTCAACTTTCTATTAAAAAATATCTTTTAAAAATATTGAAATGTAAATGAGAAATTTCTAATGAGCGCTGTCATTGGTTTAACTTTAGCTTGCGAGTGGCTAGTTTAGGATTCTAAAGTGTACAGAATTTTCGTACTAATTAAGAATGTTATTGTTAATAAAACCTATTTTAAACTTTTTCTGGAGCAGTCAGGATAAAACTCTTAATCCTGCTAGTAAAAAGTGTAAATATTATTAATTTGTTTTTAAAGCAAAGTATCTTTAAAATAGATTTTTATACAGTAAACTCTGTCTAAAGCTCTATGTTAGACAGATTTCGTCTTATGCAGAATGTATAAAAACTCCCCTAACAAAAGGGGCGCAAACAGAACCTTGAAAAGGCGCCGCGTTGAGCAGTGCTGTTCCAACGTAAGAAAATAGCTGACCGCCGTTCTGATTATCATATTTATAGATAATATCCAAACAGTCTCATTTTCATATTAAAATGTAATTCTTAACAAAAAATACGTTTGACTTATTTTTTCTTGGCAGAAAATATTCTTTATAAATATTTTTTTTTTTTTGTTCAATAAGCACAAAAATCAGCATAATAAACATTTAGAGGAAATTACAATCACAGAATAGTACGAATGCACGAAGCTTAAACATTTCAAACAAATACTTAATAAATGATTTTACAAAAAACTAATAAATATTTTTTTTTTTTTTGAAATAGACCTCTTTGGTCCTAGACAGGCTGAAAATCGTTGGGACAGATCATGTCGCCATTAGTAACGGACAGAATTGTAGAATATACATTAGGTTTTAAAAGATTTAAATGGTCCTCTGAAACAAAGAAACTTTCAAGAAAAAAAAATTAAATTCTTCTGCTTTGCAAGGAAAAAAAATCATTAATTAAAAAAATGCTTCTAAAAAGTGAATTTTTTAAAATTATTAAATAACTTAAGGCTGTTTAAATCTAATACTTGTAGTATATTTTGTAACTATTAGCTTCACCTAAGGGAGAGCGCAGCTTTACCTGATTTAGGTCACACCGACCCGCAGGTCAATTGTCCAGAGGGCCGGTCTCAGTCTACCAGACTTTGAAATGCAAAATCCTTTTATTTATTTATTTATTTATTTATGGGCCTTGTTTCAGTACGGGCGAAATGAAAATTTGTTGAAAATTATTTCTTGAAAGTTCACGTTTTCTTTAAAACACGAGGTCTTTATCACCAGTGGAAATATTTCACCTATCTATAAAACTAAGATCTAAGTTTTTATTTATTGTCATACTGTTTTGAACACACAGTATTTTTATCAACTGTTCGAAAGTTGAATGGAGTTACTCAAGATTTTTTTTTTTCATTTTATTATTCAAATATTCATAGTCTACTAATATGCGATATCGGATAGATCAGAGCCTGTGATTTACAGTCTAAGCAAAACTTACATTACTATCTTCAAAAAATACCTTTTGAATACCTTATTTAATCCTTGGCTACCTTATTTAATCCTAAAATTCTGCGATTAAATAAAATTTATTGCGGAAAAATACATTTAGAAAAAAGTGGCGTAAATTTGCATGTTCGATAATCATGTCTTAAGGAACACTGAATTTGATATACTTAACTTTTTCTCTCTTTTTAAAAGGAGATGCTTATCAATTCTGCATTTGAGATTTACTTTTTTGATCTGCGTATAAAAACATATTTTAAATAGAAATAGCATAGGTTAAACACTAGGTAAAATTTCAAAAACAATTTGGTCGCTGCCCCCCCCCCCCTCCTTTACATTTTGTCGCCGTGGACTGATGCGAAATATGGCTAAATCGCGCTCTTATTGTTTTGTAATCTTTATTCATGCATGTTTAGTTTCCTCACACACACACACAAAAAAAAACCCTTCAATTTTTCAAAATTTTTTTTGGTTTTTTGTTTGTAAAATGGTCAATAATTTTCTTTAACTTGTCAAACTATTGTTTTTTTTGTGAAATCTTAAAATAATAATATCTAATTAAATCTTAAAATAGCTAAAGCATTGCTGTTGCATCGTATATATAGGTTTAGCAGCGGTGACTTCTTTGACTACTATTTTTTCCTGTACAGCAATCATCATGATAAATTTCTAAATCTTCTTCAATAGAAATGTACCAGGAAGATTATGGTTCAGAAATAGCGGTAGTCAATGAAGTGACCGATGATAGCCCTATAAATAAGCTTCAGTTACTTTAAGATTTGAAAATCTTTAACTATCGCCTACTTAAAAGTTACAGAAAAAATATCAGACATGCAGAAACGGTGTTAGAGAAGTTACTTGAGGTTGCAATATGGAATGAATTAAAACTTCACGAATAAAAATAATTTCTTTTAACTGTGTATAAAAACATATTTTAAATAGAAATAGCATAGGTAAAATATCATAGGAATATGCTGATTGTAACAAGATCTCCATTACATATGATTAATAATGAGAAAAATATGTAATATTTTTACAAATCTTTATTTTGTTCTTTCTAAATTTGCGCCCTTAGAATTCGTGCGCCTGGAGCAAGTTGCTCCAACTGCTCCACGGTAGCTACGCCCCTGGATACCTCCGCTAGCGTTCCCCTACAGGATTTACTTGATCACACAGCTCAACGTTTGTTTTTATCAATTGAACCTGTTATTAGAACTCTTCGAGAATCAGAACTAACCAAACTATGTCTATTCACAAAATGAAGTTTTGATGGCTCTTCAGGCCATACACTCTAAATTAAAATGTCTGAAATTCAGACACTTAAGTGTCTGAAATGGAGTGTTCAATTTTCAGACATTTTAAAATGTCTGAATTTTTTCAGACACTTTTTGCGTCTGAATTTCAGACACTTCAAACGTCTGAATCGCATCCATTTTTTTGTAAGCATCATACGTAGCCATGTTTGACCACGTTGAATCCTGGAAAAATATTTGGCTGTGGTCCTGCCCCTCCCCCCCCCCCCCAATACAGCCTGATTTTTTTGGTGCTCTCAGTTTTGGTATACAATTTTCGTTACGTTGATAATTTAAATCTTTTACGACATTGTACTGATTATAATCAATATCTTGAACTTCAGGAGTAGAACAAGATTAAAAAACAAAAAATATTTATCTAAATATTAGATTTTTTAAAATTTATTTTGTTTTTAACCTTATTTTACTTTAAAAGTTCAAAATATTGATTATAATCAGTACAATTTCGAAACAGATTTAAAATATAAGCTTTACAAATATTGCACATCAAACTTGGGGGCAGTACAGTCGTAGGGGGACGGGGCACTTCCCAGTTTGCCCTTCCTTTAATCAAGAAGTACTTTTGCAAAAAACGCAACCCTGCATTATAGTTGTCTAAATTGAGATGTCCGGTATTCGGGAGTGTCCGTTGTGGAGGTTAATGGACATTCTCGAATAGCGAACACCTCTATTTAACGAATACTTTTTTAATCAGCAGACATACATATTTGTATATTTTTACCTCAAAAAAGTAGACATCTCCAATTATCGGACAAATTCCGCGGTCCCGAAGTGTTCGCTATTAAGGGCTTTTAAGGTACATAGATAAATATATATATATATTTTATAATCTTGTCCTACTCTAAAAGTTCAAAATATTTATTATACTCGGTTGAATGTGGAAAAAGATTTAAAATATCAGATGTACGAAAATTGCAAAAATCCCCCCCCCCCCCAAAAAAAAAAAAATGAAAATATAAAAAAATATATTGCCACATAGGCAATTTTACATATACATCACTTGATAATCACAACAGCCACTTAACTATGAATAATGAAAATAAATAAATAAATATTCTACTTTAATAACATTGGGGAAAAAATGACTTTGGTATTTTGTTAAATATATTTGCGTTTTTAAACTTGTCCTACTCTAAAAGTTCAAAACATTCCTTATAATCAGTGCAAGATTTAAGATATCAGCTTTACAAAAATTCATGCAAAATCCCCCCCTCCCCCCCCAAAAAATGAAAATACTTATTTAAAAATTATGTTTTAAAAAAATTTATATTTCCACATGGGCAAGTTTTTATGTAGATCAGAGGGTACTCACAAAAGCTATTCAACTATCAATAAAAACAAATAAGTACATATTCTATATTAAAAACATGAGGAAAAAATAACTTATGATTTCCAAACTTCTTTCGTCTTAAATATATACAGTAACATCTGTCATTTTTGTATTTTTCGTATAAGTGCATATAAATAAAGTTACCACAATTTTAAATACGAAATCTAGTTAGAGGTTTTTACTTTTTCCCATTATAAATTTCAAATTACTTTTTTATTAAAAATAATAAAAAAATCAGTATTAGAGTTGATTGCAAATCAAATACATATGTATATTTTTACAGGCAGCTTCATATAATAGACCAGTCTCATTTACTTTATTTATCTTTTTTTAATCTGCGGTTTTATGCCAGGAAGTAAGAAAGCATTAGGTCATCTTTCAAAGTTTTTTTTTTCTTTACTTCCTTGTGGCCGTCATTTACTGCGAGATAAAAATTATCCATTGAAACTAAGAACTGACATTGAATATATAATTCGTAATAAAAAAGAACGTCATAAGTTTAAAAATATATACTTCTAGAATTAGTGGGGTTTTTTGCGAACAGATTCAAAACTAATTAAATTTCATGGAGGATTTTGTTTAGTACAATAAATAAAATCATAAAATACACTAATTTTACTACTATAAAGAAACTTACTTGAGTTGCTGCAAGAGGTAAGAAATATTCCTCGATTTGAAATTTTAAAAACTACCACAACCACAGTGAGGGAGAAAGACTTTCATCAGTTTAAAAGGTAATCCCATAATACATCCGACTAGCCATATTTAAAGAATGAGATGTTTCATCCTAAAAACAGGACCCGCCAGACAAAAGTTTCCTTTTTTTTTGCCAGCTTCGACAGGACGAAGATGAATAACACAATATTATTGATATAAATTGATACGAGTTAACACTAAGCCCATTGCACACGCTTTGTAGAATTTCCGGGTGTAATCTTCAACCGTCGTCTACTTCTGTTCTGTGTTTATCCCGCCCTTGTATCGACGACAGCTTCTAAGAAACATTTGATGTCGAGCACACACGTCAGATGTATGTACTCAATAAATAAATAATCCAAGTTAATACGAATTAAAATCACAGTACTTCACATTTCGCAAAAAACGAATTAAAATACACGCGTACATAAAAACAAACTTTGTTTGAATTACAACGTATACCACTTCGAACGAAGACATCTAAAACGCATGCGCAACTGGGAGTGCTAGTGCCCCCTGGTGGTTATTGCGTTGGAAGAATCAAAACGTCTTAAATTAAGACACGTTTAAAGCAATGAAGTGTCTTAAAATAAGACGTTTGCGGATATTTTAGACATTATTCTCAGTTCGTTTTCACCATGGTCATAGTAAGACGCTTATGTATCTTAAATTAAGACATCTATAGTGTCTTAATTTTCAGATTAAGACACTTAAGTGTCTAAAATTCTTTTTCAGTCACATATGTGTCTAAATTTAAGACGCTTCTATTTGCAGTGTAGCTCGTACAAACAAGCGTTTCATGGAACTGAAGCCAGTGATTCCGCAGTTTTCATCACGTGCGTTGTTCCTGTTCGTCTAGTTTCTGATAATAAGATTATTTGGCAAAACCCAAGTCCAGCATCTACGGCATATTGCAGACCACTTAAAATTCAGTTTATCAAAGAATCTAAGGAAACTTCAATTGTAGAAAAGAATAGAGTAGATCACGAAATAGAAAAGTTGCGGGACACTACAATAACATCGCAGGACAGACAAGTACACGTAAATCATAAATTGATCTTCACCATGGTAGATGGAAAAGTGTGCAATGCGCTCACTGAAACGACATCAACACAGAAATGTTTTATTTGTGGTGCTACTTCTAAAATGTTCAACAATATAGAAGTAATGATTGCTAGACCAATAAACACTGACAACTTGGGCTTTGGTTTGTCTGTCTTACACGGATGGATTCGTATGTTCGAGTGCGTCTTGCATCTGGCTTATAAATTACCAATAATGAAATGGCAAGTTCGAGGAGCTGACAAACAAATAGTAGAGGAAAACAAAGCTCGTATACAAAAAGAGTTCAGAGAAAAATGTGGTTTAATCGTAGATATGCCAAAACCGGGATTCGGGAGCACCAACGATGGCAACACTGCAAGAAGATTTTTTTTAAATGCAGAATTGTCAGCAGAAATCACGAAGATTGATCTTGAGCTTATAAAAAAATTACACACAGTTATGAGAGTAGTTGCCAGCGGGTACGAAATCGATGTCGAAAAATTCAGAATTTTCACTCATCATACCGCAATGTACTTTACTGAAAAATATTCATGGCACAACATGCCATCAACTGTACATAAATACCTCATACATGGTCCAGAAATAGTATCAGCGGCATTACTTCCTATCGGCCAATTAAGTGAGGAGGCTCAAGAAGCTCGTAATAAAGATTTTAAAAGATATAGGGAACACAATTCGAGAAAGTGTAGCAGGGTCAAGACAAATGAAGATGTTTTTAATTTATTTCTAATCAGTAGTGATCCTCTAATTTCAAGTAAACGCAAAATAAAAAGGAAAAACCTAAGACAACTTCCCACTGAAGTGATATCTATGTTGAAAGCTCCAACCGTAGCAGAATCTGATAATAGCGATACGGAAACTGAAGAAGTAAATATCGCGGACTCCGCAGACGATTACAGTGATTCTGATGTATCAGATTTTTCAATTTACTATGAAGGTAAAATGTTTTTAAAATGTACAAATTGCAATAGTTAAAAGATTTTTCAATATAAATATGCGTAAAAAGATTTAAAATGTATTTTATTTACATGGAACAACATAATCATTAACAAATATAAAGCATTTTAATATTTAAAAACTCTCAGGTATTTAATGCCAGTTATTTGTGTACCCTGCCCCACTGTGGGACGCGACTCAAGAGCAAAAGGTTCCATTCTCTCATTGGTTGATCAGAAACCGGTCTTGGCTTGCTTCTCTGGGATGGTTTGGCGATGAAATGCAAGCACTTTGAGAAATATCGTACCTAGTTAATTCATGCAATTTTGGTGACAGTTTTGTGTGGACGATCTTGTCCAGTGGTTAACACGCTTGTCTCGCAAACTCAAGTAGGCGGGTTCTATCCTCCCTGTACTCCCTGTTACTATTTGTGTTTTGTTTCGACTTTTAAGTTAGTTGATAAAGGTTTGTAGACTTCTCTTCTCCGTTCATATCCAATTTTTTTTAATTGTCAATTAGATAATTAAATAAAATTTTGATTAAATTAAGTTTTAATTGTTATTATATAAAATAAAATTTAATTTTAAATAAAATTGAAATTTCATTTTTATTAAATAAAGTAAAATTTAGTTTTAAATAAATTTCGAAATTCATATAGGCTATTTTTTTTATGAATTAAAGTGAACATTTATTGTAATTCAATAATAATATCTCCTAAACTTACATACATTATTTTTTTCCCTTATAACTTTAGTATCAGGTAAATATTAAATTAGCAAAATTAATTTATCAAAGTTTTCTTTTAAAATTAATTAGTATTTTTCATACAGAAAAACTTTATTAATTTATTATCAAATGCTTTGTAATTTTTTATTATGTATAAAATACTGTTAATGAAATTAATTTTTAAAACTCATATTACTTAAAAGCTATTTATTTCAATTCCTTAAAATGAATATTTTTGAAAATATAATGTTATTTCTTACACTTATATAAAATATTTTTATTTTTATGTTATATTATTTAACAATATACATATCTGAATGCATAACTATATTCAGTTTATTTTATTTGAAAGTAAAATTTTATTAATTTATGAATTTATATTAATAATATTATTAACTTAATAAGTAATTACTTATTTAAATCAATTTGTAATAGTTAATTGTTAAATACTTTTTATTAAAATTTGCTATTCTAATAAACTACTTTTTAAAACAATATATATATTATATATATATTATTTGAAAACTCAGTCAAAAACATAAATTATTTTTATTAAAAAAATTATTATAAATTTCCCCTTCACTATTACCACCCTAAATATTTGAAAACTAAGTTAAAGGCATTAGTCCAAGTAATCATTAACTAGAAATATTTAATGCAACAAAATACGTTATAAAAACTTCTTATAGTTTTTGGTAGTAGCTCAGATATTATTGTTTTTGGTTCCAACTTTTTTTTTCTTTTGGGTGTGTGAAAAAAAAAAAAAAAAAAAATCTGTCATTATTATTTAATTTACTTTTTCATTATATTTCACTACAAGTGTGAACTATAATTTATTTTAGCTTGACTTTTTTCATTCACAATCTAAGAAATACTTTATTTTTTTTCTCCCCTCCCCACCTGTTTGTTATTTTGCAGTAATAATAAATAGATATTAATATTGCAAATTACTATATGGGCAAGGTAGAATTTAGATGATCTAAATTCCTTTCTGACGATTTTGATTATTTGAGTACTAGTTTGGCCATTTAATTATTTATATTTACGCACACAAAGTGCCATGAAAAAAAAAAATGCATAAAATTTGACTGAGTATTTTTATTAATTGTTATATATATATATATATATATATATATATATATATATATATATATATATATATATTTTATATATACTTACAGCTTTAATTCATAATATTACGGTTTTTGATGGTGGTAGGTTATGTTTAATTATTGGTTATATATATATATATATATATATATTTTTAAACACATCAGCTGTCAAGGAAGGGGAGGGGGTGCTTGAGTTTACTGTTGCTTTGCACACATAACTACAGTCAAAACACATAGGTAATTAAATGCAGTTGCGTAGCCAGGATATTATTTCGGGGGGGGGGGGGGTCTAATCCCCTAAGCTTCTGTCCTCCTGATGCAAAGCTATAAATCAAAAACTATTAATTTTACTTTTCGTATAAATATCAATTTTATACTTTTAAAATATGGGATATATATATATTTGTTTAAGTTTAAATTTACATACGCCTGTATATACAAAAGGAATATATAAGTAATGTGTAATTTAAAAGTAAGTTACAAAATAATAAGTCTGAAATATTTAAATTGGGTACTTTTTTAAAAGAAAGTAATTTTTAACAATTTTTCGCAGAGAAAAAAGGATATTTTTAAAAATACCATATCATTGTTTTCCGTGAATCACTTTATATGAGAAATAAATTAAAATTCCTTACATGTCGCAAAGAAAAATTAATATGATTGCAACTTAATACTTGAAATAATCTCAAGTGACACTTGGCGAATTGTTTTGGTGGTGAAATGCAATGTGCCTTCTGATTTGTTAGGAAAAAGTGTCTACCACTGCTCAATTATCAGGACTTGTAACCTTGAGAAGTAATCGCGGGATTCTTGTTTCTTCTCAACGAATGGGAGAATGGAACCTTTCACCCTTGAGTCTCTTCCCAGAAAATTATCTTGGTTTTTCGACTGGGCTCCAAATCGAGTGCCAACACAGACTTCTAATATAAGTAGACTCCCAATTCCATTGTTTTTTCGGGAAGGTATTGACTCCATCTTTTGCTTTCATCGCCAAAAGGGTGCCGTATTTTGGCGGTAATCCCTTTATTGGCAAAGCAAAAGTGCGGTCAACTCAAGACAAATTAGAGGTCTGCACGGGCCGACATTTCCAGGCCCGGGGCCGGCCCGACTCAGAGAAGAAAAAATTCGGCCCGTACAAAAAAAATATTGGCCCGGCCCGGTAAAAAAGTTAAAAGTTCGGCCCGAGCCCGGCCCGGCCCGAAAAAAGTTATAATCTCGGCCCGAGCCCGGCCCGGCCCGGCCCGAATGAATTTCTACAAAACATTGATTTTTACGTCGATTTGGTTAAAAGTTTGTCTCGTACGAGGAGTTCAAGCCAAAAACATTTATCTTAACTTTTCTTCCCATGTTTATAATCTTCATTTTTATAGAAGTGCCGCAGGGTGGCCCCCTATAAATAAATATTTATTTTTGTAATGAATCTCTATTTCTTGTATGTAAATGTTTCAGTTATCATTAATATTGTTAATCCATATTCCATGTATTGAAGTGTTAAGTATCTGAAAAATCCTATACAGTAAAATCTAAGACTGAATTGCATAGAAAAGAAAAAAAAAATGCATTACAGATAAGTTTCCTTCTTAGCAAGTGTAAATGTATTATACAGGGTGCAATATGTTATGTATCGCCGACCTTTAATTTCTCAACCGTTGGTCGTAGACATATAGTTCCAATTACAAAAACGTTTTAAATGAGGTAAATATTCACGTTCTGGCATTATTTAAAGTAAAAAATCAATTTTATAAAAATTACGAAATCTAACTTTTTATACGGTCCCTCAGTCCCTATACTTATATTTAGTAAAAGTTTACACATGTCATAATATATATAACACAAAAAGTTCGACATCTGTACTACAAAAATTGACAGAGTTATTAAATTTGAAAGTTTGAGATTTTTTCGCATGATTTTGTCTTTCAATGAGGGATCAGTTAAAAGATTAATTAAAGTAATTCGAGATCAAAATCAGGGTGCAATGTCCTTTTTACGGCGAAACCACCTTTAGCCGGTATCGCCAAATTGGGGGTATCACCAAAGAGGGTTATTTAATATAAAAATTTTAGCTGACTTTTAGGGGTCGTATACAAAGCGAAGAAGGAAATACTGAAATTAAACTGAAAAATAAATATCAATTTATTATAATATCAGAAAGCGGTCTACTATAAAAAATGAATATGTCAAATGACGGAATCTACTAGAGATACTGCTCAAAGTGTTCTTTAACACTTTTATGTGTCGAACACCTTCAAACGTCAAAGTCGGTAGAATCGACAACCGGAAAATAAAACATACTCATTAAGGACTAGATAAATAGCAGCGGAATGCAAACGACCAGCCGAACTATAGCGAGCATAAAAATTATAATTATACGAATTACAATAGTACCGAAGCACCACACGTTCGGGATAAAACACGAGATATCTAGCAGTGGAAATGCTAGTCAGCGTTGAGATCATAATGGCAAGCTACGCATGCATGCAGTATGCCGAAATGATACTTATTTATGGTGAATGTCAAAGGAATGCCAGAGAGGCTGCAATTGTTTATTCAGAACGTTTCGCTAAGGATCTACATCCAACGCATGAAACTATAACTAATGCATTGCACCGTATTAGAGAGACCGGCTCTGTTTCACCACGACCTAGAACAAGTAGACGGGCAAGGTGTAATGTTCGAGTGACACCGGAGGAGGTGCTGGGATTCGCCCTTTTAATTCCTCAATTGAGCACGGCGGAAATAAGCGAGGCATGTGGTCAGCATGTCTGGCATTTGTTACATGCACTTGATGAGCACCCATACCATATCCGACACTGGTGCAATCATTGATGCTGGGTGACCACGCACGACTATTTGATTATTGTAATTTCATGCTCAACACCTTAGAGGAAAATCCCTTATTCCTGTGTGGCATTCTGTGTGATAGATTAGTCAATGTTTATACGGGGTGGCATTGTGAACGTCCACAATGTGGATTACTGGTCTCTGGAAAACCTCCACATCGCCCGCGCAGTACGACACGTGTTATGCGGTATATGGGGAACCCAGATTGTTTGACCCATCTTCTACGACGGGACCTTAACGGGCGATCGTCACCTGCATCTGCTACAAACACGGTACGTGATTGATATGAAGTACCTCTCCGACATGCATGCCGAGTGTGGTTTCATTATGATGGAGGCCTCTCCACACAAAACATCAAACGTCCGGGCGTATCTGGCCACCAAATTAGGTCAACAGATCCTTGGATATGATGATTCGGTAGAGTGGCCACCGCGTTCGCCGGACTTGACACCCATGTACTTCTAACTCTCCGGTTACATCAATCACAGGCCTATGTGAATGAGAACACTTCTCCGGTTTATTTAAAACAGCACATCATCCTTGATTGTCGCACAGTTTACACACCTGCTGAGCTGTAACGTGTCCAGGACTCAGTACTGTCACGCATTCAATTGTGCATTGCTACCAATGGAGAACACTATGAGCAGTATCTCTAGTAGATTCCGTCATTTGACATTCATTTTTTATAGTAGAACGTTTTCTGATACTATAATAAATTGATATTTATTTTTCAGGTTTATTTCAATATTTCATTCTTCGCTTTGTATACGACCCTAAAACTCAGCTAAAATTTTTAAATGATATAACCCTCTTTGGTGGTACCCCAATTTGGCGATACCGGCTAAAGGTGGTTTCGCCGTAAAAAGGACATTGCACCCTGATTTTGATCTCGAATTACTTTAATTAATCTTTTAACTGATCCCTCATTGAAAGACAAAATCATGCGAAAAAATCTCAAACTTTCAAATTTAATAACTCTGTCAATTTTTGTAGTACAGGTGTCGAACATGTGTAAACTTTTGTTAAATATAACTATAGAGACTGAGGGACCGTATAAAAAGTTAGATTTCGTAATTTTTATAAAATCTATTTTTTACTTTAAATAATGCCAGAACATGAATATTTACCTCATTTAAAACGTTTTTGTAATTGGAACTATATGTTTACGACGAACGGTTGAGAAATTAAAGGTCGGCGATAGATAACATATTGCACCCTGTATGTTATTTTCTTACATAGTAGTATATTAATTTTGCATGGATCAACACGTTTTTCAGTTTAAAACAAGATTCCGTCATAGACAGGTTCTTTTGTACACGTTTTACTATATTTTAATTTAATTATACTTTAATAAGTGCAGAAATCTACTACTCTTTAAAAAGAATGAATTTGAATGTTTAATTGTAGAATAATGGCAATTTAAAAATGTATGCATTTTTTGACAAAAAATTTGTGCCAAGCCTAATTTTACTGACCTTTGCACGGACTAGGCCACGCCGAGACAATGATTTTCATACGGGCTGGGTGAAAACTAGGAATGAAAATTTTGGGTCATGAAGATTAAGAATGAAACGAGTACCCGTTAGTGTGGAGAAAAAATAAGTTAGGCCCGACCCGAACCTCAGGAAAAAAGTAAGGCCCGAGCCCGGCCCGTAAAGAGTAGTGACTAGGCCCGGCTCGGCCCGAGTGCCGTGAAAGAAAATAGGCCCGAGACCGCCCCGCGGGCCGGGTCGGGCTCGGGCTACGGGCCACGGGCCGGCCCGCGCAGATCTCTAAGACAAATGCTGACAGACGATGTTTCGGCGGGAATCTGGAGAGAGATTCCGAGGAGGAAAAACCTTTGGCGCGCTAAATCTTCCTTCCATCACGTGTTGGAGGGCAGAGATGTAGGAGTCGAGAAAAGGTTGCCTATTTGGGGTCTACTTATATTAGAAGTCTGTGGGTGCCAATTGAGGAAGAATACGTCAGCTCCTATTATAGGAGTCTTAAGGGCCCCGATCAGTAAAATTTGAGATTTCTCTCTCCCATGTTAAACGAATGGCCGTGGAATGCATTCGTATTTATCAAATAACTCGTCAGAAAATTAATATTTTTAACTCAATTTTTCTGTGTGCTCTTCTTAAAGGATGCAGTTTTCTGTTTTTCTTGACAAAATAATTTTAAAATTTATACTTATTTTTTAATTTAATGCTAATGCCGTAAGAAGAAAGCGAAACGTGTTTAACATTATATAACTTCAAAACTATTTGGAATTTTGAAATTTTGAAAAGTTCGTAAGAATGCGTGTGTTTTCATCTATTCATACAAACAAAAAAAAATTCGTGTAAGTTTATTTAAACTCCAGATATTTGATAAATAATAAAAAAGTTCCTTCCCCCTCTCCAAGCCATTAATCAATTCCCGAAGAAGGGAACTCACGACCTTTGACACCATGTCGAATGTCAAGATGGGAGGCTAGCGGCAGATCAGGGGGGTAGATTACCGATTGAAGGCCACCATTATTGAAAGCCCGACAACTGTTTTTGTAAGTTACAAATAAAAACTTCGAACTGTATATGTTTTCTTCCCAATATTCACTCTTAGAATTATTACCAGAATTCTCTCTTAATTTTAAAGGACAGATTATATTGGAAACATTCCATTTTATGTAAGAGAAAAGAATTTTATCCAATAAGTTTTATACATATTTTTCTATAAATTGTTAATGTACTTTACTATTCACACATTAGTAACACATTAAAAACACAAGTAGCACATAAAAAAAAAATTTCACATGCATATTATGGCATTAAAAAATATTGAATTTTAACACAAATTAATATTTTTGGGTAGAGAGATAAAATATTTATGTGAAATATGAAGATTTGGCATGCAAATAATATATTTTAAACGTTTTGTAAAGCAAAAGAATCCATTAAAATTTTCTTTTCTCTCTTTAACCCCCCCCCCCCCCCCCGCCTCCTTTTTTTAAACGAAGGTTGAAATAGAAAAAGAAAGAAAGAAAGTTACTACAAAAAATATTTTATACATGAATTAAGATTAGATTACTAGATATATTAATCAATTTTTAAGTATTTAAAAACATTGATTAATTTCTACTTTAGAAAATACCGTATTTTATGGAAGAAACGCTGCGGCGTTTACGAGTTTAAAAGTTAATTTTTTTCCAAGTGCGGCGTTTACGATTTTTTAAAATACCAACTGAGTTTCCTTAATTTAAAAATTCATAAAAATATTTAAAATCGGATTTAAATATTTTAAATAAAACTTCAGACATCTTAAGATATAAAAAACAAGACATCCTACACTGTTCAGAAAACTTTGTTTAAAGTTAGGTTAATGTGACGCTGTCGACAAAAATATCGTTCCGACGGATGCGGCGTTTACGATATTTTTAAGCTTATTCAGGCCAATTTGAGGAGTGTGGCGTTTACGACGGGTGCGGCGTTTCTTCCATAAAATACGGTAGTTGAAGCAGTTATTAATCAATTAGTCAATTTAAATTGCTGAACACACATACAAATCATATATCATATGGGGAATTTGTTATTTTTTCCATAATGTAATTAAATAAACACAGTTGGGGAATTCTTCACCCCTTCAACATTGAACGGGGAAAAAACCTTTTAAATCATTATTTTTGCTTTTTTATGAATCTGTCTATCTTTGAAATGCTAAATCATTAGAAACTTTTATATTTCATTTATAAATCAAGAAAATGTACACAAACACAGACACATTATCATAAACAAACATCCGAAGTACATTAAAAATTTTCCGATTACAATATATTTTTTAATTATCTCTCTATTCTAAAAAAAAAAGTAACTTACGCTGTTCACCGCCGCCGGTTTTGAATTTTTTGTGACCGGAGGTCTTTCTCCGTTAATATTAAGAAAAATATTGCATACAAAAATATGAAAATCGGCGGTATTATAGAGAAATGTTTGATAAACACGATGATGCAGACAGTTTTCAAATCGAAGAATTATTTTAAGAGATATTTAATGCTAAAGTTGGACAAAATCGTTCCATTAAATAAGTTTTATAGGAGCAAAAACTGTGCTTGGGAATTATCTCATCTTTAGATCATTTTATACGTTAGAATTTCCCGGTGTGCAGACTTCATTTACTTTTTTAATTTGACTCATTTTTTGAGGTTTTATTTCTATATTAAATTCAAATTTTCAGCAGTTCGAGAGATAATTTTTACTTATTTTAAATAATGGTATTAATTTAAACGGTTGCCAACTGTATAAACAGCGGAAACAATGTTTGCTTCAAATTAAAAATTCTTTACACGTGACTATTATAAACAGAAAAAAAACTTTCACATTAGAATTAAATAACTACGTGTAAAAAGCAGGAACTTATTGAAAATTATTTCATAAAAACTATATTTACACGTGAATTTTAAAAGAGAAATGATATTGTAAAATAATAAATTTATTAACATGCGTTAGAAGTCTTAAATAGGAGAAATTACGTCACAATTACGTCACATTACACTTATTATGTAAAAGGAACAAAATGTAATTTTGCAAAACAGTTTAAATTTAAAAATTGAGCGCAAATAATATTTCATTTCTAACAAAAGTAGTTTCACGTGAATATTAAAAAGAGAAAGAAAAGTTTGGTGATAATTATTGTCCGATTAAAAACTATACATTTAAATGTCTCATTTAAAAGAACTTTCTTTTCGCTTTGTTAAAAAATACCGGCAGACAAAGACTCTGTTTACTTAATTCATTTTATATTAGCTTATTTTGAAATGCTTAACTGATTTTATTGAATCAAAGACGAAAACAGCCATTGTATCTTTTAACAGCAGCTGATTTTTCCTTAAAATTCCCCAATCAAAGAGAAATGAATAGAAACCCGTTTATAGGGAGATCGACACTGTTTTTTAAATTATAATTCAGTCTTCCAAAATCTTTTTAAAGCCGATCAAATTAGCGTACTTTTAGAGTCTGCGGTGTCTGAACGGGGGTTGATCCATTTTTTAGTAGCAGTTTGTTTTTACATTATTTTTTTTTTCATTCTATCTTTAGTATTAAGTTGTTTCACATCATGAAGTATTCAATATCAAAGAGACTCTAAAGCATATTTATCCATCCAAGAAAAACAAGAAAGAATTGCATTAGAATATACATATACATCTCTGAAGTGTTAAATCCAAATTGTTCATTGATTATTTTTATTTCTAAATAGCAATAAATGAAAAAAAAAATTAATAGTTGAGAATTTACGACTTTTAGGAGAAAGAAATAAGACTTGTTCATCAAAGTTAAATTTTGTAGTGATTAAAATTTGAAAATCAATATTAAACAACAATGTGAAAACTCAATTTTTAACTATATTTTTGTTAAGTAGTTTATTTTAGTCTAATTATTTCCTTAAACTAAAAAAAAAAAGTAAATATTATTTTTAAGCAGAAATGTAGATCCCTAAAGATTCATTAATTAAAAATTTAACTGCATTAAAATAAAAAAAATAAAACATTTAAGAATCTCTCTAAATTTAATAATGATTTTAAAGGTAAAAGATTTTTAGTCATACAGTCATATGTATTTAATAAAAATATGCAATGTGTTATTTCTTTCAATTCACTTTAAATAATGCCTAAATAATTTTAAGTAAAATGTATACAGGACATAAATAGTTTGTCTTTATGGTAGCTTTAATAAATTTCGATTTAATCCCCTTTGCGGCGAGCGTCTTTTACAGACTGTTTAATCTTTTATCACTGGTATTTTTAAACAGAAATTTTTTACCTAGATGAATCGAGAAAATGCCTTGATTAAATAAGGCAAAATTTACAATAAAAAATAACTGGTAGGAATAATCACGAGCGTATACATGACGCTCGTCTCCAAGGGGTTAAAAATATTTCATGACTATTCAGGTATAAATTTATATCTAAAAATATAAGTGCTGGAATGGTTTGTCTATAAGGTTCATATATATTTGCACTAAAATTAACAACAACAACAAAAACACTATGTATATGTATATAAATTATTATTTTATTTTGTTTTTTCTTAAATATTGTTTGGTTGTGTTAAATTTTAAGTCTAAGAGCTGTCACCTGAAATCAGGACTTACATGTTTGTATATAAATTTAACAAAGTAATTGTGAATAATAATAATAACAAGAACAACAAGGAAAAAACAATCTACAAATGTATTGTACGCTACACTTCCACTATAAGTTGGAGGAAAATCGAAAATGATAGGTTTTTGACGGAATAAACCGGTAAAAACACGGTTTTTACCACTGTCATGTCAAAAACACAACCCTGGTTCTCAAATCCAAAGAGTCCACTTTCTAACATAAGTTTTAATTCATTTTTGTTCGGAAACGCATGAAACTAGAAGTTGTTGTTATTCAGAAATTAGAAACTATGTCATCGAACTGTTTTTTCCGTTTTCTTGTAAATGCAATAGATCTTTCAGAAAATACTGTCAAAGTTGGCATTTTGAACTGAACTTCAGAACGAAAGAAGAAAATCTAGTCAGTAAGGTGAGAAAAATGACGTGTCATGTGATCAAAATCGCTTATAACTCAAT
Organism: Maratus speciosus; assembly: GCA_963932465.1. Lineage (NCBI taxonomy): Eukaryota > Metazoa > Arthropoda > Arachnida > Araneae > Salticidae > Maratus > Maratus speciosus. The sequence continues at coordinate 143,365,597 of OZ010786.1, read as the reverse complement.
AGGTAATTTATTGATCAAAAAACGGAAAACACAGTTCAATTCCAAATCGCTTCCATGGCCAGGCTTTTCGATTTTATATCTTTCCGTTAAAAAAGGAATTTGTAAATATGTCAAAACGTTTTGCGCTTATTGAGCAGAGCAGTTAAGAACAGCCTTAAACAGAAGTAACTTTTTTTACTAGTTTTATAATATTATTTAAAATATTTATTATAATATGATTTAAAATAATATATTTAAAATATAAGCAATTTTGGACTATTACACCATAGGTTATTCAAATTTAAATAAGTGAAATGTAAATAAACTACAAATCAATTACTAAAATGGCGTATACATATTTAGATTCCTGAAGAAGGCCACGGAGGTGCGCTGAAACCGTAGAATAGTTATTTTAGTGATTTTAATGTTTTAATATATTTTAAATGTGTATACGCCATTTTAGCAATTGATTTGTAGTTTATTTACATTTCACTTATTTCCATTTAAAATATATTATTAAATTACACCGTTTATATTTAAATACGTTTTTTAATTATTTTTCATCTAATAAATAGAAAAATCTGAAAACACGTCATATCTTATTACGTCCGTTATAAGATCTAAACACATCAGATATGTGAATATGTCAAGATGTTATATATTAATTTATTTAAGTCTCCTTTTGAAAAATAAAGAAAGAAACATGTGATTCAGTACAATATTAGTCAATGTAGTACAATATTACAATGTCAGTTCTATCTAACTGCCTTTTGTATATTACAGCAATTTCTTAAAGCTATGATTTGGTTATAAATTGTAAATGCATTTCACTTTTAGTAGCGAAAGATTAATTTAACAGCTTCATAAGCATGGGATAAAATATCCATATTATTAGAGATTGACTGAATACCGAATAGTCGATTCGGTATTTGGTGATTCGGCATGTAAATCGAATATTCGACTTCGGCCGAATACTTTATATACCTCAAATATACCAGAGTTCATCTCTGTACATCTAAGGTGTATACTTAAAGAAAATACACAAATAAAATAAGTATACTCCTATGCCTATCCTATAGCTTTTACAACGCATTAAATTAAAATTGCTCAAATTTATGATATTCCTCACCACAATGTTAAAATAATAATCAAAATATAAATATGTATCAATAATTTGACAGAAAATAGTTAAATGTACAAATTAATATGATACCTTTTGTTTTTGAGAACATTCCTATTCAATATGTTTAAATAATTAGACTTAGACAATGAGTAAATCAACTTAATGACAACATGGTTTCTTTTATTTGAACGAACTTTTGTTTTTCTGACAATCCTTGGCCTTATTAATAGCCTGTACAATTTAATACTTTCATAGGTTAATTTGGGTATCGATTAGTGATAAAATAATAAAAAATAAGTGATGGGTTAATGAATTTGTGAGTGGATAGAAGTCATTAAATTTTTTTGTGTAATCACATCTAAGAATACAAATATAACTGAACTAAATTATTAAGAATTTAATTTTAATTAAAGTTTATTAAAAAAGCTAATATATTCAAAAATATGTATTAAAAATTTTTAAGTATTCGGTTGCCGAATACCGAATATTCGGTATTCACTTTGACCGAAGCTTCGGTATTCGGCAAAATTGCTGCTTCGGTCAATCCCTACATATTATCACGTGAAATAATATTAAAATTTAACGTAATATAATCTTTTTGTGACAAGAAGTAGTGAAGCTAAAATATTCAAGATTATTAGCATGACAAAGTTATATTTAAAAACGAAAAAAAAAAATATTCTTTTTGTGATAGTTTTCTTTCAACCTTCAGCCAAAATCAACAATATACGAGGGAGTATCAATAGGTTTTTGCCCTCACATAGAGATAATTGAGTAAAATTTATGAAATTTCTACATTGTATTAGTCCTTTTCTATATAGTCACCGTGCACAGTAACACATTTCTGCAAACGGTATTTCAAAAAGAGGGGGGAGGATGTATTCCAGGAGGCGCGATAGTAGACCCAAAGAGGGACATTTTTCTAACTTTTACCGACCCCCACATATGACATATTGTTGGAAAGGCCTATAACTACTTATTCATGTTATGCACATCCTAAGCCCCTCCCTCCAATTTGCCCTCCGTGGGGGGGGGGGGGAGCACTTTTCTAAATTTTGCGGACATCATTCTTGCCTCGGAGGGCAAAATCCCAATTTTGTGACGTTAGGAATCAAAAGGCAATCTTGAAATTTTTGATAGCATATCATGGACTTATTGATCTTTATATCTGAGCAATAACTGTAATGTCTGACCTTTCCTTCATTACTTTTTTTTTGTCTATCAATAAGAGGAAAAATTACAATTTTGACTTTTTTTTTAAGCTTCTAAATTTTTTTAAAGATGGAGGAGATATGCGGCAACTTAAAAACTTTAGCAATTCGATCTTAATATGTAACACTACATCAGGCATCAATTTCACAGATATTTTTGAATTCCTTTAATTTTTATAACGTTTTTAATTTTCTCAAAATTGACAAATTCTCAATTTTTACCACAAAGTTAAGATTAATCATGACGTTTCAAAATTATTATTACTAAATAAATATGAAGATAATTTTCCAGAGATTACAATATTGCAAAAGGATTTAATTTATGTTTAATAGTTTTCAAGATACGGAACATCAAACTTGCAACTTTGAACGATTGTACACATGCCATTTTATGTCATAAGTTTTTTAAATATCCAGAACTTCCAATTATTTATTTATTTATTTATTTATTATTTTTTTTGTCGAAATATTTTGCAATGCTCTATTTGAATATGAATTGAATCTGTGTATCAAATTTTATTAAAATCGGTTACTATGCAACCACGACTTTTTTTAAATTTTTGCTCATTTTGTGTGGAATGACCCAGAACTGACATTAAAATACACTCATTTTAAAATAATTAATTTCTCTGAAACTAATCATACGAATTTCATGAAAATTTGAATTTAGGCTAATTGAAGGTTGTAAAAGTCATTTATAGTGTCAAACTTGGGTATTGCTCTTGAAATAAAAAAAGTTTGGGTTCTTTTTGGTATGTAGATGGGCCCTCTAATAAAATTGTATACACGTCATTTAAAAGTAGATTTTATTTCCAATCGTGTGGTACCAGTAACTTCCTTCTACAATAATTTGTTGCAAAGTTAGCAGGGGTGTTTACTTTTTTTCCGATGACCGTAGAAGGCAGATCGTAGGTATAGTCAACTGCAGTCCAAAGGCCACCTTATCACGACTCCCATGCCGCGAAAAACATTCAAAGCAACAACTTTGACAGCCTTTTTTGAAAAACATTTTACATTTATGGAAAAAAGGAAAACGTTGTTTGATTGAATAGAATCAAAACACTAGTGTCGTGAAGGAAATTTTCACCTTGTTATTAATAAACTGTATAACATACTTATAACTACTTAAAAGGTGACACAAACATATAAATATATCATTTAATGCAATCCTGAGTTCTTTCGAACATACACACGTTCCTTTTCAAAGGGAAAAGATGACTGACTGAATAGAAACACATTTTAAAAATAAAATAGTACGCATGCGCAAGAGGAGTTCAGTCCATTTTTCTGCAGAGGGGTGAAAGATCAGTTCATATTATCAGGAGGTCTTGCAAGTAGATTAGACTAATAATAAGCTCGACGCAGCAGGGGTCGTTCGGTAGCTTCAAGGGCCCGAGCCCTTCCTTCCCGCTTTTCGGTTTCTTTAATTTGTGTAATTTCCCTTTTAAATTTGTCCGGTTTCAATTTTCATTTTTTTAAACCCGGCTTGCACAAAGAAAGCCTGAATAACAGTAGAGTAAAGAGCTGCGGACGGAAAGAGGCCGCTCGCCGCGGTGGTTATTAAGATAGAAATTAGATAAAAAAAAATTAGAGGAAGTTTGGGTATTATGGAGTGGTCGGGCAATATGGAATATTTCAATATCTAGCGCATACAATGTTGCAACCAAGCGTAAAACTCTCAAGAGACTTCCTAGTAGTTCCATGAGGCACTGTACACAGTTCAGTTTGGAGGTCTGTTGTTAGAGCGACGCGGTGAAATAAAATATTATTCTCAATTTTTGCAGGCAAATTTTATAAAATTCGTATTAATTATAAAATATTATTGTCAGTGATGCTTGTCAGTAATAAGCAATAATTGTCAATAATAATTTATTGTGTTGAAATAATAGTTCATCTACGTATCCATCGTTTATATGGAGTTCCTACCTGCGGTTTATTCTGTTGAGCTGTCTACGTGATAGACCAGATGTTACTACCAATATGGTTATCTGAGCGAAATTTGCTGGATGGTTGGCGGCCCAGTTAGCTTAAACGGCAAAGTATTGGCCTTGTAAGCCAAGGATCTGGGTTCGATTCCCAGCCTGGACATTTTTTTGCTCAGTTGGAAATATTCAATTCGTTTCATTAATGTTTAGTCCCAGTTTATGTATCAATTGGACTGGTCTTTTTATCATACCGGATTCGGTTTGAATTGCACAAGATCTAACTTTCGAATCTCTCCCTAAAAAGGGCTCTGTAATTCGACAGCATTTCCACATGTGCCTCGGAGATTTATCTTCATTAATCAATACAACATCACCAATTTCGAATTTAGTTGGAGCTCTGACTGGAACTGAAAAATTGGCAGAACGGAGTTCTAGCAAATATTCCTGCCTCCAACGTTTCCAGAAATATTTTAAAACTTGATCTCGATATTTCAATATTTTTATTAACGTTTCTTTATTCGATTTAGGTTCAGTAACACAATGAAAGTCTGGTAGAGAATTTATTCGCTTGCCGATCAGGAAATGTGAAGGAGTAAGAGGAAGAGGTTCACTGTTTTCTTTATAAACATACGTTAATGGACGACCATTAATCATAGCTTCGATTTCAGTTAAAGTGGTTTGGATTTCTTCATATGAGGGACAAGATCTTCCAAGAACTTTCATCAAAGGAGTTTTCACCGAACGCACCATGCGTTCCCCAAAACCGCCCCTCCAACTGGCTCTTGGAATAATAAATTTCCAAACAATGCTATTTTTATTAAAATATCGTAAAACTACCTCTTTCAATATTCGGCTCCAAACTTCTCTAAGTAAATTATAAGTTTTGATAAACATTTTCGCATTATCACTGTAGATAGTTCGACAAATTCCTCTACGAGATATAAACCTTTTAAATGATAAAAGGAAAGTTTCTGTTGTTAAATTGGTACACAATTCAAGATGCACAGCTCTAGTGACTGCGCACGTGAAAAGAACATTATATGCCTTTTCTTGGTTAGTTTTTGCTTTGACATAAATAGGACCTGCAAAATCCACAGCACAGGTATAGAAGGATGGTGATTCTGTAATACGATCTTTGGATAATGGTGCAATTTCTTGCTTCCTAGGAGAAGCTTTAAATTTTGTACAAATAAGGCAATGTTTCAGTACAGATTTTATAAATTTTCGTCCTCTAATTATAAAATATTTTTCTCATAAATGAGCTAAAGTTGTTGCAATTCCATAATGGAAAACCTTTTCATGGGCATTCTGAATCAACAATTTGGTATAAGCACTCTCATTTGGAAGTATAAAAGGGTGCTTTTCCCTTTGAGATAATTCTGAAAAAAGTAATCTTCCAGATAAAATTAACAAATCATTCTCATCCAGTTTTGGATTCAGACTATATAAGGTTGAATCTTTATCGATGGGCTTTGCCTTTTCAGTAAATCGATTTTACGATTAAAGATAGATAACTGGGTTTGTTTTAACCAATAAAATTTTGCTTTTTCAATTTCTGGAGCTGTGAGCTCACCTGAAATTTTAGTTTTTGATTTGTTGATATTATTTAGAAATCTTAAGATCCAGGCTGTGATGTTAAGTAATTTGGAAAGAGAACTAAAATTTTCTAATTTTAACGACTCTGGAGGAACAATATACCTATCGTACAAGATAATTGAGCAGAACTCAAATTTGATGATTTTCTTTCATTCAAAATATTTTCATTAAATGGTATATTTTCAGGTTTTGGCCAACTTTCCTTTGGTAATGACAACCATTCAGGACCGTAATACCATAATTTGTTTTCCAGGAGGTTATGTAAATTCTCGTCTGTAGTAAGTAGATCACTCGGATTATCCTAACCCGGATTATATTTCCAGATTTTAGGATCGGTCAGAGATTGTATTTCTATAACCCTATTAGCCACAAAGGGCTTCAAATCCATGGCTGATCCCTTAGTCCAATATAACGTAATAGTGGAATCGGATCAGATTTGAATTTCCAAATTTTGAAAATTAAATTAATTTTTCAGATATTTAGACTTCCTTGAAGCTATTAATACCCCCATTAATTCAAGACGAGGAATTGTCAAACATTTGATCGGGACGACTCTACATTTTGCCCAAATAAGACTAGACATAATTTTATTATCACTTGTGGTACATCGAAAATAAGCTACGGCCCCATAAGCCTTAGGAATAGCATCGGAAAAAATATGAATTCCGATTGGGTCCGAAAATTCTAAACCCTGTTGAAAATATTTGCGGGGTACCTCAAATTTATGTAAATGTTCGATTTCTGCACACCAATTTTCCCATTCAATTTTTAAATCATTATGGAATTTTTCCTCCCATTCCAAACTCCTTTTCCATTTTTACTGTAGCAAACTTTTCATACGAACAGAAAATGGTGCGATGAATCCAATAGGATTAAAGAATTTTAACGTGGCTTTAAGAGCAACGCGTTTCGATGGATTAAATTTCCAATCATCAGGAAAGGATTGTACGTCAAAACGTAAAATATCCCAATTAGTATCCCATAATAATCCCAAAAATTTTAAAGAATTATTCAAATATTCTTCTGAGTCACATAATTTATTTTCCTTCCATAATTTTCTAAGTTTAACAGAATTAGTATTGAATTTTCGCAAATTCATGCTAGCTTCTTTAAAAATGTGCGAAGGTGTTGAGGATAGATAATAAGCATCTTCATCAGATTTTGACCCCGTTATCAAATCATCTACATTAAAAGAAGAGTCGAAAATCTTAACAATTTCAGGATGATCAACATATTTACGTATATGGGATTTAATCGTTGTAGCCAAAAGAAAGGGACTGCAAGTTACCCCAAAAGCAGCTCGTGTAAATCTCAAAAAATTAAAATCATCCTTTTTGTCACCAAACGACAAAAAGTTTAAATAATCCCGATCTTCTTCTGTTATCCCAATTTGCAAAAACGCTTTCTCTAAGTCAGCGCTAAATGCAACATTAAATTTTCTGAAATTAAATATTACATTAAGTATGTTTGGATTAAGATTAGAACCTGTATATAAACAATCATTTAGAGAATTTAAATGTTTTCTTTTGAAGAAGCTTCGAAAACCATCCTTACTTTGATAGTCAATTTATTCTCTCTTAAAACCGGTCTGCGCAGCATAAAATAACCACTTTCAATTATTTTATCAGGACATTCTTCTACAATTCCAGCAGTTATTTGTTCTAATATAATAGCTTTATAGTTTTTACATAAGTCATTATCCTTCTCGAGTTTACGATTTAATTCCTCAAAGCGACTTCTAGCTATTCTAAAGTTATTCCCGACTTTATTTTTCTTATCCTTCCACAATAAACCTTTTTCATACCTCTTATTTACGAATTTTAAGCTATTCTCAAATTTATTCACAATTTCTTTATCTACATCAGAAATATTATCATTTGATTGAGTAATACCCAAAGATTCAATTTTTCATAAAAACTTCAAATCTTCCCCAACTGGAGTTGCAACCAACAGATTTAAAACCGAAGCACTCTTCATTTTTCTTTTTTTCATCGTCATAAAATTTACAAAGCGAATATCCTAATAAACCATCACATAAAAAGAGAGATTTAGTTATTTTTTTTAATTTCTCCATCGTAACAGATTTGATAAAAATAATCCGCCCCAATAAGAACATTTATTTTAGAATGGAATGATGCAACAGCATTCGACGATTTAAAAGGCGTCAGTTTATTTTCTATCTGTCTGGAGAGAAGGGGGATAAATCCTAGAGTTTGAAATTACATCCGTGACTAATGCCTTAATAAATATGAAATGCGATTTGTTTTCAATATGGATAATTTTAATTGCACAACGTCAAATGTTTTTATTTGTGGTTTAACAGTTGCAAAGGAATAAATTTGAAGCTTTTCTTGACGAATAACTCGAGGATTTAATTTTGAAACTAATTGCTTTTTAAGAAACGACCTTTGACTTCCTAAGTCATATAAACATAATGAAAGCTCAGAATTTATTCCATATTCCACATTTACGTAAGCTGTTTGTAATATGACCTCTTTAAAGGAATTTTCATTTTCGGTTTTACAGTGAGATATCGAACTAATAAGAGAGTCGGATGATCTGATTTCTTTGGGGACCGTTAGATTAGAATTCTTTAAACAAATCGAAGAGTGATGAAAATTTCCATTGTAAAATTTACAACGTTCTGAGTTCGATTTACATTTGGTCGACACGTGGAATTTCCGAAAACAGGTGAAAGAACATCCCTGTATACGCAATTTATCCCGTTTTTGAGGAATAATACACTCTTTACACAATTTTGGATCATGCTCATTTTCGCAAAATATACAAATATTTTTTACATTAATAGTCAATGCAGAGGCTGAAGGAATGTCGCGTTTATAATTGATAAAATGTTTATAATTGTTATTATATTTATTCTTTTCTTTTTTAGCACTAAAACAATTTTCAGAGCTCTCGAGTGCCATCATAGATTCTCGCGATTGAACTTCGTTTTTAATGAAGAAAGAAGCTCTTCCACCTCCATTTTCTCATCATCGGTTCTTTTACGATTAAAATCTAACGCCATTTCAGAAGGTATCAACTTTAATAAAATAGGGCATAGGAGATGACCATAACTTCCTGCTGTAACACCGAGAGAATTTAAATTTCTAATTTGTATTTCACAGCTATCATACAATTCCCGAAGTTCTCTAACATTAGATGCATTCTTTACCTGTTTTAGATTTAATAATTTGCTCATATGTGCATTGATGACTAGGTCGTCACGACCGTAGCGAGCTTTTAACAAATCAACTGCAGCTTTAAAGTTTTCCTCCGAAAGTGAAAAATCTCCAATAGCCTTATATGCGCTACCTCAAAGAAGAGATTTTAAGTAGACAAATTTTTCATCAGGTGTTAAATTAGAATTCTTTTCGATTGTATTGGAATATTGCCCCCAAAATTCTAACCAGGAACTGCTGTCACCCAAAAATTTGATTATAGTGAGCTTCGGCAATTTCATAGATCTCTCTAAATTTCCGTTTTGAAAACCGGATTCATTTTTCATAAAATTTTGAAAAGCGTTATCTTTTTTTCTGGGAGTTGTGTTCATTTAAGAACTTCGTTATCTTATAACGCGATTCAATTATTTTCTCACTATAGCTTTCAGAACTTTCGATTTCTTTCTCGAAATCGTCGTCAGCAATAACATCTTGGATATCAGAATTTAATTTTTCTAATGATTCATATTTGTCGTTCAATTGATCTTTACAAATATTTAATAAATCAAATTTATTTTCTAATGGCATAGACTCATTTTCAAGAGTTGTGCATATTTTTGTACACAACTTTCTCGTTTGTGTGCATAAACCTGCTCTTTTCTTTTTTAATGTTTCGACATTAGGGGTAATCGACATATTTATTTTTCAATCAATCAACAATAAAAATGGCTTACCTGAAGTCTTCAGAATCAAAAATAATAAAATTCAAACATCAGTCCAGACATCCTGGCGCGGGACGCCAACATGAGGAATTTCAAAGAACAGACAATAAAATATGTATTCTTCGAATCAGAAATTAATCACATAAATTCAATAAAATATGCAGAACGATTTTTATACATTCAAAGTAAATCATAACACGGATAATTAAATACTCGGAAAATTGAATATGAATAGGTTTTATTATAACCAAGAAAAGCCTTGGAAAGCCAAGAAAAAGCTGGCATGTAATTAAAATTACTTTAATGTTTATAAACTAACTACGTATAAAATATATAAGATCTAAAGCACTAATTGAGTTGAGTTTTGTAATTTTGTTATTTAAAAGTTGTAAATGTCGGTGAATGTTGATAACTTAAAAGTATTAAACAAATGTATAATTATTGGAGCTGTCGCCCCACCAGTGGCCGAGAGGTTCTGCTCTCGAAGCTGGTAGACGGGCGGTGCTGGGTTCGAACCCTATCGCACCCGTCGGCCTAATCGTTTGGAGTTTTCGTGGTTTTCTTCGAACCTTGGTTTTCCAAGCGTAAATACGGGTTAGGTTCCCTTAGCAAGACTCCCACGAAGGGCACTCCCTCCCTTAGGGCCTATATCACTCGTGTTGATTATTGGCCGTCATAAACACAACCAACCATCTTAGAGCTGTCAATAAAATGCAGACGATTTTCTTATATGAAAAGTTCTTACTCTACAAACAGATATATGGTACTTGGATTGATTTGTAAAATGCTTAAATAACTGCTATTTAGATGAAATTGCTTTTCTGAAAACTATAATATTCATTTTAAGACATCTATTTTTCAATTGGGGGATCAAGGGACGGAGTTTTAAAGTTGAATATAGAAAAGAACTCGTTCGAAAACTCATCAATGGGATTGAAAATGGTGAAAAACTTCCAAGCATAACTTTTTTTTAATGCTACGAGGGTCAATCCATTTCAAGTGGTCCAGAAAATCATTAATTCGTTGCATCATCAATTCGTTGCTTGACCATTTTTAAGAATACTGAAATTTTTTATACAACAACCCTAACATGATGGAAGTTCAAAATGACTATTATTTTAATTTTATAATTTTTGTTTGTGCATGGCGGCCATCTTTGTTTCATCGTCTGCAGCAATTTTCTCACAAGAAGGGTTTACGGAATTGTAAATAATTCACCGTTTATTTATCCAATTCAACTGCGGATTAAAGCAATTTGTACAGAATACATTAGGCTAAAAATTTGGTAATGTAGTAGTTTCCGAAACTAACTGCTTATTGGTAAAATTTAAGCATAAAGTTTCAGTTTTTCCCCAAAATTTGTCCGTTTACAAGAGGAAAATTTTCTAGCAAGGAATACTATCAACATGACATAATTTATTTTACAAATAGGCCGAAAGTGCTTGTACTCACACGCCGAGTTCCAGATCTGGGACTTGCTTTCTCTTCGCTAAAAAAAAATCGCAAATTTTTCAAAAATGTCAAAAATCGCTCTTTTCAGGCTTTTATATTTCTGGTGGGGCACGAGATAAAAATCTGATTTTTTTTTTTTTTTTTTATAAGAGTATTGTATGGTAGTGTTATTCACAAGAAATTTCAGGATGGAGATTTGACTACAAGCTGAGATATGGCAAGGGCAACATGTCAAAACAATACAGCCAAACTATTGTTTTGTTGTAGTCACAGCTAAGTATTTATCTCAGAGTGTCATTTAAATTTATGTTTTTGATTATCTTTAAATAATAGTAACAGAAAATAAAGCCCTTTGCAAAGCTTAGCAATTAATTAAAAAAAATAATCATGCCTAAGGCCATACATTTTGTATGGTTTCAGTAATTTTTGTTGTAAGTAATTTTAGTAACTAAAAGAAACCTCAGAACTTTTACATAAAGAAAAAAGTACATTTTTATACAAGACCTGAGACAAAAACAACATAGAGAAAAAGAAAAGCTGTTAATGTTGACATACTTGTTGAGACATTATCAAACGTGTCAAAACACATTCTTGCTTGTTGGTTCAAAAACCACAATTTTGATCTTTTCAAAATTTTATTTGTAGAGACCAAGTCTTGTCATCTCTTGATAACTTGATTGAAGATCTTGGCCCTGCTGGCTCATAGAAATATACTTTGAAATCACTATGTGCAAGTCTCAATTCATTATTAATTCCTAGCTTACTTCTTATGCAAAAATGTGATTTTTCTGCAGTATAAATTTTGAAAGACCTTGGGTATCTTTACTTTCTGAAAATTACTTGATGCTGATGCATGGTAACATCGCATAATGTTTCATTTACAGGAAAATACTTATGGTAGCCATACAAAATGTAGGCCTTAGGCATAATTATTTTTTTAATTAATTGCAAAAGGCTTTATTTTCTGTTACTATTATTTAAAGATAATCTAAAAAATAAATTTAAATGATACTCTGAGATAAATACTTAGCTGTGACTAGAACAAAACAATACTTTGGCAGTATTGTTTTGACACGTTGCCCTTGCCATATCTCAGCTTGTAGTCAAATCTCCATCCTGAAATTTCTTGTGCATAACACTACCATACAATACTCTTATAAAAAAAAAAAAAAAAAAAAAATCAGATTTTTATCTCGTGCCCCACAAGAGATATCAAAGCTTGAAAAGTGCGATTTTTGTCATTTTTGAAAATTTTGGGATTTTTTTTAGCGAAGAGAAAGCAAGTCCCAGATCTGGAACTTGGCGTGTGAGTACAAGTACGTTAGGCCTATTTGTAAAAAAAATTGTGTCATGTTGACAGTTTTCCTTGCTAGAAAAATGTCTTCTTGTAAACGGACAAATTTTGGAAAAAACAGAAACTTTATGCTTAAATTTTACCAATAAGCAGTTAGTTTCGGAAACTACTCCATTACCGAATTTTTAACCCAATGTATTCTGTATAAATTGCTTTAATTCGCACTTGAATTGGATAAATAAACGATGAATTATTTACAATTCCGTAAACCCTTCTTGTGAGAAAATTACTGCAGACGATGAAACAAAGATGGCCGCCATGCACAAACAAAAATTAATAAAATTAAAATAATAGACATTTTGAACTTCCATCATGTTAGGGTTGTTGTACAAAAAGTTTCAGATTTTTTAAAAATGGTCGAGCAACCAGTGCTGGACCACTTGAAATGGATTGACCCATGAGGATTATAGACTTTGCTTGTAGATGTGTCAAGGAAAAAACTGTAAAGAATTGTTTTAAAAAGGCTGAATTTGAGCAATCATGCTCTGTCGAAGAACAACAGCTAAAAGAAACCGAGGAGCAACCGGTCGAGGAAACTGATGAAAACTCGAAGAAATGGATGGTTATCAGAGATGAACTGAATATTGATAGTCCATTTAAAGCTTTTGTAAACGTAGATGAATCACTGGTAACGAACGGAACATTATTAACCGATTCCGAAATTTCAGAAAACGTGCGAGGGATTACTGATGATGAAGAGAAAAATGATAATGAGGATAACATCGATATAGAAAGACTTGTTATACAAAAAGAAGCAGAAAAAGCCGTTGAAACATTCAGAATCTTTCTTGAATTCCAGGACAATACTGATCAGGATGGCTTCTTTGCTGCTGTATAACTGCAAAAAATTGTCCAATCTAAGAAAGTTTTGCATCAAAAACTCCTAACGGGCTACTTTTCGAAAGGTATATAATTAAAACTTACTATTTTAAATCTTCAGCCTTTTGTATTTAGAGTAAAGAAATTTTCTTAGTGTGTTTTTATAAGACATGTTTATCTCGATTTTTTTTTTTTTTTTGGCTCTTGAGAGATTCGAGTTTGACATAAAATAGCTCAAAAATTTTTAAGCAAAAATTAAAAAAAAAAAGTTAAAATTTTAGTCAATAGTTGTCGATGTACTGTGTCAATCACAATAAGCATGCTTAAACTAACTTAAAAATGCAAACTTTTTCTCCTGGCTCTACAGTTTAACAGATACAAGAGTAAAAACCAAGAGAACTTCGATTTAGTTTCACTCATTAGTTTAAGTATTCTTATACTTAGAGACAACACAGCATCATCCATTGACAAAAAAAATTAACTTTTTAAAAATTATTGTATACAAAAAATGTAGTCTAACTTACAAACATTTTACTTATTTCATCTTTATATTTATTAAGGCTGTTCTTAACTGCTCCGCTGAACAAGCGCAAAAAGTTCTGACACATTTACAAACTCATTTTTTAACGGAAAGATACAAAATCGGAAAGCCTGGACATGGAAGCGATTTGAAATTGAACAGTTTTTACCATTTTTCTATCAATCCATTACCCATTGAGTTATAAGCGATATTGATCACGTGACAAACACGTTTTTCGCCCGCTCTTGAGTGATTTTTATACTTTCGCGCGGAAATTCGGTTCAAAAGGTCCACTTTGACATTATTTTCCGAAAAATCTATTACGTTTGCAAAAAAATGGAAAAAACAGCTCGATGACATAGTTTCTGAGCAACAACACCAGTTAGTTTCATGCATTTTCGAATAAAAATAAATTAAAACTTATGTCAGAAAGTTGCCCTTTTGGATTTGAGAACAGCCTTAAAGAATTAATAATTTTTAATATTCAGGTGTCATTTTTAGTATATGTGAATATTTCAATTACATATATAAATTTTACAGTTTGTTTATATGAATATAGAGATAGATGTTTCTTAAAAATAGATAATAATTACTTCGACTGAATAAAGAAAAATCCTAACATGCTAAAATTTTGTTGTTCTGAAATGCATGATAACATATAACTTTTGATAAGATAAAGTGTTTTATTGTACACCTCACTTATTAAAAACATTTCACTAGACGTTTGCATTTCTAAATCAGTCTTGTACAACAAATATTGAATAAAATATTTCTAACGAAATGACTATTATGTTTAGAATTTCGAGAGAGCAAAGTAAATATCGCATTTACAATGAGTTATATCCCGCGCTCTACTTCTTATGTATAAGAAATCTATACAGTAAGGAAATTCGGTTTTGAAATTGATTTTGGCTTAAGTTTCTATATTTTTTATTATTTTCTATAACTGTTTTACTTACAAGAATGCAAAGATAGATTTCGTTTGAAAACCGTATCTTTATATTTTAATTGAATTCTGGAAATAACTGAAAGAAAAAAAAAATTAACGCTAAGAGAATTTTTCAGAAAACAACAGTAGAAAAGCTACTTGAAAGTTAATAAAGATGGTGAAATGGAGAAATCTATATTACAAAGCAAAAATCTGTCTGTGAGTAACAATGTCGTCATATCCACACTAGCTACGAACTGAGCAATAAATTTTGCTTTTATAGGAAATTTATGAACTTCTAAACATCCCAAAATTTAAATTTTTACACCATCAAATAAGAAGGGAAATGTACTGTTAGGTGTAACTTGTTTGAAAAGCGTACCTCAACTTACGGATTTTTTATGGTTTTAAAAATATATTCCAAGCATGTTTGTTTTTGTAAATCAATCGATATCGCGTGCAGTCAGATTACGGAAAATTAAACTAGTTTGTACTAAAAAATATATATATATAAAAAGTTCAGCATTTGTCTCCGACTAATATTCAATACTAGATTAATTTTCACACAATTATTCTAATTGGCAAACAAATCATATTAGATGTAAATTTCCAACTGGGCGAAAAATGTCCAGACCAGGATTCGAACCCGGGACCCCTGGCTGAAGCCGCCAGTGCTCTGCCATCTGAGATCTTCAAGGTTAGCTGGGTGAAAAAGTTCGACCAGAATCGTCCGGGATAGCTCAGATGGCAGAGCACTGGCGGCTTCAGCCAGGGGTCCCGGGTTCGAATCCTGGTCTGGACATTTTTCGCCCAGTTGGAAATTTACATCTAATATAATATTCAATAATATAAATTTAAATCTCATCCATAAATAAATAAATGAAATAGTTAAAATAGAAATTTAGCAAATGTACAGGGTTGTTATAATTAAAGTTCGCCTATTCAGAAGGCTCTAGAGCAGGTTCTGCGGCTCCAAACGGAACAAAATTTCACTAGTAAGTAGTTGAGAGGCGCTCTGCGAAAATCGAAAAAAAAATTAATTACATTTTTCGTCAGTAGGTGGCGCTGCGCCAATATTTAAGGCGATGTTTGCAGATTCATTATATCAATTTCAGTCAATCCAGACGAAGCACACATATTTAAAAGTTTCAACAAACTTCGAGGAACTGCGAATTGTTATAATTAAAGTTCACCTAATCAGACAGCTCTAGAGCCTGACCTATGACTCCAAACAATACAGAAAAATGAATATCATTTCATGTGATGTAATCTGCATCAACAAAAATAAAACATGTCGCTCGGCAACGAGGAAATAACGAAGAATAACATTATGCATGCTCAATGAATCCTCCACCATTTTCAATAACGCATCCCATTCTCAGAATTGTGCTTTCTACAGCATTGCGTAAACTGCCTGTGAGATTGAGCGAATATGAAGTCTAATACTGTCTTTCAGATCAGAGATTGTCTGACATCTATCTTTAGATACAGAATCTTTTAAAAATCTCCACAACCAAAAATCGCATGGTGTTAGATCAGGCGATCGTGGTGGCCAGACTGTTTGAAAATAACGACTTTTGATGCGGTCGTCTGTAAAATGGCTTGTTAAGAAAGTCCGAACTGCTCTAGTGATGTGCGGTAGTGCACCGTCATGCATAAACACGACATTTTGAAGGCAGCCTCGCTGTTGCAGCTCGGGAATTAGAAAATTTGACAACATATTGAGATACCTTCTCCCATTTACGGAACATGTAATGGGTCCTGTGGATGTTAGTTCCTCAAAAAAATATGGCCTTATCATAAACGTAGCTGTGAAACCGCACCACACCGTCACTTTAGCTGCATACAATGGAACTTCTTGGACAAAATTGGGATTCTCTTTCGCCCAAATTCGACAGTTGTGTGTGTTCACTTGTCCGTTTAAATAAAAATGCGCTTCATCAGTCCATAGAATATTCCAGGGCCAAGAATTGTCCACATTCATTCGTGCAAGAAACTGTAGTGAAAATGATAGCCGACTTTCGGTACCACCCTGTATTAGTTGTTGCACCCTCTGAATCTTGTATGGATTGTAGCGCAAAATTTGACGCATCACTTTTTTCACAGTAGAAATCAGCATATCGACTTCATTCGCAATCGCTGGCACACTTGCATTGCCAAATGATGACTGGCTTGCTAAATCCACGGCAGCAGTAACAATATTTTCAATGCTAGAAATGTCTACCGTTTTTCGTCCTCTGCCAGGAAGAATGTCGAGTTTTCCTGTTTCCTCGAACTTTTTAATCATTTTGTGAACTCCACGATCCGACATTGGTCCAAGTCTAACATCTTTTAGTTTCCAGAATTCTCGAAGAGCTGCGTTGCTGTTATTTTGATAAAATAACTTTACAAGAAGTGCCTTTTCTTTCAAAGTTACCATTCTCCACAAAGCGTAGATTCAAATGCTTTTCAGAAACAATCAACTCTTCGAGTGTCAAAGAAATCACAGACACACTTTATCAGCAAGTTTTAAATCGTCAGGTGGTTAGAAAGGTATTTCAAGTTTTCGAAGTTGCGACGTCACTTTGACGTCGTTCGTCGGAAATTTGAATAAAATGTGATCTTTTTCAAGCGTTGGGTGAAATTTTGTGATTTTGTGAGTTTCATCTGGATTGACCGAAACTGATATAACGAATCTGAAGAAATTTACTTTTACCAACTGTGAAATAAAATTTCCTGTATTTTGTTTTTTACAAAATAAAGGAATCTGCAAATATCGGCTTAAATATTGGCGCAGCGCCACCTATTGACAAAAATTTTACTATTTTTTTTCGCTTTCCGCAGAGCGCATCTCTTCAATTACGTACTAGTGAAATTTTGTTTCATTTGGAGCCATAGGACCGGCTCTAGAGCCTTCTGAATAGGCAAACTTTAATTATAACAACCCTGTATAATCGAATTTTGCGCTTCAACACTGAAATAAAACGGATAAATAAAAGTTACTGTAAATAGCGATTTTTTTTTCTTCGACTTTTAACCCCTGCCATGCGGCTAATACGAAAATATAGCTTTTAATAAGTTTCAAAACTATTTTTCTGATAAAAATGCTTTTTGGTGCTGTTAGTGACAAATGTAAAAAATACAAATATAAATAAAAAGAAAAGTGCCCAGTTAAACTGATGGCATTGAACTCACAGGCTATTCACACTAATTGTATATTATATTCTTATTTCAAAGAATATTGCCTCTTGAAAAATAAATTAAGAGAGGATTCGTCCCCCCCCCCTCCTCTTTCCCCTTTTTATACTCAACCAATCAAATTTCAAATCTAATCAGGGAAGCGCCTTATCAGGATAAACCTGCATACCAAATTTCAAGAACATTGGATAATTCTGCATGAAAAATCTATTTAGCTAAATTAAGGTGGGGAAATTAGCTCCCCCATTTCCCCCCCTTTATACTTAAGGAATGAACCTCCAAATTTAATCAGGGAAGCGCCTTATCAGAATAAACCGGTATGCCAAATCTGAAGCAAATCGGATAGAAAAATCCATTTATCTAAATTAAGGAGGGGGGGGGGGGGGTTAGCCCCAGTTCCCCACTTTATACTTAACGAATGAACCTCCAAATCTAACCAAGGAAGCGCCTTATCGGAATAAACCGGTATATCAAATTTGAAGCAAATCTGATATTTCTACATGAAAAAGCCATTTATCTAAATTAAGGGGGGATTAGCCCCACTTTCCCCCTTTATACTTAACCAATGAAACCCCAAAACTAATCAGGGAAGCGCCTTATGAGAATGAACCTAGGAAAAAAATCGAAGCAAATCGGATATTTTTACCAAGAGTTATTACGTTAGGTACATACATACAGAACCTGCGGGCACATTAGCTTTCGGGCTTTGATAGCCTGTGAGATAAAAAGTTATTACAGATTTAAAAAAAAAATCGTTTTCAATAAAAGAGCACCCTGCCAACCGGAAAACTCGGGCTGGATCGCATGGTATTAATAATGTCTCGGTTGATAAATAAAACAAGAAAGAAAAAATCCTGCACCAAACGTAGATTATGAAACACTTTCCAAGTTATTCAGAATAATCTAACAAAAATTCACCGTTTAATAAGTTGAAATAGGATGTCTAATTGAACCATTTGTAAACAAACGCATAACACATTTGAAAACCCAATTTAAGCAACTCTCATCTACAGTCGGAAAATTATCCGAATATTTTTAGCAGACCTGTACACGATATATAGGTTTGCATCTATAAACTATACAAGCATGCAAAAATTTAGTTAAGTTAGGAAATACATAGCACAGTTGAAAATTCCCTCTCAGCAATTTACGCTATATAGTGATAAAGGAACGTGAATTCGCTTGTGCAGCCCTGTATAAGAGGTATAGAATTTATACACAGCGAGTAATATGCAAAACAAGAGCTAAATTTAAAAGCGCATACCGAAATTGAAAATACACTCCTAGCATTTTTACTCAAAGACAGTACTGCAACCAATTTCTTTTGCTTGTCCCTGTAAATCAGGCATGTCAAACACGCGGCCCGCGGGCCACAACTGGCGCGCCGACCATTTATCTATGGCCCGCGAAGCCTTTGCCATTTTACATTGATTTAATTATCCTTTGTCTAGTGTCTGCCATCAGTCGAGTTTTTCCAGGGACGTATCGGATTACATTATTACAAAAATCACCAGAGTAGAAATTTTTAAAAAATGTATTAAAATATTATTTTAAAAGAAGATTTTTATATCATAAAAATCAGTTTAATCTGTTTCCCTCACCTCTAATAATTTATGTTCAAATTATTGTTCAGAATTTATTTTTGCAGCTAATCAAAATTCAGCACGATTCCATTTTGGCGCCGTGGTTAGGGAGTTTTGAAATTTCGTAATTATTCATCAATCGACTAATTTTTTGAAATACAATATGCAACCTTTTGTTATTTTTAAAGTCAAATAAAATAATTTGTTCCAGGAAATGTATTTAATAAATGAAATAAAAAAAGTAGCGATTATATATGACATGTTTTATTAAATAGATTTTCTGATTCAAAATATATTTATTTTTGTTTTTTTTTTACTTTGAGAAAACACGGAAGATCGACAGCTATGCCTATGCTAAATCTAGATTAGCGTGTACAAGCAATTTTTAAAATAAACGCAATTTATAATATTCAATTATTATTATTTTTTTTAAGTTTATAAAAGTAAATGTGAGAGTTTTTTCGAAAAAATAATATAAACTTACTATGTACTTAATGTTGGAACTTTTCGTTAAAATTTCTTTAACAAGGTTGTGTCTCGTACAGACAAATTTTATTCTGTGCAATAGTAATATTATTACTTTTTTTTTTATATGGCCCGCGGCTTAGTATATAATGCTTAATTTGGCCTACGGCGGTAAATGAGTTTGACATGCCTGCGTTAATTAACGATAAATGCTATGAATGCCCTATTGTATAGTAATTATCCGGTAGTGAAATTCAGCGATTTATAAAATTTTCAATACATTTGAAATAGCGTAATGTCATAAAACACATTACAAATGATTTTTCCCCATTGGCCATAATGTAACGGAATTCTTTTGAGTTCTCCTGTAAATGAACTATTAATTCTACACACTTCATATTCAATACCGAACATGCCTTGGTAAACATCATTAACCTATATTAATTGCAGGAAAATCCGACACTATTTACGCGAGTTAGAGCGCGGACAGAAGAACAGAAGAACCGAATTCATAAACATTTTTCAACTATGTTGGAAAGTGTTAAAAAAGAAAGAAATCGTTCATCATGAATTTTTAACACTTTCCAACAAAGTTGAAAAATGTTTATGAATTCGGTTCGTCTGTCCTTCTGTCCGCGCTCAAACTCACGTAAATGTAGTCGGATCGTTCTGAAATTTTTGGATGTTAGTAACCTCTACCATAGCACGATCCCTATTTCAAATGAAGTTTGTAGCATGTTTAGTTCATTTACAGTAACAGTCAAAAGTATTTCGCTACATTACGGCCAATGAGAAAAAATCGTTTCAAATGATTTTTAATGGTATTACACCCTTTCAAACATAACAAAATTGATATGAATTTATGAAGTGCACTAAAATATGCATTCTGTAGGATATATGATGCAAAGAATAGTTATTATTATTCACTTACAGGGCCACACAAAAGACTTCCGTTACATAATGGTATAGGGCAGTGTTGGCGAACCTTTTATTGCCGCGTGCCAAATTTGGTCAAAAAATATTTTACGTGACTATGACGTGCCAACTAAAAAATAATTTAGTAGATGGTAAAATAAAGAATTAAAATTATTTAAAATTTTCTATTAAGATTTAAAAATATTAGAAACATACATGTAGTTACTACACTATAATAATTATGGAAACAAACATATTTCAGAAATTAATTAAAAAGAGTGAATGCGATGTAATTTGATTTCTGTTGTTGCATCTTAATATCAGGTTAATTTTAAAGCAAACTGGTCCGGATTTATCTTACAAATGCTTTCAGTTTGAGTTTTGATATTATTCATTTGTGAAACAGCGACTCGAAAGCATAGATAGGCAAAAAGACAGTTAAAATGTCAAACGCCAGTTTCTCTGAATAGCTCTGAAATAAATTCGAAATTGCCATAAATTTATCTTCGGAACTTAGTAATGTCTAATAACCAATTCTTGCGGAAGTTTTCAAATATTAGTAGGGTTTGAAATGTCGTAAAATGTGGCTCCAGCTCGATTGACGTGCCAAGTTTGATATTTTTGTTGTATTCTGAAGGTTTTGCCATGTAGATTCCAAATACCTTAGGTGCCATTTTTTATACACATTTTTTAGGGTGATTTCCAAGATGGCGTCCAAGATGCCTGCCATTTACTGACTTCTTTAATATTTGAGGCATATTATTGACCAGTATGTCAAATTATGTGTTTTCAGGTTCAAGAAATACAAACATATAATAAAATTAGGAGTAAATTGAGTTTTTCAAGTGTTTTAAGCGATAAGATGCAAATAACGCACAAAAATATGAAAGACATTAGATAAACTAGCGTTTTATTAGCCAGTTAATGCACAACAAAATATTTAAATGAAATAACATAAATTATTGAAGATATTGAACAAAATTATAAAAAAAAGCTTTTATATGTATATACAGTACTGGGATGTTATATATCCTCTTCTGAATCACTGCCATCGCTGTGATGATATTGATAGTCCTTTGTATTGTTGCAGTCACTACATTTTCAAAGGGCAGCACAAACCAGAGAATTCTTTAAGCAAGAACATTTCTCAATTGCACATGTTCTCTTACACTCACATTCACAAGTTCAATAACTCCTTTGGGCGCAGGTAATTCCGGGCATTTAACTGGAGAAATTATTCCTTCGCCATTCTTTTCCCAACCATTGCCAATAAGTGGGAGTATTGTCGTTCAAAGATTTCTGTAGCCCTTTCCAACTGTGCAAATTAAGTTGGATCCTAGAATATGTTGCTTCAGTGTTCCAAAGGTTGGTGGTAATTTCTCCTCCTCGAAACTTTAAGTTCTGAAAAGGTACCATCTAAAATCTGAAATCCTTTAAAAATTACTATTTTACAAATAAGCCAAGTTGGTGAATTTTTCAAACAACGTCAGATTGGATAATGGATTAACATTAGGTTCCCCAAGTTCTTGAAAAGCTGTTATAATATCATCATCTCTTAACTGAAGATTTATATACACTTTTATCCACTTCTATTTTGAAATGCCTACAAATTTTCCTCCCCAGTCTCTACCAGTATATGGATGTAAACCTAGTAAACCTTTGCTTTTATGAGCACCTACTGCTCGACATCTTTCATTAATATTAATTTTTCTGTGTTTGTTGCCTCGATCAGTAACAAACTTGATTTCACTGTTTACTAGATGACCTGAAACCAAGTCAATCAGCAATATGAAAATGTCAGTATCTTGCGAAAATACATCGATCTCATAATTATCATGATGGTTCACTATATCAAGTATATGAAGAGGTATAATGGTGTCTGTTTCTTCATGTGTATGATCACAAAATTCTGAATCGAAAACATTCGCGTGGTTACTGTATGCCTTACTGCCAAAAAGACAACAATTTTCTTCTCACTAGCAGCAAAAACCTGTAGTAATTCATTCCCGAGATATTCAGACAGCTGTGTTTTTGTTTCATTATGTGAAAAAAACGTCTTTAATGAAACCAACGTTATATTGGTACTATTTGTAATAGTAAATGTAATAGGTTCTGTCGCGCCCAATCTTTTCTTACGAGTTTGCTCCTTCAATGAATGCTCAAGGTATTGGTCAAATATTATTCTCGCTTCAATGTATCCGCTTGTCATTTTCATAATGATCTCGGTAAAAGCATTTGCGAAATCTTCACAAGTTTTCATGGCAAGTGTCTTTTTTATTGATTGTACGATTGCCATTCCATATATAATACAAACTTTTTCTATCGGAGAAGTAATCGAGGATTCTAATGACTCAAGTATGGGTGATCGATTATATTGCTCTATTTCTGCAATAAATAAACTTTTGTCAGGTGGAATATGAAGATATTCATCAGAAGAAAATAATGATCTTGGAATTACAGAAAACTCGTAGTTCCTAATTGCATGTTTTAGATTTGTAGACATTTGAGGTCTTGATTCCATAACAACAAGAAAACGAGCAAGAAGTTGCCTATCTTCTCGAATTAGTCTATCTCTTACAAATTCTTCGAATTCCAATTGGCATTTTTGGTCATATTTCAGAATATCATCCTTCGAAGATTCTGGAACATTCATAGAGGATGCAATATTCATTAGTGTGGTATTATTTTGGAAAGGGTTTCCTCCACAATGATCCCGAATACTCTCTTTGACGATGGCTGCATTGTGAAAAATTCTTAGCGACATGGAAGTCTGAAGTTGATAGTGCTTCCTGGGCTGCTTAGAGGCTTCATTTTGACAGAACTTTTCAAAGAAACTTGAAACAATACGTAATACTTCTGGTGCACACAAGAAATACCTTACGAGGGCGTTTTCATTCTGAATTAAACCAATAACTGCACCAATGTTCTCCAGTTCTTTGATTTTCTGTTCCAAGTTCTGGTCTGAAAATACATTCGTAAACGGCCCATTGGATTGGATACTGCAAAACAACCAGATTCAAGAGCATTCCATACTTCTTGATATGCTGTTTTAAGGTCCTTCATCTGTGCTATGTATGCTGGAATGTGTCTGGCATAATTAAATAAGTCATGATCAAAATAATACTTGATTTGTTCCTCTAATGACACGAGATGCAATACCCAATCTCCTTGACGAGTGGCACGGATGAATCGTAGCAACGATCCAAATTGGTTCATATACTGTAGTAAGAACTTAGCCATATCACCACTGCATTGTGCAATATGTGCAAGACAATTTTTTTCAACTACTACTTTCATCGTTGCATTTTTCGTGCAGGCACATAATCTCTGTAGAATGTGGCAGTGTTTCAAAGAGAAGGTCGTAGCATGCCAAAACGATAGTCATATGAAACTCTATGCCTATAGTATATTAGTAATTTTGTAGTAAATTTATAAATAAATAATAAATAACACAATGTATGCCTATTTCGATTGTAGATTTGCATTTTTTGACCCCAAAAATATATAATTTGATATACTTGTCAATAAAATCCCACAAATAGGAAAAAAGTCCGTAAATGGCAGCCATGTTGGACGCCATCTTGAAAATAACCTCAAAAATGCGTAAGCAAAAAATGGCACCTAAGATATTTGGAATCTACATGTCAAAAGCTACAAAATAAAAAAACAATATCTAACTTGGCACAAAAATCGAGCTGGAAAACATTTCAGATCCTACTATATCGTCTTTGTTTGAAAAATTTTTGAGATCATAATTAAATAGATTGGAATATAATATGCTGCAATTAAAAATTTTCAATTTCCATTTAATCGAATTAAAAAAAAAATCCGTTGCGAATTTGTGAAATTTCACTTTATGTTGATTTAGAGCCACAAGCAATCCCGTGCCAAAATTATTCTTTCGCGTGTCAAAAGTGGCACGCGTGCCATAGGTTCGCCATCCCTGGTATAGGGGGAGATAGTTTGAGGCGTATTTCAATTATGTTAAACTATTTCATGTATAATGCAATTGGTATACGTCGCTGAGGCTTACTATAAATTATTTCATGTATAATAGAAGTGCATAGCATTTACAGGGACACACAAAAGATTTCAGATACTATATTGTATCCGAATTACTGTATATTAGCAATGATTGCTGGAAATGCATTTTTAATTATGATATGCGCTTTTACGTTTCCCTATATTTATGCATACTATATAGTTATAGTGTGTATAAATGCTATAGTTCATATACAGGACTACAGTAAAGAATTCGTAAGGGTTACTGAGTATCAGCTTAAATTGCTTCAAGGTGGCTTTTAAATGAGTTATGGATGTGTTGCATTCATAACTCATTGTGAGTTATGAATGAGTTATGAATGAACTGCATTTAGTTTACTAACACATGTTTGTAGAATATAGATAAAAGGATGTATAGGGCCACGCAAAGGACTGTATATATGGCCGTATATAAATGATAATTTCTGGAAATGTGATTTCAGTAGTTATAAAAGTGTTTTAGTTTGAATAAAATTTTAGCTAAATAGTGTCGTGTAATAAAGGTACTAGGCAAACTACAGGGCTGTACAAAAGTATTCAAGTATGTTTCCATCTATTAGTATAAATTGCTGAAAGAGAAATTTTAGCCTGTTATGCGTTTTCTTGCTTAAAAAAAATTTCCCATTATATAGTATTTATATCAATCTACAGATGAAATACAGGGCTGTTCAAAAGAATTAGAATACATATTTGGTTATGGACGGTAACTGCTGACATCAGTTTTTCAAATGTTTTATGCTTTTTCTGAAATGTTTACTTACTTAATTATCTTACTTACCTTATTTCTCTAAATAACGAAGTTTTGTTGAAGCATTCAGGAAGTGTTGGAAAGCGTTTCATAATCTATGCTTTACGCATGATTTTCCTTTCTTGTTATAAAATGTTTCAGGACCCGCTTTTGACGAAACATACTTTCAGGTGCACGTGCAAATATATATCAACAAAAAGTTTACTTTGAATTTTAAATTTATTTACAGTGGCACTATTATCTAGTGACATTTGCATTTTAAAAATTTCTTAAAAAAAAGGGGGGGAAAGAAAAGAAATTAATTGACAAATATTGAAGGATCGACTTGAATTTATTTTGCATGTACCTTATCAAAATATTTCAATACTTATTAGGTACTAGCAACAAGAAAAAGGCATAAAATTCTTTGTTTACCTTTCTTGTTGCTTCTTGCGAATACTTCTAGTTATATTCATATCTGCCGTGAGTTTTGTACATTTCTGGTGAGACCTTGCAAATCGTGCACTTCTCGTTTGTGAAATCGAAAGTGAAAATTCTTCTTTAATTTGTATCAAGCTGTCATCTTGCACGCACGAACTTAGAACATCATAGGTTTAGAGGAGTAAAATACACCTTATTTTACATGTAACTACTTCACTAAATATATTTCAGGTAAATTTCAAAATCAAACACAATTTAAAACAAAAACGAAAAATCATGCCTCAAAGATGGATTATGAAATACTTTCAAACACATTCAGAATACTGTAACAAAACTTCGCCGTTTAGCAAAATGAAAGGTGATGTCTAAACAAACAATTCGGAAAAGGCATAACACATTTGAAAACTCACTTTCAGTAATTTCCTGTAATAGTCGGGAAAATATCCGAATTCTTTTGTGCATACCTGCATGTGATCTAGATTTTTATGCACAGGGTGTATCTGAAATGCTTCAACAATCTTAGGGGGATGATAATACTCATCAAGATGAACAAAGAATGCAATGGAACATGTGGTCGCAAACCACTTATTGAGTCACAAATACAGGGGGTTTTCACCCTAACTGAAGTTGGCTTGTCGGTAATAATTTTGCAAAAAATTAAAATATTGCAATAAAAATGTAACTATATGTACCTATTTGCTATGGAAGGGAATGTACTCTCCCCCGGGCCACCCCCTGAATTCAACACTGGATTTCATTGATTTTTGCATGGAGCAGGTTGTGAACTGCAAAAATATAAACGGACCGAACAGGTCCAAGGCCAGGGCCGAACTTTTAGTTGGGCCAGCCCCGGACCTGTGAATTTCGGTCTGTGCAGACCTTTAATCCCACGTAAATCGGGGCACGTGACAACATTAGTTATCACAGGCTGCCGATTATTGGCAATTTTACTTTAGCACTCTTTCCAGATTCGTGCCAGATTGTTGTTTAGCCATAACCCACCCACCCTCTCAGAATTAAGCAAACTGAAATCTGTATCCGCAAAATATGACGAATGTTTACATTAGCGATTTTGCACGGTAATAAAACTTCTGTTCCATCAGTGAGATTTGGTGAAAAAAATAGAAAACGCAATAAAAAAATTCCCGACTTCCTAAAATTTTGCAGCTCTATTAATTAACCCTTTTGTATTTTTAAAACATATTTTCAACTTGGTACCCCGTTCTGCCCCGGGTTCCCCTACTATAAAAAAGAAAATTGGGAGAGGGGGGGTTAAGTGAGACAACTATAGAGACTTACCCTACAAACTTCAGATCATACAATACATTGCATTTTCTAAGACAATTTGTAATTACCGTATATACTCGCATATAAGTCGACCTCCTAACTTTCGAATGCAAGTTCTGCAAAAAATCAAAATCCGCGTATAAGTCGACCCCTAATTTTTTACTTCAATTTTGCGCAAAATCAAACCAAAGATTTCATCTGCTAATGCAAAAAGGTATAAGTAAACAAAAACAAATCAATGAAGAACTTTTTTAAGGATAAATTATTATTATTTGTATATTTTATATAATATTTTATTATTCATACACATAAAAAACTAGAATTTTGCAGTAATCGAATTTTTTTTTCTTTTTTAATTGACTCGCGTATAAGTCGACCACCAATTTGCTTGCCGAAAATTGTCAGAAATTCCTCGACTTATACGCGAGTATATACGGCAATCACTTTTAAGACCATACGTTTTTCACAGATTTTCCCCCCTTGTTTGATGAAAGCATAATACGCAAATAAATCACAAATAAAATAGCTCATAAAAATATCTTTATTGAATAAAGTTTACTTGTTTTTACCAGTTCTTTATGAAATTTCTATTGCTTTTATTAAATAAATATTAAGTTATTCGTTTTACCTTCAAAAGGTTAAATATAATCAAACATATTTCTTGAAGATATTCGCTTTGATTAAATTGCTACATCTTATCTTAATGTATTCTTATCAATACATTAAAGCGAATATACGTTGAATATGTGGGATAGAATAAATGTATATTAAAAATGAATAAATACATTTTCTCATTTTGAGTTTGAATGAAACAATATTTATTACATTTATATTTTTATTAGTTTTTAACTGAAAATATTATTCTCAGTTTTTCTTTTATGAGAAAAATGATTTAATATGCCAAGTTTTCTTTAAGGCTTTCTGAAATCCAAAGGAACTACTTTCTGCTTTATTTCTTAATTCAATTTTGTTCGGAAACGCATGAGATTTGCAGGTGTTCTTATTTAGGAACTGCATAATCGATATACGTTTTCCAATTTTTGGTAAAGGCAGAATATTTATATTTATATTTTTTAATTTATTTCTTTTATTTTATCTTAATTTTGTTTATTTCTTTTATTTCCATTTTTCCCTATCAATTTCTCTTCTATCATTTTGGCAGCACTTTCGTCTTCTGCATGTGCTCCTTTCAGCATGCGCCATCTGTCGCATTCTTTGCAAGCTCTATTCTCTACCTTCAGTTCATTTTTGACCTTGTCCCCTTACGGACACATGTTTACTGTAGCTGATGACGAGTTGTTAATATTTTTAGCTCGAAACGCGTCCTATGTATTGCTTTTATTTTATGGTGATTTTTTACAAATATTTATTATTTTAATTTTAAAGGCAGAATATCTTTCACAAAATACTGTCAAAATGGGCTATTTGAATCGAATTCCCGACACGGCAGCCCGAGAAAGGGGAAAAATGTATCGCCACGTGGCAAGAATCGTTTATAACTCGATAAGTAATTTATTTATCAAGATTTGAAAAAAATCGATGAAGCTATTCCATTCTAAATAGCTTCAAAAGTCAGGTCTGCCAAGTTTTCGTTTAAAAAGCAGTCAGAAAATGTGTTAAGAAGTTTCGCGTTGATCAACATTGAATTTGAAATTACCTTAAAGCTAAAAATGGAAACACAAAGCACAGGAAATAAGATTTATTAAGATATTCGATAAATGTTAATAATTACATATTGAAATTATTGAATTAATAAGTATGCAATTTCTTAATCAAGGTACTATTATGTTGAAATTTCAAGAAAAAAATAGCCACAAAATAATATTTTTTCTAATTTTTCTGTTTGGTAATTGCTTTATGAAACAACTCAATTTTGTAATTTCTGTTAAACGACGTGTTTATGGAAAAGTTTTAGTTGCGTCAACGCTTTCAGTATTACTTTATTAATGGCAAGAATTAAATTAATTAATACTAATGATGTAAATTTGCACAAGTGAAAGGAGTTCGGTGCTTTTATTACAATAATCCTTTAGATATTTTAAAAAAATGATTCAAAGTTGGAGTTCCTATTTAATTGAGAGGCATTATTTCCATTCGAGCATTATCATTTTTAAGTAAACTAGGGGATCGTACCCGGGCTTCCCGGGTTAAAGAATATAGGTGAAAACATTTTTTTTTAAATTGAAAACTAATAATTTTTTTTATATGCAATAAATTTTTTAGATTGACCGCTTACATTAAAAAAGCATTTTTCATATGGAAAATACGAATTATACAATCAAATAAATTTTTGAAATTTATCAAAAGCGATATTTTCTTATTAGCCGCATGCTCAGAGTTATTTTCCAAGATTTTGCTACTTATGGCATACTTCTATATTCTGATAATTTCAGAGCTTATACATGTCTAGTAAATTTGTGTTTTATTTATATTATTTTATTTATTTATTCATAGCGAAGTTTTTTTAATGGATATTCGCCGTAAGAAAATGATGAACTCTTTAATTTGTTTTAAGGTCAAACAGATTAATCTTTCGTAATCGAGCTCCTCGCGATATAGATAAATTAAAAAATATTTCATGCTTTAAAATTGTTTTTAAAACCATAGACAATCAGTAAACTGAGATAAACTTTGCAAACAAATTCCATTTGAAAAAAAAAAAAAAATCCTATTTGGTGATCTCAAAATTTAAATTGTACGATTACAAATATGTAAGATTTGTGCTTTTTCAATATTATTATTTTATTTGTTTATAAAAGAAGTATTAATTTCGTTAATTTGTCTTTCACAAATATGTTAGATTGGTGGGTTTTTTCAATATTATTCTTTTATTTCTTTGTAAAAGAAGTATTAATTTCGTTATGCAAAAATAGTCAGGAACAAATGCTGAAGAATGTTTGTTGCTTTAAGTGCAAAATGTTTATTATTATTATGTATTAAAACCGGAACGTGATAAGATAAACTTAAAAAATATCATGCTTAAAAATTATTTTAGAAAATATAATACATTAGTCAATGAATACAGTTTTTAAACAAATTGTGTTTGAAAGTAAAAATTTTTTCCCTATGCGATGAAAATTGAAAATGTACGATGGTCAGAAGATTAAAAAAATTGCAGTTACGAAAATTTCAAGACCGAAATTTGATCGTGAAGTGTTGCCATTCGCAAAATGACTTCAGAGTTACGTACATATATGTTTGTTCTTTATAATATAGACAGATACTTAATCAGTAAAATACAATAAAGATCAGTTATTAGGATGTGGTTATCAATTGAGAATCTTATGCTTAGATTTCCGGAATGAAAACACCAATTTTCCCCTTCTCAAAATTTGCACACTTCTCATATCCATATTCATCATTTTTAAACAATTTGTATTTTTTTTTTATCATTTAAAAATCATTTTAACTCAAAACTTGAAGTCACGATTGTCAGCAACATCTTTTATGTGAACAGACGCACTCTTTACTTGAGATTCTAATCTCAATTCCGGAGAATAAAAATCTCCGTGTTTTATGTCTTTTAGACGCATTTATGTTAAAATGTTTAGCTTCATCTAAGAAAATGATCGTTTTCTTTTAAATATGACCTCATTTTCACTTAAATAAGCATTTCGTCTACTGCCTGAAACTTAGTATCAGTACACATGCGGAAGGAAAAACAATATAGAAAATTTATGAGGAAAAATGCGTGTTTTCAAAAGTAGTATGTCATTTTCCGTTATTATGCCCCTATAATACTCTGCCCCTAATGGGATTTTGCGCCACTAAACCCTATGCAAAAATTTTTATCAACAATTTTGAATTTTTATCAGAAAATAGCATGAATAAAGTTTAAAATACCTCATTATTTCTCTCTTGTCTGCAATAATGAAAACTATCTAATTTTCATCATTTTGAAGAAATTTCATAAAATGCTTTTAAAATTAAAATATAAAAGTGGGGATATTTAAAAAAAAAATAGATAGTGCGATTACATTTACATAGGAAGAGCTTTCAGTTTAAAAAAAATATTAGTAAAATTGGTTCAGCAGGAAAATCAGGGCAGATGACTAAAAAACATACTTGTGTTTTAAATATGTAGATTATATAAAATTAGGAAAAATTAAATTAAGTAAATTATGTTATTTTGATAAAATTATAGTAGAATGTCCTAAAGAATAGCATTTAAATATTTTTACTCGAGAGAATTTTCGACAAAAACTTCAGGAACACGATATTATTTTAAACCGCGAATTATTTGTTTGCTTGTCTAACTCGGCGAAGCAAATCCATCCAGGCGAGAATCATCAATTTCTGTAATTTAAATCGCTGTTATTTGCATGTCACCTCTCTTTTATAAAGACACTCTAAATTTTTGTAAAACATTGCGTTTTATCAGTGTGTGATTTCGATTACATTATTTTAAAAAGTGAAGCATTTTTACCTGTGAAGAATTTCAAAGCAGCTGGGCTGTCAAAATGATGCACTTCTGCAAAACGTAATTCAGGTTTAAGAATTAAAATACACGCTTTTTTATAAAATGACGTCATTTGCATCCGCTAATGCAATCCAGTCTTACTTCGTCTACAGAAAAGTGTGCATATGACGTCATTATCAGAGAATAACAGGCAATATTCTTGACATAGGCCATATTTTAATTTCAACTTTTTTTTTCAGGTTTTATGAGAAAATGGCAACAAAAAGATACAGTATCTCCTATTTTCGACTATTTTCCGTTTACTTTCACTAGAAATGAAGTACTTTTGTTGCCACGATAAGAAAAATGGTATTAAAAACTACAAAAAATCAATACCTCAAAAGTAAATTGAGATACAGCTTTCAAACAAATTTCATTTAAAAGAGCATTTTTTTCCTTATACGACGGTGTAAAAAATTAAAATGTGCGATGTTTAGAAGTTTAAAAATTTGCAGTAGAGAAAATTGCAAAACAAAAATTTTATTCCAAATTTCAAAGTGTTGCCATTCGCAAAATGACGTATGCGTTACGCACAGATATGTTTGTCCTTTATAATATAGATGGTAGCACATTTTATTAATCATTGTATTATACACTGAAATGACATTTAATAGAAAAATTTGTTCTTTTCCTTGTTATACTTTTTCGCATAATTCGCAATAGGAAAGTGTCTGTATTTATATGCTTAAAAAATTTATATATATATTTTAGAAAATCGATTTCATAAAAATTTCTGTTTAGTATAGCTTTCAACTTACTGTACAAGGTAATACATTACATATTATACTAAAATAAATTTTAATTTAACTAAGTAATAACCACAAAAATTCTAATCCAAAGTAGTTAAACTTATTTGTAAGAACCCCCATACTTTAATCTTTGTAATCTTTTAATTATAACGCGTAAAGTATCTAATTATATTTAAGTATTGCCCAGCAGCGCAATACTTATTTATTTCCAGTGTCACTTCTCAATGTTAATTTAACATAGAAAAGCCCATGGAGATCATAACTTTTTAATTTTTTTTATTTTCACCTTTTTGTCCCTGATGCCACAATTTTTTTATTCTTTACTAATTCTAATGATATTATAAATTTAAAGTGTAAAAATGTTTGCCTGACTCCAGGGTCAAAATGGATGATAAAATGCCTTTCCATATGGCTGAATTATGATCCAAAGAGTAACATGGGCTAATTTTTATTTACATCATTCAAATACTTTTCTTAATAACTCCAAATTTCGCTTTTTTCATTGAAAATTAACGGACGTTTTTCCTATAAAATTTAACATTTTTCTTCATTGTTGCAAATAATTCAAAAGCCGTAATAATAATTTATCTATTTTTAGTTGAAAGATTTCCATGTGAAAAATTAAACTAAAATAGTTTTTTTTTTCTTTAAGAATTAAAATTGTGAATATGGCGTTATAGTGGAAATAAAAAGGATATTTTCAGGAGGATAAATTTTTGCTTTGGTCAAGTTTATGTTTTAGTAAAAAGTTTCAAATGGATAGATATTTTTACGCAGGTAGCGAACTTAGTGAGGAATTATATAACTTAAATTTTAAAATGTATTTTCTTTCCCAAGATGAGAACTATTTATACACCAAGTTAAATTTAGGTAATAGTTTTCTCTTGTGTTTATACACTCCTTGGGAGAAAATAAGGTAACAAAATTAAAGTAAATGTCTTTTTTTTTTAAATTTTTTACTGTATCACAGCTATAATACTGTTAAATATTAGTATTAAGGATTCAACACAATTTATTTTTGCATTCATAGCGTTCCTGAGTGGGAAATAGGATATCTAAATTTGAGTGAAGTTAATTTTTTATGTTCTGATTATAGATTTTTACGCTCAGATTGGAAGTTTTTGTCCAAACTACAGCAACCTGCATTACTGCAGTGGTGAAATATTTCGAATTACATATCGGTAAACTGCATACACATTGTGATGCAATACCGCATATGTCAAAGCCTGATGATGATACCCTTCATTAATTTTGAAATGATTTCGTCTGAAGGCAGTAGTTATTGAAAAATTTGACATATTAAACAAAAACATAATTTGAAGAGCAAATTAAATATATATATATATATTTCCTACACTGTTTAAGCCCGAGAAGGGACAGATATTAAGGTATTTCATTCAATTAGTTTTACATTTAATGTTATATTTTTGTAACACATTAGTTAAGCCAATTGAAAATTAAAAAATAAAAATAAAATTCATACAATATGATACTTAAAACACCCTAAAAAATTTAGATTCCATTCAAGGGCAATTCGATTGTAACTGACGTAACATTTTATCATCGAATTTTGTTTTCAAATCTATGTAGAAAATTTACTAATAAAGCTAGAACAAATTTTTACAATTTAAAATATTTATTATTAAGGTCTTAATACCCAAATACCTGCAGGTTATTTCAATCTCTCTTTGAGTCCCAAAAATTGTAATTCAAAATTCTGTATCTGACGTAACATAAAATATACAAACATTTTTTCTGCCTTCATTGAAGTGTAAAAATTATCAAAACTATCCAGTGTTCCTATCCAGTATCCTATTTAATGTTCTCAACAACACTAAGTAATGCCAAATTATAACAGCAACTTGTTTAATTAATTTCTGAATAATAAAAAACAAAAAAATGGCATTTACACGGGTAACTTTTATTGTGCAACTGACGTAACATTATGACTTTACAAAGACAATAATGGTACTTAATTAGGATTTCGATTTTTCTATAGAATATAAAAATATCAAGTTTTCCAATCATACCGTTAAATTAAACATATTATAAATTTGATTCCCCCCAGCAAAAATGATGATTGTCTGTGGAATTGCCTCAAATGAAATCGAAATAAATCTTAGACCTTCTTTTTGTATTTTGCATGCATCTTATCATTTTATGTACAATCGTCATAAACATAATATGAAATCTGCAATACAAATATTTTTAATTTAAAGTGGAAGAAGTCTAAGATTTATTCATATTTCATTTGAACGGAATCTAATTTTTTAGGGTGTTTTAAGTATCATATTGTATGAATTTTATTTTTATTTTTTAATCTTCAGTTGTCTTAACTAATGTGTTACAAAATTTTAACATTAAATGTAGAACTGATTAACTGAAATATCTTAATATCTGTCCCTTCTCGGGCTTAAACAATTTAGGAAATAATTTTTTTATTAATTTGTCCTTTATATATATATATACTAGGGGGCTCAGCCCCCTGCGAGCTACGCCCGCCAACCCCCGTTCAGACTTCGCAGCCTCTGAAAATATGGTAATGTGCCCTGTTTAAAAAATATTACCAGGTTACGAAAGATCGAATGTTATTATCACCATAGTGGCGGCTATCTTCTGTAATGGGGTTGTCATGCTTCTACGTTTGAATGGGGTATTTTTTTGTTACCATGGCCTTATCCATCATTGTCGTAACAACTGATGACTGAGAGTAAGATGATAAGTAAGATCAATTACACATTTGAAAATCAGCTTGTATAAAATGGTGCATTAAAAATGTCGCTATCTTTCTCACTTTTATAAAGACGCTATGGACAACAATCTTCCTTTAGTTTCGAGGTTTAAAAACTCCGTCTGCTTGGGAATAGCTTTCAAGAACCACGGTATTGAAAACCACTGTGATTGCGCTTATATTATATGTTTTGATAGAGTTTTGGATATTTTCAGGAGCAGGTATAGCCTATTCATGAATTCTTTTCTCTATTTTGATACACCATCATGCCGATTTTTATGTTTTTTTACACTGCATATTTTTTATATTAATTAATAAGAACATCCGAATTTTCTAATATGTATTTATCGAATTTTAATTTAAAGTATATTTTGCGAATACATTTATCTGTATTTATGCGTCATCAAGTGATGTAATATACAAATAAATTTGCTAGCCGCATTTCTTTTATACCATGTGACGTCACATTAAAATTCTCCGGAATGAAAAACTTTTAAATGTATCATTTTAAAGTATGACGTAATTTCCACTATTAAATGCATTTGTCATGCAATAATTTATTTATTTTTAAGTTTTTTGTCTCTTTTAAGATTCACGGATACATACATTATTTAATTTAAAAGTGCCTCCATGAACTTGTAAAAGCTCGTTATTATTTTTATTGAAATTTAATTCATCTTGTTGTCATGGGAAAACACACACACAAAAAAATACAATATCTTTAGAATTGGTATATACTCGCATAGATATATTTTTAATTTTTAACTGTTCGTCAATATTACCATTTGTCCATTTTAAATACGACGTAATTTCTCCCATTTGTTGCTTTTAACAAATATTAATGGATTCATCCTTTTAAAGTTTTCTTTCACTTTTTAATATTCCTGTGAAAATAGTTTTGTTGTTAGAAAGGAAGTATTATTATTTGCGCTGCCTTAGAATTGACGACAATCGTTAAAAAATGCATCTCGAAATATGAAATAAAAGTCTCGTAAATATATTTTTTAATTTGAACTGTTTGGCAGAATTATTACTTGGCCATTTAAAATATGACGTAATTTCCCGCATTTACTGCTTTTAATGCCTATTAATGAATTTATTATTTTAACGTTTTCTTTCTCTTTTAATAGTCATAGCAAATACAATTTTTCTGACGTATTTTACAATATTTTCCTGCTTTTAACGTGTAATCTTTTAACCCTTAAATGCCTGACTTTTTAAAAATCAATTTAAAAATGTTTTTCGGCTTTCATTTCTTAAATAAATCATGGGAAAAATACTTTAAAAAATCGTATTTTGTTTTAAGTATGGTTTACGGCTAAAAAATGGTTTGTTGCCAATCGGCAACATTCGGCTTTAATTGAAAAAATTTTCCTTGATAAAATTCTATAATATTAAACACACATGAATTTTAAGAACTATGATAAGGAATTATCACAAAGTGCTTTATAAAAGTAATTAATTCTTATTACAAATACAAAAATTTACTGTAAAACATTATAAAAATCAATGTGGAATACAAAATAAATTGTTTATTTGATGATGCTTGATAATATGAGTACAAATTATTTAGTTAGACAATTGTATGGAAATTTTTGAAATAATTATTATTTCTATTAAAACACTGTCAAACACCACATTTTTCCTATTTTGTTAAAATGTATCCTTTGCAATTTGGGAATTTGCACCTCATCTTTTTCTCTGCATATAGAGGCATATGTCCTGTTTGGTCGAATCGACATCTTTATGTGAGTACTGTGATGTACCTCTGTAACTTTTTTCCCGAATTTCTTCTTCAACCATTGATGAGTGTCTTCCACATTTAGGGATGTATTTACTTCCCACCATGCATAATGGTCTTGCAAATTCTGCTCTGATCTTTGATTGAGGCATTATCTCCGATTGATGATCATTAGCATTCAAAACTCTTTTGTAGAGAAGCCATGCGTTTACTGTAGTGAATTCACGCAAATGGGAAAATATTCGTAGATATTATTTGCGACTACGATTATTAATTTTGTAGTGGGCCGTTAAGTTATCCAAATCGGTCAACTCCTCTGATATGTCGCTTTTATTCCTTAATTACGTATGGACTATCTATTTTAATGATTTTCTTTTGACTCCTGTCAACACGACTGACCTTTTTTTTACAGATTTGTTCCGGCGAAAGAAGATAAAGCGTCGTGACGAATTTATTGTCTTTCCAGACTAGTGATGAAATGTCGACGCCATCTACAGTTGTAATATATTGGAATCAAGAACCCCGATCTAAAACTTTTAAGGGTTTTTCATCGGGTAGTTTGCATCAAGGAATTCTATTTCTTCTGACTGTATACCCAATGTATGGATGCCAGTGTTTGCCAAATGTACAATCAGAGGCAAAGCCGTATAATAGTTGTCAAAATGCAACTTATGGTTTACTAATATTGGTATTCTTCTTCACAGTCTTTTGAATACATTGCTTGAAGGGCCAAAGACGGGTTCAGTAATTAGTCCCGTTAGCATATTTTCTTGACCTGAATATACTTCTAAGTTACAAGCATTCCCAGAAATACCAGCAAGTACAAAAAGTTTAAATCCCCATCTATGGGTTTTATTTGACATATATTTCTTCATGTAATGTCAAACTTTCATATTGCACCTTTGTTCATCAATTGGGAGATTTTGGTTAAAAGGGTTAGAAGTAAAATGATTGTTTAAAATATCAATGATAGGTCAAAATTTGTGTTAATCTATCATGTTTCGTATCATCTCGAGGTAGAAGTTTTTGGTTGTCATTGAATTGAATAAACTTTCGGTCTTTTTCAAACTGATCTCTACTCATTGTGTCCTGAGTTAAAGGAAAACCAAGTTCATGACTCCAATACGATCGAAAACTCGGCAAATGCCCTAAAGATATGTATAATATTATTCCCATAAATTGCCTTAAATCTTGTGATGTGAAATTCGTAGGTTTATAACGATCTTTTTCTCAGGCATATTTAATTGCGTTCACTGACAATTTTTTCTATAACCTCATCTGAAGAGAAATATTTGAAAAAAGCTAGTGGTGTATCCAACTCATTCACGTTTGGTGAATAATCTCATTTCCACTAAACTTTATCTGGTTTTCATTTACCTTTATGTTCTCTTTTTTCCAACAATCTACCTGTTTGGCTGTTTACATTACTTTGAAATTTCTTTACTGCATTTCGGAATAGCCATTTCAATATCATTATGAGAGTAATTATGAACCAATTCTTCTATTTTATTTTTGAGTCAAATACTTTTTTGGAGGCATTCTAAAAATGATAGAGTAAAATTTGCAGAAAATAAAATGTAGAAAAATATCTTGCATACATTTAAAAAAAAAAGATGAACTACAATTATAAACAAGTAGAAAAATAAACTACTTCTATTGAATATAGAAGAAAGTAAAACTAAAACTGCTCATTGTTCTCCAGGATTAGTGGAACACTTAATGCCTGTTGTTGCCAATTGGCAACACACTCAAAAATCTGCTTACAACAAATATATTACAGTTAAATATCCAAAAGTAATCATAAATACGGGCTACATACCTTACTTTTCCATATAATAAATTTTATTTGATCACCACAGAACAAAATAGTGTGTTTCACAAGCTTCCAAACAAAACAAAAAGATCATGTAGCAACAATTGAAAAAATAAATCTATATTTATTCTTAAACAACACTAGTGCTGCCATCGGCATGTTGAAAATTGATTTATTAATATTTTCTATGTGTATTTTATTGGCAACATTAGCCATTAGAGCTTCAATGTTATTCTAATAGTATTTTAGAAGGCTAAATTGGGTGTGTTGCCGAAAAGCAACACCAGGCATTTAAGGGTTCATTCTGAAGTTTTTCTGTTTTAAATAGTCACGTGTAAATAAATTTTTAA
Organism: Maratus speciosus; assembly: GCA_963932465.1. NCBI lineage: Eukaryota > Metazoa > Arthropoda > Arachnida > Araneae > Salticidae > Maratus > Maratus speciosus. The sequence continues at coordinate 143,326,328 of OZ010786.1, read as the reverse complement.
TCGTAAGGAAATATTATTCTTTGCACTTTTTCTACGATTGGCGACAATTTGAAATAATAACCTTTCTAAAATATGCAAAAAATATCTATTGAAATGATGAAAATTTAATTAAACTAAATAAGAAATTATTATCCATTTATTATTATTATTATTATTATTATTATTATTATTTAATGATTTGTTTTTCAAATTTTCCTGAAAAACACAATTTAATCGCAATATCGTCTTCACTACCGAATGAAATAAAAGATAATTTCAATTTTAATTTGAAAATGGCGAAAATGAAGAAATCTAATAATCCCTATCGTTATCCGTTTTCTCCCTTTTTCACAAAAACGGAGTAATTTGGTTGCCATCATTAGAATAATTAAATTCAAATTAGAAAAAAAATTAATATTTTGAAAACTAATTCAAATTTTGAAATTCTCAGACCACTTTTGAGATCTACCAATCAATACAGATTTTTGGTGTTAATTTCACCGCATAATATTCAATATTTTAGGAGAAATAGCCATGAAACATAATCAGTCATTTAATCAGTCGTTTCATAAAGTCGTTTCACAAAATCGTTTCATAAATTCGTTTCATTAGGAATTTATATATATATAGGGTAGATATGTGTGTGTGTGTGTGTATACATATGTGTAGGATTTGAATTTAGGTAGCATCATTTATTCCACTTATGACGAACGTGATTAAATCAACAAACTCCAGAATTTATTATTGTCTATTATTTGAATGCATGCGATAAAACGACGGATCACGAGCACAAGGACTTTAGACATTGAAAATTAGAAAAGAGTCAGTCTCTTATTTTTCCATCATTCATGAAGCATTGGCATGGAAGATGTCAATAAAGCAATTGATAATATTAAGCCCAGTTATACTGTTCTCGGGATAGTGTATAAATTATATCTTTTAAAGCTTTAACCCTCGACTGGTTGAAGAAGCTAGTTATAAAGCATTGTAAAACTGTCAAGGAATTAAATCAAACTTCATACGACTTCAGTATTCAGTTATTATTCGAATACCTCAATAAATTAATGTTTTTCAGATCCACTTACTACATGTATATAACAAACAAAGAAGTTGACAAAGCGAAAAAACACATACATATTCAAATATAAATACATTTTATAATAGGCACAAAACTAAAAAATATAATAAGTATCAAACAAAAACAAAACAAGAACAATGAAATAAATAAAAATAAAAAATATATAATCTGTCGAATTTAATATATAACAGCTAACTGTAAATTATTTAAAATTGTTTAGTGTACTTCTAATAATTAACTATTATCTAAGCTATGACATTATCTGCAATCAAAAAACTACAAAAAACATCTTAAAAGGATTTGAATGACTATTAAAATGTATAATACAATTGAAAAACATTATTCAAGGAAACATAAGTAGAATTTTTCTCAGCCTTCACTCAAAAAAATCCTCAAAATGTCATGTGCTCGTTTACCTTTCATAGAAATAAAGGTATTAAATGTTCCCGAATAAATAACAGTGATGTGACGGATATGCTGTAGCTTTATGGAAAGCTATAGAAAAGTGCTTTTAATGCTTAAAATGCCTGCACATAAATAAATAAATAAATGAAATAGTAAGTACGTGAGAAAAATCTGCAATTTAAATGTACGAAGCGTTTGATTATTATACCTGCCAAGCCGAATTGTCGGGGCTATGTTGTAAAGACTCATTAAACAGAGGGAGAAAAACAGGATAATCGAAATAATCGAAATAACAAAAAAATCAAATTGTTGGTAATATTCTAAAACGTTTATTGAAGGATGCGTTCAGTAAACACAAGCAAGTTTCACACGTCGAGTAGGCTAATAATTTTTCTTTAAAAGGGCTGTCGAATATCACGAATACGATGGTCAAATAAGCCACCAAATGGCTCTTGGAAGATAGGTATTTTGCTTCCGTTTTCAATCGTATTTATTACAACAAAAAATCATTGAAAACTTGTCAATAATAAAGTTGTAAACATTTGTATAGAGAGCAGAAATGATCAAGCGATTGAACAGCAAATCTGTATAACACAGCTAAGACCACAACATATTCAGGTGTTGATCTTTCAGAGATAACTTGTACCATTTTATTTCACCACGTGTTTTTCCAATATTTCCGCCTTTCTTAAAGATAATTCCTGATCATATCTGTTGAGAATCTGGTGTTTCTTTCAGAAATCAGTAGAAGTTCCTGCTGTTCAGTAGAGATTAGGATTCATATGTAATATGGTCCCTTCCCATTGATTTACAGGCTCTATAAAATGCGAGATATTTGTAGTCGGGAAGAGAAAGTGTTCTGAATTCCACACAATTTATCACTCTCTCATCTTCATAAACATCTACATTCAGGCTATTAAGCCTGTTCTAAAATCCAAACTGTTTACTTTTTGACGTATTTTTAAATACATTTTTGTTTGCAAACGCATCAACTTGGCAAGTGCTTTTCTTAAGAAACGGTGCAATCTAACTGTTTTTTTCCAATTTTTGGTAGAGACGGTAGATTTTTTCGAAGCGAACGTTTTGAACCGAATTTCCAGAAGCGACATTGCAAGAGAGAAAAAAATTGCCTTTTTAGGACAAAAATAGCTCATAACTCACGTCGTATTTCATTTGTCGAAAAACGATAAACTGTTCGATTACAAATCACTTCAATAATCATACATTTATGTTTAAGAACGAGACATAAAATGTGTCGGAATGTTTGGTGTTGTTAAGCGCAGAATTTTTTTTTTTTTTTTTTTTTTTTGAAAATTCATTTGAATATTTCTAATAATGACTACACTCTCAGAAATACTTTTTTCAATTCACGGAAATTGTCCTGGCAGCAGTCCTACTAGGATTTTTTCGTTAATAGACGAATATCCATTCCTTTTTTTTCTCCGTTACAGGAGGTAAAATAGGCGTCAATTGAAGAAAATGGGGATAAAATAACAGTTGCTAACCTTGGAGTCGAAACCAGCTACCTTAAATACGAGACGTGTTACGAGAACAGTACTCTAACCACTCGGCTACATATCTACAGTAGTGAAACAGTTTGAAGTAAATATGTTTGTCTCAGATGGGTATAGCTTGGTTAATTTCTTTAAAAAGCTTTTAATTTTGAAGTTAAGTTCAGTTAGATTTCGTTTTTAGTGAGATTATGGCTAGTTTTAATACTTTAATATTAACCCATTTGTGCCTAGCGTCCCATTTTTGGGACGTTTCAAATTTTCATGAATAAATATATTTTTCTTCTCCTTTATAACATGAAAATTGTATGAAATAATTACTTATAAATGTCTTTATCTATTACCGAGAGATGACACCATAAGGTGGATATTTGTTTGTTTAAATGAAGGCTTTTTTCAGTGTTTATAAATTTTTAAATTTTCAAGGTGGCGAAATGTAAAAAATAAGTTTATTTGTATTTTTTCTATGAAGGATCCAAAATCGCAAGTCATAATCTTAGCTTGTAGACTTTTTTTAAATACGTATTTTTTTTTAATTGCGAAATTAGATGTTCAAGCCTTTTTTTATGCATTTTTGTAATGTCCAAAATGTAGGGTTCTAGGCACAAATGGGCACATATTTTCGTTGGACATTTAGGAGACAGTTATTTATGTAATCTCCTTTTGAAGATATTTATGAAATAAATTGTTTTTAAGTCAGCAATACGATTATTCTTATTTTATTATTAATAATAGTTATAATGTTATTAGTCTCTGTAAAGAAATATATTTTTTGTAGTTCATAAAAATACTAATAATAGTACATAATATACAATTTAAAAACTTTATAACTATAAATATAGACAAAACATATAATTATGCATATTATTCTACTAGAAATACTCATATGTAGTTTTTTTTTTTTTTTTTTTTTTTTTTTTTTTTTTTTTTACGTTTTGTTAAATAAACACAAAAAAAATTAAGTGTAATTTTTTTTGTATTTTTCCAGTTCATTTTGCAAAATTTTAAAGTGATTTTACCAAAACATTTGAGAAAACCAAAATTCAGGCACAAATGGGTTAAAGGATAAAAATATGAATCATAAATATTTTTATGTAGATTGCTAGATGTAAAATATGAATATTATATTTTATGCCAGAACTTTTCATTTGAGTAAAATTGATTTTTTCCATTTAATATTTTTATTAAAATATCCATTTTAAATGTGTTCATTTAATATATTTTTTTAAATGCGAATATTTTTTTATAACTTTAAAAAATAAATTGCGAATACTTTTAAATGAATGAGAAAATAAATTTTTATTTATTAAATTCGAAAACGTTTCTTTTGTTGGCTGTTGATTTAGTTAATATTGCTTTTTTGTATATTAAATTACAAATCTTAATTTATGGAATTTATTGGTTTTTCGTTATTAAAAGGAATTCGGATTTTAGAATTAATAGAGCCAATACGTAGGCGTGATAGAAATGAACGGATTTTCTCCTCTTTTGCAGACTTTCGAGAAAAATTCACAGATAAAACATGTTTCTAGGAGTACAGAAATTATTCGTTAAAAAATGAGGTATACTTTCTACCCTATATATATAAAATCCTAATGAACGAATTTATGAAACGAATATATGAAACGGCTGAAATGTATCGATTCTTTGAATCGACTGATTAAACAACTGATTTTGTTTCACGGCAATTTCTCCTAAAATATGGAATACTTTGCAAGGATATTAACACCAAAAATCCGTGTTGATCCACAGATCTCAAAACTGGTATTAGAATTTTTAAATTTGAATTAGTTTTCGAAATATTAATTTTTTTCTAATTTTAAATACATATTTTCTAATGATGGCAACTCAAATTTTAATCATAACAGAATTTTTTTTTTCATAATTCAGAAAAAGGTTACTATTTTAAATTAATTTGGCGACCAGTTTGGCCTCCTTTAAATCTATGCTAAGAACAATGTTTTTTTTATATTTCGTTATCATTTTATTAAATACAAAACTTTCATTTAAAAATGAAACATGTAAATTGATGGCTTTCACTTCTTTTTAAAAAAAAAACAAAACGAAAAGAAAAATATTAGGCACAGATGTCATATACGCACCGGGGTACCTAATTGACGCACAAATGGCATTATTTTGATTGACATGGCAACCAGGCTATTGTTGTTTATTTAATAATAAATGTTTATTTACTTTTATTTCTTTTTTAAATTTATATAAATTATTTTGTTCTATAGATATTAATTACTTTTTTGCTATTTCCTTTTGAAAATAATAGAAAATAATTAAAAAATACGGTACAATGTAGTAGTTATTCCGTCAACCAATTTCGCAAATTATATAAATCGCCAAACCACTCGCCAAATTGTACAGATTGACAAAATTTTTATTTTAAATAACGAAAGAACAAATAAATTACTATAACATTAATAAATATAAAAATAAAACGTCGAAATAAAAATCACTTGATGACGTAAACACGTGTAACTTGCTAAAAGTCAAGTGAATGTGACATTTACGATGAAGCATTATTGGCATTTAATCTTATAGTTCGCGATAGATTTTTGGTCGACGGGATAACGAAGTAGTACCAAAAATACATTTGTAACTGCTATTCGAAAACGAGGTTTTCGCCAAATTTTTGTAAAAAAAAAAAAAAACATGCCCAACATGCGGTGCGTATATGACATCTGGCGAAATATTAAATTATGTAACAAACCATGATATTTAATTTCAACTTCAAATCAATGTTTTAATTTACCACTCGAACAATAAAAAAAATGCTAACTGGCGAGTTGAAAAAAAGATATTGGCGAGATTTGCACCCGGCTTTTTTTTCTTTCGGCACAGATGTCATATACGGCCCCATATTAGCGCGATTTTTTTCTGACGCCAATATCATATACGCAACGAGTACTTAACTGGCGCCAAAGTATCGTTATTTTGCTTGATATGGTAAGCCGGACGTTGTTGTTTATGCTGTTGATGCGTTCCCCAAATTGGCGTTGGAAAAAAATCGCGCCAATATGCGTATATGGCATTTGTTCCAAACCTTCATATGAAAGGCGAAGGGATCAGATCGTATTTGTTTATGGCATTTGATGACTTGAACTATTATAATATAGATGAAATGATGGGGATAAAATAATATTTGGCGACTTATATTATCTGTGCCTGGATAACATTAAAGTATCAAAATGGCACCTAGAGTATAAAAAGCAAAGTGTTCCGCCCGGATCTGTTGATGATAGTCACATGATTTAGGCTATTGTTATAGAGATTGTTTTAAAATATCGGTTGACAAAGACTCTGAATACTTAATTCATCTTATTTTAGTTTCTTTTCAAATGTTTAACTGATCCTCTTTAATCAAAAACGAAAACAACCATTGGATGTCTTAACAGCAACTGATTATCCGTTAAATTTTTGCAATCAAAGGGAATTGAATGGAAACCCGTTTACAGGGAGATCTGCACAGCTTTTTTCAGTATAATTCAATCTTCTCTAATATTTTTAAAACCCATCAGATTAGCATGTTTTTAGATTCTGCGGTGTCTGAACGGGGGTTGGCGAGCGTAGCTTGCAGGGGGCAGAGCCCCCTAGTAGTATATATAAACAAGTTTTTCTGACAGTGTAGAAAAAGTCAAAATCGTTCACGTGAATGGAGTACAAAGGAAATTTCTAAACACGATTTTGTTGTCTGTTGAATGTGTTGTTGGAAAATTTTTTCAATCTGTTCAAGATCGGTATTTAAACACATGTGTGTAAAAATTCTCTCAACTGTTTCATTTCTCCGCTTTTTTGCTCATCCCCTTTTGGTGTAAACATTTTTAGCAAACTGCAAAAGGCTGAAATTCTCAAACTGCTCTCTGCAGTTCATACATCTTTTACTGTAGAATAAGGAAGTCTATCATCACTCTCAAAATGTACGTCAAGCCAAGGGTTATTCTTGATAATGAAGGTGAGAAAGTCTCGAGGGCATCGAAACACAGACCAACTCTTTATGCCCTACAGTACCTCTTGACGTACTGGATTTGACGTACTGGATTTGACGTACGACCCATTCAGAAACGGAGGAGAAAATAAGCTTCATCCTATGAGAACGTTTTATTCCTTGTTAGCCCGTTCGCTTCTAGCTTATCATTTTAAAATTAATTTATTTTTATTTTGGATACGCAGTTTTTCTCAAATTTAATTTCTCCGCTTACGATTTAAGTCAGTTTGACTTTGCACGGGGGACTATGAGAAGATGCTGTTGCCCAGCTCAAAAAAAAATCTGTTTTTCGTTTTTTACTTTCTTCTATCTTTACAAGAAGAAAGTATTGGATTCGTGAAAAATTTCGACTTCCGGTTTTCGACGGATTTATACGTTTTAGAATGACCAGAACACGATTTGATGGTTTTTAGAAAATGTCTGTCTGTGAGTCTGTCTGTCACTCTGTCACCCTGTCACTCTGTCACTCTGTGAGTCTGTATGTGACAAAAACTTTGTGGGCGCTCTATCTCAAGAACTAATGCACGGAATTTCACAAAACTTTATATTTAGTTAGATCTTGATATAAACTGGACCTGATTAGTTTTTGGTGAAAATCGCCCAACAGGTGGCGCTGCTATGCGGCATTTTTCCCGATTTCTGCAATAGCTATATCTCAAGAACTACTGCACGGATTTTCATAAAACTTCAGATTCAGTTAGTCCAGGATATAGTTTGGTGCTGATTACTTTTTTGTGAAAATCGCTCAACAGGTGGCGCTGCTATGCTGCATTATTCATGATTATCGCAATAGCTCTAACTCAAGAAAAAATGCACGAATTTTCATCAAACTTCAGATTTAGTTAGTCCCTGATATAAATTAGTGCTGTTTAAGTTTTGGTGTAAATCGCCAAACAGGTGGCGCAGCTGTGCTGCATTTTCACGATTTTCGAAAGAGATGTATCTCAAAAACGGACTTTCATCAAACTTCAGATTTAGTTAGTCTTTGACATGAATTGACGTACAAATTAGTACTGTTTAATTTTTGGTGTAAATCCCTCAACAGGTGGCCCTGCTATGCTGTATTTTTTGCGATTTCCGCAATAGCTTTATCACAAGAACTAACGCTTAGCTTTTCAACAAACTTCAGATTCAGGTATACCTTGATATGAGTTAGTGCTGTTTATGTTTTGGTGCAAATCGCTCAATAGGTGGCGCTGCTATGCTGCATTTTTCAGAATGTCCACTATAGCTCTATCTCAATAACTAATACACGGATTTTCATCCAACTTCAAATTCAGATATACTTTGATATGAATGGGTGCTAAATAGATGTAATTTCTTGTACTATTTAAATGATTTAATTGACGTGATTTATATAGAAGAAAGTTTTGTGATGGCCACAACATACTAGTTTAAAAATAAGATGATGCTTGAGATTCCTTCATATTTAATTTCCCTGGGATTATTGAAATGAATGCAGCCATTTTTTTTTAAATGGCTACAAAGAAAATTCTCTCAGTTATTTTCTAAAAAAAAAAAAAAAGAAAATATATTTTTTATCAGAAATTTTGTCACTTTTCATCATTTTCACATCTTTTACATTTCTGTTTTTAAAGATTTCAAGCATAAAACTTAATTGTACATTTCGTCTGTTGCTGCCCTTTAAAGTTATCATAACTAAAATTGCTATAAGCTCTTTAAATTGGCTCATAATTACACCAAACTCCAGAACAGCACTTTTGACTGATTTACGTTTCTTACAGTATGCAATATTTGTGCGAGAAGATTTTTATATTGAATAGATGGTGTTTCATATTTTGACGCATACTTAGCAATGTACCGTAATGGTGACTGTTCTAATGTCATCTTATTAAAATCAATGTTTGTTTTCCAAATTTATGCTACAAATGTGCTGTAATGAATTTATTTCGCTACACTAGAAGTCCAAATATCCATTATCATCGTAAATATTAGGGTGAGAGATGTGGTTTAACACTGTTGCTGTGTTCATTTTGAATATACAGGGTTAGCGAAATTAAACTTCCTCTATTCAAACGGCCCTGTAGGGCGTTCTACTACTCCGAAGAGAAAAATATTTTGACAACAGACACTTCGGAGGATGCGCTCGAGATTTCCGAAATAAAAAAAAAATAGTTTAAAAAATCGCTACCAGATGGCGCAGCGGGGCAGCACATTGCAGCAACACATGCAAATTCCACGCACGATAAAGGGAAGAAGTTCGTGCCCCAATCATATGAGCATTTCAAAATGCCGACGTTGCCAATGCTAGTCAAACTGTACTACCGCAACGGTGAGAATGCAGATGCAGTTGTGAGAGAGTTCCGCCGTCCCAAGAAGCAACGACGTGGACCGATATCGGAGCGTGCTCTTAAAGACATGATGATGCAATTCGAGCAAACAGGACAGTTAGGCGATTTGCCGGGAAGTGGAAGTAAAAGTGTACAACCGCCGTCGTAGAGGATATTGCTACAGCGGTCGTGGAAGCAAGCACTCATTCGTCTCATGGAAATGTCAATGTATCGACGATTTCACGTACCCTTGATATGCCCTACTACAGTGTGCAACAATTCTTAGAATTCTGATCTTCTACCCGTATAACATTCAAGCGGTTCAGCAATTGGAACGACAAGATCTGGACACTCGCAAAACATTCACGGTACAATTTCTCGCGAGAATGGCGGTTGATGATTTCTGGCCATGGAAATTCTGTGCCCACTTATTGTGTTCCTTTTGTGTAAGACCACTGGTCCTTCAGTGTTTCGGGATCTCAGTTTGTCCTCTTAACACGCTAACTCGTAGCGCCATCTAGTGGCGATTTTTTAAACTTTTTTTTTATTTCGGAAATCTCGAGCGCATCCTCCGAAGTGTCTATTGTCCAAATATTTTTCTCATCGGACTAGTAGAACGGCCTCTAGGGCCCTTTGAGTAGCGGAAGTTTAATTTCGCTAACCCTGTACATTGTTTCGAATATGCAGAGCTGCCAAGTCTCCTGCCAGTATTTTCACACAGAAAATGTTATTTTATTTAACTGGAGCATTTGGGCGATTTAAAAAACAACCTTCTCGCTAAGATAATAGCGGTGCGCAAAACATCGGGGACTAGGCAACTCTGAATATAGCTTTTGGGTCGAAATGAACCCAAAGATAGCACCAGGATTTAAACTAGTATGTTCCGGCCATCACAAAACTTTCTTCTATATAAATCATGTTAATTAGATCATTTAAAAAGTACAAGAAATTACATCAATTTAGCACCTGTTCATTTCAAAGTATATCTGAATTTGAAGTTTGATGAAAATTCGTGCAATAGTTATTGAGATAGAGCTGTGGTGGAAATTCTGAAAAATGCTGCACAGCAGCGCCACCTGTTGAGCTATTTACACCAAAAACTAAACAGCACTAATTCATATCCAGGTATACCAGAATTTGAAGTTTGTTGAAAATCCAAGCATTAGTTCTTGAGATAGAGCTATTGTGGAAATTACAAAAAATGCAGCATAGCAGCGCCACCTGTTGAGCGATTTACATCAAAATGTAAAAAACGTCAATTCATGTCAACTAACTGAATCTGAAGTTTGATGAAAATACGTGCATTAGTTCTGGAGATTGAGTTATTGTGGAAATCGTGAAAAGTGCTGCATAGAAGCGACAACTGTTGAGGGATTCACACCAAAAACTAATCAGCACCAATTTATATTAGGGACTAACTAAATATAATTTTTTATTAAATCCCGTGTATTAGTTCTTGAGATAGAGCGCCTACAAAATTTGTGTCACATACAGACAGACAGACATTTTGTAAAAACATGTTTTTCGGAATCTCTGACCCCTAAAACGTGCAAATCAGTCGGAAACTGTAAGTCGAAAATTTTCACGAATACAATACTTTCTTCTTGTAAAGATAGAAGTAAGTAAAAAAAAATAAATAAATAAATAAAGTAGTATTTGTGAAATGTCATGAACATCAATCTTAATGGCGTTCTCACGTTTTTTTAACGCTATAGATGCAATTTCATTATCAAAGTCTACCGCTTCATTTTCTGCTCAGTACTGTAATATGAAAGACTATATTGCCCCACTTAAAGTACTATAGGTTCTGTTGAACACATCGGATTCACTTTGCATATTTAAGGGCAGAAAGGACCTTCAAAATCATTTTTTTAATTATTTTTTTAATTTCACTTTAAATACACTGCTCAAAACAATTAAAGGATATTTGAAGTTTTATATAAAATAAAGATATAAACGAAATTTTTTTTGCCGAAAATAGAAGAAGAGAATCACAAATGCAAATTTTTCTGGTTTTCAAACTGTGGAGTATGCAAATTTTGAGTTCGACGTCAAAAACGTCGCTTCAGCGGCAGCGAATGAAATTTGACTTTCAACTGGATAAAAGAGAATGAAGACAAGGATGATCGGCATTCAGTGATTGCTTTGTTTCGATGAGTTCGATGTCTCAGCGAAGTCATTTGACATATTCAGAATCTTTGAGAATTGTTGATAGGTTAGAAGGAGGCCAAACTCATGCCGAAGTAGCGCAAGCCATTGGAGTGTCACAAAGTGTCATTTCCAGGATCTGGAACCGTTTTTTGGAGAGTGGATGTGCAGGCCGAAGACCAGGGCAAGGTTGTAGACGGGCAACAACGCCCAATGAAGATCGGTATTTAGCGTTAACAGCTCGGAGACACCGAACCATGAACGCTACTCTTCTCCAACAACACCTTCGCTCGGCTACAGGCACCACGATTTCAACTCAGACTGTCCGAAACCGGCTCCATGCTGTAGGTCTGTATGCTCGCCGACCGATGGTATGTGTTAGATTAACATCAAGGCATCGTCGCGACCGCAGGGAGTGAGCAACCAAGCATGTAAACTGGAGGAGAAATGAATGGAGCAATATTCTGTTTTCTGACGAGTCCCGTTTTTCTGTGCATCCGGATAATAGGCGTATTTTCATCTGGAGGGACCGTGGCAGTAGGAATAATCCTGCGTTCGTGCACGAAAGTGTCAGATTTGGCGATGGAGGAGTGTTGGTGTATGGTGGCATCTCCATTGACGGGCGCACTGACCTCTACATCATTCGAGATGGAGCTCTGACTGGTCGCCGATATAGGGATGAGATCCTCAGACCTATTGTAGTCCCTTACGCTGCAGCAATCGGAGATAACTTCATTTTAATGGACGATAACTGCAGGCCACATCGTGCAAACCTGGTGGAGGATTTCCTTTTCGAGGAAGGAATCGTTCGAATGGAATGGCCAGCGTGTTCTCCAGACATGAATCCAATCGAGCACGTTTGGGACGCTCTAGGAAGACGAGTTTCTGGCCGCCAACAACCCCCACAAACTCTCCAAGAACTGGAAAGAGCTCTTCTGGAAGAGTGGGGCAGAATACCCCAACTCGTCATTAATAGCCTCATTGAGTCCATGCCTCAAAGGTGTTCAACGTTGCTGGCCGCCCGTGGAAACCATACCCCCTACTGAAAATGATTTTCTTTGAAGAAAACACCTTTTCTTATTCTTTTTTTCTCATATGCACAAATTGTGTTTTTTTCCTTTAGTACACAAATGCGCAGTAAAATGCATTTTTTTCTGCCAAACATGTGTAATTTATTCTCATATAACCTACTATGTCTGTCGACCATGTATCAGCTAAAGAGTTTACCAGATAGAAAATCCACCTAAAACTGCAATATCCTTTAATTGTTTTGAGCAGTGTACTACTCAAGGGCACACTATATGTATTATGGCATATATTTATCACACAAGAAATTACCAAAAAAATATTTCTTGAAAAAATAAGGATTCTCCCTGAATATTTTAAGCGTTATGACGAACTTTTCAAATGCCCCATGCGCATTCCATATCAATTAAAATTCCCAATATTTTTTATGCAAGTTTGGTTTATATATACAAGTAAAACTGTACATAGTTTTTTTAAACTAAAAATTATTGAAAAAGTTAAAGGTAGTTAACTGCAGAAATAGGATGCAAAAATGCAGAAAATTTCATAAAATTTAGGAAATATTTTTTTCTTACCTTTTTATACAAATGTAGAAAATTCTGTCTATAGTTTTATTTGTGTATATAAACCAAACTTTCATAAAAAAATATTGGGAACTTTAATTGATATGGATTGCGCATGGAACATTTTGAAAAGTTCTTCCTAACGCTTACAAGATTCAGGAAATTTCCTTATTTTTATCCAAAATTTTTTTTTAAATTTCTATTGTGATAAATATACGCCATAATGCATTTAGTGCGCCATAAATCACGTCAATTAAATCATTCAAATAATACAAGAAATCACATCAATTTAGCACCGATTCATATAAAGTATATCTGCATTTGAAGTTTGATGAAAATTCGTGTATTAGTTCTTGAGATAGAGCTATAGCGGAATTTCTGAAAAATGTAGCATAGCAGCACCACCTATTGAGCGATTTGCACCAAAACATAAACAGTACTAATTGATATCAAGGTGTACCTGAACCTGAAATTTGGTGAAAATTCGCGCATTAGTTATTGAGATAGAGCTATAGTGAAATTTCTGAAAAATTCAGCATAGCAGCACCACCTGTTGAGTGATTTGCACCAAAACATAAACAGCAGTAATTTATATCAAGGTATACCTGAATCTGAAATTTGTTGAAAGTCCAAGCATTAGTTCTTGAGATAGAGCTGTTACACAAATCGCAAAAAATGCAGCATAACAGCGCCACCTGTCGAGCGATTTACAGCAAAACGTATTAAACGTCAATTTCTGTCAAGGACTAACTGAATCTGAAGTTTGACTAACACCCATTCATTAATTCTGGAGATTGAGCTGTTGTAGAAATCGCGAAAAATGCTGCATAGCAGCGCCACCTGTTGAGCGATTTAAACCAAAAACTAATCTGCACCAATTTATATTAGCGACTAACTGAATATAAATTTTTATTAAATTCCGTTCATTAGTTCTTGAGATAGAGTAACCACAAAATCTGTGTCACACACAGACAGACAGACTCGCAGACAGACTTACAGACAGACATTTTGTAAAAGCATGTTTTTTTTTGTTCTCTGACCCATAAAACGTGCAAATCCGTCGAAAACCGGAATGTGAAAATTTTCGCGAATCCAATTCTTTCTTCTTGTAAAGATAGAAGAAAGTAAAAAGAGTTTGAACGTCCGTTGTCCTCTTAAAGTCTCTGCATTGATAGTATATAAGTAATCTCCGATAATGTGCATAGGATTGTTTAACGTTTAAGCATCAAATGGGAAAAATGAAATTTGACGAAATGAAATATCTGGTGTCTCGCATAAATTATAACTTGATTTTTATACATGAAGGGCAACCAAATGAAAACTGAACATCCGTCATAAAACACATTCCTCACCAAAGTTGACAACATTGTTGTAACATATCGATACTTCTATCTGGAGGGTTTGTAGAAATGCATATTGACAGCTCACAGGTACTCATAGATGTTTTTTATTTCTTTGCAGGTGAGCATAGTGAAAAGTGTGTTCGTCCAGCATTAGAAATGGGGGCAAGCAAAGAAGAGAGAGAGATATGGTTCGGTTTTTGGTGGCTGAGGGTGCTGGAACACGCGAAATTCCTCGTCACATGTCTGCTGCCTATGGCGAACACTACATGTCACTGGCAAGTGTGTACGAGTGGCATAAGATATTCCGAGAAGAGACGTACATCACTGCCAGATGATCCTCGGCCAGGACAAGCCCATATCGAGGCATTACTCCCGGTAAAACCGACAAATTACGAAGGAAGGCCCCTTGAAGAAAGACATTCGTGGTCGTCGGTTTCATTCGGACGAGGAAGTGCAAGAGTGAGTGAGGTTGTGGATCCGTCAGCAACGTAACTCTTTCTACCAGACTGGAATTGATCACTTCGTCTCCCAGTGGGATAGATACCTTAACAGTTCTGGCAATTATTTTTGAATAAAAATTTTCCATACTCATTTTTACTTTCTTCTATCTTTACAAGAAGAAAGTATTGGATTCGTGAAAATTTTCGACTTTTGCTTTTCGACGGACTTACACGTTTTAGAGGTCAGAGATACCGAAAAACATGTTTTTACAAATTGTATGTCTGTGAGCCTGTGAGTCTATGAGTCTGTCTGTATGTGACACAAATTTTGTAGGCGCTCTATCTCAAGAACTAATGCACAGAATTTAATAAAAAATTATATTCAGTTAGTCCCTTATATAAATTGGGGCTGATTAGTTTTTGGTGTAAATAGCTCAACAGGTGGCGCTGCTATGTAACATTTTTCATGATTTCCACAATAGCTCAATCTCCAGAACTAATGAACAGATTTTCACCAAACTTCAGATTCAGTTAGTTCCTCACATGAATTGACGTTTTTTAGATTTTGGGGTAAATTGCTCAACAGGTGGCGCTGCTATGAGGAATTTTTTGCAATTTTTGCAATAGCTCTATCTCAAGAACTAACGCTTGGATTGTCAACAACCTTCATATTCAAGTATACCTTGATATGACTTATTACTGTTTATGTTTTGGTATAAATCGCTCAACAGGTGGCGCTGCTAGGCTACATTTTTTCAGAATTTCCGCTATAGCTCTATCTCAAGAACTAATGCACGAATTTTCATCAAACTTCAAATTCAGATATACTTTGATATGAATTGGTGCTAAATGGATGTAATTTCTTGTACTATTTAAATGATTTAATTGACGTTATTTATATAGAAGAAAGTTTTGTGATGGCCACAACATACTAGTTTGGTGTATGTTCGGTTTTCATTTGACTGCCCTTATACTATACGGAGAATTTGGACAAAATTAGCGAGAAGATAAGAATGAAATTTAAAATTCAAACCAAATTACATCGAATTGGGCTGTATAAAGCACACAACATATAAATTTAAGTACATCTAAATTTAACTATCGGTATGTGAACAAAAAAAGCTGGTCGACACGCTCGTTAGGAGAGAAACATCTAAAAGTCAATTATGAAGCATATAATGTGTTCGTCAGTAACGCTGCGCACAACAATATGGTCAAAATATATGAGCATTACAAGAATTAAGCTATTTTTTAAAATTAAAATAAACAAAATCCCAATATTATCTTCATAGAAAAATGCAAATTCCAACCAATTATCCGCTTATTCTAAGCGCAAGTCTGTACAACAAAATCTACTTTCCTTTTACACTGGTTAACTACGATGTCGAGATTATTAGCTGTCATTTTGTGGTACGGTTGAAATCGTGATCAGAAAATTGATGCGATTTGCATTTTTCTACAGGCATGGCCGGAAGCTCCGACAAAAAAATCCACAGGACTGGAAGATTTCTACTCGTACAACTGACATATTTAACCTCAATTTTGAGAAGTAACATGTCTTCGTTTTCGTTATCAGTAGCCTTTTGCATTTCGTTCACAGTAGCAATCTGAATCTCCTATATATTTCACATTAGAATCGGTTATCATGAATACACGAAATTGTTCATTTTCTGATGGATTGCAATTCGTCCAAAATTTTGCGTCATTTTTAACACTTTCCAACAAAGTTGAAAAGTGTTTATGACTTCGGTTTGTCTGCCCGTCTGTCGCGCTCTAACTCCCGTAAATATACTCGGATCGTTCTGAAATTTTGGGATGCTAGTGTCCTTTACCATAGCACGAACCCTATTTCAAATGAAATCTGTAGCATGTTTAGTTCATTTACAGGGACAGTCAAAATTTTTCCGTTACATTACGCCTATGAGAAAAAATCGTTTAAAATGATTTTTATGATGTTACATGCTTTCAAACATAATAAAATTAATATGCGTTTATCAAGTGCACTAAAAGATACATTCAGTAGAATATGCGGCGCAAAGAAAAGTTATTATTCATTTACAGGGCCACACAAAAGAATTCCGTTACATAAATGATATAGGGGTGGAGGGAATTTTTTCCGGCGTATTTTGATTATGCTAAATTATTTCATGTATAATGAAATTGATATACGTCGCTGAGGTTTACTATAACTTATTTCATGTATAATACGAAGTGCATAGCATTTACAGGGACACACAAAAGATCCCAGATACTATATTGTATCCGAAGTACTGTACAGTAACGATGATTGCTGGAAATGCATTTTTAATTATGTTATGTGCTTTTATGTTTCACTATATTTATGCATTGTATATGGTGTGTAGAAATGCTGTAACTGATATACAGGGCTACACAAAAGAATTCGTAATGGTTACTGTGTATGATTGCAAATTGCTTAAAGATATTTTTTAAATGAGTTATGCATTTTTACGCTGAACTGCATTTAGTTTACTAAGAAATGTTTGTAGAGCATATATAAAATGATATACAGGTTCACGCAAAGATTTGGATACATGGCCGTCTATAAATGATAATATCTGGAAATGTGATTCCAGTAGTTTTAAGAGTGTTTTACTTTGAATTAAACTTTAGCTAAATAGTGTCGTATAATAAAGGTACTATACAAGTATGTTTCCATCTATTAGTATAAATTGCTGAACGAGAAATTTCCAACCTGTTACGTATTTTCTTGCTAAACTACATTTCTCCATTATGTAGTATATATATATCAACCTACAGATCAAATACAGGGCTGTTCAAAAGAATTGGAATGCATATTTGCTATGGACGGTAACTGCTGAAATCAGTTTTTCAAATGTTTTATGCGTTTTCTAAAATGTTTACTTAGTTCTCTTATATACCTTATTTCCCTAAATAACGAAGTTTTGTTAAAGCATTCAGGAAATGTTGGAAAGTGTTTAATAATATATGCTTAGCGCATGATTTTTCTTACTCGTTCCTTACTAAGGGGAACTAATTTAAAGGGAATAAATTTAAGACATCGATCAGCGGATAGAGGTGGGCTGAAGCGTTTAATAGGCTGGACGACCGTGGCTGCTTCGAGATCATTATCTGTACTAATAAGAGAAAGTTTCGCGCGGTGTGTGTGTCTGTCTATGTGCAATGGCTAGCAAAATCTACGGAACGTACGAGGCTGAATTTTTTCGTGAGGCTAGCTCAAGGCCTCTCCTCGCTCTCAGAAATAAAACTCTCACTTTTGACTATTCAGAAATCCTTGAGCTGTATTTCGTCGTTTTTGATGATCATTTCCTATCAACATCACGTGACTTTAAACGAAACATAAACTCTCAAATATTTGACGAAAGTTTTGCCTCAATCACGGTCAGACTCAATGCATTTTAAGGAAACAGTTGCCGTACCTCCTCAAATTCTAAGATTTTAGCAAGCAGATATCTGCTTGTTTATGTTAGTACTTTAATAATTTATTTTAAAACAGCCCTTTTTAGTGCTTTTCAGAAAATACTGAAATATAGGTTTCTGTATGTTTTCTATATGTTTCTTCATTAGTTATTTTTTTAGCTGTTAAAATTTTTAGGAATGCTAGTTATTATTTTTATTTATTTATTTATATGTTGTTGTTCGTTATGTTTTAATTCGAAAAGAATAAACTTCCCGTGTTCTTCAAAACTATTCAAAACGAATATTTGGTCAATAAAATTTCAAACTTTCAGGATATATATATATTTTTAAATTTATTTAAGAAGTATATTCTGTTTTCAATCAAATTAAAAATAAACATAATTGATCCCTCCCCCCTTTATAAACAGTAAAGTGTTGAAATCTTATCCACCTACTCAAAGTGATAAAATCTCACGCAATATGCACTTCACAATTCGTTATTTGTGGTAACAAATTAACCAGACCATATTCTAATCATTCATTGAGCAAAGAAAATTTCATTAATAAATTATTCATTGACCGTGAGAAAAACATAATAATAAATTAGCCTTACTTAAAACTTTCAGAAATTATAGCAGCACTGATAAAATTAGAATGTAACTTATAAAAATATAAACACGCAGCAGAATTCATTACATCAATATGAAAGCACATCTATACAAGTCCCCAATAGCCAGGTCGAAAGAGTAACGGTCTCCCACGCCAAAGACTGCGAGTTCGAATCACCCCGAAGAAAACGAGGTGAATTTTTTCTTCCTCCTGTCAATAAATACCAGAGCTTCCAAACTGTTCGATAGATGGCACCACCAGCCCTCTTTTGACGAAATTAATATCGTCAAGCAAGTGAAGAAAGTAATTTCATCAATTTGACGAAACACTAGCTCGGAGCATTTCCCAGGAAACGATTTCATCAAAAACAAAGAAAATTTCGTGAAATCTGAGTATTCATTTCTGAGTGTGCTGATGCACCTGAGATTCAGAATTTTAAAATGCTAATAATTAGTTGAGTTATTCATTAAAAGTCGCAACTCATTCTCATTAAAAACTCATCTTAGTCCTAGCAAGAGGAAAAAAGCGCTGGCACACGCGCAGAAAACTTATTTACGAATCGTTTGAAAATGAAGTTCGAAAAGAACGAATTTCAGGGATATTTTACCATTCTTAGTTAGCTTACATTCGACAAACTGCTCAGTAAAGTTAAAAACGGAATACATATTCTGAAAGATCGTACTTTTGCGTCTAAAATGCCGTAATCAATTAAAAAATATATCGCAGTTAGCCCCTTCAAAAAGTTTTTTCAAAAAGGGTCTTTTTTTTTTTAAACGTTTTTCTCCCTTATTGCCCTCCAAGTCACAATTTTAGAGGTACCAACAAATCAAAAATATGTTCTTAAAGCTGAAACGTTATTCTAATCTATGGTGTAATTGATTTTAAAAGATATGAATATTAACCCTTTCAAATACACCAGCGAACTCAGATCCCTTCGTGCCTCACGGAGACGATATTTTTTCTACTCTAAAGGTAACTAAACGTCCGTATTTTAACACAATCTTTTTAGAGCATCTCAAAAGACCAGATTTACATCGCCTGCAAAAAATTTTAAACTTTCGGACGGGTAGAAATATTCTTTACAAAATAAAATGTGTGAAAATTTTTCGACGAGATCTGTAAAAATCTGAGTGTTTCGTCGCGGTTTCGCTCGCTTTCGGTGCGTATAAACTCCAAAAATAAAAGTACGCAGAAAATAAAATACTAAATAGCATATACTTTCAATTCAATATTTTTTCATTTAAAAATATAAATTCTGATAAAATGGAGTTAATTTAAGGGTCATTCATCCCGAACCCGGGCAACGCCGAACGGGTCAGCTAGTAGCTAAATAAAACAGACTATACAGTAAAACAATTAAGCAAACAATCGAAATTTTAATAGCAATGGAATATTTCCGTTTGCCTACTGTTGATCGGAGTTTTTGATAGCCAAGAACTTTACCAGATCTATTGGAAGTACTATATTGCTGCTTTCAGTATGTTAATGTTCATTTCAAAATTAGGAATAATCACTCTCTACTTGATGACATCAAATGAGTCTTTTCTCAGTCAGCTCAATTTTGTGCACGTCTCGCATGATCTTTTCTAGTCATATATATTCCATCAGTCATATATATATCATCAATTTTGTTTTTTGAATGCTTACAGTATATACTCGCGTATAAGCCCATTTGCGTATAAGTCGAGCCCCCATTTTGCATCACAGAATATTGTTAAAATTATTGAATCGCATATAAGCCGACCTTAAAAAAATTCCAATATATTTTCAGACAAAAATTACATTTTTAACGAAAAAAACTAAACAAGCAAAAATAATCTCTCTACTCTGAAAAAAAAAAAAAAAAAAAAAAAAAGTAACTAACGCTGTCACCACCGCCAGAATTTTTTGTTCGAATTTTTTGTGACCGGAGGTCTTTCTTCGTTAATATTAAGAAAATATTGCATACAAAAATATGAAAATCGGTGTATAGAGTAATGCTTGATAAACACGCTGATGCAGACGGTTTTCAAATCGAAGAATTGTTTTAAGAGATATTTAATGTTAAAGTTGGTCAAAATCGTTCCATTAAAAAAATTTTATAGGAGCAAAAACTATACATAGGAATTTAATCATTTTATACATTAGAAGTTCCTGGTGTGTAGACTGCTTTTATTTTTTTAATTTGACCCATTTTTTGAGGTTTTACTTCTATTTTATATTCAAATTTTCAGCATTTTGAGAAATATTTTTTACAACTTTTAGAAAAAGGTATTATTTTAAATTGCTGCCAAATTTAAAAACAGCGCAAAGAATAATATTTCCTTTAAATTAAAAAATTATTTACACGTGACTATTACAAACAGAAAAAACTTTCAAATGAGAATTAATGATTACATATTAAAAGCAGGAAAATATTGATAGTTACGTCATAAAAACTATATTTACGCATGAATTTTAAAAGAGAAAGAAAATTGTAACATAATAAATTCCTTAATATGCGTTAAAAATAGTAAATGGAGGAAAATACGTCATATTTAAAATTTCCTATTATTGTCTTGATATTATTTTTAATTGTTGCCAAATTTAAAAACAGCGCAAAGAATAATATTCCCTTCAAATTAAAAAATTGTTTACATGTGGCTTTTATAAACAGAAAAAACTTTCAAATGAGAATTAAATGATTGCGTATTAAAAGCAGGAAAATATTGATAATTACGTCATAAAAACTAAATTTACACGTGGATTTTAAAATAGAAAGAAAATTGTAAAATAATAAATTCATTAATATGCGTTAAAAATCGTAAATGGAGGGAATTACGTCATATTTAAAATTGCCAAACAGGTTAAATTTAAAAATATATTTGTGCGAGACATTTATTTCATATTTTGAGATAATCTTTTAAAACTATAGTTGAGAATTCTAAGACAACGCAAATAATATTTCCTTTCTAACAACAAAAATATTTTCACGTGAATATTAAAAAGAGAAAGAAAACTTTGGTGAAAATTACATCAGATTTAAAACGATACATTTAAAATGTCTTATTTAAAAATACTTTCTTATAGAGTTGTTAAAAAATACCGGGAGACAAAGACTCTGTTTACCTTATTCATTTTATATTAAATTATTTCCACATGTTTCACTGATCTGATTTAATGAAAGACGAAAACAGCCCGTTAACAGGGAGATCGCCAGTGTTTTTTTTTATTATTATTTACTAGGGGACTCGGCCCCCTACGAGCTACGCTCACCAATCCCGTTCAGACACCGCAGTCTCTAAAAGCACGCTAATTTGATCGGCTTTAAAAAGATTTTGGAAGACTGAATTATAATTTGAAAAACAGTTGCGATCTCCCTATAAACGGGTTTCTATTCATTTCTCTTTGATTGGGTAATGTTAAGGAAAAATCAGCTGCTGTTAAAAGATACAATGGCTGTTTCCGTTTTTGATTAAGTAAAAACAGTTAAACATTTCGAAATAAGCTAATATAAAATGAATTAAGTAAACAGAGTCTTTGTCTCCCGGTATTTTTTAACAAAGCGGAAAGAATGTTCTTTTAAATAAAATATTTTAAATGTATCGTTTTTAATCTGACGTAATTTTCACCAAATTTTTCTTTCTCTTTTTAAAATTCACGTGAAAATACTTTTGTTAGAAATGAAATATTATTTGCGCTGTCCTAACAGAAATAGTTGAAAAGATAAAATCAAAAAATCAAATAAATGTCTCGCACAATTTTTAAATTTAAACTGTTTTGCAATATTATTTTTTATTCATTTTACGTAATAAGTGTAATGTGAAGTAAATGTGACCTAATTTCTCCTATTTAAGACTTCTAACGCATGTTAATGAATTTATTATTCTACAATATCCTTTCTCTTTTAAAATTCACGTGTAAATATAGTTCTTATGAAGTAATTTTATGAAGTAAAGTTCCTGATTTTTATACGTAATTATTTAATTCTAATTGGAAAAAAATTTCTGTTTACACTCTAAAACTGGTAGGAGTGAAAAGCTCACTTTTCGAAAGAGTGGCAGGCCTTTTCACTCTTTTTGGAGTGAATTTTGTAAAAATACACTCCTTAAAGAGTGGAATTTCCCACTCTCTAGAAAGGAGTGCAATATCTCACTCCGTTATCGAGAGTGAAGTTGTCACTCCCGAAAGAGTGGCTTTGCGTATGCATTGCTTACTAGCCAATCAGAACAGCAAGGCGACAGCGCCCTCGTAAGATTAGAAAAATGACCACATTTTCGTCTGGTCCGCCATCTTAAGATTAACAGATAAGGATATCATTAAAATTATTCTTAATGGAATACATAAAATAAAGGTAAGTCTTATTTAATTTTAACCATTTATTCGTGTAGATATGTTAAGATTATGCACTAAATAGTTGTATGTTATGTAGAAAAAGATTAATCGTTAGAGTGTTCAAAAGTGATTGTCTGTTATATTTCTTCATGTAGCGGTTTGAAATATAATTCTTTTGACAATTGAATAGGCACTAGAGATCTGCACGGGCCCGCTGGTGCTCGCGCCGATTTTCACTCACGGAACTCGGGCCGGTCCCGGGCCACACTTTTTTCTGAAGGCTCGGGTCGGGCTTAGCTTATTTTTTCTGTACAAAACCGGGACTGGTTCATTCCGAGTCTTCACGACCCAAAATTTTCAGTCCTAATTTTGATCCAGCCCGTATGAAAATCATTGTCTCATCGTGGCCTGGTCTATTCAAAGGTCAGTAAAATTAGGTCTGGCCCAAAAATGTTTGCAAAAAATGCATACATTTTTAAATCGTCATTATTCTACCCTTAAACATTAAAATTTATTATTTTTAAAGAACACTAGATTTCTGCGCTTATTAAAATATAGCTAAATTAAAACATAGTAAAACGTGTTAAAAGAACCTGCGTATGACGGAACCCAGTTTTAAACTCACTAACGTATTGATCCATGCATAATTAATATACTAATACATAAGAAAAGAATATATAATACATTTACACTCGCTAAGAAGGGAACTTGTCTATAACGCATTTTTTTTTTCTTTTCTATACAATTCCTTCTTACTGTATAGCATTTTCCAGATTTTTAACACTTCAAAAAAATAAAAAATCAATGTTTTGTTGAAATTCACTCGGTCCGAGATTTTAACTTTTTTCCGGGCCGGGCTCGGGTAGAACTTTTGTTTTTTACCGGGCCGGACCAAACTTTTTTGTACGGGCCGGACCGAATTTTTTTTCTATAAGTCGGGCCGGGTCCTTGGAAATTTCGGCCCGTGCAGACCTCTAAGTTCACAATGCTTAGCAAAAAAATAATCCAAACTTCATTAGTTCGGGAAATGTGAATTAAAAAAAATAAGTGAAAATATTTTTTTATTCGCTTTCAATACTGTGTTTGCAAATTATAAAACTTTTACCAACGACCAAAACAAAGAAGTTTTATCTCTTTCGTTTGAAAGGGTGACTGGCTCATAAGAGAAGATAGATTTTCTCAATCGTAGGAGACATGTCATTCGAAAACATTAATTTGCCGTTCTATGAGGTTTTTTTTTTTTTTTTGGTTTAATTTTGATTTTAGATTATATACAGTTAAGAGTATTTATTATTGTTTCGGAGTTAAATATGATATTTGATGTTTATGATATTACGAAAAGGTTGGTACAGTGAAACCTCCCTGTGAGACCAACTCTATTAGGCGACCACCTCCCTCAACGGCCATTTTTTCATGGAACGAAATTTATTCCCATAGGCTCAATACTAATTTGACCTCCATTCAGAGGCCATCCCAGTTGAACTCCCTCCTTGAGAGACCGATTTCTTTGAAGAAAATGAAATAAATTCCGTTTTTTCCTGGTCGCTTGAAGAAGGTTTTATTAAAAAAATAATTCCGGAGAGTGCATTATTCATCAAACTTCTAAACTAAGTTTAGTTTTTTTTTTTTAATCCCGGTAACTTTTAAGTGTTTAAACCCATTTGTGCCTTTTTAGGCAATGAATTTAACTCTGATTACAAATTAAGACTGACGGTTAATAAACTCCTCTGCCCTGTTGTGTCGGAAAACTCTCAAAGAAATAGATAAAGTAATGAAATCGTCATTATTTGTTCCCGTCCACAAAAAATTGCATTTATTTACTGAACTTCGAAAGGACTTGGAAATAAAAAATATAAAATATAAAACTGTAAAATTAAAGCAAAGCTCAATGTGTTAATTTTTTAAACTACAGTAATTAACTTATGTATTTAACTTTTATTTTGATACTTAAATTTTCATATTTTTTCCTAGTGTGAAAAATAAATTTAAGTAACATTGTTACCATTTTTCAACAATTAAAATCTAGATTTAAACATGACCTCCATTAAGAGACCACCTCTCGGAGAGACCAATTTTTATTGGAACAGTACATGGTCGTTTTAGGGAGGTTTTACTGTATATTAATTTTTTTTAATTGTATCTAAACATTTTTCTGCGGGTTATTATTTTAAAATTTCGAGACTGAGTAATATAACAAAAAATAATTATACATTCTGCATCAGTTATTAAATTTCCTTCAATTTAAACGCATTTTCAACGTTTTTGATGCACGTAATTTTTGGCACTAAAAAATAAAACATGATATTTAAGCATTGAAATAAAATGTTTTTTATGCCTGTTTTGACGTTTATCGACAAGACAGCTTTAGTATATTTTTTAAAAAGTTCATATTTTCTTACATGATTTAGGACTGAATATTTTTTTAAAGAGATTAATAACTACTTTTTAACATTAAAATGTTTTTCAAACAATAAGAACTTTTATATGCAGTCATTCACTTTATTTTTATTAAAATTCATACAGATACAAATAAATGTTATGTGTTTATTTTTATATTTATTTTTTTCTATTTCCTAGGTCAATCTTTTCCTATAAAACATATCAAATCTATTTTTCTCATATTCCCAAAATACAATATCTACGGGAATAAAAAATTTAAATTAAAAATGACTTACCGTGTCGTTTCATTAATAAGTATTGTTTTCATCAATAATGGGCCAAAATTAGAAATAATGATTAAGTTAAGGAATATGTTTAAAAGACATATATATATATATATATATTCCAGAGAACTTAAAATTTAGACTACATGATCATATTAAATAAAACAAAAGCAAATCACAGCGGAAAAAAATACACATTCTTAATATTTAAATCATACTTAGAACTCATTTAAAAAAAAATATGTAAGTTTATAAGCATTGTTTTTAAGTAAAAAAATGAAAAATATTTTAGAACAATAGCACTTTGCAAAAATAGCAATAATTTACGGAAAAAGTACGGTAAAAAGATAGGAATTTATATTTAAAACCAAAAATTAAAATGACATCAAACATTGTTAAACATATAATATCCACCTATTAAAAAGTTATTTATAAAACTTTAAAAGTAATATTTTTATAGGGTATGCAATAAAAGCAAACACAAAGGATAAAATTGGAATAAAATATATTAGTTTATTTCTGTCAGTAATCTAAATTAAATTCATATGTAACTTTAACTGATTTTTTCCCTTAAAAGTTCAATTAGTGTTACAAACTATGAATTAAATAAATATTGCTGATAAAGTATTTTATTCCAATCTTTACCACGTTTGTATCTATTTTCATTGCATGCTGTAAAAGATGTGATTCTTTTAAAATGCCCATCAAAGCAAAATAAAAAAAGATCTGACTCCATAAAAAATGAACATTCATCTCTATGAAAGAGTGACTATTCACTCCTACCAGGGGTGAAAAACCGCACTCCTATAGGAAGAGTGAATAGTCACTCCTCCGAAAGAGTGATTATCCACCCCTGTTTAGAGTGAATATTCACTTCCCAGGAGTGACTATTCACTCTTTCAGAGAGTCAAAAATTTCACTTTTGCTCAGAGTGTATAGTCACTCTAAAGAGGTTGGGCATATTTTGACTCTGCGATAGAGTGACTATTCACTCCTCTGGAGTGAATAGTCACTCCTTTTTATTTACAGTGTATAATAGTCACGTGTAAATAAATTTTTAGTTTGAAGCAAACATTATTGTTTGCGCTGTTTATACAGTTGGCAACAGTTTAAATTAATACCGTTTTCTAAAATCTCTCTATTCTAAAAAATGTAACTTACGCTGTCACTGCCGCCGCCGGTTTTGAATTTTTTGTGACCGGAGGTCTTTCTTCGTTAATATTACGAAAAATACTGCTTACAAAAATATGAAAATCGGCGGTATTATAGAGAAATGTTTGATAAACACGCTGATGCAGGCAGTTTTCAAATCGAATAATTATTTTAAGAGATATTTAATGCTAAATTTGGACTAAATAGTTCCATTAAAAAAGTTTTATAGGAGCAAAAGCTATAGATGGGAATTCATTCATTTTTAGATCATTTTATACGTTAGGATTTCCCGGTGCGCAGACTGCATTCACTTTTTTAATTTTACTCATTTTTTGAGGATTTATTTCTATTTTAAATTCAAATTTTCAGCATTTCGAGAGGTATTTTTTATTTATTTTAGAAAATGGCATTAATTTAAACTGTTGCCAACTGTATAAACAGCGCAAATAATAACGTTTGCTTCAAATTAAAAACTTATTTACATGTGACTATTATTAACAGAAAAAAACTTTCAAATTAGAATTAAATAATTACGCATGAAAAGCAGGAACTTATTCAAAATTACTTCATAAAAACTATATTTACACGTGAATTTTAAAAGAGAAAGGATATTGTAAAATAATAAAATCATTAACATGCGTTAGAAGTCTTAAATATGAGAAATTACATCACATTTACGTCCCATTACACTTATTACGTAAAATGAACAAAAAGTAATATTGCAAAACAGTTTATATTTAAAAATTGCTCGAGCATTAATTTGATATTTTGAGATTATACTACTAAGATTAATATTAATTTTATTGAACGCGTTTAGACTGCTTTCGAGCGACTATTTAGTAATTTAATAAAAATAAAAAAGATTACAAGCTGAAAATGAAGTGTCATCAACAAAAAATATGATTTGAAAGAGAAAAATCTGTGAAGCAGAAAATAAAGAAATTGCTTAAATGGTTTAGTTAAGATTCGTTAACCTTCTGTGTTGTTTCCGTCAAAAGCAAGCATTGGTATTTGTAAAATATATTTGCATTTTGATGCAGATTTCCTTATTATATTAGCTTATTTTGAAATGTTTAATTGATTTTATTTAATCAATGACGACAACAGCCATTGTATCTTTTAATAGCAGCTGATTTTTTTTTTTAATTCCCCAATCGAAGAGAAATGAATAGAAACCCATTTATAGGCAGATCGCCACTGTTTTTTTAAATTATAATTCAATTTTTCAAAATCTTTATAAAACCGATCAAATTAGAGTGCTTTTAGAGACTGCGGTGTCTGAACGAGGGTTGGCGAGCGTATCTCGTAGGGGGCCGAGCCCTCTAGTAAGTAAAAAATATCTCTCGAAATGCTGAAAATTTGAATTTAAAATAGAAATAAAACCTCAAAAAATGAGTCCAGTAAAAAATATAAAGGCAGTCTGCACACCGGGAAATTCTATCGTATAAAATGATCTAAAAATGAATTAATTCCCATGTATAGTTTTGCTCCTATAACACTTTTTTAATGGAACGATTTTGTCCAACTTTAGCATTAAATATCTCTTAAAATGATTCTTCGATTGGAAAACTGTCTGCATCAGCGTGTTTATCAAACATTTCTCTATAATACCGCCGATTTTCATATTTTTGTATGCAATATTTTTCTTAATATTAACGGAGAAAAACTTCCGGTCACAAAAAATTCAAAACCGGCGGCGGCGGTGACAGCGTAAGTTACTTTTTTTTTTTTAAGAATAGAGAGATAATTCAGCCTTCCGATTTTTTTTTTAAAGCCGATCAAATTAGCGTGCTTTTAGAGTTTGCGGTGTCTGAACGAGGGTTGGTGATCATAGCTAGTAGGGGATAGAGCCGCCTAGTTATATAAAAAAATAAGAAACATCAAACGAATATTTCAATTTCGAAATCACTGTCTGAATCTCTAAAAAGTTGTATGAAGTCCAATTCCTTTGCTTCCTCGTCCTAAAAATCAGGTTCAGGATCTGATGAATTTTCGCCATCACTTTCGTAAATAAAATCGTCCTCAGTGCTATCTATAGCATTGCCAATATCGCTCTTTTTAATAATTTCCCAATCATCACCCTTGGAATTGGCATCCACGCCTCATTAACTAAAGACGCAATAGCATCGAATCCCACTTTTTTCAATTGCCACACTTTGTTTTCTGTGCATCGCCGAACACATACACTCACTCCAGATTTTTTACAATCTATCTTTAAATGATTTGTTGATCAAACATCATTTTGCCGGCCAGTGAGAAAGCTCTGTGGTTTAGAACTTTTCTTCCAAAATCTGACCCGCGTATAAGCTGATTCCCCCTTTTAAAAGACAATTTTAGGTCAAACATTTTTGGCTTATACGCGAGTATAAACGGTACTTGCATAAATATTGTACAAAATCCTGCTTATATTTTCGATTTTTCCTCTAAAGTCATTATTACAGTGTGCCCCAAAAATATAGACAAATATAAAAAATGACATCCCAAGCTAAAATACCTTTCATGTATTTTCAGAAATGATTCAGATAAATTTTTTTAATTGATTTATTCGGATTTATTGTAAAAATAATTAGAAAATACGTAAAAACTATGAAAAAGTTTTTTTTTTTTTTAAGTAATATCGCCTGTCCCATAAATATAGACATCGTGTCTAATTTTACTTAGAAATATTATTAGTAAAATATTTTTTTTCAGCAGACTATTATTTATTCACATTTCTTGAATGTATGTATCGTCTGCTGTTCTGACTTTTATTGATCTGGAATCATTTTTAGGTGCGTTCGTAATTATATAAATACGTAGCACCTATAGTCGTCGTTCAGTCCGTCTGTCCGTCTGGCCGTCTGTCCGTCTGTCCGTCCGTCCGCATATAACAGAGCAAAAACTACCCAACCGAATGGTCTGAAATTTTAACTATATGATTGTTGCAAAAATTTGTCGAGCCATTTCAAATTTTATGAAAATCGGATGTATAGTTTAGTTACAGGGACATTCAAAAGTTTTTCTTTACATTACGGCCAATGGGAAAAAATTATTGCAAGTGCATTTTAATGATGTTACAGTCTTCCGAATGGTCTGAAATTTTAAATATATAATTGTTGCAAAATTTTGTAGAGCCATTTCAGATTTTATTAAAATTGGGTGTATAGTTTAATTACAGGGACAGTCAAAAGTTTTCCATTACATTACGGGCAATGGGAAAAAATTATTGCAAGTGCATTTTAATGATGTTACAGACTGTGCACTTATGAAGTGCAAAAAAATATACATTCAGTACAATATGGGGTGCAAAAAATAGTTATAAAACTAGTTATAGTACGAACGCACCTCATTTGCCACGTTTGACGAGCAATTTCCTACTTGTTTGGCTTGTTTTCGTCAAACTAATTGATCTTTTTATAATTTCGACAAAATGCCTAGAGGTAAAGAGATTTCGAAAGAGGAGATCATCAAAGTTTTGGGTTTAAAACTTGAAGTCAAAAATCCGAAAGAGATCGAAGATTTTAAAGATATCTTTAAAAAGTGTTTACAGAACTTTGCATCTTTTAAGAAGTGTTTACAGAACTTTGCATAATGGCGACAAGTGGTGTAGTAAGAAAAGAGCTGGTCGACAAAGAATTACATCCATGACAGAATCATTCGCGATGACAGAATCATTCTAAGCATGGCATCTAGAAAAAATATTTCATTTCCAAAAATTGTCTCCAAATTTAGTGTCTCAAAAAATACCATTCACAGACGAATACTGGAATGTAAACGAATAACTTTAAAGAAAATGTTGAAGCAACCATGCTTAAGAAAACACCACAAAACTGTACGTTTAAACTGGGCTAAGAAAATGTCTTATGATATGAAAAGTATATGAAAATGGACGCGAATATTTTCTGACCAAGTACCCAATTTTTTTAACTGTCCCCAGTGGTAATACAAAACTTACTACTTTCGATGGAAAACCGTGTATTTGAGGAGACTAAAGGTAATGGAAACATGATTAAATACTAATATTTGTAACTGTGTTCCGCAACCTTAAATAATCCATAAAACAGATATTGTCTAACCTTAAATAATCCATAAAACAAATATTGTCTATAATTATGGTACACCGTATTTTCTGTTTTCCTAAATAAATTCAGCGTTTGCTTTGTTTTCTAATACAAATTAATCGTAATCTGTGCTTCATAATAGCATCTTTGCATACATATTAAAAACAATTTCATCTCATTCTTATTTTTACTGTGAACTGTATTTCATGCTTTTATCTATATTTTTTGGACACACTGTATATGTATATGTTTAAAAACTATTTACATATTAAAACTCCATACATTTTTATACACCTTAATTTCTACTTCATACATTATTCATCTATAAAGTAAACTTATATCTCTCGCTTAAGTTATATCGATCCAGAAAATACATTTAGATCATTCTTTTAAGTATTCTCACAAGAAGAATTCTGAAAGGAATAAATGCTACTTATTCCTCCGTATTCGAAGATTAGCTGTTGCAGTAAATATAAACAAAATTTAATTTGATTCTTATGTTGCTGCGAAATGATAGGAAATTTTTGCCGTAACGATGATTCTTTTCTCGGATAAACTGGTGTATGTTGTATTAATATTTTTATTTCTAGCAATGCTAAGGTATGGAATATTTTTATCTTATAATAAAATTATTAGAAGAGGAACGAGTAGACATTCTTGCTAAATTATGTACCTAATACATTTATTTAAGAAATTTTAGATATTTGTTTGTTGTATAAGATATAAAAAAAACCATACCTACCTAATGTTTTTTTTTACAGGCACACCCAGAGAAAAGTTTTGTTGAATCAACAAAATTTTGTTTGACCTAACAAAACTTTTCGTTTAAATATGGGTCAATGGAAATTTTGTTTGAATCAACAAAAAAATATTGTTGATTTTTTTTTTTTTTTTTTTTTTTTTTTTTTTTTTTTTTTTTTTTTTTTGCAATTCCAGCAAAAAAATTTTGTATCGTCAGCAAAAAAATGTTTTGTTAATTCAAGTATGGTCCAATTTTGTTTAATTTAACAAAATTATTTTGCTGAAAGTTTTTCAAAATCAAAATAATTATCTGTAGTTTCGTCAGCAAAAACATTTGT
The DNA here is from genome assembly GCA_963932465.1 of Maratus speciosus. Classification (NCBI taxonomy): domain Eukaryota; kingdom Metazoa; phylum Arthropoda; class Arachnida; order Araneae; family Salticidae; genus Maratus; species Maratus speciosus. The sequence continues at coordinate 143,294,315 of OZ010786.1, read as the reverse complement.
TTAAATTGTTTTTAAGAAACAACATTCCTGTTTTGATGGTGCCATCTAGGTATGTATTGTTTGTGAACACTTTAAACGACCATATTTCGTTGCTGGAAGGGATTCGACCTGGGGAACTCGAGTATATGAGGTAAAAGTTCTAATCGTTCGGCCACTGAGTCATTCTTTGAAGGGAGATTAGATGCTTTGGTAGATGCGGAATTTGGAATTTTGAAGTGTTTTTAAAGATTTTTTTGAACTTGTCTTATGCGCGTGTATTTAAAAGATAATTTATTAATGAATGAAATAAGTATCTTAGCGAAAAAGTTTAATGCTAAAAAGATGGGCAGATTTTTTGAATTTTTATAGCTTGTAAAATAATTTTAAAAACTTTTTAATAATTTGATTTTTAAATGAAATAAGAAACTTAGCTATTGCTTTTAAAATGAATATAGAATTAGAAAATAAGTAGAATTAACTTATGAAGTTTTTTTCCACTTTCTATGATTAAGTTTATAATGAATAATAATTTTAAGGAGCGATTTAAAACATCCTTTTGATGATTCAAATAATTGTAGGTCTTTTTTAAAATGAATTCAAAAACAGTTTTTTTAAATAAATAAATAAATATAGGCCATTTTTGACAATTTTTTTTGTTTATCACTGTTAGATTTTATATGAAATATAGGAAATATAAATATATATTTTTAAAATCATTTTACTTATCTAATTTGAATGCGATTTGAATGCAATTTCGCAATTTTCAAAAAAAAAAAAAAAAAAAAAAAAAAAAAAAAAAAAAAAAAAAAAAAAAACGCGAAATCCGGTTAAATATTTTTTTTTATTCCGGAAATTTTTGTTGAAATTTCTCAATTTTTTTAACCATTTGGAAAAATGGTTATTGTTCTTGTCAGGGTAGGAAATCAAAAGCATATCTGAAGGTTTTTATTGGTTTAATCCGCATTTTATTCGTCTTCTCATTGGTCTATACAGTAATCTGTATTTCCCTTTACTTTCAACAGAGATGGATACCTTCTGTTGCCACTATGACAAAAAAGTAATAAAAACTACAAAAAAAAAATTAATAACTCAAAAACAAATTGAGATACAGTTTCAAACAAATTGCATTTAAAAGTACATTTTTTTCTCTATCCGACGGTGTAAAAAGTAATATTGTCGGATGTTTAGAAGTTTAAGAATGAAATTTCATTTAAAATTGGTAGTCAGATTTCTTGGAAATCTGACGATTGAAAAGCCTTTTCCCGAACAGCTAATGAAATGCTTGGATAATACGTAAGTTTCAGGTGGATAATAACTAATGAAAATGAAAGAAAATGAATAACAATTTCTGCCAAACGGTTAATTTTAATTTGTAAGATTTTCACGTGCAAAAGAAAAATGAAATAAGCCAATTAAAAAAAAAAAAAGAAAAAAAAAGAGATAAATAGGACAGGAATGAATACATATAAATATTTCACACCAAATACGAGTCGCAGGCGATTTTTGTCGCTTGGATTTTTACGTGTAATAACACTATTAATGTTTGATTCATGACGTACGTAATGTATGATCAACTCCATGCGATTTTTTATGTCTTAAATTTAAGTCTTTGAAAAAATCATTTTCCAAATGGTCGTTGTAATTTGTTAAATTGCCTTTTTTTTTTACTTTTATTTTCTTTCTTTCTTTCTTTCTTTATTTTTTTTTTTTTTCAAGAAAAAACTGCGAGTCGAAATAAATGTTCACAAAAGTTCATTAAATAGCTCGCAAAAACTGGTGCTTTAAGATTTTTTAGCTAACAGGCTATCAAAGCCTGAGAGCTAATGTGCCCGCAGGTTCATTATGTATGTATGTATGTACGTACGTAACGCGATAACGCTTGATAGAAATATCCGATTTGCTTCAATTTTTTTCTAGGTTCATTCTCATAATGCGCTTCCCTGATTAGTTTTGGGGTTTCATTGGTTAAGTATAAAGGGGGGGTGTACGTACGGGGGCTAATCCCCCCTTAACTTAGATAAAGTGATTTTTCATGCAGAATCACCAGATTTGATTCAATTTTGGTATATTGGTTAATTCTGATAAGGCGCTTCCCTGATTAGATTTGGAGATTCATTGTTTAAGTATAAAGGGGGATGGGGGGGGGGAGTAATACACCCTTAATTTAGATAAATATTTTTTCTTATCGGATTTGCTTCAAATTTGGTATACCGTTTTATTATGATAACGCTCTTCCCTGATGAGATTTGGAGGTTCATTGGTTAAGTATAAAGGTAGGTACGGGGGCTAATACCCCCCTTAATTTGGATAAATTGCTTTTTCTATCCGATTTGCCTTCAAATTTGTATAACGGTTTATTCTGATAAGGCGCTTTCCTGATGAGATTTGGGGGCACATTGGTTAAGTATAAAGATGTGAAACAGGATGCGGGGGGGAGGGGTAATCTCTCGTTAATTACTTTTATTTTTTATTTTCCTGTTTTCCATGAACATTTCGTGATTCTTTGCGATTAATTTGTTTTTGAGAATTACTTTACCGAATGGGAAGGAAATTTTGGAGGAGTTTATAAATATGAAGTGATTTCTTTGAAGGTGCCCGGGAAACACACAGCTGAACATAGCAGGGACTCCAGTTTAGACGGGGGAAGCCCGGCTAGAATATAAATAAAATCCGCAGACTATAACTTAGTTTTATTTTTAATACGACAAATACTTTATTTCCTAAAAAAATTTCTTTGTCTTGTATTATTTTTTCTTATTTTTAAAATTAAGTCCTCAACAAAGAATTAACTAAGTACTGTACAGTACACATTATTTTGGTGTAATTTACCTGCTAAATATTCTGAACTATTTAAAATCTAAATGCTCAATTTCAAATAAAAAAACCAAGAAAAATAAATGGGAGAAGGGGATTTTTAAAACTACCTTGGTCCGTCCCAATTTAAAAAGTTTTAATTAACCAAAAATTATGTTAATCCTTTAATTATATAACTATATAAGTCAAATAAATCAAATTACGTGAGAGAGTTATGGATACTACACAACAATTTAAATTTTGCAAAAACAACAAAATTTTGCTCGAAATACAAATTAAAATTACAAGATTATTGTAAAATTAAAAAAAAACAGATTTTGTTAATTGAAGTAAAATTGATGAAATTTTGTTAAAACTTTGTAAGAGTGTCAACAATATTTTTTTGTCCAAGCAACAGAAACGAGTTTTTATTTCAACTGAAAATTTTGTTTAAAACAACAAAAATGTACTCAACAAAACATGTTTTGTAGTTTTAATCAATTACCTTTTCTGGGTGGCATCTATAACATTTTTCTTTGGCATCTTTACTATTCAAGTGAATTTATTTTTATTATTTACCCATTTTTATTATACTGAGGAATCCAACCCGGACCTCCTGGTTTACAGAATATAAAGAAACACCATTTTTTATAGTAATATATATGCTTTAAATTGCCCACTAACAACCCCAAAAAATCATTTTTATTTGAAAAGTATCGATTTTACATTCAAATAAAGTTTTGAAATCTATTAAAAACGATACTTTCATGTAGGTTAATAGCCGAAAAGATCGCCAAAGATTTCATTACATACACCAGTCCTTTTTAATTCTGATTATTTCAGTTGTTTAAGCGCGTCGTTTTATTACATGTCTGTTAAAATTCTGTTTTATTCATATTATTTCAGTTTATTGATGACGTTTTAATTTCGTTATGGAATATCAGCAGGAAATAAATACTGGACTATTTATATTAACTTAAGTGCAAACGGATTTCTTTTTCATAATCGTCTGCACGCGATAGAGATACATAAAAAACTAGTCGGATGTGGCAATCCCAAAACTTTCTTCTACCTCATACATGTTAATACTTCCTGAAAAATGCTGCCTGTAAGATGATTTAAAATCTAATCAGCAATAACTTATGTCAACTTCTAACTGAATCTGAAATTGCTTGAAAATCCGTGCATTAGTTTTTGAGTAGAGCTATGGCGTAAATCACAGAAAATTCTGCATAGCAGTGCCACCTGTTGGGCGATATATACTAAAACCTAACAAGCAACAACTTAAGTCAACTTGATAACTGAATCTGAAGGTTGATTAAAATCCGTGCATCCCTTCTTGAGATAAAACTATTGCGGGAATCAGGAAAAATGCAGCATAGCAGCGCCACCTGTTGGGCGATTTACACCAAAACGCAGTCAGCGCCAACTTATATCAAAGACTAATTGAATCTGAAGTTTGATGAAAATCCACGCATTAGTTATTGAGATAGAGACATTGCTGAAATCAGAAAAAACTATGTATAGTAGCGCCACCTGTTGGGCGATTTACACCAAAACGCAGTAAACATCATCTCATATCAAGGCCTAACTGAGTCTGAAGTTTGATGAAAATCCGCGCATTAGTTCTTGAGATAGAGCCATTATGGAAATTAGGAAAAATGATGTATAGCAGAATCACCTGCTGAGCGATTTACACCAGAACATAGTAAACATCAACTGTCATATCAAGGACTAACTGAATCTGAAGTTTCATGAAAATCCGCGCATTAGTTTTTGAGATAGAGCCATTGCGGAAATCGTGAAAAATGTAGCATAACAGCGCCACCTGTTGAGCGATTTGCACCAAAAACTAATCATCATCAATTTATATCAGGGACTAACTGAATTTAATTTTTTATTAAATTCCGTGCATTAGTTCTTGAGATAGAGCGCCCACAAAATTTGTGTCACACACTTACACACAGGCAGACAGACTCACAGACAGACATTTTGTAAAAATATGTTTTTCGTTATCTCTGACCCCTAAATCGTGTAAATCCGTCGAAAACCGGAATTCGAAAATTTTCACGAATCCAATATTTTCTTCTTGTAAAGATAGAAGAAAGTAAAAATTAATGCTTGAAAAATATTTTAAAAACCATAAAAAAATGTGTAAATTGCAATACAGTTTTCAAACAAAATGCAGTTGTAAGTAATTTTTTTTCTCTATTTGACGAAGACTACAAAACGTACTACAAAACGTTCATTGTTGGGATAGGTTTAAGAAAATTTATGCTTGAAAATTATTTAAAAAATCTTTTAAATCATAAATTGAGTTCAATTTCCAAACAAAGATTACTTTATTTGAAAGTACAAAACAATTGTGACTTCTTCATTAGATGCATTTGACATTTCCGATAGCTTTTATTCTTTCAATAGATATAACAAAAAAGCAATTTGTTAGCTTATTTATTTTTAAGTATATTTTTCTTCAGGCGGCGTACTTTAAAGCTTTTATCTTAGTTTTATCGTAAAAAGAAATTTTCCAAAACACAGTTCAAATGATGTTAATATTTTAAAGCCTTGTGAAATTCAATATGTTAGAATAATCAAACATTTCTACAGTTAACTCCACTTTAATAAAAATATTTCTAAAACGTTAAAGTTAAAATTAAATTGCTCATCATTAATACTAAAGAATCAATAAAACATACCAAGCACTTTTTGACGATAAATTCTTCAATAATGAAAGAGAATTTATCGATTAGTCCTTTAATTACTTATTCCGTTAATTACAGCAAACTTCTATTTAAATGCAGTTAATTAAATTATCATTTCAAAATAAAGTATAAATATTTAAAAATATTCTCTTCATAATAAATATTCTCTCTAATTAAGAAGTTATGGGTTTTTTTTTTGTTTTCACAAAACCCCTCCCTATTTCCACACCCCTGGGGCCAATTTTGCCCATTTACAATCCTTTCCGAGATATTTAGCCATCTCAATGTTTTTGGTGAGTGTTAATACGATCCGTGCATAATTGCGACTTTTATCGGGCGGGCAAAATGTAGTACATACATATCTATCTATCTATCTATCTATCTATATATATATATATATATATATATACCGTAAAATGGGGTGAATAGGAACAGCGAGGTGAACAGGAACGAAAATTACCGATCATACAAATAAATTCAAAATAAATATACGTGAGGATATTTTTAGTTGCCAATTTTTTTTAAGAAGGTAATATCATGAAGTGTTGGGAAATTCAGTTTTGTCATGCTGTCACCTCTACTCGGTTATATAAAAAAAACTGCAACTGGATCCTCAAAAACCTCCTACTTTCAACATCTGCAAAACTTTGCATATAACTACAGACTTTTTTGCATTCTAAACATAAGAGTGGTCTTTTTTTATTATTAAGGATAGACCTATAAACGATATGGTGTATTAGATTTTATGTATTTCTAAAACTACATAATGAAAAAGTGAAAAATGTCTTATAACATCATAGGTTTAAGACTTACGAGGTGAATCGGAACACATTTCTATTGTTGTTCCGATTGATCTAGCAGATTACTGTCATGGTTTATTATTCAATAAGTAGTATTTTCATGTGATATCTGAAAACATATGTATGAATATGTATTGTAATAAGACCCAGATTTTGGAATCCCAGAAAATCCCCATCTTTCGAACAAATTTTCTCCAGGAGATTTCCTTGTCGTTAAAGTGCATAAAAGTCATACAGACTGTATGTGACCAAAGTCTTGAACCCAGAAGATGATGGTTATGTAAAAAAAAAAAAAAAAAAAAAAGAACAAAAAAAGAAAAAACTTACAAAAGGGTCCCCCATTCTTGGAGATTTCAAGAAACGATGCAAGAAGAGGTAGCTTTTCTTCCAGAAAATGTCATAAAGAAACTTCAGCTATAGGACAACATTCAAACATCTGCTCGTTTCAAGGATGTGATAACTTTTGTGAATGACATGAGTGAATTGAATTTGTATTAAATTTCATCTTTCTCAATTCAAATATATTTTCTTAGAATAAATTTTAATATTTTTTGAGTTCAAAGTTGTTTTCTATTTTCTGAAAAGTCATAACTTTACTTTTATATTAAATAAAGGATTTATTTGACAGTGACTATGTGTTCCTGTTCATCGCTTATCATTATTACCTGTTTTATTAACCCTATTAAAGTCTCAATTGGAACAAATAAAGATTATAACATTTGTTCCGATTCACCCCTACCTGCGGGGTGAATCGGAACATTATTAAAAAAAAATAAAAAATATACATAAAAACTGTAAAAAATGTTTTTTTTTTTTGCTTAAAATTTCAAGAACAAAACAATACCGAAGTTTCTAGCCAAAAATTTAAAGAAATATAAAGTCGGTAGTTGCCTTTTTCTACGTTAAAGTTGAAAATTTTACGATATATACTTATATGTGTGTTTTTTACAATATGAGCTTACTTTTGTATCCATCTACTTGATTTTTCATCTGTGATTTTTCATAATTCATTTCATAATACTCCATTATTTAGCTAGTATTTTGTTTCTCTCGTTTATAAAATGTGATTTCAAAATATTTGCTCATTTCCATTTGTTTAAATGATTTATTTTGCAAAAAGTGTATACAACGATACCTCGGTTTTCGTCGATAATCGGTTCGAGAACAATCGGCGAAATCCGAAACCGACAAAAATCAAGACAATTATTTCCGTATGAATCTATGTAAATCCAATTAATGCGTTCTATACAATACAAAATACGTTCCAAAAGCACATTTTATACAGAATAAGTATGTCGTTTAATACTAAAAACAATAAGAAATTAATATAGTATTCTTGGCGTATGCTATCAAGGCACTATATCTGGGGTCACTTCCCTTTTTGGTCTTTTGGCAGTTGGACAAGCTTCAGAGTCAGAAGACCTATGTCGCTCAAAAAATTAGTCTGTTTCTGTCGCCTCTTTAATATTTGCCTAGCATGGACAAGACGTTATCATTAAACAAGTTAGACAAGGCTTGCAACAGCTTTGTCTGGTTAATTTTACACCACAAAGCCCTGTACCTTACTCCATACAGAGAATATGTCTTTCATCTCTGAAGAAGGCATATTCTGCCCTGTCTCTCCCTCCTCATCTTTTGGCTGTTGCACTTCCAGGTGAAGGTCTTGCAGCACTGCAGTGGTGAGTTCGTCCTTGTGTTCATCCACCAACTCTTCCACATCCTCACCACTCACCTCAAAAGCCATGTACTTCACAAAATAGATAATCGACTGTACCACATGTGTAGGGTCTGCTGCATCTGGAAACTTTCTTTGGTTCCATGATGGACCACATGCAATCAATACAAAATACCCAAAAAATACCCTGAAAATAAACGAAATTGTTAGCCTAGGCTCGCGGGGTGATGGACACACGGCGATAAACAACACCACACTGAGCAGGAGAACGCATGGTCGCCCTCTTTGTTTACAGAAAATGCAGCGAGATTACTATAGTACACCGACGAAGTCCAAAGAAACCGACGAAAACCAAGACGAATTTTTCGAAGAGAAAATCGACGAAAACCGAAACCGACGATAACCGAAGTCAACGAAAACCAATGTATTGCTGTATATACAGGGTGACAATTATTGAACTATATGAAATAAAACGTAAATTATTTACAAACTACTGAGTGCACAAATTTGATTCAACATGTAAACGTCACTACAGATATTGGAATTTAGGTTATTACATGTTCGATATGGCTATCATCATTGACTATGATGTGGCGCAGACGAACAGCAAAATTCTGCATGACCCGCTGAAGTGTCGGAACATCGATACTGTCGATGACCTCTTGAATGGCAGTTTTCAGCTCAGATATGGTTTTGGGGTTATATCTGTACACGTTGTCCTTAATGTAGCCCCGCAAAAATGAGTCACATGCGTTCAGATCCAGAGAATATGGCAGCCAAGGGAGTTCCATTCCAGTGACCTCTGATTACCCCAGAGCCAGAATGCGGTCCCCAAAGTGCTCCTCCAGGACATCAAACAGTTTCTTGGTCCGATAGGGTCGAGTTCCGTCTTGCATGAACCACATGTTGTCGAAATCAGGGTCAGTTTGGATAATGGGGTGAAACCATTTTCCAAAACCTTCACGTATCGTTCAGTAGTTATCGTGCAGTCAACGAATATCGGACCGATTATTCCGTGACTGGACATTGCACACCATACAGTCAACCGTTGAGGGTGGAGAGACTTCTCGATCGCCAAATGCAAATTCTCAGCCCCCCCCCCCCCCCAAATGCGCCAATTTTGCTTATTGACGAAGGTGCGTACAAGTTGCGTGCGCATGCGCATACTAATTCCCATCATGCCCTGAGGCCAACCACGAAGTTTGAACTTGCAAACCATTCAGAAGTTATGACAGTTTAATTTCATATAGTTCAATAATTGTCATCCTGTATATACATATATATATACACTGTAAAAAAAAGAAACGACGTCATCAAGTGATTTTTATTTCGACGTTTTATTCGTATTTTTATTAATGTTAAATAAAAATTATGTCTACCTGTATTATTTGGCGAAATTAATCGACGGTATAACTAAGTAGTACCGCATTCAGTTTATTAAGAAATGTTTGTAGAATATAGATAAAATGATATACAGGGTCACGCAAAGAATTGGATGCATAACCGCCTATGCATGATAATATCTGGAAATGTGATTTCAGTAGTTTTAAGAGTGTTTTAGTTTAAATTAAATTTTAGCTAAATAGTGGTGTGTAATAACGGTACTATTGGCTATGGACGGTAACTGCTGAAATGAATTTTTGGTTCTACTTAGTTATCCCGTCAACCAATTTCGCCAAATTACATAAATTGCCAAGCCACTCGCCAAATTATACAAATTGATATAATTTTTATTTTAGATAACGAAAGAACAAATAAATTAGCATAAAATTAATTAAAATACAAATAAAACGTCGAAATAAAAATCCCTTGATGACGTAAATACGTGTAACATACTTAAGGGGCTATACATATATAACGTTATCAATATTTTGCTAATTTCGGACCCCCTCCCCCTCTTACGATATCATACGTTATCATTCGTCGAACCCCCCCCCCCCCCCCCCTCCACCCACCCACCCGATGACATCGTTATCAATGTCTAAAAATTCTTTTATTTTTAGATTCTTTTCTTTCTTTTTATACGTTTGCAGCGACATACACATATATTATTATACATTTATGAGTCGTATACTTTGTGGATTCAAGAAGTCAATAATGTATCAATACCTGAAATAAATTTATATCATATAACATCTAAAAGAGTTAGTTACTATTTAAAAGTGCTTAATAATAGCTTATTGTTTGTTACATAATGTAATTCAAAAGTAATACTGCCTTATTGCAGTTGTCCCCTGCCCGGGGATGTTAAAAGCAGAACTTATCAACAAAACAGTGGACAACATTTTTTGTCTTTCTTTACTGGTAAACGCAAGTATCATTTCCTACATATTATTCTCCTGATTTCACTAACAGAGAATTATATGCGCATATTGCGGAAGAACAGGAATGCCAAACGTTGGGGTATTCCGAACTTTGTAATGAAATGATTTTATGAACATTTAATGGCTTTAATAATAGCTTTGTCTACTCATAAAAACATATAGAAATAATAATAATAACACATGTAACAGACTTTTTGGATATATAGAAATGTTTCTGAAAAAAAGAAAAGTTTGGTTGGATCAGAAATGATAACGATATCAAAAAGCAACACCCCCTCCCCCCAAAGATATCTAACGATATCAAATGCCAGACCCCCTCTCCCCCCTAAAATGATAACGTTATATAGGCACAGCCCCTAAAGTCAAGTGAATGTGGCATTTAAGATCAACCATTATTGACATTTAATCTTATAGTTTGGCGATAGATTTTTGGTTGACAGGATAACTAAGTAGTACCAATTTTTTTAAAGTTTTATGCGTTTTCTAAAATGTTTACTGAGTTATCTTATTTACCTTATTTCTCTAAATAACGAAGTTTTGTTAAAGCATTCAGGAAGTGTTGGAAAGCGTTTCATAATCTATGCTTAACGCATGATTTTCCTTTCTTGTTTAGTCTTATTTTGCATTTATTTTATTCTTAATTTTTTAGTCTTATACTACTTTATAGAAACTTTAATATTTAATGTTTAAACTCCCCCCTCCCTTGCATATAGTACAAACTATACAGCAGATAGCGCAAAATAATAGACAATTTTTGTACTTTTCCACTATAGGGGCTTTGGCATTTTTAAAAAAAGCTTGGTGTAATTCGGGCATCAGAAAGTGAGATTTGTCGTCAAATCATATAAATAGCTATGAAAAAAAACTTGATGAGCATTTTTGTTTGTTTATATATCTATTATATGCATATTATTGATGTTTTTCATGTACAAATTACTTCTGTTTCTGTATAAAATTAGATAAATTGCTTTTTTATGTTAAATAAATCGTATAAATATCGAAAAAAATGCGTGTGTACATAAAATGAATCAGTGGATAGGTTCCCGGAAAATATGTTGCCAAATTTCCTTCTTCGCCAAGGCACCTATACTGGAAAAGTACTTAAAGCACATTAAAATCGCGCAGTTATCAGCTCAGACAATACAGCGTCTTCTATTGGTGGTTATTTTATTTGTAGCATCGGGGGGAAGATGTAAAGATGTGCATTTTCGTATATTACTTTAAATTCTCATCCATAGATTTTGAAGAAAAAAAAAAAACCTTAATTTTTTTTTAATTTAACAGTAGTTTAGAGTTTAAATTAAATTACGGTGATCACCTTTATGAAAGATTAATGGTTTTAAATGGGAATTTTGCCAAAATAGACAGCTATCGCCAAGTTGGCTCCGTATATGAAAACTTATTTTTGTCGCCAAATTTGGTGATATTTCGCCAAGTTGGCCAATATTTGGCTCTACTGTGGTAACCCTGCATTAGTATTTTTCAACAATTACTCATTTCAATGAGGCGGTCCTACCGGAATTGTAAGGGACACACAGAGACTTGGATTTTATATAAACGAGATGGAACCCGTCGAAATTCGACGAATTAAAATGTTTGGAATGGAACTGTTAGATCGAATTTATAATTAACCTACAAAAATAATTACAATAAAAAATTCATCTTACATTGGTTGTCTAACTCTTAAAACAAATAATATTTTAAACCTAAAATTACCAAAATATTATTTCCACAAACTTCAACTGCTTAAATTATTGAAAAATTAAACTGTATTAGAATACATAATCAAGATCAGTAATTATGTTGAAGTTATCGATTGAGGCTCTTATGTTTGTTTTTACGGGATGAAAAATTAGTAAAAAGGATTTCGCTTTGTCACATCATAAAGTTTCTCCCAATAAAATCTAAACTGTTCGTCATTTTCACATTCTCAAAATTTACATACGCATCACTCAAATCACAATTTAAAGTATTTTAACGCACAATACATTAGTAATGAATGTATTTCCAAACTTAAAGTCACGTTTGTCCGATACAACTTTTCATGTGAACATTTGCATAAACTTTAAGTTCTAATCTCAGTAAACTTACCATTCAGAAATTTGCCTTTAGTTGCCATACTATTGGTCAAATATTTAGTTTTATCAAAGAAAATGATCGTTTTGTTTTAAATATGACATCATTTTTACTCACTGAATCATTTTGCCAAGCGTCTCAAACTCAGTATCAGCGTAATGCAAAAATATTGAAATATCTTCTTCTATTTTTTGATTTATGAAGAAGAATGCGTGTTTAGTTTTAATGGCTGACGTCATTTTCTGTTCAAAAAATAGAAAAAAGTTACTTTTATTTGTAGTATGAAAATGGCATCAATAAGGATATAATCAATACAAATAAATAAACCATGACTAATTTCCCTTTACTTTTGATAGAAAGGGAGTACTTCAGTTGCCACAATAACAAAATTGGTACTAAAAACTATAAAAAAATTAATATCTCAAAAATAAATTGAGATAGCGCTTTCAAACGAAATGCATTTAAAAGTACATTTTTCTCCCTATACGACGGTGTAAAAATTGAAACTGTGCGATGTTTAGAAGTTTAAAAATTTGCCGTAGCGAAAATTGCAAAATCGAAATTTCATTTTAAATTTCAAAGTGTTGCCATTTGCAGAATGACGTATGCGTTACGCACAGATATGTTTGTCCTTTATAATATAGATAGATAAAACTTTCTTGAAACTTGATACGATACAAATCCTATAGTTTATATAAGAGCATACAGCAAATGTATCTATTTTCAATTAGTTAATCTTCAATTATGTTCTTAGTAGGGGGAAAAAAGGGAAAAGAGAAATGCATTTTCAGAACATTGTTTGATTAAGTTTTCATGTTAAGTGCAATATTTTTTAGCTTCTAATTTATATTATGCTTGAAAATGATGGAAGACGGTAGTATTCCGAATGACGCAGCCTTAAGCCTAAAATCGTATCGTATCGTAGAATTCGTAGATGGCGGAACTGATATATACAGCTAACTCGACATCAAAGAAAACGCGAAAAGCCGCCTTTTAATAACTTAGCAGATATAGATCCTATTGTTCTGATTTTTCTAGAACAGTCTTATATCTGCAGTCTAATCGTATACTGAATTTTTTACATTTTTACGTGCAGTATATTTTGAGATCTAAATAGCCATTATTAAAGCGAAAGCGTTGGTACGGTATGTAAGAAGTTCCTAATTTCAAAATCTCGAAAACGGTACTAACGATTTTCTTTAAATTGATATATAACATAAATCTGATTAAGACGAGGTGAATAACACTTTTCTTTTTTCTGGGAAAACTCGTTTTATTTTTAAAAGTCGCTTTTCTTACTTTTCTCGTCTGTGATTGGTGAATAGGTTTGACGTCATTTCGTATGTAGGAGGAGTCTTAATCCATCTGCTGTGCGTATAATCAGAAACAAAATTTGCAAAGTCATTTTAGGTATTCTAAGTTGAGTTAACAATCTGAATCTAGGCAGTAAATCTTTTTTTTTAATATTAAAATGTTAATTATTATGTTTATATTTTAAAATATTAAATATATTAAATGGAATTCCGATTCATATTCGATCTTTCTCTTTTGTTATGAAGAAATTATTATTTTACATTTCTGCTTTTTGTCGAAAAAATATTTAGATTCATTTTTAAAAATGGGGAAAATTTTTTTTAATTATATGTATTCAATATAATTGTTATTTATAATTTTTTTTCAATTTTCAAAAAAATTATTTCAATTTCTTGTTTATGAGCGTAGCTCGCGTTTTGAATCGTTTATTGAATCCATAAGATTGAATCTTGTTGAATTGAATCCTAAACCACGTTTGTTTGTTTACTTGTTAACGGGCAGAAATTCGCTATAATGATGGATTTAGTGTTTAAATTCGTCGTTTCCTTATCGATTCGTCGATGCGTAGCGACAGATATTTATTGGGGGGGGGGGGGGATTAAAAAATTTCCCAACTTGAAACAAACTAATTTTCAACTCCGATGATATGTGCAATGGATGTTCAACTTACTTGATTGCTATTTGAGATCAAAATGAAGGGGAAAGAGACATCGTGTTTTTCTTTTGTAGTATTAGAATAGAATGCTATTTTAAAAGAAAATTTGTGATATTTGCAGATTATGTCTGGCAGGAAACGACCTACTGCTATAACGCCAATCGAAAGACACGTGAATAATTTGTTCAGAGCACACGATTAGCTCAAAATGAATCATATTATCCCGACTAGTTATTTTGAGCTTCTAAAAGTAAAAATTTTCTTCATGTTCTTTTTCTTTATTTACTAATTAAAGGTTATAGGTAAATAAGAGGTATAATAGCTTTTTTTGCAAAGGTAAGATACTTGTTTTTATTTAATTCTAAAGTTAATATTCTTAGAAGAAAGCTTTAAATAATTTTCTTTTGATTTTTTTTCATGTCCTGCTTCAAAGTTCGTTTTTTACAATCATGTTGTCAAAATGTATTTTTGCTAGCAAGGAATATATAAACAACGCTCTCATAGGATTAACATTAACTTGAAGGTTAGGAATCTGCACTAGTCATGAGAAGAAACTGGAATTACTGACGTTAAACCTATGGGAGCGTACATTTAAAAATTTCTCCCTTGCATATTAATAGTTTTAAATGATTATTTTTCTTGCTTAGAATAGCTGAGATTAAATTCTAACTGGGTTAATGTTTACTTTTTCGATTTTGGTTGCAGATTTTTAGGTAGCTTTCATTACAAAAAGCTACCTATTGCAGCCATTCGGAGGAAAACGATTCCGAAAAATTTTGGTATATTTTCACCGATCATGACCCCCAGACCCCGAAACCACCTTCCGTTCAAAATTGATATATATATATATATATATATATATATATATATATATATATATATATATATATATATATCCATATATACATATATATATATATATATATATCTGATCTTTGTCATACTGTAACTCTTTTATTTATGAACCGATTTGGATAAAATTTCGTGTGTACATAGTACATACCAATGTATTGACCGAGTTCGTTGGCCAGCTTCATCCGCCATCTTGTTTCAAAATGGCGGCCATTTAAAATTTTTAAAAAAATTTGTTACAGTAGCTTGGTTCAGTATTGTTGGGTCGCAGATAAATTTTTGTTTGCTGCAGATTGATACTGAAAATTCTGCTTCTGGGTGCCAAATCATCAATGACTAGTGTAGATACAGAAGACGAGCTCTGTTTTTTTATTATTTATCTGTAAAATTGTATAATATTGAATTATACATGAAATTAAAAGGTATTGAATAAGCCACAAACAATCCAAATCACTTAAAACTGAAGAATATGGTGTTTGTGATAACGGTCGCATCTTTGATGTGAAATGTCATGCTTTGCTTTGTTAAAAAATTGGGGGGGGGGGGGCAAAATATGGCTTTCTAGAGATTAACAAGATAAAGTAAAAAAACTAAAACCCAACTACGACAAAAAACTACGCTGAAAAAGTATAAAAGTACCCCATGAATACAGGTAAAGTCACAAGCAAATGCTAGTAATATATAGATATATTCAAAATGTACAAGTAAAGCGCTTTTGAATGATACCAAACACGGCATATTTATCTTAACTTTATTTTTTGACGTATGACGCTTCCAGTATTTGGTAGTAGTGACGCACATATCCGTCGATGGCAGCAAATGGGTAATGGACCGATTAGTGGATGAGGTCGTTAGTGTAATGTGTAAATGTGTAATGTAGATTGAAGGTTTCATGTATTAAGATGACCTAGGAAGATTTCTTAATCTATCTAATTCTGCTAACGATTGACTGTCATGTGGATTTTTAAGCAACTTATTATGATCCAAGGCACTTATAAACAAACCCTCTATGGTTTTGACTCTACTGAGAGCGACATAGGCCTGTCCTTTAGCAAACAATGACTTTCCTAGATCGATAACTGCTTTATCCAGAGTACAACCTTGTAATTTATGTACAGTACAACCCCAAGAAAGAATCAGCGGGAGCATTTTACGCTGAATTTTCCCAGACCCCCTCAAGCCGTCAAATTCAGTGAGGCAAGGCTCGATTCTGACAAGTCCGTTAATATCGGCTTTTATGGATGCGTCGTCAAATTGTATGAGAACAGCGCTTGGCTGTTTATTATTTTTATTTATTTAATCCGACAAAATTTAAACAGTGTATCGAAGTAGGATGGCTGTGGTTGCTTCCCTGCGTTACCGGGTACACAACGTGACAACGAATAGGCAAATAGATACACACGCACATATAACAACATAAGCCCGAAGGCATATAATGCAGAGGACATTTTTATGGGAGTTTTAGCCAGTTATCAAACTGTTTCCGCCTTCACCGCGTGGAGGTACTCCCAGCTTATGTCGTTTACATTAGTGCATTAAATTATTCTATTAACGTTCACGCTGCTCTACATTACAGTTCCCGTGATCCGCGCTTTACTCTTATCGCTCATTTTTTTTAAACATCTTCAAAGCAGTCTTGTAATTATGTATAAGCATATAAATACTGGTGAAGCTCTTTCAAGTAATACCAAACACATTACATATATTTTTATTTTATACTTTTTGTCCGCTAGAGGGCATAATAGTAAATTTGGTGACAAACTTTATAGCTCACAACCAACAGAATATCAAGATCAAGACCCTTCTAATGGCACTGCAGTGGTCTTATTCTGATTACTAAGTACCAAAGAAATTAAGAACGAAAAGATGTGAATTATATGCAATTAGCCCATAAATGCAAGTAAAGTCACAAGCAAATGCTAGTAATATATATATATTCGAAATGTACAAGTGAAGCGCTTTAAAATGATACCAAACACGGCATATCTAGCTTAACTTTATTTTTTTACTCTGTATATTTTGTCCGCTAGAAGGCGCCACATTGAATTTGGTGAAAATCTATATAGCCTATAACCAGCGGACAATTAAGACGCTTCTAATGATATGTCATTTGTCGAATTCTGATTAGTGGTTTAGAAGTTACGAGGGAACAGATGAACATACATACATACATACATACATACATACATACATACATACATACATAGCCTGTCAAAATCATAACCCTCCTTTGGCTTTGCCGTAGTCGGGTAAAAAGGGGTCAGTACTTTTAAAGAAATGAGTGACTTATAAAAACAGTGAAGTTTAGATGTATAATTACTGAAATTCTTGTAGTAAAACAAAAATCTAAACTTTAAATGCAGTTTTTGGATAATGTAATTTTCGGTGAAAATTCCATACGCAAAACATTATTCCTCAGAAAATTATTGGAATATCACTATGAAATTTAAAATATTATGTTGTTTACACTATTGTGAAGGCAATGAACTAAAGATTTAAATTTAAAATAAATACTTTTAGTTTTATGGATGTTTTTGTGGAATGACATTGATGAATTTTATGAAAATTAACATGTAAACAAGTGCAATATGCTATAAGTTTTGAAACATTTAGAACATTTCTTAGATTTTAGTGCATTGCCTTCACCAATGTCATAAATATAAAATGTACAAAGGAAACTAACATACAGTAAAATTTTCGGTACTTTTCGGTTAGCCGCGCGCCAGTGTTATAAATACATGGATATACATACATATAAATGTATATATACACATATATGCATGTGTATGCACATATTTGTATATGTGTATAGATGTATATATATACATCTGTATATACATATCCTTGTATATATAACACTGGCGCCCGGCTAACCGAAAAGTACCAAATTTTCCAAGGGCGTAGGAACCGGTGGAGTTGGGGGAGCTGTGGCTCCCCCTGGAATATTTCAGACGGGCTCAGCTCCCCCGGGAGAAATTCTCGCACCAGATCTGTTTACAATATATTGCTGAATTAAAAAATAAAGTATACTTTTTCTAGGAAATTCACACAATAAACAACAAAGAGAAGAGAGGGAGGGGGTGGTGAGCACACTTGTTTGTGCCTTCACTCTTTTTCTCATTGTTTACAACCCTCCCGATTTCCAGAAAAAAGGGGGTCTTATATAGGTCTACTACAAATTACCTGCACCGATAACATATTAATAAAGAGGAGGCTTTTAAAATTGATTTGGAAGAGATTTCTGAAGAATTTGTAAGCAAAGCAACAGAAAGCACTTTAATTTTTGGTAAATGGAAGTGGGAGAAGCCTTAAATTTGAATATTGTATTCGGGATCGGACATAAATTAAGTTTCTATGTATCAAGTATATCTATAAAAAATTATTTTAACTGGGTTAAAGAGTTGATGATCTTTTGATATGCTTCTATTTTATACTCATGTTTGTGAAACGTGCAACACTATGAAGGAACCCTCCAAAATGAACGAAATGATCCGCTCCACTAGCTTTCCGCAATATGGCCCCGCTCCCCCTCTTTGTACAAAGTTCCTACGAAACTGAAATTTTCTTTAGAGCATTTTGGGCCAAATTTCACTAAATTTTACTATAAATTCCTCCATTAACCAAAATTTTATCAATGAAGGAAATATTTTTTGCTTTTTTTCACATTTTCTAGTCATAATCTTAATAAAAATACGTTTAAAAAATAATTAAATAGCTCAATTGCTCTGTACATAGTCAGACACCTGAAAATGTTGGATAAAAAAGTGTCTGTTAGATAAGTTATTTCTATTATGTTTATGACCAGGGATGGAGAATTTCTAGAAAATCTTACCAGCCAAGGATTTATTTCAACAGCCAGTAAAATGCAATGTACAGTTAAAAAATTTTATGACAAAATTACGCAACTGAAAATAGTTGGTTACTATTACTGTCAAAGACCTGGTGCTGGAACCGTAGCCCGGAGCCGGAGCGCTCCGGAGCTGTATTTTCCCTGGAGCTAGAGCTCTAAAATTTACTCTGCTCCAGGGCTCCTTTAGTTTTTTATTATTTTTTTAATCTTTTTTTTCAGTCTTTTAAATGTCCAGGTTTAAAATATTTCAATTACATGATTATTCAGCATTTTAATTATATCATTTTTTAAGTTTTTTTTTTTTTTTAATTAAAGATGTAAAACTTCTCACAAAAATATGGTAACACTACTTCACTTCTACTTGAGCTAAGTGGCAACACTATTTGAAAACAAATATGACTGCCTGTTGTTTACACGTACAATTTTGGTTGTTTGAAAAGCGTAGAAGAAATTTAAGATTTTTGTGTTTAAAATTCCACCAAACATTCTATTTTAAAAGAAAAAGCTAAAAGATGCCATATTTTCTGAACAAGCATTTCAAGTTTGTTGAGAAGAAAAATGCATTTTGTCAGATCTTTAATGAAGGTAAAGAAAGAAAGAATTTGTAAGCAAAAAATTAAATGTGCAAATTAAAATCTGCAACTCAGAAGTGCGAAGTCGGCGCCGAGTTGGAGCAGTTCCCGGAGCCGGAGCCACAGTATTTTATCTCGGAGCGGAGCTGGAGCATCAAAAATTTTCCGACTCCAGGTCACTGATTACTGTAATGCATTTTCATATATTTCTTTCCTATAAAATTGAGAAATATAAACAAGAGATGAAAGTTTAATATAAAATAGAATTTTGTACCCTGTTTACATCGCAGTAATTAGGAAAGTTGAAAAATATAGCTAACTACTTATTAAAAAATCGTTTTCGGCATACCTGTATAGTTAGCAGTTTTCAATAACTACCTAAAAATTCACTCATCCTGTCAGAAAATTCACTCGCCAGTGGCTAGTAAAATGATGCATTTTCCTACCCCTGAGCATGATATTGTTATTTTATTTTGATGTCATAAACACACTTCTCAGACTTATGGCAAATTATTTCACAAGATAATTCACTGATGATCTAGGACCAATTTTTTGATCATTTGTACCTATTGAACAATGTAAAACCACTACAGGAATCGTGATTCTTGTTAGTCCAGACATAATCACATATATGGCATTCAAAAGTAGGTATAGGTACATTAGCAGAAATTTTACTAAAGGAAATATTCATGTGTATTTTAAAAGAAACTAGAACTTTGTTGAGATATAATCAGTTATTGTTAAAGTTTCATCGGAGCTTGAGCAAAGCATAGGTTTGCATTAAGCCTAACCAAAGAAACAAAGGTCAAGCTCAAATTGTTATTTTCGAGTGCTGGGTACAAAATGTATGAATTTTCTTAAATCACAGTTTATTTCAAGGAAAAATTGTTATTTAGTGAAAATTAACACATCATTTAAATTCATCTATGAACTTAAATGTTAAAATGAGTTTCATTACTTACGTTCCACGTAGTGCAGATAATAGATGTTTGCAGATTATGCATTTTGCGGAGTTCACAGAGTTTAATGTATTTCACTTTATTATGAGCATTCATTATGATTTCTAGTCCATTATTACATTGTTGCTCAAGAAAATTTAAACATTTATATCCTATTTATGTTTATTTCTGCATTTGAATCACTTTCAGCATGATATTGTGTTATTTTATTTTCATGTCATAAACACACTGCTCAGATTTATGTCAAATTATTTCACAAGAAAATTTACTGGCTGTCTAGCATCCAATTTTTTGATCATTTTTACCATTTGAACAGTTGAAAGCGCTACATGGATCATGATTTTTTTTATTCCAGACATAATTTCTTGGAATAATCACATATAGAATGCAGA
The DNA here is from genome assembly GCA_963932465.1 of Maratus speciosus. Lineage (NCBI taxonomy): Eukaryota > Metazoa > Arthropoda > Arachnida > Araneae > Salticidae > Maratus > Maratus speciosus. Next base: position 143,273,372 of record OZ010786.1, on the reverse strand, counting down.
AGTAGGTATAAATACATTAGCAATAATTTTACTGAAGGAAATATTCCTGTGTATTGTAAAATAAACAAAAACTTTATTGAGATAAAATAAGTTATTGCTAAAGTTTCATTGGTGCTTGAGCAAAGCATGGGTTTGCATTAAGCATAACCAAACAAACGTGAATGCTTAGATGAAATTATTATTTTCAAATGCACGGTACAAACTCATCAATTTCAATATATTTCATACAATGTTGAAAAAATGTAAGACTTTTTGTGTATTGCAATGCAAGAGTTCAAGCAATTAACGATATAAAGCAGAAATGAAATATCTTTATAATAACTGTGTGCTTTTCATAGAAACATGCAAAAAGGAAACGTAATATCTTAAAAACCTGAACGCTTAAATTTACAAATATCGCTTGTTTTACACTTACTGATTGAAATTTGGGCTAAAACGGTTTCAGTTAGATAAATTATTTTTCTATTTTCACGGTTTAAAAAGTTCAAATTTTAAAAGATTTCTTTAACTCGATTTTAGTTAATGAAATCTTGGAATATGCACACACAAATTGTTTTTATAAATTCTTGTGACACTTTGATTTGTTTTATTTATTTATGGTTGTTTAATAAACCAAAGGTGGATCTTAATGTGAAAAAGTTTTTACATGTATTTATAAAAAAATAAGAATTTTTCCTATCAATTTCAACATATTTCATACAATGTTGAAAAATTTTAAGACTTTTGGTGTATTACAGCGCAAGAGTTCAAAACATTAAGAATATAAAGCAAAAATGAAATATCTTTATAAAAACTGTCTGCTTTTTCATAGAAACATGCAAAAAGGAAATATAAATTCTTAAAAATATGGAACGCTTAAACTTCCAAATATTGATTGTTTTACACTTAATTATTGAAATGTTGGCTAAAACTGTTTCAGTTAGATAACTTATTTCTATTTGAATCATGTTTATGAGTAACCTATAGTGTTAAATAGTTCAAATTTTAAAAGATTTCTTTAACTTGATTTTAGTTAATGAAATCTTTGAATAATGCCCACACATTGTTTTCATAAATTCTTGGACACTTTGATTCGTTTTATTTATTTATAGCTGTATAATAAACCTAAGGGGGATCATAATGTGAAAAAGTTTTATTTTACATGTATTTATATATAATATATATATATATATATATATCGTCAATTTTAGCATATTTCATATCATGTTGAAAAATGTTAACAGTTTTGGTGTATTACAGTGCAAGAGTTCAAAATATTAAAAATATAAAGTAAAAATGAAATTCTTTTATAATAACTGTCTGCGTTTTCATAGAAACATGTGAAAAGGAAACGTAAAATCTTAACAACATGGAACGCTTAAATTTCCAAATATCGCTTATTTTACACTTGATAATTGAAATGTTGGCTAAAACAGTTTCAGTTGGATAAATTATTTCTATTTGTATCATATTTATGAGTAATCTATAATGTTAAAATGTTCAAATTTTAAAAGATTTCTTCAACTCGATTTTAGTTAATGAAATCTTGGAATATGCACACACAAATTGTTTTCATAAATTCTTGTGACACTTTGATTCATTCTAGATGAAGGATTGTAAAGGTCAATGGAAATCACGACTATGAATTTATTGCATTGGTCTTAATTTTTTTTGTGGTTTTATCTTTTTATCACTAACCTAAAAAAGTAATGATATCAATACAAAAACCCTTAACGGGTTAAAAGTTTGTGACATAGCACTTTATCTTTAGCTCTAAGAATTTTAAATTTGGAACTTAAAAATAATGATATCAAATTTTGAGTGACGCAATGCTATTAATTTACCTATACATATATATATCAAAATTTATGCATTGATGCTTTATCATTTACATTTTATAAATTCGAATTATGAATTTTAAAAGATATGATATGAAAATTTAAGTGACGCCTTGGTGTTGCTTAAAACGATTAGTTTTAAAATTCAATTTAAATTTTCTTTTGGCTAAATACATTTACAGATCTAAACAATACTTTTCATTTTCAAATACACTGTTGAATATATTACTTTCACTGAATCTATATAATGCACTGAATTGTATTCATTTGAATAAATTGGTTTATCTTTTGTACCACGCTATCCAAAAATCAAAAGTAAAATTTATGTAAATAGTTTTTTGCGTCATTGTATCCAAACTAAGTTAAATGTATGCAAATGGATAATATGACCAAAAAACTATTTACATAAATTTTACCTTTGATTTTTGGATAGCGTGGCCCAAAAGATAAATCAATTTGTTCAAATGAATACAATTCAGTGCATTATATAGATTCAGTGAAAGTAATATATTCAACAGTGCATTCGAAAATGAAAAGTATTGTTTAGATGTGTAAATGTATTTAGCCAAAAGAAAATTTAAATTGAATTTTAAAACTAATCGTTTTAAGCAACATCAAGGCGTCACTTAAATTTTCATATCATATCTTTTAAAATTCATAATTGGAATTTATGAGATGTAAATGATAAAGCATCAATGAATAAATTTTGATATATATATGCATAGGTAAATTAATAGCATTGCGTCACTCAAAATTTGATATCATTATTTTTAAGTTCCAAATTTAAAATTCTTAGAGCTAAAGATAAAGTGCTGCGTCACAAACTTTTAACCCGTTAAGGGTTTTTGTAGTGATATTTATTACCAGCAGTAAGTTGACTATTTTGAAAATATCGGATACATATCCAAAATTTCGGATATATATCAAAATATCGGATATTTTTGATATTTTCGAAAATATCATGATTGTAAATGCAAACGAACAATAAATGTTACACAATTCATTTTCAACATCAAACATAGTTAATCTCAAAATAAAAAAAAATTATGGCAATTCGAGTATATTTACGAGAGTTAGAGCACAGACAGTCGGCAGACAGACAAACCAAATTCAAAACACTTTTCAAGTATGTTGGAAATTGTTTGTTACGTAAATTCGATTTTTATCATCAGAAAGTAGACTCGATGCTGATAAACTTGCTTTTTTTAAAAGTATCACATTAATTTCTTTAAAAAATTAAGGAGCAATAAATATAGAAAATTTCTCAATCAAAAATTTCAAAATTTATTAATCTTATGAAATATTTAAAATGTAGAAAAACATATTAGAGCGATGCAGCGCGCCGATATCACATGCAACATTTCGATAATGAAAATCAGTAATTCTGCATTTGCCTGGATTTCGCAATCTGTCAAGGTAATAAAAATTAAATTTAAAAAATAAAAAAACCCGACTGTGTAAAAACCGAACTGATTAATTACTTCTCATCAATCTGAAACAATTTTTTATTTATATTACTTACCTATTTTTTTTCATTTACTTGTATTGATGACTTTTAAGTTGTGTTTAATTGTTAATTCCTATCTATAAACACTGTTTTGATGAGGCCTATAGATGTCTATGAAGGTTGGAGTTTCAGTAAAGCTAGAGATCCTACCTGCACAACTTCCAGGTTGTGTAATATTTAAACGGAGCTTCTGACTGTAAAATAGTCAGTGAAACATCGTCTTCATTTTGAAAGACCTATCCAATGATATGACCACTCAATAGGGTGCGTAAAGTTTTTTTTCGTCTCTACCGCCATTTTGTATTTTACGGCCGCCATTTTGAATTTATGAAAACAAAACCTAGCCTATAACCATCGGACGGTTAAGACGAATCGATATAGACCTCATTTCTTAAAATCCATACACCTGTTGGGATGTTTCGAGGGTATAAAGAAATCCACATACCCAGATACGCGTGAAACACATAACCCTTCTTGACAGTCGGGTAAAAACTTGTTGCAACTCCGATTGGGTATCGAACGCGGTATCTATTCTATGGAGAGAATTGTTCCAAATGTTGAGCTATCGGGACGAGGAGCTGCAAAGTTTATTGTATTCAAAATATTGGTAGGCTCTTTCTCTTACCCTTACTATTCCCTTTTCATGGCTCTTCTCCATTAAATCTGATATGTAAATGAACGTTTGCAACATACAACATTTAATTGTGTACAACCATTCCGAAATTCGAAAATACGCTAATGACATGATGATCAAACTTCGAAGTTTCAAGTTCATTTTTGTAGTTAAGAAGTGGCTTTTTTAAGGAAATAAACACCAATTCCACATTTAAAAATTAGTTCTCTCTACATAACTAAAGTTTGTAATTTTTTTTTATCGTGCCTAGTTTTATTTAACAAATTGGCAAGAACAATCAAGGATACAGAGTCGAAGGTATACAGATTTAGATGTACAGTAAACCTTGCTAAACCTTCGATCTTTGGCACGGCGACAGCACAAGTTAATTACAGGATTCTTCATATTTAAAATGGTTAAATTTATTTCTAATAAGCATAATAGTTAAAAGAATGCTTTAATATTATTTGAATTTTACTAGAGATGATTTACTTTACCAATATGCTTAATTTAAAAATAAACATTAAAACAAGGAAAATCATTCAGTGGCAACCACTACAGAATATTTATTTTATAATTGTCAGTAAATTGAAATTAATACAATTAATAAAATATAAAACAACAATTTAGAAAGTAAAACAAATATTGTCTAAAGAAGTTCGAAAAAATATTTATTTTCTTTGCAATGATTTAAGAAATAATCCATTACATGCTGAATGAATATCATTTTTAGTATATATTGTTTGTTGAAAGGATGAAAATCGTAAGAAAAAAGTAATAGTTTGACAGGAACAGATATTTATCGAGTAACAATTTGTTTGGAATTTTTTAGCACCATTTCCCTATCTCTTTGGTTGAGATCCAAGAAATTGACATTATATGCGTGTGACAATTAAATAAGTGACAGTTTAAGGGTGTGTTACTGTATCTAAAAAAAGTTTTGGTTAGTTTATTTCATCGCATTTATTACGATAGGACTTACTTTAGTGTTACCTACTGCTAATACTATTTACTTTAATTATGGATACCCCTGTAATGTTCAATACATAATTGGCTGCACAGTGAAGCCATTCCAGTATATAAGTATATAACATTTCATACATTTACGGGACATTTTACTGAAAATTAATTAACACTAGAAATGAATTTTCCGAAAATGATAGCTCAAAATAAGATTATCGAAATATTGTGGGCTTAGTCTCAGAGTATTTCTCCCAGAATACGTAATGAAAGAATTTATGCGGCGTAAGATAAGTATGGCTTATGTCGGGTATAACAATACATTTTTCTTAATTAATGTTCGAATAACTTAGAAACATTTGATTTTTCATAAAGATTTATGGTTTTAATATATTTTCTAGCTGAAAGTATGGTTATTTTGATGCTAGTTTTATTAGCCCCCGGTACGGTATGTAATTTTTTTTCTCCCAGCTTGTTTTGTGTATTCCAAAAAATAACGTTACCTTACAGAAGACAGCCGTAAAACAAAGCAGTACTATTAAATACTCTATAGCAATTTTTTAAACTTCTAAGCATCGCACATTTTCGATTTTTATACCGTCGTATTGGGAAAAAAAAAGTTCTTTTAAATGCATTTTGTTTGAAAACTGTATCTCCATTTATTTTTGAAATATTAATTTTTTTGTAATTTTTAGAGCCATTTGCTTAATATTGGCGACGGAAGTACTCCATTTCTGTAGAAAGTAAAGGAAAAATAGTTCTAAAATAGTAATTATATATTTTTGTTGCCATTTTCTCATAACAACCAAAAGAAAATGTAATTAAAATACGTGCTATTTTGGAAAAAATATAAACGAATGATTTCTGTTTTGTTATGGGTTTTTTTTTTTTTCTCTGAGCAGTTAAATTTCCACCTAGATTGAATCCTGTATATAAAATCATAACAATAACTTCTAGCTGAATTACAGAATTACTGTAAAAGAAAACTTTAACACTAAGATATCAATGCCACACTTAAAGAATTTTAAAACTGCAACAAAATACTAAAGCAAATACAGGGTTCTCAATTTATCTGCTCAGATCAACCCCAACAATTGTCATAGAGTCAGAATATTCATGCATGACCAGAGAAAATCACTTAAAAAGAGATGAATATAATTAATTAAATGAAATTTAAACATACCGCAAGACAAATTACTTAAAGGAATATGAATGAACTGAAAAGGTAGATTAATTTGAGAATTTTGAATAAGTTCACAGTCAAGCGCTGAGATATGAAAACAAGCTTCAAAGTCATACATAAAAAGAATCTAACTCTATGGGCTGTGATCGTAATGTGGCTAAATTCATTAAATTGTAAAGGTGTGTAAAATTGAAAATTTTAGTTAACTTAAGCTGTTTACCTTCATTACAACAAAAAACTAGAAGAAACACTGTTCATATTCTCTATATTCTTCAATTTATTAATGATTACTTTTAAATCTTTATTTTTAAATTAATATATAATTAATTTTAGAGAAACAGACCATTTCTACTTCTTCTTGGGTTAATTTGAACTGAAACATTTATTCTCATTATTTCTGTTTTTTAAAGTATATTTACTTATTTAAACCTAGTGAAGTTACTTTATTGAAGAATACTTTTAGCAGTGCGAAAATAGATACAAGTCAAGAGAATAAGATTAAAATTAAATTTAATTCTTCATAGGGAGTTTAAACTCTTATACATACAGGTGTTTCAAAACTTATTTCTCAAGTTAACACAATTAACAAATGATATTGTAAATATTCTAACATTAATAGGACAGATTTTTATCATGTTGACATTTTCTGGCTTCAATTATATAGATTGCAACTTTTAAAACAAAGATAATCCATCATTACGTTATAATGGAACAAGAGAAAAAAACTTAACATACCCAATGTAATCCATAGTAGGTTTCCGACATGGTACACCACAAATTATTCTATTTTCTTTTAACATAGTTATCTTAAACACAATTTTTTAGATGACTTTTCTTTGACGACCATATCTTAACTGGCAGTGTTTTTTTTTTGTTTTCTGTAGTAGAAAAAACTCCTTATCTTGAAAATAGTTTCAGGGGGTGGGCTACACCCCACACACTTCCTTCGGTACGCAGCTTTACCCGATGAGTTAGGAAATCGTTTTGGAATTTGAAGTCAGGAGCCAATCTCGCTCTCCGTGGAAGTAGCTGGAATTGTTTTGCTTCAACTTTAAACTAGCCGGCATCCTCCGTGATATATTTCTAGGATAAATCAATGTTTAGCAAAAAAGGGAGCGGAACGCTAACGTCTTGCTTCGCATGCTCACGATTTATCTTGGATCTCTATTTCACAGAATCTGATATCAGGGCATTTTTTTACTTGTCCGATGCTCGGTCAGCAGCCAGGTATATCCAGCTTACCAGTACAGTTGAAAGATGCACCTTCTAAAACCGCGCTCGCTTACCGTTCATTTTAAAAAGGCGAAAAGCACTTACAATTCAATTCATACTCTTTACTCGCAAGAGTTGATCTTCTCTGTCCTCGGTCTCAAAAACGAATCCTTAATAAAAATTGTTTCATGCCTCGACAAAAAAAAGGGGGGGGGGTTTCCGGGCCCCTTTGGCCCCTCGAAATTTTATGTTGTTTCACATCTTACTGCACTCAGGACCCCTCTAAAAAAAAACGCTACACGACCAACAAACCACGCGCTCGCTTCTCGCGTCCCCTCAATTCTTCCCGCGTTACTTCCCAGGAAGCAATAAAGGGTGGAGGCGAAAACTGTTTTCATTGGTCAATTTCCCTACCTAATGCCAAGAACATCTCGTTGCTATGTCCCTCTAACCACGGGGAGATCACGTGAACTCAAATCTCAGAAGCCCAGGCAATACTTGCACCTGCTTAAAAAATTGTTTTTCGTAAACAAAGTCATAAAACTGCATTGTAAAAGGGGCTGGTATGCTATGAGAAAAATAGCATTCCCACACAATAATCCTGTGTTTAAAATGTAAACGTGTGTGGTCCCAATTATTTCTGAACACAGCTGACCATTTACCCCACGTTTGCTAGTAAAAGAGAGAAAAGGGAGATTTTTTTTTTTTTGTGAGAGAGTATCCCAAAAGAAAAGGTTTTATTTACAGAAAAATAGAGGAATGTTTTTGAATAACAACATTTACATGTTGTAACATAATTTAAGTACGAGAAATTAATAAAAAGAAAGGGTGCTTAATTTATTAAATTACTTTTATTTATTTATTTATTTTTATTAATTTTAGAAAACACAACTGACTTTAAACTGAACTCTTAAAAATAAAGAAAGTGTACAATGAAAAATTTTGACTAGAACTAAGCTATTAATGATATACAAAAAAATGGGGGGAGGGGGCGCGTGCTGTGTACAAATAATATATTTTAAAATGAAAATTTCTTAAAAATAAGTAAATTACGCCTAACAGGATTCCCCGTCGGTTGAAAAAAAATCAATTTTTTTTGAATGAAATACAAAAAAAAATTTATTTTTTGAATGTCAAAGAAGAAACACAAGGCCAAAAATTTCAAAACGAAAAAATTAAAAAAAAACCCAGTACATGTCCCAATGAGTCACTTACTTAATCTCGGTGAATCTACTCAAGGATCTTTGACCATCAAAACAAACTAAACTTCAGCCCGAAAGACAGATCAGAGTCCCGTTGTACATTCGCCACTACTGCAACACACTCCGGAAATGTGAAACAGTAGTTTGACTACAGCAAACTTCCCAAAAGGTCCAAAATTGTAAATGTTAGAAACAAAAACTGAGATACCTATACTACGTATAAAAATTATCTACTTTTCCACACACAATTCACAGACGAAAATCACCATGACTGCAATTTATTTCTGGACAATGGCGAGCAAAGTTAGTATATGAGATCGCCGACTTGAGAACTACCACTAGAGCTCACTCTAGTTACACCGTACCCGAACTCCACTCTAATAACACTAACCAAATATCCCCAACTTTGTATAGCAATATACTTACTACCTATTCCGGGGGGATTAATTTTGACTTATAGCACTGCCAGCCAGATATGGACACAAAATATATATATGCACAGTTATATAAACAAAACATAAAATCAATACACTAGTGCACAACTGGACAATAGAATACACATAAACAGAGACAAAAAAAAATTAACATTAGGTATATATTGTTGACAAATACATATCACTCGGAAAAATGTGGATTAGAGTTCTTCAGACTGGTGAAAAATTGTTCGTTTGAATTTTAGAAACACATAAGATCTTTCTGAGTTTTACAACTGCACTTACAGGGCCACTGTGCATTTGGTAAGTGTATGCCGCAATGTGTGTTGCAGATAAGAACACGTAAAAATTATATACCAACTTTGGTTATCAAAATTTTGCTAAAATATCCACAAACATTAAACAGTTTGATACACCAACTGTGGTGGTGAATAATTACACCCAAAATCGAAAAAGGGAAGGCAGAAAACAACAAAAAAAAAATTAAAAAAAAAAACCGGTATACAGATTTAAAATGAGATGAATTAATGTAAATACACACCAAACATTTTAATACTTACATTTAGATAAACAAACCTCAGTTCCAACCTACATACTAGAAAATTTTGAACTAAAACCCCTTTAATTCAAAACAAGAAAAATGTTTGAAATACATACACCTGAGTTGTAAACAAATAGTATACTTCTATACTTATACACTAACTCACACCTCAGATACACTAATCTGTGTAATTTCAAACAGTATTTAAAAGTGTGTATTCCCTAAAGAATAACAATTCTAGTACCTACCCTAGAAAACCAAGTAAAATTACACACTAATATACAAAATTTTATACATAAGTACTTTATTACGTATATTAAATAAAATATACCTATCCTTGCTAAACCATTACCTTAAAAAACAATGCATATACATAAAACACAAAGCGAATAAGAAGAATTTGATGCATGCATAATTCCATTAAAAATGTACAGAAAATTTTCAAAGTTCAGAAAATACAGCTAAAAATTCGGAAAAATGCATAATAAATTAAACAATGTATGTGCGGAGTACGTTTTAATATTAAAATAACCTAAATACACACTAGAAATAATAATAACTAAGTTAGAAAACATCTAGTATATTGACAACAAACTTCCGTTACCCGGACACAAAATCAAAACAAGTTTAAAGTTCCTCAAAAAATTAATTACGTACTAAAATGCACAAAATAACATTAAAAGAATGCTAAACATATATATATATATATACAAAAAAAATATTAAAATAAAAACTATTCTAGGCAAAGATTAGTGCTTAAAAAGTTGCTACACTCTATAATTTGGCTTATCTCTCCTTTCACGGAATCCATATTGACTGGTCGGGACAGCATTCGATTTAGTTGGTATCGATTGTAAGTGACTAACATTCGAAGTACGCGATGCATCCGCATTACAATCCGACGTAACTTGATTAGCTGAATTCCCTCCCGGTGCTGGATCTGAGAACTGAACGTCGCCTGAATTTTCCTCATGCGTATCGCTGGAAACTGGGGGGGAAGAATGATGAGCCATACTTTCGCTATCTGCCTCTGCTGAACTTAAGGGCGATTTCTCTGCGCTGTCTGCTGTATCTGGCGTGCTCCGTGGGGTCGAAAAAACTGGGACGAAGTTACGTCCGCGCCTGCGCTTCCGTGGTGCAAGAAAATCGAAGTTGCTTGTTGAAGGGATGTCAGTTACAATCGGACTGGACTCAATCGATATAGAATCGACATCCTGCTGTTGTTGTTTTGGTACAAAAATGGGATTTCTGCTTTTAAACTCCGTTAGTCTGTCAACATGTACAACTTGCGTTTTAGATAAGTTAGATTGAAGAGCAATTTTAAAATTTACTTCACTTAATTTTTCAGTTATAGTGTAAGGACCATTATTAAATTTAGAGAGCTTTTTTGACTGACCTGGCTTTACGGAAGGTGTGAATAACCAGACAGAATCCCCTACTTTGAAATTTTTACACACTGCAGTTTTTTCACGATACTTCTCTTGTTTTTCTGAAACTTTAACAAGACTGCTGTGTACTTCCGTGTATACTTTTCTCAATGCAGGAAATAAGAGTTCACAATATGAAGGAGTATCATTGTAATTTAAAGTTGTAGGGGTAGAAAAAATTTTATACGGAAGGTTAAGATTTCTTCCAAACATTACTGCAGCGGGGGTTAAGTTTGTGGATGAGTGTACTGCTGTGCGGAGGGCTAAAAGAGCAAATTTGAGTTTTGTATCCCAGTCTGTTTGATTTTGGTTGACGATATGACATAGGGCATTTTTCAATGTCTGATTTTGTCGCTCCACTTGTGCATTCCCGCTTGGATGAAACGGGGTTGTCTGAATGTGTTTGGTGCCAAACTTCTTATAGACTTTCTCTATAGCTTCTGATATTAAATTTTTTCCTTTGTCAGTTGTGATATATGAAGGTGCTCCATATCTTGACACGAAGTCAGCAAGGGTATCAGCTATCATATCTGAAGTGATATCGGATACTGCGTATGCTTCAGGCCATTTTGAAAACGCATCAATATATGCAACAATAAACTTATTACCCGAAAAAGTCTGGGGCAAGGGACCCAAGATGTCCAAATTTACCTTTGAGAGTGGGAATTCAGGGGTAGGCATTCTTTGCAATGGGGCGAGATGTTTATACACTTTTTATCTGATTTTTGCAATTCCCTGATTTTCTCTAATAAATCAGATTGTGGCATAAACATATTTCCTTTTTCCACTTGAATACAAAAATTGCAGCTGGTCACATTTTCAGAAAAATCATTCTCATTTACATACCTTGATAAGAAATCAGCTACACTGTTACAACGACCTTTAATAAATTTAATCGCAAAGGTAAAATCTGCAAGAGTGCAAACCCATTTCGCAATTCGGGATGTTGGGTCTTGAATTTTGAGCATATATGTAAGTGGGGCATGATCTGTATAAATAAAGAAGTGTGTGTTAGCTAAGTAACACTTAAAATGTGAAGTAGCCCATACTAGAGCCAGTAATTCACGCTCCGTGGTCGAATACCTCGTCTCAGGGTCTTTTAATTTTCTACTGGCAAAGGCGACAGGATGTAAACAGTTGTTATCATCAAATTGCGACAATACTGCTCCAAGAGCTGAGCCACTAGCGTCCGTATATAAATGAAATTCCTTATTAAAATCAGGGAGGTTTAAACAAGGTTTAGATATCAAAGCATTTTTTAAATCTTCAAATTCTGCCTCTGCTTCCTGATTCCAAACAAAACGACCATTATCTTTAGTTAGTAAAATTAAATTTTTGGCTCTTTTTGAAAAATCGGGAATGAATCTCCTATAAAATGATATTGTACCAATAAAGGATCTAACTGCCTTACGAGTTTTAGGTGGTTGGAAATCTTTAATTATTTCAATATTTTTATTGATTGGTGCAACTTTACCTTTTTTAATCTCAAAACCAAGATATTGAATTGTATCAGATAAGAAAAAACATTTACTAGGTTTTAACTTTAACTTATGTTGGCGAAGTCTACTGAACACTAAATTTAATTTTTCAAGGTGGGACTCTACATCTTTCGAAGCAATCACAATATCGTCGATATAAACTAGGATACCTAAATTTCCTAAGTCACCAAAAATAGCATTCATTAATCTTTGAAAAGAATTGCCAGATGTCGATAATCCGAAGCAATTCCTGGCCCACTCAAAGAGTCCTTTATGGGTGATTATTGCTGTTTTGTGTCTATCCTCAGGACGCACAACTTGCTGGAAAAAACCACTCGTTAAATCAAGGGTTGAAAAAAAATTTGACCCAGAAAGTGCATCAACCGAATCTGTTATATTCGGGATGGGATAAGCATCCTTAACTAAGTTTTTATTAAGGGCTCTGAAATCGACCGCCAATCTATAAGAACCATCCGCTTTCTTAACTAAAAGTACAGGGGAGGCGAATTCAGACATAGAGGGGGCTATAATTTCAGCTTTTAAAAGGATATCAAGTTGACTTTCTAACTCTTCTCTAAGCTTATGTGGGACTCTATATGCTTTACATTTTACGGGTTTATCTGAGGTTAAATTAATTACATGGGGGATAGTGTCACAGCCTGGTAAGTCTAAAACTGAAGCTGCAAACACATCTTTATTCTTATCTAAAAATTCTTGCATCTTAAGTTTGAGGGGGGATTCTAAATGATCAAGATTGATATCTGTGCTCCATGTCAGGTCAGCATGGTCAAAATCATCACCTGGGGCGGGTGTATTTACATTAAAAGCAAAATTACATTTATCATAGTCACAATCAGAATCATCGATACACTTTCGAACTTTGGCAACCCTCATTCCCTTTTTAAAAGTTACACTATCATCCGAAAAATTTGCAAAAGATATGTACAGCCCACGTTCCTGAGAACAGACACTTCTAGACGATAATACACTATTACAGACTTTCTGTACCAGAGGTTCCAAAATCACATTATCTTTACTTTGAATAAAATTATCTCTTGAACATTTAACTTTTGCTATAACTTTAGAATGGGGAGGTATAGTTATTACACTGGTGAGTACCGCAAAACTAATCTCATGATTTTTTGAATTTTTGTCCTCATTACATGTATCGGTACTTGTTTCACTCAAATGTGCAACTTCACTATTAGTTACATTGACCTGGCAGACAGGATAAACACTTTGCATTTCCCTATTTTTACTTTTTCCCTCCTCCTCATTCATTATATCTGAGCTTACGTTAGTATTTACATTATGAATATTTACATTAACACTTATCTCATTTTCATTCGAATTGTTGCAACCTATATTACTATTTACATCATTACTGTTACTAATACTACTTATACACCCTACATACAGTTTATTATTATTTACATTATCCCCTACATTAAAAATCTCATTCATATTTAGGGAATTTTCTACATTTGAATTTATCTCTGAGAGATCCTGAACAACAGAGCATTCATCTTTATTTACAGTGCTTTGACAATTATCACCAATTACAGCTTTACTCATTTCATTAATGTTTTTCTCCCTAACCTGTACTTTCCTATCTTCCTTATCTGCTTTTAATTCTAGTTCATCTTTATGATTATACTCCATGTTGTTCAGAGTTTCCCCAGAAGCTTTATGTTTAAAAAAATTCTCCTTTGGGAAATTTGTTTGACATGCTACAGATTCAGTTTTGTAAAAATTGACATTGTTTATTTTACTATATTCACATTTGCTGTCAACCAGTGGGGAAGGGAGGGAGTTTTGCACACTATTTTTACACAAAGTCTGCTCGTTTACATTCAAGATAATGGATTTTTGTTGACAATTAATAATGGCACTATATTTACTTAAAAAGGGCATACCCAAAATGGCAACAAATTCATTAGCTAATTTTCCTGGTACCACGAAAAATTCTGCCTGACAGTTTACATCATTGAACTTAAAGTTTAAATCAATTTTTTCTGTAAGTGGAACCTTTTCACCTGTTACCGTTAAAATCGGGGTATTGCATGGAGTGGTATTTGCAAATGGAATAAGATTAAGGCCTTGCCTGGATATCAGATTAATTCCTGAGCCAGTATCACATAACACATTTAAAAAAAAATTATTTATAAAAATTTTCATTGTAGGCAAATTGTAAACAGACAGGGAAAAAACATTATATACAGAGGGAGGAATGTCGTTAGGCCTATCATGAGTCAGTCCGACTGATTCTGACTCAGCCCCTACTCGTTTAAACCTTTATTTTCCTGAGTTACATTATTTTGGCCCGTTTCCTGTTGTGGGACATTGTTGTCGCCACCTCTACCTCTTGTATATTGCCCTCTACCTCTATAATTATTCCCTCTTTGAGAGTTATCATACCTTCTACCTCTTTGAGGCTGTTGGTATCCAGACATACCCCTACGACCCTGATAACTCCTATTGTTACCTCTCCAAAACTGGTTTCTGGGGTTTTGGGAGCAATCTCGAGCAAAATGGTTGAGACCCCCACACGTATAGCAAGAAAAATTTGAAAAATTTGTTTGTTCTGGGTTCCACAACCTTCTGTCATTATCTGTTTTCTCCACTAAACTATCAATTTTCGCAGTTAACAATTGTAATTGTTGTCTTAGCTCCTCAATTTCCTGCTTCTGATTGTTTACATTCGGTTTTTTAGCTTGAGTAGCCGCGCAAGCTATATTGATAGGTTGCGGTTGAGTTGCCTGTGCCAAATCGTGGGAGTATAAGGGGTTAACACTCCTACAAGCTTTTTCCTCTAATCGGGCATAAGCTAAAATTTCAGCAGGTGTTTTTGGGTCTTTTGAAATTACCCCCTTCCTGATTTCTGGCAATAAATTTCCCAGCAGCATGGAGTGTAGCATTGCATCTCTACTTTGCTGCGCTATTGTTGATGATACCCCATCCATAACAAGAGCCCTTAGGGAAAGATCAGAAGCCCTGTCAAAAAATTCTTGAACAGACATAGCAGGTGTTTGCTTAAAATTTAAAAATTTAGCTAAAGCTACATCTGGGGTTTCCTGATGAATGTACCTCTCTTTAATAATTTTAACCAGTTCTGCACTATCCTTACCCTTATGCAGTTTCAATAGTTTAGCAGCTGTTCCCGAAACTCTGCTTAATAAAGCAAACTTTTTCTCCCCCTCATCCCAGCCGAAAAAATCTGCTAATTCCTCCCACTTTTCAAGAAAGTCAGAACATGAAACTGTTGATTCACCATTAAAAGGGGGGATGCTTGAAAGGTTGTCGACTAAGGCCGTTTTCTTTTGTACAAGTGCAAGTTCTTTTGTAGCTTCATCTGCCATAATTAAATCTTTATATATAATCTTAACGTTAGACAGAAATAAAAGTTAAACTGTAAACTAAAATTACGTCCCTATGCAGATTTAAGAATTATACCCGGTACACAAGGGCACATTACAATTAAAACACTTACACAAAAATAAAATTATGTAAAGTATGACAGAAAAATTAGTATTTGAGAAAAGAAAAACTTCTTAGGGGGGGGGGGGGGGCATATACTTAGAAACCTCACACCTTGGAGCATACACTTATACATATATATTATAATACACAACATATGAAAAAACACACACATATATATATATACCTATTGTCCAGCTTGCCCCTAAATTTTTGGTAAATGAATGACTGAATTATCACTCGCATGAACTCTGTACAAAATGTGTATACTAACTGAATGGCAATTACCAATAAAAATGAACTACCTAAACTTTTAAATCACACCCGCACAAGAAAAAAGGACAATTCTGGAATTTTGCGAGAGGAAAACATTGAAAATTTGTAAAGTATAGAGTTCTAAATTCAGTCAAACAGTTAATTCCCAACCAAATACTGTAATATATAAAATCACACATAAATTCAATACAATAACCAGGCCTTTAATAACATGGCACCATTCTTGTTATGGGTTTTTTTTTTTTCTCTGAGCAGTTAAATTTCCACCTAGATTGAATCCTGTATATAAAATCATAACAATAACTTCTAGCTGAATTACAGAATTACTGTAAAAGAAAACTTTAACACTAAGATATCAATGCCACACTTAAAGAATTTTAAAACTGCAACAAAATACTAAAGCAAATACAGGGTTCTCAATTTATCTGCTCAGATCAACCCCAACAATTGTCATAGAGTCAGAATATTCATGCATGACCAGAGAAAATCACTTAAAAAGAGATGAATATAATTAATTAAATGAAATTTAAACATACCGCAAGACAAATTACTTAAAGGAATATGAATGAACTGAAAAGGTAGATTAATTTGAGAATTTTGAATAAGTTCACAGTCAAGCGCTGAGATATGAAAACAAGCTTCAAAGTCATACATAAAAAGAATCTAACTCTATGGGCTGTGATCGTAATGTGGCTAAATTCATTAAATTGTAAAGGTGTGTAAAATTGAAAATTTTAGTTAACTTAAGCTGTTTACCTTCATTACAACAAAAAACTAGAAGAAACACTGTTCATATTCTCTATATTCTTCAATTTATTAATGATTACTTTTAAATCTTTATTTTTAAATTAATATATAATTAATTTTAGAGAAACAGACCATTTCTACTTCTTCTTGGGTTAATTTGAACTGAAACATTTATTCTCATTATTTCTGTTTTTTAAAGTATATTTACTTATTTAAACCTAGTGAAGTTACTTTATTGAAGAATACTTTTAGCAGTGCGAAAATAGATACAAGTCAAGAGAATAAGATTAAAATTAAATTTAATTCTTCATAGGGAGTTTAAACTCTTATACATACAGGTGTTTCAAAACTTATTTCTCAAGTTAACACAATTAACAAATGATATTGTAAATATTCTAACATTAATAGGACAGATTTTTATCATGTTGACATTTTCTGGCTTCAATTATATAGATTGCAACTTTTAAAACAAAGATAATCCATCATTACGTTATAATGGAACAAGAGAAAAAAACTTAACATACCCAATGTAATCCATAGTAGGTTTCCGACATGGTACACCACAAATTATTCTATTTTCTTTTAACATAGTTATCTTAAACACAATTTTTTAGATGACTTTTCTTTGACGACCATATCTTAACTGGCAGTGTTTTTTTTTTGTTTTCTGTAGTAGAAAAAACTCCTTATCTTGAAAATAGTTTCAGGGGGTGGGCTACACCCCACACACTTCCTTCGGTACGCAGCTTTACCCGATGAGTTAGGAAATCGTTTTGGAATTTGAAGTCAGGAGCCAATCTCGCTCTCCGTGGAAGTAGCTGGAATTGTTTTGCTTCAACTTTAAACTAGCCGGCATCCTCCGTGATATATTTCTAGGATAAATCAATGTTTAGCAAAAAAGGGAGCGGAACGCTAACGTCTTGCTTCGCATGCTCACGATTTATCTTGGATCTCTATTTCACAGAATCTGATATCAGGGCATTTTTTTACTTGTCCGATGCTCGGTCAGCAGCCAGGTATATCCAGCTTACCAGTACAGTTGAAAGATGCACCTTCTAAAACCGCGCTCGCTTACCGTTCATTTTAAAAAGGCGAAAAGCACTTACAATTCAATTCATACTCTTTACTCGCAAGAGTTGATCTTCTCTGTCCTCGGTCTCAAAAACGAATCCTTAATAAAAATTGTTTCATGCCTCGACAAAAAAAAGGGGGGGGGTTTCCGGGCCCCTTTGGCCCCTCGAAATTTTATGTTGTTTCACATCTTACTGCACTCAGGACCCCTCTAAAAAAAACGCTACACGACCAACAAACCACGCGCTCGCTTCTCGCGTCCCCTCAATTCTTCCCGCGTTACTTCCCAGGAAGCAATAAAGGGTGGAGGCGAAAACTGTTTTCATTGGTCAATTTCCCTACCTAATGCCAAGAACATCTCGTTGCTATGTCCCTCTAACCACGGGGAGATCACGTGAACTCAAATCTCAGAAGCCCAGGCAATACTTGCACCTGCTTAAAAAATTGTTTTTCGTAAACAAAGTCATAAAACTGCATTGTAAAAGGGGCTGGTATGCTATGAGAAAAATAGCATTCCCACACAATAATCCTGTGTTTAAAATGTAAACGTGTGTGGTCCCAATTATTTCTGAACACAGCTGACCATTTACCCCACGTTTGCTAGTAAAAGAGAGAAAAGGGAGATTTTTTTTTTTTTTTTTTTGTGAGAGAGTATCCCAAAAGAAAAGGTTTTATTTACAGAAAAATAGAGGAATGTTTTTGAATAACAACATTTACATGTTGTAACATAATTTAAGTACGAGAAATTAATAAAAAGAAAGGGTGCTTAATTTATTAAATTACTTTTATTTATTTATTTATTTTTATTAATTTTAGAAAACACAACTGACTTTAAACTGAACTCTTAAAAATAAAGAAAGTGTACAATGAAAAATTTTGACTAGAACTAAGCTATTAATGATATACAAAAAAATGGGGGGAGGGGGCGCGTGCTGTGTACAAATAATATATTTTAAAATGAAAATTTCTTAAAAATAAGTAAATTACGCCTAACAGTTTAATTTAAATTTAAGTATCTATGAATTTTATATTTAAATCTAACTAGCTGTTACCCGTGACTTCGTTCACTTAAGATTTAAAGAAGAATAAATTCATCAATTAAGCAAAAACTTTCGATAATTAAAAGCATATGTAATTAACCTTTTATCATATTTTATAGTACAAAAACTTCTAATGATCCCAATTTGCTCATTTTTGTTTATATATATAGGATCATTTAAATTTCTTTCGTAGGCTTCAAATTTTATACTCTTTTTCTAAGATTAAATGAAGAATAAACTTACATCATTATTATTCTATTTTATTATTTATATTTATTCTATTTTATACTTATTCCGTTCATGGATATTGATTTATGTTTTTGTGACAAAGAATATTATTTAAAGAGATATATTAGTAAATATTGATTATTAACAGATCACTTCAGACGCGTCTTTGAATTGATTAGAATAATCGAAAAATCAGCATATAACATTATGTTTCTATTCTAAAAAATTACATCCTGGAAAAGAAAAAAGGATAAATGGTATTCAAAAAATCAGACATGGTGAAGCATCAAAAGTCAAAAATAAATAATAAAAGTATGAGAAAATTCTTTAACCTTCGAATATTTATTACATTTTTATTTCATGGTATCACATTTTTAACAGCTGTAGATCTACTAATAACATCAAAATGTTTATCACACTCCGAAGACTCTCGAAGCCTAAATACTTATTATTTAAGCAATAGAGTTGCTTATTGCTTTCAATCGCGGAAGAAATCTATTTATGGGAAAAGCAGTCTAGTTACGGCTAAATATTGTCATATCGATTGTTGTGATGTAATTTTGGATTATGGAGGCTTGGCTATTTGTAGGAATATGCTCCAATGTAGGACAGAGATTGTGTTTCAGAGATTTTTTAACTATAGATTTAGTTTTTTTTTAATCGAAAGAAAATTTCCCTTCTTCTCTTTCGCTTTTCGTTAATCATGGCGCCTATAAAAATTAGAGGGATATGAGGTGAAGGGTGAATTTATTTCTTAATTAGTGATTTCACCTCTTCTTTACACGTAAACGTTGTGACATGTGAAGCCTAATCTCTAATTAAAATTACTTGCTAAGCTTTCTTACATCGAATTTCTGGGAAATTTTAAGGTAAAAGGATGTTAATCATGTATTTTCTGGAAAGTCTGTGGAAATCAAACCATTTGGTATAAGTGATATTAAAATGCTAATATTTTCTGAAAGAAAACTGGTCAATGATTTAAAATATGATGACGTCACTTGGTTAGTTTTTCGTACGGAATAATACTTCTCGAGATAATATATATATTCTTTCACTTCATGAATCATGCAAAACTATGCGATTTCACTTAATTAAAACACGAAATCGCTTAATGAAATCCTATATTATTGTACATGTACATTTAGCAAAAATATTGAAATTCATTTTTGATAAATTTTAAATTTCAAGTAAGAAAATGTAGGATAAATTAGGTGAAGATGCAGTAGTTAGTGACTTTATTGTTTTAAAAATCACCTGTTGTTTTTATTTGTTATTCATTGATTGCTTTTAGAAGTTTGCACCCTTATGTATCATTTAAAACCTTTTTTCATTTTAAAGATATTATATAAAGCATAAAAATTTTTGTTTTTGTAAGCACTTGCATTTAGGCATCTTACCCATACCTATGCGTAAGATGGCCAACTATCTAGGGGTAAGATGCCTTGTGGAGATTCAATGTAAACAATATTTTTTGTGAAGCAGTATAAAACATAATGGGACGAATAAAAGTAACTTTAATATTTTAGACATACTAAAGTTGTTAACTTACTTACTATTAAAAAAATTACAAAAATACGAATGTAACAAGCGTTGGCAGTTTAATAAAAGGACAAACTAATATTTGAAAAAAAAAAGTTATGTTCTATTTAACATTTAAAATAATTATGGCTCTTAAGTATGCCTATTTTTAAATATTATAATAAGTTTAAATACGATAAAGCCACTGTGAGTAAGTGCTTTACAGTGCAGATTTTTTGTTGGTGTTTTTCATATGGCGTTTTGTTCTTTTAAGCTATAACTCAGATCTGACACAGACTGCACATTTGTTTAGGCACTTTGAGGAACTTGTATATAACCAACAGTTTCACTGAATGCATTTGATCCAATCACATTTTTCAGAGGTTTTGTTGCACTTTGCTATACACTCTTAACACCGATTCTCACTCACTTAAAAAAAAAAATCCTCATCTTCTGAATGTTGGTGGAAAATTTAATCCGTTATCTTTTCAAAGCAGATCAAATTAACGTGTTTTTAGAGTCTGCGGTGTCTGGATGGAGGTTGGCGAGCGTAGCTCGTAGGGGGCAGCAGACCCTAGTTATCTAAAACTATATTATATACTTCCGATATTTACATTTATTAAAATTATTTATAACTGCATTTAACATCAAAGTTTTAACAATGGTTAAAATTAAAAATTATGAAATAATTATTTATAAGGCCAATAAAGTTTATTTATAACTCAGAATGCATACAGAAACCTTTCAACTTATATTCAACTTAGATTTTAATATTTATTTATGTCATTTTAAACATTTACAAAATTTATAATTTTAACTAATGCTTTTTTTAATCAGTTGATTAAAATCACGATTTAATCATTGATTTAAAGTATCTGATTAAAATTGTTGACAAATTAGTTAATATACAAGAGTAATTCATACAATGAAGACACAACTAGGCATTTGACTGCAACGGAAAATAACCGGCATCTTACCCCGAGGGGGGAAAACCGGCATCTTACCCCCAAAAATTTTCGTAGACTTACCCCAAAGTATTGGGTAAGACTCCGGTGTACCCCACTGACGTGAAGAAGCTGGAACTGGCCAGCATTTATGCTTTGTAGAAAGGCCAGGTATCAGTACTTTCTTAAAATATCAGATTCATTTTTCTGGTGTTTAAACTAAGACTTATATAGGCAAATATAGAAGTCACGTAAATGATTTTTGACACTTACCAGAAGTCTTTTGCGAAATAGCAATAAAAAAGTACCACTTATTTTTTTAAAAGAGCGCAAACAGAAATTAAAATATCAGTAGGGAACAATTGAGCGGCTTTTCCATACAGCGCCTGCGCATATGAAAACTACATTATTCGGCATCTTGTACAACACGGCGTCTTACGTCAAGTTACGCTATTTAAAGTGTAAGCTTAGTGCATTTTGAAATAATGCGTCTTTTGATCCAAAACATTATTTTTGAAATGTATATTGTTATTTAATGGTTTCATTTCGAAGCTTGTGAAATGAAAATGACATCAATTTGACGAAATTAAAATAAATATATACAAAAGTTTTCTAATTAAAATTAATACTTTAATTGAAAAAATATTACATCATTTTTATCCGATAAAACCTTTTACTAAATTCGCCTTTGTGATATGTTTTAATTTCCATCTGTTAAAAATAATAATCAAATATAATTGCATGCGATTTTTTAAAATTCAGTTCGTAGGGGCAATAACAATCCACTTAAATGTACTGAAGTTTAATTTACATCCTTGGTTTAAATGCCAATATGCTCAGACGATTTTTGCTTCTGTGGAATAAATTCATTCATAAAGCTTCAATGTGTGAAAATATGTTTTTAGTTTTAGGAAAATTTACTTTAATCATGTTTTTGTACCATCTATACCAATTGGAATTAAATTATTTTTAATTTTAAAGAGAAAATAGCGTAAAAAAATATATTAATCAATTTTATTTCCCTTTTTTTCCACAAATAATGTCTTCTACTGATAATCATAACGTGAATTTTGAATGCAAACTCTCATTTGTATGTAACTTATATTCAAACTTATTAATCAGTATTAGTAAAAAATATTTCTCATTCATTTTAAATATGACGTCATTTTTTATCTATTTTCATTAGTTTATGATATTCATGCTCCTTGTATTTTTAACGAATTCTTGAAAATACCTGTTTTATTTCAAGTATGACGTCATATTTTTGGAAGTTAAACATTTTATCAATAATATAATTCTTTTTCATTCTTTTTCCTTCTAATTATATCGCCATTTTTGACAGAAAAACCCTTATTAAAGTAACCGATATCCATGTTTTATATATAATAAAACATTTTCGTTTCAAATATGACGTCATATTTATTTTCTTTTTATTCTCATTTTTTTACGCATAAATTGTTCAGTTAAAAATTAATTGCCGATGAGAAATTTTTATACCAGACTTTGATTTTCTTGGCAACAGGAAAGAAAGATGGTTAAATTTATCGGGAAAATGTCAATTGATTCTGTATGAAAATGAATGAAATTTTGGATTATTAAGCAAAATAGTTGAATAAAATAAATTAAACATAGCCTATGTTCATTTCCGGATTGTAATCCATCTATATCCGAAAATACAAAAGCATTAATTCATCCGTTTAGACGCTGACTTCATTCAAACATTCGGACACACATTGACATTTATAATATTATAAGGATAAGGATTTATCTAATTTTAAATCTAATTTATCTAATATATTTTTAAATCTAATTTATCTAATATATTTTTAAATCTAATTTATCTAATCTATTTTACCTAATTATATTTAAATTTAAGTATCTATGAATCATTAGATAGCCATTGTTTTTTGTCGATTTTCTTGAATAACGGCATCTTTTTGCTGCATTTGTGCATTATTTCGCGATAGTGATGTGCTATGCATGCTTTACTGTAGATGTTTAACAGTAGATCGTAAATGTGGAATTCTTAAGCGTATGCGAATGACGTCATTTTACATAAAATAAAACGTGTGCTTTAAGTCTTAAAATTGAAATGTGTTTTGTACTGCAGTAGAGTACCGCTTAACCGAGTTATTTTCTTCTGATGGACTGGTGGCTTTTATTATTATGAAACAGCCATTATAAATGAAGTGTTAGATGAAGATGAAAGAGCAGCCGTAAAAAGTTAGAACTCTGATTTTCTGGTCAGAATGGAGGGGGGGGGGGAGGGAAATGGCCATAATTTCTTTTCACCTAACGCTTCATTTATAATGGCTATTTCATAATAATAGAAGCCATCGGTCCATCAGAAAAAAATGAAGTAATGGAAATGCCGGGGGCAACACTAAATTCTGAAAAAGCAGAAATTCTGTTCTCTAGTATGTATATTTTTCTTGGATCTTTTTGTTTAATTTGTTAGCCAATTTCCTTTAGTTTCAACACACATTTCATTTTTTTCTTTTTGAAAAATAATGTCTGATTAAAATAATGTGTGAAATATATAATGAAAAGTAAACAAAATTACAATCCAATATTAAGTGAATTGAAATTCTCTTTGGAAATGGTTACACAGTGATAACTTTGCAAACGAATAATTCCTTTTAGAAACTTTTCTGTTAACAAAAATTTTGTCGTTTTTATGCCTAACGAATATTTTATTGGACGCTACATTCATCCTCATTACAATTAGAAAGAAATTTTTTTTCATAATTTTCCACATTTCTAAAAATGTTTTGATGCAATTTTTATTTTAATTTTAACTTTAAGGGAAATCCAGAATGATCTTTGTGTTATATAAATTGATTAAATTATTGTGTAATATATTGACTATATTATTGTGTAATATATTGACTATATTATTGTGTAATATATGGAATATATTATTGTGTGCAAAAATTCGTAGGCAACATGTCTTCAGAATAATTTTTACTCCTTCGAATAAACGTGTTCTCTCCAAACTCAGAAATCCTAATGAGTTTTTTAATTCATTGGGTATCTACATCTCATACTCAAAATATTAGAATAATTACTTTTTTTTACAAATTGAAAAGATCGTTTGGTAATTTAATGTCTTTTAATGCAAGTATGCAAACAATATTTTTATTAAGAACTTATTGTTGATTAAACTTATTTATTATCTTAAAATTAATATCATTTTTGAAAAGATTAATTGAAAAAAAAATTATTTTGAAAAGTCAAAATATTAGAATATTTATTCAAGAGGTTCAACATATTACAATATTTCACATTAATTTTTCTTTAATTATCACCAATTCATAACTGGTGGCATCATTGATTAAATTCAGACGAATTTATTTAAAATCAGTATTATTTTTTCAGTTTGTTTGCTTTTTCGTCTCAAAATGGGTCGCGTGAGTGATATTACTGAATCTATTAAAGTTCGTATAGTTGATTTGTATCGGCAAGGTATGTTATATAGCGAATTATTTACATTGTTCGCAATCAAGCGTTAGTAAAATACTAACGCAATATTCAAAAATGGAAAATTTCAAAATAATCGCCGAAATGGTGGCCGAAAACCAAAAGTATCTGCTAGAGATGACAGGAAACTGAAGCGTATAGTTAAGAAAAACCGTTTTAAAAGTCTCCGATTCTTGCACCAAAAATGGAAAGAAGAAGGAGCTCAAATTTCTACATGGACAACATTAAGAGTCTCCATAAATTTAAGTTTGAATCTCGTTTACCGGAAACAAAACCTCTCATGACTGCAAAACAAAAGCATATAAGATTGAACTGGTGTAAATCAAGACGTTTATGGATCGAAGAAGATTGGAAAAATATATTATTTAGTGATGAAAGTATGTTTTGTGTTTCATATGGAAATCGAGGTATTCGAGTTAGGAGAATGAAGCAAGACGCATTTGATAAAGAATGCCTTAAACGTTCCGTAAAATTTGCTGCTAGTGTCATGGTTTGGGGTTGCATGAGTGCAGAATGACCTGTAAAGTTATCCATCGTCTATGAAAAGATTAATTCTCAGATATATCAAGAAATTTTGGAATGTTACATTATTTCATCATCAGAAGATTTATTTGAAGATGATTTCATCTTTCAACAAGATTTAGCGTCACCACATACCTCGGTGTCAACTAAGAATTGGTTCCGCCAATGCAACATTAAGGTACTTCCTTGTCCACCAAACTAACCAGACCTTAATCCCATCGAAAATTTATGGTGTATAATGAAGAAAAAACTTCAAATAAAATCCTCCTTCAAGTAAAACTGAGTTAGTGGCACGTATAAAATCTATTTGGGCTAATATTGACAGAAATGTTTGTAAACACCTTGTGTATAGTATGCAAGATTGATTGTACGCTGTTATGAAAGCTAAAGGGGATTCTACAAAATATTAAGGTAATAAATATTGTTGCGTAAAATAAAATATTCTAATATTTTGAACCAATCTAAATTTTATTCTAATATTTTGACGTGTTTCAGAAAGCTGTATACATAATTTATTGTACTGCATTTTATATTTTGTAAATGTTAAAATCTTATCTAAACATTCCAGATTTAATTTATAAGAAATTTAATTGCATTTACTTAGTATCAAAAATAAATAAATGAAAAATATTTTTTTCTTATTACTTTTTCTCAATTATTCTAATATTTTGAATATGAGCTGTATACTATTAAAATTTCGTATTAAAGAACACCAAAAATACATTCGAAAACAGGAAACCAATCAATCTTCAATAGCTAAACATTGTTGGGTGATGAACCACTCTTTTGATTTCAATTCAGCTAAAATCATTTCTAAACCGTATTCTATGCATGAACTTAACTTTCTTGAAGCATTTCATATCTATAAAAATTATGAAATTATTGGTAATAATGAATTCGCTACTTCCCCTTTATCAGATTGTTGGAAATATTACATAAAATCCTCATTTCCTTAATTACTACCAGCATTTTTCTCACTTTTGGTTGCATTACCTATACTATTTTCCTATTGTCTGGTACCCGTATTTTCCTTTTCTCCTATTGGTTAATGAACTTCTCCTTTGAATCAGCTTCCGCCCTATATAATTGAGCAAATTTCCGTTATTCTTTACACTAATGACGGTACGTTAAAGGCTACCGAAACTAGTCTGCTTTGAATTTGCATATTCTGGCGTTTTTAACATATTTTTATTATTTATATTATTCTGCGCCAAGTAGCATCTTAATATTTATTGATCTTTTTGTTATTTAGGGCACTACCATGACATGGCACAAAGTGCTAATTAGAACAATAAATGTCGCGTGGAGAAATTATCGTCAGAATGCTTCAAGGTAAATAAAATGCTATTTCCAGAGTTGAGGATAATGAAAATGCGACTATGGAATTTGCTGTTTAAAATGCTGTCAAGAACAGATAAGATTATCTCACTACACAAAGAATTATATTTACAGACAAATTAAGAATATATATAAGAATTAGTTGAACAACACGCTAAATAGCTGACATCAAAAAATGTTAAAATGTTGAAAAAAGTCCTGGATCAGGAAAGTGACAGGGAAGAGACAGCAACAAAACAGAAATAATGCTAATAAGTCAATATAAAATAGTGCTGCTTTATAAAAAAAAAAAAAAAAAAAAATCAATCTTTGGCTACAAGGTGGTATCCCAAGGGAAGCTAAAATGAAAAAGCGTACCTCGACTAAACAAAAATGTCTGAATCCCTTTGAAACCATTCTAAAAGTGAGTTCAGTATATCTCAATTTTTCTACTTGAGAACCCAACTACCGAAGAGCAGGAAATCTACCTGAATAAACTTCGCAAATTTGGAAGAAAAATTGCTAAAACACTGCGTAAGTCTAAAGTAACTCTCGTCAATTTATCAATCTGCTTTCCATTCTCTTTCATTCTAAAGTGGAACTTCGATGAGTTTTTGCCATTTTATAGAGTACTTTTTAATGTTTTTTTAATATTTTTAGTAAGTAATTAATAATATTTAGCATAACTCTTAATTCACAAGGCATGTCGTATACCGATAAACATTTAACCCTTAAATGCCTGATTTTTCAAAAATCATTGTAATAATGTTTTTCAGCTTTCATTTTTTAAATAAATCATGGGAAAAATATTTTTTAAAAAATCATATTTTGTTTTAAGTATAGTTTACGGCTAAAAAACAGTTTGTTACTAATCGGCAATACCGGTGTTTACTTGAAAAAATAATTTCCCTTGATAAAATTCTATAATATTAAACACACGAGAATTTTAGGAACTATAATAAGAAATAAATTTTACTTGCTCCCTCCAGGTCAAAATAGGATATTTCGCAAGCTTCCAAACAAAACAAAAAGAACAAGTAGCAGCAATTGAAAAAATAAATCTATCTTTATTCTTAAACAGCACAAGTGTTGCCATCTACATATTGAAAATCGATTTAATAATATTTTCAGAATGTATTTTATTGGCAACATTAGGCATTATAGCTTCAATATTATTCTAATATTATTTTAGAGCCTAAATTGGGTATGTTGCCGAAAAGCAACACCAGGCATTTAAGGGTTAATAATAATTTCACAAACACATCACAACACCTACAAACGTCGGTCACATGACACAAAAGTAAACGGAACAGAATTCTCAGAAAATGAATTGTGGGAGGAAAGAAAACTTTGGTGCTGCCATCTACATATATTAAATTGAAGCTCAAACATGACAGCTCTCCCCCACTTAATATGTGAATCGGTCAGGAGGTCTTCTGTATCGACCGGATCTTCTCAGTACCTTTGGAGAAGGAGAAGGAGAATTAGATTTTACAAGGTCAGCAGCATCAACTATTGAACTAGTTGGAACAGAAGGTTTTGCAGAATCAAAATGAAAGTCAGTTGGTGTAGAACCTGGAGTACCTGTCT
Organism: Maratus speciosus; assembly: GCA_963932465.1. NCBI lineage: Eukaryota > Metazoa > Arthropoda > Arachnida > Araneae > Salticidae > Maratus > Maratus speciosus. The sequence goes on along the minus strand of OZ010786.1, from coordinate 143,244,788 downwards.
CATGAGAATCAACTGGTTGTGGATCTGCGATACTAGGCTATTTTGGTGGAAAATCACCTTGTTTTACAATTGCATTTTCACTTCTGAAATTTCCTGTATCACTTTCTTTAGAATTTGTATCATTAACTAAAAAAAATCTCTGAACCTACATTAGTTATTTGATCAATATGCCTTTTCCAGATATTCGAACCAACTTGAACTCTATAATATAATTTTCCTTCTCTTGCTATTATTCGACCAATTTTCCACTTGGCTTCTGGAGTATAATTTCTTACAGCTACTTTCTGGTTAATTTCAAATGCTTTTATTTTAACTTTGGGCGTTTTCGAATATTGTTTATCATGAACGAAATTTGTAACGTTTGGCACTATCAAATCTATTTTTGTTCTTATATGACGTTTTAAAAATAGAGTGCAGGACTCTCCCCGTTGTAACATGAGACATCTTCCTATATTGCAAAAGTAAGCTATTTAATTTCATTTGTGAAGTACCAGGTTCGGAAGCTAAGGCTTTTAATCCACGTTTAAGAATTTGCACATATCTCTCCGTATGTCCATTTGTAGCTGGATGGTACGGAGCACTGAACTTATGTTTTATACAATGATTACTCAAAACTGTCTCAAGTTCTTCAGATGGAAACTGTTTAGCATTATCTGACACTAAAGAAATTGGAAAACCGTATCGTGCAAAAAGTGAAGAGAGACAAGTAATTGTATTTTCTGAAGTTGTACTAGGAACAATAAAAACTTCTGGCCATTTGCTATGGGCATCAAACACTAAAAGAAGCATTTTTCCCATAACTGGACCAAAATAATCAATATGAATTCTTTGCCATGGAGCTGTAGGCCATTCCCAATGATGTGTATAAACTTTGGGAAGATTATTTTTCAAATTTACACAAGTTGTGCAATTCCATGCAAGATCTTTAATATCTTGGTCTATACCTAGCCACCATACAAAACTACGGGCTAAAGACTTCATTTTAACTATACCAAAATGACCAAAGTGTAATTCTTTTAAGATTTGGTTTCTATGAATTTCAGGAATAACTACCCTACATCCTTTTAAAATACAACTATGTTGAAGAGTAAATTCTTCTTGTTTACCACCAAAAAGTAAATTTTTAGGAATTTCAGAACCAGAAATGAGGGGATGAAAAATTTGACGTAAAAAGGGATCAGATTTTGTAGTTGAAGCAATAGATTTAGAATTTAATGGTGAGATAGAGAGTTGATTAATTTGAAGAATTCCAGATTCATCAATTGCATCATTCGAATTTAATTGTTGAGGTAAATCTTAGTCGTGAAAGAGCATCAACATTTCCGTGATCAGTAGTTTTTTTAAAACGGATATCATATTGAAACTTTGTAAATAAATTGCGTATCGTTGCATTCTAGCAGCCGATAACACAAGAATACTTTCAGAAGGAGAACAAATGGACACTAAAGGTTTACTGTTAGTAAATAAGGTAAACCTGTTGCTATACAAATATTGAAAAAATTTCTTCACACCAAATGTAATTGCTAATGCTTCTTTATCAACTTGACTGTACCGATTTTCTGCATTATTCAAAGTTCTGGACACAAACCCAATAGGCTTTTCACTGTTATCTGGCATCATATGCGAAAGATCTGCAAAGATACCATAAGTAGAAGCATCAGTAGCTAAAACTAAAGATAACTTAGGATTAAAGTGAGTAAGAACCCTGTCAGAAGTAATTTTTTTTTATGCTTTTATATGCGTGTTTACACTTATAAGACCAATTAAACTTAACATTCTTCTTAAGCAAATTATTTAAAGGATTTGCAATAGTAGATAAGTTTGGTACAAACTTAGCATAATATGTAACTAAGCTTAGAAAAGCTTTAACCTGAGATACATTTACTGGTCTTGGAGCATTTAACATTGCTTCAATTTTAGCTTATGTTTTATGAATACCATGTTTATCAACTTTATAACCACAATAAGTAATCTCATCTGCCATAAAGAAGGATTTTTCTTTATTTATTCTAATGTTATAATCCCTTAATCTTTCTAATACTTGCTTTAATCTTTGTAAATAAATTTCATCTGTTTCACCTGTAACCCCAATATCATCTTTAAAAATTGTAACTCCTTCAATTCCTCTTAAAATGTGCTCAAATTTTCTTTGCCATATAACAGGAGAACTAGCAAGACCCATGGGTAACGTAAGGAATTGGAATAATCCTTTTGGTGTATTAATGTTCAATAATCACCACATAAACGTATATCCCGATTAGGCTTAACCACTGGAACTATAGGAGTTGCCCACTTACTGTTTGTAACTGTTTTAATAATACCTGCGTCTTGTAATATTTGTAATTCTTCATTGACTGCTGCACGTAGTGCATAAGTGGCAGTCCTAGCTTTGCAAAATATGGGTGTAGCATCTTTTTCAAGATAAAGTTCTGCCTGTAAACCTTTTATCTCCCCAGCCTTATCAGTAAATAAATCAGAAAATTCCTGTAACAAACCTTGTAATTTATCAGAATAATTTACAACTTCATTCACATATACTGATTTTAAATTATGTGGGAAAATATCAAATTCAGATACCCAATCTCTATCAAATAATAATGGAAAATTATCTTCTTTTATCAAATACAACTTTACCTTTCTAGTTTTATTTTCATAAGTAACATTTACTTCAACATAACCTACAGGTTTGAAAATTTCACCAGTTGCAGTTTATAACTGAACATCTGGAGGGAAAATTTTATAATCAGGAAAAATTCTGCGAAATCTTTTTAAAGGAACAGCAGAAATTCCAGATCCAGTATCTAATTCCATATCAGCTCTAGCTTTGTTTTCAATGAAAACAGACAACTTAATATGATTTGAACCTTTATCATACTTTACAGTTAAAACATTTACAGTATTTAAAGAATTAACCTGTTTTTGAGAATTTGCACTCCTGCATACCTTGCTTAAATGGCCGTTTTTTTCTACAAACGTTGCAAGTAGCATCAATAAATCTGCAAACATTTGCTAAATGTGAGGCATTTCCACATCGATAGCACTTTAACTTATTTTTATTCATGTCAGAATGTGTATTATTTACCTGACTGTTGATATTCTGTTTTTGAGAACAATTTTGTAATTTCTTATTTTGAACACTTTTCGTGCTGGAAATTTTATTTACATTGAAATTTTTATGCTAAATTTCAGCAATTTCAATATCTACATTATATAAAGCTAAAGCTTTTTTGAAATTTAAATCATCAACTTGAGTTATCAATTTATTCTGAACATTTTCGTTTTCCAGATCGCACAGAAACTGTTCCAGTAAATTTTTATTTAGAGTATCACCAGTAAATGAACAAAAGGTCGTACCCTTTTTTAATCTAGCAGCAAAATTTTTAATTGATTCAGTTTCATTTTAAAAACATTTTATAAATTTAATTCTCTCAATGAATTTATTGGGGGCGGAGCTTAAGTGTTTAATCAGAATTTCAACAATTTCATTATATTTTAAGAATTCATAATTCTTAGGTACACATAAATCACATAATAAATCATATAATTTCGGCCCTAATAATGATAAAATAGCAGGAACTTTTTTCTGTTCTGTTATGTCATGCAGAAAGAAATTTTGTTCTAATCTTTTCACGTAAGTTGTGAAAGATTCTACTTTTTCATCAAATTCTTTAAAATGGGTAAACATTTTACTTTATTAAACATAGCAAAAGCGTAAAAATGTAAAAGTAAATGTAATATCACTTACCACCGCCGTAAATACTGTAGAAGACAATGAAGTATTAATACAGCACTGCAGTATTGCACCGAACCGTAGAACATTTAAACCAGGGGTAAGCCATTTTCACCGGCACAATTCTCATTTTCGGTAAACTTTTTTCGGTACAAATATTTCATTTCCATCCATCATCGCGACTTTTTGTATATTTAGTAATTAACTAATAATTAACATAACTCTTAATTGACAAGGCGTATCGTATACAGATAAACATTTAATAATCATTTCACAAACACATCACAACACTTACAAACGTCGGTCACATGACACAAAAGTAAACAGAACAGAATTCTCTGAAAATGAATTGTGGGAGGAAAGAAAACTTTGGTGCTGCCATCTACATATATTAAATTGAATCTCAAACATGAGAGTTTTATAAAATTAATCTTTAAATTTTTAGCCGCATCCCGAATGAATCAAAATGTTTTCTGAAAAATCCTACGGTCAATCACGTTTCTGTTAACGAAGACCTCGGCTAACGAATGTGATACCAGAACAAATTATTTTCATTTTCCGTGGTATCACTAATCTGTATTTTGTAATAGTTGAAAATGTGTTCGGATATTTTATTACAAGATGACCATGATAGAAGTAGATGTTGTTTGGAGTCCCATCGTAAAAAACATCTGTTAAACGAAACCCACCTAATATAGAACACCATCTAATATAGGAACTTCTTTTTTAAAAGTAACAAAATAAGTTCATATTTTTATCATTAAGAGCGAAAATGCAGATGTAGCCAGTGCCTTGTTTACGGCAGGGCATTTGATTCACGGGCCCAGGACCCCTGATTTTCAGGGGCCCCCAAATGCTGCTGAAGGTTTTCAATTATTGTCCAAAATATGATGCAGTTTTAATATTTAATGGAATCTTACATTTCATTCTACATTCTATTGCGCTCGTATTGTATTTTTATAATATTGTATATTTTGTCTGAAATATCCATATTTAATTACTTTATTATAGTGAATATTTTCTTTTATCTTTATCACTTTAAAAATATCAATCATAAATCATATTAAAAATGTATTTTTAATTCTTATTTAATCCTGTTCCTATTCTCGTCAGATTATTTGGAGTTGATGAGCGTAGCTCATAGGCGGCATAGCTTCCTAATATTTTAAATAATTGTAGCTTGGTATTGCGGAAGTTGTTGCATACTTTATCATTCCAGTTAGACTTCTATAGGAGATTATAATCAGCGCCGCACAATTTATTATAAAACATCTACCCATTTACATTTCATAATTGTGAAATAATTACTTAAAATAAATTAATGATTATCATATTTAATTTTTTTAATGCATATTTTAAAGTAATTAGTTAAAGTCAATAGTTGTTATCTTAGTTAGTAGCTTTTTCAAAGTTTTTTTTTTTACTCAATCCGCCTGTAAGCATCGATATTAGGGGGCCCCCATAAGCATCTGCGCCCAGGGCCCCAAATTTGTAAATCGGTCACTGGATATAGCGTCCGTTTGATAAGATAAGAAAAGGAGTGGATTTGTGGAATAGCTACGCATAAAATAAATTGCAAATTTAACGAGAATATAAATAATAAAAAAGAAAAGTGCCCAGCTAAACTGATGGCATTGAGCTCACAGGCTATTCACACTAATTGTATATTATACTCTTATTTTAAAGAATAATGCCCCTCAAAAAATAAGTGAAGGGGAATTAGCCCCCGTTTCCCCCTTTATACTTAACCAGTGAACCTCCAAATCTAATCAGGGAAGCTCCTTATTATAATAAACCGGTATACCAAATTTGGAGCAAATCAAATAATCCTGCAAAAAAAAAAAACATTTATCTAAATTAAGGGGGTGGACCAGCCCCCCCCCCCCCCCTTTACCCTTAATCAATGAATCCCCAAAACGAATCAGGGAAGCTCCTTAACATAATAAACCGGTATACCAAATTTGGAGCAAAGCGAATAATTCTGCATGAAAAACCCGTTTTTATAAATTAAGGGAGGTGGACTAGCCCCACTTCCCCCTTTATCCTTAAACAATGAACCCCCAAAACTAATCAAGGAAGTTCCTTAACATAATAAACCGGTATACCAACTTCGGAGCAAATCGAATCATTCTGCATGAAAAACGCATTTATCTAAATTAAGAGAGGCGGGCTAACCTCCCTTTTCCCCCTTTATCCTTAACCAGTGAACCCCCAAAACTAATCAGGGAAGTTCCTTAACATAATAAACCGGTATACCAAATTCGGAGCAAATCGAATCATTCTGCATGAAAAACCCATTTATCTGAATTAAAAGGGGTGGATTAACCATCCTTTTCACACTTTATCCTTAACCAATGAACTCCCAAAACTAATCAGGGAAGTTCCTTAACATAATACACCGGTATACCAAATTCGGAGCAAATCGAATGATTCTTTATGAAAAACCCATTTATCTGAATTAAGGGGGTGGGCTAACCCCCCTTTTCCCGCTTTATCCTTAACCAAGGAACCCCCAAAACTAATCAGGGAAGTTCCTTAACATAATAAACCGGTATACCAAATTCGGAGCAAATCGAATCATTCTGCATGAAAAACCCATTTGTCTGAATTAAAAGAGGTGGACTAACCCCCCTTTTCCTCCTTTATCCTTAACCAATGAACCCCCAAAACTATCTGAAAAACCGATATTTCATGTCCATAACAGGCAAAGAATACTGATTAATATACTGCACTGTAAAAAAGACAATCGTTTCTTAATCTAGCAAGAAATTTTAGCAAAATATAATATAACCTCATCTGTGTTACCCGCGGTTCCGAAAAGATAATTCGATTTCTTTATCGTTCCTTATTTCGATTCCTCCCACGATTCCTTATTCTTTATCTTTAGAAACCTCCGAAACCACGAATTTCCAAGACTTAAAGAAGCATTTATGAAACAAAAGTTTGTTTTGCTGACCGCAATTTTTGGATACGTTTTAGAATAGTTTTTATAGCGTATTAAACAGTTTTCTGAAATCGGATTATCCGTTTTCCGTATACTATCAATTTTCAAGTAAACCTTTTTTACAACAAACATCTTCAGGTGGAAAACATGCGAAATCAACAACATTAACATTAACATTAAAATCAAATCATTTTGTTACTATTGGATGTATAAATTCTATTACGCAGTAGATAATGTTAACTTGACAGTTTATAGCAACCGAAAAATCGATATTCCGGGAAAGAAAACTGATTTATGCACCGTAAAAACTAACTGAATGCGCTTGCGAAATTTACGGGTAGCAAAATAAACTTTTGTTTCTGAAAGACTTCTTTAAATCCCGGAAATATATTCGTTTCTGAATTTTCTAAAAATAAAGAGTCGCTTTTTGGAATAGTAGGTAACTCGGATGAGGTTATAATGTATTTTCGTAAACTATATTCCTTATTGTCTTTTTTAAAGTCTGTAAAAACTGTGGGTAGCAAAATAGAATTTTCTTTCAGATATACACTATATAGCCATTAATCACCAGGCACTTCAATTTTAGAAATTAGTCGACTATTTAAAGATATACTTGTCGGACTTTTCTGGAACGTCAGGATTATGAAGAGTATGTTTAACTTCGTATATATCAAGGGCGACTTGATCAGAAAGACAATTAGGAGACCAACAAACAAAATAAAATTCACAACATGATTTATCGCTATAGCTTACGAATATGTGGATATCCTTATCATATTATAAATGTCAAAGTGTGTCCGAAAGTTTGAATGAACTCAACGTCTAAACGGATGAATTAATGCTTTTGTATCTTTGCATATAGGTGTATAATAAAACGGAAATGAACATAGGCTATATTTTATTTAATTTATTCAAATAATTTTCTTAATCATTTAAAATTTCATTCTTTTTCATACAGAATCAATTGACATTTTTCCGATAAATCTAAAAACTACATAGACTCTTTGCAATAAGCCTAAAAAATATCAGGCTGATGGAGAAATAAATGGCCATATTCCAATTAGCCTGACGCTCACTATGCTGTTTGTAGCAAGTCTGGAAAATATTAGGCTGATTGGAAACTAGTCGTTGGGGGCCACCGTAATATTTACCCATCATGGATATGCATAATATAAAGTATGAAAATAAAACATGTGCAAACTATTTATGAAATGCATTCCAATTCCAAAATAAAATTAAAATTCATTGCTTTTGAAATAGTGAAACATCATTGAAATACACTAGGAATGGTTTTATCATAACAGAATTCTTTTGTGTTACCATGTAAATGAATGTTAAAAAGTTTACATTATTTATTCCTAACATCTCATATTAATTTTATCATGCTTGATATAGCGTAACCTTATTAAAATGCACTGCAGACAATTTTACTCCATTGAACAAAGGTAAAGGAATTCTGTTGGTGCCCCTGTTAATAAACTATAAATTCTACACGCTTAATTTTCAGTATACATCTCAATAACATTTATCGCAAAGGGCAATCCTAGAATATTTACGGTAGTTAGAGCACAGACAGACAGACGGCAGATAACAGACAATTTGAAGTCTTAAACACTTTTCAACTATGTTAGAAATTGTTGAAATGTAATAATTTATTCAATAGTGGAGACATTTTATTCACTTATATCATCGAATTTAAAACGTATTTAAACTACTACCTCGTCTTATGGACCAAAGTATACAAATAAAAAATTCACAACTTCGAATTTCAGCTGAACATGTAGAGTGCCACGGTGGCTGACACTGAAGTTGAAAAATTTTTAAGAAAGTATAATCCTGTAATAAATAAATGTAAGTAAATTTTAAATAAATTTTCAGTAATTACTTAAAACAATATACATATTTTTTTAGTTTTATGTCATATTTTAGACCGTTAGTCATCGGTGAATGACACGTTCTAAACGGAAAGTTCAGTGTCAGTCACCGGTGGCTGACGTGGCGCTTAACGAGTTAAAGAGTAATCTGGGAATTTATTTTCAGCTGGAACTACTAATTTGTTTAACACGTTGAGTGCCACGGTGACTGACACAGAAGCTGAAAAATTTACAATGTTTTAATTGGTTGGTTGTGTTTATGACGGCCAATTATCAGCACGAGGGATATAGGACCTAAGGGAGGAGCGCCCTCCGTGGGCTCTTTCTAAGAGAACCTAACCCCTATTTACGCTTGGAAAACCAAGGTTTGAAGAAAACCACGAAAACTCCGAACGATTAGGCCGACGGGCGTGATTCGGATCGAGCCCAGCACCTCCCGTCTACCAGCTTCGAGACCAGAACCTCTCTGCCACTGGTGGAGCACAATGTTTTAAGTAATTTTTAAGAAAGTATAATCCTGTAATAAATAAAAGGTAAGTAAATTTTAAGTAAATTTTCAGTAATTACTTAAAACAATATATATATATTTAGTTTTATATCATATTTTAAACCGTCAGTGATCCGTGAATGACGCGTTCTGAACGGAAAGTTCAGTGTCGGTCACCAGTGACTGACGTGACGCTTGACATGTTAATAATCATGAGCAAACAATGACTAACAAATGTTACGAAATATAATCTATTACAAAATATAATATAATGGAAAGTCAGATAAGTTTTTTGGAAGTAGTCTTTGCAAAATACTTCGATGCGCTTATCTAAAGCATCTTTATCAGTATCATAATTCAATTGTTTGCTCATTTCACTCTGTTGTAATGAGTTTTAATGAATGTATTTCTAATATTGACCTATTCGTAGCTAACTAAATAACAGACAGCCGCTGTCTGTAGTGAAATATTTATTTTCTATATTTTGTCGCCAGGACCATGGGAAAGGGGGGTGGGTGGGCGAAGTGGGCGGTCGCGCCGGGCGCGGAAATTGAGGGTGTGCCAAATTTATACTACTAACCTCGTTTGTTTGTTTTTTTCGTTTTCTGTAAAAAAAAAAAAAAAAAAAAAAAAAAAAAAAAAAATTATGTATACATATCGAGAAATTTTCCTCCAATCAGAGTACGTGCTTTTCACGTTTCAAAGTTATAGCATCGCGTCTTACCCCATACCCAAAAACAAATTACTAAGGAGAACTTCATTTTTAAAACTTGTTTAGGTCTTTGTCTTATAGTCTCTTTTGTTATCCTTCTCTTTTCTGAGTCTGGAATTTTCTTCCGATGCTTGTGACAAAAACATAGGCTCTCATAATAGCATGTGATATCCTACTTCAAATTCAAAGGGTTGCAAACTGCTATACTGTACTGTAAGGCAGGTCGCAAACTGAGATGATAGGAGGAAAATGAAGTGCGACACAGGAGAAAAGCAGGTCGAAAGAAAGGAGAAAGCCGTTTCAAATCTGTTTCTCCCCGAAATCGTGCAACATGTTGCATGAGTTGCCTCAGTGTGCGACTTGCCTTAGTTGCATTTTTTCCACACCCATTTCGCAAAATATAAGTTCATTTCGCAAAATATAAGATCTCATTTTGCAAAATATAAGTGAAATTTTCTCTTATGTTTCTTAGTTATTTGGATTTTCTGAATTAAAATTAAACCTTTTAAAGTCTTAAAATAAATGCGAAATATGTATTCAACAGATTTTATTTCTCTTTCTGCACTTTGCCAATTTTGTGACGCCTGTCACAAATAGAAAGTGGGGCCAAATTGAAACTTTGCACGCGAAGAGAAAACGGAGGCAGTTTTCTATTCGCACGTTGCTGTTTGCCGCATACTTTAAGGGGCAACATTACTTTGACATCCTGAAATTTAAAGCTCTCTTAAGAAAATTTCTTTTTTTTTTAATTTAAGGTCCGAAAATATTTTACACTTTTTCCCAAATCTGCCCCTTATACGGCAATTAAGCTGATACTTGGCGCAATACCATATAAGCATACTCTCAGAAATACTTTCTTCAGTTCACGAAAATTTTTCTGGCAGCAGTGCTATCAGGATTTTTCCGTTAATAGACGAATATCCGTTTTTTTTTTTTTTTTTTTTTTTTTTTTTACCGTTACAAGAGGTAAAATATACGTCCGTTGAAGAAAATGGGGATAAAATAAAAGTTGCTAGATGCAGAATATTCTGATGCGAATGTATCTATAAACAAAACGCAAGTATCTGGTGAGTACTTTCAATTTTAGTAATTTGCAAATCAGGTCAGAGATCCAAACAGTGTCAAAAGCTCAGTGCAAAGAACATGGAAGAGATAATGTTCAGAGGACCTGGACAGTAACTCTTCACCTCTAGTGGAGAAATGAAAGATAGAGAATTCATGTCCCAGCCGAACTCAGACAAAATAACGTCAGAAACGCGGAAAAGGGGAACTCCAATTGTAAAAACCAAATGCCATTTAAAGGTGCCATACATTTAAAAGAATATAATAATATAGCCAGCTTACTTTACATAAGTTGACGCTACAATCTTTAAAAATGGACTCATCACTCCAAAATTAAATCCGTCACTTTAAGATTTAGTACAAAACTTTTAATAGAGCGTATTAAAGATACAAGGATACGTCATTTAACACGATTATGTACACTATACTACATATGTACAGACTTTTGGAATTGCAGAAGAAATCCACTGATTCGAATAACAGTTCATCATTTCCCGCCTCTCATAAAAAGCTCCGGGGAAAAAAAATCAAGCAAGCAGTTTGTATTTCGAACACCTCTACATTCTGCGTCTCAAAACACTCTCAACTTAGTCCAATCGTATTTCATGAACGACTCCGAGGGAAAGCTAATCCGCATGGAATCATGGGAAAAACTATTTGGCAGCCCGCTAAAATTAGGGACTGTCGTGTGCTGCCATCTAGTGTAGCAATCTTTAACTATTTGTTACAATAATACAATAAGCAAAGATGGTTAAATAGGTATAATAATAAAAAGAAAAAAGAAAAGAAAAGGGAATAGATACAAGTAATATTTACAAATTAACAAAAGAGGATAATGAACATCCAGGAAGGACAAGCCCTATAAATGAAAATAAAGGCAAACAATATTAACCCGGGTCGATGTTTTCAGGCAGATGAAGAGTGGCTCGTGTTCTTCTCCAGCGGGCTCGCTCATCATAAATAGAGATATTTTGAAGAATGGGGTTAGGATAGCTGGAATATTATCGAAGAATTTAATTGCGTGGTTTTTAATAATAGTGCGAATAGGAAGAATATTAACATCTTTATGAATCACAGTATTCCTACGATACCATGGAGAGTTCACAATTCCTGAATGATTTTGTTCTGGACCACCTGAATTTTTTACTTTTTTCTATCTTCAATAGAAGAAAGTATTGTAATCGAAATTTTTTTCGACTTCCGGTTTTCGACTGATTTACATATTTTAGGGGGTCAGAGATCCCAAAAAACATATTTATAGAAAATGACTGTCTGTCCGTCTGTCTGTCTGTCTGTGTGTCTGTCGCCATTGTACCATCAAGAAGTGTATGATGTTATGCTTAGAATTGAACCAATTTTTTTTTAAGTTTTTGGCTATAGAAACAAGTCCTCCCTTAATTTGGAAAAAATCCGCCGGAAGGGGCCACTGTAATAGCAATTTTTGTGCAATTTTGAATATTGTACCATCGAAAAGTGTATGAAGTTAGGCATAGAACTGAACCAAAAAAATGTTTTAAGTTCTTGGCTATAGCAAGCAGGTCCTTCCTGAATTTGGAAAAAATCCACCGGTAAGGTGCGCTGTAATAGCAATTTTTGTGCCATTTTGAATATTGTGCCATCGAAAAGTGTATGAAGTTATGCATAGAATTGAACCAGATTTTTTGTGCATGTTTTTGGCTATGGCAAGAAGGTCCTCCCTGAATGCGGAAAAATTCGGCCAGGAGAAGGCGCTGTAATAGCGATTATTGTGTAGCCTTCTTAATTTTTCGTCGTTCTATTGTACACCAGTGGCTCGTGAATCGACGGGAACTTCCCATCCTGATAAGCCGACTATTCGTGATTTTAATAAATATCATAATCAAGATTGACACGTTTTTACTCCGTTTAACACGTTAAGCCCCACGTCAATCACCGGTGACTGACACTGAACTTCCCGTTTAGAACGTGTCATTCAACGATGACTGACGGTCTAAAATATGATATAAAACTAAATATATATATATATATATATATATATATATATTGTTTTAAGTAATTACTGAAAATGTATTTAAAATTTACTTACCTTTTATTTATTACAGGATTATACTTTCCTAAAAATTACTTAAAACCTTGTAAATTTTTCAGCTTCAGTGTCGTCACCGTGGCACTCAACATGTTAATTGACTGAAGCAGAAATTTAAGATGAAAGTAAAAAATGATATAGTATTGAACTAATAAAAAGGAAATATTGACATCTGTAACAACATTTTGAAATATTAAAATATATGAGATAGAGGAAAGTTTTGGGAATGGCACATCCAACTAGTTGTAAATTGGTTTTTGCCACTGACCCCCAGATCTGAGCACAGTAGAGAAGTAACAGTGCAAAGAATGATGGAATATTGCCCATATATATGGAACAGAAGCTAATCCGAAAGATAGGCTTAATGACCAATATAATTACGGGGAACGGCCAATAGGAAAATTGTATAGGGAATATGACTGGCAATCAGAAAAAATGTTAGTAGAAATTAAGAAAAATAGCTTTTTATATGTAATATTTTCAACAATGTAATAAAGGGGCAATAGCAAGGTCACAATTAACAACATTTTCATGATTTTTATAAGTATGGAAGGATTCAAGAACGTTAATTTCAAATACAAAAGTGTGTTTAGAGGCAATTTTAGCTGAGTTAAAGTAAAAGGTGAGGTTCATCTCCCACCAACGTTTTGTAACTGCAGATATGTTAGTTTCTTGTTTTTGAATATATTGCTTGTGCTCTTTAATTCGAAATTTTAAACAACATTCGGTTTGTCCAATATAGGAAAGATTGCACTAACAATTAATGATATATATACCCTATAAATTACATAACTCAAGGGATATTTAAGTTTGAAGAGAGTAAGTTTTTTATTGGCAGGGGTAAAAATATTTTGAAATCATATTACCTAAGAATTTTAACAATGGGAAAGCTAGATTTGGGAAAATACAACACAGCTCTTACCTAAATATTATACACACATACATACAATAAATACAATAAACCCAACTGGAGTGAAAAATTAGCCAGAGCCAGGAATCGAACCCGGGACCACAGTATACAAGACTGCTGCTCTAACCACTGAGCTACTCCGGCCGATGCCTGAGTCTGCAATTTCTCAGAGAAATTGCAGAGATTCAAAATTCAGAGATTCAAATGCAATTCTCTGAAATTGCAGAGATTCAAATGCAATTCTCTGAAATTGCAGAGATTGTAATTTCAGAGAAATTGCAGACTCAGGCATCGGCCGGTGGTTAGGTAGTCTTGTATACTGTGGTCCCGGGTTCGATTCCTGGCTCTGGCTAATTTTTCACTCCAGTTGGGCTTATTGTATTTATTGTATGTATGTCTGTATAATATTTATGTATACCTTTAACTGTTGAATGCAGGCGTTATTTATGTGTGTATGTGTGTTTTAATATATATTGTAGTATGTGTGTTTTATTATACAGCTCGTACTTATTTCAAGATTTAACAAATTGAGAAATAACTAATTCTAATGGTACCTATGGAAAAATTAGGCTTTTATATCTTTTTGTTTCAAACGAGTGGTCGAAGGAAACCGAAATATGTGATTTTAAGGCAATAATTCGTGCTTAATGTCAACCAACATAAAAACATCGGAGAAAAAAAGAGTGGTCGAAGGAATCCGAACCTTGTGATTTTCAGGCATCAATTTGTGCTTAATGTCAACCAACATAAAATCATTGTAGATAAAAACGAATGGTCGAAGGAGTCCGAACCTTGTGATTTTAAGGCAACAATTTGTACTTAATGTCAGGCTAATTCCATGAAAATTTGTCATGTCTGTCACACAGCTGAAAATCGCTATGCTTGTTGGCCACCGTTATTTTCGAAAAGTTTGCTTCGCGTTATTCATTTGATGAGATGTCTCCGATAAAATAAGTCACATTTTTCCGTTCTAAATTACTGGTACCCAAAAATCGTAGTATGTGACAGACATGACAAGTTTTCGTGGAATTAGCCGTCAAACAACATAAAAACATTGGAGATAAAAAAGAGTGGCCGAAGGAGTCCGAACCTTGTGATTTTATGGAAACAATATGTGCTTAATGTCAACCGACATGAAAACATTGGAGATAAAAAAGAGTGGTCGAAGGAGTCCGAACCTTGTGATTTTATGGAAACAATATGTGCTTAATGTCAACCGACATGAAAACATTGGAGATAAAAAAGAGTGGTCGAAGGAGACCGAACCTTGTGATTTTATGGAAACAATATGTGCTTAATGTCAACCGACATGAAAACATTGGAGATAAAAAAGAGTGGTCGAAGGAGTCCGAACCTTGTGATTTTATGGAAACAATATGTGCTTAATGTCAACCGACATGAAAACATTGGAGATAAAAAAGAGTGGTCGAAGGAGTCCGAACCTTGTGATTTTATGGAAACAATATGTGCTTAATGTCAACCGACATGAAAACATTGGAGATAAAAAAGAGTGGTCGAAGGAGTCCGAACCTTGTGATTTTATGGAAACAACATGTGCTTAATGTCAACCGACATGAAAACACTGGAGAAAAAAATCGAGCCAAACAAAGTGGAAAATATGTCCCACATTGACTAACGAGCCTGCAAAAGTGTCTGGTCATTCATGACTTGTTCTTCATACAGCAAATTAAGTTCAAAATATTTACGGTATTTGTGAGACACAAAAAATTTTGTAATTCTTATTTAAAATTTTGATAAAAGAAATTCTTTGAAGATTTTGCTGTCTGTTGTTCACATTTGAATTGTCTGTGTTCGAATTATTTCTTCAAAAAATCAGTAAAGAAACGTATCATATTATATCAATGAAATAAATCACGTCTCTCTTTGCATTAAATTTTTACGGACTTGTCCAATTTTTATTCTAATACATGCAAACAAAACAAGTCTGAAATTATATGTCGAACGTGGAAAATGAAGTGCGTTAATACTATAACTAGTTTTATAAATATTCATACCTTGGTGCAATAGCTGTTGCACTCTTATGCATGCATGAATATAAAATTTATTACGACACTGTAGATTAAATTCAGTAATACAGAAAAAATAGGACTCCATATTAAATAGGACATAATCACCATGACAATCTATAATCATTACCTATTATGGGACATCATTAAATTAATTACGTATGATAGGATTTAATAAAATGAAGAAAACTTTTATTAATATCTTTAAAGTTTTGATTCGATTTTCATAAAATTTAAAATGACTCGATAAAATTCTACAACGATTATGTATATTACATTTCAAACCATTCGGTTGGGTAGTTTTTGTGCTATTGTATGCTGACAGACGGACAGGCGGACGGACCAGACGACGACTATAGGTGCTACGTATTTATATAATTACGTAGTTTTTGCGCTCTTATATGCGGGCAGACGGACAGACAGACAGACGGGCGGACCCGATGACGGCCTTAGGTGCTAAGTATTTATATAATTACAAATGCATCTAAAAATGATTTTATCATTCTTAAACACTTAACAAATCATTAATTATTTTGTAGATGGACATTTTATTTTTCGAGATGTTTTTAAAATATGAAATTAATGCTACGCTGATGCTTTTAACAATTTAGTTATATTTAACAATTCAAAACGTTTTACGTGACGCATGTCTTATTTCCATTTCAGCAATATTTCTTGGATTTTGAAAAAGCAGACTAAAAGATCCACTGCCAATTTAATATCAAGTGTATTCCGAATTTTTTTCTCAGATATTCTTTTATTTTCCATACTCCTTTTTTGCATGCAATGCAAAAGAAAAAATTCTTTCCTGAGACATAATTTATATGTCTCAAAGAATAAAATAACAAAATCCTTGTCTTTTTTGTTGTTGTTGTTGTTATTGTTTTGAAATCTTATACAAACATTTTTTTGTACATCAAAAGTATATAGAGGATTTTAATTATTTTATCTTCGTGCACTTTAACAAAAAAAAAAAAAAAAAAAAAAAAAAGGGGCGCTCTCAAAAAGAGAAAAAAGTAAAGAAAATAAGAAAAAAAAGAAAATATATGGAATTCATAACATTTTAAAAAGTTTTTTCACTCAGTGAATATCCATATTCTACCATTATTTTTTTTTTTTTTGAAGAAGTAAAAGATAAACAAAATTTAAATAATAAATACCCCAAAAAAATCTGGTGGGGCGAAGACATTGAAAAGACTATAAAACGAAAAAAAAAAAGAAGCCTATGTTAGATGGATGAGTTCAAAAAAGGAAGAGGATGTACAGCTTTATAGAACTATTAGAAAAGACACTAAGAAATTAGTACTAGAGAAAAAAAGAACATCTTGGGAGGGGGGGGGGGAGGATGCAGAGAAATTGAGACTATATAGGAGGAAGACGATGCACAGAAGCATGGAAGTTTTTAAAGAATATTAGAAAAGCAAGTAATAATTCATGGCAACTAATATCTGTTAAGAAATGGGACGAATATTATAATAGATTAATTTTAACACAATTATTCTAATTGGTAAACAAATCATATTAGATGTAAATTTCCAACTGGGCGAAAAATGTCCGGACCAGGATTCGAACCCGGGACCTCCTGGCTGAAGCCGCCAGTGCTCTGAGTCTTGCTGTAATCATCAAATTTAGCTGGGTGAAAAAGTTCGACCAGAATCGTCCGGGATAGCTCAGATGGCAGAGCAATGGCGGCTTCAGCCAGGAGGTCCCGGGTTCGAATCCTGGTCCGGACATTTTTCGCCCAGTTGGAAATTTACATCTAATATAGAATATTATAAGACGGGATTTACGGAAACTAGAGGTGAATTTCAAGTAAATAATAGAGGTATTGACCCTGTGGGACAACCTATACTGTTAGAGCTTGAGACAGTTTAAAGAGCAATTAAAAAATTAAAAACACAAAGAGAAAGTGGTCCCGGTGGAATATCAGCATAGCTGACCAAAAATGGAACTGATAAATTGTTCAGATTAATTACACAGTTATTCGAAAAATGCTTAAACGGAGATGAAACACCAGAAGAATGGATTGGATATTTAACATCAGTATATAAGAAAGGAGACCGGCAAAAATGTGAGAATTACCGTGACATTACTGTAACAGCAACGTTTAGTAGCTTATATGGACGAATTTTAAAAGATTTTATTGAAGAAGAAATTAGAATGAAGGAAAGCGAAGAGCAAAGTGGATTTAGAGCAGGAAGATCATGTATGGATAATATATTTTGTGGCAGTGGGAAATCAAATTCATCTTCTATTTATTGATCTTACGAAAGCATATGATAATGTTCTAATCGCAAAATTATAGAATTTATTAAATGAAATTGACATAAATCGACGTAGAGCGATTCAAGAACTTTACAGACAATCAAAAACAAAGATTAAAACAGGCCAAAGATTATCAAAAGGATGATAACAGGTAAAGGACTCAGACAGGAATGTTTTATCTCCCCAACACTTTTTTAAATTTATGTTGAAGAAGAATTGAAAATTTGGAAGGCAACAATGAAGAGGAATGGGACTTAATATGAATGGAACATCAATTTTTACTCTACAATTCGCATATGACCAAGTTATAATTGCAAAAAATAAGAATGATTTAGAGAAGATGTCGGTAAAAATTAAGGAAGAATATGAGAGATGGGGACTTCACATGAACGTCAGGAAGAACAAATACATATGTATAGGAGGAAATGAGACAGACCTAAACCTAAATAATAAGATAAAAATAGAAAGTTGTAAGCATCATAGATATCTAGTGTAGATATCTAGGTGTGGCATTAATAGAAAAGGGAGATAGTCGCAGGAAATTAAATACAGAATTTGTCAGGGGAGAAAGGCTGTAAAATTATTAAATTCTATTTGGTGGAGTAAGGAGATCTCTAGGAAAAGAAAGTACAATATATACAACTCTATTGTAAACAGCATATTGTTATATGGAGCAGAAGGATGGAGAATTATGGAGACAGAAAGAAAGAAATTAGGCGCAGTAGAAATGGATGCACTAAGGAGATCATACAGAGTATCAAGAATAGAAAGGATAAGAAATGAAAAAATCAAAGAAATGGTGAAAATAAAGGGAACTATACTAGATGATATTTAAAAAAAGCAATTAATCTGGTATGGTCATATTGAAAGAATGAATGATGAAAGACTACCCAAAATCACATTCAATTATAAAACAAATAAAAAAAGGAAAGACCACGAAAGAACTGGATGGAGGATATTGCAAAGGCAATGAGGGACAGAGGTCTGGAGGAGGAATGGACCCTTGACCGGAAAAAATGGAAAAGGACTGTTGTAGATTCTTCGGATGGCGGCATCTGACGCCATAAACCGAGTTTATGCATATAAATAATAAGTAAGAATATTTTGCATTTTTGATAAATATATATTACAAGTCGTGGGTTCAAGACACCTAGTAATTATGAGCTTTATGATCTCTTATGATCTTATTTCTATTATATTATTCCTAAGTATTTTTTGATTAACTGATAGATTCCTAGAAATATGTAGGAGAAACTGGGGGTAAGGCAAGTTGTCGGATAATGATGGTCACCAGGGTGTCCTCCGAGCAGCTCTGTGCCAAAAGTTGTCTGATTAAAGCTATTACTTCGTGGTCCCGTTAGGTACTCCTAGTGCAAGAGACGCGATCTTGGTACTGTTTATTCTTTTGTTCTATGTGAAGTTGTACTTTACATATTTTAATCTAAGAAATATACTTTTTTCACCACGAAAAGTACTCGAGTTTTACTTATGTGTAAATATTATACACTCAGAATCATAATTATAAGGATGGTCACATTTTTGTAAAATTTACTTGAAAGAATTAACTTCTTATTAATGCAAGCTAATTTCTAATTACATGCAAGCATCTAGGTGTAAAAAGAACTTGTTTAGGTACTATTTTGCATAACAAATCAAATGGTAAATGACATACATAAAAATTGTATAATTTTTACATTAATTTATCGATTTACAATTATAAAAACACCTACTGTTTTTTGTTTCATTGATTACACATGCGCGTTATTTCAATGTTTTAACAAATTTAATAACTGTAGATCTAAACTGGTTGTCGCAATGGCGAAATGATTAGTTACGCTCTCTATTTTCAAGATGTCTTGCAGAAAAGATAAATGAATTTGAAGTCAGAAAAATATTGAATTTGGGAGGGAGAAGTACGTCAGTTCGAAATATTTCTACATCTATTAAGAAATTTAAAGGTGCTGTAGAAAATGCCATCAAACGAGGCATTGGGGGCTCTGTGAAAAAGAGAACAGTAGCAAAACCGAAGCTGTCCCAAAGGGATCGTAGAAAAATTGTACAAAGGCAACAAGATGTCTGCAAAAGAAATACCAAGTGTTTTAAACAAGAAAAGTATCATTCTCAACTGTGACACGTGTTTTGAATAACTGCAACACCACACAATACATGAAAAGGAACAAGAAGGCCATTAACCCATTTACGCCTAGTGTCCTATTTTTGGGACGTTTCGAATTTTAATAATTTTTTTAAATTTTCTTCTTCTTCAACTATGTTGGAAAGTGTTAAAAAGAATCTCGGCGTAAATATGTCGAAAAACACAATACATAAATGTACAAGGAAGTGTTTTAAAGAAAATGTATTATAAAAAGCGTCTGAAGTCGCATCATAAGAAAGCCAAAATGGATCGGGCTCGAAAATACAAGTCGTAAGGAGTCGATTGATCAGTGCATCATTCAGTGATAAAAAAACTGAAATTTGGATAGTGCGGATGGTTTGGAATTGCTATTGGAATAAGTTCAGACAAAAGATCCACGTTTGTGCTTCAGTAGATGGTTGGTAGGTTGTATAAGGTTAAATGGGGCAAAATCCCTTAGGGGACATGCTGCACCAAAAAATAGACTAAAAACACAATGCAAGTAAAAATAAAGAAAGCAATGAGAAAAGCAATCTGGATGGGGGACCCCGTCCAGATGTAGTCAGAGACGTGTAGAAGAGTAAAAAAAATTAATCTAAAAACAGTAGCGGAAAAAAGTTAAAGTAATTCAAAACAAGTGCAGTCTGGATGTAGTTCCCATCCAGATGTCACAAAAGTGTAAAAGATAAAACTGGGTCGTTTAACCAATGAAAGCAAGAAAAATTATATTTCAAAATAAAATCCGACATGTTTTTAAAAAGTAAGGAGTGCCTCATGAGGTGTTTCCCCAATGAGGTTTGTCAAGATTGGTGATGATGAATTAAATTGAATTCTGTACAAATGCCGGAGGCCCGGACAGTCAGTTAAATCATGATGAATGGTCAGGTAATCAAAATGACAATTTGGACACATGGGGGCATCCTCCCGAAGTAAGATATGTTTATGAGTTAAACTAGAATGTCCAATTCTCAGACGAGTCAGAAGAACATCCGATTTCTTAGATAACTCGGAGGCCAGGTCATGATTGTAGCTTTTATATGCTGAAGTTTATTATTGTATTCTAAATTCCAACTTTTTTGCCATTTATTATGAATAAAGTGTTTTATAAGCAGTTTAACGTCTGAGAATGGAATTTTATGGCGTAACAGATTAGGAGCAAGTTTTGCCGCCTCATCTGCTTTTTCATTTCCAGGAATACCCATGTGCCCAGGTACCCAGCAAAATAAAATGTTATAACCACGTCTAGTCAATTTATTATAAAAATCCGGGATGGCTAAGATATAAGGATGCTTTTTAAAAGATTTTAAGGCGTCCTTAGAACTATTTGAGTGAGTATATAGGATGAAGGATGTGTTATGGTGATGAGATATGTGCAACATGGCTCTCTCTATCGCAATCAACTCAGCTGTAAAGACAGACATTGATGCGTGAAGCCGATAACTAAAACTAGTGTTATCAATAAAAACCCCGCAGCCAGCAATATTTCCACTCTTAGAACCATCTGTATAAATATCACTATAGGTATTAAAATTTGCACGATGTGCAGCAAATAATTGTTGAAAAACTGCAGGAGCTAAGTTGTTTTTATAGTATCCTTTAAAAGGATGGAGCGAGTTAATATTAGGGGGTTTCCAAGGAGGGAGTACATGCAATGGACATGGACTCATCTCAATATTACTCAGAGGGCCATTATCAATAATGTTCCTAATTCTGATTCTAAAAGATGGGATGCAATAGGGTCAATGCTGATAAAGAATATCATTGTCTGTATTAAGAATGTAAGTATGAAGAGGATGGATAGGATGTGAAAGGATACGGTAATAAAATTCTAAAGGACGCTTTTCACGAATGTGAGGTAGTGCTAGTTCATTGCAGTCAACATACAGTCTTAAAACTGGAGAGGTACGAAATGCATCAGAGCAAACAAGGTGTGCGCCATGGTGCACAGTATCAAGTTTTTTAAGAACAGAATTCCGCGCTGAACCATAGACCTGACAGGCATAGTCAATTTTAGAACGGATCAAAGCTCGATAGATTTTAAGGAGAGAAATACGGTCTGCTCCCCAGGAAGTATTTGAAAGCACCTTAAGTAAGGTAAGTGGTTTTTCCCGTTTTGTCCTTAATTGTAAAATATGAGGTAAAAAGGTTTAACTTACTATCAGATTGGAGGCCGAGAAAACGGACACTGTCCACAACAGGAATTTGGTTAGATCCAATAAAAATTTCAGGATCTGGATGCAGATCCCTACGTCTACAAAAATGCACACAAAAAGTTTTGTCTTGGGAAATTATAAAACCATTTTTATTAGTCCAATTAAGAATAAGGGTTATTGCAATTTGCAACTGTCTTTCAATAAAACGGATATCCTGTCCCATACACATAATTCGAAAGTCGTCAACATATAGATCTTTAACTGAAGGAGGTAGTTGGCTAAGGATGTTATTTATTTTGATTGCAAAGAGGGTGACACTCAGGACACTACCCTGGGGTACACCCTCCTCTTGTACATAAAAACAAGGTAAAGTTCCTCCAATCCGTACTCGGGAAAGTCTAATATTGAGAAAATTTTTGATAAAAATAGGGAGATTCCCACGAAAGTTGAGGTTAAAAAGATCACGAAGTATCCCATATCGCCATGTTCTGTCATAGACTTTTGCCATGTCAAAAAATACTGACACCAAATGGTTGCGTTTTAGAAAAGCTGTCCGTATGTAATTTTCAAGATGAATCAGGTTATCAATAGTAGACCTACCACGTCGAAAACCACTTTGAAATGCGGCAAGAAAATTGTTAAATTCTAAAACATGTACAAGGCGGAAATTGATCATTTTTTCTAAAAGTTTGCAAAGGCTGCTAGAGAGTGCGATAGGTCAGTAGTTATTTGGGTCACTGGAATTCTTTCCTGGTTTAGGAAAGGGAATAATAATAGCCTTACGCCAGGCGTGAGGAAAGAGTTGTTCCATCAAAATTATGTTAAAGAAAGCAAGTAAGTTATTAAGAGAGGTTGTGGAGAGATGTTTCAGCATGGTATAAGGGATGCCGACGTGACCTGGAGCAGAGAGGCGGCTATTATGCAAATATTTTAAGAGCTCTGAAATAGTAAAAGGGATATTATATTCATAAGAGTGGCGAGAGTTAAAATTGATGCGGGTAGATTCCATTTGTCTTTTGTATGATAAAAACGGTTCCGGGTATGAGTCAGAGCTAGAGTTAGATGCAAGTGTATTTGCTATTGTTTCAGCAATATTTTTGGGTGAAGATATTGTTTGTCCATTGTGATTTAGGATTGAGATATGGTTTTCTGAATGCAGTCCCATACAATTTTTCACTTTTTTCCAGAGATCTTTACTTGATGCATTAGAGTTTATGTTGGAAATGAGCTGCATACAGGATTCTCGTTGGCTTTTACGTCGCATTCTTCTAGCATCAGCATTTGCCTTTTTCTAAGCAATATAATTAGTATTATTCGGGTAGCGGTGGAAGATGCCCCAAGCCTTCTGTGGAATTTTTTTTACCTTTTTGCATTCATCATTCCACTAAGGTTTCCTGTGTCGCGGTGTAGAAAGTGATTTAGGAATGGTAATAACTGCAGCATTGATAATACAGTGGGTTATATCATCAAGCGCATCGTCAATATCACCTTCTATCATATCGCTTGTAATTTTAGCAACGTTTGTAAAAGTTGACCAATTGGCTCTGTAATAGATACAGCGTTTAAAATAATTATTAGAATCCCTGTCAGGAGTAGTCTGTGAGATAAATGTGGGAAAATGGTTACTGCCGTGTAGATCATTTGAGACTCAGAAGTTCCAGAATGGATAAACAGATGGGGAGCAGATTGTAAGATCTATTGCATGAAAAGTGCGAGTAGGATCGTGAAAATATGTATGATCACCATTATTTAGCGGGCATAAGCTATTGTCAGATATCATTTTCTCAATTACATCAGCATATTGATTAGAGTCATTGTTACCCCACAGTTGACTGTGTGCATTGAAATCTCCAACAAAGATGTAAGGAGGGGGAGTTAGAGAAGGAGATTATCAAGATTAGCAGATTTTATAGGTTGATTTGGAGGTAAATAAACAGTACAGATAGTAATTAGTCTATTTATATATACACGGACTGCAACATCTTGAAGATTTGAAGATTTGTATTTAAATTGATGTGATTATGGGGTAAACTACGAGAGTAAAAAAAGGCCACTCCACCGGTGGCCCTACATCTTTTCTGTAGGTTGCACAGCTGCGTAATTTGGCTTTGTTACTGGGTTTTAAATGGGCTTCCTGCAGTGCTAAACATAGAAGTTGATGGTCTGATAGAATACTACGGATTTCGTCAAGTTTATTGTGATAACCACGGCAGTTCCACAAGATAATATTAGTCATGATTGATTTACTTTTTTTATAGATAAATTTATCTGCGTTATTTTATTCGGCGATAGTAGACAAACTATCTCCATCGTTAAATTCTTCATCCGAATCTGGGTGAAGAGCTATTGCTTCAGTAGAGGCATCAAGTCTTTGATGGTTTGGAGAGTGACAAGTATTAATGGTCAAACCTCCCTAGTATTTTTCTAAGTTAAAAAAATTCAATAAAGTATCAAAAAACACTAGAGCACCATTTGCTTCCGTGTGGAGACCTTTTAAAGAGACCTGAGTGGAGATTTCAGTAACGCACTCATTCAAGCCACAAGTCATATAATGCAAAACAGAGGCTTTCTGCTAAAATTTTAGAAATTTTAGATTATCCAAATTTAGCTCATGACTTAAACCTACTTTGGACTGTTTCGGTTACGTTAATCCGCAAAATTTACAAAAATGGAAAGCAATATGAATTTACGGAAGAACTTCAATCTGCCACGGCGAAAGCATGATGTTCTCTACTACAAATAACATTGAATAAACTATTCGATTCAATGAAAACAGGCTTATTTGAATAAAAGAAGGGGAATACAGTTAACAAATAACAGCATGTATAAATATTAAATGATAGTTTTTCTTCCACTGGGCATAAATTGAGACACGGATATAGTACCGGATTTTTTAAAATTATTATTATCAAAATCGATAAATCGTAATAATATAATGACTTGTTTACTTATCTAATTTATTTAAATAATTTTAATAATTTAAATCATTTAAAAAAAAGATATTTTTTCGTTGTGCATAAACCTTTTAGATGAATTGTATCTTAGTTATCAATTAAATCAGAATCTTTAAAACTTTAGCAATATATATGCAGCTTCAAGTCAAAAAATTAGAATAATTCATTTCATTAGTATTTGGAATTAAATTTAGTTTGATTTCAGTGTAATGAAATAGAAAAAGTACAACGGTTGATGTTTTAATAAATTTGCATATTATTAAAGAAAATTAAAACTGTAAAAGAATAAATTTTTTATTTTTGTAAAATTATTTTCATTATTCAAAATATTAGAATACTAAAATAGGTGATTAAAAAAAATAGAATACTTATGAATTTTCCCGATTGTTTCAGAAGGTTGCATAAATCTGCGGGACTTCTTAAGTTATAAAAGTGCTTTGCATCATCATTGTTTTCATTTTGTGTAAAACCTGGGTCGTTCGTCCGACATAACGGAGTTCACAAAGCACCGTACTATTTATTTGCATAAAGGAGGTCGTAATCAGCAATATATCACCAGTTACTTAAACTGTTCTCAACCAAGTGTGAGTAGAGCAATAAAACAGTATTTTAACGACAGACATTTTGAAAACAAGCATCTGAATATTGGCCGAAAGCCAAAAACTACTCAGAGAGATGATAGAAAACTAAAGAGTATTGCCCAAAAAAACCGTTTTACAAGTGTAAGATATTTGCATCGAAAGCGGAAAGAACACATGTATGTAAATCTACAACCCTAAGACGTTTCCATAAAGTTGAATTTTGATTTCGTGTACCTAAGATAAAACCCCTCATGACTATTAACCCCTTCGCGACGGGAGCCTTTTACGAAATGGTTATTACTTTGCTACCGGTTTTAAAAAACAGAAGTTTGTGCCTATTCAAATCGGGAAAATGCTCGGATTAAATAAGGCAAATTTTACAAAAAAATTTTACTGGTGAGGATAAACGAGGATCCTTAGGTCTATTTCCGGCACGTATACGTGTCGCTCGTCCCCAAGGGGTTAAACAGAAAAGCGAGAGAGTGACGTGGCGCAAAAAAGGCTTTTATGGGGTCTGGATGTTTGGAAAAAGATATTGTTTAGTGATGGGAGTGTGTTTTGCATAACAGATGGTGATCAAGGTGTTCGTGTAAGACGAATGAAGCAAGAGGCATATGACAAGGATTGCATGAAACGATCAGTGAAATTTGCAGCCAGTGTAATGGTGTGGGCTTGCATAACTGCAGATGGTTTTGGAAGGCTATGTATCGTTAACGAAAGGATTAATTCTGAGTTATATCTGGAAATCCTTGAGCATACCATCGTCGAAAGATCTGTGTGGTGGCGATTTTATTTTCCAACATGATTTAACACCTTCACACAGGTCAGTGTCCACCAAGAACTCCGTATTTAAATCCAATAGAGAATTTGTGGGGAATAATGAAGAGAAGACTGCAAAATATTGAGCCAAAAAACAAAGTTGAGCTTCTTTCCAGCATAAAATCGAAGTGGTCATGTCTGGGCAGAAAACATTATGAACCACTGGTAGCTAACTTGGCAAAGCGAGTTCGTGCTGTTATAAAATTTAAAGGTGATGCTACAAAATGTTAAAGAATAACTATATTCCCTTTTTTTTAAAGACGTATCATTTACAATGTATTATTCTAATATTTTGAACCAAGTAAATGGTTATTCTAATATTTAGATTTTTTCCAAGTGTGAATAATTATTTTAACTTTTATATTATTTCCTTTAATTTTTATGGTAAAAGAATCTACAAACTATGTAGATTCTTACAATATTAAGTTTTATCCTTTATTACTTTTTGTATAAGTGATACCTAAAAAACCTTTTTTCACAAATGCTTTTTTTTTCTATTATTCTAATTTTTTGACTTGGAGTTATGCAGTGTTTATGACTTATACAGTGTGCCCACGTATAACCTGAAAGACCTTTATTTTCGCAACCGTTGGTCCTAGATACATACTTCCAATTACAAAAAATGGTTTAAATAAGGTACAGAATTATTTTTAAAGCGATTTGAGTCAAGAAAAACATTTATTAAAAAATTACGAAATTTAAATTTTTATACGGTCCCCCGGTCCTATAAGTGATATTTAGTAAAAATTTACTGTGACACTAACAAGTAAGACAAAAAAAAGTCCCATTCATTTAACATTAAAATTAACCGAGTGCATTTTGAAATGCATGACTTATACCACTTTTTTGCATATCAAAACAGATGTTTTCGACCATGCTTTCAGGGGTCGTGTATAAAGTACTTAAACTTATTTCAAGGTATCTGCGCTTTGAAAGAAATCCTACAAATATTACGATTAGCTTTTATTAGTTAAGTTTCAGATTAGTTAAAATAATTGTATTTTAACATATGTTTTATTTTGTAAGGATTTGAGGCTATGATTTCTTTTAACTAAAATTATGTTATTTTCATAAGGTTATTTAACTTGCAATGATCGTCTTTCATGTTTAAAATTTGTACTCGAACTTTAACTTACTTTCAAATGTCCGATCGAAGTTAAATTTTACATACTGACTTAAATCCGAAGACAATATTATTATGATATGGCAATATTATTATGATTTTCGACTCTTACCATCTTATACATACTTATATTAGAGGATAACACACAAAAAAAACTCGGATAGATTACCGTCAAGAAGTTTAATCCCTTGAGGGGCAAGCAATTACGTTTGTGAAATGCTGAATTCCCACCGGAATCTTTAAAAAATTCTATTTCAAAATAAATAAAAGCAATTTTACGGCTTTTTTCCCCCAAAGTTAGAAAAGTAAAATTTAATAAAATTTTTCTGGTGTAAAACTTCATTAATCGTAGGTGGTATATAATATATACCGGTGCCCCTCAAGGGGTTAAGAAAGAGTTTTATATTAGATAACATAAACCTGCTATGGTTATGTTTTTAACTTTTATAATCACATTTTATGTATTTTTTAACGCTGAATCGAAAAATTGCCTTCACTTTTAACCATCATGTCAAGATTTTTCGCAAATCGTAAATTTCAAGGTTAAAAAATAGCGAAAAATCTGATACTGTAAAATAGATGAAAGACTTTTTTATTCAGTTTAATTTTATTTAATTCAATAATTTATTAGATTTTTTGGCTTATACTGGGTTTCTTACAGTAAACAGCTTGGGGGTCCGATGAGGTTGGGAGGGGAGGGGGGATCAATTCTAACTTTTAGCTTTTTAACTTTGAAATTTGCGATTTGAGAAAATTCCTGACGTGATGGTTTAAAATGAAAGTCATTTTCGGATTCAGCGCTAAAAATTACATAAGAATGAATGTTCAAAAGACAAAAAACATGCCACAGCCCAAAATTGAAAGTCAGTGTAATCTAACAGCATTTTGAAATATGTATCATTTTGTAAAGAATTGAGGCTGTTGTTTTTCATCCTTTTATTTAACAAAAAATCTGTAATTTATATCCTCTTATGATGTTCAGTACAAATTGTGCATTTTGCAGTAATATGTCAGAATGATTACAGATTTCAAATTTATATTGCTATACTAATTTTACTCTGAACTATTTCTTTAATATATCTGACGAAATTATATTTCTACTAAATTTGTGAATGACCCCTAATATGCGGCGAAAAGTATACTCCAACTTTAAACAGCTATTACTCGGTCAATTTTAATCGTAGAATAACGGGACTTTTTTTTGCCTTACTTGCCAGTGTAACAGGGAAATTTTACTAAATATAACCTATAGGACCGGGGGACCGTATAAAAATTTAGATTCTGTAATTCTTCACTAAATTGTTTTTTCGCTTCAAACTATTTTTATCTTAACCTTGCACCTAATTTTGACCATTTTTGTAATTGGAAGTATGCATCTAGGACCAACGGTTGCAAAAATAAAGGTCGGTCAGGTTATACGTGGACACACTGTACAGTATGACTTCAAAAATCCGGCATCAAAAACATATTTTCCCTTCCTTTTTCTTTTATACTTTCAAGTTATGGGAGAAGAAAAATAGCAATTATTTATGAATTAAAAACTTAAAGACTGAAAGTAAAAATGAAAAAAAAAAGAATATTTGACTTTTTTCTTCATTTTTCAGACGCGATTATTTTCTGAAAAAAAATTCTGGGAGCTACACAGTTGCTTAGGAAGGGAAAAGCTTTGGGGACAATTTTGACGAATGCATGGCACAATATATGGCCGGAACGAATTTACGGCAACGGCGACATCAATGATGGGAAGAATTTTCATGCTTCCACATTTCCCGTGAAAAGACCGCAATTTATGAGCTGATTGAACACGCAAAATCTGAAAATGCATTAAGAGTCGAAAAAAGAGATTCAGATGATTCGCTAGGCATTGACGAAAATGCATCAACAAAGATCATTTTAGATCGCCGGCGCTATGCTAAATTTAACCGCCGATAATGCTAGTGTCAGCTCAGAAGGCAAGGATGAACAACCGGCAGAAGAGAGAATTAATATCTTCTGTAAAGAAACAAGACTGTATTTCCGAAATAGACGTTCATCATTTGTATATATATATAAAAAAACTCGTTAAAGAACGGCCAAAAAAATTGAAGCAAGCAAAGTTGACATCGATGTTTCTGAAATTACAAAAGAAGAAATAATTTTACTCTTTCTTAGATTTTTTTTCTGTAACATAGAAAATATCAAGGTAAGTTTTTTTATATTTAATTTTCTCGTTTTCTTATATAATTATAACTTAATAATGAATTAAATTTTGGCTAAAGGCACAATTAAGAATATAGTACTACTTTTTATATTCCCAGTTACTCTTTTGATATTCTTTCAAAATCCGGAATTTTCAAAAATTCGGCATAGTCTCGGTCCCGATTATTCCGGATTTTTGAAGTTATACTGTATATATATATATATATATATATATATATACTAGGGGGCTCTGCCCCCTTCAAGCTACGCTCGCCAACCCCCGTTCAGACACCGCAGAATCTAAAAACACGCTAATCTGATCGGTTTAAAAAATATTATAGAAGATTGAATTATACTGAAAAAAGCTGTGCAGATCTCCCTGTAAACGGGTTTCCATTCAATTTCCTTTGATTTCAAAAATTTAAGGCCGAATCAGTTGCTGTTAAGACATCCAATGGTTGTTTTAGTGTTTGATTAAAGATGATCGGTTA
The DNA here is from genome assembly GCA_963932465.1 of Maratus speciosus. NCBI lineage: Eukaryota > Metazoa > Arthropoda > Arachnida > Araneae > Salticidae > Maratus > Maratus speciosus. The sequence goes on along the minus strand of OZ010786.1, from coordinate 143,214,279 downwards.
AACGTTTGAAAAGAAGCTAAAAATAAAAGGAATTAAGTGTAACAGAGTCTTTGTCTCCCGGTATCTTAAAACAATTTCTATAACAATAGCCTAAGTCATGTGACTATCATCAAGAGTTCCGGGCGAACCACTTCGCTTTTTATATTCCTGGTGCCATTTTGGTACTTTAATATTAGACAGGTACAGGTAATAAGCCGCCAAATATTATTCTATCGCCATCATTTCATCTGTATTATAATAGTCCAAGTCATGTGACTGCCATAAATAAATACACTCTGATACCTTCGCTTTTCATATGAAAGTTTGGCCCAGATATCATATACGGCCCCATATTGGCGCGATTTTTTTCCGACGGTAATTTGTGGAAAAGATCAACAACATCCGGCTTATCAAATCAAGCAAAATAACGATACTATGGCGCCAGTTAAGTACCCGTTGCGTATATGAAATTGGCGTCAGAAAAAAATAGCGCCAATATGGGACCGTATGTGGCATCTGTGCCGAAAGTTTTCCAGTTCGATTAAAAAAAACAATTTTTTTTTTCGAATAATACTGCATAAAAGCATTGTCGCAAAGAATTCTTGGTACTGTTACGCTAGCCGGGTGCAAATTTCGCCAATAACTATTTTTCAACTCGCCACCCAGGTAGCACACAGATATCGGCCAATGTCCCGATCAATATTGGCCGATATCGCGAAAGTCACTGAATGTCAGACGTCAAATTTACAATATCTGCCGATATTCACAGATGTAACTTAAAATTAGTTTTTAAAAGAAAGCATCCAAACAAATTTTTTGCATTACTTATAACATTATAATACGTAAATAGTATTCTAAACAATAAAATTTAACTATTTTACTGTTTTTAGAAAACTTGTATTTTTAATGCCTTATTTTTGATATTTTATTTACATTGGCCAATGTCGTAAAAATGATATTAGTATTCCAACATTCAGAGATATCTGTCGACATTCGTAAAAACAATATCATTTTTTAGACATTTCAAGATATCTGTCGACATTTAGCATATCTAACGAAGTTTGTAATCTTGACGAAAGTGAATGGAAAGTTCTGAAGGACCGCCCATTTTTATAGTTTTCGTTGGCCATGAAATTTGCGTTATATAAAAATTTTCTTTACAAATGTATAGTTATTTATATATATGTATATATTTGAAAAAAAAAAAAAAAAAAACATAAAAATCTATTGAGATTAGAATGGAAAATTTTCTGTAGTGCAATTTATATAGAAATTTATAGAGATTGCAAAATAGAAAAATTTCTTAAGAAAAGCATTTCATATTAAAATCTATTGATAGTTAATAAAAACTTAATAAGGAAATCTGTAATTATTGCTCTAGAATTATTTGTATTTAAAATAATAATGTAGTGCCTATAACGATGTTAAAATATAACAATTGTTAGTTTTATAAAAAACGAAAGATGCTTTTTTTATTACATAAAGTTTTTCAATAAAAAAGAGACCAATTTATGTATTTTTTAATGGATCCTATGTTTATCTTATTTAAAATGCTCTCGAATTTCAGACTTTTAAAATAATTTTATTTTTTATTATAGAAAGAATACAAGTTTAGTTTCAAAAGTAGGTCATTAGTTTTCAACATAATTTCTTTTTAAATTTCTAGCAAACTTAATTATAAAAAGTGATATTTAAATAAATATATATTAAAAGAATGAAAAAAAAAAAGTCGGTTGTGATTGAAAAAGTATGAGATAATTAAATTATAATTTTGTCAGACATTTTTTTCGTCAGTAATAGAAAAATCTACTGCCACCACTTTCTATTGAAAGTTTCTTATTATTACAATTTTAGTAGGTTTTTCTACTTCAATCTTTAATAAGATTGAAAATCTCTTTGAGCATCAACTTTTAGCTCAGTGAGAAGTATACTTTCACCACATTTGCAAATCGCAATTGATGGTGTTTAAAAAAGAAATTAATGTCTAAAACGTTATAATTTAATATTTAAAAATGTTATTCTGGATATTGGAAAAATATATCACTCAATGTCAAATAATGATATTCAGCAATGACAAAAAAGATATCGCTTAATGTCACAAACTGATATTCAGAGATGTTGGGAAATATTGGCCAACATTGCCAAATATCAAAAAATAATATTCATGGATATCTTTTTAGTGGGGGTCATTTAATGTTGGCCAATATTACATTTTGATATCGGCCAATATCTAATTTTGATATTGGCCGATTTCTTTGTGCTACCTGGGCAGTTAGCATTTTTTTTTTTCGAGTGGTAAATTAAAACATTGCTTTGAAGTTGAAATTAAATGTCATCCTTTTGTTACATCATTTAATATTTGGCCAGATGCCATATACGCACCCGGTTTGGCGTGATTTTTTTTACGAAAATTTGGCGAAATCCTCGTTTTCGAATGCCAGTTACATATGTATTTTTGGTACTACTTAGTTTTCCCGTCGAACAAAAATCTATCACCAAACTATAAGATTAAATGACAATAATAGTTGATAAATGTCACATTCACTTGACTTTAAGCAAGTTACACATCTTTACGTCATCAAGTTATTTTTATTTCGACGTTTTATTTGTATATTTATTAATGTTGTACTATTTTCTTTGTTCTTTCGTTGTTTAAAATAAAAATTACGTCAATTTGTATAATTTGGCGATTTATATAATTTGGCGAAATGGGTCGATGGAATAACTAAGTAGTACCGTATTTTTTAATTATGTTCTATTATTTTTTATTTTTAAAAGAAAATAACCAAAAAAATAATGAACTATAGAACAAAACAATTTATGTAATTAAAAAAAAGTAAATAAAGTAAATAAACACTTATTATTAAATAAACAACAATAGCCGGGTTACCATGTCAACTAAAATAATGCCATTTGCGCCAATTAGGTACCCCGGTGCGTATATGACATCTGTGCCTAATATTTTTCCTTTCATTTCATTTAAAAAAAAATAAAGAAGTGAAAGCCATTTATTTTAAATGTTTCTGTTTGTATTAAATAAAATGATAATGAAATACAAATTGAATTATGAATAAAAGTAACATGATACATTTCTTAACATACATTTAAGGGAGGCCAAACTTCTCGCCAAATTAGTTTAAAATAGTAACCTTTTCTAAAATCTGAAGAAAAAAAAATATCTGTTTGATTAGAATTTGAGTTGCCATCATTAGAAAAATGTATATAAAATTAGAAAAAAATTAATATTTCGAAAACTAATTCGAATTTAAAAATTCTAATACCAGTTTTGAAATCTGCGGATCAATATTGATTTTTGGTGTTAATTTCATCGCAAAGTATTCCATATTTTACGAGAAATAGCCGTGAAACATAATAAGTTGTTTAATCTGTCGATTCAAAGAATCGTTACATTTCAGCCGTTTCATATATTCGTTTCATAAATTCGTTTCATTAGGATTTTCTATATATAGGGTATATATATATTTGTGTGTGTGTGTGTGTGTGTGTGCATAATTTCCGCCATTCAAAGAATGGGAATGTAATATTAAACAAATTCCCATTCCGCTTCAGTAACTTTCAATTACACGAAGTTATATTCTGTGCATGTAACTCCCACGTATTCAACATGCAAATCAATGACAGCTTTAATCATTTTGTTATAAGCCATAGATCCAGATTCCAACAGATATATTACTAAGCTTTGTCAAGATGTTATTAAATTGACGTCAAGGGATAGAGCCAGCTAATAGAAGTTGTTCATTAATAAGTTACTATTTCGTTAAGTTTATTAACTAGGTACTTTATGCAGAGCTGCCAATATTCTTTAACTAGACACATTATCTTTCAATTTATAATAATACAATTAATATTTATATATTTGACTTAAAATATATGCGAGCCTAAATTTTCGCAACAGGCGGTATAGTCCCTCATAAAAAAACTTTAATAACAAAATTTAACTGTTAACTATTTGTGAACACAATAAATAGTACACGTAAATAATACCGAATAAAAGTTCTCATTCTTAGTTTATAAATGGTTTTTTATTATTTTTTTTCTTGCCGAATATTTTGTCGACAGTTACTTTATATTCAGGTCCGATTAATGTTAACATATAGTTTCTATTAGCTGTCTGTATCCCTTCATACTAATTGAATAATATGACATTTGATAAAACTTAATAATATTTATTGATATATATATCTATGTATCTCTGACTTATTAACATCAAACGGTTTTGATAAGCAATAGCTGTCGACAAATATTTAGGAAATGTTAACAAATATTTATAAGCTAGGGATGAGCACATTTATTACACATCCAAATATGCACACCCAAACAACTAAGGTTGATGTTAAGGTTATATGTTATAATGGCACACATTACTTTTTTTTTTTCGAAAACATTTTTATTATAAATTTATTAAATATATATTATATCTATTTAATATTATATAATATTTATACTTACTGAAAATTTTTTATGTCCAAAATTGGCTTAAAAAACTTATTATTTTGTTCATATTTGACCTTATTTTTTCACGCTGGGCAAACGAAGATACCATTTTGATTTTTCTATATGTTTACTTTAGGGGTATTTTTTTTTTTTTCTAAAGCATTAAAATGACTTTGATACCTCATTTCACTCATACTTAAAATAAACTTTTTTATTTATTTTTTATTTTTTACTGTTGTCCTTATTATATCTTATACCAGAGCGAATGAAGACAGAATTTATATTTTGATATATGTTAGAGGGATATAAGGATTTATAAAATTGGTATCTCAATCCGTTCTTACTTGAAGGGAACTTTTTCGTTTACAAGATAAAAAATACTTTTTTTTATTGTATTTTTATAGATTTTTATACATTTATACAAAATTACGCTTAGGAAACATCAATAAATAAATTATATTACCGTAATGTTTAATTCATAAGCAATTTTACTCTAACATGAATTCATTTAAATCATATTTAACACCTATTACAAATTAAATATAAAAACCCGGGCTTCCCGGGTTACAGAATAGAAGTGAAAACCATAATACAGGGTCATCGAAAACTAATGCCTAGATTTAAAAAAATCATAACATCGAAACCTTTTATGTTAAATGAGTAATTCTTTCACTACACGATAACTGATGAACGCAAGTTTGGTTTTAGTTCACTAGAATTCGTTTGCGTGCCTGTGTTACGCACGGATTAGTTGCGCAGTCGTCAAGGTCAGCCGACGCGCCAGATTGCAGCTGCTCAGTACGATGTTGACCGTGCAATAAAATGCACAGTACGTGATTTGGTATGTGTAGTCAAAGTCAATAGTCAGTGTACAGAGGCTTTTTCGGAGCTTTTTGTTGCACGGCCAGAGTCGTACTGAGCAGCTGCAGTCTGGCGCGTCGGCTGACCTTGACGACTGCGCAACTAATCCGCGCATAACACAGACACACAAACGAATTCTGGTGAACTAAAACTAAACTTGCGTTCAACAGTTATCGTGTAGTGAAAGAATTACTCATTTAACATAAAAGGTTTCGATGTTACGATTTTTTTAAATCTAGGCATTTTTTTTCGATGACCCTGTATATCTATCATTTCTGATCTTAACATCCTCTTTTCTCTGCACATATTAAAGGCACAGCAATGAATGAAGTATTTTTCGAAAGGTTCTGCAAGTGGCTTTTGACGTAGCTTTTGACGCGTTTGTAATTATATAAATACGCAGCACCCATAGCCATCGTTCGGTCCGTCTTTCTGTCCGTCCGTCCGCATATGACAGAGCAAAAACTACCCAACTGAATGGTCTGAAATTTTAAATATATGATTGTTGTAACATTTTGTCGAGTCATTTCAAATTTTATGAAAATAGAATGTATAGATTAATTACAGAGACAGCCAAAATTTTTCCGTTACATTACGGCCAATGGGAAAAAAATATTTCAAGTGCATTTTAATGATGTTACATCCTGTCGAACAGAATGAAATTGATATGCACTTATTGGATTGCACTCATTCAGTACAATATGTGGTGCAAAAAATATTTATAAAACTAGTTATAGTACGAATGCGCCTCATTTGCCAGGTTTGACGTGCAATTTCCAACTTGTTTTTGCTAAAACACGTTTTTGAATAATAAAATTGCAGTTAATCAAAAGTTAATTAAAAAACGTATCAGCAAATACAGTAGAGCGCCGATTATCTGAACAAGTCGGGACCTACCCTAGTTCGGATAAGCAAAAGTTCGGATAAATGGATAAACAATTTTAGGGATGTTTATGACTACACTAAAGCTTTCGCACGTTATCTAAGCTTAGGACTGGCAGCACCAGTTAGTACTGGCATGTTTCTTTTTTCTTTTTTATCGTTAGATTTTTTTTTTTCTCTTTTTATCATTTTCTGAATTCCAGAGATTATAATTTAAGCAAAAATGCTTTTGATTGTTGCTTTCTTCAACGAAGGCATTCTTTTCAATGCTGCCATATCTCTAATTCTTCTTAAATACGTTAGTTGGATAGGATCAACGTTCTTCTGCCATTCGAGACATTTCATAGCTGTTACCAAACATTCAAAGGCTACGTTATGTGGTGGACCTGGGTTATTTTCAAAGCACTCGTTTACATTTTCTTCAATTTCTTTTTCATCATGAATCTCATCCACAATCTCATCATCATTTAAAATCAGATAGCCAGGGTCATGCAAATCACTATTTAACCACTAGTTAATTTCATTTTCTTCATAGCTTAAGATTCTTCCCATCTCCTTTACTGTTTTACATTCCTCATTTTCTGATCCACTATCGTGGCTGAAAGATTCTGCTTTCGAAGCTGGTAGACGGGAAGTGCTGGGTTCGAACCCAATCGCGCCCGTCGGCCTAATCGTTCGGAGTTTTCGTGGTTTTCTTCGAGCCATGGATTTCCATGCGTAAATACGGGTTAGGTTCCTTTAGAAAGACCCCCACGAAGGGCACTCCCCACTCGGGCCTATATCCCTAGTGTAGATAATCGGCCGTCAAAACCAACCAACCTGATCCACTATCAGTTTTTTTTTTTAATTTAAAATTTTTTTCCCAAGCCAATGGATAATTGAAAGTTCGGTTAAAAATTTTTTTGGGAGAAATAGGCTGTTTGGATAATTGGAAGTTCGGTTAGAGTTCCGATAATCGGCGCTCTACTGAAATCTCAAAGTTTGCGGGAAGAAAATCTCGCACCTATGCATATATTTTTTAATACACCTACTTTTTTTCTTTTGGAGATAGGGTAAGACGGGGTCCCATCTCCCGGTCCCAGGCCCTTGCAGGCCCATGTGTCTACGTGAGGAAAGACCCCCGTTCCAAACCCCGCAGCGCGCCTCGAAGGTCGCCGACAGGAGTAGCCCGTCAGGGCCGATCCACCCGCAAACTCCGGTCAAGCCTGTGCACTGCCCAGCATAGATTTTTTACATTTAATATATTTTTTCAGAATGCCCACTATCAATACTAAAAACTATATTTATAGAAAAAAATAGCAATAATGCGTTCATATAAAGTTTTGAAACGTAGTAAAAGCGATATCTCAACATTGGCCTCGCGTCAGGAATTAAAAGCGAAGTAATCGCCAAAGATCGATCAACCAATTTACAATCAGTCTTTTTGGTTTTGTTCATTTCGGTGGTTTAAACGCGAAATTTGATTACATGTTTTAAATTTGTATTTTATTTATAATTCATTGTTTTGTTTATTGGTTTATGAATGTTTTAATTTCTTTATGGAATGTAATCTGGAAACAAATGATGAACTATTTATATTAATTTAAGTGTCAACGTATTTAACTTTAATCGTCTGCACGAGACAGAGTTAGATTTGAAAAAACTCATGATTGAATATTATTTTTATAAAACATTAAAATTTAAGTACATTGCTATACAGTTTTCAAACAAATTGCATTTGAAAGTGCATTTTTTCCCAATTCGACGATGTAAAAATTGAAAATTTGCGATATTTAAAAGTTAAAAAATTGCTTTAAAAGTTAATAAAAGTTAAATTTAATCGTCTGCTGTTGCCACTTTCAAAATGACGTCAGCGTTACGCACAGAAACATTTGTCCTTCATAATATAGATATACGTGCGTGGGGATTTTTAAATATTTCAATATATGAGTATTGGTAGGTAATAATTGTTCTATTATATTCTTATAAAATTAATTTCGCACAGTCTTCTATTATAAGCCTGCCAACCGTAATTTTTATATTCCTTTAAATTTCAATCAAATGAGAATTCTGTGCATGTAAATTTGAAGTAGTTAGCATGCAAATAAAATAAAAGGGTAACTTTAGTCATTTCAATGCAAAACGGAGATTTACAACTTTTCCAGATATACAATGAATGAAAATTAGCAACGTGTCGACAGCCAAAGAGGGTATGAATTCATCCAGCTATGCATTTACTGAATAAATGTTTCTTGAATAAATGTCATCGTATTCCTTATCGAACTACTTTAGAACTTTAGAAATATAGAAACAAGCAGTTTTATATGCATTAAACCTTTTTCAAATAACTGCTTGCAATAATGTGAGACACAGGATCGATAACACAGTCGACGGCCGAAAATTAGCTCTTAAGAGAGTATCAATTCATCCAGCTATGTATAGCTACTGAATAAATGTTTATTTAATAAATTTCAATGTATTTCTTATAGAACTAATTTAGATGTTTAGAGATATACGATCAGTTGTCCTCGCAGCAGGCAGTGCCGCAACTAGCCATTCCTGTGCCCTGTGCAAGAATTTACATTTAGACCCCTTAATTTATTAGGTTTGGGAAAATAATAAAATAGATACACCACAAAAAAGTTTTAATAACAGTTATTTTATTTGCACTTTTCTGACTTTTGTTTCAACAAATTCATTAATTACATCATAAATAATATTTTTGACCAAAGGCTGTGAGGAAAAGTTCGTGTATTTTTTAATCCAAATGCGCGTAATGTTAATCATATGGGCAATTGCGTGGGGGGAGGGGGGAATTCGACAAAAGTGATGTTCGGAAATGAATTTTTCTCAAAGTGTTATTCTTCGTATTTTTTTAAATGATTTACAGCGTTCGAAAGCGAATTGATCTTACATGTTACTAAGTGTTTTATTTTTCTGTATTTTAATTTTCGAAGTCGATGCGTAATTTTGCAGTATGTCGAGAAAAGGGAGGGGTGGGGGGGGGGGGGGCAGTGGTCCTGCAATTTAGATGTTTTAAAAAAATAGTCGTTATCATTCAAACTCTTCGAAATTTTTAGGAGTTAAAATTATAATGTTTCTTTAGCCATCTTTAAAACTTCGATAAAAAATATCGATATTTAGTGGTAAAAGAGTTCCTAAAGAAGACTTTTTCTCACATGAGCTAGTTCAGTAGTTAAAAAATATGGTTTTCGAGGTCTGAACTTTTTGGAATTTTAAAGTTTATAAATATAACGGTTTTGCAGACCGTGTTGAAATTTTTTGAAAAAATATTGATATTTAGTTGTAAAAGAAATGTGTTTTCTGCCCTCTTTTTTTTTTTTTTTTTTTTTTTTTTGTTATCATTTTGGTCTCTTTAAAATAACAAACAAACAAACAAACAAAAACACCGCACCCCGTCTGATACGGCTTTTATAGAAAGGTAAAATCTAAATGCCAAACTGCTCATTATTAAGGCGGAAAAACTTCTAATTTAAAAATATAATTTCTTTTGAACACCCTTTTAGGCCCCCTTTCCAAGGGGAACCTGCCTAGTTACCGTACTGGCAACAGGTATAGACGACAATAATAAGTCCATGTTACGGACTGAATATTTCCAATTGAGCGAAAAAATACCCAGGCCGGGAATCAAATTCAGATCCTTGGCTTATAGGGCCGATGCACTATCGTTTAAGCTAACTGGGCTGACAACCGGCGGGCATATTTGACTCAGATAACCTTATTGGACCAATAAGGTTATCTGAGCGAAATACGCTGGCCGGTTGTCAGTCCAGTTCAATAAGGTTATCTGAACGAAATATACTCGCCGGTTGTCAGCTCAGTTAGCTTAAACGGTAGAGCATTGGCCTTGTAAGCCAAGGATCTGGATTCGATTCCGAACCTGGACATTTTTTCGCTCAGTGGGAAATATTCAGTTCGTATGATAACTTTAACAATGAGTTTGATTGTGTTAAAATAATATTAATAAGTCTATCTAATACTCTAAATTTAAGCTGATTTCGCTGAAAATCGCTTAATTTAAGAAGGAAATGGATTTTCCCCCTCTCTTTTAGAAAGACTCTAAAACGACCTCACACTAGATGGCAATAATAAGTCTTTTTAATACTCCCCACCCCATACCCCAAAATGGCGAAAGAAACGCTTAATTTAAGAAGATTTTTTTTCTGTTTGAAAGACTCTAAAACATTCAAGCTCAAGCAATCTCAATTAATTTTTTGTTGGAAAATTTATAAATGTTTGTTATAGTGAAATGTTTGGCGTAATTGATCTTTCTATTGGAAGGAATAAAATAAATAAATTGCGAGAGTTATGGTTACATACATCAGACTTTTCCGATTAACTATTATGACAAATACGCTATAATAGAAGGTCGTTATATCGAGCCAAGGGCGGCGATAGGGGTTTTTCGGAGAAGTATTTGCCCTCCTGTCGGGCATACCTGCCATTCCACCGCCGGGGTCAAAATTTAATTATCACCGGGAGAAATATTTTGACTTAGGTTTTGCGTCCTGCATCGGGATGGGTTAATCCGACCTAACCCGCACGGTTCGTGTTGGGGCTAACTTTTTCCATTGAAGTTGGATTTGGGCCAGGTTGATTATAGTTGCTTCGGGTTCAGTTTTGATATTTACGGGTAAAATCATTTTTACAAAAGAGAGTCTATACTACTGTTTCAGAAGAAAAACTGTATATTTATGTATGAATATGTCTTTATATGTTTATTTTTCTACATAAAAAATAAAATTGGTATTAGAGATATGATTCTACACTATTTTTTCATAACTGTGTTAAATTATAGAATGTTTTTTTGTTTCGCGTCGGTTTGGGTAGACTGATAATTTTTTGTCGGGCTCGGGTCGGGTTTTGGGTGAACGAAAATGTTTTCTTCGGTTTCGAATTGGGTGTCAGGTTTACTTTAAGCGGAGTTTTCTGGTTCGGATGCGGTACAACCCAACCCGTGCAGGACTATACTGTAGATTAAAAACTGTATGTTTGAATATGAATGACTCCTTACATGTTTATTTTTTAACCTTAGATAAAATTGATATTGGAGATATTATTATAGACTATTTTTCCCATTTATACATTAAATTGTTGATGAATTTTCTCTGATTGCGGGTTTCGGGTCGTGTTGGATTTGATTGGAGTATTTTGGGGTTTGGGTGGACGAAACATTTTAGCTCGGGTTGGAAGAAATCAATTAAATTTAGAACTGTCACTATTGGATGCAATACATATAATAATAAAGCTGACAAACTTCTATTAAAAATTCTTAATCAAATATATATACTTACAAAAACAATAGATAGTACACAATGTATAAAAAATAGCTATCAACTGGTCAATATTCTAAAATAATCTTAAATGTGTAAAAAATATAACGACATATGATTTCAAAAATCTTTTTAATAATATAGATCTATTAGATCTACATAATATAATAAATACAATCATTTAAAAAATATCATCATCAATTGACTCTACAAATATATGGATCATTCTCTGAAAAGTGGCTGTCTAAAAAAAAAAAAAAAAAAAAAAAAAAAAAAAAAATGCGACGCAATAAAATTGTCTCAAAAATCTCTAAATTTAGCCTACAAGCACCTTATTGCTTTATTTATCAAAAAATAATATGAACCAAACTATATCTTATAGTTCTGATATTTTAATTTTAAAGCACTTCCATTGCTAAAATGTTCAAATAAATGTTTGGCACCGGAATTTAAGAACAAATTTATTTGTAAACATGAAAAATGCTATATTTCACATGCATGTTAAATATATAAAAGTTTATAAAAAATTCTGGTGCCATTGTGGCGCTTGGGTATTAAACTTAAGTGGTTTCATAAACATACCACCGCCCTTCAAAGTGTTTTAAAAAAAAATACATAATTAGAAGTCATACAGCCCTTAAATATTTTTTTTTTACTCTATGTCAGTTGAAAAAATAAAAATAAATATTTAGAAGCGTTAATGTTTATTTGAACTAGTACAAAATTTATTTTAATTTATTTTTAACTTCTCCCTGTAAAATAATAAAAATTAAAAATGTATTATGTTTGCTTACGGTAATTAAAAGTCTTATGAGTTTTTTAATGTGTATTTTATTGCATTCGATTTTCTTATTTTACTGTTTAGTACATATATAAATGGATTCAGATCATTCCCTCACAATTTAAATCATTCCCTCATATTAAAATTATGAGGGAATGATTGTGAGGAAATGACGAAATACTTCTGAAAACCATGTTATACAAAAGTGATTAGTCTTAGGTATAATTTCTTTTACAAAACTAGGGGGCTCGGCCCCCTACTAATTACGCTCGCCAACCCCCGTTCAGACACCGCAGTCTCTAAAAGCACGCTAATTTGATCGTCTTTAAAAAGATTTTGAAAAATTGAATTATAATTTAAAAAACAGTGGCGATCTTTTTATAAACGGGTTTCTATTCATTTCTCTTTGTTTGGGGAATTTTTAAGAAAAATCAGCTGCTGTTAAAAGATACAATGGCTGTTTTCGTCTTTGATTAAATAAAATCAGTTAAACATTTCAAATAAGTTAATATAATAAGCAAATCTACATCAAAATGCAAATATATTTTACAAATACCAATGCCTTCTTTTGACGGAAACGACACAGAAGATTAACGAATCTTAACTAAACCATTTAAGCAATTTCTTTATTTTCTGCTTCACAGATTTTTCTCTTTCAAATCATATTTTTTGTTGATGACACTTCCTTTTCAGCTTGTAATCTTTTTTATTTTTATTAAATTACTAAATAGTCAGTCGAAAGCAGCCTAAACGCGTTCAATAAAATTAATATTAATCTTACTAATATAATCTTAAAATATCAAATTAATGTCTCGCGCAATTTTTAAATTTAAACTGTTTTGCAATATTACTTTTTGTTCATTTTACGTAATAAATGTAATGTGACTTAATTTCTCCTATTTAAGACTTCTAACGCATGTTAATGAATTTATTATTTTACAATATCCTTTCTCTCTTAAAATTCACGTGTAAATATAGTTTTTATGAAGTAATTTTCAGTAAGTTCCTACTTTTCATACGTAATTATTTAATTCTAATTTGAAAGTTTTTTTTTCTGTTAATAATATTCACGTGTAAATAAATTTTCAATTTGAAGCAAACATTATTATTTGCGCTTTTTATACAGTTGGCAACAGTTTAAATTAATACCATTTTCTAAAATAAGTAAAAAATATTTTTCGAAATGCTGAAAATTTGAATTTAAAATAGAAAAAGGACCTGAAAAAATGAGTCAAATTAAAAAAGTGAATGCAGTCTGCACACCGGGAAATTCTAACGTATAAAATGATCTAAAAATGAATTAATTCCTATGTATAGTTTTTGCTCCTATAACACTTTTTTAATGGAACGATTTTGTCCAACTTTAGCATTAAATATTTTTTAAAATAATTATTCGATTTGAAAGCTGTCTGCATCAGCGTGTTTATCAAACATTTCTCTATAATACCGCCGATTTTCATATTTTTGTATGCAGTATTTTTCTTAATATTAACGAAGAAAGACCTCCGGTCACAAAAAATTCAAAACCGGCGGCGGCGACGGTGACAGCGTAAGTTACTTTTTTTAGAATAGAGAGATATCTTTTGAAGCACATTTCTAATAATATCACAACATCAAAAGACATTTTATTAGTTTTTATTAAATTTATAATAGATGAGGGAATGACGCGTAATAAAAATACTTACATTGATCTAGTACTTCAAAGCCATGTACTAACTATTCAAAAACGTTTTTGAGCAAACAACAAGATGGATACTTCACTTAAATCTTGTACAAACTGTCCTAGATATATATAAAGCATGTGCTGCTTTCTACTAAGTAAATAATGGCAAATTTAATGCTATGTGAGGGAATGACGACAAATGCTAGGGACATCATTAAAATGTGCCCTAATTCATTCATTATATAAAATATAAATATAATTAAATGGCTAAACATGTATTTAAGTGTGTTTAATGGATTGAGAAAAAATAATAATAAATATACGTGCTGCAATGGCAGAGAAAGCATTTTCTTTCCTACATATCTGAATGGGGACATAGTGAGGGAACGATATTTGCATTAAATAATACATTAAATTTATCAAATTTCAATTTCAATAAGCAAATAATTACAGTTTATATATAACTGATTAATATTGATAGCTTAAACCCTTTTTTCTTTTTGTAATTTTAAAAATATGTCTACAAGATGCTTGTGACATAAAATTGCCACTTTTCAGAGAATGACTCATATATCGATGCAGATTATTTTCAATTTCTAACTAATTTCATTATGTATAATAACTGTATATTGCAAGGTAATATAATTTATCTACAGAAAGTCGGTAAACCACAAGGTGGATGTACTTCAAGTTTATTATCAGACTCATATCACTATTAACGTACTTATTGTAATACTAACATACATTTATATCGTTATACTGATGACAAAATTTTAATTGCTACTGGTCAGTCTAATATTTCTCAATTTCCAGTAGATTATCCTACTAATTTAAAATTAACGGAAAACCTTTTATCCAACAATACTATTCAATTTTTAGATCTAAAAATTATACTGAAAGAAAACAAAACAATAGCTGATCTATATGACAAACGTAAAGAATTTAAATTCAACATTAATACATTTACTCATTTCAAATCACGTCTTCATATTTCAGTATATCGAAATATACTCCTCAATCATTTATACAGAATAAAGAGTTTATGTTCTTCTCATATCATTAACAAAAACATAAAAAAACTAATTTATGATGCATTAAATCATGGCTTTCCTAAAAAATTCATATATTCTTTAATATACACTGCTCAAAACAATTAAAGGATATTTGAAGTTTTATATAAAATAAAGATATAAACGAAATTTTTTTTGCCGAAAATAGAAGAAGAGAATCACAAATGCAAATTTTTCTGGTTTTCAAACTGTGGAGTATGCAAATTTTGAGTTCGACGTCAAAAACGTCGCTTCAGCGGCAGCGAATGAAATTTGACTTTCAACTGGATAAAAGAGAATGAAGACAAGGATGATCGGCATTCAGTGATTGCTTTGTTTCGATGAGTACGATGTCTCAGCGAAGTCATTTGACAGATTCAGAAGCTTTGAGAATTGTTGGTAGGTTAGAAGGGGGCCAAACTCAAGCCGAAGTAGCGCAAGCCATTGGAGTGTCACAAAGTGTCATTTCCAGGATCTGGAACCTTTTTTGGAGAGTGGATGTGCAGGCCGAAGACCAGGGCAAGGTCGTAGACGGGCAACAACGCCCAATGAAGATCGGTATTTAGCGTTAACAGCTCGGAGACACCGAACCATGAACGCTACTCTTTTCCAACAACTCCTTCGCTCGGCTACAGGCACCACGATTTCAACTCAGACTGTCCGAAACCGGCTCCATGCTGTAGGTCTGTATGCTCGCCGACCGATGGTATGTGTTAGATTAACATCAAGGCATCGTCGCTACCGCAGGGAGTGGGCAACCGGGCATGTCAACTGGAGGAGAAATGAATGGAGCAATATTCTGTTTTCTGACGAGTCCCGTTTTTCTGTGCATCCGGATAATAGGCGTATTTTCATCTGGGGGGACCGTGGCAGTAGGAATAATCCTGCGTTCGTGCACGAAAGTGTCAGATTTGACGGTGGAGGAGTGTTGGTGTATGGTGGCATCTCCATTGACGGGCGCACTGACCTCTACATCATTCGAGATGGAGCTCTGACTGGTCGCCGATATAGGGATGAGATCCTCAGACCTATTGTAGTCCCTTACGCTGCAGCAATCGGAGATAACTTCATTTTAATGGACGATAACTGCAGGCCACATCGTGCAAACCTGGTGGAGGATTTCCTTTTCGAGGAAGGAATCGTTCGAATGGAATGGCCAGCGTGTTCTCCAGACATGAATCCAATCGAGCACGTTTGGGACGCTCTAGGAAGACGAGTTTCTGGCCGCCAACAACCCCCACAAACTCTCCAAGAACTGGAAAGAGCTCTTCTGGAAGAGTGGGGCAGAATACCCCAACTCGTCATTAATAGCCTCATTGAGTCCATGCCTCAAAGGTGTTCAACGTTGCTGGCCGCCCGTGGAAACCATACCCCCTACTGAAAATGATTTTCTTTGAAGAAAACACCTTTTCTTATTCCTTTTTTGTCATATGCACAAATTGTGTTTTTTTCCTTTAGTACACAAATGCGCAATAAAATGCATTTTTTTTCTGCCAAACATGTGTAATTTATTCTCATATAACCTACTATGTCTGTCGACCATGTATCAATCAGCTAAACAGTTTACCAGATACAAAATCCACCTAAAACTGCAATATCCTTTAATTGTTTTGAGCAGTGTACAATTAGTACATAAATGATCTCACAACGCAATTAACGCATTGCGTAAAAGAATATTAAAATAAAAAACTAAAAAAGCATAAAATAACAATATAAAATTAAAACTGCAATATCTATATATATGTGTGTGTGAGTGTGTGTGTGTGTGTGTATATATATATAATAGGATGACTGGGTGGGTAGATGTTAGAGTACGGAGCAGGGCGGCATTGCCTTGGTAATTTATACGAAATTGTCATTTATTAAAAAAGAGAGAAAGAGAGAGAGGGGGGGGGGTCACTTGATTAATAATTACGTTGCAATTATACATATTTTATTATGGTTGTTGATTCAGAACAGTTCAATGTCTAAATGTATAGTTCTATATATTTATTTAAATAATATTTTTTTTTTCATTAATTAATAATGTCAATGTAAATTTTTATTTACATTTTCAGCCCAATGCGGACAATATCATATTAGTATCTCATACATAGTAAATTCTATTACAATAGCATAAAAAGAGTATGTATTAATTATGAGTTTTATTCCTTATTCTATCCCTCTCTCCCCCATAATTATGTATTTTAAATTTTATGCAAGTTTGAGGACACTTTTTTTTTTCAACATTGTAAAATGTTAATTTAGATTTAATAAGCAACATAATTTATTTTGTTTTATTTATTTAAGTGATTATGCATTGTTGTGACAGAGATTTAAATATATTAATCTGATATTATATTGTACATTTATTTTTAATGAATTAGTAATTAATGAATCATCCATAATCATAATTTTACATATTTACTTATTTAATTTTATATATAGGTATGTATATATATATATATATATATATATACATATTTTTAATTCATCAATTTATATTAACTGATTCAATTACTGATTCATGTTTAATCCACTATTTATTATTATTATTTATTAATTTATTTACTTATTTAATTTTATATATTGGTAAGTATATACTATATAATATTTTTAATTCATTAATTTTATTAACTTAATACAGTTACTAATTTAAAGCTTAATTCCCTATTAGTTATTAATATCTGTTAATTTATTTAAAATTAGTTTTCATCCCCCCCCCCCTCCTGTTTTTACCTAAGAATAAAAACTTGAGTAGTATTTTTTAAATGTATTATTTAATGATAGAGGGCAGCACTATATATGATTCATTTGTAAATACTCTAGAAGTTATCTTTAAATACTTAACAATAGAGAACCGAGTTATTTTTTATCCATTAGTAAAAATACTGCATCTTTGCTATTTCAAACTGCTTGGACTCTACATTATTATTCCTTGGTCATACTCATAAGTTTTTTACTTAAATATTTTTGGCAACATGTGCAAATTATTTCTTATATCTTTTCTGCTGTATCATTTATGCCTAGGTTGGATCTTCAGTTGGTAATATGCTTCTTTTTTTAATCCATTAAATTTTTTACCTAATGTTATTTTTGGATTTATTGTGTGTGGTAGTCCTTATTTTGCATTTTTTAGTTTTTTATGGCTAATGCAAAGATGAAACCGTACATGTTATTTGTGGAAGTCAAGGAAATTTGGGACTGATGATTCTGCCTGGTTCCAGAAATATTTCCATTTTTCCAACGTTTACTGTATTTTCAATTCCTCGTTGCACTTGTTGTGAAGATCTGTTTCAAAGGGTTTTATAATTGTTTATACATCATTTTTGAGCCGCATAAATTCATTTATAATTTATATATTCACATTTGTTGATGATATTTTGTATTGGTGTATAGTGGTTTTGTTATGTATATAAATGTATATATATAGTATATATATATGTTACGGCCAATTTGATTAATAGGTTATTATTAAAAAAAACAGTTATTATTAATAATTAGTAAATAATATCCAAATAAACCAGTTAATATGATTAATTTATCAGAATTTATCAAATTAACCGGTTATTATTAATAATTACCTACTAATCAAGTTTCGTCAATGTAATAAATTTCAACTCGTTTAGCTTGAGGCTTCATTGCATATGACATATGAGTACATATATTTCGTGTCAGCTCCCCACTGTTGTGCAGTAGTATAATAACATTTGTGAGCGAGCACGTGTGTTTTTGTCTGATGGCAATAGCTCGATGATTGTTTATTTTAGAAGCAAGCCGCCGTATCTTTCGGGATGCTCATTAATATTTATTTTTCGCCAGTTTCGATGTATTGTGTGCCAGGTAGTGTCAATTTGATGTTATTTTTGTTATGAATTCGAAATTTATTCAGTTAAGGGGCTGAAAAACAAAACTAGCCGAGGAAGTTGCTTATCAGACAATGGATGTGTTCACAATATTTGGAGCACCGTGCATCTTGTAAAGTGACAATGGTCGAGAATTTGCTAATAAAATTATTGAAGAAGTTTGTCGAATGCGGAATCTACTCAAATTTTTTCATGGAAATCGCAGACACAGTGAATCGCAAGGCTCAGTTGAAAGAACAAACAAAGACATTGAAAAGATGTTATCCACTTGGCTTGAAACTAACAGTACAACGAAGTGGTCAGAAAGAATAAAATTCATTCAATTTATGAAAAATAGAGCACATCACTCTGGAATAGATCGAGTCCATATGAAGCTTGATTTGGCTATAAAGCGAATTTAGGTTTAATAACATATTTTCCAGTCGATACTTTGTCAGGAATTACAAGTGAAGAAGACCTTGTTAAGAAACAAGTCTAGTAATCATATTCCAACTTCAAACAGCAATTTCAACCGAGGATGAGGATATAGGCTCAATGGACGATGACAATATTGACGTGGAACCGGGTGTAATTCGAACGAAGACTTGGAGGGAACTGTTCCAGGTTCAATCAAAATCAGTAATAAGAGTGTTAGCTAAATTGAAGGGGAACAGCATAATTCTGGAATAGAAAAGAGATAAAAAAAACTTTCGGTGATGTTGAGATGGAAGATTTTGAAGAAAACAATTAAAACTCTTCTATTTCACTAGATGAAGTCTCAAAAAAAAATATTTGTAGAGATCTGAGCTATATCAGACTCGCCATATAGAAAGAACTAATGTATTTCTAAAACAGAGTAAAAATATGGTAAAGTTCGCTGAACCGAACGGTAAGATGAAGTAAACTACTCAGTCACCATCGATCTTGGACATTTGACAATCGGTGACAGTTTGCTAATGCAAAGAAACAGTCGGAACTCTTGTGATCTTTAGCGTGGGAAAATAACTCACAGACCTTCTCACGAGAGCAGATGATTAGAGAGTCCGTGTGCAAAAAAGAGGAGGTTTTTAAGATCTCCATTCAGGGGATAGCGGAAAAGGTCCCTGGGAGGTTCTTAAAAAGAACGGACAGTTAGTGACTGAGAAACTCACTATTGTTTTTAGAAGGAGATAATTGAGATATATATACGAGAGGAGGATGGAGAGGAGATTAGATTTGGCTAGAGTTGGAAGAGCGACTTTTGAGAGGAGAAAGCTTTTTCCGGAGAAAAGTTGAAGGCCGGAAAGGGCCGAGGGTTACAATTCCTAGGACCGGGGACTTATACCTGGGATCAGCGGCGACAGGGCACCGGGTGCCGTCGCGGTGTAGAGATCTTAATCTCTAAAATAAGACAAGTGTCTGCCGATAAAATAATGCATTGCCTTGTGGACTTAATCGACGAGCTGCGACCTTCTCATGAACTCTGTTTTGATTAATGCATAAACTTTTTGTTCAACAAAATTACATTGTTGTGTATATAGCTACTTTTATTTACTCAAGAATACCTTTTATTTTGTTATAAAAATAAAAATCTTGTTATCATATTCTAAGAGAATATTAGTCGTTATACCTTCGAAGTAGAAACCCTCGACCATCGCTACCGCCTTCTTAGGACACGGCATATATTCATAAAGCTCGACCCTCTTCTAAACAGTCAAAAATGGAAACAATCAAAATCAAAAATCCTTTGTAATTCTAAATACCACAATACCTCTTTCTGCCAAAATAAATAATTTGTTAAATGTGTAATAATATTGTATTTCTAATGCAATTTGTTTGCAATAATATTGTATTTGGAACCCATCGTCCATCTTTCTTACTGACAAGATATATCTTCTTAGATTCTTCGAAAGCCCTCTAATTTGGTACTTCTAGGCATATGACCTAACCTCTTTTTTTTTCTTTTTTTATTATATTAGATTGGTGCAAGAATTGTCTCATTCCGATGGTAACATTTCTCAATATAGTTGTTATATGTTAAAATTAATTTAATAGAAGTCTAAATTTAAAACTTTATGCTGCATTTTTCTTAATATTCATTGTTAAATGTATGCATTTTAAAACGGAGTTATTTATTCTTTCTTTATTTCAGTGTTTAAAATTTTTACATAGTTGATTCAGTAATTTTAAAGATAATTACCTTTTATCTCTTAGGCGTTGGCGTCCTTTTAAAAGAACACATCTTCTGATTGAGTATTATTGTCTCTTAACAAGTATTTTTTGTTATTAGTTTCATACAGTTATGATAGATTAATGTTCCAGTAAAGGAGATATTCTTTACTAAGCTTAATTAATCATATTTACCGAACTTCATTGGTAATTACTAATAATAACCTTTAAATATGACTAATATGCAATATTTATCAAATTTATTAAAAGACGCGGTTATTATTAATAATAACCGAATTTATCAAATTGACCGTAATACATAGCTAATATACACACATGTGTGTGCGTGCTCATTTTTAACTAAATTTTAAACAAGAGATGTAACTGTGGGCTATACTTTTCTATAATTACATTAAAATATGGGTTATTTTTTTTTTCATTACTGTTTACCGATCGATGAAAATTTTCTTGAAATAGAATTATCGGGTATCCGACCCGCGCAGGATTCTAAACTATATATATTATATTACCAAATTAGTCCTACTGTCTGGAAGATCATGTTCCCCTCCCCTCCTTCTCGGACAAATCCTACTGACTGTCTTGCATCGAGCATCTATTGAATAAGTATTGTATAGTTGTTCTTTGTTCAGGAAAACCCCAAGTTTGTAATACATCACCTCCCTTTCAGACTCTCTAGATCCGCTCTCCACTATATCAAGATGTTATAAAATTGGTATAAAGGAATAAAGCCAGATAATAGAAGCTGTATTTTAACATTACTAAGTTTTGATACGCAGTAACTGTCAACAAAATATTCATGAAATGTTAATAAATATTTATAAGCTAAGAATGATTCGTTATTGTTTACTAATGTATGTCAACAACTAGTGATTGGGTTAATTTTGTTATTAAAGCTTTTTATAAGGAATCACTTGTTATCCAGATTTAGACTCACGAATATTCAATTGTCAACGTCTAGCTGACGTCAAGTCAATGTCTAGTTAGAGAATATTGGCAGGCCTGCATAGCGGCGCGTAGTTAATATTTTTTCGCAAAATGTCTCTATATAATAAACGGATAATTCTATTGTTAATTTCGTTTTAGGATTTTATCGTAATTTTTCTCACTTGCTGATAAAATCTACAATCACTAGACTTATTTATTCATAACATAATTTCTATAAAAAAATGGTTGCATAAATGCATATCATTATGCAGTCAGTTATCTCATTATGCAATCAAGTGTCTATTATTATTGCATAAAAATGGAAAAGTAATAGACACTTAGTTCTTCCATCTCCATCAAGATAAATTCCTTCTGAAATAAATGAAAAAAAGATAATACATATTCACAACTGAGCAATTTCCATAAGGAATTCTATTATTTCAAAAAATAAGTCTTTAATTCCTTTGAAACCTTTTACACGATATCGCATAACCAGTAATATTATTATCAGAATAAATGTTAACTCTAGAGATTCACAAATTTATCTATGCAGATATTATAAAGTAAAAAAAAAAAATCATCAAGCTTTGTTGTATAATTTAAATAAATATCATATCTTGTTGAAGATTAAAAACACATTTTTTAAAAAGGATATGAAATATTTTAAAATTTTTCTTTGAAATTATAGATGCTCTGTCATTTCACGAAAGAAAATATTTAAAGAAAGTATAATTGTTTGAGATTCATGGT
Organism: Maratus speciosus; assembly: GCA_963932465.1. Taxonomy (NCBI): domain Eukaryota; kingdom Metazoa; phylum Arthropoda; class Arachnida; order Araneae; family Salticidae; genus Maratus; species Maratus speciosus. The sequence goes on along the minus strand of OZ010786.1, from coordinate 143,191,669 downwards.
TTAAAGTATAATAAGGGATCCAACCCAAACTTTCCAAGTTCCAGAACACAGGAGAAAACCGTTTTTTTTTTATAATTAAAAACTGCAATCGACTTTTTGCATTTAATATACAGGATGTTCCAAAATTCGGCCGACAAATTAAGAGGGATGATAGAAGGCATCAAAAGGATGAAGAATTGCCATAGCACATGGAGTCGCAAACCACTTATTGAGTCACAAATACAGGGTGTTTCATCCTAACTGAACTCTGGTTGACGGTCATGAATTTGAGAAAAATAAAAACATTGCAATGAAAATACAACAATAGCTACTTTGTTTTGTGGGAAATGTCATAAAATCACGAAAAATTCTTGGAAAACACGTTGCTCAAGCAATCGATGATACCGATTTAAATAACCGATAATCGAGTGTTGCATTCATGCAACATCAGCGGAATAAGAGTACTGACGTTTAGTGAGCTCAACTGAGCATCAGCTGGGTTTTATTGCATATTTGGGCACTGGAAGATTTTTTTTAGTTTTGTTACAATTTAGACTGCAAACAATAACATTAAAGGTTATTGATTTATTATTAAAATTAAATTTATTTTTTCTTTCTAAATTACTGATCATATCCAGAAAATAGTTTCAAGTATCAAAATATTCGCTACACTAATATTGTAAAACAAATGAGAAATTTACTGCAGCGATAAACATTCTGGCTATGGCATTGTTTACAATGCAGTCTTCTGCTGTCATTGGACTTGTCAATTAACCCTTTCAGTGGCAGTCGTGTAATTATGAAGCCAATTAATTTTATTTTGCAAATGCCACAATAGCACTAAAATTTTGGTAAAGTAATTTTTCTTTATTATGTAATTGTTCGTAAATTCCAGTGTCATTCCTTCATTCATTTCAACCTTTTAGAAACTGAAATGCTTTACCCCGGAAAGGGTTAAATGTCCACGTTCTGTCTGTAATGGCTTTTGCATGGGGAACTTACTGTGCATTTTTGTGTCTGATCTGTTTTATGACTAATTCTTTACATTCAAAGGGTGTTTGCAAAAGGTACAATGCAACTTCATATCTGAAATCTAAGTGAGAGTTTTTTTTTCGAACATGATCTTTATATTTCCCCGCATTAGTCAAGGTTTTATTTTTTCTTCATTTTTTGGCATAATAAATATTTCCATCTTTATCCACTTCAAGTCCCCAGGTTTTTTTTTTCTTGTTTTTTTTTTTTTTTTTTTTTTTTTTTTTTTGTATGACTTGTACTATTTTTAGAGTACAAACTTCTTTTTTAAGCACACTTCAATTTCATCAGCAGTAGCGTATGGTAAAATATCATTATCATTTTTTGATATATTATAATTTTCTTCTTCTTCATCAATAATTTCTCCTATTTCTGAGGAAAATGCCCCTGAAATACACATAATTTTTGATAGACACATTACGCCCTCTATCAAAGACTATGAACGGCAAAGTCGACTGGAGTTCGATAGACCGTATGTCATCCAAGGACCTCTTCAACCAAGACCTAGCGATTTTCTCGGAAATCTCAAAAATTACCGTTTCAAAGAAGCCCTGATACAATTCTTGGCTAATTACTGGGAAAATGATAATCTACTTTCAATAATCCAAAACAAAAAATTTTTTATAACAGTTGGAGAACATTGTTTTTTTTACCATACTGTCGGAAAGCAATAAGAAAGATCTTGATTGCATTAACTGTACTGAGCTTGCAATGAAATTGGGTTCTACTTTATGTGTGGGTCTGCCAGCTTTCCACGCATTTACGGGCTGTGATTACAGAACGGCTTTTTATAATAAAGGTAAAGTCAAGCCTTTTAAAATATTTTCAAGACGAACAAATTTCCAGGAAATATTCATATCATTGACGGATCCAGTAGATGTACTCCTAGAAGATAAAATTCAACCTGTTCAGGAGTTTACTACCCTTCTTTATGGGATCAAGCAATGTTATAATATCAATGACGCTAGATATCAGCTGTTCCAAAAAAACATGTTCAATGAACAAAGACAAAGAACAGTTCATGAAGAAGGTTAAAGGCATCGACGCCAATATGATACCACCGTGCTGGATCTCACTGAAACAGAAAATTTTGTGCACAATATATGTTAATTCTATGTGGCTTCATGCAACCGATGCATGCTGCGTTAAAGTCAATCCTGAAGATTGTGGTTGGTTTTTGGATGGTTATTTGAAGCCTACATGGTTTAAAGGGGACCCAACACCCGTACACGAAAAAAAAAACTGTTTTGTTGAAACAACTAAATTTTGGTTACTATAGCTCCAACCAAATATTTTGGTTGGAATGATCAAATTTTGGTTAGACTAACCAAATGATTTTGTTAATTCAACAAATCGTTTAGTTAATACATCCAAAATTTGGTCATTCCAACCAAAATATTTGGTTGGAGCTATATTAACCAAAATTTAGTTGTTTCAACGAAACAGTTTTTTCCGTGTACAAGTTAACGACGTATTAAGAGAATCGAGAAGCAGGGAAAACGATAAAGAATTAGAATTAGATTGTGACATCGGCACTTCTGACCATTCTGAATCTGAATAAGTGTTTTATAAAAAAACTTTGTATTTTGCTATTGATAAATTTATGTATTAAATAAAAATATTTATATCATTATGTGATATTTTATTTAACATTTATCAGTATTTAATCCGCGCTTAAACGATCGAAAAAATCTCCTTTTGAAAAGCGAACATTTTGAATGAAAAAACTTATTATTTCATAATTATGTATTGATTAATGATTGATAAATGAATGTGTGAGTGAAAAATATTTGATATCATCGTTAATATTTACACTATCGGGGAAATCTTAAAAAAGAATTCGCTGCATCTTTGTCTGTCAAATGGAATTGCGCACGCAACACTTCTCTGTCACTTTCAACACTCACGCAGAAAATTAAACATCTTAAATCTAGGCAACCATGGATTCAGGAAACTTTTTGATAAAGCAACCTAATATGGTTGGAGTAGGAATAAAATAAGCTTTCATTTGATGTGTAATTCGATTAAATAACTTATGAGGGTATATTAACAACGCTTACTTACCCGTTTATACCTGGCAACCCCATAGTTGGGCAGAGTCGAGAGTAGGCAACCCTTATCAGCTCACAGGCTATGAAAGCCTGAGAGCTAATGTGCCCGCCGGTTCTGTATGTATGTATGTATGTATGTATGTATGTAGCGCGACAACTCCTGATAGAAATATCCGATTTGCTTCAAAAAATTTTTCTAGGTTCATTGTGATAAGGCGCTTCCCTGAGTAGTTTTGAGAGTTCATTGGTTAAGGATAAAGGGGGAAAAGGGGGTTAGTCCACACCCCTTAATTCAGATAAATGGGTTTTTCATGGAGAATGATTCGATTTGCTCCGAATTTGGTATACCGGTTTATTATGTTAAGGAGCTTCCCTGATTAATTTTGGGGGTTCATTGGTTAAGGATAAAGGGGGGGAAAGGGGGTTAGTCCACCCCTCCCTCTTAATTCAGATAAATGGGTTTTTCATGCAGAATTATTCGATTTGCTCCGAATTTGGTATACCGGTTTATTATGTTAAGGAACTTCCCTGATTAGTTTTGGGGGGCTCATTGGTTAAGGATAAAGGGGGAAAGGGGGCTAGTCCACCCCCCTTAATTTAAATAAACAGGTTTTTCATGCATAATTATTCGATTTGCTCCAAGTTTGGTATACCGGTTTATTATGTTAAGGAGCTTCCCTGATTCGGTTTGGAGATTCATTGGTTAAGGATAAAGGGGGCTAGTCCACCCCCTTAATTTAGATAAATGGGTCTTTTTGCAGGATTATTCGATTTACTCCAAATTTGGTATACCGGTTTATTATGTTAAGGAACTTCCCTGATTAGATTTGGAGGTTCACTGGTTAAGTATAAAGGGGGGGGGGAAACGGGGGCTAATTCCCCTTCATTTATTTTTTTGAGGGGCATTATTCTTTGAAATAAGAGTATAATATACAATTAGTGTGAATAGCCTGTGAGCTCAATGCCATCAGTTTAGCTGGGCACTTTTCTTTTTTATTTTTTTTAATTCCTTGGGGTATATTCTCTCAGCTGATTCTCGACTTCCATAAATAACTAATCGAGGAAGTTGAGCAAAAAAAAATAATTAAACGTTTTATTGTTTAACATTATCTTCACGTGATTTAGCTAGGCAATCTATTTGCGATGTATCAATGGATAAATTATCTAGCATATATTATTTATTATCATTAAATAACAAATGAGGGTATATATTCTATAAACCGGATCTTAGACTATAATATTTTTCTTTTCGTTTCGTTTAAAAAAATAAAAAAAAAGAAGTGAAAGCCATTTATTTTGAATGATTCAGTTTGTATTAAATAAAATGATAATGCAATACAAATTGAATTATGAATAAAAGTAACATGATACATTTCTTAGCATACGTTTAAGGGAGGTCAAACTGGTCGCCAAATTAGTTTAAAATAGTAACCTTTTCTAAAATATGAAAAAATATCTGTTAGGATTAAAATTTGAGGTGCATCATTAGAGAAAAGTATATAAAATTATAAAAAAAAAAATAATATTTCGAAAACTAATTCGAATTTAAAAATTCTAATACCAGTTTTGAGATACTCGTATCAATACGGATTTTTTGGTGTTAATTTCATCGCAAAGTATTCCGTATTTTAGGAGAAATTGCCGTGAAACATAATCAGTTGTTTAATCAGTCGTTTCATAGAATCGTTACATAAATTCGTTTCAATTCAGTCGTTTCATAATATCCGTTTCATTAGGATTTTATATATATAGGGTAGATATACAGCTATACCAAACCCTGCGTTATATAGTTTTTTAGAAAGTCTTATTTTTCTTTTAGTAATGATTTTTTTAATAATACAGTTAATAATTCATATATTTATTATAAGAACCCTCTTAGCACGACTAATACTTGCACTTGACCGTTTATTTGTACGTTGACTTACAAATAAACATGTAAATCGTATTCCATAATACCCGAACTTCCTCTATGCAAAACAAAATTTTCATAACAAAAAAGCATACCTGTACTGAAATATAATTTAAAATTATAAAAATATATCATAGACGGCCTCTTAAACCATCATTTTGTTGGTTTTTTTACTTATAATTCGAAAACTACTTAGGAGAAAATTTTGAAATTGAGAATTCGCAAAAAGCAGTACTCAATAACTATAAATCTATCAAAAAAATGATAGGTTGCTATTCATATTTTTTTCGAATATTACTTTGATAATTCATAATTCATATTATAAAATTTTTAAAATTACAAATTCTATGTATTTATGTTTGGGTTTCTTAGTATTATAACCAAACAAAAAAAATATCACATTAGGATTATAATTTCAGGAGATATTAATAAAAATATGCAAATATAATAATTTAACACTAGATGCTCTAAATTTTGAATGTTTATAATTCAAAAACTTATGATTCAAATGACTAGAAATTTTGTTTCTAAGCATAATTTGAGAGGAAGATTTAAAATATATTGTCAAAATTGGGTGTTGCCATTTAAAAAAATCTAAGTTAGGTCAGTATTGTGTAGCAATATATTATGTTTACCTTCCCCAGGGAGTTTAATTAATCTTACTTTTAAACATCTCTTATTTATTTAATCTAACCTTTTCTGTTTTAAATTTACTGGTTTCATTTCCCATTTTCAGTTTAAGCACTGTTTTCATTTCAGCACGCGATGTTTAGTAAATCGCATTTTGCGATCCTCTTTGCGCCGTTTTAGCGAGGTCGTCTCGCTCCTGTCTTTTCTTGGCGCGCTCTCACCTTTTACGGCAACCCTTCAGCTGCGCGCGTGAGTTTAAAAAGCGTTCTCTCTCTCTCCTAGCAGTCAGTCTAGTGCAGTTACTGTTATAGAGTAAAACGATTTAGCTCGCCGCGCATTTCGCGGGCCTCGTGCCCCGAATGTGCCGGTAGTGTTGGAAGTCATTGCAGTGATTCTTGCTAGAGAACATCTTTATAACGAATTAAGTTTCCCCTTCTAGAGGCTTCTTCTTGGTGTATTGAATCAATTAGTTTTAGCGTACATCCACAAGATTCACCGATAACATCCTTTTTCTAAATCATGATTCAAGTCTCCAAGATGCCCGGAGATTGTCGGATGCCGAGCCGTGGACCCCACCTTTCACCTGCATACTCTTACTGAACGAATAAAAGTCTTCCTTGTTTGAAACATGTACAACAGTTAGTTTATTTATTGCAAGAGTGGAGGTACTGTATCTTATTTCCTTTTTCCTTTCTCAGCTTGATCACCTACTAGGATCGGGTTATTAGTGTACATTCACAGCGCATATGTAAATGATTAATCGAGGCAACTGGACGACCGCGTTTATTCTAATGAATCCATTTCTAGTATGCAAAAGACAGTAGTGAACCTTTTTTAGAAATATTATAAGCACCCATTAGAACAATTTTAACTTCTTAATAAATGGTGCTAGTGCCAGGTGCATAGATAGTGCATTTGAGTGATCGAGCAGAAATATAGAAGCATAAGTTTTTCAATGACTTTTTATGTATATAACAAATTTTACTGATTAATCGTATTTACTCTAGCTTTTTCTTTTACTGATTTTCATTTTTACAAGTGTATTTTAATGGATTAATTCGGATTTAAGTCTTATAGCGATTGCATCATCATTTTTTTCAGCGACCAGCGATTGCATCATCATTTTTTTCGGCGACCACGTGCTCCAGTTTGTTTTTCTTTCCTCTTCAAAAAAAAGAAGTTCGAACAATATTTTAAGTAAAAAAAAGAATAAATAAAATAATAATGTGGCAGTTTGTGAAAGTATAGAAATAAATTATACATGAAGATAAATTGCTGAATAAGATGAAATATCGTGCACGTGTAGTATTTGTTCTAAGTCCATTTTTTTCTTTCAAATATTTCATTTGCAATGAAAATTTTAGTGAATATAAGAAAATATGATGTCTCTTACGACATTTATAACGCTTTTTTCAAGATTTAATAGTTCAAATGATGGATGTTAATAGATAGAAATGCAATACAAGATTATGCCTTATTTTAGCACTTTGTGCTCTGTCAAGATGTGTTACAACAGTTTTACATTTTAAGTAATTTTTTGCCTCAAGTAAGAAGATTTTGTTTTTAAAAAGAAAATTTTAAGTGTTGTTTTGTATTGTGTGATGTGGAAGATTGACAAAATTCAAGTGTTTTAAAGCTATTTCAGAGAGCAGTCAGATCTTGTCACAGCATTCAGTGCAAAGTTTCATTTTTCATGAATTTAAATATTAAATACAATTATTTCTCAAGATTTTTTTAAAGAATGCTTATAAAAGCAGATATAAAAGTAGAAGAATTCAAGATTGCATCAAAATTCACATACATATATTAGGTGTCCATTTCATATGGAACTGTTTTCTTCATGTTTAGCACTATTTGGGCTTATGTGCGGCATGAAAAATTTTTTCTTCCATTACAATAGAAAATTAGAGTGCTGTATTTTAATACAGAATTTCTGTGGTCTGCGTAGTCAGCCATTATATGATGCAGTTTGTTTTCTTCAAAACATATCCATGTTTATAGCAAAAATTTTAAATAGTCAATTTTTATTTTAAGGAATGGTTTAAATAATTTCAAGTTTTTTTATATTTTGTGTCAAAGTTGAAATTTATTTCAAAAATATATGTGACCTTACGTATGAATTTATATGGGTTCAGGTCTCACGATAGGGATTAGTGCAGTCTGAACTCTAGTTTGCATGCTATTGCGAGATGTATGCAAATATTCAAGTAAACGTAATTTATCACATACAGCTGTATTTTGTTATACAGATATATGGTTTGTCTATACAACCATTATGACACAGATTTAATTACTTGCATGTTTTATCCATGTTTATAAAAGTTAAATAGTGATTACTAGTTTGTGAAAACAGAAGAATACCAGTTTAGTGAAATGCCTTTACAGCAGTGTATCATGTCATGTGGAACAGTATCCAGTTCTTTTTTTCTTTACGAAACCATACAAAAAAAGTTGACTCTACAGTGTCATAATTTCATCAGCATATTCAAGTGTTTTCATCAATTTTTTTCTACTCATCAATGTTATGTCACCATGCTATTTCATACTGTTCGCAAAATTAACATTTCAGAGAAGACATAGAATTGTGAAAAATTCAAGTATTTTATAAATAGTTGTGTGATAAAATACAGAACAATATTAATAGAATGAAACTGTTGTGACTTTTACGTCCAGTGTTTAGTTTATCTTCACAGCATGAACTCTTCCAAGCAGAACAGAACATTTTTTTCGGCATAAAATCTTACATGCAGTGATACTATCTTCTGATACCAGCATATTTTTACAGCTACAAGATTAGGACATCTGTCTTATAATTTTTAAATAATCCTGTTGTTTTTTTTTCAACTTATGTTTGACATAGTTAAAGATGCTGTTCAATACATCCAACATCTGCAGCCAGATGGTGAATTTTTTGTCATAGTATTTCTTTTAAATTAATTTGTTCTGAGCTCTTTTTCAGTTTTTTTTAATACATATGTATACATTGTTGTTTTATGTTTATAATGCATTTTTTCAACAGGTTCTAGTGGTGACTTTGTCACATTTCAATTATAATGTAGTGTTAAAAGATTCAAATGCATTTTTAAACGTAGCAATAATTGTTTTTAAATTTTTACAATATTTCAGTGGTGACTATAGTGGTCACACAGTTTTCCAAAAATTGTAGTGAAATGCAATTTTTTTGGGCACATTTTAAAAATTTTTGACTCTTTTTCAAGATTGCACATTTTTCAATTACTAGTGGTGACTTTGTGTCACATTTTGAAGTACAAAAAGAAAAAGAATAAAATGAAATTTTTTTGTACGTTACATTTTGACTTTTTTCAAAAAGTTAATTTTTCCAAAAAATTTTTTAGTGGTGACTTCGTGTCACATTGTTAGTTATTTAGTAGGCTGTAAATTTTTTTAATGCATTTTTGGTATCATTCTCAATTTTTAAGATTCAATTTCTAGCAACATTCCAGTGGTGACTTCATGTCACAATGTAGTCGTTAGACTAATATTTCATGAAACATGTTTGTTTCACATTTCCACTTTCTTTACATTTTTTAAAATTTTACAATAGTTTACGGGTATCATTTTTTTTTCTCAACCATTCTTGCGAATGACTCATTTTTTATGTATCATGCCAATGATACTTATAGACATAATAGAATGCTTTGAGTATTGTAATAATATTTTAGAATTTTTTTACCAGTGTTTGTCTGTTGACAAAATTTTAGTGAATTTTCAAAACCTTTTTGAATTTTCAAAATTTTCTTGAATTTTTTCAAAAAAAAAGGAAAAGTTTTAATTTTTCTTTTATGTGTCTATGTTCTTCTCATGTTATGTTATGTTTCTTCTCTAGAATGTACTTACAAGAAAATATTCAAATTTGTGTTTTAAAAAAAAAGATATACTTACATTTTACAATTTTTTTCAGTGTAGTAACATGCTAGCAAAATCTCAAAAGAGATATAAACAAAAGTAAGAATATTCTATGTGAATATTTATTTTCATGTAAACATACATGTTTACAAAATCTTTTTTAGTCTATCAATTTTTACCATGGTTTAATAAATTGTGTACGTACATATTGTTTCAATTTGTGAGCTCACACACACCTTTTTACTTTTGATTATCACTTTTTGGTGTTAAATTTTATTGCTATAGCAGTGTGTTTATATTTGTATGTGTTTAAATTTTTTTTTTTTCGATAGGAAGTATGCTCTTAGGGTTATGCAGTTTTGCCCATGTTGTGAGTAGTCTTTTTCGTGTGATTAGTACTATGTGTATAATGTTTTGACCTTTCCTATTTTTTTGTGGTACCACTCCCCCTTTTCTTTCTTTTAACATAAAATAATGTAATTTTTTATATAGGTTTAATAAGGTATAACTGTAATTTTTCTCAACATTTGTGTACATGTACTAATTGTTTTCAAAGCTACCCGCCTGTAGGGTAACGTCTGTTCCCCGTGTAGTCCTGACGGCATCTGATGATCTCCAGTATTCTCTCAACTTTATTTTTCTTTTCGGGTTTGTTGTTTACCTTGTTTTGGGTAAGTTCTTTTTCAGTCATTTCATTTAATTGTTTTTCCATTTAATTGCTTGTCTCCTTTAGTTCAAATCAGTCACTTTTAGTCCTTTTGTTCATTTTTGCATCTTGTTTGGAATTCTTAGTGTGAAGAAATCAACTTTATTTCTGCAATAAAGCATTGCAGTTTCAGACCTTGCTTCAGCTCTTATAGCTATGGACTAAAAGTTCTTTTTCAACGTTTGTTGGGGTGTAATATATTGTGTAGCAATATATTTTGTTTACCTTCCCCAGGCAGTTTAATTAATCTTACTTTTAAACATCTCTTATTTATTTAATCTAACCTTTTCTGTTTTAAATTTACTGGTTTCATTTCCCATTTTCAGTTTAAGCACTGTTTTCATTTCAGCACGCGATGTTTAGTAAATCGCATTTTGCAATCCTCTTTGCGCCGTTTTAGCGAGGTCGTCTCGCTCCTGTCTTTTCTTGGCGCGCTCTCACCTTTTACGGCAACCCTTCAGCTGCCGCGCGTGAGTTTAAAAATCGTTCTCTCTCTCTCCTAGCAGTCAGTCTAGTGCAGTTACTGTTATAGAGTAAAACGATTTAGCTCGCCGCGCATTTCGCGGGCCTCGTGCCCCGAATGTGCCGGTAATGTTGGAAGTCATTGCAGTGGTTCTTGCTAGAGAACATCTTTATAACGAATTAAGTTTCCCCTTCTAGAGGCTTCTTCTTGGTGTATTGAATCAATTAGTTTTAGCGTACATCCACAAGATTCACCGATAAGATCCTTTTCTAAATCATGATTCAAGTCTCCAAGATACCCGGAGATTGTCGGATGCCGAGCCGTGGACCCCACCTTTCACCTGCATACTCTTACTGAACGAATAAAGTCTTCCTTGTTTGAAACATGTACAACAGTTAGTTTATTTATTGCAAGAGTGGAGGTACTGTATCTTATTTCCTTTTTCCTTTCTCAGCTTGATCACCTACTAGGATCGGGTTATTAGTGTACATTCACAGCGCATATGTAAATGATTAATCGAGGCAACTGGACGATCGCGTTTATTCTAATGAATCCATTTCTAGTATGCAAAAGACAGTAGTGAACCTTTTTTAGAAATATTATAAGCACCCATTAGAACAATAATTACTTCTTAATAGTCAGGTTTTGATATGTAGACGGCCCCCTAAGCAAACTTTATATGCATCTTTTAAAAGTAGGATTTATTTCCAATCGATTGGCACAAGTAGCTTTCTTCTATCTAGACACACGGCAGTGTGTCAGCCAAGTTCGCCTGACATAGCCGTGTGTTATTTACACGAACCATTTCCAGCTGTTTTCATCAAATTTCGATGCTCTACTACTGAAAATCTATGAGAACTACGTACTTCTTATACGAAATGTGTTGTAAGGCCACCCTAATTACCTAAAATCCAAAATTTTATACATAACGCATAATTAGTTTCCGAGATAATGACATTTGAAAATGTCTGATAATCGATAATTTTACCACTGACTGACTGACTGACTGACTCACTCATCAAAAAGATCTGGTATATCTACTGCAGCTACAGATTTCAAATTTGGTGCGAAGTTCGTTTACACTATAAAACTAAGGAAAAAATTAAAAAAATTGTGAAAATCGATGAATTACCCACCTGGGGGTGCCCATTTTTACTTTACCATTGCATCTATTAGGCGAAATTTTAAAATGCCGTAGGAGGGGACGCTTTTCTGTCGCCAAATACCGCCTAGTTTCTCGCCAACATGGCGATATATCGCCAAATTTGGCGACCAAAATTAGTCGCCAAAAGTGACGCCACCTTGGCGATATCTCTAATATTTCGCCAAATTCCCATAGACTTCCATTGTAAACCTATCTGCTTTCTTGGGGGTTTATCCTCGGGTTTATCTGGGTTTACTTGCTTACAGAAAATCAACAAATTGAGATATTCTGTCCGTCACAGAGCCCGTTCTCAGAAACTATACATGTTGGAGGCGTGAAATTTTGCATATTTACAGCTGAACACCTCACATCAAATTAAAAATCATAAAATTTTGAAAAAGTTGTAAATTTAACCCTTTGGGGGTCTCACATCTGTATTTGAAACAATCCTTTCTAAGTGAGCTCGTAATTAGGTTGGAGGCGTGAAATTGTACATACTTATAGCTGAACACCTCACATCAAACGACAAATCATAAAATTTTGCAAAAGTCGTACATTTAACCCTTTGCGCTCCCACATGTGTATTTTAAACAATTCTTTCTAAGTGAACCCTAGTTAGGTTGGATGCGTGAAATTTAGCATACTTATAGCTGAACATCTCACATCAAACGAGAAATCATAAAATTTTGAAAAAGTCGTACATTTAACCCTTTGGGCTCCCCTATGTGTATTTTAAACAATTCTTTCAAAGTGAGCCTCTAATTAGGTTGGAGGCGTGAAATTTTGTATACTTATAGCTGAACACCTCACATCAAACGAGAAATCATAAAATTTTGAAAAAGTCGTACATTTAACACTTAGGGCTTCCACATGCGTATTTTAAGCAATTCTTTCTAACTGAGCCCCTTATTAAATTGCAGATTTGAAATTTTGCATACTTATAGCAGAACACCTGAGACCAGGCGACAAATCATCAAATCTTGAAAAAGGCTTACGCTTAACCCTTTGAGCTACCACATATGTATTTTAAGCAATTCTTTCTAAGGGAGTCCCTAATTAAGTTGGAGACATGACTTTTTGCATACGTATAGCTGAATACCCCAGACAACACGACAAATCATAAAATTTTCAAAAAGTCTTACATTATTTACTCCTCCGGGCTCTAACTTGTGTATTTTAAGCAATTTTTCTAACCTCCGCTCTTTTCACCCGGGGAGCACTTTTCCAACTTTTGCCGACACCCCTTTGACCATTCTTTCACATTATGCACCATAGTCTTACATATTTTAGTTCCACATTTTATCGCTAGGGGCGCCTACTTATCTCGGGTGCTATGGACTCAATCCCCTCCACTAATATATCTACGGATAGTATGTACAACGGAGTTTCGTTCGGATAGAGGTTTGTTTAGAATAGAGTGCGCCCTTGGTTGCGAAATGAGGAACTAACAGATTTTTCAAAAGGATAAAGAGTTTTGAAAGGAATATTAAACGAAAACCTCTGTGCGATCTGTGATCACACTTACCCACTTGTTATTTTCAAAATCATTAGAGAAAAGTTTATTTAGTTAATTAAATTTGAAAATCCAGGGAGGGGCAATGTCCTTCCTATGCATTGCCTCTTTGCCCGCACCCATGGATGAATGATACATAGTGTGGTATAAGCACATAACTTTATTTTTCACTTTCAGTACAAAAAAGCAGGCCCAGCTATAGGATATTTAATTGGAAAATTTAATAGGAAAATTTAATATAGGAATTTAATAGGAATTGTTGTTTCAGAAACAATAAAAATTTCTAATCAATACATTTCGTTTCAAAACATGCATTCAGTGTAGCAGTATTAAAATATAGATTTCTGCCGCAAATTGACAGCCAAATAGTTTGTTGTAGGAAATTTAAATTAAAATTGAATGTTGCTTGGTGAATAAAATATTCTCATGTAAACACATTAAAAAGCATTAAGTAAAGTGTCTAAATATATTGTAACTTTACAAAAAGTAATGATATCTAACAAAAACATAGCTGTGAAAAAAGGGAGCCAAGTTCTGTAAAGACAATGGCAAGAAAAGAAGTGATATCTAAGTGGGTGCCAAGTTCAAATAAAATTCACTCAAACTTACCTACTGAAGTATTATAGCATTTTTTAAATTGTTTAGAAATAAAAATTATTGATAGCATATTAATAATAAATCTAGAACTTGGCAAGTTTTCGATAAATGCTATGCCTATCAATTTCATGTCTTAATAAAATTATGATGTTAATATTAACAACAATGTCATTATAAAAAAATTAATATAGTTATTATTATAAACAAATGACTTATGTTAAAGATTTGATAAACCAATAAATACACAAATACATTCCCGCTCGTCTTTGGTTATCACTCTAGCACCCACCCTTCGGAAACCTCAATGCACACAGACTAAAAGGCCTGAGAAAGAGACAGATACCTTTACGCTTGTTCTTGGCCATCCCTCTAGAGACTGCACCCCTTTAACCCGTCAGGGGCAAAGAGGTTTTATTCGTGACATGCTGAAATGATTCAATCACACCAGAATTTAAAAACAAATTTATTTCAAAATGGGTAAAAGCTTCTTTTCACGTATTTAATAAAATTAAACTTTTTAGTCCTGAATTCTAGTGTCAATGTGGCATTTTGCAGTTAAAATTAGGTGTGATATATTTTATCCCACCATCCTTCAAGGGGAAGGAGCTCACTCAAATGAAGGCTTCAAACATGAAATAATAAGTTTAGATATAATAATGTCATTAACAAAAATAAATGACTTGTAGGTAAAAACTTGCCAAGTTCTAGATTTATTAATATGCTATCAATAATTTTTATTTCTAAACAATTTAAAAAATGCTATAATACTTCAGTAGGTAAGTTTGAGTGAATTTTATTTGAACTTGGCACCCACTTAGATATCACTTCTTTTCTTGCCATTGTCTTTACAGAACTTGGCTCCCTTTTTTCACAGCTATGTTTTTGTTAGATTATAATTAGTTGCAGAGTTAGTAGGGAGTATTTACTTTTATTTCCACGACTGTACCTATTATAGGATCAAAAACATGATCTTTCATTGAAATCACAATACAGGGTGAGTCATAAGTCTCCATACAAATGGTGAAAGCGGAGACTGGTTTCTTTTTAGGTTTGTTCATAATTATATAAATACGCGTAGCATCTATAGTCGTCGTCTGGCCCGTCAGTCTGTCTGTCCATTTATAACAGCGTAAAAAAATTAAAATTTTTAAATCATAATTCTAGCATTAGAAATGATTAAAAATATAAATGCATTTTAAATAGCCAGGCATTGTTTAAATAATCTAATAAAGTAAATTACTCTAATTTTATTTGACCTAGTGCCTAGGATAATATATAAAATATATATATATATATATATATAGTTAAGTAAATAGTTAAACGTAAGTTTTAAAGTGTAATAACATGTAACAATTAACGCTTAATCATAAATAGCAAACCATTTCTAATCAACTAGGCCAGATAAAAACAATACCCGCCCCCCCCACCCCTGCTAAGCTATAGATTCACCCTCATTAAGCAGCCAAAGTACTCATCAAATTAAGTTAAGGTCTGTTAGTATTCTTAGCCAAATTACTAGTAATTTATATAAGTATCGCAACCTTTACACTTAGATAGCGCTGGCCTAGTGCATAGGATAATTTAATTTATTTCAAAGTATTAAAAACTAATCCTAAAGTTAAAAATGTAATAAGCATGCCCAACGAAGCACATTCCCTTTCAGGTTTTTTTTAATTTCTTTTCTCTTGAGACTGCTTCCTCTTTATTAGGCGCACATAGGCTGCTGCCTGCACGAGCTACTGGATCCGCTCCTATGGGACAGCCTACGGAGCCAGTCTTTACCTGGTGGGGTGCGGTAGAAAAGTGGAGTCTCATCGCCCTAGCAACGCAAGCTTGCTTTGCATTTCGGCCCAAAAATTTCCTATGGTGATACTTGTCTTTCAGCGGAACCCATTGCTTTCTTTTTCCCTTTCTCTAAATTGGTTCATGAACCACCTTTCACGACAAGTACCCACCACAAATTAGGCATCTAAAATCCAGGTTTCCCTAATCCCAAGCAGGATCTGTGTGTGTAATGTGCAGGAGCCAAACCAACAACGTCAATTAGTTAAGAAAGCGGTATAACAGAGAAATCAGCAAAATAACAGGCTCTGCAATTAGGTTGGCCGGGGGCGTTTTTCTACTGAATGGCAGCCATGCGGCGATCAAGCGGACAACCACACCAATGCCCGATGCCAGACAGGCATACTCGTTCGGCTAGGGAAATCTGGAAGCTACGAGTCTGGTCATCGGTCTGTAGACAGCCGATGTCCACCATGTACGTTAATGGCGCCTGGTGCATGTAAAATCCGTCGTGGATGCAAAGTCCTCCAAGTTATCTGTGAATTATATCTCTGTAGGTGCCTTGCCTGGTGAAGCGGATTTCGTGACCTGAACAAGGTTCTAAATTACGAGATCAACTTGAGTAGCAAAGCACAGGAACCAGTCAACAAGATCAAAATGTTAAGTAACCGGATTAACTAAGTTCACAACTAAGTAAGCAGTAAGCACAGCTGATAGGTTGAAGATGTAGGCGCTCGTCAGATTTGAGGCCGCTACGCGGTGATTAGGCAGTCACCGCCCCGATACCAGGTATGAAACCCGTTCAGCTGGGGAGACCCGGCAGGTAGGGGACTAGTCATCGGTTAGAAAGACAGAAAGAAACAGCGCAAAAACAACACAACCAAATAGTTCGAAATTTAATGTATATAATAATTTCAGAATTTTGTCGAGTCATTTCAAATTTTATGAAAACCGAATCAAAACTTCAAACGATATTAATAAAAGTTTTCTTCATTCTATTAAATTCTATCATACGTAATTCGTTCAATGATATCCCATGATAGGTAAGGTAGGTTACCTATTCTAGGTAGGTTTCCATTGTGGTGATTACGTGTTATTTAAGATGGAGTCCTATTATTTCCGTATTACTGAATTTAACATATAGAATCGTAATAAATTTTGTATTCATGCACTTTTGCATAAGAGTGCAACAGCTATTGCACCAAGATCTGAATATTTATAAAACTAGTTATAGGACGAACACACCTCATTTGCCACATTTGACGTACAAATTTCGACTTGTTTGTTTTTAGGAAAGGTGGCCCGACTGAAAAGAAAGTACTAAGAAAGTGCGGATTATCATTATTACGTGGGCTGGGGATGGTGCCACCTGTCATGCAACGCGCGCCTTCAATGCAACACATAGAACGCAGATAATCCATAACACCGTGCCAAAACTTATCAAGAAATTTAAAACGACAGGTTCTGTTTCCGATGTAAGTAAATTCGGAACACCAAAGACGGCATCAGATGAAGATACGTCAACACATGTGCTAGCAGCCATGGCTAGGAGCCCAACAGTCAAAACTGTTTAGAGCGACTGTCATTGTCTGCCGACATGGAACACATCCTGTAACTGTAGCATTACATGATACCATTTGCACGAATAAAATAAACACTTGTCACCGCTATCACCATTTGTAAGGAGACTTATGACTCACTCTGTAATTTGGAAGGTTCATGATTCGATGTTAAAAAAACTTCTACTTTAATAGGGAGAAAAAAAAAAGAAAAGAAAATGGTCAATATTCTTTTCATAGAAAAATCAAAACTTTAAAAAAAAAATATTGCCGATATTGCTTTTAACAGTTAAACATACTATATAATAGAGATGAGTTAGAACAGTTTTTTCATGCCCGAGCCTTAACAACATTTTACAATTATTCCAAGATTAATTTTCTTATAAAATCCCCTCTAAAATAGAAATAAGTCTTAATCCTAAATACTTACACATGATAACGTTTCCTGATTTCCCGGCCTCTAAAAAACTATTTAAAATAGTTAATTTGTTATTTATACCCAAACGCTAGCAGAAATATACAAATTTCAAAGTTCTAATTCTTTTCAAATATCATTGCACAACTATGTCAAAAACATACAAGTTCTGTTTTCCAGTCATTCTGGAAAAGGACTTTAAACAGAAAGCGATGATACACAAGGGTGGCCCGCGGATTCGTATGTTACTAACATTGACCGTGCAAATACTTCAGAATATTTCCCCTAATAACCTATAAATTAAAAAAACATTTTAAAATTTTAAAACAAACCCCTACTTACGCACTGTAAAAGAATTTAAGAACCTTAGACTACATTCTTGTTACTCAAATAGCAAGCTGTTGTTTTTTTTCTCAATAAGTTAACTAAGTAAACATTTTAGAAAGCAGACAAAACATTTTAAAACTGATTTCAGCAGTTACCGCCCACAGTCAAATATATATTCCAATTCTTTTGAACAGCCCTGTATTTGATCCGTAGGTTGATATATATGTACTATATGATGGGAAAATTTAGTTTAGCAAGAAAACGCATAACACGTTAAAATTTCGCTTTTAGCAATTTATACTAATAGATGGTAACATGCTTGAATACTTTTGTTCAGCCCCGTACTTCACATACTTACCTTTATTATACGCCACTATTTAGCTAAAATTTAATTCAAACAAAAAAACTTTTAAAACTACTGAAATAACATTTCCAGAAATTATCCTCCATAGACGGCCATGCATTCAATTTTTTTCATGACCCTGTATATCATTTTATCCATATTCTACAAACATTTCTTAGTAAAGTAAATGCAGTTGAGCGTAAAAATCCATAACTCATTTAAAAACCTCCTTTAAGCAATTTGCGCTCATACCCAGTAACCCTGACGAATTCTTTTGTGTAGCCCTGTATATGAATTATAGTATTTATACACATCATATAGTATGCGGAAATATGGAGAAACTTAAAAGCGTATATCATAATTAAAAATGTATTTCCTGCCATTATCGCTAATATGCAGTACTTCGGGTAGAATAGAATGAAATCTTTTGTGTGTCCCTGAAAATGCTATGCACTTTCTTATTATACATGAAATGACTTATAGCAAGCCTCAGCGACTCATATCAATTTGCTTAGATATGAAATAGTTTAACATAATTAAAATATGCCGCAAACAATCCCCCACCTATACCATTATGAAACGGAATTCTTTTCTGTGGCTCTGTAAATGAATAATAACTATTCTTTGCACCGCATATTCTAAAGAATGCATATTTTAGTACACTTCGTAAATACATATCAATTTTATTATGTTTGAAAGAGTGTAACATCTTTAAAATTCATTTGAAACAATTTTTTTCCATTGACCGTAATGTAACGGGATACTTTTGACTGTGCCTGTAAATAAACTGAACATGCTACAAACTTCATTCGAAATAGGGATCGTGTTAGGGTAAACGTCAATAACATCCACAAATTTCAGGACTATCCGAGTATATTTATGAGAGTTAGAACGCGGACAGACGGACAGACGGCCAGACAAACCAAAGCCATAAGCACTTTTCAACTTTGTTGGAAAGTGTTTAAAATCAATCCCGAACCCGTCTCTGGCTCATGCTGACTCCGTCTCATCTCTGATGTATGCGCACAGTTATTGATAGCTTGCAGCAATTTTATCTTCGTAAAAATATTTTTTTTTTATTATAGAGATATAATTGCACTGAAAATATTCGGAAAATTGAAATCTGAAGCAGATTCCAATTTCTTAGTAAATGTTGAATTAAATCTAAGAGGAGACAAAAGAGGCTACAAAAGTGATGAAAATTTTTGAATCCGATGAAAGTGTTTCACAAAAGAACGCAAAGCAAAAGCATTTCGCACGCTAATGATCAATGTGCGTTTACTGCAATTTGCAGCTTTTCAACATTTCTGATTCAATAGAATCCGCGCTTCTTATACTGTCAATTGAAGCCACTCTTCTCATACTGTCTGTTTACTTTCTGAAACAGATGAATATTATGTCTCATTCGCTTACAAAACATTTCTTAGAATTCCCAATATATTTTATTATACCATATATTTTTTTAGAGTTTACCATATATTTTGCTATCGTAAAATTTACAAATGCAAAGGTAATTCTTTAGTTTTTTTCGATGGACCATTGTTAGAATTTTGAAAGGTGCTAGTTCTTTAAAATATGTTTCTAAAAATGTACCAAACAGTAAGATGTCATATAATTAAAAATAAAAGGGGGACGGATTGTATAATACTTTGTGCCAGTTTGTGTATTAAGAAAGAATGAGCAACGTTAGATATCACAAATGAATGAATACAAAAGGTTCATAGAGCTGTTTCGAGGCTTCTAAAGCTCCATCATCAGTGCAAAATTAAAAATTAAAGGCTAAAACATAGCGAGCCAGAGAAACGCACCTCACCACTTTGTGCCAGTATATTAAGAAAGAATGAGCAACGTTAGATAGCCCAAATGAATGTATACAAAAGATGCATACAGCTGTTTGGGGGCTTCTAAAGCTCCATCATCAGAGCGAAATTAAAAATTAAAGGCTAAAACATAGCGAGCCAGAGAGACGCACCTCAAAGCACACTCCGTGAAGCACCGAAACCGCTGCATGCACCTTTTGTGTACATTCATCTGTGCTATCTAACGTTGATCATTCTTTCTTCGTATAATGTAACCCTTTAATGGCCCTAAACTTTAAACTAAATTCTTTGAAACACTTAGTTTAAAAAATTTCAAATAATGATTTTGTTCATAATATTCATTTATAGTGTTGTAGCATTAATAATAATAAATATTACTGTTATGACTGTTGCAATATTTGTTGAAAGCATTTTAGGATAATGCTGTATAAATAGCCTTTATCAACATAAAATCTCCTTTTTCTTAAAACTAAAGATAATTATTTAAAAAAAAAGTAGTTAACCGTATTTAGATATGTGAGGCTTAAAATACATTTTTATGCTTAATTTAAGATATTAATTGATTGCTGACGGCACTAAAATTTAGACACAATACATACAACATTTGAGTTTAACAAAACACTATTATGACTGACGTAATACTTTTAATTATTAATAAATATTAACACATATGATATGCGTAACAAACTTTTGAAAACAAAAAAGTATACTTCGAGCGAATTTTTCGTAGTACAATTTAAAATGAAAAATGAAAGTTTAAACACTAACGTAAAACTTAATACTTTCAAAAGAAAGCGAGCAGATTTAATATTCTATGTAGCCACCATTATTTTTTGTTGGATAAAACACATGGTCTTGCATTGAAATCACAAAATGTTGAAAGATTTTTTATTCAATAAAATTCACTCTTCTTATATTGTCTCTTTAATTTTTGAAACAAACGAATTCTGTTTTTCATTCGCTTACAAAACATTCGTTAGAATTTCCGATATATTTTCAGTATAATTACAATCAGTTCTTAACTCAGGCAAATCAAACACTTTAGTGCTTTTGAAATGACCAACGGTGCAGTCATGTTGAAAATCTTCGCCACTTATTCACTTCCAGTCACCGAAGTTAAGCAGCATGGAATGTGGTTGGTACTTAATAGAGTGAACACTTGAAACCAACAAGTGTGTTTGTGTGTACTGTGTGATCCGTTTGCGTGGTCTTTGTACATTCCAAATACGTGCGCGTAAAATCGGCGGTGTGGAAATTCATTTCGCTGGGTGGTTACTGAGAACTGTGGTTACTGGTTGTGAGAAGAGTACGGTGCTGGGATTCCCCCCCCCCCCCTTTCCGCTAACAACAAGAAAAGCAGGGATATTCTTACATGCTAGCGGGAACCGCTGATGGCATTGTAACAAAATATATTACTAGCAATATTTTTGTCTCAAAACAATAATTGGTTATTGCTCCGCCTTAAAAATTGCTCCGCCTTTTTGCCTTCAAACACTATTTTGTTGACTTGGGTGTGTCGATGGGCGCATTATCTCTTTAGAATTCCACCTAAAATTCATCCAATTATTTACCTAATATATTCACACGAAAGTTATAAGTGACTTTCAAGAATTTCCTGATATTTTGAATCTTGTTTCCTTTTTAAAAGCACTAACGAACTACGTTCTTTACAGCTAAAGCCCCTCAACCACGCATTAATCATCACTATTACGTCTGCTGAACTGAATTAGGGATGTTTTTAAAGGTCGTGGTTAGTAATCCGAAAAATTGTCTATAATCCACAGTTTTTAATCGTTAAATATTATCTGAAACCATTTCTCACCTATGTGATTTTGTTGTCGGACCCCCACTACAGTCTCTATTTTTATTCATGTTATTGCAAGGTGGCTTGGGATATATTTTTGTGTCTTTCTGCCTACTGTAATCCTTATACGTTTAATTTATCTTGAAAACTTTAATTCCATTTATTGAATGTCTGATTTTGAAACCAGTTTTCTCATTTGTCTAAAATCCCATATACTAGTCACCCGATGTCTCCCACATAATGATTTTATTTTGTATTTATTTTTGTAAAATAGTTTCTTCATAAAAACTTCGTTTCGAATAGTTTAATCCAAGAAAAATATCGTAAACTGATTTACTTTAAGCTTCCATCCTCCAAATCTAGTCATTAAAAAATTGTTTTGATTTTGGTACGTTTATAAGCGTTTAAAATTACTTTGGATATTACATGGTGATTCAAGAATCGGTTTCGCCTCAAATAACTGGTGAACGGAGTGAACTGGTGAACTATAGCCATGAATGTGGTGTCTAGGAATATTAAGACATGATGCGCTACAATATAATGTATCTGACAGGACCCGCTGGCAATTAATTCAGGGTTTAGAAATCGTACCTCGGCAGCTACAGAAAATGCGACTGAAAGTTCCATGACAAATTTCTAGAATATCGTCGATGTAACATCAAAAGAGATACTGTTCACGCAAATAAGATAAATAGACACCTGATTAGACGATAATAACCGAAACAGAAGACATATTTTTTTTTATGTTGGGAAAAATAAATAATGACAGGATATAATGCATTTTGTGGCTTCAGATAAAAACGTTTCAGAAAAATATAACTTTTAGTTTAATTAGAAAAGTAACAAATGTTTATTTATTTTATTATAATTATTATTATTTGTACAGCTTCATAATTTTTTTCAGCTTCACGTACGGTCATATTTTGATTTTATAAAATTGCATTTGCATACTCTTGAAAAAAATTTATTTCGCTTTCAAAGAAAATAATTTTTTTCATAAACAAAACATATTGAATCTGTATCATGCATTTTAGTCTGTAAAGGCAACTAGTTATCTTATCCAATTACACAATATGTATTTTCTTATATTAAATTGATGATGCACAACAGTTTCATCATTGAACTTTTGGCCATATCACGAAAACTATAGGACATGTTGTGACCAATAATTTACTCATTCGCTGTGAGTCATCTCATTATGTGCATTCCCGTTCTACTACACCTAGACATAATATTCATGGTTGTAATTAACTTGATTCACCAGTTATACGCTAAACGTCTTTGCTTTCTAAGTTACATAATTATTTCTATTTTATCTCTAAATATTAAGGAGGAAAAATATTAAACCTTTCGGGTCCATTTTTTCTTCAATTTTGAGAACAAAATTACTTATACGTTAATAATGTTAAACGTAGCTATCCAAATAGATTTACTGAAGTTTAAAGAATATCTCACTGTCTGGAATCTAATGAATGTACTTATTTTGTGTACTATCCAATTCGTATTCATGCGACAATAAGCTAAGGAAGAGTTTTTGGAGACGTTTGGAAAATATCGTGTTACAATAGGATATAACAGACATTAAAACTTTCTAATGTTTTTTTTTTTTGCGTTTTACCACACATAATTAGTTCGGAAAAGTAACTGATATTTTAAATGTAAAGAGGGAAATATATATTTAAAATAAAGGAATAGCCAACTGTGCAAGGAGAATTAAGCAAATTTTTATTATTATTATTACTAAATGCCTAAACATAAATGAAGTTATAATAAGAAATGTATAGACATATACTGCCATTACTACATGTAGGTAGTAACAAAAGTAATTGTTAAGACAAAATAAAACTCGAGGAAAAGACATGTACACCAGACCCGAACGGATTAAGGTGGAATACGTTTAGCTCATATTTTTAAACGTAAAGGGTTAAGAATTATTTGTAACAGCTACTCACTTAAAATATTTTACGACGTACGCAACATATTATATCGCAAAGAAAACTTTAAAAGCTCATTATCGAGTGATTGTATATATTTTCTTTATAGAATACTTAGTTAAAACTTTTAAGTACATTCTTCACAAAGCAATAGGAATTTATTTTAAATACCAAAATATTTTGAAAATGTTTCTGATTAAATTTACGATCTCTCTTAAGACGTAAACTAAATGCAAGCAACAACTAGAAATATTTGTAAATCAAATCAGCAGCAAACGTTTGAACTTGGAAACATTAGTACGAGGAATCCGTTACCCAAACGCACGCAAGCTAACACAGTTCTATCGAATGCGTCTGTTTTAATTAAATTATACACAACCTGTTTTGAAAGCTTAGGCACATCAAGAAAATGTCGCTTATTAAACAACGATATAAAATTAAACAAAAACATATTTTTTACTTATTAGAGTCTGTAAAATTATTCAAATAAATCATCTATCTATTATATATATAAAATCCAAACGGGAATTTCGTTCCGAACGCCGAGATTTCGAGTTCTACCGCATGGATTTTGACGGAACTTATACCGTTAGATAGGTATCGTTTCAGGGAAGGTTTTAAGCTATAACACACCATTCTACCTAGATTAGTTATAGAATTATGACGGAAAGTTCTGTTATTTTGGACGAATAAGGTTTACCATTTTATTTCTTGGCGAAATTTATGGTTGATAAAAAAATTGAAACAGCTATTACACCTCGAAACATAAAAAAAACTGTTATTAATTTTAATTTTAAAAAAAGAAGAAAAAAATCCGTTTTAATGAGTGATAATATTATATAAAACGAAAATATTTAATTTAAACATGAAAGGGAATGTTCGTAATGCTTAAAAAATTACTCAGTTAAAATATTGCAATTGAAATAAGATTTGGCTCTTTATCTTTTGCGTCAGGTTTAGAAAAATGCATCTGAAAAATTAATAGGATGGTATCAAGGAAGTTTCGATAAGTGCATGCTCAGAAATATTTGAAAAAATTATCTAATATTCTTCTCATGAGGAATATATAGCATATTCTTCTCGTGACATATAATATGTTTATAAAAAAAATCCGCAGAACATCGATTTAGTGTTTGTAAAAATATAATGAAAATTTATTTTTTTGGCGATTTAATGCTGGTTGGCGGCACAATAAAATTTTGAATGATACTTTTTTTATCATAAATAATTTTTAAGTAAAACCTTTTTCTACTCTTCATACGAAGATAGTTAGATTAAGTTTAACTTAAATAAATACATTTTTATTACTACAGTTTTGTCATATACCTTTATATGTGTATATATTAAAATTTTATTATAGTAATTATACGGTTTAAAACAAAATTTCAGTTTATTAAATTTTTTCCAAATTCAAAATTAATGTCCGATTCGGAACATTGGCAATTTGTCTTCGATATATTGTTAGTATCAGAAACAAGAAATGAAGGTTATTGTTGCCATGGAAACAAGTATTTAATATAAAATGTTTACTGGTAGCATTTTTAATTAGCCAGCTACTTTTAAAACAAACTTAAAACGGTACTACTTGATTATCCCGTCGACAAAATAACCATCGCCAAACTATAAGATTAAATGCCAATAATAGCTGATCGTAAATTTTACATTCACTTGACATTAAACACGGTACACGTGTTTGTTGCGTCGTCAAGTGATTTTTAATTTCACTTCTATTTGTAATTTGATTAATGTTTAAAAATGAATTAATTCTTTCGTTGTTTAAAATAAAAATTTTGTCAATTTGTATAATTTGGCGAGTAGTTTGGCAATTTATATAATTTGGCGAATAGTTTGGCAATTTATATAATTTGGCGAAATTGGTTGAAGGAATAATCAAATAGTAACCTTGAAACATTTCCAGCCGGTGAAGGCATGTAAAATTAAATAACTACTGCAACACGCTATTTTTTATATTATATACGCTTAAAGATAAAAAATAATACGCTAATCCTTCGTTTAAGTTTAAATTCATTGAGTTTTAGGCATTTAAACACTTATTTAACAAGCAATTTTCAAATGCATTTAAATATCTTGCATCTGGGAAGGAAATGTGTTGTCTAGCCAAATAGCTTGGAACGTTCGTCTTTTTTGCGCCAAATACTCGAATATATGTAGATTTTTTTCAGATTTTTACTGAGATTCCGCCGCCAAATTTGACTGATGTTTTACTACATACATCAGTAGTTTTAAAAGCATTTTTCTTTTCAAAATAATTTGAGTATGCTCTTTAAGGAGACCTTCCTTGTGGTAACAATTTTGTTTTTGATTTGTTCTTTTTTATTTCTAATTCTTCCATCATGTGAGTCACAGACGAAACTAGCAGATGTAATTGTAAAAATGATGGTACTTATGATTTACATGTTATACAGGTGGAGGACAAAATAATACGAACACCTGTGAAATAATGGAAAATCTTTATTAATAGGGGGTTGGACCACCCTTTGACTGAAGTACAGATTTAATGCGACGTGGGATAGATTCATAAAGGTCATGGACAATATTTAAAGGTATATTAAGCCATTCCTCCTGCAGAACGGTCTCTAATTCCGAAAGGCTGGATGGAGGAGGAAATTGGGAACGAGGTTTGGACTCCAAATATTCCCATAAATGCTCAATAATATTCAAGTCCGGAGACTGAGGAGGCCAGGCAATATGTTGAACTTCTTCGTCCTGCTCTTTGAACCATGCTTGAACACACTTAGCAGTGTGGATAAGGGCATTGTCGTCTTGAAAAAGCGGTCGCTCTCCTGGGAATGCAGTCTGGACAAAAGGATGAACATGATCCTCTAGAATGCTTAGATAGTGATTGGAGTTGATTCTCCCATGCAGACTAATAAGTGATCCAAGACCGCGCCAAGATATCGCACCCCATACGATAATGGAACCACCCCCCATGCTTCACAGTCGGCAAGAGGCATTCAGAATTAAACGCTTCTCTAGGCGTTCTCCAGACATAAACACGTCCGGTCGTCTGAAGTAGTGTGAATGACGATTCATCTGACCATATTACCTGTTTCCACTGCTGTGGGCAGGGGCGCGCCAGAAGTATCCGGCTCCTGTGTGCAGAACTTCAATTGGCGCCCCATATTCTTAAACACCCCCCCCCTTATATAATTTTTTTTCAATGATTATAAATGCATAGCTGCCAAGCCAACCTTCCGGTGGTTCTCTCCATATCAAATAATATAATTTAAACCAGAAAATTTATTTAATGAAATGTGTCTTGTTTCTACAGGGTTATTTTTTATTTCACTTATTAAATTAAATTTCTGGTTTAAAATATTGTTGTTTGACTTTAAAAATAAGGAATGTTGGCAGCTATACAAATAACGGACATCCCTAAAAAGGGAGTGCTTCAGCTGTTTGCTCCCCCTCCCCACAAATGGCGTGCCTCCTACATAAATCAGCTTCTTTTACCTCTATAACTCCCGGAATTTTTAAGATCTGATCTTTATTTATATTTATACTTAAAACAGTTCAAATAAACTTTAATTTGGAAATATAGCTGTGTTGAATTAATCAATGGTAGCACTATGACACAAAGAAAGGAGTGCTCGTAATACGGTAAATACACATAAAAGTAGAAAAGTATTTTCTCAAATTAATGGTGTCCGTATTACATCGGAGCTTGTTATAGTACTTTTATTTATTTTAAAATAATGTAACATCAATTAAGATGCGCCTTAAACAATTACCACACGTAGATTATAATCAGCGGTGCATTTGAAAATGTTCCAGTCCCGGAACATTTGATTTTATATTAGCAAATACGTAACCCCTATGCCGGCTATATAACAATTGTTATGAAAAATGCATATTCATTTTGACTTTTACATTGCTAAGAAGCTAAGCGTATCTTTACCTTGTCACACTCTTAACCCTTCCTTCTCTGTCGATTTTTTTATTTTTTGAATTCCCAATTTTCGTGCAATGAATCCAAGTTCTAAATTAAAAATACTAATAAAACAAAGTTTTGCTCTGTCTGTGCACGATGGCTAGCAGAATCTACGGCACGTACGAGGCTCAAAATTTTTGTGACGATAGTCGAAAGCCTGTCTTGGTGCACCCAGTGATGTAAAATAACCACTTTGGGTATTTTTGTAGGTATTTATTTTTCAGTTAAATATAGCTGTGAAAAAATTTATAATGGATTGCTGAAAAAGAATGAAAATTTAGAACTTTAGACTTCCTACAACTCTTAAATTTTAAAGAACCTCAACATTTTACATTGAAATATTGAATTTAAATGTCGTTTTTTTTTTTTATTATAATGAAGAATGTAAAAAAAATAATGTATTAATTCAGAAGAATTTTATTAAAAAAACAATTTTAATTAAATTTGTGTAACAGGTGCACTTAATATATGTGCAATACTGATTCAGCTAATGTATATCAGTACTACATAGGTCACTTCAAGCACTACCACGGTAATACTATATTACGATAGTAGTTCTCCATTAAAGGGGGCACATTCTCTAATTTTTACTCAGAAGACTTTTCTTTCCCTGATACTCTTTTTCTATGCAAATAACTACATCACTCTAAGATGAGTGCTCTCTAATTTCATATGATGGCCAATTTCATGAATAAATATCATTTGTATCTGATGGTTTTAAGGTGCAGCCGGTCAAATGAAATAATGACCCCATGCATTTTACTCACCAAATTTTTCCTGAAAACAATTAAATAAACATTCGATAGGAAATTATGTATTCTTTCAAGTTATATAAAAAAAATTTTAAGGCTCATCTTCATACTTCTAAAATTGTACCGAACTCTGAAACTTTCAATACAAACGCAATAGTTTTTACATCATATTTGGCTTTGTCATTAAATTTTACTTAAGAAAACTAAACAGAAAGGCATTTAATCAAGTAGTTTAGGAATTGTGGAGATTTAAAATTTGAATCTTTAAAACAATATGTCACATGAAAAAATTAATTTTCTCCCCCACGAGGGGAATGCTGGGGTAAAGTCCTGCATCGGGTCGGGTTACCCGCTTTTACCCGAACCCGACCCGACTAGCACTCGGCGCTATATTTTCGCATTGCGGGTCGGGTCGGGTTGACTTTAACTATTTTTGTTGCGGTTCAAGTTGGCTTTCATTGTTTCGGGTTCGGGTTGGCTTTTTGACTCTTTCGGGTCGGGTTTGGGTTGACCCGATTGTTTAAAAGAATGTGGAAAATATTTTTTCACGTTAAAAGCCTATATAAAAACGCAGATCAAAGTTTCACAAAAGCAAAATGCGTGCCTGTCTGTTTTGTCTTTAGTCGTCCTTTCACGAGTCTTCGAAATAACAAATTGCATTATATTTTTATCGTATTTTAAAAATACAATACGCAGCAAAACGCTGAATAGTTCTTCCTGTCTATCTCATAATAGTTGTCAAAGTTAGAAGTATCAAGACTTATAGAACATTAGCAATCACAATCTGTTTTGCAATGATTAAAAATGAATTTAACATTTGGAGATACAATAAATTTATTAATTTCTAACTACAATCTTACAAAATATAGTTGTTAAACGAATAATAAGACTTTGCAAATAACTCGGAATTAGTTTATTAAATATTTTTCAATAATTGCCTTCAATAATTGAATTCAATCGTAATGAAAAACGCTGACTATTTATCATTGTGATCAGTCTTACCTAAAACAAAGGCCTTGTACAAAGTTTAATATTGGCCATTGTGCCAAGTACGCTTTGAAAGGAGGTTACAAAGTTGCATGTCCATTTTGGTCTGTGCCACGTTTTTTCAGATATTTTTTTAATTAATATCTCAGCTAATTACCGACAATTCTTTTGGAAAATCATTATCGACAGTCCTTGGATGATTTCGCGTCGATAGGTACCTCGAACTCTCCTTAACTCCCCTGCTGAGCGCCAGCAAGATAAAGTTTATGTATAAAGGAAAACTGCGATTTTCTGAAAAATTGTATGACCTAGGATAATCTCTATAGTTTTCCTAAAGAGGTTTAAATAAATTCCTATTACTTCTAATTTTTTCGTAATTTAATTTAAGTACATTTGGAAAAAGTAGGAGAGACATAATTTTGCCATACATTTTCGACGAATTTCTGAAAATATAATTGTATCTATTATAGTTTATATTTTTTTAGTTCTGCGTTACGAGGTTTTTCAAACGATCCCCCCCCCCCTATTTTGTCTTAAATACGTACCTGTTCACTGCGTGAAAATGGGGGGAAAGCTGCTAATTGTTGAGATTTGTTATGTAAATGTTTTTCTTAAATTTTGGAAAATTGTATGGACTAGTAATGAACAAATTAAAACTTTAAAATAACCTCTACTGATAAAAAAAAATGAGTTAAGAGGAGAAGAGTGTGTGCTTAGTAATATCCAGGCCAAAATCTTTAAAACAATATGTCACATGAAAAAATTAATTTTCTCCCCCACGAGGGGAATGCTGGGGTAAAGTCCTGCATCGGGTCGGGTTACCCGCCTTTACCCGAACCCGACCCGACTAACATCCGGCGCTATATTTTCGCATTGCGGGTCGGGTCGGATTGACTTTAACTATTTTTGTTGCGGGTCGAGTTGGCTTTCATTGTTTCGGGTTCGGGTTGACTTTTTGACTCTTTCGGGTCGGGTTCGAGTTGACCCCGACGCGACTCTGTACGCGAGTGAAACTAGTGCTTGATCTATTATAATTTGTTCGAAGCAAATCTATAAAATATTCAATTAAAATTTCAATAAAACGTAATTCATTTTGAGGTTGTTCTCAAAAACATGTTTCCCAACTGTAAATGACATGAAACTTTCTTACATGCTCATGGGCTCATTTTTATGCGTAAAAGCATACAATGTTAGGCATGGCTATTAAATTGGGTTGGAATCGAATGGCGTTTTTCATTTCTTTTTTTTAAAAATGCATTGTAATTTTGAGCTCCATCCTGTTTTATTTATTTATTATTTTTGTTATAATGTAGCCGATTGCTGTGATTGATTTGTGCTTTTTTCGGCAATTAACTTTTACATGGGAACCGTGCATAACCTGGGGGCTTATGCTGCTGTACCATTGTGCCATTTAATATATACTACTCGTTTTTATGTCGTCAGTATGTGTATCACTACCAATACTACAGTAAGATAGAAGTGTTATATATTTTCAATTATTTGAATAATGGAGCCTTCCATGTTTGCCCCCAGCTGTAGTGCGCCCTGTTTTCTGAAAAGCTGGACAGGTCTGATCTAGAGCAGGGATTATTCAAAAGGGGCAATCGCAGTCACCCTTCCGATTTTTTTATGCTTCTAGCGCTTTTTAAGAATTTATTTTAGGCGCCTGACGGCGCCCTTAAGCCTTCCGTGGCGCCTTACGACCGTGACCTTTCGACACCATGGTGCCTTTCGGTTTGAGACACCCCCCCCTACCCTAAAGCTACGCCGTTGACGAGCATCTGCAAATTTCATATATCATAAAAGTAAAAATGAACTCATAAATGTGTCATCATAAATGACACATTTCGATTTTAAATACCGCTTTAATAAATTTTAATTGGATAAAAGATTTTCAAATTTTTCAGCTTCGCCTAAACTATTTGGCGCCTTTACTATTATGGCGCCTGTGTGCGGTGCACACTTTGCACACTGTGTCGGCGCGCCCCTGGCTGTGGGGACCAGCCTTTGTGATCTCTGCACCATTGGCGTCGCTTGAAAGCATTAGTTGCTCTCACCAAGGGTTTACGAATTGCCACTCTGCCATAAATGTTCGCAGCATGAAGTTCACTTTTGACAGTTTTGGTTGAAATTGGGTCCTGGAAATGACTGTTCATTTCGGATGTTATCTCGGATAAAGATTGCTTGTGATTTCGGGCTACTATGAGCTTCAAGACCCGTCTATCCCTATCACCAAGCTTTGACTTTCGGCCACTGTTGTGCTTTGAAGACTCCGTCTTACCCTCGTTCGTGTATGCTGTCATAACAGCTGATACCGTACTCTTTGCAAACCCCAAAAGGTTTGCCGTTTCCGCAACCGATGCTCCACTTAAACGCGCTCCGACAATCATTCCTCTTAGGAACTCTGAAAGGTCTGACATTTCAATTTATCACAGACAGTTCGATAGACGCATGCAACGCAGGTGACTGCTGTTAAGAGACTGATACCTTCTTCTTCACGCTCACTAGGTGGCAGACTTCTGTTGCAGGTGGCGCGGCAGCACTGCAGGTGTGAAATACGCCATACTGCTTCACAGGTGTTTGTATTATTTTGTCCTCCATCTGTATGTTTATTTGTGATTTTTGAGTTCACTTTTGTCGCCAAACAATTTGATTTCAAGCCAAAAAGACGTAAGCGTGAATTGGGTTCAAGCGATATTTACAATAAAGGTGATTTTGCAAGTGTGCGAAAGCATTTTTTGAGTATTTTTTTAAATTCAAATGTACAATATATAAATAGCAATTAATATTTTAAAAATGGAGTCAAATATTTTAATTTTAGTATAAATGTCTCCCACACACGCACATACATATTGTAAAATAATTTAATTTTAGACATTTAAAAAATTTCTCATCATACTTTACTGCGAAAGCACGTCGGTTCCTTTTCCCCGAATTTGTGACTTTTATAACCTCGAAGCCAGATTAGCTAATATTGTCCATTCTTTTTTTAATAAAAAACATATCGCCAATTTCCCTTATACAAACATTCAATGTTTGCAATGTTAGGTAGTAAAGATTATTCTTAAGAAAATGTAAGCAATTATGCGTTATTTCT
Source organism: Maratus speciosus (assembly GCA_963932465.1). NCBI lineage: Eukaryota > Metazoa > Arthropoda > Arachnida > Araneae > Salticidae > Maratus > Maratus speciosus. The sequence goes on along the minus strand of OZ010786.1, from coordinate 143,159,006 downwards.
ATCACGAAAAAAGGCATTTTGCAATAAAAATTGCTTTCTGAAATCACTTTTCGATATTCCATTCCATTCGTCATTTCTTTTTCTTTTTTTTTTTTTTTTTTTTTTTTTTTGTCATATCTTTCCTTCTTTTAGAAATGTTATAAAAAGATATTGGATGAATCTTCCATAATCAGCTACCTTACAATTGGCGAATTTACTATATAGTGTTGGAAGATTCGTTTATATTTGAAAGGAACCGTGGACGGTAAATCCGATTTCAGAAGATTACGCGAAATTTGTACTTTTAGTAATTAGTGATTAGTAAATTTATGTATTTTTATTATGGAGCAAACGGACAAAAGAAGATTTACTAATAGATATTTTTCATGTGTAGTTATTTTACTATCACTAAAAAAACATTAATTTGAATGTACAAAAAAAAAAAAAAATTCAAATGCCAAAGGTAGCCAATGGAACAATATTTGTTCATTTAGCCTAGGTTTTTTTAAAAAAAGTACCTCAAATTCAATTAAAATTTTAATCATTATAAAATTTTGGCTGATGCACAGCCCGAGCAGCTGATCGTAGTGACAAATTTTAGGTTTATTTTACTATCACTAAAAAAACATTACTTTGAATGCATTAAAAAAAAAAAAAAAAAAAAAAAAAAAAAAAAAAAAAAAACTTTCACATGCCAAAGGTGGCCAATGGAACAATATTTGTTCATTTACCTTAGGTTTTAAAAAAAAGTACCTCAGATTCAAATAAAATTTCAATCATTATAAAGAAATTTTTGCTGATGCACAGCCCGAGCAGCTGATCATAGTCACAAATTAACGTTTTTAGCTTTATTTAGGCAGCAAACTGATGAATAATGACGTCTTGAAAATAAAAGCATGTTTATTTCTTCGTCTTATTACGCTGCTCATTAGTGAAATGCGAAAAAAATCTTCGGTTTGCGAAAAAAGATCACAACTAAAGATTTTGCATATCTAACTTTATTTATCATTTGCAAAGAGTTTTGATAGTGAAAGATCTAAAATTCAATCAACAGCAATTTGACATTATTTAATGGAATGTAGTTTAGAACGTATTTAACTCTGTTTTGTAGCTAACTCTGGTACAGTTTAAACCATACTGTTACGAATATTTCTAACGTTGCACATCAAACTTGGTTGTGGATCCGATTACGGATGATTGAGAAGATTTTATTGAATGAAAACTAGAGGTTTAGTTTTTTATTTGAATTAGTTATCGAGGTTATTTTCCTAGGTTAATAGTTGCATGATTAAAACTGGTATGTAAAAAGAAACGGCAGTTAAAATGACATTATTTTAATTTTATTCACACAATTCTGCTTTAAATATCCACTTGTACATGATTCACATATTTTAAAATATAAAAGTTAAATACTGCTTTGATTGTATTTACTCTACTGGAAATCGAAGGTAAGAAACTGTAGAGAAAACCTGGCAAAAGAAGACGTATATTACCAAATATAATGTAACGTAGAGAGAGATTGTATTTATGTTATCAGATCCGCACAAAGTACCAAGCTGAGAAGCCCGGAGTAAAAAAACTAACAAACGAAAGTGAATAACCCGAACATTCTTTAAGTTAAATGGTCAATCTCTGCAGTCATTGTAATTCTCTCTTTTTTAGTAGCGTGGTGATATGATCGTAATGGTCGTATTTCCCTCCCAAACTCTACATGTGTACTAAAGAGTTGCCTCTGAATTGCCCGTATTTCGTTTAACGCATCAGATAATTTAATAGCGCAATGGCGTCCGATGTGTATTCAGAAATGCGGAAGGAGACCTTCCAGGTGAAAGTCCATATTAATTTAAAATACAGGGTCGGATTTTCCATTTCGTTTGATTGAAGGTTTATTTGAAAAATGGTCCAGCGCAGCAGGCTCAGTCTGCTAGTATCAAAATAAATAAATGAGTATATTATCATAACTTTTTTTTAAGTCATAAAAATGTGTAACTACACAGTGTCTCTAAACTTTAGCCACAGTGGAAAAAAATACATTATTTAACTTGCATGATCCAATTTATTAATAGTGTTTCCGTGGTTTCTGATAACAATTCTAGTCATCTATTCCGTCTATCTAATTCTATTTCTTTTCATTGTTGAATAATACAAAGCCACTTGTCCCCGTAAGCATGTAATTTCGAGCCCATTGCATTTTATTTATGGTATGGTATAGGCACGCTTTACAAAACACCTTTTGTAAAACAAAATTCTTGCACTGTAGTGCGCGTCTATGATTTTATCGCTTTGAAACATTGATTTCGAGATCACATTTAACTTGCTTCATGGCCATCTTTTGCTTTGGTCACGAATCTTCCAATTTTTCGATCAGGCTGAACACTTGTTACAACACAGGCCTCCCGCATCTTAGATTTCGGTCGAAATTCTTATTTCTAGCAATTACTCTGTATATCCCTCACTGTGAATGATTTAATATTCTAGAAATTTCAATAACGGTGTTATTTTTCGATATCGATTCAAGCATCTTTAAAATTTTCTCTTTTGTGAATTCTGTAGCTATCGGCATCTTCAAATCATTTTATCATCCCGTTAAAAAAAAAAAAAAAAAAAAAAAAAAAAAAAAAAAAAAAAAAAAAAAGTAACAGTACAGACAAGTCGGAATTAGTACGCCAAACGTAGCAAATGAGGTGCGTTTCGTATTATAACTAGTTTTATAAAGATACAGATCTTGGTGCAATAGCTGTTGCACTCTTATGTAAAAATGCATGAATACAAAACTTATTACGATTCTATATATTAAGTTCAGTAATATGGAAGTAATAGAACTCCATCTTAAATAGGACGTCATCACCATGGCAACCTAGAATCATTGCCTGTCATGGGATATCATTGAATTAGTTACGTTTGATAGGATTTAATAGAATGAAAAAGACTTTTATTAATATCTTTTTAAGTTATGATTCGATTTTTATAAAATTTGAAATGACTTGACAAAATTCTACAATGATTATGTATATTAAATTAAAAACCATTCGGTTGGGTAATTTTTGCGCTGTTATATGCGGACAGACCAGGCGATGACTATACGTGCTGAGTATTTATATAATTACGACTTTTCCCCTTAGATCATTATGTAATGGAATACTTTTGAGTGTCTCTATGAATAAACTATGAACGCTACATACTTTATTTTCAATACCGGACATGGCATAGTAAATCTCAATAACATATATCAATTACAGAGCAATCCAACTATATTAATGCATGTTAGAGTTCAGACAGACAGACAAGCCGAATTCATAAACACTTTTCAACTATGTTGGAAAGTGTTAAAAACGCATAAGAGTTTGAAATTTCACTTCCAGCAGTTTATACCAATGTACGGAAGCATTCTTGGAAACTTTTGTTCAGCCCCGTATTTTACCTACTATCTTTACATATACGTCACTATATAGTTAAAACTAAAAACGATTAAAACTACTGAAATCACGCCATCCAATTCTTTGAGTGGCCCTGTATATCATTTTATCTATATTCTACTAACATATCTTAGTATACCAAATGTAGTTCAGCGCAAAAATGCATAACTCATTTAAAAAACACTTTTAAGCTATTTTCGTTAATATTCAGTAACCCTTACAAATTCTTTTGTGTAGCCCTGTATATGATCTACAGCATTTATGCACACAACGTAAAAGAATTTTCAGTAAAAATAGGTATATTCAGTCAGAGACGGATCTGAGAATTCCATTTGAACCGACCATATTCCCGACCCGAACCCAACAACAAAAAAATTCCATCAAATCGTAACCGGATCCAAGCACGACAAAATAGTTTCCGTTGACACTGAACCCAAACCGAACCTAAAAAATCCCTTTGAAGTCAACCCGAACCCTACCGGAACACGACAAAAAAAAAAAAAATCCATCGAATTTTAACCCAATCCAAACAGGACAAAATAATTTCTGTCGACACTCAACCACACTCTAACCCGAAGATTCTATTTGAAGTCAACATGCAGCCCAATCCAAACCCACAAAAAAATCTATCAAACAGTAACCAGATACGAACACGACATAATATTTTCATTCGACACGCAACCCGTACCGAACCTAAAAATTCCATTTGAAATGAACCCTAAACCCTACCCGAACCTGACAAAAAAAATTTATCGAATCGTAACCCGTTCCAAAAAATAATTTCCCTCCTCACACAACCCCGAAACCTAAAAATTCTATTTGAAGTCAATCCGAAACCCGACAAAATATATTTCCTCGAATCACAACCCGATCTCAAAACGTCAAAATAATTTCCGTAGAGATACAATCCAATTCGAAAATGAAAATTCCAGTCGAAATCAACCCGCAACTCGACAGAAACCCGACAAAAAATATTCCATCGAACTGCAACCCGATCCGAATACGACACAATAATTTTTGTCGACATGTAACCCAATCCGAACATGAAAATTCCGTTCGAAGTCAACCCGCAACCCGACACAAATCCGTCAAAAAAATTCCATCGAACTGCAACTAAATCCGAATCCGAGAAAATAAATTCCGTTGACATGGAACCCGACGTATTTCAACTAGAACCTGGAATGTTTCAACCCAAAAACTAAATAAAAGAAAATTAATTCATCGTTTAATGCAATTATGAAAAGTAGTCTACAATTATATTTCTAATTACCAATTTTATATTTTATGTAAAAAATGGACATGAAATGGACGGGTCGGGTTTTGCGTTGACATCAAATGGAATTTTCAGGCTCGAGTTGGGTTCGGGCTGACATCAAATGGAATTTTCAGGTTCGGGTGGAATTGTATGTCGATGGAAATAATTTTGTCATGTTGCGATCGCGTTGCGGTTTGGTGGAATTTTTCTAATCCGGTTCGTCTCGGATTTAGGGACGACTTTAAACGGAACTTTTAGGTTCGAGTTGGATTGTATGTCGACGGAAATTATTTTGTCCTGTTTCGTATCGGATTGCGTTTCGATGGAATTTTTGTCGGGTTCGGTTCGGGTTTTGGATTGACTTCAAATGGAATTTTTAGATTCGAGTCGAGTTGCATATTGACGGAATTAATTTTGTCGGATTCGGATAGGGTTGAGGTTCAGTATAATTTGTCGGGTTGCGGGTTGACTTATAATAGAACTTTCAGGTTCGGGTCGGGTTGCATGTCAACAGAAATAATTTCGTTGTGTTCGTGCCGGGTTGCGTTTCAATGGAATTTTTTTGCCAACTTCGGGTTCACTTCAAAAGGAACTTTAGGTTCGGATCGCTTTGCGCTTCGACAGAAATAATTTTGTCGTGTTCGAATCGGGTTTTGAATGGATTTTTTTGTCGGCTCCGGGTCGGGTTGCAGGTTGCCTTAATACGGAACTTTCAAATACGGATCGGATTGCATGTCCACGGAAATAAATTTATCGGCTTCGGATCGGGTTGAGATTCAATGGAGTTTTCAGCTTCGGGTCGGGTTGCATGTCGACGGTATTAATTTTATCGAGTTCGGATCGGGTTGACGTTGAATGAAATTTTTTTATCGGATTGGGAGTTGACTTAAAATGGACTTTCAGGTTCGGTTCGGGTTGCATGTCGGCGGAATTTATTTTGTCCTATTTTGGATCGGATTACGTTTCGATTTTTTGTCGGGTTCGGTTCTAGTTTAGGGTTGACTTCAAATGTAATTTTTAGATTCGGGTAGGGTTACATGTTGACGGAAATTATTTTATCAGTTTTGGAACGGGTTGATGTTCAATTGAATTCTCAGGTTCGGGTGGGGTTGCATATCGAAGGAATTAATTTTGTCGGATTCGGATTGGGTTGGGGTTCAATACAATTTGTTTGTCGGGTTGCGGGTTGACTTATAATTGAACTTTCAAGTTCGGGTAGGGTTGCATGTCGACGGAAATTATTTCGTTGTGTTCGTATCGGATTGCGAATATCTTTATTCTAAAAGAGGGAAATGTTGAAAATTATCGAAATTTCAAAACACAAATTACTTATGAAAAAAATTTTAGGCTCAAAATATTGCTCACAAGACAAAAAGAAAATAATTAACAGCAATATACGTGGGTGAATAAAAAAGGTTACAAGCAGCAGCATTTGAAAAGTAATTAGAGTGGAGCGAATATTTTTCCATAGAGTTGAAACAGTTGGCGCTAGTTGTCTTACAGAGGTTGGTCGGGTAGGTAGTATAAGCTCACAGACGCGTCAGAGCTATTGAAATGGAGAGACATGTAGAAAAGTGGTCTCGCTTGTGCCACTTTGAAAAAGTTACGTGAAGCTAGCCAATACAAACGCCCTGGCAGCTGAGCGATGGAGTCATACTCCTGCAAGAAATTATCATCCCATACTGCTCGAAAAACTCAAGAATTGCTGCAAAAGTACAAGTGGTAAGTCTGGAACCATCCCCCATACAGCCCAGTTTTGCACCCAGTGACTATTTCCTGATTTCGAAATTGAAGTAAACACTTATCTGGAACAAGATTCTCTTAAGACAGTGATGTGAAAACAGCTTTCGAGAATTGGCTTAATGGGCAAGGATATGATTTCTAACCAAGCCGGGTTAAACAAGTTGATTTTGCGTTCAGATAAATGCCTAAATGGATTTGGTGATTATGTGGGAAAGTGATCGGTAAGTATGCATTTTAATGTCTTTATGTATTTTCTCGCTATAGTTGATAAATAATTTTTTATTACCTTTGTAACCTTCTTTTTTTATCCATCTTTGTTAAGAAGAAACAAAATCATGCGTCAAGCATAATTATGAAACACTTTCCTACCCTTTCAGAATACCTTAACAAAACTTAGTCGTTGTATAAGGTCAAGAAGATACGTAATTAAACATTTTAGAAAACGCATATCACATTCGAAAACCAGATTTCAATAATTACTTTCCATTGACGGAAAGGTACTCCAATTGCTTTGTGCAGCTCTGTATATGATCTATAGGTTTGTATATATTCTACATAGTATGTTAAAATTTAGTACAATAAGAAAACCCATCACATTGCTGAAAATTCACCTTCCTTTTCTACCGGTACGCGGAAAAGTACTCGAATTTTTTTGTACAGTCCTGTATATTACCTACAGATTTTTATACACGCCACATACTAAGCTGAAATTTAATTCAGACAAAAACACACTAAGCTGAAATTTAATTCAGACAAAAAAAGCTTAAAACAACTGAAATCACACTTTCAGAAATTATCACCGATAGGCGATATATCTATTTCTTTTTATAATTTTATTTGTATTCAAAGATCTCTTCTCATGCTAAATGTAGTTGAGCATGAAAATGCATAACTCATATTAAAAATCAACTTTAAGTAATTTGGCTCATTCTCAGTAATGAATACGAATTCTATTGTGTAGCCCTGCATATGGTCTATAGAATTTATAAACACCACGTAGTATGCAAAAATTTAGTTAAACTTTAAATAGAAACTATAACTGAAAACGCACTTTCACCAATCCTCCCTAATAGAAAATACGTCCAATACAGATTGTATCAGAAATAATTTATATGTCCCTATAAATGAACGATAAATGTGAGGCACATCATACTCTACTTTAAACATCTTGTAGTAAACCTCAGTAATGTATATCAATTCCATCATCTTTGAAATAGTGCAACAGAATTAAAATACGCTGCGAAAAGTTTTTCCCCCCGTAGATCATTACATAAACGAACTCTTTTGTGTGACTCTGTAAATAAATAATGAATGCTTTGTGCCCCATATTTTACAGAAAACATGTTTTAGTGCACCTCACAAATTTATATCAGTTGAATAATATTTGTATCAGAGTTACATCATTAAAATACGTCGCAAATGATTTTTCTTCATAGGCCATAATGCAACGGAATGCTTTTGAGTTCCCCTGTACACATACTGTATGCGTTACACACAAAATATTCTATAGTACCTATGCTCTAGCCCACCTCAATAATGTATGTAAATTTCATTATGTTTAAAATAGTGGAAGACCATTAAAATACACCGCAAAGGATTTTTCACTATTTCTGTAGCCATATTGTAATGTTATAATTTTGAATAGCCCTGTAAATGAACTATAAATGATGCACATTTCATTTTCAATACCGAACATGCCTAAAATATATGGATTAATAGCAATCCGAATATATGCACGCGAATTAGGGCACGGGCAGACAAACCCAATTCATAAACTCAATTTCAAATAAATGTTGAAAATGGGACTTACGTTAAAAAAAAAGATTATTAGTTATTCATTTTTGGTTTTCGCCTGTTTTTCCTACTTTACGATACATTTCCTTCTGAAAGCGGGTTTTGAGAGTATGTAAGGGATAAAACGTAATGTGATTTCGCACACTGTGGGACTTATAGAACAATTCTATATAGATGAAAAAATTTAGGAAAATACATACAGTTTTCACCTATGTCGTAGAATTTCGTCGTTTCGGCACACTGTGCAGCACTATTCAAGTTACACACGGGACTGGGATATCAATCGTAACACGAGTTACGCTTTAAACAAGAAATTTTATACTTTAAAATATTTACATAAAATATTTCTAAATTGTACAAGCACACACTTTACTAAGCGATTTTACTTGAAATCAAAAACTTATGAAATAGAGCAACGCGAGAATATAATTATGCCAGTAGACCCTTGCGAGACTCTCGCACTGCAATCTTTGAGTTTATTTTCTGCTACATTTTTCATTAATTTATAATTAACAGCATTTTTAAAAATCTAACAACATATTTTAACGAAATATGAGTGTGCTATGTCAAAAGCCTGTTAAAAAACCTTTCGTATATTACTTCATTCATGACTGTGCGCTTTGTATGTGCATAGGAAAAGGGATGTTGACATCAGATATACTAATATGTATGACGATACTTAACCTAAAAGTATAACGAAATTTCAATATGCAATGTCAGATTTGGGCAAAACATGCTATCCATTGATACCTCATTCATCGTTGTACGCTACACATTAGTTAAATCCATTATGCGAAGTCAGATGTGGGCAAAATATCCTATCCAATGATACCCCATTCATCGTTGCACGCTCCATATTAGTTGAGAAAAAGGGATATTGACAGTAGAAATAATATACTATATGATTTATAGATAATATTATTTTTATGTATGTATGTCGTTTTGGGTACGTACCACTATTTTTCAACAGAAATGGTTGACATACAACTCTATTTCAAATGTTCCAAAAAATATACTATAAAGATTTTGTTCCGAAATACTGGTAACCAAAGCTTAATTCTAAAAACGAATTAGCGACAACGTTTATTGGGCCTCACCCGACAATGCTTGTTGTGCCTAAAGGGCTGCGGAGTCGGAGTCGGGCCCATTTTTGAGGGAAAGAGTCGGAGACGGATCTGTTAAAATTCCCGGAGTCGGAGACGGAGTCTTCCATTTTACAAGCAGATCTGCGTTGTCGGAGTCGGACAACTTTTGAGCGAAAGAGTCGGAGTCGTCCATTTTTCTCACCTACTCTGCAGCCCTGCTCAAAACTCCTGGCCCTTAGGTTTTTTAACAACATAAGATTGAAAATTCACTGCATACTCATCTCAAAAATACCACAAAATATTTTTTCATTGCAATTTACCAATGTTTAAACTAAATATCACTCCTTTGGGTTATTTTCTTTATATCTATATTAAAATAATTAATTAATATTATTCTGACATTTTTATACTAAACGTTTCCGAAAAACAAATACAATGATGCATTTGTATAAATGCATAAATCTCCTATTATACAGTGTGATTCAAAATGAATATACCGATTACAAACGGCTATAACTATTTAATCGAAAAGAATTTATCGATAAGAATTACACAGAATGCAAAAGGAAGTTCAACATTTTGTTTACATACTTTATAAATTTTCCATGTGACACCCTTGGTCATATGGACAACATCTAAATATCCTTCTTGTTCAATCATCCGATACCATATACGTGTGTTTTTAGCATTTTGAAGCATTCTGTGTGCTAGAATTTCACGATTTCCGTTTTGTCAACAGAGTGCAGAGAAGATTTCTTTAGCGGTACTGCCAAGCACCTCCAAAGGCTAACAACATACGCAGATGGTATCGGATGATTGAACAAAAAAGATGTTTACATGTTGTCAGTGTGACCAAGGAGAGCCACATAGAGCATTTATAAAATATGTAATGTAAACAAAATTTTGAAGTTCCTTTTACATTCTGTGTAATTCTTATCGATAAATTCTTTTCGATTAAATAGTTACAGCCGTTTGTAATCGCTATATTAATTTTGAATCTCCCTGTATTATTCGATAAATCGATTATAGGATTACATTTTTTATAATTACCTCTTTGCTTTACATTCAATAAAAAATACAAGCTACAAAAACTAAAAGGAATTTTGATCCAGTACAGTAAAACATCTTTTTAGTTTTGAAGAATAGGATTTTGTTAATTTTTAAGATTTCGAAACACATTCTGCAATTAATTTACATCTTCAAACCTTATGCAAAGTGTCCAGCATGCAAGATGTTATGATACATACACTGACACACATTTAAAATTAAAATCATGGGATCTTTTCAGAAATGTTAGAGTTTAACTTTGAAAACTCAAAAAGAAAACTGAAATTACAAATATTACAAAAGGAAGTATAAAGAATAATACAAGTTCATTTTTATATGGCAAAAAAAGAAAAAAACATCCTTTCAGTATGAAATCATTTATTTATTTATTAGTTTAAAGATTTCAAAACTGATTCCACAATTAATTTAGAGAATTCCGATTATTTGATTCTAATGGGACTAGAGATATGTCGGAAAAATCGGATAAGCAAGAGAACAACATCAAGTACATTAAAATTTCGCAAACTCCAGATTACACGACACTCACAAGATGGGATATTGAAGGGTGTCACTTAATACGGTGTTTTGTATAACTAAGTATAAGATAATCGGGAGTCAACTGTATATCTTTCGAACTTTACGCAAAGCCTTCAAAACACTAAATGCTATTCAAAAATATTTATATTTTTAAAGTTAAAATATCGTAATCTTTTAAAAATTTCAATAAATCATTTGTGATAATCCAGAAAACAAATTTAAATTACAAATATTATAAAAGCAAGTATAAAGAATCGTATTTTGTTTAGTATAAAGAATCGTATTTTTCTGAATCTGAATAATAAGTTCAGAAGCAAATAAAATAAAAAAAAAAGGAATTTTTTTTTATAAAATTAAATTATTGAAGAATAAGTTTAGAGACGTTTATAGTTTAAATTCTTACACTTTCTTTAAAATATTTGTTTTTATGTTAATACTACACTACAATAATTACGTAAATACATTATATAATACACAAGATACGTTTCGAATTTAAGTTAATTACGTCTTATAACAAAAAAAATTTTTGAAAAAAAAAATTCATCAAATGACTCTTTAAATAATTAACTTTAAAATTACACAAAGTTAAAACTTTGCTCACCTATTAAACACGTGCAGTTTCCCCTTTTGTGTTGAAAACCTGAGCGCAACAAGTGGAATACAAACTCACCTGAGATGCTCTGAGCGCGAGAGATACCAGGAAATCGATTGGATAGATATGCGCGACGCCTGTTGACTTATTCGAGAATTCAGCAATTTACAAGAATCAAAGAGGAAAAGAATTGTTTCTTTGTCTTAGACAGCACATAAAAGAATCTTTATAAAGAATCTTTTGGATTCTTTTATCTAATGCCTGCATGCTGCCTGTTAATCGTCTATGCAAGCAAATATTCGAAATCATTTGTTCCTGTGATGGATCCAGTATCTTTCTTTCTTGTTTTGTTAATTGTTAACTTTCTGTCTTAAGACAAAGTTTGTGGCAAGATTAAATGTAATTATAGAATTGTACGCATATATAGAGGAAGTTCGGGTATTATGGAATGCGATTTTATTTTTATTTGTAAGTCAATATAAAAAAATTGTGGTACAGTCGTGGGGAAAAAAAGTAAACACCCCATGCTAACTATGCAACAAATTATCCTACAAGAAAGTTATAGGTACCAAATGATTGGAAATAAAGTGTAGCTATAAATGATGTATATAAAATTTGCTTAGGGGGATATCAAAATCAAATCAAATTAACAATCGCATATCAAAACTAACCCAACCTTTTTTTTTTTTTTTTTTTTTTTTTTTTTTTAATAGCAATACTCAAGTTTGACACTATAAATAAATTCTACACCCTTCAATTAACTTAAACCCAAATTTTCATGAAATTCGTATGATTAATTTCAGAGAAATTTATTATTTTAAAATGAGCATATTTTAGGGGCTGTATCCATATTGAAGTTAGGTACTCGATTGTTGAAATGCTACAGAATGACTATGTCACTTCTATTAATGTATTATTTATTTCCAATAGGACCATTTCACCCGTTTAATATGTTTCGGCTATTGCTAGCCCAAAGAATACAATAAAATGTGTAAAACATGTTTTTTTTTTTTATTATGCTCTTCTGCACATCATAGACGGCCCCTTAAACCATCATTTTCACGTTTTTAATGATAATTCGAAAACTATTTGAAAGAAAAATTTAAAATTGAGAATTCGCCTAAAGCGCGAATTCAAGATGGCGGTCGTTTCACAAAATGACCCGGGCGACTTCTCACTGTTAAGCCGCAAGATTCATTTTTGGAAAATTGAATATATTCATATCGTTGATCGTTCATATCGTATTGTGTTTGATGCAATTTGAATATCTTTTGAATCGTAGAAAAGGAATATAATATCAAAATAAACATCAGGCATCACAATAAAGCAAAATATTATAATTGGGTTACATAATTACAAGAAATGATAATGGAAATTTTCAAAATTTTAAATAAAAATAAAAATATCAAATAATTTATATTTTTAATACATTTTGACATTTTCCTCTGCATTTTGCACACATCAGTGTGCATGGAATATCGCCTGCCTTGCAGGAACGTTTACTCGGCATACATACCTCTTTCAATCAACATCATTCACAGATTGTTCTCTAAATAAAACTGTTAATAAACTCTAAATAAAACTGTTTAGACAACTGTTGAGATCACTCTTGACTTTTCATATGCTTTGAACTCTCACAATTATATAAAAATGGAACACGAATAATGATGCTGTCTGTCTGACCCTATGATACAACTGGCGGTTAAAAGCTAACACCACCCAACCAATCAGGGATCTCTTTGCCTGCTGTGAACCCCACCAGAGTAAGATCGGCAAGCTCAGGGGTCAGAATAAGATGACCAAACTACGCAGGAAGCTTAATGCTTGTTTGACTCGTTTTCCAATGTTTTGTGATCAACTCATAAAACTGCTACAGAAACAGTGTTGAATTCAGACACTTTTCTCCGGGATGGATTTCTGTGGCTCCGGTGGAGACATTATAGAGTTCGTTCCGGGGGGGGGGGGGGGAAATTGCACTTTTTGACCATTGAAAACACAAAATCTCAAATCTTTCGGAGGGGGGGACATCTCATTGCTCCGGGGGGGGGGGGGTGTCCCCCGGACCATCCCCTGAAATCAACACTGTACAGAAAGCAGTGGAGTGGCATATCTAGGCTTATCAGTTCAATGAAAGGGGGAGGGGGATGATATAAAGAAAAACTTACTAAGACAAAATTCGAATATAGCTTGAAGAGTGTACAATGCAAGCACATCAGTTGTTAATGGTTTCACGTTGGTCACAAATAGGTGCTTGCCAGATGCGTTAATAGGCTCAAAAAGTGCTGCATCACCATACAGAGCAACCTAAAAGCGTTCTAAAATCTCTCCTACGTCAGGATAACGTGCAGGCATAACACGCAACAAACGGTAATGAAGGTTCCACACTCTAAAAAATAAATACGTAAATTTACACATTAAAATAGGTATACTGGTGATACAAAAATGATTTGTCTATATGTGTAAAGTGACATGTAAATTGCCAAATACACGTCTGGTGTGTCAATTTTAAAATACGTATTGTTCTGTGTATTTTCATGATAACACATTAAGCTACTTAAGTACGTAAAAAGTTATCAGATAACTCTGAAATACAAAGTTTAACGTGTAAATTTCACATGAGTACACATATGTCTGTGTAATATACAAAACGATGGATCTTGTGTACATAGTATGTAACCTTATAGTTTGGGATATAAATTTTAACTAAATATTTTCATGGTCACAAAACAAATGTGCATTTAGAACAAACTCATGTACTTGGTGTGTTTGTTCTCTTTCTAGCCATTTTATTTTAAGACTACAAAATAGTGTAACCATAATTTACAAGAAACAGGATCGTCCGAAATTATGTTTACAGCATACCTGTTAGAGTTGTTTTGAAGTCCTAAAATCGTATGCACAATTTATGCACACAACCTGCATAATCTAAATAAATACATTGTAAAATAAAATTTCTTTAAAATACAAAAATTGTGACGCCAGTACTATTTCCGCATTTTGTCGGGTTTTTTGCTATCAAGTTCAGTCACAAGTTTTTAAAGATAAAGTTTCTAAATCGAGAAGAGAAAATCTCCATTTCATTCAATCTACAGTAAACAAGCAATACTTAATGAAACGGGATACGAACTGAGGAGCTGCAACTTTCCAAAGCACCGCCTTGACCATTCAGCTACTATTACACAAGCAAAAGTTTTCAAGTATCGATATTTATTGTGTTCACATAAGTACACATATTTCTGTATAATATTCTGTTCGTTCACATATTTCTGTGTAATATTCTTAGATATAATCCTGCGTAATATTCTGTTCTTGCACATATTTCTGTGTAATATTCTGTTCTTACGTATATATCTGTGTAATATTCTTACACATATTTCGGTGCAATATGGAAAAAACACAGACGTGTTATCTGCAAAATATGTAAGTACATTAACACACCAATGGACTTTACCCATGTGACGTCAGCTGCGGGTAAACAGAGGAGAAACACCAATAGGCGTAAAGAACATTTTCACGCTGCTTCCCCTTCGTCCAATAAACAGTCTTTTGCGGAGGGAAATTCCCGCAGAGGCGTGGCTGTTGCCATTCGTGGGTAAAGTCCATTGGTATAAATCCGTATAATTTTCTACATTTACACACTTGTTTGAGTTTTTCAAGGGACAACAAATTACACATTTCCATTAAGCCGATAAACGCACATAAAAATAGGTAAATTTTTACGACAAGTGTTTAAATTTTATGTCAAAAGTGTACAAATTTACACATATATTTATGTAAAAGTGACTAATTTCAGATTTATTTTTTAGAGTGCGGTTACTTCTTCATATGCTTTCCACGTCTTCCGTCGGGAAGTTACCTCTGTCACTGAGCATTGAGACTGTATTACAGCCAATGTATGTGTGAAATTTATGTAGGACAATGGATTTTTCTTCTCGACAATGCATTTTCTCTGGTATAGCATTAACAGACCAATATTTTTAGTTTCGGCCAGTTCCATACAGAATACAAAGCTATTTCAGTCGCAAGGATTTTTAGGTTATTAAAGAAAGATATTGAAAATACTAAAATTTTATCATCCTTGCAAAAAAAGGACGCTTTTAATACCATCGGAGATAATATAGTGCACATTCAAGATTAGCCGACCATTTGCTTCTTTAATTTTTTTTCACAATGAAAGTCATCTAATGATGTGTCTTGATAAGAGATTTTATGAATCAATGTTTGTGGCAAAATGAACTTGACTGAAATTATGCCGAGCATTATGCGCCAGGATAATTATCGATAAAAAGATATATTTTTTATTTTTGTCATTTCGAAAAGAGTTGGGCCAGTTGCTGGTAGTCTTGTATCTGTAGATAAATGTAAAGACCCAATTGCCAGGTTCTCATGCTGTCGAACTCTGCTCTTTAAGCTGTCAGCAATACACCTGTTTCCAACCAAACCAATAAAATTACAGATAATCCCCCAACATTTCGTAATGGTGTAGCCGAAACTAGCTGGCACAAACTTAACTTTACTTCTTATATCTGACTTTATGACACAGATATTCCAAGGTTATGTAATTCATCAAAAGTTGACTTACCTCTTGACCATTCATAAAGCAATAAACTGATATACAGGGGCAAAAGTGGCTCGTGATGTTTCTTATTGAGTACAATCATTAGGCATCCTTTGATGATAATTGTATATGATCAGTGGACTGGTTGTCAAGGCAAGTTAGGTTGCACTACTACACACTACATTTTTCTTGTACAACATAAAGTAGCATATTGGTTAGAACTGCATGTGTTACTTTGTTTCTTGACAGTTTTTCAGAAATTTTGCAGAAAAGGAAACACACTGGACTGAAATTTCTTGTCTCAGACATTTCAAAAATTCCATCGTGTACAGCACCTCCGTCGCAATGTTTTCCGTCATAACTTTTTCTGTGTCACCAAGGAAAATCATTTTATCTCGAAGAAGTTGGCATCCCATTTCAGATTTGATTTCATAGCTAAAGAAAGTAGGTTCATTTCTTTCATGTATCAAGCGAGATGTATGGGATTATATTTAACGTCATCGTGATTCTTCACACGTAATAGAATATTAAACCAGTCATCGTAAGATTCGACTTACATTAAACATCTTTGAAACGAAATCCGCATCTTATGTGTCAAGTTTGCCTTGTATGTATGACAATAATAATACAAATGCGACTCCCTCGCAGTTTCATCCTTCCTCAGCTTTTGACCTTAACAATATTAATACGCTGCTTGTGATATACAGTAGAATTTCGTTATAACGAATGTCACTTTAACGAATTTTTCATTTTAATGATTATTATTTGGATTGTTAAAAAATTCCTTTTATCATGTTTCATTATAAAAAATATTCCCTTTAACGAATTTATCAGTATAAAAAATTTTTTCAGTACACCTCAAGGATTCATTGTAACAATATTTTACAGTATTACTTCTTGCGAGATCACTGCGACCAAGTGCTGCGTTTCTGATGTTTTTGACTACGAATTTGAGAATCGACATCGAATGTCAGCATCTGTGCAACAGCGTATAGTTTATTCTATACTTTACCACACCTACACAAGCAATATGTTTATTATGTCTATAAATGTTTTAATTGGTGGAACAGCTGCTCTAGTTATGCTTATGCAACGCCCTTCACCGCCAGGTACCAGAAGTAGATGCTTGACTTGACGGAATATATTGAGCAGAATTTTTACCGATCCTCTCTTAGGCGTATGGAATTAAAAATTTAATGAGCATGATTTGTGACACTTTACCTGACGATTGATACATCTTATTCCTACTCCTTTCTTAAAATTCATGATAGTTGGAAGTTCACTCAAACAATGGAGCTCTTCCATATCCCCAGCCATTATATCAATTATATCACACCTTTTATTACGTTGTTCAAAGGTCGTGTTGCATTCTGAATACACACGGATTTCATTTGTATATTGCTTTCACAAACATTCCGTCCAACCAAATAGTCTTGATGGCGTTTGTCTTTCCAGAGATTCAGTGGATACTACATATAGTCTTAAGGTCGATTTTCCAGACATATTAAAGTTCAAAAGTCACAACCTGAAAAATAAAATAAAGATTGTGTTACCACGGTGAAACAACTGCTTTTAAATGTATACAAATACTCTTGTGCCCCATCAATTGCAATTGTGCTCCCTTTTGCACTATTGTTTTGTAATTATATCTTATAAGAAAATATCGTGTGGCCCATATGTTTTTATTTTTATTTGAGATACATGTGGTACGTTAAAAAAATTTTAAATAACAACAAATACGATACAACTTGAATGTTTTTCGAAATTTTTGCGCGCAGAACGTCTTGAATTCGAATGGAAATTTTGAATTCCTCGACTTGAGATTTGTATTATACGAGTAAACACAGATAGAAATGACACGAAACGCGATATAACGCGAACGTTTTCAGAAATTTTTTGCCTACAGACGCCATATTTAAATGGCCTCCATCTTCAGTTTTAAGAAAAAGCTTGAATGTATCCTTTTCCTAAATTTTTATATTAGGTTCTAACTATATCTGTGCAAAGCAGCATTCTGTGTTCAAAAAATGCTGCATATATTCAAGTAGCATGTCCATTATAAAAAGAAATAGAAACCCTTGATGTTACTGTAGGTGCGGTATTTTTGCAATTTTACTTAAATGATTACATGAATTTTAATGCATATATTTATCTGTATAAAACGTACTTGCTCTATATGAAATGCAAATTATAAAAATTAAATTATAAAAATTAAATAAATTATGAAAATTAAATTATAAAAATTAAATAAATTATGAAAATTAAATTATAAAAAGAAATGTAATTTCTACTCAGATTCCCTCATTATACAAAAATTCCCCCGACAGCGGATAGAAAGTTTAGCAAAAAATCATTTGTACTAAACACATTTCGCAAATTTTAATCTACAAATTGTTTATATAAAAAAAACTCAAAAGGTTTTGAGAGGAACGACGTCAAACATTACACAGCCCAAAGCAAAGAAAGTACTGGTGTTTGGGAAGCAGGGAAAATAAATGTTTGCTTTTTTAACAAAACCGTGTCTAAACGGGACAAAAGAACGTGCTCTCCCAATCAGTAAACACATAAAAATTTTATTAAGAAAAGCAAACAAACAACACACTATTTAAATATTTTCAAAATTTTCAAAGTAATTTTGTCATTGCCATATTATATTATACTAAATTTTATATTTTGAAGTACCTATTATTACAAAAAAAAATGCAAACTATGATGATAATTAATAATAAAAAGGAAGTAAAAAAACAAACTGAAGTAATACATAATAGCTTGGGAACGAAAAAAAATATTAAAATTGCAGACCAGATTTTTTATTATTAAACTTACCGCCGTAAGTACGAAAATAATTATGGATGTTTTTTCTCGTATATATGAGTCTAGGAGATAATTGAAATCAGTTGTATCGATCATTACAAGTGTAAAAAAAACGAAAAGAGTCAACCAACAGAATTATATCGAAGGGAAAAAAAGTGAACGTTAAGAAAAGAGGAATTATTTTCTAAAAATTTCACAATGAAAAAACAAACATGTAATTTTAACGTTCACATTCAAAGTATATTTTGGATAAAGAACATTATTGCAGCATCCATCAAAAACTTAGGTTCTTGTAATCATGAAAATATAAATTAACAAGAAAGAAAAATCATAGCATAGATTATGAAACACTTTTCAACACACATTCAGAATACTGTAACAAAAATTCATTGCTTAAAAAGGTTAAAGATGAATTTGGAAAATGCATAATACATTTGAGAATCCAATTTCTACAATTACCATATACTATCCGAGAAACATCCGATTTCTTTTGTGCAGCCCAGTATAGGATAAATAGATATTTTAAAACAAAATAGGTCAAAAGTTTGCCTCTTCCGACTTCAACCTACTTAGCCTATTGGGAAATCAGCCACTATCCTCAGGTTATTTAATAATAGATCTTGAGCAAATTTTCACATGGTTCAATTTTGAAAAATCCTTTTTGAAAAATCCGCATCTTTTCTCTCAGTAGAATAATAAGTTCATTTTTATCTTCTTCTATCTTTACAAGAAGAAAGTATTAGATTCGCGAAAAATTGACTTCAGTTTTTTGATGGATTTACACATTTTAGAAGGCCTTGAACACGATTTGATGGTTTTTAGAAAATGTGTGTCTATGAGTCTGTCTGTCACTCTGTCTGTGAGTCTGAGAGTCTATCTGTCAGTGTGTGACAAAAATTTTGTGGGCGCTCTATATCTAGAACTAATGACAAAACTTTAGATTCGGTTAGACCTTGATATAATCTAGTGTTGGTTAGTTTTTGGTGCATATCGCCCAAGAGGTGGCACTGCTATGCAGCATTTTTCACGATTTCCGCAAAATTTATATCTCAGGAACTAAATGCATGGATTTTCATCAAACTTCAGATTCAGGTATATCTTGATATGAGTAGGTGCTGATTATGTTTTGATGTAAATCGCTCGACAGGTGGCACTATTATGCTGGTTTTCCATGATTACCGCAATAGCTCTATCTCAAAAACTAATGCACGGATTTTCATCAAACTTCAGATTTACTTAGACCTTGACATAAGTTGTTGCCCATTAGGTTTTGTTGTTAATCGCAGAACAGGTGGCGCTGCTATGCTGCATTTTTCACGATTTTTGCGATAGCTGGATCTCAAAAGCTAATGCACGGAGTTTAATCTAACTTCATTATTGGGTTACACTTTCACATAAATAGATCCTTATGAGGCTTGGATATATACAACGCGACAGGTGTAGCTTTTATGCTCTTTATGCTGGGAATTTAGGTTGCAGAAATCTAAGAGTGTGGGTGCCGATCTTTTTAAATGCATACAGTTCAATGGGCCTATGCCTTTTAAATCCTTATGATGAGCGTGTCATTTAATTTAAGTATTGCGCGGCACCGCAATACTTAATTTATTTCCAGTCTCACTTCTCAATGTTAATTTAACACAGAAAAACCCATGGAGCTCATAACTTTTTCATTTTTTTCTCCCCTTTTTGTCCCTGATGCCACATTTTTTTTATTCTTTACTAATTATAATTATATTATAAATTTAAAGTGTAAAAATGTTTGCCTGACGTCAGGGTCAAAACGGATGATAAAATGCCTTTCCATATGGGTGAATTATAATCCAGAGAGTAACATGGGCTAATTTTTATTTACATTATCCAAATATTTTTTAATACCATAATTTCCGACGTATAATCCGCGGATCAAACAATCCTTTTTTGACCCAGAAAGTTTTAAAAATAAAATGTAACTTTTTAAATTGCGTTCTGGGTCCAAACAGAATTGTTTGATCCGCGGATTATACGTCGGAAATTACGGTAATTCCAAATTTCGCTTTTTTATTGAGAATTAACGGACATTTTTCTTGTAAAATTTAAAGATTTTTTTCATTGTTGCAAATAGTTCAAAAGCCGTAATAATAATATATCTATTTTTAGTTGAAAGATTTCCACGTGAAAAATTAAACTGAAATAGTTTTTTTTTTGTTGTTGTTGTTGTTCTTTTAGAATTAAAAAAATGAATATGGCGTCATAGTGGAAATAAAAAGGACATTTTCAGATTAAGTTTTTGCTTTGGCCAAGTTTATGTTTTAGAAAACAGTTTCAAATGGAAAGCTATTTTTACGCAGGTAGCAAACTTAGAAAGGAAATTTTTTTTTTTCATTCGCGATGGAGTCTGCCTGCTGACACGGTTAAGTAAAGACGTATTTTCGCTAAGCTCCCGTGTGTTGGCGCGGTCTGTTTTCGGATTAGATGTTGTGCGCGTTACGTGCTGACGGCTGAACTTCCTTCAACAGTAACTTAAACGCAGAATTCCCCGGGAAAATTCCATCTTTTTCCTAGATTGAAAGAAACTTTCATCTAGAATTGGCTTTCCCCCGTGACGTCATGCATCATACTGTTCATTGTAACGGACGCGTATTTCAACTTTCCTAACCTAAATGTGCTTTAATCTGTATTATTTTATCTTTAATTTATTTGGAACTTCCTTTCCTTCAAGTTATTTTATTATTAATTTGTAAATGGGTGCTCTTTTCTGTTTCAAAATTTTAGATTCTGTACTTGTAAGATACTTCCATCCAGGGTGAGGCTAGGTCCCGCCTATCTCATTTCCTATTGGCCTTGGGGTGTTTGCTCACTACCCCCCTCCCCGGCTATTTAAGACCATTTTCTCCCAGATTTGGCTCATTCGACCGCTGGTGCACATGCATCCCGGTCGTAAAGTTCAAATCCCAGTTACACAGGGATTGAACAGTTGATTTTGAAGTAATATTTTTTAGCTTTAAATTTTAACCTGTCCCCACTTTCGATCATGATCAATGCCGAAATCCGAAATGTTATTTGCAATAGCGCTGTTCTTTCGATGCCTAGTATCACAAAGCCTCTTCCAAGGCGTTACCGTTTGTATGAAAGCCTAGAGACCCGCGACCTGTAATGCGCACTAGGCTTGACATTCTAAATTAGTAAGCTATGTGGTCCCCCGTTTTTTATAAGTTACGCTTAGCTACCTTATGCTATGATTTTTTTGTGCTCGTTGGTACCCTACAGTCTTTGCATTCTCTGTTCTTTACCTACGCCAGTCGGTGAAATGACATCGAAGTGTAGGGCAAACAAATTAATTTGGATGCCTTATGCGCCCTTTTTCTCGAGGTTATATTTAGTCTTGTGCTCTCAACTCTTGAATGGCCTTTGGGACTCCACCAGAGCTTCCAAATTATACCTTTAGGCCGTGTATTGTTTCAAAATTCATCCTTAGTTCCTTTTCCATATTTAGCTGGAGGTTACGTGCGGCAGCGTTTCGCGCCGCGTTGGCACTCCTTAAGCACCGCGATGTCATGTCATTAGGGAGGAATTACACAACTATTTTAAAATGTTATTGTTATTTTTCCTAAGATGGGAACTGTTTATATCCAAAGTTAAACTTAGGTATTAATTTTCTCTTGTGTTTACATCACCCCTTGGGAGGGAATAAGGTAACAAAATTTAAGGAAAACTTCTTTAAAAAAATTTTCTTGTATCACAACTATAATATTGTTAAAAATTAGCGGTAAGGATTCAACACAATTTATTTTTGCATTCATAGCATTCCTGAGTGGGAAATAGGGTATCTAAATTTAAGTTAAACTAGTTTTTTATGTTTTGATTATAGATTTTTTACGTTCAGATTGGAAGTTTTTGTCCAAACTACAGCAACCTGCATTACTGTAGGGGTAAAATATTTTGAATTATACATTGGTAAACTGCACACAACAGATTAACACATTGTGAGATGCAATACCGCATACATCAAAGCCTGATTATGATGATACCTTCCATTAATTTTAAAATGAGTTCGTATGAATGCAGTAGTTATTAAAAAACTTGAAATATTTAACAAAAACATAATTTGAAGAAGAAATAAATAAATATATATATATAGATTTCCTACATTGTTAAAACCCGATAAGGCACATATATTAAGATATTTCATTCAATTAGTTCTACATTTAATGTTAAATTTTTGTAACAAATAAGTTAAGCCAATTGAAGATTAAAAAATAAAAGTAAAATTCATACAATATGATACTTAAAACACCCTAATAAATTGGATTCCGTTCAAATGAAATCGAAATAAATCTTAGAATCTATTTTTTTAAGTTTTGAATTTTGCATGCATCTTATCATTTTATGTACAATCGTCATAAACATAATACAAAATCTGCAATACAAATACTTTCAATTAACAATGCAAAAAATCTAAGATTTTTATCGATTTCATTTGAATGGAATCTATTTTTTTTAGGGTTTTTTAAGTATCATATAATATTATTTTTATTTTTATTTTTTAATCTTCATTTGGCTTAATTTATTTGTTACAAAAATTTAACATTAAATGTAGAACTAATTGAATGACATATCTTAATATCTGTTTCTTCTCAGGTTTAAACAAGATAGGAAATGTTTTTTTTTTTAATTTGTTCTTCAAATTATGTTTTTGTTTAATTTTCATATTGTGATGGCGAATTTTCAAGCATTAACATGCATGAGATAGGAGAAAGATTTAGTATTGGCACATCCGACTACGTAGTTTAATTTATTTTATCAGATAATAATCATGACTATCCGAATTTTTCATTACTCTGAACTATTCAATCATAGTTGGATTAAACTTGGCTATTAATCAATTAAATTCCCACAATTTCCATTGTGTGGCTTTCTGTATTAATAAGCCTATACAGAAACTCAGACATACAAGTTAAGCTCTGATAAACGCTGAGACAAAATATGCTTAGAAATAGTCGCCCAATGCAACTCCTCATCTTTTATAAGTAACTATCTGGACCACGCTACACAACTTGCCCAATTTTTACTCCATTTTCATCAATTTCAATTATACATTTATTTATGGTTTTGATCTTTTACATTCAGCCAAACAAGCACACTCAATTGTCCAGACGTCCAATACTTTATCCAGACTGGAGAGCAACGATACAATTGCTCAAAAAGTTTTTAAAATAAAGAAAGAAACAGAAATTTGGCTTTGGAATATACGCTCATTCACCTATTTACTCTATCTCTTACAAGAAAATTTCAAACTGGAAATTTCTTGAAAACTCTTCTTGGAATTTATCAATTACCTATTAAACACAAGATGTTTCAGTTGTTCAAGCTAAAGTTTTCAAGATATTTTTGTCTACGTCTTTTTCTTAACTATTTTGATCTCTTTTAATATTTTCTTTGACTTATATGTATGTATAGGCATATTATCTATTCACAAACATATATATTTGTAAAAGAGTTTTACATTTTAAAATCAGTGTTGGAGGGTGGATCCATGAAATCGGAAAGAGGGGACCCAAAATATCCAACGTGCAAAATGCAGGGGACAACTATCTCGCTTAATTTGGCCTAAAATCGGCCCTTTGCCTAAAACAATTTCTTTATCTAACATAATACGAAATTTAATCTTCAGGGAGAATTATTTGAATTGTTCACATTTCTTGAACATTAAATGTAAGTTCAGATAGCTTGTTTCTAAAAAGAATACATTATCATTCCTTTTTCCCCTTTCTTATTTATTTTAAGCAAGTAATTTATCTCAAAATTTATGGTTCTCTGATAATTTGGGAGGGGCACCCAGAAAAGTTTCCCGCGACCCTTAAAAAGAAACAACAGATATTTAGCTGGAAAGATTTATTGCAAAAGATACAACAATGTTTCAGCTACTTCTCAACATAATAATCACCGGAACTGTAACACTTGACATAGCGTGGGATAAGTTTTTGTAGTCCAGTAGTTTGTCGCCTGGGAATGAAGCATGCAGGCTTTGATGCAGCTAAAAAGTCTTGATAGTACACACGCCCCTCCATTTTCAGTTTTTTGGGGGCAGGTAGTTGTCGCCCCCACTTCTTTTCAGTTTTTGGGGGGCGTAGAGTTGTCGCCCCCGCAGTTTTGAAGTTTTTTTAGGGTGGGGTTTTTCAATTTTTGGGGGGCAAGGTTTATTCTCCCCCAACAATTTTCAGTATTTTGGGGGGATGAAGTATTCGCCCACACAAATTTTCAGTTTTTTGGGGGCGTGGAGAATTCACCCCTACCATTTTCCAGATTTTTGGGGCGTAAATTATTCGTCTCCACCATTTTTCTGTTTTTTTTTGGGGGGGGGGTGGAATAGTCGTCCCCACCATTTTTCAGTGTTTGGGGGAAGTAAATTATTCGCCTCCAAAGTTTTTCAGTTTTTTTAGGTGGGCACAGAATTTTCTTCGTTTTTCATGGGGCGTGGAGCTTTGAGGCATGCAGGCTTTGATGCAGTTTAAAAGTCTTCATAGTACACATGCCCCCTCGATTTTCAGTTATTTGGGGGCACGTAGTAGTCGCCCCTATTTCTTTTCAGTTTTTTGGAGGTGTAGTGTTGTCGCCCCCACAGTTTTGAAGTTTTTTTACGGTGGGGTTTTCATTTTTTGTGGGACGTGGTTTATTCGCCCCCAACAATTTTCAGTTTTTTGGGGGATGAAGAATTCGCCCACACAAATTTTCAGTTTTTTGGGAGCGTGGAGCAGTCTCCCCTAACATTTTCCGGTTTTTGGGGGGTGTAAATTATTCGACCCCACCATTTTTCCGTTTTTGGGGGGCGTGGAATAGTCGTCCCCACCATTTTTCAGTTTTTAGGGGGCGTAAATTATTCGCCTCCAAAGTTTTTCGAATTTTTTATGTGGACACAGAATTTTCTTCGTTTTTTATGGGGCGTGGAGCTTTGAGGGCAGGCAGGCTTTGATGCAGCTAAAAATTCTGCATAGTACACACGACCCCTCCATTTTCAGTTTTTTGGGGGCACGTACTTGTCGCCCCACTTGTTTTCAATTTTTTGGAGGCGTAGTGTTGTCGCCCCCACAGTTTTGAAGTTTTTTAGGGTGGGGTTTTTCCTTTTTTGGGGGGCGTGGTTTATTCGTCCCCAACAATTTTCAGTTTTTTGGAGGGATGAAGTATTCGCCCACACAAATTTTCAGTTTTTGGGGGGCGTGGAAATGTCGCCCTACCATTTTCCCCTTTTTGGGGGGCGTAAATTACTCGTCCCCACAATTTTCAGTATTTAAGAGGGCGTAAATTATTCGCCTCTAAAGATTTTTAGATTTAAGGTGGGCACTGATTTTTCTTCAAATTTTTATAGGGCGTTGGCTGCATAGTACAGACGCCCCACCATTTTCAGTTTTTTGGGGCACGTAATTGTCGCCCTCAGTCCTTTTCAATTTTTTGGGGGCGTGGAGTTGTCGCCCCCCAGTTTTGAAGTCTTTTGGGTGGGGTTTTCAGTTTTTTGGGGGGCGTGGTTAATTCGCCCCAAACTATTTTCAGTTTTTTGGGGGATGAATTATTCTCCCATACAAATTTTCAGTTTTTTGGGGGCGTGGAACAGTCGCCCCTACCATTTTTCAGTTTTTTGGGGTCGTAAATTATTTGTCCCTACCATTTTTCAGTTTTTGGGGGGCGTAAATTATTCGCCTCTAAAATTTTTCAGTTTTTAGGTGGGCTCTGAATTTTCTTCATTTTTTTATGGGACGTTGGCTGCATAGTATAGACGCCCCCTCCATTGCCATATTTTGGGGGGGCACGTAGTTGTCGCCCCCACTTTTTTCTGTCTTTTGGGGGCGCGGAGTTGTCGCCCCCACAGTTTTGAAGTTTTTTGGGTGGGGTTTTCAGTTTTTTGGGGATTGAAATATTTGCCAACACAAATTTTCAGTTTTTTAGGGACGTAAATTATTCGTACCCACCATTTTTCACATTTCGGGGAGCGTCAATTATTCACCTCTAAAGATTTTTAGTTTTTTCGGTGGGCACTGAATTTCCTTCAATTTTTTATTGAGCGTTGACAGCATAGTATAGACGACCCCCTCCATTTTCATTTTATTGGGGCAAATAGTTGTCGCCCCCACTTCTTTTCAGTTTTTTGGGGGGGCGTGGTTAATTCACCCCCAACAATTTTCAGTATTTTGGGGGATGAAATATTCGCCCACACAAATTTTCAGATTTTTGGGGGGCGTGGAACAGTAGTCCCTACCATTTTTCAGTTTTTAGGGGGCGTAAATTATTCGTATCCAAAGTTCTTCAGTTTTTTAGGGGGGCACAGAATTTCCTTCGTTTTTTATGGGGCGTGGAGCTTTAAGGGTATGCAGGCTTTGATGCGGCTAAAAAGTCTGCATAGTACACACGGCCCCTCTATTTTCAGTTTTTTGGGGGCACGTAGTTGTCGCCCCCACTTCTTTTCAGTTTTTTTGGGGCGTAGAGTTGTCGTCTCTAAAGTTTTAAAGAATATTTAAGGTGGGGTTTTTCATTTTTTGGGGGGCGTGGTTTATTCGCCCACAACAATTTTCATTTTTTTGGGGAATGAAATATTTGCCCACACAAATTTTCAGTTTTTTGGGGGCGTAAATTATTCGTTCCCACCATTTTTCAGTTTTCGGGGCGCGTAAATTATTCGCCTCTAAAGATTTTTAGTTTTTTAGGGCACTGAATTTCCTTCCACTTTTTAAGGGGCGTTGGCAGCATAGTATAGACGCCCTCTCCATTTTCAGTTTATTGGGGCAAGTAGTTGTCGCCCGCACCTCTTTTCAGTTTTGGGGGGGCGTGGAGTTGTCGCCCCCACAGTCTTGAAGTTCTTTTGGGTGGGATTTTTCAGTTTTTTGGGGGGTCGTGGTTAATTCGCCCACACAAATTTTCAGATTTTTGGGGGCTCTGAGCAGTCGTCCCTAATATTTTCCAGTTTTTTGGGGGCGTAAATTATTCGTCCTCACAATTTTTCAGTTTTGGGGGGGCTTAGAATAGTAATCCCCAGCATTTTTCGATTTTTAGGGCTCGTAAATTATAAGCCTCCAAAGTTTTTCAGTTTTTTTTAGGTGGGAACAGAATTTCCTTCGTTTTTTATGGGGCGTGGAGCTTTGAGGGTATGCAGGCTTTGATGCGGCTAAAAAGTCTGCATAGTACACACGGCTCCTCTATTTTCAGTTTTTGGGGGGCACGTAGTTGTCGCCCCCACTTCTTTTCAGTTTTTTTGGGGCGTAGAGTTGTCGCCTCTAAAGTTTTAAAGAATATTTAAGGTGGGGTTTTTCATTTTTTGGGGGGCGTGGTTTATTCGCCCACAACAATTTTCAGTTTTTCGGGGAATGAAATATTTGCCCACACAAATTTTCAGTTTTTTGGGGGCGTAAATTATTCGTTCCCACCATTTTTCAGTTTTCGGGGCGCGTAAATTATTCGCCTCTAAAGATTTTTAGTTTTTTAGGGCACTGAATTTCCTTCCACTTTTTAAGGGGCGTTGGCAGCATAGTATAGACGCCCTCTCCATTTTCAGTTTATTGGGGCAAGTAGTTGTCGCCCGGACCTCTTTTCAGTTTTTGGGGGGCGTGGAGTTGTCGCCCCCACAGTCTTGAAGTTCTTTTGGGTGGGATTTTTCAGTTTTTTGGGGGGGCGTGGTTAATTCGCCCACACAAATTTTCAGATTTTTGGGGGCTCTGAGCAGTCGTCCCTAATATTTTCCAGTTTTTTGGGGGCGTAAATTATTCGTCCTCACCATTTTTCAGTTTTGGGGGGGCGTAGAATAGTAATCCCCAGCATTTTTCGGTTTTTAGGGCTCGTAAATTATAAGCCTCCAAAGTTTTTCAGTTTTTTTTAGGTGGGAACAGAATTTCCTTCGTTTTTTATGGGGCGTGGAGCTTTGAGGGTATGCAGGCTTTGATGCGGCTAAAAAGTCTGCATAGTACACACGGCTCCGCTATTTTTTTATGGCACGTAGTTGTCGCCCCCACTTCTTTTCAGTTTTTTTGGGGCGTAGAGTTGTCGCCTCTACACTTTTAAAGTATTTTAGGGTGGGGTTTTTTAGTTTTTTGGGGGCGTGGTTTATTCGCCCACAACAATTTTCAGTTTTTTGGGGGATGAAATATTTGCCCACACAAATTTTCAGTTTTTTGGGGGCGTAAATTATTCGTTCCCACCATTTTTCAGTTTTCGGGGCGCGTAAATTATTCGCCTCTGAATATTTTAAGTTTTTTAGGTGGGCACTGATTTTTCTTCAATTTTTTATGGGGCGTTGGCAGCATAATATAGACGCCTCCTCCATTTTCAGTTTATTGGAGCAAGTAGTTGTCGCCCGCACCTCTTTTCAGTTTTTGGGGGCGTGGAGTTGTCGCCCCCACAGTTTTGAAGATCTTTTGGGTGGGATTTTTCAGTTTTTTGGGGGGGCGTGGTTAATTCGCCCCCAACAATTTTCAGTTTTTGGGGAGATAAAGTATTCGGCAACACAAATTTTCAGTTTTTTTTCGGGCTCGGAGCAGTCGCCCCTAACATTTTCCAGATTTTTGGGGACGTAAATTATTCGTCCCCACCATTTTTTAGTTTTTGGTGGCGCGTAAATTATTCGCCTCCAAAGTTTTTCAGTTTTTTTAGGTGGGCACAGAATTTTTTTCGTTTTTTATGGTGCGTGGAGATTTGAGGGCAGAAAGGCTTTGATGCAGCTAAAAAGTCTGCATAGTACACACGCCCCCTCCTTTTTCAGTATTTTGGGGCGCGTAATTGTTGCCCCAACTTCTTTTCAGTTTTTTGGGAACGTAGAGTTGTCGCCCCCACAGTTTTGAAGTTACTTTCGGGTGGGTTTTTCATTTTTTGGGGGGCGTGGTTTATTCGCTCCCAACAATTTTTAGTTTTTTGTGAGATGAATTATTTGCCCACACAAATTTTCAGTTTTGGGGGGGCGTGGAGTAGTCGCCCTACCATTTTACATTTTTTGGGGGGGGGCGTAAATTATACGCCTCTAAAGATTTTTAGTTTTTTAGGTGGGCACTGATTTTTCTTCAATTTTTTATGGGGCGTTGGCTGCATAGTAAAGACGACCCCTCCATTTTCAGATTTTTTGGGGGCGTCGAAATGCCGCCCCAGTTTTGAAGTTTTTTTGGGTGGGGTTTTCCGGTATTTTGGGGGTCGTGGTTAATTCGCCCCCAACAATTTTCAGTTTTTTGGGGTATGAAGTATTCGCCCACACAAATTTTCAGTTTTTTGGGGTCGTGGAGTAGTCACCCCTACCATTTTTCAGTTTTTGGGGCGTAAATTATTCGTCCCTACCATTTTTCAGTTTTTGGGGTGCGTAAATTATTCGCCTCTAAAGATTTTTAGTTTTTTAGGTGGGCACTGATTTTTCTTCAATTTTTTATGGGGCGTTGGGGCTGCATAGTATAGACGACCCCTTCATTTTCAGATTTTTTGGGGGCACGTAATTGTCACCCCCACTCCTTTTCATTTTTTGGGGGGCGTCGAAATGTCACCTCCCCCCCCAGTTTTAATGTTTCTTTGTGTGGTGTTTTTCAGAGTTTTGGGGGATGAAGTATTTGCCCACACAAATTTCCAGTTTTTTGGGGGCGTGAAGCAGTCGCCCCTACCATTTTCCAGTTTTTTGGGGCGCAAATTATTAGCCCCCACCATTTTTCAGTTTTTGGGGGGCGTGAAATAGTAGTCCCCACCATTTTTCAGTTTTTGGGAGGCGTAAATTATTCGCCTCCAAAGTTTTTCAGTTTTTTTAGGTGGGCACAGAGTTTTTTTCGTTTTTTATGGGGCGTAGAGCTTTGAGGGCAGAAAGGCTTTGATGCAGCTAAAAAGTCCGCATAGTACACACGCCCCCTCCATTTTCAGTATTTTGAGGGCGCGTTGTTGTTGCCCCAACTCCTTTTCAGTTTTTTGGGAACGTAGAGTTGTCGCCGCCACAGTTTTGAAGTTACTTTCGGGTGGGTTTTTCATTTTTTGGGGGGCGTGGTTTATTCGCTCCCAACAATTTTCAGTTTTTGTGAGATGAATTATTTGCCCACACAAATTTTCAGTTTTTGGGGGGAGTGGAGTAGTCGCCCTAACATTTTCCATATTTTGGGTGCGTAAATTATTCGCCTCTAAAGATTTTTAGTTTTTTAGGTGGGCACTGATTTTTCTTATATTTTATGGGGCGTTCGCTGCATAGTATAGACGACCCCTCCATTTTCAGATTTTTTGGGGGCGTCGAAATGCCCCCCAGTTTTGAAGTTTTTTTGGGTGGGGTTTTCCGGTTTTTTAGGGGTCGTGGTTAATTCGCCCCCAATAATTTTCAGTTTTTTGGGGGGATGAAGTATTCGCCCACACAAATTTTCAGTTTTTTGGGACGTGGAGTAGTAACCCCTACCGTTTTCCAGTTTTTGGGGCGTAAATTATTCGTCCCTACCATTTTTCAGTATTTGGGGTGCGTAAATTATTCGCCTCTAAAGATTTTTAGTTTTTTAGGTGGGCATTGATTTTTCTTCAATTTTTTATATGGGCGTTGGGGTTGCATAGTATAGATGACCCCTCCATTTTCAGATTTTTTGGGGGCACGTAATTGTCGCCCCCACTCCTTTTCATTTTTGGGGGGCGTCGAAATGCCATCCCCCCCAGTTTTAAAGTTTTTTGGGTGTTGTTTTTCAGTTTTTTGGGGGATGAAGTATTCGCCCACAGAAATTTTCAGATTTTTGGGGGCGTGGAGCAGTCGCCCCTACCATTTTCCAATGTTTTGGGGCGCAAATTATTCGTCCCCACCATTTTTCAGTTTTTGGGGGGCGTGGAATAGTAGTCCCCACCATTTTTTAGTTTTTGGTGGCGCGTAAATTATTCGCCTCCAAAGTTTTTCAGTTTTTTTAGGTGGGCACAGAATTTTTTTCGTTTTTTATGGGGCGTGGAGCTTTGAGGGCAGAAAGGCTTTGATGCAGCTAAAAATTCTGCATAGTACACACGCCCCCTCCATTTTCAGTATTTTGGGGGCGCGTAGTTGTTGCCCCAACTTCTTTTCAGTTTTTTGGGAACGTAGATTTGTCGCCCCCACAGTTTTGAAGTTACTTTCGGGTGGGTCTTTCATTGTTTGGGGGCGTAGTTTATTCGCTCCCAACCATTTTCAGTTTTTTGTGGGATGAATTATTTGCCCATACATATTTTCAGTTTTCGGGGGGCGTGGAGTAGTTGCCCTACCATTTTCCATTTTTGGGGGGGCGTAAATTATTCGCCTCTAAAGATTTTTAGTTTTTTCGGTGGGCACTGAATTTCCTTCAATTTTTTATTGAGCGTTGGCAGCATAGTATAGACGCCCCCCTCCATTTTCATTTTATTGGGGCAAATAGTTGTCGCCCCCACTTCTTTTCAGTTTTTTGGGGGGGCGTGGTTAATTCACCCCCAACAATTTTCAGTATTTTGGGGGATGAAATATTCGCCCACACAAATTTTCAGATTTTTGGGGGGCGTGGAACAGTAGTCCCTACCATTTTTCAGTTTTTAGGGGGCGTAAATTATTCGTATCCAAAGTTCTTCAGTTTTTTAGGGGGGCACAGAATTTCCTTCGTTTTTTATGGGGCGTGGAGCTTTAAGGGTATGCAGGCTTTGATGCGGCTAAAAAGTCTGCATAGTACACACGGCCCCTCTATTTTCAGTTTTTTGGGGGCACGTAGTTGTCGCCCCCACTTCTTTTAATTTTTTTTGGTGCGTAGAGTTGTCGCCTCTAAAGTTTTAAAGAATATTTAAGGTGGGGTTTTTCATTTTTTGGGGGGCGTGGTTTATTCGCCCACAACAATTTTCAGTTTTTTGGGGAATGAAATATTTGCCCACACAAATTTTCAGTTTTTTGGGGGCGTAAATTATTCGTTCCCACCATTTTTCAGTTTTCGGGGCGCGTAAATTATTCGCCTCTAAAGATTTTTAGTTTTTTAGGGCACTGAATTTCCTTCCACTTTTTAAGGGGCGTTGGCAGCATAGTATAGACGCCCTCTCCATTTTCAGTTTATTGGGGCAAGTAGTTGTCGCCCGCACCTCTTTTCAGTTTTGGGGGGGCGTGGAGTTGTCGCCCCCACAGTCTTGAAGTTCTTTTGGGTGGGATTTTTCAGTTTTTTGGGGGGGCGTGGTTAATTCGCCCACACAAATTTTCAGATTTTTGGGGGCTCTGAGCAGTCGTCCCTAATATTTTCCAGTTTTTTGGGGGCGTAAATTATTCGTCCTCACCATTTTTCAGTTTTGGGGGGGCGTAGAATAGTAATCCCCAGCATTTTTCGATTTTTAGGGCTCGTAAATTATAAGCCTCCAAAGTTTTTCAGTTTTTTTTAGGTGGGAACAGAATTTCCTTCGTTTTTTATGGGGCGTGGAGCTTTGAGGGTATGCAGGCTTTGATGCGGCTAAAAAGTCTGCATAGTACACACGGCTCCTCTATTTTCAGTTTTTGGGGGGCACGTAGTTGTCGCCCCCACTTCTTTTCAGTTTTTTTGGGGCGTAGAGTTGTCGCCTCTAAAGTTTTAAAGAATATTTAAGGTGGGGTTTTTCATTTTTTGGGGGGCGTGGTTTATTCGCCCACAACAATTTTCAGTTTTTTGGGGAATGAAATATTTGCCCACACAAATTTTCAGTTTTTGGGGGGCGTAAATTATTCATTCCCACCATTTTTCAGTTTTCGGGGCGCGTAAATTATTCGCCTCTAAAGATTTTTAGTTTTTTAGGGCACTGAATTTCCTTCCACTTTTTAAGGGGCGTTGGCAGCATAGTATAGACGCCCTCTCCATTTTCAGTTTATTGGGGCAAGTAGTTGTCGCCCGGACCTCTTTTCAGTTTTTGGGGGGCGTGGAGTTGTCGCCCCCACAGTCTTGAAGTTCTTTTGGGTGGGATTTTTCAGTTTTTTGGGGGGGCGTGGTTAATTCGCCCACACAAATTTTCAGATTTTTGGGGGCTCTGAGCAGTCGACCCTAATATTTTCCAGTTTTTTGGGGGCGTAAATTATTCGTCCTCACCATTTTTCAGTTTTGGGGGGGCGTAGAATAGTAATCCCCAGCATTTTTCGGTTTTTAGGGCTCGTAAATTATAAGCCTCCAAAGTTTTTCAGTTTTTTTTAGGTGGGAACAGAATTTCCTTCGTTTTTTATGGGGCGTGGAGCTTTGAGGGTATGCAGGCTTTGATGCGGCTAAAAAGTCTGCATAGTACACACGGCTCCGCTATTTTTTTATGGCACGTAGTTGTCGCCCCCACTTCTTTTCAGTTTTTTTGGGGCGTAGAGTTGTCGCCTCTACACTTTTAAAGTATTTTAGGGTGGGGTTTTTTAGTTTTTTGGGGGCGTGGTTTATTCGCCCACAACAATTTTCAGTTTTTTGGGGGATGAAATATTTGCCCACACAAATTTTCAGTTTTTTGGGGGCGTAAATTATTCGTTCCCACCATTTTTCAGTTTTCGGGGCGCGTAAATTATTCGCCTCTGAATATTTTAAGTTTTTTAGGTGGGCACTGATTTTTCTTCAATTTTTTATGGGGCGTTGGCAGCATAATATAGACGCCTCCTCCATTTTCAGTTTATTGGAGCAAGTAGTTGTCGCCCGCACTTCTTTTCAGTTTTTGGGGGCGTGGAGTTGTCGCCCCCACAGTTTTGAAGATCTTTTGGGTGGGATTTTTCAGTTTTTTGGGGGGGCGTGGTTAATTCGCCCCCAACAATTTTCAGTTTTTTGGGGGATAAAGTATTCGGCAACACAAATTTTCAGTTTTTTTTCGGGCTCGGAGCAGTCGCCCCTAACATTTTCCAGATCTTTGGGGACGTAAATTATTCGTCCCCACCATTTTTTAGTTTTTGGTGGCGCGTAAATTATTCGCCTCCAAAGTTTTTCAGTTTTTTTAGGTGGGCACAGAATTTTTTTCGTTTTTTATGGGGCGTGGAGATTTGAGGGCAGAAAGGCTTTGATGCAGCTAAAAAGTCTGCATAGTACACACGCCCCCTCCTTTTTCAGTATTTTGGGGCGCGTAATTGTTGCCCCAACTTCTTTTCAGTTTTTTGGGAACGTAGAGTTGTCGCCCCCACAGTTTTGAAGTTACTTTCGGGTGGGTTTTTCATTTTTTGGGGGGCGTGGTTTATTCGCTCCCAACAATTTTTAGTTTTTTGTGAGATGAATTATTTGCCCACACAAATTTTCAGTTTTTGGGGGGCGTGGAGTAGTCGCCCTACCATTTTCCATTTTTTGGGGGGGCGTAAATTATACGCCTCTAAACATTTTTAGTTTTTTAGGTGGGCACTGATTTTTCTTCAATTTTTTATGGGGCGTTGGCTGCATAGTAAAGACGACCCCTCCATTTTCAGATTTTTTGGGGGCGTCGAAATGCCGCCCCAGTTTTGAAGTTTTTTTGGGTGGGGTTTTCCGGTATTTTGGGGGTCGTGGTTAATTCGCCCCCAACAATTTTCAGTTTTTTGGGGTATGAAGTAATCGCCCACACAAATTTTCAGTTTTTTGGGGTCGTGGAGTAGTCACCCCTACCATTTTTCAGTTTTTGGGGCGTAAATTATTCGTCCCTATCATTTTTCAGTTTTTGGGGTGCGTAAATTATTCGCCTCTAAA
The DNA here is from genome assembly GCA_963932465.1 of Maratus speciosus. Classification (NCBI taxonomy): domain Eukaryota; kingdom Metazoa; phylum Arthropoda; class Arachnida; order Araneae; family Salticidae; genus Maratus; species Maratus speciosus. The sequence goes on along the minus strand of OZ010786.1, from coordinate 143,123,630 downwards.
GATTTTTAGTTTTTTAGGTGGGCACTGATTTTTCTTCAATTTTTTATGGGGCGTTGGGGCTGCATAGTATAGACGACCCCTTCATTTTCAGATTTTTTGGGGGCACGTAATTGTCGCCCCCACTCCTTTTCATTTTTTGGGGGGCGTCGAAATGTCACCCCCCCCAGTTTTAATGTTTCTTTGTGTGGTGTTTTTCAGAGTTTTGGGGGATGAAGTATTTGCCCACACAAATTTCCAGTTTTTTGGGGGCGTGAAGCAGTCGCCCCTACCATTTTCCAGTTTTTTGGGGCGCAAATTATTAGCCCCCACCATTTTTCAGTTTTTGGGGGGCGTGAAATAGTAGTCCCCACCATTTTTCAGATTTTGGGAGGCGTAAATTATTCGCCTCCAAAGTTTTTCAGTTTTTTTAGGTGGGCACAGAGTTTTTTTCGTTTTTTATGGGGCGTAGAGCTTTGAGGGCAGAAAGGCTTTGATGCAGCTAAAAAGTCCGCATAGTACACACGCCCCCTCCATTTTCAGTATTTTGAGGGCGCGTTGTTGTTGCCCCAACTCCTTTTCAGTTTTTTGGGAACGTAGAGTTGTCGCCGCCACAGTTTTGAAGTTACTTTCGGGTGGGTTTTTCATTTTTTGGGGGTCGTGGTTTATTCGCTCCCAACAATTTTCAGTTTTTGTGAGATGAATTATTTGCCCACACAAATTTTCAGTTTTTGGGGGGAGTGGAGTAGTCGCCCTAACATTTTCCATATTTTGGGTGCGTAAATTATTCGCCTCTAAAGATTTTTAGTTTTTTAGGTGGGCACTGATTTTTCTTATATTTTATGGGGCGTTCGCTGCGTAGTATAGACGACCCCTCCATTTTCAGATTTTTTGGGGGCGTCGAAATGCCCCCCAGTTTTGAAGTTTTTTTGGGTGGGGTTTTCCGGTTTTTTAGGGGTCGTGGTTAATTCGCCCCCAATAATTTTCAGTTTTTTGGGGGGATGAAGTATTCGCCCACACAAATTTTCAGTTTTTTGGGACGTGGAGTAGTAACCCCTACCATTTTCCAGTTTTTGGGGCGTAAATTATTCGTCCCTACCATTTTTCAGTATTTGGGGTGCGTAAATTATTCGCCTCTAAAGATTTTTAGTTTTTTAGGTGGGCATTGATTTTTCTTCAATTTTTTATATGGGCGTTGGGGTTGCATAGTATAGATGACCCCTCCATTTTCAGATTTTTTGGGGGCACGTAATTGTCGCCCCCACTCCTTTTCATTTTTGGGGGGCGTCGAAATGCCAACCCCCCCAGTTTTAAAGTTTTTTGGGTGTTGTTTTTCAGTTTTTTGGGGGATGAAGTATTCGCCCACAGAAATTTTCAGATTTTTGGGGGCGTGGAGCAGTCGCCCCTACCATTTTCCAATGTTTTGGGGCGCAATTTATTCGTCCCCACCATTTTTCAGTTTTTGGGGGGCGTGGAATAGTAGTCCCCACCATTTTTTAGTTTTTGGTGGCGCGTAAATTATTCGCCTCCAAAGTTTTTCAGTTTTTTTAGGTGGGCACAGAATTTTTTTCGTTTTTTATGGGGCGTGGAGCTTTGAGGGCAGAAAGGCTTTGATGCAGCTAAAAATTCTGCATAGTACACACGCCCCCTCCATTTTCAGTATTTTGGGGGCGCGTAGTTGTTGCCCCAACTTCTTTTCAGTTTTTTGGGAACGTAGATTTGTCGCCCCCACAGTTTTGAAGTTACTTTCGGGTGGGTCTTTCATTGTTTGGGGGCGTAGTTTATTCGCTCCCAACCATTTTCAGTTTTTTGTGGGATGAATTATTTGCCCATACATATTTTCAGTTTTCGGGGGGCGTGGAGTAGTTGCCCTACCATTTTCCCTTTTTGGGGGGGCGTAAATTATTCGCCTCTAAAGATTTTTAGTTTTTTAGGTGGGCACTGATTTTTCTTCAATTTTTTATGGGGCGTTGGCTGCATAGTATAGACGACCCCTCCATTTTTAGATTTTTTGAAGGGCCCCCCCCCCCAGTTTTGAAGTTTTTTTGGGTGGGGTTTTCCGGTTTTTTGGGGGTCGTGGTTAATTCGCCCCCAACAATTTTCAGTTTTTTGGGGGATGAAGTATTCACCCACACAAATTTTCAGTTTTTTGGGGACGTGGAGTAGTCACCCCTACCATTTTTCAGTTTTTGGGGCGCAAATTATTCGTCCCTACCATTTTTCAGTTTTTGGGGTGCGTAAATTATTCGCCTCTAAAGATTTTTAGTTTTTTAGGTGGGCACTGATTTTTCTTCAATTTTTTATAGGGCGTTGGGGCTGCATAGTATAGACGACCCCTCCATTTTCATATTTTTGGGGGGCACGTAATTGTCGCCCCCACTCCTTTTCATTTTTTGGGGGGCGTCGAAATGTCATCCCCCAGTTTTAAAGTTTTTTTGGGTGGTGTTTTTCAGTTTTTTGGGGGATGAAGTATTCGCCCACAGAAATTTTCAGTTTTTTGGGGGCGTGGAGCAGTCGCGCCTACCATTTTCCAGTTTTTTGGGGCGCAAATTATTCGTCCCCACCATTTTTCAGTTTTCGGGCGCCGTGGAATAGTCGTCCCCACCATTTATCAGATTTTTGGGAGCGTAAAATATTCGCCTCCAAAGTTTTTCAGTTTTTTTAGGTGGGCACAGAATTTTCTTCGTTTTTAATGAGGCGTGGAGCTTTAGGGTATGCAGGCTTTGATGCGGCTAAAAAGTCTCCATAGTACACACGCCCCCAATTGTTTTCAGTTTTTTGGGGGCGTAGAGTTGTCGCCCCCACAGTTTTGAAATTTTTTAGGGTGGGGTTTTTCAGTTTTTTGCGGTCGTGGTTTGATCGACCCCAACAATTTTCAGTTATTTGGGGGATTAAGTTATTCGCCTACACAAATTTTCATTTCTTTGGGTGCGTGGAGTAGTCGCCCTTTCTATTTTTCAGATTTTAGGGTTGTAAATTTTTGGTCCCCACCATTTTTCAGTTTTTTGGGAGCGTAAATTATTCGCCTCTAAACATTTTTAGTTTTTTAGGTGAGCTCTGAATTTTCTTCAATTTTTTATGGGGCGATGGCTGCATAGTAAAGACGGCCCCTCCATTTTCATTTTTTTGGCTGCACGTAGTTGTCCCCACTCCTTTTCAGTTTTTTGGGGGTGTGGAATTGTCCCCCCTACAGTTTTGATGTTTTTTGGGTGGGGTTTTTCAGTTTTTTGGGGGGCGTTGTTAATTCGCCCCCAACAATTTTCAGTTTTTGAGGGTCATGAAGTATCCGCGCACACAAAATTTTAGTTTTTTGGGGTCTTGGAGCAGTCACCTCTAACATTTTCCATTTTTTGGGGGACGTAAATTGTTCATTCCCACCATTTTTCAGTTTTTTGGGGTCGTGGAATAGTAGTACCTACCATTTTTCAGTTTTTGGAGTGTGTAAATTATTCGCCTCCAAAGTTTTTCAGGTTTTTTTTAAGTGGGCACAGAATTTTCTTCGTTTTCTATGGGGCGTGGAGCTTTGAGGACATGCAGGCTTTGATGCAGATAAAAAGTCTGCATAGCGCCCCCTCCATTTTCAGTTTTGGGGTCGCGTAGTTCTCGCCCCCACTTTTTTCAGTTTTTGGGACGTAGACTTGTCGCCCCCACAGTTTTGAAGTTTTTTTAGGGTGGGGTTTTTCAGTTTTTTGGGAACGTGGTTTATTCGCCTTCAACAATTTTCAGTTTTTTAGGGGATGAAGTATTCGTCCACATAAATTTTCAGTTTTTTGGGGGCGTAAATTATTCTTCCCCACCATTTTTCAGTTTTTGGGGGGCGTAAATTATTCGCCTCTAAAGATTTTTAGTTTTTTAGGTGGGCACTAAATTTTCTTCAATTTTTATGGGGCATTGGCTGTATAGTATAGACGCCCCCTCCATTTTCACTTTTTTGGGGGCACGTAGTTGTCGCCCCCACTCCTTTTCAGATTTTTGGGCGCGTGGAGTTTTCGCCCCCACAGTTTTGAAGTTTTTTTTGTTGGGGTTTTTCAGTTTTTTTTGGGGGGGACGTGGTTAATTCGCCCCCAACAATTTTCAGTTTTTGGGGGGAATGAAGTATTCGCTCACACAAATGTTCATTTTTTGGGGTCGTGGAGCAGTCGCCCCTACCATTTCCAGTTTTTTGGGGGCGTAAATTATTCGTCCCCAATTTTTTTCAGTTTTTTCGGGGCGTGGAATATTGTCCCCACCAATTTTCAGTTTTGGGGGGCGTAAATTGTTCGCCTCCAAAGTTTTTCATTTTTTTAGGTGGACAGAGACTTGTCTGATTTCATTTTAATTTTTGTTTAAAATAAAAATTCGTATATTTTTACCCTACTTTTCCATAAATTATCGCTATTTTGCAAAGTCCTATTCTTCTAAAATATTTCCAATTTTACTACTTAAAAAGGGATGCTTATGAGCTCACATCGTTTTTAAATAAGTTCTAACCTAAACTCTAGCGGCTAGTATGTATATATTTTTCTTTTAAACATATTCCTCCTCTTAAACATGATTTCTAATATTTCGTCCGCTATTGTTGAAAAATGGATATTAATACTATGCTTATTTATGGAACGATACGACAAGCCATATTGAATTTAAATTTTTTATTCCTGTATACATTGCATTTTGTGAATATGAGCTAAATAGATTTCATATGTTTTATAGGAATAGATTGATCTAGAAAATAGAAAAAAAGAAAAATTTATAAAAAGAAAATAAATGACTGTATATGTAGGGGAGACCGGGGCTAGTTGGCTACAGGGGTAAGTAAGCGCAGTCCCCATAAATCGCCTGTTTGTGGATAGATTGTGCAACCAGTCACAGAGTACATTTCTTCTTGCGTTTTACAATCATCATTGTAGTTTTGCAGCATTACCTACGTGCAGTGGACATTTATTACGATTTTTCTGTTTTTTGCGCTCATAAGGAATTTTTTTGTTGCTTCATTCTTTTTCTAATTTCTAATACTTATCTTAATAATTGCGATTTTACCTGTGCAATTTTTCTTAGTGTATGATTAACTGTACCTACTCCATACGTGATTTACTTGGATTATTTATGCTTAGAAGGTTACGTGTCCGTTTTTTGAAGAAATTTATTATGGGGCTAGTAAGCGCATTGAACACGGTGTGATATCGTTTGATATCACATATATTATTCTTTAAAGGTAATTCATATGATCCCTAGATAGTTAAAATTTAATATTAACTATCAATATAAATATCCCCTTTCTATTTCTTTTTGTATATCTAAGTTTTAAATTAATCTACTTTCCTTTTCACATTACTTTAACGTTCCCAGAAAACTCTCTCTCTGCTCTTTTATCTATGTAAATAAAATAAAAAAAAAGAATATTATTCACAGCCATTTCATTTCGAAAGAGTCATTCTTTTCGCGTTGCATCTGCCTATAAAATTTCTCTCTGTCAGATTTTTAATTCGATCCTTTACTAAGAGATAGTCAAAACTTTGGTTAAACCAGCGGTTAGATAATAATATCCAGATGTACTTTAAAAACTTAAGTCGCCTTTCAAGTTACCGCACTCATTCCAATGCTATTGACAGCTTTCGGATTCTTTCTTACTTTCTCACGGACTAACGCTTGGCTAATTATCGCCTATTAGGCTTTTCATCTAAATTAAACTACCCCATGTATTCCAATGTAACGGTCACCCCTTGGCAAGATCTGTGTCTTACCCAATATCTATATATCGCCAAAACTTTACGAATGAAAATGTGAAACTGAACACTCTGTGCCTGCTTCTCAGAATGTAAGGAATAAGTTTTGATTGTGTGTAAGGGGGGTCACTCCCAAGGCACTTATGTGTCTCTTCAGATTTTCATTAAAGTTTCCTTACTACGCTACAAGTATTAGTGAATCTTCTGGATCTGAGTTTATTGTGTTGTTCGCGCATTCGTACTCCACTACGGAAAAATCTAAAAAAATCTCGTTTAAGTAATTCAAATGATATTTCCATTTACTTATCAATATCTCAAGTTTTTAGGGAAGAAGACTCCCGCAACAAGAAACCATCTCTTTCACACACGGGGCAAGTTGGCTCGGTGCCTGGTGTATGCTGGTAGCTTGAAAAAGAGCAAACACCGAAAAAAGTGGTTGCAATGCAAGATTTTGCACACGGAGACACTCTACGACGTCCCAATTTCCCAAACGATTATTTCCCAAACGGAGACACTCGATTTTTTATTTGTGACAACTGTAACTCTGATGATGTAATCGAGTAGGATAGAAGTTACTCATTGTTAATGTTTTATTCAATATTTTTATGTCTGTATAATTTAGAATTTACATTGTACGGCGATAACGCCTTTCTTTAAACCTACTGGTAATAAGGAAATTGATTTCTCTTAACTGCGTGTCTTATTTAAATTTTTATAAAGCGTGTGCCAAATTTAATAACTGATGCAGAATGTCTATAATTAAATATTTTGATATTAATCAGTTTCAAAAAGTTTAAATCATAACCCCCAGAAAACTGCTTACATACAATTAAAAAAACTAATATATCAACCTTTACGTAATATCATAATCATCAAATATCATATTTAACTCCAAAATCATAATAATGATAAATACTGTAAGTGTTTATAATCAGAAAATAGTAAAAAAAACCCAAAAAATCGGACATGAAAAAGATAAAATCTCATATAACTGCAAGTTAATGTTTACATCATATCTGCTATGAATGGGAAAAAGAATCAAGATTCCAAATTCCAAAATTCTGTGTCAGCCTTTCAAACGAAACAGATAAAACTTTTTTTTCTCCGAGCGTTGGCAAATTAAAATATTTTACATCCCAGTATCGAATAGGAAGAATAAAATATTTACATTCATTTTTTTAATCACATTGGCCAAACTAATGAAGGTCTGATTATTTTTTGCTAAGCATTGTGTGTTATTCAATTGTTAAAACAATTATATTTCAAACCGCTACATGAAGCAATATAAAAGACAATCACTTCTGAAATCAGAAAAACAAATCGCGACCACTCTTTATCAATACAAGATAAAAGTATTTAACTCATAATCATAAGATACAAAGACTACAGGAATAAATGATTAAAATTAAATAAGACTTATCTAGACGTTCCATAAATCAGTTTAATAAATCCGTATCTTTTAATCCTAAAATGGCAGTCGAAAAAGCGATCCTTTCTCTTATCTTAAAAAAGCGGCGTATACTTGCTGTTCTGATTGGCGGATGAGTAATACCAATACATACGTTACTCATTCCTGGGAAGTGACCAATCACTCTTTCAAAGGAGTGATTATTCACTTTTGTAAAATGAGCGCGTTTTAGTACCAAATCAGCGTAATTTCCAAGGTGAAAAGAAGTTTTAAAAATTAAGAATTACGATAATTTGGTGCTTTTAACTATTTTACTCCATATATTAGTTGAACGGAAATTTTTAAAAGTGTATAATGCTAGGATTTCACTCTCGATAACGGAGTGAGACATTTCACTCCTTTCTAGAGAGTGGAAAATTTCACTCCTTAAGGAGTGTATTTTTACAAAATTCACTACAAAGAGAGTGAAAGTGCCTGTCACTCTTTGAAAGAGAAAAGTTTTTACTCCTCCCAATTTTAGAGTGTACGTAATCAGTAACATGCAATGAAGATAATAAATTATGAAGTTATTAATTGAGGCTTTGATCTTTGGTATTACGTAATGAAAAATTAGCGAAAATTGCGCTACTATGACACAATTATAATCTTTGTTTTCAACGAAATCTAAAAATAACATCTTATCTACCGTTTCAAAATTTACATGCATACTTTTCATATCCATCTTAACTATTTTAAAAATAGTTAACGTAACGTGTAATATATTATTAAAAATTATATTCCCAAACTTGATGTCACGTTTGCCAGTTACAATTTTGCATGTAAACATTTGCACTCTTTACTTCAGGTTCTGATCTGAGTGTTGGCAAAATCCAGAAATTTACTTGTTCATAGACATTAGTAGTAAAATATTTAGTTTTATCAAAGAACACATTTCATTTTTACTATGACGTCATTTTCACTCACTGAAGCCCTCTGAGATTAGCGTCTCAATTTGATTGCGTCATTTGATTTTCATTTGAAATACTCTAAATTCCTTCAGAAGAACCTCAGATGTTAAAGCAATATCTTTAGCACGAATTATGATTCACGTGTATAGCGCATAAAATATTTATGTAGCTATTCTGAATAATTTGCTCCGAATTGCAAAACACTTTTGTTTGAATTTATATATCACATAATTTATTAATATGTATTTTTGCATTCAATTTCCGTTGAAATGTTGCATTATAGTTCGTAGTTAAAAAAGGAGAATGGTACGTGAATGTTTTTCTGCAACCTGTAAACGAAGTCTAGAATTTATACAAAACGAGTGACATGCAAAAAATTAGTCACATTTAAAAACACATACCGAAATTGAAAACGCGCTTCCAGCATTTATTGCTCAAAGACAGTACTATAATCAATTTATTTTGCGTGTCCCTGTAAATGAACGATAAGGCTAATGTCAGACGGACGTCTTTTTGCACGCTTTTTTACTTACGTATTATCCCTTCACAATGCTATCGGCATTGTGTAGGGATAATACGTAAGTAAAAAAGCGTGCAAAAAGACGTCTGACAGCCTTAATGCTACGAATGCCCTATTCTATAATAATAATCTTGTAGTGAAATACAGTGATATATATATAAATTTCAATACATTTGAAATGACGTATTGCCATCAAAGTACACTGCAAACGATTTTTTCCCATTCAACTATTATTGCTATACTTTTCATTTTCAATATCGAACATGCCATGGCAAGCACCATTAACATATAAAGATGAATATTTATAAAAATACATCGAAATTTAATTTAACTCCTAAATGAAATGAAGCAAATAATTTAAATAAGAAAGTACATAACTTCATAAAATAACATTATGTGAGACCTGCACAAAATTATAAACTCAAAGTAAAGAATTTCTGTATTCTGGTAATTTTGATCTGAATTCTGATCTTGATTTTATGATAAGAAACTAATTCAGTAAATTATTCTTCACATTGGTATTAATAATGCAAACGATATTTATCCATATTTTCATTTTTCTCGGTGGTTTTATTGAAAATCTCTTATCGTCTGCCTTTGAATTACTTTCAGATGGACGTCTTTTTGCACGCTTTTTACTTTCTCCTATCTTCAATAGAAGAAAGTATTGTAATCGAAATTTTTTCAATTTCCGGTTTTCGACGGATTTACACGTTTTAGGGGTCAGAGATCACAAAAAAAATATTTATACAAAATGTCTGTCTGTCCGTGTGACCGTATGTCCGTGTGTCGTCATTGTAACATCAAAAATTGTATGAGGTTATGCATAGAATTGAACCAAATTTTTTTTTAATTTCTGGCTATCGCAAGCAGGTCCTCCCTGCATTTGGAAAAAATCCCCTAGTAGGGGGCGCTGTAATAACGATTTTTGAGCGATTTTGAATATTGTACCATCGAAAAGTGTATAAAGTTACGCATAGAATTGAACCAAATTTTTTGTGTATGCTTGTGCCCGTAGCAAGAAGGTCTTCTCTGAATTTGGAAAAATTCCGCCTGTAGGGACGCTGTAATAGCGATTTTTGTGTGATTTTTGTGCATTTTCAATATTGTACCCTCGAAAAGTGTATGAAGTTATGCATAGAATTGAACCAAATTTTTTGTGTATGCTTGTGCCCGTAGCAAGAAGGTCTTCTCTGAATTTGGAAAAATTCCGCCTGTAGGGACGCTGTAATAGCGATTTTTGTGTGATTTTTGTGCATTTTCAATATTGTACCCTCGAAAAGTGTATAAAGTTATGCATAGAATTGAACCAAATTTTTCGTGTATGCTTGTGCCCGTAGCAAGAAGGTCTTCTCTGAATTTGGAAAAATTCCGCCTGTAGGGACGCTGTAATAGCGATTTTTGTGTGATTTTTGTGCATTTTCAATATTGTACCCTCGAAAAGTGTATGAAGTTATGCATAGAATTGAACCAAATTTTTTGTGTATGCTTGTGCCCGTAGCAAGAAGGTCTTCTCCGAATTTGTAAAAATTCCGCCGGTAGGGGACGATGTAATAGCGATTTTTGTGCATTTTGAATATTGTATCATCAGAACTTGCATGAAGTTATGCATAAAATTGAACCAATTTTTTTTTTTTTTAAGTTTTTGGCTATGGCAAGCAGATCGTCCCTGAATTTGGAAAAAATCCGCCGCCAGGGGGCGCTGCCACAGCGATTTTTGTGCATTTTGATTATTGTACCATCGAAAAGTGTATGAAGTTATGCATAGAATTGAAACAATTTTTTGTGTATGTTTTAGGCCATGGTAGGAAGGTCCACCCTGAATTTGGAAAGATTCCGCCGGAATGGGGTGCTGTAATAGCGATTTTCGTGCAATTTTCAATATTGTTCCATAGAAAAGTGTATGAAGTTATGCATAATTCTAATAAAAATACTAATTAAACTAATTAAAATGAAATATTGATATGAGATAGAAGAGTTTTGGGATTGACCCATCCAACTAATTTACTTACGCATTATCCCTACACAATGCCGCCAGCATTGTGTAGGGTTAATACGTAAGTAAAAAAGCGTGCAAAAAGACATTCGTCTGACACTAGCCTTAGGTTAATGTTAGACGAACGTCTTTTTGCATGCTTTTTTCCCTACACATCATCCCTACATATGCTTGCTAGCATGTGCAGGGATGATAAGTAGGGAAAAAAGCATGTAAAAAGACGTTCGTCTAACATTAGCCTTAGAATAAATTCGAGTTTCTTAGGCTAAGGCTAATGTCAGACGAACGCCTTTTTTCTCTCTTACACCATCCCTACACATGCTAGCAAAAGTGTATGGATGGTGTAAGAGAGAAAAAAACTTACAAAAACACGTTCGTCAATGTCAGACGAACGTCTTTTTGCACGCTATTTTTCGCTCTTATGGCATCCCTACACATGCTAGCGAAGGTGTAGGGATGGTATAAGAGCGAAAAAAAGCGCGAAAAAGACGTTCGTCTGACATTATCCTAATGCATCTTGTTTATTTTGTCGTGTCGTTACATGTTATTTCTCAGAACAGTGAAAATCATCAAGTTTTCATATGCCTCGAGGAAAGGCTTTCACAGAGATATAAGTTTGAAAAATTTTGGCCTTCTGAGCTTCAAATAATCTATCATGATGGACGTCAATATGAAAACACAAATGACTTAAAAATGGCTATACTTTCAGCATGGAACCAGTTGTCAATGGAGCAGTTGGAAAAACTTGTTCAATCTATGCGGAGCATCATATTCAAAGTAATTCTGAAAAATCGCAGTGCAACTCATTTTTGAATGTGTGCTTTAATACTTAGCACCAGGATTCAAATTACGTTCTTTTCTTAAACTCAGTAACTTACTGTTTTCGTTTTAGTCATGTGCTATATTAAAATTACTCATCTTTTTGAGAAAAATTAAAAAAATGCATTGATGTATGCAAATGTATTGATCTGTAATGACTCCATTTATTGTTTTCTTATCATAAAATGCATTTATTCAGATAAAAAATACCAGAATATAGAAATTCATAACTTTGAGTTTATAATTTTGTCCAGGTCTCACATAATATTATTATATTTTTTAAGTCATGTATTTTCTTATTTAAAGTATTTGCTTCATTTTATTTATGACTTATATTAAATTTAGATGTCTTTTCGTAAATATTCATCTTTATTTTATTAATGTAAGGCTAAGCTTATTTATATTATGATTTAAACAAATTGTAAATTTTCTGAGTTGTATAATGTACGCAACTTAACCAGGTTTCTTAACCAGGAATGTACGCAAGTTAAGAAAAATTAATAATCCCTCAAATTCCGCATTTTGACGAAAAAATCTTAGGTGTTTGGGTTAGAAACCACTCCGAATGTGTTCCCTGTTAATGATGCATAATTTAAAAAACTTAAAAATTTACTTAAGAATTCCTTACAATTGAAAATTTCATTAAAGAATTCCTTATTAAGGTTATTTAAACGCAACGTTCAAGTTTTAGAATTTACCCAATGTTTTTGTTACAAGTCATTAATTTCGCCGCATTTTATAGTCTTTGTGATAGTTAGCGGCTGTACATATACAACGTTATTACTTTAGGGGGAGGGGTGTCTGGCGTTTGATATCGTGAGATATCTCTGGGGGGCGAGGCGGGGGTTGTCTTTTGATATCGTTATCATTTTTTATCCAACCAAAATTTTGTTTTTGGGGGGAACCTTTTTACTTACATCAATATAGTCTGTTATATACATATTTTTTAGTATGTTATCTATTTTTATGAAAATACAAAGTTTTTATTAAAACTATTAAATGATTATAAAATCATTTCGTTGCAAAATATTTACTATCCCAACGTTCGCCATTCCTATTATTCTGCCATATGCGCGTATAATTGGCTCATAGCAATGAACTTTGAAATCACTATGTTCAATGAAAATTATTTGAGGCTGATGCATGGTAACATCGCATAAATTTTTCATTTGCAGGAACATACTTGAGGTAGGAACATGTTTCAGGGGCTGGCAAGCAGTATTGAAATTGTGGTTTTTAAACCAACAAGCAAGAATATGTTTTGACACGTTTGATCATGTCTCAACAAGTATGTCAACATGAACAGCTTTTCTCTTTCCCTATTCTGTCTTTGTTTCATGTCTTGTATAAAAATATTTGTTTCGTTATGTAAAATTACTGAGGTTTCTTTTAGTTACTAAAATTTCTTAAAACAAAAATTACTGAAATCATACAAAATGTAGGCTTTAGGCATAATTATCTTTAAAATTAATTGCCAAGCTTTGCAAAAGGCTTTATTTTCTAAACAATTATTTAAAGATAATAATAAAAAAAAAATTTAAATGACACTGAGATAAATACTTACTTGTGACTACAACAAAATAGTTGGGCAGTATTGTTTTGACATGTTGCCCTTGACATATCTCAGCTTGTATTAAAATCTCCATCCTGAATTTTTTTGTGCTTAACACTACCATAAGATATTATCAGAAAATAGAACTTCAGATTTTTATCTTGTGCTCCACCAGAGTTATCAAAGCCTTAAAAGGGTAGTTTTTGAAATTTTAAAAAAGTTTGGGAATTTATTTAACAAGTATATATCAAATCCCAGATCTGGAACTTGGCGTGTGAGTACAAGTACTTTCCGCCTATTTGTAAAAAAAAAAAAAAAAAAAAAAAAAAAAAAAAAAAAAAAAAAAAACGTCATGTTGACAGTTTTTTTTGCTAGAAAAATTTCCTCTTGTAAACGGACAAATTTTGGAAAAAAACTTAAACTTTATGCTGAAATTTCACCAATAGGGATTTATTTTTTGAGACTACTCTATTACCAAATTTTTCTCCCATTTTATTCTGTACAAATTGCTTTAAACCGCACTTGAATTGGAGAAATAAAGGATGAGATATTTATAATTCCGTAAACCCTTCATGTGAGAAAATTGTTGCAGACGATAAAACAAAGTTGGTCGCCATGCACAAATAAAAATTAATAAAATTAAAATAATAGTCATTTTGAACTTCCATCATGTTAGAGTTGTTATACAAAAAATATCAGATTTTAAAAAAATGGTGAAGCAACCAGTGCTGGACCACTTGAAATGGATTGATCTTACTATAAAACTTTTAATAGACATTCTCATCTTTGTTGCAAATGTGATAATCGAAAAAAAGGGGCAGACGTCTCCATTATGCGTGGCAGTAGTATGTACAGTTGTAGAAAAAAAAAGTAAACACCCTTTAGTAACTCTGCATAAAATTATCGTAGAAGAAAGTTACTGGTACCACACGATTGTTAATAAAGTCTACTTTTAAATGATGTACATAAACTTTGCTTAGGGGGCCATCTACATATTAAAACGAACCATAGCTTTATTTTTAGCTCACAAGCTATTCAAAGCCTGAGAGCTAATGTGCCAGCCCCTCCTGTATGTATGTATGTACGTAACGCGATACCTCTTGATAGAAACATCCGATTTGCTTCAAATTTTTTTCCTAGGTTCATTCTGATAAGGCGCTTCCCTGATTAGTTTTGGGAGTTCATTAGTTAAGTACAAGGGGGAAAATGGGGCCAATCCCCCCTTAATGTAGATAAATGGGTTTTTCTTGCAGAATTATTCGATTTGCTATAAATTTGATATACCGATTTATTATGTTAAGAAGCTGCCTTGATTAGATTTGGAGGTTCATTAGTTAAGTATAAAGGGGGAAAGGGAGGCTTCACCCCCACCCTTTTATTTAGATAAATGGGTTTTCCATGCAGAGTTATTCGATTTGCTCCAAATTTGGTATACCGGTTTATTATGTTAAGGAGCTGCCTTGATTAATTTTGGAGGTTTATTGTTTAAGTTTAAGGGGGGGGGCTAGACCCCCCCCCTCTTTAATTTAGATAAATGGGTTTTTCATGCAGAATTATTCGATTTGCTCCAAATTTTGTACACCTGTTTATATGTTAAGAAACTTCCTTGATTAGATTTGGAGGTTCATTAGTTAAGTATAAAAAGGGGAAAGGGGGCTAGACTCCCCCCCTTAATTTAGATAAATGGGTTTTTCATGCAGAGTTATTCGATTTGCTACAAATTTGGTATACCGGTTTATTATGTTTAGGAGCTGCCTTGATTAATTTTGGAGGTTTATTGGTAAAGTTTAAAGGGGGAGGCTAGGGCTAGACCCCCCCCCCTTTAATTTAGATAAATGGGTTTTTCATGCAGAATTAATCCATTTGCTTCAAATTTGATATGCCGGTTTATTCCGATATGGCACTTCCTTTATTAGATTTGGAGGTTCATTGGTTGAGTATAAAAAGGGGAAATGAGGGCAAGACCCGTCCCTTAATTTAGATTTAGATTTTGGATTTTCATGCAGAATTATCCAATTTACTTTAATTTTTTTTTCTATGTTCATTCTGATAAGGAGCTTCCCTAATTAGATTTGGAGGTTCATTGGTTATGTAAAAAGGGGGGTAGGGGGGTTAGGCCCCCGCCCCCCTTACTTTAGCGAAATGATTTTTTCATGCAGAATTATCTGATTTGGTTCAACTTTGGTATACCGGTTTATTATGTTAAGGTGCTTCGCTGATTAGATATAGAGGTTCATTGGTTAAGTTTAATGTGAGAGAACGGAAGCTAATCCCCCTTCATTTATTTTTTGTGGGCATTATTCTTTGAAATAAGAGTATAATATACAATTAGTGTGAATAGCCTGTGAGCTCAATGCCATCAGTATAACTTTTTATTTTCAATAGCAGTACACAATTCTGACAGCATAAATGAACTCTACACCCTTCAATTAGCCTAAAAAAAAAAATTTTTTTGCAACTCGTACGATAAGTTCCCGAGAAATTAATTATTTTAAAACGAGCGTATTTTAGGTGTATTCAAATTGAAATTCGGTACTCGATTGTTGACCGAGAGAGCCCCCTTCTGGATCAAGGCATCTTAAGGGCCACTCAAACAGTCATTGAAGCCTGCTAGATTACAGGATAGCACAAGAAATTTAAAATACTTACTCGCTTCTATCATAAACAGTCCCTTAAACCATCATTTTGCCGTTTTTGAAGCATAATTTGAAAACTACTTGGAAGAAAAATGTGAAATTTTGGATTTCCCTAAAGCAGGACTTAATAAATCTAAATCCATCAAAAAAAATTGTAGGTTTCAATTCATATTTTTTTCGAATATTCAATTCAAAAATCATAATTCATATCATAAAATTATAAAATTGCAAATTCAACGTATTTATGTTTGGGTATTTTAGGTATTTTAATATTATTGCTACACAAAACAATTAGCACATTAGGAATATAATTTCAGGAGATATTAATGAAAATATGAAAATGTAATTTAACATTAGAAGCACTAAATTTTAAATGTTTATAATTCAAAAACTTATCATTCAAATGACTCGAAATTTGGTGTCTAGACATAGTTTGAACCGAAGATTTGAAATATCTTGTTAAAATTGGGTATTCCTATTGAAAAAAGTTAAGTTTGGGTTCGTTTTAATATGTAGATGGCCCTCTAAGCAAATTTTATATACGTCATTTAAAAGTACACTTTATTTCAATCGTTCGGTACCAGTAACTTTCTTCTACGATAATTTGTTCAGGAGTTCGTAGGGGGTGTTTGCTTTTTTTTTTTTTTTTTTTTTTTTTTTTTCCACAGCTGTACTTGACGCTCCACATTCTGGATTGCGATTGCTGGTTCACGCGGTATCATCGATTGCTTGAGCACCCAGTTTTTCCAGGTTATAACATTTCACACAAAATAAGGTACATATCGTTGCATTTTCATTGTAATGTTTTGATTATTCTCAAAATTATTACCGTCAACGAAAGTTCAGTTAGGATGAAGCACCCTGTATTTGTGACTAAATACGTGGTTTGCGATCCCATGTTCCAGGTTATTGTTTATTCTCGTGGTGCTTTCTATCACCCCTTTTAATTTGTCGGTGGAAATTTTGAACACCCTGTATATGTGTCAGCCATCCGCAGTTGATAAGTTTCTGTATCTTTTTAAACACATTTTGTATCTAACGAAATTGTTGAAGGACTTATTTAGAAGATAATTACCTTAAAGACAGTGAAAAAAAAAATTAGATATCGTATTTATAATTAAAGCCATTGTAACTTCAAGATTACCTAATTACTGAGTTCTATGCAAACTATTTGAAAGGTTAAAACGTCTATTTTAAATTATTTTGTGAATAGTACTAATTATGTGGATCAGGAGATTGAAAAAAAGAGGTTTTGTGAAGTTTGACTAGCCATATTGATGAACAGGATTTGTCTTCTTGTAATCTACAAAAGGCAACAAAGCCAAGATGCGATAAACATGCATCTTTTTACTCTGATATCAATGGGAGAAAATTAAATAGATCTTAAACATTTTCATTAAAAAGCTTTTTTCTTTTAATTTCTCTATTTCTTTCAGAGCATCCCAATATTGCTTTAATTCTTAAGAATTTTTATTAAACCGATCTATTAGATTCATTGGAAACTAAATACAAAATTTTAACTTCCAAAACTCAACACTTAATTGGTTCTGAAAGCTTACTTTTCTCAGTTGTGCTTTAATATCATTTCCTTTAAGAGTCTAGTCAAGAAACGAGGAAACGAGGAAGAAACGAGTCGAAGAAACGAGGATGCTAATGTTAATCCTATGGGGGCGTTTTTTTTCAAATTTCTCGCTTGGATTTTAATATTTTTGATTGCCTTTTTTGCATAGAATAGCTCAGGAGATCTATAACTGAACTAGTTTTTACTGTTTCGGTTTGGGTTTCATATTAAAAAAAAACTTTTATTTCGGAACTGGTTTGAACTAGTTTTGAAATTGAAACTATCCTAATATTTAAAGAAAAACTACAACTCAGTGCAACTATAAACAGTGTAGTAAATCCTGAAAAGACAAAAGTGCGTTTTAACCGTTCTATTCTTCGCACAATGTTCACAAGGTGTCTTTTCGTACTAAATCGATGTTGCTCTACAACTTTGTTAGTCACTTTTTTTCTCTATCTTTTTCCGTTTTCGAGATATGAATGCAAACTGCGCAGTTTCCCACCACATGGTGCCGTTGGCGGTTTCATTCAGTAGCGCATGGCTACTTTACTATACCTAGACACCACTTTTATGAATATAGCAGCAGCCGTTCCGAAGTTAAGAGTGTGGCAAGGGACTTTGGTGGGCGTATTCTATGTATATATAGGGCTAAATAAATACGGTCGCCATTGGCGAAGGCAAACAGTATATTTTACCTGGCGATTGAAAACATCAACATTGGCTCTTTGTACGGTTTATTTAATTACTCTAAACAAGAGAAATTTATAGCTATGCGGTACCTCTTATTTAAAGAAAATAAAAATATGCGCTGGGACATATGACAGTAGTGAAGAAGCAACAAGTGGGTAAGTGTGATCATAGATCGCACAGAGGGTTTCGCTTAATATTTCTTTCAAAAAACTATCCTTTTGCAAAATCTGTTAGCTCCACAATTCGCAACTAGGGAGTTCACTCTATTCTAAACAAACGTCTGCCCGACAAAACTCCGTTTTAAAACCTATTCGCACTTACGTTAGTCCAGGAAATTGGACCTATAAAACTTAAGATAGGAAAGCCCTTCTGGCCAAGTGGAAATAAAATATGAAAGGCTAGTGTGCATAAAATGAAAGAGTGGCCGAAGGGTCGTCAAATGATATATCAGATGAGGGGTTTGGGGAAAAATTTACCCCCCCCCCCCTTCCCGGAGCCTTCAAGTGAAACTTGCTCGCTGTAGCTTAATTAGTGGCTAAGTTAGAAAAATTGCTTAAAAAACACAAGTTAGAACCCAGAGGAGTCAATAATATAACTTTTTGAAAAATTTATCATTTGCCGTGTGATCACAAGTGTTCAGCTATAAGTATGCAAAATTTCATATCCCCAGCTTAATTAGGGTTCAATTAGAAATAATTGCTTATAATACAGAAGTTGAAGTCCAAAGGGTTAATTATAAGACTTTTTCAAAAATTCATATTTTGTCTTATGGTCCGACGCGTTCAGCTATAAGTATGCAAAATTTCATGTCTCCAATTTAATTAGGAGCTCAGTTAGAAAGAATTGATTAAAAAACACAAGCTGGAGTCCAAAGGGTTAAATATAAAACTTTTTCGAAAAAAAAATATTTGTCGTGTGGTCTCAGGTGTTCTGCTATAAGTATGCAAAATTTCATGTCTCCAACTTAATTATGGGTCTCATTTAGAAAGAATTCCTTAAAATATATATATGAGAGCTCAAAGGGTTAAATGTAAGACTTTTTCAAGATTTTATAATTTGTCGCCAGGCCTCAGGTGTTCTGTTATAAGTATGCAAAATTTCAAATCTCCAATTTAATTATGGGCTCAGTTAGAAAGAATTGCTTAAAATAACCAAGCTGGAGTCCAAAGGGTTAAATATAAAACTTTTTCGAAATTTATTATTTGGCGTGTGATCTGAGGCGTTCAGCTATAAGTATGCAAAATTTCAAGTTCCCAATTCACTTAGGGACTCTGTTAAAATGAATTGCTTAAAATACACAAGCTGGACTCCAAAGGGTTAAACATAAAACTTTTTCGAAATTTATTATTTGTCGTGTGATCTGAGGTGTTTAGCTATCAGAATACAAAATTGCATGCCTCCAATTTGATTAGGAATTCTGTTATAAAGAATTGCTGAAAATACACAAATTGGAACCCAAAGGGTTAAATATAACACTTTTTCAAAGTTTTATGATTTGTTGTGTGGGCTCATGTGTTTAACTATAACAATTCAAAATTCCATGTCCTAACTTAATTAGGGGCTCTGTTAGAAAAAATTGCTTAAAATACACAAGTTGGAGCCCAAAGGGTTAAATATAAAACTTTTTTCAAAATTTTATGTTTTGTCTTGCTGTCTCAGGTATTCAGCTATAAGTATGAGGAATTTCATGGCTCCAACCTTATTAGGGGCTGACTTAGAAAGAATTGTTTGAAATACACATGTGGGAGCCCAAAGGGTTAAATTTAAGACTTTTTCAAAATTTTAGGATTTGTCGTTTCATGTGACGTGTTAAGCTATAAGTACCCAAAATTTCAAGTCTCCAACATGTATAGTTTCTGAGAACGGGCTCTGTGACGGACAGACAGACAGACAGACAAAGGAGTGAGACGAATAGGGTTTCGTCAGATGAACGAAACCCTAAAAATGAAGATCTTGAAGAGCCATGACAAAAAAAGTATTTGTGAAACTCTTATATAGGATACAAATGACACTTTAAGGATATTCTTCAGTCATTTGCCTAAGTAATTTCTCCCAAAATATTTTTCTCTTAAAAAATACAATGATTTTAGTATAAAAGCAATTGTTTTTCTTATGATGGTCATACTTTATTCAGTCCAACATTATATTGCACCTATATTTATTTTTTTTTATTTATAATTTATATAAGTTTCATCGAAACACTTCATTTATATTAACTTTTTTAATTAATTTATTAATTGAGAGGACAAATTAAGATAATTCAAGATATATTATTATTATCCTCATGATCATATTTTTTCAATCAATTAATAAAACAATTTTAGTAATTTTTGAAAAATCTATGATAAAACTTTAAAAAATTAGGCACAAATCGACAACGATGGGCAGAGAATAAATGTTTTTTACTGATTACCAGAAATTTCATCTAGTTATCAGATTATTTTCAATTTGTAGAACCCTATATGTATATAACTAAGTAAGAAATAGCGAGTAATTTAGTTGTAACACGTACATTTGACTCAACTCAGTGCTTTAACCCTTTATCTATTGCATTATGATCTACTGCAATTTCTTTTTCAAGTATTTTTTTTTTTTTCAATTACTACAATGAAAATTAAAGGATATAGAATAAAAAAATACTCACCCGTGAGAAATTTAATTCGTTAGAGGTAATTAATTAAAGTGATACTTTAAAGTACCGTCAGAAAACTGTCTAACATATTCTTGTAACAGAAAACCCACATGATATTTAAAATAAGATTTAAACTCGTAAAAATGCCACATAACAAAGACACTTATAAGTTTTTATTTTACATATGAAAAATGAGTAAAAATTCAAATTTGATGGTTTAGGTTTCGATTTTGTTAGCAGTCCTTTAGTTATGCGACGCTTATATTCCAGGGAGAACATGTTCTCTCACATCTCCACATACGCAATATATGAATTCACATATGCCATTTCTAGCATAGCTAAAAGAGCCGGTGCCACAATTTTTTCGACTTCCTATAAAAAAAATAATGAAACAGAAAAGAAATACCAGAAAAAACATTACTACACTACAATTTACTAATTACATTATAAAGCAGATAAAAACGATGGATAACTACACAGATGAAAAGTAAACAAGAAGTTTTTCCCCAATACCCAGTGATGTACTGGCGGTACTTATATGCACCGCCGAGTAAGGTCAGTCTTCCTAAATGTGATAACCCCTAAATGCGACAATGTTCTTTTGCATAAAATCTTAATGCAAGAATCGTAAATAAATGTTATGTAATGAAGCATGCATAGCTACAGAAACAAAACCCGAAACATTTTTTTGCATGTAAAATGGTTTCTTTAAAGGAAATTTCCAATCAAATACACATCGTTCATTTTACATCGCCCCCCTGTTTCGAAAATGTGATAAAAATTCCCGAAAGTGGCTAACGGTTTTTATTTTTTAACTTTGAAGATCAAATAACCTTATAAACATCAAGCGCTACGTTGTTCATTTCAGTTACCCGACCAGTTAAACTAAAGAAAAATGGCGACCAGTTTTCGGTTTAGAATTTGAAGTGGACTACGCATTTAGGAGAGCTTGTTTTCAGCCTGTACCTAATAGCGACATGCATATTGATGTAAATGCGGCGAAACATTTAGAAGATTAACGAAGAAGTTTATATGGGATTTTTTATATATTGTGTTAAAATGATATTTAAGTCAAATTTTATGTTTAATTAAGCTGTGTTGAGTCAGTATAATCATCCATTAATGTTTTTCTTTAACCAGGTGTTTAAATATGTGTTTAAGACGATCAAAAAAGAAAAATATGCTTCTTTAAAATTTTTTAATAAAATAAAAGGTGTAAGAAACGCAGTGGCTATTCCAGTAACATAATATAGACATATGAGTAAGGAATTTGCAATAATTTTACATAATAAAAATTCTGGAAAATCTTGTGTAGATTGAAAACAATTTATGTTTATTTTAATGAGGTTAAGTAAGTTAATTTTAGCAATATTATACCATTCGGTAGCTTAAGGGGTCTCAGGACTCTTAAAATTGGAAAAAAAATGAAAAAAAAGGCCATTTTCAACATTTAATATCTTAAAATGTATTTGATTTTAAGACACAAATTTAATTGGAATAAAATATATAAGTATTTTCTTTTATTTCATGCATTTAAAAAATTATAAGATGCAGAAACAGCATTTACAGGGGGCTCCAAACTATTAGACATTTGACGAGCAAAAAATCGGGATAACAGCTTACGCGCACGATTACCAAATAAGTATTGCAACTAGAATGAAAATTATGGTGGCTACTTACACTTCAGATTGTAATAATTACACTGAACCTAAATAAATCTGTATTTAAAGCTTTTTTATATTTTTAATGCAAAGTTGTATTTAGCTAATGCAAAATTAAGAAAATTTCAACAGTATAATCACCTAAAAAAATATTTTTTTGAACAATAAAAAGGAAATTTTAGGTTCAGTTTATACAGACTAACATGAAACATATGTTTTGAAAATTTCATGAAAAAATATTCATAAGTTTTTGAGATATCGTGCGCGTTATGACCAAAAACGCCATTTGGAGAAAAATGGCTTCAAAGTTTCCGAAACGACGCTTCAACTATTGAACGTGTATAAATGGAAAAGCCATAACTTTAGTTCTAATAGGAATTTCAAGGAAACAATTATATCAAAATGTTCAGAAAAGATAGAAGTTTAACATCTAAAAAAAATTAAAATTTTGAAAATTTTAAAGCTTTAAGAGTCCTAAGACCCCTTAAATGCTGTCTCCAATTAAAACGTGATGCAATTGAGTTAATCCCTGGTTTAGGTGTCATAATTTTTGTTAGCACTTTTATATAATCTGATATTTTAATTCTGTTTTCACTTTTAATCGTTATAATCGATATTTTCTACTTTTAAATTAGTAAAAGATAAAAAATAAATAAAACCATGTTTATCAAAATGAATATTTGTTTCCATATACGTATTTTTAAGTACAGAAATGTTAATTTTTTTGTGAAAGTGCAAGAAAAATGAAGAGGGGGGAAAGGGTGCAACAGAATATCAGGCAAAGAGCTTGTCTTTGGCTTAATCAGAATTATTAGAAATATTATACGATTTTATATATTTCTAAGGGTCATATTTATCATGTGACATTTTATAATAAAGTTATATGTTATAAATAGTCTAGTTAACAATATTATAAATATCTTTATATACTCTTTTAACACGTAAGCTCCACACTGTGAATTCGCACCGACCGAAATGTCGGCGTCTTTAATTAATTCGCATTTTTCCTTCACAAAATAAGAATTTTGATAAAATCAAATATTTCATTTGGATTCCTAATTAAATTTCGTATATGGATCATGTAATTATATTTCATTATCACCAGATTGTCAGCAAAATTATGCGGAGTTGAAGTTATGGAAACACAAATCGCACAGGTGTATAAATTATGGGTTAATATTGACGCTCGAATTTCGCGAATTTGAAACGATGTTTCGATCTGTGACAATAATTTAATTGTAGTTATGGCCATAGCTCCTTGGCAAAGAGGGATGAGAGTTTTTTATATTAGGAACGCATTTATTTATTTGAGGGTTATTTATATTAGGCATTATACTCAACATTCAAATAACTTTTGCATATTAGCAGTGTAAAATTGACAAACAGCACGGTGCTGAGGCGTGAAAAGCATTTCAAGAATAATATTGAAAAGTTTAATTATAATAGTCCTGTACTTAAATTTTAGTACAGAAACAGTACCCTGTGAGTTAATAGAGACTTTCATTCATCTTTTAATCAAGTGGTCTCGGAGACTGCTCACAGTAGTTATGCAACAATTCCTGTCACAGTAGTTAAGGGTAAATTAATTCAAAAAATAATTATAGTTAACCCTTAATTGCTGTTAGAGCTGCTTTTTTTAAATTTTCACAGTTTAACTTGTAATTTCCAGTTTAACTATCGATACAGCGAAATTTTGCTTCATTTGGAGCATAATACTATTGTTTGAAATGTTTGAAAAATCGAAATTTTATTAGAAATAGTACTGTACAAACAGTTTAGTGCAAAAACATTATTTTATGAGTTAATTGCGCATTTTATTCATCCTTCAATCGAATGGTTTTGCAGACCGCTCACAGTTGTAATGTGGCAATTTTATGTCACAGCAGTTAACCGTTAAATGAACTTTTTCAGATAAATTGTCATGTATAAAAGGCATTATCACATTTAGGACCATGAACGTCTCATTTAAGTTTTAGCTGCCATAAATGCGACAAAAATGACCTAATGCGACAATCCTATATTATGGTTTTATACTACAGATAATTATTAAATTTCTACAAAACGAGTTAGTTTTGAACTAATGGTACAGTATTCAGTAATTTATTGCTTAATAAAATATACATTTATATAATAAAATCCGAAATATACCCTAAATGCGACAAAACTACGGGGAATCGTGTCTCATTTAGGCAGACTGGCCTTAATTCAACTGCTAAATCAATCACATACACCGTTCATTTTAAACAGCTAGTCAAATTGTATTCTAAGATCATAATGAACACACACACGCACACACACACAAAAAATCCAACGCTTATCTTATGTCCTTTACTAATGTTTGCCGCGATAAACAGACAATCGTGACAATCTGTCAAAATGCTGGCACAAAACGCACCGACTTTTTCAAAGATAGCTTCCTGCCTTGTTAAAATAACGGACCTAGAACTACTACTGCCATTTATCCTGAAAAAGTGGAGTTAAAAGAGTGTTTTTGCAAAGTACCAATAGAATATTAGTAATATTCACTATGGGATGAAGGTTTAAAGTGAGTGGTACTTGCAAGTACCGTCAGTAGATAAAGAGTTAAATCGCGAATCTATACATATATTCCGACTCGGGTACTTAATTCTGAGAATTTGTTTATAAGTCTTGTCAAACAATACACAAACAGCTTAAGATAGATTTATATTAACACAAAAAAGTGACGACGAATTGTAAACGAACCGACAAGATCCAAATCGCACATCAAAATACACTGGTGTCCAAAATTAAGGACCGATCACAAAATGCTAATTTTTAAGTACGCGAATAATCAAAAGGAAATAATATAATTCGAATAATTACTATCTCTGCAGCACAGCTAGTCCATATAACATCTAATTCATGTCACATATGGTCA
This sequence comes from Maratus speciosus, assembly GCA_963932465.1. Taxonomy (NCBI): domain Eukaryota; kingdom Metazoa; phylum Arthropoda; class Arachnida; order Araneae; family Salticidae; genus Maratus; species Maratus speciosus. The sequence continues at coordinate 143,098,631 of OZ010786.1, read as the reverse complement.
CAAGTGTCACAATCACTACGGTGAAGCAAAAAACCAGAAAATTCCATACATCTCAGTATGAGTCTCAAATGATCACTTTATGTGACTCCACTGAGACGTCATTGTGACTGCTGCTTTGTGACGAGCCACCATGTGACTTTAAAATGTAGTTACATTGTGACTCTCATGTGACTGTCATCTGCAGACTCAATTTCAAAGTCATCATGAACGCTGCATTGTGATAAGTTACCAAATAATGTCACATTAAAGTCACATCACATATAGGGATCATTTTAGATTCATAATGAGACGTGTGGAATGTCCTATTTTTTTGCTTCACCGTAGTGACTGTGACACCTGTGACCATATGTGACATGAATGAGATGCTATATGGACTATCTGTGCTGTAGGGATTGTAATTATTTGAATTATATTATTTCCTTTTGAGTATTCGCTTACTTAAAAATTAGCATTTTGTGACTGGTCCTTAATTTTGGACACCAGTGTATATGTGTAGACCTAAGATTTAAAGTACTGGATGAGTCAGATTCAAACGGAAGAATGATCACTGACAGATTTTATTCTTGCTTATAGAGTGTGATTCGGAACTCCTGGGCAAAACTTTGAGGCTTCTCATCAGTCAGGTTTGAAATTCGCCTTTCTAATGCTAAACCCATGGGCTTGGAATGCATCCGTATTTTTCAAATTTCTCCTCGGAAAATTAATTTTTTTCCTTCTGTTTTCTCTATGCTCTTCTTCAAGAACGTTTTTTTTCCCTTTTATATTGGACAAAGTATTTTTAAAATACATTGTTAGTTTTATGTTAGTGTTAAAATCTTACTTAGAACTCGCCTGCTTCACTTAGATTTTAACACTTAAAATAGAAAACTGAATAGATATTTTAGAAACATTTTGTCAAATAAAAAAGAAAGAAGCATCCTTCAAGAAGAGCACACAGAAAACAGAAGGTAAAAATTTTAATTTTCCGAGGAGAAATTTGAGAAATACGGGTACTTTCCAAGCCCATAGGTTTAGCATTAGAGAGGCGAATTTGCATGCTGACTGATAACAAGCCTTAAGGCTGCATTTAGAAAGGAAAAATGCTACCTCTCATTCTAAAGCAATAAAAATGTCAACTGACCTTTCTTTTTTAATCACACTTGTCGTTTTAAAAAAAGGACGGGACATTTAACAATGCAAAGGATGTAAAAAGATTAGATCGAACTTGAAATAAGCTTTTTCCTTCAGCTGGATGTCCATCACTTTCCTTGTAAAGCTATTAAAGATGAATAGCACTGCTTGATCAGAACAAAGAGACCACAGATCAGAATAAAGAAACCACGAGTTGAATGATACGTCTATCTGGACGTCTATCGTTCTCAACTGCTCTGCTCAACAAGCGCAAAACGGTTTGACACATTTACGAATTCATTTTTTAACGGAAAGATATAAAATTGGAAGGCTTGACTATTGAAGCGATTTGGAATCGAACTGGGTTTTCCATTTTTTGATCAATAAATTACCTACTGAGTTATCAGCGATTTTGATCACATAACAAAGGTTTTTGACACTTTCTTGAGTGGTTGTTCTTCTTTCGCGCGAAAATTCAGTTCAAAACGCCCACTTTGATACTATTTTCAGAAAGATCTATTGAGTTTGCAAAAAAAAAACGAAAAAAATGTTGGATTACATAGTTTTTAAACAACACCTGCTAGTTTCATGCATTTTCAAACAAAAATGAATTAAAACTTACGTCATAATGTTACCTTTTTGGATTTGAGAACAGCCTTAAGAGGTGATAGAACACTCTTGAACAAGCCAAAAACATCATACAATGCATGGTCGTAACTCATACAGTGAAGCGTGATAGGCCGCTTTCTGATTGTGACGAGAACCATGTTTTTTACATGATACCTAACAAGTGATAGGGAATTTTATTTTATGCAGAATAAGGTTACTAACCAGGATGCTTATATGGATGAAAAAATAGTATAAATAAAGGAATTTCAAAGTAAGTAGCTTTCCTTGACAAACAACTGAGTTCAAGAGAGGTGGGGGGATGGCTGTATCTTAAATTGCCTTCAGACTACCAAATTTCCTTTAGATTTACCAAATTTCTTTGAGGGTGAAAACTAATCATACAAATTATTTTCGCCGTGAAATGCATGGCCGTATCTCAAGCGGCGAACTGCTAGATGGTGCTGTCATTAAATACACAAAGTGCTGGTTTTCCACACCCATCTTCTTTTCTACCGTGCTTGCAAAAAAGATGCCAGGTTTTACTAATCAGGAAAAGGAGTACATGCATTTCATGTACGGTGCTGGGGTCGTGAGTGCTTTTTCTCAATCAGAAAGTGACCCGTAGCACTTCACTGTTTGAGTTACAATCATGCATTGTATGGTGTTTTGAGCTTGTCAGGGGTGTTCTATCACCTCTTAAAGTTTTGCCCAGGAGTTCGGAAACATCTTTATACATCTTTATATTCCGATTTATGTACTGTCGCGGAAAAAAAAAAGTAAACACCCCCTACTAACTCCTCAACAAATCATTGTAGACGAAAGTTAATGGTACCGAACGATTGGAAATAAAGTCTACTTTTAAATGATGTTTATAAAATTTTCTTAGGGGGTCATCGAATAAAACGAATCCAATCTTCATTTTTTTCAATGGCAATATTCAATTTTAACAAGATATATCAAATCTTCGGTTCAAAATATGCCTAGACACCAAATTTCAAGTCATTTGAATGATAAGTTTTTGAATTATAAACATTCAAAATTTAGTGCTTCTAATGTTAAAAATACATTTTCATATTTTTATTTATATCTCCTGAAATTATGCTCCTAATGTACTAATTTTTTTCGTAGCAATAATACTAATATAAATATGCTGAATTTGCAATTTTAATAATTTTATGACATGAATTATGAATTATGAAATTAATATTCGAAAAAATTACGAATTGCAATCTACAATTTTTTTGATGGATTTAGATTTATTAAGTCCTGCTTTATGGAAAACCAAAATTTCACATTTTTCTTCCAAGTAGTTTTCAAATTATGCTTAAAAAACGGCAAAATGATGGTTTAAAGGGCCGTCTATGATAAAAGTGAGTAGACATTTTGAAATTTATTCTGCTGTACTGTAATTTAACAGGTTTCATTGACTCCTTGAGTGGCGCTTAAAGTGCCTTGATCAAGAAAGGGGCTCTCTCGGTTAACAATCGAGTACAGAACTTCAATTTGGATATAGCCCTTAAAATACGCTCGTTTTAAAATAATTAATTTCTCGGAAACGTATGCTACGAATTGCATAAAAATTCGTTTTTAGGCTAATTGAAGGGTGTAGAGCTCATTTATACTGTCAGAATTGTGTACTCAAATTGAAAAAAACAAAGTTTGGGTTCGTTTTAATATTTAGATGCCCCCCTAAGCAAATTTTATATACATCATTTAAAAGTAGACTTTATTTCCAATTGTTCAGTACCAGTTGTGATATCGTTTGATATCACATATATTATTCTTTATAGGTAATTAATATGATCCCTAGATAGTTAAAATTTAATATTAACTATCAATATAAAAATCCCCTTTCTATTTCTTTTTGTATAGCTAAGTTTTAAATTAATCTACTTTCCTTTTCACATTACTTTAACTTTCCCAGAAAACTCTCTCTCTGCTCTTTTATCTATGTAAATAAAATAAAAAAAGAATATTATTCACAGCCATTTCATTTCGAAAGAGTCATTCTTTTCGCGTTGCATCTGCCTATAAAATTTCTCTCTGTCAGATTTTTAATTCGATCCTTACTAAGAGATAGTGAAAACTTTGGTTAAACCAGCGGTTAGATAATAATATCCAGATGTACTTTTAAACTTAAGTCGCCTTTCAAGTTACCGCACTCATTCCAATGCTATTGACAGCTTTCGGATTCTTTCTTACTTTCTCACGGACTAACGCTTGGCTAATTATCGCCTATTAGGCTTTTCATCTAAATTTAAACTACCCCATGTATTCCAATGTAACGGTCACCCCTTGGCAAGATCTGTGTCTTACCCAATATCTATATATCGCCAAAACTTTACGAATGAAAATGTGGAACTGAACACTCTGTGCCTGCTTCTCAGAATGTAAAGATTAAGTTTTGATTGTGTGTAAGGGGGGTCACTCCCAAGGCACTTATGTGTCTCTTCAAATTTTCAATAAAGTTTCCTTATTACGCTGCAAGTATTAGTGAATCTTCTGGATCTGAGTTTATTGTGTTGTTTGCGCATTCGTATTCCACTACGGAAAATCTTAAATTTCATTTAAAATAATTCAAAAGATATTTCCATTTACTTATCAATATCTCAAGTTTTTAGGGAAGAAGACTCCCGCAACGACCAACCATCTCTTCCACAAACTTTGGTGCCGAAGGAAGAAGATTTTTTTTAAACTTGTAGCTGGGAGTGACCCTCGCTTTTATTCTCCATTTTACTAAAAAAAATTACGAGACTTCGGATTAATTAACTGCACGGAAGGACTAGATGAAAAGATTGTAACTAAAAATATGTGATTGAGAAACTTTTTTTCCCTCCGTTTCATCCGGGTTTTGGGGCCCTTTCGTTCGACCTTCAATCACCGTCGTGCTGCTGTGTGATCGACCGTTGGTCAAATATCGCCGCTGTCAACTTGTGAAGTCGAAAAATATGTTTGTTGTTTCCAGAGGCTACATTGTTTCGTTTTCTCCTGCGCTCGCTTGATAAGGATATAAGGAAGCGGAGTTCGCTTTAGATATGGAAAGCGATGATTAAAGAATTTTCAACTCGTGCATCATATGCGCCTGATCGGCGGATTTTCAAGTGTGTTAATTTCCGAATTAGGTCTGTGCGCGCAATGTGTTTTGTGGATATAAGTGATCAAGATCTGTTTTTAAAGTGTTACAAGAAAATACAGCGAATTTCGTAATCATTTTCCATTAATAAATGTGTATAATTACGGGATTGCGAATAAGACACCTGGTGTGATTTCAGTGAAAAATTTAGTCATCGGTGTTCAAATTGATTTGTGAAATATGTTTCATCAAGTTCGAAAATACAGTTGTCGCTCCCGTGATGTGATTTTTTTTTTTAAATGTCTAGTTTTACGACATTTCTGTGCATTACATGTACAGACTTCACATTTTTGAACTAAATTGTCAGTATAAAAAAAGTAAAAAAAAAAAATGGGTCGAAATGGATATTCGAAATCTTTTTATACAAATTGTGTATATAATTACCTGGTTATGAATAAGATATTTAACGCTTTTATAGGAACGCACCTTGCGATTATGATTGTTTCTTTTCACTATTTATTTTGAGAAGTGTTTATTATTTCTCTTGGAAAAAAAAAAGAAATGAAAACAAAAATAATTGATTGAAAGTACTCTTTTAAAGCCAATTTACAACTGTGTTAAAATAGCCACGATACATTTACATATAACACAAACTGTGGCAATGAACAATATTTTGAAATTGAGAAAGTTATTCAAGTTATTCTATTTGTATGGTTATCTTTTATTTTACTTTTTAATGTGGTTCACAATCTTATTTTAGCTATTTGTTTATTTTACTGATGAGGAGTATTATTTTTTTAGTAATTTGTTTCTTTTTACACTAAGGTAGTATCTCAGGTGGGAAAGTGTAAAAATTGGTTACTCTGTTTTTTTTTACATATTTTTTTTTTCCTGCATGGATGTAACTTCTAACATTCCCAGTAAATTTAATATATTTAGATAACAGGTAAGTTTTTATTACAAGGGTTGTGTTTTTTATCTACGCAGGGTTTTTTTACGAAAACTAAAAAAAAAAAAAAAAATCACTTTTAAATTTCATTATTGTGTTTTTATTCTCGTATCATCAAGTATTTGGTTCTATTACAGAATATTTTAATTGTATAAATTGATGACTGATATCATTTTTATTATATGTCTTTAACATTTTTTTTTGTTTTTTGGTTATCAAAGGTAAGTCTTTTTAAATATAGATAGATGTTCGTTTCCCATTGCTTTAAAAAAAAAAAAAGTTTAATAATTAAAGCAATCTAGAAATATTTTATGCTTTCATATTTTATCATAATTTTTCGATTATGCTTATATTATTATTTCAACTTTTTTTTAAAAATGTAATGGGTTTATATTATGTGCATTTTAAGTTTATTAAATTCAAATGTTGTGTCATATAATATGCGACAATTTTAGGTTACCCATACATTTCTTTCTTCCCGAAAATTTGACTTTTTCATTATTTCTTTTTATATTTAAATTTCGGGAATGCATTGGGTAAAAGAAAGAGAAGTGTGTGACAAATAATGATTTTTGATTAATTTTGATTTTTTTTTTTTTGGTAGTGAGAATTTTTTGTTGTAAAGTATTCAGAATTGTTCTAGAACCATTATTGATAGCAGTAGTCGCCCATGCATGCCCGTTTTAAAAATAAAATTACAGTGTGGTTCAAAGATAATATTCACTTCTCCGGGTTACATCATTTTTGTTGAAAAGAACACTTTTAAGAAAGATTTGGATTTCTTATAGTTTTTTTTCAACTTTTTTTTCACATGTACTTCATATGTTGGATATTTGTTTATGTTACACAAAATTTTCTCATTTAGAATACAATTTTGCCCATTCGTATACATACATTTCACTAGTTCATGAGTTTGGGGTTTCTTTTCCCCTCCTTTCACACACATACAGTAATTTTTTTTTTCTCTCGATAGTTACAGCATTGTGAAGGATTCTAAAAAAAAAAAAAAAAAAAAATCACTTTTTTAATATTTCACTTTTTATACACTTTTTATCTTATTGCTTCACCATATGGCATAAGTGATAATTTAATTCACATTTAACTTTAAAGTTAAAGGTTTGTTTTTTTTTTTTTTTTTTAGAAATTAATTGTGTACTGCTTAATATATTTTTTTTTCATCGGACTATTCGGCGCGCAAATGGTCAGATGATTAAAAATATATTGTTTTTGTGTGAAAATACTCTGATGTGGATCGTTTTTTTTTTTTTTTTCTTCACATGTAAAAGATTTTTTTTTTTATCAGAAGGGTACACAGCAACACTATACACTTTTTACAACATTTACATTTCTTTAGATATTTTTTTTGGAAATTCGGTATAAAACTTTAGACAGTTGTTCAGATAGTTTTAGTTCAAAGGTTGAGTACAAATGTTTACATTTTTATCGCCCAAGAAGCTTTTCCTGGTCACATTTGTCCTTTTCGCTTTTCTCTACTTAAAAGCACAGTTCTTTGTTTTTTTTTTGTTGTTTGTTTTTTGTTTGTTTGTTTTAACTTTAGGCTATGCATTTTTGTGCTTGTGATACTAATGCTCTTGGTTCCACATGTACACAATGAGTTTGTGTTCATAGTTCATACAACTGAGTTCATAGTCTAGTTAGTTCATAGTTTACACAACTGAGTTCATAGTTCATTGAGTTCATAGAAAAAACACTTTACACGAGTTCATAGCATTGTCAATTCTTTGTGTACTTCAGGGACCAATTGCCCTATTATTTTTTCTCTTTCATGACAATACTTAGTTCATAGTTTGTTTTCTTTCTTGTGATTTGTTTTGCATATTAGTTCACACCAATTTTGTTTTGGTAGACACTTTGGTTCATTGTAATAATATTTTTGTTAGACACATGAGTTCATAGCAAGTTTCATTCCTTTACACACACTTTAGTTCATTGTATTACTTTTACACTACTCAGTGAAGTACCCCTACACATTATTTCTTTGAAATAATTTTTCACTTTTGTTCATTCATATACTTAGATTGCTGTATTCATTTACACATGCAACTATGTCGTTGAATTTAACCTTTGTTCACTGACACACATTGCTTCGATACTCGTATACATCGTTAGTTCATCGAGATTTGCTTACATTTTTAGCCATGCATATATGTTTGTTTGTTTTTAAACATTGCTTACTGAATTGAAAATATTCATTTTTTTCAAGTTTTTGAACCTTTGCACATTAACATTCTTTTTGTATGTTTGTTTTTATGTCTCACTATACCAGGACTACTTTTAATTTTACATGATACATTGCAACATAAACATTTATTAAACTTTACATTTTGCATACACTTTATTTATTTATTTTTTTTTGCTTTTTAATATTTTGTTATGTAATGACATTCTCATGTCACCATCACTTTGTTTAACAACAAAGATTTCTCACTAAATAGGAAACTACCTCTTCACATACTATGCATATTTTTTTTATTTTAGGCTCATGTTTTTTTTTCTTTTCTAGTTTTATGTTACACCAGGTTTTCATCATTAAACTTTCTCACATTTTAAAAGTTACCAGTTATTAAAGTATCGTTTAATTTCTTGGTTCTAAATACCATGACACAGTAATGTCATCATCACTTTGCCTAATTGCAAATTGACAGTTTGGCATTTTTTCACAGTTACATAATTTTAATCCTTCACTGATATTTAAGACAACTCTATACTTTTGTAGCAGTTGCTTTTCTCTTTTGTCATATGCTTTTTCTACGATCACATAATACATTTTCTTTTCTCATATAATACTTTTAAAGTGTTTTTTTTTTTCGATACACACCACTTTTAAATTATACAAGCCAGACGATGTGTTTTAAAAGAAAAACAGTTACTTTAAATCACAAATGCTTGTTGCAGTAAATTGTTAGGAATTTCCTCATCTTTATCCACAGTACAGATCCTCACTAACACAATGTCATCTCGACATATTAATAAGTTAAATCTTTGATAAATAAATGATAAATTCCACTGCATGAGGTATTTGTAGTTGCTATTAGTAGATAACGACTACTACTCACAAAAAAATAAGAATTTTTTTAAATATTTTATATTTTGATATTGGACACTTTTGTTTTGTAATTAATGCATCTCTTTTGCTCTTCTAATCACTGCACTCAGACATTGTGTTCAATTTAAAATTATAGTTCTGTGGTCACACACTTCATTTGTGCTGAGAAACATTCCTGAATGGGTGCCCCAATTACATTTCTGTGCCCATCTATATCGCTTATTCATATTTTTATAAATATTATTTAGCTATTTTACATACTGTATGTTAATTAGTTATATGTTGTGTTTATTTTTCTTTTGTCCACTTAGTTTTATGATCTGAAATGGATCAAGATTTTGAGAAGAATTATAGAGCTTCTTTTAAAGCTTCTCAATACTGGTCATGACAACCAGTTTCTAACAAATATTTGCAAATTTATTGATAATGGTACCTTACTTTAATGTGACGTCACAAAATACAAAACAGGTAAAAAAAAAATTCCTGTTGTTGAATTAATATGTGCACAAGTACAGTAAAGAATACTGTTTATTAAAACATAGTCTATAAGACTAGTTCACGTGAACCTTTTTGAACTTCTACTGAGCCTTTATAAAAAAGGACATTATGAAGCATATTTAAGTCATGACATATATAATCATATATATATATATATATATATATTTGCAATGTGAAGATATTGTTTTGTATTGTTTCATGTAAAGTTTTTATTATTTCTTTGGAGAAGACACAGATTTTTTTTCTCTCTTTTCCCTTCCCCATCTCTGGGCATTCAAGGCTGGTCGGTTTTTGGGGGGAAATATGTGATATCGTTTGATATCACATATATTATTCTTTATAGGTAATTAATATGATCCCTAGATAGTTAAAATTTAATATTAACTATCAATATAAAAATCCCCTTTCTATTTCTTTTTGTATAGCTAAGTTTTAAATTAATCTACTTTCCTTTTCACATTACTTTAACTTTCCCAGAAAACTCTCTCTCTGCTCTTTTATCTATGTAAATAAAATAAAAAAAGAATATTATTCACAGCCATTTCATTTCGAAAGAGTCATTCTTTTCGCGTTGCATCTGCCTATAAAATTTCTCTCTGTCAGATTTTTAATTCGATCCTTACTAAGAGATAGTCAAAACTTTGGTTAAACCAGCGGTTAGATAATAATATCCAGATGTACTTTTAAACTTAAGTCGCCTTTCAAGTTACCGCACTCATTCCAATGCTATTGACAGCTTTCGGATTCTTTCTTACTTTCTCACGGACTAACGCTTGGCTAATTATCGCCTATTAGGCTTTTCATCTAAATTTAAACTACCCCATGTATTCCAATGTAACGGTCACCCCTTGGCAAGATCTGTGTCTTACCCAATATCTATATATCGCCAAAACTTTACGAATGAAAATGTGGAACTGAACACTCTGTGCCTGCTTCTCAGAATGTAAAGATTAAGTTTTGATTGTGTGTAAGGGGGGTCACTCCCAAGGCACTTATGTGTCTCTTCAAATTTTCATTAAAGTTTCCTTATTACGCTGCAAGTATTAGTGAATCTTCTGGATCTGAGTTTATTGTGTTGTTTGCGCATTCGTACTCCACTACGGAAAATCTTAAATTTCATTTAAAATAATTCAAAAGATATTTCCATTTACTTATCAATATCTCAAGTTTTTAGGGAAGAAGACTCCCGCAACGACCAACCATCTCTTCCACAAACTTTGGTGCCGAAGGAAGAAGATTTTTTTTAAACTTGTAGCTGGGAGTGACCCTCGATTTTATTCTCCATTTTACTAAAAAAAATTACGAGACTTCGGATTAATTAACTGCACGGAAGGACTAGATGAAAAGATTGTAACTAAAAATATGTGATTGAGAAACTTTTTTTCCCTCCGTTTCATCCGGGTTTTGAGGCCCTTTCGTTCGACCTTCAATCACCGTCGTGCTGCTGTGTGATCGACCGTTGGTCAAATATCGCCGCTGTCAACTTGTGAAGTCGAAAAATATGTTTGTTGTTTCCAGAGGCTACATTGTTTCGTTTTCTCCTGCGCTCGCTTGATAAGGATATAAGGAAGCGGAGTTCGCTTTAGATATGGAAAGCGATGATTAAAGAATTTTCAACTCGTGCATCATATGCGCCTGATCGGCGGATTTTCAAGTGTGTTAATTTCCGAATTAGGTCTGTGCGCGCAATGTGTTTTGTGGATATAAGTGATCAAGATCTGTTTTTAAAGTGTTACAAGAAAATACAGCGAATTTCGTAATCATTTTCCATTAATAAATGTGTATAATTACGGGATTGCGAATAAGACACCTGGTGTGATTTCAGTGAAAAATTTAGTCATCGGTGTTCAAATTGATTTGTGAAATATGTTTCATCAAGTTCGAAAATACAGTTGTCGCTCCCGTGATGTGATTTTTTTTTTTTAAATGTCTAGTTTTACGACATTTCTGTGCATTACATGTACAGACTTCACATTTTTGAACTAAATTGTCAGTATAAAAAAAGTAAAAAAAAAAAAATGGGTCGAAATGGATATTCGAAATCTTTTTATACAAATTGTGTATATAATTACCTGGTTATGAATAAGATATTTAACGCTTTTATAGGAACGCACCTTGCGATTATGATTGTTTCTTTTCACTATTTATTTTGAGAAGTGTTTATTATTTCTCTTGGAAAAAAAAAGAAATGAAAACAAAAATAATTGATTGAAAGTACTCTTTTAAAGCCAATTTACAACTGTGTTACAATAGCCACGATACATTTACATATAACACAAACTGTGGCAATGAACAATATTTTGAAATTGAGAAAGTTATTCAAGTTATTCTATTTGTATGGTTATCTTTTATTTTACTTTTTAATGTGGTTCACAATCTTATTTTAGCTATTTGTTTATTTTACTGATGAGGAGTATTATTTTTTTAGTAATTTGTTTCTTTTTACACTAAGGTAGTATCTCAGGTGGGAAAGTGTAAAAATTGGTTACTCTGTTTTTTTTACATATTTTTTTTTTCCTGCATGGATGTAACTTCTAACATTCCCAGTAAATTTAATATATTTAGATAACAGGTAAGTTTTTATTACAAGGGTTATGTTTTTTATCTACGCAGGGTTTTTTTTACGAAAACTAAAAAAAAAAAATTACTTTTAAATTTCATTATTGTGTTTTTATTCTCGTATCATCAAGTATTTGGTTCTTTTACAGAATATTTTAATTGTATAAATTGATGACTGATATCATTTTTATTATATGTCTTTAACATTTTTTTTTGTTTTTTGGTTATCAAAGGTAAGTCTTTTTAAATATAGATAGATGTTCGTTTCCCATTGCTTTAAAAAAAAAAGTTTAATAATTAAAGCAATCTAGAAATATTTTATGCTTTCATATTTTATCATAATTTTTCGATTATGCTTATATTATTATTTCAAGTTTTTTTTTGAAAATGTGATGGGTTTATATTATGTGCATTTTAAGTTTATTAAATTCAAATGTTGTGTCATATAATATGCGACAATTTTAGGTTACCCATACATTTCTTTCTTCCCGAAAATTTGACTTTTTCATTATTTCTTTTTATATTTAAATTTCGGGAATGCATTGGGTAAAAGAAAGAGAAGTGTGTGACAAATAATAATTTTTGATTAATTTTGATTTTTTTTTTTTTTTTTTTGGTAGTGAGAATTTTTTGTTGTAAAGTATTCAGAATTGTTCTAGAACCATTATTGATAGCAGTAGTCGCCCATGCATGCCCGTTTTAAAAATAAAATTACAGTGTGGTTCAAAGTTAATATTCACTTCTCAGGGTTACATCATTTTTGTTGAAAAGAACACTTTTAAGAAAGATTTGGATTTCTTATAGTTTTTTTTTTCAACTTTTTTTTCACATGTACTTCATATGTTGGATATTTGTTTATGTTACACAAAATTTTCTCATTTAGAATACAATTTTGCCCATTCGTATACATACATTTCACTAGTTCATGAGTTTGGGGTTTCTTTTCCCCTCCTTTCACACACATACAGTAATTTTTTTTTTCTCTCGATAGTTACAGCATTGTGAAGGATTCTAAAAAAAAAAAAAAAAAATCACTTTTTTAATATTTCACTTTTTATACACTTAGGTACATCTTATTGCTTCACCATATGGCATAAGTGATAATTTAATTCACATTTAACTTTAAAGTTAAAGGTTTTTTTTTTTTTTTTTTTTTAGAAATTAATTGTGTACTGCTTAATATATATTTTTTTCATCTGACTATTCGGCGCGCAAATGGTCAGATGATTAAAAATATATTGTTTTTGTGTGAAAATACTCTGATGTGGATCGTTTTTTGTTTTTTTTTTCTTCACATGTAAAAGATTTTTTTTTTATCAGAAGGGTACACAGCAACACTATACACTTTTTACAACATTTACATTTCTTTAGATATTTTTTTTGGAAATTCGGTATAAAACTTTAGACAGTTGTTCAGATAGTTTTAGTTCAAAGGTTGAGTACAAATGTTTACATTTTTATCGCACAAGAAGCTTTTCCTGGTCACATTTGTCCTTTTCGCTTTTCTCTACTTAAAAGCACAGTTCTTTGTTTTTTTTTGTTGTTTGTTTTTTGTTTGTTTGTTTTAACTTTAGGCTATGCATTTTTGTGCTTGTGATACTTGTGTGCTTGTGTTCCATATGTACACAATGAGTTTGTGTTCATAGTTCATACAACTGAGTTCATAGTCTAGTTAGTTCATAGTTTACACAACTGAGTTCATAGTTCATTGAGTTCATAGAAAAAACACTTTACACGAGTTCATAGCATTGTCAATTCTTTGTGTACTTCAGGGACCAATTGCCCTATTATTTTTTCTCTTTCATGACAATACTTAGTTCATAGATTGTTTTCTTTCTTGTGATTTGTTTTGCATATTAGTTCACACCAATTTTGTTTTGGTAGACACTTTGGTTCATTGTAATAATATTTTTGTTAGACACATGAGTTCATAGCAAGTTTCATTCCTTTACACACACTTTAGTTCATTGTATTACTTTTACACTACTCAGTGAAGTACCCCTACACATTATTTCTTTGAAATAATTTTTCACTTTTGTTCATTGATATACTTAGATTGCTGTATTCATTTAAACATGCAACTATGTCGTTGAATTTAACCATTGTTCACTGACACACATTGCTTCGATACTCGTATACATCGTTAGTTCATCGAGATTTGCTTACATTTTTAGCCATGCATATATGCATAACTTCATACACTTTTTGATGGTACAATGGCGACAGACAGACGGACACACGGACAAACAGACATTTTCTATAAACATGTTTTTTGGGATCTCTGACCCCTAAAACATGTAAATCCGTCGAAAACCAGAAATCGAAAAAAATTTCGATTACAATACTTTCTTCTATTGAAGATAGAAGAAAGTAAAAATGACTTATACAGAATAGCTATATTTGATATTATTTAGGTTCCATATCTCTTTTAACTTTCATGGTACATCCATTAACACTTTCCTAGTATACACATTTACACCCAACCCTACGTTGTATATTTTCTTTACAAAGTCTTAGTATTCTTTCAGCAACGGTTTTTTTTTACTTCCTTCTATCTAGAATAGAAGAAAGTATTGTAATCGAAATTTTTTTCGACTTCCAGTTTTCGACGGATTTGCATGTTTTAGGGGTCAGAGATTCCAAAAAACATGTTTATAGAAAATGTCTGTCTGTCTGCGTGTCCGTCTGTCTGTCCGTCCGTCGCCATTGTACCATCAAAAAGTGTATGAAGTTATGTATAGAATTAAACCAAAATTTTATTATAAGTTTTTGGCTATGGCAAGCAGGTCCTCCCGGAATTTGGAAAAAATTCGCCGGTAGGGGGCGCTGATATAACAATTTTTGTGCGATTTTGAATATTGTACCATCCAAAAGTGTATGGAGTTATGCATAGAATTGAACCAAATTTTTAGTTTAAGTTTTTGGATATGGCAAGCAGGTCCTCCCTGAATTTGGAAAAAATTCGCCGGTAGGGGGCGTTGTAAATGCGTTTTTTGTGCGATTTTGAATATTCTACCATCGAAAAATGTATGAAGTTATGCATAGAATTGAACCAAATTTTTATTTTAAGTTTTTGGCTATGGCAAGTAGGTCCTCCCTGAATTTGGGAAAAAAACGCTCGTAGAGGGCGCTGTAATAGCGATTTTTGTGCGATTTTGAATATTGTACCGTCCAAAAGTGTATGAAGTTATGCATAGAATTAAACCAAATTTTTATTTTAAGTTTTTGGCTATGGCAAGCAGGTCCTCCGTGAATTTGAAAAAAATTCGCCGGTAGGGGGCGTTGTAAATGCGTTTTTTGTGCGATTTTGAATATTGTACCATCGAAAAGTGTATGAAGTTATGCATAGAATTGAACCAAATTTTTATTTTAAGTTTTTGGCTATGGCAAGCAGGTCCTCCCTGAATTTGAAAAAAAAACGCTCGTAGTGGGCGCTGTAATAGCGATTTTTGTGCGATTTTGAATATTGTACCGTCCAAAAGTGTATGAAGTTATGCATGGAATTAAACCAAATTCTTATTTTAAGGTTTTGGATATGGCAAGCAGGTCCTCCATGAATTCGCAAAAAATTCGCCGTTAGGGGGCGCTGTAATAGCGATTTTTGTGCGATTTTTAATATTGCACCATTGAAAAGTGTATGAAGTTATGCATAGAATTGAACCAAAAAAAAATTTTAAGTTCTTGGCTATGGCAAGGAGGTCCTCCCTTAATTTGTAAAAAAATCGCTCGTAGAGGGCGCTGTAATAGCGATTTTTGTACAATTTTTATGCCATTTTCAATATTGTACCGCCGAAAAGTGTATGAAGTTATGCATAGAATTGAACCAAATTTTACGTGTTTATTTTTGGTTATGTCACGAAGGTCCTCCCTGAATTTGGAAAAATTCTGCCGGAAGGGGGCACTATAATTGCGATGTCTGTACCATTTTCATTATTGTACCATCGAAAAGTGTATGAAGTTATTCATATAATTGAACCAAATTTTTTGTGCATGTTTCTGGCTATGGCAAACAAGTCCTCCCTGAACTTGAAAAAATTCCGAAAGAAGGGGGCGCTATAATTCCGATCTCTGTGCCATTTTCATTATTGTACCATCGAACAGCGTATAAAATTATGCATACAATTGAACCAAAATGTTTGTGCTTGTTTTTGCCTTTGGTCAACAGGTTCTCCTTGAATTTGGAAATATTGCGCGGTAAAGGGGCTCCGTGCTAGCGATTTTTGTATACTTTTCTTGATTTTTCGTAGTTCTATTGTGCATCGGCGGCTCATGCAGCGGCGGGAACTCGCTTCCTGTTTTTGCCTTTGGTCAACAGGTTCTCCTTGAATTTGGAAATATTGCGCGGTAAAGGGGCTCCGTGCTAGCGATTTTTGTATACTTTTCTTGATTTTTCGTAGTTCTATTGTGCATCGGCGGCTCATGCAGCGGCGGGAACTCGCTTCCTGCTATGCCGGCTATTCGCAAACTGCTGATAACGACAGAATAAGGGAAAATTAATAATTTTAACAAATATCATGATATAGATTAACTCGTTCTTAGTCCGTTTAATTGACTTGAGCAGAAATTTAAGATTAAAATCAAAGTTGGTATAATATTGAACTAATAATATTGAAATATTAACATGTGTAACTAGGTTTTGAAATATTAAGATGTATAAGATAGAAGAAAGTTTTGGGATTGGCACATCCAACTAGTTACTTTCTTCTATCTTCAATAGAAGAAAGTATTGTAATCGAAATTTTTTTCGACTTCCGGTTTTCGACGGATTTGCATGTTTTAGGGGTCAGAGATTCCAAAAAACATGTTTATAGAAAATGTCTGTCTGTCTGTGTGTCCGTCTGTCCGTCCGTCCGTCTGTCCGTCTGTCCGTCTGTCTGTCGCCATTGTACCATCAAAAAGTGTATGAAGTTATGCATAGAATTAAACCAAAATTTTATTATAAGTTTTTGGCTATGGCAAGCTGGTCCTCCTGGAATTTGGAAAAAATTCGCCGGTAGGGGGCGCTGATATAACAATTTTTGTGCGATTTTGAATATTGTACCATCCAAAAGTGTATGGAGTTATGCATAGAATTGAACCAAATTTTTAGTTTAAGTTTTTGGCTATGGCAAGCAGGTCCTCCCTGAATTTGGAAAAAATTCGCCGGTAGGGGGCGCTGTAAATGCGTTTTTTGTGCGATTTTGAATATTTTACCATCGAAAAGTGTATGAAGTTATGCATAGAATTGAACCAAATTTTTAGTTTAAGTTTTTGGCTATGGCAAGCAGGTCCTCCCTGAATTTGGAAAAAAATCGCCGGTAGGGGGCGCTGTAATAGCGATATTGAATATTGTACCGTCCAAAAGTGTATGAAGTTTGCATAGAATTAAACCAAATTATTATTTTAAGTTTTTGGCTATGGCAAGCAGGTCCTCCCTGAATTTGGAAAAAATTCGCCGGTGGGGGGCGCTGTAAATGCGTTTTTTGTGCGATTTTGAATATTTTACCATCGAAAAGTGTATGAAGTTATGCATAGAATTGAACCAAATTTTTAGTTTAAGTTTTTGGCTATGGCAAGCAGGTCCTCCCTGAATTTGGAAAAAAATCGCCGGTAGGGGGCGCTGTAATAGCGATATTGAATATTGTACCGTCCAAAAGTGTATGAAGTTTGCATAGAATTAAACCAAATTTTTAGTTTAAGTTTTTGGATATGGCAAGCAGGTCCTCCCTGAATTTGGAAAAAATTCGCCGGTAGGGGGCGCTGTAATAGCGATTTTTGTGCGATTTTGAATATTGCACCATCGAAAAGTGTATGAAGTTATGCATAGAATTGAACCAAAAAAAATTTTAAGTTCTTGGCTATGGCAAGGAGGTCCTCCCTTAATTTGTAAAAAAAAATGCTCGTAGAGGGCGCTGTAATAGCAATTTTTGTACAATTTTTGTGCCATTTTGAATATTGTACCGCCGAAAAGTGTATGAAGTTATGCATAGAATTGAACCAAATTTTATGTGTTTATTTTTGGTCATGTCACGAAGGTCCTCCCTGAATTTGGAAAAATTCTGCAGGAAGGGGGCACTATAATTGCGATGTCTGTACCATTTTCATTATTGTACCATCGAAAAGTGTATGAAGTTATCCATATAATTGAACCAAATTTTTTGTGCATGTTTCTGGCTATGGCAAACAAGTCCTCCCTGAACTTGAAAAAATTCCGAAAGAATGGTGCGCTATAATTCCGATCTCTGAGCCATTTTCATTATTGTACCATCGAACAGCGTATAAAATTATGCATACAACTGAACCAAAGTGTTTGTGCTTGTTTTTGGCTTTGGCCAACAGGTTCTCCTTGAATTTGGAAATATTGCGCGGTAAAGGGGCTCCGTGCTAGCGATTTTTGTATACTTTTCTTGATTTTTCGTAGTTCTATTGTGCATCGGCGGCTCATGCAGCGGCGGGAACTCGCTTCCTACTATGCCGGCTATTTGCAAGCAGATGATAACGACAGAATAAGGAAAAATTAATAATTTTAACAAATATCATGATATAGATTAACTCGTTTTTAGTCCGTTTAATTGACTTGAGCAGAAATTTAAGATGAAAATCAAAGTTTGTATAGTATTGAACTAATAATATTGAAGTATTAACATGTGTAACTAGGTTTTGAAATATTAAGTTGTATAAGATAGAAGAAAGTTTTGGGATTGGCACATCCAACTAGTTTTTTTTTTTAATAATACAATTAGAAATTCATATATTTATTCTACGGAACCCTCTGTGCGCGAGTAATACTCGCACTTGACCGTTTATTACTTTCTTCTATCTTCAATAGAAGAAAGTATTGTAATCGAAATTTTTTCGACTTCCGGTTTTCGACGGATTTGCATGTTTTAGGGGTCAGAGATTCCAAAAAACATGTTTATAGAAAATGTCTGTCTGTGTGTCCGTCTGTCCGTCTGTCCGTCTGTCTGTCGCCATTGTACCATCAAAAAGTGTATGAAGTTATGTATAGAATTAAAGCAAAATTTTATTAGAAGTTTTAGGCTATGGCAAGCAGGTCCTCCCGGAATTTGGAAAAAATTCGCCGGTAGGGGGCGCTGATATAACAATTTTTGTGCGATTTTGAATATTGTACCATCCAAAAGTGTATGGATTTATGCATAGAATTGAACCAAATTTTTATTTTAAGTTTTTGGATATGACAAGCAGGTCCTCCCTGAATTTGTAAAAAATTCGCCGGTAGGGGGCGCTGTAAATGCGATTTTGAATATTGTACCATCGAAAAGTGTATAAAGTTATTCATAGAATTGAACCAAATTTTTATTTTAAGTTCTTGGCTATGGCAAGCAGGTCCTCCCTGAATTTGGAAAAAATTCGCCGGTAGGGGGCGCTGTAATAGCGATTTTTGTGCGATTTTGAATATTTTGCCGTCCAAAAGTGTATGAAGTTATGCATAGAATTAAACCAAATTTTTATTTTAAGTTTTCGGATATGGCAAGCAGGTCCTCCCTGAATTTGCAAAAAATTCGCCGGTAGGGGCCGCTGTAATAGCGATTTTTGTGCGATTTTGAATATTGTACCATCGAAAAGTGTATGAAGTTACGCATAGAATTGAACCAAAAAAAATTTTTAAGTTCTTGGCTATGGCAAGGAGGTACTCCCTTAATTTGTAAAAAAATCGCTCGTAGAGGGCGCTGTAATAGCGGTTTTTGTACAATTTTTGTGCCATTTTGAATATTGTACCGTCGAAAAGTGTATGAAGTTATCCATATAATTGAACCAAATTTTTTGTGCATATTTCTGGCTATGGCAAACAAGTCCTCCCTGAACTTGAAAAAATTCCGAAAGAAGGGGGTGCTATAATTCCGATCTCTGTGCCATTTTCATTATTGTACCATCGAACAGCGTATAAAATTATGCATACAATTGAACCAAAATGTTTGTGCTTGTTTTTGGCATTGGCCAACAGGTCTTCCTTGAATTTGGAAATATTGCGCGGTAAAGGGGCTCCGTGCTAGCGATTTTTGTATACTTTTCTTGATTGTTCGTAGTTCTATTGTGCATCGGCGGCTCATGCAGCGGCGGGAACTCGCTTCCTGCTAAGCCGGCTATTCGCAAACAGCTGATAACAACAGAATAAGGAAAAATTAATAATTTTAACAAATAT
The DNA here is from genome assembly GCA_963932465.1 of Maratus speciosus. Classification (NCBI taxonomy): domain Eukaryota; kingdom Metazoa; phylum Arthropoda; class Arachnida; order Araneae; family Salticidae; genus Maratus; species Maratus speciosus. Next base: position 143,078,623 of record OZ010786.1, on the reverse strand, counting down.
CATGATATAGATTAACTCGTTTTTAGTCCGTTTAATTGACTTGAGCAGAAATTTAAGATGAAAATCAAAGTTGGTATAGTATTGAACTAATAATATTTGAAGTATTAACATGTGTAACTAGGTTTTGAAATATTAAGATGTATAAGATAGAAGAAAGTTTTGGGATTGGCACATCCAACCAGTTTTTAACACTTTCCAACAAAGTTGAAAAGTGTTTATGCATTCGGTTTGTCTGGCCGTCAGTCCGTCTGGCCGTGTGTGCGTCTGTCCACGCTCTAACTCCCGTAAATCTACTCGGATTTTCATGAAATTCACAAAGGTTATTTATGGTCACCAAAGCATGTTTGATATTGTATATGAAGTATGTAGGATTATTCGTTCATTTACAGGGGCACTCAAAATTATTCCATTACATTATGGTTTATGGGGAATAACTCCCGTAAATAAACTCGGATATTCATGAAATTGATAAAGGTTATTTATGGTCACCAAAGCATGTTTGGTATTGTATATGAAGTATGTAGGATTATTCGTTCATTTATAGGGGCACTCAAAAGTATTCCATTACATTATGGTATATGAGAAATAACTGCAGTAAATATACTCGGATTTTCATGAAATGGATAAAGGTAATTTAGGGTCACCCAAGCATGTTTGGTATTGTATATGAAGTATGTAGGATTCATCGTTCATTTACAGGGGCACTCAAAAGTATTCCATTACACTATGGTATATGTAGAAAAATCGTTTGCAGAGTATTTTAGTGATATTATGCTATTTCAAATGTATTGAAACTGATATAAATCACTGAATTTCACTACGATCACGTTATAACAGGACATTCATAGTATTTTTTATTCATCTACAGGGACACGCAAAGGAAATCGGTTACAGTGCAGTACTGTCTTTAAGTAATGATTGCTGGAGTGCACGGTTTAAAATTCGGTATGCGCTTTTAAATTTAATTAATTTTTTGCATCTTACCCGCTATACACTTACGGGAAAAAAATCCCAACACCAAGAAAGACTTGTGTTAAATAAACGAAATTTGGTAGGCGTGTTTATACATCTGAAAGATGACATGGATTGAAATTTCGCGCTTCGCGCATAAGTGTGACGCTAGTAGCGCCGCTCAGAACTTGCAGATCAGGTTTACTTTAAATGCGTGCTGTAAAGTTCGTGAGCGTTATTTAGCTTCGAAATGTGACGTATTGAGTTGATGTTAGCCAAGAATGCCTTTAACAAAACGAAGAAGCCACTGTCAATAACTCACCGAGTTGGAACGAGGTCACATATTCGGGCTACGAAAAGGTGGATTTTCTTTCCGCGATATTGCAGAAAGACTTGGTTGGAATGTATCCACTGTGCATGATTGTTGGAAACATTGGTCAAGGTATGGTACTGCCGCAAGAAGACCGGGTTCCAGGCGGCCACGTGGCACTCCTGAGAGGGAAGATCGCCGTATTCGGCATACGACTGTGGCGCATCGTAATGCGTCTGCGGCTGAAATTTGAGCTGCAGTTGATACAACAGTGACACAACGAACTGTTAGAAATCGGTTACTTCAAGGACAGGTCCGAGCCAGGCGCCCTCCAGCGTGCATTCTACTGACTTCAAGCCATTGCCGTTTGCGACGCCATTGGTGTCAAGCCAGAGCTCATTGGAGGACAGAGTTGAAATCTGTGGTGTTTTCTGATGAAAAAGAAACACAACAGATCTCCACTCCGCCCACTAATGAGCTCTGGCTTGACACGAATGGCTTCGCAAACGGCAATGCCTGGGAGTCAGTAAAATGCACGCTGCAGGGCACCTGGCTCGGAGTTGTCCTTGAAGTAACCGATTTCTAATAGTTCGTTGTGTCACTGTGGTACCAACTGCAGATCGAATTTCTGTCGCAGACGCAGTACGATGCGCCACAGGCCCACGCCGAATACGGCGATCTTCCCTCTCAGGAGTGCCACGTGGCCGCCTGGAACCCGGTATTCTTGAGGTAGTGCCATCCCTTGACCACTGTTTCCAACAATCATGCACAGTGGATACATTCCAGCCAAGTCTTTCTGCGATATCGCGGAAAGAAAATCCACCTTCTCGTAGCCCGAATATGCGACCTCGTTCTAACTCGGTGAGCTGTTGACAGTAGCTTCTTCGTCTTGTTAAAGGCATTCTTGGCTAACATCAACTCAATACGTCACATTTCGAAGCTAAATAACGTCCACGAACTTTACAGCACGCATTTAAAGTAAACCTGATCTGCAAGTTCTGAGTGGCGCTACTAGCGCCACACTTATGCGCGAGGCGCGAAATTTCAATCGATGTCATCTTTCAGATGTAAACACGCTTACCAAATTTCGTTTATCTAACACAACTCTTTCTTGGTGTTGGGATTTTTTTTTCCGTCAATGTATATAAATTCTATACTTCAAACACGGGGCTGTACAAAAGTATTCACGTACCGTTCTACTTATTAGAGGAAATTGCTGAAGGTAAATTTTCAACTGAAGTATATGTAGCTCTTAAGTGAACTAAATTTTGGCTTGCATGTAGCTAATGGATTCAAATCTATAAATCCTATACAGGGCTGCAATTCGCATAATTTTCCGATTGTGGATGGGAACAGCTGAAATTGGGTTCTGAAATGTATTATGCGTTTCCATAGGGTTGAATTAGACGTAATATTTTAATTTTTTAAACAGTGCAGTTTTGTTACATTATTCTGAATATGTTGGAAAGTGTTTCATAATCTATGCTTGACGCATGATTTTTTCTTACTTGTTTTAAACTGGACTTGGTCTATTATAGTTGTGAGCCCCTCATATGTACCCCTAATGACCTAACCTCTCAACCAATCGAAAGGAAATTTCAGATTTAGTTATTTGAAGGTATGCACTCGAGATCGTGATGATTTAAAACAATAGAGCTCTCACTGTTACGGTTACAGTGAAAAAAATATTGAAATTTTCGAATGGCAACATCCTTTTTTTCCCTACGCAAATTCATCAGCGCATTGAAAAACCATAAATGGCGTTAGAACGATACACATATGACTAAAATTGCCGGTGTAATATCATCGCATTTAATCCTAATCTGTTCCTATGTAACGTAATATTCAGCACTCTAAAACAAACTATTACATTTTTATTTTCACTATGTGTACACAAACTCAACTCAAAAATGCATTTTAAAACAAATCTTACAATATTACTCGATTCACAAGTGAAAAAAAAATAAAAATCGGCTACGGAAAAACGTCTTGAAGCCACTTCTTCGTTCCTCGCAATGGTTTATGCCGGCAATTTTCATCGTACGTGTATCATTCCAATGCTATTCATGGTTTTTCAATGCACTGATGAATTTGCGCATGAAAAAAAATGGGTGTTGCCATTCGAAATTTTTTCACTGTAACTGTAACCGTGAGAGCTCTATTGTTTTAAATCATCAGGATCTCGAGCGCATACCTTCAAATAGGTATATCTAAAATTTCCTTTCGATTGGTTGAGCGGTTAGGTCGCTAGGGGTACATATATCGGTTAAGTTTTTTTATAACCACCCTGTAGTTATGTAAAAATATTTTTATTGGGTACATTAGAGAACTTTACTTCACATCGCTTTTTATTACCACATGTATTTCATACTGCTGTTTAATTGTTTATGTCGTAATCAATTATTGTTTGTCCGAGCACAGCTCCAGCTTCCTGGGAAAGATTACAGTTTTGTAAACACGATAGAGCTCAAAGTATTAGTCGTATTGAAACCTAAATTGGAGCGTCGGTGTTGCCCAAAACTCTCAGGGGATCGAAAATCAGAAATATTCACCAAACTAACGCTCCGAAACATCGGCCCAAACATTTTCAGTTTTTTCATAGAGATAACATTGCGATTGTTTGAATTATTAATTAAATCATTAGTTCAATTATTGTAACTTATGCCTTTTAATCTCATTGTTGTTCGCATCGTTATGACGCCGATCTCACTGACGCGCACATTTGTGATTTATGATATAGAATATATATATGTATTCATATGTATTTACGTTTGTATTCACATGTAAGTATGTTTGTATAAAAAAAATTCCGTAATTGGGTCCGCAGACAATTGGCGTATTTTAGTGAGAGTTTTTTGACACGAGGGTGGCGCAAATCTAATTTCATTGTATTGACCTGTTTCGTTTTACTTTCTGCACACATACAGTTTAAGGAACGAATTGTAAACATGATAAAAATGTCATGTTACTAAAAATGCATTTTCATTTTCCTACGACACGAATTGCAAGAAAGTACTTATCCTTCTGCTCATAACAACAACAACGTAATACTATAAGGGAACAGTACACATTTAAAATGGTCAAAAAATCGATGCTTCGATTTTTAAATCTTTAGAAAGATTTTTGTATTCTGAATAAGTTGATACCAATCTCTTAACTGTGCGATAATTATTTACTGAGATATTAGGGTAAATGTATACATCACTCCTTCATTTCCGATTTAAATACCCTGCGATAACTGTCATGGCGGATTGTTTGCATTTTGTTTTCGCGCTTTCACAGTATCGCAACACTGAAAATATGCTAAAATACGTCGTTTTTAGTTAAATGCCCTTAATAATAATAAGAAAGCTTTAAAATATTAACATCAACTGTCACTTTCTCCAAATTTGTTTACTTTCACGGTTTTGCTCTGAAACTTGATCCCAAAATTACTTAGCTGTTTAGTTTTATTCGCAATTAAATGCTTAATTTGAAACAATACTGTTTTTCCCTAGAGCAATACTTTTCTGATTTTGTAATAATATACTACTTCTTAGTATTTATTAGCATTTATAATGAATAATAATACGAAATATGCTTCAGAACAGCATAAAAGATGGAGTCAGTTTAATGGTAGCCGCTATACAAAATGTGATGATTGAAATATATCCTAAGGTGCTACTCCATCTTTTAGAAAACTAAAAAGTGGTCAGTTTGATAGTGATTTTGTTTCAAATAACATTTTAGGATAAGTATTTATTGATATTAATATATTTTTTTAGCAAATTATCCGGATTTTTGTGCCGCAAAGTATGTGAATCAGATATCGAAATAGGAAATCCCTAAAAAATGGGATATATTTTACACTGAATAATTTAGTTTTTAAAAAAGTGCATATTTAATGCACTTTGCAATAAATGCAAAACAAAATTTTAAATTATATGTTTAAAATTAGTTTTTTTGCAACAGTAAATGCTACATTTTTACAAATTGCATCAATTTATTTTTTATGCATGTTCCTATATTCTGCGGCATTTTACAAACAATTTTATATGTATAACTTTAAATTAGCATCTAATTTTATTTTTAATACTGAATAAGTTATATAATTAGTAGTGTTGTTTCTTTTGTTATTTACTTTATATTTAAAAAAATACAATTAAATCTTAAAACAGCTTTTTCTAAAAATGACATTTTTTCTTCTTGCGCGCATACCTCCTGAAAGTATAGCATTAAAATTTTTGTTTCTACCTAAATGCTTATATTATCATGAAAATGAACTGGAATTAGAAAGAAGTGTTCAGTATGAAAAAATTATAAGATTGAATGAATGTAGAAAATCGTAGTTTTTTTACTTAAAAGTTAATTACTCTTTATCTAATTAACCGATTACCATTATTCTAGTTCAAATTATATACCAGAGTGTTATATTTAATTTAATATCAAGTTTATGCAAATACCATGAAATTAGCATGAGATTTGCAATTTCATTATAATGCAATTCTTGATTTTGAAACAAGATGGCTGATGAAGCTGGCCAGCGAACTTGGTCGAGATATTGATGTATACTATCCACATGCCTTCTTCCATCGAAATAGGCGAATACGTGTGGTATCACGTGACAAATACAAGATCGTTTCAAAGTGTTAGCCATGATAGAAATTCAAAGTGCTATAATTCAACCACTTTTTAAGATATAAACAAAAGAACAAATTTTCAGAAACAAAAACTGCTCCGAATCTTTGTATCAAGGCCAAACATATAAAAAAAATCTTTTTCATTTTCCAATTTTTTAATACCTCATTTTAAATTTTAAAATACATTTTAAAAAAAATCGCAACCCTTTTGAAACAAGATGGCGAATGAAGCTGGCCAATGAACTCGGTCGAGACATTGGTATGCACTATGTACAGACCAAGTAATATCCAAATCGGTTCATAAATACGCCTGTTATCGAAAGACAAAAATCAGGTCGTTTTAAAATGTCAGCCACAATAGAAATTCAAAATGTTATAACTCAGCCATTTTTTTAGATATCGACGAAACAAAACCCGTTACGGAATCTTTGTATTAAGGTCAAATACATACGAAAAAATCTTTTTCATTTTCCAATTTTTTGGCATCTCATTTTAAATTTAATTTTTTTAAATTTTTTTTAAATGGCCGCCATTTTGAAACAAGATGGCGGATGAAGCTGGCCAATGAACTCGGTTGAGTTATTTGCATGTACTATGTATACACCAAGGTACATCCAAATCGGTTCATAAATACGTCTGTTATCACGTGGCAAAAATCAGGGCGTTTCAAAATGTCAGCCACGCTAGAAATTCAAAATGCTATAACTCAGCCATTTTTTAAGATATAAACGAAACAGAAACTGCTCCCGAATCTTTTTATCAAGGTCAAACACATAAGAAAAAAATATTTTTTCAATTTTCAATTTTTTGGTACCACATTTCCAATTTAAATTTTTCTTAAAATTTTAAATGGCCGCCATTTTTAAACAAAATGGCGGATGAAGCTGGCCAACGAACTTGGTCGAGACATTGGTCTGTACTATGTATAAACGAAGTTACATCCAAATCGGTTCATAAATACGACTTTTATCGCGTGACAAAATTCAGGACGTTTCAAAATGTCAGCTTCGCTAGAAATTCAAAATGCTATAACTCAGCCATTTTTTAATATATAGACGAAACAAAAACTGCTACGGAGTCTTTGTATAAAGGTCAAATACATAAGAAAAAAATATTTTCTATTTTTAATTTTTTGGTACCACATTTCAAATTTTAAATTTTTAAAAAAAATTTAAATGGCCGCCATTTTGAAACAAAAAGGCGGATGAAGCTGGCCAACGAACTCGGTCGAGACATTGGTATGTACTATGTACACACCGAATTACATCCAAATCGGTTCATAAATACGAGAGTTACAGTATGACATAGGTCAGATATATATATATATATATATATCAATTTTGAATGGAGGGTGGTTTCGGGGTCATGATCGATGAAAATATACCAAAATTTTTTGAAATCGCTTTCCTCCGAACGGCTGCAATAGGTAGCTTTTTGTAAAGAAAGCTACCTAAAATAAAATAAAATAAAATAACATAATTCAATATCACCTAAATATACTCTGAAACTTTTATGCTTCCAGAGTTGTTATCTATTTTTTTGTATGCTAAACTCATGACAAATTTTGCATGTTTTATGACTGTTAAAGGAGTGCTGTCCCCTTATAAAATAGTATTGGGACAATATTGACCATATCTTCCCTAAATATTCTGGCATTGGTTAGATATTGGCATGAAATTTCAACCTTGTACTGGGTTAATTATATTCACAAATATTGTGCAAATATTAGGTAGAAATATTTCGCCATTGTAAAAATTTATTTATGTAACATTGTTATTTCACCGAAACATTTTCAAATGTAAAACCAATATTCCTGCAATATTGTCATTTAATTCTAAATATTTCCACCATAAAACTAACATAACACCAATATTCCTATTACTTTAGAATTATTTACAATTAATCTTTGAAATTCCAAATTTTGCTTCAAAGATTAATTTGATCACACCAGCATGCTTAGTAGAAAAAACGCAATGATATAACAATGAAAAATATATATATAATTTCATAACTTTCGGTACATATATAATAGGTTAATTAATTCTGTTAATTAAAATAGAATAAATGTGTTGAATAAAAAGTAAAAAATAATGATTTTATCAATTTAGAAGATGTCTTAACTTGCGATATTCTGTTATATTTTAGAAATTTTTCTTCATAATAAAATTTTATAAATATCCAGACAGAAACCGAATCTTTTTCTCTTTTAATACTTTGTAGCGTTCCACAAAAGAATTGGAAATAACTTTGTATGCCCTTAATGATTCTCGTAGCTTCTAAAAATAATAAATATATAAACCTATTCCTTGAAATAGTTGCAAAGCTTAGGGAATACAATGCACAAAAAGATTAAATATGTTGACAAAACACATTTCATTCTTTTAGAAAGAATGTATCCGCCTATTTGAAAGATATAACAACGTTTCCATATCATTTTTTCTAATAAGAATAATCTAGAAATTTAATACTATAATATAAAATGCATTCTTATATGACTCAGTGTCCTTTGTTAAAACATTAAAGCTTTCCTACGCAAAGATTAAAAGATAATGAAGTTATGTTTCTCAGAAATAAATCATAAACATGTCTTACTGAATGCTGAAATAATATTTATCTTTATCCTACACCAAACGCGATTAAATAAAATGCAGGGTGAAGAAAATTCCTAGACATATTTCAAAAATCAATATAAAATCAAATAATTGTCGTACAGGAGTGCGACTTGGACTAAAGCGCTTTACAAGATGAAAAGTTTTCTTCAAGCAAATGAAAATAATTAGTTCTAAATTTCGATCATAGATTGGTCACTTTGCCGTATGTATATTTGCTTTCAAACATGCGTTTTTTCTGATTTTCAGATTAATTTTGATGCTGTGACATAGAAATGATGACTCTCAACACTGGAAGTCGTCATTTCTGTAACACAGCGTTCAAATTAATCTGAAAATCATTAAAAAAAACCGCATGTTTGAAAGCAAACATACACACGGCAAAATGACCAATCTATAATCGAAATTTAGAACTAATTACTTTCATTCGCTTGAAGAAAACTTTTCATACTAAGGAGCATTTTAGTCCAAGTCGCACTCCTGTACAACAATTACTTGATTTTATATTGAATTTTAAAATGTGTCCAAGAATTTTCGGACACCCTGTACTTTTAAGCTACTATAGAGCATATTCTCCGTCACATTTTGTTCACAATATTTATCAACCTAACATGTGTTATTACAAGAAATATATATTATAATGGGAGGCCGTGTACCCTACGATCTATACGCTCGCCAACCTCCGTTCAAATCCCACAGGCTTAAAAAATATTCTAATTTACTTTGTTATAAAAATGTCATAATTTAAAAATTACGGAAGATTGAAATATATCCCCCCGAACACTGACGATCTTCTATAATCGGGGTGCCGTTCATTTTCCTTTGACTGTGGGATTTTTCCGCCCTAATGCCTTATCCACTGTTGTTGCTACAGTAGGCAGCTGTTTTCGTGATTGAATAAGTAAGATAAATAACATATTTAAAAATCAGCTTGTATAAAATGGTTAAGTAAAAAATGTCGCTGTCTCCCGGACTATTATGACGTCTAGAAGAAACGGTTTCTTTTAGACACAACAAGAAAACCGTTCTAAATATAATATTAAAAGCGTACTGTTTTAAATATGACGTAATTTTCACCTTTAAATGCTTTTCGCACGTAATAATTTAATTATTTTAGCGTTTTCTTTCTTTCTCAATATTAACGTGTAGATATATATTGTATATTTCAAATGGAAATGTAGCATTTGAAAATATTATTACTTTTAAAATCTGGCGACAGTAGATAAAACTACTATTGGCTACTTTGAAATCTGAATTAAGTCTCTACTCTATGCATGCCAAATTACATTTTACAGATTGGTGGAGAAACACACGTGATAAGGCGTTCTACCAATAGCAGGTTTTTTTTAAATCACACCATTCAAAAATCTATCAACACATTCAATATACAAAAGTCAACGAGCTCATATTATCATTTAAAAAAAGACGAGACACTGTGCGTGTAGAAATTGGGATAAAATCGTAGAATCGGGTGAGAAAAGATGTCTTAGCTTTGACACTACTAGCTTTCGGCAAAAAGAAGAAGCAATTATTACGGTATCTCCATACTCGGATTCCTGTAGTTTCTATGTTGGAAAGTTTATTAGCCACCGGTATGCTATTTCTTTTTCCCACCTATTAATGTGTTCTGTCCAAAAAATAACGTTATGTTGTATGCCAGCCGTAAAACAAAGCAGATGTATCATTGAACTTCTAAACATCGCACATTTTCAATTTTTGTACCGTCGTATTGGAAAAAAAGTAAGTACTTTTAAATGCAATTTGTTTGAAAACTGGATCTCCATTTATTTTTGAGATATTATTATTTTTGTAGTTTCTAGCACCATTTGATTAATTTTGGCAACTCAAGTACTATATTTCTGTAGAAAGTAAAGGGAAAATAGTTGAAAAATGGCAATTATAACTTTTTGTTGCCCTTTTCTCATAAAAATGGGGGGGGGGGAATATAGTTAAAATAAGTGCTATTTCCAAAAAAAAATATAAATGAATGTTATCTGATAAAACATGGAGCTATTATAAACTAATTTTAAGTATCTGTATTAATATTACAAACAAATGAAGGCATATAAATCATGAGATAGCCGGTTTTTTTTTTTTTTTTTTTTTTTTTTTTTTTTTTTTTTTTCAGTTTCTTGAATGACGAAATCTCTCTTTCTTTTTTTTTTTTTTTTTTTTTTGGATTTGTGTATTATTCAGCGATAGTCACGTCCTATGCATATTTTACTGTAGATGTTGTTTAAGACTGGATCGTAAGTGAGGAATTCTTTAGCGGATGCGGATGACGTCATTTTGTATGAATAAAAGCGCGTGTTTGTAGTCTTAAAACTGAACTATCTATATTTATATACATATATATATATATTTTTTTTTTTTTTTTCGGGGGCGACATTAAATTCTGAAAAAGCAGAATTCCTGTTTACTAGTTTTGTCATATTTTTTTGTAGTTTTGTTGTTTGCTAATTTTCAAATCCTTGAATATGAATGCATGTGCACTTACAGTAAGTGAAACGTTCTATATTCCTGTTTGTAGTATATTTTTTAATGACAATTTGTTTTTCATAATCAAAATGTTACTTGCATTTATAGGTCCGTTTTTTATGGCTTCCATATAAAGCCTCATTTTCTTGGGGAAAGACCGAATATCCTACGTGGGATTAAACCGGATATTTGGAAACAAAGTTCTTGAAAAGCCGGAAAACAATGTTTGAAAGAAAAAAAGCTGTCAAAACTACATATGGACAAGATTATAATTTTTCTAAAGCAGATAAAAACGGTGGAATTCTTTTCTGAAATTTCTGAATTTGTATTGAGATAATTATCCTTTTATTGTTAAATATTAAATCCTTAGACTTATAGTTGTAATATTGTTACTTAAATTCCTTAGTTAAAGTTTCAAAACAAAACATTTTCTTAGTTTTCAAAAGAAAGTCATAACTCTTTCATTTCCTATAAGATTATATTATTATATATATTAACGTATTGTTATATATTCGGTCGTGGTATATTATATCTTTGTAGAATAAGAAACATTTGCTTTTTTTAGGTTTCCGTACTAAAAAAGTAAAAACGAAACTATTATAAGATCGCTCCTGTGCCTGTCTGTCACAGCCATTTTACTCGTAAGTTATGGAACGTGGAAAGTTCAAATTGGGAAAAGTAATAAACACTATTGACCCAGATATTTACAGATTATTAAACAATCACAAATATATTTATGAAAAGTGTAGAGGGGCTAATTAAGTTACTTGAAAAATAATATTTTCTTTCTGTATCTAAGAGGTATCCTGTGAAAGCTTTCGTAACTGTGAACACAAAAATACATTTCTATTAATTTTAGGTATTATATTTTCAGAGATATAGTGGAAAATGTAGTGCCAAAATATGTCCCCCCCCCCCCCTCTATGTTCGAATCTACTGAAACTAAAATTATGAAAAAATTAGAGGTAGTAGACGTTAATTTAAACCTTGGAGGAAAACTATAGCGACTACCTTATGTCATATAGTTTTTGAGAAAAGCGTATTTTTCCGTTACATACAAATTTCAATTTACGGGAATTCAGCAAAGTTGTTGAGAAGCACTGGAGGTACCTATCGTTGCATAAAATCATTCTTAATAACGATTTTTCAAAACTCGTCGGTAATTAGCCAATATATTACCCTTAAAGACAAGGACATGTTTGGGCATACGAGTGTATCTCTCAATACGACTCCCGTGTCTTTAAAAGTTAATTAAAAACCTATCTGGAAAAACGCGACTCGGACCAAGGTGGCGTTGCAGCTTTGCGATCTTCTTTCGAAGCGCGCTTAGTACAATGCCAAGTTTAAGCTTTGAACAAGGGTTTTGTTTTAGTTACACTGTAAAAAGAAAAGATTATTACTACGCTGAGTTTAGTTTTATGAAATGAAGTTTTAATATAGACTACTATTATTGCCAGTACCGAATTAAGTTCATCATAAACAGATTAGGATAAGATTGTGGAGAATGGTGGACTGGCGCCGAAGAAATTTGAACCAGGAATCTCATGATCAGGAGGCGAGAGCGTTAGCGTCGAGCAAAAGGTAAAAACCAGTTATTCTAAGCTAGTAACTCGCTTTTATAATGATCATGTGAGATGAGATAGCTACACACTTCATCATCAGTGAGAAAGACATCTTGTTGACGTCTGACTAGCGATATGCACTCGCACGGCCAAACTCGAAACCCTTATATGGCGATAACAAACAGTCCAAACCCCTTTGTTTTCGGGGAATCATATTTTCGCTCCGGAGAATTGTAGGGGGCGCTTTTTACCAGTGTGTCTAATGGGGAATTTCCTTATTTTTCCCTTGCACTCTTGTGTTTTTTAGGTATAACTTGAATAAAAGTGCGATTTTTTTATTTCTTTTTTAGTAGAAAATGGTTCATTGCTGTGTTCCATACTTCACTTCCGATTCACTGAAAAAAAAATTCCAAGAATTTCTAAAAAATATGGCAAGGAACTAGCACCCGGTACGGTATGCTATTTCTTTCTCCCAGCTTATTTTGTATCGTCTTCAAAAAATAACGTTACCTTACAGAAGATGGCCGTAAAACAAAGCAGTACAATTAAATACTCTATAGCATTTTTTTAAACTTCTAAGCATCGCACATTTTCAATTTTTATACCGTCGTATTGAAATAAAAAGTACTTTTAAATGCAATTTCTTTGAAAACTGCAACTCCATTTATTTTTGAAATATTAATTTTTTTGTAGTTTTTGTAGTCATTTGCTTAATATTAGCAACGGAAGTACTCTATTTCTGTAAGAAAGTAAAGGAAAAATAGTTGTAAAATATAAATTATATATTTTTGTTGCCATTTTTTCATAACAACCGAAAGAAAATGTAATTAAAATGCGTGCTATTTTGAAAAAATATAAACGAATGATTTCTGTTAAAACACGGAGCTACTAACTATATTTAATTTTAAGAATCTATTTTAATGTTACAAACAAATGAAGGCCTATGAATCATTAGACAGACGGTTTTTTTTTTTTTTTTTTTTTTTTTTTTTTGGACGAGTTTCTTTAATGAGGGCTTCTTTTTGCTGCATTTGTGTATTATTTCGCGATAGTGACGTCCTATGCCAACTTTGCTGTAGATGTTTAAGAGTAGATCGTATATGTGGAATTCTTAAGCGGTGCGAATGAGGTCATTTTACATAAAATAAAAGCGTGTGCTGTAAGTCTTAAAATAAAAATATGTTTTGTACTATCATGGAAGACGGTAGTATTCCGATTGACGCAGCCTTAAGCCTAAAATCGTATCGTAGAATTCGTAGATGGCGAAACTCATATATACGGCTAACTCGACATCAAAGAAAACGCGAAAAGCCGCCTTTTAATAAATCAGCAGATATAGGTCCTACTGTTCTGATTTTTCTAGAACAGTCTTATATCTGCAGTCTAATCGTATACTGAAATTTTTACATTTCTATGTGCAGTATATTTTGAGATCTAAATAGCCATTTTTAAAGCGAAAGCGTTGGTACGGTATGTAAGAAGTTCCTAATTTCAAAATCTCGAAAACGGTACGGGCGATTTTCTTTAAATTGATAGATAATATGAATCTGATTAAGACGTGGTGAATAAGACTTATCTTTTATCTGGGAAAACTCTTTTATTTTTAAAAATAATTTTTTTTTTACTTTTCTCGTCTGTGATTGGTGAATAGGTTTGATGTCACTTCGTATGTAGGAGGAGTCTTAATCCATCTGCTGTGGGTATAATTCTATAATCAGAAACAACATTCGCAAAGTCATTTTAGGTATTCTAAGTTGAGTTAACAACCTGAATGTAGGCAGTAAATCTTTTTTTTTTTAAATATTAAAATTTTAAATGTTAATTATTATGTGTTTTAAAATATTAAATATATTAAATGAAATTTCGATTGATATTATCTTTCTCTTTTGTTATGAAGAAATTATTATTTCATATTACTGTTTTTTGTCGAAAAAATATTTAGATTCATTTTTTAAAAAGGGGAATTTTTTTTTTTATTATATGTATTCAATATAATTGTTATTTATAATTTTTTTTTCAATTTTCAAAAAAAAAATATTTTTAATTTCTTGTTTATGATCGTAGCTGGCGTTTTCAATCGTTTATTGAATCGAATTGAATCCTAATCCACGTTTGTTTGTTTACTTGTTAACGGGCAGAAATTCGCTATAATGATGGATTTAGTGTTTAAATTCGTCGTTTCCTTATCGATTCGTCGGTGCGTAGCGGCAGATATTTATTGGGGGGGGGGGGGATTAAATACTAATTTTCTAGATACTACTAGAGTACTAGATACTAATTTTCAACTCCAATGATATGTGCAGTGGATGTTCAACTTACTTGATTGCTATTTGAGATCAAAATGAAGGAGAAAGAGACATCGTGTTTTTCTTTTGTAGTATTAGAATAGAATGCTATTTTAAAAGAAAATTTGTGATATTTGCAGATTATGTCTGGCAGGAAACGACCTATTGCTATAACGCCAATCGGAAGACACGTGAATAATTTGTTCAGAGCACACGATTAGCTCAAAATGAATCATATTATCCCGACTAGTTGTTTTGAGCTTCTAAAAGTAAAAATTTTCTTCGTGTTCTTTTTGTTTATTTAGTAATTAAAGGTTATAGGTAAATAAGAGATATAATAGCTTTTTTTGCAAAGGTAAGATACTTGTTTTTATTTAATTCTAAAGTTAATATTCTTAAAAGAAAGCTTTAAATAATTTTCTTTTGATTTTTTTTCATACCCTGCTTCAAAGTTCGTTTTTTACAATCATGTTGTCAAAATGTATTTTCATTCTGAGAAAAAAAAAAGAGCTTGATATGTTTGTTTTATATAAAAACTAAAATGTTGATATTGTCTTGCCAACCTAATTTGGTATGTTGATTTAACTGTGAAGTGGAGGAGGGGGGGGGGGGGTAATCTAAGGGCTAAAACGCCTTTCCCTTCAAAACCAGTTAGTTTTTTTAGGAGATTACAGGCCACAGATTATCTTCCTACTTTGTAATGGAAGTTTGTTTACGTTACTCGTTGACTTTTAACTAGCCAATGGCGTGGCGTGAAAATTTTCGGTGGTCATCGCAATTATTTAAGTTTGTGGTGAAAAATTATTAACTCTAAAATTCAATGGTTGAATGTTCAAAAAAGAAACTTTAAATCTTACCTCCACTTATACATGAACTCCAAATGTTCTGCTAAAACTGGATCGTAGAGTTTAAAAAGCTTATTAAGAGTTTTAAAATATTGCTTGGTCATCGCCGCATCCAGCGATGACCGGACGCCACGCCACTGAGCCAAATGTGTATCAAGGCCAAAACTAGCTTTTTTTGCACCAGGGGCGATATGGATTTTGGCACCCCCACCTTCCTTGCACGTAATTAAAATTTTCAACCACAGGTACCTCATGAAAAAAAAATCCTTAAAAGATAAAAATTATTTTAATAATAATTAAAATGCTAGCAAGGAATATGTAAACAACGCTCTCATAGGATTAACATTAACTTGAAGGTTAGGAATCTGCACTAGTCATGAGAAGAAATTGGAATTGTTGACGTTAAACCTGTGGGAGCGTACATTTAAAAATTTCTCCCTTGCATATTAATAGTTTTAAATGATTCTTTTTCTTGCTTAGAATAGCTGAGATTGAATTCTAACTGGGTTAGTGTTCACTTTTTCGATTATTTTTTTTAAAAGTTACTTTCAATTTCACAAATTTGAAAAGAACGCTCCCATAAGTTTAACATGAGCTTGAGAGTATCTTGTTACTTCATATATACATACATTTTTGTATGAAACTGTAAACAATCTATATCTTTATTTGGCACCAACCACCCCCCCCCCCCACACCCCCACCCCTTGAAGTATGTGTTGGGTAGCATTGTTTTGTTTAAAGGGCATGTTTTATTCACTTTTACATTATAATATAAATTTTGCTTGAAATTTCATGAACAGTCTATTTTTGGGTGTAATTCTACTTCTGGGCTGGTCTGTCAAGCTTGTTGATAAATGTATAAGTAATTTGGCAAAGACATATAATTTTCAGACATGTTACTTTTCCGCGAAAACGCGGAATTCCACTTTTTCAGCAGTGAATTTTATTATCTCTGGGATCGATGCAAATATGCATTAAAATTTGTTGACATTTTTAATGGGGGGGGGGGGATTAGCGGGAGCGGATGTAATACAACAAAAACGCGAGTACGAACCGCGCCAAATTGAGCAAATTTCTTCAACCGATCATGGCAAAACGCAAATTTCTTCAAAGAATCGCGGGAAAAGCGCAAATTTCTTCAAAGGATCGCGGGAAAAAATGCGACTTCCGCCAAGGATCACTGGGAAAACGCCATTTATCATCAAAGGATTCCAGAAAAAAGCGTATTTTGTCAAAGGATCGTGTAAAATATGCGAATTTCGGCGAAAGATCGTGCAAAATACGCGAATTTTGGCAAAAGATCGTGCAATAGCGAATTTCTTTGAAAGGTCGTGGAAAAAAAGTGAAATTCGTCGAAGGATCGTGAAAAAAGATTGTGAATTTCGTCAAAGAATCGCGAAAAAATGCGATTTTTGTCGAATGATAAAAAAACGTGGATTTTGTTAAAAGATCGTGGAAAATGCGTGAATTTTTGCGAAAGATCGTGGAAAATGCACGAATTTTGGTGAAAGATCGTGGAAAATGCGCAAATTTTTGTGAAAGATCGTGGAAAATGCGCGATTTTTGACAAAAGATCGTGGTAAATGCGTGAATTTCTTCGAAAGATTGAGGAAAAAACACGATTTTGGCGAAAGATCGCGGGAAAAAAACACGAATTTCTTCGAAAGATTGCAGAAAAACGCGATTTTCGTCGTCTGGGAAAAACGCTAATTTCGTCAATGTATCGCAGAAAAGGCGAAATTTCATCTGAACGCTGCGGAAAAATGTGAATTTCGTCAAAATACCATGAGGCCGTGAAAGTTCAGCTTTTTTTTGCTGAGCCTGTACCATGTCTGAATTTTGGATTGACAGCCTTGGCGTAGAAAGTTATTGCATACTAAATCGGCACCGACTGACCTAGATACAGAAGACGAGTTCTATTTTGTTTCATTATTTACCTGTAAAATGACATAATATTGGATTATACATGAAATTAAAAATTATTGAATAAACCATAAACAATCCAAGCCTCTTAAAACTGAAGAACATTGTGTTTTCGATAACGGTTACAATCATGAGAAACGTCATCTTTTGCTTTGTTGAAGAACTGGGGGGGGGGGGGGGATATGACCTTCTAAAGATAAAGAAAGGGTCAGTACTTTAAAAAAATGAATATGACTTGTAAAAACAGTGAAGTTTGGATGTATAGTACTGTAAATTCTTGTAGTAAAACATAAATCTAAACTTTAAATGCATTTTTTGGAAAAGTTATTTTCGGTGAAAATTCCATATGCATAACATGATTTCTCAAAAAGTTATTGAAATATCATTATGAAATTTAAAACAGGTTTAAATTTAGAAGAAATATTTTTTGTCTTATGGGTGTTTTTGTGGAATGATATGAATAACATGGCATAGAAAGTGATCATGTACCAAATCTCCATAGCAGAAACTGTGCAGCAGGGCAGCAGCGCTGCAGATTATTTTAGACCTTGCAGATCAATCTAGTAGCTTAAAAATAAATATTGAGCTTAAAAAAATCACAAATTTACTTTGTTTTAGGAGTTATCGTGTTTGTTATTAATTTTCTTTGTAAAATATAAAATTTCCTTAATTTATGGGTTACTGTGAGTATTTATTATAGTAGCTTGGTTCAGTATTGTTGGGTCGCAGATAAATTTTGGTTTGCTGCAGATTGATACTGAAAATTCTGCTTCTGGGTGCCAAATCATCACTGACTAGCCTAGATACAGAAGACGAGCTCTGTTTTTTTATTATTTACCTGAAAAATTGTATAATATTGAATTATACATGAAATTAAAAGGTATTGAATAAGCCAAAAGCAATCCAAGTCACTTAAAACTGAAGAATATGGTGTTTGTGATAACGGTCGCATCCTTGATGTGAAATGTCATGCTTTGCTTTGTTAAAAATCTGGGGGGAGGGGGGCAAAATATGGCATTCTAGAAATTAAAAAAGTTTTAGTAGTTTTAAAGAAATGAGTGACTTATAAAAACAGTGAAGTTTAGATGTATAATTACTGAAATTCTTGCAGTAAAACAAAAATCTAAACTTTAAATGCATTTTTGGATCATGTAATTTTCGGTGAAAATTCCATACGCAAAACATTATTCCTCAGAAAATTATTGGAATATCACTATGAAATTTAAAATATTATGTTGTTTACACTATTGTGAAGGCAATGAACTAAAAATTTATATTTAAAATAAATATTTTTTTGTTTTATGGATGTTTTTTGTGGAATGACATTGATGAATTTTATGAAAATTAAAATGTAAACAAGTGCAATATGCTATAAGTTTTGAAACATTTAAAACATTTCTTAGATTTTAGTTCATTGCCTTCACCAATGTTATAAATATGAAATGTACAAAGGAAACTAACATACAGTAAAATTTTCGGTACTTTTCGGTTAACCGGGCGCCAGTGTTATAAATACATGGATATACATACATATGTATGCATATATACGTATATTGTATATATACACATATATGCATGTGTATGCACATATTTGTATATGTATATAGATGTATATATATACATCTCTATATACATAATCCATGTATATATAACACTGGCGCCCGGCTAACCGAAAAGTACCAAATTTTCTTTAGAGCATTTTGGGCCAAATTTCACCAAATTTTACTATAAATTCCTCCATTAACCAAAATTTTATTAATGAAGAAAATATTTTTTGCTTTTTTTCACATTTTCTAGTCATAATCTTAATAAAAATACGTTTAAAAAATAATTAAATAACTCAATTGCTCTGTACATAGTCAGACACCTGAAATGTTGGATAAAAAAGTGTCTGTTAAATAAGTTATTTCTATTATGTTTATGACCAGGGATGGAGAATTTCTAGAAAATCTTACCAGCCAAGGATTTATTTCAACAGCCAGTAAAATGCAATGTACAGTTAAAAAATTTTATGACAAAATTACGCAACTCAAAATAGTTGGTTACTATTACTGTATGAGACCTGGTGCTGGAACCGTAGCCCGGAGCTGTATTTTCCCTGGAGCTAGAGCTCTAAAATTTACTCTGCTCCAGGGCTCCTTTAGTTTTTTATTATTTTTAAATTTTTTTTTTTTTTTAGTCTTTTAAATGTCCAGGTTTAAAATATTTTAATTATATCATTATTCAGTATTTTAATTATATCATTTTTAAGGGTTTTTTTTTTTAATTAAACATGTAAAACTTCTCACAAAAATATGGTAACACTACTTCACTTCTAGTGAGCTAAGTGGCAACACTATTTGAAAACAAATATGACGTTTACACGCGTAGTTGTACAAATTTGGTTGTTTGAAAAGTGAAGAAGAAATTTAAGATTTTCGTGTTTAAAATTCCACCAAACTTTCTATTTTAAACGCAAAAGCTAAAAGATGTCATATTTTCTGAACAAGCATTTCAAGTTTGTTGAGAAGAAAAATGCATTTTGTCAGATCTTTAATGAAGGTAAAGAAAGAAAGAATTTGTAAGCAAAAAATTACATGTGTAAATTAAAATCTGCAACTCATAAGTGCGAAGTCGGCGCTGAGTTGGAGCAGTTCCCGGAGCCGGAGCCAGAGTATTTTATCTCGGAGCGGAGCTGGAGCTGGATCATCAAAAATTTTCCTGCTCCAGGTCACTGATTACTGTAATGTATTTTCATATATTTCTTTCCTATAAAATTGAGAAATATAAACAAGAGATGAAAGTTTAATATAAAATAGAATTTTGTACCATGTTTACATCGCAGTAATTAGGAAAGTTGAAAAATATAGCTAACTACTTATAAAAAATACGTTTTCGGCATACCTGTATAGTGAAACAAAAACGTGAATTTTGTTAACAGATCGTGGAAAATGCGTGAATTTTTGCGAAAGATCGCGGAAAATGGACGAATTTTGGCGAAAGATCGTGGAAAATGCGAAAATTTTTGCTAAAGATCATGGAAAATGCGCGATTTTTGATGAAAGGTCGTGGTAAATGCGTGAATTTCTTCGAAAGATTGCAAAAAAAACACGATTTTGACGAAAGGTCATGGTAAATACGTGAATTTCTTCGAAAGATTGCGAAAAAAACACGATTTTGGCGAAAGATCGCTGGAAAAAAAACACGAATTTCTTCGAAAGATTGCAGAAAAACGCGATTTTCGTCAAGTGGTCGGGGAAAAACGCTAATTTCGTCAATGTATTGCAGAAAAGGCGAAATTTCATCTGAACGCTGCGGAAAAATGTGAATTTCGTCAAAATTCCATGAGGCCGTGAAAATTCAGCTTGTTTTGCTGAGCCTGTACCATGTCTGAATTTTGGATTGACAGCCCTGGCGTAGAAAGTGATTGCATGCCAAATCGTCAACGACTGGCCTAGATACAGAAGAGGAGTTCTATTTTTTTTCATTATTTACCTGTAAAATTACATAATATTGGATTATACATGAAATTAAAAAGCATTGAATAAACCATAAACAATCCAAGTCTCTTAAAACTGAAGAACACTGTGTTTTCGATAACGGTTACATCGATGAGAAACGTCACCTTTTGCTTTGTTGAAGAACCGGGGGTGGGGGGTGGGGGGGTATATGACTTTCTAAAGATAAAGAAAGGGTCAGTACTTAAAAAAAATGAGTATGACTTGTAAAAACAGTGAAGTTTGGATGTATAGTACTGTAAATTCTTGTAGTAAATCATAAATCTAAACTTTAAATGAATTTTTTGGAAAAGTTATTTTCGGTGAAAATTCCATATGCAAAAGATGATTTCTCAAAAAGTTATTGGAATATCATTATGAAATTTAAAATAGGTTTAAATTTAGAAGAAATATTTTTTGTCTTATGGGTGTTTTTGTGGAATGATATGAATGACATGGCGTAGAAAGTGATCATGTACCAAATCTCCATAGCAGAAACTGTGCAGCACGGCAGGAGCGCTGCAGATTATTTTAGACCTTGCAAATCAATCTACCAGCTTAAAAAAAATCACAAATTTACTTTGTTTTAGGAGTTATTGTGTTTGTTATTAATTTTCTTTGTAAAACGTAAATTTTGCTTATTTTATGGGTTACTGTGAGAATTTATTACAGTAGCTTGGTTCAGTATTGTTGGGTCGCAGATAAATTTTGGTTTGCTGCAGATTGATACTGAAAATTCTGCTTCTGGGTGCCAAATCATCACTGACTAGCCTAGATACAGAAGACGAGCTCTGTTTTTTTATTATTTACCTGTAAAATTGTATAATATTGAATTATACATGAAATTAAAAGGTATTGAATAAGCCACAAACAATCCACGTCACTTAAAACTGAAGAATATGGTGTTTGTGGTAACGGTCGCATCTTTGATGTGAAATGTCATGCTTTGCTTTGTTAAAAATCTGGGTGGGGGGGGGGCAAAATATGGCCTTCTAGAGATTAAAAAAGGGTCAGTAGTTTTAAAGAAATGAGTGACTTATAAAAACAGTGAAGTTTAGATGTATAATTACTGAAATTCTTGTAGTAAAACAAAAATCTAAACTTTAAATGCATTTTTTGGATAATGTAATTTTCGGTGAAAATTCCATAAGCAAATATTTTTCCTCAGAAAATTATTGGAATATCACTATGAAATTTAAAATATTATGTTGTTTACACTATTGTGAAGGCAATGAACTAAAGATTTTTATTTAAAATAAATATTTTTTGTTTTATGGATATTTTTGTGGAATGACATTGATGAATTTTATGAAAATTAACATGTAAACAAGTGCAATATGCTATAAGTTTTGAAACATTTAAAACATTTCTTAGATTTTAGTTTATTGCCTTCGCCAATGTCATAAATATGAAATGTACAAAGGAAACTAACATACGGTAAAATTTTTGGTACTTTTCGGTTAGCCGTGCGTCAGTGTTATAAATACATGGATATACATACATATATATGTGTATATACATATATTGTATATATACACATATATGCATGTGTATGAACATATTTGTAAATGTATATATATACATCTGTATATACATATCCATGTATATATAACACTGGCGCCCGGCTAACCGAAAAGTACCAAATTTTCTTTAGAGCATTTTGGGCCAAATTTCACTAAATTTTACTATAAATTCCTCCGTTAACCAAAATTTTATCAATGAAGAAAATATTTTTTGCTTTTTTTCACATTTTCTAGTCATAATCTAAATAAAAATACGTTTAAAAAATAATTAAATAGCTCAATTGCTCTGTACATAGTCAGACACCTGAAATGTTGGATAGAAAAGTGTCTGTTAGATAAGTTATTTCTATTATATTTATGTCCATGGATGGAGAATTTCTAGAAAATATTACCAGCCAAGGGTTTATGTCAATAGCCAGTAAAATGCAATGTACAGTTAAAAAGTTTTATGACAAAATTACGCAACTCAAAATAGTTGGTTACTATTACTGTCAGAGACCTGGTGCTGGAACCGTAGCCCGGAGCCGGAGCGCTCCGGAGCTGCATTTTCCCTGGAGCTAGAGCTCTAAAATTTACTCTGCTCCAGGGCTCCTTTAGTTTTTCATTATTTTTTTAGATCTTTTTTTTCAGTCTTTTAAATGTCCAAGTTTAAAATATTTTAATTACATCATTATTCAGTATTTTAATTATATCATTTTTTAAGGTTTTTTTAAAATTAAAGATGTAAAACTTCTCACAAAAATATGGTAACACTACTTCATTTCTACTTGAGCTAAGTGGCAACACTATTTGAAAACAAATATGACTGTCTGTTGTTTACACGTGTAGTTTGTACAAATTTGGTTGTTTGAAAAGCGTAGAAGAAATTTAAGATTTTTGTGTTTAAAATTCCACCAAACATTCTATTTTAAAAGCAAAAGCTAAAAGATGTCATATTTTCTGAACAAGCATTTCAAGTTTGTTGAGAAGAAAAATGCATTTTGTCAGGTCTTTAATGAAGGTAAAGAAAGAAAGAATTTGTAAGCAAAAAATTACATGTGTAAATTAAAATCTGCAACTCAGAAGTGCGAAGTCGGCGCTGAGTTGGAGCAGTTCCCGGTTCCGGAGCCACAGTATTTTATCTCGGAGCGGAGCTGGAGCTGGAGCATAAAAAAATTTCCGGTTCCAGGTCACTGACTACTGTAATGCATTTTCATATATTCTTTCCTATAAAATTGAGAAATATAAACAAGAGATGAAAGTTTAATATAAAATAGCATTTTGTACCATGTTTACATCGCAGTAATTAGGAAAGTTGAAAAATGTAGCTAACTACTTATTAAAAATACGTTTTCGGCATACCTATATAGTTTGCAATTTTCAATAACTACCTAAAAATTCACTCATCCTGTCAGAAAATTCACTCGCCAGTGGCAAGTAAAATGATGCATTTTCCTACCCCTGAGCATGATACTGTTATTTTATTTTGATGTCATAAACACACATCTCAGACTTATGGCAAATTATTTCAGAAGATAATTCACTGATGATCTAGCAACCAATTTTTTGATCATTTGTACATTTTGAACAATGTAAAACCACTACGTGAATCTTGATTCTTGTTAGTCTAGACATAATGCCTTAGAATAATCACATATATAGTATTTAAAAGTAGATATAGGTACATTAGCAGAAATTTTACTAAAAGAAATATTCATGTGTATTTTAAAAGAAACTAGAACTTTGTTGAGATATAATCAGTTATTGTTAAAGTTTCATCGGAGCTTGAGCAAAGCATAGGTTTGTATTAAGCCAAACCAAAGAAACAAAGGTCAAGCTCAAATTGTTATTTTCGAGTGCTGGGTACAAAATGTATGAATTTCCTTAAATCACAGTTTATTTCAAGGAAAAATTGTTATTTCGTGAAAATTAACACATCATTTAAATTCATCTATGAACTTAAATGTTAAAATGAGTTTCATTACTTACGTTCCACGTAGTGCAGATAATAGATGTTTGCAGATTATGCATTTTGCGGAGTTCACAGAGTTTATTGTATTTCACTTTATTATAAGCATTCATTATGATTTCTATTCCATTATTACATTGTTGCTCAAGAAAATTTAAACATTTATATCCCATTTATGTTTATTTCTGCATTTGAATCACTTTCAGCATGATATTGTGTTATTTTATTTTCATGTCATAAACACACTGCTCAGATTTATGTCAAATTATTTCACAAGAAAATTTACTGGCTGTCTAGCATCCAATTTTTTGATCATTTTCACCATTTGAACAGTTGAAAGCGCTACATGGATCATAATTTTTGTTATTCCAGACATAATTTCTTGGAATAATCACATATAGCATGCAAAAGTAGGTATAAATACATTAGCAATAATTTTACTGAAGGAAATATTCCTGTGTATTGTAAAATAAACAAAAACTTTATTGAGATAAAATAAGTTATTGCTAAAGTTTCATTGGTGCTTGAGCAAAGCATAGGTTTGCATTAAGCATAACCAAACAAACGTCAATGCTTAGCTCAAATTATTATTTTCAAATGCACGGTACAAAACTCAACAATTTCAATATATTTCATACAATGTTGAAAAAATTTAAGACTTTTTGTGTATTGCAATGCAAGAGTTCAAGAAATTAACAATATAAAGCAGAAATGAAATATCTTTATAATAACTGTGTGCTTTTCATAGAAACATGTAAAAAGGAAATGTAAAATCTTAAAAACATGGAACGCTTAAATTTACAAATATCGCTTGTTTTACACTTACTGATTAAAATTTTGGCTAAAACGGTTTCAGTTAAATAAATTATTTTTCTATTTTCACGGTTTAAAAAGTTCAAATTTTAAAAGATTTCTTTAACTCTATTTTAGTTAATGAAATCTTGGAATATGCACACACAAATTGTTTTCATAAATTCTTGTGACATTTTGATTTGTTTTATTTATTTATGGTTGTTTAATAAACCAAAGGTGCATCTTAATGTGAAAAAGTTTTTACATGTATTTATAAAAAAATAAGAATTTTTCATATCACTTTCAACATATTTCATACAATGTTGAAAAATTTTAAGACTTTTGGTGTATTACAGCGCAAGAGTTCAAAACATTAAGAATATAAAGGAAAAATGAAATATCTTTATAAAAACTTTCTGCTTTTTCATAGAAACATGTAAAAAGAAAATATAAATTCTTAAAAATATGGAACGCTTAAAGTTCCAAATATTGATTGTTTTTTACTATATTATTGAAATGTTGGCTAAAACAGTTTCAGTTAGATAACTTATTTCTATTTGAATCATGTTTATGAGTAACCTATAGTGTTAAATAGTTCAAATTTTAAAAGATTTCTTTAACTTGATTTTAGTTAATGAAATCTTGGAATAATGCACACACATTGTTTTCATAAATTCTTGGACACTTTGGTTCGTTTTATTTATTTATAGCTGTATAATAAACCTAAGGTGGATCATAATGTGAAAAAGTTTTATTTTACATGTACACAAAAAATATATATATCTGTCGTCAATTTTAACATATTTCATACCATGTTGAAAAATGTTAACAC
Organism: Maratus speciosus; assembly: GCA_963932465.1. Lineage (NCBI taxonomy): Eukaryota > Metazoa > Arthropoda > Arachnida > Araneae > Salticidae > Maratus > Maratus speciosus. The sequence goes on along the minus strand of OZ010786.1, from coordinate 143,052,470 downwards.
TTTTGGTGTATTACAGTGCAAGAGTTCAAAACATTAAAAATATAAAGTAAAAATGAAATTCTTTTATAATAACTGTCTGCGTTTTCATAGAAACATGTGAAAAGGAAACGTAAAATCTTAACAACATGGAACGCTTAAATTTCCAAATATCGCTTATTTTACACTTGATAATTGAAAAGTTGGATAAAACAGTTTCAGTTAGATAAATTATTTCTATTTGTATCATATTTATGAGTAACCTATAGTGTTAAAAAGTTCAAATTTTAAAAGATTTCTTTAACTCGATTTTAGTTAATGAAATCTTGGAATATGCACACACAAATTGTTTTCACAAATTATTGCGACACTTTGATTCGTTTTAGATGGAGGATTGTAAAGGTCAATGGAGGTTTTATCTTTTTATCACTAACCTAAAAAAAGTAATGATATCAATACAAAAACCCTTAACGGGTTAAAAGTTTGTGACGCAGCACTTTATCTTTAGCTCTAAGAATTTTAAATTTGGAACTTAAAAATAACGATATCAAATTTTGAGTGACGCAATGCTATTAATTTACCTATACATATATATATCAAAATTTATTCATTGATGCTTTATCATTTACGTCTCATAAATTCGAATTATGAATTATAAAATATATGATATGAAAATTTAAGTGAAGCCTTGATGTTGCTTAAAACGATTAGTTTTAAAATTTAATTTAAATTTTCTTTTGGCTAAATACATTTACACTTCTAAACAATATTTTTCATTTTCCAATGCACTGTTGAATATATTACTTTCACTGAATCTATATAATGCACTGAATTGTATTCATTTGAATAAATTGATTTATCTTTTGTGCCACGCTATCCAAAAATCAAAAGTAAAATTTATGTAAATAGTTTTTTGCGTCATTGTATCCAAACTAAGTTAAATGTATGCAAATGCATAATATGAGGAAAAAAACTATTTACATAAATTTTACTTTTGATTTTTGGATAGCGTGGCACAAAAGATAAATCAATTTATTCAGATGAATACAATTCAGTGCATTATATAGATTCAGTGAAAGTAATATATTCAACAGTGCATTGGAAAATGAAAAGTATTGTTTAGATGTGTAAGTGTATTTAGCCAAAAGAAAATTTAAATTGAACTTTAAAACTAATCGTTTTAAGCAACATCAAGGCGTCACTTAAATTTTCATATCATATCTTTTAAAATTCATAATTCGAATTTATGAGATGTAAATGATAAAGCATCAATGAATAAATTTTGATATATATATGTATAGGTAAATTATTAGCATTGCGTCACTCAAAATTTGATATCCTTATTTTTAAGTTCCAAATTTAAAATTCTTAGAGCTAAAGATAAAGTGCTGCGTCACAAACTTTTAACCCGTTAAGGGTTTTTGTATTGATTTATATATACATTTATTTTTTTTCATAGGGGGCGACACTAAATTCTGAAAAAACAGAATTCTTGTTTTCTAGTTTATTTATTTTGTTTCCCTGTATTTCATGATCACCACCCGCAATGTTTAAATTTACTGAAAATCGTTCGCAATGTACACATATATATATATTTTTCTAAATAATTAAGAATCGTGTAAATATCCATGTTTTGAAAAAAAAAAAAAAAAAAAAGTCGATATGATTTGGTTGCCAGATATTGGCCAAAAGGCTTGATTATTTTGTTTATATTATGAAACATGTAAATATATATATATTTTTTATCGTATACTTTAATACAATGACTGTCCATAGTTAAAATATTTAGTTTTATATGCAAGTTTGTTATTTTTCTATGCTTGTATATTTCAGATTAACACATATAATAGCCAAAATTATTGAAAATCGTTTATATGTTGTAGATATTATATCGTAACATGTTATATCGCTGTACAGTCGTGGAAAAAAAAAGTAAACAGCCCCCAATAACTCCTCAACAAATTATCGTAGAAGAAAGTTACTGGTACCGAACGATAGGAAATAAAGTCTACTTTTAAATGATATAGATAAAATTAGCTTAGAGGGCCATCTACATATTAAAACGAAGCATAACTTTGTGTTTTTCAAGAGCAGTACACAATTTTCATAGCATAAATGAACTCTTATCCTTCAATTACCTTAAAAACAAATTTTTATGCAATTCGTACCATAAATTTCTGAGAAATTAATTATTATAAAACGATCGTATTTTAAGGACTGTATCCAAATTGAAGTTAGGAAATCGATTGTTAACCGAGAGAGCCCCCATCTTGATCAAGGCACCTTAAGAGGACAATGAAGCCTCCTATATTACAGGACAGCAGAAGAAATTTCAAAATATCTAGTCACTTCTATTATAGTCACTTCTTAAACCATTATTTTGCCGTTTTTTAAGCATAATTTGAAAACTACTTGGAAGAAAAATGTGAAATTTTGGATTTACATAAAACAGGACTTAATAAATCTAAATCCATCAAAAAAATTGCAGGTTGCAATTCATAATTTTTTCGAATATTAATTTCATAATTCATATCATAAAATTATAAAAATTGCAAATTCAGCGTATTTATGTTTGAGTATATTAGTATTATTGCTACACAAAAAATTAGCACATTAGGAGCATAATTTCCGGAGATATAAATAAAAATATGAAAATGCAATTTAACATTAGAAGCACTAAATTTTGAATGTTTATAATTCAAAAACTTATCATTCAAATGACTTGAAATTTGGTGTCTAGGCATAATTTGAACCGAAGATTTGAAATACAGTCGAACCCGGTTAAGACGCGTTTCAAGGGAGTGGGCAAAAGTCGCGTATTAAGCGGGATCGCGTATTAAACGTGATTTGTATAATGCTGCAGGAAATGGGCTTATTTACAACATCTAATCGTCTAAATGAACTGTAGAACTTTCATTTATATGTTTACGGTAGAAAATTGTATCTTTTAGGTATATTTAGATTAAAATTTAATTGAATTCAATTTAACTCATTGTTTCTTTTTATAGAACCAAATGGAATAATAACTGAAAATAAAAAGTGAATTCAAACGGCTTTATTATGGTTTATTTTATCATATGCTATAACCAAAATTAAGAATAATAATTTCCTGCTAGACTAATTTTTTTAACAGAGGTAAAAAAATATTAAACCTTTGAAGCACTTGTTAAAATCATATTTAGTACTTGTGATGATGAGTACAATTATAATCTGTCCTTCTTTTCACTTTAAGAAAAAAAAACTATCCTTTTTAATAGTTTTTGTGTAAAAAACACTGTTGGCTTGGAAAAAAGTAAGCAAAGAAAGCATAAAAGAAGTTAACAACCGCAGTCGTATTTATTTAATCTTTACGAGTTTAATTCTTTGCTTATAATATGTATCATGAAACATGGTAGGATATAACGTAGATTTAAAATTTCACTAACAATAGGTATACTAATCTTTAATCGTAATAATTTCATGACATATCTGAGTATCTTGAATTCGTCTATCTCTCTATACTACAGTAAACACATATACACCAAGCGAGAGACAAAAAATGTTAGGACGCGGGATCAAACAAGAATTGTAGTGTTGCTAATTTAGGGTTTTTTTTAAATTCAAATATCTGGCACTATTTTCGATTAGTACTGTTCGCCTTAATTAATCTGTTATTAAATAAAATAAATATTACTATTCGTAAGCAGTGCGTTTTATTCGAATAAAAAAAATCGGGTAAATTGGCAACATTGAAGAAGAGACAAGGAATACGCATCTTGATCAATGAATTCGCGTCTTAAGCGTGACCTTTTTGCTTCAAAGCACCGAAAATCTCTCGCGTATTAAGCGGGATCGCGTATTAACCGTTCGCGTATTACACGTGATATTGTAGCATTAGCCTTATGGGCGATATTCAAGGGACTGGAAAAAACCCGCGTATTAAGCGGGATCGCGTATTAACCGTGAGCGTCTTAAGCGGGTTCCACTGTATCTTGTTAAAATTGGGTATTGTCATTGAAAAAACTTAAGTTTGGATTCGTTTTAATATGTAGATGGCCCCCTAAGCAAATTTTATATACATCATTTAAAAGTAGACTTTATTTCCAATCGTTCGGTACCAGTAACTTTCTTCTACGATAATTTTTTGAGGAGTTAGTAGGGGGTGTGTTTACTTTTTTTCCACGACTGTACATATATGTATATTTTTTAAACACTTAAGAATCGTGCAAAATAATCAATGTACTGAGATAATTATTTCAATATGAGTTGATTGCTGGATATTGACGAACTCGCTTATTCTCTGAATATTGTGTAAACATGAAAAAAAAATGTATTATATTTTTTATACTATGACTGTCCAGAATTCCAATACTTGATTTTACAATTTCCCTTAAAATATTTTTTTTCTAAACATAATAGAAATCCATAATAATTATTATTTTTCTATTTCCCATTACACTTCATCTTCTGTACCTCCAATCTCTCTATTCTAAAAAAAAGTAACTACCGCTGTCACCGCCGCCGCCGGTTTTGAATTTCTTGTGACCGGAGGTCTTTCTTCGTTAATATTAAGAAAAATAATGCATACAAAAATAAGAAAATCGGCAGTATTATACAGAAATGTTTGATAAACACGCTGATGCAAACAGTTTTCAAATCGAAGAATTATTTTAAGAGATACTAGCAGGAATGACCGAGCTAAGCTCGGTCAAAATTAGCTTTCTGTTTATCTCGATATATTTTTCCCATTGAATAATTCTTGCTGTTTTAGATGCAATTAGCTTGACCGTGAAACATAGTGACCCAAAATGACCCACTAATGGAATTTTTTCGAACATGCGACCTATCACAATGCTTTTATCGAGCCTGAAAACGATGGAATACAAAATTTAGTGAAAATCGTTAGTCGTTTTCTAGGTAAAATAAGCTTGATCCACGTTGATTCAAAAAACCACCAACCGAAATTCATCGACGGATGTGAGCTATTTCAATGGTCTTTTTGTACTGTGAAACGGTATAAGAAAAAAAATTGCCAAAATTGTTTGAACCTTTTTGAGATGCCGTTAGCTTGACCCCGACCCATTATCACCAAAATGACCCACTAATAGAATTTTCTTGAGCATGCGACCCAGCCCAATGGTTTTATCTTGTCCAGAAACAGTGTAGTACAAAGTTTTGTCAAAATCTTTTGAGCAGTTTTTTAGATACAGTTAGCTTGATCCTGATCCATTAGGACCCAAAATGACACATTGATTGAATTTTCTTGAACGTGCGACCCTGCCCAATGCTCTTATCATGCCCGGAAACAATATTATACAAAATTATGTCAAAATGTTTTGAAGCGCTTTTTAAATACAATTAGCTTGACCCTGATCCATTGTGATCCAAAATGACCCACTAATCGAATTTTCTTGAGCATGCGACCTAGCCCAATGGTCTTCTCAAGCCCGAAAACGACAGAATACAAAATTTAGTCAAAATCGTTTAAGCCGTTTTTTAGATACAATTAGCTGGACCCTGACCCATTGTGACCCAAAATGACCCACTAATCGAATTTTCTAGAACCTGTGGTTTAGCCCAATTCTCTTCTCATGTCCAGAAGCGGTATACGTAATATAAAATTTGGTCAAAATATTTTGAGCATGTTTTTAGATTCAATTAGCTTGACCCTGGCCCATTGTGACCCAAAATGACCCACTAATTGAATTTTCTCGAACATGTGACTTAGCCCAATGGTCCTCTCATGACCAGAAACGGCCGTATATTAAAAAATTTTGTGAAAATGTCTTGAGCCGTTTTTTTAGATATAATTAGCTTGACCCTGATCCATTATGACCCATAATGACCCACTAATCGAATTTTCTCGAACACGTGACCCATCCCAATGGTCTTTTCGTGCCCGAAAACGATAAATTACAGAATTTCGTCAAATCGTAGAGCCGTTATCTAGATAAACTTAGCTGGACCCACGGTGACCCAAAATGACCCACTAATCGAGTTTTCTTGAACACGTTACCCATCCCAATGGCTTTTTTGTTGCCCGAAAATGGTTAGATACAAAATTTAGTCAAAATTGATTGAGCCGTTCTCTAGATATAATTAGCTTGACCCAGACCCATTATGACCCAAAATGACATACTGATCGAATTTTCTCGAACACGAGACCCATCCCAATGGTCTTTTCGTGCCCGAAAACAGTAGGATGCAAAATTTTGTCAAAATCGTTCGAGCCGTTTTCCAGATAAACTTAGCTTGACCCACTGTGACCCAAAAATGACCCACGAATCGAATTTCCCCGAACATGGGACTTAGCTCAATGGTCTTCTCGTAATCCAAAACTGTAGAATATAGAGTTTAGTGAAAATCGTTAAAGCCGTTTTATAGATAGAAATAGCTTGACCCACAGTGACCCAAAAATGACCCACTAATCGAATTTTCTCGAACACGTGACCCATCCAAATTGTCTTTTCGTGCCCGAAAATGGTTAGATATAAAATTTAGTTAAAATCGATTGAGCCGTTCTTTAGATATAATTAGCTGGACCCTGACGCATTATAACCAAAAAGGATCCACTAATTGAATTTACTCGAACACGAGACCCATCCCAATGATCTTTCCGTGCCCGAAAATGGTTAGGTACAAAATTTAGTCAAAATCGATTGAGACGTTATCTAGATATAATTAACTTGACCCTGAGCCATTATGGCCCAAAATGACCCACTAATAGAATTTTCTCGAACACGAGACACGTCCCAATGGTCTTTTCGTGCCCGAAAACAGTAGGGTGCAAAATTTCGTCAAAATCGTTAAAGAAGTTATCTAGATAAACTTAGCTTCACCCACGGTGACCCAAAAATGACCCACTAATCGAATTTCCCGAACATGCGACTTAGTCCAATAGTTTTCTTGTAATCCAAAACTGTAGAATATAGAGTTTAGTGAAAATCGTTAGAGCCGTTTTTTAGATAAAATTGGCTTGACCCATAGTGACCCAAAAATGACCCACTAATCGAAGTTTCTCGCACATGTAACCTTGCCTAATAGTTTCTTCGTGTCGAAAAACGGTTGGATGTGAAATTTGGTCAAAATCGCTTGAGCCGTTTTTTAGATATAATTAGCTTGACCTTGACCCATTAAGACCCAAAATGACCCACTAATCGAATTTTCTCGAACACGTGACCTAGCCCAATGGTCTTATCATGCCCGAAAATGGTAAAATACAAAATTTCGTCAAAATCGATAGAGCCGTTCACTAGATGTAATTAGTTTGACCCTGACCCATTATGACCCAAAATGACCCCCTAATCGAATTTTCTCGAACACGAGAACCATCCCAATGGTCTTTTCGCCCCCGAAAACAGTAGGGTGCGAAATTTCGTCAAAATCGTTAAAGAAGTTATATAGATAAACTTAGCTTGACCCACGGTGACCCAAAAATGACCCACTAATCGAATTTTCTCGAACATGTGACTTAGCACAATAGTTTTCTCGTAATGCAAAACTGTAGAATATAGAGTTTAGTGAAAATCGTTTGAGCCGTTTTTTAGATAAAACTGTCTTGACCCATAGTGACCCAAAAATGACCCACTAATCGAAGTTTTTCGAACATGTAACCTAGCCCAAAAGTTTCTTTGTGTCGAAAAACGGTTGGATGTGAAATTTGGTCAAAATCGATTGAGTCATTTTTTAGATATAATTAGCTTGACCTTGACCTATTACGACCCAAAATGACCCACTAATCGAATTTTCTCGAGCACGTGACCTAGCCCAATGGTCTTATCATGCCTGAAAATGGTAAAATAAAAAATTTCGTCAAAATCGTTAGAGCCGTTTTTAAGATAAAATTTACATACACATACACACACATACACACACAATTTTTGCTCGCATTACAGTATAAGATCTAATGCTAAAGTTGGACAAAATCGTTCCACTAAAAAAGTTTTATAGGAGCAAAAACTATTCATGCGAATTTAATCATTTTTAGATCATTTTATAAGTTTAAAGTTCCCGGTGTGCAGACTGTATTTCTTGTTTTAATTTGACTCATTTTTTGAGGTTTTATTTCTATTTTAAATTCAAATTTTCAGCATTTTTAGAGATATTTTTTTGCATATTTTCGAAAATTGTATTAATTTAAACTGTTGCCAACTGTATAAACAGCGCAAACAATAATGTTTGCTTCAAATTAAAAAAATATATTTATACGAGTAAATAAATTAAAAATTTATTTACACGTGACTATTATAAACAGAAAAAAACATTTGGAATTAGAATTAAATAATTATGTACAAAAAGCTGGAACTTATTAAAAATTACTTCATAAAAACTATATTTACACGTGAATTTTAAGAGAGAAAGGAAATTGTAAAATAATAAATTCATTAACATGCGTTAGAAGTCTTAAATAGGAGAAAGTACGTCACATTTACTTCACATTACACTTATTACGTAAAATGAACAAAAAATAATATTGCAAAACAGTTTAAATTTAAAAATTGCGCGAGACATTTATTTGATATTTTGAGAGGATATTTTTCAACTATTGTTGTTAGGAAAGCGCAAATAATATTTAATTTCTAACAAAAGTATTTTCACGTGAATATTAAAAAGAGAAAGAATAGTTTGGCCAAAATTACGTCGGATTAAAAACGATTAATTTAAAGTGTCTTATTTAAAAGAACTTTCTTTTAGCTTTGTTAATAAATACCGGGAGAAAAAACTCTGTTTATTTAATTCCTTTTATATTAGCTTATTTTGAAATGTTTAACTTATTTTACTTAATCAAAGACGAAAATAGCGATTGTATCGTTGGTACTACTTAGTTATTCTGTCGACCAAAAATCTATCATTCGCCAAACTATAAGATTAAATCCCAATAATGGTTGATCGTAAATGTCACATTAACTTGGCTTTAAGCAAGTTACACGTGTCTACGTCATCAAGTTATTTTTATTTCGACGTTTTATTTGTATTTTTATTAATGTTGCACTAATTTATTTGTTCTTTCGTTATTTAAAATAAAAATTATGTCAATTTGTATAATTTGGCTAGTAGTTTGGCGATTTATATAATTTGGTGAAATTGGTCGACGGGATAATCAAGTAGTACCGCAGCGGATTTGGCTTGAAAATTCCCCAATCAAAGAGAAATGAATAGAAATCCGTTTATAGGGAGATCGCCACTGTTTTTTAAATTATAATTCAATCTTCCGAAATCTTTTTAAAGCCGATCAAATTAGCGTACTTTTAGAATCTGCGGTGTCTGAACGGTGGTTAACGAGCATAGCTCGTAGAGGGCAAAGCCCCCTAGTGTTTAAAATTATTGAAACAATTCTCCGCAATCAACTTTATATACCTATATTTTCCATCCGAAATATGTTGTAAAAAGAATTAAATTTTCTAAAAAGTTATCCTGATTTGAGTACAGTTTGGTTTTTCAAAAAGTTTTGGTTAATTTTCTTAATATTTTGAAACTAATAAATATTATTACAAAAAATTTTTACTGTGTATTTTACGGTCAGAATTCTCAATGCTTCATATAATCAAGAATTTAAATGTAAATAAAAGTAAAAATTTACTTATAATTTTTGTTTTCGAAGCTATAGTCAAGTGTTAATTAAAATATTTTTAATTGCTTAAAGCATTGCGTTTATTTATCTCTAAATCTTTCAGTTTTTCCTATCTATTTATATAAAATCCAAGTCTCTGTGTGTCCCTCACTATTCCGGTAGGACCGCCTCATTGAAATGAGTAATTTTTTAAAAATATTAATGCAGGGTTACCACAGTAGCACCAAATGTTAGCCAAATTGGCGATAGCTGGCTAATTTGGCGAAATTCCCATTTAAAACCATTAATCTTTCATAATGGAGGTCACCGAAATTTAATAACTCCACTCTTTTAAGATATTTTTTCGAAATCTATGAGTGAGAATTTAAAGTACATCTTTATATCTTCCTCCCGATGCTACTAATAAAATAACCGCCAATAGACAACGGTGTACTGTGTGAGTTCCTAACTGCGCGATTTTAATGTGCTTTAGGTACTTTTCCAGTATAGGTGCCTTGGCGAAAAAGGAAATTTGGTAACATATTTTCCGGGAACCTATTCACTGTTTCATTTTATATGCACACGCATTTTTTTCGATATTTATGCGACTTATTTAACATAAAAAAGCCGTTTCTCTAACTTTATACAGAAACAGATGTAATTTGTACATAAAAACATCAATAATATACACATAAAACAAACAAAAACGCTCATCGAATTTTTTTTCATAGCTGTTTATATGATTTGACAACAAATCTCGATATTTTTCCGTTATACCGACACCATGCCAAAATGTATGCTAATGCGCCAATTATTTCAAAATGCTAAAAGATATTTGTAATTTTATGCCAGCACTTTAATATGAGTTTTATTTTATTGCTTTATTTTATAGCAGTTATTTGTTCACTTATTTTAAGTATATATTTGTGATTTGATGAAATAGTTCGTAAAAATCTGGAATTTTCAAATGTTATATTTTTTAAATGCTCACTTTAGTATCGACAATGTTTTTTTTTTATTTTTCAAATGCTTCAATTCACGATTTTGCGCCAACTATTACGCTTGGCGACAATGGTGTCCGCATAACGGAAAAGTACCCAAATCTCACTTTCTGATGCCCAAATTACACCAAGCTTTTTTAAAAAAATGCCAAAGCCCCTACAGTGGAAAAGTACCAAACTGTCTATTATTTTGCGCTATCCGTGTTATAGTTTGTACTATATGCAAGGGGAGTGGAGCGAAGAGTTTAAACATTAAATATTAAAGTTTCGGCACAGATGTCACGCCATATTGGCGCGATTTTTTTCTGACGCCAATGTCATATACACAACGGATACTTAACTGGCTCCAAAGTGTCGTAATTTTGCTTGATATGGTAATCCGGATGTTGTTGTTTATGTTGTTGATGTTTTCGCCAAATTGGCGTCGGAAAAAAATCGCGCCAATATATGATAACGTATATGACAACTGTGCCAAAGTTTCTATAAAGCAGTATAAGACTAAAAAATTAAGAATAAAATAAATGCAAACTAAGACTAAAGAAGAAAGAAAAATCATGCGTTAGGCATAGAATATGAAACACTTTCCAACACATCCTGAATGCTTTAACAAAACTTCGTTATTTAGGGAAATAAGGTAAATAAGATAACGTTACTTCTTAGATATCCCGTCGACCAATTTCGCCAAATTATATAAATCGCCAAATCAATAGTAAAACATTAACAAAAATACAAATAAAACATCGAATTAATGGTTTTATTGGCCATTATTGGCATTTAATCTTACAATTAATTAATTAATGGCAACCATTATTGGCAATTAATCTTACAATTTGGCGACAGTAATTTGGTCGACGGGATAACTAAGAAGTACCAAGATAACAAAGTAAACATTTTAGAAAACGCATAAAAAAATTTAAAAATTGATTTCAGCAGTTACCGTCCATAGCCAGTAGTACCGTTATTACATGCGACTATTTAGCTAAAATTTAATTTAAACTACTCTTAAAACTACTGAAATCACATTTCCAGATATTATCATCCATAGACGGTTATGTATCCAATTCTTTGCGCGCCATTTTATCTATATTTTACAAACATTTCTTAGGAAACTAAATGCAGTTTAGCGTAAAAATCCATAACTCCTTTGAAAACCACCTTCAAGTAATTTACTCTCATACTCAGTTACCCTTACGAATTCTTTTGTGTAGCTCTGCATATGAACTGTAGCATTTATACACACAGTATAGTATGCATAAATGTAGTGAAACATAAAAGCGCATATCATAATTAAAAATGCATTTCTAGCAATCATTGCTTATGGGTACAGATGTCATATTCGCCCCATATTGGCGCGATTTTTTTCTGTCGCCAATATCATATAGGCAACGGGTACTTAACTTGCGCCAAAGGGCTTGATGTGGTAACCCGGATTATGTTGTTTATGCTGTTGATGTTTTCGCCAAATTGGCAACCGAAAAAAATTGCGCCAATATGGGGCGAATATGACATCTGTTCCTGCTTATGTACAATACTTCGTAAAAAAGTTTCTTGGCGAGAAAGAAGTTTGCCAACGTATTTTCTGGCAACCTATTTACTGCTTCATACTCACAAGCAATTTTCCCATATGTATACAATTTGGCACAGATGTCATATACGCCCCATATTGGCGCGATTTTTTTTCCGACGCCAATTTGGCGAAAACATCAACAGCATAAACAACATTCGGGTTACCATTACAAGCAAAATAACGACACTTTGGCGCCAGTTAAGTACCCGGTGCGAATATGACATCGGCGCCAAAAAAAAAAAAAAACGCCAATATGGGCGTATATGACATCTGTGCCGACAATTTAATATAACAAGTTGGAAATTGCTCGTCAAACGTGGCAAATGAGGTGCGTTCGTACTATAGCTAGTTTTAAAATTATTTTTTGCACCCCATATTGTACTGAATGCATAATTTTTTGCACTTCATAACGTGCATAGTCTGATACATCATTAAAATGCACTTCCAATAATTTTATCGGAACACTTTTGACTGTCCTGTAATTAAACTATACATCCGATTTACCTAAAATTTGAAATAGCTCAACAAAATTTTGCAACAATTATATCTTTAAAATTTCAGACCATTCGGAAGGCTCTAATACCATTAAAATCCACTTGCAATAATTTTGGAACAGATGTCATATTCGCCCCATATTGGCGCGATTTTTTTCGGTCGCCAATATCATATAGGCAACAGGTACTTAACTTGTGTCAAAGTGTCGTTATTTTGTTTGATGTGGTAACCCGGATTATGTTGTTTATGCTGTTGATGTTTTCGCCAAATTGGCAACCGAAAAAAATCGCGCCAATATGGGGCGAATATGACATCTGTACCATAATTTTTCTCATTGGCCGTAATGTAAAGAAAAACTTTTGACTGTCCCTGTAATTAAACTATACGTCCGATTTTCCTAAAATTTGAAATGGCTCGACAAAATTTTGCAACAATTATATCTTTAAAATTTCAGATCATTCGGAAGGCTCTAATATCATTAAAATCCACTTGCAATAATTTTTCCCATTGGCCGTAATGTAAAGAAAAACTTTTGACTGTCCCTGTAATTAAACTATACATCCGATTTTCATAAAATTTGAAATGGCTCGACAAAAGTTTGCAACAATCACATATTTGAAATTTCAGACTATTCGGTTGGGTAGTTTTTGCTCTGTTACATGCGGACAGACGGACGGACTGAACGACGACTATAGGTGCTACGTATTTATATAATTACGAACGCACCTAAAAAAAGCTATTTACCCATTCTTATAAAGAAACAGAAGTAATTTTTGCACAGATGTCATATACGCATGGTTGTCGGCGTTATTTTTCTATGATGCCAATTTGGCACAAATCTCGCTTTCGAATACCAGTTACTTATATATTTTTCAATTATTTGCTATCATTTTGAAAAGGAAATAACTATAAATAAATAAAAGTTTGAATAATAACTATAGAACAAAGCAGTTTATATAATTAAAAAACAGAAAATAAAAGTAAATAAACAATTTATTAATAAATAAAAAACAATAGCCGGGTTACCATAGCAGGCAAAATAACACCATTTTGGCGCCAGTTAGGTATCCCGGTTCATATCTGAAATCTGTGCCGTAATTTGTATATATAAAAAAATATATATATATTTAGAAACGATGTTTTTATGTATACAAGTGCATATATAAACAAAGATAAAAGTTCATTAGATTTGTTTTCATAGCTGTTTATATATTTTCGCAACATATCTCAATTTCTGATGCCCGAATCGCGCCAAGCTTTTTTAAAAAATGCGCTATAATGGAAAAGTACTTAAATAAATAATTAACAGAAATAACAAATTATACAAACTAAAACTTTTTATTTCGAGATCAAAGCATCATTGTTTTTAATTTCGATTAAAAATACATGTATCCTTGGATAACTTCAATTTAAATTAGGTTCACAGCTTAATATCTCATTCCATAAACCTAAACAAACACAAGTGATTCATTCATCGTTAAACGTCAAAAATATTAAATCATTGAGGTAATCATTCACAAAGTAAGTTCTTCAACAACAAATGGGAAATATTCTAATGACGTCATAGTAGGTAAAATGGTGGCGGTATCGTTTGTTTATGGTTTGTAATCACAAAGATTTAATTTTGCAATGTCTCTTAGTTGTCTGAGCGAAGCGAAGGCTAATACTCAGCGAAATATTACTGTCCGGACACATTACTACTACGATGGATATTAATGCCACGTCCTACTTAAAAAAAAGCCTAATAAAACCTTTCGTCAAGCATAACTCAAAAAATATTTGTCGGATTTCGTTTCTGATTGCACCAGAAGGTACCTATGAGGGTCGCCTACTGAATGCACCTACTATGAAAAATAAGTTAAAAACCGTTTAAAAATTATATAGAAAAAACTGATAAAAAAGCACAATTTATCTGCATACGTCACAGAAATTTGGTGTGCGTCACTTTCACCGGTTGATGTTTTCGTAGACAACTGGTTTGAACACTTGGAGCAAATAAAAAAAATACGCACGCATTAATATTGAATAGATCAGTTTCAACCACGTGATCACAAACCTTGCAACAACCCGTGGCAACCAATTTTGGTGGCCAAACAAATAATAATACAGTAATCCGTACCACGGTGAGCGTTTTTAGCCTGTTGTATAAAATCTGGCCTGTTGTATGACATACAATTGTGGATGATTAAAACAAAAGACATAAGTGTTTATTGCTCCGGGAGGTTATCTTTCTCTGGATGTCTGTCTGTCTATCATACAGCATGCAATTTTCTTGTAAAGGATGATATTATTATGCAGTAAAACCTCCATAACGGACACACCCGATTAGTGGACACCTCTATTTAGTGGGCATTTTTTCGATTACCAACCCTTAAATAACTGTACATTTTTTACTCTCAGTAGCGGACACATCCAAATAGAGGACAAATTCTGCATTCTCGGAGTGTCCGCTATTCAGAGGTTTTACTGATAAAACCTCCATAGCGGACACACCCGATTAGCGGATACCTCTATTTAGCGGACATTTTTTCGATTACCAACTCCTAAATAACTGTACATGTTTTACTCTCAGTAGCGGTCACCTCTAAATAGAGGACAAATTCTGCATTCTCGGGGTGTCCACTATTCAGAGGTTTTACTGTATATAATATTGATAGTTATTTTACAGGGCCACACAAAAGAATAAGAATATATGAAACGAATATAAACTAAATTCGGGATTGGTAGATCGCTGATGGCAATGTAATTTTAGGATGTTGTTACAGTCAACCGCAGCATGTTTTTAGAGTTTCGTTCATCTAACGAAACCCTACCTGTCTCACTCCTTTGTCTGTCTGTCTGTCCGTCTGTCACAGAGCCCGTTCTCAGAAACTATATATGTCGGAGACTTGAAAATTTGTATACTTATAGCTGAGCACCACACATCAAACGGCAAATAATAAAATTTTGAAAAAGTCTAATATTTAACCCTCTGGGCTCTAACTTGTGTATTTTAAGCAATTTTTCTAACTCAGCCCCTAATTAAGTTGGAGACATGAAAGTTTGCATACTTATAGCTGAACACTTGCTATAACACGATAAATCATAAAATTTGAAAAAGTCATATTTAACCCTCCGGTCTCTAACTTCTGTATTTTAAGCAATTTTTCTAACTTAGCTCCTAATTAAGTTGGAGACATGACATTTTGCATACTTATAGCTGAACACCTCACATCAAACGACAAATAATAAAATTTTGAAAAAGTCTAATATTTAACCCTCTGGGCTCTAACTTATGTATTTTAAACAATTTTTCTAACTCAGCCCCTAATTAAGTTGGAGACATGAAATTTTGCATACTTATAGCTGAAATCCTCACATCAAACGACAAATAATAAAATTTTGAAAAAGTCTAATATTTAACCCTCTCGGCTCTAACTTGTGTATTTTAAGCAATTTTTCTAACTCACCCACTAATTAAGTTGGAGACATGAAAATTTGCATACATATAGCTGAACACTTGCGATAACACGATAAACCATAAAATTTTGAAAAAGTCATATTTAACCCTCTGGGCTCTAACTTGTGTATTTTAAGCAATTTTTCTAACTCAGCCCCTAATTAAGTTGGAGACATGAAATTTTGCATACTTATAGCTGAACCCCTCACATCAAACGGCAAATAATAAAATTTTGAAAAAGTCTAATATTTAACCCTCTGGGATCTAACTTGTGTATTTTAAGAAATTTTTCTAACTCAGCCCCTAATTATGTTGGAGACATGAAAATTTGCATACTTATAGCTGAACACCTCACATGAAACGACAAATAATAAAATTTTGAAAAAATTTAATATTTAACCTCTAATATTTTGTCTCGCGCAATTTTTAAATTTAAACTGTTTTGCAATACTATTTTTTGTTCATTTTGCATAATAAGTGTAATGTGACGCAATTTCTTCTATTTTAGACTTCTAACGCATGTTAATGAATTTATTTTACAATATCCTTTCTCTTCCAAAATTCACATGTAAATATAGTTTTAATTGCGTAATTTCCAATAAGTGCCTGCTTTTTATATCTAATTATTTAATTCTAATTTGAAGGTTTTTTTCTGTTTATAATAGTAACGTGTAAATATTTTTTTTTTTGAAGCAAACATTATTGTTTGCGCTGTTTATACAGTTGGCAACAGTTTAAATTAATACCATTTTCTAAAATATGTAAAAAATATCAGTCAAGAGGCTGAATATTTGAATTTAAAATAGAAATAAAACCTCAAAAAATGAGTCAAATTTAAAAAAAAAATTAATGAAATCTGCACACCGGGATTTTCTATTGAATAAAATGATCTAAAAATGATTAAATTCACATGTATAGCTTTTGCTCCTATAATTTTTTTTTAATGGAACGATTTTGTCCAACTTTAGTATTAAATATCTCTTTAAATAATTCTTCGATTTGAAAACTGTATGCATTAGCGTGTTGATCAAACATTTCGCTATAATACCACCGATTTTTATATTTTTGTATACAATAGTTTTCTTAATATTAACGAAGAAAGACCTCACAAAAACTTCAAAACCGGCGGCGGCGGCGGTGACAGCGTTAGTTACTTTTTTTAGAATAGAGAGATATATAAAAATGAAAAGTTGTCTATCTATCTGTTTGTAATTCTATAAAAATCCACAATTTGGAAGCCGCAATCGTGAAAAGATAGGTACATGTGTATTAAAACATGGCCGAGGCAACTAAAGTAATCCGGAATCGAAATAATTTATAGTTAATTTTTAATTCATAAAAAACCACCAATTTAACAGCAATTTCTTATCAAATTTAAACATTTTTCTTTATAGCAGTTGCCAACAATTAAAAAACACAATAAAATTATTACTACAACAATTAATTTTCTATTGCAAGATTTCCACGTGAAAAATGAAAATGAAATAAATAGTTTGACGAATTTAAATGAAAGTGAATATAACTTCACAACTTTTCTATTTCAAGGTTTCCACGTGAAAGAGGAAAATATTACGTCATAGTGGAAATATAAAGGACGTTGTCGATATAGTATAATGTCATATGAGTGTGAAAAATGTATTGAAGCATGATAAAAACCCGATTAGGGAAATATTGGCCTATTTTAACATTATTGCTCCAATTATAAATTGAAATAAGTTCATTTATAGCTGTATTCTTTTGCGTCTGTTATATGCATTTATACATTTTTATGTAGCGTTTTCATATGATTCATTCATACAACATTTCGACTGCTTTTTTTAATGTTTGTTTTGTGTTGTATGTTAAATTTTGAAATTGATTTTTCAGAACAAACATCCTTCAAATTCTGGGCAACGCCGGCACTTTAGTTTGTAACAGATAAATGGCTTTTGTATCTGTACATCTAATGCTAATATTATAAAGCGTTATAATATTATAAAATATATTATATTATTAATGCTTGTACGTTTGTGAGGTGTTATCTCTGAAACTACATAGCCAACTTAAAAAAATGTTGGTGACCATCTCTGCTCCGAAAAAAAGACTATTTTATGTCAGTGCAAGAACCTACATCGCTGCAGGAGCAAAAAAGTTCTAAAATTGCGATTTCTGTGATATTGATTGGGTTAGAAGCTTTAAATTTGGTGCGGTAGTTACTTTTAAGATGTAAATACTCGTAATGAACGCTCTCTAAAAGGTTCAATTTGACGGATAAACGTAAAAATTTCCAGAAAGTTTCTAAACTATGATTTATTTGGAATACTGAAATTTTTGGGATACTGTTGGGGTTAGAAACTAGAACTTTGGCATGGTAGTAATTAATAAGATGTAAATGCTCGTTGTAGAACGAATTCTAAAAAATAGAAAGACTAAACAAAGCGGAAAAAGATCTAAAGATGATCTAAGTAACGAAGTACATGGAATTGTTAGGAATATAAACATGAAAATTGACATGGCTGTATTTATCATGACGTGAATTCTCGCAATAGAACAATTTCTAAAAATGTCGCTATATAAAACAGTGCAAAAACAGAAAACTTTCAAAATTTTTCTATTTCTGTGTTACTGCTGAGCCCAAAATCTTGAAATTTTGCTTCTGGTTAGTATTAAAATATATAATTGTCACTATGAATGGTTTCTAAAAAATTTAAAATTTAAAAAGATGAAATTAACGGAAAGCGATCTCAATTACCATTAATTTGGAATTATTAGGTACAGCAACTTTAAATATTTCATAACGCTACATTTTCTGCGCAAAACATTCTATTTAAATGCAACAAAACTGTTAGATAGCCACCTAGCATTAAATAAATTGTGTAAATATTGAATAAAGGCTTGTATGAAATAGTGAGTAGGTTGCCAGAAAGTACTTGTTAAAGTGTTCCTTCTCTAGGCTTTTCTCTCTCTCGCCAAGGCCACTATCAGAGGGAAGTGCCGTTTTAAATATGATATGAATTTTTTATCCGATTTATTTTTTTAGACATTTTATCATAAGGTCATATACTCAATTATCATCAGTAGCTTTTTTATATATTAACTTATTCAGGTGAAATTTTATAATCGGGTTCATATTGGCGTATGTTACCTTGCATGATTTCCTGAATAAATATGTATGGATTTGTAAATTACTTCAAATGACACTTTGACAGCTCAAAATTTATGCAGACGATATATTCAGATCTTGTGTCATACTTTATGTTGTAATCATTGCCGATTTCTTTTATTTAATACATGCTAAATACAGCTCAACTTGTGCAGAATATGTTTGAAAACAAAACAATACAGCGTATGTAGTGGCCAGCATACACTCATCATTTAAATCCGATCGAGCATATCTAAAACACACTCTAACGAAGCCTTGCATGCCACTGTTGATGTATTCGGTACTTTGATACTATATTAGATTTTGAGGAGAGAATTCCTTAAATGTTATCGACAACCTCATTGCATCCGTGGAAAAGAGATATTGTACAATATTAACTATTCCGGGGGAGCACACACCATATAAAGTATAGTCCATTCTTTTTAAACATCATATATTTGTCATTTAAAGTTACTCAAATTGGTGCGGAGCGTCTGATTATGTTCTTGACATCATTTAATACAGTTAAAATTCCGATATAAGTAATTTAGTGTTTCATTTTCTATTTTACTTTTAATATATTGCGTACTTTCAATTTTATATCCATGCATGGCTGTCTTGAATGGTTTGATTTCCCATTTTTTTAAACAGTGCATACGAATTTATATATAAGATTTT
This sequence comes from Maratus speciosus, assembly GCA_963932465.1. NCBI lineage: Eukaryota > Metazoa > Arthropoda > Arachnida > Araneae > Salticidae > Maratus > Maratus speciosus. The sequence continues at coordinate 143,032,664 of OZ010786.1, read as the reverse complement.
GTAATTCTACGATTCGTTTATTTTCATCATTTCAGTTTATCGCAGTATATGTACAATTAAAGATAACATCTCATTTTCTTTGCTTCCACATGTTATTATTAAATCTATGTTCTCAGTAATATCGCTCAGACTAATCCCTCTGAGGGAAGTCCTAGTTACATTATTTTATTGTCATATTTATGAGCTCAGAACAAAAGCCTATTTTTTCATTATTTAGTTATTAAAGACAGAAAAAAATCATAAATGCATGATTTGAAAATTTTAAATAATTTTCTTTCTTAATACTAAAAAATAACATCGGGAAGTAACAGCGGGTTTAAGTTAAATAAGTTTAATTGTTTAATTCTGTTGTAATATTCAAAATAACTGTATTTATTAGATTTCAGTACTCAACATCAGGGCCCGATTAAACTTTGAAGTTAGAGGAATTACAATGTCATTTCAGGACCTTTCTTTTGGAGAAGCTTTTCTAAATTCCATATATACATGGAAAACCTTCAGTGTTAGAAATATTATTCCTAGGACTGACATAACACGAGAACGGCCTGCAATTTTACACAAGTTTTTAACAAACTTTATATCAGAAATTTTACTAGAAACTGGTTATAGCGGCCCACACTATTAGGATTATGACAAGTTGCAGGTAATTTCGCCAACGTCGTAACCAAGATCGTGAAGCACACACATATAATACCATATAATACCATTTCAAGAAATCGTATACGATAATTTAATAGTTTTTAACCTTACTTCAAGTGTGTTATTTATTTATTTTTAAGGCTCAACCATCTAAATTGTCCAATATATGAATTAAAAAAAAAGTGTAAACAAAGATTGAATAGACATGACCGCAAAAAGCCTCAAATCTGCATAACACTTGGAACCAAACTGTGCAGATTAGTGGTCTTCTGCTGTACACAGTTTTTCATAAATGTGTTTCGTTCTTAAAATGTATTATTTTCATCTATCACTGCGGAACAAGCGAGAAAACTCATATTCTTGCACATGAGTTGTATATATCTTTATATCTAAATTTCCGTCATTTTTGACGTGCTACCTTTCTAGTTTATAGTATAAAGAATGCCGAGGGAAATATACATATAATATATATCTTTTATAACACATTTAGAGCGAGGTTTTTCGTATTTTTATATGTAAAAGTAACATTTAATAAGCATTATTTACAATAGAGAAACTCTATTTACAGTGGGCATTCACACCATCTGCCGGTGAGAGTAGAACATTAGCGATTGGCCGTGGCACTCGTGAATGATGCTGCCGTACGCATGTGTAATGTGCAGTATGACAGGCTTATGTGCTGTGAGCGTTTCACAGGCTTTGCGATGATTTATTTTGGTGCTGCCATCTGTTGGGTATGAGAAGAGATGATTGTTGTTTAAGGTTGTTGTTTGAGTGTTTGTCCGGATCACCAATGAGGTGAGAGTGATAGATTGGCGCCTAAGGGACTTGTGCCAGCGATCTCATGATCAGGAAGCGAGAACGTTAGCGTCGAGCAAAAGGCCAAGCAAGTTACTGTAAGCTAGTAACTCGCTTTACTGATCATGTGAGATGAGATCGTTAAAAGATTAAAAAAAGAGTTATACAGAATAGCAATATTTGATATTATTTAGGCTTCATATCTCTTTGAAAATTTATGGTATACACATTCATACTTTTCCAGTATATACAGCTATATTCAACCAATAGGTATAGTTTTTTTTACGAAGTCTTATTATTCTTTTAGCAACGATTTTTTTAATAATACAGTTAATAATTCATGTATTTATTGTAACGTACTCTCAGAGCGCGAGTACTACTCGCACTTGACCGACTATTTTACAGTGGATACATGGATAAGTGCAGAGTACTTATGCAAAGTCTCTTAAATTCTCTTGGATTCTGCTTCAATAAGCAAAAAACTAATAATGTGGTATCTAATTTTACCTTACTTTCCTCTTCAATAAAAAAAAATATATCTGTTATTGAATATTTATATAATGTTGCATTAACCCTTAAATGCATAATGTAACTCAGGAGTTACATAACCTTTTTCTGCCATTTGGAGTTTTCTATTGGTCTTTCGGTAAACTATTATGTATTACGTACGCGAGGTAACATGCATTTAAGATCGTGAAGTCTGTTTTCGTTCTAATTTTTTTTTTTTTTTTTTTTTTTTTTTTTTTTTTTTTTTTTTAAATCACAGAGAGGTTATAACATCTTTTGTTAATACTACTTGCAATGGGTTCGACTGGTGTCTTTTTTCATCTGTATAAAATAGTCATGATTAATTCTGCAATCTGATAAAAGCATTGTAAAAATTATTACATCGTTGAATAGTTGTTACTGTGTAGTGTAAACACTTTAAAGTAAGTGTATACTTTAAAATTATCATTTTTTGAGCAATTTTTGTTATGTAACTCAGGAGTGACATTATAACATTAAGTCCAACGGAAACATAAATAAATTTTTTTACTATTTTTCAAGTGGATAATTAACAAAAAATACTCAAATATAATTTTTTCCAAACAAAATAAAAAATCACGCATTAAAGGGTTAAATGCCAGGTGTAATTACTCTTATAAAACTACCTCTTACGAAAAAGAAAAAAAAATTATCTAAGAGCACTTATTATTACGTATTCTATAAAGTTTAATAAGATGCCCAAATGCGATATCTCTCTATTCTAAAAAAAAGTAACTTACGCCGCCGCCGGTTTTGAATTTTTTGTGACCGGAGGTCTTTCTCCGTTAATAATAAGAAAAATATTGCATACAAAAATATGAAAATCGGCGTTATTATAGAGAATTGTTTGATAAACATGCTGATGCAGAGAGTTTTCAAATCAAAGAATTATTTTAAGAGATATTTGGTGCTAAAGTTGAACAAAATCGTTCCATTAAAAAAGTTTTATAAGAGCAAAAACTATACATCGGAATTTAATAATTTTTAGATCATTTTATATGTTATAATTTCCCGGTGTGCAGAATGCAATTATTTTTTTCATTTGACTCATTTTTTGAAGTTTTATTTCTAATTTGAATTCAAATTTTCAGCATTTCGAGAGATATTTTTTACTTATTTTAGAAAATTGTACTAATTTAACCTGTTGCCAGCTGTATAAACAGCGCAAACAATAATGTTTGCTTCAAATAAAAAATTTATTTACACGTGACTATTATAAAGAGAAAAAAACTTTCAAATTAGAATTAACTAATTACGTATAAAAAGCAGGAACTTATTGAAAATTACTTCATAAGAACTATACACGTGAATTTTAACAGAGAAATGATATTGTAAAATAATAAATTCATTAACATGCGTTAGAAGTCTTAAATAGGAGAAATTACGTCACATTTAAGCCACACGGGGCTAACGAAAAAGACGGGCTACCGTGCTTCTCCGATTTTGAGTAGTCACGTGACGCTGGCGGTCTCAGCTCAGCTGAGCTGAGCAAGTCAGTTGACAAAACAGATGGCTTTAGATTACTATTATATCCAAATCATTCTTTAAATTGATAGAATGCATAACTTTACAGTATTATGAAAACATTAAAACGCCGTTTTTATAACACACACGCACACAAAAAAACCCTGCATAATTTATGCGAGTTCTTTTAGTTTTAATTCTCTTCTGTCAAAAGAAAATACTAACATATGCTTCTTTTATACTAATATCTGAGTAATCTTATTACTATGATTTTTTCAGCGACAAAGATACTTTATCATCTTAAACAAGGAGCAAAGGAGTTTACTATATATTATTAATGTTTTTTTTTTTTTTTTTTCATATATTTGCCTGTCAACTATTCCGATCAAAGTACAATAATCCCCCCTTATATCGCTCATTCGTATATATTACTCTGTTTTTTTTTTGTGCCATTCCTCGTCATTCCATCAATAAATATCTTCACATTAAAAGTACTTATCACACTCTTTTATTTCACTCAAGTTGATTTTTGTATGTAAAGATGGAATTTAGCAACAGATTTTTAATCCACTTCCTAATATGCTAGAATTAAAAAAAATTACCTACGAAGGTGTATTATGTAAAATTATGTACAATTAGCCCGCCACAAGTGATAAAACGCTAAATATTCTTTGTAACTCATACAACTTTATGGTAGTTGAAACAACAATAGATTATGCGTCAATAAATGCTCGTCAAAATATGCCAAAGTGTTGTGAAACTGCAACAATGAAACATTTTAAAGACTTAAATGTAAAAAATAAATTGTAAATAAAAAAATGGAGACTGCAACATTACAAAAATACACTTTTAATCAAATAATAGTTCAATATTAATTAATCTACGATTATACGTTGATATATCAATTTAGAAATTCTAAAAAGATATGTTAAATAATGCTTTATTTTTTTCTGTTCCTTTTCTTAAAAAAAACAAACAGAGCAAAAATTCTGTATTTTTTAATAAATTCACTTGCTTGAGGTTTCAACAAAGCGTAAAAAAAAGTCAATGAATTTTTCATAATCGAGTTCTTTGACTACACCAAATGAACATATTGCAACAGGCATTTTTTATAGAGAAAACGTGAAATGTAGTACAAAAAATTCAAGATGAACATTAGATGCTTGGGATCTAGAGATATACTGAAATTAATAATCGTATAAATGAGATAAAAAGCAATCAATCATAAAAGAAAAATATTACTTTCTGACATATTATTTACAAATGCACTTTCATTCGTAAATGCATAACATTTGCTGATCTAATGAAGATACAAGAAAACAAACAGTGCGTCTGAATTTCTAACAAATGCATGCGATCTTTCAGAAAATATAGCCATGTATAACATTTTAAATCATTTTTAACGATATGCTAATCAGTGAAAGGTAATCATCAGGGAATAGACAATTATAATTCAAGAATGAATTATGCCTAAATTAAATTAAAAAATGTTCAATTCTTTGTACTTATAGGCTGAAATTTTCATGTTTCGCAGCCTGTAAGTTCCAACTCCTTCAGATAAAAATGATTTCAGAAATTTTTGAGAAAGAAGTGCATTATTGAACGAGAAAATTTAAAATCTGTGAACACTCTTCATATAACAGCTATGGGATATGCAAAATTGTTAAACTATTAAAATTACTATTTTAAAAAATATACGCATTTATTTTTTAAAATAAATTATATTAAAATATTATATAAATTATAATATATTATACAAAATATTTTTTGGGCCTTTGTCGGTTACTTGAACCTGACACCTGGCGTCTCATCCATAGCTTCATTGTGCAGGGGTTTAGATTTTCCAGGTGCCGGCCCCTTCCCTGCACTTGGCTAAGAATTCCTCGACAGTTTTGAACAAAACACTTTATTTCTTATAATCGAATCAATTTACGAAGTAGATTATTGAGTTATAATTTTATAACTAAGTAAAAAAAAAAAGTGTCTAGACTAAAATTTGAATCAGGGACCCATGGCTTAAGCTGCCAATGCTCTGTTAACTGAGCTATCCTGGACAAACCTGGCGGCCACAATTCACTCGGGTAAACTTTTGATAAGAGCAAAAACAATGAACGCCAAGTTAATCAAGCGTAATTATGTATCCAGCATTTATTTAGAGTTCCATCACCTGGTATTAAGGTTGAGCTGTTTCAGATAACAAACAAGATGCTCTCATGAAAAAGTTACGCGAGTGAATTGTGGACGCCAGCTTTGTCCAGGATAGCTCAGAACAGAGCACTAACAGCTTAAGCCAAAGGTCACTAGTTCAAAACCTGGCCTAGGCACTTTTTCACTCAATTGGAAAATTACAATTCATATGATTTATTTACCAATTAAAATAATTGTGTTAAAATTAATCAAAATACATTATTGTCTCGGCTTTAGATTACGATCACATCCAACTCAACCTTTAATTTTATAAAATTCGTTGCTTTCTAAGCAGAGGATTGTCGAATCTTATAGAAACTTTTCAAAGCACTGGCATATTTTAAGTATATTAAATAAAGTAAATTGTAGAGAAGTATAATGTTTTCAAAAGCGAAAAAAAATCAACTGAGCTACTTATATCATTGAAATAATCATTATAAATACACCGAGATTTAACATAGTACGTAAGAATTATTTATTTAACATATAAAAATTTTAAAGCTACAGCACAATTTTAAATTATTAGGTTAGAAAATAAAAGATTGTCGAAAGAAGGAAAAAGAAATGGGAGATTTTTTTTACGAACAGGATCTTTATAACTTAAGTACCTATCAGTATTTATGCACAAAAATTATACACGGTCATCAGATATCTATTTTATTTAAAATAAAAAAGCTTTAAAAGGTTTAGTCCTAAAATGAGTATTTTATTAATAAACGTGCAAAACGTTGATTAAAAATACTAAACGTGCTCAGTAGTTACATCTGAGCATAATAGTTAAAAACAAAACTAAAACAGTTTTAGCACAGAGAATATATACAAATTGATATTTATTCACCGAAAATTTCCCCTGGCAGCAGGATTATGATTGTAAAATCTTATAAAAAGTTAAAAACACCGACATCATTTTAAGTATATTAAATAAAATTATTTGTAACCAACTATAATGTTATCGAAAGTAAAAAAATAAATAAACAAATAAAAATCAACCGAGCTCTTTGTAATCTAGAAATCATGGTAAATACAAAATTTTACACAGACTTCTTAATAATGATTATTTTAATATACAATATTAAAATCCGTCCGTATTAATATCATTGGTATTTAGTATACTAATGATATTGATACAGACGAATTAATTCTACTTATTAAACACTTAAAAATAACACGAGCTTGAGAAAAACCTTGTTTCTATATTGCTTACATTCAAAAGCGAACAGCTTTTAGAATAAATAGTGCAGGAAAGGACAAATTAATTTAAAATAAATAGTGTAGGAAAGGATAAATTCATTCAAAATAAACGCTATTTACGTATATTTAAAGCATACAAAACTTACATAATCATATCAATGCATAGGTCTAAAATGGAAAAATGGTTAATACTTACATTCAGTTGATGTCTTTAATACAGCCGGAATCAAATCATAATTTATGGATGAGACGTTACAGAATAATATCAGTTTCACAAACAAACAATAAATTATGAGAATCGCAATGAAAATTGTGTTTATTTCTATCATTTGATAAGAGGGTAATAAACACACAACCGTTAAAAAACAAAGTAATCGAATTGCTTTGTGTATAGCTGCGCGTCAGTGCGTATTGGGTAAGACCGCGACTGTCACGTGACTTTCAACCACGGTAGCCCAGTACGTCAGCCCCGTAAGCCACATTACACTTATTACGTAAAATGAACAAAAAATAATATCGCAAAATAGTTTAAATTAAAAAATTGCTCGAGACATTTATTTGATATTTCGAGATGATTTTTCCAACTGTTTTTGTTGGGACAGCGCAAATAATATTTTATTTCTAACAAAAATATTTTCACATGAATATTAAAAAGAGAAAGAAAAGTTTGGTGAAAATTACGTCAGAAAGAACTTTCTTTTCGCTTTGTTAAAAAATACCGGGAGACAAAGACTCTTTATACTTAATTCATTTTACATTAGCTTATTTAGAAATGTTTAACTGATTTTGTTTAATCAAAGACGAAAACAGCCATTGTATCTTTTAACACAGCTGATTTTTCCTTAAAATTCCCCAATCAAAGAGAAATGAATAGAAACCCATTTATAGGGAGATCGCCACTGTTTTTTAAATTATAATGCAATCTTTCAAAATCTTTTTAAAGCCGATCAAATTAGCGTGCTTTAAGAAAATGCGGTGTCTGAACGGGGGTTGGCGAGCGTAGCTCGTAGGGGGCCGAACCCCCTAGTTTTGAAAAATAAAATGTATATATTCATGTAGAAGTCTGCTTGTTAAAATTTAAATTAAATTCTGTTATTATAGAAATCAATTTTAATTCAGCTATTTACAAAAATCATAACTATATATATATTGTTGTTGTTGTTTTATTTGATAGTCAACACTTACTTAGGTTATATTTGGTAGGATGCCTGCCTTCCGAAAAGAGGTGATTCATATCTTTGTGTTCATTCACGAAAAATCATGAAAATCATTACGCTGCACACGATAGCCCACTGATGCTTGGTGACTCAGATATTTGTATAATTTGCATAACACACATTTGCTGAAAATTTCGATTCAATCCCGTCTTTTCTCCATGGTGTGGTATTTTTCAGAAACAGGAGTATATATAAGGTGTTCATGTAGCGAGTTTAAAGAATCTATAGTATAGACTTTAATTTCTTATTCACACCATCCACCCCTTCGCGAAAGCACCTCCTCCCTTGAAGAAATGATAAATAAACAAATAAATTCTTCTCAGCTTCTCAATAAAATGTTCATATTGGGGTTCATAACTAACACACTCGTGCCTCGCGGAATCGAACCCGAGAATGTTGGCTTAGGACACCCTATTTTATTTTTACCATCGTGAGCGCTTGACTCCTTAAAGTTGAAGGACTATCCCTCCAAAATTTCCATGAAAGAAAAAACATGCCGAATAAAATAAATAAATAAAGATGGTTTGTCACATTTCTACAATATTGTTAAATTGATTAAGTCTTTTAACCACTGTTCACACTGATAAATCTACTGACTTCTATCACACTGACTTCTATCACAACGGCTTGCCCTCAAAACTGTAATGTACAATCGTTGAAAAAGAAAAGTAAACACCCTTTACTAACTCTGCATTTAATTATAATAGAAGAAAGTTATTGGTACCAAACGACTGGAAATAAAGTCTTACTTTTAAATGACGTACACTATATGGCCATTAATGACCAGCAACTTTCAATTTTAGACATTTTGTCGAATATTTAGAAATATACTTGACAGATTCTTCTAGAATTTCAGGATTAAAAAGAACAGGTATGGCCTCATATTTAGCTATGTCGATTTGTTAAGGGGGGCAATAAGGGGGCCAACAAAAAATCAAAGAAAAAAATAATGCTTGAGATCACCCTGTAAAATAAAATGCACGAAATGATGATCTACCGCTACCGAATATAAATAAACAGACATTGTGCAATATGTGTATTCTTTTGTGTAAGAATAGCACGTATATTAATAGAGATATAGCAATTAATTAAAAAAAAATTAAAAATTCTTGCATGTTTTTTGCTTATAACATACAGGGTTTTCAACCAAATTTAACGCCGGTTTCAGAAAAATTGACAAAATATAGTAGAAACAATATAGTGCAATTGGAATATAAATATATTAAATATTTTAGGAAATATGAGCAGTTGTATGAAATAATTTTTATCTGCGCATGCGCGAACGATAACAAGGATCATTTTACATACTTTAATAGTCAACTCTATGGAGGAACTTATTAAAAAAATCTAGTCAAATATCGTAAAAATTCAGAAAGATATCGGCGTTAAAGTCAGCAAATTTTTTGTTGTTCTCTAAAACCAGCTGAATGATAAGGGGTTTTACACAAATTGTCAATTTTTATTAACTGACTTTCAGAAAAAAGTTAGTATTTAGTGAGTATCAACGAGTAAATTTAGAAAAATTGCTTCGATTTGATTCTTCTTTCGATGATGGTATAGGTTCGTTCTGGTGGTTATCCAAGAAGAACTAAAGCATCAATAAAAACTGAAAATTAAAAAAAAAAAAAAATTAAAAATGACAATTTGTGGAAAATCCCTTATCATTCAGTTGCTTTTAGAGAACAACTAAAAATTTGCTCACTCTAACGCCGATATCTTTCTGAATTTTTACGATATTTGACTATATTTTTTTAATAAGTTGCTCCATAGAGTTGACTATTAAATTATGTAACATGATCTTTGTTATCGTTCGCGCATGAGCAGATAAAAATTAGTTCATACAACTGCTCATATTTCCTAAAATATTTAATAATTTTATATTCCAATTGCACTATATCGTTTCTACTATATTTTGTCAATTTTTCTGAAACCGGAGTTAAATTTGGTTGAAAACCCTGCATGTTATAAGCAAAAAACATGCAAGAATTTCTTAATTTTTTAAAATAAATCGCTATATCTCTATTAATATACATGCTATCCTTACACAAAAGAATACACATATTGCACAATGTCTGTTTATTTATATTCTGTAGCGATAAATCATTTCGTGTATTTTATTTTACAGGGTGATCCCAAGTATTATTTTTTTTCTTTGATTTTTTTGTTGGCTCCCTAATTGCCTCCCTTATCAAATCGACATTGCTGAATATGAGGTCATACCTGTTCTTTTCAATCCTGAAATTTCAGAAGAATCTGTCAAGTATATTTCTAAATATTCGACAAAATGTCTAAAATTGAAAGTTGCCGGTCATTAATGACAATATAGTGTACATAAAATTTATTTAGGAGACGACCTACAAATCAAAACCAGAGATAATTTTGTTTTTTACAATGCCAACACCAATTTTGACAATATATTTTAAATTCTCAGTTCAAACTATGCTTAGAAAGGAAATTTCAAGTGATTTGTATGATAAGTTTTTGAATTATAAAGATTAAAAATTACAGCTTCTAATGTTAAAGTACATTTTCATATTTTTATTAATATCTCCTGAAATAATAATCCTAAATTTGATACTTTTTTCTGTCGTTACAATACCAAAAAACCCAAATATAAATACATTGAATTTCTAGGTTTAAAAAATTTATATTGTGAATTATAAAATTAATATTCGAAAAAATATGAATTTCAACCTATAAATTTTTAATAGTTTTATTTCATTATGTCCTGCTTTACACGAACCTCTATTTCAAATTTTTCTTCGAAGTGGTTTTCGAATTAAGATTAAAAAGCGACAAAATGATGGTCTATGATGTGCAGAAAAGCATAGTTGGAAAAAAAAAGTATTAATTCATTTTATTGAATCATTTTGGGCTGGCAATCGAAACATATTACGCGAGTGCAACGGTCATATTGGCAAGAAATAACACATTAATAGAAGTAACATAGTCATTCTATAGCATTTCAACAATCGAGTAAGAACTTCAATTTGGATACAGCCTCTAAAATAGGTTCATTTTAATAATTAATTTCTCTGAAACTAAATGTACGAATTTCGTGAAAATTTGTTTTTAGACTAATTGAAGGTTGTAGAATTTATTTAAACTGTCAAACTTGGGTGTTGCTATTTAAGAAAATAGTGTTTGGGTACGTTTTGATATGTAGATGCCCCCCTAAAAAAAATTACAGTCAATTCTGTATAAGGCGGAAGCGATCGGGACCAAGAAAATTTTCCGCAGTAGACAATATTCCGTCTTAGACAAATTTTACTCTCTGTCTATGGATTCGCAGGGACTTGAAAATGTTTCCGAGTTAGACAGATTTCCGTCTTACACAGAGTCCGCCTTACAGAGAGTTTACTGTATATGCATGATTTAAAAGCAGACTTTATTTCTAATCGTTTGGTACGAGAAAATTTAGTTCTACAATAATTTATTGCAGAGTTAATAGGAAGTGCTTTTACTTTTTTTTCCGCGAACTGTACAGAGCTTTGATAATATTGCGGCTAGAAGAATTGATTTCATCATGATTAAAGTGTCTCTATAACTAATTAATTAATGATTATCACAGACTATAAATGAAAAGTTGGACACAAGACATCATAGAGCAGAATATTCTAGTATTTACTCCGATACTTATTTATCATGAATTCGGGAGAAAATGTTTGGTGCTGCAATCCATACATTTTAAATTTAAATTAGAAACACCATATATTTCTCCGCCCTTAAAATTTCAGTCGTTCAGGAGCTCTTCTGTTCCTATTGGATCTTCTAAGTACCTGTGTAGGAGAAGAAGAATTAGTTTTTAAAGATTCTGCGGTATCAGCAGTGGAATAATTGGGAACAGAAGGTTTTGGAAGTGTGGAATCAGAGTCAGTTGATTTGAGGAGTTAGGGCTTGAGGAATTATGATCAGAAAAGTCAGTTGGTGTAGGACTTGGGGTACTTAGATCAAGTGAGTCAATTGGTTGCAGATCTGTCATACTAAGCTGTATTAATGGAGAATCGCCTGGTTTCACCCTTGCATTTTCACTTCTGAAATATTGATTTCTATGATTTTCTGGGATAACTACTCTACATCCTTTTAAAATACAACTATGTTGAAGAGTAAATTCCTCTTGTTTATCGCCACAATGTAAATGTTTAAGAATTTCAGAATCAGAAATGAGGTGATGAAAAATTTGACGTAAAAGGGGATCATATTTTGTAGCCGAAGCAATAGATTGAGAAGTTAAAGGCAAAATAGAGAGTTGATTAATGATTAATTTGAAGAATTTCATATTCATCAATTACATCATTTGAATTAAATTGCTGAGGTAAATCTTTATTACGTAATAGAAGACGTGAAAGAGCATCAACATTTCCGTGTACAGTAGCTTTCTTATAACGGATACCATATTGAAACGTTTGTAAATAAATTGCATAACATTGCATTCTAGCAGCCGATAAAACAGGAATACTTTTAGAAGGTGAAAAAAATAGAAACCAAAGGTTTACTGTAAGTAAATAATGTAAATTGATTACCTTACAAATATTGAAAAAATTTCTTCACACCAAATATAATAGGTAATTCCTCTTTATCAACGTGACTATACCGTTTTTCAACATTACAACAGAATAGGATTTTCAGTGTTATCTGGCATCACATACGAAAGAACTGCAAAGATACCATAAGGAGAAGCATCAGTACCTAAAACTAAAGGTAACTTATTGAGTAAGAACCCTGTCAGAAAGAATTTCTCTTTTTATATATTTAAATACTTGTTCACACTTAGAAGACCAATTAAACTTCACACATTCTTTAGCAAATTATTTAAATGATGTACAATTGTAGATAAGTTTGGTACAAACTTGGCATAATATGTAACTAAGCCTAGAAAAGCTTTAAATTGAGATACATTTTCTGATCTTGGAGCATATAAAATAGCCTCAATTTTAGCTTGTGTTTTATAAATTTTATGTTTATCAACTTAACCCACAATAAGTAATCTCATCTGCCATAAAGAGTGATTTTTCTTTATTTATCCTATCATTATATTCCTATAATCTTTCTAATACTTGCTTTAATCTTTTTAAATAAATTTCATCGGTTTCACCAATAATTCTAATGTCATCTATAAAAATTGTAACTCCCTCAATTCCACATAAAATATGCTCAATTTTTCTTTCCCAAATAGCAGGAAAACTAGTAAGACCCATGGGTAACTTAAGGACTTGGAATAATCCTTTTGGTATATTAATGGTCAATAATTCTTGTGATTCTTCATCTACAGGTAGCTGGAGAAATGCTTGATTTAAATAATTTTTTGTAAAATGTGAACCACCACATAATGTAACTAACATATCTTCTACCTTAGGAAAAGGATACTTTTCAACTTTTATAAATTTATTAAATTCCGTTCATTCGTTCTTAAGATACAGCGCCCACAAAATTTGTGTCACATACAGACAGACTCAGAGACATACATTTTGTGAAAACATGTTTTTCAGGATCTCTGACTCATAAAACGTGTAAATCCGTTGAAAACCGGAATTCGAAAAATTTCACAAATACAATTCCTTCTTCTTGTAAAGATAGAAAAAAATAATAATAGCATTATTTGTATTAGCCTGAACATGTTAAACTAAATTTTATTTAAATATATAAAAAATCACAACACCAGAGATTGTACTTCATTAAATTTGAAACTGTAAATAGTGCTAAAAAATGGTACTTCGTAAAATCAATGTGGTATTAAAGAAATACTTTGAAAGAAAAACTAATTTTGAATTTGAATTATAATTGTTATTTCATATTATACAAAATTTAACGAATCTGTTTCTTCTAAGTATGCATTCCTTGTAATTCTTAACATTAACTGTGTAACAGGCGTTAACCATGTTATCCTTTATAAAAAATAATTGAAATTTGATGGTGTTATCTTGCGAAGTATCTTTTGTGCGTGAATCTGAATTACGTTTTGTCTTCTGTAATATTTATCTAATGAAGAAATACATTTATTTTCATGCGCGTGCATCTTAAAATCTCATCGCTCCATTGATGAAGGAAATGCCATTTTTTAAAGTTGAAAATTGACACCAACCGCGTGGTAACAAACGGTGTCGGATATTCATCTTTATTATTTTTCTTGTTCCATTTGTTCGTCTTAAGAAATGTTTTATTAAATGTTGTTTGCGAGATTTAAAATGCTTTATTATTTAATATATACGTGAGCGAGCACTAAAATGGTGATCCATACTGGAGCAAATTAAAAGGGTTTTTTTTTTCTGACGCCAATGTCATTTACACAATGGGTACTTAACTGGCGTCAAAGTGTCGTTATTTTGCTTGATATGGTAACCCGGTTGTTGTTATTTATGCTGTTGATATTTTCGCCAAATTGGCGTCGGAAAAAAATCGCGCCAATATGGAGCGTATATGACATCTGTGCCATTAAAAGAACTCTGTAATAAGTGAGTAATATTTTATTTTATTGTGGAAAAAATATCAGAAGTCAGTGCAGTTAGTATACCATCATATAACGTCAATGATGTTGGTCTTTGGTTCGCCATAAGTGAACATTCATTTGAATTATAACATCCAAAAGCATAACAGAAAGTCAAATTTAATTAGACTAGCTGAGAAGCCCAACCTTGCTCGGGCAGACTGCCATTGAAAAACATAACAGTAGAGTGGACTTCAGACTGAATATTTAAGTATTGCGCGGCAGCACAATGCTTATTTATTTCCAGTGTCACTTCTCAATGTTAATTTAACATAGAAAAGCCTATGGAGATCATAACTTTTTCATTTTTTCTTCCCATCTTTTTGTCTCTGATGCCACTCATTTTTAATTCTTTGCTAATCCTAATAATAGTATAAATTCAAAGTGTAAAAACATTTGCCAGACGTCAAGATCAAAAAGGATCATAAAATGCCTTTGCATATAGGTGGATTATAATCTAGAGAGTAACATGGGCTAATTTTTATTTACATTATTCAAATACTTTTTCTTAATAATTCCAAATTTCGCTTTTGTCATTGAGAATCAACGGACATTTTCTAATAAAATTTAACATTTTACCTTCATTGTTGTAAATAATTCAAAACCCGTAATAATAATTTGCCTATTTTTAGTTCAATGATTTTCACGTGAAACATAAAACTGAAGAAACTGAAAAAGATTTTTTTTTTTTTCAGAATTAAAAAGAAGATGAATATGACGTCATAGTGGAAAAAAATGACATTTTCAAGCAGATTTTTTAAGTTCCGATTGTAATTATTTGACCAAACTACAACAACCTGCATTACTGCACTGGTGAAACATTTTGAATTATACATAGGTAAATTGCATCACAAATTGTGATGCGATATCGCACAAATCAAAGCCTGATGATGATACCCTCCATTAATTTTGAAATGTGTTTGTCTGAATGCAGTAATTATTAAAAAACGTCACATATTAAACAAAAACCTAATTTGAAGAACAAATTAAAAAACAAAATTTATTTCCTAAATTGTTTAAGCCCGAGAAGAGGCAGATATTAAGATATTTCATTCAATTCGTTCTACATTTAATGTTAAATTTTTGTAATAATTAACAAATAAGCTAAAGCAATTGAACATTAAAAAATAAAAATGAAATTCATACAATATAATGCTTTAAACACCTATATACTTAGATTCCGTTCAAATGAAATCGAAATAAATCTTCGACTTTTTCCATTTTTAAGTTGTAAATATTTGTACTGCAGATTTTGCATTATGTTTATGACGATTGTACATAATATGATAAGGTACAGTCGTGGAAAAAAAAGTAAACACCCCCTACTAACTCCTCAACAAATTATAGAAAGTTACTGGTACCGAACGATTGGAAATAAAGTCTACTTTTAAATGATGTATATAAAACTTGCTTAAAGGACCATCTACATATTAAAACGAATCCAAATTTAATTTTTTTTCAATGACAATACCAATTTTAACGGGATATTTCAAATCTTCGGTTCAAACTATGCCTACACAGCGAATTTCAAGTCATTTGAATGATAAGGTTTTGAATTATAAACATTCAAAATTTAGTGCTTCTAATGTTAAATTGCATTTTCATATTTTTATTTATATCTCCAGAAATTATGCTTCTAATGTGCTAATTTTTTGTGTAGCAATAATACTAATATACCCAAACATAAATACGCTGAAATTGCAACTTTTATAACTTTATGATACGAATTATGATTTATGAAATTAATACTGGAAAAAATTATGAATTGCAACCTAAAATTTTTTTGATGGAGTTAGATTTATTAAGTCCAGCTTTATGGAAATCCAAAATTTCACATTTTTCTTCTAAGTAGTTTTCAAATTATGCTAAAAAAACGGCAAAATGATGGTTTAAGGGGCCGTCTATAATAGGAGTGACTGCATATTTTGAAATTTCTTTTGCAGTCGTGTAATCTAGCAGGCTTCATGGACTTCTTAAGGTGCCTTGATCAAGATGAGGGCTTTCTCGGTTAACAATCGAGTTCCGAACTTCAATTTGGATACAGCCCTTAAAATACACTCGTTTTAAAATAATTAATTTCTCAGAAACTTATGGTACGAATTGCATAAAAATTTGTTCTTAGGCTAATTGAAGGGCGTAGAGTTCATTTATGCTGTCAGAATTGTGTACTGCTATTGAAAAAAACAAAGTTACGGTTCGTTTTAATATGTAGATAGCCCCCTAAGCAAATTTTATCTATATCATTTAAAAGTAGACTTTATTTCCAATCGTTCGGTACCCGTAACTTTCTTCTACGATAATTTGTTGAGGAGTTAGTAGGGGGTGTTTACTTTTTTTTCCACGACTGTACATGAAAAATACAAAACTTTAAAAAAAAGTGTAAGACTTATTTCAATTTCATTTGAACGGAATCTAACTATATAGGTGTTTAAAGCATTATATTGTATTAATTTGATTTTTATTTTTTAATGGTCAATTGGTTTAACTTATTTGTTACAAAAATTTAACATTAAATGTAAAACGAATAGAATGAATTTAAGTATTGCGCGGCAGCGCAATAGTAATTTATTTCCAGTGTTACTTCTCAATGTTAATTTAACATAGAAAAGCCTATGGTGATCATAACTTTTTAATTTTTCTTCCCCCTTTTTTGTCCCTGATGCCACTCATTTTTAATTCTTTGCTAATTCAATAATATTATAAATTCAAAGTGTAAAAACATTTGCCAGACGTCAGGATCAAAACGGATCATAAAATGCCTTTGTATATAGGTGGATTATAATCTAAAGAGTAACATGGGCTAATTTTTATTTACATTATTCAAATACTTTTTCTTAATAATTCCAAATTTCGCTTTTTTCATTGAGAATCAACGGACATTTTCTAATAAAATGTAACATTTTTCCTTCATTGTAGTAAATAATTCAAAAGGCATAATAATAATTTGCCTATTTTTAGTTCAATGATTTTCACGTGAAACATAAAACTGAAGAAACTGAAACAGTTTCTTTTTTTTTTTTTCAGAAATAAAAAGAAGATGAATATGACGTCATAGTGGAAAAAAAATGACATTTTCAAGCAGATTTCTGAAGTTCCGATTGTAATTTTTTGACCAAACTACAACAACCTGCATTACTGCACTGGTGAAACATTTTGAATTATACATAGGTAAATTGCATCACAAATTGTGATGCGATATCGCACAAATCAAAGCCTGATGATGATACCCTTCATTAATTTTGAAATGTGTTTGTTTGAATGCATTAGTTATTAAAAAAACTTCACATATTAAACAAAAACCTAATTTGCAGAACAAATTAAAAAAACAAACATTATTTCCTACATTGTTTAAGCCGGAGAAAAGGCAGATATTAAGATATTTCATTCAATTCGTTCTACATTTAATGTTAAATTTTTGTAACAAATAAGCTAAACCAATTGAACATTAAAAAATAAAAAAGAAATTCATACAATATAATGCTTTAAACACCTATATACTTAGATTCCGTTCAAATGAAATCGAAATAAATCTTAGACTTTTTCCATTTTTAAGTTGTAAATATTAGTACTGCAGATTTTGCATTATGTTTATGACGATTGTACAGTTGTGAAGAAAAAAAAAGTAAACACCCCCTAATAACTCCTCAACAAATTATCGTAGAAGAAAGTTACTGGTACCGAACGATTGGAAATAAAGTCTACTTTTAAATGATGTATATAAAATTTACTTACGGTCCATCTACATATTAAAACGAAGCATAACTTTGTTTTTTTTAATAGCAGTACACAATTCTAACAACATAAATGAACTCTACACCATTCAATTAGCCTATAAACAAATTTTTATGCAATTCGTGCCATAAGTTTCCGAGAAATTAATTATTTTAAAACGAGCGTATTTTAAGGGCTGTATCCAAATTGAAGTTCTGAACTCGATTGTTAACCGAGAGAGCCGCTTTCTTGATCAAGGCACGTTTAAGTTTCAATGAAACCTGTTTGGTTAGAGGATAGCAGAATAAATTTCAAAAATTTACTCATTTCTATCATAGACGGCCCCTTAAACTATCATTTTGCCGTTTTTTAAGCATAATTTGAAAACTACTTGGAAGAAAAATGTGCCATTTTGGATTTCCATAAAGCAGGACTTAATAAATCTAAATCCATCAAAAAAATTGTAGGTTGCAATTCATAATTTTTTCGAATATTAATTTCATAATTCATATCATAAAATTATAAAAATTGCAAATTCAACGTATTTATGTTTGGGTATATTAGTATTATTGCTACACAAAAAATTAGCTCATTAGGAGCATAATTTCAGGAGATATAAATAAAAATATGAAAATTAATTTAACATTAGAAGTACTAAATTTTGAATGTCTATAATTCAAAAACTTATCATTCGAATGACTTGAAATTTGCTTTCCAGACATATTTTGAACCGAAGATTTGAAATATTTCGTTAAATTTGGGTACTGCCTTGAAAAAAATGAAGTTTGGATTCGTTTTAATATGTATATGGCCCCCTAAGCAAGTTTTATGCACACCATTTAAAAGTAGACTTTATTTCCAATCGTCCGGTATCAGTAACTTTCGTCTATGATAATTTGTTGAGGAGTTAGTAGAGGGTGTTTACTTTTTTTTTTTTTCCACGACTGTACATAATATGATAAGGTACATACAAAATACAAAACTTTAAAAAAAGTCTAAGATTTATTTCGATTTCATTTGAACGGAATCTAAGTATATAGGTGTCATTATATTGTATGAATTTGATTTTTATTTTTTAATGGTCAATTGGTTTAACTTATTTGTTACAAAAATTTAACATTAAATGTAGAACGAACTGAATGAAATATCTTAATATCTGCCCCTTCTCGGGCTTAAACAATTTAGGAAATAAATTTTGTTTTTTTAATTTGTTCGGCAAATTAGGTTTTTGTTTAATTTATTTAGATACAGATGTCATATACGCACCACTTTGGCGCGATTTTTTTCTGACGCCAATTTGGCGAAAACCTCGTTTTCGTATATACCAGTTACATATATTTTTTTAAAAGGGAATAACAATAAATAAATAAAAAGTTTCATTAATAAATATAGAACAAAATAATTTATATAATTTAAAAAAAGAAAAAAGTAAATAAACAATTTATTAATAAATAAACAACAACGTCCGGGCTACCGTATCAAGCAAAATAACGACACTTTGGCGCCAGTTAAGTACCCCGGCGCGTATATGACATTGACGTCAGAAAGAAATCGGGCGAATGTGAGGCCTATATGACATCTGGGCCTTTATTTATACTAAAAACTTGTAAAAATATTAAATAACTAGAAAGATAACCCGTCAAAAATGACGGAAAATGAGATAGAAAGATATATAAACCTTTAAGACCTGAAGCGTTTTAGTAGAAATTAAAAGTCTTGGCGTTTAACCCAAATTAATAAGATCATATTTAATTGAAAAAAAGATATTTTAAATTTTTTTCGATCTCAGGTGACGTCAAGGGAGGATCCATACAATTGTTTGGTGCAGGCTCTGTTTTAGTGCCAGAAACAGAGGAAATTGTTTTTCCTTTTACCTTAGGATCACCTACACAGTTGTGTAGGTCAGGTCTTAAAGGGATAAAAGACATGTGCAAGAATATGAGTTTTCCTCTCTTGTTCCGTAGTAATAGATGAAAATAGCACAATTTAAAAACAAAACGAATATATGAAAAACTATGTAATAATGAATACAGAAAAAATGAAATTAAAATTTATTCACAAAACTTCAGGATATACGATGTTTTTTGTAAAGACTCTTTCATTATTTAAAAGCCGATCTTGCTCTTCAGTATATACTACATAAATTTTTAACTGCTCTTCCTCTGATGATCTTGAAATACTTACATATAGTTGTCCATCAGAAAAAAACGGTTCTTTTAAATACAGTCCAACTGTAGAAAAAGTTTGTCCTTGTGACTTATTTATCGACATTGCAAATGACAGTATAACTGGAAATTGGAGGCGTTTAAGATTGAAAGGTAGAGAAGTTTCAGTTGGTGTGAAATCAATTCTTGGTATGTGAACTCTATCATTTTGATTTGTTCCGGTTAAAATGAAAGCATCAATAAAATGGTTGTGGAGAGAGTGCACAATTAATCTGGTTCCATTGCAGAATCCTTTTCTTGGATTCATGTTTCTGAGAAGCATGATGATACTTCCTTTTTTCAGAGTAAGCTTAAGAGGAGGCATTTTAGATGGAGTTTGTTCATGCAAGAACTCAGGTGAATAATTATTAACATTTTCTTGGTTGTCAGACACGACTGAATCTGCACTATAATAAGTTCTTCCATCTTCAGGCAACAAATTCAAAATTTTGTTATTTAATGATAATGCATGTTTGTTTTTTGTTGTCAAAATTACTTTTTGTTTAAATTGTTCAAAATCGGTATAGTTTATATGATCTCCATATACACCTGCAATAATTGAATCTTTGCAAACGATTGATGGTGGAATTTCTATTGTACCTGCAGGTAAATTTGATATATCGTGTGTTTTTCCTTCACCAATTTTAAGCTGCCACTCATTAAAGGAATTTTGCCCTTCAGATCTCATATTTTCAGATAGTCTAAGTTGTATAAATTCTTGCCAAAGTGGGCTTGATTTCAAGCATGTTTCAATAATTTCTGTTCTGTTTCCTCTTATAACAACTGGCAATGTCTGGCGAAAGTCTCCACCTAATAACATAACTTTGCCTCCAAAAGGCATGTCATTCAACATTATTTCCCGCAGTAAGACATCTATACAACGAAGAGCATAGCATGACATCATTGTCACTTCATCAATTATAATTAATTTTGTTTCACGTAATATTTGAGCTTTACTTGAAGACGTCCGAATGGCAGATGTGGAAGTTTCTAAAATCGGCACAGGTAATTTGAAGCCAGAATGAACAGTTTTACCACCCTTTAATAAAATTGATGCAATTCCTGTTGTTGCATGTGGAAGTACTACTTGGCATTTACCTCTAACAAAATGCATGAGTACTTTGTACAAATATGTTTTACCAGATCCTCCAGGACCATCTAAGTAAAAGCAACGTCTCGTAACAGAATCACTTTCAAGTGCTGATTTTATTTGGTTGAAAGCTTCTCGTTGTAAGAAATTTAAAGTTGCTATTTGTTCAACAGCTACTTCAGCTTCATTAAAATAAACGAATTCTTCATTTTGAATTTCCTGCAGTATATCGGGTGTAGGAAGATTAAATGATGTACAGTTTGATCCATGAGATTCCAACATGCGATTAATATCTTTCAAAGCTCGGTTCTGAGCAGCTGATTCATTATAAGTTCTTGAGTAATCTTCGCTCATTGAATTTTATATTTTCCCCACAAATTAGCTGCATTTGTTGGATTACAAAATATACAAATAAATGCAAAATTTTGACGCATTTGTAATGGCATTGCAGTTAAAGTAGCCTCTTCTAAGCATTGATCCCATTCATTATCTTCAGTAAGAAGACAACGTGCACGTGCATCTTCTTGAAAGGTGTTGTACAGATCTCCATCAAATGTTCGTAAATCTTCAAAGCATGTAGCACCGGAACATAAAGGAGAAGTAACCGAAGGCAGAAACGTTCAATATCTTTTGGATTAACATAATATAATTTTGTAACAATTTTATCGCCTCCTCTTTGTGTTGTTTTTTCCAAGCATTTTTCTCGTATACATAATGATATGGTATATCAACATAAAGATATTGTTTTGCTTCATTATCTGTTCTATTCAATTTGAACCAAGCAGTCAACATCATTTCGCGGTTGGCAGCTTGTTCCAGAGCAGCATTTTCACCACTAGCATGAAAATAAACCTGTTGTCTTAAAGGCAAATGAATGGCAAGACAAATTATTGCATGAGAACGATCATGCATTTCATTTTCCAGTAACCGCCACATTGCTTCTGGTGGACTCACATATCGAGAATCAACATGTGACGACAATTCATCATACACAAACTCGTTACTTTCATTATTTCCAGCATGAACTACTACATTTGCTGCATCATAACCTTTGTACTTGTAAATGTATTTAATAGATTTGATGGACGTGCAGGCTTCAATGTTGATTTGCGCGTCATATTTAAGCGGCATATATGCATTATATGGTACGATGTAGCGATTATCCATCTGTTTGCCGCGAACTATAGCAGTTGGGCCTTGTCGTCTTTGATAGAGTGGATAACCATTCAGATTGACTTTAATCGTTTCTTGAAACTCTTTTGGAAAATTTTTTCTGCATTTATTACCATCCATGCATAGGGAATTCGGATTCAAAGTTCCGCATGGCCCGTGGACCATAGTACGAAGAACTATTTCTGATAATCGTGGATAAGTTTCAGGATCTGGTAACTCCGAAGAAATACAACGGTCAACTTGAGCAGCATTACGAAATTTATAGGGCTCTGCTAGAATTAAAAGAATATGAGCATGTGGAAGACCTCTTTTTTGAAATTCAATAGTATATACAAAGTGCACAGCTTTACCAAATAGTTCCCCATTTCTTATATTATTCATTAATGCTGATAGTTTGATTTTAAACACTCTCGCTACTAAATCAGGTCTGTCTGGTGACGTTTGTCTGGGCAGTAGATTTTTTACTATTTCTGGCCATTGTGGATTGCACGTGAATGTACAAAACACATCTAGTTTTCCAAACTTTGTAACAATGGACATAGCATCATTGTATCTCTCTCTCATATTTCTAGGAGACCCTTGAAATGAAGAAGGTAGAATTATGGTTTTTCCAGCAGTAACACCTGTATCAGCTGCTCCTTGGGTTGCAAAGCCCCTGAGGCCAGAACAATCGTCTGCACAAAGTTCTTTTTGCTTCTGCCTTATGAAATTGAGATTATTAGCTTCCACTTGTAAGTGAGAGTCTATTATCCACTGTTGAGCAAGTTTTCCATTATGCAATATTGGATTAAACCAGGCATGTCAAACACGTGGCCCGCGGGCCAAAACTGGCCCGCCGACATCTTATCTGTGGCCCGCGAAGCCTTTGGGATCTTACATGTGCTTAACCCTAAATCTACCGGAAATTTACCAGGGGCGCCATTTCAGAAATTTCTTGGTTGGGGGGGGCGGGGGCGGGCAAAGATTTTTTGAGGGAAGTTATATAACTAAGGGTAGTATCCGAGCGTCTACCCCCCCCCCCCCCGAACGATAAAAGGGAACTGAATCATGCTTACAAAAACAGTAAAAACTTTGAATACGGAAACTCAAGAACCAAAGAAATACTTCGTTTTAAACAGGTTTCCGTCTTAGCGGGTAAAATTTCAATGTCTTGAATATGCAAAAAATTTCTTTTTAGACAGGATCCTATAATAGGTTCCATTTTTACAGGTATCCTCAAAGACTGTTAAACCATCCACTCTGTAGTATATCTCTGAAAAGAGATGAATCACAGTAAAACTTCTGAAAACGAACCCTGTCTATAAGAGAATTCTTTCTCGAAGGGGAAAAAATCAAATTTCGATGAAAGAACATTATACAATTATACTTGCTAAGACAGAGACCTGTCTAAAATGGAACTTTTCTCTAGTCCCTTTCGACTTCTTTTTTTTCAGGTTTTACTACTGGGGCGCCATTTCAAGTTTCCTATCGGAGGACAAGGAAAAATTTTCTTTGTAGAACAGGGAACGTGAGAATTGCACAACGTGTAGACCTGCACAAATCTCACAGAAAATGGGAAAATCCCGCACAATAAAAAAAGCTCTGCATGACTTTCTCCTTAACTTCTTTCACGGACATGTGATTATATTGCGATTTTTTTTAATTATCGTGAAAGTCCAGATTTTTTTTCTTTCGAATTCCGCAAAATCAACTCGTCAGTGGATCACAGAAAAAATCCCGAATTTTGCAAATTTTGAAAAAAAAAAAATTCCCCTAATCGTCGCGGAAAAAAAGGCTCATTTCTTCAAACAACCGTGGAAAATATTGCTAATTTCACAAGAGATCGGGAAAAGAAATGCAGATTTTGTCAAATGATTGTACAAACTAAAATCTCGAATTTTGTAAAAGGATTGCCAAAAAAATCGCGAATTTTGTCAAAAGATTGCACAAAAAATCACGAAAATTTAGTCAAACAATCGAGGGGAAATTCGTCAAACGATCGGGAAATAAGATACAAAATTGCGGGTAACTATCGCGCAAAAAATTAAAAATATTATTAATCGGTGGTAGAAAAAAATAATCACGAATTTCAACAAATGATCCCGAAAAAGAATCGCGAATTTTGTCAAAAGATCGCAGAAACAAATATGCAATTTCTTCAGTTGGTCGCAGAAAAAAATTGTGAAGTTCGTGAAATGGTCGCGGAAAAAATCGCAAATTTCGTCAGATGAGCGCGCAAAAAGAATCATGAAGTTCAATCAGTCATGAGATAATCAGCCCACAAACGCCATGAACAGGTCACGAAATTTGCAACTTTTGTGAGATATAGCGATAAGAAAATTTTCATTAGTGATTTTCTGCAAGTAAAAGGTAAGGTAAAGCGTTAATTGTTTCGGATTGCGTTTTTACTATTTTGAGGTGGGTTCATGTTAATACTATTTTTCAACTAATCCTGAATATTTTTCAGATGAAAAAGCTACATATTTGATCATTAATGAATACTATATATATATATATATATATCTTCATTTTCCTACATAGCGGCTTTCGTATTTACATGAAATTACAGTTCTGCGTCAGGATAGGTTGACGTATTTTCTTCGTTGTGAGTGAGGTGCACTTTAAATTTTCCGGATTGTGCTTTATCTTTTTCAGTCGGAGTCGGGATGACCTGCTTTTTAACAAGAAAGTCCTGAATATTTTTCAAAGGAAAAACCATAGATGTGACTATTAATGGTGGCCCATAATAATAACCCATGTGTTCATTTTTGTACATAAGGGATAAAATTATAGACTACTTTATTATAAACGTATTAAAATATGGAGTAATTTTCTTTTACTTTGGTATTTGGTGGAAGTCTGTCGGTTTTGGGATTGAAGAAATTGTTTTGTCAGGTGCGCGTAGGCTCCATTCCTAGGCGTTGAAGAATTTTGAGAATGTACCATATCTAATATGATTTAATAAAGCAAATAATTAAATAATTTGATAACATTGCAATAATTGCAGTAAATATAATGTGACACTAATAATCCGAAAAAGTAAAGAAGTCGGATAGTTAAGAACTTGAATTATTCTCGCCCCTTCAACCCCCCTCCCCCCCTCCAAAAAAAAGAAAGAAAGAAAGAAAGAAAAACTATCTGAAAGAACTCTAACTCCTGAATTTCTAGCGATGAGAGCGAGCAGTAGTTTCCCTATGATCAAGTTGTACACAGTTGAGAAGCAATTGATAAAAGAAACTATCTCTCATGTATTTTTTAAATTAGCCAAAGTACGATATATGTCTCGCCTTAAGAAAGTTCGAAAAGGAAATACTTTTTATAATTGTTAATTTCTATGCATAAAGCATTTATTTAATACATATGTTTTTATTGTAATCAAATCTGATAAATTATTTTAGCGTTTGAGCAATTTTTTAATTTTTGCTTGAGTCTGAAAATTGATGGTTGATAAATTTTCTGAAAAATCAAATTCCTTGGGGGGGGTATTGCCCCCCCCAGCCCCCCTCAAATAGCGCCCCTGAAATTTACTCATGTTTTATAAAAATGTTCTACACTAGATTTTTTTTTATTTAAAAGTATTTAACTTACTATTGTCTGGTTTATATCTTTAATAGAAAAAAAAAAAAAACACTTCTACTTTGAATGAATATTTTCAATATACCTGTCGCGTCGTTGGACACGTCTGGTAGGCGGAGGGTTAGTTTTGTTGTTAGAACGTTCATGATGAAAATACACTTTGCACGAACATATTTGTATCAATCGCGGTTTTAGAGATGGAAAACATCCGGAAGATATGTACACTGCTCAAAACAATTAAAGGATATTTGAAGTTTTATATAAAATAAAGATATAAACGAAATTTTTTTGCCGAAAATAGAAGAAGAGAATCACAAATGCAAATTTTTCTGGTTTTCAAACTGTGGAGTATGCAAATTTTGAGTTCGACGTCAAAAACGTCGCTTCAGCGGCAGCGAATGAAATTTGACTTTCAACTGGATAAAAGAGAATGAAGACAAGGATGATCGGCATTCAGTGATTGCTTTGTTTCGATGAGTACGATGTCTCAGCGAAGTCATTTGACAGATTCAGAAGCTTTGATAATTGTTGGTAGGTTAGAAGGGGGCCAAACTCAAGCCGAAGTAGCGCAAGCCATTGGAGTGTCACAAAGTGTCATTTCGAGGTTCTGGAACCGTTTTTTGGAGAGTGGATGTGCAGGCCGAAGACCAGGGCAAGGTCGTAGACGGGCAACAACGCCCAATGAAGATCGGTATTTAGCGTTAACAGCTCGGAGACACCGAAACATGAACGCTACTCTTCTCCAACAACACCTTCGCTCGGCTACAGGCACCACGATTTCAACTCAGACTGTCCGAAACCGGCTCCATGCTGTAGGTCTGTATGCTCGTCGACCGATGGTATATATTAGATTAACATCAAGGCATCGTCGCGACCGCAGGGAGTGGGTAACCGAGCATGTCAACTGGAGGAGAAATGAATGGAGCAATATTCTGTTTTCTGACGAGTCCCGTTTTTCTGTGCATCCGGATAATAGGCGTATTTTCATCTGGAGGGACCGTGGCAGTAGGAATAATCCTGCGTTCGTGCACGAAAGTGTCAGATTTGGCGGTGGAGGAGTGTTGGTGTATGGTGGCATCTTCATTGACGGGCGCACTGACCTCTACATCATTCGAGATGGAGCTCTGACTGGTCGCCGATATAGGGATGAGATCCTCAGACCTATTGTAGTCCCTTACGCTGCAGCAATCGGAGATAACTTCATTTTAATGGGCGATAACTGCAGGCCACATCGTGCAAACCTGGTGGAGGATTTCCTTTTCGAGGAAGGAATCGTTCGAATGGAATGGCCAGCGTGTTCTGCAGACATGAATCCAATCGAGCACGTTTGGGACGCTCTAGGAAGACGAGTTTCTGGCCGCCAACAACCCCCACAAACTCTCCAAGAACTGGAAAGAGCTCTTCTGGAAGAGTGGGGCAGAATACCCCAACTCGTCATTAATAGCCTCATTGAGTCCATGCCTCAAAGGTGTTCAACGTTGCTGGCCGCCCGTGGAAACCATACACCCTACTGAAAATGATTTTCTTTGAAGAAAACACCTTTTCTTATTCTTTTTTTCTCATATGCACAAATTGTGTTTTTTTCCTTTAGTACACAAATGCGCAATAAATTGCATTTTTTTCTGCCAAACATGTGTAATTTATTCTCATATAACCTACTATGTCTGTCGACCATGTATCAATCAGCTAAACAGTTTACCAGATACAAAATCCACCTAAAACTGCAATATCCTTTAATTGTTTTGAGCAGTGTATATCAATGTTACCAGTTTGGCAGGTTTTTTTTTTAAATTCAGAATGCTACCATTATTTTTGAATAGTAATATTTATCTTATTTATTCTGTCCTTGAATAGGCGAATACTTCTCTCCAGAACGTTTTAGCCTTCTGAATTTAAAAAATCACGTTCCTATGGCGATAGAGATGTATACAGACAGATGTAATTCGATTTCCTATTTCCGCACAAAAATATTGTGGACATAAAAATAACCAATCGGAACATATAAAAACGCGGCTTCGTGTGTATGAATATATAAAGTTTTTTTAAAGTATTTTACTTTTAATTTTTATTAGATTTATGTCGAAACTAATACTTTATTTTACTACTCCCTTCGATTTTACACAAATTAACAAAATAATATGCTGTACTTAATAAATACTCAGAAATGTGTTCCAAAATTAATAAATTTCGGTGAAAATCATAAACGGTTAAAAAGAAAAAAAATCAAAGTATACAATTAAATGGCTTTCAACGAGTCGCTTTGAAAGCGACACATATTATGACTTTTGTGCTTGACACAAAAAACCCCGAATATGTATGTGATGCTGATTTTTTGGATTTATTACAAGTCAAAAATTTGCATTGTATAGATTTGTAAATTCATTAAGTCCACCTCTTTTATAAATTTTTAGTGAATGAAATTGTACAGTGTCACAATTTTATAATTATTTAATGCAATCTAATTTTTATGATGTTATAAAAAAGCCGACATCAAATGATAGACTTTTCCAAGTTCTTCACCTGGGCTTTAGTTAAACATATGGATTTTTAATTTCAGCTCTTTAATTATTTTTAGTACTTAGGTTAGTAATTTTGTCATTAAATGAAACCTGTGTGATCTTTCTTTCCTTCCTTTGATTTTTCATTGATATACACACATTTTATTGCCATACTCTCATACATCCCAGAATTTATATATATATATATATATATATATATATATAATATATGCATTAACGCCCCCTACCACTATGACAAAATATGCTAAACCGAAGATGAAAATTGTAGATTTTTCAAAAAAGCTGCTTTACAATACTATTTTATTCAAAGGGAAACGGAAATATTATATTTGATATGTAGACACTGTTAGCGTAGGGAATGGATGTAACATTAAGCGATGCTAAAGCACAAAGCATGAAGAAAACTAAACAAATCTGGATAAACTGTCAGAATTAAAACTGATAATCATCGTCAATTTAGAAAATATCGAAAATACCTTGGAAATATGGGTAGTGAAGATAAACAGATCTACCTTCATATAAAAATATTTAAAGGCTTTACTCATAAAGGTGTAACTGTTAAGTTTGAATTCTTAAACAAGGTTACAATTTTCATTTTAAATCGAAAAATAATGAAGGTGTATTAACCCTCTGCACTCGTATGTCTAGTCTCACTAGACATCATCTTTCTTTGCAAAATTTGTTTTTGGCGCCAGTAATAAAGGAAAATAAAATATGCCTTATTTAATTAGAATATTTTTGAATCTGTGGAAATTTCTTACAAAAGGAAATTTCTTTTATAAAAGTGGTGTCAATCGAATAAAATTTGTGTAAGAGACATCCGAGTCGAAAGGGTTACTAAAAGGCAAGCAATAGGCAAAATACTTGTTACAAAACATCTAAGTAAACTTCAATTTCAAAGCGAATTTCATATTGGTATCTTGTTATTTGACAGTATTAGCATTTTAAAATGGAATTGATTACTTTGACAAAACAATTTTCAAAAAGAAAATGTATTTCAATGCAAATTGTGCAAAGTATTATCACAAAAATCGTCGGAGTGAAAAATTTAAAACATTATATTAAACAAATTTATTTAAAAGAAGATTTTTGAAATTTAAGAAATATGAAAAGTAGTTTAATTTGTTATTTCACCTGTAATAATAGATTTTGAAATTATTGTTCAGAATTTATTGCTGCAGTTAATAAAAATTAATAGCGATTTCACACTACAGCGAAAACATTTGGCTGTTGTTTTTTAATGTCTGAAATTATTCAATAACACTAGAAAGTCCGTAAATTTTACCTAATCTTAATAAAAACATTATAACACCACAATTTTTATCTAAAACTATTTCACTTATTTATTCAACCGAGTTTTCTCCTGTTACAATTTAATTAATTTTACAAAAAAAATTCTGGTTCGAATCGACATTTGTCATTTGATCGGTGTCGAATTGATACCAGCTGGACGTTCTAGTGTTAATAGATATATTTTTTAAAGTATAATGTGCAACCTTTTTTTATTTTTCAAGTTAAATAACCATAATTTCAACCAGAAAAAGTATTTAATAAACGAAATTAAATAAGTAGCGCAAAGATTAAGACATATTTTATTAAATAAAGATTCTGATTCAAAATGAGCTTATTTTTATTTTTTACTTGAAAAAAATAGGGAAGATAGATATCTGTGCCTTTGTGAGATAAATATCAACTGACCAGCGTGTATAATCAATTTTTAAAATAAATACAATTTAGAAAATTCAATTGAATTTTATACATTTGATTGATGAAAAGTAATTTCCAGTATATTTTCGAAATGCAAGATAAACTATTTATAATAATAACTTTGGAATTTGAGTGACTATTTCTTGAACATAGCAATGTTTTGTACAAACAAACTTTCTTCTGTACAATGGTAATAATATTATATACTTTTTTTTTACGTGGCCCGCGGCTTTGTATAAAATACATAATATGGCCCGCGGCGGTAAACGAGTTTGACATGCCTGGATTAAACTCATTATCACGAATCGCTGTTTGAGCAACTTTGAACTGAAGCATTGATATATTACTTCGAACACCAGGTGAAAATCCTGGATAAGATGATAGTGATAAATTTGTTGTCCAGCCAGGCTCTCCGTTTGGGTAGAATATACGATAAGACATTGGATCTAAATTAGGACTTAAAATATTTAAGTTTACAAAAGGTTGGTCATTATTTCTTGGATAAATTCTGATATCACGTAGAAAGGGTGGTTCACCATCGTCATTTAGAAAAACCATAGCTACTTCGTTTGATGTCGGCAAATTATATCGTCTGTTGCCTGAATGGCAATCTCGACGCAATACCATATTAACTCTTGGCATTTGTAAATTGTATCTTTGTACATGTTGTTGCTGCTCAGTCTTCACCTCACTCAATTTTTTGAAAACTTGAGTATAAGGATTTTGCCGCATAAGTAAATCAAGTTTACGCAAAACATTTGGTAAACAGTTGTCATTTTCGGGAATGTCAAGACGCTCTTCGACAGCTTGTGTTGTATCCAAAACATACAGTTGAGCAAATTTTCTTTATTGGCCATTAGGAGGATGCAGGTGGGAAGTTCGGTGATAAATTTGGCCTTAGAACTTTAAAACAATAAGGGCCGTGTCCCGAAGCATTTCCAGCAAGTTCAGCACCCATAGAAGCAAATGAAATGGCACTATCGTATGAGCGAATATTTTCTTTGAAATTACGATAATTAAGTGCATTTGAATTGCTCATCAAGTCTTGGAGGTATGGTGGAAACCGATCACGTTGTGGAAGCCTAACTTTACCTTTATGGCAACAACTGTTAAATTTTCCATATCTGGGTTTCTCAGCTTGAAAATGGGGCGCTTTGCAAAATTGGCAGAGAATGCTCAACTGTCCACACGTATGAAGCTCAATAACTTGAGACTGAGAGGCTTCAGAAATTAATTGTTGCTGATTTTCGTGGTAGTTTTGTCGTTGAGTCAGAAACCGCCGAGAATGACGTTCAGCAACATGACTACGTCTGATTAACCCGTGTTCTTAATTTTCACTTGAACGCTGTGTAGAAGTACGCAAAGAGTTATGAGATAATATCACAGATCGATCCCTATGGCTTTCATTAGCTCTTTGATTTGAATCTATTTTCTTCTCGGATAGAATTTAATGTTTCTTGCGACTGCCGAGCTAGCCATCGGGCTCTACGTTCTCTGTGTGAACGCCGTTTACGTTCGGATGCAGTTTCATTCATTTCAAATGAAAAATACAATAAATTAATGAACAAAATATTCTATATTACATTTCTACTTCATTATTCTTTTTTCACTCAAAAAACAAAATAAACGTAAAAAAAAAACAGTTGCCGCTTTGAGTTGCGATTATCGTACACATTATTTTAATTTAACACGCACATTTAATTTTATTATAAAACACCAAGTTTTCATTCAAAGCAAAAATTTGCAGGTTACCACACCAGACAAAAAATCGCCCTTATGGTGCTAAAAAGAAACCCCGGTGCGTGTGTGGCATCTGTACCTATTTTTATTTAATACACATTTAATGCAACGTTAAAATATAAAAAAAAAGTAAATAAAACTATAAAAACAATTGAGGTAATTCACTGTTGGATGAATGCTGACATCGGTTCACTTTTTCTCATGTAGGCTATTTCGTGGCGGTGAAATAGATATTCAATGCGTGATTTTTTGCCAAACTATTCCCCAAATTATACAAATCGACATAATTTTTCTTTTAACTAACGAACGAACAAATAAATTAGAAAAACATTAATAATAATACAAATAAAAAGTTGAAGCAAAAATCACTTGATCACGTAACAAACACGTGCACCGTGTTTAATGTCAAGTGAATGTGAGATTTACGATCATCCATTATTGGCATCCATCTTATAATTTGGCGATAGTTTTTTGGTCAACGGGATAATCAAGTAGTACCGCAAAATTAAACACGGTTTCTGAAATGGTTTTAATGATCAAAACATTAAACTTTTCCAATTTTGAATATTTTATAGACGGGATTTCAGATAGAAGAAATTATATATTGGATTTTTGGGTACTACTTAGTTAAGCCGTCGACTAATTTCGCCAAATTATATAAATCGCCAAACCACTCGCCAAGTTATACAAATTGACATAATTTTTATTATAAATAACGAAAGAACAAATAAATTAGTACAACATTAATAAAAATATAAATAAAACGTCGAAATAAAAATCACTTGATGACGTAAACACGTGTAACTTGCTTAAAGTCAAGTGAATGTGACATTTACGATCAACCAGTATTGGCATTTAATCTTATAGTTTGGCGATAGATTTTTGGTCGACGGCATAACTAAGTAGTACCGATTTTTGTAAGTTGAACGAAGTCTAACATTGCCGCGATCAATGAGGCAGCCCAATCGAAATTGTGAGGGACACACAGAGACTTGGATTTTATATAAATAGATTAAAATTTAATATTTAAACTTTTCGCTCTCACCGCCTTGCATATATTACAAACTATGGTGCAGATAGCGCAAAATAGGAGAGAATTTGGTACTTTTCCCCTATAGGGGCCTTGGCGGTTTTTTAAAAAACTTGATGGAATTCAGGCATAAGAAAGAAAGATTTGTTGCCAAATGTTAAAAACAGCTATGAAAACAAACTTGATGAATTTTTGTTTGTTTCTATAAATTTATTTATATTTTAATTAAATGCATATATTATTGTTGTTTTTATACACAAATAACTTCTGTTTCTGAATAAAATTAGACAAATGGCTTCTTTATGTTAAATACATTGTATAAATGTTGAAAAAAAATCCGTGTGTATATGAAATAAAACAGTGAATAGGTTGCCAGAAAATATGGTGCCAAATTGCCTTCTTCGCCAAGCAGATTTCGCTATTTCGCCAAGGCCCCTATACTGGAAAACTACCGACAATTTAATTTCTGTATCCGGCTATGTAAAGCCCATTAAAATCAGGCAGTTAGGAGCTCAGATAGTACAGCGCGTCATATTTTATTTGTAGCATAGGGATGACGATGTAAAAACGTATATTTTCGTATATTACACTTTAAATTCTCACTCATACATTTTGAAAAAAAAAACTCTTAGAAGCCGGAGTTTAAATAAAATTGCGGTGACCTCGTATGGAATATTTATGGTTTTAAATGGGAATTTCGCGAAATTAGCTAGCTATCGCCAAGTTGGCTTCATATATGACGACCTTTTTTTGTCAACAAATTTGGCGATATTTCATAAAATGTGGCGATAATCCACCAAGTTGTTCAACATTTGGCGCTACTGTGGTAACCCTACATTAGTATTTTTCAACAATTATTCATTACAATGAGGGGGTCCTACCGGAATTGTGAGGGACACACAGAAACTTGGATTTTATATAAATAGATATAAATTATTTTGTTCTATAATTATTATTATTTTTTTATATTTCCTTTAGAAAATACAGTAAAGATCCTCTAATCCGGCACGTTCGGGACCTGAAGCATGCCGGATTATGAAAATTTCCGTATTACAGGTTGAATGTCGGGGAAAACATGTAGAAGTTGGAATTAAACAAAAAATGACAGTAAAACGTGTTTTTTATTCTTTAAACAGCTTGAGTAGAATAAAAAAATACTCAATAATGTAAAGTGCAACATGAACATATTTACATAATTATTAAATGAAAACGTGCACTGTAGATCTACACAGTAGGGCTGCATGTAGAAGCCATCTTAACCCTTTGTTGCATACTGTCCACTACAGTGGACAAAATTGGCAATTTTTTCTTATCCAACCTATTTCATTCTTTGACATTCATGCTTTCAGGGAAAAAATCGAAATGGCTCCGCGAAACGGTTAACTTACTTCTTGAGATAGAATTAATATTGACGTCCCATCAGAAAGCCGATAAGTTGTTCAGCATGAACTAAAACGTCTCTAAACCTATAATAATATTATTTAAATGAAACTTTGTTAATTAATTATTGTTTTTAAATGTCTTGGCCTAATAGACAATTGAAAAACAAGTATAAAAAAAACTTTTTTGTTTATTTTATGGAAGTTTTTACATAATGTCCACTATAGTGGACGCCATGCACAGCATCAACATTATGACATTTTACTCTGTCAACTGAAGTGGACGTCATGAGTGTAAACAGTGAAAATTTTAAAATATAAATTTGACGTGTTTTTGTGATTTTAATAGTATGGAGGCATATTTTATATAAATTTTCATCTCTTTCATATTTTTAAAGTTATAATTGCCTGATTTCATTTATTTATGCACAATTTAATAGTTTAAAAAAATCGCATATGTGTTCTATTTGAAACAGGTCTGTATGACAATATTGAAAAAACAATAAAATAACAATAAATAATTTTAAAATTGATATCTACAAAACATTTCAAAGAATATATTTTATTAATTGAAATGGACCAGACAGCTCTAATTGAAGATTATAACCAAAATATAGGAGGAGTACATAAATGTAACATGTTATGTGCATTATACAGAACTCACCTGAAAATCAAGAAATAGTATAAAAGAATTATATTCAACTTAACTGATGTAACTGCTGTCATTGCGTGACTTTTATACAGAAGCTTGTTTCCAATTTGCGACATACAACTTAGAAAATTTAAACTGGCTGTAGCAAGTGGACCCATTCAATCAGTGACGCGACAATCTGGTGGCATTTGATTCCAGAATCTACAGAATATGATGTGCTGGAAGACAAACAACTAAAACAATTGCCAGTAAGAGCAAATTCTGTACACAAGGACACCAGATATGACAAGATGGAACACTTTCCCTGTCAAACATCCCAAAGTGCACAACGATGCAAGATGGAACTATGTAAAAGAAAGTCAACATATTCATACATAAAATGTAAAATTTACCTCTGCATCGATGCATAAACGGATTGTTTTCACAAATTTCACCATCAATGAATATTTTCTCAATTTTAACCATAAATATTTTTAGAATATGATAATATTAAAGAAGAAAACTAATATAAATCTTATTTTTCTGGCAGCATTACATTTCAATTCTGTGTTCATAGTGTCCACTATAGTGGACAAGCTGTAACTCAAATAATAAAAAAATATTACACATAAAATAATTATTTTCTCATTCAGCATGATCCTTTTAGTAGGAAAATACTAAATTTAACGTTGGGGATTTGTCAGTTTTAGAGTACACTACAAAGGGTTAAGCAAATCTCGAATGTCAGGTTGTTTTGTAGTAATCTTCTCTCTTCTTTTTTTAGGAAGTTCGTATGACGAGAAGTAACAGGTGGTGACCCTACACACATGCCGCTATACTATGTCCGGCACGATGTCTATCAATCGCGCATGCCGATGTTTTGTTCGATATAAAATTGTATGTACTCTCGAAAATTCATGAAATATATTTTGTTTATCATTTGCAAAAATAAAACAAACATTTGTATCTATTTATCCACACTCATTATTTATTATTTGATGACTGATATCAATTTCCATTTCAAGTTGAGTAGTCTTTTCTGAAATGGGAAAAGTATTTAATTCTGATGATAAAAATGTATTTTTCATTTCAACAGTTTCGCAAATTATCCACAGAAATGTTTTTTTTTCTTACCCTAGTTCCACCAGATTATTATAAACACCAGGTGTGATTGAACAAGAACTACTATTTTTTACGAAAGTCGTGCCGGATTATCCAGCGTTACGGACCATAGGATGCCGGATTAGAGGATGTTTACTGTAATAGAAAATAATTAAAAAATACGGTACTACTTAGTTATTCCGTCGACCAATTTCGCCAAATTATATAAATCGCCAAAACACTCGCTAAATTATACAAATGGACATAATTTTTATTTTAAATAACGAAAGAATAAATAAATTAGTATAACATTAATAAATATACAAATAAAAAGTCGAAATAAAAATCCCTTGATGACATAAACACGTGTAACTTGCTTAAAGTCAATTGAATCTGACATTTACGATCAACCATTATTGGCATTTAATCTTATAGTTTAGCGATAGATTTTTGGTCGACGGGATAACTAAGTAATACCAAAAATGCATATGTAACTGATATTTGAAAACAAGGTTTTCGCCAAATTTTCGTTAAAAAAAAATCACGCCAAACCTGTTGTGCGTATATGACATCTCGCCAAATATTACCACTCGAAAAAAAAAATGCTAACTGGCGAGTTGAAAAAAAGCTATTGGCGAGATTTTCATCCAGCTAGAGAAACAGTACCAAGAATTCTTTGCAACCACGGCAAATTTTATGTAGTTTTATTCGAAGAAAAATTTTTGATTTTTTTAATCAAAATGGAAAATTTACGGTCCCATATTGGCGCGATTTTTTTCTGACGCCAGTGTCATATTCAGAACGGGCACTTAACTGGCGCCAAAGTATCGT
Source organism: Maratus speciosus (assembly GCA_963932465.1). NCBI lineage: Eukaryota > Metazoa > Arthropoda > Arachnida > Araneae > Salticidae > Maratus > Maratus speciosus. The sequence goes on along the minus strand of OZ010786.1, from coordinate 142,995,488 downwards.
TATTTTGCTTGATATGGTAAGCCGGATGTTGTTGTTTATGCTGTTGATGCGTTCCCTAAATTGGCGTCGTTAAAAAATCACGCCAATATGGGACGTATATGAGATCTGTGCCAAACTTTCATATGAACGGCGAAGGGATCAGATCGTATTTGTTTATGGCAGTTGATGACAATTGTTTTGATATTTTGCTATTTGTCGGATATTTTAAATTAGGCATATGAATTTTGGCGGAACTTAAAACATGTTATTCTATTTCTTTTCTACTTAATCTAAACATTCATTTCAAATCAAATCTAGCGTCAACGGTGGTTCAGTGTATCTTATTTTACGAATAATCAACATTCTTTACGGCACAAAACAAACATTTAATTACAAAACGGAACATAAAAATCTATTAACTGACATTCGACACGTTACATCTAAAGAATTCTAACATCAATAAAATATTAATTCATTTCAGTTCAAAGCGAGCATGCGCTGGCTAACTAGCTGTTTAGAGAATTAGCCGTAACATCGCGCCCGGCCTTGGACAGTTGTCCAACATCATCATAAAATGGCAAAGGTACTACTTTGGTGATATTTCGACGTAACATACCTGTAGAGGTCTTGAGATCTATTACACGGACATGTCCATCATCACCTTTATAAGTTTTCAGAATTCGAGCTAGTTTCCAATCTACAAACTTGTCATTTCTTTCCTTCAATAACACAAGCTGTCCAACTTTAAGATTTGGCGAGGACTTTTTCCATTTACTGCGGACTTGCAGCTCATTTAAGTATTCTCGGCTCCAGCGGTTCCAGAATTGCATTTTCAATCTTTGAACTAGTGTCCACCTAGAAGAAAAAGGTAAAGAATCTAAAATAGCATTATTTTCAGGAACATTCAAAAGAGGACCTCCAATGAGGAAGTGACCAGGTGTCAGTGGTTGTAGATCATTAACATCTGCAGACAAGGAGGGTCAACGGGCGTGAATTCGTAACTGCCTCAATTTGCGTCACAAGTGTTGACAGCTCTTCAAAATTTAAGATAAATGATTTAGTTATCTTCAAGAGGATTTCGCTTCATGGTTTTTATACTTGATTCCCATAATCCGCCAAAATGAGAGGATGCAGGGGGTATGAAATTCCATTGAATTCGTTCTTCAGCATTAAATCGCTGAATTTCTTCCGAAGCAGAGACCTGATAGAAGGACTTCAAAAGAGCACAAATACCCTTAAAATTTGTGGCATTATCACTCCATATGACACAGGGTTTAGATCTTCGAGCAATGAATCTTCTCAAACAGGCTAAAAATGCTTCTGTGGTCAAGTCCGAAACAACTTCTAGATGAACGGCTTTGGTAGAAAAACAAATAAATATAGCAATGTATGATTTTAGGGTTATCTTTGAACGCTTTAAATTAGGATTTGTTATAATAGGACCTGCTAGATCAACGCCTGTTTTCTCAAACGGTCTAGATGGTACGATTCTATCACGGGGCAAGTCACCCATCAATTGTTGAAGAGTTTGGTGTTTTGTTCGGAGACAAGTCACACACCTATTTATAATTTTCTTTACTGGACTTTGACCAGATCGTATCCAAAAAAATTTCTTAATAAAGATAGAATTGTCTGAGTACCTGAATGTAGGAATTTTTTATGGTAATAATCAATTAAGAGTTCAGTGAAATAGTGAGACTTTGGTAAAAGTATTTGATGTTTCTGCGATTGTGATAAATTAGAAAATTTCAGTCTTCCACCGATTCTTAACAGTCTATCTGCATCTAGAAATACATTTAAGTTCAAAATCTTACTGTTATTTGGGAGAGGACGTTTTTCCTTTAAACATCGAATTTCAGTTTGGAATGCGGAATTTCGAACAATCTTTATCAGTTTCTTGGTCGCATTCTGTAACTCAGAAGTATCTAAATAATCATATTTTCTAATTCCTGATTTCAATTTACAGTTCTTCAGAAATTTTAAACACCATGCAGCAATTCTTATTAACTTCATAAAAGAAGAATATCGATTAATCAAATCAAAGTTTAACTGATTTTTATTTACAATAGTTGATTTTACAACAGGGTTTTTCTTTAGTTCTAACTGATCTTTAACTTCAGAAATATCTAATTTATCGAATGTATTATCCAATTTTGGCCAAAGAGATCTGTCTTACTTTAACCACTGGGGCCTTCCCACCAAAGATGGTTATTTTTCAACTCTGAAACTTTCAAACCTCTAGTAACTAGATCGGCAGGATTATCTTTTCCAGGACAGTGAAGCCAATTTAATGGATCACTAAGATTTCTGATTTTCTTTATCCGGTTTCTGACAAACATTTTAAATCTTTGTAGCTCGTCTCTAATCCAAAAGAAAGTAATAGTAGAGTCGGCCCAAAAGTAGCAAGTTGCAGGAAATGCTAATTCTTTAGCAATTTTGTTACAAAGTCTAGCAGACAAAAGGGCTCCTAAAAGTTTCAGACGAGGTATAGAGGCAGTTTTTAAAGGGGCGACTCGACTTTTTGCTGCCACAAAACTGTTAACAATGTTCTTATTCTTTAACACTGCTCTAAGGTACACTATCGTACCGTATGCCTTCTTTGAAGCATCCGAAAAACTATGTAACTCAAAATAATCAACTTCATCAAGGGCAATATCAGCCAAATAATATCTGGGAATGCTAATACAATTTAGTTCTTTTATTTCTTCAAACCATTCACTCCATAAATTGTCTAGATGTTTGGGTAGGTTTTCATCCCAATCAAGTCCTAAACACCAAATTTCTTGAATTAAACATTTATATAGCCATTTGAAAATTGGTCATTTTTACCAAATGGCGGCCATCTTGGAATCTTATCAATGTCTGTAAATGGCCATAACTTGAGAACTAATGGTTCAAATTCTATGTTTCTAGTACCGATTTGAAGCTATTTGTACAAGGAATGCATATTTCACATCAAAACAATAGTAAATTTTCATTTCTTTACTTTTTATTATGTGCTAACTGAAAATATCACCCAAAAAAGGGGCTTACTATAATAGCCCATAAAAAAAATGAATCATCATGAATTTTTCTGAAACATGGTAGAAACATTACTCCATCTGTGTGCTTTAAATTAAAAAAAAATTGGAGAGGTAAAATTTGTTGTTTTAAAATAAATGGTTTTTTACACATAGGGTGTCATTAACTAAATAATGATCCTTTTAGAATCTGTAAGTATTCCTAATTTAAGAAATAATCGTTAAAATAAAATGTTCTAACATCTGAATTAATTTATTGTGTATATATTATATAATTAAATAAAGAAACACCAATTTGCAGCTATTTATACTAAATATTCATGCATTCTATTAAAATACTAGTAAATTTTCATTTCTGAGTACTTTTTATTTCATTTAAAATATGAGAATATAATTCTCAAAACATATTTACATAAATATTAAATCCCTTACTATAATGGACTACATTAAAAAAAAAACCACATAATATTTTTCCCTGAAAGGTTGGAGAAATACTAACTGTAAATTACAGTTGAATTTATTCAATTGTGTAATTTAAACAAAATAAAATAAAATAAAATATAAATGAGTTAATTGAGTTGACATTTGATGTTTTTAGTTCACACTGAGTTAAAATTTATATGAACAAAAATCTAGATACAGTGAGACAAAAAAAAAAAAAAAATAAATAAAATAATATAATACAAATCCAGGCCAAAACATTGAATGTGATGAGAAATAAGCCACAGTTTAAACATACACATGAAACAAATCTAGACAGAATAAGAACAAAATATTTACTTGCATGCATACAACTTTATAATATAATAGGGTTTTTTTTCCTTCAGATTTAAACCAGCAAGGATTTAATCAGCTTTATAAGTAAGTTCAGTTATACTAAATATACTGAAATAAAAATTACATAAACTGACATATTTACATATGAACATTTAATGCATTCTGAATGAATTAAATATATACATATATATATATATATAGCCATAATATAATTACAAATCATCCTCAATTCCTATTACAATAATTAATTTAAAAAAAATTTTAGCAGCAAATAATAACTGTAACATTATACAAAATGCAGATGGAACCCTATACATGTAATATTAATTAAGCAAAATCCACCAATTTGCCAGCACATTGCATACGATTAATCCATATTTACATATGAAAAACCACCAAAAAAATTATTTGTATTATATTTATTAATCTTGATTTACTTACTATTTAATATTTAATTAAAAATAATTATCAACAATCTGATTGATGATAAGTGATTATTAACGATATTTAAATATGAATTATTAATTTCTTCTTTTTGCGTTTTAAGATTAGACGGAATAGTTATACTGTTACATTAGGAATTACAATATCACAATAGATGGCAGCACTATATAAAAAAAATTTTCTTCAACATGCTGTGTTCTTCAAATACACTGCTCAAAACAATTAAAGGATATTTGAAGTTTTATATAAAATAAAGATATAAACGAAATTTTTTTTGCCGAAAATAGAAGAAGAGAATCACAAATGCAAATTTTTCTGGTTTTCAAACTGTGGAGTAAGCAAATTTTGAGTTCGACGTCAAAAACGTCGCTTCAGCGGCAGCGAATGAAATTTGACTTTCAACTGTATAAAAGAGAATGATGACAAGGATGATCGGCATTCAGTGATTGCTTTGTTTCGATGAGTACGATGTCTCAGCGAAGTCATTTGACAGATTCAGAAGCTTTGGGAATTGTTGGTAGGTTAGAAGGGGGCCAAACTCAAGCCATTGGAGTGTCACAAAGTGTCATTTCCAGGATCTGGAACCGTTTTTTGGAGAGTGGATGTGCAGGCCGAAGACCAGGGCAAGGTCGTAGACGGGCAACAACGCCCAATGAAGATCGGTATTTAGCGTTAACAGCTCGGAGACACCGAACCATGAACGCTACTCTTCTCCAATAACACCTTCGCTCGGCTACAGGTACCACGATTTCAACTCAGACTGTCCGAAACTGGCTCCATGCTGTAGGTCTGTATGCTCGCCGACCGAGGGTATGTGTTAGATTAACATCAAGGCATCGTCGCGACCGCAGGGAGTGGACAACCGAGCATGTCAACTGGAGGAGAAATGAATGGAGCAATATTCTGTTTTCTGACGAGTCCCGTTTTTCTGTGCATCCGGATAATAGGCGTATTTTCATCTGGAGGGACCGTGGCAGTAGGAATAATCCTGCGTTCGTGCACGAAAGTGTCAGATTTGGCGGTGGAGGAGTGTTGGTGTATGGTGGCATCTCCATTGACGGGCGCACTGACCTCTACATCATTCGAGATGGAGCACTGACTGGTCGCCGATATAGGGATGAGATCCTCAGACCTATTGTAGTCCCTTACGCTGCAGCAATTGGAGATAACTTCATTTTAATGGACGATAACTGCAGGCCACATCGTGCAAACCTGGTGGAGGATTTCCTTTTCGAGGAAGGAATCGTTCGAATGGAATGGCCAGCGTGTTCTCCAGACATGAATCCAATCGAGCACGTTTGGGATGCTCTAGGAAGACGAGTTTCTGGCCGCCAACAACCCCACAAACTCTCCAAGAACTGGAAAGAGCTCTTCTGGAAGAGTGGGGCAGAATACCCCAACTCGTCATTAGTAGCCTCATTGAGTCCATGCCTCAAAGGTGTTCAACGTTGCTGGCCGCCCGTGGAAACCATACCCCCTACTGAAAATGATTTTCTTTGAAGAAAACACCTTTTCTTATTCTTTTTTTCTCATATGCACAAATTGTGTTTTTTTCCTTTAGTACACAAATGCGCAATAAAATGCATTTTTTTCTGCCAAACATGTGTAATTTATTCTCATATAACCTACTATGTCTGTCGACCATGTATCAATCAGCTAAACAGTTTACCAGATACAAAATCCACCTAAAACTGCAATATCCTTTAATTGTTTTGAGCAGTGTAGTTACGCCAGATGGCAGCACTAAATAATCATTTATTTAGGTTTAAATAAGTTTGTTGCCATTTAATTTATTATATTATAACATTTCCCTATGTAATTATACGCTTAAATTTAAATAATTTTATTCTATATACTATTTTTAGTAATAATTTATTATGGGCTGTTTAATAGCCTCTGCTTATTAACCAGGAGAAGACCTTTAATTGCCTTCGAGGAGGACTTAAAGGAATCGACTGGGAGTGGAGATTTAATGTCCAATCCGCACCTTCCAGCGGTGCAGCCTGTTAGTATACCCTTGCCTAGTGCATGGGGAACGAACGCGGATGGGCTTCCTCCAACCCGCTTGGCCAGCGTGAAGGAATTTGGCCACCTACCCCCCCCCCTTATTTTACCATGAATTCACAAAATAAATCACGGCCCTTAATTCCCGGCGGTCTGAATATTCCTGATTACGGCAGCGATCAGAAAGACATGAAGACAGAGGGTGCTAAGAATAACCGGGCTCGGCTAGGCTGCCATAAGTTGATGACCTTGGCTACGTATAATGGACAATCCCTATCTTCGGAAAATCGTTTACAGGAACTTGAAGAAGAATTAGAAAGAATCAACTGGGACATCCTAGGATTATGTGAAGTAAGAAGAAAAGGAGAAGAGAAGATAAATCTTGCCAGCGGGCATGTATCTTCTTCCATCTTCCATGCCTACAGAGGCACGGAAGATGGAAGAATAAGCGGTGTGGGATTTCTGATTCATAAAAGGTGGAAGAATCACATCGTAGAATATGATAGTGCATCAGATAGAGTTGAAAGGTTAGGGTGTCCAGAAGATACAAGCTGCAAATTATCCAAGTTTATGCACGAACAGTAAGCTATACTGATGAAGAAGTTGAGGATTTCTATGAAGAAGTAGCTTCAATGCATCAAAAGGGAAAATGCTACATAAAATTAATAATGGGAGACTGGAATGCTAGAATTGGAGAAAAAGAGAAAGGCGAGTTATCAGTAGGAAATCATGGATATGGGGTGCGAAATGAAAGAGGAAACAGATTGATTGAGTTTGCAGAATGTGAACAGTTGTATATCATGAATTCATTTTTCAAGAAAAAGCCACAAAGGAAATGGACATGGCGTTGTGCAAATGGCTCAACAAGTGAAATCGACTACATCTTAACAAACAAAAAGCATCTTATTCAGGATTGCAGCGTTTCAATAACTTCAATACAGGAAGTGATCACAGGTTGGTTAGATGCAAATGTTAAATACTAAAGTGGAAAGAATGAAGCTTTTGGCAACACTCAAAGAAATCAATCGATATAAATAATCTCCAGAAACATAAAGAAGAATTCCATTTGGAACTTAAAAACCATTTCCAAGTACTTCAATCAACTTTAGAAGAAGAGCAAGATGTTACAGTAGTGAACAAGAAACTAACCAATACTCTACAAGATATTGCAAAGAAGATAGCCGGCGATGCACAAGTAAAGCAGGCAAAGAAAATAACAGAAGAAACAAGAAGATTGATGAAGAAACGCAGAGAATTTAAAATGAAGAAAAACGATCCTAAATCAAGAGTTGAATATGCTGAATTATGTAAAATGGTAAGAAAATTTGTTATAGAAGATATCAGAAAATTTAACTCTGATCTTGTCAAGAAAATTCTAGATGATAACAAAAGTTTAAAGTCATCTAGGCGCAAACTTTGTGTTGGAAGAAAAGGTATTTTTGCACTAAAGAGGGCAGATGGAACAATCACCAAAATCAATAAAGAAATGGTACACATTGTCGAAAAATTCTATAACGATTTATATAAATGTGAAGACCAAAGAGAAATCAACCTATATGATCCACGGAAAACTTAACAGTAACCGAAGTCATAATCCCAGTGATAACAGACGAATGTTTACAAGCCATTAAATTTATGAAAAAAGGTAAATGCCCAGGAGAAGATGGAATTACAATCGACCTTATCAAAGAAGCAGGAGAAAAATTTGCAAAAATGCTATCCTTGCTGTTTTCCAAATGTCTCAAGAAGTCAGATGTACCAGAAGATTGGAATAATGCTGTGATGGTGCTACTTTACAAGAAAGGAGAGAAGGAAAACATTAAAAACTACCGTCCGATCAGCTTACTATCAGTGATTTATAAAATTTTCACCAAAGTTTTAACGACAAGACTTGAATCAGCTCTGGACTCAGCTCAACCTAGAGAACAAGCAGGATTCCGAAGTGGATTCAGCACAATGGATCATATCCAAACGGTAAGGGAACTCATTGAAAAACATAAGGAATATAATTTACCTCTTTACCTTGCCTTTATTGATTATGAAAAAGCATTTGATTCGGTCTACACATCAGCAGTAGTAGAATCTCTGGTGGACATTAGTATAGACAAACCTTACATCAATATTGTAAAGAAGATTTACAAGAAAGCAACAGCAATCATCCGATTGGACAAAGGAAAAGCGAAGATCAAGCTTGGAAGAGGGGTAAGACAAGGAGACACCATTTCGCCTAAGCTTTTTACGGCTGTCTTAGAAAATATTTTCAAGAAGCTGGATTGGGAAAACAAAGGGATTAGAATAAATGGGGAATATTTAAGTCATCTCCGATTCGCTGACGACATTGTAATTTTCAGTAACAGTCCTGAAGAATTGGAAAATATGCTAAAAGAGTTGGCAGAAGCTAGCATTAATGTGGGATTAAAAATAAACTTGGAAAAGACTAAGGTGATGTTCAATTCATTTGCATCAAAAAAAGAAAATTGTCTACAACAACACTGAAATTAAAGAAGTGCAAAGTTATGTGTACCTTGGACAGGAAATATCATCGGATAATAGTATCATGCATGAAATCAATAGAAGAATAAGAAATGGATGGAGTGCTTTTGGGAAAAACAATATTATTCTGAAGAGTAACATGCCCCTTTGTTTGGAAATAAAGGTATTTAACCAATGTGTTTTGCCTGTGCTAACTTATGGAGCAGAAACATGGACGCTAACAAAACGGATGGTACAAAGATTACAAACAACACAGAGAAGTATGGAAATATGTATGCTAGGTATAACTAGAAGAGACAGAAAAAGAATAACCTGGATAAGAAGTCAGACGAAAGTTTTTGACATCATTGAAAGAATTAAACGGCTAAAATGGAAATGGGCTGGGCACATTGCAAGAAGACAAGACAATAGATGGAGCACAAACACCCTACAGTGGTATCCCAGAGATGTAAAACGACCAAGAAGACGACCTCAAGTAAGATGGAGTGATGAAATCAGAAAAGTAGCCGGTATAAATTGGATGACTAAAGCACCATACAGAAAACATTGGAAAAATCTGGGGGAGACCTACATCCAGCAGTGGATTGAAAACGGTTGATGATGATGAATTTATTATAGAATATTTTTATGCATCTAATAATTTTTATTTAATTATGACGATATGTCAATTTATTTTTCTTTGTCGTGTTGTATTTTTTCGGAACACTATGTAGTTTCGCAACAGTTAGAATTTGTTTTTAACTGTCAAAATAAATCGGCGGGACATTTGCTGAGATTAACTTGCTACATGTTTCATGGTTGAAAGTGGTCTTTGAAATTCTATATCTTGGTATGTCTTCGAATTTAATTGTTTCTTTAAATTAAAATTGTTTATTATTAAGGATCTTGTTCTGATTAAAATTTTTAGGTAGCTTTCTTTACAAAAAGCTACCTATTGCAGCCGTTCGGAGGAAAGCGATTTCAAAAAATTTTGGTATATTTTCATCGATCATGACCCCCAGACCCCAAAACCACCCTCCGTTCAAAATTGATATATATATATATATATATATATCAATATATATATATATATATATATATATATCTGACCTATGTCACACTGTAACTCTCATATTTATGAACCGATTTGGATGTAATTCGGTGTGTACGTAGTACATACCAATGTCTCGACCGAGTTCGTTGGCCAGCTTCATCCGCCATTTTGTTTCAAAATGGCGGCCATTTAAATTTTTTTTAAAAATTTAAAATTTGAAATGTGGTACAAAAAAATTGAAAATGGAAAAATATTTTTTTCTTGTGTATTTGACCTTTATACAAAGACTCCGTAGCAGTTTTTGTTTCATCTATATCTTAAAAAATGGCTGAGTTATAGCATTTTGAATTTCTAGCGAAGCTGACATTTTGAAACGTCTTGAATTTTGTCACGCGATAAAAGGCGTATTTATGAACCGATTTGGATGTAACTTCGTTTATACATAGTACAGACCAATGTGTCGAACGAGTTCGTTGGCCAGCTTCATCCGCCATCTTGTTTAAAAATGGCGGCCATTTAAAATTTTAAGAAAAATTTAAATTTGAAATGTGGTAGCAAAAAATTGAAAATTGAAAAAAATATTTTTTTCTTATGTGTTTGACCTTGATAAAAAGATTCGGGAGCAGTTTTTGTTTCGTCTATATCTTAAAAAATGGCTGAGTTATAGCATTTTGAATTTCTAGCGTGGCTGACATTTTGAAACGTCCTGATTTTTGCCACCTGATAACAGACGTATTTATGAACCGATTTGGATGTACCTTGGTGTGTACATAGTACATACAAATAACTCAACCGAGTTCGTTGACCAGCTTCATTCGCCATCTTGTTTCAAAATGGTGGCCATTTAAAAAAATTAAATAAAAATAAATTTAAAATGAGATACCAAAAAAATGGAAAATGAAAAAGATTTTTTTTGTATGTGTTTGACCTTAATACAAAGATTCCGGAACAGGTTTTGTTTCGTCTACATCTAAAAAAATGGCTGAGTTATAACATTTTGAATTTCTATTGTGGCTGACATTTTAAAACGACCTGATTTTTGTCACACGATAACAGGCGTATTTATGAACCGATTTGAATGTAACTTGGTCTGTACATAGTACATACCAATGTCTTGACCGAGTTCGTTGGCCAGCTTCATTCGCCATCTTGTTTCAAAAGGGTTACCATTTTTTTAAAAAAATGTAATTTAAAATTTAAAATGAGGTATAAAAAATTGGAAAATGAAAAAGATTTTTTTTATGTGTTTGGCCTTGATACAAAGATTCTGGAGCAGTTTTTGTTTCTGAAAATTTGTTCTTTTGTTTATATCTTAAAAAGTGGTTGAATTATAGCACTTTGAATTTCTATAATGGCTAACACTTTGAAACGATCTTGTATTTGTCACGCGATACCACACTTGTTCGCCTATTTCGATGGAAGAAGGCATGTGGATAGTATGCATCAATATCTCGACCAAGTTCGCTGGCCAGCTTCATCAGCCATCTTGTTTCAAAATGGCGGCCATTAAATTAAAAAAAAAATTATTTAAAGTGAGGTGCAAAAAAATTAGAAATTGAAAAAGGTTTCTTTCTTAAGTATTTGACCTTGATATAATGATTCAGGAGCATTTTTGTTTGTCTTTATCTTAAAAAATGGCTCAGATATAGCAGTTTCAATTTTTAAAGTGGGTGACATTTTCAAAAATCTGATTTTTTGCCTGCGACAGCACTCGTATATATCAACCGATTCCGATATGAGTGAGCATGTGCACAGCAATTACTAAGGTCTCGACCAAGTTCACTGGTTAGCCTCATCTACCATGTTGTCTTAAAATGGCAGGCACTTTAAGAAATCGCCGAATTTGGCAGCCAAATATAAGTGACTTTAAATAAAAGCAGCTTGGATAAAGCTGACTAATTTCGCGAAATTCTCATTCATAATGATTTAGTATTGATAAAAATTAGTATTGAATCTCCTACATTCGGTTTCCACTTAATTGAGCTTCGTGTGTTTGAATAGTATAAGTTGGATTTTTAAAAATAAGGAATATGAAAGCTACCTCTTCCTCCCGGCAATGGCCGGAAGGACTTTTTTTTATATATTATTAAATGTACATGTCATGGGATTTTTAAGCCTTTTTTATGGTGTGTGGTCGATAGGGTGCATCAGGAATCTATTTTTAGCTTATGCTGGATTCTTGTACAGAAATCGACTATGCTTGTTGCTTATATCGGCGTTTCATGTACCCCTGATGAAGTGAAATGCTATACAAGTTTCCGGCTCCACCCTTCATTCCACTTGATCTATTCTCTGTTTACAATATGTCTTTTAAGAGTTCAACATTTTTTAGCTGGTTTCTTGTTTCATAAGTCTTTAATATTTTTTTTTTCTTTTTGGTGGTTTTTCATATGTAAATATGGATTAATCGTATGCAATGTGCTGGCTAATTGGTGGATTTTGCTTAATTAATATTACATGTATAGGGTTCCATCTGTATTTTGTATAATGTTACAGTTATTATTTGCTGCTAAAAAAATTTTTTTTTAATTAATTATTATAATAGGAATTGATGATGATTTGTAATTATATTATGGCTATACATATATATATATATATATATATATATATGTATGTATGTATATATATGTATGTATATATATATATATATATAATATATATACAGTAGAAGTTTTCTACTGCAAAGGATCACACATTAATATTAAACTTTATAAGTAGAAAATCAGTAAAGTGAGTTGTAAAAATTTGGCCAAATAAATTTAATTTTTTAAATGGGAAAAGGGTCTTAAATAGGTTCTATGTATAGGGGAGAATGGGGAGGAATGCCCCCCATACCACCCCCCTAACAGGGTGGTATGGTACAACTATAAAACAATGTATTATAAGAAGCAAATAGTCTAGTGTCAGCTATATTTACAATCTAACAAAGATTGTAGGTTGATAGTGTCTGTGCTACAATATCAAATTTCAGTATCTTCATCACTGGAAGGATAATTCAGGATTGTTAATCAGAGATTATATTAAGAAATCATCCGTTCAATTTATTTATATTTTAAAGTAAATTAATATATTTTCAAGGTTATAATTACTATACTAATAATATATAAAAATATTTGCATATTAGCAATTTACGCTCATATTATTAAAAAGTAAGAATTAGACTTGTCCCATTCCTCCCTTTGCTGGCATGTCCCATTCCTCTCTCTACCTTCTTTTATATTAAACTTCTTGTAGTATAAAAAGAAATACTGCTTTTAGGTAGAGTTTAAATTATGGATAATATACCAGGGTCGATCCAGGCAAAATTTGGGGCCTATTTAGGGCCCTTTCACAAAAGTCTATTTATAAAAATAGGCCCCTTCACAAAAATAAATTTAATAAAATGGTCTCCTTCACTAAAATAAATTTAATAAAATGGGCCCCTTCACAAAAATGAACGTAATAAAACAGGCCCCTTCACAAAATTCCTTTTAATAAAATAGGCCCCCTATGTAATATTCTTTTTCATAAAAACTGTTTAAAATGTGTAATTTGTAAATAAAAACAGGTCACGAAAAACAAAAACTTTAGCAAGGGGATTTAAAGAACGTTTTTGTTCATAAATTCTTGGTTCGAATGAGTAACTGGATTTCAATTTTCGTTACAAAATGTTATTTTTCACAAAAATATAATAAAATTCACAAAAATAACTTCTACTTTAAAAAAAATGGGTCCCAAGAATAAAAACCTGTATCGACCCCTGTATACAGTATAATGTTTCATAAATAGGGAAACTATTACCCCTATGCATAAACAAATCATTAATATACAGAAAGCATAAAAAGTATATGAAGCAAATTTACTTTTGATTCTTGAAATAATCTTTTTCTTTATATAATTGCAAGCTTACATAGATCAGCTACTTTTTTCAACTGAAGATTGGGGTACCATTGCTTCATCTAATCTGTGATTGATGAAATATTTAGAATGATACATAAAGAGAAAAACCTACTGTCCCATTTGGCACCACTCTCCCCTATATGTAAAGTAAATCCTCATTTATATGTATTGCATTTATAGGTTTTTTATAATTAATTATACATTATATTCCTTAAATTATTTTCTTATCTTTTTCAGTGTAAAAATTTTTAAATTGTATACATTTTTTGGGGTGGGGGGGGGGGGACTTCTACAAAATTAGTACAAATGAGGTTCTCAATATACTTTTACATTAATTCAGATGCTAGAAAATTTTATCTTAACCATTATTTCTTAAATTAGGAATATTTACAGATTCTAAAATGATCATTAAGGTTAGTTGGGGCAACTGGGACATGATTTTACAATGTGACTCTGGAGCTTCTGACAATTCAGCTTCAAAAAACTAATGTTCATTTGAATTAAAGTCTGAACTTCTGTAAATGTTTTCAGTTAGGTTCCTCTATCAGACAGAAATGCTCAAAATCACATTTTAATATTTAAAAATATGCATATTTAATCTTTCTTTCCTCATGGGTCCAGTTACCCCAAAAATTGGGGTAACTGGACCAGGGGGGGGGGGGGGGTCTATGTTCCACACGCGTTCCTATTTTTTCATATCGGATATCAGGTCCTGTTTGAAAAAAGTGTAAACAACTTAAAAAAATCTAAACTAGGCAGATCATGTAAATTATATGTCAATAAACAGTGTTGTAAGGGAAACCTTTGCTGTCAATGTGTCTAAAAAAAGCACTAAAAGTGAAAATATTAGATATGTATTAGATATTAGATTTTTATACCAAAAACATAAAACTTAAGGAAGTACTTATGCACTTTAGTATAGATAATAAGTATAAAAGTCACATGGGTATTTTAAGGAAAAAAATAGCAAGGTAAATCTATGAACAAATGGCTACGTAAGTACTTAAGTACTTTATCCAGGGATCGCATTATATAGGGAAAATTTTATTGTTCCTACCAGAACCCTACAGAAAGGTGGGATGAAGATATTATTTTCAAAATAGTGGTAGGAACGATAAAAGTTTCCCTATAGAATGCGACCCATGTGTATAGTACAATTTCAAGGTCTGGCTATCTCGCTTTCAGGGGTAAGGTACTTGCATTCGTGAAATGTTGAACTAATTTAATGACACCAATATTTACAAGAGAATCTATCTGAAAACAAGTAAAAGTATATTTTCGCGTACTTAATAAAGGTGAAATTTTCATTATAAAATTCAGGTGCCAATGTGGCAATTAGGAATTAAAATTAAGTGATGCCATAACGGCATCACCGCCTCTCAAGGGGCCAAGAAATTTGATTTGATACCACTCAATATGTTTTTTTTTTAATTTCATTACATAATTTTAATAAGGTATTCTATCATTTTCTTTATTGTGAGCAATAAACAGTGGAGAAATTTACTTCCCGTAGTAAGAGAAACACAAAAAAAATTATTTATAACTATTGGGGTAACTGGATCCAGCATGGTCCAGTTACCCCGGATACATGTCCCAGTTACCCCATTCTTGAAACATTTATGGGGTAACTGGGACACCGGGCTTACATTTGAAACATGAAGTAAATGTGTATAGATACCTAATAATATTAATGTAGTTATATGTCTAAACTTTAAAAAAAAATGATTGTTTAATAAAAGTACTTACAGTATTTTAATAATCAGCCGAGGAAGTTGAACCATATAGACGTTGTTTTTAAAAAAAGAAACGTAAATTTTTGACAACCTATCACAGCAAAGTGAGAGTTATGATTGAGTTGATACACGTTGTTTTAGGAAGTAGAGATTAAGGGGCATTGTTCACAAAAGCTAAAACTTAAAAAACACCAACAGTTTTTTATAAAATAGCCTATGGCCCAGTTACCTCGTGGTTCCAGTTACCCCCAACTAACCTTATTTGGTTAATGACTCCCTACGTGTAAAAAAACATTAATTTTAAAACAACAAATTTTACTTCTCCAATTTTTTTTTAATTTAAAGCACACAGATGGAGCAATGTTTCTACCAAGTTTCAGAAAAATTCATGATGATTCATTTTTTTTATGGGCCATTACAGTCAGCCCTTTTTGGGGGCGATATTTTCAGCTTGCACATAATAAAAAGTAAAGAAATGAAAATTTACTATTGGTTTGATGTGAAATATGCATTCTTTGTACAAATAGCTTCAAATTGGTACCAGAAACGTCGAATTTGAGCCATTAGTTGGCAAGTTATGGCCATTTATAGACATTGATAAGATTCCAAGATGGCCGCCATTTGGTAAAAATGACCAATTTTCAAATGACTATATCTCAGCCAATATTGCGAAAAAAAATTTTTAATTTCAGATTTGAGAGTTTCACTACTATGTCTATGATAAAAATTAAAAAAAAATCTGTGACTATGGTGCAACATCCATTAGTTGAATTCGTGTGGAATGACCCTAATTCAGTAGCTGTAACACTATTTTGTTTATATTCTTTTGTATTAAATTGATATCGCGGCTTATATTTAAATTGTTTATCTGTAAATTTTGGTCTATATTCAAATTTATTATCATTGGAAAATTATTTCTTAGCATTTAAATCATGTATAGTAGATACTCGTTCTCTACTTTCAACTTCATTTTTAAGAAAACTCATAAGTTTATCTATATTCCACATTTCTTCGTCTTTTAGATTTCTATTAAATTCTAATGTCAAATCTGGGGGTATTAACTTCAGTAAAATTGGGCAAAGTAATCCACTGCATGGCTTAATTTGCGCCGGAGCCCACCAGAGCCCGGCTCCGGTACCTATCTGTTTTTAGTAAATATTTAAATATTGTTCGGAATTCACCGGAGCTCATAAATACAGGGCTCCGGAGCCCAGTCCAATAGCGCTTCCGAAAAACCGAAGCTTAAATTACCTTTTCCTTTCCTTCCCATCTCCAAGCTTTTGCATTCTTTTTACCAAAACACTTATATGTGACGTAATGTGTCACACACGTAGGAGATGGAGATAAAACGGACTCAATTTTTATATCAGTTTTTAGGCTTAGACTGACTCGAGCTCAATCTGTATTACATTTAAAATTTTATTTATTCATGTATTGAAAAAAAAAAATCCTCTTTTAAAATTACGTATTATATTCCACCTCAAATCATTTTAATGCTATTTTGATCAGAATGAAGGGGAAAAAGAAAACGTGTTTTTCTATTTCAAATTTATATCGGCGACGTGTTGATACGGCGTCACTCAAGAGAGTGAACAATAAATTTGCTTTCAGTTCGATTTTCTTTTGTGACAGTAGGATAATTTTTTATTGTCTGGGTTTTCTTTTTATTATTTCGATATCTAACCTGAAAAGAATATTTTCTGTTTTATCCAACAAGCATCAGCTTGACGTTTTGTTTGTTCGAGGTTTTTTGTCTTCTATTGCGTAAGAGTACAAAAATCACGTTAGTGATTTTTCTATTTATTTTGTATCACGAACGGTACCCACGCTAAGGCTCTCTGCACCTATACGAAGTCACTTTCCTTTGTAAGTAGATATAATTACTATATATTGTTATTCTGATAGAAAGCAACCGAGCAGTGTTTCCCCTTTTTCTATGAAAGCATAGATTCTTTCCGATAACGTTGCCAAATTTTTAATTTTATCTGATTTTCAGGGACTCACCGCAAAAGATTGTTATGCGGAAGGAAATGATTATAGTTTAAGATATGCACCTTTTACAGAAATTGTAAAACATTGTTCCATTCTTCAGCATATAAATATTCATTTCTGTAAATTTCATTCATTTTTTCTTAAAAGTGCATAGCTGCGAACTATCCCTTTTTTGTGTTAACACCATTTCCTAATCATAATCGTTACCCTATTTAATCGCAGAATTCTGCAATTAACATAAAAATAAGCACGGATTTTTACTATTCAGAAGAAGTGATAACTAAAAGGTGAAATAGTTGACAGCTAAGTATATGCTGATAGATATATTTAAAATTTTTATTTTGCTAAAGAAAAAAAAATGCTTTAAATTTTGAAATTAATGTACGAAATATAAATATGCAGATTACAGGAGCAGAGGGGAGGGCGGTTGGAACGGTACAGTTGTTGTGCCAGTAGAGCAGAATATTAGGGCTCCGGAACTTTTTTTCTTAGAATTTAAGCCCTGATCCACTGTATGTATCAGGTTTTACACCTAACAACTCTAAGTTTCGAATTTGAACTAGACATTTATTGTATAGATTTCTTAATCCACCAGTGTCATAAGAACTTTTCAAACCTTTCATATTTAATAAATTGTTTAAAAAACGTGTACGAGCATGTCATGTCTACCATACCTCTGCTTCAAAAGCGATACGGCCGCGGCATAATTATTTTCAGTTAATCCAAAACCATTAATCGTGTTTGCAGCCGCTCCTGAAATCAAACTTTTCAAATACGTAAATTTTTCGATTTCTGTTAGACTTGGGTTTTTATCTATCGTTAACTCAAACTGGTTCCAAAATTCTAAAAATCTGTCTTGTTCCCCAAAAAATCGGTTTATTTGTAGCTTTGGTAATTTTACTCTTTTTAGTTCAGTAGCAGCATGACATGTTCGCACTGAATCAATGTTATTACTATTATCTGCATTAGAAGATAAACTTTTAATTTTAAAGTTTAATTTATTTCTGTAACTTATTATTTTCTGGTCATATTCATCAATATTCAATATTTCATTTTCGACATTTTTCGCATTTATTAGGCTTAAAATGTTATTATCATGATCCTTAATAGTCTTACATTTAACATTTAACTTATCAACTAATTCTTCTAAATTTTCTAAAGAATATTCATTCTGAATACTTTTCAATACTGGAGAAATACTGTTCAATTTCTTCAAATAATTTATTTAATAAATTTCGATGCGTATCACGCATTTTTCGTTCATTTTCAAGAAAAAAAAAATAATAAAAATCAACACTCACCAGTTCCAAATCGAAACAAAACAAAAATATTACGCAGTAATCTTTTACATCTAGACTTATCGGCGCAATGCACCACAAAATGTTCTATTTCTTTTCTACTTAATTTAATCTAAACATTCATTTTTTGTTCTATCATTGTACTTATTTGACATGATACGTATTCCATTTTTAGGTGCGTTCGTAATTATATAAATACGTACCACCTATAGTCGTCGTTCTGTCCGCCTATCTGTCCGTCTGTCCGTCTGCATATAACAGAGCAGAAACTACCCAACCAAATGGTCTGAAATTTTAAATATATGATTGTTGCAAAATTTTGTCGAGCCATTTCAAATTTTATGAAAATCGGATGTATAGTTTAATTACAGGGATAGTCAAAAGTTTTTCTTTACATTATGGCCAATGGGGAAAATTATTGCAAGTGCATTTTAATGATGTTAAAGCGTTCCGAATGGTCTGAAATTTTAAATATATAATTGTTGCAAAAGTTTTCCGTTACATTACGGGGAATGGAGAAAAATTATTGGAAGTGCATTTTAATGATGTTGCAAACTATGCACTTGTGAAGTGCAAAAAAATATACATTCAGTACAATATGGGATGGAAAAAATAATTATAAAACAAGTTATAGTACGAACGCACCTCATTTGCCACGTTTGACGAGCAATTTCCAACTTGTTTTTTCTTTTGTCGGTTATCAATAGCAACTGCATTTTATATCCTATAAACAAAAATCACTTAAATAATCTCAATTACGAAAAATTAAGCAGAAAGTCTCGCTGAGGGAAATAAAAAGTTAGTTAATCTTTATTAATTTAGTGTGCAATATAGCTTTGCGTCAAATATTAACTATGTTAGTAACGTTACATTCGTTAATTTAATGTAGATACTATTAAAAGACTATCACAATTTTTTTTTCTTTTTTGAGACAAATCGATGTGATTTAGGCACTTAGCATTGGATACGATGATGAATGATTATCCAGTAGATTTAAAAGCCTCCAAATATACCTATTCTTGGTGATTTTTGTATATTATTGCCATTGAGTAGGTTACAATGTTTTTAAACTAAAGTTTTAACATGTAAAAAATGAAAAGAAGTAGTACATTTAAAAGGCATAAAAATATTTTTTAATAAACAGATCTGAGAATATGAGAAGAAATACTTTGCAAAATTAAAAACAATAGAATAAAATAATGCACGTTCACAGATGACCCTTTTTATTAGAGCACATGAATTCATTATACTTGAAGTCTCGTCATTTTTGTTTTACCAAGTTTATATTTAAAAGTTCTACGGAAACAGTTTTTTTTTTTAATTAAGATTTATCTTAAAAAAAATCGCCGATTGTGCACACAAAACATGAAATCAGTTTATTACTTACAAGGTATTTATATGCCTTTAAATGTACTTTTTATCCACTTTTAGCATGTTATAACTTTATTTTAATGTCAGTAAATGATTTTCTTGCGCTATTTTATAGCATCTATTTAGACTAGATATTACATCTACCTATTATAGAAATATTGCTATTTGCATACTGTAATATAAAATCGTTAATCCTTTGGCTTATCCTAAGAAAATTCAAGCGTAAAACGAAATTCAAGATACACTATAACCATTAGCCCAATCCATAGAAAATTATGAATTTAAATTTAATAAGACTACGGGGGTTCAAGGGGGCGGAGACCCCAAGAAGAAATGCATTTTTTAAGCTAAGAAATTACTAGAATAAGTAATTCGTCAAAATTTCAGAACATCATTATCACACTGTGTATTATTTAATGCTTCTAATTTTCGAAACCTTCCAAGAATTGTATACGTTGCTAAATATATATCTGTACCTTGGAACGAAAAGGGCCAATGTCCAAAATTGAGAAATTTGAGTTAAATGCACGAATGAATTCAGGATGCGATATAAAGTAATTGTTAAAAGGGCCAAAGTCCTCCCAATATTAGATCATCGAAAACAAAATATTTTGTCGAGGCCAATGTTACTTACCGTTAATGTAAACATGGCCAATTTAAAATGTAAAAAAAAAAAAAAAAACTAAATCAATGTAACATTAGATTGTAGTGAGAAAAACATTACTGAATTGAAAGGTACAACTTTGAAAAATAACAGTACAGAAATCGTAGCAAGATTCTTAAAATTCCTCAAACTTAAATTGGGTTTCCTGCCATTTGAGAAAAATGGGCATTGGCCCTTTTTGTTTCAAGGTACAGATATATTATTAAAAAATAAGTAAAATGCGGATTATAGTATGTTGAATATCATGCAATGTGAGTTTAAAAATCAATCACTTTAAGATCTGACGTTGAGGCTCCTGATCTGCAGATTTACTAGTTTATTTATTACGGATGAGTCATTCTTTGAATGATAAAGGAAATATTAGGATAATATCCGGTGTACATTCAGATTTCTTTTACTTCTGATTCGTATTTCTGTCAAATCTCAAGTTTCTGAATTACAGCGTAAAACTAGTGCAATCCTGCCAACAGCTGCGAATTAGCGTTGCGACTAGTAATCTTTCATCGCCAAATGCCAACTGCCACATGGGTTATCCTGGCTGCACTTTTTATGGGCGAAAGGAACGGGGTGAGCTCTCTAGATAGATGTTTACTCTGAGCTCTCAATGTATACTTGTTTCTTGTGTTTGAAAAAATGCATGCATACGACGGTGGCTCAATAATTATTGTCCAGAGTGTGTATAAAATATTTGTACTGCGATGGTTGATGTGGAGTATTGAAGCTTAATGTCTTCGATGCCTATATGCTCAATTTCAGAACCGTAGCTGCTATATTAACATATTTGTTTTCGTTTTAGGTGAGAGAGGTGGCACCTAACTTGAAAGGGGGGGGGGGAGGCTGGTTTGGAGCTTATGTGGCCAGACCTGAAGCAGTTCTGTGATAGATTTGTGACAGTGGATGAGACGTGGCTACATCATTATGATCCCGAGTCCAAACGACAGTAGCCACGTCTCATTCACTGTCACCCCCAACCCCCCCCCCCTTTCAAACTAGGTGCGACCTCTCACACTAAAAACGAAAAAAATATGTTAGTATAGCAGCTATAGTTCTGAAATCGAGCATATATGTATCTAAGATATTAGGCTTCAATATTCCACATCAACCATCGCAGTACAAATATTTTATACACACTCGGGACAATAATTATTGAACCGCCCTTGTATTGTCTATATATTAATCCCTTCGGGACGAGCGTCTTTTACAGAACTTTTAATCTTTAATCACCGGCTTTTTAAAACAGAAATTTTTGTCTAATTGAATCGGGGAAATGCTCGGATTAAATAAGGCAAAACTTAAAATAAAAATTTACTGGTGAGAATAATCCCCGATTCTGAGCACCTTACGCGGCACGAATACCGGTCGCTCGTCCCCAAGAGGTTAAGGTTTAAGTTGCACTCACTCAAAAACAATAATTATGCATACATTTTAATACATTTTTTTAAATAGTAAGTGTCAAAAGAGACCATTGTACTCCAAGACCCGGGCACAATGGTCTACAGCATGGGGCTCTATGGACCACGAGTAAATTTTTAAAAAATCATTTATGTTGTACATAATTTAATAGCACAAAACATAGAATGTATTATATTTGTTTATTCAAGGCTTCAGTTCATACATATAATGTACACTCTCAAAAAAACTTTCTACAATTCACGAAAATTCTACTGGCAGCAGTGCTGCCGGCATATTTCCGTGAATTGACGAATATCCGTTTTTTCCCCTCCATTACAAGAGGTAAAATGTCCGGCAATTGAGAAAGTTGGGAAAAAGCAAAAGCGGCTGGCGTTGGATTCGAAACAGCCATTTCAGGGATGCGAGACAAACACACTAGCACTGAGCTATAGTTGTACAGAAGCGAAACCGAAACGCTTTGAAGTAAATATGCTTCTTTCAGATGGATCAATTTCTTTAAAAAGCTTTTAATTTTAAAGTTAATTTCGGGAAGATTTAGTCTTTAATGAGATTGTGGCTGGAGTTTTTATTCTTTAGTATTACTATAGTATAAAAATATGAATTTTAAATGTTTTTACATAGATTGCTAGAGGTAAAATTACGAATATTATATTTTTATTAGATAAGATTTTTTTTTAGTAATATCGATATTTTTCCATTTAATTTTCTTAATTAAAATATCTTTTAAATGTGTTCATTTAAAGTCAGATGCGTCGCGATGGGGGATTATGGGAGGGGAGCCTCCCCCTCCAATATATGTGAACTTGGGAAATTTGAGCTTAGAGTTGGGAAATTCTAAATTTTTTAAAATACTTTTCCTTTTTTAAAATAAAAAGTAAAAAAAATAAGTAAGCGGCGGCCTAATAATGGGCTAATAATGGGCTCGAAGTAGCTAGGAGTCGTTCGATAGCTTCATCGCACCGAGCCCAACCCTTCCCACTTTTCGGTGTCTTTAATTTGTGTAATTTCCCTTTTAAATTTGTCCGGTTTCAATTTTTGATTTTTTTGGTTTTTTTTCCCAACCTGGTTTTCGCTAGAGAGTCTTTCACTCGGGGCGTGGCTGGGGACCTACGTATCTTGCTAGGAGTCGTTCGGTAGGTTCATCGCCCCGAGCCCAACCCTTCCCGCTTTTCGGTGTCTTTAATTTGAGTAATTTCCCTTTTAAATTTGTCCGGTTTCAATTTTTGATTTTTTTTTCCTTCAACCTCGCTTTCACTAGAGAGTCTTTCACTCGGGGCGTGGCTGGGGACCTACGAATCTTGCTTCCGCAAAAGAGTCGGAATAGAGTAGAAGAATAAATGTCTAATAATTTTTTTAGACCGCCGCGGAGAGCGGCCAATCTTCGTCCGCAGACTTTTATTCTTCTACTCTATTCCGACTCTTTTGCGGAACCAAGATTCGTAGGTCCCCAGCCACGTCCCGAGAGAAAGACTCTCTAGCGAAAGCGAGGTTGAAGAAAAAAAAAATCAAAAATTGAAACCGGACAAATTTAAAAGGGAAATTACTCAAATTAAAGACACCGAAAAGCGGGAAGGGTTGGGGGAGGGTGGGTGAGTCAACCGCCGCGGAGAGCGGCCAATCTTCGCCCGCAGACTTTTATTCTTCTACTCTATTCTGACTCCTTTGCGGAACCAAGATTCGTAGGTCCCCAGCCACGTCCCGAGTGAAAGACTCTCTAGCGAAAGCGAGGTTGAAGAAAAAAAAATCAAAAATTGAAATCGGACAAATTTAAAAGGGAAATTACTCAAATTAAAGACACCGAAAAGCGGGAAGGGTTGGGCTCGGGGCGATGAAGCTACCGAACGACTCCTAGCTACTTCGAGCTTATTATTAGTCTGTGTAAAAATCAAGGGCGGATCTGGAGAGTCCTCAAGGGGGGGGGGGCGATTTTAGAAATTTGGAGACTTCAATATGATACGCGGGTCGGGGCTAATTTTTTTCACTGCGGGTCGTGTTACTTCTACTTTTTGCTGCAGGTCGGGTTTGGGTTCGGTTTACTATACTTTTTTGCTGTGGGTCGCGCCTGGGTCCGGTTGATTTCTACTTTTCTGCTGCGGATCGGGTTGACTTGTACTTTTTAGCTGCGTCCTAGCGAGTTGAGTTTGGGGCAGATTGACATACATAATTTCGGGTTTTGGTCAGTTTCGGATTGGGCTTTCACTCTTGCGAGAAGGGTTCGGGCCAACCCAAATTTTGAAAAGAAAGTCTAAATACTTTTGTAGATAAAAACTATGTACATTAAAAGCTCCATAACGGGCACGCCCAAACAATTATTTAACAATACTTTTTAATCTTTAGGATTATGTAAAAAATACTAATTTGGTGCTTGTCTCTTTATATCTAAGATGAATTGTAATTCAGTAAAGAATGCTTTGAAACTTATTAAAAAATGTACTGGGTGTCCTAAAATGAACTGACTGATTTTAAAATTCAGTAACTTGCAAATGGTGACAGCAATTTAAAAAAATATTGCAGGAGGGTTATGTAAGATGTCAGGAGATTTTTTTACTGCGATTCTCGACTTTACATTGCAGCGATAGATGACGCTGCAAACAATAGTCGTTAAGTCAGGCACCGATTTTACGCCTATTGCTTGCAGCGTCATCTGTCATTTCTATTTTAAACTAAAATTGAAAATCTCAGTTAAAAAAAACCTCATGGTCAGGGATTCAGTAAAAAAAAAAAAAAAAAAAAAAAAAAAAAAAAAAAAAAAAAAAAAAATTCTGAAATTTTCTGAAGTGTTACAGCAGAGGGGGGGGGGGGGGGAGGATTCCTTCCTGGCACTAATTATTTTTGTTGCAGGTCGGGTTAGATGTTTTCGATTCGAGTCAATTTCAGGCTGAGTGCAGATTCCTGCAAGCTGGGTTTGGTTTAACCCGTTTTCTTCAAAAGTTAGTTCAGCATATTATTTCAGATTAAAAACTTTACCTATAATAATAAACATAGGTGTATGTATGTGTTCTATTTTCTAAAGAGACCATTGTATTTTTTCCACGATTCTTTGATAAAATTCGCATTTGTTCCACGACTCTTTCACGAAATTCGCGTTTTTCCGCAACTCATTGATGAAATTCACATGTTTTGGCAGCCCTTTGATAAAATTCGCGTTTTTTTCATAGCCGTTTGATGAAATTCACATTTCCTTCATTGCCCTTTGACGAAATTTAAGTTTCTTCTGCAAGGCTTTGGCGAAATTAGTATAATTTTGCAGCTCTTTGATAAAATTTGCGTTTTCCCCCCCACGATCCTTTAACAAAATTCGCGTTTTCTCCGCAATCCTTTGACGAAAATCGGATTTTTTCAGCAATCCTTTGACGAAATTCGCATTTTTTAAGCGATTCTTCGATGAAATTAACTTTTTCCACGATTTTTTGAAGAAATTAACTTTTTCTGTGATTCTTTGAATAAATTCGCGTTTTCTTCGCGATCCTTTGACAAAATTTGAGTTTTTTTTCGCAACCTTTTGACGAAATTCGCGTTTCTTTTGCGACACTTTGATGTAATTCGCGTTGCTTTTGCGATTCTTTGATAAAATTTGCATTATTTTTGCGATCCTGTGACGAAATTTGCGTTTTTCGCGGTTATTTGACAAAATTCGCATTTTTCTCCCGATCCTTTGAAGAAATTCGCGTTTCCGTGATTATATGAAGAATTTCGTGTATTTTCCATGGCCCTTAGACCAAATTCGCGTTTTTTCCACGAATCTTTGGCGAAATTGAAGTTATTTTCTGCGAACGATTGACGAAATAGTTTTTTTATGGCGACCATTTGTCAAAATTCGCGACTATTTTTATGTCCGAATTTTCGAGTTGATGAATTTTTTTTATTTTCCGAACCGAATGCCTTAACCCTCTCGCTGGGTATATATATATATATATATACATTTATGAAAATAGGTTAAAAAATTGAGCCTTTATTTTATTACATATTTCAAATCTGCATATATTTTAGAGTTCAAATATGTCTAAAATCTTTATGAAAGAGTTTCTTTTTTAACTAGAATTAGGTCATAAAAAAAAGATTTGCTGCTGCGGAAATTGTGAGTTGCACACATTTTGTCACTTATACGCTGGTCGTGGAAATCGCAGGGTGCGCAGCGATAGGGTTAAATTTTCGGAAAATTCGGAACAGAATCACACCTGCTCCTGAGATCTTACATAACCCTCCTTCAAGCATATTTTTTTAATAGCTGTCACCATTTGCACATTATTGAATTGTATTTAAAATCAGTCAGTCCATTTTAGGACACACGGTATATTCAATAGCTATGAGATGATGGCTGAAAGAAGCATAAAAAAATAAAGCTGGCTTCGATATGTCAGTTAGAGGTTTACCCGGGCTGGAATTTCCAGGTCCAACCCACACACAAAAAAAAATATATTGGCCCGGCCCGGTATAAAAGCTAAAAAATCAACTGCAACTCAGCCTGCCTTTTGCAATTAAATTTATTCATAAAGCACACTTACTTATGCTCATATTTTATTTTAGATTATGTTCGAAATTCATGAATACAGAAAAACATTAATATAAATGACTATTTAGGCAATTATGTACATAAACACTACGTAAACATCATTACTTAGACAAATACATTCCAGTATGAAAATCCAGTCAGAAAATCAGCTTAGAATGAAACAAACGGATGATAAAAGAAAATCACAATTTTAAAGCTCTACAAAGAAAGCTAGTTGGATGTGCCAATCCCAAACTTTCTGCTATCTTATGCATCTTAATATTTCAAAAAGCAGTTACACATGTTAATACTTCAATATTATTAGTTCAATACTATACCAACTTTCCTTTTCTTCTTAAATTTCTGCTCCAGTCAATTAAACGGCTAAAAATGAGTTAATCTATATCATGATATTTGTTAAAATTAATAGTTTTTTCTTATTCTGTTGTTATCAGCTGTTTGCGAATAGCCGGCTTAGCAGGAAGCGAGTTCCCGCCACTGCACGAGCCGCCGATGGACAATAGAACTACGAAAAATCAAGAAAAGTATACAAAAATTGCTATCCCAGAGCCCCTTTACCGCGAAATATTTCCAAATTCAAGGAGGACCTGTTGACCATATCCAAAATTATGCACAAAAAATTTGGTTCAATTGTATGCATAATTTTATACACTTTTCGATGGTACGATAATGAAAATGGGACAGGCATCGCTATTACAGCGCCTCCTTCAGACAGATTTTTTTCAAATTCAGGGAGGACTTGCTTGCCACAGCCAGAAAGATGCACAAAAAATTTGGTTCAATTATATGCATAACTTCATACGCTTTTCGATGGTACAATAATGAAAATCGTACAGACATCGCAATTATAGCGCCTCCTTCCAGCGGAATTTTTCCAAATTCAGGGAGGATCTTCGTGCCATGACCAAAAACAAACACAAAAAATTTGGTTCAATTCTATGCATAACCTCATATACTTATCGATGGTACAATAATCAAAGTGGCACAACAGTCGCACAAAAATCGCTATTACAGCGCCCCCTACCGGCGAATTTTTTCCAAATTAAGGAAGGACCTGCTTGCCATAGCCAAAATCTTAAAAAAAAATTTTTGCTTCAATTCTATGCATAACTTCATACACTTTTCGATGGTACAATAATCAAAATCACAGAAAAATCGCTATTACAGCGCCCCCTACCGGCGATTTTTTTCCAAATTCAGGAACGACCTTCTTGCCATAGCCAAAAACTTAAAATAAAAATTTGGTTCAATTCTACGTATAACTTCATACACTTTTTGATGGTACAATGGCGACAGACAGACGCACAGACGGACACGCGGACAGACAGACATTTTCTATAAACATGTTTTTTGGGTTATCTGACCCCTAAAACGTGTAAAACCGTCGAAAACCGGAAGTCAAAAAAATTTCGATTACAATGCTTTCTTCTATAGATAGAAGAAAGAAAAAAGAAGATTTTTAAAAATGCATCTTAGCCCAGTGGTTAGGGGGTTGAATTCGGAATTAATTAGGGGAAAGCTGGAAATTGTTTTAATCCCTCCAGTTTAGGTCTGGAATGAATATGCTATGTTTTCCCCCTCGTACTAGGTGAGCGTTAGGAAATATAAATAGAATTATAGTAAAAAAAACACGTTTTTTTGCATACCATAACAGTATATCCAAACAGCTAACTCTGTCAAAAACATTGTCAATAAAAATGTTGTAGAGCTTAAAATTCTGAGTAAAATGAGTACCTACATGTAATATTTTTGTTGAACATTAAGGTCGCAATTCCAGTTTAAACTTTTAGACCCGTGGTCAGGGGGTTGAACTCAGAATTAATTATGAGTAAACTGGAAATTGTTTTAATCCCTTCAGTTTAGGTCTAAAATGAACGTACTATGTTTTCTTCCTCGTACTTGGGTGAATGTTAGAAAATATGTACCTATTTATTTTCAAAAAGCACGTTTTTTTTTAATTACCTTAACAATATCTCAAAACAGCTAACTCTATATAAAACATTGTCAATACAAATGTTGCACGCCTTAAAATTCTGAATAAAATGAGTACATCATGAATATTTTTGTTCAACATTAAGGTCGCAATTCTATTTCAAAAAATTGCCTTAATCGCTAATCAAGAGCTTGAAGCCAGGAGAGACAAAGTTAACTTGACAATATCTCAGAAACTCTATCAAAAACATTGTCAGTACAAAAGTTGTAGAGCCTAAAATTCTGAGTAAAATGAGTACCTACATTTAATATTTTTGTTCGATATTAAGGCCGCAGTTTTGAGATATTTTTAATTAATTTGGTCTCTCCTGGCTTCAAGCTCTTGATTTGAAAAATTTTGAAATAGAATTGCGACCTTAATGTTGAACAAAAATATTAATGATGGTACTCATTTTATTCAGAATTTTAAGCTCTACAACATTTGTATTGACAATGTTTTTTATAGAGTTAGCTGTTTTGAGATATTGTTAAGTTAATTAAAAAAAACGTGTTTTTCGAAAATAAATATGTACATATTTTCTAACATTCACCCAAGTACGAGGAAAAAAGCATAGTACGTTCATTTTAGACCTAAACTGAAGGGATTAAAACAATTTCCAGTTTACTCCTAATTCATTCTGAGTTCAACCCCCTGATCACGGATCTAAAAATTTTAAACTGGAATTAATTTTATTAACCTTAATGTTCAACAAAAATATTAAGTGTAGGTACTCATTTTACTCAGAACTTTAAGCTCTACAACATTTGTATTGACAATGTTTTTGACAGATTTCTCTGTTTTGAGATATTGTTATGGTATGGAAAAAATCGTGTTTTTTTACTATAAATCTATACATATTTCCTAACGCTCACCTAGTACGAGGGGGAAAACATAGCATATTCATTCTAGACCTAAACAGAAGGGAAGCTCCACCACTCCCACCACTCTGTAACTTATCAAATCAAATTAAATTTTTAAAGATTTCGCTAAACAAATGTACTACATAAATATAATTTTTACGAATAACAAATAAGTAAGATGCCAGACCAACTTTGGCTCGGGGAGAAGAATTTAGAGAAGTGCACGTGTCGCGATCGGGCCAATACTGCTTATCATATGGGCTGACTTGGACAGAACATTTAGCTTTTATTCCGGGACGAGCCCCGACCTGGAAATTTTGACCAGTGCAGTGCAGACCTCTAGTAAGAATGAAGTACAGGCCTGGTTCGATCTGGAAGAAAAAGAAGTCTGGCCCGACCCAAATTTTCAGAAAATTTTAAGATCAGGGCACGGTTCTAAGAGAGAGAAGACCTTACCAGGGCCGAGTCTATTGGATTTAAACTGGCGCGACCCGACCCGGGTCGCGCCGGGCTCGAGCTTCGCCCCAAGTCATTTCCCGTGAGGATGAATAATGCCGTTTTCCAAACCTTTTATTTGCCCAAGGGGGGGGCGATCGCCCCCTCGCCCCCCCCTTAGATCCGCCATTGGTAAAAATTTAAAATGTGCTATGTTTAGAAGTTTAAAAATTTGCAGTAGAGAAAATTGCAAAACTACAATTTTATTTCAAATTTCAAAGTGTTGCTATTAGGCATTATTAGTCTGTGTAAAAATTTAAAATGTGCTATGTTTAGAAGTTTAAAAATTTGCAGTGGAGAAAATTACAAAACCAAAATTTTATTTCAAATTTCATAGTGTTGCTATTCACAAAATGACGTATGCGTTACGCACAGATATGTTTGTCCTGTATAGATAGATAGATAGATAGTTTGGCGATAGTTTTTTGGTCGCGGGATAATCGAGTAGTACCGAATTGCGTAAAAGAAACATTCTTGTAACATGAAAAATTATAATCATATTAACTAACAGTTTCCTGCTTTGGATTAAGCGTCTCATTTCCAATTAAAATATATCTTTGAATTGAAATTTGAATGAAATACAGGGTCATGAAAAATCAAAGAGTGTGAAAAATAGGATTGCAAATATCTCGGCAACTAAATATCCGATCGAGTTCATTCATGATGCAAAATTTATGTTTTTTTATTTTCTTTTATATTAACTCCTTCAAATAAACAATTTCGAAATTTTTTATATACTTTTTACCAGAACGAATATTTTGAGAGTCCGAAAAAATAGTTCCGGATAATCGAGGTTACTGATATTCAATAGGCTTTTTCCCATTATTACTCGCTAAGTACACACCAAATTTCAAGTCTCTATCTCAATTTGTTCGGGAGATAGAGCGATTACAGACACACATACAGACGGACACCAAATTTTTTTTTCTAAAAATATGTTTTTCGGAATCTCCAGTGTCTGAAACGTGTAAATCCGTCAAATTTTTATTTTCGATTTTTAAAACCATTACAAGATTTACCCTATACTACGTATGATGGGTAAGTAAAAACAGTGACGATCTCCCTGTTAACGGGCTGTTTTCGTCCCTGATAGAATCATATCAGTGAAAATTTTGAAAATAAGCTAATATAGAATTAATTAGGTAAACAGAGTCTTTGTTTCCCGGTATATTTTAACAACGCTATAAAAAAGTTATTTTAAATAAGGCATTTTAAATGTATCCTTTCAAATCTGACTTTATTTCCCTCAAAGCTTTCTTTCTCATTTTAATATTCACGTGAAAATACTTTTATTGTTAGAAAGGAAATATTATTTGCGCTTTCTTAGAATTCACAACAATAATTTTAAAATGTATCTCAAAATATGAAATAAATGTCTCGCGCAAATATTTTTTTAAATTTAAACTGTTTCGAAATATTGTTGTTAGGCCATTTTAAATATGGATAATTTCCTCCATATACGAATTTAACAATGACTTTATCATTTTACAATTTTCTTTCTCTTTTAAAATTCACATGTAAATATAGTTTTTATGACTCACTTTTCAATATTTTGCTGCTTTTAACACATAATCCTTTAATTCTAATTTGAAAGTTTTTTCGTTTATAATAGTCACGTGTAAATAAATTTTTATTTGAAGGAAATATTATTATTTTCGCTGTTTTAAAAATTGGCAACAATTTAAAATAATACCCTTTTCTAAAAGATGTAAAAAGTATCTCTCGAAATGCTGCAAATTTTAATTTAAAATGGAAATAAGTCCTCAAAAAATAAGTCAAATTAAAAAAATAAATGCAGTCTGCACACCGGGAACGTCTCATGTATATCCTCAGAAAAAAATATTACATTCCTATGTAAAGCTTTTGCTCCTATAAATCTTTTTTTAATGGAATGATTTTGACCAACTTTAGCATTAACTATCTCTTAAAATAATAGTTCGATTTAAAAAGTGTCTGCATCAGCTTGTTTATTAAATATTTCTCTTTAATACCGCCAATTTTCACATTTTTGTATGCAGTAGTTTTCGTAATATTAACGAAGAAAGACCCCCGATCACAAAAAATTCAAAAACGGCGGCGGTGACAGCGTTGGTTACTTTTTTTTTTTTTAAGAATAGAGAGATTAGTTTGTTTTTTATTAAATTGCCAACGTTTGTTATATTCATATTTTGGTAATTTATTAATATTAAGTAAGTTAACAACTTTAGTGTGTCTAAAATATTAAAGTTACTTTTATTCATCCCCTAATGTTTTACACTGCTTCACAAAATTTTTTGTTTACCTTGAAACTCCAGAAGACATCTTATCCTTAGATAGTTGGCCATCTTACCCCAAGATTCCGAAATGCAAGCGTTTACAAAAACAAAATTTTCTATGCTTTCTATAATATCTTTAAACGGAAA
The DNA here is from genome assembly GCA_963932465.1 of Maratus speciosus. Lineage (NCBI taxonomy): Eukaryota > Metazoa > Arthropoda > Arachnida > Araneae > Salticidae > Maratus > Maratus speciosus. Next base: position 142,963,146 of record OZ010786.1, on the reverse strand, counting down.
TAAGCTTTTAAATCACACATGAAAGTACAAACTTTAACAAGAAATCAATGAATAACAAATAAAAACAACAGGCGATTTTTAAATCAATTAAATAAAAAACTACGACATCTGCAATCTACTCCCTCTCCTCTTTTAGGGTTTCGTTCATCTGACGAAACTCTATTCGTCTCACTCCTCTGTCTGTCTGTCTGTCTGTCTGTTCTTCACAGAGCCCGTTCTCTGAAACTATATATGCTTGAGACTTGAAATTTGCATACTTATAGCTGGACACCTGAGATCAAACGACAAATCATAAATTTTTTAAAAAGTCGTAATTAACAGACGTTATTAATTAAAAACTCCCAATTTTACGTCTCATTAACGAAGAAACTGTATAAAATGAATGCAGGTACGAACGGACTCTTGAAATATTTTAATTTCTCCTCCGGGTTGCCACACATCTGCGCTTCGAAACTGCAGGTACACTGTACTGCAGGTTTGCCAGAGCGCGCTTTAAGCAAAAAAGTGTACTGGACATTTTTAAATCGACTTGTATCTCAGAAAGTTTTTGAGCGAGAAATTTTTAACTTGCACAGACATACGCAGAAAAAAATCTACTTTCATTTGGTATACAGATCGTTTCTCTGCGATGTATATTATAAGTTAAAAAATCCTCTAAAAATCGATCGATAAAAATTTAATTTTCTCCCATTACGAAAGCAGGTGTCCATTGATTTGATTTCCAAGGCCTACCATAATTTTTTCTCTCCAGACGAACGGCGCGGCGCTGGGTCACGTGGTTTCTCATAGTAGGATATTTTAATACGAAATTTAAACTTTTTAAATATTAAATTTTTAGATTAAATTTTCAAACATCTCGGCGTGAAATTCTTCGCTGATTTCATTGATGTCCATTTCTAACTCCTAGCTTAATTACAAGCTGAGATATTAATTATTATTTAATTAATTGGTTTTATTTCTATTAAATGCGTATTGTATTAAAAAAAAACCCCCAATGAACGCACATGATTTCAAGAGCCGCGATTTCATTTAAAATAGGAAATCTAACAAGGCGATCTGCTTGAAACTTGAAGATAGTTCATAACATATAAGAAAAGTTTAAATAAAGATTGGCGCGTGAAATTTCTGGTAAAGGGGGCAGGGGTGCTAATTTCACTACTTGGTTTATTTCTACTATATACTTATTCAGGGCTCGAAATGGAAAAATTCACGAACCGGAACGCTATTTCAAAATTATTGTCGACTATTTTTTTCTTTTTTTAAGTACAGTTAAGTCCTGATTCTCCGAGTCCCGCTTAACCGAGTCATTTTCTTCTGATGGACTGATAGCTTCCATTATTATGAAACAGCCATTATAAATGAAGTGTTCAAAAAAAAAAAAATTATGGTCATTTTTTTCCCATTCTGACCAGAAAATCAGAGTTCTAACTTTTTACGACTGCTTTTTTATCTTCCCCTAACACTTCATTTATAATGGCTGTTTCATAATAATGGAAGCCACCAGTAGAAAATTATCCATTCCAAAGGTATAAAAGTTCGTTTGAAAAAAATTATTTAATACTTTGAGCAGAAAGGAGAGGCTACACCTGCAATTTTCAAGACACTAATAGAATCACTAATCAAGACACTAATAGCTGCCAATTTGAATGGTTTTGTTACCTCTAAAATTTAATACACATTTTTGCCCTATTTGATCGTTAACAATTGTTAGATTTCAACGATTGAATTAGACAAAATTTACTGGTAACTTTTAGAGGTAAGAAAAAAATCTTAGAAATTAGTAGCTATGTAGTATTGGTAGCGTAATTCTGCAGGGAAAAAAAACTGCAGCAAAATTGACATTCAACAAACAAAAACTATCAAAGGCGTATTCAAATAAACAATTTCATTCCCCGTATTTCTTAAAAGTAACGGAAATGTATATCAAAAAGATCTTACTAGTACCATAAAAATTAATGAATTAAGCGAAAATTTATATTTCATCTCCTTAGTGTGTGACGATTTGTGTTGATCCGGTTTATACGACATTTTTACTTATCCGAGGTGAGCTTGGTTAACTCGGATAATCGGGACTTTACTGTATAGCAAATTAAATTTATATTTAACCACAGAAAAACCAATTTAAAAAAATGTATTCAAGATTCCAAAAAATTAGGAAAAAAAAGTTACAGGGGCCATAGTAAGCTGTATGATGTATGAAACGTAATATTTTTTAATAGTTCCACGAACCCGAACAATATTTTTCATACTTTCACGAACCGGAACAATATTTGTCACAATTTCACGAACAGGAACATCGTTCCGGTTTGCTCCGGCACATTTCGAGCCCTGTACTTATTTTAAAAGTCAGTCACGTGATGTTTCATTGCAGTATTCCTCTGAACAGTGTCCGATTTTTAAAAATACAGCATAAATGTTACTTATTCCAGATAAAAATTTCTGAGGTATTGATACCACTATTGTCGAATAGTAATTTCAGCAAAAATATTAAATTCTTGGTTAAGACTGCCACTCCCTCGACCCATGTATCTACCTTTAGGTTGTGTAAAGGAGTTTCGCTCAGATACACTTTTGTTAAGAATAGAGTGCGCTCCCTGGCGGTAGAATGTGGAACTAACAGACCGTGATTTCATTTTAAATAGGAATTCCAAAAAGGCGATCTGTTTGAAACTTTAAGATAATTTATAACAAATACTAAAAGATTATAAAAAAGAATGGCACGTCACATTCCGGTTGGGGGGGAGGAAAGGGTAAGGGCGCGAACAAAATTAGGCAGTATAACAGGGCTTTCTGTACTGTTTTGCGTGCGATGTTTTGATGGCGTGATGAGATAACTATTACTAATTCAATATCAAAAATTTTATAAGTGTTCATACCACTATTTTCAAATAGTAATTTAAGCAAATATCTTAAATTCTTGCTTAAGACCGCCACCCCCTCGACTAGCATATCTCCTGATAGGTTGTTTAACGGAGTTACGTTCAGATACAGTTTTGTTAAGAATAGAGTGCGCTCCCTCGTGGTGGAATGTGAAACTAACAGACCGCGATTTCATTTAAAGTAGGAAATATAACAAGGCGATATGTTTGAAACTTTAAGATAGTTTATAACTTATAAGAAAAAGTTTATAAAAAATGGCGCATGAAATTTCTGGCAGCTGGGGGGAGGGGCGAAATATTTCTTTTTTTTTTTTTTACCTTTGCGTTTCATACCGTTTCAGGTGCGGTTTTTTGACTGAGTACTCAGATACATGCTAATTATTAAATATAAATATGTCAAAAGTTAAGTTACCACTATTTCTGAGTAGTAATTTCAACAAATATCTTAAATTCTTGGTTAAGACCGCCACCCCCTCGAGTAACATATCTGCTGTTAGGTTGTGTAAAGGAGTTTCGTTCACATACGCTTTTGTTAAGAATAGAGTGCGCTCCCTGGGGGTGGAATCTGGAACTAACAGACCGCGATTTCATTTAAAGTAGGAAATCTAACAATGCGATCTGTTTTAAACTTTAAGATACTTTATAATACATGATAAAAAATTATAAAGAAGAATAGCGCGTCGCATTTCGAGGGTGGGGGGTTGAAGTGCGCGAACAAAATTAGGAAATACATCTGGACGATCTGTTTAAAAATTTAATATAGCTTATAAAACAGAACAAAAATTTTAAAAATCAGGCCGCGTCAAAAATCATGGTGGCGATCTGCCCACTCCCTCCCCCCACCCCAAGGGGTGCACTTTTCTAAATTTGGCAGATACCCGTCATGTGATATATCGTAGCATTTCGGGGGGGGGGGAGGGGTGGCACGAACAAAATTAGGAAATATAACAAGGCGAATGTGTTTGAAACTTTAACCCCTTCGCGACGGGAGCCTTTTACGAAATGGTTATTACTTTGCTACCGGTTTTAAAAAACAGAAGTTTGTGCCTATTCAAATCGGGAAAATGCTCGGATTAAATAAGGCAAATTTTACAGTAAAATTTTACTGGTGAGGATAAACGAGGATCCTTAGGCCTATTTCCGGCACGTATACGTGTCGCTCGTCCCCAAGGGGTTAAGATAGTTTAGGATGGGTTAGCTAAAATTTAGTTAGCTAAGGTATTCTATGGCGATAAATGTCCTAGACGTTTTGAAAGAAAGTGTTTTGAAAGGAATATTAAACGAAACCCTCTGTGCGATCTATGATCACACTTACTCACTTGTTTGTTTTTTTCTTGTTTTTTTTCTCCTCTTTTTGCCCCTTCAATCATTTTTTAGGCGCGTTCGCAATTATATAAATACGTAGCACCTATAGTCGTCGTTCAGTCCGTCCGCGTATAACAGAGCAAAATCTACCCAACCGAATGGTCGGAAATTTTAAATATATAATTGTACCAAAATTTTGTCGAGTCATTTCAAATTTTATGAAAATCGGATGTATAGTTTAATTACAGGGACAGTCAAAAGTTTTCTGTTACGTTAAGGCCAATGGGAAAAAATTATTGCAAGTGCATTTTAATGATGTTGCAGCCTTTCGAACAGAATGAAATGGATATGCGCTTATGAAGTGCATTAAAATATACATTCATTACAATATGCGGTGCAAAAAATATTTATAGAACTAGTTATAGTACAAACGCACCTCATTTGCTAAGTTTGACGAGCAATTTCCAACTTGTTTCGCTGGTGACCAGTTAGAAATTATTAACGCGCTTTTCTTTCGTTAAATTGTAGCCTAGCGCGAACAAGCTTTTGGTATAGAATTCAATTCTAAAGGAGATTTCATTTTTTGCCAATTATTTTCAACTAGTGATTGTGACGTGCTTAGTTGTTGATTAGCGGTGGTTCGAATGTCCTCATCTATACTTGTTTCAGACAGTATAGGCGGTTGACCTTCACATCTTGAAAAGTGTTTTTATGGTAACGCATTGACATATTCCCCAGTTGGTCACTTTTTTAACACTGTATTTGAGGGTTGTTTTTTCCCACACATTAAGCCTGCGTTTAAACGTTTGTTTTGCCATCCTTCAACACTCTTCCAGGAATCATATTCTTCTCCAATCGCGTGTGGTTTATTGTCAAAAGGTTGGGGAGATTCAACAATGCAAAGGAGATGAGAAGATTAAATCGACTTGAAAGAAACTTTTTCCTCCTACAGAATGTCCACCAGTTTCATTCTAAAGCTATTAAAGATGAAAAACTCCACGTAACCACAAAAAAAGACGCCGATGCTGAAAATAGTTGAATGATACATCTGTTCGCACCTTAAACTCTATATACCGCATCTGTAGGTAGCTTACAAAATAGAAATGAAGTGGAAAAAACAAGGTAAGGGAGTAGGGCAGGGACGGCGAACCTTTTCACATCCAATTCCCAAATTTTTCCAAAAATATATTTTATGTGATCATGGCGTGCCAACATTAAAAAAATTCTAATGCATCAAATAATAATGAATCAAAATTAATTAAAATTGTGTTTTTAGCATTAAAAAATATGGATAACATTTATGTTATACTTTAGAAAATTATTTTTAAAATATTATTTCAGTTGTCTCTTTTTAGATGCCGAATAATTTATATCAACTTCGTACTTAATTATTTTTAAGAGAACGCAAGTTGAATTGGACTCATTTAAAAACATGTTTTTACTTGAATTTTTCATATTATTTATTTTCGAAAAGAATGTCTCGCAAAAAAACAACAACAAAAAAAAAAAAAAACAAATCGCCAGATTCTACCGCTTTTAGTATCTGGAATTGAATTCCACATTCTTATAACTTTATCATCGGCATTTTTGCCTATAATGCCTTTAAATCTTTCTTTTGCGATAATCTGCTAAATCTTTCTTATCTCTCTATTCTAGAAAAAAGTAACTACCGCTGTCACCGCCGCCGCCGCCGCCGGAGTTTTTTGTGACCGAAGGATTTTCTTCGTTAATATTAGAAAAATAATGCATACAAAAATATGAAAATCGGTGGTATTATAGAGAAATGTTTGATAAACACGCTGATGCAGACAGTTTTCAAATCGAAGAATTATTTTAACAGATATTTAATGCTAAAGTTGGACAAAATCGTTCCATTAAAAAAGTTTTATAGCAGCAAAAACTATACATCGGAATTTAATAATTTTTGGATCATTTTAAACGTTGTAATTTCCCGGTGTGCAGAATGCAATTATTTTTTTCATTTGACTCATTTTTCGAGGTTTCATTTCTATTTTAAATTCAAATTTTCAGCATTTCAAGAGATATTTTTTACTTATTTTAGAAAATTGTACTAATTTAACCCGTTGCCAACTGTATAAACAACGGAAACAATTATGTTTGCTTCAAATTAAAAATTTATTTACACGCGACTATTATAAACAGAAAAGATACTTTCAAATTAAAATTAAATAATTGCGTATAAAAAGCAGGAACTTATTGAAAATTACTTCATAAGAATTTTATTTACACGTGAAGTTTAACAGAGAAAGGATATTTTAAAATAATAAATTCATTAACATGCGTTAGAAGTCTTAAATAGGAGAAATTACGTCACATTACACTTATTACGTAAAATGAACAAAAAATAATATCGCAAAACAGTTTAAATTTAAAAAATTGCGCGAGACATTTTTTTGATATTTTTCAACTATTTTTGTTAGGACAGCTTAAAAATTTCATTTCACAACAAAAGTATTTTCACGTGAATATTAAAAAGAGAAAGGAAAGTTTGGTGAAAATTACGTCAGATTATAAACGATATATTTAAAATCTCTCTATTCTAAAAAAAAAGTAACTACCGCTGTCACCGCCGCCGCCGCCGGTTTTGAATATTTTGTGACAGGAGGTCTTTCTTCGTTAATATTAAGAAAAATATTGCGTACAAAAATATGAAAATCGGTGGTATTATAGAGAAAAGTTTGATAAACACGCTGATGCAGACAGTTTTCAAATCGAAGAATTATTTTAAGAGTTATTTAATGCTAAAGTTGGACAAAATCGTTCCACTAAAAAAGTTTTATAGCAGCAAAAACTATACATGGCAGTGTAATCATTTTTAGATCATTTTATGCGTTAGAATTTGCCGGAGTGCAGATTGCATTAATTTTTTTATTTTGACTCATTTTTTCAGATTTTATTTCTATTTTAAATTCAAATTTTCAGCATTTCTAGAGATATTTTTTACAGATTTCAGAAAATTGTACTAATTTAAACTGTTGCCAACTGTATAAAAAGCGCAAGCAATAATGTTTGCTTCAAATTAAAAATTTATTTGCACGTGATAATTATAAACAGGAAAAAAACTTTCAAATTAGAATTAAATAATTACGTATAAAAAGCAGGAACTTATTAAAAATTACGTCATAAAAAGTATACACGTGAATTTTAAAAGAGAAAGGATATTGTAAAATAATAAATTCATTAACATGCGTTAGAAGTCTTAGGAGAAATGACGTCATAATTACGTCACATTATAGTTATTACATAAAATGAACACAAAATAATATTGCAAAAAAGTTTAAATTTAGAAATTGCGCTAGATATTTATTTGATATTTTGAGAATTAATTTAAAATGTCTCATTTAAAAGAACTTTCTTTTCGCTTTGTTAAAAAATACCAGGAGACAAAGACTCTCTTTACTTAATTCCTTTTATATTAGCTTATTTTGAAATGTTGTTACACGTGTATACGTCATCAAGTTATTTTTATTTCGACGTTTTATTTGTGTTTTTATTAATGTTGTACGAATTTATTTGTTCTTTCGTTATTTAAAATAAAAGTTATATCAATTTGTATAATTTGGCGAGTGGTTTGGCGATTTATATAATTTGGCGAAATTGGTCGACAGGATAATCAAGTAGTACCGGAGCGGATTTGGCGTTAAAATTCCTCAATCAAAGAGAAATGAATAGAAATTCGTTTATAGGGAGATCGCCACTGTTTTTTAAATTATAATTCAATCTTTCGAAATCTTTTTACAGCCGATCAAATTAGCGTGCATTTAGAGTCTGCGGTGTCTGGACGGGGGTTGGCGAGCGTAGCTCGTAGGGGGCCGAGCCCCCTAGTGTCTTATTTTTTTAAAAAACTTTCTTTTCGCTTTGTTACAAAATACCGTGAGACAAAGACTCTGTTTACTTAATCCATTTTATATTTTGAAATGTTTAACTAAAATTATTTAATCAAAGACGGAAGCAACCATTGTATCTTTTAACAGTAGCTGTTTTAGCCAAATTCCCCAATCAAAGAGAAATGAATAGAAACCCGTTTATAGGGAGATCGCCACTGTTTTTTAAGTTACTAGGGGGCTCGGCCCCCTACGAGCTACGCTCGCCAACCCCCGTCCAGACACCGCAGACTCTAAATGCACGCTAATTTGATCGACTTTAAAAAGATTTCGAAAGATTGAATTATAATTTAAAAAACAGTGGCGATCTCCCTATAAACGAATTTCTATTCATTTCTCTTTGATTAGGGAATTTTAACGCCAAATCCGCTGCGGTACTACTTGATTATCCTGTCGACCAATTTCGCCAAATTATATAAATCGCCAAACCACTCGCCAAATTATACAAATTGATATAATTTTTATTTTAAATAACGAAAGAACAAATAAATTCGTACAATATTAATAAAAATACAAATAAAACGTCGAAATAAAAATAACTTGATGACGTATACACGTGTAACAACATTTCAAAATAAGCTAATATAAAAGGAATTAAGTAAAGAGAGTCTTTGCCTCCTGATATTTTTTAACAAAGCGAAAAGAAAGTTCTTTTAAATGAGACGTTTTAAATAATTCTCAAAATATCAAATAAATGTCTAGCGCAATTTCTAAATTTAAACTTTTTTGCAATATTATTTTGTGTTCATTTTATGTAATAACTATAATGTGACGTAAATATGACGTAATTTCTCCTAAGACTTCTAACGCATGTTAATGAATTTATCATTTTACAATATCCTTTCTCTTTTAAAATGTGATATTTTTACGTGATATTTTCACGTGATATTTTTACGACGTAATTTTTAATAAGTTCCTGCTTTTTATACGTAATTATTTAATTCTAATTTGAAAGTTTTTTTTCCTGTTTATAATAGTCACGTGTAAATAAATTTTTAATTTGAAGCAAACATTATTGCTTGCGCTTTTTATACAGTTGGCAACAGTTTAAGTTAGTACAATTTTCTGAAATCTGTAAAAAATATCTCTAGAAATGCTGAAAATTTGAATTTAAAATAGAAATAAAACCTGAAAAAATGAGTCAAAATAAAAAAATTAATGCATTCTGCACTCCGGCAAATTCTAACGCATAAAATGATCTAAAAATGATTACACTGCCATGTATAGTTGTTGCTGCTATAAAACTTTTTTAGTGGAACGATTTTGTCCAACTTTAGCATCAAATAACTCTTAAAATAATTCTTCGATTTGAAAACTGTCTGCGTCAGCGTGTTTATCAAACATTTCTGTATAAAACCACCGATTTTCATATTTTTGTATGCATTATTTTTCTAATATTAACGAAGAAAATCCTCCGGTCACAAAAAACTCCGGCGGCGGCGGTGACAGCGGTAGTTACTTTTTTTTAGAATAGAGAGATATTTCAATCTTTTGAAATCTTTTTAATGCAAATCGAATTAGCGTGCTTTTAGAGTCTGCGGTGTCTGAACGGGGGTTGGCGAGCGTAGCTCGTAGGGGGCTGAGCCCCCTAGTTAAGAAAAATAATGCATACAGAAGTATGAAAATCGGTGGTTTTATACAGAAATGTTTGATAAACATGCTGATGCAGGCAGTTTTCAAATCGAAGAATTATTTTAAGAGATATTTAATGCTAAAGTTGGACAAAATCGATCCACTAAAAAAGTTTTATAGCAGCAAAAACTATACATGGCTGTGTAATCATTTTTAGATCATTTTATGCGTTAGAATTTGCCGGAGTGCAGATTGCATTAATTTTTTTTTTATTTTGACTCATTTTTTGAGGTTTTAATTCTATTTTAAATTTAAATTTTCAGCATTTTTAGAGATATTTTTTACATTATTTTAGAAAATGGTATTAATTTATACTGTTGCCAAATGTATAAACAGCGCAAACAATAATGTTTGCTTCAAATTAAAAATTTATTTACACGTGACTATTATCAACAGAAAAAATTATTTGGAATTAGAATTAAATAATTATGTACAAAAAGCAGGAACTTATTAAAAATTACGTCATAAAAAGTATACACGTGAATTTTAAAAGAGAAAATATATTGTAAAATAATAAATTCATTAACATGCGTTAGAAGTCTTAAATAGGAGAAATTACGTCATATTTACGTCACATTATGGTTATTACATAAAATGAACGCAAAATAATATTGCAAAACAGTTTAAATTTAGAAATTGCGCTAGACATTTATTTGATATTTTGAGAGGATCTTTTCAACTATTTTTGTTAGGAAAGCGCAAATAATATTTCATTTCTAACAAAAGTATTTTCACGTGAATATTTAAAAGAGAAAGAATAGCTTGGTAAAAATTACGTCAGATTAAAAACGATTAATTTAAAATGTCTCATTTAAAAGAACTTTCTTTTCCCTTTGTTAAAAAATACCAGGAGACAAAGACTCTGTTTACTTAATTCCTTTTATATTAGCTTATTTTGAAATGTTGTTACACGTGTCTACGTCATCAAGTTATTTTTATTTTGACGTTTTATTTGTATTTTTATTAATGTTGAACTAATTTATTTGTTCTTTCGTTATTTAAAATAAAAATTATGTCAATTTGTATAATTTGGCGAGTGGTATGGCGATTTATATAATTTGGCGAAATTGGTCGACGGGATAATCAAGTAGTACCGCAGCGGTTTTGGCGTTAAAATTCCCCAATCAAATAGAAATGAATAGAAATGCGTTTATAGGGAGATCGCCACTGTTTTTAAAATTATAATTCAATCTTTCGAAATCTTTTTAAAGTCGATCAAATTAGCGTGCATTTAGAATCTGCGGTGTCTGGACGGGGTTTGGCGAGCGTAGCTCGTAGGGAGTCGAGCCCCCTAGTTCTTAAAATTTTGTGAGCCAGTGTTGAGTAGATTGGGATACATTAAGTTCTATTCTAATTTCTTCAATCTGTATGACAATAACAAACAACCAAACTTAATCGAATTCAGATAGACAGAGATAGTTTCTAGATTAATTAAGGCATTTCTTGAAATTCGACTATATTTTGGTGTAGAACCTGAATCTATGCCGTGCCAAAAATAATCTGCAGCGTATCACTTATGGCACGCGTGCCATAGGTTCGCCTTCCCTGGAGTAGGGTCTTTGATTATCATGCCAATCAGGGAGACAGGAAAGGATTATTGTTCGCCTTCAACGTTCTTACCGCCTGAAACAACTAAAGTGATGATTGATCAGTCACAATTGTTGATTAAAATTCGGCATCGGCAAATGCATTTTCTTTGGATGGCCTTATACCTCTTACTCTAGATTTTTTAGGCTTGTTTCTTAGTATAGCCAAAATAAATATGATGAAGTTAAACATGCGTTTTTTGTATAATAATAAAAAATAAAGTTAAATATATCCTTTGTATTTACAGAATTATGCTGAATAAGTATATTAAAATAAATAAAAAAAGTGAATTTAGTGTGAATTTACTTCAATTGTACTCGACCCCCGGTATGCTATTTCTTTCTCCCAGCTTATTTTGTGTCGTCTCCAAAAAATAACGTTACCTTACAGAAGCCAGCTGTAAAAGAAAGAAGGCGTACCATTGTACTGTTAAATTGTCTACTGCAATTTTTTAAACTTCAAAGTATCGCACACTTTCAATTTTTATACCGTCGTAAAAAGAGTACTTTTCAATGCAATTTGTTTGATAACTGCATCTCTATTTATTTTTGAGATATTTATTTATTTTTGTAGTTTTTAGCGACATTTGTTTAATTTTGGCACCTTAAGTACTGCATTTCTGTAGAGAGTAAAGGGAAAATAGCAATTATATCTTTTTGTTGCCATTTTCCCCAAAAAACTGAAAAAAAGTGTAATTAAAATACGTGCTATTTTAAAAATATATAAACGAATGATTTCTGATAAAAAATGGAGCTATTACAAACTATATTTAATTTTAAGTATCTGTATTAATATTACAAACAAATTAAGGCATACGAATCATTAGATAGCCGATTTTTTTTGTCGAGTTTCTTGAATGACGAAATCTCTTTTTTTGGATTTGTGTATTATTCAGCGATAGTGACATCCTAGGCGTACTTTACTGTAGATGTTGTTTAATACTGGATCGCAAATGAGGAATTCTTCAGCGGATGGGAATGACGTCATTTTATATGTAATAAAATCGCGTGTTTTATGTCTTAAAACTGAACTACAGTAGAGTCCCGATTATCCGAGTCATGCTTAACCGATTTGCCGCTTTAATCCAGCAGATATTTTTTTCTGATGGAATGATGGCTTCTATTATTATGAAACAGCCATTATAAATGAAGTGTTAGGTGAAGATGAAAGAGCAGTCGTAAAAAGTTAGAACTCTGATTCTCTGGTCAGAATGGGGAAAAAGGGCCATATTTTTTTTTTTTTTGTCAAAAAAAAAAAATTATGCCCATTTTTTTCTGATTTTCTGGTCAAAATGGGAAAAAAATGGCTATATTTTTTTTTTTCAAAAAAAAAAAAAAAAATAAAAAAAAATTATGGTCATTTTTTCCCATTCTGACCAGAAAATCAGAGTTCCAACTTTTTACGACTGCTCTTTCATCTTCACCTAACACTTTATTTATAATGGCTATTTCATAATAATAGAAGCCATCAGTCCATCAGAAGAAAAGGATCCATTCCAAAGGTGTAAATTCGATTAACTCGGATAATCGGGACTCTTACTGTATCTATATTTATATACATATATTTTTTTTTTCATCGGGGGCAATACTAAATTCTGAAAAAGTAGAATTCCTGATCTCTAGTTTATTTTATTTATTTTTTCTTGCTATAATTTATCTTCAAAACGAAATCCATCTGCAATCACGAATAATTTTGAAAAAATATTTTATGCATTATTTTATTTTTATAATGTAAATTTCTTTCATTCAAACATTATTAAAAATATTCCCTAAGAGAAATTAGCTAGTCTTTGTAGAAGGAAATGAAGTCTAAAGACTTCAGTCCACTAAGATATAAAGTTTCTAATTAAAAAGCCATTCTAAAATCTAAAAATACCCAATTACTGCATCTTTTACAAACTAAACTAAAAGCATAAAATGTTTATTTTAAATTTTCTGTATATACTACTAATTAAAAGCCGGAATTCAATTACTAATTCTTTGTATATTTTTGGTGATATTCAGAAAAGACACAAGAGAAAGTTGGTTTTTAATTAGACTTGCCCAGTTATTTTGAGTATAGATACGTCTTGTTGTTCTATACTCAGACGTTGCTTATTTATTAATAAATGTTTATTTGAATTTATTTTTTTTACGAAAAATGTTATAAATTGTTTTGTTCTATATTTATTAATTAAACTTTTTTTTATTTATTGTTATTTCATTTTAAAAATAATGAAAAATAATTTAAAAATACATATGTAACTGTTATTCGAAAACGAAGTTTTCGCCAAATTGTCGTAAAAAAAAAAATCACGCCAAACCCGGTGCGTATATGACAATGCAACAAATCATGACATTTAATTTCAACTTCAAAGCAATGTTTTAACGGTACGACTTCCCCCGTCGACCAATTTCGCCAAATTATATAAATCGCCAAACCACTCGCCAAATTATACAAATTGATATAATTTTTATTTTAAATAACGAAGGAACAAATAAATTAGTATAACATTAATAAAAATACAAATAAAACGTCGAAATAAAAATCACTTGATGGCGTAAACAGGTGTAACTTCTTTAAAGTCAAGTGAATGTGACATTTACGAACAATCATTATTGGTATTTAATCTTACAGTTTGGCGATAGATTTTTGGTCGAAGGGATAACCAAGTAGTACCGTTTTAATTTGCCACTCGAAAAAAATTAAAAATGCTAACTGGCGAGTTCAAAATAAATAAAAAGCTATTGGCGAGATTTGCCCCCGCTAACATAAAAGTACCAAGAATTCTTTGCGATCATGGCAACTCTTATGTAATTTTATTCGAAAATATAATTTTGATTCTTTAAAATCGTCTAAATGATTTTTTTTTTTTGGGGGGGGGGGGTAATATTCCGTTTCACTAAGCTCCAGGTTTCACAGCAATACAAGCAATATTTGAGGTAATATAATTCTATAGATTTAATGAATTTTAAATACATCGAAGAATGATTGATTAATACTTTCAATGATTACATTCATATTTGTAATTGAGTTTTTTTTATAATGTTGAAAAAAAATCATATTTACTTAGCGTTTAAAACAACATGCAAAGAAAACAACATTACAATTTTACCCTTTTGCAAGACGCTCGGAGGGTTAATCACAATGGAAACTTTTCTTATAGAAAGCCGGCAGTTACATGGCTTGGAGTATAATAATATTAGTGAAATGATAGCGATAGAATAATATTTTGCGACTTATCACCTGTGGCTGGCTAACATTAAAGTACCAAAATGATCGCTGGAATATAAAATGCGAAGGGATTCGCCCGGAACTGTTGATGATATTCACATGACTTTGTCTATTATTATAGAGATTGTTTCAATTCTAAAAACAGCGCAAAGCATATTTCCTAACGATTAAAAATTCATTTACGCGTGACTATTTAAAACAGAAAGAAAAACTTTAAAATTAATATTAAATGAAGTACGTGTTAAAAGCAGAAAAATATTGAAAATTATGTCTTGAAAATTGTATTTACGCGTGAATATTAAAAGAGAAAAGAAACTTTAAAATAATAAATACATTAATATGCGTTTAAGGGGATTCTTCGGGCACTTGAAAACACCCGCTCCGTAATGTTAATCCTATGGGCAGGTTATTTTCGAACTTCTCGTTTCAATTTGAATATTTTTAAACGATTTTTTTGCATAGGCTAGATGAGGTCGATCTTTAATATGACTCTTTTTTACTTTTTCGATTTTGGTTGCAGATTTTTTTTTTTAAAGGTACTTTCAGTTTCCAAACCGGTTTCGAAACTAAAAGTACCTTTTTGCGCGAAGAATCCCTTAACCGTTTCAGGGGCAAGGTACTTCTATTCGTAAAATGTTGAAATCAGTGAATGGCACCAGAATTTACAAGCAAATTAATAATACGAAAATCCTTTTGTTCACTTACTTAATAAAAGGAAAATTTTAATTCCAATATTCTGGTGTCAATTTGGCATTTAAGAATTAAAATTAAGTGGTCCAAAAATGAACCGCCGCCCTTGAAGCGGTTAAAACAGTAAATTGCATTATGTCAGTCGTTTATAACGCTGTTAAAAAATACAGGGAGGCAAAGAGGCTGTTTACTTAATTCATTTTATTTTAGCTTCTTTTCAAATGTTTAACTGATCTTCTTTAACAAAACACGAAAACAACCATTGGATGCCTTAACAGTAACTGATTCTGCCTTAAATTTTTGCAATCAAAGAGAATTTAATAGAAACCCGTATACCGGGAATCGCTACATGTTTTTTCATTATAATTCAATCTTCTCTAACCTTTTAAAAACCGATCAGATTAGCGTGCTTTTAGATTGTGCGGTGTCTGAACGGGGTTTTTTAGCGTAGCTTGCAGGGGGCAGAGTCCCCTAGTATATATATATATATAAAAGAAAACGTGTACAGATATATCCGGCATGAAATATACAGGGATTAATCGATTAGAGTGATAAAGTACCAGAAAATCCATAGAAAATTTCTCAATCACTACATATTTCGTAACACCTGCAACAACACTATTTTATTTCTCATCTAAAAGGCAAGGCTTTTATCGGGTTAGTAAAAATACAGTGTTTCTCCAGATTAAATTAGGTGTTTTTAGTCAAAAAGTCGGGAAAAGTTTTAGAGAATCTCAAGTTTTCACCGCGAGGCTTCTTCTCTGCTTTTCCCATAAATTAAAGTGGACGTTTCAGTCAAAGTTGGGTAAAAAATGTTACAGAGTTATTTCTATTGTAAAGATTCTTTGCTGATGAAACGCTCCGTTGTCTAAACAAGTTAAAATTATCTGATGTATACAAGGATGGACGGAAATTAAAAAACTTTAGGAAAATTTAATTCTATTTTAAATATTGATACTTTAAAATTTTAAATCTTTTTCTATTTAGTTCTTTTTCTTCTTTTCTTTTAATATGCATCTTTATAAATATACTACGGTATTCGCTTATGTTTGTGTACATTTTCCAAAAGTTAAGAGGTAAGGCATTTATGATGTTAATAAAAAGACTGCATTTTCATTAGATTAAAAAGGGTGACTTTAATAATAATAATAATAAATGGGTAAAAAAAATCTGTCGGCAGTGGTCACGTCGAGGCCTCATTGCTGCTTCTCCTAGACATTGAATTGGATTTTCTTCAATCAAAAGATGGGTAAATGATCTTATCGAGTTATTTCTGTTGTAATGATTCCTTGATGTTGAAATACTTTTCTATTTAAAGATGTTAAAAAAACTATAGAGATGAAGGCAATAAAAAAATGTTGGCAAATTTAAGCTATTCAAAATACTTATGTTTTATAAAATTCGTAAATCATTTTTGTATTTTCTCATTTTTTAATTCTCTTTTTTCTAATGTGACATTCCGATTAGATATAATCTGTGATTCGATTAAGTAGGTGTATATTTTCCAGAATTGATGTCAAATAGGTAGTATTATTGCATATATAAATATGTTTATTGTCGCATTTGGATTCAAGAAAAATAATTTTTCAAGAGCTAAAGTATTACGTTTTATCGTGACGAAAAAAAAAAAAAAATAATAAAATACTGAAACTTGCAAAAACTCGCCTATTAGAAAGATGAATGTGGAATCCGTTTTTATTAAAGATGATTTTTTTACAAAATTAATTTTGAATATATTTATGAATAAAAAAGTATTTCCATCTAAGTTCAGAAAAAAGGGAAAAGAAAATATCTTACATAGCACTATTTGTCTAAGCGGTAAAAATCAAGGATTTGATTTTAAACGTGATAATTTAAATTATTTATTTTTTAACTTTTAAAATACTTTCCACAAGACGGTTAGATCGTTAAAAGAGATCAGTTAAACGGAGTTAAATGTATTCGTTTATATATCTATATATTCTAAATAGTATACATAGTGTCCCTGAACTCAAGGACCACACACTGTAAGGGAAGGTAAAGTACATATAAAGAAGCAAGTTTGGTATATAGCAATATGGGATCGGAGATGTAAGTCTTGGCGAAAAACAAGAAATGCGGAGGAAATGAAAACAAGTGCTTTATTGACATAACAATTAAGGTTCGAATAGACGTATCATTAAACTATTTTCAGTATCAGGGTCTTTTTTTGTTATCCCGCGGTGTTTTTCATCTTTAGTGCCTTTAAAATGAAACTGACGGACATCCTGCAGGAGGAAAGAGTTTCTTTCAAGCCGATGAAATCTTCTTATCCCCTTTGCACTGTTGAATCTCATCATCCATTTGTAAATAATCCACAGAAGGGCTGTGAAAAATACGTTTCCTGGAAAAGTGTTTAAAGATGCAAAACAAGCATCTAAACCGAGCTTTACAGTAACTGCTGAAGTGTGCTATCATCAACATTGATATAGGCCTGGCAGCGTCTAGCAAGAGATTGGCGTACCTTTTGAAAATTCCAGGTGTTTCATGAACAGCTGCAGCAGCGACTGAAAGTCTTGCAATGAGTTCCTCACACTCTCAGAAATAGAATTCTCACTTTTGACGATTTAGCAATCCTCAAGCTGTATTTCGTCGTTTTTGACGATCATTTCCTATCACCATCACGTGACTTTTAAGGAAAGGTAAACTCTCAGATATTTGACGAAAGTTTTTCCTCAATCACGGTCAGACTCAATGCATTTTAAGGAAACCGTTGCTGTACCTCCTCAAATCCTGCGATTTTAGCAAGCAGATATTTGCTTGTTTGTATTAGTCCCGTAATAATTTATTTTTAAAACAGCACTTTTTAGTGCTTTTCAGAAAATACTGAAATATAGGTAGTTATTGTTTCTTCATAAGTTATTTTTTTAGCTGTTAAAATTTTTAGGAATGCTTATTATTATTATTATTATTACTTATGTTGTTGTTCGTTATGTTTTAATTTGAAAAGAATATATTTCCTGTGTTCAAAAACATCCAAAAAGAAAATTTAATCAATAAAATTTCAAAGATCCAGGATATCTTTTTTTTTAAATTTATTTAAGAAGTATATTCTGTTTTCAATCAGATTAAAAATAAACATAATTGATCCCTCTCCGTTTTATAAACAGTAAAGTGTTAAAATCTTATCCACCTATTCAAAGTTATAAAATCTCACGCAATATGCACTTCACAGTTCATTATTTGTGTGCAACAAATTAACCAGACCATATTCTAACCATTCATTGAGCAAAGAAAATTTCACTAATAAATGATTTGATCAAGCCATATTGTAATTATTCATTGACCATGAGAAAAACATAATAATAAATTAGCCTTCCTTAAAACTTTCAGCACCGATAAAAATAAAATTACAATCTATCTTATAAAAATATAATCACGCGGCAGCTTACATCAGTCTAAAAGCACATTCATACAAGTCCCCAATAGCCTGGTCGGTAGAGCAAGTGTCTCCCACCCCAAAGCCCGCGGGTTCAAATCACGCCGGAGAAAACGGGAAGTGATTTTTTTCTTCCCTTGGTAGAGGAGCTTCCTAACTGTTTAATAGATGGCGCCACCAGCCCTTTTTTGACGAAACTTTTGAGGAAATTTATATTGTCAAACAAGTGAAGAAAGTAATTTCATCAATTTGACGAAATATTCGCTCGGAGCATATTCCAGGAAACCGTTTCGTCAAAAACAAAGAAAATTTCGTGAAATCTGAGTATTCATTTCTGAGTGTGCATCATAGTCAATTGAACAACTTGGCCTAACAATCTCCCAAGCGAAGACCACAGCAATAATGTTTATCCGCTTTTTACTAGAAAAACGCCACCCAGTTTTCAAACTGCGGGGGCAAACCATATCAATAAAGAAGAATCTCACTTATTTAGGTCTCGTCTTAGATTCAAAGCTCAATTTTAAAGATCACATTATCCATCTACGAACAAAAATCCAACAATTTTTCACTGGTTTCGGCAAAATACATTATTTCAATAAGGGAATAAACCCCTCCATCTTAAAAATTTGGCATAATACGATTACTCTTCGTCAGTTTCTATATGCAGCAGCAATCTGGTTCCCTCGACTAAACTGCCATGGTATCCGGAAGGTAAAATCGATACAAAGAATGGCACTGCTCGGCATTATCAAAGTCTATCGCAGTATCTCAACTGACGCTCTGTGTGTCCTAACGGAACACACATTACCTATTCAAATAATTTTGGCAAAAGAACTCTCTTACTACAATACTTTAAAAGGACGCAAAAATTACATCATCCAAGATACCTCAATAACCACAGATAATTTAATGACCAAGCTTCTTTCCTACAGCTTCCCAGAATATTACAAATTAAACAACTTGCAAATTTTAGAAGATACCTTTTCATACAATAACCAACTAAATCAAGATTTAACAATTTACACAGACGGCTCCGTCACATACTCAGGCACTGCTGCTGCCTTCATGGTTGAAAAAGGCACCTCTTTTATCTTTGAAAACTCTTTTCGGCTACATAATTTAAACTCGATCTACCAAGCAGAACTATACGCTAGATGCCAAGCAATACACTGGTTTCTAACATCATCTTACTCTTCACTACTTCTATTAACGGACAGGCACTCGGCAAAAGATGCCCTTAATCTAGCCTTCCCCCGTAATCAACTTATTCATCAGATATATGTTAAATTACTGAATTATCCACACAAAACAGTATACATCAAATGGATCAAAGCACACGCCGGAACCAGAGGTAATGAAAGAGCCGACACCTTAGCAAAATCAACAACAACATCCACCACGTCACATATCATCAGTTTAGTTTTTCCAGTCTCTGTGATCAAAAAAGCACTCAAGGATAAAATGTTGTCAGACTGGCAACAATATTGGACTTCATCAGAAAAAGGACGTTATGCTCATTAATAGTCTTGGTTAAAGCGTCATCTGTCTGCGTACTAACTGGCGTATTTTAGTGAGTACAGTACCGCAAAACATGGACATTTCGGAAGCAACTTATGATATTCGCATTTCCTTTAAACCATGCTTGCTGCATCGCGCCCTTTTATCATCATTAGCATCGCGCCCTTTTTGCGTTTATCGCGCAATCTGATTAAAAGTTACTTGCTCTCATTTCTTGATGCAATTCAGATGTTTTCAAAACTGCATAACTCACTGACTTGCTTTTGCGGTTATGCTTAGGTCTACTGATGTTTAAGTTCTGTGCCATGTAAATACACCGCACCAACAATGCCGTCTGCAATACTAATTACAGTAACTCCTTTTTTTCTTTCCACATTGTTAATTTTGTACTTTTCCAGTATAGGAATCTTGGTTTAACTTCTATTTGCATATAAAAGTAGACAAATGGCGGTTTACAATAAATAAATTTATAAATATTGAAAAACTTGCTTATGTATATGAGACAGTTAATAGGTTGTCAGAAAATATCCGTGAAAATTTCATTTTCTCTCCAAGGCCCCTATACAGGAAAGTTATCGCTAATGTTATCTAGTGGGAATATTAAAGGCAATCATAAAGCATTCATGCACATAACTGTTTAATATAATATAATGTAGATATGTATATAATATTAAGGTCGCAATTCTATTTCAATTTTTTTCGAATCAAGAGCTTGAAGCCAGGAGAGACCAAGTTAACTTAACAATATCTCAAAACTGCGGCCTTAATATTGAACAAAAATATTAAGTGTAGTTACTCATTTTACTCAGAATTTTAGGCTCTATAACTTTTATACTAACAATGTTTTTGATAGAGTTAGCTATTTTGAGATATTGTTAAGTTAACTTGGTCTCTCCTGGCTTCAAGCTATTGATTAGCGATTAATAGGGTGGGTCGAAAAAACCGAAATATTTATAATCGAAACGTAATAGCGCGGAAAAGTTGCCTTTCGTAAAAAAGATAAAATACGTAAAATATTACACCGATTGGTTAATATCTTTTACCGCCGCAAGGGGTCCAAATTTCGAAAAAATCGCAAAAAACATACTTTTTGCATTTTTTTTTTTAATTATCCAAACATACCTATTCAATTTCTAATAGAACGCAATAGCCACTCCAAGATATTGGTAATGTAACATTAACATTTCATTTTTGTGACATCGTTGCTTTTACCGCCGCAACAAGGCGAAAATTTCTAAAAAATGTTAAAAATTAAAGTTTTTCATTTTTTCAATTTTCATAACTTTTGTAATGTTTTCAGATATTTTACATTTCTAATAAACCGGGAAGAAAGGCATTTTATGTTGTTAATTTTATGCACATTGTTAACCATAATCACTGTAATTCTATTAAAAAAAAAAAAAAAAAAAAAAAAAAAAAAATTGCTCAATGATAGAAACACCTGCAGCTGCCTGCACGTAAAATTATTTTCTCTCTGCTAGAGGGCCATATTGTACTTGGTTCGTTTTTTTGTAATATACTACTTTTACTCTATACTTGGATGGCTCTAAAGATAGAAATATCTGCCAGGCTAAAGAGGTGGCAAAGTTTCATCTTTGCGAAGTCAAGGAGGAACATATCTCTTTGATACTAGAACCAGGTCTTAATTATTTTCGTCATTTGACCCCATCGTCTGGCAAGGAGACTTCTATATGCAATGACATTATAGATTTTTTGAAGAAAAATGAAATCCAAACTGTAATAATAATTGCAGTCGAATTTAGCGGAACTGTCTTCAAAACAGGATGCAAAGGTGGTGTTACAGTAAGATTACTTGAGTACAACTTTTAAAAAACCACCCAATTTGCTTTCTTGACCTCACTTCAATGAGCTTCCACTGAGACATCTTTTCAAACATCTTGATGACGAAAAACAGGTTCTCTATCATATTGTGGCCCAATTGGTTGATCTCTAGTGATTTGCGAATTATTACCAATTGCAAAATTTAAGCCAATTTAATCTGATCGCGTAGCTGTTGATAAAGATGATTTGTCAACTGACCAGAAGTATATGTCTGAAATATTGCAAGCTCTTTCAACACGCGTGTATACAATTGAACTTTTTTGCTGAGTCCCTGGACAAATATTTCACGCAAGGTGGATTATTACTGCTATTCGAATTTTGAGACTCTACGTTGGAACAAAGAAACCCTCTTCTTAACTTGTCATACTCTTTGAGTACATCCTGAAAGTGTACTGCATCAGTTGGTTCACAATTAAAATGAATCACTCATGTTTTACAGAATCTGTGCACTATAGTTAGTAACTTACGTTACTTGACAGATAATCTCCGAAAGATTATAGTTCCTGTATTTTCACGAAATGACTATTTCGCAAATATTACAAATAGGCTCTTTGGAATGATAGCATATGAAGAGGAGAACATCACGGCCCCAGCCATGAAGAAAATTGCAAAAGCACGAAGTTCTGTGGACTAGAATAGTGCAATACGTCTCTTTACCATAGCAGACTTCAACATTGAAGGTTAAAATTGTATGGCTTTAGTCTACTGGCAAAACTTTTAAAACTAACGGAACCACCTGTTATGGTTTCTCTATCGACTAACAACGCTGGTGAGTTTAAAATGTTCGATTAAAGATACCCGCTATTATAACTTTCCTTGTTCCACTGAATGACTAGAAACATGCGTGAAATTAGTCGTTGAAGCGCTGATAAAGTTTGTTTACTTGAACAGAGGGAGGATCGCATCTGATGAATTTTGGCCTCTCGAGGAATAATGGCTTCATTTGAAAGCAAGTTATATTATAAAATTCATTTACATTAAATACTTCTTCATTTTAAGTTTATTTAACTCGTTTCGGTTAAACATCTCTATATTTTAATTAATAAAATACTAAAACATTTTGCTCATTTTATATAATTTTTGTTGCATGAATTGGCTGTTATGAAGTAAAACATGAGTAGATTAAGCGATCGTCAAGAAAAATGAACGATTAACTTTATCTTCAAGTCTATTACAAATAGTTATAAAAAATTATGATATATTAATAGATATAAAGTAAAATTATTTATTTCTAGACATATTAGAGAAATTATAAAAATTTTGAAAAAAAAAATGAAAAATTGAAATTTTTGAAATTTTTACAAAAAATATGTTTTTTGCGGCAAATAAAGATATGATTTCATCATAATGAACATTTACAGGCTCATTTCTCATATCTTCATGTAGCTATTGCGTTCTATTAGAAATTGTATTGGTATGTTTGGGTAATTAAAAAAAAAATGGAAAAAAAACATGTTTTTTGCGATTTTTTGAAACTTTGTCTCCCTTGCGGCGGTAAAAGATATTAGCCGATCGATGTAATATTTTAGGAATTTATTTTGTATTACAAATGGCAACTTTTCCGCGCTATTACATTTCGATTATAAAAATTTCGGTTTTTCCGACCCACCCTAGCGATTAAGGCAAAATTTTGAAATAGAATTGCGACCTTAATGTTGAACAAAAATATTAATGATGGTACTCATTTTATCCAGAATTTCAAGCTCTACAACATTTGTATTGACAATGTTTTTTATAGAGTTAGCTGTTTTGAGATATTGTTAAGGAAAATAAAAAAACGTGTTTTTCGAAAATAAATATGTACATATTTTCTAACATTCACCAAAGTACTAGGAAGAAAACATAGTAAGTTCATTTTAGACCTAAACTGAAGGGATTAAAACAATTTCCAGTTTTCTCCTAATTAATTCTGAGGTCATCCCCCTGATGATAGGTCTAAAACTTTGAAGTGGAATTGTGACCTTAATATTCAACATAAGTATTGAGTGTAGGTACTCATTTTTCTTAGAATTTTAAGCTCTACAACATTTGTGCTGACAGTGTTTTTAACAGAGTTAGCTGCTTTGAGATATTGTTATGGTATGCAAAAAAACGTGTTTTTTTACTATAATTCTATACATATTTCTAACGCTCACCTAGTACGAGGGGAAAAACATAGCATATTCATTCTAGACCTAAACAGAAGGGATTAAAACAATTTCCAGCTTTCCCCTAATTAATTCCGAATTCGGCCTTTTTTTTTTTTTTTTTTTTTTGCTCCCCTACCACTGGTCTAATTACAGTAAGTGCAAAAATGTGCCACTGGCAGTGTCTAGCAAGTGATTGGCGTACATTTCCGCAGATTCGAAGTGTTTCGCGAACATTTGCAGCAACGACTGAAAGTCTTACAATGAGGTCCTCATCAGAGTCAACTGGTATCTCATAGATGAGACATCTGGAACCTTTAACAGCGTGCGCCAATCACTTCCTAGGTGCTGCCAGGTATGTATCGATGTTGATAATGGCCCATTTGAGTTCTTATTGTAATCGTTGCGTCAATAAGACGCTTGTTTTCATTTCCTATGCATTTCTTATTTTTCGCCAACACTTTCCATTTCCAACCCCTCCACTACTATACCAAAATTGCTTCTTTATGTGTACTTTAGCTTCCCTTACAGTCTGCCAAATGAGTTCAGGGACATCCTTATCATGGGGTTTTCGTAGAGTGTGTTTATTTCTTTACTTCGTAAAATATTGCAAATAGATGTTTAAGGCCGTATTGTTGTCTTATTGTATAGCGTCATTCGCAGAACCCTGGGGCTCTCATCCCAGAATACTAAAATCAATGCAACAAAAAGGCATAAAGTCTTCCACGAACAATAGTTTATTATGATAGCCAGAGAAGAAGGGTAGGTGGTGCCCTATAGTGCACTTGGACGTTTTTTTAGATCCTTACTAGCCAAGTGCCAGAGGTGATCTGCTCGATTTTTCACATCAAAATTCTGGCAAGACAAAATGCGGTTCTAGCAAAGGCGATCATTTAGAAAACAAGCCGTTAGGGAAAAACTAATTAAAAGTTACGACAGACACACCAAAGCATACCATACTTGGCAAGTTAATAAATAGATGAAATGAAAAGCAAATCTAACGATATTTGCAATTGCAGCTGGGAAAGAGTAAAAATCGCGGTTTTCATATCGCTTCACTGTATAGATTACTGTTAATTTAAGACAGAAAAAATTTTGGAATAAGATATATGTTACCCTTTTTAGGTGCGTTCGTAATTATATAAATACGTAGCACCTATAGTCGTCGTTCAGTCCGTTTGTCCGTTCGTCCGTCTGTCTGTCCGCATATAACAGAGCAAAAACTACCCAATCGAATAGTCTGAAATTTTAAATATATGATTGTTGCAAAATTTTGTCGAGCCATTTCAAATTTTATGAAAATCGGATGAATAGTTTAATTACAGGGACAGTCAAAAGTTTTTCTTTACATTACGGCCAATGGGGAAAATTATTGCAAGTGCATTTTAATTATGTTACAGCTTTCCGAATGGTCTGAAATTTTAAATATAAAATTGTTGCAACATTTTGTCGAGTCATTTCAAATGTTATGAAAATTGGATCTATAGTTTAATTACATGGGCAGTCAAAAGTTTCCCGTTACATTACGGTCAATGGGAATAAATTATTGCAAGTGCATTTTAATGATGTTACAGCCTTCCGAATGGTCTGAAATTTTAAATATATAATTGTTGCAAAATTTTGTCGAGTCATTTCAAATTTTATGAAAATCGGATGTATAGTTTAATGACAGGGACAGTCAAAAGTTTTCCGTTACATTACGGACAATGGGAAAAAAATATTTCAAGTGCAGTTTAATGATATTACAGCCTTTCGAACAGAATGAAATGGATATGGATATGCTATTATTGAAGTGCACTAAAATATAGATTCAGTACAATATGCGATCAAAAATATTTATAAGACTAGTTTATAGTACGAACGCACCTCATTTGCCACGTATGACGAGCAATTTCCAACTTCTTTGTTATAGTTTTGAACAAAACTTGAGACCTCAGTGCGAATCAAATGCAACTGTAAAACCCACAAAACTTACGAAACTGTAATGTGTCAATTAAGTTTTAGCGAGGCTTAGATAAAAGTTATCAGTTAAAGCATTAGAATGACAGATTAAATCTGAATACACGAATAAATCTATGCTTAATATTATAAAAAGGTAAAAATTGTTTATTTATAGGAGGTAAGCTCTTGAACTACCGAACCGATTCCAAAAGTAATGGTATCAAAAAGGTGGTGTTAGTCCAACTTAGAACATAGACTATATCTTATGTCCTTGTCACTGACCAAAAGGGGGCGCAAGAGCAGAAAACGCTCTAAAAATGCGCTTTTTGTGTTACTAAAGGTCCTAGAAACATGAAATTTAGAATGGTAGTTACATATAAGATACTAATGATCTCTAGGGACATTTCTTAAAGAAAATCGAAATTAAAAAGGGGTGAAAATGCGCGAAAAGCGTTTTAAAAAAACGCTCTAAATGGCGATTTTTACGCAATTTCATGAAGTACTAAACCGATTTAAAACATAATGCTGTCAAAATGATAGTGGCAACTTTTGCTCAACATAGGCTACATTTTATGTCGGTGCCACAACCCCTAAAGTGGGTGCAGGAGCAAAAAAGGTTCGAAATTGTGATTTTTGGAGTTATTGAAGGGCCCAGATACGTGGAATTTGGCATCCGCTATAAACGATCTCTAATAACATTTCTTAAAAAATTCAAAATTTAAAATGGGTGAAAATGCGCAAAAAGCGTTCTAAAAAATGTTCTAAATGGCGATTTCTACGCAATCTCAAGAAGTACCAAACCGGTTTCAAAAATAATGGTGTCAAAATGATGGCGACAACCCTTGCTCCAACATAGACTACATTTTATGTCTGTGCCACTACCCTAAAGGGGGTGCAGGAGCAAAAAAAAAAACGTTCGAAATTGCGAATTTTGTGTTACTGAAAGGCCCAGATACATGGAATTTGGCATGGAAGTTACTTATTAGATATAAGAGGCTAGAGGCTGAAGAGGCTAGAAACTTTGAATATAGCACGGTAGTTACTTATAAAATATAAATGTCCTCTAAGAACAGTCGAAAATAAATTCGAAATTAAAAAGGGGTGAAGCGAAGGGAAGGAGAGAAAAGCATTCTAAAAGAGTACTAAATTACGATTTCTATGGAGTCTCGGGAAATAATAAACCGATTACAGAAGTTATTGGTTGCGAATCAAGAGTGATAGTCTATCATCCTATGCGGGCTATATTTTATGCCGGTGTCACTACCACCTGGTTGGCAGGAACAACAAGATAGCCTTTAAAAACATCTAAATTCCGTTTTCTATAATAGAATATTAGGAAATACCAACCACTTTCAAGGTTAATGTTGTTGGCAAATTAATGGTGGCAGTCTCTGTTTGAACATTTTTCGAGACATTCTATTTCAACTCTGTTTCGGCATTTTATGTTGGTGCCACTAACACCAGAGAGGTGGTAGACTGCTAGACAAGAAACTTGGAATTTGACATGATGGTTAATTTTAAGATGTAAATGTGTTAAGATGGTTTCTAAAAATTTCAAAACTTCAAATGAATACTGAAATGAGTGTATGAAATGGGCATAAAAGTCTCAAAATACTTTCTAAATTATCATTTATTTGGAATTAATTTTAGTTCTTCCTATTAATTAACATCTCATTTCTGTCTATTGCACTTTTATAATGAAGTTTAGTAAACTGTGGCTTAATTTGTAATTTTTGAATTATTCCAAAAAGTGTTCTTATAATAAAAAAAAAAAAAAATCATGCAAATATCACTTGGGATATTTCAACTATTACGCGAGCAAAGCCGTGGGGTTTGCTAATAACCTATAAAATAATTTAGCATGTAATACTTTAATTTAAAAAGATTAATATTTAAATAAATTAGCCTAACAGTGTATAGGCAACGCCACCGTCCTGTATTTTCCATAAATAATAAATCAGTTTTAGGAGTTTAAAAAAAATGAAGAATACACTAGTTTTTAAAAAGAGAGTTTGAAAATTACCCATGTAACACATTTTTATAAGTTTAATGTTTTGTAAATGATATATAATTTTTTTGTACTTAAGGAATAAATTTGCCGAAATTATTTGAGCAAGCATATGTGATATCACAAATTATAAGAAATATATATATATATATATATATATTTGTTATAATAACATTAATAATGAGAATTACCGGTGAAAAAAAAAATAAGATTTTTAACACTTTCCAACAAAGTTGAAAAGTGTTTATAACTTCGGTTTGTCTGTCCGTCTGTCTGTCTGTAAGCGCTCTTACTTTCGTAAATATACTCAAATTTACCGAAAATTTTTGGATGTTATTGACGTTTACCATAGCACGATCCCTATTTCAAATGAAGTTTGTAGCATGTTTAGTTCATCTACAGGAACAGTCAAAAGTATTCCATTACATTACGGCCAATGGGAAAAAACGTTTAAAATGATTTTTAATGATGTTGCACGCATCCAAACATAACAAAATTTATATGCATTTATGGAATGCACTAAAATATGCCTTCTGTAGAATATGTGGTCTAAAGAATAGTTATTATTCATTTACAGGGCCACACAAAAGAGTTCCGTTACATAATGATATAGGGGTGGAGGAAATTGTTTGCGGCTTATTTTAATTATATTAAATTATTTTATGTATAATGAAATTGATATACATCGCTGAGGTTTGCTAAACTTATTTCATGTACAATACTAAGTACCACTTTAGTGCAAACTAAAAAAGAGCGCAAATTGGCATCAACTTACTGCACTAAAAACTAGTTGGATGTACCAATCCCAAAAATTTCTTCTATCTCATACATTTTAATATTTTAAACAGTAGTTACAGATGTTAATACTATAATATTATTAGTTCAATACTATAGTCCAAAAGTGTAGGAGCTGGGGAAGCTGTGGCTCCCCCCGGAATATTTCAGACAGGCTCAGCTCCCCAGGAAGAAATTCTTGCACCACATCTGTTTACGATACTTTGTTGAATTAAAAAATCAATTAATTGGAACATCGATCTCAATAAATTTCGTGGACATTGTTTTGACAGAGTCGGTAATATGAGTGGTATCATGCAAGGCGTCCAAACTAGGTTAAAGGAGTTGCAACCGAAGTCAAAAAGACTTCGTACATTGTGCAAATCATTCCTTGGACCTTGCACTACAAGAGGTGGCGCATTCCGATAGATTGATTGCAAATTTCCTTAAGTTTGATCAAAACGAATCGAATCGGATTAGAGAATCGCCCAAACGAGAAATGTACAATAACATCGTTCTTTGCCTAACTATCAATGAAGAAGAAAGCAACATAAAACCAAAGCAGTTGCTTGCTTTCTGCCCGACTAGATGGGCAGTTCGATTTGCTAGAATATCGAAATTCGTGGAAAATTATCCAAGAGTTTTTGAGACTCTTGATGCTTTATTGAAAGATCCAACCGCACTACGTCGTGAGAAAAAGGCTGAAGTTAAAGGTTTCATAGGAAGCTTGAAAAAATTCAAGACATGTTGGCATGAACATGGCCAAGGAACTTTTTAGTCCTTGCGAAATCTTGGCGAAAGTTACGTAAACAACTAAATTTTCTGCCGCAAGCGTCAATAACACCTTTCAACGTTAGAAGAAACCGTACAACGTATGAGAAAGGATAGCCATTTCGAAACTCTCTACAAAAAATAAGAGAGAAAAGTGTCCCCATTAAATTTGGAAATGAAAATGACGAGCATCTGCAGACAAAAGATAGTTCCAATAAGATATGAGCAGAGAAGCTATCCCTCCGCTCCAGCACAACTTGGACAAACAGAAAAATTGCGAGTAAATTTCAGAAAAGCACTGGATCTTATTACCAATTAATAAAAAAGATTTTATCAAAAAACTTGACTCTCTCGTAAAGATCGAATCCATATTCATGGGCACAGCTTTAACCACTTCAGAAGATCTGAAATAAAAGCTTGGAATACATGCTGATGATTTTCACTTGACAAATGTTTCTGCTCATTTACCGCTTCTACCAACACTAATTCCGGACGGAACTGACAGAAATGCGTTGTCGATCGCAATTAAAATTATGTCATCGGAGGAATTAGTGAAGAAATTATTTTTGAAGTTTACCTTTTGGCAGAATTTATTTTGGCGATTCCAAAATCAGTAGTGATAGCTGGGAGATCTTTCAGCGCTCTTTGCCGGCGTCAAACACGCCTCCGAAAACAATTGGGTCAACAGAGACTCAACCACTTGATGCTACTGCATATTTATAAAGAGAGGGACTTTAAAATTGATTTGGAAGAGATTTGTAAAGAATTTGTAAGCAAAACAACAGAAAGAACTTTAACGTTTGGTAAATGAAAATGGGAGAAGCCTTAAATTTGAATATTGTAATCGGGTTCGCCCATAAATTAAGTTTCTATCTATCAAGTATCTATTATCTATATTATAAAGGACAAACATATCTGTGCGTAACGCATACGTCATTCTGCGAATGGCAACACTTTGAAATTTGAAATGAAATTTCGGTTTTGCAATTTTCTTTACTGCAAATTTTTAAACTTCTAAACATCGCACATTTAAAATTTTTACACCGTTGTATAAGGAAAAAAATGCTCTTTTAAATGCAATTTGTTTGAAAGCTGTATCTCAATTTAAGTTTGAGATATTAATTTTTTTGTAGTTTTTAATACATTTATTTGTAATTGTGGCAACGGAAGTCCGCCATTTCTGTTGAAAGTCATGGAGGATTTAGAGGGAAAATAATCCTCGAGTAAAGAAAATAATATATTACTGTAGCTTTTGTTGCCGTTTTCTCATAAAAACTGAAAAAAAAGAAATTGAAATTACAATGCGTGCTATGTCAGCGATTTTTTAAGTTTCCAATTAAAGCCATTTTCAATTTTTACACCGTCAAATAGAGAAAAAAAATCTATTTTCAAATGCAATGTGTTTGAAAATTGTATCTTAATTCACTGAGTTATTACGGTTTTTAAAATAATTAGCTGCCCGTAGCGACCAGTTTGGTCTCCCTTAAATGGAACGCTAGGCATTATATCGTGTTACTTTTATTCATAATTTAATTTACTTGCTCAATCCTTCCCCAAATCGGAAGATTCTGATAAAGAAATCAAGAACTCGGTATTTTTATGTTAGTCGGGCATAGGTGATAAATCGCCAAACATAGTACCCGTCGTATTTTTTTCATATTTCTAAAGAAATATGAAATATTAAGTTAAAATATAACCCTTTCACTCATTTTAAAATGGATAACTTTAATTTAAAACTGAAACATTTCAAATTCACGAATTCCCCTTAAAAAAAATCTTTAAAAAAGGAAAAAGAAAAGAAAAGAATAAATACCATAAACCATTTAATTTCAACATCAAAGCATTGTTTTAATTTACACCTCGAAAAATAAAAAATGCTGCTGGCGAGTTAAAAATGCTATTGGCGATAATTGCGCCCAGCTAATATGAAAGTACGAACTTTTTGCGATCATAGCAACTTTTATGTAGTATTATTCGAAAAAAATATTTTGATGAAATAGGTTGCCAGAAAATACGTTGCCAAATTTCTTTTCTCGCCATGGACCTTTTCTCTATTTCGTCAAGTACCTATACTGGAAAAGTACCTTCATTTATTTATTTATTTGTTGTATTTTAAATTAGATGAATAAAAGACGGCACAGGTGTCATATACGCACTACGTTGGCGCGACTTTTTTCTGACGCCAATGTCATATACGCACAGGGGTACTTAATTGGCGCCAAAGTGTCGTTATTTTGCTTGATATGGTAGCCTGGATGTTGTTATTTATTTATTAATAAATTGTTTATTTACTTTTATTTTATTTTTTTAAATTATATAAATTGTTTTGTTCTATAGTTATTAATTAAACTTTTTTTCTTATTTATTGTTATTCCCTTTTTAAAAATATTACACAATAACCAATGAGATGCGTTACATTCAGGTGTTGACATTAAACAATTAACAAATAATCGCGATTTCTGTGCCACCTACGATAGCATAAAATATATAGATTTTCAAGCATGAATTATTTTTCAATTTATCTATCCCGTGTAGCTCGATTACGAAAGATTAATCTCCCTTAATAAAATGTAAAAAGTTCAGCATTTGTTTCCGTCTAATGTTGCATAACAAAATTAAAACTTCCTCTATAGAAAAATTAATAAAATAATGTAAATAAGAAAACAATTTAACAGACATGTTATTGAACCACGTGCTTAAAGCACTGAAATGATCGGAAAAACTGCCGTAAGTCGTAAAATCTTGGGCTAATAACTCCTTGCATGCGCTGACATGTGAAAGTATCGCTTTTAATAAAATTTAAAAGTTTATTTGATTGCAAAATTGATATTTTTAGATAAAAATCCTTTTTGATGTTAGTGGGCAATCTAAAATATATATTACATGTAAAAAAAAAAAAAAAAAAAAAAAAAAAAAAAAAAAAAAGAATGGTTTTCACCTATACTCTGTAACCCGAGGAGCTCGGGTTCGATCCCCTAGTCTATATTATAAAGGACAAACATATCTGTGCGTAACGCATACGTCATTCTGCGAATGGCAACACTTTGAAATTTAAAATGAAATTTCGGTTTTGCAATTTTTGCTACGGCAAATTTTTAAACTTCTAAACATCGCACAGTTTAAATTTTTACACTGTCGTATAGGGAAAAAAAATTATTTTTAAATGCAATTTGTTTGATAACTCTATCTCAATTTATTTTTGAGATATTAATTTTTTTATAGTTTTAGTACCAATTTTTTAATTGTGGCAACTGAAGTTCTCCATTTCTATGAAAAGTAAAGGGAAATTAGTCATTTATTTATTTATTTTTATTGATTATATCCTTATTGATGCTATTTTCATATTACAAATAAAATAAACTTTTTTCTAATTTTTGAACAGAAAATGACGTCAGCTATTAAAAAAAAACACGCATTCTTCTTCATAAATCAAAAGATTGAAGAAGATATTTCAATATTTTTACATTACACTGATACTGAGTTTGAGACGCTAAGCAAAATGATTGAGTGAGTAAAATGATGACATATTTAAAACAAAACGATCCTTTTCTCTGATAAAACTAAATATTTGACCAATTCTAAATGGCCAATACTATGGTAACTAAAGGCAAATTTCTGAATGGTAAGTTTTTGCGGGTACTGAGATTAGAACTTAAGTTTGTGCGAATGTTCACATGAAAAGTTGTATCGGACAAACGTGACTTTAAGTTTGGAAATACATTCATTAATAATGTATTGTACGTTAAAATACTTTTAAATTGTGATTTGAGTGGTGCGTATGTAAATTTTGAGAATGTGAAAATAACGTACAGTTTAGATTTTATGGGGGGGGGGGGATTTTATGATGTGACAAAGCGAAATCCTTTTTACCGATTTTTCATTCCGTAAAAACAATCATAAGAGCCTCAATCGATAACTTCAACATAATTACTGATCTTGATTACGTATTCTAATACAGTTTAATTTTTCAATAATTTAAGCAGCTGAAGTTTGTGGAAATATTATTTTGGTAATTTTAGGTTTAAAACATTATTTGTTTTAAGAGTTAGACAACCAATGCAAGATGAATTTTTTATTGTACCCTAATTTCCGGCGTATAATCCGCGGATCAAACAATCATTTTTCGACCCAGAAAAATTTTAAAGTAAAATGTAACTTTTTAGATAGCGGTAAATATTTGGCTTCAGTTACTAAATAAAATTTCTGGGTCCAAACAGAATTGTTCGATCCGCGGATTATACACCGGAAATTATGGTAATTATTTTTGTACGTTTATTATAAATTCGATCTAACAGTTCTATTCTAAACATTTTAATTCGTCGAATTTCGACGGGTTCCAACTCGTATATATAAAATCCAAACGGAAATTTCGTTCCGAACGCCGAGATTTCGAGTTCTACCGCATGGATTTTTACGGAACTTATACCGTTAGATAGGTATCGTTCCAGGGAAGGTTTTAAGCTATAACACATCATTCTACCTAGACTAGTTATAGAATTATTACGGAAAATTCTATTATTTTGGACTTTGTTACTTCATATTTCCTTAAATATCTGGGTTCCTATTGGTCGTAGAGCTTAGATCTCGCGCCAAAAGTAGCTCCAAAGCACCCAAGCAAACTTTTCCCCGCGATTATTTTGCCGTCTTCCGATTTCCTCTAACTCTATTAGGGGCCCGCGTAGAGCCCCTTTAAAATATTTTTCGTAGTAATTTCAGCAATTATCTTAAATTATTGGTTAAGACCGCCACCCTCCCGATTCATGTATCTACGGAAAGGTTGCATGAAGGAGTTTCGTTCAGATATGCTTTCGTTAAGAATAGAGTGAGCTCCCTGGTGGTGGAATGTGGAACTAACATAACGCGATATTGTTAAAATTAGGAAATCTAACAATGCGATATGTTTTAAACTTTGAGATAGTTCATAACACATAATCTATTATCTATTCTATTATATATATATATATAAAATCTATTATCTATTCTATTATCTACTATATATATAAAATCCAAACTGAAATTTCGTTCCGAACGCCTAGATTTCGAGTTCTACTGCATGGATTTTTACGGAACCTGTACCGTTAGATAGGTATAGTTTCAGGGAAGGTTTTAATCTATAACACATTATTCTACCTATATTAGTTTTAGAATTATGACGGAAAATTCTGTTATTTTGGGCGATAAGGTTACCATTTTATTTCTTGGCGAAATTCATCGTTGATAAAAAAAATTGAAACGGCTATTAAACCTCGAAAAATAAAAGAAAAACTGTTACTAATTTTATTTAAATGAAAAAAAAAAGAAAAAAAGAAGAAGAAAGTCCGTTTTAATGAGTGATAATATTAAAAAACGGAAACATTTAATCAAAACCCCCCAAAAAATATTTGTAATGCTTAAAAATTAATTTAATAAGAAATATTACACTTGATACGCAATATTTGGCTCTTTATCGCTTGCGTTAGATATGGAAACGATTCTGAAAATTTGATTAGATGAAATTTTAACGACATTTTCTTTCTGTTCTGTTCTTTTCTTTTTTTTTATATCTAATTGTCCCATCACGTGACTTATAGAAGAAACAAGCAGATATAATTGTGAGTCACATGTGCAATTACTATTTGTTTCTTTACAATTTTTTATTTTTCTTTTGTCACCAAACAATGTGATTTTAAGCCAAAAATGCATAAGCGTGACATTAGCTTGAGGATGTTCTCACAAATGGTGTTTTTTTAGGTGAAAGAGATCATTTTTTGAGTACATTTTCATATTCAATTGTAACTTATATAGATATCAGTTAATATTTTAAAAATGGAATCGAATACTTAAATTTCAGTGTGAATTTCTGCCACACATACATATTGTAAAATAATTTCATACTTTTTAAAATGTTTTTCGCCGTAATTCCGCAAGCATGTGATATTTATAAACTCGAACTCAGATCAACGAATATTACCCATTTTATTTAAGCAAATATTATCTATTTTCTCAAGTCATATCGCCAATTTCATTTATAGGAAAATTCACAGATTCGAAATCTAGGAAATAAAGATAATTTTTAAGGAAATTTATGTTTTAATACGTTATTACTATGGAAAAATTCAACATTTTGAAAAAAAAGAAAATTACAAGTCTTTTGTAATTCGTCATTTCTTCTTCGTCTTTCTTCGTACTTTCTTCTCTGTTATGTAATATTTCAAATGATATTAGACTAATTTTCGATCATCGATTCACCGCAAAATCGCATATCTAATATAGTATATAAAATAAAGTCTGGATTAGGGGACTAATTAACGCACAGCGCAAACTACTGAACCTAAAATTTTGAAAATCGTGGTAAAAATACTTCTTATGACATAAACTTCTGCTAAGAAAGGATTTTCTAAAGTGTCACCCCTAATGGTTTTTGCACGGGGAGGGGAAAAAAATCGAATATC
Source organism: Maratus speciosus (assembly GCA_963932465.1). Taxonomy (NCBI): domain Eukaryota; kingdom Metazoa; phylum Arthropoda; class Arachnida; order Araneae; family Salticidae; genus Maratus; species Maratus speciosus. The sequence continues at coordinate 142,927,127 of OZ010786.1, read as the reverse complement.
AAAATTATGCGTCAAATGGTAGCATATTTTAATGTAGTTTTGTATGCTGAATCGAATGCTACCAAATAAATTTTTATAAGTCCAACAGTTCATGACACATTTCATATTTTTCTAATTTGGCGGTGTCTTTGGCATCTAAACCTCAAAATATCTATCATTACATCCGTTACTCTAGCAACGGAAAAAATTCAAATCAACACTTTTGGCTAAAAAATAAAAACGGCTCTATGACTTTGAAATAAAAATGCAAGCATCTTAATTTTTTTAAAAAAAAATAGTGATTTTATGTAAAATAAAAGGGAAAAAATTACTGAGAATTTAGCGTTATAAAACAAAAATGGAAAAGGTACTACTTAGATATTCCGTCGACCAAAAATCTATCGTCAAACTATAAGATTAAATGCCAATAATGGTTGATCGTAAATATCAAATTCACTTGAATTTAAACAAACTACACGTGTTTACGTCATCAAGTGATTTTAATTTCGACGTTTTATTTGTATTTTTATTAATGTTATACTAATTTATTTGTTATTTCGTTATTTAAAATAAAGATTATGTCAATTTATATAATTTGGCGAATGGTTGGCGATTTATATAATTTGGCGAAATTGGTCGACGGGATAACAAGTAGTACTAATGAAAATATTTAAGTATGAAAGCAATGTTTGTAACGACTTAAAAATTATTTTCATATATATAAACTCGGTTTATGGCGTCAGATGCCGTCATCCGAAGAATCTACAAGAGTCTTTTTCCATTTTTTCCGGTCATAGGTTCCTCAATGAAAGAAATTGGAATTGGAATAATATTGTGCGATTTATAAATTGCTCCTCGATAAGAAGAAAAAATGGATACATTTATAACAACCGTGCGCACATCTCGCTGATAGCATTTTTAAAATTCCCAGTAGCAGTAGTTACATTTTGCGTATGTAAATTAAAAATATTTTTTTGCTTTTAACCCTCCGTCTACCAGACGGGTCCATTGGACCCGACAGGTACATACAAAATATTCATTCAAACCAGAAATTTCTTTAAAATAAACTAAGTATATAAACCAGACAAAAATAAGGTAAATAAATAAGTTAAATAGTTTTAAATAAAAATTCTGGTGTAGAACGTTTTATTAAAACTTGAATAAAATTCCCGGTAGATCTAGGGTTAATTATGGCATTATTTCCTGTTATTGTTTATCTTTTCAGTTTTTTAAATGAAATTAGTATAAGGCATGCATTTTAAATTAAATGAGTGAAAGGTTTGTGTTTTAAATGAAAATAATAAAATAAGAATATGCTATGAAAACAATCTTTATTGATTTATTACCTGCGCCCGGCTGACATAAAAGTATCACAAAAGCCACATATTCACTTTTCTTTGAGTAGTTGCTCATGAGAATTCAAGTTAACCTTCCGTAATCGGATACTTCACATATTGGTGTATTAGCTTTAATGTTGAAAGCATCGTTTTTGTTTGAAGCGAAAACTTTACTATGAATTCTATTACACAAAATCGCATCATCATCATCTACTATATATTTACAACGGAAATTTGTATTTCATTCCGATTGTTTATAATACTTTCGTAGGATATACCACAATTAGTTAGGTAATAATTTTGGAAAGGTTTTAGTGTATACATATTGTTCAAGGGTACTTAGTTATAGAGCATCAGTAAAAGTTCAAAAATTAAGTGAACCTGATTATGAAAGTTTAGCCTTTTTAAAAAAATCTACAGAACATATTTTGTTATAAGTGGCCCTGTTGCATGACTTTTAGGAATGGTGTTAGTATATACGATTTCATTATATGTTGATTAGTTACAGAGGTATTAATTCCTGTTGTCATAACGGTCTCATTACCCGACCATAAGTGCGCTGTTTATAATCAACTAAAACAATTACTTCTTAATTGCTAAATTTTGTCCAACGCTTAAGATAACATTATATCGCAATGGCGTTCGCATCGTTTTCAGTAATGTGCAAGGTCAAGCTGAAGATCCATATTGTTTAAAATACAAGTTCAAATTCACCATTTAGTTTAATCCAAGGTTCATTTGGAAATATTGACCAGCGCAGCGGGCATAGCCTGCTAGTATCTAATAAAATTACTTTTAACTGTAAGTTGGTGATCTTTTGATATGCTTCTATTTTATACTCCTGTTTCTGAAAAGTGCAACACCATGCCCAGATAGCATGAACATTAGCAGCAAGTTTGATTTTTTCTGATATTATCTTGCCGTGACAAATTTGAATTGAGAAATTCGCAGCAAATCTCTCCCAAGGTATACCATCACCCACTTGCATGAGTAATTTGCTGTGAAACTGGTTGCAAGACTATCTTTAATTCACGAAAATGACGAAAGCAAAAGATCCATCTGTTGAGAGAATAGACAATCAGCAGATACACTGAAATTGCAGAAAATTTATTCGGTTGGCACCGCTTTTTTCTAAACGCTATACTTATCAAATACCAATAAACGCTCGAATTGAAAAGTACAAATATTACCCTAACTTGTTTATGGTGGTAAAAACGATGCATGCACTTTAACGGTGCGTATGCATCAATAGACCTGATCAGGTCTATGGACCTCTTCGAAGGGGTTAAACTTACGTGTAACAGTTGTAAACAGTTAATGTGGCATGGAAAGTTTACTAATTTCCAGTACGTTTGCAGTATTTTTTATTATTTGTTCGCCGTTAATTTGCAATAAATTTGATACAGCAATTTGAATTTAACTTGCACAAGTTAGCAGCAAGTTCAAAGTGTGGTGACTTTGGCGTTTGCATTATCTTGCTGCAGTCTTGTTATGAACTTTCAGTCTTGTCATGCTGAGCTTGCTGCAATTTTGAAGGTTTTCAAAGCAAGACTTCTGCAAATTTTCGGAAAACTAAAAATGCTATGTGGGTGAAGAAATCCTCCGAAATGAATGAAATTATGAATGAAATGATCCCGATCACTAGCTCTCCACAATATGCCCCGGCTCCCCCTATTTGTACAAATTTCCTACGCCACTGTACTATACCAACTTCGATTTTCATCTTAAATTTCTGTTTCAGTTAATTAATCGGAATAAAAACTTGTTAATCTCGGTCATGGTATTTATTAACATCAATAGTTTTTCGTTACTCTGTTGTACATTAGCTGTTTGAGAATAGAGTTCTCGCACTGTACCCTCTACAATGCCTTCTGGCTAAGATTCGTGACGTCAGAAGCGAAGGCGGTTTCCCTGACAACGATACCCTCCATTTCAAACTTTGTCGCCCTTGCGCAATGATCGCGAAACAGAAGCATATAAAATTCAGATCGGTAATTCTTTTGCTACCGCTAGATGGGAATATTTTATTTTTAAAATCAAGTTTTTAAAATAATTTTCTGTTAATAATGACATTTTGATTTTCCCATTATGACATTCTTATTTCTGACTTTATTTATAAAAGGTAAATAAATATAAAATGAAAAAATGCTGAGATCATGTGAATTTGTTATGGTTTTGAAAAAAGGATTTATTTTCTGAACTAGTTTGAAATATGTTAAAAGTTTTGTTAAATTTCTAACCATTGAAATATAAGTTACATAATCTAAAATATCCATCAATATAAAACTAAATTTTTACAACTATAAAATTAAATCATTTTCTGGAAAAGAGGGGGAGGGGGGAGGGCTTGAGATTCATAGTAAAGATGCAAGATTTCTTATGTGTACGTACATATAGCTATAAATAACTTCATTATAATTTACTGGCACTAAAAATATTTTGCAAGCAAACAAAGGTTTTTCCCTTCTCAAAAAACAAACAAAAAAAAGTAATTTGCATAGTTATTTGTTCATATATAATGTGTATATATTCAACAAATATTCACAGGAAAGTGTCATTTTTATTTATTTATTTATTTATTTATTTTGAGATGCTTGAAATGTTAAAAATATTTTTTACTAACCCCCCGCCGCCACTTGCTTCAAAAAAGAATTTTTTAAAGTAGGATACTTAAAAAGGTGAGAATTTCTGCTGTTTTAAATACTCTAATTATATTTTTTTATACAATGATTCTGCTTTCTATTATCTACCCTATATATATAAAATCCTAATGAAACGAATTTATGAAACGGATATATGAAACGAATTTATGAAACGGATATATGAATCGACTGATTAAACAACTGATTATGTTTCATGCGATTATGTTATGCGATTTCTCCTAAAATATGGAATACTTTGCGATGAAATTAACACCAAAAATCAGCATTGATCCGCAGATCTCAAAACTGGTATTAGAATTTTTAAATTCGAATTAGTTTTCGAAATATTAATTTTTTTTCTAATTTTATATACATTTTTCTAATGATGGCAACTCAAATTTTAATCAAACAGATATTTTTTTTTTCATATTTCAGAAAAAGTTGACATGGTAACCCGGCTATTGTTGTTTATTTGATAATAAATGTTTATTTACTTTTATTTCTTTTTATAAATTATATAAATTATTTTGTTCTATAATTATTAATTTTTTTTATATATTTCCTTTAGAAAATAATAGAAAATAATTAAAAAATACGGTACTACTTAGTTATTCAGTCGACCAATTTCACCAAATTATATAAATCGCAAAACACTCGCCAAATTATACAAACTGACATAATTTTTATTTTAAATAACGAAAGAACAAATAAATTAGTATAACAATAATAAATATACAAATAAAAAGTCGAAATAAAAATCGCTTGATGACGCAAACACGTGTAACTTGCTTAAAGTCAAGTGAATGTGACATTTACGATCAACCATTATTGGCATTTAATCTTATAGTTTGACGATAGATTTTTGGTCAACGGGATAACTAAGTACAGTAGAACCTCGACTATCGGAAGTAATTGGGACCGACCATCTCTCGGAAAATCGAAATTTTCGGATAATCGAGAATGCCTCAATTTTAAGATTAAGGAGAAATGTAAGTGCTATTTCTTATTATGGTAACAAGTGCTTAATAAAAATAAAGCAACAGCAAAACAGAAACAAAGTTAAATTACCTGAGCTTTCATTTTGAAATTAAGTATATTTTACATATTTCACAAGGGTTTGAAACAATATTTTGTTTGTCGCAGTTTCGATTGGCTTTGCTTTGAGCTCTATCACGAAGTTCTTAAATATTATTAGTTCGCCAATATCACAATCTTTCTGCTGCTCCAGCCAAGTCAAACTTTTTGCAAAACATTCAAAAGCTTCAGAATCGCTAATTTGTTCGTTTTCTTCGTTCGTTCCACTCCGCAGCTTACGGGAGCTCAAGTTAAATACATAGGAATTCTAAGAAAAAAGATCGAAAATACATATATGTACTCGTGGTCCGGAAAGGACTGCTTGCATATGAGGAATATGATAGTAATATATATATATATATATATATATATATATATATATATAATTTAAAAATGGATTTCGGTTAAAAGAGTTTCGGATAAAAGAGGTTCTACTGTAATACCAAAAATGCATATGTAACTGGTATTTTAAAACGAGGTTATCGCCAAATTTTCGTTAAAAAAAAAAAAAAAAAAAAAAAAAAAATCACGCCAAACCTGTTGTGCGTATATGACATCTGGCCAAATATTACCACACAAAAAAGAAAAAAATGCTAACTGGTGAGTTGAAAAAAAAGCTATTGGCGAGATTTGCACCCGGCTAGTGTAATAGTACCAAGAATTCTTTGCAACTATGGCAAATTTTATGTAGTTTTATTCAAAAAAACAAGTTTGATTTTTTAATCAAAATGGAAAACTTACGGTCCCCATATTGGCGCGATTTTTTTCTGGCGCCAATGTCATATACGGAACGGGCACTTAACTGGAGCCAAAGTATCGTTATTTTGCTTGATATGATAAGCCGGATGTTGTTGTTTATGCTGTTGATGCGTTCCCCAAATTGGCGTCGTTAAAAAATCGCGCCAATATGGGACGTATATGACATCTGTGCCAAACTTTCATATGAACGGCGAAGGGATCAGGCCGTATTTGTTTATGGCAGTTGATGACTTGAACTATTATAATATAGATGAAATGATGGCGATAGAATAATATTTGGCGACTTATCACCTGTGCCTGGCTAAGATTAAAGTACCAAAATGGCACCTAGAGTATAAAAAGCGAAGTGGTCCGCCTGGAACTGTTGATGATAATCACATGACTTAGGCTATTGTTATAGAGATTGTTTTAAAATACCGGGAGACAAAGACTCTGTATACTTAATTTATTTTATTTTAGCTTCTTTTCAAATATTTAACTGATCCTCTTTAATCAAAAACGAAAACAACCATTGGATGTCTTAACAACAGCTCATTCGCCCTTAAATTTTTGCAATCAAAGGGAATTGAATGGAAACCCGATTACAGAGAGATCTGCACAGCTTTTTTCAGTATAATTCAATCTTCTCTAATATTTTTAAAACCCATCAGATTAGCGTGTTTTTAGATTCTGCGGTGTCTGAACGGGGGTTGGCGAGCGTAGCTTGCAGGGGGCAGAGCCCCCTAGTTATTCTATATATTGATTGATATTTTTCAGTTTACATAAATATTTTCACGAAATATATATTTTAACCCTAATATTTAGGAATGCTCAATATGTTGAGATATTTACTTTGTTTTTAACAACATATCATGAAAAAAAATATGGGATTTATAAAGCTGTCCACGTCAAATATTTTAAAATACTACAAAAACAGCATATACTTATGCAACTATTTTATTAATACGAAACATATCTACTAAAGCTTATATTAATATATTTTAGATACATTTCAAATAATTTAACTTTCAGCAACATAAAATAATTAAAACTTATGTATGTGCATTGGCCTTTGTAAAAGCAATGCAGATATATAGAAACACCCAGGAGTGTTTTTTTTTTTTTTTTTCAGTATGAGAATAGAATAAATAAACAAGTTGTTTACTTCAAAACAGTATTTTTAAAGTCTGACAAGTCCATTTTCAATTTAAAGTATTATAACAGTTAGAGTTCTGAAACATCATTAAATATATATTTAAACACACAGTAACACCAGAAGATAATCTTGATATTAAATTAGTACTAAATGCTATCTATAAATAATATTTATTGAAACATTTAAAAAACTTTAAGTGAGAGACAATGGATTTGTACAATTATATTTAGAGTATATTTTAATAATTACCCTTCCAATTCAAAACACCTAAATTCTCTCTCTTGTGCGGAACCCTTAATGTAGGGTTAAGACATATTTGTTTAAGGGGACAGTGGAGTTTAAAATCCTTAAAAATAATTTTTTTTTATTTTTGTAAATTTCACCTTAAATATTAATCAAGGGTACATTATATGCATTATGGCATGCATTTATCACAAAAAAAAAAAAAATAAAATAAAATAAAATAAATTTATTTTTGAGAAAAAAATGGAATTTTACGTCTCGAATTATGAGTCTCAGAAATCTTCGAAATGCCCCCTGCGTCTCCCATATCAATTGAAATCCCCAATATTTTTTATAAAAGTTTGGTTTATATATATATAAACAAAATAGAGCATCGAATTTTATATATTTGAATTTAAAGATTAAAAAAAAAAAAAAAAAAAAAAAAAAAAAAAGAAATCAAAATTTCGAAAATTTTTCAAAAAATTTTTTTAACCTTTAAATTCAAATACATAAAATTCGATGCTCTATTTTATTTCTATATATAAAACAAACTTTTATAAAAAATATTGGGGATTTTCTTTGATATGGAACGCGCAGAGGGCGCTTCGAAGATTTCTATGACGACGCGTAAATTCCATTTTTTTCTGAAAAATAATTTATTTATTATTTTTTTTTTTTTTGTGATAAATGCATGCCTTAATGCATATAATGTACCCTTAAATAATATTTAAAGTAAAATTTACAAAAAAAAAAAAAAAAAAAAAAAAATAAGGATTTTAAACTTTACCGTTCCCTTAAGATATTGAAATAAACTGAAAAATATCACGCCAGATGTAGAATAATAATGAATATAAAACAGAATCATTATAAAAAAACATGATTAAAATATTTAAAATAGCAGAAATTCTTACTTTTTCTTGTATTCCTTCTTTGAAATTGTCTGTTTGGATCGCTTGAGTAATATTTCCACCCGCAACAATGTACTTTTAACCGCGTAAACTAAAGCACAAATCACATATCGGAGGCAACAGGAAACAAGTGGGTTAGTGTGATCATAGAGCGCACAGAGGGTTTCGATTGATATTCCTTTCAAAACGTCCAGTACATTTATCGCCATGAAATACCTTCTAAATTTTGGCAAACCCATCCTAAACGATCTTAAACTTTCAAACATATTCGCCTTATTATATTTCCTAATTTTGTTTGTTCCCCGCCCCACCCAAATTCTATGATATATCACATCACGGGTATCTGCCAAATTTAGAAGAGTGCTCCCTTGGGAGGGGAGGGGGTGGAAGTGGGAAGATGGTCACCATGATTTTTGACGAGGCCTGATTTTTTAAATTTTTGTTATGTTTTATAAGCTATATTAAAGTTTCAAACAGATCGTTCAGTTATATTTTCTAATTTTGTTCGCGCACCTCCCTCAACCTCCCCCCCCCCCTCTCGAAATGCGACGCGCCATTCTTCTTTATAATTTTTTATCATGTGTTATAAAGTATCTTAAATCGCGGTCTGTTAGTTCCAGATTCCACCACCAGGGAGCGCGCTCTATTCTTAACAAAAGCGCATGTGAACAAAACTCCTTTACACAAGCTAACAGTAGATATGTTACTCGAGGGGGTGGCGGTCTACAGCAAGAATTTAAGATATTTGTTGAAATTACTATTCGGAAATAGTGGTAACTTAACTTTTAACATATTTATATTTAACTAGGGGGCTCGGCCCCCTACGAGCTGCGCTCGCCAACCCCCGTCCAGACACCGTAGACTCTAAATGCACGCTAATTTGATCGGCTTTAAAAATATTTCGAAATATTGAATTATAATTTAAAAAACAGTGGCGATCTCTCTATAAACGGATTTCTATTCATTTCTCTTTGATTGGGGAATTTTAACGCCAAATCCGTTGCGGTACTACTTGATTATCCCGTCGACCAATTTCGCCAAATTATATAAATCGCCAAACCACTCGCCAAATTATACAAATTGACATAATTTTTATTTTAAATAACCAAAAAACAAATAAATTAATACAACATTAATAAAAATACAAATAAAACGTCGAAATAAAAATAACTTGATGACATAGATACGTGTAACAACATTTCAAAATAAGCTAATATAAAAGGAATTAAGTAAACAGAGTCTTTGTCTCCTGGTATTTTTTAACAAAGTGAAAAGAAAGTTCTTTTAAATGAGACATTTTAAATTAATCGTTTTTAATCTGACGTAATTTTGACCAAACTATTCTTTCTCTTTTTAATATTCACGTGAAAATACTTGTGTTAGAAATGAAATATTATTTGCGCTTTCCTAACAAAAATAGTTGAAAAGTATCCTCTTAAAATATCAAATAAATGTCTAGCGCAATTTCTATATTTAAACCGTTTAGCAATATTATTTTGTGTTCATTTTATGAAATAACTGTAATGTGTCGTAAATATGACGTAATTTCTCCTATTTAAGACTTCTAACGCATGTTAATAAATTTATTGTTTTACAAATTCCTTTCTCTCTTAAAATTCACGTGTAATTATAGTTTTTATGGCGTAATTTTTAATAAGTTCCTGCTTTTTGTACATAATTATTTAATTCTAATTCCAAATGTTTTTTTCTGTTTATAATAGTCACGTGTAAACAAATTTTTAATTTATTTACACGTATAAATACTTTTTTTTTTTTTTTTTTTTTGAAGCAAACATTATTGTTTCCGCTGTTTATACAGTTGGCAACAGTTTAAATTAATATCACTTTCTAAAATCTGTTAAAAATATCTCTAGAAATGCTGAAAATCTGAATTTAAAATAGAAATAAAACCTCAAAAAATTAGTCAAAATAAAAAAATTAATGCAATCTGCACTCCGGCAAATTCTAACGCATAAAATGATCTAAAAATGATTAAATTCCTATGAACAGTTTTTGCTCCTATAAAACTTCTTTAGTGGAACGATTTTGTCCAACTTTAGCATTAAATATCTCTTAAAATAATTCTTCGATCTGAAAACTGTCTGCATCAGCGTGTTTATCAAACATTTCTGTATAATACTACCGATTTGCATATTTTTGTATGCATTATTTTTCTTAATATTAACGAAGAAAGACCTCCGGTCACAAAATATTCAAAACCGGCGGCGGCGGCGGCGATGACAGCGGTAGTTACTTTTTTTTAGAATACAGAGATAAATAGGATGTATCTGAGGACTCCGTGAAAAAACCGCACCTGAAACGGTATGAAACGCAAAGGTAAAAAAAAAAAAGAAATATTTCGTCCCTCCTTCTCCCCCACCTGCCAGAAATTTCACGCGCCATTTTTAATAAACTTTTTCTTATCTATACTAATCATATCATACTCCTATTAAGAGGTAAAAATTGTTTATTTGTAGGAGATAAGCTCAGGAACTACCGAACCGATTCCAAATGTAATGGTATCAAAATGATGGTGTTCGCCCAACTTAGAACATAGGCTATATCTTATGTCGGTGCCACTACCCCACAAGGGGTGCAGGAGCAAAAAACGTTCTAAATATGCGATTTTTGCGTTACTGAAGGGCCTAGAAATATGAAATTTGGAATGGTAGTTACTTATAAGATACTAATGATCTATCTAAGGACATTTCGTAAAAAAATCGAAATTAAAAAGGGGTGAAAATGCGCGAAAAGCTTTCTAAAAAATGTTCTAAATGGCGATTTTTACGCAATTTCAGGAAGTACCAAACCGATTTCAAAAATAATGATGTCAAAATGATGGTTACAACACTTGCTCCAACATAGACTACAGTTTATGTCGGTGCCACTACCCTTAAAGGGGGTACAGGAGCAAAAAATGTTCGAAATTGCGATTTTTGTGTTACTGAAGGGTCAAGATACATGGAATTTGAATGGTAGTTACTTATTAGATATAAATGATCTCTAAGAACATTTCTTAAAAAATTCGAAATTTAAAAAGGGGTGAAAATGCACGAAAAGATTTGTAAAAAACGTTCTAAATGGCAATTTCTACGCAATCTCAGAAAGTACCCAACCTATTTCAAAAGTAATGGTTGGAAATTGATGATGACAGCCCTTGCTCCAACATAAGCTCTATTTCATGTCGGTGTCACCACCTAGGGGTTGCAGAAGCAAAAAACGTTCAAAATTGCGATTTTTGTGTTACTGAAGGGCTTGGAATCCTGAAATTAGGCAGGGCAGTTATTTATAGGATACAAATGATCTGTAAGAACATTTCCTAAAAAATTGAAATTTAAAAGGGGTGAAAATGAGCGAAAAGCGTTCTAAAAAACTTTCTAAATTGCGATTTCTACGCAATCTCAGAAAATACCCAACCGATTTCAAAAGTAATAGATGGAAATTGATGATGACAGCCCTTGCTCCAATATAGGATCTATTTCATGTCGGCGTCACTACCACCTTGCGGTTGCATTTTAAAAAATGTTCTAAATTGTGATTTTTGTGGTACTGAAAGGGCTGGCAACTTGAAATTTGGCATGGTAAATACTTATGAGATGTAAATACTCTCTGAGAAGAGTTCCTTAAAAATTTGAAATTTAAAAAGGGTGAAAATGACCGAAAAGCGTTCTAAAAACGTTCTAAATAGCGATTTCTACGCAATCTCAGGAAATATAAACCTATTTCAGAAGTAATGGTTTCAAATTTATGGTGAAAGTCCCGCTCCAACATACCCTATATTTTACGTTGTTGTCCCTACCACCTGGGGATTACAGAAGCAAATAATTTTCTAAATTGCGTTTTTGTGGTACTGAGGGGGTCTAACATTTTAAATTTGCAATGGTAATTACTTCAAAGATGCAAATGCTTTCTAAGAATTGTCGAAAGAAATTTCCAAATTTAAAAGGATGAAGTGAGCGAAAAGAGTTTTATAAGCGTTCTAAATTACGATTTTTATGCAATCGTATGAAATACGAAACCGATTTCAAACATAATGGTTTCAAATTGATGGGGATAGAACCTGCTCAAACATAAGCTATATTTTATGTCGAGGGTTGCAGGAGCAAAAAACTTTCTAAATTGCGTTTTTTGCTGTAATGACGAGGCTAGAATCTTTAAACGGTAAATCTTATAGCACGGTAGTTAGTTATAAAATATAAATGTCCTCTAAGAACATTGGAAAATAAATTCTAAATTAAAAAGGGGTGAAGCGAAGGGAAGGAGCGAAAAGCATTCTAAAAGAGTCCTAAATTGCGATTTCTATGGAATCAATAGTAAACCGATTACAGAAGTTATTGGTTTCAAATCAAGAGTGATAGTACCTGATCCCATACGGCCTATATTTTATGCGGGTGTCACAACCACCTGTTTGGCAGGAACAACAAGAAAGCCTTTAAAAACATCTAAATTCCGTTTTCTATAGAATATTAGGAAATACCAACCGCTTTGAAGGTTAATGTTGGCAAGTTAATGGTGACAGTCTCTGTTTCAACATTTTTCGAGACATTCTATTTCAACTCTGTTTCGGCTTTTTATGTTGGTGCCCCTAACACCAGAGAGGTGGTAGAGTGTTAGACAAGAAGCTTGGAATTTGACAGGATGGTTAATTTTAAGATGTAAATGTGTTAAGATGGTTTCTAAAAAATGCAAAACTTCAAATGAATACTGAAATGAGAGTATGAAGTAAGCATAAAAGTCTCAAAATACTTTCGAAATTATCATTTAATTGGAATTATTTTTAGTTCTTCTTATTAGCTAAAATCACATTTCTGTCTATTGCACTTTTATAATGACGTTTAGTCAAACTGTGGCTTAATTTGTAATTTTTGAATTATTTCGAAAAGTGCTCTTCTAATAAAAAATAATCATGCAAATATCACTTGGCATATTTCAATTATTACGCGAGCAAAGCCGCGATGTTTGCTAGTTGAGAATAAACAGGTTCACATCTTTCGTAATCGGGTTGCACGTACCTTTAAAAATATCCAAGCTTGAAAATTATTTTAAAATCCATTAACACATTAAGCACGAGCCTCTTTTACATTTCTTTTAATTCTTCGACACCACATTGTAATTTTGATTTATTTAATCGCTCAAAATCTGAGATTAGATAATGTAAAAATTTATAAACTAAAACACTGGTATTCAAATTTAAAAGTTTTGTTTGTCTTACATAGCAAGATTTCTTGCCAACTGGCTTTAATGAGTTAAAATCAGAAAATTGAGATGCAATTTTCAAACAAATTTCATTTGAAAGAACTTTTTTCTATTTGACATTGTAAAAAATGAAATTGTGTGATGTTTAGAAGTTAGAAAAATTGCAATAAAGGCACAATTTATGTGTTAAGTGGTTGCCATCATCAGTATGATGCCAGCGTCTTTTCTTTATAATATAGATATATGCCGCACAAACGAGAATTTCACTAAATGCTGCGCGATTTGGTGAATTTTTATTTATTTATTTATTTATTTATTTTTTTCGTACTGTCAGGAAAATCATATATTTTTCTCTTACACCCGCCAAAGAAAACGCGCATTCTGTTATTAAAGATCAGGGAATTTACTGCGGTTCCGAGACAATAACGTCATATTTTCTGGTTGCCTTTTTACTGATTTGTGGATGGGAATGCACAAATTTCAGTTGTTGTGATAGCGGTATTATTTCATTTTGGAACAGATGTTGTATATTCCCGCGGCCGTCATCTTGGATTTTTTGTTGGCGTGAAAACCCCTTTCCCGTCAAGTAAATGTCGCCAAGCAGATTTATGCGCATGTTAGGCTTAACGGGGTTGCCAGAACACGTCACTCGTCGGGGTTGCCTTATCGATAAACGTCAACGAAACATCGCCGAGAAATTCAAGATGGCGGCTGCGGGAATATATAACATCTAAGCCTTCATTTTAATTTATTTTACTGGAAGGCTCCTTATAATTGACACGGGCGAAGCCGGGTAGTTCTGCTAGTAATATTATAAAGAAGTAAAGTTTGTTTGTTTGTTAGAGGTAATCTCTGAAGCTACCGAACCGATTTCAAAAGTAATATTATCAAAATGATGGTGTTAGTCCAACTTAGAACATAGGCTATATCTTATGTCGGTGCCACTACCCCAAAGGGGGTGTAGGAGCAAAAAACGTTCTAAAAATGCGATTTTAGCGTTACTGAAGGGCTTAGAAGTATGAAATTTTGAATATTAGTTACTTATAAGATAAAAACGATGTCTAAGAACAGTTCTTAAACAATTCGAAATTTATAAGGGTTGAAAATGCACAAAAAGTGTTCTAAAAAACGTTCTAAATGGTAGTTTCTACATAATCTCAGGAAATACCAAACCGATTTAAAAAATACTGGTGTCAAAATGATGGTGAAATCCCTTGCTCTAACATAGGCTATGTTTTATGTCGGTGCCACTACCCCAAAGGGGGTGCAGGAGCAAAAAATTCTCTAAAAATGCGATTTATGTGTTACTGAAGGGCCTAGAAATATGAAATATCAGCTGCTTATTAGATATAAAGGATTTCTAAGAACAGTTCTTAAACAATTCAAAATTTGAAAGGGGTGAAAATGCGCGAAAAGCGTTCTAAAAAACGTTCTAAATGGTGGATTCTACACAATCTAAGGAAATACCAAACCGATCTAAAATATAATGGCGTCAAAATGATGGTGACAACTCTTGCTCCAACATAGGCTATGTTTCATGTCGGTGTCACTACCCCAAAGGGGGTGTAGGAGCGAAAAACGTTCTAAAAATGCGATTTTAGCGTTAATGAAGGGAAGAACAAGAAATATGTAATTTTGAATATTAGTTACATATAAGATATAAATGATGTCTAAGAACAGTTTTTAAACAATTCAAAATTTGAAAGGGGTGAAAATGCGCGAAAAGCGTTCTAAAAAACGTTCTAAATGGTGGATTCTACACAATCTAAGGAAATACCAAACCGATCTAAAATATAATGGCATCAAAATGATGGTGACAACTCTTGCTCCAACATAGGCTATGTTTCATGTCGGTGCCACAACCCCAAAGGGGGTGCAGGAGAAAAACGTTCTAAATTGCTGTTTTTGCGTTACGGAAGGGCCTAGAATCGTGAAATTTGGAATGGTAGTTACTTATAAGATATCAATGATCTCTATGGACATTTCCTAAAAAAATCAAAATTTAAAAGGGGGTCAAAATGCGCAAAAAGCGTTATAAAAAACGTTCTAAATTGCGATTTCTATGTAATCTCAGAAAGTACTGAACCGATTTCAAATGTAATGGTGTACAAATGAAGGTGACAGATCTTGCTCCATGATAGGCTATATTTTATTTCTGTTTCCACTACCCCAGAGGGGATGCAGGAGCAAAATGCGAGAAAAGCGTTCTACAAACGTTTTAAATGCCGATTTGTCAGCAATATCTCAGAAAGAATCAAACTGATTTCAAACGTAATGGTAGGAAATTGATGCTGACAGCCTCTGCTCTAACATAGACCCTATTTTATGTCGGTATCACTATCACCTAGACGTTGCAAGAGCAAAAAAGCGTTCTAAATTTCGATTTTTGTGATCGGTAGGGGCTTAGCAACTTAAAATTAGGCAAGGTACATATTTATTAGATATAAATGATCTTTAAGAACAGTTTCGAAAAAATTGGAAATTTAATAGGGGATGAAAAATTGCGAAAGCGTTCTGAAAACTTTGTAAATTGCGATTTTTACTCAATCTCAGGCAATACCAAAAGTAATGGTTGCAAATCAATGGAGACAGTCCCTGCTATAACATAGGTTATACAGACCTGCCAACTGCTACGATTTGGACCTATAAACTACGATGCTACGAAAATAGGTCTTAAACTACGATTTTTTGCAAAAGACACAAATGCGATTTTTATCCCGCACAGCATTTTTTTCAGGAGTGATTCTGTTGCGAAATTTCCAAAATTTCAAAGTATTCATTTCCGAAAGTTTTAAAAAATTGGCCATTAGTCCGAAATTCGGTAATTAAAAAATGCTCATAGAAAAAAAAAATCTGGGCTGCAAAACAAACTTCTTAACATAAAACACTCTCTTTATGTATATTAATCACGAGTGAAGCGTGTTTCTGTAAATATTTATACAGGAATTCGCTTCCTTAGAAACAAGTTGCCATTTTAAGAATTTCTGGAAAAGAGTGGGGAAGGGGATTTCTGGAAAGGGGTTCTTTGAGGGGCAAGGTTTAAAATAGTGTGCAAAATCGCACGATTTGCGAATTTCGACAAATGCCCGTATAAAAAAATCAATTACGTCAGTTGGTCGCAGAAGAAAATAAATTTCGTCAAAGGATCGTGGTAAAAACGCAGTGTTGATTTCAGGGGGTGACCCGGTGGGGGAATGCTGCCCCCCCCCGCCGGAAGATTTGAGATTTTGTGTTTTCAATGATGTGAATTTTGTCAAATTATCGCAGAAAGACAACGCGAATTTCGTCAAAAGATCAGTAAGAAAATGCAAATTTCATCGAAAGATTGGTAAGAAAACGCAAATTTTCACCGAAAGATTGCAGACAGAAAACACTAACTTCGTCAAAAGGATCGCGGAATAAAAACCCAAAATTCAACAAAGGATCGTGGTAAAAAAATGCGAATTTCATCAAAAGTTCATGGTAAAAAGTATGGATTTCAACAAAGAATCTTGTTAGAAAAATGTGAATTACGATTGCGGAAAAATTTTGAATATCCTGAAATGATTGCAGGAAAAAAATCCTGAATTTCGTCAATTTACTGCGCTGGGCTAAAAAATTGGAACCAGGCTCCTCTTACAAATGTAAAAAAAAATAAAAAACCCTGTGAAACGAACAGAAACTCTAAAGACCGTATAAAAAATTTCAAAGGGAAAAATTTTCTATATTGAGTTGAAAGACTGAAACCTTATTCCTTTTACGAATGTCAAAAGATGGCTGTGTAACACGAAAAACCAACCAACCAACCTCCATATTAATTTAAATTTTGTGTGCCACGATTTCTCATTTTCAAAGGTTGGCAGGTCTGGTTATATTTTATGTTGCTGTCACTACCATCTGAGGGTTGCAAAAGCAAAACATGTTTAATTTGCGTTTTTTGCACAACTGAGGGGTCTAACACATTGATGTATGGCATGGTATTTACTTACAAGATGCAACTGCTTTCTAAGAACAGTCGAAAGAAAATTCCAAATAAGCAAACTTATAAAATACCAAACCGATTAAAAAAATAATGATGACAAATTGTTGGTGATAGAACTTGCTCAAAAATAAGCTATATTTTATGTCTGTGCCACTACCACCAGAGGGTTGCAGGAGCTAAAAAGTTTCTAAATTGCGATTTCTGTGATACTGATTAGGCTAGAAACTTTAAATATATCATGGTACATAGTTATAAAATATAAATGCCCTCGAAGGACTGTCGAAAATAAATTCGAATTAAAAAGGGGTGAAGGGAAGGGGAGGTGCGAAAAGCGTTCCAAAAAAGTCCTAAATTACGATTTCTATGCACTTTCAGAGAATATAAACCGATTATAAAAGTAATAATAGTTTCGAATCAATGGTAATAGTCTCTGATCCTACACAGGCTATATTTTAATAACAAACCGATTTCAAAATTAATGTTGGCAAATTAATGGTGACAGTTCCTATTTCAACATAGCCCTTTATGTTGAGAGAGGTGGTAGGACTTGGAATTTCACATGATAGTTAATTTTAAGATGTAAGAAGATGGTTTCTAAAAAATTCAAAACTTCAAATGAATACTAAAATGAGCGTATTAATTGAGCATAAAAGTTTCAAAATATTTTCTAAATTATCATTTTTTAGTTTTATTTCGTTTTATTAATTTAAGTCTCATTTCTGCCTAATGAAGTGTAATAATGATGTTTAGTCAAACTGTGTTTTAAATAGTAATTTTTGAATTATTCCTAAAAGTAATAAGTACCTTTTAATAAAATAAAAATTTAGTTAGTACTTTTTAATAAAAATTAGACATATAAATATCACTTGGCCTATTTCAAATACTACGCGAGCAAAACCGCGGGGTTTGCTAATGTGTTATAAACTATCTTAAAGTTTCAAACATATCGCCTTGTTATATTTCCTACTTTAAATAAAATCGCGGTCAGTTAGTTTCACATTACACCACGAGGGAGCGCACTCTATTCTTAGGAAAACTGTATCTGAACGTTAAACAACCTATCAGGAGATATGCTAGTCGAGGGGGTGGCGGTCTTAACCAAGAATTTAAGATATTTGCTTAAATTATTATTCGAAAATAGTGGTTTGAACACTTATAAAATTTTTGATATCGAACTGGTAATAGTTATCTTATCATGCCATCAAAAAACCGCATGCAAAATAGTACAAAAAGACCAGTTATACTGCCTAATTTTGTTCGCGCGTACTTACCCTTTCCTCCCCCTCCAACCTAAATGTGACGCGCCATTCTTTTAGTATTCATATCTTTTAGTATTTGTTATAAATTATCTTAAAGTTTCGAACAGATCGCTTTGCTGGAATTCCTACTTAAAATGAAATCGCGGTCTGTTAGTTCCACATTCCACCACCAGGGAGCGCACTCTATTCTTAACAAAAGTGTATCTGAACGAAACTCCTTTATACAACCTATCGGTAGATACATGGGTTGGGGGGTGGCGGTCTTGACCAAGAATTTAATATTTTTCCTGAAAATACTATTCGAAAATAGTGGTATCAATACTTCTGAAATTTTTATCTGGCATAAGTAACATTTATGCTGTATTTTTAAAAATCGGACACCGGTCAGAAGAATACTGCAATGAAACATCACGTGACTGCCTTTTAAAATAAGTATAGAATGGAAATAAACCAGTTAGTGAAATTAGCGCCCCCACCCCCTTTACCAGAAATTTCACGCGCCAATCTTTATTTAAAATTTCTTATGTGTTATGAACTACCTATCTTCAAGTTTCAAACAGATTGTCTTGTTAGATTTCCTGATTTAAATGAAATCGGGGTTTTTAAAATCACGTGCCTTCATTAGTGTTTTTTTTAATACAATACGCATTTGATTGAAATAAAACCAATTAATTAATAATTAATATCTCAGCTTGTAATTAAGATAGGAGTTAGAAATGGACATGAAGAATTTTACGCCAGGATGCCTGACAATTTAATCTAAAAATTTAATATTTAAAAAGTTTAAATTTCGTATTAAAGTGTTCTACTATGAGAAACAGCACAGTTTGTCTGGAGAGAAAAAAATATGGCAGGCCTTGGAAATCAAATCTATGCACACCTGCTTTCGTAATGAAGGAAAATTAAATTTTTATCGATTAATTTTTAGAGGATTTTTTAACTTACACACATCGCAGAGAAACGATCTGTATGCCAAATGAAAGTAGATTTTTTTCTGCGCATGTCTGTGTAAGTTAAAAATTTCTCGCCCAAAAACTTTCTGAGATACAAGTCGATTTAAAAATGTCCAGTACACTTTTTTGCTTAAGGCGCGCTCTGGCAAACCTGCAAATTCGAAGCGCAGATGTGTGGCAACTCGGAGGAGAAATAAAAATATTTCAAGAGTCCTGCATTCATTTTATACCGTTTCTTTGTTAATGAGACGTAAAATTGGGAGTTTTTAATTAATAACGTCCGTTAATTACGACTTTTTCAAAATTTTATGATTTGTCGTTTGATCTCAGGTGTCTAGCTATAAGTATGCAAAATTTCAAGTCTCCAACATATATAGTTTCAGAGAACGGACAGACAGAGGAGTGAGACGAATAGGGTTTCGTCAGATGAACGAAACCCTAAAAAGATGTTCGCCTCCGGTCGATGACGTCAGCACATTGTGGTCTGCCCAGCGAATTGGAATTGTAGTGGGAGCGGTGTTCTCGTCGCTGCACGAGCCGCCGATGGACATTAAAACTACAAAATATCGAGAAAATTTTAAAAAGATAACTATCCTAGCCCCCCCCCCCCTTTCCGAAGGAATATTTTCAAATTCAAAGAGGACCTGCTGGCTATAGCCAAAAACATACACAAAAAAATTGATTCAGTTCTATGCAAAACTTCATATACTTTTCGATAGTACAATGATGAAAAAAGCACAGACGTCGCTATTACAGCGCTCCCTTCCGGCGGAATACTTCCAAATTGAAGGAGGACCTGCTGGCCATACACAAAATCATACACAACAAATCTGGTTCATTTCTATGCATAACTTTATATACTTTTCGGTGGTAGAATGGCAACACACAGACAGACAGACACACCGACAGTTAGACATTTTGTATAAACATGTTTTTTGGGATCTCTTACCCCTAAAACGTGTATATCCCTCGAAAATCGGAAATCGAAAAAAATTACGATTACAATACTTTCTTCTATTGATGACAGAAGAAAGTAAAAAGCTGAATTATTTCTATTCTTTCTCTAGTTCTCTTAAACGAGAAGCAATATCTTCAAAGGCACACTGAGAAAAAAAAAAAGACGGTATTTGAAAACTGGAGAAAAAACAGAAAACATGAAAACGATTGCGAGTTGACCTCCGAGAAATAATTTGTTTAAAGTAGTAAGTATTATTTTTTTTTCGAAACCAAAGATACTGCCACAGTCTGAAAAGTACGCTAAATAAAAGTGTATTTTTTTTTCGTTTTTCTTTACTTCTTTTTTTCTACTGTGCGGGAAACGAATGCAGCAGTTATAAAATGTAGAAAAATCAGAAAACTTGAAAAAGAATCTGAAAACACATGTGCATTTATTTTATTTTTATTTATTTATTGTATTTTTGCCCTTGAAGCTCTTTCGGCAGTTTTAAATTGCAGGAAAATGGAAAACTTGAAAACTGACCCGAATTCAGATCCAGTAAAAAAGTTTTTGCATAATAAATAATAATAATTTGTTAATGAAACATATCGTTGAAATCGGGAAGGTAGGGCAAAAATTTTCGGGTTTTATTATTATTTTTATTTTATTATTATTTTTGTGGTTACTTTACGGAAAACTTTGCTATCATGACTCTTCAAAATACAAAAAAAAAAAATAATAAAAATATGAGCACCTTGCGGTAGTCTGCGTGAAGATGAACCTCGAAACCCCCAAGATGGCAGACCCACTCAGCGGAACGAAGAAAGCTCAGAATTTTTCAATTATCATTATGACTTTTAATTAATATATATAGGCTAATTATAAAAAAATCCAAAATCTAAATTCGATGTGCATAACTTCAGACACACGGGTAGTTCCGTGCGCAGCAGTCTCTTCAGAACACATCACACAAACACACACACAGAGGCAGATTCACAGAGACAAACTACACACAAGCTTCCATCTTTATTATCATAGACCTTACATTATAAATCATTTATGTCAAAGTGTCCATCTTTGAAACGATAAAACTATTTCCTTGCAATGCTTTCTCTAATTGCATCCTTCAAACGTCATAGTAATGTTTCGATTGCTTCTTCTACTCTCCTAAACTCCAGAATACACCAGAAGTATAGAAAAGAAAAAAATTTCCTGACACCTCCCTTTACTTTAATTCAAAGGTAAAAATAGTCATTGAGAGCCACCGTAATACTTACCCATCATGGATATGCATAATATAAAATATGAAAATAAAACGTATGTAAACTATTTATAAAATGCATTCCAATTCCAAAATAAAATTTAAACGTATATGTAAATATTTTTAATACATAGTAATGCTCTTTTACTGAATTTCAGGTACTACTTGATTATCCCGTCCACCAATTTCGACAAATTATATAAATCGCCAAACTACTACAAATCGCCGAAATCATACATATTGGCATAATTTTTAGTTTTAATTAACGAAAGAACAAATAAATTAGTAAAAGATTAACAAAAATACAAATGAAACGTCGAATTAAAAATCACTTGATGACGCAACAAACACGTGTAACGTGTTTTAATGTCAAGTGAATGTGACATTTACGATAAGCCGTTATTGGCATTTAATCTTATAGTTTGGCAATAGTTTTTTGGTCGTTGGGATAATCGAGTAGTACCGAATTGCGTAAAAGAAACATCCTTATAACTCCAAAAATGATAATCCTATTAACTAACAGTTTACCGCGTCGGATTAAGCGTCTCATTTCCAATTAAAATATATCTTTGAATTGAAATTTGAATGACATACAGGATCATGAAAATCCAAGAGTGTGAAAAATAGAATTACAAATATCTCGACAACTAATTACCCGATCGAGTTCATTCATGATGAAAAATTTATGTTTTTTTATTGTCGTTTATATTCACTCCTTCAAATAAACAATTAAAAAAATTATATATCTTTTATCAGAGCGAATATTTCGAGATTCCAAAAAAAATAGTTCCGGATAATCGAGGTTACTGATATTCAATAGGCTTCTTCCCATTGTTACATACTAAGTACACACCAAATTTTAAGTCTCTATCTCAATTTGTTCGGGAGACAGAGCGTTTATAGACACACAGACAGACGGACGGCAATTTTTTTGTTTTCTAAAAATATGTTTTTCGGAATCTCCAGAGTCTGAAACGTGTAAATCCTTCAATTTTTTTTCGATTTTTAAAACGATTACAAGACTTATCCTATACTAGGTATGATGGGTAAGTAATAACACTTCTTCAAATCTGCAAAATTTAAAACTTGTTTACAAGTACTATACTTCATCGCAGAGTTAGCTCATCAAAGAAAGCGCTACAAAGTCATACATCAATCCAGTATTTGTAAATATCGCATTATTGCCTTACATTTATCTAGACATAACTTAAAAATATTATATGTAAAATAGTGCAAAGAATATGAATTATTTTAATATTTGTGTAATAAAGCTATTAAAATTTGTCATTTTCTTACAAAAGTTATTACCAAATATTATAATTGGATAGATGAACTTCGGTAAAATTTAATCAGAATTTTTAAATCACGATAAAATTGTTTGAAAAGAGTTCTGGAGAAAACAATAAAAAAATTCCTTAAACTTATTCGACATATTTTGGCTGGCGTTCAATCGACAAGACAGCGTGAATAGTTTTAAAACTTAATTCTTATATTAAAAATTTGAAGAATGATCATGAATAATTAGATTAGAATAATAATAGAATGATCATGAATAATTAACATTTCATTATTTGAAAAGTTTTAATGCAAAGTTAAAATTCTTCTAATTTAAAGTCAATTTAAAAGTTATTTTTTTAACAACTACTTCTTTAATAAATTTTCTTGAAAAGTTTTCTTTGTATGCATGCATTGAGAAATTCGTGTTTAGTATAGACGAAAAAAATTATCAAAAATAAATATTAAAATTCTGAGGCTGTAAAATTTAAGTTATTGAGATGTAATTACAGCTTTATAATGATTTTGTGTTCGGAAAAAATAAAAATTATACACCAATTGAATTTAAAATCTGCACTGGATGTTTCAAAATATAGTATATGCTAGCAATTATTTAAAAAAAAAAATGCTCTAATAAGAAAGCAAATATTACTTTTCTTTTTTATTGGTGCCAAAAGCAAGTTCTGTATATATTTTTTGAAGGTGCATAGATGCACCTATGGTCTCGAATGGGTTAAGCAATTTATACGTCCATCATATAAAGTATACCAGTCAAGTACAGGGTGAGTCATAAGTTCGTTCAAACTTAAAAAAATCATATTAAAAAAAGTAATGCTCAGAAAAAATTTCGGTTTGCTTGAATATGATCAGAGGGACATTGGATTTTTTTCCATGCATAAAAGAATTATTCCAAAAGTAACAGAAAGAGGGCGCTCACACGTCATACTGAGACGTTTTATGCAAATCAGGCAAGCACAAACGCACAATGTAACAAATCGCAATAACATGACACTGTGCATTTCTCATAAAGCAAAAGGTGTTCAACATGACCACCACCACCACCACCACCACCATCACTACCAGATATTGGACAAGTCAAGAGTGTCAATATGCCTATTACAGCTGAGTGTAACATATCAGCATCTATACCAACGACGCACAGAGGGACGTTTTGACGATCTAGGTGGACAAAATTATTTCATTGAAGTTTAATTAGTTTTTGTGTTTTTTTTTTTAATGCATGACTAATAAAATACTCAAACAGTGATAAGTATTCGTTTTTTTAACAACGGTGTCTTAAAATAAAAATACAGGGTGCCTACAAAAGTCCGTTCCCACCCTCTTAACTGTCGAACGACTGCATATATATTCATAAACGTGGTGTCTAGGTATAGTAAAGAGGCTATACGCTACTAGATGGCCACCGCTTACAGCGTCACTTGGTACAAAATGGCGGCATTAGCGTTCCTATCGCAAAAACGGTTCGAAATATGGGATAAAAGTGAATGACGACACCTTGTGAACATGAATGCTAAATTAATCTCATTCTGAATATGAATCTCGTTTTCGAGATAGGAATACTAACTCTGCTGTTTTGCACCAGGTGGTGCTGTAAGCGGTCTCATCTGGTAGCGTATAACAAATTTACTGTACCTAGACACCACTTTTATAACTATAGCTGCAACCGTTCGGCAATTAAGAGCGTGGGAAGGGCTTTAGTGGGCACCCTGTATAACGCATTACAAATAATTCATTAATATTACTTATTTTACAATTAAGTAAAAAACAATTTAATGCACACATGTAAGTTAACATTAATTTCTTTTTTGCATTTTTGTCTACTCAGAATTGCTCGAGAAATTTGTGTAGTCATTCTGAAAAATAAAATTTTTTAAATAAAATCATTTAAAAAAACTTTAATGTTTTGTGGTACCCTGTAAAACATATAAATGCTACCAAAATTACTTTCGGTTGAAAAAATGCTGTTGTGTGAATAAATAACCTATATAAATTTTATTGAATTTGAAATAAAATTTCTGCATGTAGACGGTAATGCATCCGAAATTTTTATGTGTCCCTGTAAAAGAAATACAACTACTAAGCACTTTGTTTTCAATTTAAAAAATGCTATTGTGTATCTCAATAGACTATAATAATTTTGTTGAAATTTAATTAAAATTTCTGCTTTTTAGCAACAATCTTTCCGCGATCTTTTGTGTGGCCCTGTAACAAATGCATAATTTCTACGTTCGTCAAATTATAATTTAATAGAATCGTCATCGGAAAAACACATGTAGGCAAAGTTTCAGCTCAATCAGATAATTGAAAGTGGTTTAAAATTGTCTTGCAAAATTTCAACTAATCATTTATGTGACTCTGTAAAAAAAGCGTAACTGCTACGTTCCATAAATTATAATAATACTAGCAGCCTAACGCCCGCTACGCTGGTCAGTTTTTCTAAAGAAACCTTGAATCAAACGAAATATATCTGTGAATTTGATCATGCGTTTTAAAGCAATATGGACATTTACTTGGAATGCCCAATCTAATTGGTGAAAACAATATGAACGTTATTACTCTATTATATCTTTTGAGCCATACAAAATTTAGGCTGTTAAGGGTCAACTTTTTCCGTTGATCATCTAGTGTAGTATTCGATGAAGAACGATAGAACAATATGTACTACACTTAAAAGGGTTCATGAAAAATTATCAATGCAAATCTCATCAGAATCTGTTAATTGAACATACTAAAAAGGCTAATCGCTCATAATTTGGTTCGCCTGCTTCTAAAACATTCAGCCTTAATTCTATAATCAAGCAACCTGATGACCAAGCAACACCAAGTGAATGATATGTGCTTTATGCTAAAACATTCACTGAAAAATTAACTATCCGAGCAAGTTTCATCGAAATCCACTTAGCAGGATCTTTTAAACTGGAAAATGTACCGAAACATTTCATAAAAATAATCTAATTAGCTGTTTAAATCCCGTGAAAATTCATTCAGCGGAACCTTAAAAAAAGCCAATCTTTCGAAATCGGGTTCAACTTATTTAGATCTTTACCCATAATTATTTAATTAAGCAACGTAGAAGATTATATTTTATACCAACATCTTTTCTGTAAATTATCTAACTAACAATGTAAGCCCATCAAAATAAATTCAATAGAAGTAAATTTAAAAGCGGCCGGAATGAAATTTCTTTTTGCATTTTACATACAATGAGATAGTTAAATATAGCTATCATAATCGCGTTAACCTGATTATATAGAACTCTCAGGGATGTAGTGGTAGGTATACATCGCATCATTTCTGGATTTTTAAAGAAATTCTGAACAACTTCCATAACTATAGCATTCCAGTATACATCCTTTGTCTGTAGCGTATATTATCCTCCAATTTTCTTTACTATACCACAGAGAACTTTTTCTGCATAGCTTCGTAACTAAACAGTTTTGAAAGATATGATAAATATTGAAAAAATCCCTGAAATATTATCTAACTGGTCAACTGTCATTAAAACCCATTCAGTAAAACTTGAAATCTTTCCTAATCGAGTTCACCTAATTTTAGAACTCCTGTAACTATTACTAAGCAACTTGGAACGATGGTTTTTAGATTAAACTATTTATAAACCAAATTTACTATAAGTTACTAATAAGTTCTGCAAAATTATGTTCAGTAGAATCTGAGTTATAATCAATCGGAATGAAATAGGAATTTACGCTTTACATATAGTAGTAGAAGCCTTCGCCCGCTACGCTGGTCGGTTTCTCCAAGCGAAACTTTAAATAAACGAAATATATCGGTGTACTTGATCTTGTGTTTCATAGCAATAAATACATTTACGCGTTGCTGAAAACAATATGAACGCCATTACGGTTTTATATCTTCTAATGTCTCAGACAAAATTTGGACTGTTATGAAGCAAATCTTTTAGTTGATTATTTATAATTCAATATAAAAAAGAACGGAAGAACGATATGTAGCATATTAAAATCATCCCGTAAAATTAAAAAATGCAAATCTCATCAAAATCCGTTCAGTAAAAACTTCTAATAAGACTAATTTTTCATAATCGGGTTCACCAGATAATACAACATTCAGCTATGATTCTATAGCAAAGCAATGTAGAACAATATGTGTTATATACTAAAATCTTTCCTGAAAAAATATCTAACAACAGTGCTAATTAACTCAGTAGAACATTTTAAAAAGGCTAATATTTCAAAATAGAGTTCACTGATTAAAGAACTTTCGCACATAATTCTATAACTGAGCAACGTAGAATAATATGTGTTATATATGAAACACTTTCTTCAAAATTTATCTAACAATGCAAATATACTCAAAATCCATTGAAAAGTACTCAAGTTATAAGCGGTCGGACCGAAATTGCCGTTTTATTTTATATTTGAAGTTGATAGTTAAATATATCTTTCATAATCAAGTTAACGTGATTGTAGAATTTTTAGGAATGTAGCATAAACTATACGCAGTAGACCTTCTGGTGTTTTTTAGAAACTCTGCACTCCATAGCTATAATATAAATACTCTCTAATATATACCATGCCTGTAGATTGAACTACTTTTTTTTCAACTACACCACTGAGAACTTTCCTCATAGTTCCGTAACTAAAAATGTAGAATGACATTTCAAATATTACGACAATACCTAATATTAACTAACTGTGCAACTCCAATCAAAATACGTTCAGTAGAACTTTAAATCAAAGGTAATCTTTCATATTTGGGTTCACCTAATTTTGGAACTTTCTCTTGTAATCTAATTTTCTGCAATCTGATTTGTTGCCAAGTTTGTGCTTCAGAAAAACAATAACCCAGAAGAAAACTTCGCTACAGAGAAGTACCATCCATGCAAGAAGTACCAACCATCCACAAAAAATAATCTAACAAACAGTGCCAAGTCCCATCAAAATACATCCAGCAAAACTCAAATTATAAACGGGTGGAAAGAAAAGCAAATTTGCATTTTATATAGTTACAGTAGATGTATCTTTCATAATTGCGTTCACCATTCTGTATAGTTTTTCCAATAGCTCTATAACTAAAACTAAGCAATGTAGAACACTGTGTGTATACATAAAACCGTTCCAAAAACATTACCTAACTAATAGTGGCATACCCTATCAAAATATTATAAAGAATAGGAATAAAATGCAAATTTCCGTTTTAAATATGTAGTAGATGATGATGATATGATTTTCTGTAATAGAATTCATCATGAAGTTTTCGCTTCATACATAAACGATGCTTTCAACATTGTAATTAATACACCGATTGAAGAAGTATCCGATTACGGAAGATTAACCAGAAATTCCATGAACAACTACCCAAAGAAAGGTGAATATATGGCTTTTGTGATACTTTTATGTTAGCCGGGCGCAAGTAATAAATCAACAAAGACTGTTTCCATATCTTATTCTTATTTTCTTATTTTCATTCAAAATAAAAACATTTCACTCCTTTCATTTATAATACATGCTTTACACTAATGTCATTGAAAAAGATGAAAAGTAAAACAATAGGAAATAATGCCATAACTTAAAACAAAGAATTGTTTTTAATTTACATACGCGAAATGTAACTACTGCTATTGGCAATTTTTAAAATGCTATGGCGATATTTACATACGGATACGGCTGACATAAAAGTACCCATTTTTTCTTCTTATCCAGGAGCAAGTGATAAATCGCGATGTATTATTTCAATTCCAATTTCTTCCATTAAAAAAAGTAATACGCATTATTCGAACCATGAGATAGATCGCCAAAAATGGTTGACAATTGCCAATCTTGTTTATCGTTTGCACGTTCAAAAAAGTAATTTAACATTCTTAAATAGATTACCTTGTTAAAAATGGCAAATTGTTTTAAGTAAATAAATAAATAAAATATATAACATAAAACTGCATACTATAAACTATAATAAATAAAAATTATAATAATAAAATTAATTTAAAACTATACTAAATAAACTATCAAATGGACAAAAAATAAGGGTTGCTATAATTAATGTAATTGCCATGCTTGGCGCAGTTGTATCTGACATGGCCCGGATGTAAGTACCACAAAACTTTTTAAAGTGGTACAAACACTGCTTTCATTTTTAAATATTTTCGTTTTATAATGTTAATTTCTAAGTTGATCGCTTCCCTGTATTTTAAATAAATTCAATATATTTTTTTTCTTTTTTTCAAGGCGTTTGTATTTATTTATTTTTTTTCAAACTCATATAGCCGGTTCAATTCTTTAACCAAAAGTTTTAACAAAAAGATTTAATTTGAATTTCTTCCGTTGCTACAGTAACGGATGTATAAGATGAATAAATATGAATGAATTATCACTTATAATGTTAGGTATTTCGAGGTTTTGGCGCCAAAGACATCGCCAAATTAGAAATATATGAAATATCTTGCGAACTGTTGTGCTTAAAAGAATTTAGTTAGTACCATTCGATCCAGCATACAAAAATACACCAAAATATGTTATCAGTTGAAAAATAGCTATAAAATCAGATTTTTAAGGAATTTTTTAAAAGTTCTTTCAATTTTTTACCCCCCTTAGGGGTGGAATTTTAGAAAATCCTTTCTTAGCGGCACTCTATGCCATAAGAAGAATTTTTACCCCAAATTTCATGACTTTAGGGTCAGTAGTTTGGGCTGCGCGTTGATTAATACAAAATTCAGACTTTCTTTTATATATATAGATTGCATTGTCATCAGAACTACACATCCTGAGCAAAGTTTCAGCTCAACCAGAATTTTGAAATTGATTTAAAATTAACTTGCAAGTTTTAATCTAAATTTTTCTGAAGCCCTGTAAAAACAATACTCTAAACAATCTTTTACATTCTTTAAATTATAATAATATTGTATTATCATTCAAATTACACATGTTTTCATTGTTTCGGCTCAATCGGATAATTAAAAGTGGTTTAAATTTGGCTAGCAAGTTTTGAACTAAACATACATACATGCACTGCAAGTTAATATGATGCTTGCTTATTAATAAAAACTTCATGATCTGCAGACATCTGCAGGAGTTTTTTTTAATTTATAATACTTTAGGAATGGCACTTTGATTTAAAAAAAAAATGCTTATTGCTGAATAAGGCTGAATAACATGTTAAAAGTCAAGATGAAATTTGTAAACAACCTCAAGGATCATCCAGAATTACAACCTTTGAAAAAAGCACTTAAGCGGGTTTAATATCCCTTATTTTTAAACAAAAATGAGTTAAATCTGTCCTTGACAAACCTGTGACATATGTTCAGCAAACTCGTGCTTTCAAATAAAACAGACCAGTCACGACCTGCTTTCAAACTTAGTGAAGTTAGAGCAACTTTTAAAACTCCCTCAAACCAACTGCGCAAATGGCTTCTTTACAGTCAATCGACACCTCTGATTTGTTTCGACAAAACTCGTACGGATCTCGAAAATACAGACATTCAGCTACCAGTACACGCGGTTTTATCAAATTCCGAGATAATCGGAAAAATGAATTTTGTCCACCTAGATCATCAAAACGTCCCACTGTGCGACGGTCCGTCGAATGGCATTTTTCTGTTCCACCAAAGTAGCTGGGAAGCCCCTGTACACACAAGTGTTTAAGTATATCGAAAACCAAAAATCTGTCGGGGTCAAGTCTAGATATCGTGAGAACTCAAATTCGTCTCAAACTTATACAATCTCTACTTATCTTTCGGCTTCAGTGAAAGTGTCCAACAGGAACGACTTGGCTTCACGTGCAAAGTGGGGCGAGGTAACCATCCTGGATGAAGGTGGCGACAGTAACGCATGCCTTTCCTGCAATGCAGGCTCAACGTGGTCACGCAAAAGCACCTTACTTGCCTAATACCTGGTGGTGGTCATGTTAAATATCTTTTAGTTTAAAATAAATGCACAGTGTCCTGTTATTGTGGTTTGTTTCATTGTTTGTTTGGGTTTGCCTGATTTGCATAAAATGTCTCAGTATGACGTGTGAGCGCCCTCTTTCGGTTACATTTGGAATAATTTTTGTTATACATGTAAAAAAAATCCAAAATTCAAAAATCGCTGTACGAATTCCGAATAAACTTTTTTGAAAAGAGAACAAAATTTACTATATTGGATAAAAGAAAGAACCCGTATTTTTTTCCACTAATGCGGAAAAATCGCCTCAAAACTTAAAAAAGCGCTAAAAATCGCATAAAAATTAAATTAAAAAAATCTAATCAAAAAATCGAAAATCTGGCTTAGAGGTGCAAAACTTCATATGTAGACGTATCTTTTCCCCAAATTTTGTAGCTCTACTTGCAGCGGTTCCTTCAGAACACCGTCGACACACTCACTCACACACAAACTTCTTTCCTTATCATTATAGATATTCGTGGAGGAACCTCTATTTATATACTTAATAATATTTCACAAGTAAAAAATAAGGTAAGGAAATTGTTTCTCTTACCTGATGTCCTAATAACGATCCACTGGATGATACAGATGCATTCAGTAGTAATTCTTCATTCCCGTTTTACAAAGATAATGGCTACATTTTATTTTGGAGGAGAAAAGGTGATGTATTAATTTAAATTCCTATTTGTGAATAATCCACGAAATCTTTCATTTCAATAAACTGGAAAAACCGGATCATCTTGACTATTTTCATTAATATATAACGAACACACAACAAAAGAAGACGGGACAAAGCTTAATACCCGTCATCACCGATACATTGATAAACGGCAACTGACTAAGTGTCAGAGGGATAAAAAGGGAGGCAAAAAAAAAAAGCATCTACATTTTATCACATTTAGCTGGAGAAAATGATGAGCTAGCGTTAATGCACATACATTGACATTGAAAAGAAGAAAGGAGTGTCTTTAAGTTCGGAATAAATGAAGCAGTTCTTTTTTCTGGAATATAGTTTTTGTTACGAGGGATTCACGCATATTAACCATCCCCGCTGAAACCCTGGAACAAAAGTTTTATAGCGAAACAGCACCGAAAACTGGCGATATGAAGCAATTAAAATAATAAAACTTTGTAAAAAATCACCATAAAATAAAAACAAAACACAGGACGCGTTTCGAGCTAAAAACATAACAGCTCGTCATCAGCTACAGCATATGCTGTAGCGGGTTCCACAGGTATGCTTGTGGGTTTTGAATTTTCTAAACATAATTTGACTGTCAATTGCTGAATTTTATTAGTTTGATCGAGTGTCATTGTATTCTTGTTGGGCCGATTGATATTTATCCCTAGATAATATGTTGCTTCACCTAAGTTAGTTATGGGGTATTCTTTCTTCAATTCGCTTATAAGCCTATTAATGTTTTGATCTTCCCCTGCTATTAGGAGATCATTGACGTAAACAATGACGTAAGTCGTTGGGTTATCTGTTGTCCGTTTGTATAAGCATTTGTCGATTGGGCATTAATGAAAACCTAATTTTGATAAGGATTTATGCAATTTCAGGCTCCACGCCCTAGCAGTTTGTTTTGAACCGTATATGGCCTTCTTGAGCCTACATGCCTTTTGTTCCTCTCCCGGAACAACATAACCTTCAGGCTGATGCATATAACATTTTCATTAACTTTCCCGTGTAAGAAAGCAGTTTTAATATCGATGTGTCTTAAATTCAGGTTTTTATATAAAGTCATCGCCAAAAAACTTCTTATTGTAGTATGAGACGCAACTGGTGCAAAAGTCTCGTCATAATCTAGCCCAAATTTTTGGGAAAAACCCTTTGCGACCAACCTTGTCTTAAATTTCTCTAATGAACCTTGGTTGCTGTTTTCAGATTTGAACGCCCACTTGGAACCGATCATTTTCGTTCCCGGTGGCGCCTCAACTAATTCCCATGTTTTGTTTTCGCGAAGGAAATTCATTTCTTCTAAAGTTGCATTTATCCAATTTTCCCTTTCTATCGGGTTTTGCATATTTATTATGTCGTCCCAACTCTTCGGATCTTCTATTCTGACACCATTTGTTAAGAATGCGAACCTGTCGGTAATAACCCCCCTGTTGTCTCTATTTGATCTACATAGAATATTTTGCGGTGCGGTTGAATTGTCCGAATTTGCATTCTGATTTTGTGTTACATCTCCGGTGTTATCAAAGTTATCATCGATTAGTTGTAATTTTGGTTGAGGGTTATCATATTTCGGTATTTCACTATTTTTATTTAATACGCTATCTTCGGTTATACCATGACTTCTGTTCTCCAAAAATTTTACGGTTCTACTTATTATGATTTTCCTGCCATCAGTACAAATTCTATAGCCTTTGCTCCTACTATCGTAACCTACGAATATTCCCTCTATGGCCGCATTGCCCAATTTCCTTCTGTGACTCTTTTGCACATAGGCAAAGGCACGACAACTGAAGGTTTTGGTATTAGTGAGATCTGGTTCGCGACCGGTCCATTTTTCGTAGGGAGTGCAGTCGTTGGATGAAGTTGGGAGGCGATTTTGTATGTATGTTGCGGAGCAAATGACTTGCCTCCTGAATGAGTAGGGTAATCCGCTGACAGTAAAGAGACTCCGTGCCATCTCCATCAAGGTATGGTACTCGGGTTCCGCAACCCCATTTTGAGGCGCGGAATACGGAACAGTAAGCCGATGGTTAATTCCCTCATTTTTTAGGTAATTTTTCGATTTCCTTCCCTGTGTATTCCCCTCCGTTGTCGGTACAAATAGCTTGCACCTTCCTGCCACATTTATTCGCGGTCATCGCTACATATTCTTTAAATTTAGGAAAATTTTCATCTTTGGTTTTCAGTAGGTACGTAATAGTAAAACGGCTAAAATCATCGACAAAAGTCAAAAAATAGTATTTTCCGTCCGCCATAGAGGTTTGTATAAACCCGCATAAATCTGAATGTACTAACTCTGTGGGCTCTGTAGCTTTGAAACTTGCAGTTTTAGGATACGGATCATTTGTGAGTTTTGATACAATACAGGTTTCACATGCGTCACCGTGTTGACATTCGTCACTTTTGATTGCTAACGCCATATTTTTATTCACTAATTCCTTAATATGATTGATATTTCTATGGCCTAGCTTTCTGTGCCATTTATGTAAACAGTTTTTATTTTCGCAAACATTTATTATATTTACATTGTGAGTCATGTCGTGTTTTATTTTACACTCTTACAAATTATTATTTACATAACTCTCGCAGTACGTAATGCCTTCGTGAGTTATTTTACAAGATTGATTTTCAAATATTGCATTTTCGGTAGCTCCTTTTACAGAAATAAAATTTATTTCAATTTCAGGTACATATAAGACTTTTTTAATGTTATCGTTCTATGTGTGTTATCAGAAATGAGCGTATTTAATTTTACAGGCCCGTAATCTTCAGAGCATAGCTCTTGATTGTTCGCGATTGTTACGCTAGAAACACTGCGATTAAATTCATTAAATTTGTTTTTGTCATTACATATGTGTGTAAAAGAGCCTGAATCAATGACCCAGAGGTCCTTTGGAGCATTGCCAACAAAAAAAGGTTAAGTTTTTATCATTAGATTTTTCCTTTTCAAAATTTTTATTTTTGTAAATATTCGCGCCTGCTCTGCCTTGAAAGCACATTTCTGATATTTTGGGGCGGATTGTAAGTTCTGTTATTATAATATTGCTGTTTATTTTTGTGTTTATGAATTCGGATTATCTGTCTGTCTGTCTATCTGTCCGTGCTCTAACTGCGGCCCCACCAGTGGCCGAGAGGTTCTGCTCTCGAAGCTGGTAGACGGAAGGTGCTGGGTTCGATCCCAATCGTGCCTAATCGATCGGAGTTTTCGTGGTTTTCTTCGAACCTTGGTTTTCCAAGCGTAAATACGGGTTAGGTTTCCTTAGAAAGACCCCAACGGAGGACACACACCCCCCTTAGGGCCCATATCCCTCGTGCTGATAATTGGCCGTCATAAACACAACCAACCAACCGTGCTCTAACTCGCGCAAACATAGTCAGATTGCCATAAAATTGATATACGTGATTGGTGTTAACTATGGCATGTTCGGTATTGAAAATGAAATGTGTAGCATTTACGGTTAATTTTCAGGGTCACTTACAAGAATTCCGCTACATTAAGGCCAATAGTTAAATATTGTTTGCGGTGTATTTTAATGATATTATGCTATTTTAAATATGTTGAAATTTGTATATATCACAGAGGTGTACTATGAAACGATTACTGTAGAATCTGGTGTGCATGTAATTTATCGTTCATTTACAAGGACATGCAAAAGTATTTGGCTACAATACTGCCTATGAAGAATAATTGTTGTAAATGTGTTTTCGGTTGTGATACACGTTTAAAAATTTAACTATTTTTTTTGTATGCGTATAAATTCTATGGATCATATACAGGGCTATACAAAAGATGTGTAGTACAAATTGCTAAATGGGAAATTTCAACTGCGCTAAGCGTTTAATTGAACTAGCGTCTGTCATACTACGCAATATACATACGAATCTATGAATCATATACAGGGCTACACAAAAAAATTCTGATATTTTTTTGCAATTCATGGTAATTGCAGAAATTGCAATTTGAAATGCGTTATGTATTTTCAAAATTGTTTATTTAAACATCTTTCACCTTAATAAATTGTTTTATTACATTATTCTGAATGTGTTAGAAAGTATTTCATAATCGATGCTGTACGCGTAATATTTTTTTCTTGTTATTGAAAATTAAATATAAATAAAATAGAAATAGGACCCTTACATATATTTAGGTGTGTCAGTTTAAAATGTCCAATAAAGTTAATTGTTTTTCCTTAGACCGTAAATACTAACTTATAGAATTATCCAAACAGAAATTTTAATTAAACAGAAATTTCAACTTTGGTTTAAATAGGACTGCTATTTATACACAATTACAATACTTCCCATTTCATTTTTTTTTTCTCGAAATGTATTTCCTCTTGCCGATGCGTATGAATGGAATTCGGATAATGGAATTTTTTCTGTATTAACAACATTCTGAATATAGCAAGCTAGTAAAAAAAATATTTGAATTACACCAGAAAGAAGTTTTATCAATTCTGTTGAAAAAGATGTTACAATTATGGGTACTTACGTATTATCCAGATCTTGCGCCAAAAATAGCGAAACAGCACCAAAAACTGGCGATATGAAGCAATTAAAATAATAAAACTTTGTAAAAAATCACCGTAAAATAAAAACAAAACACAGGACGCGTTTCGAGCAAAAAACATAACAGCTCGTCATCAGCTACAGCATACACTTGTCCGCAAGGGAACAAGTTCAAAAATGAACTGAAGGTAAAGAATGTTGCAAAGAATGCGACAGATGGCGCTACCTGACAGAGGCAGATGCAAAAGTGAAAGGTGTTGCCAAAAAGTTAGAAGAGAAATTGATAGGGAAGAAATGGAAATAAAAGAAATAAACAAAATAAAAATAAAAGAAGTAAATTAAAAATATAAATAATAATAATAAATAAATAAATAAAAAACAAGAAAAAAAAAACAAAAGATCTATTCCTTTATTTATTTATTTATTTATTATTATTATTTATTTATTTTTTATTATTATTATTATTATTTATATTTTTAAGTTGCGTCTTTTATTTTTATTTTGTTTATTTCTTTTATTTCCGTTTCTTCCCTATCAATTTCTCTTCTATCTTTTTGGCAACACCTTTCACTTTTGCATCTGCCTCTTTCAGGTAGCGCCAACTGTCGCATTCTTTGCAACATTCTTTACCTTCAGTTCATTTTTGAACTTGTTCGCTTGCGGACACGTGTATGCTGTAGCTGATGACGAGCTGTTATGTTTTTAGCTCGAAACGCGTCCTGTGTTTTGTTTTTATTTTATGGTGATTTTTTACAAAGTTTTATTATTTTAATTGCTTCATATCGCCAGTTTTCGGTGCTGTTTCGCTGTATTCAACTATTTGGGTGCTGCACCGTGTTATTGTTTTGCACGTGTTCAAGGTATTTGCTTTTCTTTCTTCCCAGTTTTCAGTTTTATTTTTATTTTATTTCATTTTAGTTTTATTATTTTGTTTTCTTCTATTTATTTACTTATTTATT
Organism: Maratus speciosus; assembly: GCA_963932465.1. NCBI lineage: Eukaryota > Metazoa > Arthropoda > Arachnida > Araneae > Salticidae > Maratus > Maratus speciosus. The sequence goes on along the minus strand of OZ010786.1, from coordinate 142,890,160 downwards.
TATTAATTTTTATTTTTTTTTTTAAATCTTTTTTTTGGTCTTGTTTTCCTTTATTTCTTGTTATGGGTTCTTCACTTATTAATCGTTTCAAGCACCTTTGTTTGAAGCGCGCCAGGTTTTTGAATAGGCTTAATTTTCTTTTAAGGTGTAAACGTTCAAGGGTTATTCCTAAGTTCATTAATATTATTTTCAAGCTTCCTTCTTCCATTCGTGTTCAAAATGCCTTAACTAGGAGTAAGTTTGCTATTCTTAGAGCCATATCATTCAAGATGTTCGTCACTCTCTTTCTTGCATCGAATATGAATTATATTCTTTGCATTTACAGTTAAGTAAAACTGTAATTTATTTCACTTTCCTTGAGAAACGGATTTTTACTTACGTCGATTTCAAATCTAGATGTCACAAGGCTATTTTGGATAAAAAGTTTTCTTCTCTTCTGACTTCTAATTCTTCTGCTCCTAGTATTTCTCCTCTTGAGCAAAATTATGTTGTCAGTTTACCTTCTCATTCTCTTACTGATTCTCAGCGTGATGTTCTCTCACTTGGCTTGAATTTTTCGTGCATTTCTAAGCCTTCTATTCCGAACTTAATTGCTCCCATTGAACATTCTTTCAAAAACAGTAAAATTTCTTCTGGTCAACTTGATTCTCTTCGCTACCTTTTGGCTAATGTCATTTCTTCTAATAAATCTTTTAATAAGTCTAATCTTCCTTCGTCTCAGAAAACTGCTCTCAGTGAACTTAATTCCGTTCCTAACCTTCTTATTACTAAGGCTGATAAAGGCGGTCAAACAGTTCATCTCAATAAATCTGATTATATTTCCCACGTTGAATCTATGTTAAACTCTGGTCCATATTCCAAATTAAAAAAGGATCCTTCTATTAAGCATTTATCTGACATCAAGCATGTCATTAAAAATTCTGTCTTTCTTAATGATAACACTAAACGTTTGGTCACTCCTTCTATCGCTAATTGTGCTCGTTTTTATGCTCTTCCTAAGGTCCATAAACCTACCCTTTCCTTTCGCCATATCGTTTCCAATATTGGTACTGCTTCTTATAAACTTGCTAAGTTCCTTTCTAAGTTACTCGCTCCTTTATCTTCCACTAACTTTCACACCGTGAAAAACTCTTTTGACTTTGTTGATAAAATTAAACGCCTTTCTCCTTGCAATTATATAATGGTTTCCTTAGATGTTAAATGCCTTTTCACTAACGTGCCTGTTGAAGGGGCAATTGATTGTTTGGAAAGAAGGCTGCGCGAATTTCATTACTCTTCCATTGAGATTGATGAAATCCTGCATTTAGTTAGTATTTGTGTCAGGCAAACTGCTTTTCAGTTTAACAATTCTTTTTATTCTCAAACTGAGGGTCTGGCCATGGGTAAACCACTGCCTCCTCTTTTATGTGATATTTATATGCATTTTGTTGAAGAAAAACTCTTCAGTTTATATAAATTTCCTTTCTGGTTTAGGTATGTTAATGACACTTTCATTCAATTCCCTCTGACCTTGATCTTTCTAATATCCTTTCTCTTGTTAATTCTGTTGATCCTTGTATTCAATTTACTCTCGAAGTCGAAGAGAACAATTCTCTTCCTTTCCTTGACGTCTTGGTTTCAAAACACCCAGATCGGTTCTCTACCTCCGTTTATAGAACACCTTTCGCTGTCTCTCTTCCTCCTCATGCTCTTTCAAATCCTCCTCCTCAACAAAAAGTGGCGTCCTTTTATACTTTTGTTTTTAGGGCGTTACGCATTTGTTCTGACTCTTCTGCTCTGAATAAGGAAATTAATTATCTCAAATCTCTTGCCCTTGCTCGTGGTTATAATCCCTCTTTGATTGATAAAGCTTTGTATAAATTTAATAAGCCTAAACGTCCTTTTTCTAATTCAAATAATCCTCCTAATTTTAATTCTATAATAGTTCTGCCCTTTTATTCTCTTCTCTGTTTCAAAATTGCTAAAATCCTTTCTCGTTTTAACTTTAAAGTTATCTTCAAACCTATGAATAAAATTAAATTCTCTTCTCTAAAAGATCCTGTTCCTACTGAGAACCGGTGGGGTGTTTATTTCATTCCTTGCTCTTGCAATTTAGGTTATATTGGTCAAACAAAGAGAGCTTTAAAATTCAGATTAGGCGAGCATCAGAGGTATATTGCAAATCAAGAAATCTCTAAATCTTCGATTGCTTCTCACTGTTGGTCTTCCAGTCATTGTTTCAATTTCTCCATGGCCAAAATTATTTCTTCCCCTGCCTCTCCCTCTCACTTGGATTTTCATGAAGCATATTTTATTTCTAAAAATTCTGCTAATCTTGTCAATGATCTCCCATCATCTCCTTTCCTATCTCCAGCGTGGAAATTACTATTGTAATTCTTTTCCCTTTTCTCTTGTTTCTTTTCTTTTTATTTTGTTTAAAGAAAAAAAAAAGAATGGATCTTTTGTTTTTTTTTTCTTGTTTTATTCTTTTATTTTTCTTTATTTATTATTATCATTTATATTTTTAATTTACTTCTTTTATTTTTATTTTGTTTATTTCTTTTATTTCCATTTCTTCCCTATCAATTTCTCTTCTATCTTTTTGGCAACACCTTTCACTTTTACATCTGCCTCTTTCAGGTAGCGCCATCTGTCGCATTCTTTGCAACATTCTTTACCTTCAGTTCATTTTTGAACTTGTTCGCTTGCGGACACGTGTATGCTGTAGCTGATGACGAGCTGTTATGTTTTTAGCTCGAAACGCGTCCTGTGTTTTGTTTTTATTTTATGGTGATTTTTTACAAAGTTTTATTATTTTAATCGCCAAAAATAGTTTCCAGCTGCCAATCTTGTGTATCGTTGCCAATCATGTTCAAAACAGTACCGTCAACCGGGGTCTACTTTGGACCACTTTTTAATGGTTCCACTCGCATTTCCATTATTAAAAATATTATATATGATTTTTCAACGTCGAAATGGAGTTGTAAATAACTAACATGAAACGATGAAGCAAACTGTATGGTTTTAAAGAGGAAATTTGTTATTATTTTATTTTTTAAGTATTCTTAAAGTTTTGGAACAAAGTAGCCCCTACTGGGGGCTTCTTTGGTCCATTCACTTAGTTTCATATAAAATGAACGCATTTCATATGTAAATTAATGCATTTTTCTTGAAATCCCCTTGAAACAGCATTTTCTAATAAATTAACATTGCAAACTTAATAAACAAATGTTTTTTTCTTAACATTTAAACACAATAAAACAATTGTTAATATTAAAGATACGAGAAACAGTTTTCGTCATGTTTTCCTCAGCAACTGGAACAAAAACAATTAATGTAACATTTTGCTACAGTAACATTTGAAAAAAATGTTACTTAAAACATGTTTTAACAGATTTGGTTGTATAAAAGGCCTTTCTAAGTAATTGGGGCTATTTTCGGACCAAAAAAGGCCTGGTACAAAGTAGCCTCGAAATACCAGTTTTCATATTAGCTTTATGAAAACGTTAACATTTCCTGTCAAAATAAAAAGTTAAAGGAAAAACTGTGGTCACACATGGGTCACAGGTTAATAAAGGCAATATTTTGACACTTACTTTATTTGTAGCTCTTATCCAGATTGCTTCAGTATAGAAAGTTTGCAGAGTTAAAATTTATACACGAAAACAGTTGTCTACAAACACAGCAAGTGTTGCCACTAAAAAAATTTAAATTGCCCCCAAACTATTTAAATACCCTATAGTAGGGTATAAAATATTTAAAATAAGGTCAAAAACTCCAAATTATATTGTATTGTTTGTTCAATACAAAGAATGAAATCTTTTTTTATGGGATGGACCAAAGTATTGACGGTAATTTAATACTATTTAATACATAACATTGTTAAAAATGGTAAATAATGTCAAATAAATAAATATATACATAAATAAATAAATAAAATATAACTATAATGAAAAAATGAAAAAACTATACACCACAATAAAAAATAAACTATGATGCATAAACAAACTAATATTGCGTATTATTTGCCCACGGTATGCTATTTCTTTCTCCCAGCTATAAAAATGTCGTCTCCAAAAAATAACGTTCTGTTGTATAAGTCAGCCATAAAACAAAGCAGATGTTTAGCAGACTTTACTGCAATTTTTTTAACTTCTAAGCATCGCACATTTCCACTTTTTATACCATCGTATTGGGGGAAAAGGTGCTTTTTAATGTAATTTGTTCGAAAACTTCATCTCAATTTATTTTTGAGATATTAATTTTTTTGTATTTTTAGCGCCATTTTGTTTAATTTTGGTAACTCAAGTACTCCTTTTCTGTAGAAAGTAAAGAAAGAATAGCTGGAAAATAGTAATTATATCTTTTTGTTGCCATTTTCCCACAACTACTGAAAAAAAAAATTAATTAAAATACGTGATATTTTGAAAAAAATATAAATGAATGATTTCTGATAAAATATGGAGCTATTATAAACTATGTTTAATTTAATTATCTATATTAAAAACAAATGAAGGCATATGAATCATTAGATAACCAATTTCTTTTTTTTTTCTTCTTCTTTTTTTTTTGTCGGGTTTCTTGAGTGACGACATCTGTCCTTGTGGATTTGTGTATTATTCAGCGATAGTGATATCGCATGAATACTTTACTGTAGATGTTGTTTAAGACTGGATTGTAAATGAGGAATTCTTCAGAGGATGCGAATGACGTCATTTTATGTAAAATAAAAGCGTGTGTTTTAAGTCTTAAGACTGAAATATGTTTTGTTTTACAGTAGAGCGTCGACTATCCTAACACTTCGGGACCAACCCTAGTTCGGATAAGCAAAAGTTCGGATAAATGGGTAAACAATTTAAGGGATGTTTCTGACTATACTAATACCTTCTCACGTTATCTAAGCTTAAGACTGGTAGCACCAGTTACTGCTGGCATGTTTAATTAATTTATATATATATATATATTATTATTATTATTGTTATTATTTACATTTTTAAAATTGATTTTTGTTTTCTCTTTTTATCATTTTCTGAACTCCAGAGATTATAATTTAATCAAAAAAGCTTTTGATTGTTCAAAGACAGTCTTTTCAATGCTTCCATATCTCTAATTCTTATTAAATACGTTTGTTGAATGGATCAACGTTCTTCTGCCGTTCGAGCCATTTCATAGCTGTTTCCAAACATTCAAAGGCTTCGTTATGGGATGGACCTGGGTTATTTTCAGAGCATTCGTTTTCCTTTTCTTCAATTTCTTTTTCATCGTGGATCTCATTCACTATCTCATCATCGTTTAAAATCTGATATCCAGAGTCATGTACTTCACTATTTAACCACTCGTTAATTTAATTTTCTTCATAGCTTAGGATTCTTCCCATCTCCTTTATTGTTTTACATTCCTCATTTTCTGATCCACTATCAGTTTTTTCTTTATTTAAAATTTTATTCCAAGCCAATGGATAATTGGGAGTTCGGTTTAAAAATTTTTTTGGAAGAAACAGAGTGTTCGGATAACTGGAATTTCGTTAAAAAATTTTTTTTTGAGAGAAATAGGCTGTTCGGATAATTGGAAGTTCGGTTAATTGGAGTTCGGATAATCGGCGCTCTGTATCTATGTTTATATACAATTTTTTTTTTCAGTGTGGGCGGCACTAAATTCAGAACAAGCAGAATTCCTGTTTCCTATTTATTATTATACAGTCGGACCTCTATTTAACGAAGTCGCTAAATCCCGAAAAAATGTTCGTTATATGGAAAATTCGTTAAATAGAGAGTCACCCTTTAAAGTACTTTAAACTACGTAAAACACATTTTAAGTCCATAAACACTAAATATAATTAAAAAAGGTAATTAGTCACACTTTTTTTATAAATTATATCTATTTGTTTTACTTATTTTACCCACCAAAAAGAAATCTGCAAGGGAAATAAGAATGAAGTAAAACATTGTCTGGAAATACATTGTATTTTCAATTTAAAAAATAATTTTACATTAAAATCACGATTTTTTATTATGGTTGATAAGCCGTTTTGAGGAAAACCACATTTTAAAGCAGTATTCTTTTTCTTCATGCCTTTATCCACCTCATCAAGAACAATTTTTTTTCTTTGATGCTCTAGCACTTTCGCTTTGACATTTTCGAGCTACAAGAACCGAATTACCAGCACGATTGATCATGATCAACAATCTAGAAAACGGGAAACTATAGTTAAGGACACGGGGCAGCTCCATTTATGGTTAAAAGGAAATATTGAAAGTTTGCTCTTTTTGGATGGGAATCAAAGAATCACAATGATTTTACTGCTCTCGGTGAGTTAGGTACCTGGTAAGACGTGTCCATGGTCACTGATCATCATAAAATGTGTTAAAAGAAAGAATAAGTTTGAAATGTCCAATAATATTTTAAGAAATAAGGAGAAAAAAATTTTAGAGGCCAAGGAAAAGTTCGTTAAATAGAGAATACACTTCGCTATTTGGAGGTTATTTTACGAAGAAATTTGCAAAATGTTCTTGGTTCAAAGTAAAAGTTCGCAAAATAGAGAAATTCGCAAAATAGAGGTTCGTTAAATAGAGGTCCGACTGTATTATAGTTCTTATTATGTATGATACGCTATAAAAGTGTTAAAAATTAAGGGTTACTGTAATTAGTATAATTGGCGGCATGCTTGGCGAAGTTGTATCTGACATGGCCCGGATAATACGTAATTACCCAATTATGTAATAAATATGAAATACAGGTATCTAAAACAAAAATTTCTTCTATAACTAAAGATTTTTGAATGACAAGATGTATTTCTATGCAATATAAAATTTAAAAAAAAGTTTCTTTCTCATTTTTACTTCAAGAAAAACTAATTAAAATTTCTGCTAAATCAGCCGGATAATGAGATCTCATAAATTAGCAAACTTCTGACATATTAGTAATAACACTCTTCAATTTTAAAGAAATTTAATTTCTTGAAAAATTATATTAAAGTAAGTCTTTTTATCAAATAATCGATGTATTGTTAAGAAAGTAATATAATATCCTTCGCTTTAATCAATAGAATAATGTCATAAGATACCTTCATTTTATCATTTTTCAAAGTGCTGACATTTTTGAAAATATTAATGGTACTTTTTGAAAGAATTGATTGATTTATTTTTTTATGAATCTGGTTCAAATTTAATAGTCTATGGTTTCAAAAACAAGCTGTCATATTACTAAACGATAATGTTTCACCTTTTTTAATTTCTTAATTTTCAAACTATGCAAAATGAAATCTTAAATTACAATATAACTTACCCTGTTTAATTATTTAATTTAGTACGCAAAATACATTATTCAGAGCAAAATAAGGTGCTTAACGAAATTTAATTACAAAAGTAGTAAATTAATATTGTTGCTTAAATAATTTTTACTTTTTATTTCCAATTATCCAACTTCTTTATTTCAAACAAAATAACCACATTTGCGTCCACTTTTGTTGTTGTTGTTACTTTCTTCTATATATACAAAAAAAAAAAAAAAAAAAAAAAGCATTGGATTCGTGAAAAATTTCGATTTCTAATCTCCGACGGATATATATGTTTTAGAACGTCCTGAGCACGATTTGACTGTTTTAGAAAATGTCTGTCGTAGGTCTGTTTGTTTGTCTATATTTCACACAAATTATGTGGGCGCTCTAACTCGAGAATTACTGCATAGAACAGGATGAAATTTCATATGAATTTCCATCCTTTTGTGAGCTGATGCACTAAGCTGATTGGTTTTGGAGTAAAATCATCCAAGAGTTGTGCCGCAAATTGATGATTTGTTCGATTTATGTTTTTAAGCAAAATCCCTTCAGTAGAAACCTCATGGCAGATGACTAAAAAAGAACCGTATACTTTCCTATAACTTGGATTTTATCCCTTTAAGACCTGAAGGTTTTTGGTATAAATTAAAAGTCTTGCTTGTTAACCTTAATTAGGATCATATTGGATTAATTTTTTTTTTAATTCAGGTGTCAGGTTATGCGAAGGGAGGATCCACACAGTTGTGTGTATGCAGACTCGGCTTTAAGTCATAAAAAAAAGAGGAATTTGTATTTTCTGTTTCCTTAGAATCACCTACACAATTGTGTAGGTCAGATCTTAAAGGATTAAATAAGAGATATATATATGATATTCTTCATGCGACAGCACTCCCATTTATAAACCCATAAGGGTCTAACTGCATCCAAGATAGGCTTACTAAGATCTTGACCGAGTTCGTTGGCCAGCTTATTTCAAAATGGCGGCCATTAAAGAATTCAAACTCAAAAATATATACAAAAAAATTAGAAATCCAATTTTTCCCCTTAAGTGTTGGGTCTTGATACGAGCATTTCGGAGTATTTTTAGTTTTGCCTCTATGTTTAAAAATGACTGAGATAGAGCAGTTTGAAATTTTACGATGGCTGACTTTGAAACAAAACAACACATTTAAAAAATCAGAGGTTAATTTATAAGACGTGATTTCCCGCAAATTACCCTTCATTGTCGCAATCAGTTTTCCAGTCAAACGCATAAAACTATGTATTCATATTCTTTGATTCTATAATTCAGATTCTTTAATTCGTATCGATTTTTTATACCAATTGCCTTCAGCCTTATTTTTTCCCATTTTAATCTGTCATTCAATAAGATGAATATTACTATTTCAAAAACCTGATAGCAATCAAGCAATCTGAGTTTTAACCAGTCGGAAATTGTACGTCAAACGTGGCAAATGAGGTACGTTCATACTATAACTAGTTTTATAAATATTCAGATCTTGGTGCAATAGCTGTTGCACTTTTATGCAAAAATGCATGAATATAAAATTTATCACGATTATATATATGAAATTCACTAATACGGAAATAATACAGCTCCATCTGAAATAGGAAGTAATCACAATAACAACCTTGAATCATTACCTATCATTTGATGTCATTGAATTAATAACGTATGAGAGAATTTTAAAAAATTAAGAAAACTTTTATTAATATCCTTTTTAAGTTTCGATTCGATTTTTATAAAATTTGAAATGACGCCCAACAATTCTGCAACGATTATATATATTAAATTTCAAACCATTCGGTGGGGTAGTTTTTGCGCTGTTATACATATGTGGGCAGACAGACAGACGGATGGGCTTGACGACGACTATAGGTGCTACGTATTTATATAATTACGAACGCACCTAAAAAAGAAGCGGACTGGCAATACTATATGATGAGAGAGAAAACAACTTTAATTGATAATTGCTCATAGATGGTAAAATGTATCTAAATTATTGTATCTGCCACTGAATAGGAATCTATATATATATATACACTATGACGCAAAAGTTTAGACAATGAAGAAATTCTTACATACTTTGAAAAATATTTATTCAATTTTCAAATCACTGCTTGAAATTAATGTGGTGTACATATAAACAATATTTATAACAAAGAAAAGTGGAATTGTGCATATTGCAATAAATTAAATGGTAACAAAAATAAACTGCTGTCTCAAAAGTTTAGACACAAATTAAATAAAATCGAAATAAACAATTTTTAAAACCTGGTTGCGCATCCATGCTTATGTATTACGTCATATACACGAGACTGCATGGAAGAAACTAAATCTTGCATAGTTTGTGGATCGATATCGTACCATGCATTCTCAATAGATGTCTTAAGTTCCTTTTCAGAAGAGTATTGTCTAGCGTTGCTATAAACTTTGCGACACATGATGCTCCAAAGGTTTTCTATAGGGTTAAGATCTGGGCTACATGCTGGCCAGTCGAGAACTCTTATATTATGGGAATTAAACCAAGATTTTGAATGTTTTGCAGTGTGAATTGAAGAATTGTCTTGCTGAAATTCCCACTGAGGACCCCCTAGAAGCTCAGTAAATGGCAGTAGGTTTTCTTCTAATGTCTGTGTATAATGCTGTGAAGTTTGACGACCACTGGTGAAGGTCAGAGATACTTGTCCATTATAGCAAAAGGCTGCCCAAACCATCACCGAGCCCCCTCCTTGTCTGCGACTAAAAAAACGTCGAGGTTCCTTCCGCAAGTCATGCCAATACGATAAACAACCATCTGGACCATCCAGATTCCACTTTTTTTCATCGCTAAATATGACTGACTGCCATTTCTCTCCATATGATATATGCTTTCGAGCCCACATAAGTCTTTGTAACTTATGATGTGGTTTCAGAGCTGGTTTCTTCTGCATTTTGCTATAAACGATTGTTCCTTTTTCCAAAATTCGTCTACGAATCGTATCCTTTGATACAGAGAGTCCCGATGAGCTTTGAACTCCACGTACGCTCATTTGTTGAGTACTCGCTAGTCTTTGTATCAGGCGATCCTCTCGTACATTTGTCACACGTGGCCTCCCAGACCGACATTTTGCTTTATATTCGGAACCACTCGATAAAACTCGATAAATAGATTTTTTTGACCTATTAATAATAGCAGAAATTTCAGAAACGCTCTTCCCTTCACCTTTCAACTGCCAAATCCTTGAAACCTCATTCACTTGAATTTCTTTAGCTCTCGGCATGTCGACTATGAAGCGCAATCTTTTGCAGAACTTAAGTACTCCAAATTTGTGACATCATCGATTCTAAATTTGCATATGCCAGCGAATATTCAAAGAAATTTAGAATAGTGTCTAAACTTTTGCGACAAGCACATTTGAATTTTTATGAAAAAAATTAGTATTATAGCAAATAAAACGACTGTCTTTTGTACATAGCATTTTAAATCAGTTTTTGAATATATTTACAGGTTTTTGTAATTCTGACGTCATAATTCTACATTTTAAAGCTGAATGACGTCATTGTCTAAACTTTTGCGTCATAGTGTATATACACTGTTCAAAACAATTAAAGGATATTGCAGTTTTAGGTGGATTTTGTATCTGGTAAACTGTTTAGCTGATTGATACATGGTCGACAGACATAGTAGGTTATATGAGAATAAATTACACACCTTTGGCAGAAAAAAATGCATTTTATTGCGCATTTGTGTACTAAAGGAAAAAAACACAATTTGTGCATATGAGAAAAAAAGAATAAGAAAAGGTGTTTTCTTCAAAGAAAATCATTTTCAGTAGGGGGTATGGTTTCCACGGGCGGCCAGCAACGTTGAACACCTTTGAGGCATGGACTCAATGAGGCTATTAATGACGAGTTGGGGTATTCTGCCCCACTCTTCCAGAAGAGCTCTTTCCAGTTCTTGGAGAGTTTGTGGGGGTTGTTGGCGGCCAGAAACTCGTCTTCCTAGAGCGTCCCAAACGTGCTCGATTGGATTCATGTCTGGAGAACACGCTGGCCATTCCATTCGAACGATTTCTTCCTCGAAAAGGAAATCCTCCACCAGGTTTGCACGATGTGGCCTGCAGTTATCGTCCATTAAAATGAAGTTATCCCCGATTGCTGCAGCGTAAGGGACTACAATAGGTCTGAGGATCTCATCCCTATATCGGCGACCAGTCAGAGCTCCATCTCGAATGATGCAGAGGTCAGTGCGCCCGTCAATGGAGATGCCACCATACACCAACACTCCTCCACCGCCAAATCTGACACTTTCGTGCACGAACGCAGGATTATTCCTACTGCCACGGTCCCTCCAGATGAAAATACGCCTATTATCCGGATGCACAGAAAAACGGGACTCGTCAGAAAACAGAATATTGCTCCATTCATTTCTCCTCCAGTTGACATGCTCGGTTGCCCACTCCCTGCGGTCGCGACGATGCCTTGATGTTAATCTAACACATACCATCGGTCGGCGAGCATACAGACCTACAGCATGGAGCCGGTTTCGGACAGTCTGAGTTGAAATCGTGGTGCCTGTAGCCGAGCGAAGGTGTTGTTGGAGAAGAGTAGCGTTCATGGTTCGGTGTCTCCGAGCTGTTAACGCTAAATACCGATCTTCATTGGGCGTTGTTGCCCGTCTACGACCTTGCCCTGGTCTTGGGCCTGCACATCCACTCTCCAAAAAACGGTTCCAGATCCTGGAAATGACACTTTGTGACACTCCAATGGCTTGCGCTACTTCGGCTTGAGTTTGGCCCCCTTCTAATCTACCAACAATTCTCAAAGCTTCTGAATCTGTCAAATGACTTCGCTGAGACATCGTACTCATCGAAACAAAGCAATCACTGAATGCCGATCATCCTTGTCTTCATTCTCTTTTATCCAGTTGAAAGTCAAATTTCATTCGCTGCCGCTGAAGCGACGTTTTTGACGTCGAACTCAAAATTTGCATACTCCACAGTTTGAAAACCAGAAAAATTTGCATTTGTGATTCTCTTCTTCTATTTTCGGCAAAAAAAATTTCGTTTATATCTTTATTTTATATAAAACTTCAAATATCCTTTAATTGTTTTGAGCAGTGTATATTACGCTATCGTATGTGGCACAGAAATCGCGATTATTTGTTGATTGTTTAATGGAAACGCCCGATTGAAACGCATCTCATTGGTTATTGAACATCATTTAATGAATCGTCATACCTGTAAGAGGGGTTACCATAGGGGGGGGACAATGTTCTGTCGCTAAATACCGCCAAGTTTATCACCAACTTCGCGATATATCGCCAAATTTGGCGACAAAAATTAGTCGCAAAAAGTGACGCCAACTTGACGATATCTCTAATATTTCGTCAAATTCCCATAGACTTCCATTGTAAACCAATAGAGTTTACTTGCTTGCAGGAAATCAACAAATTGAGTTATGTTAGTGCAGCAAAAACTAATATTAACTTAAGGTATTATATTAATTATATTTAAGGGAGTCCAAATAAATTAAATTATGAATAAAAGTAATATGATACAATACTTAGCATGCTTTCCCAAACATAAATTTTAAGGGAGACCAAACTGGTCGCTAAGGGCGGATAGTTGTACGTGATGTGCGCAATGCATGTAAAAAAAAAGTAATAACATAATGTATTACTTTTTTACCTTTTAGTTGCGAAATTAGCATTACCTTAAAAATTAAATCCAGAATAAATGCTGAATATTTATTTTTTATTTTAATTTGGCATTTTTAAGGTATTGAAACCGTAGTTTTTGACTCAAAATTTAGCAAAGAAGGGGATTCAGCAAATATAAATCCAGTCAGTATGGCATCTGAAAGTTTGATAGCATATGGAGTTAGAAAACAAGTCTTCTGATAAGTGACATAGAAAGCTATGAAAAAAAAAAACTTGAGGTCTAATTGTAATTGAGAATGTTGCCATCGGAGCAATGAAACATATGTCTAATATGAATAAATAAAAGTAATTTTTTGCCTTATTAAAAGTATTTTATCACTTTAAGTAAATATTTATTTAGTTTGATGTATTCATGTGATTTTCATACAGTTTTATATTTAAAAAATTAGGAGTTATTATGCTTGTTTACGTATGTATGCAGTATAAGGTGGTGCAAGACTGCGCGGTGTACAAGAGTATGCAGAGCGATTATGTAATCCCATAACAGAATTTTCGATATAGCTGCAGGTGTAAACGGTGTAATGACACAATAAGTTTATGGTGAAAAAAAAAATGAGTAATTTGGTGAAATTTTTAATGATTTAGAGGAGTGATTTTGGCCTTTTCTTTATAATATTTTTATTTTTTGATAACAAGATCACAATAAAGATTACAAGGCTAATTTCTTTCTTTTTTTTTTAATGGATTGGGTTATTATTGGACTTTATGTCACGTAAGCGATTTGGGTTTGTTTATCAACAGATGGCATTACTGAAAAGGACGGATCCAGCTCACCATTTAGAGGGGGGTCATGCATTTCCTTTTTTTTGGGGGGGGGGAGGGGAGAGGATCACATCTCTTTATGAGAATTTTTTATATTGAAAGCTATTCCCAAATCCGAGCTAACTACTTTTCTGATACTTTGGCGAAGTCATTTTCATTCGTAAATACAAAAAATTTGCATTAATATTCGTAAAAATATAAAATTTACCGATTTTGTTCAGATACCAAGAACTTAAAGAGTTTCCCATTTTCTTATAAAGGTAAAGATTCATTCAGAAAATGTTGTCAAAGTTAGCATTTTTAACCAAGTTTTACGAGTTGACAGCCACAGGAATGTCGTCACAAGGGAAGAATAGGCAGTCACTTCCGGAAATTCAGTTTAAAACGTCTAAAAATTGTCAATGATTAAATATGGCAAAAATTTGTATTCAATTTTAGAGGTAACAAAACCATACACATTGGCAGCTATGTGATTCTCTTAGTGCCGAGAAAACTACAGGTGTAGCCTCTTCTTTCTGCTCAAAGTATTAAATATTTTTTTTCAATCGAACTTATACCTTTGGAGTGGATAGTTTTCTTCTGATGGACTGATGGATTCCATTATTATGAAACAACCATTATAAATGAAGTGTTAGGTGGAGGGGAAAGAGCAGTTAGAACTCTGATTTTCTGGTCAGAATGAAAAAAAAAATGACCATTTTTTTTTTTTTTTTTTTTTGAGAAAAGAAAACTTATGGCCATTTTTTATTTCTCCTTTGAGTCACGTGATCACGGCCCCTCGTAGACGACCAAGAGGCCAGCAAAAGGGGTGGGAATTGTGAAGTATTCCTTAATCATACCGTTATCTATGGATAGATATGAAACTCAGCCGGTAGATTTCTAACCAAACTTTTAATGGAAGCCAAGGAATCGACGATGAGCTGCAGAAGTTTTTTTTTGTCCCCCCTCCCCCCCCCCCCCAAGGGAAGGATAATTTAGGATTACGCACTTAAAGACTTCTCCGATAATGAAGCGGTTAGACCAAAATGATTTTTTGAATAAGTTCGACTAAGACACCTACTCTATTTTTCAATATTTCTAAAATCTTTGATGAACAATTGTTTAATTATGAAAATAAGAATTTATTTATGGAAAGAACGTATTTTGAATCATGAAACTCAAAAATAAATTCATATTAAATTGTTAAATTATAACAGATATTAATTTTTACTTTAAAAGAATCTCCTTACATGGGTGTCTGAATTTACTGGGTAATTTTTTTTTCAGTAATTTAAGCGATACAATGAAGTTTTACTTTTAATGACGATTTAGCGGAGCCTAAACTATCCAGGACCTTTTAATTATACAGATATTTGACTAGATTAAATTCAAATTAGTCTTTAAGCGTAGAATTTATTGTTTAAATAATTTTATTTTTTCTTATAAAATTTTAATTTATAGAAGCATAAAAGTCTTCTTAGAAAACATTCAATGCCTTTAAAGAATATTTTTTCTCGAAATACAAAGTGATTCTCATTTAAGAAACATATTTGTTATTATAATTATTTTCACGAATTTCTTTTTAATTTCATAAAAAGAATTATTCTAATAAGTCTAGTTGAGATTGAGTGTCTTTGCACGCGGAAAATTCATTTTAATTGAGTATCCTTTTCAAACAAGTTTTATAAAAAGTCTACATTTTCATTAAGAATATTTGGGGCTTGGAATTAAAAAACGAAGTAGAGTAAACATAAGTCCCTTAGATAAAAAAGATGAGAAAATATAATGCATTTGCTTCTTTGAATTTTGGTCGAAATAGAAAATATTTTATAATTATAGAAAAAATACTGATCGTATACCTTTATTTATTACTGGATTTTAATGAGATTTTTTAATGAATTTCTTTGATAATTATAAAAAACACTTTTTTATAATCATTTACCAACAAAACGTAGTTTTAAATGATAATTTTTTTTTAATTAAAAAGTTTAGAAATTTACATTCTTCATGTATATTTTAAAAAAATGAATTCCCTGAAATATGAAAGGATAATGCAAATTAATAGATTTTGTTGTTTGTATATATCACAGCTTATTAATTGAATATCTGACCTGCCTGGCGTTGCCCACGCACTTGATAAAACTTAAATAAACGTCTTATTTTTATTGTTTTATATCTTTAACCCGATTTTTGCATGAATATATATTTTTGAATGAAAAAAACTCACGAAAAAATATTGATAATTAGTGTTAAAAGTGCTTGTAAGAAGACATTTTATTGTTTTTTTCCTCCCCCAACCGCCGACCGAGAATAATAATAAGCTAGAAGAAGCAAGGGGTCGTCGGGTACCTTCATCGCCTCGAGCCCAACCCTTCCCGGTTTTCGGTGTCTTTAATTTGTGTAATTTCCCTTTTAAATATGTCCGGTTACAATTTTTGATTTTTTTTTTTTCAATCTCGCTTTTGCTAGAGAGTCTCTTACTCGGGACGTGGTTGGGGACGTATGAAACTTGCTTCCGCAAAAGAGTCGGAATAAGTGGAAGAATAAAAGGCTGCGGACGAAGATGGGCCGCTCGCCGCGGCGGTCTGTGGTTGAATGTCCCTGTAGGAGATGATAAACCTAACGCTTCATTTATAATGGCTGTTTCGTAATAATAGAAACCACCAGTCCATCAGAAGGAAATAACTCGGTTAAGCGGGACTCGGATAATCGGGACTCTACTGCAAAACATATTTCAATTTTATGACTTAAAGCGCACGCTTTTATTTTATGTAAAATGACGTCATTTGCATTAATATAGATACTTAAAATTATAGTTTTTAATAGTTCCATGTTTTATCATAAATCCTTCATTTATATTTTTCTTAAAATAGCACGTATTTTAATTAATTTTTTTGTCAATTATATGAGAAAATGGCAACAAAAAAATATAATTGCTATTTTTCAACAATTTTTTCTTTACTGTCTACAGAAATGGAGAACTTTAGTTGCCAAAATGAAACAAATGTCGCTAAAAACTACAAAAAAAAATAATATTTCGAAAACAAATGAAGATGCAGTTTTCAAACAAATTGCATTAAAAAGTACATTTTTCCCCCAATACGACGGTATAAACATTGAAAATGTGCAATGCTTAGAAATTTTAAAAAATGCTGCAGAGTAATTAATCGCACCATGAAACATCCGCTTTTGTTTTACGGCTAGCGTACACAAGGTAACGTTATTTTTTGGAGACAGAATAAGCTGGGAGAAAGAAATAGCATTCAGGGGGCTAAAAAAAAAGTGGGTAGATGTGATAGTAGATTGCACAGAGGGTTTCGTTTAATATCTCTTTCAAAACATATGAAATTCTTATTACGTGTTATAAACTAAACAAAGTTTAAAAGCTGTCGGTTCTTTAGTTTTTCTAATTTTAACAAATTCCCGTCAATTGTCTGTGCAAAAAAGCATCTTTTTTATAAGTTTTAAAATCGATTTTTTCATAAATAGGAAAATTGTGGTCCGATTTTTTTTTTATTTATTTAGATTTTATGAATCAGTGTACGAAATAACATCCGGATGCGAAAGAACCAAATTTGTAAAATAAATAGTTAACAAATTTTGTACTACGATTATCAATCTCTAGTATGAAAATTTATCTCTTTTTCTTTCCGTGTCAGGTGGACTGTCGTGCAAAAAATTGATTTCTGGAATTTTTTACCAAAAAATTAATTATCTTCGCTTCCGATTGTCGAAATTAAAAAATATAGACATGTTGCCGCTAGAAGCGTCATCTACATAAATTGTATACAAACTTGTGAGTTGGGTTCGAGACGCCCGCCGTTCCGAGGAGAAATGTAAATATCTGATCTAGATCATTTTTTGTGATTGGTGAATTAAAACTAGTGATATAGTCCGCAAACTTTTATTGTGTTGTGTGTGGTGATTATTTGAGAAAGAGCTATTGGCGGGGCCAAGACATATTCTGAATGAGGATGAAATTTTACGTCGGATGGCATAAAAATCGTAGCTCAAAAATCGATATTTAAAAAAAATGTTGGTCCTGTATAAAAATTCTGCCCATTTCTGACAGCAAGACGCACCTGTTTTATATTTTCTCTTATCGGACATCTGTCGCCTTCACAAATGAAGGAAAATAAAAGATTTTTTTTTCGATTTTTAACGAATTTTCGAGTTTTTATGCTACGATCTCCTCGATGACAAAATCTCCCTCTCTCTCCTTCACACTCACAAAAACGCATCTTTCTCTTCTTTGTGTCAGAAAACACTAAAAATTCATGAAATTTCTAGTAATCATTATGTGGTAAGGTTTTAGTTGTAAAAGTGTGATTTTTTCAATGTCTTTCTTAGACACAGATTTTAAATACAAGTTATAGGAATAGGAAAATAGTAAGTTCAAAGTATAGCAGAAAGAAGTCCTTGAGAACTATCAAGAAACCAGTAGCCATAAAAGTTGTATTTTTCAATATTTTCTCACATCATACTTTTAAAAAAATCTGAGATTGGGAACCTTCTATGACCTTTCTTCAAAATCAATATTTATCTATTAATACAAAATATGTATTTAATAATATAAACATATAAAGGCCAATTGAATGCAATAGAAGAGTTCGGTGATCGTCAATAAATTTGTGGGTCTGTGGTTGAATGTCCCTGTAGGAGATGATAATTCCTGTTTTAATGTCTTTAAGAGCATATATATGTTTATATATATATTAAGGGGAGGTTTCTAGTTTTTTGAATCAACATTTTCGATTTATTATTATTATTATTATTATTATTATTTGGCATCTTTAAGAGTGTAAAAGCTGTTTCCCGATATTCCAATTCCTTGCTCGTTGAACGTCATGCTATTGAAAAACTTTAAATTTCTTTTTCTCGACACCATGTTCTTCAAACTGGGCGACCTTTTTTTTAGAGAACTATTCTACCGATTTATTTCATTTACTATTTAAAAGAAAGCTAATTATTTTAGCTTATACCAACTAAAAATATAATTTTCATTGATTTTTTTAGAGCTCGCAAAAGTTTAAAAAAAATTAAAAAATTACTTTTTTAATCCAAGTGACCGCCATTTTGTCAAATATCAACTTTTAAGCTAAATGTTTGTATAAACTCCAGATAATTTAATGCGCTTTCATAATTTGGCGACCAAATTGTTTTCCGTTGATTGTGATTGGTGAAAAACGACCATCCGATTGTCGCGCAATTGCAGATACTCCCCGAATCATGGCTCAGTATTATTCATTTTTTATACACACAAATTTAAATAGATAAGTGGATATATCAATAAATGTAATCCAAAAATTCCCAAGGTTATGTCTCTTTTCTTTGTAACCAAAAAAGAAAAAAGAAACAAGACAAAAAGAAAGAAAGAAACGGAAAAAGTCACATGAATTATAGGCATGTTATATAATTTGAACTTTGTAGAAACCTTATCTACCTGGTGTCAGATTCTATCACAAAACGGGACAGATGTTAGAGAATTGCTCTTTTGTTTCAAGAACATTCCACCAGATGGCAGCATCCTACAATCCTCTTTGTTGTTTTACTGGCACAGACACTCAGAACAGTTAGTGTACCGCCATGTCTCATAGCAGTTAACAGCAAAATGCTGCTGGATTAAAAATCCACTGATTCCAAAGAAACGATAACAATACATTAAAAACTGCAACAAACTATTTAATGCATAATTCAAAGTATTTCTTTATATTTGGGTTTTGTAAATAGTCTCAAGAATATTCATCTGTTTTTTATATTGTGAAGTGTTATCAGTATTGTGTGCAGCATATTATTCTAGTGTGTTTAATCTTCGAATAAAAGTTTTTTGTCATCCTAAGAAGAATATGTTTCTACTGAATAATATATTAAAACATAAAGGTAAAATTTTAACTTTTTTATTGTTTACTATTGAGGAATTTTGTATTCATGCCTTCTTATGGAATAACATTCCAACAATATATAATCCGCTATTCGCGAAACCATATGCGAAGTACGTTTCCAATGATACTTTGTGTTTACTAGTAAATAAAAGAGAAAGAATTTTGCCCGTCTGCTTTATTGATAAGAAGTTCTGTTTGTCCCCCCTCCCCCCACACCCCGTGCGGATTCAGGTGCATGAAGACATTACTATTGAACGCATTATGTAAAAAAAAGCTATTGTTAAATTCTTTTAAAAAGTAACTATTTCTTTTCTGTGTTATTTAATTTTATATAAAGTTATTTCATATATAAAATGATATTTTATTGACTTCTCTTCATTGTGAATCCATGAAGTATGCAAAAAATAAATGCAACCATATTTGTATATCATTCCAAAAATCAAAAGAATTTGTAGACATTGATAACGATATCATTGCGGGGGGGGGGGGGGGGCACGAGAGATGATAACGGATGATATCGTAAAGGGAGAGGGGGTCCAAAATTACCAAAAAGATGATAACGTTATATAAGTACAGCCCCTAATCGAAAAAGGAGTTGAAAAAATCAATTGTGAGGCGTTTTCAACCTAAATGTTATGTTTTTTAGAAATACTTTGTAAGTTTTTTTTAGATAAAATATATCATAGAAATTTAAATAAATAGGTTATAAGTAATGCAGAAATATCGAGCTGTCATTCCAGGCATAAAGATCGTATAGTAAGTTAGGCTTAACATAACAATGTGCGATTCTTTAGAAAAGAGCTATGTGGGGAGGCTTGACTCTGAGGGAGGGTTGACTAAATGCTCAAGGCTTCCTTAATTAAGTGGTTTTGGATATCTTTTTATTATACACCGTGCATAGTGAAAGGTTACATATAAAAAAAGAATGGTAAATTTGTTCTGTAAAGCTACAGTAAAATGATGTGATGGAAAAGAAAATATTTAAAACTTATTAAAGATTTATAAAAAAAAAAAAAAAAAAAAACTGATTATAACTGCTCTGGATGGTTTTTACAGTTTACGAAAATCGAAGAATTGTTCTTTTGTAAATTCTCGTACGTTT
Source organism: Maratus speciosus (assembly GCA_963932465.1). Taxonomy (NCBI): domain Eukaryota; kingdom Metazoa; phylum Arthropoda; class Arachnida; order Araneae; family Salticidae; genus Maratus; species Maratus speciosus. Next base: position 142,869,475 of record OZ010786.1, on the reverse strand, counting down.
ACTTCAGAAATATTTCCATAAACGTAGGATAGATAAATAAAAGAAAGCTTTTTGAAATCGTGAGAAATTACACGATCACACTGAATATTTTTTTTCTTACAGTTTACAAATATTGAAGAATTGTGCTTTGCACAATAATTTCATAAAATTTTCATTGAAATTAAGAAACTTTCTATAAAGACAAATTTAACTCAAATAAATACTGATACTGACTAGATAGCTCTACATTTAAAAAAAAACTGTTTTAACATTATTAAATTATTAGAAGAAAAGAAATGAGACAAAAAAAAGTTACTCAAATTTATTTATTTCTACTAGACGAGAAAAAGTTAATAAGAATAAGCAAAACATTATTTTATTGTACTATACCATCTTGTTAATTGTGTCTTATTAAGTAAATTATTTTGACCCATGTATGCTTTTGTTCACTGAATAATCACGCAATGTTAACTAATATACGAATAAGTCTCAGAACTTCACGGAAGTTCTGGAAAGTTTTAATGCAAAGCTAATGTAATTAAATTACTAGGACCATGAATGTACGAGCGAAAGAATGCGATTATCTCTAATAGGTTCATTCACAGATTTTATTTGATTAAGTACTATTAACAGTTTTCTAGTAAAAAAAAATCAACATATTTTACACTGAAAGTTACACTCGCACCAGGTAAGAGAAGGAAGGATTAAGGGATAAAACTCTTCCCGAGGATATTAAAAAAATTATCAATTGCGTACAAAATCCCTTGGATTAAGTTCAATATATGATGTGGAAAAAACAACATAAAAATTCATAAATAGTCAAAAACATTTCTTGTCTTTCCCGCTGTTTGAAAACCTCATAATAGAAGCTGCTTTTACAGTGCAAAGTGACTGAAAGAAATAGCGAAGCGTGCAGTATAAAGAAGGCATACCATTTGCTTATAATATGCGAAGTCAATCACTAGATGCGTTGCAACCTACGATCAAAATGACCGATCATGCCAACCCTGAATCAAAACAACTCTAACCAATCCGTTGTCCCGGCAGTCTAAAAATCAGCTGATTCAGTGATAATTTGGGCAGGGTTTGTGCTAAAACACATAGCTAAACCTAGCTACGTTTTCTGCACTGTTTTTTGCCAAATGAATTCGGCATTCTATAATTACGTTCCCAAATGTAATAGTCATGATTCATAAACGTAGAAAGAATAGGACTGGATTCAAAATGTAATGAAAAAAGACCCCGTTCAACATCCACAAGCACTTAAAACATCTATTTGGCGAATAGAGATAGTAAATTCTTGTTAATGGAGTTCCAAAACGAATCATTTAAAAAATATTGAAATAAATACGTAATTTGGTAAGGGAAATAGATATTTTAGACTTTCATGAAATTTAAATAGGAAGAAACTATTTTACTTATGCTACCCTTTATTTCCACGACAGTGAATGCGCAATTTCTTTCTTTTTTATGGCATAATTATTAGCAATTTTCTGATTTTTTGCATTCATAACTTTTTTTTTTTAAGTAAACAATGAACTAATTAAACTAAAAATGTAAGAATTTAAATTCACGAAATGAAACCATTGAAATTAAGTAAAGTATGCTATGCGCAATATATATAATGAACTTTTTAGGATGATATCTGTTTTATAAGTTTTAATTATGACTTATTTAAAATTAATTTATTTTCAAAAGATGAGATAAAAGATATTTGCTATATTTCGTTTCTCACGCTACGTAAACTTGATTTGAAGCAACTATTTCTTATTTTTAGATGATGAAATTGGTACTTTCTACTCAAAATAATCTATAAATATGTCTAAAACAACACTGCATTATTTCCATATTAAAACCGTTTTTATAACTATTATTATTTTCATTCTTAAATAGATAATATTAGTTTATAGGTAGTATATATTGGGTGACTGCAAAATTTCGTGTCCTATTTTAAACATGGCAGGAACTTGCACTTGCAGTTTTGACTGTTCTGTTGTTGTTTTTTTTTATAACCCTATTATTAACTAACAGTTATCTACATGTGTTGTGAGTAAACGTAACGTTAAGAAAAAGTTTATCAAATTAATTTTTGTGCAAGGTTAATATTCAAAATGAAAAATTGAAAAGTTACATTTTCGTCATGTTATGTTATAGGAGTTTAAAAAAGGAGTGGTGTTGGACATTCTACAAAAAATATTCGTTTATTTGGATCGTGCTTCTGCTGTTAGTACAGTTAAAAAGTGGATTTACCAATTTCGAAATGGTGATTTCAATGTAAACAATAAAATTCGCTCTGGGAGACCTTCTGGCACTGCTAATTGTTATGCAGAATCCCTGTAACGAACTTTCTATAAAACTTAAGTAGGTTATGTAAGTGTCTGTACCTCATGTCGGGTCGATTTTTATTTCGCCTGAATGAAAAATGTTTGTTCTTTATTTTTATAATTAATCAAGACCAAATTAAATATCTATCCAAGTTCAAATGGAAATTTTTTCATCACAAAAATGAAATATACATACACTACATATCAGAATACAATCATATAATTCAACATATTTTTCTTACTACTATAGATAATGCCAAAAGCAGCAATGCTTTGAGGAATATCAAGCGTTGGTTTTGCCAGAAGGTGAATCTAATAAAGAACCAGGTAAGCGATTATCTTAACTTTTATTTACTATACAAATAAATTAATTTAGGCATAAATGAGGTCTGCCTATAGAAGATAAACATTATAATAATTTTTGTAATAATAATCACTTAATCCGGGATTTAATTAATTATAATCTGCGGATAACTACGGAAGAGATTGCTGAGAGACTAAATGTTGACAATTCGACTGCATTTTGTCACTTGAAACAACTTGGGAACACTTCGAAACTCGATGCATCGGAAATCAGGTATGGACTTTTGCAATGACCCAATATAATAACTCATATGTATTTTCCAACCATAAACATTTAATATTAGATTGCAGTTCTTTATAATAACTAGGATTAATAGAGTCGGCATTAAGTGGATGAGTAATTAAGTTGTATAGTAGTGCATGTAAATCATAAAATTCTTGTTTTCTTTCTCTGTGTATGATATCAGCGCTACTGGCTGTTTCTAACTCTCTTTTGTTTTGCTCTTTACATTAAAGAAGATACTAATTTTACGAAATTTTGAAATAGCTGATTGCTCTATTTACTTTGGTTACTTGTGCTTCTCATTACGTCGCTTTTTACAAGTTGCACATTTATTAAACATTGCTTTGCGAAGATATAAAACAACAAAAAAATTTAATTAATGAGTAAAAGTTATTCAAAACCTCTCCTACTTTCTATTATGATATGAAATAAATGTTTGGTTGAATTAAACTGTGCTGAATACATTTGCTCAAAAAAAAAGCTAAACAAATAACAACAATATATCAAACACATTATTGTTATATATCTTATATTATAATACGAGCAAAAATTGTGTGCGTGTGTGTATGTAAATGTTATCTTAAAAACGGCTCTAACGATTTTGACTAAATTTTGCACCTTACCGCTTTCGGGTCCGAAAAGACCATTGGGCTGGGTCACATATTCCAGAAAATTCAATTAGTGGTTCATAATGGGTCAGAACTAAATTAATTATATCTATAAAACGGCTCAATCGATTTTGACTAAATTTTGTATTCAACCGTTTTCGAGTACGAGAAGACTATTGGGCTAGATCACATGTTCGAGAAATTTTAATTAGTGGGTTATTTTTGGGTCACTTTGGGTCAAGCTAATTTTATTTAAAAAACGGCTCTAACGATTTTCACTAAAATCTATATTCTAGAGTTTTGGATTACAAGACCACCATTGGGCTAAGTCACATGTTCGAGAAAATTCAATTAATGGGTCACTGTGGGTCAAGATAATTTAAAATAGAAAACTGTTCAATCGATTTTGACTACGTTTTGTATCCAACCATTTTCGACTACGAGAAATTTTAATTAGTGGGTCACTGCGGGTGAAGCTAATTTTATTTAAAAAACGGCTCTAACGATTTTCACAAAACTCTATATTCTACAGTTTTGGATTACGAGAAGACCATTGGTCTAAGTCACATGTTCGAGAAAATTCAATTAGTGTGTCATTTATGGGTCGCTGTGGGTCAAGCTAATTTTAACTAGAAAACGGTTCAATCGATTTTACCTAGATTTTGAATCCAACCGTTTACGGGTACAAGAAGATTATTGGGCTAGGTCACATGCTCGAAAAATTACAATTAGTGGGTCATTTTTGGGTCACTGCGGGTCAAGCTAATTTTATCTAAAAAAGGCTCTAACGATTTTCACTAAACTCTATATTCTACAGTTTTGGATTACAAGAAGACCATTGGGCTAAGTCACATGTTCGAGAAAATTCGATGGGTCATTTTTGGGTGACTGTGGGTCAGGCTAATTTTATTTAGAAAACGGTTCCAACAATTTTGACGAAATTTTGTATCCAACCGTTTTCGGGTATGAGAAGACTATTGGGTTAGGTCACATGCTCGAGAAATTTCAATTAGTGGGTCATTTTTGGGTCACTACGGGTCAAGCTAATTTGATCTAAAAACGGCTATAACGGTTTCCACTAAACTTTATATTTTACAGTTTTGGATTACAAAAAGGATTATAATAAGTCACATGTTCGAGAAAATTCGATGGGTCACTTTTGGGTCACTATGAGTCAAGCTAATTTTATCTAGAAAACGGTTCCAACGATTTTGATTAAATTTTGTATTCTATCGTATTCGGGCTAGAGAAGACCATTGGGTTAGGTCGCATGGGCAAGAAAATTCGATTAGTGGGCCATATTGGGTCACAATGGGTCAGGGTCTAGTTAATTATATCTAAAAAACGGCTCAAAACATTTCGACAAAATTTTGTATTATACTGTTTCCGGGCATAAGACCATTGGGCTAGGTCGCATGCTCAAGAAAATTCAATCAATGGGTCATTTTGGTCCTTCAGGATCAGGATTAAGTTAACAGTACACAAAATATGACTCAAACGATTTTGACAAAACTTTGTATTGTACTATTTCTGGTCAGAAGAAAACCATTGGGCTAGGTCGCATGCTCACGAAAATTCTATTCATTTTGGGTCATAATGGGTGAGGGGCAAGCTAACTGTATCGCAAAAAGGTTCAAACGGTTTTGACAATTTTTTTTATCATACCATTTCCCAGTACGTGAAGAATGTTGGAATATGTCAGATGTTCGATAAATTTCGAATAGAGAGTCATTTTTGAATCAACATGGGTCAAGCTAATTTTATCTAGAAAATGACTAACGATTTTTACTAAAATATTCATCGTTTTCAGCCTTGAGAAGAGCATTGGGCTAGTTCGCCTGTTCGAAAAAAAATTTGATTAGTGGGTCATTTTGGGTCACTATGGCTGAGGGTTAAGCGAATTGTATCTAAAACAGCAAGAATGATTCAGTGGGAATACTATATCGAGATAAACACAAAGCTAATTTTGACCGAGCTTAGCTCGGTCATTCCTGCTGGTTTTGTATCAAAACAATAAACATAAATGACATTATTTTTACATATTGCTCAAGAAAAAGAAATGGCAGAAACATATGCTGGATTACAAATTTTCGTAGTTCAATCCTGATTTCCTACAAATTAAATCATGCTTAATTAAAATTTCCATTATTGTAAATGACATGATCGAAAAGGTTAGACAAGCTCTATGATATTAAAAATACATTTCGTGATTAGAACAATTTATTTTCTTACAAGAGTTAAAAGTATTATCGCAGAAGCACTTTCTATCAATTAATCAATATTTTATTAAAGAAAAATTAAATTATCTTTCTCCGCATTCAATTAAATCGTGTAATGAAATACTTTCGTTGCTTCATTTTTCAAAATGCCAAAATTTTACATCGATGGTTATTTTTGAAAAGTTCATTAATTTGTTTTATTTTTATTTTTCCATTACTTATTGTCTCTAGAATAACTTATTTCTACTAAAAAAATCGACAAAAGCATTTTTTTATTCCTCAGTTTATTTATAAGATAAATACAAATAAAGCAGTGCTTTATCTTCCAAAACTTGCCAAATGCCAATGAAATTTACCGAAAAAAAATTAATATTGTTAAAACACAATTCCGAGAATATTCGGATGTAACAATTATATTTTGACGAATACCATTTAACTTGTTATTAATTTTATGTGCATAAAATGAAAATCTATCCTTTCGTTGGTAAATTTCAACTTACGCGCCAAAGTGCTAAATCTTATTTACCGTAATCAGGTCTATAGCTAAATGGTAAGTTAGAGAAAGAGTTTTTATTTAAGGAGTAACACAACTGTGACGCCCTGAAATTTAAGGCTTTTGTCTTTGTTCTTCTTTTTCTTTCCGAAGTGTTTATACAAAACAATTTGTATTAAATATTATAGAAATGTTAAAATAATAAACTGTATTTTATAGTTGATGTACTTAAAACTGGATGTTTGGAACGCTCGATAATCAATTGGTGTTGTAAGCCCATTTCTGCTAGGGAGTTCTCACCTTCTCCACTTGTGTTCTATCCGAAGTTGTCTGATCTGAGGGTTTGTATTTTTCAACCAAATTTATTTTTGGTCGTTGCAATGTATTTTTTTAATTCCGTTAATACCTCTTTTTTTTAAATAATAAGTATATTACGATGAATCCACTTGAAATAGTCTATAATGTTAAAGAAGTTAGTTTTCCCTCCCAGTGTTTGTGTTTGTATCTGTTCACATATGTCAGAATGTACCAGATCTATCTCTTTTTGCCCTGCGTTGGGTTCGTTTCGGATACGGTGCATTAGTCAATTTTGATTTAATGAAGCTTTCGCGTGTTATGACGTCAGTGCAATTCCATAACTCTCAATCTTGCAAGTTTTTTGGAGTTATTTCCCTGATGGAGTTGATGTTTTTGTGTCCTAATCTCTTATGCCATACTTTTATGCAAATTTTCGTGCTGTAGTGATAAGCTAGTTTGTAATAGTTTCTATCTGTAGAATAATCTAAATTTACATCATAAAGATTATTTTTTATTTCTCCTTCTTTAAAATTTTTGTTGTATGGTAATGTACAATTTTCATCTTAATTTGTAGCCGTTTTAGGTCGGCATTAAACTTTATTAAATATTAGAACGTACGAGGGTCACACTTAATTTTTGAGATACGGCTAAATAGTACAAGTTAAAGATGTCGCAAGTTGTTTCCTCCAAAATCAATGCACTTTTGTAGGTGAAATTTCTAAAGATTAAATGCCTGATGCCATTCATTTCTTGGAACAGATGAAAAATATTCTTTTATAGCCTCATCAATCTCATAATCGGAATGTAAACGGCGCCCACGTAATTTTTTTTAAATTAAAAAATAGCCAAAAGTCACACATAGCAAGTTCAAGAAAATAGGGTAGATGTTTTATCACTTTGGTGTTTTTTTATTCAAGAAATTAGACTGCAATCCTTACTGAATGAGAAAATACACTGTCATGGTGAAGTGTCCCCCGACATTCACCTCTAGAAGAATTTCTGGAAGACACTTAGTGGCGTACCAGTTAGCTGTAACTCTAGCTTAATAGCTTTGACTAGACCTGTTCTTCTGAAGAGCACGGCATGCATTACTTTTTTCATTGCTCGTTGTTTTTTAACCATTGTTGGTTTATGATCATCTTCAGAGACCGATACTTTACTTTCTTAACGCATTGGGACATCAAAAAAAGGTATGTACGTCTCATCACCAGTTATGATTTTAGAAATAATGTTGTGGCCACCATTTCTAAATAATTTTAGGGTTTCTTTACTGATTTTGGCACCCTCCGCTTTTGGTGTTCTGTTAAACTATGGGGAACCCAGCGAAAAACTAATTTTCTCATATACAGTTCTTCATGAATAATTTTATGCATATCTGCGGATCCAATATTAAGTCTGTTCTGTATCATTTGGTAGGTACAGTGATTATCATCGATCAACATTTTTCGTATGGCCGAAACATTTTCTGGGACTACAGCAACAGTCTTCCTGTGTTTTCTTTATCCAAAAGAGAATTTCGACCTCTTCTAAATTCTGTAAATCATCTGAATACAGTATTGCGAGATGGAGCTTCATTTCCATATGCTAATTCTAGACGTTGAAGACATTCTTCTTGATTTAGACCCACTTTAAAATCATAGAAAATCATAGCTCGTTAATGCTCTCACATACCAAAATTATTTTTTTTAATGTTGTAATTTCAAATATCATTTTGTGGTGACCAGATTGTTCACCCTTTAATGTACAGTCGCGGAAAAACAAAAGTAAACACCCCTTACTAACTCTGAAAAAAATTATCGTAGAAGAAAGTTACAGGTACCACACGATCGGTAATAAAGTCTACTTTTAAATAATGTATATAAAATTTGCTTAGAGGGCCATCTACATATTAAAACGAACCATAACTTTATTTTTTTTTCAATAGAAGTACACAATTTTGGCAGCATAAATGAACTCTACACCCTTCATTTAGCCTTAAAAAAATTTTTATGCAATTAGTTTTCGAGAAATTAATGATTTTAAAACGAGCGTATTTTAGGGGCTGTATCCAAATTGATGTTCGGTACTTGATTGTTGACCGAGAGAGTCCCCTTCTAGATCATGGCATCTTAAGCGCAACTCAAGCAGTCATTGAAGACTGCTAGATTAAAGATTAGTATAAGAAATTTCAAAATATCTAGTCACTTCTATGATAGACGGCCCCTTAAACCATCATTTTGCCGTTTTTTGGTAGATTTCGTATGAAATACTACCTATTGGGATCGTTCCTATACTGGAATTTCTGAAAACTTTTTGCAGATCTACACCGATCATGACCCCTAGAACCCAAAACCACCCTCAGTAAAAAACTTTATATATCTATCTATCTATCTACATATATATATATATATATATATATATATATATATCACTTTCTTCTAGACACGATAACTTTCCTAATTCTGCACCAATCTCTTCCAAACTGATACATAAAATCAAAGGGCATAAAATCTCGGTCAAGTTCGTTAATGGGCAAAATCGAACCAAGGGGATGGAAATAGGGAAGGGTTTTGTGAAAACCGAAAACCCCCATAACTTCTTAATTTTTGTACATATCAAATCAGTTGAAAGTTTTTATTACTTCTAAAAATAGGGCCAAAATTTTATGCATCACAGATTTTTGATAAAGTTAAAAATGGGCGCAAAAAAATAGGGTTTTTGGGAGAAAAAAATTCATAACTTCGTCAATTCTCAAGATATCAATTCCAATTAATTTTATTATAAATTTCCTTAATATTATCTAAAACTTTTATATTCACAAGTTTTTGATAGGACCAATTCAAAGAGAAAAAAAAAAAAAAAAAAAAAAAAAAAAAAAAATTAAAAACGAAAAGAAAAAGGGGGTTTGAAGAAGTAAAAAATCCATAACTCCGTCAATTCAAAAGATATAAAATCCCCATGAATTTATCATATATCTTTATAATAAATCCTACAACATCTATATAGACAAGTTTGGGATAGGACCAATTCTTACAGTAAAAACAAATTAAAAATATATAGCGGTTGAAGAAAAAAAATCATCTAAGTAAGGGTGTATTCAAATCCAAACTGCGTATTTTCTGACTCATTTTACAATTCATTTTTGCTCTCAAAGGCTTCCAATTGGTACGTTTTCTTACTCAGAAACTAAATAATGTATGTAATGGTCGATTTTTTGATAGAGGCAGAATATATTTTTTTTAAAAATGGCTCTTAAAGTGGGCATTTTGAACCGAATTTCCCGAAGCGGATTGTGTTGGAAAAATCATTGCATTAAGGATGCACTCAAATCCAAACTGCTTATTTTCTGACTCATTTTTAAATTCCTTTTTGCTCTCAAACACATTTAATTGGTAGATTCGCTTATTCAGAAACTATATAATGTGCCGCAACGATCGATTTTTTGATAGAGGCAGAATATATTTCAAAAAATGATGTCAAAGTGGGCATTTTGAACGGAATTTCCCGAAGCAATTGTGTTATCACTTTCTTCTGGACACGATAACTTCTGCAAATCTGCACAAGTCTCTTCCAAACTGATACATAAAATCAAGGGACATAAAATCTCGGTCAAGTTCGTTAATGGGCAAAAGCGGACAAAGGGGATGGAAATAGGGAGGGGTTTTGTGAAAACCGAAAAAACCCCATAACTTCTTAATTTTTGTACGTATCAAATCAGTTTAAAGTTTTTATTACTTCTAAAAATAGCGCCAAAAATTCATGCATCACAGATTTTTGATAAAATTTAAAATAGGCTCAAGAGGCGCAAAAAATAAGGTTTTTGGGAGAAAAAAATTCCTTACTTTGTCAATTTTCTAGACATCAAATCCAATAATTTTATTATACATCTCTTTAATATTATCTACAACTTTTATATTCACAAGTTTTTGATAAAACCAATTCGTACCTCAAAAAGAAAAAAAAATTAAAAACGAAAACAAAAAAGGGGGGTTGAAGAAGAAAAATTTTCATAACTCCGTCAATTCACAAGATATAAAATCTCCATCAATTTATCATATATCTTCTTAATATTGTCTTCAACATTTATATAGACAAGTTTTTGATAGGGCCAATTCTTACAGCAAAAACAAATTAAAAATACATAGCGGTAGAAGAAAAAAATCATCTTATTAAGGGTGCATTCAAATCCAAACTGTCTATTTTCTTACTCATTTTTAAATTCATTTTTGCTCTCAAACGCATCCAATTGCTAGATTCTCTTATTCAGAAACTATATAATGTACAGTAATGATAGATTTTTTGATAGAGGCAGAATATATTTCAAAAAATTATGTCAAGGGAATTTTGAACAGAACTACCCGAAGAGATTGTGTTAGAAACGAAAAATATTGCCCTACTGAGAAAATAATTGTTTATTAATCAAGTTTTAATTAATTGAAAGAAAAATAAAACCACAGGTCGCTTATAAATCTTTTCAAAAATCCCGTCAGCATGTTTCATATTTTTTTTTATTAAAAATAAATCTGAAAATGTGCCAGAAAATTTCGAGTTGTTGAGTATGGAAAAATATTTTTTTTTAATATCGCCTTAACATGGTTCTGATAAAACCAGCTATTTTATAAAAAGGAAATAAAAACTCGTCAAAAGCAGACAGATAAAACTGTTAAAGTGGATTTATATCTAATAATGATTTAGTTTTAGTTAGTGAAATTAGTGTACTTAACTTCGAAATCTACCTCTGCCTGTAGGCCGGGCCGGCAGGGATTTTTTTAAGCATAATTTGGAAACTAGTTGGAAGAAAAGTGTGAATTTTTGGGTTTCCATAAAGTAGGACTTAATAAATCCATCAAAAACATTTTAGGTTGCAATTCATAATCTTTTCGAATATTAATTTCATAATTCATATCATAAAATTATAAAAATTGCAAATTCAACGTATTTATGTTTGGGTATTTTAGTATTATTGCTACATAAAATATAGCACATTAGGAGTATAATTTCAGGAAATATTAATAAAAATATGAAAATGTAATTTAACATTAGAAGCACCAAATTTTGAATATTTATAATTCAAAAACGTATCATTCAAATGACTTGAAATTTGGTGTCTGGGCATAGTTTGAATCGAAGATTTGAAATATCTTGTTAAAATTGGGTATTTCCATTAAAAGAAATGAAATTTGGGTTCGTTTTAATATGTAGATGGCCCCCTAAGCAAATTTTGTATACGTCATTTAAAAGTAGACTTTATTTCCAATCGTTCGGTACCAGTAACTTTCTTCTACGATAATTTGCTGAGGAGTTAGTAGGGGTGATTACCTAGTTTTTTTTTCCACCACTGTACACTATGCATTTCTACATGGTATTTTCTTACATCAATTTATTTTCTGTATCCTCCACCAAATCGGGGCAAACCAATAGCGACAGGAAGGATACTTTTCCATCATAGAACCATTTCATACATCTTGTATTGTTATAATATTTCAACTTTCTAGTAAAGAGCTTGACAGAAACTATTTATTCATTTTGTCAGTAATACTCCAATATGTTCATTTGCAGTTTAGTTTCTTGCATGTAGATATTTAAACCTATTGCGCTATCTTCAGCAATCAGTCCACTGCCAAATATTGTATTTTAGCAAGTGTGAGTTGTACATTTTGTGACACTTCTTTAAGGAGTGAGATCACCTACAGCTGCTCGATATTGCTTGATTTTAACACAATTAAAAAAAAAAAAATTGGAGCTGTAAATATTTCTTCAAAAAAAAATTTTTTTTAGAATAAATTGTACAAACCTTGGTTTACGTATTCCTTTAAATAATATTAATGATACATAATTAGAATTTAGGTTAATTAAGACATACTAATTAAGGATTTTCAATGACGTACATGTGTTCCGCGCAAGATTATAAAAAATATATTCGATATATCCACTTAATATTACATATATATATTCTCACAATATCATACTTCTACTTCAATCTAAAATATTAATCAAGTTTACAGATGAAAATATTTTTTTTTTAGTCAATTAAACCATAAAGCGCAAATTCTATGATAAAATTTCAATAAAAATTAAAAAATAATTAAATATATTACAGGTACTTACATAAAAATAGGTAGAGCTTATAAAGATATATAAGATACAATATAATGTAAAATTTCATCTTTCTATGTTACTTAGTTTTCGAAATAGGACGCGCATAATGTCAAAAATATCTGATTTGAGTAAAATGACTTTAAAGTTCAAGCTTACCTCGATTTGGATAGGTATCGCTCGCGCTCCACATATTTTATCATAAAACCGCTTTTAATTGGAGTATCGTCATTTTATTAGTGTTCCGTACTTAAAAAATAAAAACGGAACCATTATAAAATAACTTTTATGGGTGTCTATCTGTTTGTCATAGTCATTTTACGTGCAAACTGTGGAATGTGGAAAGTTCAAATTGGGGGAAGTAATAGAGACTATTGACCCACATATTTGCAGATTGTTAATCATTCACAAATATATTTAGGAAAAATGTAGAGGGGCTAATTAAGTTACTTGAAAAAAATAATCTTTTGAAAAATCCTGTGAAAGCTTTCGTAACGCCGAACTCAAAAATATATTTATTTTAATTTTAAGTATTATATTTTCAGATATATCGTCGAAAATCTAGTGCAAAAATATGTTGCCTTCGCATCGCCCTCTCTATTTCCGAATCAACTAACACCAAAATTATGAAACAATTAGAGGAAATACACATTAATTTAAAACTTGCAGGAAAACTATAGCGATTACCCTGGTCACAGAGGTTTTGAGAAAAGCGCATTTTTCCGTTACGCGCAAATTTCGATTTGAGAGCATTCAGCACAAGTGTTGTGGAGTGCTGGAGGTACCTATCGAAGCAGAAGTATAAAAGCATTGTTGATAAGGATTTTCGAAAAAAAAAATAATTAGCCGAGATATTAACCCTTAAAGACACGAATGGTTTGGACATAAATAATGACAGTGGTGGCGCACTCTATGTACCATCGACTTTTAAAGCCTAGATAACAACTTTTAATGATATTTGTGCAATGAAATGCCCAGTAGCAGTATAAAAGCAATAAACGTCAAATTGTTAAAAACTGACTAATTCAATTAGAATTAATCACATAAATACTGTGGGATTCGCGGGTAGTTTGCATTGAGTGGACCTCTCAAAACGCCCCAAGTGTCTTTAAGAGTTAATTAATAACCTATCTGGAAAAACGCGGCAAGGACCAAGGCAGCGTTGCAACTTTGCGATCTCCTTTCGAAATGCGCTTTGCACAAGGTCAAGTTTAAACTTTGAACAATCGTTTTGTTTTTGCTATACTGTAAAAAGAAAAGACTATTACTGCGCTGAATTTAGTTTTTTGAAATGCCAAATAAAGTTTATATAGGCACTACTTTTATTGTCAGTACCGAATTAAGTTCATTATAAACAGATTAGGAAAATATTTAAAAAAAAGGATTATACAGAATCGCAATATTTGATATTATTTAGGCTTCATATCTCTTTGAACTTTTATGGTATACCCATTCATAATTTCCTAGTATATACAGCTATACTCAACTTTACGTTGAATAGTTTTTTTTATAAAGTCTTATTATTCTTTTAGCTACGAGTTTTTTAATAATACAGTTAATAATTCATATATTTATCGTACGGAACACTCTGAGCGCGAGTAATACTCGCACTTGATTGTTTTTTTTTTTTTTCTTTTTAAAGTTTGGAAGCATGTTGTTCTTTTATAATAGACAAAATATTAGAAAGGGACAACATAATCCTTTTATCTTTAAAACAAAAAATAATTTGCCTTATTGTCGCAATGTGACACCACAAATCAAGGAGGAAGAAAACCTCAGTTCCTCTGTAATAGGAACTGACTTTGAAATCTTTATGAACTGAATAACCTTCGCTTCTACTGTATGAACAGAAATTAATGACTTTAACATTTTTGTAAATACATATACCATCTCCACAGCCTTTTTTTTCTCAGTATGTGTGGAGTTTCTGTTACGGATAGAAGCAAAAGACGTTAGCTCTATGCCTCCATATAAATTAAATACACGTACAGTCATGGGGGGGAAAAAAGTAAACACCCCCTACTAACTCCTCAACAAATTATCGTAGTAGAAAGTTATTGGTACCGAACGATTGGAAATAAAGTCTACTTTTAAATGATATATATAAAATTTACTTAGGGGGGCATCCACATATTAAAACGAACCATAACTTTGTTTTTTTTAATAGAAGTACGCAATTCTGACAGCATAAATGAACTCTACGCCCTTCAATTAGCCTAAAAACAAATTTTTATGCAATTCGTACCATAAGTTTCCGAGAAATTAATTATTTTAAAACGAACGTATTTTAAGGGCTGTATCCAAATCGAAGATTCGTACTTGATTGTTAACCCAGAGAGCCACCCTTCTTGATCAAGGCACCTAAAGCGCCACTCAAGGAGACAATGAAGCCTATTAGATTACATGACAGCAGAATAAACTTCAAAATATCTACCCACTTCTATCATAGATGGCCCCTTAAACCATCATTTTGCCGTTTTTTAAGCATAATTTGAAAACTACTTGGAAGAAAAATGTGAAATTTTGGATTTCCATAAAGCAGGACTTAATAAATCTAAATCCATAAAAAAAATGTAGGTTGCAATTCATAATTTTTTTAATATTAATTTCATAATTCATAATTCATATCATAAAATTATAAAAATTGCAAATTCAGCGTATTTTGTTTGGGTATATTAGTATTATTGCTAGAAAAAAAATTAGCACATTAGGAGCATAATTTCTGGAGATATAAATAAAAATATGAAAATGTAATTTAACATTACAAGCACTTAATTTTGAATGTTTATAATTCAAAAACTTATCATTCAAATGACTTGAAATTTGGTGTGTATGCATAGTTTGAACCGAAGATTTGAAATATCTCGTTAAAATTGGGTATTGCAATTGAAAAAAAAATGAAGTTTGGATTCATTTTAATATGTAGATGGCCCCTAAGAAAATTTTATGTACATCATTTAAAAGTAGACTTTATTTCCAGTCGTTCGGTACCGGTAACTTTCGTCTACGATAATTTGCTGAGGAGTTAGCAGGGGGTATTTACTTTTTTTTCCCCGACTGTACATATCTAAATCATTTATTAATCCGGCCCCACCAGTGGCTGAGAGGTTCTGCTCTCGAAGCTGGTAGACGGGAGGTGCTGGGCTCGAACCCAAGGTGCTGGGCTCGAACCCAATCGCGCCCGTCGGCCTAACCGTTTCGGAGTTTTCGTGGTTTTCTTCGAAGCCTTGGATTTTCCATGCGTAAATACGGGTTAGGTTCCCTTAGAAAGACCCCCACAAAGGGCACTCCTCCTTGGGCCTATATCCCTCGAGTAGATAATCGGCCGTCAACAATCAACCCAACCCGTTTATTAATCCAATTTTACTATCTTTTGAGTTTTTACTATTTAATCCAGATTGTTCTTTCACTTAATGGAAAAGCATAAATATTAAACAAGATTTTATTTCGCCGGATGCGTCTTCACTACAAAATTCACCTTACACAACAAAATAAATAAAGTCACAATTATTTTCCAGCGATATTTCCAAAGTTCCTGTTGCACAACTGTGGCGGTGATTCCCATGAAGGATTTTCACAGGTGAGTTAATTTTAATTGCCTATATTTTATTGTAAAATAATTTATTATAATTAAGTTAATTAAATGGGTGTCCAAATATAACTTTCTACATTCCAATACAAAAAATTTTTTATACTTTTTCTAAAGTTTTAAGGGGATTCCCCCCCCCCCCCTCTTAATAGTATCATTCATCTTAAACTAGTTTATTGCGAAGATAAGAAAGACTGATTGAGGAATGGATACACATAAGAAGGGAGGACAGAGACGAACCAACACAGTTATCCGGGTTTACAATTCAGACGATTATTCTGAATTTATAACTGTTTCTTTTTGCCAATGGCGGATCCAAGGGGGAGATCACGGGGGTCATGACCCCCCCCCCCCCCTCTGAACACCAGGAAAAATATTCTAAAGATAATTTTTTATAACAGTAGAGTGCCGATTATCCGAGTCCCTCTTGCCGAGTTTCCGCTTTAACCGAGTTATTTTCTTCTGACGGACTGATGAGTTCCATTATTATGAAACAGCCATTATTTTTTTTCAAAAAAAATTTCTGGCCATTTTTTGTCCATTCTGACCAGAAAATCAGAGTTCTAACTTTTTACGGCTGCTCTTTCATGTTCACTTAACACTTCATTTATAATGGCTGTTTCATAATAATGAAGCCATCAGTCCATCAGGAGAAAATGATCCATTCCAAAGGTATAAGTTCGAATGAAAAAAACTATTTAATACTTTGAGCAGAAAGAAGAGACTACACCTGCAATTTTCATGACACTAATAGAATCACATAGCTGCCAATGTGTACGGTTTTGTTACCTCTATAATTTAATACAAATTTTTGCCATATTTAATAGTTGCCAATTGTTAGATGAATCTTTACCTTTATAAGAAAATGGGAAACTCTTTAATATCTTGGTATCTGAACAAAATCGGTAAATTTTTATATTTTTACGAATGTTAATGCAAATGTTTTGGTATTTACGAATGAAAATGACTTCTCGAAAGTAACATAAAAGTAGTTAATTCGGATTTGGGAATAGCTTTCAATATAAAAAATTCTCATAAAGAGATGTGATCCTCTCCCACTCAAAAAAAGGGAAATCCGTGACCCCTCTCTAAATGGTGAGCTGTATCCACCCTTGCTTTTTGCACGCCTTTATTTCACTCAACCTAGTTTTTAACACTTTCCAACATAGTTGAAAAGTGTTTATGAATTCGGTTTGTCTGTCCGTGCTCTAACTCACGTAAATATAGTCCGATTGCCATCAAATGGATATATGTTATTGGGTATCGCTATATGGCATGTTCGGTATTGAAAATTACGGGTGTAGCGTTTACGGTTCATTTACAGGGGCACTCAAAAGATTTCCGTTACATTACGGTCTATGTGGAAAAATCTTTTGCGGTGTATTTTAATGATATTGCACTATTTTAAACATATTGAAGTTTATATTTATCACTGAAGTGTATGACAAAATTCTTACTATAAAGCACGTTGAGCATAAACTTTATCGTTCATTTACAGGGACACTCCAAAAAATTTAGCTACAGAAAAAAATTAATAATAATTGAACTATTAAAGCCAACGAACAATAACTGCTGGAAATGCGTTTCCAGTTGTGGTATGCGTTTATAAATTTAATTATTTTTTAAATGTTACTTGTGTAAATTCTGTAGATCATATGCAAACGTTTTCAACAACATTCGTTTATTATGGCGAAAATTCCTGAATGGAAATTTTTAACTGTGCTATGCGTTTAAATGAACTAACTTTTAGCATACTATGTAGTTTGAATACATATCATTTGATCATATACAGGGGCTGCACAAAAAAATTCTATATTTTCTTGACTATTTATGATAATAACAGAAATTGAATTATCCAAACCGAGAAAAAAAAAATACCGTCTTCACCTAGAATGAACAGGCAATCATTTTCTGAATCCCTAAACTAGAAATATAGATTTCCTAGCTATGCTACGGTGACAAAACGATAATGAATCGTTTGAGTATAGCGAGAAATTATCGCCTGATTCCTGGAATGCTTTCATAAACTAGGATTATAGTTACTAAAACAAACTTCTTGTGTTCTCACCTATTTGCAGAGATTTCTAAATATTTTTGGCGACGAGAATATAGGAAAACGCTCTTGAATTCTAGTAGGAGACTCTGAAACTCTCCAGCAAAGGAAACTAGAATTTATAGGGATGACATGGAACTATTTTTTCTAGAGCCACAATTTAGATTCTAGACGGCAGAACCATATTTTATCCCCGACTGCCAAGAAGGGTTATGTGTTTGACGCGTATCTGGGTATGTGGATTTCTTTCTATCCTCGAAACATCCAAACGACAAGGCGGCAAGGTTTATATTAACGTCTACTACTTCTAATTTTTTCATAATTTTAGTTTCTGTAGATTCGGAATTTGATGGGGGGAACATATTTTTGCGCTACATTTTCAGCAATATCTTTGAAAATATAATAAGAAGAAAAAATAAGTCAAAACATTTTTTTCAACATCAAAGAATTGTTTCTAAATTACTCATGCGAAAAAAAATTGCTTTTGGCGAAAAAAAAATGCTCTTGTCTAAATTTTAACCCGGCTAAAAATAAAAACCCGTGATTACTTCAAATGTTATAGGAATGTTCCGTACTGGTTTGCAACCAATGTCGTATTTTAAAAAGCGTCGCTTAATGCCAAGTTAATTTCATTCCGGTAACTTTTTTTTTAGGGGGAGGGGAGTTTGCAAGTATTTACATTTGAATTTAAACTTTTCTTTATATATGTGTTGCTTGTATAATTAATTAGTACCTTGATAATCAAGTTTCAGTTGAAACATATGTAAAATACTCTTTCTGTGGTTGTTTGCTCAAATCCAAATTTATATCACTATTATAACTCTGATACAGTTATAACGATGTCGATGTTAGTATTATTCTTGTTTGACGGCAACCTTGCCTGTGTACCTAAATGCGCATTATTGGCCATTTTTCTTGTACGAAAAGTGGCTATAACATATTCGTTTCCTTTCGCATACCATGAACACATTTCTGCACAGATGTCATATACGCACCAGAATGGTACGATTTTTTCTGACGCTAAGGTCATACACACACTGGGTACTTAACTAGCGCCAATGTGTCGTTATTTTGCTTGATATGGTAACCCGGATGTTGTTTGTTTATTTATTAATAAATTGTTTATTTACTTTTATTTTATTTTCTAAAGTTATACAATTTTTTTTGTTTTATAGTTATTAGTTAAACTTTTTTATTTATTGTTATTCCCTTTTAAAAAATATAAAAATCGCGCCAACATTGTGCTTATATGACATCTGTGCATTATTGACGCTTTTATATTAGCTGAACGCAGGTGATAAATGGGCAAAAAAAATTTCAGATACCATAGTCATATTGCATTCA
Source organism: Maratus speciosus (assembly GCA_963932465.1). Lineage (NCBI taxonomy): Eukaryota > Metazoa > Arthropoda > Arachnida > Araneae > Salticidae > Maratus > Maratus speciosus. The sequence continues at coordinate 142,849,908 of OZ010786.1, read as the reverse complement.
TTTCATTTAAAACGTGACAGCAACATAAAACATAATCTATGTTGGAGCAGAGGCTGTCAGCATCAATTTCCTACAATTACTTTTGAAATCAGTTCGATTCTTCTTCAGATTGTGTAGAAATCGCAATTTAGAACGTTTTTAGAACGCTTTTCGCGCATTTTCACCCCTTTAAAATTTCAATTTTTTTCGAAATTGTCCTTAAAGATCATTTATATCTGATAAATATAGTAAAGCGAGAGAGTTCGCGCGGTAGGAGAGATTGCGCACAAAGAGATTCGACGGGAAGGAGTAGAGTGCGCGCCCAGCGACTCCATGTAGTTGTGCAGTAGCATTAGTGCAATGTCTACATGAATGTGCATATTGATTGTTCCAAGCGTCTTGGATAAAGCAGTGCTATTTTGGTTTTTTTTTTTTCCAAAGAAAGTGCTTGAATTTTCAGAACTGTCGTCAGAATTTTTATAGAGCGTCAATAATACAAAATATTTTGAACGTAAACAATTTCTTATAAACTACTAACCTGGACTAAGTATGTGAACACCAGAAATTCATTTTAGAAGTGGCCGTATTTAAATAAAAGACCGCGCAATCTCTCCTACCAAAATAGGAGAGTATGCGCATCTGCTACTTAGCAGAGATGGCGCATTTCCCCATAAGTTTAAGTGCTAGAAGAGATAACACGGCTTATTGATAAATTTGCATGAATTGCAAATTACGTGTAAAACATATGAATGAATCGATTTTGAAATAATTTCGGAAAAACACATAATTATCAAAACTAAATTTTGCAACAAATTAATTTGCAAAAAAAAAAACTTTTGCAGATAAAAATTTTATTAATAAATTAATAATACAGTTGTTATTAAATAAATTTTATGTAATTATTTTTAATAAATTAATAATATATTTGTTAATAATTTAATTAAATATTTATATATATATATTTTTTAATTTATGAGCAATTAATTTGCTAATAAATTAATTTTGCTAACAAAAATAAATTTCTAATACAATGTTTTGGAAAAGCTTTCACCCATTCCAAGTAGTGTAATGCCATCGAAATCAAAATGAAACAGAGTGCAACTAATGTTACTAATCCACAAAATATACATGAAAAAAGACTTAAGAAGGATGCCACTACAAAAAAAAAAAAAAAAAAAAAAAAAAAAAAAAAAAAAAAGGCTGAAGATAAGGTTCCACAAAAAGTGAGATAAAAAAAAAACTCAAGGAAAAAAACCAAAAGTCAATGAGGATGAATGCACTGAATGTCTGTAACTGTACCAGGAGACAACTTCGACAACTGACTGGATTCAATGTATTGCTTGTTGCAGGTGATTGCACGATTTACAACAATAAGTGCATCGATTGTGGAAGACGACAACTTCGGTTAGCAAACAAAATACAAAGAAACTGTAGAAATGGAAATGAAGTAATTTTCAAGTTAAACATGTTATGAAGTAGATTAATGTTATTTTGTAATCTTAGTAGGGCTTGCTCTTTCTGATATTTTAATCTTCTTAAATTAAAATTTTTAACTGTTGTTAAAATTCTTTCTTTTATTTATTATTTAAACATTTGGTTGAAGTATTCACTCCTGATACAATAATATTTACTCACAAAAACCTTTCAACAATGTAGATTAAGTGTAATTATTATTGTTAACAATTTAATTGTAGTTACTATTAATAACAATCTCTTCTACCTATGTGCGCAATCTCTTCTACCTATGTGCGCAATCTCTCCTACCCATGTGCGCGTTCTCTCCTACCCTGTAAGGAGAGATTGCGCAAAATAGTTTTCTTGGTTTTATTACTGCTGTTCTTTTAAATTACAGTATAACAACAAAATAACAATGGAAATGCATAAAAAACAAATAAAGTCAAAATTATTGATGCATAGTTTAGCAAAATATTAATATTTAGATTTTTTATTACTATTCTTTTGAAATGTGCGCAAACTCTCCACGCTTTACCTTATGTACAATGCCTAATTTCAAGTTGCTAGCCCCTACAGATCACAAAAATAGCAATTGAGCTTCTGCAAATCGCTGGTGGTAGTGACAACGACATGTAATGGCGTTCATGTTAAAGTAAAGGCTGTCAGCATCAATTTCCTACCATTACTTTTGAAATCAGTTTGATTCTTCCTCAGATTGTGTAGAAATCGTAATTTAGAACGCTTTTCGCGCATTTTCATCCCTTTTAAATTAAAAATTTTTAAACAAATATTCTTAGAGATCATTTATATCTAATAAGTATATACCATGCCAAATTTCATGAATCTAGGTCCTTTCATAACAAAAAATATCGTATTTTTAGAACGTTTCTTGCTCCTGCACCCATTTTTGGGTAGTGGAAACAGACATAAAATATAGCCTATCTTGGAGCAAGAGCTCTATCATTTTTACACCATTATATTTGAAATCGGTTCAGTACTTCCTGAGATTGCATAGAAATCGCAATTTAGAACGCTTTTTAGAACGCTTTTCGCGCATTTTCACCCCTTTTAAATTTCGATTTTTTTTAGGAAATGTTCTTAGATATCATTGATATCTTATAAGTAACTACCATTCCAAATTTCATGATTCTAGGCGCTATCATAGCACAAAAACCGCAAATTAGAACGTTTTTTGATCTTCCAACCTCCCAGGTGGTAGTGACATAAACATAAAATATGTTTTATGTTAGAGCAAGGGCTGTTACCCTCAATTTTTCAATTATTACTTTTGAAATCGATTTGATACTTCCGAAAATTGCGTAGAAATCGCTTTTTAGAACGCTTTTCGCGCATTTACACCACTTTTAAATTTCGATTTTTTTAGGAAATGTTCTTAGAGATCATTGATTTCTTATAGGTAACTACCATTCCAGATTTCCTTATTCTAGGCCCTTCCACAACACAAAAACCATAATTTAGAATGTTTTTTAAGTCCCTGGTACTAGTAGCATAAACATAAATTAAAGTCTATGTTAGAGCAAGGGCTGTCACCATCAATTTGCAACTATTACTTTTCAAATCGATTTGATACTTCCTAAAATTGCGTAGAAATCGCCATTTAGAACATTTTTTAGAACACTCTTCGCGTATTATCACCCCGTTTAAATTTCGATTTTTTTTAAGAACTGTTCTTAGAAATTTTTTATATCTAATAAGTAACTAATATTCCAAATTTCATATTTCTAGGCCCTCCAGTAACACAAAATCGCATTTCTAGAACTTTTTTGCTCCTGCACCCCCTTTGGGGTAGTGGCACCGGCATAAAATATAGCCTATCTTGGAGCAAGGGTGGTCACCATCATTTTGACACCATTACTTTTGAAATCGACTCGATACTTCCTGAAATTGCATTGAAACCACCATTTAGAATGTTTTTTAGAACGCTTTTTGCATATTTTCACCCCTTTTAAATTTCAAATTGTTTGGAAAATGTTATTAGAAATCTTTTATATCTAATATGCAACTAATATTCCAAATTTCATATTTCTAGGTTCTTCAGTAACACAAAAATCGCATTTTTAGAACTTTTTTACTCCTGCACCCCCTTTGGGGTAGTGGCACCGACATAAAATTTACCCTATGTTCGAACGTGGACTAACACAATCATTTTGTACCATTACTTTTGAAATCGGTTCAATAGTTCCAGAGATAACATCCTACAAAGAAACAAAGAAACAAACTCTACTTCTTTATAATATTCGTATACAATAGTATATTTTGGCTTTTTCCTTTTAAATAGAAAAAAAATCCATATTTATTTTCCTGTTTAAATAGGTTATATTATAATTTAATATTAGTGCGTGCATACTTTCTGTGCTCCATGTGCTGAAATCCGATCTTCTACGAAAACATCCAGCGAGTGAAAATAACGTGCACTAAATATCCGTGACGTATGTAGATAAATTGTTCCTTTTTATCAGTTCTTTTTATATAATTTTTTAAGTGTCTTGAACTTATTTTTCATAGTAGGTGCATTCAGTAGTTTACCCTCATAGGTACCTTCTAGTGCAATCAGAAAAGAAATCCGACAAATATTTTTTAAGTTATGCTTGACGAAAGATTTTTATTAGGCATTCTTATATAGGCCCTGGCTTTAATATCGATCGTAGCTCTATGTGGCCGGAAAGTAATATTGCGCTATGTATTAGCCTTCGCTTCGCCCAGAGAATTATACGAATTTCATCTAATTAAAAAATGTTTTAGGTATACATACCTCGATTAATTTTTTATGAGGATTTTTGTAAATGATCCTCTGTTATGTAAGAACTTTCTCAAAGGATATTCGAAACAATTCTGCGATTTCAAACTAAACAGTTTTCATTACAATTAAATCCGCAGTTCTTAATGAGCACGTGAAAAGCGTCTTCTAAGTTTAGTCATATATACATTTCTTGCTTTGTATTTTGCACTGACGTCTTGAGTCAGTCGTGGCTGATAATTATATACAGTGAAGTTCATAGTAATCAATAAAGTGTGCCTCATTAGAGCCGGTACAGCTGAAATCAATGAATAATGTTGAAAATTCCCGAAGAAAAAAACAAGAATTTTGGAATTACAGATAGTTTTGGTCCGACCGAATTTTTTGCATCATTTTCCCCGAAAAGAAATTTTCGGCGAAAATCGGATTTTGTGCCGAAAACGAAATCTAATTTTCGATCGGCCTCTAGTTTTAATGCACCAATTTGTTACTTTAAGCCCATAAGTACGTTTCCGAACTCATATAAATGCTGCTCTTTTCTGCTAAATGCACCTAACCTCCTTTAAATATACCATCCTTTCACCTAAACAATATTTTTAAAATTTAAACTGATTTGTGATGAAACTGTACGTGATATATTTTTTTTCATTATTTTTCCTGCGATTTGCATCCAAAAAAATATAAAAAAAATTATCTTACTTTATAGACTTTTTTTCATCGCAGACCTGTAGAATAACAACAGTAATAAAAATGAAGAAAACTAAAATGATTTATGATATCATTCCTTAGTTGTCAGTTTTTTCATCATAAATGTTTACTTGTTTTTTTGTACATTTGAGCTATAATAGAAAACTGCATCATTTATTTATTGAATAAGATTTCCATAGCATGGAAAATCAATTTTGAAGATGAATTTCCTTGAAAACAGAAAATGACATTATGAAACTTTCCTTGGAAAAATTGTTTGTTTTTCAAAATATACTTCATGCACAAAGTTATTTTAATAATTTTCTTGTGTTCTTTATGCCTAGAAAATATTTTCTTTTCGGAAACATGGAATTTTATTTATAATGCACTGTAAAAAAGTATTACAAAAAACGGAGATTCCATTGGCAATCGACACGCCAGCACTATTTCCGTATTTTAACGGAAAATTTCCCCCATAAATTCCAGAAAAACGGAAAACTTTCTGTAATTTATGGGGAAAACTTTCCGTAAAAATACGGATTTCTGGAATTTATGGTGTGAAATTTCCGTTAAAATACGGAAATAGTACTGGCGTCTCGATTGACAGTAGAATCTCTGTTTCTTAATCCGTTTTTTTTTTTTTTACAGTGTAACGATAAGTGCACTGTAAAAAAAAATCTGTAGTACTACTAGAGAATCTCTAGGCAACTGGGATTCCATGAACTTTTCTAGTAACCAATAAGCTTCTTCTTAAGTAACATCACCGCATTAATCTTAGTAAACATACACTGACTTCCTTAGTGAACATACTGAGAAATCGTTAGTAACCATTACAGGTGCTTTCTTAGTATGTATACTAAGAAATGATTAGTAGTATTACAGATACTTCTCCTGTATCTTTACTAAGAAATGGTTAGTAGTATTACAGATATTTCACTTGTATCTTCACTAAAAAATTGTTAGCAGCCGTTACAGGTCTTTTTCAGTATGTTTACTAAGAAAATATGAGTAATCATTACAACAGGTGTTTTTCTTGTATGTTTACTAAGAAGTCTTAAATTGCATTACAAAAACTTCTTTTGTATGTTCACTTTAAAAATGTTAGAACATTTATTAGAAAACATCTGTAATGCTACTAAGAAACTGTAGTAATGTTACAGGTACTTTTCCCCTAATTTATACTAGATTTTTAAAAGAGATAGAATTTTAACTTTCAAGAGGTAAGTTAATACTAGTTAGGTCAGTTTAAAAGAATAAGAAACATTCGATAAATATTAAGCCAAATATTCTGCAACACTGCCTGTGTCTTTTATATTTTATGCTACAAAATTATAATATATATGTAATATCAATAATTATAAACATTAATTATTTTTACACCGAATATAGAGGCACCCTTTAAATATAACTTCCATTTAGGTTTTTTATTCCTGTTAAATTTAAATTTTGGATTATAAAGATCTATATTTAGTATACAAGTATTTTAATGTTAATAATTATATTTATACTAAATTATTTTTGTAGCATAAAATATTAAAAAAAAGACAAAGCAATATTTGGCTTACTATATTTCTTATTCTTTTCAACTGCTCAAAGTAGCATTCTCAATGTATTTGTTGAAAATTAAAATTCTATCCCATTTAAAACAAAAGTGTACATTCATCTAGATTACCTAAAGTATTTCTTCAAGTGTACCTTGACAATTAAAAACAACACAAGGAAGTCATGTTAAATATAAACTTAAGACTTTTTGAAATGACCTATTTTCTCCTTTTCAAACAATTTAATAAGTTTTTTCAGGCTAGAAGACACTGTCCTGCTTCACTGGTCTTGTTTGAAAATATTTTAAAATACACTGTTAAACGCAAGTGTGAAGAAAAGTCCACTTCCCCCCCCCCCTCCTATATTGCATTTGGAACAGCACTCTTTTAACATCTGTAGACTTAAAATATTCCTTTTCTTTTGATATTATTGTGTATTTTTAGACTTTTAAAGAGTAAAATTCACATTTCCTGCCCAAAACCCCAATTCTAAAAAATGACTAATGAATTCATGTAGAAATTAGCATCAAATACAAATCTTTACTTAGTACAGGTTTACTTAAGTTCCTTGAAATCTATGTAATAAATAATACATACATATGTTTTCTTATTGCAAATTAAGTTAAACACATTGTATTACCCTCTATATTATAAAGCATGTCTGTGAATAATGCTGACACACATCGACAGTGGCAACAATTTAAACAATTCATATCTCTTTTTCCTCAAATTTAACTACATCATCATATTTTCATTTTCACACCATCAAATAAGGCAAAAAATGCAGTAAGTTATTTGAAAACTGTATTTCAATCCACTGATTTTTAAAATAATTTTCAAGCCCAATTCATTTAAAAACACTCTAAATTAAAATGTCTGAAATTCAGACACTTAAGTGTCTGAAATGGAGTGTTCAATTTTCAGACATTTTAAAATGTCTGAATTTTTTCAGACACTTTTTGCGTCTGAATTTCAGACACTTCAAACGTCTGAATCGCATCCATTTTTTTTTCTAAGCATCATACGTAGCCATGTTTGACCACGTTGAATCCCGGAAAAATATTTGGCTGTGGTCCTGCCCCTCCCCCCCCCCCCCCAATACAGCCTGATTTTTTTGGTGCTCTCAGTTTTGGTATACAATTTTCGTTACGTTGATAATTTAAATCTTTTACGACATTGTACTGATTATAATCAATATCTTGAACTTCAGGAGTAGAACAAGATTAAAAAACAAAAAATATTTATCTAAATATTAGATTTTTTTAAATTTATTTTGTTTTTAACCTTATTTTACTTTAAAAGTTCAAAATATTGATTATAATCAGTACAATTTCGAAACAGATTTAAAATATAAGCTTTACAAATATTGCACATCAAATTTGGGGGCACTACAGTCGTAGGGGGACGGGGCACTTCCCAGTTTGCCCTTCCTTTAATCAAGAAGTACTTTTGCAAAAAACGCAACCCTGCATTATAGTTGTCTAAATTGAGATGTCCGATATTCGGGAGTATCCGTTGTGGAGGTTAATGAACATTCTCGAATAGCGAACACCTCTATTTAACGAATACTTTTTAAATCAGCAGACATACATATTTGTATATTTTTACCTCGAAAAAGTAGACATCTCCAATTATCGGACAAATTCCGCGTTCCCGAAGTGTTCGCTATTAAGGGCTTTTAAGGTACATAGATAAATATATATATATATATTTTATAATCTTGTCCTACTCTAAAAGTTCAAAATATTTATTATACTCGGTTGAATGTGGAAAAAGATTTAAAATATCAGATGTACGAAAATTGCAAAAATCCCCCCCCCCCCCAAAAAAAAAAAAATGAAAATATAAAAAAATATATTGCCACATAGGCAATTTTACATATACATCACTTGATAATCACAACAGCCATTTAACTATGAATAATGAAAATAAATAAATAAATATTCTACTTTAATAACATTGGGGAAAAAATGACTTTGGTATTTTGTTAAATATATTTGCGTTTTTAAACTTGTCCTACTCTAAAAGTTCAAAACTTTCATTATAATCAGTGCAAGATTTAAGATATCAGCTTTACAAAAATTCATGCAAAATCCCCCCCCTCCCCCCCCAAAAATGAAAATACTTATTTAAAAATTATGTTTTTAAAAAATTTATATTTCCACATGGGCAAGTTTTTATGTAGATCAGAGGGTACTCACAAAAGCTATTCAACTATCAATAAAAACAAATAAGTACATATTCTATATTAAAAACATGAGGAAAAAATAACTTATGATTTCCAAACTTCTTTCGTCTTAAATATATACAGTAACATCTGTCATTTTTGTATTTTTCGTATAAGTGCATATAAATAAAGTTACCACAATTTTAAATACGAAATCTAGTTAGAGGTTTTTACTTTTTCCCATTATAAATTTCAAATTACTTTTTTATTAAAAATAATAAAAAAATCAGTATTAGAGTTGATTGCAAATCAAATACATATGTATATTTTTACAGGCAGCTTCATATAATAGACGAGTCTCATTTACTTTATTTATCTTTTTTTAATCTGCGGTTTTATGCCAGGAAGTAAGAAAGCATTAGGTCATCTTTCAAAGTTTTTTTTTATCTTTACTTCCTTGTGGCCGTCATTTACTGCGAGATAAAAATTATTCATTGAAACTAAGAACTGACATTGAATATATAATTCGTAATAAAAAAGAACGTCATAAGTTTAAAAATATATACTTCTAGAATTAGTGGGGTTTTTTGCGAACAGATTCAAAACTAATTAAATTTCATGCAGGATTTTGTTTAGTACAATAAATAAAATCATAAAATACACTAATTTTACTACTATAAAGAAACTTACTTGAGTTGCTGCAAGAGGTAAGAAATATTCCTCGATTTGAAATTTTAAAAACTACCACAACCACAGTGAGGGAGAAAGACTTTCATCAGTTTAAAAGGTAATCCATAATACATCCGACTAGCCATACTTAAAGGATGAGATGTTTCATCCTAAAAACAGGACCCGCCAGACAAAAGTTTCTTTTTTTTTTGCCAGCTTCGACAGGACGAAGATGAATAACACAATATTATTGATATAAATTGATACGAGTTAACACTAAGCCCATTGCACACGCTTTGTAGAATTTCCGGGTGTAATCTTCAACCGTCGTCTACTTCGGTTCTGTGTCTATCCCGCCCTTGTATCGACGACAGCTTCTAAGAGACATTTGATGCCGAGCACACACGTCAGATGTATGTATTCAATAAATACATAATCCAAGTTAATACGAATTAAAATCACAGTACTTCACATTTCGCAAAAAACGAATTAAAATACACGCGTACATAAAAACAAACTTTGTTTGAATTACAACGTATACCACTTCGAACGAAGACATCTAAAACGCATGCGCAACTGGGAGTGCTAGTGCCCCCTGGTGGTTATTGCGTCGGAAGAATCAAAAATTAAGACACGTTTAAAGCAAGGAAGTGTCTTAAAATAAGACGTTTGCGGATATTTTAGACATTATTCTCAGTTCGTTTACACCATGGTCATAGTAAGACGCTTATGTATCTTAAATTAAGACATCTATAGTGTCTTAATTTTCAGATTAAGACACTTAAGTGTCTAAAATTCTTTTTCAGTCACATATGTGTCTAAATTTAAGACGCTTCTATTTGCAGTGAATCAACCTCCATCATATGCAGCTAGATTAACTCATTTGCACTTTTCTATACCAATAAAATAAAATTTCAGGTATCGATATTTTGTATGTTACATATAAATAATCTTAAAAGTTGCGAGTTTGAGAATGAAACTTTCACAACTAATTCTGAAGCACAAACTACTGATGTTTTAAACAACTTTTTATAAAATTTACAAATATTAAAATACTTACTCTATTAGACTTATTAACATTAGCAGGGCTGCCGCAGTCAACTATTTTTTTCTAATTTTTTTCTTATATTCTTTTAATTATTATTTCTAAACAATAATAATATAGAATTACTTTTAAATAGTGGTAGAATTAAAAGAAATGGCTGTCGATGGCAGCCCCGCATTAGCTGAAATAAAAATGGTCACATACACAATAAGAAAGCAGCTCATTTCAGTTGGTTTGCGGTATGCCGCTCCATTTATTGAAAGTACGAATTATATATATTAAAAAATATATAAGAATAACATAACCACATTTTCCCCAGATAGTTTTGGGAGGCTGCTGAACACTGTCTGCTCTTTGGTTTAAAACAGTCACATTATTCGCAAGCTTGGTAAGTCAGCAAAATGGAATTGACCACACGCACAGGGCGGAGATCGCAATGTTTCCTACAAGCATTGGGGTATTTGATTGGCTTTTGGTGAACGCTTGTGGGGAAAATCGAGAAGCTGATTAGCTATAATCCATCATGACGTTGGAAATGCTTTGTCCATTGCTCCAAGCATCTGATTAATTTTTCCACCTGTTTTGATAATGAAAAGATTAAATTGTTAAGATATAAAATTGATACTTGTGCAGACATAATGTTACTGAAATAGGCAGAAATAGAATAAAATAAACAAATTGAAGAAAATGTACCATTTTGCATAACTTCTGGTTCAGTTTGAAGAAAAGGAAAAGGAAAAAAAAAATTTCTATTTTGGCATAAAAATTTTGGTTCTATGAGCTTGAAAATTTATAATTTTCCAATTAGTATGTGTTTTGAAACCAGGTTTTGTTGGCTTTTAGCCAGGCCAAAGCGCAATTTTACTAAAAGATAATGCTTTGTATCTGGTGGGATTGCCGTGGTATTATCCACAAAGAGTATCCAGAAAAAGGTAAAACCATGGACAGTAAGGTGTACAGTAAGATGTTAGTCCATGTTAACGTTGCTATAAAGGCAAAACGTCAAAATGAGTTCCGGCACAAGAAGATAATGTTTCATCAAGATAATGCTAGATCACATGTATCTGCATTCACTGGCTGGACTCGAATGTGATCTTTAGCCACATCCACCATATAGCCCTAACATCGCTTGTTCGGACTTCTATTTTTCCTCACACCTGCAGCTAGATCTTGCTGTTGCTATCTAATTCTGCACAGGACATCCGAAATGAGGTTGATCTGTTTTTGGACCGAAGGCTTTGAGAATCCACCAAAACGTTGGCAGAAAATCATAGATTCGGGTGGTGATTGCTACCAGCACTAAAGGTACTGCTTTCATGTTATTTTTCTAACTAACTTTTTTTGGCGGGAAACTTTCGTTACAACCTGATATATATATATATATATATATATATATATATATATACACATACACACACACATTCATATATGTTCAAGTATATAGATTTTTTAATATGAAAATATTCAGGATTTCTTTCAAAAATCGGGTTCTACGAACCTGACTCAATTTAGTGAAAACCGAACCCGTGCTCGAAACAAGTAACTCTTTGATTACAGGACAGGATTGGCGACTTTTTTTATATACTGAATCGTATCACAATTTCCAAAAAAATTCTTTGAGGTAGATTTCTCTTGAAAATATCTTAATATAAGTGTATGCAGAGATTAGTTTCAAAAGTGGGAGAATAAAAAATACTCCACAGGGATGTGTATATGTCCGACTGTAATCAATTGGTCAAAGTCAACCCGCACCAAAACAAAAAAAAAAAAAAAAAAAAAAAAAAAAAAGAAAAGAAAGAAAGAAGCGTCAACCCGCCTCGATATGTGCCAGGTTATGTCGTTTTTTTTAAAAATCTGATTGCCCAAGCCAATGCAGGCTCTACTTGAGACCAAGGGTTTTACAGATTTCTGAATTGTATGGAATTTAGATCATAGTTTCAAGAAGGCAGAAAATGATTAATGCTCGTATTCACTATCTACTTCAACCTAGAAAACCGCGGTCGAATGCTAAAGTGAAGTTCACGATAAACCAGATTGGATATGATCAAGGTGAAGTCCAACCAAATTAACACCATTTGCGCATTCTACCCGAGGTTGAGGTAAATGGTAAATACGAGCATAAAGAAACTTTTTACTGGTAGAAAGTCATTGGTGAAAATTTCTTATCCCTACAAATAACAAAATTTGCAAATTTCCTGACTTGTTGGTCATGTTTGTGTGCCGATTATTTCGTGACAGATTGAGTTTCACAATTTTTTTCCCATGACTAATTTGCCAAATGAACTATTATTTCAAAGTCCAAGTGGCAAAATTTGCGATTTTTTTCCCACGATTGATTGGAAAATTGATTTTGCAGAGTTTCACAAAAAAAGAGAAAGAAAGAAAGAAAGAAAAAATTCCTGTAAGAATCTCATCCTTGTGTAAGACGAGGGCAAAATCCCACACATTATTTCAAACCCTTCCCATCAATGAAATCTTTGCCTGACCCCCAATAACCTCTTGAAATGTCTCCACACCCCTGCAGTAAAGCCTGCAAAAAAGTGGAAGGGTCAGGAAAAAAAGGTCCATTTTAAACAGGCCTCTTTAGCAAGTATAATTATATAATTTTTATTTTATTTTTTTTTCAGTTTGCGAAAGAATTAAATTTTCACATTTCAATTTTACCAACTAAGATGAAAACCTGCTTAAAATGTAAATTTTAATCGGTTTTCGTTCGGAGTGGAGAAGGTATAGTGCTCCCCCCTCCCGAACCTCACGCTTGGCTATGAGACTGCCCTCACAGAAAACTTTGCCCCCCCCACCCTCAAAGAAAGTTCTGAAATGGCGCCCCTGATCATCATACTTTACTTTATTTAGTAGTTAAAGGTTATAGATAAATAAGCTATAACAGCTTTTTTGCAAAGGTAAGATACTTGTTTTTTTTTAATTTAATTTTAAAGTTAATATGCTTAAAAGAAAGATTTATTTAACATTTTTATGAGAATGTATTGAACTTCAGCATGGGGTACAGTGGACCACCCACTGCTGGGGTACATTGGTCCCCGATAGCAGAAAGTTCAAGACAGGAGGCTGGCGTCGCAGATTCTTTTTCCATCGAACCTTTATTTCGGTTTCTATGATTACTTAATACAAAAACTTAAGATTATTATTAATAAAAATGAATAAAATGCATAAAGACATCACAGGTAAGAGATTGATTAACCCTTTAATTGTAAAATATTTTACCTGCAGATTATTTTTTTCCGCTGAAGTATCTGTCACAGTCACTTGAAGAATTTTTTGCTACTGGGCAGTTGTCCTCAATCCGCTCAGTTACCTGTAAAATAAAGTAAACAAAGTAAAATGTCAATTTATTTAACATAGTAAGAAATATTTTGGTTTGTATTTACTGCTATTTAAAATATATAAAAGTATCGAATTGACTGTAGCCAGGGGTCGTACGCTTTTGGGAATTTTTCAGGACAAATATCAGTATTTTTTTTTAGACAGAAAAATAAATCTAGGTTAAACGCGCAAAAATTCGCCTTATTTAAGAAGATATTTTCTATAAGAAAATACTGGTACTGAAGAATTTCCTGGTCTTTAAATTTCAGGACAAGTACGATCCCTGCTGTAGCCTGTTATTACTAAAAGAATTTCTGGCAGGTTCTGAAATTTTATTACTCATTTCAGATGCAACATAAATAGTGTTGACTCTAGAAAAAAAAAGCTTCTGGGCGGAATTTTTCAAAAAGGGAACACTATTTTATTTTAAATAAACGGTCAAGTGCGAGTATTACTCGCGTACAGAGGGTTCCGTAGAATAAATATATGAATATGTAATTGTATTATTAAAAAAAACCGTTGCTAAAAGAGTACTAAGACTTTGTTAAAACTATACAACGTAAGTTTGGGTATAACTGTATATATTAGAAAAGTGTAAATGGGTATACCATGAAAGTTCAAAGAGATATGGAATCTATCAAATATAGCTATTCGTATAACTCTTTTTTCAATATTATCCTAATCTGTTTATGATGAACTTAATTCGGTATTGACAATAAAAGCAATGCATAGTTAAATTTCATTTGGCATTTCATGAAACTAAATTCAGCGTAGTAATAACCTTTATTTCTACAGTGAAGCTGAAACAAAACCTTTGTTCAAAGTTTAAATTTGGCATTGTGCTAAGCGCGCTTCGAAAAGAGGTCTCAAAGCTGCAACGCCGCCTTGGTCAGTGCCGCGTTTTTCCAGAGAGGTATTTAATTAACTTTTAAAGTCACTCGAAGCGTATTGCGTGATACACTCAACGCAAACTATCGTGAATCCCACAGTATTTATGCGATTCATTCTAACTAAACCTTTCGAGGGCAGTGTCCTTAAAAAAAGGACACCTAATTTTAATTCCAAAACAGACAAACGGCACCAAGAATATTTAATTAAAATTTTCCTTTTACCATGTACGTGAAAATAAGCAGGTTCGCATTTTCTAATAAATTCGTTTATAAATTCTGGTGTCAGTTCATTATTTCATAAGTTAATCAATAGAATTACTCCGCGCCGGAAAGGGTTAAGTAGTCGCAAGACTCTTAAAGCTTCAAAATTGAAAAAAAAATTAATTTCTTTTAGATGTTAAATTCCTATATATTCTGAATATTTTGATATAATTGTTTCCTTGAAATTCCCATTAGAACAGAAGTTATGGCTTTTAGAATTATACCCGCTCAATAGCTGAAGCGGGGTTTCCGAATTTTTTTCTCCAAATAGCGTTTTTTGTGCATAATGCGCAGGATACCTCAAAAACTTCTGAATATTTTTTCATGAAATTTTCAGAACATATATTTCATATTAGTCTGCATAAACTGAACCTAAAATTTCCTATTTTAGGTGATTTTACTGATGAAATTTTCAAAATTTTGTATTAGCTAAATGCAACATTGCATTAAAAATATAAAAATGCTTTAAATACAAATTTATTTAAGTTCAGGGAAATTATTACAATCTGAAGTATAAGTAAGCACCAAAATTTTCATTTTAGTTGCAATATTTATTTTGTAATACTGCGCGTAAACTGTTATGCCAATTTTTTGTTCGACAAATGTCTAACGGTTTCGAGACCCTTATAAATACTAATTCTGTATCTTGCAATTTTTTAAATGCATGAAATGAAAGAACATACTTATATCTTTCATCCCAATTAAAATTGTGTTTTAAAATCATATACATTTTAAGACATTAAATGTTGAAAATGGTCTTTTTTTCATTTTTTCCACATTTTAGAGTACCAAGACCCCTTAAATTAGTATGTTTTTAACAATTTGACGTTTATTGCTTTTATACTGTTACTGAACATTACATTACACATACATATTATTAAAATTTGTTAACTAGGCATAGAGTACGCCGCTCCTGTCCTTGTGTATGTCGAAACTGGCCGTATCTTTAAGGGTTAATATCTCGGCTAATTATCGATGATTTTTTTCGAAAATCATTATCAACAATGCTTTTATATCTCTGCAACGATAGGTATATCCACCGATGCTCAACAATTTTTCTGAATGCCCGTAAATCGAAATTTGTGTATAACAGAAAAATGCTAATTTCTCAAAAACTATGTGACCTAGGGTAATCGCTATAATTTTCCGGCAAGGTTTATATTAACGTCTACTACCTCTAATTTTTTCATAATTTTAGTTTCAGTAGATTCGGAATTAGATGGGGGGGGGGACATATTTTTGCGCAACATTTTCGACAATAACTTTGAAAATATAATACCTAAAATTAAAAGGAATGTATTTTTGAGTTCAGCGTTACGAAAGCTTTCACAGGATATCCCACTTGATATACAAAGAAAATATTTTTTTTTTCAAGCAGCATAATTAGACCCTCTAACTTTTTACTAAATATATTTATGAATGTTTATTAATCTGAAAATATGTGGGTCAATGGTCTTTATTACTTCCCCGAATTTGAACTTTCCACGTTCCATAGTTTACGAGTAAAATGGCTGTGACAGACAGACAGACACAGGAGTAATCTTATAATGGTTCCGTTTTTACTTTTTAAGTACGGAACCCTAAAAAGGGCACAATTGTACCTTGTTCACAAAAAATATTTTGAACTGGTTTGAGTCCCTAGAATTGGTAATATTTTCCCAGGATATATTGAATTGCATGGGATGCATAGGAAGTGTTAAAAGGGCCGCCGGGTGCATCAGAAGGGTTTAAAAGAACCGATGGGCACAAAAAAAAAAGGCTGCCGGGCGCTGCACCTGCTAAAACGGCTTAGAGTCAGCACTACATAAAACAAAATTGGAATCGAAACTTTATGGTTATTAATCTGCTGTTTATATCAGAGTTATTGTAAAATTGCCTTCAGACCCAAAATTATTTCAGAAAAATATCAGGCACATAAGTATTTTGGAGTTTCATTTGCAAATTTTAATGTGTCATGATTTATTTAATAATTTCACCTTATTTACAATTGTTCCTGTACCTTAATCTTCTATTATTAAAAAAAATATTTTTTTTTTTATATAATCTTTCTGTTTTGTTTGAAAATGTTACTTGCAAATTTGCATTATTGTGTTAATTTGGAGGTAAAAAGGAAATATAAAGAGGAATAAAATTAATAAAAAATAAATTTATATTGTATTTCAATTAATATTTAATAGTGGACCACTGTGCAC
This sequence comes from Maratus speciosus, assembly GCA_963932465.1. Classification (NCBI taxonomy): domain Eukaryota; kingdom Metazoa; phylum Arthropoda; class Arachnida; order Araneae; family Salticidae; genus Maratus; species Maratus speciosus. Next base: position 142,832,940 of record OZ010786.1, on the reverse strand, counting down.
TAGTGGGAGGACCAGTGTACCATGCTTCTGGGGCACACTGGTCCACTTTATAAACCTATACAAATAATTCTTTTTTTTTTTTTTTAATGTATTTGAAACTATGTTCTGAAAAAATTCTGAGGCATGTGAAAATGTTTAAGGAATGTTCAAAAATATTTTCAAGCAGATTGGATTTTCCGTTAAAAAGAAAAAAAAGTGTAAACTGCAAAAGTGGTCCATTGTACCCCATTCTACCCTATGTAATTTTAATGTTTAAAAGTCATAAACCTTTTTTTGTGTGTATATGGGGGGGGGGGGGGAGATAAAAACCCTAAAACATGCTCAAGTAATAAAAAAAACAAACATAGATAGAGATTATATAAGCAATTTGCAGTAATGTATGAATAGAATTTTGACAAAAAGCAAGATACAGTATTTCTATGCTTTTCAATTTTTTTAGCAATTACTATTAAATCACATTAAAACGGTTTTTGAAATTCAATAAAAAGCACTACTGTTTCACTGTATGTATTACTTTCAAAGACCCAAAGCTGTGTTTTCTCTGGAGCTGGAGCTCTAAATTTTCCTCTGCTCCAGGGCTCCTTTAGTTTTTAATTTTCTTTTAAATCTTTCTTTTTCAGTCTTTTAAATTTCCAGGCTTTAAATATTTGAATTACATCATTATTCAGTATTTTAATTATATCATTTTTTAGGGTTTTTTTTTTAATAGAGATGGAAAACTTCTCAAAACATGGTAACACTACTTTACTTCTACTTTCTACTTGCGCTAAGTGACACTATTTGAAACCAAATATGGCCGCTTGTTTACATGTGTAGTTGTACAAGTTTGGTTGTTTGAAAAGTGTAGAAGAAATTGAAGATTTTTGTGTTTAAAATTTCACCAAACTTTCTATTTTAAAAATAAAAGTTAAAAGATGTCATATTTTCTGAACAAGCCTTTCAAGTTTGATGAGAAGAAAAATGTATTTTGTCAGATCTTTAATGAAGGTAAAGGAAGAAAGAATTTGTGAGCAAAAATAATTAAATGTGTAAATTAAAGCCTGCGACTCAAAAGCGCGAAGCCAGAGACGAGTTGGAGCGGGAGCCACAGTATTTTACCTAGGAGTGGAGCTGCAGCATCAAAAATTGTTCGGCTCCGGGTCACTGATTACTTTACTCACAAAATAAAATTAATCATTAATGGAAAGGTTTTATACGAGATATTAAAAACAACAAATTTTCATTAATATATGCAGTTTTAAAACGTCTAAAAATCATAAACCTTTTTTTATTGGGGGGGGGGGGGGGCAGGGATAAAAACCCTTCAGTAGACTCAAGTAATAAATAAAAAAGATGTATTACTTTACTCACAAATAAATTATTCATTAATGTAAAGGTTCAGATATTAAAAATAAAACAATTTTTAGAAAACGTAATTTAGAAAGTTTTTAAAGGCTTTTATGGAACGTTTGTTGTTCCTGCAGTGCGTCTCATAAGTATAGGAACAAGCGATTTTTTGAAATAGCAGTTTAAAATATGAAGCCATAATCGCGAAAAAAAATAGTAAACATATGGAATCATAATATATGTTTGTTACAATAACGAAGTACTGTATACGTTTTACGGAATTTTTGTAAAAAAAATAAAATTCAAAATAAGCTGTCCCAAAAATATATGGACAATAAAGAGAATTGCTTTTATTTCCACCGTATCAAAAAAAAAAAAAAAAAAAAAAAAAAAAAAAAAAAATTGCATTTTCTGCGTTCTGTACATGTGAAGTACCCACTGCTAAATATAAAATTAATTCTCATTCTTCAATTATCGAACAGTGGGAAAATGCCTCGCAACGCTCAATTCTCTGCTGCTGATATAGCTAAAATGTGGCGTTTAAAGACTCAAATGTTAAAAATTCTGATATTCCTAAACAAATAAAGTGTAACAGATCCGAAATTTAAGAAATTTTATCAAAAAGTTACAGTGCGATTGCAAAACAACGTTCAGGTCGACCAAAAAAAGCAAATCTGCGACAAGACAGAGGGATTTTTCGAGTAGTTTCAGCCCAAAAGAAGTTTGTTCGTGAAATTTCGAAGACTTTAGCGTTTCCTATTACGAGATCTATTATTCACTGTTGCATACAGCTAAGCAAAATTCATAAATATCGCAGAATGTGCACGGAATCTATGCGTAAATTGCATCATAGAAATGCACGCATTCTTTGAACTAAAAAACACACGCCTTGGGAAGATGAATTGTTAAGTGTTTCTTTAGTGACGAAAACAAAACCAATTTATATAGCCCTTATGTCTGGGCATTCCATCGGCATGATCTGCGACAAGATCTCGTGAGTTCTTTAGCCGACAACAAGGAAGGGATTCTCTCATGGTGTGGAGTGCGATTTGTTTCAATGAAACAACGGATAATGCTCCTCTTTATGGTCAGCAGTTCTCTGAGGATTATTAAAATGTCCTTAAAAGCAATCTACTTCCATTTGGAAGCATTTGTGAATGGGATAACTGAAAATTCCAAGAGGACAATGCGTCAATTCACATCCGTTATTCAACAACAACTTGGTTTACGCAGAATGAAGTGACTGTTATAGACTGGCCAGCTATCAGCCAAGACCTCAATACAATTGAAAAACTTTGGGGGATACTTGCACGAGATGTATATGCTCATGGTCGTCAGTTTTCTACTATTCAGGAATTAAAGCAAAACGTAGAGCATAATTGGTTCTCTTTGCATCCACACATTCTCCAAACACTAGTTTGAAGCTTACTTGATACGGTTTTCAAGATAATTCAAAGGAACGGATCCAAAATTTGAATTTAAATGCAAAAAACTCGAAAAGTCCATATATTTTTGAGACAGCGTATTTTGAGTTTTATTTTTTTACAAAAATTCTGTAAAACCTATACTGTATTTCTTTGTTGCCATAAACTTGTATTAGAAATTCCATATACTTATTATTTTTTTCGTGATCATGGCTTCATTTTTTAACTGTTTCTTCAGAAAAACGCCTGTCCATATACTTTTGAGACGCATTATACCAACACCAGGTGGTAGTGGCACCGGCATAAAATATAGCCTGTGTAGGATCACAGACTATCACCATTAATTCGCAACCATTGGTTTTGTAATCGGTTTATTATTTCCAGAGATTGCATACAAATCGTAATTTAAGACTTGTATAGAATGCTTTTCGCTCCTTCCCTTCGCTTCACCCTTTTTAAATTTCGAATTTATTTCCGACAGTTCTTAAAGGGCATTTATGTTTTATAAGTAACTACCATGCCATATTTAAAGTTTCTAGCCTCTTCAGTATCTCAGGAATCAAAATTTAGAAAGTCTTTTGCTCCTGCAACCCTCTTGTGGTAGAGGCAAGGAAATAAAATAAATCTTATGTATGAACAGGTTCTATCACCACAAATTTGCAACCGTTTTTTTAAATCGGTTTGGTATTTCATAAGATTGCATAAAATTTATAATTTAGGACGGTTTTAGAAGGCTTTTCGCTCACTTCATCCTTTTGATTTTGGAATTTTCTTTCGACGATTCTTAGAAAGCATTTGCATTTTTTAAGTAATTACGATGCCGAATTTAAAATGTTAGACCCCTCAGTAACACAAAAAACGCAATTTAGAGCATTTTTTGCTCCTGAAAACCCCAGGTGGTAGTGACAACAACGTAAAATATAACCTATATTGGAGCAGCGGTAGTCACCAACAATTTGCAACCATTACTTTTAAAATAGGTTTGATATTTCCTGAGATTGCGTAATATTGCAATTTAAAACGCTTTTCGTGCATTTTCACCCCTTTTAATTTCGAATTTTTTAGAAACTGTTCTTAGAGAGCATTTACATCTTATAAGGAATTACCATGCCAAATTTAAAGTTGCTAGCCCCTGCAGTATCACAAAAATCACAGTTTAGAACGTTTTTTGACCCCGCGACCCCCAGGTGGTAGTGATACTGACATGAAATAGAGCCTATGTTGGAGCACGGGCTGTCACCATCAATTTCCAGCTATCACATTTGAAATTGGTTTGGTGCTGCATGAGATTGCGTAGAAATCGCAATTTAGAACGTTTTTAGAATGCTTTTCGCGCATTTTCAGCCCTTTTAAATTTCGATTTTTTTTTTAAAGAAATGTTCTTAGAGATCATGTATATCTTATAAGTAACTTACCATGCCAAATTTCATGTTTGTAGGTGCTTCTGTAACGCTAAAATCGCATTGTTAGAACGTTCTTTGCTCTTGCATCCCCTCTGGGGAAGTTCAGATATAAGATATAGCCTATCTTGGAGAAAGTGCTTTTCAATCATAATTCGAAAACTACTTGGAAAAAAATTTTGAAATTGAGAATTCATATAAAGGAGGACATTATAAATATAAATCTATCAAAAAAATTCAATTCCTATTTTTTGCAGGATGCGATTCCTATTTTTTTCGAATATTAATTTCATAATTAATCTTGTTAAATTTTTAAAATTACAAATTCAACGTATTTACATTTGGATTTTTCAGTATTATAACCACACAAAAGAATATCTCATTAGCATTTTAATTTCAGGAGATATTAATAAAACTATAAAAATGTAATTTAACATCAGAAGCTCTAAATTTCGAATGTTTATAATTAAAAACTTATCAACTAAATCAAATTTCGTTTCCAGACATAGTTTGAGCCAAAGTGTTAAAATGTATTGTCAAAATTGGGTGTTGCCATTGAAAAAGGCAAAGAATGGTCTCGTTTTGATTTGTTGATGAACCCCTAAACAAATTTTATGTACACCATTTAAAAGTAGCCTTTATTTTCCATACTTTGGTACCAGTAACTTTCTTCTTCTATAATTTGTTGCAGTCTAGTAAGGGATGTATACTTTTTTTTTACGACTGTACATATGAAAGTGCATATTAATTTCATTTTTTTTTCAATACAAAAATCCGTCTTTCTAAAGAAAATATCTTTATCATGCATTATTGATGAAAATGTGTGCAAGTTCGTATTATTTAGAAATTTATGAGCTTCTTCCGACGTAAAATGGCTTCTAGTTTTATATAACGATTTCCTCAAAACACCAGCGTATATAAAAAGTTTTAGCGCTGTAAAAAAATAAAAATTTATCAGAAATTGATGTCTAGGAAATTTTATTAGTTATGTTCTAAAGAATATTGCATTTGTCTAAAGATCAGAATTTAATTATGAAAATACCTTTTTTATGAATAAATTTATATTTCTTCTGAAAATATTTCATAGTAACATAATAAGAAAATGTATGCATTTTTGAAATTTCTATCTTTTTTTACTTTAACTTAAATTCGAGTTTCAATTAAAATAGTAGAAATATCTCTCGTAAATTAGAATGTTCCATAGATTGTATTTTTAATTAGAAAAATGTATTTTTTAATTAGAAAAGTTTGTTTCTTAAAATCGTAAAAAATACGACTAAACAAATTATTTTTATCACGCAATCGAAATTTTATTATGATAGGATTAAAATTGCCTGTTTTATTCATCTGAATCTTTTAAGCAATCTATTCTTTTTCGAAAACAAATATTTTCGACGTTATAGGTCGGCCGAAACGCACTATACTTATGTAATAATGGGGGGAAAAAACTAATTAAATTAATAAGATAATAAAAGTAGTATAATAAAATTTGACATAGTCAATATTATTTCTATAATGAATATAAAACGTAATAATATGATAATGAAGAATTTAAAAGTTCGAAAGATAAAAAACTCAGGAGATGCTTTTTTTTACAAATAACATTTTTGCTCAATACAAAAACCTTTCTTCTTTATAGAATGCAAATATTTATACTGCAATTTTAATTAATTTTAAATTATGTTTGATTAGCGCTGAAGTTTCAAAAATATGCATATTTCTGCAACGCAAACATTACTACCTGTAAAAAGAACTTTTGAATTAGAAAACGTCATTTAGGATCGTTTAACATAATTTTAAATAAATTATAACTAACAGGCATATTTTGTACTTTCATAAAAATATATGAAACAATTGTAAATATTTTTTATGAGCGTCTGAAGTTTTTTATAAATATGGAATAACCAGTGGACCCGTGCAAAAAATTTGCACTTAGCTGCCCCGATCCTCTTCGTTATCTCTCCTGCCCCCATTACCCCCTCCATTATCCTCTCCCGCATCCCTCATATCCCAATTTTTAAATTAAGTGATTATTTTTAAACGAAATTCTATAACAAAAATTCAATATGCAGTGTCAGATTTGGGCCAAAAGTCCTATCCAATGATACCCCATTCATCGTTGTACGTACATATTAGTTACATTCAATATGCGATGTCTGAAGTGTGCTAAAAATCCTCTCCAATGATACCTCATTCATTGTTGTGCGGTACATATAAGTGAGAGAAAAGGAGATGGTGAGAACAGAGTATTATATACCAGTGGACACGTGCGCTATATCACATAATATGTAACAATTTTTATACCTTTAAACAAAAATGAAGGTAATAAACAATTAAATTTAAAAAATCAAAAAACCCGACTGCGTAAAAAGCGAACTAATTAATTTCTCATCAATGTGAAACTATTTTTTTTTCAATTCCTACTATTAGCTCACACTCTGGCTATATATATCTTGTTCAAATTTTCAATCGTTAATAAAATACTTATTATTCATCGAATCAAGCTCAAATAATTTTTTTTAACTTGTACTGGATGACACTTGATGTTAATCCAGTTTTTATTTAAATATGAATTCATTAATTAAATTAAATTAATTAATTTTGAATAATTGAGAGAGCCCTCTGCTTCATCAAGGCATTTTAAGCGCCACTCGAGGAAAGAAGAACGGGAGAAAAAAAATTCTCTCATTGACTTAAGTAGGAATTGACTTAAAATATATTTTTTTATATTACTTGTTTATATTACTTACTATTTTTTTATTTACTTGTATTGATGACTTTTAAGTTGTGTTTAATTGTTGGTTCCTATCTATAAACACTGTTTTGATGAGGTCTATAGATGTCTATGATGGTTAGAGTTGCAGTAAAGCTAGAGATCCTGCCTACACAACTTTCAGGTTGTATAATATTTTAACGGGGCTTCTGACTGTAAAATAGTCAATGAAACATCGTCTTCATTTTGAAAGACCTATCTAATGATATGTCACTCAATAGGGTGCGTACATTTATTTTCGTCCCTACCGCCATTTTGTATTTTACGGCCGCCATTTTGAATTTATAAAAACAAAACCTAGCCTATAACCATCGGGTTGTTAAGATGAATTTATAGAGACCTCATTCATTAAAATCCATCCAGCCTTTGGGATGTTTCGAGGGTATAAAGAAATCCACATACACAGAAACGCGTGAAACACATAACCCTTCTTTTCAGTCGGGTAAAAATACCTACAAACAACATTAGTCAAGCCAGAACACCATCTTATTTATTCTATCAAAGTTACAGTAAAAACTCATTGAAGATAACAAAGGCACGCGCGAGAAAAAAAAAATAATAACCGTTGTATTTTAACTGCATTAGAGGATGACGTCATCCGCTTAGGGAAAACATGGAACAGAGAAAAATAAATTGGATACATATAGAAAGTACTTTAGTCTAATATAACAAAACATACCTTTCATGCTACACGTGAAATAAACTGACTCGATTGATCGATGGTGTCTTTTTCTTCGAAAGGTTTAAATTTAAATTTGCTTTTTAATCATAAAAATAATCATGCTTTTAAATATAAAATAAAGCCGTGCAGAGATACCCCAGTTTATCTTATTTGGATTATTAATTTTTTTTATAATCATTGCTGAGCTTGATTTAATATTGAGTATTTACGTTTGTGTTAACATTTATTTGAGAAAAACCTTTCATTTCATTTATGAAAACAATGCTATTCTTAATCAAAAATATGTTTTAACAAAATGTGAGTATACCATATCAGAAGTCAGTTCAAAAACCTTTCGAATGATACCTTATTCATTGTTGTGTGCTTTGTAAATTCATAGGAAAAAAGATATTGACAAGAGAAATTATACACCGTAAAGTACCGAAAGTAAGCCCCCTCCGAATATAAGCCCCGCATATATGTGAATTTTTCCTTTTTTGAAAAAATGGCATTTATAAGGTCTACCTTTGAAGTTTCACTTTCTGACGCTTTCAGTTCTTCTGTTTTTTTCAGGAAATTTCCTAAGATATTTGTTTCCATATATTCTAAATGGATATATCTTATGCAATTTATTTTTATACGAGTGTTATCTCTTTAAATATCATTGTATCAGAATGGCATACTCCGCTATGCGCGCTACCAGAGCTTTGAAAGGAATGTTCCTATCAAAGGCTACTGTTAGCGTTTTCCTTGATTTTTATGTACTAAGATTTAATAGACATTTATATTGAGTTTATACAAAGTTTATAATTTTTGTTCATATGCCTTTGATATCTAATTTAGTTATTTTATGTAAATTTGTCTCATTAATTTATTATTTTTGTTAATGGAAACTACTTAGCTTCTATGGAAGGGAATTTTAAAACCAAAAAAAATATTAATTTGATCTAATTTTATTTTCATATAGTAAAAATCCTATGAAATTTCATAAATTCCAAATATACCCCCTCCCCACACTCCCAATTATCCTATCCTTTTTACAAAAATTCCAATTATAAGCCCTACCCCCTTAAAATCATTACAATTTCCTGTCTGCTAAAGGGGGGCTTACATCCGTAACTTTACGGTATATGATGATTGTAATGTCTTGGTCTAAACATGAAAGCTCAGTGGACCGCAAACAGACCACAGATTGAGTGTAGCTGATCTAAACGATTGAAGTTTCTTTCTTTATTTTCAAAAGAAATAGTGAAAATTTTAACTCGTTACTTTTAATGGCTCTGACGACTAATTTTAAAAGTCTTGATTACTTTATAGTTTTTAGCGACAAAGTGTTTTAGGTACGTTCGTAAGTATATAAATAAGTTACACAGTACCTGGTACGCCGAGCATCACTCGGTGATTTTTTTATTCTCGATCATATTGCACTGAAAAAATTTTATTTATTTATTGTTTAAGCGTATTTATTTCTACATGAACATGTCATTTCTACTTTCAAAAAATAATAATAACATATACTAAATATTCGTTTTTTGAGCTTTTCATTTATTTACAAATCCATATCCCTTTCTTAGTACTTTCTAGTAAACCATTTTGTTACACATTTCTGCAGTCTTTTAAATACTAAATTGATTGGTTGTTGGTGTATTCAATACTTCTTTCCATACAACATTATGAGTGTGATGAGGATTTTCTGTAGGTAGAAGAACCTTTAAGTTGTTTTGCCTCTTAACCCTGGAAAAAGAAACGTAGAGCATTCCATGCATAAAAACAGGTGTCCGTAAGTCGACAATGCTGGCCTCACAGGAAATTGATGCCTTTGCATCGTGCATCCAAGTTGACCTCTGCTTGAATCGAGAGTTATTCGCGGAATATGTACTTCGATACCTGAATATTCTCCTGTGATTATTTTTGCTTTGATTATGTTATTGCAAAGATCTTTAACAATTAGCCTTGTTCCATTGCAAAGGCCTTCTGAAACATCTAAATTGCGCAATAATATCATTATTGCGTTATTTTTAAGCTTTAACTCATGAGGTGGCAAATCAGCTATTTCGATGGAATTGAGAAATTCCGTCGTAAACTGGACTGCTCCTTCAGGTTGATCTTTGACGGAATCGTAGCTGTGGTAGATTTTATACTCTCCGGGAAGCTTTTAAATAATTTCGGCGTTAATCTTGCTGACATCTTTATTTAATGGCGCAAGGATAGCTCGATCCTTCATTTCTTCGTAACTTCCTTTCTTTAAGCAGTTTCCAAAGACTTCATCAATGAGATGACCATTTGAAAGTATATCTACGGGTAGTTCGATTTCACCCATCGCATTCTTAGGTAGCTCCCTATTTCCAAGTTTCAAAAGATATTTGGCAAACTCTCTTTGTTTCGGATCAACGAGCATGTTATCCGTTAATGAAATTGAATTGAAGTGGTGCCACAACTCACTTTTTTTTTATTGATAAATACAATATTTCACTTCTGTTTGCTCGTAGTTGGACGGGTAGACATTGACGGAAGTCCCCTCCTAGGACCATAATCTTTCCACCAAATGGCAAAATTGGATTTCCAATAGAGCGCAGCAATTGATCTATGTTGTGAAGTCCGTATTTTGGCAGCATAGGAACTTCATCCATCAAAAATACATCAACTTTGCTGAGTTCGACTGCTTTAGCGGATCTAGGTTTGATGTTGGAAATTGAATCCGATGTCAATGGAACTTTAAGTCCAAAAGTCTTGTGTGAAGTACTTCCATCAGGTAGTAGAATAGAAGCAATCCCAGTGAATGCCATGCACTTTACTTTATGCTTTTGTCCTGAAAGGATGTAATAAAGAGTTTTGTATACAAAAGTCTTTCCAGTGCCTCCAGGTCCATCAATAAAGAAACATTTTGATCGAGTGGTTGAATCGTTTACTGAATGTAAGATGGTATCAACAATTTCAATTTGTCTCCCTTTAAGAAGTTGATACATATGTTCTCCAATAGAAATAGACTCATTGGTGTTCTTAGTTTCTTCATTTAGCACGTTCTCGTATCCATCAATATCGTCCATACCAAGTTGATGAACCCAGTATAGGAAATTCCTACCTTCAGTAGCTTCTGTATTTAACTTGAATGCGATAATTCGATAAGCACGATTAAGCGCTTCTTCGACAGAATTAACCATCCGTCCTGTTTCTCGGATGAAGTCTTCAGCCAAATCTTTCTTAAACATTTCCCATAGGCGTCTTGGATTTTCAGGAGATCCAAAAATGAGAATCTGTGTAAACAGCGTTCTCATGACTTTAGGCATCTTCGATATAGCAGATTCTCGCAGACTTTCAATCCATTGTTGGTCATCGTAAGTTAGTCCGCGAACTAAACAAACTTGTTTATATGATGCATATGTAATGCCATCAACTGTTAGCATATCTTCGAAGCTTGTTGCATTCTTAACATGGTACAGCAACATTCGTAAGTGGTAGAGTTCTGGCTGGGAGATGAAATTTACGTTATGTATTCGACCAATAACGCGTAAACGGCGACTTCTCTGAATCCATTCGCTGGATTTTCCATCCCATCTGAAGTATTCAGGAATTTGTCAATAGTAGTAATATATAACTTCTTGAGAATATCCGTTCAGAAGATTATTTTCTTCTATTTGTTTCAGGCCTCGATTATGCCGGAAATATGCCTCTAATGTTGAACCTTTCTGACCCGTATCTGCTAAATCTTCTTGTGCTAGATCAATGTTTGCAATTCGAAATTGACCTGGTAAATGGATATCTAAACGTTGAACAGAATGGCTTTTCTTTTGAATCTCGTTGCCAAATAATCGCCAATATGCTTCAGGTGGAGTGATACATCGACCTTCAATATAGGTATCTACTTCATTGTACATAAGTTTTCTTTGGTTTTCAACGATCTTTATTGTTGCACAATCATGCCCTTTGTAGATATATTTGTAGAGATATTTTACAGCACGAATATTTCCTACATATTCAACGTTTATATGACACTTGTATTTCTTTAACAGATAAGCATTGTATGGAGCTACGTGACGGTTATCTCTTGTTATTTTGCAACCATTTATATCCTTTCGATAAACAGCATGCTCATGCGAAAATTTTAAACTATGTTGATGCAACTGTGGATTATATCTGCGTCGATAATTTGGTTTTTCATCGTCCGCTAAAGAAGTAATTTCCTTAAACATTTTAGGATAGTTGAAGCGACATTTCATGCACCCATTTTTATTAATCATACACGGTGCATTTGGGTTTAGTTTCCCACACGGATTGTGAATCATCCATTTTAGCACCAGATTTCGTAATTCAGGATCATTATTAATGGGAATTTCCGCTGAAATCAGGTCATCAAGTTCCTCTGGGTTACGGATTCTATCTTCAGGAGCCATAATCAGCAACAGATGCATATGTGGGAGGCCACGTTTCTGGAATTCTATCGTATAAACATAAGAGGCAACCTTTCTAAATACTTGTTTTTTGTCCAATTGTTCAATAATGTCATCGAATATAATTTTACAAACTCTAGCGACGAGATCAGGTCTATCTTGAAAAGATTGCTCATGTATTATTCCATTTTCCAAGACAACTTTTAATGCCTCTTTAATTTCTGGCCATTCAGGATTTGATGTCACAGTGTGATAAAGAAATCTGGCTATCCATATCTGTAGACAATGGCCATCGCATCTTCGAACTGTTCAACATAGTATCGCGTCGATCCAATGAATGAAGATGGCAGTATTATCTTTTCATCAACAACGGCATTCTTCTTTTCAGCGAGTGCCTTGATAATGTGGGTAACGCCAGAATATTGGTCAGCAAGAATTTTTTTTTATTAGCCTTGATCCATTGGATGCGATCGCGCTCTACGCTGATGTATGTGTCAACGAGGTATTGTTGGAAAAGCCGACCACCAAAATGCAAAGCGTTGAAGTGTATTTCACGCAAATCTGCACCTATAATAGCTGTTTCTGGAGGAAGGTATTTAGTAAGTTCAAGTCGAAAAGCAATTCTTTATTGTGCTAATTCTAGTCGAGTAAGATGCTGACGACTTGTATAAGGTGTTTGCAGTTGTAGATCCACAGAATAGCCAAATGTTCCTTTGGCGTAAAATAGTGGATACGTGAATGGTTCTATCCGTTTATCAATATTACGCAAATTGACAATTTTTTTCCCACGTTGATGTACCACCATTTCGTTATCTGGAAAACTTTGATCGGCGTTGTGTGTAAGCACAGCGCATACATCATTGGTCACAGGGACATTGAATCTTCTGTAATCAGCATTTTGTTGCATTGTAAATAGAAGATTTACATATGGAGCTTTTATTCCTTCTGCTTTAGCATGTCGATTCACTTCTTCTTCAACTTCTCGCATCATCATAAATGATTGTGCAAACATATTTTGAGACCGAATAATATGCTCTAAAAGTTCCATTAAATTTCGTCTGATTCCATGGTTGAGAGGATATTCGAGTCTTTCGTTAACAGCATCGTCTGAACTTAAAAAGTACATCTGATCATACTGCGGTCATTCGAATTCGCCTTCACTGTTTTGTGTTGGATGAGCTGCCATATTCATCTTATGATAAACTTGTCCGCCGGCGACAAAGCTGTAAATACCATGGCTATTAATTGTTCGATCATCATGTGCCTTAAATGAAGCCAAAGCAAAGCATGAATTTAAATTGCGAATTTTTTTGTGGAAATTTTCAGCAAATGGATGGCATTTTAAAAAGAGACGCACCAATTCATTTGGAAAAATGGAGAAGTCAAGCTTAATTCGGCCATGTAAGCAGCAGTCGTCAAATGAGTCATGGTTAATTTGATTAGACACACGTTCTTCTGGAAAATGAATTGCTTTGCAATGAATACATTCAATGTTAAAAGAACCCAATTTTTGGTATGTTGCTTCTTTGTTAACTGCACACTTCCATGTTCGCATTCGTTTCTTTATTAAAATTTACTGGCGTCTTATGTTACGGCGTCTTTGTTCTTCTAAATCTTGATCTTGTCGCTTATTTATTTCATTTGCTATGTGCTGAATGGAACAATGCTGCATTTCACGTATGGGTTGAATGCGGCTTTCGTTTGTTTTGCCAACACTTTTCCGTTTTTTTTAATGTATACGATTGATCTAATTCTTGGGATCCAGATTCATTAAAACAATACATCATATCTGCGATTTTTTGTCGGCTTCTTTCTTTAGCAGCACGCATGGGTCTAGACGTTGAAATATCATTTTCAATTTCAGTATTTCTAATCGGACTCGTCATTCTTTCGTTAAAGTTGAATTCTCGTTTTTTTAGGCCGTCCTGCAGACATAATGAATTTGCAATTATACTAACTAAATTTAAAGAAAAATTAATACTTTAGTTCTTACTTCACAGTATTAGAAATATTTACTTTTTTCAGCAAGCATAGAAAAGTGATAGTAACTAAATATTAGTAGAATATCAATAAGTCATGGAGTTAACGTTTGTATTTACGGCTCGTAGTCTTAGCACGGTCAGAAACTAAAAATCAGAGAAAATGATGTCATAGATGGGAAAAGTTGAGATATTTCACTTTTAAATAAAAAAATTACTTGTTTTCTTTTAAATATAGTGTCATTTATTCAGTGGGGAGGGGGGGGGGAATATAAAATTTAAATATTTTATTCCGAAGCATTTATTCGAGTACGTAAATAATATATTTTAAAGTAAAAAAAGGAAAAGAAAAGAAAACTTTGCATATAGCCGGAAATTTGGATTGTCATATATGAAAATAAACTATTTTTATATCCATGCGATTATCAAGCATATCCTGAGTGCTATTACTCTATGTTTTATAAATTAAATGATTATTAACGAGATACGTTGTCTAAGTCAATGTTTGGCGACAAAAATGAGCTATGTGGAAAGATTGACACAGAAAAATTATCTTGCTTTTAAAATTATTGCTCATTTTGCGTCAGGGTATATCGCCATGGCAACAAACTAATATACAGATGTTTGTAACAATATGGCAGTTGTTTTAAACTTAGCAAAAGTATAAGCACAGTTATTTATCAAGAAATATTACTAATGTTTATGAAAATATTTAAATTCACGAAACATAATCATAATCAATAATTATAATCAATCATTTTTTTTCTAGCCAGTTAAAACAAATTTTACCGTATTTTTGATCTACATAAGCCGTTATCTAGTGCTCGATTAAGAGTAGAAGGCAATCTTTTAGTGCCACTTTCGAGATTACCTTTCATTGTGTTGGCGAGGATTCCGATTACAGATGATTAAATATAAAAAAATTGCTTAAAATTATATTTTTTCTTCTACCTATTCGAGACTTAGTTGGAAGGTTTTCTCATTAGAATAAAGTATATTTCATAAAAATCGTCAGAATTTTTTTCGATTAATACCACTTTTTTGAGTAATGAACTTATTTTAACAGCAGAAAACGATTCTTCTCGTATTAAAGACTTAGCTAAATCGATTTCTTGAGCTCGAATTAGAATAGGTGTCAAATTTTATGAAAATCGTTAGAGCCGTTTTCGATATATGGCAACATTTTCAGTGCTGAGTTTGTTTTAATCTATAAAAACGAATTTTCTCGAATTCGAAATCTAGCTAGATGTGTTTCTCGTGCTCGAATTAGTATAAAAAACACGTTTCATGTAAATTGCATGAGAATGTTTTGATTTGTAGCAAGCAGAAGTTTCGGCTAAGATCTTGTTTTGACCTGTAAAAACGAAATTTCTTGAATTCGGGACCTAGCTAGATCTTTTTCTCGTGCTCGGTTTAGTATATGCGTCAAGTTTTATGAAAATCGTTAGAGCCGTTTTCGATATATAGCAACATTTTCAGTGCTGAGTTTGTTTTAATCTATAAAAACGAATTTTCTCGAATTCAAAACCTAGCTAGATGTGTTTCTCGTGCTCGAATTAGTTTAGAAAACACGTTTCGTGTAAATTGCATGAGAATTTTTCGATTTATAGCAAGCAAAAGTTTCAGCTAAGATCTTGTTTTACCCTGTAAAAACGAATTTCCTTGAATTCGGGACCTAGCTAGATCTTTTTCTCGTGCCCGATTTAGTATAGGAGGCAAGTTTCATGAAAATCGATCCAGTAGTTTACGATATCATCCGTAATCGGGAAATCACTT
This sequence comes from Maratus speciosus, assembly GCA_963932465.1. Taxonomy (NCBI): domain Eukaryota; kingdom Metazoa; phylum Arthropoda; class Arachnida; order Araneae; family Salticidae; genus Maratus; species Maratus speciosus. The sequence continues at coordinate 142,817,213 of OZ010786.1, read as the reverse complement.
GCTCGTTTAATATATATGATATAATCATCATCTGGTCTGTCCGTCTGTCCGCATATAACAGAGCAAAAACTAACCAAACAAATGGTTTAAAATTTAATATATATAATCGCTGCAGAATTTTGTCTTTATGAAAATCGAATCAAAACTTAAAAATATATTAATAAAAGTTTTCTCCGTTTTATTAAATCCCATCATAAACTAACAGGGATGACCGAGCTAAGCTCAGTCAAATTTAGCCTAGTGTTGAATTCGATATTTTCTTCTCAGTGTATCATTCTTGCTGTTTAGATACAATTGGCATGACCTTGAGACATAGTGACACAAAATGACCCACTAACCGAATTTTTTCGAACATGTGACCTAACCAATGCTCTTTTCAAACCCCGAAACAATAAAATACAAAATTAAGTCAAAATTGTTAAATTCCTTTTATAGATAAAATTGGCTTGACCCATGGTAATCCAAAAGGGACCCACTAATCTTTACCCATCATGTGACCTATCCCAATGGTCTTCTCGTGCTGGAAAAATATATAATAAATATTTTTGTCAAATCGTTAGAGCCGTTTTTTAGATAAAATTAGCTTGACCCACAGTGACCCAAAAATGACTCACTAATCGAATTTTCTCGAACATGTGACTGCCCAATGGTCTTCTCATGCTCAAAAACTATGTAATACAAAATTTTCTCAAAATGTTTTGAGACTTTTTTAGATACAATTTACTTAACTCACAGTGACCCCAAAATGACCCACTAATCCAATTTTTTCGAACATGCGACTTATCTCAATGGTCTCTTCTCATGCTCAGAAACGATATAATACACAATTTTGTCAAAATGTTTTGAGCCGTTTTTTAGATACAATTAGCTTGACCCACATTGACCCAAAATGACCCACTAATCGATTTTTCTCGAACATATGACTTAACCCAATGGTCATCGCACGCCCAGAAGCAGTATATTACAAAAAATTTTGTCAAAATGTTTTGATCCTTTTTTTTAGATTCAATTAGCTAGCTTGACACCTATCCCATTGTGACTCAAAATGATCCACTAATGGAATTTTCTTGAACATGCGACCTAGCCCAATAGTATTCCATGCCCGAAAACGATAGAAAACAAAATTTCGTCAAAATTGTTAGAGTCAAAATCGTTTCGACAAAATCATTTTCTAGATAAACTTAGCTTGACCCACAGTGACCCAAAAATGACGCACTAATCGAATTTTCTCTAACATGTGGCTGTCCATTGGTCTTCTCGTAATCCAAATCGGTAGATTACAAAATTTATTTGATAATGAATATCATTGTCAGTATTTAAAATACAGGAATGAAGTGGATGGCCAGAATGAGAAAGGACATGGTAAAACAGTTCTAATGAAATTTTTTCACGAATACGGTGTAATGATGATTCATTACAGTCAACATAAAGACTTAAAACGGTTTTTGGATCAGAAGTCTCAAAAAACATGTTTATATAAAATGTCTGTCTGCTCGCGTGTCCGTGTGTCGCCAATGTACCATCGAAAAGGGTACGAAGTTATGTATAAAATTGGACCAAATTTTTGTGTATGGCAAACAGGTCCTCCTTGAATTTGGAAATATTCTGCCGGAATGGGGCGCTGTAATAGCGATTTTTGTGCCCTTTTCATTATTGTACCATCGAAAAATTTATGAAGTTATAAATAGAATTGAACCATTTTTTTTGTGTATGTTTGTGGCTATGACCAGCAGATTATCCTTGAATTTGGAAATATTCCGCCTGAAGGGGGTGGGCTGTAACAGCAATTTTTCTCGATTTTTCATACTTTATTGTACATTGGCTGTTCATGCAGTGACGAGCAATTCCCATCCAGATAACCCGGTGATTCTCAAGAAGCTGATGTACAACAGAATAACTAAAAATATTTATTTTATTAAATATTATGATTGAGATTAACTATTTTATACTCATATTACTAAAATGAAGCAGAAACTTAAGATGAAAGTCAAGGTTGGTGTAATATCGAAGTAATAACACTGAAGTATTAACATGTGTAACAACTGTTCGAAATATGAGTATGTATGAGAAAGCAGAAAGTTTTGGGATCGGCACATCCGATTACTATTTAAATATATAATAGATATACTCCCAGAAAAAAATTATGTCTTGTTTCCCATCGGTAACTTTGCATACGAATGATTTCATACTCTATTCCACTCTCATATCTCGATCATCTCGATGTCCGAATCTTAATTACTAACAAAGTGAAAAATCAGAAATTTGAGTCGTTTAAACTTATTCGTGTCCATATATTTCAGCTTTATTTATAAAAATTCTGACTATTTGTTAAATAATGGTGTCATTTTCACACTCTGAAGTTACCGGGTGCCCTAAAATGGGCTGACAGATTTTAATTTTAACTATTTAACTATTGATTCGAATGAATATCATTATCGAGATTAACTCATTTTTACTCCGATTAATTTACTGAAGTAGAAATTTGAGATGAAAATCAAAGTTGGTATAGTATTGAACTAATAATATTGAAGTATTAACATTTGTAACTATTTTTAAAAAATATTAAGATATGTGAGATAGAAGAAAGTTTTGGGATTGGCACATCCAACTAGTTTTATTATCAGTGTTATGTGTATCTTACTGTATATATAATATAGCTCACACTTTTACTTACGCTCAGGCTAGTGGTTAATAGGCTGGTTACAAATATAAAGGACCATTACAGAAATTTGTTGCGTTCGATAGCATTTGGGTCTGAATAAACCTGTTAAGTGGTTATCACTTTCACATCTTTCGAACTACTTTCTAGCCAGCATTTTATTTGAGTTGATTCTCCCTGAGAAAATACCCAACACCTAGCAATCAAGAATATGCGCAACTTTTTACCTGCAGTTAACAAAAACTTGCTCATATGACTGATTTCTCTTCCTATAGCGCCATCATAGATATGCGTTTTTTAATACCATTTACAAATATGACTGGCTCGCAGAAATCTAGCAAAAAAATGCTTTAGTGGAACCACGAGCAAGAACGTATATTAATAGACTGTGTAAGAGAAAGAAGGCTTCTTATGAGATATAAAACATTATTTATATACCACTTTAACCTTGGAAAGGTTATATAGCTGAAATAACAAATAATTGCAAATAATAGCTGAAATAAAACAACACAGCAATATTCTAGCTATTCCTTTCACGAACAAAAAAGTGATACATAGTAGCTAATAGCATAGCAACTTCAAGCAACTTTCAAACAACTTTTGCAGCATCAATTGAAAACCTTCTTTTGGTTTGCACGCGAAGAAATTGGAGCTAAAATGTGCTCAAAATGTTTTTGAAAAATTGTCGGTCTTAATAACAATATTAAAGGTTCTTCAGTGTTCTTATTCCATTAGACCACTTACCCTTTAAAACCATTTCCATAAACCATTTTCCTCTTTAAATGTCCTACCTGAAGACATCAGATCACCTGTTATTTAGCCAATGTCTATGAAATCCACCCTTCCCATCTAATTTCCCATCGAATAATATTTTTATAGTTTTAAATATATACATTTGCTGCATACATTTAACAAAGCATATAAATCATAATTTGTACAACGTTACTTTCAATTAAATAAACAAAAACTGTTATATTTTAAACTATTTGATGATTTATACACTGTAAAAAAACCACTGTAGATTTGCCAGAACAAACTCGATCACAGTGAATGTGTTGTATCTTTCTTTGGTTTCCTGACTATATTAACATGGAAAATACAGTAGTTGCGTAATTTTTTTTTTTTTTTTTTTACAGCACAAACTGCTGGCGTCCAAATTACCAGCACATTATGCTGTTAATTTTACGCAACTACTGTATTTTCCATGTTAATATAGTCAGGAAACCAAAGAAAGAAACAGCACATTCACTGTGATCGAGTTTGTGAGCGAGATAAACAGTACTTTGTACTGTTTAACTGCTCTCGTTCAAATTACCAGCACATTATGCTGTTAATTTTACGCAACTACTGTATTTTCCATGTTAATATAGTCAGGAAACCAAAGAAAGAAACAGCACATTCACTGTGATCGAGTTTGTGCGCGAGATAAACAGTACTTTGTACTGTAAAAATGTCGTTTTTTTTACAGTGTACAAGCATTTGAAAAAATATTTTTTGTTGAGATTATCAAAATTTCTTTTATTAAAAGTGTATAGTAAACAAAAATTTTGTATAAAAGAAACGATAATAACCGTATTACTAAGATAAATAAAAGTTTAGGTTATTTTCAAATACAAATAATTATCCCTCTTGAGCTCAGAACACAAAAGTAATAATTTCTTCAAACTTTTTTTAAAAAGAACTCAAATTGGTATCTCATTTTAAAGGTTTTGATTTGAATTTGAAAAGTATCATTAACTTTAACCCGCTACTTTATTTGTTCATAATCTAAATATCATGAAAGATATAAAAACTTCTGCAAATTATTTATATAACATTGGGGTGCACTTTGGAATTTTCTATTTATATCCATTCAAAGATTGCAGCAACCACATACGTTTCACAAATGGTGTCTATATTCTTATGAAAGTAGAGAATTCTTTTCAATTTAACTTTATTCTTTTTCTAGATCCACTTCGAATAAAATTTTAATGAGCCATTTAAAGCTATTCTAAAATATCCTATCATTATATTTTCTTTTTCTTTTCAAAATAATTGCGATTGATTTTTTTTTTAGAATATGAATTGACCGTAAGAGATTATTTTTATTGAAAGTATCCCACGACGTTTGGCAGTCATTTTTTTAAATAAAGCAAAGATGAATATAATACTGATTGTTTCAAATAAATTAGTTTATAAAAAAAGACTATATCATTTGTTCAATAAATTATTTTGATACAATTTATTTTCAATTTTTAAAATTTTAAAGAAAATTAATGCAATATTTGATCCTAAAGTTTTCACCGAGAAAAACAATGATAGTTAATTCATTTTGTTTTCAATAAATATGCTATTTGAGGTACGAAGTAATGAACTACAGTCTAAACCAGTCGTTTCCAAACTTTTTGAGTCCATCGTTCTCCTAGGCGAAATTGCATTATTTTATCGCCCAATGCAATTTTCGAAAAAATAATTACAATGGACTCTGATTAATGCGTCTCCGCTTAAAGCCTATCCCTGTCACTTCCTATTTACCATTAATGTTAAAGATACCGCTTAAAACGTACTACTGTCGGGTGAAAGTTTTTTTTTTTTTTTTTTTTTTTTTTTTTTTACAAACTGATCGAGAAAAATCGAATATGCTTATATATGTATACATATCTACATATATGACAGGATAAAGAGAATAGACCTGTTTTTTAATTTCAAAATTCCTGATTCCTTTTCTAACTTTAAATCTAATATATGGAATTAATTTACCTATCATAAACATCTTTGACAGTGATTGGTGTTTGAAAAACATTAAATGAGTATTTAAAATCATAAATCATAATTAACTTCATCAGTATGACAATTAATGAGCTCATAAAATGAAGATAGAGTTTAAAAAATTAAATGATTATTCAAAGCCATAAATAGCAATTATCTTGCACCAATATGGCAGAGTTATTAGATTCAAGTGATTAATTCAAGTTAATTGATTATATTTAGACTATATATTTTATTCAACTTTCATTTTATTCAATTATTTAAAAATTTTAACCAAATTCATCCGATTCAATTTGATTTAAATCAATTTAAAAGTAAATGAAGAAGCAGAGAATGGATTTAAAAAATTCTTTCGTGTTAGTCCAATGTTCTTATAAATATATAAATTTTCATAAATAAACTGCACATTTTTTTAGGAAAAAGTCAAGTTTTATTCAACACTCAAATGTCCTTTATTTTCCATAATAGTAAAACCATCTAAGGTAGAATCCCAAGGAAAGAGTGATATTTCCGTTGAGTCTTAAGGCCCGAATAGACGTATCATTCTACTGTCTTCAACTGTAGGCTTCTTTTTTGTGGTTACGCTTTTTTGTGCTTTTCATTAACACTTCCATAAAAAGTTTAAAAGTGTTTATGATTTCGGTTTGTCTGTCCGTCAGGCCGTCTGGCCCGTAGCACGTTCCATATTTCAAATGAAGTTTGTAGCATGTTTAGTTCATTTACAGGGACAATTAAAAGTATTCCGTTACATTACGGCCAATGGGAAAAAATCGTCTCAAATAATTTTTAATGATGTTACACACTTTCAAACACACAAAAACTGATATGCATTTATGAAGTGCACTAAAACATGCATTGCGTAGAATACACGGTGCAAAGAATACTTGTTATTCATTTACAGGGCCACACAAAAGAATTCCGTTACATAATGATATAAGGATGGAGGGAATTGTTTGTTGGCGTATTTTAATTACGTTAAACTATTCAATATATGAGGAAAATGATATACGTCGCTGATGTTTACTATACCTTATTTCATGTATAATACGAAGTGCATAGCATTTACAGGGAAACACAAAAGATTTCAGATACTAGATTGTATCCGATTTTTGTTGATTCGATTATTATTGTTAGCGATAATTGCTGAAAATGCATTTTTAATTATGATATGCGCTTTTATGTTTCACTATATAATTATTTATGCATACTATGTGGTGTGTATAAGGGGCGTATAAGGTATCGTAAGGGTTACTGGGTATGAGCGCAAATTGCTTAAAGGAGGTTTTTAAATGAGTTATGCATTTTTACGGTGAGCTGCAGTTAACTTACTAAGAAATGTTTTTAGAATGCAGGTAAAATGATATACAGGGTCACGCAAAGAATTGGATACAGGCCGTCTATAAATGGTAATATCTGGAAATGTGCTTTCAGTAGTTTTAAGAGTGTTTTAGTTTTAATTAAATTTTAACTAAATAGCGGCGTGTAATAAGGGTTATACAAAAGTATTCAAGTATATTTTCATCTATTAGTATAAATTTCTGAAAGAGAAATTTCAACCTGTTATGCGTTTTCTTTCTAAACTAAATTTTCCCATTATATAGTATATATATGTATATCAACCTACAGATCAAATACAGGGCTGTTCAAAAGAATCGGAATACATATTTGGCTCTGTACGGTAGCTGCTGAATTATGATTTTCAAAAGTTTTATGCGTTTTCTAAAATGTTTACTTAGTTATCTTATTTCCCTTATTTCCCTAAATAACGAAGTTTTGTTAAAGCATTCAAGAAGTGTTGGAAAGTGTTTCATAATCTATGCTTGACGCATGATTTTTCTTTCTTGTTTTTTATTGCTTTTAAAGAGTTTGAAGTATCATTCTGTATGACAAAATATTTCCTTCAAATTCATCTCCGCCTCTTTTCATTTTTGAATCACTCCATCCTTTCGTTAATAACTACAAACTGTTGAAGAAGAAAATGAGATAGTTACTCTTAGAAGTCTCCGGCCCGGCGAAATGAAGGCGAATTTTCAAACGTGCCAGGCCGGGTCGGCAAAATTAGGACAATTTTTCAACGGGCCGGGCCAGGAAAGAAATTGAACGGGCCTGCACCTGCAGTGCCGGGCCGGGTCGATAAAAAAATTAATCGGGACTATCGGCCCGATATAAGATTTTAAGCGAAGTAGATAAAATACGAGCCATTTTCAATGAATATGAGTTTCTCGAGAAGTATAATTGTGCGTCAAGAGTCGATGCGAGTTTAACAACATCAATACAGAAATGGAACATGTCCATCGTAGAGATCGGCATCGTACAGTTACATGATGTCTGATCCCGGGTTTAATTTTTTCAGCAGACTCGTGCCGGGGCGGAACTGGTCTTAATCGTTCTCAGGATGTGTAAGGCAGGCATTATGTTTTGTAAAAGTATGAAGAGCGATAATGAACTTCTGTTAACAATATCTTTGGAAATATACCTTAAGGTGGGTCTCATATTCACTGCTCAACAATGCGAAACTTTCAGACACATTTTCTGACTCATTTTTAACTATAAAGACATAAAATTGACAAGCCTGGATATTGAAGGTATTTGGAATCGAATAGCGTTTACCATTTTGATAAATTACTTACAGAGATAACAGAGATTCTTGTCACGTGACTGCACATTTTTCTCTTTTCCTGTGCTATCGCTTCCGGAAATTCGATTCAAAACGCTAACTTTGACAATATTTTCTGAAAGATATATTGCTTTTAACTAAAAAAAAAAAAAAAAAAAAAAAAAAAAAGGCATATACATGGTTTCTGAACAAGAATACCTGCCAATCTTACGCGTTTCCGAAAAGAAATGAATTCATAAATGTAGCTCTTTGGATTTTGGAAAAGCCTTAAAAATGAGAGAAACATTTTCACAAATCTAATTTTTATTATACAGCTTCAAAAATTATCATGTTTTTAACTCTTTATTCTAAACTACATTAATTTTTTAATGAATCCTTCGTTGGATTTTGAAACGTCTACAGAGACGATGACTAAAACACTGTAAGTAATCGTTAATGTTCACTATATTCTGATTTGCGAACACATAGTAATCTAAAATATGCGGTAAAATTTCCCCATAAATATGTATATAGTATTCAAGGAATCTTAATTGTATGTCGAGAAAAAACGGAATTTTTTTGCAGAAATTGAGTCGGGCCGGGCCAGTTTTCACTGAATTTTGTACGCGCCGGGCCGAGAACTGTAAAAATATAAACGGACCGGGCCGAACTTTTAATTTTTACACCGGGCCGGGCCAAGATAGCTTTCGTTTGGACCGGGGCTTGGAAATCCCGGCCCTTGCAGACCTCTAGTTACTCTTGAAGAAGAATATTTGAATTTAGGAGTAAACTGAGCTTTTGAGGTCTTGCATTCTTTACATTATTTCTATTGTATTCTTTTCACCGAAATTTTCTGCTTAAGGCCGTTGGCATAGCGTTCGGTGGATGGTGGAAGCATGTATCTCCACACAACTTACTGAACACCAAGTTTAATATAGAAATCATACTATCTTTAAAATTTATCTATTGATATTTCAGAGAAACCTCGTAAGCTTCCTGTGGGTGTGTCATTTAAATTTTCTTCCGTAGTGTGGCACGTATATTTTCTGTCAATGTGTTCATTGTAATTATACAATGGTTAGCCCCACCTTCATTGGTATGAGTTCACGGAGATCGTTCAGGAGAACTCATTTGATCTTGTGTTTTTGAGATGCTAAATGAAACAATGACGGTACATTCCTTGTTTAACTTAATAGTTTTAACCAAATTTTCTTTTTATGTAAAAAAAAACTCACAAATTTATTTTCAATGCATATTAACCGTTGTAAAAGTTTAAATATGTAAAATTGTGAAATCCGATAACAGTTTTGTCTTTTTTCAAACAAGTTGATAGTTCGTTCACTTTAAATACAGTTGATCATAATATATTAAGGTTGCTGAATATTCTACAAAGTTCGATGTCAACCAACAGATAAGCATAGATGTAAAAAGTGACGATCTTGCATCGGATGTGAAATCTCCAAATGATAATAACGGACTTCATCAGCCTAAAAATTGTTTAAAAATGTCTTACAAGATAGCGAAGCTTCCTAGACAGAAAGAGAAGCTTCTATTTTCCCAAAATTATGAAAATCGTTCTAAGAATCCTTCATAAAGGATTCCTAGTATTGACTAGGGAACATGCTCAACTGTTTGTTCTGAATTTCTCAGAAGTGGTATCATTAGAACTTTGTTGCTATTAGGATCAAGAAAAATATAGGAACGGAAATATACGCCCGAATTCAAGCGATCTCGTATTACGGGCGAATTTATTAAGTGTCGTCATGCATAAAAAAAATCCGATTTCGTGGAAAGTTGCATTGTTGGGATACGCTTGTCATGAAAGCCAAGAAACGAACAAGAACTATCTTTCCAAATCCTACAATTCATGGGATATGCGTCCATTTCTTCTGTGATGTTATGCACAAAGAAACAAAAAAGATTAAAAGAATCTATTTAATTAGTGTTCGATCGAAACCGAATTCCGATTATCTTCCTAGTTTCAGCCGAAAACAAATAATAAATTAAAAGTAAGAGAAAGAAAAATAAATTAAAAGTAATTAACGCATACATATACATTTATATAAAGTTATTAATTAATTATCCGTCTATCGAAACACACTTCTAATAAATATGCATAAATGTACTAAGTTGCCAAGTCTTCGGTTTTTCCGTACCAGTATTTTCAAGAAAATCTGTTCTTTTAAATTGCAGAACGCTCCAATTAAATACAAAAACATTTTTAACACTTTCTAACATAGTTGAAAAGTCTTTATGAATTGGGTTCGTCTGTCCGTGCTTTAACTCGCGTAAATATACTCGGATTGTCGTGCATAGTACGTTATTGAAGTTTATCACGGTTTGTTCGGTATTGAAAATGAAGTGTGTAGCATTTATATTTCATTTACGCGGGCATTCAAAAGCATTCCGTTACACTATGGTCTATGGTGAAAAATCATTTGCGGTGTATTTTAATGATGTTAAACTCTTTTAAATATAAGGAAATTGATACAACTTACTGCGGTGCACTAGAAGGTGCTTTCTATAGAATGTGTCATGTCTAGCACTTACAATACGTGTACAGACGCCGATATATTATGGTCTATGAAGAAAAATCGTTTGCGACGTATTTTAGTGATGTTGCTCTGTTACAAACAAAAAAAATTGATATGAATTTATGAGGTGCACTAAAACATGCTTCCTGTGGAGGTGCAAAGTTATTATCATTCATTTAAAGGGTCTGTCGAATTTCCTCTTGGTCCACACGACTTCAATGAATGTTCCTTTTTTGTTGATATGTTGCCACCACCGATATAATTACGGATATCCGGCACGCTTTGAGAGGCTTATCGAAAAAAATACTAACTCATTCGATTAAACTTAACTAACTATTTATTTACACATTATTTACAAATAACAAAACAATATTTACGATTAAGAAATTGGATATAGCTGATATGGTCCGACATTAAGTTACAAATAGAAAATACTTTCTACGTACTGTTCCGCTTATTAAAATATTCTATCTCCCTCTCACACTACTGTTCGTTAAAACAGATTTATCGGAGATAACTCTTGATCTCCAGTTACACTCGCTTTATACGCCAAGAGCCTGCGCTCTCACCCCTATCGCAATACATACACTATACACTGTCCGAAGACTCTACTGAGTCAAAAAGTGTCCATACGCTTCCAGCTCCACGCATCGACTCTACTCATTTCTCTCAGTTATATATTTCTTCTGCCAACTGCCTACGGGGATACTCAAAACTGTCAGCAGGGCCTTATCTCCTCCAACCGTACCTTCCCGCGGCGTCCCTTGTCACGCAAGAGAGTGAAACTCCTTTGTCTGACTTACTCAGGTATGCACTTTGAATGACAGGGAAAACCCCACTCTATTGATTCGCGACATTCCTTCAACTAAAGCCATGTCACTCAAATTACTTGGATTAAATTCCAGATAAATAAAAAACGTTATTTTAAAACTCCCAGTACATAGAAAGTGACATGAATACAATATATAAGAAAAGGGATAATATCATATACCAGTAATTCGAATTAGTATGTGCTTATCAGAACCTGACAGGGTCACACAAAAGAGTTCAGTTTTATTACGGAAAAAAACTGCTCGCAGTGTATTTTAATTATATTGCACTATCTCAAGCATGATGAAATTGATATACGATACTGAAGTTTACTACAGGATAGTTACAGTAAAATATAACGTGCATTTGATTTAATTTCATTTACAGGGACACGTAAACGTTTCTGATACAATACCGTATACGAAGTATTGTCTATTAGTGATGATTGCTGAAAGTGCATTTTCAGCTATACTATGCCTTTTTAAGTTTAACTAAATTTTTGCATACTGCATGGTGTGTGTAAATTCTATAGAGTAATTCCGGGATTTATGCCGCACATTTTTTTTTTTAATTTGTGTATAAAGTTTCATGGTGGGCATAAAATAAAAAAAATCATGCTGTGCTATTTAATGTTAAATATACAACGCGTGTACTGCGACAAAAAAAATTCAAAACAAATAATTAATATTTTTTAACAATTTTTTTCTAAAGCAGTACACTGCGGCGCATCACTAAGAGGATTGGCGTAACTACACACACAGTACTCTATATAAACGCTACACTTAGTTTTGACTTCAAAATCATGCATGCATTTAGTAATTAGTGTATGAAAAGCATTTAAACACAACGTGTTTAAAAGTTTGGACAGTGAAATCATGCACTTACGTCCAAATAAGGATCGTATTTCTACAAGTAAACATCGAAATGGGATTCACGCTATTAAGTGGTTAAAATAATCTCATTGCGCACCTATACTGTGCGTTTGACGACCATCTATACTGTTATTACAAGAAATACAAGGGGTGCGGCATCTATCCCGGATGCAGCGACTCTCCCGGAGTTACCCTAGGCTATATATAGGGCTATGCAAAATAATTCGTAAGAATTGCTGAGAATAAATATGAATCATTGTTTTTTCTTTAGTTATGCATTTTCAAGCTCAACTGTATTTAGAACGATATGTTAGTAAAATATAAATATAACAATATACAAAGGCTATGCAAAGAACTGGATACATGCATGCCTATGGATGATAATTTCTGGAAGTGCGATTTTAACAGTATTAAGCGTGTTTTTAACATCTTAGCATGTGGCGTGTATAAAAATTTGTTGCTAATGTACAAAGCTATACAAAAAATTTCAAATACATTTCCGTTAATTGGTTGCGTTTTCAACTATATTATGCGTTTTCTTACTATACGAAATTTTTAGCATGCTATGTAAGTATATACAAATCTATAGAGCTGCAAAAAAGAATAGAATTATCTTTCCCGCTTTGGGTGGTAATTGTTGAAACCTGGTTTTCAAATATGTTATGTGTTTTCTAAAATGTTTATTAGATATTTTCTTTACATTTTTAAACGGCAAAGTTTTGTGAAAGTTTTCTGGGAGCTTTGGAAAGTGTTTCATAATCTATGCTTTGGTGCAGGATTTTATTTTCTTGTTTGTGCTAAAATACTGATATGGGACAGAATATAAGTGCATGACCAAGATTTCGACGCACGGAAAAATTGGACCCTATTTTTAATAGGCTTAGTTCTATGCGAGTATTTTTTTTTATATTTCCTTTTCTAAAATTAAAGCTTCCAGATCACCGTTTAGATTCATCAATGACAATTTTGAAGAAAACTGAGGCAGTTTTTTAAATGATGTCAAAAATTGATTGAACTCGACAGTTTCAGATATGCTGTGCACACCAGTTAAAGGTGATTATTTCAAAAAGCACATATCAAGATAGTTTCTCTGACATCTATTATATAATGAGAAAGATGTTTATTCTTATTTTTGTTATTCTCTAAGCTGTTAACCCCTTGACTTCCTGGCTTAATTTCGCCGGTGAAGGGCTATAAGGAAAGGGCAGCTGACATCACTGTTGGTCGAATTACTGTTGGTCAGGAAGAAAAACCCGTTCATTCATTATAACTATACACATGAACTCCGGGAATTTGATTGGTCTTTAGCAGATTGATTTAACAGATCTGTGATATGATTGACCTACGTCGCCAAGTTGATTCCTGCAATGATCGCTATGATAAAAATGAAGTGGTAGATTGGTTGACGGAAGTGTTTGTTTGTAAACATGCCCTTTCCTTATATATCAGGCTATGCGGTGTAAAATGTTTGTGCTATAAAACTGAGCTTCGACCAGTGCCCTGTTATATCAGTTGCAGCGTACGTCCTCTCATTTCAGTACTCAACGACCGTGACGTACATCCCTTACGTCGTTCTCTACACAACCGGATTTGTCTGTGAAATGCAACTGATATAGTTGCTGTTGACTGTTGTAGTTGGAAAAAAATATTTGTGGGAACCTCACCTTTTCATAGAGTAGATATTGATGCTACCGGATTTTTGCTAAGTCAAAATCCAACTTAAAACATTTAACCAAAAGCCAACTTTTTTCAATTAACAGTTATAATTATTAGAGTAGACTCTCGATTATCCTAGTTAAAATGGACCAAGCTCACGTCGGATAAGCAAAAAACTCCGATAAACCGGATTTACGGAAATCGGCACCAACTAAGGAGATGAAATATAAATTTTCACTTCATTCATTCATTTTTATTGTACTAGTAACATTTCTTTGATATACATTTCCGTTACTTTTAAGAAAAACAGGGAATGATATTGTTTATTTGAAAAAGCCCTTGATGGTTTTTTGTTTGTTGAATGTCGATGCATTATTTTTGTTTGTTAAATGTCAATGCATTATTTTTGTTTGTTGAATGTCAATGCAGTATTACGCTACTGCATAGCTACCAATTTCTAAGATTTTTTCTTACCACTAAAACTTACTAGTAAATTTTGCCTAATTCAATCGCCGAATTCTAACAATTGTTAGCTATTAAATGCGGCAAAAATTTGTATTCAATTTTAGAGGTAACAAAACCGTATAAACTGGCAGCTATGTGATTCTATTAGTGTCATAAAAATTGCAGGTGTAGCCTCTTCTTTCTGCTGAAAATATTAAATAGTTTTTTTCAATCGAACTTATACCCTTGGAATGGATCATTTTCTTCTCATAGGCTGATGGCTTCTATTATTCTGAAACAGCCATTATAAATGAAGTGTTAGATGAAGATGAAACATCAGTCGTAAAAAGTTAGAACTCTGATTTTCTGCTCAGAATGGAAAAAAAATGGCAAAAAAAATTTTTATGGCCATTTTTTTCCATTCTGAACAGAAAATCAGAGTTCTAACTTTTTACGGCTGCTCTTTGATCTTCAAAAAATGTGCTCGTTCGCGATATATATACTATATATATTATGGTAACAAACCAAATATTTCTGGGAACGGCGTTCCCGCCTAACTACAGCACTGATAACAGGGCACTGGTCGAAGGTGAGTTTTATGGCACAAAAAGCTTAACTCTCCAGGGAAGTTATTCCTTTATCAATTTTATTAGCATATGTTTAGTTACGCCTTCTTGTTAAAAAGAAAATTCACCAAAAGCAAGCTGTAGGTAAGCATACCTCCAATCACAGTCAAATGTTGCTTCCGGGTGAAGAAAAAAAGTTCTGATGCAGAAAGAGTGACTTTAGGTTCATGTAAGAAATTTCTGGCCATATTTGAATTCTGGGTGCTAATTTTATTGAAAAATTCTGTCTCTGCTATTTTACTATGCACTTCAGACTGGCATTGCATTTCTCTTGGAACGGCGGAAGCGCATTCAACAATAAACAACAAATTTATTAATGAGACGAAAAAGTAAAAAATGCTTTCATACATTGCCGGGTATCGAAACTCATCCTCATAATTTAAGAAATAAGAAATAACAGTAAAACAACAACCAGTAGTTTCAAAGCATATGATAGTTGCAAACAGCGAAAAAGTATTTTGGAAAGTGTTTATATTATTCACTGCTTTTCTACGGTTCTGTATCTGGTTAAGTATATCTTTTTTATTGAACTGCCTAATTAATAAAGATTCTGCCGTAAAGCGATTGTGCCGCAGTATAGTAGTACAACGACGACACAGCTCACAATACAAGAGAGACACCAAGTGAATGAAAAAAGGATTTATAAAAGAATGGACGAAAAATCGAAATGGCGCAATGCAATATTTAAAATAGAAACTGTTTTCTATTTTATAAGCATACCAACGTAGAAAAGTAGGCTCTTTAAAAGATATCGCTATAAATGTTATGCAATAAAAAGCATCAAGTAATACTATAAATAAAAACTTTTTGTTAACATTGTTTGCCCGTTTGGTAATTTTTTTTAGTTGTAAAAGTTGAAGCACATGCATAATTTTCTCTTTGCGTTTTGCAAATATGTAAAATGTTAAAACGCTTAGACTGTTAGGTAGAAGATAAGGAAAATATGTTCCTGAGAACTTGTAATAAGTTGGATAATTTATAATGCACATGCATAAATAGTCTGCGTATATAACAAGCACTGATACCTGTAAGAAAAATTGTAATGCTTTCTTTTTAGCCGATACCTTTGCATCACCCAATAGGCCGAGACTTTCCAAACATTTGTAAAGAAGTCCATATTCATTTAAGTAGTCTGGATTTCTTTTTAAAAGCAACATTACTTTTATCGTTGTTTCTAATGCATCGCACTAGTGTAGTAATTTATTACGAGTGGGAACTCTTCGAATTCGGTGAATGAAAATGTTTAAAAAACTGTTAGATTGAATTTATAAAAACTTGCAAAAATAATTACAATAACAGATCAATCTTACATTCCTTAGGCTAACTCATAAAACATATACTATATTAAACTTAAGTTACCAAACTGCTGTTTCCATTAACTTAAACTTATTAAATTACTTTATTTCTATAAGTAATCATTAACATGTAATCAAGTTAAGTAGTTATGAAGTTATCAATTGAGGCTTTAATCTTTGGAATTACGGAATGAAAAATCAGAAAAAATTGTGTCACTATGACACAATTTTTTTTTTCAACGAAATCTACGTATTAGGTCATTTTTATCGTCGCGAAATTTACAAACGTCTTCTTCATATTCATATATTCACTATTTTAAAAATAGTCTACCGTGCAATAGATGATTAATAAATACATTTCCAAGCTACAACTTTGCATGTGAAAATTCGTACTCTTGTTTTAAAGTTTTATCTCAGCACCCGTGAAATCCAGAAATTTATTCTGTTATAAGTATTCATAGCAGTAAAATATTTAATTTTATCAAAGAAAATATTAGTTCCCTTCATATTATGACGTCATTTTCACTCACCAAAGCATTTCGCCTACCACTGAAATTAGCGTCTGAAACTCAGTATCAGCGAACTGAATAAACATTGAAATGTAAGAGCTTTATGAGGGAAAATGCGTACTTTTTTTAATGCAACGTCATTTCACATTTAAAAAAAAATTATATACAGTCGTCTCTCTGTTTAACGTCGCTCTACTTAACGACGATCTCCATTTAAGAACGATATTTTGCCGTCCTGTTTCCTTTAAGTAAAAAAAATCTCTATTTAAAGTCGAAATTGTTTCTATTTAACGACGATTTTCACGAAGTTTTTTCCCCGATCTCTTTAAACATACTAAATCAGGGAACTTCCTCTGATAGAAAAACAAGTTTTCTTGCAATCCAGATGAGTAGGGATAAAGGAGAATGGTGTAATGGACTTTACCCATGTGACGAAGACGTTTTAACACTCCACTTCAGAAATTTAGATCAAATTCATGAAGATATTGCAAATGAAAATGCAACTTCAGATGCAGAAGATGGTGATGAAACTGATGATACAGAAAGCGAGACACTACCCTTCATACTGAGATACGAATTCTGCTTTGGATATTCTTCGCCAGTACATTATTTGATCAAATATGGAAGATGATTCATTCAACCTTCTTAAGAAGCTTGATGCAAGGGTACTAAAACTAGACCACCATTGAAACAATCTACACTTTTTTATTTAAAAAAAAACTTAATTTGTTTTATTAAGTGTATTATAAATATTTTTATTGCACTGCTTGCACTGCTAACATTTTTTAATTAAATGTATTATAAATATTTTTATTGTACTTTACGTAACATTGTATGCTGTAATGTTGTTATTGTATGATGTATATTTACATTTCTAAACACGCCAGTATATTGAAAAATGTATTGACCTGTAATGTATTAAGCCTGTAAACTGTGAAGAGAAATATTTTTGAAATATTATTTTTCCACAAATTCTGTTTAAGGACGATTTTTCGCGGTTTCTTGAAAGTCGTTAAACAGAGAGCGAACTGTATGTTTAATTGTAATAAGGAAATGTAATCGGTAAAAATATGGTAATTCCCATTATTTCTCTTTTCCCTCTAACAATGGTAGTAACCCAATTGCCGCCAAAGTAAAGAAATTTCATTAAACATTTTTAAAATTAAAATTAAAGTGTAAAAATGGAAATATTTAAAAAAATTATAGTACGGACACGCCAACAAATTAACAGCTTTCATTTAAAAAATAATTAGCAAAATCGGTTCTGTAGAAAGCTCATGGCAGATGACTAAAAAAACAGCCTTGTCTTTTAAATATATAGATTATTGTTATTGCTGAATATAAGTACAAGGTAAGTGTCATGAAATTATTTTTCTTTCGATAGCTTCCCTGGGCAAATATTTTCGTTTTAAATTTCACTTTTAACATTGTGAATTTTAATTCCAAGCATCACAATGGTTAAAATTCGCTAGTTATATTTAGATTTTTTTTTCAATTTTCTTTTTTATTTCACGGTACATATAAGAATTTTTTTTTTTAATTATAGCTTTTCAAGTTATTATATAGGCAAATGTGCTATCATGGCGAAATATCAAAGCAACGCAGGTTATTATAGTTTATAATTTAAAAAATGTTAATTAATATTATTTCGAACAATTTTATGCATTTCTTTATGTTATGTACATTATATTTTAACATTCGATTAAAGTAGCTGAACTTCATATTTTCTTAGAATATCGTATATAGTCAATTTTGGGGTAGACATACTCTTACATTTTCTTCGAAGGATTCCATTTTTCATTAATTTTAAATTTTGCGTACAACAAGGATAAAGTTCATTAATCATATTCAACCAATTTTTCTGGCCATTTTTTTATTTTTTATTTTGTGGAACTTTCGAACTTATAGCAGTACTTTGCGGGGCTCTTAAATTATGATCATAAAAAATAAAGAAAGAATATATATAACTTTTTTAATTTATTAATGTACATAAATAAAACGTATAATCTCGACGAAATATCCAACCAAAGCACGTTAAAGATAATTTATATTCTTTAAAAATTTATTCATACTTTTTTAAAATCTTTTTTCCCTTATGTTAAAAGTATAGCTGAGTTTTTGTAGAATATCGTCTTTGGTCGATTCAATTTTCTGGTATACCGTTAAATTTTCTTCGAAGGATTGCAATCGTGGTCGATTTTATTTTTTAAAATCTTTATTTCAGAAAAGATAATTTTGCATACGCATGATTTCGTAATTGAAACAAGTATTTCGTTTTATTACTTGAATTATCACTTTTGACAAGTAATAGAAAGATAATTTTCCAAAAATGTTATTTTGTGGCTAAAACAAAAACTTCTTGTTACTTCTTCTAATGCTTCGAAATACACTATTGACAAGTAATCGAATAATTTTGTACAAGTATGACTTTGTGATTGAAACAAGTATTTTTAATAACCTCTTGAAATGTCTGGAAATACACTTTTGACAAATAATCGAGTAATATTTTTCACAAACATGTTTTTATGATTGAAACGTGTTTTCCATTACTTCTTTAAATCTTTGGAAACTCACTTTTGACAAGTCATCGAAAAATCTTTTAATTAAGTTTAAAATTTTGTTTCTATGGAAACTGTCGTACCAGGGTGCACAGCGCAGTGATCGAAAATAACTAAATTAGAAAGGGATTAAACAAAAATTACATTATTTGCATCATTTGTTTTTTTTTTCAGATTTATAATAAATATGCATCTATTAATAATTTTATATGAAACTTCTAAAAGCTCTATAGACAAATATAAAACCTTTTCGAAAGTAAAAGAAAAAAAAAGAATACTGTTGCTATTGTTAATGTATTTTTTAATGTTGTGATGCATGATTTTCGACATTGTGTTTGTGTACTTTAATAAATAAATAAATTTGCTAAACTTTATTATTTATATTTACGTTCGATGGCAACAACAAACAAATTATATTTATTCAGGTAGTTCTGTAACTAGTGAAGCAAGCACTAATCATCATTATTGAATACTTATGACGAATACAAACTTACATATATTTTACAAAGTCGTGAAAAAAACACTTTTCGTTGTTAATAACAATGCAAAGAAATG
The DNA here is from genome assembly GCA_963932465.1 of Maratus speciosus. Lineage (NCBI taxonomy): Eukaryota > Metazoa > Arthropoda > Arachnida > Araneae > Salticidae > Maratus > Maratus speciosus. The sequence goes on along the minus strand of OZ010786.1, from coordinate 142,797,351 downwards.
ATGCGAAAAACAACCCACTGCTTTGGCAATATTTTTAATCCAATGAGAATTTCCTATGAACGAAATTTTATAACATTGTTTCTACTTCCTATACAAAATCCCTTTTTAAATGTCGGCCTTTTCAATCATTGAGACCTTTCATTCAATAAAATCGATTACGCAAACATTAGTTATCAACGAAATTTGAAAAAAAAGTAATCAAGTATGTTGAAGAAATGACACTTAGGTAAAAGATGTAATTTAAAAGATAAACTATGGAGACATATTTATTATTATTATTATTCATTTTCAATATTTGTAACGCTCTGTTACTTATATCGAAAATTAATTTCTAAAAATTTTGTTTGTTGCATCTGAGTTTCATAAAAATATAATAGACATGCCAAAAGCAACAAAGACCACTTCAAAGATTAATAATCGAGATAAAGTAACATATTACATAATATTTTAAAGGACGCAGGGAGAGTACCTACTTCAGTCAATGAAAAATAACAATTTAGAGAAAACATAAATCTAAGTTGGGACTGGTGTAGTTCTTCTACGACAACGCTTTCTTTCTGGCTAATCTTACGTAAACTAGCGTTATTTTGTTTATAAAAGGACGTTGCTTTGCGCCGTCAAAATTTACCTTATAAAAATTTCAATTTTAACATTATGATTTTTAATTCCGAGTATCACAATGGCTAAACAAAATTCGCTAGTTATGTTAGAAGATTTTTCTTTCAATTTTCTTTTTTTTATTTCATGGCGCATATAAGAAATGTTAAAAAAAAAAAAAAAAAAAAAAAAAAAAAAATCTATAAAAAGTGAACTTAAATGGGTTTACCAACCCTCGACTCTTTCGATTGATGCTTCTTGGAGGGATAGAGGAGTTTTCCGCGGGGCCGAAGAAAGGGGGGTTGGGGTGGAGTTGTATGGGCTCTTTTAAGGGGCTGGGTATGGGTTCTGTTTTTAAAACAAAAAGCGAAAAAATAAATATAAAACTTTTCACTGGCCTTTTTATTTCTCTAAAGTTGAATTAATAACAAGTGTAAAAATTTTATTGTTAAAAATAACAGGGTTCTTTTTATTATTGTTATAAAAATGATTAGGCAGTTATATTTTAATAATTGGTATGTATAATGTTAGTGCTTGTTCTTTTAAATATGCTACGGAACAAAAATTTATTATCTATGCCTATAAACAGACTATGTAAATTTTATTCGGTTTAAATTTTAAAATGAAAAATCTTATAATATACTGATCTTATCTGTACTTAATAGAAAAGAAACTAAATATAAGCATTTGCTACATTAGTTTCTTTCCATACAAAATTCCGAAATGCCCAAAATTTCGGTTTAATCCCCAAAACTTCCAAGTTTAATTGCTCTGTTTCAAAATTTCCATTATCATGTATATCAAGTGAAAGTTCGGCCATCCTACAAAAGTACGCTGAACGTACGTGGGCCGGCTTTTCCTCAAAGCCTAATGACGCGAAATGGAGCAGCGGCTTTATTCTGCCAAACTTGAACACTGATAACACAAACCTGCAAAATTTAGGTTGTGTCATATTACTTAGCTTTTGAAATTTTTGCAAAATTTTTACTTTTTAACTTTGAAATTTACGATTTGCGAAAAATTTGGACGTAATGGTTAGAAATAAATGTTATTTTCAGATTTAGTGCTAAAAAGTACATAAAAATCAATTATCAAAATTTAAAAAACACAACCATCACATCTATTTTGTAATATCAGAATTTTGCTATTTTTAGGTAGCTTTCATTACAAAAAGCTAGTTCAGCCGTAATTGCAGCCGCTCGGAGGAAAGAGATTTCAAAAAATTTTGGTATATTTTCATCGATCATGACCCCCAGACCCCGAAACCACCCTCCGTTCAAAATTGATATATATCTGACCTATGTCACACTGTAACTCTCGTAATTATGAACCGATTTCGATGTAATTCGGTGTGTACATAGTACATACAAATGTCTCGACCGAGTTCGTTGGCCAGCTTCATCCGCCGTTTTGTTTCAAAATGGCGGCCATTTAAAATTTTTTAAAAAATTTAAAATTTTAAATGTGGTACCAAAAAATTAAAAATGGGAAAATATTTTTTTCTTATGTATTTGACCCTTATACAAAGATTCCGGTGCAGTTTTTGTTTCGTCTATATCTTAAAAAATGGCTGAGTTATAGCGCTTTGAATTTCTAGCGTGGCTGACATTTTGAAACGTCCTGAAATTTGTCACGCGATAAAAGGCGTATTTATGAACCGATTTCGATGTAATTCGGTGTGTACATAGTACATACAAATGTCTCGACCGAGTTCGTTGGCCAGCTTCATCCGCCGTTTTGTTTCAAAATGGCGGCCATTTAAAATTTTTTAAAAAATTTAAAATTTTAAATGTGGTACCAAAAAATTAAAAATGGGAAAATATTTTTTTCTTATGTATTTGACCCTTATACAAAGATTCCGGTGCAGTTTTTGTTTCGTCTATATCTTAAAAAATGGCTGAGTTATAGCGCTTTGAATTTCTAGCGTGGCTGACATTTTGAAACGTCCTGAAATTTGTCACGCGATAAAAGGCGTATTTATGAACCGATTTCGATGTAATTCGGTGTGTACGTAGTACATACCAATGTCTCGACCGAGTTCGTTGGCCAGCTTCATCCGCCATTTTGTTTCAAAATGGCGGTCATTTAAAATTTTAAAAAAAATTTAAATTTGAAATGTGGTACCAAAAAATTGAAAATGGAAAAATATTTTTTTCTTATGTATTTGACCTTTATACAAAGATTTCGGAGCAGTTTTTGTTTCGTCTATATCTTAAAAAATGGCTGAGTTGCAGCATTTTAGGTAGCTTTCTTTACAAAAAGCTACCTATTGCAGCCGTTCGGAGGAAAGCGATTTCAAAAAATTTTGGTATATTTTCATCGATCATGACCCCTAGACCCCGAAACCACCCTCCGTTCAAAATTGATATATATATATATATATATATATCAATATATATATATATATATATATATATATATATATATATATGACCTATGTCACACTGTAACTCTCGTATTTATGAACCGATTTGGATGTAATTCGGTGTGTACATAGTACATACCAATGTCTCGACCGAGTTCGTTGGCCAGCTTCATCTGCCATTTTGTTTCAAAATGGCGGCCATTTAAAATTTTTAAAAAAAATTAAAATTTGAAATGTGGTATCAAAAAATTTAAAATGGAAAAATATTTTTTTCTTATGTATTTAACCTTTATACAAAGACTCCGTAGCAGTTTTTGTTTCGTCTATATCTTAAAAAATGGCTGAGTTATAGCATTTTGAATTTCCAGCGAAGCTGACATTTTGAAACGTCCTGAATTTTGTCACGCGATAAAAGGTGTATTTATGAACCGATTTGGATGTAACTTCGTTTACACATAGTACAGGCCAATGTCTCGACCGAGTTCGTTGGCCAGCTTCATCCGCCATTTTGTTTAAAAATGGCGGCCATTTAAAATTTTAAGAAAAATTTAAATTTGAAATGTGGTACCAAAAAATTGAAAATTGAAAAAATATTTTTTTCTTATGTGTTTGACCTCGATAAAAAGATTCGGTAGCAGTTTTTGTTTCGTCTATATCTTAAAAAATTGCTGAGTTATAGCATTTTGAATTTCTAGTGTGGCTGACATCTTGAAACGCCCTGATTTTTGCCACGTGATAACAGACTTATTTATGAACCGATTTGGATGTACCTTGGTGTGTACATAGTACATATAAATAACTCAACCGAGTTCGTTGGCCAGCTTCATCCGACATATTGTTTCAAAATGGCGGCCATTTAAAAAAAAATTTAAAATTAAATTTAAAATGAGATACCAAAAAATTGGAAAATAAAAGAGTTTTTTTGTATGTGTTTGACCTTAATACAAAGATTCCGGAACAGGTTTTGTTTCGTCTATATCTAAAAAAATGGCTGAGTTATAACATTTTGAATTTCTATTCTGGCTGACATTTTAAAACGACCTGATTTTTGTCACGCGATAACAGGCGTATTTATGAACCGATATGAATGTAACTTGGTCTGTACATAGTACATACCAATGTCTCGACCGAGTTCGTTGGCCAGCTTCATTCGCCATCTTGTTTCAAAAGGGTTGCCATTTTAAAAAAATGTAATTTAAAATTTAAAATGAGGTATTAAAAAATTGGAAAATGAAAAAGATTTTTTTTATGAGTTTGGCCTTGATACAAAGATTCTGGAGCAGTTTTTGTTTCTGAAAATTTGTTCTTTTGTTTATATCTTAAAAAGTGGTTGAATTATAACACTTTGAATTTCTATCATGGCTAACACTTTGAAACGATCTTGTATTTGTCTCGCGATACCACACGTATTCGCCTATTTCGATAGAAGAAAGCATGTGGATAGTATACATCAATATCTCGACCAAGTTCGTTGGCCAGCTTCATCAGCCATCTTGTTTCAAAATGGCGGCCATTAAATTAAAAAATATATATAGTTAAAGTGAGGTGCAAAAAAAAATTAGAAATTGAAACAGGTTTCTTTCTTAAGTATTTGACCTTGATATAAGGATTCAGGAGCATTTTTTGTTTGTCTTTATCTTAAAAAATGGCTCAGATATAGCAGTTTCAATTTCTAACGTGGGTGACATTTTAAAAAATCTGATTTTTTGCCTGCGACAGCACTCGTATATCAACCGATTCCGATGTGAGTGAGCATGTGCACAGCAATTACTAAGGTCTCGACCAAGTTCACTGGTTAGCCTCATCCACCACGTTGTCTTAAAATGGCAGGCACTTTAAGAAATCGCCGAATTTGGCAGCCAAATATAAGTTACTTTAAATAAAAGCAGCTTGGATAAAGCTGACTAATTTCGCGAAATTCTCATTCATAATGATTTAGTATTGATAAAAATTAGTATTGAATCTCCTACATTCGGTTTCCACTTAATTGAGCTTCGTGTGTTTGAATAATAAAAGTTGGCTTTTTTAAAATAAGGAATATGAAAGCTACCTCTTCCTCCCGGCACTGGCCGGAAGGACTTTTGAATTTCTGGCGTGACTGACATTTTGAAACGTCCTGAATTTTGTCACGCGATAAAAGGCGTATTTATGAACCGATTTGGATGTAACTTAGTTTATACATAGTACATACCAATGTCTCGACCGGGTTCATTGGTCAGCTTCATCCGCCATCTTGTTTAAAAATGGCGGCCATTTAAATTTTTAAGAAAAATTTAAGTTTGAAATGTGGTACCAAAAAATTGAAAATTGAAAAAAATATTTTGTTCTTATGTGTTTGACCTTGATAAAAAGATTCGATAGCAGTTTTTGTTTCGTGTATATCTTAAGAAATGGCTGAGTTATAGCATTTTGAATTTCTAGCGTGGCTGACATTTTGAAACGTCCTGATTTTTGTCACGTAATAACAGGCGTATTTATGAACCGATTTGGATGTACCTTGGTGTGTACATAGTACATACAAATATCTCGACCGAGTTCGTTGGCCAGCTTCATCCGCCATCTTGTTTCAAAATGGCGACTGTTTAAAAAAAATTTTTTTTTTAAGTTAAAATGAGATACCAAAAAATTGGAAAATGAAAAAGATATTTTTCGTATGTGTTTGACCTTAATACAAAGATTCCGGAACAGTTTTTGTTTCGTCTATATCTAAAAAAATGGCTGAGTAATAGCATTTTGAATTTCTATTGTGGCTGACATTTTAAAACGTCCTGAATTTTGTCACGCGATAAAAGGCGTATTTATGAACCGATTTCGATGTAATTCGGTGTGTACATAGTACATACCAATGTCTCGACCAAGTTCGTTGGCCAGCTTCATCCGCCATTTTGTTTCAAAATGGCGGCCATTTAAAATTTTTAAAAAAATTTAAATTTGAAATGTGGTACCAAAAAATTGAAAATGGAAAAATATTTTTTTCTTATGTATTTGACCTTTATACAAAGATTTCGGAGCAGTTTTTGTTTCGTCTATATCTTAAAAAATGGCTGAGTTGCAGCATTTTGAATTTCTGGCGTGACTGACATTTTGAATCGTCCTGAATTTTGTCACGCGATAAAAGGCGTATTTATGAACCGATTTGGATGTAACTTAGTTTATACATAGTACATACCAATGTCTCGACCGGGTTCATTGGTCAGCTTCATCCGCCATCTTGTTTAAAAATGGCGGCCATTTAAATTTTTAAGAAAAATTTAAGTTCGAAATGTGGTACCAAAAAATTGAAAATTGAAAAAAATATTTTGTTCTTATGTGTTTGACCTTGATAAAAAGATTCGATAGCAGTTTTTGTTTCGTGTATATCTTGAGAAATGGCTGAGTTATAGCATTTTGAATTTCTAGCGTGGCTGACATTTTGAAACGTCCTGATTTTTCTCACGTAATAACAGGCGTATTTATGAACCGACTTGGATGTACCTTGGTGTGTACATAGTACATACAAATATCTCGACCGAGTTCGTTGGCCAGCTTCATCGCCATCTTGTTTCAAAATGGCGACTGTTTAAAAATTTTTTTTAAAAAAAGTTAAAATGAGATACCAAAAAATTGGAAAATGAAAAAGATATTTTTCGTATGTCATATTTTACAAAAGATATTTTTCGTATTTTTGTCATGCGATAACAGGCGTATTTATGAACCGATTTGGATGTAACTTGGTCTGTACATAGTACATACTAATGTCTCGACCGAGTTCGTTGGCCAGCTTCATTCGCTATCTTGTTTCAAAAGGGTTGTCATTTAAAAAAAAATTAAATTTTAAATTTAAAACGAGGTATTAAAAAATTGGAAAATGAAAAAGATTTTTTTTATGTGTTTGGCCTTGATACAAAGATTCCGGAGCAGTTTTTGTTTCTGAAAATTTGTTCTTTTGTTTATATCTTAAAAAATGATTGAATTATAGCACTTTAAATTTCTAGCATGGCTAACATTTTGAAACGATCTTGTATTTGTCACGCGATAACACACGTATTCGCCTATTTCGATGTAAGAAGGCATGTGGATAGTATACATCAATACCTCGACCAAGTTTGCTGGCCAGATTCATCAGCCATCTTGTTTCGAAATGGCGGCCATTAAATTAAAAAATATATATATATTTAAAGTGAGGTGCAAAAAAATTAGAAATTGAAAAAGGTTTCTTTCTTAAGTATTTGACCTTGGTATAAGGATTCAGGAGCATTTTTTGTTTGTCTTTACTTTAAAAAATGGCTCAGATATAGCAGTTTCAATTTCTATTGTGGGTGACATTTTGAAAAATCTGATTTTTTGCATGCGACAGCACTCGTATATATCAACCGATTCCGATGTGAGTGAGCATGTGAACAGCAATTATTAAAGTCTCGACCAAGTTCACTGGTTAGCCTCATCCACCATGTTGTCTTAAAATGGTAGGCACTTTAAGAAATCGCCGAATTTGGCAGCCAAATATGAGTTACTTTAAAGAAAAGCAGCTTGGATAAAGCTGACTAATTACGCGAAATTCTCATTCATTATATTGATAAAAATTAGTATTGAATCTCCTATATTCAGTTTCCACTATATTGAGCTTCGTGTGTTTGAATGATATAAGTTGGCTTTTTAAAGTAAGGAATATGAAAGCTATCTCTTCCTCCCGGCACTGGCCGGAAGGACTTTTTTACTTTGAAATGTATGATTTGCAAAAAATCCTGACTTCATGGTTTAAAATGAAGGTCATTTTCGATTTCAGCGCTAAAAAATATATAAAAATCAGTTATCAAAATTTAAGAAACACAACCATTTCCTTGTACCTTTCAACATCAGATGTTCTCTATTTTTGGACCTTTTACCATTGAAATTTACGATTTTCAAAAAAGCCTGACGTGATGGTTAAAATGAAGGTCATCTTCGTATTTAGCGCTAAAAAATAGGGTAAGTGCACCAATAGTCGGCCACACCCCAGTAGTCGGCTACTTTGAGATAAAATGCGTCATGAATAGCTTATTTTTGGTTTCAAATGAAATATTACAATCCCCCTATATGTAGCCATCCTTTATACGTCATAAGCCATCAGCAAAGAATTGTGGGTATTTTTATTGCATTAGTAATCAGTCATTTTTTATTTAGTTGCAGTCAAATAATTGTTTTTGCTATTTTTTTGTTAACCGATGACAAAATTTTTAAAAGATTAGTATTAATTAATTTTTTATTTTTTCTAAAATTATAAGGTTGTTACTATTAAAAAGTTTAATAAACTAATGTTTCTCAGTGTAAAAATTAAATAAGTGTGTTTGTATTAATTTTAATGTGGCCGACTATTGGGTATTATATTTACTTACATGTTCAGTAATCGGCCACCACAGTTGACTACTGGCTAAAAGCCCATTTCACTTTTTTGAGTCTATTTTTAATAATTTGATTTTCGCAATTTAAGACTTATATAGCCTTTTACTTTCATTTTATTTTATACACACTATATATAAGGTGTCCTGGGGTAATAACAACACGTTAAGATTCTACCAATTTTTACCGCTTAGTTTTAGATTTTTTTCTCAAACAAATACAGGATTTGATACAGCAACTTATTGATTATATACAGGGTGCAATAGGTTATCTATCGCCGACCTTTAATTTCTCAACCGTTGGTCGTAGACTTATAGTTCCAATTACAAGAACGTTTCAAATGAGGTAAATATTCATGTTGTGGAATTATTTAAAGTAAAAAATCAATTTTACAAAAATTACGAAATCTAACTTTGTATACGGTCCCCCAGTCCCTATAGTTATATTTAGTAAAAGTTTACACATTTCCTAACAGATATAACACAAAAAGTTTGACATCTGTACTACAAAAATTGACAGAGTTATTAAATTTTAAAGTTTGAGATTTTTTCGCATGATTTTGTCTTTCAATGAGGGATCAGTTAAAAGATTAATTAAAGTAATTCGAGATCAAAATCAGGGTGCAATGTCCTTTTTTACCTCGAAACCACCTTTAGCCGGTATCGCCAAATTGGAGTATCACCAAAGAGGGTTATTTCATTAAAAAATTTTAGCTGACTTTTAGGGGTCGTATACAAAGCGAAGAATGAAACATTGAAATTAAACTGAAAAATAAATATCAATTTATTATAATATCAGAAAACGGTTTACTATAAAAAATGAATATGTCAAATGACGGAATCTACTAGAGATATTGCTCAAAGTGTTGTTTAACTCTTTTATGGGTCGAACAACCTTCAAATGTCAAAGTAGGTAGAATCGACAACCGGAAAATAAAACATACTCACGAAGGACTAGATAATTGACAGCGGAATAAAAACGACTAGCCGAGCTATAGCGAGCATGAAAATTGGGATTATGGAAATTACAATAGTACCGCAGCACCACACGCTCGGGATAAAACACGAGCCATCTTGCAGTGGACATGCTAGCCAGCGCTGAGATCGTGATGGCAAGCTACGCATGCATGCAATATGCCGAAATGATACTTATTTATGGTGAATGTCAAAAGAATGCCAGAGAGGCTGTGAGTGTTTATTCAGAACGTTTCCCAAAGGATCTACATCCAACGCATGAAACTATAACTAATGTACTGCACCATATTAGAGAGACTTATTCTGTTTCACCACGACCCAGAACAAGTAGACAGGCAAGGTATAATGTTCGAGTGACACCGGAGGAGGTGCTGGGATTCGCCCTTTTAATTCCAAAATTGAGCTCGGCAGAAATAAGTGAGGCATGTTGTCAGCATGTCTGGCATTTGTTACATGCACTTGATGAGCATCCATACCATATCCGACACTGGTGCAAGCATTGATGCTGGGTGACCACACACGACGATTTTTTTACTGTAGTTTCATGTTCAACACCTTAGAGGAAAATCCGTCATTCTTTGTAACATTCTGTGTGACAGATTAGTCATGGTTTATACGGGGTGGCATTGTGAACGTGCACAATGTGGATTACTGGTCTCTGGAAAACCTCCACATCGCCCGCACAGTACGACACGTGTGGTGCGGTATATGGGGAACCCAGATTGCTGGACCCATCTTCTACGATGGGAACTTAACGGGTGATCGTCACCTGCATCTGCTACAAACACGGTATGTGATTGGTATGAAGATCTGCCTCTCCGACATGCATGCCGAGTGTGGTTTCAACATGATGGAGCCCTCTTCACACAAAACATCTAACGTCCAGGTGTATCTGGCCACCGAATTCCGTCAACAGATCCTTGGATATGGTGGTCTGGTATAGTGGCCACGGCTTTCACCAGACTTGACACCCATGGATTTCTACCTCTAGGGTTATATCAAGGGATGGGTCTATGTGACTGAGACCACTTCTCTGGATTATCTGAAGCAGCGCATCATCCTTGATTGTCGCACAGTTTACACACCTGCTGAGCTGTAACGTGTCCAGGACTCAGTACTGTCACGCATTCAATTGTGCATTGCCACCAATGGAGAACACTATGAGCAGTATCTCTAGTAGATTTCGTCATTTAACATATTCATTTTTTATGATAGACCGTTTTCTAATTTTATAATAAATTCATATTTATTTTTCAGTTTAATTTCAATATTTCATTCTTCGCTTTGTATACGACCCCTAAATATCATTTAAATTTTTTTAATGAAATAACCCTCTTTGGTGATACCCCAATTTGGCGATACTGCCTAAAGGTGGTTTTGCCATAAAAAGGACATCGCACCCTGATTTTTATCTCGAATTACTTTAATTAATCTTTTAACTGATCCCTCATTGAAAGACAAAATCATGCGAAAAAATATCAAACTTTGAAATTTAATAACTCTGTCAATTTTTGTAGTACAGATGTCAAACTTTTTGTGTTATATCTGTTATGATATGAGTAAACTTTTACTAAATATAAATATAGGGACTGGGGGACCGTATAAAAAGTTAGATTTTGTAATTTTTGTAAAATTGATTCTTTATTTTATACAATGCCACAACATGAATATTTACCTCATTGGAAACGTTTTTGTAATTGGAACTATATGTCTACGACCAACGGTTGAGAAATTAAAGGTCGGCGATAGATAACATATTGCACCCTGTATATACAAGAAAGACTATGTTAGCAGATATGTGTCCATAAAATGTAGTGGCGTAATTTTTTGACCAATGCTATTTGGCATTATTACCCACCTGTTGGGTAATAACGCCATGAAAAAAAAAAAAAAAAAAACGATAAAATTAGATGGCATGTAAATTGTCCAATTCTGAAGATACAAACTCTACAGCTGTAGAAAGTGACAAATTGCTTTTACTTACCATTAATTGCAATATCAGGATGCAGTAATAATCATATGATATTTTATTTTTCTGACATGAAAAAAATTAGCAGCATTTAGGACGTACAAATTTCTATTTATCTTTTTTAGTTTTCAACAGTGACAATAATGGTCTTTTGTGTATAAAAAAAAATACAAAAAAAAAAAATAAATAAATAAATCAAATAAAAAAATCCCTACCGGCTCGGGCCTACAGGCGGAGGTAGATTTCGAAGTTAAGTACTAAATTCTCCAACAAAACTTAAATCAAGATTAGAGATAAACCCAGTTTCTTCACAAAGAGTGAGCTGTAGGGAGCTAAACTTTTTGTGAAAATTATAATATACACGAATACACACACACATGTATATGGAATAGGTTTAAAAAATGGTTACAAAAAATTCAGAGAACCTTAAAGTGTTAAAATATGTTAATATTTCCATAGTCGGGTTTTTATCATGTTTTAATACGTTTCTTCAAACTCACATGGCGTTACATATTCACCTGCTGAGATCCATTATATTTCCAATATGACGCAATATACATATTTTTTTAATTCGTCAAGCTATTTTTTTTATTTTGAGTTTTCATGCTGAAATCTTGCTCTAGAAAACTTATGAGGTAATATTCAATTTGTTTTCAATCCATCAAACTATTTAATTTTACACGTGAAAATCTTGCATTAGAAAAGTAATTGTTGTGGTGAGAATTTTATTGTTTTTTTTTAATTGTTGGCAACTGCTATATCGAAGAACTTTTATTAGGTAGATTTCGTAAGAAATACTACCTATTGCAGTCGTTACCATGGTGCGACTTTTGAAAAATTCCTTCATAACTTTTCATTATAGGACCCCAGGAACCCAAAACCACCCCCACCTAAAAAGTTTATATATATATATATATATATATATATATATATATATATATATATATATATATATATATATATATGTATGTATGTATGTATGTACTAAATTTTGTCCGCACGATAAAAGTCGCAATTATGCACGAATCATCTTCAAACTCGCCAACAACTTTGAGATGGCTAATATCTCGGCGGGGATTGAAAATGGGCGAAATCGGCCCAAGAGGGTGGAAATGGGGTGGGTTCAAAATTTTGAATACTGTCTTAACATGATTCTGATAAAACCAGCTCTTACACAACAATGGCAGGAAAAAAATAAAAGTTTTTCGTTATAGCAGTTGCCAACAATTAAAAAAAAACAAATAATAAAATTCTCACCACAACAATTACTTTTCTTTTGCAAAATTTTCAGGTGTAAAATTAAATAGTTTGACAAATTGAAAACAAATTGAATATTACGTCGTAAGTTTCCTAGAGCAAGATTTCAGCATGAAAACTCAAAATAAATAGTTTGACGAATTAAAAAAATATGTATATTGCGTCATATTGGAAATATAATGGACCTCAGCAGGTGAATATGTAACGCCATGTAAGTTTGAAGAAACGTATTAAAACATGGTAAAAACCCGACTATGGAAATATTAACATATTTTAACACTTTAAGTTCTCTGAATTTTTTGTAGCCATTTTTTAAACCTATTCCATATATATGTGTGTGTGTATTCGTGTATATTACAATTTTCACAAAAAGTTTAGCTCCCTACAGCTCGCTCTTTGTGAAGAAACTGGGTTTTATCTCTAATCTTGATTTAAGTTTTGTTGGGGAATTTAGTACTTAACATCGAAATCTACCTCCGCCTGTAGGCCCGAGCCGGCAGGGATTTTTTTTTTCCTGCCATTGTTGTGTAAGAGCTGGTTATATCAGAATCATGTTAAGACAGTATTCAAAATTTTGAACCCTGCCCATTTCCACCCTCTTGGGCCGATTTCGCCCATTTTCAATCCCCGCCGAGATATTAGCCATATCAAAGTTGTTGGCGAGTTTGAGGACAATCCGTGCATAATTGCGACTTTTATCGTGCGGACAAAATTTAGTTATATATATATATATATATATAAACTTTTTAGGTGGGGTGGTTTTGGGTTCCTGGGGTCCTATAATGAAAAGTTATGAAGGAATTTTTCAAAAGTCGCACCATGGTAACGACTGCAATAGGTAGTATTTCTTACGAAATCTACCTAAAATGTATAGTTTCGCCACGGAAAAGAATCGAACGAAATAATAACACTAGTGGATGGCGTTATTACCCCGGTATGCATTTTGCGCAGTATGTTTTGAACTACAAGTTACCTCGCGAATACATCCAAAATCTCCCACAACATTTTGAAAGTACGTGAAATATACTACAAATATATGTAATAAACAAAGTATTTCCTAAAAAAATATATAGTCTTCACATTACAGAACTTACCTAGGAAATTTTAGATCGGCGTTGACACTTACCAGCTTATTCCGGCGATAAAGTCTACAAATGTAAAAAAATTAACTTTTAGCGGTTGTTTGTGATTCAAATGACTTGGAGCCTTTCAGAGCAGCAACCGTAGTGCCATTTTTCCGGATTCCTTCATAATTACGCCTAATATTAGCATTTGGCGTTATTACCCACCCTGGCGTTTATACCTCAGGACACCTGATATAAAATGCAAATGGGGATTTCGTTCCGATCGCTTATAACTTTAGTTTTGTTGAATAAATTTCGAAGAAACTTGCATCGTTAGTTAGATATTTTTTTAGGAAAGGTTTTAGTTTATTGTATATCATCCTACGTTGCTACGTTATATTATCACTGGCGAAAGTTCTATAATCAGGAGAACTCGAGTAAGAAGTATCAGCATTATAAAAAATACTAGACGATTTTGATGAGATTTTCATTGTTAATTAGATAATGTTTTAAAGGTGTCTTAGTATATTACATTATATCGTTCTACCAGTGGCGTAGCCAAGGGGGGGGGGGGGGGGTCCTGGGGGTCCGGACCCCTCCCCCACGAAAGTAGACCTGGTTTACTGAATCATGGATACAAATTCAACAGTAAAAACTGCTAAGACAGAATCACAAAGGATCTATAAAAAATTCCGCTTTAGAGAGGTGTTCGTCTTAGAAGGTATAATTCAAAGGTATGTCTTTCTTCGGGACTATGAAATTTTCCGTTTTAGGCAGGTTTCCGTTATATATACTTTCCGTTTTCAAAGTATCCCTTAAAACAGCTAAAACGTACGCACTTCCCAAACTTTTTTCTTTCGCGAACCCCTTTCTTAGGTTTTTCATTTCGGAGTACCCACATTTCTCATAAACACGCCCCCTTCCCCCCTCCACTCAAGAAGATAACGTAAACATGCTTATTTTCATTAGTAATCTTCTTATCACAACCATATAATAAATCGATGCAAATTACATTGATATTCCTAACATTTTTGTGACTTCCGCCATTACCGATATTATTTTCACATACCCCCAGCAGACCCGCCACGTACCTCCAGGGGTACGCTACCCCAGGTTGGAAACCGCTGCTATAACACCCCCTCTGAAGAGCATAAATCTATTACAGGAAAATCTGTGAAGGTGACCTATCTCAAAGGGAAAAAATACAAGGTTCGACGAAAACAAAACTATATATTTGTGTTTGCTAACGTTTGAAACCTATCTGAAATGAAACTTGTTCCTATTATGAATCCTTCTTGGCAGGTTTTCTGAAAACACGGAATTCTCTCATAAACAAAAGCATTTTAATGTCCCGAGACGAAAGGATAACTATGCAAGTATACCTGCTATTTCGTGTACACAAATTTACTGTAACTAGATTATAGGTAAAACTTCTTTATCTTGGACTTTGATGGAGTTCTGTTGTCGACACTTATGGGAAAGAACGAGTTTATACGAACGCAATAACGGTACATTGGTTGAGTTTCGTGACCCTTACCTTTGTTCACTTTATAACGGACAATATTAACAATTACTTTAAATCTGCTGCCTGCAATTAATAAAAGTAACTTTATTTTTGGACTGGTTATTTGTTACCACTTTCAACATACACTGGCGAGAAAAATATAATGGACCAAACATAAAAAGGTGCTTTATGTTAATTCTATTAAGGGAACTTCCAGAAAGGTAACTCAATGTCAACGTTATCACGTAGTCCAATTGGATTAACATTCGCTACAGAAATACATGCAAATTTTTCAGCCTCAACCCGTTCTTTCGGTTCCCGTGTGAAAAGGAGCACACGTGGGTTTTTTGAAGTCTAATTTTAAGGATTGTACGTGTAATTAGGTAAACCTTTCACTTCTAGGAGGTGGAATATGTTGTTCAGAAGACACTTGACCGATTTGAGAATTTGCGTACGATAGGGTGAATGGAAGCAGGACATACACTCATAGGGGTCTGTAAAGACTTAAAAATAGCCAAAAGCGTCATGTCAAGAATCTGGAAACGGTTTAAACACATTGGTATAATGCCCACAAACAACCAGGTCAAGGTAGAAAACGCACCACAATAGGCTCTCAAGACAATTGCCGACGATTGCTAAAAGAAATAAGCAATTGACGTCAGTTCAGATTGCAGGGAGTTTGCTGCAGCAACAAGAACTCGACTATCCTGGTTTACTGTGAGTGATAGTCTGCATGCAAGGAAACCCATGATTTGTGTTCCACTAACTCCGGTAGCGAAATGCGCCCTGTTAAAGTGGTGCAGAGATCATCGTCATTAGAGTACGACGGACTGGAGCCGAGTTCTCTTTACCGATGAATACCGATTTTGTTGAGAGAGTTACTGCAGACTTGTCACCATATGGAGGGAGAAAATCACACGCAATAAGGCTGGTAACATTCGTGAAAGGCATCGATATAAAGGTCGTGCAACCATAGTATGGAGGGACATCATTTTGAATAGCCGCAGTGACCGACATATTTTTACCAGTGCAACTGTGAATGCTGAAATATACAGAGATGAGGTTCTTGATCCTCCTGTCAAGTTGTTTAAGGGTGCAATCGGAAGATTCGGAATTTTATGATTATTAATTGTTTAGAAGGGCACTACCCCCTTCTCCACGGAACTTCTAAATTTCCCTTCCAGAGCTGCATAAATCTGACCCGTCCGAAGCTTACTGCTGAACTTGGAGAATGTTCTAAAACTGTTTCGAACCATCTAAAATAAATTGGCTTGGAAGTACAAAAACAGAAACCACCATGAACCATTTTCTACACATTCTAATGCTTCCAAAAAAATGCTAATCCATCACAAATAAACTTATTACAAAAATTTAACTTCCTTAAAGACGACCAGATATCGGAAGAAACTGTTAGATCAAATATGGTATCAAAAGTGGCGAGACATGAAACATGGAAACCCAAAAGAATTATGGCTGAATAAGAAAATTGTAATAAAACTGCTTTTTCCAGCATGAACTATATTTGATGTGTTTGTTTCTTACATTACTAGTTTCTGTAGCTGAAAATGCAAGATCTTTTTCTTAAAAGTTAAAACCTTCCCACATAGCATTTTTAATTTGCAGAAAATTTAAAACAGTCTTGCTTTGAAAACCTGCGAAGTTGCAGTAAGCTCAGCATGACAAGACTGAAAGTTCATAACAAGACTGCAGCAAGAAAACACAAACGCCGAAGTCGCCACACTTTGAACTTGCTTCTAAATTGTCGTGCAAGTTAAATTCCTACTGTATCAAATTTATAGCAAACTAACGACAAACAAGTAATCAAAAATGCTGCAAACTTACTGCAAAGTAGTAATATTTCCATGTCACACTATGAGTTTAACCACTTCGAAGGGGTCCATAGATCTGATAAAGTCTATTGATGTGAAAGCGCCATCAGAAGGTGCATGCATCGGTTTTATCACCATAAGCAAATTTAGGTAATACTTGTACTTTTCATTTCGAGCATTTTTTGGTATTTAATAAGTATCCCAGATAGCATTTTTAATTTTCAGAAAATTTGCAGCAGTCTTGCTTTGAAAACCTGCAAAGTTGCTGCAAGCTCAGCACGACAAGACAGAAAGTTCATAACAAGACTGCAGCAAGATAATGCAAACGCCGAAGTCACCACACTTTGAACTTGCAGCTAACTTGTCGTGCAAGACAAATTCATGCTGTATCAAATTTATTGCAAATTAACGGCAAACAGGGAAAAAAAATATTGCAAAGTAGTAATTTTTGACGCCCCACTACCCGTTATCAACTCTTATACTATAAGTTTAACCCCTTCGGATGGATCCTGCATGCATCGTTTTCATCGCCATAAGCAAAAGGTAATATTTGTACGTTTCAAGACAAGCTTTTTTTGGTATTTGATAAGTATAGCGTTTAGAAAAAGCGGTGCTAATTAAATAAAATTTCTGCAATTTCTGTGTATGTGCTGATTGTCTGTTCTCTCAAAGAGAGATTTTTTGATTTCGTCACTTTCGTGATTAAAGACAGTCTTGCCATCAGTTTCATAACAATCTACTCATGCAAGTAGGGGATGGTATACCTTGTGGGGAATTTGCTGCGAATTTCTGAATTCAAATTTGTCGCGGCAAGATAATGTCAGAAAAAAACAAACTTGCTGCCAATGTTCATGCTATCTGGGTTATCTAAAAAACTCCCATGGGGAGCGCGGCGGATCACATGAACGGCTCATGCAATTGACACTCATGTGAAATCATTATCCAATATCTATTACAGCACAAGTTCTTAATTCAATGGCAAGAAATTAAACATGGAAATTGCCGTTTTAAACTTAACCACTTGATCCTAACTTTATTGCAGGCAAATATTATGTAATATGAAACTTGATATAACCTATTCGCTGCCAAAACTATAAAGTAAGAATTTTCCAATTTTTTGTTAAAAGTCGTTTGCTACCACAAAATCAGAAAGGTGAATTTCGCGTTACTAATACAGCGAAATTTCTGCCAATAAATGAGGCAATTTTTTTAATTCTAAAATAGTGGTGACAAAGTAATCAATAAATTAAAGCCACGAGTATACTCGTGCATGACAGCGAATGGGTTAATTAAATTTGACTCTTCAGTATGCGCTCAGCTTTTTACATCATGGTGAATCTTTTTCATTGGTAAATATTAATGTAACTTCAATGTATTATTAGTTGCAGTTATAGAGATTGGCCTTACATTTTTTACCCATGCTTTTTTTTAAATTATGAAATTAAATAAGGATATACCTAAATTCTTAAAGTTACTCGAAATACTTCTATTATACATACACAGTCAAGACAAGATTGCAAGGGACTGGTAAAAGGCTCCATTTTAGACAAGCTTCCATAGAAAGAAGTGTGATTAATTATACTTCTAAGGTACACTACCTCAATAAGATCTATTGTTCGTTTCGCAGGGATTCTGATACTCTTCCGTTTGAGACAGGATTCCGTTATAGAAAGATTACGCTTTCACAGGCTTTACTATGTTTCACTAAAGAACGATGAAAATCCCTTTTCAGACAGGTTTTCAGCAAATTTAATTGTATAGCAATTCATATTAAGACCATGTAACGCTTCCGTTAAAGACAGGATTCTGTTATAAACAACTACTATTTTGACAAGTTTTATTCTATTCATATGACATAAATAAGTATATTTATTTAAGTACACAAAATTTGTAAAAATGGAACCTGCCTATAACGGAATTCTGTCTTAAACAGAAATGTTCCATAGTGCTACGGAAATGAATACTATACAAATACACCTGGTAACACGAAAAGCTGTGTAAAACGGAATTTTTCAGCACTATTCACGATTTTATCTTGACAGGTTTTACTATATATATATATATATATATAACTTAAAGGAAAAATTTTGGACGTCCCCCGAAACGAAATCCTGGCTACGCCACTGCGTTCTACCGTTATTTACTAATCCTACTGTAAATGATCAACTCAATGATTGTTCAATGATTCTTAACAGCGAAAATTTTGTCTAACAAATTTAAACATATAATAGTGCAATGATATTCGTATAGTTTACTTCAATTCGCAATGACATTTCAGACAAAGGCTCATTTTGCTTTAAAATTTGTAATGACGGTGATGAAAAATATGTAAACTGTGAATTTAACCTTGCATTTACAAGGTTAAATTCACCGATCTATTTCGTTTGCGAAAATCGACCACCATGAAGCCTTCTAATATACTAATGTTATAATGAAGAAACATTTGTTTGTTTCTTTTGTAGGAAGAAATCTTTGGAACTGCCGAATCAATTTTAAAAGTAAAAGTGAAAAAATGATGGTGACAGTCTCTACAGAAGCAAAACACGTTCTAAAATATCCCTTTTTTTGTAATACTGAGGATGTTAGATATTTGAAACTTGACATGGCGTTTTTTAAACAGTTTAAGTGCCCACTGAAAACGGTTTCTAAAAAAAAAAGCTAAATATAAAAGGCTGAACTGAGTAGAAAACATTCTAAAAACGCTGAGAATTATGATTAATATCAAAATGTTAAGGATAAAGACTTGAAATATTAAATGAGAGTTATTTATAAAACGTAAATGTTTGCGCATAATAGTTATAACAAATTTGAAATTTAAAAAGATAAATTAATCAAAAAAGTCATACTTTTTAGGGATAGAAGTAAAAGTAATTTAAATATTGGATTGAAACCCGGCATCACTGTTGCTTACTCGCACAGAACACGTTTTTTGAATATGAAAATTTTAAAGTATGAAATATGCGGAAAGCATACTGAAAACGGTGATTTATTTGGGAATTGCGAGGGCTATTGCTAGAAAATTGAAATTTTACATGGATTTTACTTTTAAGACATAAATGTACAAAGTAGGTCTCACAAAGTAGGTTATAAGATATTCGAAATTTAAAGGGGTGAAATGTTTCTCACAATCATCTAACGGGTTATTAGGATGAAATATCAACGAATTGCGTTTTAATTAATAATACTTAAACTTTCTGTGTAAATATAACTTCTTCCTAATTTTAATAGGTACACAAATATCATTTGCCATATTTCAATGACCACAAAGCCACGGATTGTGATCGCTTTTCAATAATATAAAATAAAACTTATTATCTGGTTGATTAACTGAATAGTCAGCAATAATATTACCTAGAGGCTAACTATTGGGTTTTAAAATCCCATCTTCTGCCTCTATAGAACTTAAATTTTAAAAAATGAAGCTAACATTGTTTATTTTCAAAGAAACTGATACTTTAAAATACACATTACACAGAATATCAATAATCCATAGAATAATCGATGCCTGATATGTTAAAATTTCACATCAAAACTCGATCTGTTAATACCGCCAGAATGACGAATTGACGCCTTATTCTGATCGTATCGTACCAAGATACCTCGAAGCAGATTGTAATATTTTTATTGTACTGTGCAAACTACGGAACGTAGTAGCGGGAGCGGGTTAAGGCTTGTTTCGAAGGGGAGTAAATCAGATTATAACTCAATTGATGAAGAATAAAAATGAAATTTATTAATTTAATTGACAATAAAAATTCTCGTAATTTTGAGTTGTTCTTGTAACTCCTACGCAACAATAATTGTTTGCGTACAAATTTGAGAAAGTCCTAGGTTGATAGAGGCAGCCTTAAAACAGAGTTCAATATTGTTCATTAGTAGACTGTCCTATCAGACCTCTTGGTCTATTCGATCCTCGTTGATCTGCAGTGAAAATGTCGCCCCGGCTGGGAGATCTAATCTCCCTTTGGAAATAAATTGCAGCGTGCACCCGGTCTAACCGCAGTACCTTTTGTTGTCAGGAGGCTAGATGTTTCAAAAGAATGTGTGGACCGCAGACCCAGTCTGCCCGCTGCTCTCAGGGTGAGAGGCTTAATGAAAACCTGGAGAATCTATTTCTCCGTAAAAAGCCCGTCGAGACTCACAAGTTCAACTTGCTATCTCCCTCTGTCATTAACTGACTACCCTTTAACAACTTCCTCCTAAGTTCAAAAATTGTCTCTCTTGGGCGTCGGGGTTTCAACCAATCCGTGTCCTCTCTCTTTCTGAGTCGCTCGCGTGATTTCAGGTGGGTCACACCCTATTTTCCCACGCTTCTGGGACTATATATTTCAAAGTGAAAGTCCGCTGGATCACAGGAATAGCTTAGAGGCTTGCAAATTAAGAGTGCTTTCACAGCCTGTCGCGACACTGAAATTGATTACTGACCAGTGATCGCTCATCTGGTTTCCGAAGGACATCTCGCAAAGTGCTTTTGTCACAGATGTCGAGTCTATAGGCTAGATTGTGATCTGTCGGAACTTCAGATATATTCCGGCAATTAGTGGACTTAGAGTTGAAAGATTGTCTTTTTTAATACATGCCATATAGTGAATATTCAGGAGCAGTGGTGTAGCCTAAAAAAACAGAGGGTATACGTTCTAAGCAGAGTGTATACGCTCAAGGCAGAGGGTATACCCTAGTGTATATATACTATAGCTTTCTTGAGAAACAGAGGGTATACGGTGTTCCTTTAAAAATCCAGAGTGTATACGACGTATACCCCCGTATACCCTCCACTACATCCCTGTTCAGGAGTTTGCACAGTACTAATCTAAATATGCAACATATTAAAATTTCATTCCGAAATTCGATGATGCGCTAGTACAACTGAAAGGAAGAATCTGCGCCCCGTTTTTCTCATATCTTATCGAGATATCACGAAACAGACTGAAGCATTTGTAATATACTAATCTATAACTCTAATCACTAATATTTCATGCTCAAAATTGAAAACGAAATAGTTCCGCCAAAATAATGAGTTGGCGACCCGTTATGCTTGTATAGTACTCACATACCATGAACAGACTGAAATACTTAAATCGTATTAATCGAAAGAGACATATTGAAATTTCATTTCTAAATTCGATGACCAGATAGTACCGCCAAAATAAGAACTGGCGCCTCATTCTGCTCATATCGTTCAAAGATATTGCGAGGCTGACTGTAATATTTGTAATGTGTTATTTGAGATATGCAACTTATTAAAATTACATTTCGAAACTCGATGATAAGATAGTGCCGCCAAAATGAAGAATTGGCACCTCCGTTCTGCTCATATCTAACCACGAAATTCCAAGACAAACTGAAATATTTTCATTGTACTAGTCGAGATATGCAACATATTAAAATTTCATCCCGAAAGTCAATGACATGATAGTAATGATAAAATGACAATTTGGTGTTCCCTGCTGTTAATATCATAT
The DNA here is from genome assembly GCA_963932465.1 of Maratus speciosus. NCBI lineage: Eukaryota > Metazoa > Arthropoda > Arachnida > Araneae > Salticidae > Maratus > Maratus speciosus. The sequence goes on along the minus strand of OZ010786.1, from coordinate 142,774,972 downwards.
CAAGATATGCATCGACAGATCAGTCATTTATGTTCTGTTAATATTTTTGTCCTACATCATAATTTCATTTTGAAACAGGATGACGTAATAACTTTTCCGCTGCCCGCCGCTTAGTCTACGATGGAAAAACACAAAATTTGAAAGGCCGACCAACTAGATAATTTGGTACTTTCAACTATACTTTTCATAAGAAACAAGAATGAAAAATCACGCATCAAGAATAGATTACAAAAGCACTTCCCATGACTTGCAGAATTCTTTAACGAAATTTAGCTGTTTAATACTGTAAAAAAAGTAAACATTTTAGAAAAGGCATAATACTTTTGAAAACCAGATTACGGTCCCTAACCGGAAAAGTAGTCCAATTCTTTTGTGAAGTCCTGTATTTAATCTAAAAATGTGTATATATAAACTGTCCCTGTAGATGAACTGTAAATTCTACACGCTTTGTTTTCAATAGCGATCATATTTACGAGTGTTAGAGCTTGGACAGACTGGACACAATCCAAATTCACAAAAACTTTTAAACTATGTTGGAAAGTGTTAAAAACTATTCTAATATTTTTAATTATTACTGAAACATTATAAGAAAAGTATAAATTAACACATTTTATTGTTAAAATGTTGTTCTATTTATGAAAATTATACTTTAAGTTATTTACAATAAAATAGCCTTTAAGTGGTCGGCAACTGGTCAGTGATGGCCGAACATCAAAATTGAGTGGCCGACTACTAGCGACTTTGCTATTTTTAAGTTTAATTTTTTATAAATAAAAACTAGAATCAGTTTTTTAAAAAAACAATTTCTGAAACAGTAAAATAAAAGTATACATTAAAATGTGTCACTGTTAAAAATGTTGTATTGCTTTTTAAAATTCCACTTTGAGCTATAAACTAAAAGAAAGCGCATAAGTGGCCGACTATTGGTGCTTTTACCCTACATAAAAATCAATTATCAAAAGTTAAACAACACAACCATCGCAGGCTTAATCTCAGTAAAAGATAAAAAATCCTGCTGTGATTTTTGAATAATTCAATGTTCTTATTATACGAGGGATGTTCAAGAAAGAATGATCATAATTTTTTCATTGGCATACTTTATTGCACACCAATTTACTCTTACGTTCCATTGTTAGCTTAATGTGTAATGAAAACGTGTAATTTTTCCTTTCCTCTAGTACGTCAGCGGCAGCCATCCAAGTTCAGATACTTTCAGTATCGCCTACGGGAACAATGGAGGCAACACGTAATGAGCAGTATCATCTTGCCTAATGGAAATTTGGCTTGCGCCTGAAGAAGTGTTGGCAATAAGGGACTTATTATGGAAAGTCTTTTCTTCCCTGTAACACAGTTAAAAGATAGTTTGAGATGGACCCGGAGTTCCTGCAGCTGCGTTTACAGAAGTCAGCATTAATACCTCCGCTATTATTCTCAGAGAAGATTGTTAGATATGAGAACCTGTTAAAAATATTGCAGTTTACAATAGCATGCGACCCACACGTTGATCACAGAAAAATGAACACGAGACGTGTTTGTGCGCTGTGAGTACCGAGGTTCCTCATACCGAATAACAGGACGTTCGCGTGGATGTTTGTTCAAAATTGAAGGAAATGTTACAAAAAGATGATATGAATTCCCTAATGGGAAGAAACACCTTCGTGAAAAGTATATTTCATCATTAGAAATATTACTGGAGGCGGCAGAAGCAATTTTGAGGGACCAATTTAAAAAAGTGGTTTCCAGCATGTCTTTGAAGTGTGAAAAAATGTGCAACAACTGCATTGCACTTAATATGAACTACTTTCAAAAGAACCATTAAACGTTAGACGATGAGTGAGGATATGTTGCTAGGGTGAGGTGCCCTATTTTCTCCCCCAGTCACTTTTAGGCCCTGAAAGTTTTAATTTACAGTGAACACGTACCAAATTTGGATTTTACATAGACTAACTACCTACGTACATATAAACATATGGCAAATGTCGTTAAAAAATTTTAACAATGCGAAAATTTGTTTTTTCAAAAGTATCTATATATGGCAAAAGAAACAAAAATGGACCCAATTTCGTTCCCCTCAAAAAATCCAATATGCCGAGGCTTAACTTATAACTAAATCAAAATTTATTTCCAAATGAGCAAGTAATTTAATTTACATTAAATTAAAGCACAAAAAAATTTACTAATTGTCAGTGGAAGAATAACATAATGAAACATTATCCATCCAAATATGAGGAATATATAAATTTTGTATTTTTTTTTACTCCTGAGCATATTTCGTGTGACCAAGTGCAGCATTGAAGGCACTGAACCCATTGTTATCCATGTTTATCACCAGATAAACGCTTCTAGCTGAGAGGGTACTTACTCTGCATCATTGTCGATATCATTATACCTTGTATTATCATCATAAGGAATGCCAACAGAAGAGTCACTTTCGTCATCTGAATCGATGGTTAGATGACGTATGGACATTTTACATGGTTGATTCTTTCCCTTTCCCTTGAGAATGGTGGGTGCCAGAAGTTTTTTTTTTTTTTTTTTTTGGCTGAGCGTTTTTTCCTCGCATGGGAATATTTCACTTTATTTTTATGTGGAGATCCAGTGCTCAATGTCGCTGAATCTCTTCGATCAGAAATTGCTGATGTGATCACTGGCACTTCCCTGGTCTCTTTAGGGCTGATGGCAACAATAACGCTCTCGTATGCTTCATTGAAAACGTGCGATTTGTAAGTTCTCAAATTTTCTACCACACTGTTAAAAATTTGCAGAATTCTGGCAGGTCATTTGACCGTTTTTTCCGAAAACGGTTACACAACCGTAATTTTAGCACTATTCTGACCATATTATTGGCCATTTTATGGTCAGAATAAAGTTAAATTATGGTTATGAAACCGTTTTTTCAAAAAACGGTCGAATGACCTGCCAGAACGCTGCAAAAGATTTAACAGTGCAGGATGGTTTGACAGCGTATTTTCTATTGCTTTAGCATAAAACGTTTTAAAGGAAATATAAACGCGACACCGAGAAGTTGCAGTTTTGCTGTTGAACGGGGAGACAAACACACGATTATACACTATGACGCAAAAGTTTAGACAATGACGTCATTCAGCTTTAAAATGTAGAATTATGACGTCAGAATTACAAAAACCTGTAAATATATTCAAAAACTGATTTAAAATGCTATGTACAAAAGACAGTCGTTTTATTTGCTATAATACTAATTTTTTTCATAAAAATTCAAATGTGCTTGTCGCAAAAGTTTAGACACTATTTTAACTTTCTTTGAATATTCGCTGGCATATGCAGATTTAGAATCGATGATGTCACAAATTTGGAGTACTTAAGTTCTGCAAACGATTGCGCTTCATAGTCGACATGCCGAGAGCTAAAGAAATTCAAGTGAATGAGGTTTCAAGGATTTGGCAGTTGAAAGGTGAAGGGAAGAGCGTTTCTGAAATTTCTGCTATTATTAATAGGTCAAAAAAATCTATTTATCGAGTTTTATCGAGTGGTTCCGAATATAAAGCAAAATGTCGGTCTGGGAGGCCACGTGTGACAAATGTACGAGAGGATCGCCTGATACAAAGACTAGCGAGTACTCAACAAATGAGCGTACGTGGAGTTCAAAGCTCATCGGGACTCTCTGTATCAAAGGATACGATTCGTAGACGAATTTTGGAAAAAGGAACAATCGTTTATAGCAAAATGCAGAAGAAACCAGCTCTGAAACCACATCATAAGTTACAAAGACTTATGTGGGCTCGAAAGCATATGTCATATGGAGAGAAATGGCAGTCAGTCATATTTAGCGATGAAAAAAAGTGGAATCTGGATGGTCCAGATGGTTGTTTATCGTATTGGCATGACTTGCGGAAGCAACCTCGACGTTTTTTTAGTCGCAGACAAGGAGGGGGCTCGGTGATGGTTTGGACAGCCTTTTGCTATAATGGACAAGTATCTCTGACCTTCACCAGTGGTTGTCAAACTTCACAGCATTATACACAGACATTAGAAGAAAACCTACTGCCATTTGCTGAGCTTCTAGGGGGTCCTCAGTGGGAATTTCAGCAAGACAATGCTTCAATTCACACTGCAAAACATTCAAAATCTTGGTTTAATTCCCATAATATAAGAGTTCTCGACTGGCCAGCATGTAGCCCAGATCTTAACCCTATAGAAAACCTTTGGAGCATCATGTGTCGCAAAGTTTATAGCAACGCTAGACAATACTCTTCTGAAAAGGAACTTAAGACATCTATTGAGAATGCATGGTACGATATCGATCCACAAACTATACAAGATTTAGTTTCTTCCATGCAGTATCGTGTATATGACGTAATACATAAGCATGGATGCGCAACCAGGTTTTAAAAATTGTTTATTTCGATTTTATTTAATTTGTGTCTAAACTTTTGAGACAGCAGTTTATTTTTGTTACCATTTAATTTATTGCAATATGCACAATTCCACTTTTCTTTGTTATAAATATTGTTTATATGTACAGCACATTAATTTCAAGCAGTGATTTGAAAATTGAATAAATATTTTTCAAAGTATGTAAGAATTTCTTCATTGTCTAAACTTTTGCGTCATAGTGTAACACCATTCTCCCGTGCAAAGCTTTATCCCATTTCTTCCGTGGCACCAACTGCAATGACCAAGAGAGAAATTTGTTTTTTCTTTTTATAAAAATAAAAAGAACTTTTAAAAAGTTTTTTTAAAAGTTTTTACTTTTAAAAAGTTTTTTAAAAGTAAAAAGGTTATTTTTGTTATGAATTTTATTTTAAACTTTTTCATTTTATTGTATTTTAGTTTATTATAATTTTTATTTTATTTTATATTAAAATTTATTTTCATTTTGAATTTTATTTTAAACTTTTTTCATCTTATTTTATTTTATTTTATTATACTTATTATTTTACTTTATATTAAACTTTATTTTCATTTTGAAATAATTGTCATGAAAAAGCATTCCTAATTTCGTTCCCAGGACGAAAGTAAGAACTGCAAGGGGGACGAAATTGGGAGCACGCTGCTTCAAAATATGGCGGAGTTCAGTTTCCGTAAGATGAACTGAATGTCCTAAAACTCACTGTATGCTACTGTCAGCATCTTACCTGCGTAAAATACATGCAATGAATAAGAAAAAAATATATACATTACAGTAAATAACGTTCTGCAAACGACGTAATAAGAACTCAGGTCTTCTAAAAATAGTAAATCCGGTGTCTCTAATGTATGTATACGTCTTGACGAACGAAACTTTCACTACTGACCCCTTTTACCTTCCGTTCCAAGTACCTTGCGTGATAAGTAGCGCCCTTTTCGCAGAAGCGGAGAAGTAAAGGGGGGCCAAAATTAGGAAAGGGGACGAAATTAGGGCCCTTTACCCTATAAAAAAATTATGATCATTTTTTGTTGAACAGCACTCCTATATGCATAAAGAATTAAGTGCAATGAATGGTTCCTTTCTTATTTCATTGATAGTTTTTTTTCATAAAGTATATTTTTCTACTTTTTGTAAGAAAATATATTTGAAAAAATTTTTGTATTGCAGTGAATTTACTGATGATAATAAACGTTTCAATTCATAGCGAGTTTTCAGAGAGATTTGATTAATCGGAGAGAGAAAATTCAGATGAAGTTCAATAATAAATATATTAAACACATATTAGCAGACAAAAGTAAAATGATTTTAAAAATTATCTATAAAATAACAGAGTAAAAATATAAATATCAGTTTTAAGTTTTATATTCTTTAAAAAAAAAAAAAAAATGAATATCTGCAAAAATAATGTTAAGCAATTTTACTTATTTAATGAATAGTTAAATTTAATGATATATGCTAGCGTGATAGAATAGCTAAAACTATAATTAAAAGCAACTATTGTGCTTAGAATACCTAGAAATGGTTATAAGTTGTAACTTACTTTCAAAAGCACTTTTCATTTTAATTTTTAAAGATATAAGCTTCTTTATTAATGGAACAAATCTTCAGGAAAAAAATCTTGACCTATGAGATTACAATACTTAACTGTAAAAAGATTTGTTTTAAGTTTATGTTTAGTACATTCAAAAAATGTTTACAGAAAAGATTTTTTCAGTTAACTTAACTTTTAAAGTGTAGTTCAATAATGTGTATTTTATGTTTAAGTACTAGATCTATATCTATTAAATCTGGTTCTGAAACAAATTTATAAATTCCTGAAAGTTTAATAATTCAAGATAGCTTATATTAAATTAAAATATAGGCTATTTTACTTTATATTTACATAAAATGGCTGTTGTGGTAGATGAGGTTGCGTGACACAATATGTTTCAAGGGACATATTTTTCTAAGTGTGCAATAAAAAATATTTTTAAGGATAGCAAAATATTGTAATGATAATTAATTTTAAAAAGAGTTTCCTTTACTTTTTTTAATTGTATTAATTTATTAATGGAACTAAGCTTGTGCAAAAAAAAAAAAAAAAAAAAAAAATATCCTATGAGATTATAGTAATTATTTGAAGAATGTAAAAAAGATTTATTTTAAGCACGTAAAAAATATTTTTTCTGCGAAAGCTTAATTATGTAAAATAAAATAACGTTTAAAAAAATTACAAAACACGTATCCCCAGTTAATTAATTTTTTAAAATGTATTTTAATAATGTGCATTTCAGGTTTAAATACTGTAGCTATATTTATTAAACTAAAACATAATTTGAAGAACAAATTAAAAAAACGAAATTTATTTTCTACATTGTTTAAGCCCGAGAAGGGACAGCTATTAAGTTATTTCATTCAATTAGTTCTACATTTAATGTTAAATTTTTGTAACAAATTAGTTAAGCCAATTAAAGATTAGAAAATAAAAATAAAATTCATACAATATGATACTTAAAACACCCTAAAAAATTAGATTCCGTTCAAATGAAATCGAAATAAATCTTAGACATTTTTTAAAGTTTTGTATTTTGCATGCATCTTATCATTTTATGCACAATTGTCATAAACATAATACAAAATCTGCAATACAAATATTTTCAATTCAAAATGGAAGAAGTCTAAGATTTATTTCGATTTCATTTGAAAGGAATCTATTTTTTTAGGGTGTTTTAAGTATATCGTATGAATTTTATTTTTATTTTTTAATCTTCAATTGGCTTAACTAATTTGTTACAAAAATTTAACATTAAATGTAGAACTAATTGAATGAAATAACTTAATATCTGTCCTTCTCGGGCTTAAACAATGTAGGAAATAAATTTCGTTTTTTTAATTTGTTCTTCAAATTATGTTTTTGTTCAATATGTCAAGTTTTTCAATAACTACTGCACTCAGACGAACGCATTTCAAAATTAATAGAGAGTATCATCATCAGGATCTGGTGAATGCGGTATTGCATCACAATGAGGGATGCAGTTTTCCAATGTGTAATTCAAAATGTTTCACCACTGCAGTAATGCAGGTTGCGATAGTTTGGACAAAAACTTCCAATCTGAACATAAAAAACCTATAATCAAGTCATAAAAAATTAACTTCACTTAAATTTAGATACCCTGTTTCCCACTCAGGGACGCTGTGAATGTAAATGTAAATTCTGTTGAATCCTTACTACAAATATTTAACAATATTATAGCTGTGATACAGTAAATAAAAGTTTTACTTAAATTTTTAAAACTTAATCTCTCCCAAGGGGTGACGTAAACACATCAGAAAATTATTACCTAAGTTTAACTTGGGATATAAATAGTTCTCATCTCGGAAAAAAAATACATTTTAAAATTTAAGTTAGGTAATTCCCCCACTAAGTTCGCTACCTACGTAAAAATAGCTATCCATTAGAAACTTTTTACTAAAATATACACTTGGCCAAAGCAAAAACTTATTCTGAAAATATGCTTTTTATTTCCACTATGACGCCATATTCACCTTTTTAATTTTTGAAAAAAAAAAAAACTAGCTCAATTTAATATTTCACGTGAAAATCTTTCAACTAAAAAGAAATAAATTATTATTACGGCTTTTGAAATTTTTGCAACAATGAAGTAAAAATGTTACATTTTCTATGAAAAAAATGTTTATTGATTTTCAATGAAAAAAGCGAAAATTGGAATTATTAATAAAAATAATTGAATAATGTAAACAAAAATTGACCCATGTTTCTCTCTGGGTTATAATTCACCCATATGCAAAGGCATTTTACCATTCGTTTTGACCCTGACGCACTTTAAATTTATAATATCATTAGAATCAGTCAAGAATAAAAATTGAGTGGCATCAGGGACAAAAAGGTGGGAAGAAAAAATGAAAGAATTATGATCTCCATAGGATTTTCTATGTTAAATTAACATTGAGAAGTGACACTGGAAATAAATAAGTATTGCGCTGCCGCGCAATACTTAAATTTAAGCAAGTTGTTAAATAAAGTTATATTCAGAAGGAAATGTAATGATTTAAAATAGATCTTATTTACTATATTAAATAAAAATGTATTTGAAGAATGTAAAAAAGATTTATTTTAAGTACGAAAAAAATAGTTTTCATCGACAGCGTTATTATTTAGTTATATTCAGAAGGAAATGTAATTATTTAAAATAGATCTTATTTACCTACTATCTATCTATATTATAAAGGACAAACATATCTGTGCGTAACGCATACGTCATTTTGCGAATGGCAACACTTCGAAATTTGAAATGAAATTTTGGTTTTGCAATTTTCGCTACTGCAAATTTTTAAACTTCTAAACATCGCACATTTTCAAATTTTACACCTTCGTACAGGGAAAAAAATATGCTTTTAAATGCAATTTGTTGGAAAGCTGTATCTCAATTTATTTTTGAGATATTAATTTTTTTGTAGTTTTTAGTACAAGTTTTGTAATCGTGGCAACTGAAGTACTCCATTTATAGTGAAAGCAGAGGGAAAATAGTCATGGTTTATTATTTTTATTGATTATATCCTTATTGATGCCATTTTCACATTTCAAAAAAGAGTATTTTTTTTTATAATTTTTGAACAGAAAATGACGTCAGACATTAAACAAAACACAGATTCTTCTTCATAAATCAGTCACATTTCAATATTGTTACATTATGCTGATACCGAGTTTGAGACGCTAGGCAAAATGATTCAGTGAGTAAAAATGATGTCATATTTAAAACAAAACGATCATTTTTTTTGATAAAATTATGACAAGTAAAGGCAAATTTCTGAATTTTTTTTCGCGGGTACTGAGATTAGAACTTAAAGTTTGTGCGAATGTTCGCATGAAAAAATGTATCGGACAAATGTGTCTTTAAGTTTGGAAATACATTCATTAATAATCTATTGCGCGTTAAAATACCGTCAAATTGTGAATTTGAGTGGTGCGTATGTAAATTATGAGAATTTGAAAATAACGTACAGTTTAGATTTTATGGGGTAAAATTTTATGATGTGACAAAGCGAAATCCTTTTTGCTGATTTATCATCCCGTAAAAATAAACATAAGAGCCTCAATCGATAACTTTATCATAATTACTCATCTTGATTACGTATTCTAATACAGTGTAATTTTTCAATAATTTCAGCAGTTCAAGTTTGTGGAAATAATATTTTGGTAATATTAGGTTAAAAATATTATTTGTTTTAAGAGTTAGGCAACCAATGTAAGATGATTTTTTTATTGTAATTATTTTTATAGGTTTATTACAAATTCGATCTGACAGTTCCTTTCTAAAATTTTAGTTCGTCGAATTTCGACGGGTTCCAACTCGTATATATAAAAGCCGTTCTCTGTGTGTATGTCCTTTATACAAATCTTCAATTTTTGACCAATTTGCACGAAACTAAATTTTGGTAAAAAGCGCCCCAAAAAAGATTTTTATTAAAAGAAATCAATTTTTTTTATTGTTTTAGAGGAAAAGTATCTAGAAATTCAGAAAGTAGACAAAATTTGCAACAAATTAGATGTATGACATTATGACTTAGGAAGAAGGGGAAGGGGGGATCTGCCTCGGAACATGCGCGCGGTGCTGCGTGAACTAAGTTGCGCAATTCCATTTAACCACTCACACGTTTACATTCGCCCTCCCATCTCCTCTCCGAACTTTCTCTGTAAGGTTTACTTTAAGTTTTTTAGGTCGCTGAATCCGAATTTTTAACTTCCCCCAAAATCCCCCCCCCCCCGAAAACCCCCCAAAACAGTTGTTTTTAACTTAAATTTCTTATTGTTTTAGGGGAAAAGCATTACGAAATTCAGAAACTAGACACAATTTGCAACAAATAGGATATATGACATTATCACTTAGGATGAACGGGGAGGGGAAGGGGTGCCTCTGAACATGCACAGCGGCGCTTATGAAGTCCAGGCAATAGCGGATTTTATCTGGAAAAATTAATACTAGTTCTGGATTTCGACTCACCTTATGTTTTTTGGGTCGTTGAATCCGAATTTGTAACTTCCCACCAAAATTTCACACGGCAACCCCCCCCCCCCCCCCCACCAAAAAAAAAAAAAAATTGATTTTTGAGAAAAGGGCGCAGGGAATGTTCCGAGGCAGCCCCCTCTCTCCCCGTTTATCCTACGTCATAATGTCATATATCCTATTTGTTGCAAATTTTGTTTAGTTTCTGAATTTCGCAATGCTTTTCCCCTAAAACAATAAGAAATTTAAATTAATAACAACTATTTGGGGGGGGGGGTTCGGGGGGGAGGAATTTTCGGGGTAAGTTAAACATTCGGATTCAGCGACCCAAAAAACTTAAAATAAACCTTATAAGGAAAGTTCGGAGGGGAGATGGGAGGGCGAATGTAAACGTGTGAGTGGTTAAGTGGAATTGCGCAGCTTAGTCCACACAGCCCCTTTCGCATGTTCCGAGGCAGACCCCCCTTCCCCTTCATCCTAAGTCATAATGTCATATATATAATTTGTTGCAAATTTTGTCTACCTTCTGAATCTCTAAATACTTTTCCCCTAAAACAATTAAAAATGGTTTTTTTTAATAAAAACCTTTTTTGGGGCGCTTTTTACTAAAATTTGGAGGGGTTGCCGGGGGAAATTTTGGTGGGAAGTTACAAATTCGGATTCAGCGACCCAAAAAACATAAAGTAAGACGATTCCCAGAACTACCATTAATTTTGCTAGGTGAAATTCCCTATTGCCTGGACTATAACGCTTGGTTTTATGACCAGATGCTTTTTATAATTTTTTTCGTTATCTTTTGGAATGAGAGACACTTCGACGCGTTGCTGCCTAGGTTTTGCGTTTATTGTGACTTCTAAAAAGTGGCTCACTATTCTTTTTTAACACTTTCCAACATAGATGAAAAGTATTTATGAATTGGGTTTGTCTGTCCGTGCTCTAACGCACGCGCGGAAGTATACTCGGATTGCCATGTATAATTCATATACGTTTTTGAGGTTTACCATGGAAAGTTTGATATTGAAAATTAGAGATGTGTCATTTGTTGAAGAACGATTCCAAACGAACGATTCCGGCAGTGAAACTGAAGGAACGATTCCAGTCTGTAAAAAGGAACCGGTCCTTTTCGGAACGATTCCTCGGAATCGGTCCGAAATGTACAGACTCCGAAAAGGACCGATTCCTCGGAGTCGTTCCAAAATGTACCGACTCCGAAAACGACCTATTCCTCGAAGTCGTTCCGAAATGTACCGAATCCGAAAAGGACCGAATCCGCGGAATCGTTCCGAAAAGGACAGATTTCTCGGAGTCGTTCCGAAATTTACCGATTCCGCGGAGTCGTTCCGAAAAGGACCGATTCCTCGGAGTCGTTCCAAAATGTACCGATTCCGAAAAGGACCGATTCCTTGGGAATCTTTTTCTTGTTCTTGTCGACTGGCCAGTTTTAATAAATTAAAATACGCTATTTTATTTCAAAATGACAGATTTTGATTCTATTAAAGCTGACTTTATTGCCGAAATATCCTTCTAATGTGTATGCCCCCCCCCCCCCCCCACAAACAAAAAAAAGAAAGGAAAAGAAAGAATGAAAAAAGAAATTGAAGTGCGGGGCGGAGGAGGGCGTTTAATAAACTACAACTGCGTATTATATTCTCTTAAATTTTATGTTTAGATGAATAGAAGTATATCATTTTACTTCAATTAAAATATTGTCTATTATAAATTATTTACTTATCATCTGTTACTTAATAACATTACTAATGGATCTTCTTGTGCTGAAAGGAATTATTAAAGAAATAATTAAAAATAAATATTTTATACGAATTGGATTTTTTCCACCTGAGTGAAAAAGTGCCCGAGATGGAATTCGAACCCAGAAACTTTACGTGCTTTACCGATTGAGTACCTGGACCCCGAAGGTAATGGAACACCATGTGTACTTAAATACACTAATACATTTTCTAATTGGTAAATGTATTATACGAAATGAATTTTTTCTAAATGAATTCTTAAGGCTGTTCTCAAATCCAAAAGGTTAACTTTGAGACAAAAGTTTTAATTTTTTTTTAAATTCGGAAATGCATGAAACTAGCAGGTGTGTTCAGAAACTACGTAATCGAGCTGTTTTTTCCGTCTTTTTTGCAAATGCAATAGATCTTTCAGAAAATAGTGTCAAAGTGGGCGTTTTGAAACGAATTTCCGCGCGAAAGAGGCATAATCGCTCAAAAATGGGTGAAAAACGTGTTTGTCACCTGATCAAAATCGCTTATAACTCAATAGGTAATTTACTGATCAAAAAACGGAAAACACAGTTCGATTCCAAATCGCTTCCATAATCAATCTTTCCAATTTTATATCTTTCCGTTAAAAAATGAATTTGTAAATGTGTCAAAACATTTTGCGTTTGTTGAGCAGATCACTTAAGAACAGCCTTAAGAAAAACAAAGAAAATGTTTGTTTAAATAATAGTGAAAAATATTTTTTTTAAATCTGATTAGAAACGTTTTGAATACTATAAGAAATACATCACTATTCCATAAAAATTGCATTTTAATAGGATAATAATAACTGATTTTCAATTATTTTAATAATTGTAGAGTTGCGCACTTTAATGTATATTTCACTGTTTCATGTCTTTTCCCCAAGCATAATTTCAATTTGAGAATTCTCTTTGTCAAAAGAAAAATATGACCAGCTACGAGCGCTCGAGTACCACTTTATTTCCACAGTTTGGTGTCTTGTTTTTCTCTCCTGAAGAAGATGATTAAAAAAATCTCGAAACTCTCGAAAATTGTTGTTTTAATCAACTTACACTGAGGTTTATTACGTAGAGTAAAATCTGTTCGAACAAGAAATTTTTGTAAAACGTTTCTTTCTTTCTTAAAATAATGAATATTTCAGAAAACATAATATCTAATAATAATAATAATATAACAGCAAGAGTGGTGGGTGGGATTCAGATAATTCAACCGCGGTTCGCTCTCTTAATCACCGTTTTGAATATAAAAACGGGAAAGAAAAATCACGTGCTACGTACAGATTATCGGACTTTCTCCAACACTGCGACATATATGTTAAGCAGCATATTTTAGGCTTGTTTCGGTTTAATAGATTTATGTTAACACTCCGCCTACCAGAGGGGTTCAATGGACCCGACAGGTACATTTATAATAATATTTCTCTCTCTCTCTCTCTTTTTTTTTTTTATTGAAATTTCTGTAAATATGTGATTTTTTCCTGGGAGGTTCTATTCTTTTGAGTAGAACATTCCAGAAAAAGTCACATATTTACAAAATTTTCATTTTTTTAAATGTGAAAAATCAATTTGAATGTACCTATCGGGTCTGTTGCACCGGTCTGGTATGCGGAAGGTTAATATTGCATTAAAAAAGTTTACAATATACGAATTTAATTATTGGTTTCCAAAGAATGCAAGTTGTGATTTTGTACAGTTTTTTCATGTGTTATTTCATTTCTATTTCTTGCTAAAGAATTATAATTTAAATAACTGTGACTTTGTTTTAATACAACGTAAAATAAAACCAAAAAAAAAAAAAGTCGTTTATCGTAATAATTTCTTATAATAATTCAGATTTCTCGATCGGGATTAATACTCGCAAATCCCGAAATCAATACCACGATTAATGCCTGTTACTGTGATGATGGATAATACATACCTGAGTTTAATTTCGATCCGAGCAGGCTCCTTTCATGCCAAACTAAATTTAGTGTTTCAAACCTAATACCAACCTTCCGTTTTTATTGAGGTAAAACTTACTGCAAATACGATACTAAATTTTATGTATTTTACTTCCGTATTGTTATTCTTTTCACTTAAAACATTTATTTATTTATTTTTTAATTACATTAAGTTTTCTGAAAAGTTCGAATTTAACAAGATGTTTTATTTTAAATAGTTTTGACAATAAAAAGTTGAACTCCGAATAAAAAATAGTCAAATTCTCAAAAAATTAAGGTTGGTATTATCTATAACGCGTTTTACAACACATGTCTTTCATTCAACGGCCGAAACATCGTCAAAAGGATGTTAACAAAAGGATATTTCTTTATATAATACTACACTCTGTGATAATATTGTACATACTTTTAATTTGTTTAATTTAATTAAATCAATCAACAGTTTTTCAGTTAAAAATTTAGCAAATTTCAAATTTAAAGAAGTAGAACTTTGAAATTTAGTGAATCACTATATCTTTTGGCGGAGATAATATGTGCGATATATGTATAAAATCATATGTATTACTATTACTTATATATATATATATATATATATATATATATATATTATAATATTAATATATATAATATTATCTTATATATATCACTAGCCATGCTGCTAATGAATCTGTTTACAAATCATCTGAAGGAGCTTTTGCCCTTTCGTGTGACACAAGTGTTCCATGACTACATGAGTTATGACATTCCAAAGATCCCAATCCAAACAAACATATTAGCATCGCAATGCACTCACACCGAACTAAGGTTCAATATGATAAAAGTGGAGAGAGGGTGACGGCGGATGAGGGTGTGAAATTAGAGAAACTCCTGTAGGTTTTCGTGAAATTGGAGATTCAAAAAGAGTTGAAAGTTTATTGAAATTCTACGTAGTTAACAGCAGTTTACAAATAGTGATGTTAGGGTATAAGACAAGACATACAACAGTCACTCGGGAAGGACAGGGTGCAAAAACGTGCTTTACTTTTTAACACTTTCCAATAAAGTTAGTGTTTATGAATGCGGTTTGTCTGTCCGCCAGTCCGTCTGTTCACGCTCTAAGGCAAGTCACACACTAAGGCGACACATAAGACATGTCTCTTGAATTTGCCAGAAAAACTGGTTTAAAACAAGTTTGAAACAACTTCGTTCTTTGTCTCGACTGGTTTTTGCACTTCATGTTGCGCTTCATGTCGCTCTGTCGTCTCAGTGTGTGATATACCTAACTCTCGTAAATATACTCGGATTCCCATGCAATTGATATATGTTAGTGATGTTTACCATGGAATGTTTGGTAATCAATATGAAGAGTGTAGTGTTAATAGTTCATTTACATGGGGCTCTCAAAAGTATTCCGTTGCATTATGGTCAACCGGGAAAAGTTGTTTGCAGTGTATTTTAATGACATTAAGCTATTTAAAATGCATTAAAATTGATATATAATTATATATCACTGAATTGCACTACAAGATGATTGCTATAAAATACGGTGTTCCACTTCTGAACCAGATCCTGAAGGCAGTGATAATCATGTGATGAATTATGCGAAATATCCTCTGTGCGTAAAGTTAGGGGACTGAGCAGAAAGACGATAATGGGGATAAAGTTATTGAAGGTACGGACACTGGAACAAAACGAACAAAAATGCAATCTACTTTAACAAGTTACGTATCCAAATCATTAGGGCCATCCAAATGAAAAATGAGATTCAGAATGAAAAATGAAATTAAGATTTCCTAGAGGTAGATTTTGAAGAGGAATCTATGAGACTAAAAATTCCTAGACACCGGTGAAAAATATCAGAACAATAATAAAATTTCCTATACAGGATGTCCACTCTCAACGATGCCCAATGGCTAATTCCTAAACCGTTAGTCATAACCATATAGTTCCAATTACAAAAAATGTGTTAAATGTGGTAAAGAAGTATTTTAAAAGTGATTTGGGTCAATAAAATCATTTCTTGAAAAATTACGAAATTTTGTACTCTCAACGATGTCCAATGGCTAATTCCTAAACCGCTAGTCATAGACCTATAGTTCCACTTACAAAAATGTTTTAAATAAGGTAAAAAATTATTCTGAATGTCGTTTGGATCAATAAAAATATTTCTATAAAAGTTACGAAATTTAATTTTGTATACGGTTCCCCGGCCCTATAGGTGATATTTAGTAAAAATTTCCTGTTCCCTTAAAAGAAAAACAAAAAAAGTCCCATTCAACTAATACTAAAATTAACGAAGTTATGCGAAACTTTGAAATGCAAGACTTATGCCATTTTTCTGCATCTGAATACACATGAGTTTAGCCATGCTTCTAGGGGTCGTATGCAAAGTGCTTAAAGTATTTGAAGGATTTATTTCATGTGTATCTGCGCTTTGAAAGAAATCGTATTGCGACAGATTTTTGTAAGGATTTGAAGCTGTTTCTTTTCATGACTTTTTTAACAAAAATTATGCTATTTTTATAAGCTTTTATTTAACCCATTAACCGCCAAACCTATAAAGTAGGAATTTCCAAATCTCTTGTTGAAAGTCGCTTGTCACCACAAATTCAGAAAGGTAATTTTCGTTGTATTAAAATATCAAAATTTCTGCTTATAAATAAGGCAATTTTTTTAATTCTAAAATAGTGGTGACAAAGTAATTAATTTAAGCATGATCAATTATTTTGACCGTTGCGTGAACGCAACACCATCGGGTAATGGGTTAACTTGAAACGATCGTATGTAGGTCTTTCCAGTAAAGAAATTTATACTCGAAATTCAACTTACTTTAAAATATCCGATCGAGGTTAAATTTTACATACTGACGTAAATCCGATGACAATGTATTATTATGATTTTCAGTGCTTACCATTTGTACTTATTTTACAGGATAACACAAAAAATTTCGGATAGATTACTGCCAATAAGTTTAGGAAAAAGTTTTAGATTAGATAACACAAGACTGTGATGGTTGTGTTTTTTTTTTTTTTTTTTTTTTTTTTTAAATTTATTTTTATGTATTTTTTAGCCCTGAATCTGAAAATTATCTTCATTTTTAACCATCATGTCAGGACTTTTCGCAAATAGTAAATTTCAAAATTGAAAAAATAGCTGATTCTATAAAATAATGGTTGTATTTTTTAACTTTTACGATTGATTTGTATGTGCTTCTTAGCACTGAATGTGAAAATTACCTTCATATTTAACCATCATGTTAGACGAATATTAAAGACGTGAATAATCCCTTTGCTAACAACGTGAATAATCACTTTCGGTAATTAAAATCATGTTAGACTTTTTGCAAATGGTACATTTCAAAGTTAAAAAATAGCGAAAATCTGATACTGTAAAATGGATGTAAAACTTCTTATATTCAATTTAATTCTATTTAATTCAACAATTTATTCAATTTTTGGCTTATACTGGGATTCTTACAGCTAAACAGCTCAGGGATCCGATGATGTGGGAGGAGAAGAGATTCAATTAAGATTTTGAAATTTACAATTTACGAAAAATCCTGACGTGATGGTTAAAAATGTAGGTCATTTTCGGATTCAATAGTAAAAGATACATAAAAATCAGTTATCGAAAGTTAAAGAAATAACAATCACATCTATTTTATACTATCAGATTTTCGTTAATTTTCACTTTTTAGCTTTCAAATTTACGATTTGCAAAAACTCTGTACTTTGTGATAAAAAAATGAAGGCCAGTTTTGGATTCAGTGCTACAAAATACTACATACGAATTAATTATCAAAAGCTAAAACACATGACACAATACAAATTTGCATCCTAGTGTAATCTAATACCATTTCAAAATATGTGTCATTTTGTAAAGAATCGAGGCTGTTGCTTTTCAACATTTTATTTAACGAAAATTCTATTATTTTTTTCCTGTTATATGTTTAGTACAAGCTGTATATTTTGCATTAATATTTCAGAATGGTTATAGATTTCAAATTTATACTGCAATGTTAATTTTACTATCAACTATTTTTTTTATATATCTGATGATTATTTATATTTCTAGTAAATTTGTAAATGACCCCTATTTCGCAGCAAAAAATATGCTCCAACTTTAAACAGCCATTACTTCGGTCAGTTTTAATGCTATAATAATGGGATTTTTTTTTTTTTTTTTTTTTTTTTTTTTTTTTTTTTTTTTTTTGTCTTACCGAAGCTACAGTAAAATTTCCTTGATAAAGTACAGCGGTAAATGAAAGGTCAACCAGGAACCAGGAGTAAATTTTCAAGAGGAATTATGCTGAATGCCATAAATCATAAAGTTAGGAATAACTGCAAATTAATTGCGCACACTGATCAATGAAAAGAACTCTTAAAAACAAAATCATCTGCCCAAAAGATTACAAAATTAAGGCGACTGGATGCGTAAGAAAATGGATGGATGCATAAGAAAATAAATTAGTAATAAATATTATGGATTGCATGTGGTTCTCTTTATCTCGGAAGCATTTTTTTCCCCTGGAATCCATTTTTTTTTTTCAAAATCATTCCTTTTTTTTCGGAATCGTTCCTTTTTCTCGGAATCGTTCCTTTTTTTCGGAACGATTCCAATAGGAACGACTCCAAAGAACTCGTTCCTTTCGGTGAACGATTCCGGCTGGAACGATTCCTTAAAAGGAACGATGTTGCCCATCTCTATGAAAATGAAGTGTGTAGCATTTATACTTCATTTACGCGGGCATTCAAAAGTACTCACTTGCATTATGGTCTCTGGGGAAAAATAATTTGCTGTATATTTTAATGATGTTGAGCTATTTTAAACATTATGAAAGTCATTGACCTTATTGAGTTGCATTAGAAAATGGTTCCTATAGAATATGTCATGTCTAGCACTTACAGTACGCGTACAGAGGGTGATATAGTATGGCCTATGAAGAAAAATTGTTTGCGGCGTATCTATCTATCTATATTATAAAGGACAAACATATCTGTGCGTAACGCATACGTCATTCTGCGAATGGCAACACTTTGAAATTTGTAATGAAATTTTGATTTTGCAATTTTCTCTACTGCAAATTTTTAAACTTCTAAACATCGCATATTTTAAATTTTTACACCGTCGTATAAGGAAAAAAAATGCTCTTTTAAATGCAATTTGTTTGAAAGCTGTATCTCAATTTATTTTTGAGATATTAATTTTTTTATAGTTTTTAACACCAATTTTCTAATTGTGACAACTGAAGTACTTCATTTCTATTAAAAGTGGTTTAGTTAACTTTATTGATTATATTCTTACTGATGCCATTTTCCTCATTATAATTAAAAGTATCTTTTTTAAAAAATTGAACAGAAAATGACGTTACGCTTTAAAAAAGACACAATTTCCCTGATGATGCTGTTATATTTCACTATTTGTTTATTTCACTGATATTGAGTTTGAGACAATAGGCAAAATATTTCAGCCACTGAAAATGACGTCATATTTAAAAGAAAATGATAATTTTATTTGATAAAACGAAATATTTCCCCTTTAATACGTCTTGGAATTTTTGCGCGCAGGTTACAGAGATTATACTAAGACCTCAAATCGAGAGTGGGAATTTTCCGATGGAAAGTTGTAATAGTTGACAAACGTGACTTCAAGCTTGAAATGACTTGATTCGGTTTAGATTTAAAGGAGGGGGGGGGGGGGTGTAATTCTATGATTATGTCAAGATAAACTCATTTTTGCTGATTTTTCATTTCGTAATATCAAGCATTAATTGATAACTTAAACAAAATTACTATCTTGATTATATGTTACTGTATGTATGTTATTTTTTCAATAATTTTAACAGTTGAGGTTCATGAAAAAAGTATTTTGTTAAAATATGTCTTTGGAGAGTTAAACTAGCAAGTGTAAGATGGATTTTTTATTGTAATTATTGTTTTCGATAAATTTGATGCAACAGCTCTTTTGTAAACATTTTCTTTCGTCGAAATTCGACGGGGTCCACCTCGTTTTAATAATGTTTCTCTGTTACAAACATAATAAAATTGATATGAATTCATGAGATGCACTAAAACATACTTTCTGAAGGGGGTGAAAAGCATTTATCATTCATTTACAGGGTCACACAAAAGAGTTGACTTTCATTATGGGGAAAAAACTGCTTGCAGCATATTTTAGTTATGTTGCACTATTTCAAACATGATAAAATTGATATACGTTACTGAGGTTTACTACAAGATGCTTACAGTAGCATATAATGTGCATCTCATTTAATTTCATTTACAGGGACACATAAAAGATGTCGGATACAGTACAGTATACGAAGTATTATCTATTATGGGTGATTGTTGAAAGTCTGTTTTCAGCTATGGTATGCGTTTTAAGTTAAACTAAACTTAACTAAAGTTAAATTAGTTAACTAAATTTTTGCATACTGCATGGTACATATATATTCTATAGACCATATGCTGGGCTACGCAAAAGAATTCGTAAGAGTTGCTGAGAATGACCGTGAATTGCTTAATATATTTTTTCTTTTTTTTAATTGAGTTATGTATTTTCAAGCTTAACCATATTAAAATAGATATGTTTGTAAAGCATAAATGTAATAATATACAAGGCTATAGAAAGAACTGGATACATACACGTCTATAGATGATAATTTCTAAAAGATCGATTTTACTACTTTTAAACGCGTTTTTGTCTAACTTAATTTTCATCTTAGCATGTGGCGTGTATAAAAATTTACATCTAATGTACAGGGTTGTGCAAAAGAATACAATTCCATTGCAGTTAATTGGTAGAAATTTCTGAATGGGAATTTTCAACTGTATTATGCGTTTTCTTACTATACTGAATTTTAGCATACTATGTAGTATGCATACAAATCTGTAGAGCTGCCCGATATGGGGAGTAATTGTTGAAGTCTGGTTTTTAAATGTGTTAGCCGTTTTCTAAATGTATGCATATATATTTTCTTTACCTTTTTGAACGGCAAACTTTTGTAAAAGTTTTCTGGGAGTGCTGGAAAGTGTTTCACAATCTATGCTTTGGTGCATGATTTTACTTTCTGGATTATTTTTTTTTTGTTGTTGTTGTTGTTTCTTTTTTTTCGATTTATCTTTACTGTAACACAGTCGAACCTGGTTAATACGCACACGGGTAATACGCGATCCCGCTTAATATGTGAATTCATACAGCAAGATATGAATTCTTTCTCTCTTATCTAGTGTTGCATATTGAGCTGATTTTTTGATTCACATAAAATCCACTGTTTTCGATTCCGAATAGTAATACTGACTTTATTTAATAACAAATTAATTAAGGCAAACATTACTAATCAGAAATAATGGTAGATAGTTGCATAGAAATAAACCTGCTAAATTAGCAACACTGTAACTACACTTCTATGATCCCACGTACTAACATTTTATTTATTTACTAGGGGGCTATGCCCCCTGCAAGCTACGCTCGCCAACCCCCGTTCAGACACTGTAGAATCTAAAA
The DNA here is from genome assembly GCA_963932465.1 of Maratus speciosus. Classification (NCBI taxonomy): domain Eukaryota; kingdom Metazoa; phylum Arthropoda; class Arachnida; order Araneae; family Salticidae; genus Maratus; species Maratus speciosus. The sequence continues at coordinate 142,753,399 of OZ010786.1, read as the reverse complement.
GCACGCTAATCTGATTGGTTTTAAAAAGATTAGAAAAGATTGAATTATACTGAAAAAACCTGTAGCAATCTCCCTGTAAACGGATTTCCATTCAATTCCCTTTGATTGCAAAAATTTAAGGTAGAATCAGTTGCTGTTAAGACATCCAATGGTTGTTTTCGTGTTTGGTTAAAGAAGGTCAGTTAAACATTTGAAAAGAAGCTAAAATAAAATGAATTAAGTAAACACAGTCTTTGTCTCTCGGTATTTTTTAACAGCGTTATAAAACAATTGACATAATACAATTACTAAAATTTGCTGCTTTAACCCCTTCAAGGTCGGTGGTTCATTTTTGGACCACTTAATTTTAATTCTTAAATGCCACATTAGCATCAGAATATTGGGATGAAAATTTCCCTTTTATTAAGTAAGTGAACAAACGAAGCTAACGGAGGCACAAGAAATCAAGAATATGGCAAAGGTAAATGTACCGGTTAGGCGAAGGGACAGAGTAGTGATCCTAAGTGTGGACCCAAAGTTAGATGAGGAGGAGGTTGGGAGAGAAGTTGAGAGGCTTTTGCGGGGAATGGATACAGATATATCTAGTGGCAGTTTTAAAGAAAGACTGTTGATTGCTCAACTTGAGGGTACTACACGTTCTCTTATTGAAGGATTTTTATATAAGTCGGATGCTGAAGTAAGAATAATAAGAAAAATACAAACGAAACAAGGAAAGAATAACGGGTTGTTAGATGTGGATGCCGACAGCAAACAGGCCCTCCTTGGACTCCGCCGCATCTGCATTGATTCTGAAAGATACCCCGTGGTTGAGTTTATCTCAATCATGCGTTGTTTCAATTGTCAAAAATTTGGGCAAATGGCAAATAAATGTAGTGAAGCAACCCATTGTGTAAAATGTGCCGGAGACCATGTGTTGAAAGACTGTAAATCGGAAACCTTATGTTGCGCCAATTGCTATTTCAACGATGCTGGTGGAGAATGTAGTCACAGGGCAGATAGTAGTAGTTGTCCAGTCTTCCTGAGTTATAGGGATGGACTATTGCCGAACCGTAGTTAAGGGCACGCTTGGTGGCCCCTCTGTTGGTAATTTGAATGTGTTGCAAATTAATCTTCACCACTGTAATGATGCAAATGAAGCTTTATTTAACTATGCTATTAATAATAACATTGATATAATTTTATGCCAGGATCCTTACATTCTTGATGGTACTGCCCCTGGCATTCCACCAGAATGGATTATCTTTTATTCTAACTCATTTAATGCTGCTGTCATTTTTACTAATAGGGAATGTGCCACGATCAGTAATTTGGTATTAGATAATGCTGTGTTTGTATCTTTAAATGTAAATAATGATAAAATTTTCATTGGTTCGCAATATTCTCCCCCAAGCGGAAATATAGATAAAGACTTTGAAGATATTGACGAACATTTCCAGGATTTTGACAAAGTACTATTAGCAGGGGACTTTAATGTTCCATTACTGGACTTGGGATATATTTATCAATACGAGAGAACTGAAGTGTTCCTGGAACATCTCTTGGAGAAAGATCTGCGGATTATAAATGATACTGATACCGCTCATACATTTGTTCAAGGTTCGCTGAAGGGTAGACCCGATTTGACATTGGGAGGTCTCGAGATCTGTGGAAAGATTGAAAATTGGTGTGTCGACGAAAAGAATTACTCATTCAGTGACCATAGATATATAAGATATTCTCTGGGTTATGTTGCCTCTAATAAGACGAATCAACGATACAAGACCAAAAATAAGAGTTTCAGAAAATTCAATGATAATATTAAGAAAAAGGAAGATTACTGGTTGAACGAACTCCTGAAAATTAAGAATACAGAAGACTTGGAAAAACATGTAAATCAATTCGTGGAAGAGGTGTCCGATATCACAAGGGGATGCTTTAGGAAAGGAAGTCTATCTCATAAACCAACGGTGAAATGGTATTCAGAAGAGTTAAGGATCGAAAGAAACAGAGTTGCTGCCATGTATAGAAGATGTGTTAAAAATCCGGAAGATATAGATATGAGAGAAACCTATAAGAAATATAAAAGGGAATACAATAGAAATGTGAAGAACGCTAAAAGAGAATCGTGGAAAATTTTTTGTCAGAAGACAAATCAATCGTTTGGAAATTTATACAAGTATATTTCTGGAAAGACGAAGAAATGTACAGACTTCATATTTACCAGGTTAGAAGAATCACAACCCTTTGATACATATGATGATGTGGCAAGGACATTGATGGCAGAACACTTTGGTATTGACGAAGTTCCGGAGAATATTTATGAGTTTATCTCGGATAAGATCGAAGAAGATGGATATATGGAGGTAACAACGAGAGAATTGAAATACGTAATGAGCAAACAAGAAAATAATAAGGCACCAGGCTGTGACGACTTAGATGCTTTGATAGTCAAAAATATTTGTAGAACCAATATGAATCATGTCAAGAAATTATTTGGAAAATGTCTGAAACATGGTCACTTCCCAGAGGCATGGAAATCTGGTAAGGTGATTTTCTTCCGTAAAAGGAACAAAGATGGTAGGTCTGCCAGGTCATACCGACCGATAACTTTGTTATGTATTTTTGGTAAGCTTCTTGAACGGTTAATTAAAATTAGGATTATGCCGAAGCTGGAAAAAGAAGAATTTTGGGATAATGGTCAACATGGATTCAGAGAAAGAAGGAGCACTATCACAGCTTTGGAAGATCTAAGAGAAAGAATTCGCATAAATCTGTATAATTATAAATATTTTGCAATGACGTCGGTTGATATACAGGCAGCATTTGATGCGGTAGATTGGCAGATATTAGCTATGTTGATAGATAGGTTACCATTAGCTCAATACTTAAAGAATATTCTGAAAAATTATATATCACGCAGAAGAATAGGATTTAGTTTCACGTATGGAATTATCTGGTATATATTATTTAAAGGCTGTCCCCAGGGAAGTTGCCTTGGTCCACTTCTCTGGTTGATCGTTGCAGACTACCTATTGAAGAGATATAGATTAAGACATGGCGATATATTATCCTACGCTGACGATTTCGTAGTTTTTGCAGGTGCAGACACAAGAAAAGAATTAGAAGAAGAAATGAACAGACGCATAGCATGGTTTGCAGAGATCTGCGAGAATTTACATTTAACAATAAGCAAGGAAAAATGCGAAAGTATTTTATTTGGCAGGTATTTGTTAGAAAACAGGCATCCTATTTTCAAGATTGGAACATCATCGATGCCTGTAAAAGACTCAGTTGTATACCTGGGTGTAACTATTGACAGTAAATTAAATTGGATTAGACACCTTGAGAAAGTAAGAGAGGGAGTGAGAAATTTTACTTCAAACATAAAGAAAACAGTGCAGAGAGATAGGGTATTACAAGCATCATATAGAAAGATTTGGTATAATTCTGTGATAGAAAAACAGATAACATATGGTGCGGAAATTTGGTTTCCAGATTTGAAAGTGGATGCACTTAGTAAATTAAGTTCATGCCAGAGGCTTGGATTATTATCAATTATCACATCATATAAAACAGTCTCTACGGACGCTTTGCGTGTATTGGCAGGTGTTGCTCCATTACGCATTTCACTCAAACATTCTGTGGTGAAATATAGAACTATTCATGGGAATGCCAGTATCATAGAGAATGGAACAGAGATCAAGAAAGATAATATTATGATCAACTTGGTGACAATGGACTACCCAGATTATGGAGATCTCAGTAACATTCATATCACAGATAGGGATGATCGTGAATATCAGGGAATTAAGATGCCATTAATATATACAGATGGGTCAAAAATGGCCAGTGGAGTAAGTGCCGCATACACAATTTTTGTAAATGGTGAATGTATTTTGGATTATCAGATCTCTTTAAATATTTTAAATAGCATATATCAAGCTGAACTGACTGCGTTAAAGTATGCAGTAGATTGGGTAATAAACTCGAATTATAACAGTGCTCTCATTTTTACTGACAATAGAGCATCAACTTTGGTTATACAGAGAAACTTTCCCGCAAACGCCATTGTTAAATAAATCTATGATAATATGAAAAGTCATCCGGAAAAATGGTCACTATTGGATGGACCAGAGCACACGTTGGAAACGTGGGGAATGAAAGAGCAGATCGTTTGGCGAAAGAGGCAACAGATTCATCAATGGCTGACATAACTGCTGATGTATTATTTCCAATTTCTTTAGTTAAGAGAATCTGTAGTGAGAATACCATTAGACAATGGCAGGAAGAATGGTCATCAAGTACCAAGGGTAGAGACCTATAAGGTTATCAGGAAAGTAAATACCGATTATGTGTGTACGAGTCAAGTTATGCAATATTTTATAACAGCACATGGTAGTTTCCCAGAGTTCCTTTTTAAGATTGGAAAGAGAGGAAATGCACTTTGTGACTGTGGCACAGTGGGTAATGTACTGCATTATTTGTATGGACGCTGTCCTTTTCTCCAACATTTCTTCAATTTTGACAACTCGTTAAGCATCAGGCAAAATCTCAGGAGAGTAATCTTTGACAAAGACAATTATAAGAAACTTTGCAATATATACAATTCTTTAAACGAATTATATTAGTTTATCTATACTAATATTATAAAGAGATAAAAATTGTTTATTTGTAGGAGGTAAGCTCTGAAACTACCGAACCGATTCCAAAAGTAATGGTATCAAAATGATGGTGTTAGTCCAACTTAGAACATAGGCTAGGCTACATCTTATGTCCGTGTCACTAGCCAAAAGGGGGTGCAGGAACAAAATACGTTCTAAAAATACGATTTTTGTGTTACTGAAGGGCCCAGAAACATGAAATTTGGAATGGTAGTTACTTATAAGATACTAATGATCTCTAAGGACTTTCTTACAAAAAATCGAAAATAAAAAGGGATGAAAATGCGCGAAAAGTGTTCTAAAAAACGTTCTAAATAGCGATTTTTACGCAATTTTAGGGAGTACCAAACGAATTTAAAAAATAATGGTGTCAAAATGATGGTAAAAAGTTTTGCTCCAATATAGGCTACATTTTATGTCGGTTGCACTACCCCTAAAGGGGGTGCAGGAGCAAAAAAACGTTCGAAATTTCGATTTTTGTGTTACTGAAGGGCCCAGATACATGGAATTTGGTATGGTAATTACTTATTAGATATAAATTATCTCTAAGAACATTTCTTAAAAAATTCGAAAATTAAAAGCAGGGAAAATGCGCAAAAAGCGTTCTAAAAAACATTCTGAATGGCGATTTTTACGGAATCTCAAGAAGTACCAAACCGATTTTAAAAATAATGGTGTCAAAATGATGGTGAAAACCCTTGCGACAATATTGGCTACCTTTTATGTGGGGGCCATTACCCCCAAAGGGACTGCAGGAGAAAAAAAACGTTCGAAAATGCGATTTTTCTGTTACTGAAGGGCCTAGAAACATTAAATTTGAATGGTAGTTATTTATAACATATAAATGATCTCTAAGAACATTTCTTAAAAAATTCGAAATTTAAAAGGGGTAAAAATGTGCGAAAAGCGTTCTAAAAAACGTTCTAAATGGCCAATTTCTACGCAATCTCAGAAAGTACCCAACCTATTTCAAAGTAATGGTTGAAATTGATGATGACAGCCCTTGCTCCAATATAGGATCTATTTCATGTCAGCGTCACTACCACCTTTCGATTCCATTTTTAAAAACGTTCTAAATTGTGATTTTTGTGATACTGAATGGGCTAGCAACTTGAAATTTGTCATGATAATTACTTATGAGATGTATATACTCTCTGAGAAGAGTTCCTTAAAAATTTGAAATTTAAAAGGGGTGAAAATGAACGAAAAGAGTTCTAAAAACATTCTAAATAACGATTTCTACGCAATTTCAGGAAATATAAACTGATTTCAGAAGTAATGGCTTAAAATTGATGGTGACAGTCCCCGACAGCTCCCAACATAGCCTATATTTTACGCTGTTGTCACTACCACCTGGGGGTCACAGGAGCAAAAAATGTTCTAAATTGCGATTTTTGTGTTATTGAGGGGGTCTAACATTTTAAATTTGGAATGGGAATTACTTCAAAGATGCAAATGATTTCTAAGAATTGTTGAAAGAAAATTCCAAATTTAAAAAGATAAAGTGAGCGAAAAGCGTTCTATAAGCGTTCTAAATTACGATTTTTATGCAGTCGCGTGAAATATGAAACCGATTTCAAACATAATGGTTGCAAATTAATGGTGATAGAACCTGCTCAAACATAAGCTATATTTTATGTCGTTGCCACAACCCCTAAGGGTTGCAGGAGCAAAAAACTTTCTAAATTGCTATTTCTGCGGTACTGAAGAGGCTTGAAACTTTAAATATAGCACGGTAGGAAAACATAAAAGTCCTCTAAGGACAGTCGAAATAAATTCAAAATTAAAAAGGGGTGAAGCGAAGGGAAGGAGCAAAAAGCATTCTAAAAGTGTCCTAAATTACGATTTCTATGGAATCTCAGGACATAATAAACCGATTACAAAAGTTATTGGTTGCGAATCAAGAATGATAGTCCCTGAACCTATACGGGCTATATTTTATGCCGGTGTGACTACACTGTCAAAAATAATTTACATAAAAATGAGAACTTCCATGTACTCGTATTTTTTTAAGTACAATTGTTTCAAAAAGAAGTACATTGTTAAAAATAATCTACTTAAAAATGAGCATTTCTATGTACTCATATTTTTTAAGTACAATTGCTTCAAAAAGGAGCATTAATCTACTTAAAAATGAAAATTTCTTTGTACTCGATTTTTTTAAGTACAATTAATTCAGAAACGAGTACATGATATTTTGAAGTTGTGTATACTTATACTTGATTTATAAATGTATGCAGAAATGAATACATATATTTTGTATTTTAACTCTTAATATTCATGTTTAAATCCTATGTGCTCAAAAATATGAGTTTTCTGATAAACCCTTTTCTTATACCGAATTGACAGTAGGGATTTCCAAGCTTTTATTTAAAGATATGTCTATCTTTGTTATAATTTTTAATTTATAATACACACTTTTCAAATTTATTTACAATTTCATTAGAAATGTTAAAGAAGAAAATTTAGTTTAAAAATTGTTTTATTAGAAATTAAAATATTTAAGAAAGGGAAAATTCATCTCTGCTGTTAGCAATCTTCCGTTGCTGATTCATAAAAGGTGTCATTTGAAAGCAGCTGGTAACTGCTGTTATAGCACAGTCAGTTCAACACTGATCTCCCACCTAGAGGAATCGGGTTCAAATCACGAGGCGGCTCATGCACAAAATTTCGAGAATTAAAATAGTAAATTTCGTTGTTCTTTACTCCAAAAATTGTAGTTCTTCGCAATTCAAAATTACCGTAATTCAAAATGGTGATTTGTCGGTTCTCTGTAATTTCGCTTTTTTTTTCTTATAGTGTATGTGTGCTCCTATACATACTTATTTTCGAGTCCCTGTATGTACTCAAAAAAAATGAGTACATGCGTTTCTCAAATTTAAGAGTTAAGTACTCGGACTATTATAAGATCGGAAAGTACTCAAAAATGAGTACATTTTACTTATTTTTAAGTATCCAGTTTTAACAGTGTACCACCTGGTTGACAGGAACAACAAGAAAGCCTTTAAAAACATTTAAATTCCATTTTCTATAGAATATTAGGAAATACCAACCGATTTCAAGGTTAATGTTGGAAATTTAATGGTGACAGTCTCTGGTTCAACATTTATCGAGACATTCTATTTCAACTCTGTTTCGGCATTTTATATTGGGGCCACTAACACCAGAGAGTTGGTAGACTGTTAGACAAAAAGCTTGGAATTTGACATGATGATTAATTTTAAGATGCATATATGTTAAGATGGTTTCTAAAAAATTCAAAGCTTCAAATGAATACTGAAATGAGCGTATGAAATGAGCATAAAAGTCTCAAAATACTTTTTAAATTATCATTTATTTGGAATTAGTTTTAGTTCTCCTTATTAATTAAAATCTCATTTCTGTCTATTGCACTTTTATAATGAAGTTTAGTCAAACTGTGGCTTAATTTGTATTTTTTGAATTATTTCGAAAAGTGTTCTAATAAAAAATATTGATGCAAATATCAATTGGCATGTTTCAACTATTACGCGAGCAAAGCCGCGGGGTTTGCTAGTTAGGTATAAATTCTGAGGCTGTAATTAGCTAGAATTGTGTTAGAAATTGATAACATTGTCTTTTGATTCAATGTAGCATGTGCAATTGAACACTGAGCAATTCAATTGAACACTGAGCTTGATTTTCAATAACTTTGATATAAATATATATCTTGTTGAGGAACATTTTGGAAATGTCAACATATTTAGTGTCTGAGAAGTACCAGCATTTCAAGTGACTTTAATTTACAATGTGTCTCTCTCTCTGTTCTGTGGTGCTTTGGGCATTTCATATACTTAATCCCACTGTGATATGGACCTTGAACATTGATGCTTGCCTTACAGTATGTTGTCATTTCAGTGTACTTCTTTGTGTTCTTTTTATGAAGTTCTTCATAAGTTGTAGGTTACCTATAAACATTTCAGGCCGTGATGGCATTCCTGTTTTAATGTTATTTGATCTATATTTTAGTTGATGATCGTAACCTGTAAACCATCTGTAACAATTCCTGTAAACCATCATTTTTGTTATTTTGTTGCATGGCTACCTTAAACATGCGTATTTTGTATTTTTTTTTTTTTTTTTTTTTTTTTTGTAACATAGCGAGTTTCTATGTATTAGCATATTTGAATATGCCATTGCTTCACTTTAGTAAGTTCTAATGATGCCGTTATTCGGGTCCGTTCGGGCTGTGGTAGAGCTGGATAATGGTGCGTTCTTTTTTCCCGCCAGGACATTAATTCCATTAACCTCGCGGTTGGCGTCCTGGTTGGGTGTCCCATGTCCCAAGTAAGTGAACAAAAGCATTTTTGTATTTCGAAATTTGTTTGTAAATGCTGGTGCCATTCACTGATTTCAAGATTTTACGAATAGAAGTGCCTGGTCCGTGAAAGGGTTAAACGCATATTAATGTATTTATTATTTTAAGGTTTCCTTTCCCTTTTAATATTCACAGTGTAAATACAATTTTCAGGACATAATTTTCAATATTTTCCTGCCTTTAACACGTACTCATTTAATAGTAATTTTAAAGGTTTTTTTTCTGTTTTAAATAGTCACGTGGAAATAAATTTTTAATCGTTAGGAAATATAATATAGCTTTGCGCTGTTTTTAAAATTGAAAACAATCTCTATAATAATAGTCTAAGTCATATGACTATCATCAACAGCTCCAGGCGGATACCTTCGCTTTTTATATTCCAGGCGGCCATTTTGGTACTTCAATGTTAGCCAGCCACAGGTGTGGTAAGTCGCCAAATATTATTCTATCCCCATTATTTCGTTTATATTATAATAGTCCAAGTCATGTAACATCCATAAACGACGGGCTGATTCCTTCGCTTTTCATAAGAAAGGTTTCCATTTTGATTAAAGAATCAAAATTATTTTTTCGAATAAAACTACATAAAAGTTGCCATGATCACAAAGAATTCCTGGTACTTTTATGTTAGCCGGGTGAAAATCTCGCCAATAGCTTTTTTTTTAACTCGCCAGTTAGCATTTTTTTATTTTTCGAGTGGTAAATTAAAACGGTGCTACTTGGTTACCCCCATCGACCAAAAATCTGTCGCCAAACTATAAGATTAAAGGCCAATAATGGTTGATCGTAAATGTCACATTCACTTGACTTTAAGGAAGTTACACATGTTCACGCCATCAAGTGATTTTTATTTCGACGTTTTATTTGTATTTTTATTAATGTTATACTAATTTATTTGTTCTTTTGTTATTTAAAATAAAAAAAATGTCAATTTGTATAATTTGTCGAAATTTGTCGACGGGTTAAATTAAATCTCATGATTTGTTGCATTGTCACATACGCACCGGGTTTGGCGTGATTTTTTTTTTTTTTTTTTTTTTTTGTACGGCAATTTACGAAAACCTCGTTTTCAAATACCTGTTACATGTGTATTTTTAAATTATTTTGTGTTATTTTTAAAATGAAATAACAATAAACAAAAAAAATTAATTAATAACTATAGAACAAAACAATTTATAACATTTTTTGTAAATAAAAAGAAAATAAATTCAAATAAACATTTATTAATAAATAAGCAACAATCGTCGGGTTACCATGTCAGGCAAAATAACGCCATTTTGGTGCAATTAGGTACCCCGTTGCGTATATCATATCTGTGTCTAATATTTTTCTTTTCGTTTCGTTTAAAAAAAAGAATGAAGTAAAAGCCATTTATTTTAAAGGTTTCAATTTGAAATGAAAGTTTTGTATTAAATAAAATGATAATGAAATATAAATTGAATTCTGAATAAAAGTAACATGATGCATTTCTTAGCATACATTAAAGGGAGGCCAAACTCGTCGCCAAATTAATTTAAAATAACCTTTTCTAAAATATGAAAAAAAATATCTGTTATGATTAAAATTTGAGTTGCCATCATTAGAAAAAATGTATTTAAAAATTAGAAAAAAATTAATATTTCGAAAACTAATTCTAATTTTTACATTCTAATACCAGTTTTGAGATCTGTGGATCAATACGGATTTTTGGTGTTAATTTCATCGCAAAGTATTCCATATTTTAGGAGAAATCGCCGTGAAACGTAATTAGTTGTTTAATCAGTCGTTTCATAGAATCGTTACATAAATTCATTTCAATTCGATTCATTAGGATTTTATATATATAGGGTAGATTTATTTATTTTTTGTCGCTCCCTTCATGTATGTTTTTATTGTAGTGGAGAGATATAGACGAATTCAGGATGCTCAGATACATCATAAAAATTGTTACAATTAGATATGATTAAACCTGCTGTATTAAGGGGGTTTTAAATATACGTTCACTACTATGTTTTATAATGCATGCTATAGGGGGGGGGGGGGGGAATTAAAATCGTGAAGACTAAAAAAATACGGCTGTATGATTTTTTAATGTTTTCTATGTTTTATTTACTTTTTGCTGTGCTAACAAAATTTTTTATAGGACAATTAATAAGGATATTTTTTCTTTTATATTAAAAATGAAGGACATATTATAATGGTACTCCTTATCACAAATAATAATTGTAATTTTAATAACTGAATTGTACTGCAAAGATTTAATATTTTTACTTTCTCCTATTTTTACAAGAAGAAAGTAATGAATTCGTGAAAAATTTCTAATTACGGTCTAGGATGGATGTATACGTTTTAGAAGGTCCTGAACACCATTTGATGGTTTTTAGAAAATGTCTGTCTGTGAGTCTGTCTGTCACTCTGTCTGTGAGCCTGTCCTGTATATGACAAACATTTTGTGGGCGCTCCTTCTCAAGAATTAATGAATGGAATTTAATAAAACTTTAGATTCAATTAGTCCCTGATATAAATTGTGGCTGACTACTTTTTGGTGTAAATCGCCCAATAAGTGGCGCTGCTATGCTGCATTTTGCACGATTTCCGGAACAGCTATATCTCAAGAACTAATGCACGGATTTTCATAGAACATCAGATTCAGTTAGTTCTTGATATCATTTGGTGCTGATTACCTTTTGGCGTAAATCGCCCAACAGGTGACGCGGCTATGCTGCATTATTCAAGATTATCGCAATAGCTGTATCTCAAGAACTAACTCATAAATTTTCATCAAACTTCAGATTCAGTTAGTACCTGATATAAATTGATCGTGATTAGTTTTTGATATAAATCACCTCACAATTGCCTCACAGGTGGCACTGCTACGCAGAATTTTTTACGATTTCCGGAATAGCTCTATCTCAAAAACTAATGCACGGATTTTCACCAAACTTCAGATTTAGTTACAAGTTGACATAAGTTGTTGCTGATTAGATTTTGGTGTAAATCTCCTAACCGGTGACGCTGTTATGCTACATAAGTATTTACATGTATGAGATAAAAAAAAAGTTCATTCTGAATGCTTGTAACTCACGTTCAAGTAAACGGATTTTTATAGGATTTACATTGTCACTTAGGGAATTTTTGGCGGGAAGTTTTAGTGTATAAGGGGCATTCTCACAATCTTTTGACTTTTCGGGAAAAAAATCTGACAAAATTAAACTTGCTAAAATAACATTTTAATCTGATAGACGAATGCTTTAAGGATTCAAAATAAAGAAAAAATAATCAGCAGCGAAAATTTTTTTATTTAACTGAGGTTTAAGTTAAACTTGCGAGTTTAATTTTCCTTACCATTTTACCCCTATAACTTTTTATTTTCTTCTAAATTTTTACTTATAATGAATTTGCATAGTACCCACAGGACATTCAAATAAGAAATAATAACAATGTACTACTTTTAATACAGAATTTTTATATAACATATTCTTAAAGGGGTGTTAAAGAAGGGACGGTAAGGTAAAAAAAGGGGATGGTATTGGAAAAAAGGGACGAAATGGTAAAAAAAGGGACGGTAAGGATGGAGCGGTAAGGAAAATTACCACCTATTTTTAGGAAAATCATGTTAAGACTAAGTGATAGCCACATTGTTCATTGATTTTTATAAACAGTTGTTAACATTGGATTAAATTATTATTAGTTTTTTTATTTACCTCGAAAAGTGCAGGAATAAACCTTGGGGACGGTGAGACTACCAATAAAGCCACGATGCTTGAAATTGATATTTAATTGCTGATTTAAATTCTACAGTAAATTTCCTGCCAAAGAATTTTAGACATTATTTCTTTAGCATACTTCTGCATGAGAAAAACTTGAAAAAATTCTGTGGCTGCATCTGAAATGATTTTCTGTATAATTTTAGAAGAGGGATGGTAAGGAATCTAAAACCCAGGGACTGAGTTTAAAAAATAATAACAACCTTAAAAATGTGTGCAGGTTAATTTTTAGCTACATACTTATATAAAACAATAGTTCCGGTTTCAGAAAAAAATTACATCGAATTATTTTTATTGACACAATTTTATCCACACAGCTCCAAACTTAAAAATCAGCATCAGGGACACGGGACGGTATGGGAGATTTCCAGGTGTTTGGACCCCCAACATCGTCCAAAACTTATTTATCTCATTAATATTGTTGTGCAGTCATGCAATGGGATGTTCTCCAGTACAAGAAATTTAAAAAAAACACAAAAAAGTGTATTAAAATAAAAATTATTATTCAGGGACTTGAAAGTCAAAATATTGTGTGAATGCCCCATAACATATCGTTATACCTTGCTTAGGTATTAGAGCTATGTGAGAAAGTTTTATAATTAGGTGAACTCGATTATGAAATATTGTGTTTTAAAAAATATTTTAGTGAGCGGATTTTGATGGGAGTTGAACTATTACTTAGATGGGTAGGGAAATAAAATTAAAAATCATACGTAAAATTAAAATTCCGAATTGCAAATCGGCGGGAAAAAACTAGAGTTATAATTTTTTTAAAACTACATGTATTTATCTTATTTCGAAGCTATAAATAGCTAAAAACAATTGAAAAATAAAAATTATTCCGGTATTTTCTACTTGAGAACTAAAGGGTTAAGGTTTTCACCAAATATCTTTAGTACCACACATAGAAATAATTAAATGAATTCAGATTCAAACATATAACAAGTACTACTTAAAATTCTCTTAACCATATTTATTTGCAATATGCGTAAAACGTTAGCTTCTTTCTGATCAAACATTTAGCATCTATTGAAATAGAATATTCTTCATGCGATTATTCTGTTTGCTTGCATATGCCTTAATTTTCATAAACATGCTTGGACTGCCATAAAATTTAAATGTTTAAGGTTTACTAAAGCATATATTTGCGTAGATTTTAAAGTTCTTTTAAATGGTCCAAATAAAAGAATTTGATTGCTTAAGTGTGTTAACCGTTCAATGCGATTGGTGATGTTAGGTAGCTTTCTTTACAAAAAGCTACCTATTGCAGCCGTTCGGAGGAAGGCGATTTCAAAAAATTTTGGTATATTTTCATCGATCATGACCCCCAGACCCCGAAACCACCCTCCGTTCAAAATTGATATATATATATATATATCAATATATATATATATATATATATATATATATATATATATCTGACCTATGTCACACTGTAACTCTCGTATTTATGAGCCGATTTGGATGTAATTCGGTGTGTACATAGTACATACCAATGTCTCGACCGAGTTCGTTGGCCAGCTGCATCCGCCATTTTGTTTCAAAATGGCAGCTATTTAAATATTTTTAAAAAATTTAAAATTTGAAATGTGGTACCAAAAAATTGAAAATGGAAAAATATTTTTTCCTTATGTATTTGACCTTTATACAAAGACTCCGTAGCAATTTTTGTTTCGTCTATATCTTAAAAAATGGCTGAGTTATAGCATTTTGAATTTCTAGCGAAGCTGACATTTTGAAACGTCCTGAATTTTGTCACGCGATAAAAGGCGTATTTATGAACCGATTTGGATGTAACTTCGTTTATACATAGTACAGACCAATGTCTCGACCGAGTTCGTTGGCCAGCTTCATCCGCCATTTTGTTTAAAAATGGCGGCCATTTAAAATTTTAAGAAACATTTTAATTTGAAATGTGGTGTCAAAAAATTGAAAATTGAAAAAATATTTTTTTCTTATGTGTTTGACCTTGATAAAAAGATTCGGGAGCAGTTTTTGTTTCGTCTATATCTTAAAAAATGGCTGAGTTATAGCATTTTGAATTTCTAGTGTGGCTGACATTTTGAAACGCCCTGATTTTTGCCACGTGATAACAGACGTATTTATGAACCGATTAGGATGTACCTTGGTGTGTACATAGTACATACAAATAACTCAACCGGGTTCGCTGGCCAGCTTCATCCGCCATCTTGTTTCAAAATGGCGGCCATTTAAAAAAATTAAATTTAAAATGAGATACCAAAAAATGGGAAAATGAAAAAGAGTTCTTTCGTATGTGTTTGACCTTAATACAAAGATTCCGGAACAGGTTTTGTTTCGTCTATATCTAAAAAAATGGCTGAGTTATAACATTTTGAATTTCTATTGTGGCTGACATTTTAAAACGACCTGATTTTTGTCACGCGATAACAGGCGTATTTATGAACCGATTTGAATGTAACTTGGTCTATACATAGTACATACCAATGTCTCGACCGAGTTCGTTGGCCAGCTTCATTCGCCATCTTGTTTCAAAAGGGTTGCCATTTTAAAAAAATGTAATTTAAAATTTAAAATGAGGTATTAAAAAATTGGAAAATGAAAAAGATTTTTTTATGTGTTTGGCCTTAATACAAAGATTCTGGAGCAGTTTTTGTTTCTAAAAATTTGTTCTTTTGTTTATATCTTAAAAAGTGGTTGAATTATAGCACTTTGAATTTCTATCATGGCTAACACTTTGAAACGATCTTGTATTTGTCTCGCGATACCACACGTATTCGCCTATTTCGATGGAAGAAGGCATGTGGATAGTGTACATCAATATCTCGACCAAGTTCTCTGGCCAGCTTCATCAGCCATCTTGTTTCAAAATGGCGGCCATTAAACTAAAATATATATATATTTAAAATGAGGTGCAAAAAAATTAGAAATTGAAAAAGGTTTCTTTCTTAAGTATTTGACCTTGATATAAGGATTCAGGAACATTTTTTGTTTGTCTTTATCTTAAAAAAATAGCTCAGATATAGCAGTTTCAATTTCTAACGTGGGTGACATTTTGAAAAATCTGATTTTTTGCCTGCGACAGCACTCTTATATATCAACCGATTCCGATGTGAGTGAGCATGTGCACAGCAATTACTAAGGTCTCGAAAAAGTTCACTGGTTAGCCTCATCCACCATGTTGTCTTAAAATGGCAGGCACTTTAAGAAATCGCCGAATTTGGCAGCCAAATATAAGTTACTTTAAATAAAAGCAGCTTGGATAAAGCTGACTAATTTCGCGAAATTCTCATTTATAATGATTTAGTATTGAATCTCCTACATTCGGTTTCCACTTAATTGAGCTTCGTGTGTTTGAATAATATAAGTTGGCTTTTTTAAAATAAGGAATATAAAAGCTACCTCTTCCTCCCGGCACTGGCCGGAAGGACTTTTATGCATTTGAAACGGGACGAAATTGATATAGGGGGAAATGTTGTACTTTGGAGCATTTTTAACACTTTCCAACATAGTTGAAAAGTGTTTATGACTTCGGTCTGGCCATCTGTCCGAACTCTAATTCTCGTAAATATCCTCGGATCGTCCTGAATTTTTTGTATGTTACTGATGTTTACTATAGCAAGGTCGCTATTGAAAATGAAGAGCAGGGGAAGATCGGATAGCCCCAGAAGAAGGGATGTAGTGGAGGGTATACGATGGTATAATCCACATACCTCCTGGATTTTTTAAGGAACACCATATAGGGGAGCTGGGGGATGAATGGGAGAAGGGATGGATGGGACATTATCAATATTTCATGCAATGAACTTTTTTTTTAGTTGATTTCTATTCTCATATATTGCTTTACCATAGTGTGCTTTAGAACCAAAAGCAAAACCACATGGCTCTTTTCATTTTTTTGCAAAGTTGCATTTTTTGAAACTTTGCTTAAAAGTAACTTTTTTAAAAAAAATTGAAGTTATCAAATGTTTCATACAATATAAACAAATAAGATATGTTGTAGTTATTTATTTGAAGGTTCAATATTGGTAATTAAAATGAGTGCATATTAACCAACGTGATAAAATAATTTCTAACGCAAAATAGCGGACAATTGAATCTACGTATCATAGGGATGATTGGGACAATTTAAATGGGGGTGAATGGGACAGTCTTTTTCAACCCTAGAGATGTTAAAACATTTATTTTTTAACTAAAAAATATTATGTAAGTTTATAAATTAATGATTTATGTTAATTATTAGTATGAAACCGTACTCGTATTATGTAGGTTGTTTATTATTAAAAATTATATTGAATCTTAATTATTGTATTGTAATAAAGGATAAATAGTTTATCAAAAAATTGCTATTGAAACATTATCAAAATAGGTAAGATTGTTAATAGTAGTATATTTTTATTGATCAAATGGGGTAAATTATACTGAATTTGAAACTTGTGCTTAAATAAATTCCCATTTGCACCTCCCTAACATAGTTTCATTTGTGCATGATCGCTGAGATATGATAGCCATATTATAAGATAATGTATTACAAATATAAAAACATAGAAGTCTTAACTAGGTAACATTGAGTACAGGGAGAAAAGTATTAGTGTCCCATCTATCCCTATTAATGTCCCATTCATCCCTGCTTTAGGGATGATTGGGACAGACAATGCCGTTTTTTAAATTTTATAATATTATACTGTATAACAATAATCTAGACTAAATATGGTGCACAGATGTAGTCAAATACCTAATGTATGAAATGTGATATAGAATATTGATAATAACTTTAAAAAAGTATTAAAAATAAACATTTTGTAAAAATGTCCCATTCATCCCCCACCTTCCCTACCCTCTGTTTCTCAAAAAAGCTATTGTATATATACACTAGAGTATACCCTCTGCCTTGAGCGTATACCCTCTGCTTAGAGCGTATGTCTGCTTTTTTTACGACTTCACCACCGCTCGAAAGGCGGGTAGCCTCGGTCAGTATCAGATTTGAACAATCACGCACACATAAACAACAAACATATTAAAACAACCACAGTGCCGCGCTTATACGTATGCGGATCAATATAAACGAAATCGCCGAGCGGGCAACAAGTGATGAACGTTTATTTATCAATAGCAAGATTTTTGTGTGTTTGTTACTTTTTGAATGTAGTTATTGTATATCAAATGTAAGTACTTTACCATCATTTATTAATTATCCTGTACGGTGATTGTTGTAGTTTATAAGTCAGGTTATTTATTGCCGCTGCATTTGTAGTTATTGTTTTGATAAATAAAAATATTAAATCGAGACGGGCGGGTGGTATCGGACACAATTCCGTAGGGTATACCCTCGGATACTTTTTGGGTAGAGAGAATGCCTTGTTAGTTGTTAATTTAATAGCAACTAAAGCTACAGCTAATAAATAGAAGGCTACAGCCAACAAAAGCGATTCGGAAACGGCAATCCAAAAACTAGAGAACAGGGATTCTGCTTTTTCAGAATGTAGTGTCGCAACCGATGAAAAATAAAAATATGTATATAAATATATATACAGTAGATTCCCGATTATCGCAGTTAATCGAACTTATACCTTTGGAATGGATCCTTTTTTTCTGATGGACGGATGGCTTCTATTATTATAAAACAGTCATTATAAATGAAGTGTTAGGTGAAGATGAAAGAGCAGTCGTAAAAAGTTAGAACTCTGATTTTCTGGTCAGAATGGGGAAAAAAATGGCTATAATTTTTTTGCTGCTCTTTCATCTTCAGCTAACACTTCATTTATAATGGCTGTTTCATAATAATAGAAGCCATCAGTCTATCAGAAGAAAATAACTCAGTTAAGCGGGACTCGGATAATCAGGATTCTACTGTAGTTCAGTTTTAAGACTTAAAACACACGCTTTTATTTTATATAAAATGACGTCATCCGAATCCGCTGAAGAATTCCTCATTTGCGATCCAGTATTAGACAACATCTACTGTAAAGTACGCATAGGACGTCACTATCGCTGAATAATACACAAATCAAAAAAAAAAAAAAAAAAAAAAAAAAGATATCGGCATTCAAGAAACCCGACAAAATAATAATAATAATAATAATAATCGGCTATCTCATGATTCGTATGCCTTCATTTGTTTGTAATATTAATATTGATACTTAAAATTTAATTTAATTTATAATAGCTCCATGTTTTATCAGAAATCATTCTTTTATATTTTTTTTTCAAAATAGCACGCATTTTAAGTACATTTTTTTCGATTTTTATTGGAAAATGGCAACAAAAAGATACAATTGCTATTTTACGACTATTTTTTTTCTTTAATTTCTACAGAAATGGGGTACTTGAGTTGCCAACATTAAACAAATGGCGCTAAAAATTAAGAAAAAATTAATATTTCAAAAATAAATGGATATGCAGTTTTCAAACAAATTGCATTTAAAAGTACTTTTTTTTTTCTCAATACGAAGGTACAAAAATTGAAAATGTACGATGCTTAGATGTTTAAAAAAATTGCAGTAGTGTATTTAACAGTACAATGATACATCTGCTTTGTTTTACGGCTGGTTTATACAACGGAACGTTATTTTTTGGAGACGACACTTTATTTGCTGAGAGAAAGAAATAGCATACTTGAGCCGAAAAAATAAAAACAAAGAAGAACATTTAGAGTTTGTCAAAGGACCAGATGCTTCATTTGTGGCGAAACGTCTGAAGAAGACTGGACACAATGTCATAAATAGAAAGATTGGGCGCATGAAGCATGTGTGGACATTAGGGAGGAGCGAAAAAAATAATAATTTACAATCAAAAACGGGTAGGTGCCAAAAGTTGCCTTTATACTAGTACATCAACTGCGTGCAATATTACCGCTGAAAAAAAAATGGCTTGAGTCTGCCCTTTTTGGTCCAAAAGTCGAAATTTTGGGTAAAATTTGACATTTATTCAAAAAATTAAAAAAATATCTATAGAGATGCTTATTATTTAAAAGTGTTATTTAAACCTTTATTATTAATGACTTAACATATTTAAACGATAAAATGATATCTTTGTTCTGTATAACTGAAACATAACTGACAACGTTTGGTGAAAAAAAGGCGTTGCCACTCTGTTGTGTCACACAAATAATTGTTGTTTAGAATACAGCTCTTACCTAGCTGCTTTCAAAACTACCCAGGTGATACCACGTGGAGGTGACTGCATTTCACACAACAGTGCATAGCTCGACCACCCTACCATTTGAACTCAATGTTTTATTTATACATTGAATTGTGATTTTTTTATCAAAGACTGGCCTAAGTTTTCTATGTATCAACCTAGTACATCTTTTCTTTGGATCCACAAACTTTGAATGCTGTTGCTGTGATCTCCTTTACGTATTTTTCTACTGTTTGTGTAAGAGAAGACAAACAGTGTAATGCAGTGCGCAGGATATGAATGTAATCTATTCAGCCGTCTATTATCTTCACCCAAGATTGCACGGGATAAATGCATATTGATTAGAGGTTCTGTTACCACAACACTTTGCCAATGAATTAGATTTATATAATTACCCACTCCAAAGTTGATTGTCGATATTTCAGATTTGCGTATGCCATCATTTACTCTCATCATTCAACTATTATGTGCTGAGCTGTTTAATGTGATGGAAATCGCCAGAGAGCATTGAATTAAGAATTTCCCCTGCGTATGCAAAGGAACCATTATCCTAAATAACCTTTTTTTAGTAGTTGTTTTATTCCGTTTTGTGTGTTGTTTAGTAGCCGAGTAATTTCCCATGAGTTTTTAGATCCCTTCTTTAGCTGTGGATTACATTTGATTGTAAACTATCCTGGAGCCAAACTTGGACAACATAGTACTTTTTGAGTAAACGTGAAGACTCTGATGGGCAGTGAGTGCTCATTTGAAGGCCGATATTTCTGTTAGTCGTTGTCATCCATTGTGCGAGGGACATGTTTAGAATGAACCATTACAATGGATCATATGCCTCATCTAAGTCCAGTGAATTTTCTCTGCATCATTTATTAGACAAGATCGTTGGCAAAAATTAGATTCTAACCCGCAGGCATTCACCGGACCAATAGGAAAATATTTGTCCACGTGCTTATTCCCTTCTTATTCCAATTTTTGAAGCCATACAGAGTAATTTTCAAACATTATTTCCTGAAATCGAGAAAAGGGTACTCAGCACATACCAGAAATACCTGCTAGACATTTGCAAAGTTATTTCATCAAGATATGGCTCAGAAGAACTAGCGAATAGGAACACTAGAAACTTCTACGCAAGATGGCTCACAAAGGTGCATAAAATTATTCGCCTTTATATAAGCACTGATTGACCATCAGAGTCTGGTTCACTCACAAAGTATATAATCCAAGTTTATGCCGCCGGATGGTTTACACCAAATATAATCCACATCTAAAAAATTGATCTAAAAACTTATGGGAAATTTCTCGGCTACTAAACATCACAGAAAACGGCAAAAAACAAATACTAAAAAAATTATTTAAGACATCGAGAGCAAATTTTTCACATCGAGAGCAAATTCTTATTGCAATTTTGATGACGATCGCCATCATATTAAACAACAAGCTTATCAACATATAAAAAATGCAAGAGATAGAGTAAAGGATGGCATACTCAAAGATGAAATACCTAAATTTTGTAAAATGTTGTAGGATCAGAACTCCCAATCACTATGCAGTAACTGGATGCAATTTTGGTGAAGATACTAGAGGGCTGAATGAATTCCATTAATTCCACTGCATTACTCTGCTTACCTTATCATACACGAACAGTAGGAATATACGTGAAGGAGTGTCACAGCAGCATCACCCAACGTCTGTGGATATAAAGAAGAGATGGACTAGGTTGATACATAGAAATCTTATGCAAGCCCTTGATAAAAAATAACAATTAAATGTAGAAATGAAACACAGCGCTCAGATGGAAGGATATGGTCGGGCTATGCACTGTTGTGTCATGAAATGCAGCCATCTCCACGTGATACCTCCTGGGTAGATTTGAAAGCAACTACGTAAGAGCTGTATTCTAAACAACAATTAGTTGTATGACACAACAGAGTGGCAACGCCTTTTTTTCACCAAAAGTTGTCAGTTTTGTTCCAGTAATACATAACAATGATATCGTTTTGTCATTTAAATATGTTAAGTCATTAATAATAAAGGTTTAAATAAGACTTTTAAATAATAACCATCTCTATAGAATTTTTTTTTAATTTTTAGAAAAAATGTCAAATTTTACCCAAAATTTCGACTTTTGGACCAAAAGCGCAGACTCATGCTATTTTTTTTTTCAGCGATAATATTGCACGCAGGTGATGTAAAGGCAACTTTTGGCACCTACCCGTTTTTGATTTTAAAAAATTATTTTTTTCGCTCCACCCTAGTGGACATCGATCCTTCGCGGCCTTGCTACTATTTGCGACGTGTAATTCCAAAGAGCGGCTTGGTCACTGTGAACTATGTCCGGGGCTACACGCCAAAAAAATATTTGTAAAAAATTAAAGACTTATTGTAAGACATGATTTAAGCTAAGATAAAAGAACTATCCGATTGTTACGTAATTAGAATTATCAGAAATGTGTTGTATTTAATTTCTAGTTTCAAATTAAAAGTTTAATTCTGTTCATTTCCAAAATTTCAAAAGTTTAGTTTATGTGTCCGGAAATCCCGACCTTCCCCTATGACGGGCTTTTCCTGAAAGACTAACCAACTGATAATCTCAGTAACAGATAAATTGTGCTGTGATTTTTGAATAACTCAATGTTCTTATTATACGAGGGCTGTTCAATAAAGAATGATCATAATTTTTTCATTAGCATGTTTTATTGCTCACCAATTTACTTTTATGTTCGAAAGTTTAATTCTGTTCATTTCCAAAATTTCGTGAGTTTAGTTTATATGTCCGGAAATCCCGACCTTCCCCTTTAGCACTTATAGTACATTTATAGGGACGGTCAAAAGTATTCCGTTACATTACGGTCAATGGGAAAAAATCTTTCCAAAGTTCATTTTAATAATATTAGACTATTTCAAACATGATGAAATTGATATGCATTTATGAAGTGCCTGTAAAACATATGTGTAAGTTTACTCTGGATTATGTGTGTAACCTTCCACAAATTCTGGTGTAAACAGCTCTAATATTTTAAAAACTCACATTATTGGAGTTTTCTTTCACAAAGGTTGTGGGACCTTTGTAAAAACTGGTTTCTACTTATTCGCATACCTCACGTGAGATCTACTTAGGGCTCCGATTCACTGACGGACGCGGATTTCTTTCCCCCTTGCAATGCAACCTTGCTCTCACTCTGTGGTCTGCAATTCACCCACATGTCGAAGCAAGAATAACACGTGATTGTTGAGATTTTAATGTTATTTTTCTTATTAAAAAAAATATCAAAAGTACACATACGCGACCGTCTTGTGTGATATATGGATGTTATTCTAATTACAAAAATGAAGGAAAACACAAGGCGTATTGTTTTACGCAGGGCCGAAACTAGCCTTTTTTGCACCCGGGGCAAACATGGATTTTGGAGCCCCCCCCACCCCCCTCTTCCGCAAAGTATGTTTACAAAGAGAATTTTACTAATTTTCTAATAGCTGACTTACTTTAAAATTTAAAATATGTAATAAAAAAATGTGTAATACTGAACTACGTAATCTACAATGGAGGATCAAGGGGGAGGTCACAGAAGTCTTGACCCCTCCTCTGAACACCAACAAAAATATTCTAAAGATAATTTTAAAATGAAATATACAGTAGAGTCCCGATTACCCGAGTTTCCGGTTTCACCGAGTTATTTTCTTCTAATGGACTGATGGCTTCCATTATTATGAAACAGCCATTATAAATGAAGTGTTGGGTGAAGATGAAAGACCAGCCGTAAAAAGTTAGAACTCTGATTTTCAGGTCAGAATGGGGAAAAAATGGCCATAATTTTTTATTTTTTTGAAAAAAAATTATGGCCATTTTTCCCCCATTCTGATCAGAAAATCAGAGTTCTAACTTTTTACGACTGCTCTTTCATCTTCACCTAACACTTCATTTATAATGGCTGTTTCATAATAATGGAAGCCATCAGTCCATCAGAAGAAAATGATCCATTCCAAAGGTATAATCCTTCATTTGGCGCCCCTTCGTTCTGGCGCCCGGGGCACATGCCCCCTCTGCCCCCCCCCCCCCTTAGTTTCGGCACTGGTTTTACGTCTGACAAAACAAATATCATTCCCAAAAATGGATATCATTAATAAACTCTCAAAGTATAGTAAGGTAGGAAAACATGTAGTTAATTTATTTTTCAAAGTATTATATACAGGGTGTCCGGTCTCGACGGTGTCCAATGGCTAATTCCTAAACTGTTAATCATAGACATATAGTTCCAATTACAAAAATGTTTTAAATCAGGTAAAGAAATATTTTAAAAGCGATTTGGGTCAATAAAAACATTTCTTAAAAAATTACGAAATTAAAATTTTTATACGGTCCCCTGGTCCTATAAGTTATACTTAGTAAAATTTTCCTGTTACACTGACAAGTAAGACAAAAGAAATCGCATTCAAATAACACTAAAATTGAGCGAGTTATGAAATTTTAAGAATGCATGACTTATGCCCCTTTTCTGCTCTGAAAACAAATGAGTTCGGCTTGGCTTTGAGGGGTCACATACCGAGTGCTTAAAGTATTCGAAGATCTTATTTCATGTGTATCTGCGCTTTGAAAAAAATTGTACAAGTATTACGATTAAGTTAACATTTATTAAGTTTCAGATTGGCTAAAATAACATATGTTTTATTTTTGTTACTTCAACGATCGTAAGTATGTTTTTCCAGTTCAGAATTTGTACTCGAACTTTAACTCACTTTTAAATATCCGATCGAGACTACATTTTACATACTGGCGCAAATCCAATAACAATCTAATACTATTGTGATTTTAGGTGGTTACCATTTATACTTATTTTACAGGATAAGACAAAAAATTTCGGATAGATTACCGCCAAGAAGTTTGAGAAAAAGTTTTAGATTAGATAATACAAGACTGCGATTGTTGGTTTTTTTTAACTTTTATGTAATTTTTAGCACTGAATCCGAAAATTACATTAATTTTTAACCATCATGTCAGGATATTTCGCAAATCATAAATTGTCAAATTAAAAGAATAACAAAAATCGGATACTATAAAGTAGAAGAGATGGTTGTGTTTTTTAACTTTTGATAATTGATTTTTACGTACTTTTTAGCACTGATTCTTCATTTTTAACCATCACGTTAGAATTTGTTTACAAATCGTAAATGTGTAAGTTAAAATATAGCGAAAATCTCATACTATAAAACATATGTAAAACTTTTTTTTTGTTTTATTTTATTTTATTTTATTTTATTCAATAATTTATTCGATATTTTTGCTTATCCTGTGATTCTTACAGCTAAATAGCTGAGTGGTCCGATAAGATGAGGGAGGAGATTCAATTTTAACTTTGAAATTTGCGAAAAATCCTGATGTGATGGTTGAAAATGAAAGTCAATTTCAGATTCAGCGGTACAGAATACATAAGAATCAATTATCAAAAGCTAAAAAACATGACATAACCCAACTTTTGTTGACAGATATTGTGAAATATAATCTCCAAACAAGGACATTAAAATAATTAAGCTAAGCAAACAGTTTTTTTCATGTGTCAAGTGTGATTTATAAAAGTAATTATCAAAAGTGTTTATGATCTAAAAGAAGGAAGTGAAAATGAAAAGTGATTACACAATCATAAACAAATACGTTATTATAAACATTTCGCGATACTTAAGAACTATGGACATATATAAACTCTTATTTTTAAATTACTATTAATATAAATATTGATACAAATAATTTGTTATTGTGATTTATATCACTAATTTCCTGTTCTTTACTTCTGATAATATTTTATACATGTATTTTTATCTATTTTCACTTGTAACTCAGACTCTCTAACGGAGAGATGTATAACTTAAAGGTCTTATTAAATATTATTTTTTTCTTTCTATTTATAAGTTTCTGCACAAATTTAAGTTTACAAGTCACACAAAAATATGTGTCTTTTTAAATGTCCTGGATGATCACACGTTCATAAAATGTGAATTAAAACAGAAATACAAGAAGATATGAGAAGATCGATTTACCCTTTCCGGATGTAGAATACCAGATGATATACGGATATACATAAATACAAGGTGAGCCTAATTTATCTCTTATTACCTGTGTTTGTTTTATATTGAGAAATAAATAGTTTATTTTTGAGAATAAAAACGAACATCACGCAATTTCTGATAGCAAAGATTAAATATTGCTATCAAAATGATTATGAGAGTGAAAAAAAAATTCTCAATAAAAACATTGTCACTAATTGATAAAAATAAAAATCTGGTAATCCGATAGGGTAATTTATTAAAAAAAATAAAACGAATCTTAGCAACATTATGGCTTCTACAAAGGATAGCACGACCATTGAAAAATTGAACGCCAACAATTATACAAATTGGCGGTTCAAGGTCGAAATGCTATTGATTCGAGATGAACTTATTGAAGTTATTACGGAAGAGACCCCCACTCCATTGAACGATGCTTGGACCAAGAAAGACAGAAAAGCAAGGGCTTTAATGAGTTTGTCCATTGACGACAGTCAAATAGTGCATGTCAAAAATTTAAATACAGCTAGACAAACATGGGACGCACTTAAACAAATCCATGAGAAATCTAATCTCTCTAGTAAGCTGTACTTGCTACGAAAATTTTACAGTACAAAATTAACTGAATGTGGCAATATGACAGCCCACATTACAAAAATTTTAGAGATAGTGGATAAACTGTCAGCCATAGGTGAAAACATAACTGACTCGCACATTTCAGCACTACTGCTGTGCTCGTTGCCACCGTCCTACGATACCCTAGTTACTGCCCTGGAGGCCAGAGATGAACCTGAGTTAACCGTACAATTTATAAAAAGCAAGCTTACGGATGAATATACTCGAAGAATAGATAATACTGAAAATTCCGAAAACAGCAATAAAGTATATAAAACACAAGGTAAATTTAATCATTCAGAACAGAAAAGAGGCAGCAATAAGTACTGCTCACACTGTAAAATGAAAAACCACTCAAATAAAGACTGCTGGTTTCTAAAAACGAAAAACAACAACAGTTACACTAATAACAGACACTATAAAAATAAAAACAATTCAACATCACTAGTTTATGAAGAAAATAATTTACATACAAATGCGGAACCTGAAGAAAGAAAACACACAGTAAATGAAAACAACAGTGTCGCTTTACTAACCGAAGAGTCCGAAAATAAAGGCACTTTTATAGTGGACAGTGGCAGTTCCAGTCACATTGTAAATTCAAAAGAACTTTTTACCAAAATTACAAATAATAATGAAACAAACGTCACAGTCGCTAATGGTAATAAACTGATTTTATATGGATCTGGAGAGGTAATAATTCATACCGAAAATAAAAACAAACAAGTTATATTGCGTGACGTACTATACGTTCCTGACATAGAAACTAACCTGCTGTCAGTGCAACTAAAAACGGTTGCAAAGTCAAATTTGAAAAAGATAAATGTGATATAATTCAAGAAGGCGACGTTATACTTCAAGGTAAACTTAAAAACAATCTGTATGAAATACATGTTAGTAAAGATGAAAATCACAAGCAATATGCAAATGTTACCTACAACTGCTCAAATGCAAATTGCATAGATTTGTGGCATAGGCAAATGGGGCATAGGAGCTACGACACAATAAAGTCCATGTTATCAAAGGACTTAGTTGAGGGAATTAAAATAAACAACTGCAAACATAATGCGAAATGTGAGGTATGCATCAAGTCAAAAATCAGCGAGACCCCATTTCCTAAATCAGTGCATATAGAGCTACAAAAAGGCTCGAGTTAGTTCATTCTGATGTATGTGGCCTATAAATACACCCACAATTGGCGGGAAAATACGTCGTCACTTTTATCGATGATTATACGCGATTTTGTGTAATTTATTTAATTGCAAATAAAAGTGAGGCTTCAGAAAATTTGAAAGAATACATCTCAATGGTGAAAAACAAATTCGGAAAAATGCCTACTGAGATAAGATCGGACAACGGTGGTGAATATACGGGTAACGAAATAGAAAAATATCTAAAAGAAAATGGGATTCATCATCAGCTCACCGCACTGCAATTAGAAGCGTCTTAAATTTAGACACATATGTGACTGAAAAAGAATTTTAGACACTTAAGTGTCTTAATCTGAAAATTCAGACATTATAGATGTCTTAATTTAAGATACATACCTGTAAGTGTCTTACTATGACCATGGTGTAAATGAACTGAGAATAATGTCTAAAATATCCGTAAACGTCTTATTTTAAGACACTTCATTGCTTTAAATGTGTCTTAATTTAAGACGTTTTGATTCTTCCTACGCAATAACCACCAGGGGGCACTCGCACTCCCAGTTGCGCATGCGTTTTAGATGTCTTCCTTCGAAGTGGTATACGTTGTAATTCAAACGAAGTTTGTTTTTATGTACGCGTGTATTTTAATTCGTTTTTTGCGAAATGTGAAGTACTGTGATTTTAATTCGTATTAACTTGGATTATTTATTTATTGAATACATACATCTGACGTGTGTGCTCGACATGAAATGTCTCTTAGAAGCTGTCGTCGATATAAGGTCGGGATAGACACAGAACAGAAGTTGAACAGGTTGAAGATTACACCCGGAAATTCTACAAAGCGTGTGCAATGGGCTTAGTGTTAACTCGTATTAATTTATATCAATAATATTGTGTTATTCATCTTCGTCCTGTCGAAGCTGGCAAAAAAAAGAAACTTTTGTCTGGCAGGTCCTGTTTTGAGGATGAAACATCTCATTCTTTAAATATGGCTAGTCGGATGTATTATGGGATTACCTTTTAAACTGGTGCAAGTCTTTCTCCCTCACTGTGGTAGTGGTAGTTTTTAAAATTTCAAATCGAGGAATTTTTCTTACCTCTTGCAAACAGCGATTTAAGTAAGTGTTATAATTTCTTTATAGTACTAATATTAGTCTCTTTTATGATTTTATTTATTGTACTAAACAAAATCTTACATGAAATTTAATTGGTTTTGAATCTTTTTGAAAAAAAAAACACTAATTCTTGAAGTATATATTTTTTAATTTATGACGTTGTCTTTTATTACAAATTATGTATTATTTATTCTCATCTTTTTTCTCAATTTTAAAGTAATAACATCACTAAAAAACAGACACATTTAAAAGTTAAGTTCATTCCCTTGTTTTGTTTTGTTTTCAATATGGCAGTTCTTAGTTTCAATGACTAATGCTTATCTCATACTAAACGACCACAAGGAAATAGAAAAAAAAAACTTTGAAAGATCTCCTAAAGCTTTCTTACTTCCTAGCTAGGGATTACAATCCCGGATTGAGATCCCGGGATCCCGCTTTAATTTTAATCCCGAAAATCCCGGGATTTTTACTGGAAAATTCCGGGATTTTCGAGATTGCCTTTTTTTTTTCAATTGAACAATATTCAGCTGAAATTAAAAAATATATTTATAAACTTTCGCTTTTGGAAAAAAAAAATCAATTGATTTTTATTAAATTTATATATAATTGAAAATTAATATTTATCTCAAGTATTTCTTATATATATTTCTAAAGCTATTAAATCCTTCAATGTGGAAATCTTTTCACTTGGAAACATAGAAGTAAGCCAGTCAGGAAAAAGGAAATCATTTGTTTATTTCAATTTCGCTGCGTGTGTGGATTCGAAGGTCATTTTCCAATTAGACTTTACTGATAAGCATCGCAAGTGTGTATCATAATGATATCATGAGCTAACTTTTTTTTCGGTTTGATTTTGCTTTAAAGATGCCTTGTTTAGTAGCTCATAGGAATGATAACAATAAGCCCATGTGGCAATATAAATTTTTAAAAAATCTAATTTTTAAATAAGGATTTTCATTTTTTTTTTCGGGGAGGGGGGGGGATTTTGTATTATAATGAAAGTTTTGAACTTTTAGAGTAGGACAAGATTAAAAAACGCAAAATATAAATAAACAAAATACCGAAGTAATTTTTTTCTCAATATTAACCCTTTGCACTCGAGGGCTCCGGAGCGGAGCCATTTAAAATTTGTTTTCAAACTCGAGGTCTCCGCTACGGAGACAATGCAAATAATTTTGTGATACCATGTAATCTTGGCTTTTCTAGACAGGTATCACAAAATTATTTGCATTGTCTACGTAGCGGAGCCCTCGAGTTTGAAGGCAAATTTTAAATGGCTCCGCTCCGGAGCCCCCGAGTGCAAAGGGATAAAGTACAATATTTATTTATTTATTCATAGTTAAATAGCTGTCGTGATTATCCTCTGATATATATGTAAAATTGCCTATGTGGCAATATAAATTTAAAAAAAAATCTATTTTTAAATTATATGAAGTAGAGTAGGACAAGATTATAAGAAATATAGATATTTATCCACATACTTAAAAAGCCCTCAATAGCCCTTGCCGTTGAATTTGTCCGATAATCGGAGATTGTCTGCTTTTATGAGGTAAAAATATACAAATATGTATGCCATGCGGATTAAAAAAGTATTCGCTAAATAGATGTTTCAGAATAGCTATTCGGGAATTTCCATTAACCTCCACAACAGGTACTCCCGAATACCGGACATCTCAATTTAGATAACAATAATGCAGGGTTGCATTTTTTGCAAAAGAACTTCTTGATTAAAGAATGGGCATACTGGGCCGTGCCCCCCCCCCCCCCTACGATTTTAGTGCCCACAAATTTGATGTGCAATATTTGTAAAGCTTATATTTAAAATCTGTTTCGAAATTGTATTGATTATAATTAATATTTTGAACTTTTAAAGTAAAATAAGATTAAAAATAAAACAAATTTTAAAAATCTAATATTTAGATAAATATTTTTTGTTTTAATCTTGTTCTACTCCTGAAGTTCAAAATATTGATTATAATCAGTAAAATGTTGTAAAAGATTTAAATTATCAGCTTAACAAAAAATGCGTACCAAAATTGGGAGCCCCAAAAAAACCAGGTTGTAGGGCGGGGGGGAGGGGGGGGGGGGGGGGCAGGAGCCCAGCCAAATATTTTTCCAGGATTCAAAGTGGTCAAACATGGCTACGTATGATGCTTACAAAAAAAATGGATGCTATTAAGACGTTTGAAGTGTCTGAAATTCAGACACAAAAAGTGTCTGAAAAAATTCAGACATTTTAAAATGTCTGAAAACTGAACACTCCGTTTCAGACACTTAAGTGTCTGAATTTCAGACATTTTAATTTACAGTGCGTACCATTTAACCCAAGCCAAAACGGTGTAACAGAGCGTAAGAATAGGTCTCTACTAGATATGGTTAGAAGTATGCTAAATGAAGCAAATCTCCCGCACAAATTATGGGGAGAAGCCATATGTACCACGAATCACTTACAGAACCGGCTACCTTCAAAATCGGTAAGCACCACACCCTATGAATTATGGATGAATAGGAGACCAAATTTGAAATATCTCAAAGTTTTTGGCTGTACTGCATACGCCTACATACACAAATCAAAGAGAGGAAAATTATATAATAGAGCGGAAAAGGGCACTTTTGTCGGATATGACAGTCGCTCTAAGGCGTACAGAATCTATACAATTGACGGAAGAGTAATATTGGCCAGAAGCGTAAAATTTATAGAAAATAAAAATAATCCAGATACTAACGAAAATCTATATAGAAGAGAATTAATCGCGGAAACAAACAAACACAACAGAAAGACACGAATGAAATGGAAATAGATCTGACACAAACACAAAATGAACTAAGTCCACCACCCGCGTCACAACAACAAATTCCACAAGTGAGAAGATCAGAAAGAACCAATAGAGGTGTGCCGCAGGACAGGTTTGCTTATGCAGTCCGGCACGATCCAATATATGTACCTAACAGTTGGGAAGATATGATGAGTATAGAAAATCCTATAGAAAAACAGAACTGGGTAAAAGCGACAGAAGAGGAAATGAATTCCCTTAATGAAAATGATACCTGGTGCTTAGTTGATCTCCCACAAGGAGCAAGAGTAATTGGGTCGAAATGGACTTTTAAAGCGAAATATGACGAATTCGGAAAAATCAAGCGTTACGAAGCGAGATTGGTCGCACAAGGATTCAGACAAAAATATGGAGTAGATTTTGATGAAACGTATGCGCCAGTAGTTTCCCATACAAGTTTAAGAGTCTTCATAACTGCCGCAGCATACCACAATCTCAATATTACGCAGATTGACATCAAAACTGCATTTTTACATGGTGAATTGGAAGAAAATGTCTATGAATCACAACCTAAAGGGTATATAAACACTACAGAACCCAATAAGGTTTGTAAGTTAAAAAAGGCCCTATATGGACTAAAACAAGCTGCAAGAGCATGGTATTCAAATATTAGTGAAACACTAAAAGAATTAAAATTTAAACAGAGCAATGCTGACAATTGCTTATTTATAAGAAAAGAAGGGGAAAACACGGTTTATATAGCAGTATACGTAGATGATATTCTCATCGCAGGAAAAGATGAAAATATAAATCACATAACAGATAAACTAAAATCTAAGTACGCACTTGAAGATTTAGGTCAAATTTCCAATTACCTCGGGATAAAAATACAAAAGACTCACAATGGCTTTAAACTAAATCAAACAGCAAAAATAATAGAAATTGCAAAAAAAAATAATTTAGAAGATTCTAAGCCATACGGCACTCCAATGGAAACAGGCTTTCAACGATTAGACAATGAAGAAACACAAATGCCAAACAACACTAAGTACCGACAAGCAATAGGTGCGCTGTTATATGTTGCTACAATTAGTAGGCCCGATATTTTAGTAGGTGTAAACACCTTTTAAGTAGAAAAAACGAAACGCCGTCTGAAAGAGATTGGAAAGCCGTTAAAAGATTAATAAGATATCTGTATTGAACAAAAGACCTAAATTTAGTAATTAGCACGGAAGAACCACCCATCCTGGAAGTATATACTGATGCAGATTGGGGTGGAGATCTAAAAACAAGAAGATCGACAACAGAGAATTTATTCCTTTTAGGAAAGAATCTAATACAGTGGATAACGAAACGACAAACGTGTGTCGCACAATCATCTGCAGAATCAGAGTTCGTTGCAGCGGCGAGCGCAACACAAGAATTAATATGGCTGCTAAAACTATTAGAAGATCTCGATATACCGCAAAAATTGCCTATAGTAATTTATGAAGACAATAAATCCTGCATAAAAATGATAGAATCCGAAAAGTTTTCTAATAAATCGAAGCATATTGACATAAAATATAATGTGATTAAACAGCTGAAAGAAGATAAAATTATTGAATTGCGTTATAGCCCAAGCAAGTCCACGACAGCGGACATACTGACGAAACCAGGGCCCAAGCCTGAACTTCTAAATAATAGAAACAAACTAAAATTACAGAACAATCCTGGTTAGGAGATTAAGGGGGGAATTGTTGACAGATATTGCGAAATATAATCTCCAAACAAGGACATTAAAATAATTAAGCTAAGTAAACTGTTTTTTCATGTGTCAAGTGTGATTTATAAAAGTAATTATCAAAAGTGTTTATGATCTAAAAGAAGGAAGTGAAAATGAAAAGTGATTACACAATCATAAACAAATACCTTATTATAAACATTTCGCGATACTTAAGAACTATGGACATATATAAACTCTTATTTTTAAATTACTATTAATATAAATATTGATACAAATAATTTGTTATTGTGATTTATATCACTAATTTCCTGTTTTTTACTGCTGATAATATTTTATACATGTATTTTTATCTATTTTCACTTGTAATTGAGACTCTCTAACGGAGAGATGTATAATTTAAAGCTCTTATTAAATATTATTTTTTTCTTTCTATTTATAAGTTTCTGCACTAATTTAAGTTTACAAGTCACATAAAAATATGTGTCTTTTTAAATGTCTTGGATGATCACACGTTCATAAAATGTGAATTAAAACAGAAATACAAGAAGATATGAGAAGATCGATTTACCCTTTCCGGATGTAGAATGCCAGATGATATACGGATATACATAAATACAAGGTAAGCCCAATTTATCTTATCTATGTTTGTTTTATATTTAGAAATAAATAGTTTATTTTTGAGGATAAAAACGTACACCACGCAATTTCTGATAGCAAAGATTAAATATTGCTATCAACTTTTGCGGCTTGTGTAATCTAATAATGTTTTAAAATATGTATCGTTTTGTAAAGAATTGAGGCTGTTAATTTAGCATCATTTTATTTAACAAATTCTGTTTTTTCTTTCTTCTTAAATGTTTATTACAAATTGTATTTTGCATTAATACGTCAGAATGATTAAAGATTTCAAATTTATATTGCAATGTTAATTTTACTCTCAGCCATTTTTTAATATATCTGACGAAATTATATTTCGACTAAATTTGTGAATGACCCCCGATTTGCAGCAAAAAATATTCTCCAACTTTAAACAGCTATTACTCGATCAATTTTAATAGTAGAATAACGGGACTTTTTGTGTATTATTTGTCAGTGTAAAAGGAAAATTTTACTAAATATAACTTATAGGACCGGGAGACCGTATAAAAATTAAAATTTCGTAATTTTTTAAGAAATGTTTTTATTGACCCAAATCGCTTTTAAAATATTTCTTTACCTCATTTAAAACATTTGTGTTACTGGAACTATATTTCTATGACTAACGGTTTAGGAATTAGCCATTGGACACCGTTGAGACCGGACACCCTGTATATTCAATTTTTCATTTATTAGTTTTTATCGCATTTTTTCTTTAAAAAATAAATATGAAAAACGTTTGTTTTAGCATAGTATATAATTTTTTATAAAATCCATATTTGCACAGAATATGTAAATCTTGAAAAAATAATGTATATATAACTAGGTGTGTGAATTATATTTTTGTTGTAGATTATTCTGTAGAAAATACACTATATTTTTATTTGAATAACAAAAAAAAGAAAAAAAAATTATTATTTAATATATAAATATTTTAATAACTAGGTGTAACTATTTTAATTACTATTTCTTATTATTTAAAGTGTTATATATTCAATTTTTCATTTTAATCGCTTTATTTCATTACGGTTTAAATAAACAACATTTAAAGAATGTTGTTTTTTTTCTCTTATGAAAACACATTTTCTTTTAGTATAGTAATGTAGTATAGTGATAGTAAATAACCTTTTATAAAATCCATGTTTACAAAGAATATGTAAGGTATAAGAAAATTATATATGCAAATTACATTTTGTAATATTGTATGTTGCAGAATTTTTTTTTTAAATATTAGTATTAATAATTAAGTGAAACTAATTTGTTTATTATTTTTTGTTAATATTATATAGTCGAGTGTTATAAACACACGTATAATAATCACTTATAAACAGATAAAGTTAAAAAATGCTATAAAAAGTGATAGAAAATCTTTATTAAGATTGACGATCGTTTCGTTGCACAAACGGCAACACTTTCAAAATCATTCAACGATAGAAAATATTTTCACATAATTAAAAAAAAATTTAAATTATAATAGTTTTTAAATTATGTGAAAATATTTTCTATCGTTGAATGATTTTGAAAATGTTGCCGATTGTGCAAAGAAAGGATCGTCAATCTTAATAAAGATTTTCTATCACTTCTTATAGCATTTTTTAACTTTAGTCGAGTGTTTTAGTTTTTCTTTTTTATTACAACATTTCATTACAAGTTAAATGAAGCTTATTTTAAAATATCATTTTTTAAGAATAGATTTTGTTTTAGTATGGTAATTTAAATAAACTTTTATGAAATTCATATTTACACAGAAAATGTAAAGTAAGAAATAATATATATATAATACGCATGGGAATTATATATTGTTGGAGAATATTCTGTAAAAATATAGAATATTTTTATTTCTGGATAAAGAAAGGATACAGAATTTATTTTAATTATTAGTGTATTAATATTTAAGATTTTATACTTATTAATATTGATAACTAAGTAAGCTTTTTAAATTATTATTTCTTATTAATTGAGGTAGTAATATAAGTTTTTTAAGCTTTTAAAATTTTACCTTTTTGTAAACATAACAAAATAAGTATAAAAAAGGAAACACGTAATACTTTTAATTAAAGTGAATATATATAATACTTTAAATAATTAATAATATGTTTTCTTATCGTATTGTACTTTGTAGTTTATAATTTGTACAATGAGTGGCATTCATCCACTTTTGATAATGATTCAGAAACACCAAAGCACTCAAAAAAAAAAAAAAGAAAAAGAAAAAAAAAAAAAAAAGAAAAAAAAAAGGAAGAGGAGGAGAAGGGGGGTGGGGATGGATATGTAATTTTTTTGAAATTCTGTCCTATTTTATTCTTTCATCAGGTTGATGCAAAAACTATATTAAAATACTTATTCAGTAACACAAAAACTCTTCGGAAAAAAAAAAAGAGATCACTGGGGCAGTGTGGGAGGTGAGGGGGATTTTCTGTGGAAGAATTTAATTCCAGATGTTTATAAGTGTACTTTAGTACATATTTCTCATTTTGATTGCTAAATTTTTCCTGCACCTATTAATGATCATCTGG
The DNA here is from genome assembly GCA_963932465.1 of Maratus speciosus. Classification (NCBI taxonomy): domain Eukaryota; kingdom Metazoa; phylum Arthropoda; class Arachnida; order Araneae; family Salticidae; genus Maratus; species Maratus speciosus. Next base: position 142,716,992 of record OZ010786.1, on the reverse strand, counting down.
TATTAAAATATTATTTACCTAAAAATATTTTTTAACAAAATAGTAACAGCTTTTAAAAGCAAAAAAAAAAAAAAAAAAAAAAATAAGAGCGCATTTTATTAAAAATTAGTATATATTAATAAACAAGCCTTTAAAAGCACACTTTTAATTTATTTTGCTTCAATAAAAAAATATATTTTTTTTAATTTTGAAATAAAAATTTAGTGTTCTTTTACTAAGAAAATTTACAGAAAGAAACATTGTAAAATTGTAAATTTAACGCAGTTTTTAGGCAGTGTTGACAAATGAATAATGGTTGTGGAAAATGTTCATCTAATAATGTGTACCATTCCTGGAAAGCTTACCCCTACTGACCTTACACACAATTACTGTGTAAGATTAAATTTGAAATATATATATATATTGAAGCAAAATAAATAAAAAGTGTGTTTTTAAGGCTTGTTTATTAATATATACTAATTTTTAGTAAAATGTGTTTTTAATAAATATTTTTTTTTTTTTTTTTATTTTATGTAAGTAATATTTTAATACCAGATGATTATTAATAGGTGCAGGAAAACATTTAGCCATTCCATCAAAGCTCACTAATACTGATGTGTAACCTTACACACAATTACTGTGTAAGATTAGAGACAAATGCGGCGGAAACTTTCACAGAAATTTGTGAAATGTTTCACAATATTGTGGTGTAACCTCACACAAAAGCTGTGTAATGTTACACCAGTTATATTAGTTAAATACCACCTTAAGGTTAGAGGCAGCAATACTGCCTCCAGTTTTATGGAGTAACGTTACACCAAATGTTTTACCGTGTGCACTGAAACATGCATTTTGTACAATATAGAATGAAAAGCATTATTATTAATATAACAGGGCGACACATAAGAATTCCGTTGAATAAAGGTCTACGGGTAAAAACTGTTTGAACCGTATTTTAGTTATGTTACGCTATTTCAAATATAATGAAATTGGTATGCATTAATTAAGATATGCAACTACAAGATTCTTGGTGTATAACATGATGTGCATAACATGATGTGCATAACATGATGTGCATAACATTTATCTTTCCTGTAGAAACAGAAGATTCGGATACAGTACTGCATCCAAAGTATTGTCTATTAGCGATAATTGTTGTAAGGGCGATTTCTTTTATGATATGTGTGTTTAGCTAAATTTTTGCTTATTATGAGGTGTGTATGAATATTACAGATTATATACAGGGCTATACAAAAGAATGATGCATGTGTGGGCATCGATCCTTCGCAGCCTTACTACTATTGCGACATGCGTAATTCCAAAGAGCGGTTTGGTCACTGTGAATTATGTATGTCCGGGGCTACCCGCCAAAAAAATATTTGTAAAAAAATAAAGACTTATTGTAAGACTTGATTTAAACTAAGACAAAGAAACTATCTGATTGTTACGTAACTAGAATTATAGGAAATGTATTTAACTTCTAGTTTCAAATTAAAAGATTAATTCTGTTTTCCAAAATTTCATGAGTTTAGTTTATGTGTCCGGAGATACCCGACCTTTCCTTATAGCACATGTACATTTACGCAAACGGTCAAAAGTAATCCGTTACATTACTTATTAAAGTGCAACACTATGTTGCACCTCGTTCCTACCTCGAGCCAATTTTTTCATAGACCGACTATTCCGTCATATAACGCGCACTTTTCATACAGGAAAATTCATTAACATTCACAGATCTGCGTTATATGCAGGGGGCAAAAATGAAACATTAAAAATTAAGAAAAGATGAGCATAAGGATTCAGATTTCTTCTTTAATGAAATCATATGTATCGTAAGGCTAAAACAGTGGTTCCCAACCTTCTACTGGCTACGCCCCACCAAAGCATCCGTAAAGTCACTATGTCACCCCCACCCTAATATGTAAATTATGTCTCATTATTTAATAATAAACTCTATTCACAAGGTGGAAGTGTAATAGAGCCTTAATAAAATCTATTCATTTCATATTTTTTAACTTATCAAAGAGGTGAATCTTCTACCACAAATGTGTTTTTACATAAATTTATAAATGCAATGAGATTATACATCTTTGCCTACATGCCAAAACGAGTTATGTTGTACTTTTCCAATTTAACTCAATTTTAAAGAAAAGGTATACGGTCTGCATTTTTATCTTCCCAAATAACTTAAATAAGCACTTACATTTAACGTTAAAATTCATAAATTCAAACATTTTATAATGCATTCTTGTAATTTAGTAAGAGTTGGCGGAAAAGCTTTGGACACTGATTTTTCTTTGGATAACACAATACACAAGAGATATTTTAATATTCGCATCTTTATCAAATTAAGTAGCCATTATTTTGCATAACACATTCTCTCTGTTTTCCCTTTCCCAATATCGATAATCGTATTAGCGAATAGAAGTAGAAAACTCATTTAACAAATAATCGAAGACGTTACGAAAAATTTTAAAATTCACCACCAGAAAAATTATAGTGTGTTTTAATACTTTAAAAGATATCAAAATATTTTCAAAAATTATTCGCATAATTATTCTGATGTTAAATCTATTTTAAATTTTCGATATAAAACATTTTAAAAATTCAATAAAGAACTGATTTATTAAATTTTGCTTGTATTCCATTTATTTTTAGCTACAACACTACTTATCCCCAAAAAGACAAAAGAAATTTATAGTGAATGAGTAAGTAAGAAATTTAGAATTGTCCCCCCTAGAAGGTCAAATTGCCGCCCGGTGGGGCGTACATCCCACGTTGGAAACCACTGGGCTAAAATGAACTTCTTAAAACACCATTAAATAATAGAAATGCGCCAGGCCTTTCGGAAGAACTTAGTCTTCCTTCAGGAGGCACGAAAGGTACGTGCTTCTACTTTGAAAGTACAGTAGAGTCCCGATTATCGGAGTCCCTCTTAATCAAGTTTCCGCTTTAACCGAGTTATTTTCTTCTGATGGACTGATCCCAGCAAAGAGGGAATTGCTGGCCAGCAGCAAGATAGGTGCTGGCAATGATGGAGAAGTGCTGGCTAATGGTCTGCCACTGCATGACCACTGCTGGACAGCTTCAGTCAACTTTGCTGTTGGAAATCATCAGATAAAATTCTGGTGGGCTTCCGTTTTATCTCATGCGCTGGCCCACCACTACTTGGAAGTACACGAACTTTTGCAGTATTATTGCTGGGAACCCTTACGCTATGTGCGTTGTGAATAGCGAAGACATTGCGTATGTAAACACAAATCTGAAATGAATATCTTAACACAATTTAAGCTGTGAAGCAAAAATTTTTTTAACTGTAAATAATATAGCACCACTGTCACAATAAAAAATAAATAAGTAAATGAATAAATAAATAAATTCTTTATTTCAACGCACTTTTTTTTCTCCTTAAATCTGGTTTTACTAAGTTACAAAGGATTTCGGTTTTCATAATTTACACAGTTCAGAATCAATAATAAAAAAAAACGTATAAAATATATAGGATTTCTATACAATACAATAATTTCTATACCAGTTTAATGATTGGGAACGTAAATCACAAAAGGAACAAACTTCAAATAGTGTAATGAGAGATTGAAAACTACGAGCGGTCGTAGCATACGCCGAAAGTATTGCTCATGTCCGATCACGAAAACCAAACAGCATCGAGAGCGGTTAGTACTTGGGAGGGTGACCACATGGAAACCGCTGCAAGTTCAAATATTTCTATTATGGACACTTCTACAGATATTTCTATAGCTCTTGGTGAAACTAGCTTATAGAAAAAAGAGCCATAATACTTCGTTTTTAGGTAGATTTCGTATGAAATACTACCTATTGGGATCGTTCTATGTTGGAATTTCTGAAAAACTTTGCAGATCTACACCGATCATGACTCCTAGAACCCAAAACCACCCTCAGTAAAAAACTTTATATATCTATGTATCTATCTATCTATATATATATCACTTTCTTCTGGACACGATAACTTTCGTAATTCTGCACCAATCTCTTCCAAACTGATACATAAAATCAAAGGGCATAAAATCTCGGTCAAGTTCGTTAATGGGCAAAATCGGACCAAGGGGATGGAAATAGGGAGGGGTTTTGTGAAAACCGAAAAAACCCCATAACGTCTTAATTTTTGTACATATCAAATCAGTTTAAAGTTTTTATTACTTCTAAAAATAGCGCCAAAAATTCATGCATCACAGATTTTTGATAAAATTTAAAATAGGCTCAAGGGGCGCAAAAAATAGGGTTTTTGGGAGAAAAAAATTCCTTACTTCGTCAATTCTCAAGATATCAAATCCAATAATTTTATTATACATCTCCTTAATATTATCTACAACTTTTATATTCACAAGTTTTTGATAGGACCAATTCGTACCGAAAAAAAAAAGAAGGTTGAAGAAGAAAATTTTTCATAACTCCGTCAATTCACAAGATATAAAATCTCCATGAATTTATCATATATCTTCTTAATATTGTCTTCAACATTTATATAGACAAGTTTTTGGTAGGGCCAATTCTTAAAGCAAAAACAAATTAAAAATACATAGCGGTTGAAGAAAAAAATCATCGTATTAAGGGTGTATTCAAATCCAAACTGTCTATTTTCTTACTCATTTTTAAATTCATTTTTGCTCTCAAACGCATCCAATTGCTAGATTCTCTTATTCAAAAACTATGTACAGTAATGATCGATTTTTTTATAGAGGCAGAATGTATTTCAAAAAATGATGTCAAAGTGGGCATTTTGAACAGAATTTCCCGAAGCGATTGTGTTAGAAACGAAAAATATTGCCCTACTGAGAAAATAATGGTTTATTAATCAAGTTTTAATTAATTGAAAGAAAAATAAAAACACAGGTCGCTTATAAATCTTTTCAAAAATCACGTCAGCATGTTTCATATTTTTTTTTATTAAAAATTAATCTGAAAATGTGCCAGAAAATTTCGAGTTGTTGAGTATGGAAAAATATTTTTTTAATATCGCCTTAACATGATTCTGATAAAACCAGCAATTTTATAAAAAAGGAAATATAAACTCGTCAAAAGCAGACAGATAAAACTGTTAATGTGGATTTATATCTAATAATGATTTAGTTTTTGTTGGTGAAATTAGTATACTTAACTTCGAAATCCACCTCTGTCGGCCTGGTCGGCAGGGATTTTTTTTTATAGAATTCTATAAGAAATTTTTGCAAGGGAAAGTGCTGGGCCAGCAAAGGAATAGCAGTGGAATAGGTGCTAGCACTACAGGAAAAATGCCGGATTGAACTAATGTGATGACATACCAATGCTGGCCTGCTGTTGGCCATCACTGATGGGCCAGCTGCATTCCGCACGGACACTTTTTGACTGGTTTAAGTAATAGCACCATTGCACTTTACCGCTGATGGCAATGCTGGCTGCCATCTTTTTTCCAGCTGATGGCCCACTATTTCTTTCTTTGCTGGGATGGCTTCCATTATTATGAAACAGGCATTATAAATAAAGTCTTAGGTGAAGATGAAATAGCAGCCGTAAAAAGCTAGAACTCTGCTTTTCTGGTGGCCATTTTTTTCCCCATTCTGACCAGAAAATCAGAGTTCTAACTTTTTACGGCTGCTATTTCATCTTCAACTAAAACTTCATTTATAATGCCCGTTTCATAATAATGGAAGCCATCAGTCCATCAGAAGAAAATGATCCATTACAAAGGTATAAGTTCGATTAAAAAAAACTATTTAATACTGCTGGACAGATAATTACACCTGTTTATTTTCTATTTAATTTATATCCAAAATTGTTAATTGGTCCAAATCATCCAAGCAACCTCATAGCAAATCGGTATATAATTTTATATACCTTAGATAAATTCAAATAACATAAGTGATCGTAATTACATAATTCTAGTAGAAGAGCAACGCGAAGCATTAATAAAATTAAATTAAAATTCGCGTCAAAATGTAATTATTAAATTTAAATAATTACGAATAAAATTAAGAGTTTGCGTTGTGAATTATTTAGACGAACTCTTCCACTTATGAATTAAACTAAAATTTAAGCTGTAAAAATAAATTGACACACCTTAAACACTATCAATTAAATAATTACAGAAACTTTTTAAACCTTGATTAAATATTTTATTTACATTGAACACAACTATATACAGAAATACATAATATTAATTCAAAAAAAAGAAAGCAACACTTTTGTTTGCTTCTCATTATTTTATGTATATTTAATCTTTAAAAAAAAAACAATATTTTCATTTACTCTAATTATTATATTTTTTTCTTTTTGCTAAAAGAATAATTCTCTTTCATTTTTAAATTACCTTAATTTTATTTAATTATTGGTTTTGTCGGATCTCAGATTACTCTCTACCATAAAATATCAGTAAAGTATATTTATGATTTTTCATATGATCTTAAGTGGTAAAAGAAAAAGTTCAAAGTAGTACCTTTTTTTAAAATACGGGATGGTGGCCTTTATTCATCAAATTCAGAGTTGTCGCGTTGCTTAGGATCATTTTCATATGTCATCCGGAATTCGCTTCGTATCAGAGCGGCAACATCGGGATGGCAGGATGCATAGCTACGGACCTCTGTAGAATAATCCTCTTTATTTTAACATCAGGAAGACATCCTCAATTTGGCTTGCTAGGGCTCACTCCGATATGTACATCAGGAAGACATCCTCAATTAGGCTTGATTAGGCTCACTCCGATATGTACATCAGGAAGACATCCTCAATTAGGCTTGATTAGGCTCACTCCGATATGACCATCTCGCCTGGGCATTACTAGGGCTTTCAGGATTCATTGCACGGGCTTTCAGGAGAGCTCCTGCGTCCTCTACATCTTTTTTCAGACTCCTTTTTCAAACCTTATTCTTCTTGCACACCAACTCCTGCAGTGGGTGGAACTATTTTTGTCTAGTCCACTGTTATTGGATGTGAGAAGATTTTGCATTATTCTTCGATAGGCCTATTAGCTAACAGTCTGCAAATGGCCCCTTACATATACTTTAATATTATTATCTGCCTTAAAGTTTGGGTGGTCTGAAAAGCCATAAATTTATCCCAACACTTTTATTGAGGCCATAAATTTATTCCAACGTTTTTATTATTTTACGATTTCTAATTATACACCACTTTCCATTGGCTTGTCATAAAACGACACCATGGCGTCTGGCTATTGTTGTTGTCTGAGATCCGGACTCTATTCAACATTATACATTCATTTTACAATACAACAATTTTTTAAAAATATATATTTAATATTTAAAATCAACTTAATAATTTTTGTATGAACTTACACTCCTATTTTACTTAAATATATAAACATTATAATTTTACACTCATAATTATATATTTTTTTAAAATATTTATACAAACAGAAATAACCAATTACGCAATTTTACTTTGATTTAACCAACATGGTGCGGGAACATATCCTAGTTATATGTTGCCCAGCATCTCTCCCGGTGTCAGAAAAAAAAAATAAAAACTGATTGCTGGTTTTATTTATTTTTTTTTTTTTGTAAAGTTTAAAGGAATGTACGTGTCCATATGACTGTGTATCTACACAGTTTTTGAACTAAATCTGTAAAGTTCAATTATCAATGGTTCTGGTATATTTTATAAGAAGTTCTTCTATTTTTCATAACAGAAAGTTCAACACATGATAGCATAGTTGTCTGTTGACATTCACATTTATAGAAGACCTCTGTACTGAAAATCTGACGTCTTTCTCGAAGCCTTTTTTCTTTACCACACACATGTTTAATAATTTTGTAACTTTACAGTTTTAAGTGCCCAAAATACATTCAAAGCTATAATTTTGTATGAAACTAATATGCCGAAATAAACCTAATTACAAGAAAAATAATGGCATACACATTTGACATATTATTTCATCACATACAACCTTATGACACAGTGTTTTATCTAAAACACATTTTATACTGAATAAAAGTAAATACAATGCTTGTAATATGACATGTTATATTTCACATAATTAATCTGATGTATTCAAATTATAATCAGAAAAATATTGTATACAAACTGGTTACATTATTTTATTTATTTATTTGTTACTTCTAACATGTATGATACGTCAACATATACAAGCTATCTCATCTCCTTTAATATATCATTACGTAATGTTTTCCAACTTTACCCGATACGAGAAAAAAAAGAGAAGGAGAGGAGAATAAAACCAGTTTTCGAGCGTCCCCGATCCTTTCGAAACGAGGGGTTGGTCAAGCTACTAATCCCTTTCTGCGAGGTGATTTGTGCTGTGACAAAATTTTACGACTTCAAAAAGTATGTATTTAAAACCATTTCATGCTTGTAATTACCTTATTAATTAGTATAATTTCTTGATATACTTTCTTCTTAACTAACTGTGCATGCCTGTATGTAATTTTAAACATAATCTATGCATAAACAGTGTATGTATTTGTATCATATCTAATGTAAACCTTCTGCTTTTTTTTTTATTTTGTAGGGGAAAATGGCGATTCTAGCATTTGAATTCTCCTGCCTCATACTGCGACTGGAGCGAGCGTGGCTTTTTATGCTGTCAGGTTCAAATCTAAACCAAATTGCCTTTCAGGATTTAAGAAAAAAAATGCCTATAATTTTCTTTAACTGATTACATTGTATATTTTTAGACCTTTCTAACAAACACAAATTTTGATTCATGATATTGTTTACTATTAAAATGTAAACAACACGGAAAAATGACTTCTACAGCTTCTCAAAATGCAAAATATGCATTACGCTGACCTTAAAAATGCACCTTCATTTAATACTATTAAATAGTGTTGTCAGAAAATGCCATTGACGAAGAAGAGAACAATTTTTGTGTCTTTAATTATTATTTATTTAGCCAACAATTCTATCTTAAAAGATTGTTAAATTTTCATATTTATTTATTTACTGAATGAAATAAAAATTTATTTATTCAAAAATCTATTTATAATTAACATTCCGTATGTGAATTCTACTGTCTAAACTTTAATGATATGTTTAAAAAGTAAAAGATAATAAATTATTATTATTAATCAAACATTAATAATTATTATTTAATTATTAAAAAAATGTACTTAATACACTTGTATAATTTGAAAAAAAACAAAAGCAAATGATAATTATTACGTAACATCGTATGCAGCCATCTATGAGTACCCGGCCGGACCAAAGAACTTCTGCCAGCAGAAAAAATCTTTGTATACTCACAAACAACCACATCCAATTTTTTTTATAGATCAAGTTTTTAAAATAATTACTGTATGTACTATAAAAAAATTAAGTAAATAAATTTATTAAGCCATACTACCTATTTTAATAAAAATAAGGCCAATATATATAAATATATTTATTTATTTATTTTGTTTCCTTATGTTAAATTGGCCAAATTATATAAAAAAAAAATTTATGAACTCACACACTCAAATTTATCAATACTATGTATATTTATATGTGTTAAATTTAGAATTGCATTTAATTCTAAGGGAAAGTAAAGAGAGAAAAAAAAATGCTTAAATTCTAAAATAACATAAATTTATAAAATATTTTATTTAAAAAAAAAAAATCTAATTTCTAGCTGATTTCAGCAAGATGTCATTTAATATTTATATTAAATAATTTTGCTAATACATTTTATTAATTATTAAATTCGCATATTTATATATATACAATAAAAATATAATAGTCTTACATAAAATTTTACACTATAACAATGTTATTAATTAATTTAACTTGGATTTAAGCCTACTTTAATTCTAATTGCATACCGTTAATAAAAGTAAATTAGCTTATCAAGTTAAATATAATATAAACTATGATTGTCTAATGTTAATTTTGCTGAAAATTCCATAACTTTTAACTGTAAATGCTAATCGCTATACCTTTTGTTATTTATTTTGAAAACAACACGAACTTATATTTTTATTTATTATTTTTTTGAATTAAATCTAGAAACTATACACTGAGCTAGACACTCCATAAATGTGTAAAACCTAAAAATCAAAAGTTTTCCTAAATAAAACTCAAAATGCTGCTTTTTACAATATAATATTACTAATTTTATTGTTTCTGAGCATAACATCTAGTAATTATACCATACTTAATTTTTTCTTCGATTCCTTTTTCAGCCAAGAATCCTGAAGTTAATGCCTAAGTGATGACTATATATTGATGTATCTGTGAATAACTTTTCTACAAAAATTTTGTTGGTGTTGGTGCATACCCAGCCGTAGGCCAAAATTGCACCCTATACAGAAAGCCTTTGGTGAGAAAATTTTAATTTTGCTTCAATTATTTATTTGTGTAATTTTTTTACAATAATTTTGTGTGCAATCATATTGAAATAACTTGCCTTGTCCATTGTTATACATATATATGTTTTTTAAAAACCAATGTGCTACACCAAAATCCTTTTTTTAATTTTTTTATAACACTTTTGTTCATAAAATTTATCCCTGCTGTCTAAATTCTAGACTTTAGCATATAAGTTGTAATTGAACTACCGGAATAAATCTTAGTACTTTTTGCATATTTTATTATATTTAGGCTTATAGCTGACCGCTATCCTAATATAAAGTGCACTAATAATTTATTCCTTGTCAACCATATATTTATATAAGGAAAAAATATATATATGAGTATGTTATAAAGCTGTTCTAACTACCCTGAACCTATAGCTTACACCTACTCATTTTAAAGAGGAAGTCTGAAATTCTGTCATCTAAATTGTAAGGCTATTAGCAAAGGCTACCCTTATAGAAGACAGAAAAATTCTCTTTTTTTTTTTTTTTTTTTTTTTTTTTTTTTTTTTTTTTTTCGAAAATTACTCCAACATTATTCACTATTAAATTAATTAAGCTTTAATGTTATTTGGCTTTGTTAAGATTTTATATTTTCTAATTCATATTCGAAAAAAAATATATATATAACTTTTGCCTGGAGATAAATATTTCACTGCTCCAGTGAAGTTTTGTGAAGCACATTACATAATTTTATAAGTATGTTTTCGGGTGCGCCCTGCACATTTGCTCAATATTGTAACCCTGAGACAAATTGGCGTTCCCATGTTCCTATCCTTTCTTATTATTATTTTGAATTTTAAAAAGGCAAGTTATTAAAGTTGTTCCTTTTTTTTTTTTTTTTTTTTTTTTTTACCTAAAAGAGAAAAATTTATTTTTAAATTTTGAAAATTTTGAAATTTTGAAATTCGATTAATTATGTATTTTGATTTATTTTTAATACCAATTCATATCCCATGGATAATATTGGGGAGGGGGGAAAGGGTAATGATCTTGTATAACATCCCCGTATAAGTTTGTATATGGTGTATAACCATATAACGACATATTGTTATCATAATCTATTTGATACTTTAAATATGGGTCTACATTCTCAGAATATTTATTATTTTTTTTTATAATACTTTATAGTACCTTTGTCACCCTTTTGAATCGTCTTTTTCTCTAATTTAAACCAACAATTTTAAGTTGAGTGTGATTTTCTTTGACAAATGTCACATTTATTTTTGTAATTTTTATCACCCTTAATTTTTTTCTGAGACCCCTGTAAATTCGTAATTTCCGCCTCTGTATGACCTGTTGCATATTTCGGAGCGTACAGCTGATCCATATGTCCTTTGATCGGCTCTATTGATTTATCTGGAACATATTGTAATAAATAATTAAAGTTTCTAAACTTTTTAGTAACTTCGTAGGGTCCTTGAAATTTTGGCTCTAATGCGCCTGGTTTTCCAATACATTTTAAATATACTGTTTGACCCAAATTTAAATCCTTTACTTTTTCGTATGCCTCTTCATCTATATATTCTTGCATTATTTTCTCCTGGTTTGCAAGGGATTGAATTTTGATTTATTTCTCTCGACATGAAAATAATTTTAATATATTTTTAATGGTGACACAAACTTAATACGTGTATCTATATCCAGCGTCTGAGTCATTTTTAACAAATATTAGTAATCAATGTATACTTTTTCAAAATATCAATTCAAAATAGATCCTATACCTCTTAAAATAATATTTTGCATCTCATACTATTTTCTCTATATTACAACATATGTATGAAAATATTCTAAATTGCATAAATACATAAAAACAACAGCACTAAAATTTAAAAATATTTCTTAGGAGATGAAGTTGTTTTGTAGATTATTCTTTTACACACATAAATAACCCTAAAATATTTATAATACACGTATATATAAAAAACAACATAATTTCATTTAACAGAAAAATATCTGTCTTTTTCTACAGAAAAAACAATCTTTTTTTTTTTTTTTTTTTTTTTTGTAAATATTGTACTACTACTTCGTAGTACGACTCATAAATTTTCTTTTGTATCAAGGTGATACAACTTCAAAAATCATGATCTATTGACATTTCAATCATTTTTATACCAGACATATTATCAAATTTTACTTATTATTCTTATTATTATTATTTATACAGTATATATAAAAAAAATTATTTTTACAAATGTGTCATCTGTGATGTGAATGCCATTATTGCTCAATGGTAACTGAGATCCAACCAAAAGAGAAAAGAGAGAAAAAAAAAAATTTGTAATTCCTAAATTTACCTATTATAAATCCCAGAATTATTTTTTTCATTTTTTTTTTTTTTTTTTTTTTTTTTTTTTTTTGCTAACATATATTATTCATTTTATTTATATAAAATTATTATATGTGTGTCATTATTGTTACAATAATAAAATTAATTTTAATAAAATTTTAATCAGTTAAACTTAAATACCTACAATATCTTTAAAATTGTGACATTAAAATAATACTTAAATTTATTTTCCTTTATTATTATTATTATTATTATTTCTAATGACCTCAGATGAACGTTCCTGAGTCATAGCACCATTTTACTATGAAGGAGGGGATGCTGGACAGATAATTACACCTGTTTATTTTCTATTTAATTTATATCCAAAATTGTTAATTGGTCCAAATCATCCAAGCAACCTCATAGCAAATCGGTATATAATTTTATATACCTTAGATAAATTCAAATAACATAAGTGGTCGTAATTACATAATTCTAGTAGAAGAGCAACGCGAAGCACACTGTAAAAAAAAATCTGTAGTTCTACAGATGTAAAAATACATGCTTACTAAACTTTCACCTGTAACTGTACGAAAAAAGCTGCAAATCTACAAAACTAGTTTTTGTAAAGCTACAAAAATCTGTAACTTTACAAATGAATCTGCTAAAATTTCAGTAATCTTACTAAACTTTTATTTGTAACCCTGGCTGCAGTTACATGAAAAGTTCTCGGAATCCCAGTTTCCAAAAAAATTCTTAGTAACCTTACAGATTTTTTGATTTTCGGCGCAAAAGTGTGTCTGTTACATGAAATTTTGTTGTTGCCGTTACATGAAAAGCTCTAGGAATCCCAGTTTCCTAGAAAAACTTTAGTAACTTCACAGATTTTTTTTTACAGTGCATTAATAAAATTAAATTAAAATTCGCGTCAAAATGTAATTATTAAATTTAAATAATTACGAATAAAATTAAGAGTTTGCGTTGTGAATTATTTAGACGAACTCTTCCACTTATGAATTAAACTAAAATTTAAGCTGTAAAAATAAATTGACACACTTTAAACATTATCAATTAAATAATTACAGAAACTTTTTAAAACTTGATTAAATATTTTATTTACATTGAACACAGCTATATACAGAAATACATAATATTAATTCAAAAAAAAGAAAGCAACACTTTTGTTTGCTTCTCATTATTTTATGTATATTTAATCTTTAAAAAAAAAAAACAATATTTTCATTTACTCTAATTATTATATTTTTTTCTTTTTGCTAAAAGAATAATTCTCTTTCATTTTTAAATTACCTTAATTTTATTTAATTATTGGTTTTGTCGGATCTCAGATTACTCTCTACCATAAAATATCAGTAAAGTATATTTATGATTTTTCATATGATCTTAAGTGGTAAAAGAAAAAGTTCAAAGTAGTACCTTTTTTTTTAAAATACGGGATGGTGGCCTTTATTCATCAAATTCAGAGTTGTCGCGTTGCTTAGGATCATTTTCATATGTCATCCGGAATTCGCTTCGTATCAGAGCGGCAACATCGGGATGGCAGGATGCATAGCTACGGACCTCTGTAGAATAATCCTCTTTATTTTAACATCAGGAAGACATCCTCAATTTGGCTTGCTAGGGCTCACTCCGATATGTACATCAGGAAGACATCCTCAATTAGGCTTGATTAGGCTCACTCCGATATGTACATCAGGAAGACATCCTCAATTAGGCTTGATTAGGCTCACTCCGATATGACCATCTCGCCTGGGCATTACTAGGGCTTTCAGGATTCATTGCACGGGCTTTCAGGAGAGCTCCTGCGTCCTCTACATCTTTTTTCAGACTCCTTTTTCAAACCTTATTCTTCTTGCACACCAACTCCTGCAGTGGGTGGAACTATTTTTGTCTAGTCCACTGTTATTGGATGTGAGAAGATTTTGCATTATTCTTCGATAGGCCTATTAGCTAACAGTCTGCAAATGGCCCCTTACATATACTTTAATATTATTATCTGCCTTAAAGTTTGGGTGGTCTGAAAAGCCATAAATTTATCCCAACACTTTTATTGAGGCCATAAATTTATTCCAACGTTTTTATTATTTTACGATTTCTAATTATACACCACTTTCCATTGGCTTGTCATAAAACGACACCATGGCGTCTGGCTATTGTTGTTGTCTGAGATCCGGACTCTATTCAACATTATACATTCATTTTACAATACAACAATTTTTTAAAAATATATATTTAATATTTAAAATCAACTTAATAATTTTTGTATGAACTTACACTCCTATTTTACTTAAATATATAAACATTATAATTTTACACTCATAATTATATATTTTTTTAAAATATTTATACAAACAGAAATAACCAATTACGCAATTTTACTTTGATTTAACCAACATGGTGCGGGAACATATCCTAGTTATATGTTGCCCAGCAAATACTTTCAGCAGAAAGAAGAGGCTACACCTGCAATTTTCATGACACTAGTAGAGTCGTATAGCTGCCAATTTTTACGGTTTTATTACCTCTATAAAATTTAATACAAATGTTTTTCATATTTAATCATTGACAATTGTTAGATTTCGGCGATTGAATTAGGCAAAATTTACTGGTAAATTTCAGTGGTAAGAAAAAAAATCTTAGAAATTGGTAGCTATGCAGTATCGTAATACTGCAGGAGAAAAAAAAACTACAGCAAAATTGACATTCAACAAACAAAAAACTATCAAGGGCTTTTTCAAATAAACAATTTCATTCCCCGTTTTTCTTAAAAGTCGGAAATGCACATCAAAGAAATGGTTGAAAGAAAAGTTAGTATCATAAAAGTGAATTAATTAAGTGAAAATTTACATTTTATCTCCTTAGTTGGTGACGATTTGTGTCAATCCGGTTTATCCGAGTTTTTTGCTTATCCGAGGTGAGCTTGGTCGATATTAACTCGGATAATCGGAACTCTACTGTAGGAGTAACCAATCTATCTAAATTATGCTATAATTACTGAAATAAGTTTAATATTGTTATTTTTGATAACTAAAACCCAATTATTAAACCGTGTTTAATTGTATTAGATGAAAACGGTATATATTTTTCGACTCAAATATCCCAAATGCAGTTTTTCACACATCGGCAACTGCTATTTTGAATAAAATGTATGAAAGCACAGAGCAATTTTTTTAGCTATATTATTTTCCAATTAGCTATCTTATCTTTTAGATCATTAAATAAGTTACATTAGAAAGCAAAAATATCTTTAACCTTTTTTTTTACAACAAGTATGAGAGCTTACGACTGACAAATAGAAAAATTACTTTTTGGGAGAAGAACTTGCGAAATTCCACTTTATTATTTTATTTATTTTTTAATCACCACAAATAGCTGAAACACAACATTAGCTAGTAGAAAAGGCTTCTAATATACATCCATTTTGTGCTTAACAGCAAAAACTTTCTTTTAAATGGAATAAAGGCAGTGGATGAAATTCCCTGTATTATCAATTTTCCCCAGTTTCCAAACATAGTAACAGTATTGACTAAACAGACTTAAAGTAATTAGCAATGTTGCACAAATAAAATGTATCCATCAGTTTTTTAAGTATAACCCTGTAAGTGGAATTTACCAGGTGCAGCACACTCTCCCCATGCTATTAAGATTTACTACAGCACGGTCCTATGTTTAAAAAAAAATGCCGCAACAAAACTGTTCGGTTACAAGAAGGAAACAAGGATACAAGAAGAAAATAAGCAGTGAAGAAAAAAAGACTAAAAAGCTTTTGTTGTATGAATTTTTGGTTTTTTCGACGTATTCTTGACACGCTTTCGTTTTTTTTACCTAAACAATTTATTTATTACTACCCGGCTTTGCCCGTGTCAATTATAAGAAGCCTTCCAGCTAAAATAAATTAAAACGAAATAATACGGCAATCACAATAACTGAAATTTGTGCATTCCCATCCACAAATCGTTATAAAGACAATAAAAAAAGCATGGCGTTATTGTCTTGCAACCATAGTAAAATGCCTGAGCTTTAATAATAGGATGCACGTTTTCTTTGGCGGGTGTAAGAGAAAAAAAGTCCTTCCGGCCAGTGCCGGGAGGAAGAGGTAGCTTTCATAATCCTTATTTAAAAAAAGCCAACTTATATCATGCAAACACACGAAGCTCAATTTAGTGGAAACCGAATATAGGAGATTCAATACTAATTTTTATCAATATAATGAATGAGAATTTCGCGAAATTAGTCAGCTTTATCGAAGCTGCTTTTCTTTAAAGTAACATATATTTGGCTGCCAAATTCGGCAATTTCTTAAAGTGCCTGTCATTTTAAGACAACATGGTGGATGAGGCTAAGCAGTGAACTTGGTCGAGACCTTAGTAATTGCTGTGCACATGCTCACTCACATCGGAATCGGTTAATATATAGGAGTGCTGTCGCATGCAAAAAATCAGATTTTTCAAAATGTCACCCACAATAGAAATTGAAACTGCTATATCTGAGCCATTTTTTAAGGTAAAGACAAACAAAAAATGCTCCTTAATCCTTATATCAAGATCAAATACTTAAGAAAGAAACCTTTTTCAATTTCTAATTTTTTTGCACCTCACTTTAAATATATATATATTTTTTAATTTAATGGCCGTCATTTTGAAACAAGATGGCTGATGAATCTGGCCAGCGAATTTGGTCGAGGTGTTGATGTATACTATCCACATGCCTTCTTACATCGAAATAGGCGAATACGTGTGTTATCGCGTGACAAATACAAGATCGTTTCAAAATGTTAGCCATGCTAGAAATTCAAAGTGCTATAAATCAACCATTTTTTAAGATATCAACAAAAGAACAAATTTTCAGAAACAAAAACTGCTCCGGAATCTTTGTATCAAGGCCAAACACATAAAAAAAATCTTTTTCATTTTCCAATTTTTTAATACCTCATTTAATGAATAATGAATTCATATATATCATATTCATTCATAATGAATCATAATGAATTTTAAATTTAATTTTTTTTAAATGGCAACCCTTTTGAAACAAGAGGGCGAATGAAGCTGGCCAACGAACTCGGTCGAGACATTGGTATGTACTATGTACAGACCAAGTTACATCCAAATAGGTTCATAAATACGCCTGTTATCGCGTGACAAAATTCAGGTCGTTTTAAAATGTCAGCCACAAGAGAAATTCCAAATGCTATTACTCAGCCATTTTTTTTTTAGATATAGACGAAAGAAAAACTGTTCCGGAATCTTTGTAATAAGGTCAAACACATACAAAAAAAATCTTTTTCATTTTCCAATTTTTTGGTATCTCATTTAAATTTTTTTATTTTTTTATTTTTTTAAATGGCCGCCATTTTGAAACAAGATGGCGGATGAAGCTGGCCAACGAACTCGGTCGAGATATTTGTATGTACTATGTACACACCAAGGTGCATCCAAGTCGGTTCATAAATACGCCTGTTATTACGTTAGAAAAATCAGGACGTTTCAAAATGTCAGCCACGCTAGAAATTCAAAATGCTATAACTCAGCCATTTCTTAAGATATAGACGAAACAAAAACTGCTCCCGAATCTTTTTATCAAGGTCAAACACATAAGAAGAAAATATTTTTTCAATTTTCAATTTTTGGTACCAGATTTCAAATTTAAATTTTTCTTAAAAATTTAAATGGCCGCCATTTTTAAACAAGATGGCCGGTGAAGCTGGCCAACGAACCCGGTCGAGACATTGGTATGTACAATGTATAAACGAAGTTACATTCCAATCGGTTCATAAATACGCCTTTTATCGCGTGACAAAATTCAGGACGTTTCAAAATGTCAGCCACGCTAGAAATTCAAAATGCTATAACTCAGCCATTTTTTAAGATATAGACGAAACAAAAACTGCTCCGAAATCTTTGTATAAAGGTCAAATACATAAGAAAAAAATATTTTTCCATTTTCAATTTTTTGGTACCACATTTCAAATTTTAAATTTTAAAAAAAATTTTAAATGGCCGCCATTTTGAAACAAAATGGCGGATGAAGCTGGTCAACGAACTCGGTCGAGGAATTGGTATGTACTATGTACACACCGAATTACATCCAAATCGGTTCATAAATACGCCTTTTATTGCGTGGCAAAATTCAGGACGTTTCAAAATGTCAGCCACGCTAGAAATTCAAAATGCTATAACTCAGCCATTTTTTAAGATATAGACGAAACAAAAACTGCTCCGGAATCTTTGTATAAAGGCCAAATACATATGAAAAAAATATTTTTCCATTTTTAATTTTTTGGTACCACACTTCAAGTTTTAAATTTTTTTTAAAATTTTAAATGGCCGCCATTTTGAAATAAAACGGCGGATGAAGCTGGCCAACGAACTCGGTCGAGACATTGGTATGTACTATGTACACACCGAATTACATCGAAATCGGTTCATAATTACGGGAGTTACAGTGTGACATAGGTCAGATATATATATATATATATATATATATATATATATATATATATATATATCAATTTTGAACGGAGGGTGGTTTCGGGGTCTGGGGGTCATGATCGATGAAAATATACCAAAATTTTTTGAAATCGCTTTCCTCCGAACGGCTGCAATAGGTAGCTTTTTTGTAAAGAAAGCTACCTAATATGTGATTTTCCTGACAATACAAAAAAAAAAAATCCTCCAAATCGCGCAGCACTTAGTGAAATTCTCATTTGTATGGTATTATCTACATTATAAAGTAAAAACACTATGTCAGTGCCCATAAATTGTGCCCCATAAATTGTAACCCATAAAATGTGCCTTTACTGCAATTTTTCTAACTTTTAAACATCACACAATTTCATTTTTTAAAATGTTGAATAGAAAAAAGCTCTCTCAAATGAAATTTGTTTGAAAATTGTACCTCAGTTTTCTGATTTTAATGGATTTTAAAGTAAATTTTTAGCATGAATATTTTTAAAGTTGAGTGCAACCCGATTACGAAAGATGAACCTGTCTGCACTTAATGTAATAGTATAAAGAAAAGACATGTCTATGAGTAACGCTGGTATCATATTTTCGGTGGCAACAACCTAACACAACAAATTTGCCTTTTACTGCAGTTTAACGTCTAAACATTGTACATTCGATTGTTCCAACGTATTATAGAAAACAAAAGTACTTTCAGTAATATTTGTTTGTAATGTTTATCTCAATTTACGAATTTTTTATGGGTTTTAAAACAATTTTTAAGCATGCATATTTTTTAAATATGCTTGCAACCCAAATACAAAAGATTAACTCAATTGTTTAAAAACATTGTAAATAATTCAGAATTTGTTTGCTTTCGCGTAATATTCAATAACAAAATTGGCAAACGAAATTAAAACGCCAAAAATAAAATAAAATAAAACACGAATTTAACAGACATCAAATCAAACTACTCAAAATAACCTGATAAGTATATAAAATTCAAATGGGAATTTAGTTCCGGGTGCATATGACTTGAATTTTTCAGAACGGATTTCCATGCGCCTTGCACTATTAGTTTTTTAGAGAAGATTTTAGTGCGTAGCATATTGTTTTCCATTGCTTAGTCATATAATTATAGGGAAAGTTATATAATCATGTGAACCCAATTAACGAGGATTAGTCTTATTAGCTGAATGAAAAATGCAGAACTATTTTTATCTCTAAGTATATTGATGGGTGTATCTTCAGTAATGGGGCTGTGCGCTAGGGTATTCTTATTTTAATGAGTGTGCCTGACACCTATTATGGCATGCACCTTTGTTTAAAACAATATAGAATGACTTACGTTTTAAGCGACTATCTGGCATGCAACTTTATTACAAAATACTAACCTGCAATAATGCTTAACATTAGAACTACCGATGTTTTATATATACCTAGTTTTACCGCACCCGTCAAATTGACGGATTTTTGATCATGGCTTTCATTGTAACTTTTAACCTAGTTAATAAAAACAAAAGAATATAATTTAACAAAAATAACATTTAATATAATAATTCATTAATTATTAACAATTTAAAAAAAAAAACAGTTTCTATTTTCATTTATAGCATAGTACATTTTATATGTATGAAATAACTATGAGGCACATATTTTACAAATACATGTTATCTGAGATGAACACTTGCCACTTAGTTCATGTAAATAAAATAACATAATTTAATAAAAACAACATTTAATATAATAAGTAATTAATTATTAATAAAAAACAAACAAAAACAGTTTCTATTTGCATTCATAGTATAGCACATTTATATGTATGAAATAACTATGAGGCACATATTTTACAAGTGCATGCTATTTTAAATGAACACTTGCCAAAAACATATTTGTTGCATACATTGCAGGTATAAATCGCTTTGTTTTTGTTGCACAATCGAATTTGGCAAGATTTGTGTATTTGAGGACTTTTTTTTTAAAGTTTTCTGGAGTACAATCCATTGTTTTCCGTTCTTGTTTTTGGGAGGACGCTTCTTTTCTGCAGCACCCTATATTCACTGGAGAGTTCTTCGGATAATTGAAAAAAAAAATCTAGTTATATTTTCATTACAAATCTCTTTACATAAAATCCAGGCATTGATTCCTGCCAAGTCCAAAATATTGTAAAATACCTGCAAAGGCATCTACGTGACCCTGCTTTTACGCTATATTTGCGGGTCATTTGGTCAACTACATCTACTCCAAACTTAGTCTCATTGTAAAACGACACAGTTGCAGGAATTGTTTTTTCGATTACAAGCAATTTTTACGGATTTATGTTTTGAGCTAAGAAGTAGTACTTTTTTACGAGGCTTACTTTTGTAAATTGTTAGAACAATATCATTTGATCTGTAGAGTTTTGTGGAGAAAAGATCTATGTTATCTTTTCTAACATTAGCTATTTTCGGCAATTCTCTTTTATTAGCTCGCATAGTTCCAACAAGACTTTTTTTTTTTTTTTTTTTTTTTTTTTTTTTTTTTGCCAATAGCTTCTTTGCGGGTTGTATACTTGTAAAAAATTATCCATTGTTATATTTATCACACAATTTACATAGTTTTTTACAATATTCAAAACTACAAATTCATTCAAAGGTACTCCTGATGGTCTAAGTTAATCTTTGCCTAAATAGGGAAAGCCATTTATAAGGTATTTACTTCGCACGTCTACAGCTAACCAAAACTTAATTCCGATTTTGCCCGGTTTGTCGGCCATATATTGCAGAAATCTGTATCTTGCCTTTGGGGGAATCAGTTGTTCATCTACGCTTATATTCTCATCTGGTTTGTAACAAGCTTGGCTGTTATCAATAAAGGACTTCCACATTTCGGAAGCTAATCCAAATTTGTCAGTTCTTAAGTGAACACTCCTCTCGCTTTTTTTTGTCGAAACGAATGAATCTCATAATTTCTGAAAATCTGTTTTTACTCATAGTTTCGTGAAAGAAAGAAGGTCCCCATTTTTCTGACCACAAATATGATAATTTCAAATTTCTCGCTTCGTAAGCTCCTCGAGCATACAAAATAGCTACAAACGCATATAATTCTTGAATAGTAATTTTCCAATCGTCCTTCTGTAAAACATTTCTAGCCCCGAGCTCAGTGCAAGTTATTTATGTGATTCATCATTCGATTATCAATTATAAGTCTAAATGCGCTGCTAACATTACCAAGCATAATGTTTCGCTTCACATAACCAGTTGGGCCTAAACTATCCTTGAATATAGTATGTGGTGGGAGTCTACCATCAGCATTCCCTAATTCTTCCCATTCAGTACTGTCGAGAGCAATGTCTTTCTTCTGTCTTTTTTCGGTTTCTGTTTGGCTATCTGATTGAGTATCTGAATATATTCGCAATCGCTTTCTGCGTCTGTGGCCATTTTGGAGAATTTCAGCTTCACCCCCTGAATCTTCACTTTCATATTAATCTTCTTCATTTTCTTCAATATCTCGTACTCCAATTTCATCTTCAGCTTCTTCAGAGTCTGAAAATTCAGTTTTATTTTCCACGCAAGATATGTCCAAATTATTCTTACTTGAATTAGGGTCCGAACAATCTTCATTTATACTAGTGAGTTCTTTGAATTCTTCGAATATTTTTTTGCTTTTGGAAATCGTTTCATTGTTGCCTAGAATTTACAAAAAATAAATTTTAAATCTCATATATTTTGCCATGTCCTAAGACGACATTCTTCGAAGACGCACATTCCATCACATCTCGCACTCGTTCTCAAACAACATGTACCTAGTCGTTTCTCACTTCATTTCAGTTTTTACTTCCTTTCTCTCTCTCTTACTTTTGGGCCACTCCTTCTGGTATTCCGACGGTTTGTAGGGTGTCTCTATTAGTGAGTGACATGGGCTGTCGGAAATCAAGCTGTGCAAGCAATTAGCTTTCCTACAATACTATGTTCCGAGAATGGACTTTTTACAGACTATACTTTGCACAGATTGTACTTTTCACCAAGAACTTTATCACGTTAGAAGTACAACTGATAATAATTGCGTCCTGATTACATTTACCAGTCAGATCGTTCAGTTCTAAACTGAATCGTAATCGGAGCAAATTGGATCCCGTTATAACGACTGCCGAACACTTTGGATCATTCATCTTCGAAATGGCCAAAGCCGTCGTTTTGACGGGTCGTGGTATAAATAGATATAGGTCATACTGATTATGGAAATTAAAGTGGATGAGTGGAAACTGAATAGGAATATTTAACTATTCTTATATTTCATTAAAAGTCGTATCATAAATTTCTAGAACAATGCATAAATTATATAAAATTTTTAAGCATGAAATTTGAAAACCGTCAAAATGACGGTCTTGGTAGTTCTAGTGTTAAGGTGCTTCTCCAGTTCCCTGCTCAACAACGCGAAACTTTCTGACACATTTTGTGACTCATTAAACGTAAAGGCTTAAAATTTATAGGCCTGACTATTAAAGCGATTTGGAATTGAAATGAGTTTTTTCTTTTTTCATAAATAAATTACTTATCGAGTTATGAGCAATTGTGGTTGCGTGACGGCCGGTTTTGATTCTTTATTGCACTGTTGCGTCCGAAATTCAGTTCAAAACACCAACTGAAAGATCTTATACCTTTACCAACATATGGAAACTATCTTTCGATTACATAGTTTCTAAATAAGAACTCCTGTCTATTTCATGCGTTTCCGAACAAAAATTAATTAAAAAATATGTCTGAAAATAGCTCCTTTGGATTTGAGAACAGCCTTAACTTGACGTTTATGAAAAAGCTCACATTTTTAGTTTTAATTTTGGAACTCGCGAAATTTAAATTCAGAAAAAGGATGTTCTTTTGACACATTGTGGTAATTTTTTTAGCTTTTAAAATTAAAATACGTGTTTTCTTTGGCGCGCGTAACAGAAGTATACAATATCTTCCACAATACGGGGGAAAATGCAAAGAAATACATCCAAATGAGGTAGTAGTTACTAAAATTTTATTTGGAAAATTTGAAATTTTATTGAAATTAAATCTACAATGATTAGATGAAATGATGTCATTTTCCATAAATTTTAAATCAAGACATCTGTCAAGAATTTTTTTGAAAATGTAAATAACCGCTCTCTTTTTGCTATAAATCAGAGAAAATGTTAGCACTGAATCTAAACCAATACAACACTTAGCGATAACGTATAGCTATAAGATATGGCTGTAGTATACAATCAAGTAGTAAGCAAAATATAGGAGCCATATGTTTACAATGAGTTTGATTACGCGTTGAAAATATTTGATAGAATGTGACGTCATATCTAGCCTTTTTTTTTTCTTTTTCTTAAATTGTTTTCATTAAATTTGACTGTTTGTATTAAAATAGATGTTTTAATTTTTAAAAAACATTCAAATTGAGGTGCTAAGTTATTTTCCCGCTCTTATAGTTAAAGTTTTTATTTTATATGCAAAAAAAATGTAATCTTCTGTTTAGAATGACGTCAATATCAAACACGCAAAAATATAGCAAGAACATCTGAATTTTTATTGGCAAATAGAAGCAAAATACACGCGTTATCCTTATTTTTTTCACATTATTGTTTCATTTTTTAGGGTGTGGCAACAGGAAAGAAACGTTCGAATTAAA
Organism: Maratus speciosus; assembly: GCA_963932465.1. Classification (NCBI taxonomy): domain Eukaryota; kingdom Metazoa; phylum Arthropoda; class Arachnida; order Araneae; family Salticidae; genus Maratus; species Maratus speciosus. The sequence goes on along the minus strand of OZ010786.1, from coordinate 142,692,321 downwards.
AAATATTTAAAAAGAGATATTTCTATAATGTTAAATTATGGAAGTGATAGAAAAAAGGGATAAATAGTGGTCTGATATTTTTTTTAAGTAGACAGTGCTCTTTTCCACGTTCTAAAACGTATGTACATGAAGTTTCGCGCAAATCGGTCAAAAATTGAAGATTTGTATAAAGGACATACACACAGAGAACGGCTTTTATATATATAGATTTTCATAAATAATTTAATATTTTTATATTTTTTCTGGTTTCGCAGCATACTTCAGAAACGTAAACTATCTAGCTTCAAAAGAAATTTCCTTCCTAGCACTAATGCAGAAAAGCTGTTTTCAGACAGTATTGAAAATTGACTAAAAAAAATTGACTTTAAAAAAAAAATTGTATGCTTTTAAGAAATTACATTTTGCCGCAAGGATGACATCCCTTTGAAAGCTTAAAAAGAAAACAACTTGAGAAAATAAGCTCAAAAAATAATCTGTCAATATTTGAATATAAGGCGAAGAAATGTCACACATAGGGACAGAAATGAAAAAAAAAAAACAAGCACTGGTGTAAATGTATCATGTTTTATTAATAGAAATTGATAGTCGGGAATACTTATTTTATTTCAACTAGTTATTTAACTGTGAAACGTATTCACAGGTATATACATACATATAAAAATATACGGTGTTATATACAGGATGGGCCTCGAAAAACTGGCCACGATTAAATAAGCGTTTATAACCAACTAAGGAACTCAGCCCTCTAGGAGCTATGCCCGCCAACCCCCGTTCAGGCTTCGCAGCCTCTGAAAACATAGTAATGGGCCCTTTTTAAAAAATATATATATTACCAGGTTACGGAAGATTGAATGATATTATTATCTCTATAGCGGCGGCTATCTTTTGTAATCGGGTTGCCATGATTTTAGTTTGAATGGAGCGTATTTCGGTTACCATGGCCTCATCTATCGTTGTCGTAACAACTGATGGCTGTTTTGGGGATTGATAAGTATGATCAATTACAAATTTAGAAAGCTCCTTATATAAAATTATTAGGTTAAAAAGTCGCTATTTTTCTGACTTTTATAACGACGCTATGGACAATATTCTTCCTTTAGGTTCGAGATTAAAAAACTTCGTCTGCTAGGGAACAGCTTTCAGAACACCGTTATTGAAAAGCATTGTGTTTTGAAATTTTACGCTTATATTTTATGTTTTGGTCCAAGGTATTTTCAGGAACAGATATAACTTATTCATGAATTCTTTTCTCACATTCTTTTAATACACCATCATGCATATTATCATGTTATTTTTACAATGTATATTGTTTATATTAATAAGAATATCCGAATTTTCTAATATGTATTTATCGAATAAGAATTCGTCCAAAATAAATCAAAAGTACTTTGCACATACATTTGCCTGTATTTATGCTGCATCAAGTGATGTAATATCCAGGGTGATTCATAAAAATCGAAAAAATAGGCTATTTCCTTATATAGTGCCTCAAAACACATACTTCAAATTGCAAAGTTTCATTAAAAAAAATGCGCAAAATTTTATGAGATAAGTTGCAACTCCATTGGGAGGGGGGGGGGGATCTATTTGAGAAAATACGAAAACTGAATTTTTATACAGCCCCCGTAGGGTAAAATTACCCTTATCCATTCCTGAATTAAACGCAAAAAATTCCATCTTCATATCTGCAAAACTCACAGAGATGTGCCCGTTTAACCTTTTACCCGCCAACGTTCCACAAGTGGAACATAAACTGTATGATGCTTTATCTTTTTAAGTTTTTGTTAAATTTGTTTGATAGTTTAAATATACCTTTTTAAAGACATGTTTTAATGTATTATAAAGTATTGTTTAATAATTTCTTGTGGTTACCAAGTTGGAGCTCGTTGAAATGTAACAAAAAACGTAAATGTAGTAGGCTGTGCTTTTCACTCTATCTATAACTTTAGAATTCTAATGTGAGTGCTGTGACGATAGTTATAGTATTGCTTACTGTTCTTTATGAAGTTTTATGCATAAATAAATGTTTTATCTTATTTTGTTTTTGTTTTTTGCTCATTTGAATGCCGATGTTCCATATGTGGAACATTGGCGGTTCAGAGTACAAAATGATCTTATTATTACTTTTTTAGGATTTTGATAATTTTTACTGGGCTCACACGGGCGACTATTTTTTTAATTATTTTTTGTACCAGTAATATTAAAGAATGCATTTTGTGATTTATGCCTCTTGCACCTGTTTTTAGATTATCTGTTAAATAGTATTTTTGAACGAACAAATGCTTAGTAAAATATACAAAATAATTGCGCTAACAAGAATGAGGAGATTTTGATTATTATAGTGATGGCAGAGTTGATTATATACGATGGACTGACAACAGTGTTTTTAGTGTTTCATCAAATTAAGAAGGAGCATTCCCTCAAAGCGTAACACAATATTCTCGGAAATTGAAACCATAAGTTTCAATCAAACAACCTCAAATGATTAGATTGTATAATCAGAATAGGGGTGGTGTGGATGTTTTGAATTGTTTTCTTGGAACGTTTAGTACTTCGATCAAAAAATAATGGTGAAATATATTTGCAAAAGAACTAAATATGGCTATTGTTGCAGCTTGGAGATTGCATTTTCATGCAGTAGTTTAAATAGCAGCCCTAAGCCATTTGTGGTTTCGTCGTGAAATTGCAAGTGTTGCCATGAAAGTAGGATTTGATGTTTTGTAAAAGAGAAAAGAAGATCCTACTGCTCTAGTAAGTAGGTACTTTATCACCTCATCCAGCTATTGCTTGTCATCTACTACTCAAGGAAGATGCTCAATTTGTCAGAAAAACCCAAAGAGATGATGTGAATATTGTGGAAAGCGTGTGCATAAAAAATGTTTTCAGGACTTTCATGAACAATTTGCTGTTAGTGATTAATTATCATGATCCTAAAATATAAAAAAAATTCTTGCATTACTTTGTTTTCTTTCTTTTCATATGTGTGTAGTGCTGCTATCATTTGGAAAGAAAAATTCACCAAAATTTACAAATGTTATTCGTACCGCAAACGTTCCACAAGTGGAACATACCTGTAACTTAACTTCTATTCAAACATCCCAAAATTTGGCACACAATCTTAGAATTAATCTAAATCTTCTCAAAAATAATTTCAAATTAATTTGAGTAGTAGTTCATGGTGCGGCGAGTAAAAGGTTAAATAATTCGTCAGGCTTTAAGGGAAAACACAAATTGAAATACGTGTATTTCAAGAAACAATGTTACTTTAAGAGTTCCAGAAAACATGCAAAAAATATATTTATTGAGTTATGATTTTTATGATTTTTATTTTTTTGTGATGGTCAACCATGTAATTTGCAAACAAAATCACATCCTAAGATTTCTCATAAAGTTTTTAAAAATTTTAAATGATTATTATTTTTTTAAGTGGGATAGTTTAAAATCGTTATAACTCGAAACATCATTTGTCGAATTTCAATTTTTTTTCATTTAATTAAAGAAGAAAATGTAATTTTAATTTTGTTGCATGATTTTTTTTAAAGATTAATTTTTAAAATATTAAAAATATAAATTTAAAAAATGGTGTAACTTACTTTTAAAAAATTCATATTTTCAAAAGTACATATATTTTCAGATTTGCCGAAACAAAATTAATTTAAAATTATCCAAAAAGACATGTTCCATGTTTGCACCTTTTTTCTTTAACAATTCTTGACTTATAATGATTTAAAAACGCGAAATGGTGAAAAAAAAAACCATCGTTCAGAAAAACGCATTTAAAGTTTTAAACAACGATTGGCCCCTAATAAAATGTTTAAATGCTTTATAAAAAAATGCAGGTGAGTAAGTAACTCCTTCCTGTAGCTTAACCTTCCGATTCTTCAGTTTAACTTTTTCCCTTTCCACCTTCTTTCTGTACTATTTAAATGCCCTTCGTCAGTTGATTTAAAACAAGGCTTTTTCTAACATGCCGATTAACGTTTTTTTTTTCATAATTTTAGCCCTCACAAGTTCAGGTTTTACATCGTCCCGATGAGGCCGTTAAAAAAAAGTTTGTATTCTGGGGCCGGGCCAGACCCGGACCTCACTTCTTTCCGAAGTCTGGGCCGGGCCTAACCTATTTTTCATACCGAACCGGGACTGGCTTCCTTCATCCTAGGTCTGCACGGGGGGGGGGGGGATTTCCAGTCGTGGTCTCGGCCCAACCAGCATTAAAATCAATGTCTCTGACTGACCTGATCCGTGCAAAAATCAGTACTCAGCTCAAAATTTTTTACAAAAAATGCTTATATTTTTAAATCGCCATTATTTTACAATTAAACTTTAATATTCATTTTTTTTAATGATAATAGAGTTAAAGGCAAAAAGATTAAAATACAGTAAAACCAGTGAAAAAGAACCTGCCTATGACGGAAAACTGTTTTAAACGGGAAAATGTGTTGATCCGTGCAAAAGGAATATAATAATAACTGAGAAAAGAATAGACTACATGATTTACACCTCCTAAGAAGGGAACTTCTCTATTACGCATTTTTTTCTTTCCTATGTGATTCCGTCTTAGAAGATTTTACTGTATAGCAATTTTCAACGTCTTCAATACATGGAATATGGATTAACGATATTAAGTGATAAATGAAACTTGTACATACAAATAGATATTCATTAAATAAATAAATAAATATATATATATATACCACAGCCTTTGGCGCTTCTTTAAAAATGAAGAATATAAACATTAAAAAAGAAAAGCAATAATAAGTAGTTTTGCTCAGAACTCCTCCATATGAAACAATTTTTAACCATATCGACGTAAAAAACAATGTTTTGTAGAAATTCAGTCAGCGGGGCTCGGACTATGATTTTAGCTTTTTCCCATGCCGGGCCGAACTTTTTTTCTCTGGATCAGCTCGGGATCGGGTCTGGATATTTCGACCCATTCCGACCTCTAGTGCAGGCCTCCAGCATATTTTGAAAGCAGGTTTAACGTAAAATCTACAGCTCCAAGTCAAAAAATTAGAATAATAGAAAAAAAGAAATTTTGAAAAAAACTTTTTTTATGTATCGCTTATACAAAAAATAATACAGGATAAAACTTAATATTGTAAGAATCTACATAGTTTGTAGACTCTTTTAGCATAAAAATGAAAGGAAATAATACAAAAATTAAAATAATTATTCACAATTGGAAAAAATCAAAATATTAGAATAACCATTTACCTGGTTTAAAACATTAGAATAATGCATTGTAAATAATACGTGTTTTTAAAACAAGGACAAATAGTTATTCTTTAATATTTTGTAGCATCACCTTTACATTTTATTACAGCACAAACTAGCTTTCCCAAGCCAGCCACAAGTGGTTCACAATGTCTTCTGCCCAGACATGACCATAGGCGTAGAGTTTTCAAAATTATTGGAGGGGCTCAGCCAGTGGCTTAGCTACGGGGGGGGTTAAGGGGGTCCTCACCTCCACACCCTCCTGGAACAAAGAATTCATTTACTGAATCTTGAATACAAAAACAGTAAAAACTGCTGAGACAAAACTACAAATAACTGGTAAAAATTTCCGTTTTATACATGTTTCCGTCTACCTTAGCAGGTAAAAATTCACAGGGTTCCTTTTGTTGGGATCATGAAAGGTTTGCCATAATACAGGATTATGTTATATAGACAGGTTCCGTTTACACAGCCTAACCTTATATGCGTACAGTAAAACATTTGTAAAAGCAATCGCTAGCGACCGAAACAATATTCCGTTTCATACAGGTTTCTGGCTAAATTAAGCAAAATTGTATTGCAATCTTTCGTTCTGGAGCATCAAAGGCTTCTGTTTAAGACAGGATTCTGCTATAGACAGGTTCCGTTTTAAGAAGTTTTACTCTACATATAACATAATTATGTATGTATCTATAGTAATAAAAGACAAGATCGCTTTTTGTGTAAGTCTACTGCCGATGGCTATGAAAATCTACTGCGCGCATAGGTCTGAAAATTTGTCTGAGAATAGTTCAAGGCAGGTCTTGATACAAGTAAGGCTCAGATATATTTTTTTTAATTAGCCGAGATATTAATTAAAAACTCATCAAAAAAGCAATCTTTTTTTGCAAATCGGCGGAGGCGATCTCGTGCATGACCAGAACCTGCTTTTTTCATGGAAAGGAAGGAAGAAAGAAATATAGTTTTTTTTTTTTTTTTTTTTTTTTTTTTTTTTTTTTTTACCCGTTTTTTTTTATTGCCCATCAGCCGTGCCGTTTAAAATATGGAAAAACGGATGACATATTCTTAAAGTTCCTACTTTTACATCTGAAACACAGCAAATACTAGTTCGAAAAAATATGGTTATTTACCCTTTGAAAAGATTTTCAAAAAGGGATTTCTCTAACGTCTTTTTCTCCTTTTCGCCAACACTTAATCAGGGCTCAATTTTAGAGGTAACGATTCACAAAAATACGTCCGGTTTTCAAAAAGACTAATTTTACTTTTTTAAAAAAAATTCTCGACCTAAGGTCACTTTTTTCTGCGCTAAAAGTAACTAAACGTCCTTTTTTTTTTTTTTTGTCACAATCTTTTTAGAGCATTTCGACAGACTGGATTTTACATCTATTACAAAAATTTCGAAATGTTTGGACGAGTAGAAGTATTTTTTTTTAAAACAAAATCTGAGAAAATTTCAACAAAAAAGCAGGGTGTTTCGCTTGGCTTCGGCTCACGTTTTCACTACTAAATAAACATATTTTCCATGAAATTTTATAGAGTGCTCAAATGCAGTTATATTTATAACATATTAAAATTTCGGGCAGTTCAGACGACGAAGACTATTTTTTCTTTGTTATGTTAAAGAACCAGAAGCGAAAACAAGAAAAAAGGGAGAAGAAAACACATTTCTTTAAAAGTCGATATGAATACTTTTTCACGAAATTTACACACGGCCTGCAAAACCGTTATATTTATAACCAATAAAAATTTCAAAGAGTTCAGACAACAAGAGCTATTTTTAAAATAAACTATGATACGACCCTGCGTGAAAAAACGGAAAATGGCTTCTTATATGAGCGCTTTTACCATTAAAAAGCAATATTTTTTATGATTTTTTTCATTTAAAAATTTAAATGCGGACGAAATCGGATTAAATGTATAAAATCATATAAATTTGAAGTTACTTTAAGGTTATTACCACAATGCCCGGCAACGCCTGGCGGGTAAGCTAATGTATAATAATAAGGAAAGTAGTTTGTTTGTGCGTCGCCTATTTTCTGAAGAAATCGCTGCGCGCAGAGCTACAAAATTTGGTATGAAGGTACCTCTATGTTGTAGTTACGCTACGCACCTCGAAACCCGATTTTGGATTTTGTTGATTACTTTTATTTCAATTCAAATTTATGCGATTTTTAGCGTTTTTTAACGGTTCGCGGTGATTTTTTTTGCATTATTAAAATAAATCCGGTTTCAATCTTTTAGCCTATTATAGTAAATTTTGTTCTCTTTTCAAAAAAGTGTATTCGTAATTCATGCAGCGATTTTTGAATTTTTCGTAAATTTTTGTATGTGATTTTTAGAATTAATTCGTGTTTCCCAGCGATTTTTTTTTACTATGATGATAAATGCTACAGGTTAAATTGTTTTTTTGTAGAACAACCTGAAGGCCATTCACCAAAAAATTGGGAAGAACTTCGTTTTGGCACTAGAAATGAAGATCCGGTGAGTTCCCAAAAAATAAAGTTAAACAACTTTATTTTTTGTTTTACCATGTTTTGGAAGTCAAAAGGAAATGGCGGATTTTTAACCCAGGGAGGAGGGCAATTCAAAAATTTTTAAGTAGGTCCAGTGGAGTATCGTATGTGTGAAAAATACATAATAAACGATACCCCACTTGACTTAATTAAAAAATGTTGAATTGTCCCATGAATTAAAATGCCTCCATTTTGCCCTCCACCCCCCCCCCCCCCCCCACACACACACACACAAAAAAAAGTACAACAACTTTATTTTGGGGGACTCATCGTATCTGCATTTTTAGTGCCGAAACGATGTTCATCCCAAACTTTTTATGAATGGCCAACAGTTGTTACTTTAAAAACGTATTTTACCTGCATAAAGTATTAGTGTCGCCTTTCTACTCATAAAACCTGCCGTAACTTTATAAAAAATGATCGTATCGACTCACGGATGGTGTCATTTGATTCAGAATTTAAAAATGCATAATCGGAGATACCCCACTTGACCTACTTAAAAAAATTGACCGCCCCCCTATGATTACCCTTCTCTGAGGTAAATTTCCCCTCTTTCGCCAGCCCCAAAACAGGGTAAAACAGCTTTGTTTTGGGGGGAACTCATTGGATCCTTATTTCTATTTCCAAAACAAGATTTTCCCCAAATTTTCATGAATGGCCATCAGTTTTTGCATTTTACTCAATTTTTGGTATATTTTATCTGCATTTAGAAAAAGGAATTCGGTTTTAAACTTTTATACGGTAAATTTTGTCCTCCGAAATTTTGGAATTTGATTTTAAATGCGAGTTTTTGCTCTATTTTTGACATTCGTGAAAGAATACCGGTTAAAATGTTTTAGAACACTATAGTAATTTTTTACCTTTGCGACTTTTGAATTATTATAGATTTTAATGTAATTTTCAGCAGTTTTTCGCGTTCCGCAGCGACTTTTTTTTTACATTGGTACAAGAAATACGTTTTAAACTTTTAAACCTGATATAGTAAACTTTTCCGCCGTAAGTTTTGAACTTTTAGCGATTTTTCGCGCTCCGTGAAGGTTTTTTGACATTCGTGAAAGAATTCCAGTTAAAATGTTTTAGTCCACTACAGTGAATATTCTATATATATAACGTGAATATATTATTACGTATATATATTCGTGAGTATATTATATATACTCAGCAATTTTTTAATTTTTAATGCGCTTTTTCCGTTCCGTAGCGAGTTTTTGACACTCATAATAAGATTTCTGTTTCAAACTTTGAGCCAAATTTTCTCCTCCGCGATTTATGAAAAATTTTTAATGATTTTTTAACGCGATTTTTAGAATTTTTAAGTGTTTCGCGCCCTTTTTTTTCACATTTATAAAAGAAATTCGTTTCAAACTTATGACTATAGTAATTTTTTTTCCTCTGCAATTTTTCATTTTTTATCGATTTTTAATGCAATGTTTAGCGTTCCGCTGCTATTTTTTTAACATTCGTAAAAGGAATTAAGTTTCAAAATTTTAGCCCAACATAATAAGTTTTGTTATATTTTCAATAAAGTTTATTCGAAATTCGTACAGCGATTTTGAATTTTTTTCGAATTTTTTATGCATTGCTTAGAGATTATTCGCGCTGCGCGGCGATTTTTCTACATCCGTAAAAGGAATCCTGTTTAACTCTTTTAGACCATAATAATAATTTTTGTCCTCTGCAATTTTTGACTTTTTAGCTGTTTTTAGAGTTTTTTCGAATTTCGCTGCAATTTTCCCACGTTAGTGTAAGGAATCTGGTTTATAATATCTTCGAACCCAAAATAGTAAATTTTGTTCTCTTTAAGTTTATTTGGAATTCGTGCGGAGATTTTTTAATTTTTTGCGATTTTTGATTACAATTTTTTTTAGCTTTGTCGTGTTTCGTACAGTTTTTTGACGGGCCGGGTGACGCCGGGCATGTCAACTAATTAGTGCATAAATTTATAATATAAATACTGCAGTGTTGCGCAGGAAAAAGCGTACTGCCTATTCGCCAATGAATGTGCCTGTACAGATTTTACATTTATACGAAAATAGAAAAGTTTGAAAATATCATGGAAATCGATAATCAAATTTCAGACCGACACGACACACAAAAAAAATGAAGTTTAGACCTGGCCCGGGTTTACAGAAAAAATGTAGACCCGGTTCCTACCTAGCCTGATATTAATGAAAGAAAATGGCCAGAGATTGGGTTTATTGCTAGGTCCGAGTAAGAACAATTGAATATGTACTGTTTATTGTTACCAGATCCTGGTGAATCATCAGTTACTTAAAAAGATCGCTTGATAGATTTCAATATTTTTAATAAATATAAGCTTTATACATGATTTAGA